>OZ001656.1:20821140-23565130 GCA_963924145.1 Pyrausta purpuralis
AGTTAGTTAGTAAACAATCGACCTACCTCAACAATATCGTTCTCTTGCAGGTCAGTACAGCCGTTGGCCACATGCGACTATGTCACAACTATCGTATCCAGTCCAGGCTTGCACTACGACAGACTTTTAGATGCTAAGTTTACTAACAGCGACTGGAAAATAGTAACATACATTGACATAGGTCACATTAGCCCTAACCTAGATAAAGTAGAATTTTTATTTGAGAGAATCAATTCATTTTGTAACTCCTTTAAATCTTCCAAGATTTCATCTGATTGCGGTAATTCACTATCAGCCTTAAAAAATCAACACCTTAACAATGTGAATAAATTCTCATCTGTATCATATTTGATCTCCGATGATAAGCCTAAAACACGTGTAAAAAGGGGTCTTATCGATTTTGGCGGATCAATTCTTAAGACCTTTTTCGGTACATTAGATTCGGAAGATGCAATTAAATTCTCCCAAGCAATAGACGAAGTACAGTCGGATGAAAATAAATTAGCACATCTCATGAAAGATAATATCCACGTAATAAAATCAACCATAAAATCTTTTAACAACTCAATTTCGAAAGTTAACGAAAATCAACATCACCTCATGGAAAATATTGAGATAATTCATAATATCTTAGATAGCATTTCAAAGTCAAGTGATAAAACAGAAATAAAAACACAAATAAACTCCTTACTCAATTCATTACAGTCAATAATCTTAACTTTGTCCTTTGATATTGACGATGTTAATAACGCTATTCTATTTGCGAAAATGAATATTCTGCACCCGACAGTACTCAATCCGTATCAGCTGTATAGCGAATTAGATAAACACAGGAATAGCCTGCCAAAGCATTCTGAGCTCCCAGTGTCATTGACTTTGCAAAATGTCCATGAACTGATAGACATATCAGAATTAGTCTGTTACTACCATCTCAATAAAATCATCATTATTGTCAGCATCCCATTAGTTTTGCCACAAACATATAATTTGTATAACATAATACCGCTACCTGTACCGTATGATATATCGAAACCAGACACTTTTGCACTTATCGAGCCAAATACCAACTATTTAGCGATAACTGTTGATCATATGTTTTACTCACAGATCAAAACGCTAAGTGAGTGTAAAGTGATCAGTGAGAAGTGTTACGTCTGCAAATTGGTGAACGTTTACTCGACAATAGCGAGTCCCGCGTGTGAGACGATTATTTTAACGGAAGTAGTTAATAAGTTACCAGATAGTTCTAATGTTAAGTTACTACATGGATCAGTAGATGTTTTTCATAGGTTAAGTAATAATAGATGGATATTTGTTCAATCAGACCCTAGCAAGTGTCACATAACGTGTAATAATCAAATTGAAAGTTCGGATGTAATTTTGTTTGGAACTGGTATCTTGACACTTCCAAAAGAATGTACAGCATTCTATAAAACCTTGCAGTTTATCCCCGATGGTATAACTATCAAAAGAAATGTATCGAATATTATTTCAGATTTTAATATTGTACTTGACGACTGTTGCGAAAAAACTAAGCACAATAAATCTATTACAAATTTACCATTTTCCAAATTAGATAATCTTAATAGTCTAGACTCATTACTGCAAGCCAGCATTCATCTCGACAGTCTCGAACGAGAACTAAACCACCTCAAAAGTCCTTCTCATTTTGAAAAATTTGGAGTTCATTATCTTTCAACTAGTTATTTTGTTTGTGGAATTTTGCTTATTTATATAATTTATAAAAACAGGAAAATGTTTTGTAAGAGAAGGCAGAACTCATGTTGTATACAAATCTTTAACCAGTGTAATAACAAAAAATCCGTAAGAAACTCTCAATGTATACGAGATGTTGAAAACGAGTCACCATCCTCATCTTCAGATGTTGAACCGGAGATGAAATGCACACCAACTCCCTTAAGGAGAAACATTATAATTTCAAATTAGAGTCATTACTCAAATCTGCATCCATCTAGATAGTTCATAAGTAATTATAAGATAATAAGATTGGTAGAAATAGCACCAGGTAATAAGTCCAATCACTTATTCTTTCTCCATTATTAAATATTATTACTCTTTTGTGTAACGTAAAAATAATAATACCCGGTGCTACAGCTACACACGTGCTAATCAGTGATGGTCTAAACTCTTAATCTCTCATCTCTTGAGATGTGATGAGAGATCTTAACGGGGGGGTTGTTATATCGGAATTAACGTAGTAATATCATGAGCGTAAATTCGCTAAAGTTGCATTTCTATTGCATTGACGTCAATGCAATAGAAACCTCAGTTTTCATTTTTATTCGGGGCGATCGATTAGTTAGTTGAGATTGGACCGTCGCTTGAAACGCCGTTATTCTGTTACTCTGTTAATGTAACATTATTTTCGTGGGTTTTTCAATTAAATTAATTCGGGTTTAAATAAAAGTGTTTTTTTTAAAAAGCTTATCCTGACCCACCCCGTAACAGTACCCTAGGCCTCGTGTGGAATGCCAGTACAGATGAATTGGGTTTTAACACTGACTTAGTTAGAGTGCCGCGTAAGGTGAAAACGCTAGAGCAAGCGCCGACCAAGCGAGAGGCGTTGAGCGCGGTTATGTCAATATTTGATCCGCTGGGACTGCTCAGTTACTACACGATAAGAGCGAAGATTCTTATGCAAGAAGTGTGGCGCCTACAAACCGGCTGGGACGAGATTCTACCTGAAGATATAGCGAAGGAATTCAGCGTTTGGCTGCGGAACGTAGAGACACTTAGCAGTCTGCGTCTACCCTGCCTCTACACTTTGACGGGGGGAGTGACTGGAAAGCAGCTGCACGTGTTCTGCGACGCTAGCGAGTCTGCTTACGCGACAGCAGTCTATTGGCTTGTAGAGTACGAGGATGGATCACGTCGTGTGGTATTAGCGGCAGCAAAGGCAAGAGTAGCCCCGATGAAGACGCAGACGATACCACGTCTGGAGTTACAAGCGTGTCTTATCGGAACGAGACTTGCGTCGACAGTAATGGAGGAGCACAGATGGCAGCCCGATAGAGTTACGTATTGGACAGACTCTACGACCGTTCTGCACTGGATTGGGAACGATAGAGTGCGTTACACGCCATACGTAGCGCACCGCTTGAGAGAGATATGTGAGTTTTCAAGACCCGATCAGTGGCGGTGGGTGCCGACGCAAGACAACGTAGCGGACGACGCGACTAGAGTCGTCACAGAGATGAAATCAAATGAAGACAGATGGTTTACTGGGCCATCGTTTTTATACGAACCGGAGAATACATGGCCGTCTCAAGCAGGCTGCACAGAGAGCAGCGAGGAGACTGTATATAGCGTCGCGACAGAGGACAAATGGAGCGTGCCAGACGCCGGGCGCTTCTCGAACTACGAGCGCTTAGTGAGGGCGATGGCGTATGTGCTTCTATTTATAGATAAATGTCGCAAGCGCGCAACTGTATTGACCAAAGAACACATAGATAGAGCGGAAAGATGGCTGATGAGGCGAGCGCAGGCAGACTCATTTCGAGAAGACATAGAGCGCCTAGAAAGAGGTCAGAACTTGAAGGCGGGGAGTCGCATCAGAAGACTTGATCCATTCGTCGACGAGGAGGGCGTGTTGCAGGCGAGAGGAAGGACGAGGGCAGCGAGTGTGTCTGCCCCCGATACTACGCCCGTAATATTGGACGGCAGCCACCCGTATGCGCGGTTGTTGTGCAATCGAGAACACCGTCGCGCCCATCACTCGCACAACGAACGCGTCGTCAACGATGTACGACAGAGATACTGGATACTGCGATTGCGACCTACTGTTCGGGCCGTGGCCTATAAGTGCGCCTTTTGTCGTATGAGAAAGGCGAGACCTGTGACACCTGTGCTGGGAGACTTGCCACGCGCTCGAGTACAGGCTTTCACCAGACCATTCTCTAACTGTGGTCTAGATTTCTTTGGTCCCATGATCATAACTGTGGGCCGTCGTCACGAAAAACGGTGGGGAGCGTTATTCACATGCCTCACTACGAGAGCCGTGCATATAGAGTTGGTAGCGAGCCTGTCGACTGACTCGGCTATCATGGCGTTGCGGCGTATGGGAGCGCGACGAGGATGGCCACAGAAAATGTACTCAGACAACGCGACGAACTTCAAAGGCGCAGACAAAGAGCTACGAGCAGCGAATGAAGAATGGGAGCCAGCTCTACGAGACTTTGCGCTCACCCAGCGCATCGACTGGCGCTACATAGCACCAGGGGCACCGCATCAGGGGGGAGCGTGGGAGCGTCTCATTCGCTCTGTCAAGAACGCTCTACGAGTCACTCTACATGAAAAGGCACCGAGAGAAGAGGTACTGCAAACTCTACTGGCGGAGGTCGAGCACACCATGAACGCGCGACCGCTAACACACGTGCCGGTCAGCGCTGACGACCCGGAGGCGCTCACCCCGAACCACTTCCTACTAGGGGGACCGCGCGGCCTACCCATCATCGGGCCGTGCGAACCAGCGTCGAGGAAGACGTGGAGGGCGGCGCAAGCGCTAGCCGACGAGTATTGGCGCCGCTGGCTTAAAGAATACCTACCGGACCTGGTGCCGAGAAGAGGAGCCCGAGATGTCGCAGAGGTTGCTATCAAGCCCGGTGATCTAGTCGTCGTGGTGGTCCACACACTGCCTAGAAACGTGTGGCCACGAGGCGTCGTCACAGAAGTACATCCTGGACCTGACGGAGCAGTGAGGAACGTCGAGATTCGGACCAAGGGCGGCGTGTTTCGTCGACCGGCGTCGAGATTGGCTGTCCTGCCGGTGGAATAAGAAGAGGTTCGCACTTCGCAGCGCTTCACCGGGGGGAGACTGTTACGGACACCCAATCATGTTTAGTAATAAGTTTAGTTATATTTATTTGTAAGGATTTTTGATGATAATAAATATAATTTTCTGTTAGGGCCATAGCGAGTAAGCATTGTAATTAGCTTAGGACTCGTTTTATTTCAATAATAAGAAACCTGTTAGTTAGGAATTCCCATTTGCAAATTAGGTAGGCAGGTAGGGTAACAATTAACTAGCTAGGAAATATTAAGAAATATGTAGGTAGTTTGGTACAGGGGCGAGGGAGACCCTAGTAGGCTGTCTCGCTCAGGTGGAGCGAGGCCGGTAAAGCCTTCGAATTTCCTATCCCCCATATCGCGCTTTCTGAGGGTAGGTAGGAAACCCATAGAGTGGATTGTTGCGAATGGGAATTTTATCACGATTAATGTAGGTAGGTTACAAAAACGTTAGAAGGAATACGCAGATGATGTTATGTGCCCGTCCTTGTTTGTAACTAATCTGTATTAGTCGATAAGTCAGACATGTATTTTTGGTTAAATAAAGGGCCGTGAGCGGGCCAGATCGTACGCGCTCTCACGGTCACCGATCTCAAAAAGAAGAGTTTTATTTGGAATCTACAGTCTACACATCGAAGGAAAGATCGTCGGAAAATTGACTCAGCCTGCCTGTAGTCAATACATGCTTTTATTAATTACATAGTAAAGATAGCTAAAATGACGTTTCACTGTTTGTTAACAACGTAATACAGAGCACAAGGTAATGGTTAGGGAGGCGAATAGGGGAATTTTCGGTAATACTCGAGCGTGGCAGTTTAAGATATGAGAGATACCTTGGACCTAATAGAACAACCTTGTAAAGTATTTAGCTCTATATGTAGTGACGCGCGCCTAGGATAGACGATCAGATTAGTAAAAAAAAATCGATAGTCTGTAATACTCGAGCGCGTCAGATTAAGATATTGGGGGTTGATTTTAGTGTTTTAAGACTAAATTTAACTAATCTGACGATAAGTCCTTGACGCCGCCGAGTTATAGGGTCGCGAACTTGTAAAAAAAAAACGTTAATCCGGCATTCTCGAGCGCGATTTTTTTTATTTTTATTTTGAAGAATATAATCTAAAACGTACTAAAAATACAAAATCTGCCGGTTTCCGCATGACCAGGAGTGTGGAGGAGCCATTTCGTCTTCCGAAAAACGCGTTGAAGCATATAAGTCGCGAACGATACATTTTACAAAAAAAAAGTTTAAATAAACAAAAAAGGTAATTTTATTTTACACAAAAAAGGTCTCTTTACATTTTTGTCCAAAGTTAAAACTTTTTGACTTGAAGCTTCATAAAAACTCAAACTCCCGGTTTTTTGAGTATATCTTGAAAACTGAAAGTGTTAAAAAAAAGGTATGAAATAACTATGATTAAATTATGTTACTTTAATCTCAAATTTTTTTTTTTCTAAAGCTTCTCGACAATTTTCGTGGACTTGGAAAAGGTTATGCGTATCTGTATACAAAAGTATTATTAACATGTACAGTTTCATGTATGTATACTATTCAATAGCCTGTTGATCCTCAAATTGTTTTTTGGACGTACCGTCAGCAAAACGAAGTAAGGAATTATTAAAAAGAAAGAAGAAAGGAAAAAACAAGAAACCAAAAAACCTTTCCGGTCAGATTAAGAGAACCCACCAACATTTTTGTCAGATTAAAAAAATATGCTTTCAGGATACCGAGATGAACCTCCCCTATGAAAATCTGACGCGCTCGAGTATTTCAAAAAAGCTATTTTTTTTTGCATTTTCAAAAATTCATCGTAACTTATGGTCACGCCAAAATCGTCAGTTTTTTTTAAGGGAGCTTCCTTGGGGCCTACTTAACACCCCTTCCAAAAATCTGACGCGCTCGAGTAATTTATTTTTTTATGCATTTTTGACTACTTTATATGCCTACCCCCACCACGCAAACCGGCAGATTAGTATACCGTTGTTATCAGAGGCACTTGGGGCATACGTAGTATGAATATCTGACGCGCTCGAGAATGCCCAAGTAACTGTTTTTTTTACATTTTTGAAAAACCGTACACGCCAAACCCACCGCTAAAATGGTTTTTACCATACGAGCTTTTCTTTTCGAAATTACTTTATCTTTCGATTTTGATAGGTCTCGGCGGCGCCGTTGAATTACGCCATTTAGCTACCTCGCCTCCCTAACTATAAGCAGAAGCAAGTGGTTTCCAACACGTACGCAACGGCTTTGTAAATGGTTTAAGTTCAATGCAAATAAATACATACTTTACTTATTTTTAACAACATAGTAACAGTACAACACGAAATAGTGAATTACTATTATTAATTAGAAAAACTATTAAAGAAAACAAAAAAAGTAAATGTTCTTTCAGTTTTTATAATAATTTTAGTAATATAAATAATGCATTGAATATTTACACACAGTCGTAAGAAATCATCTTTTTTAATAAAACGACACAGGCCGCCTGTCCAGACTTTTAATATGATCCGAATAAAAGGTTCTCCGCTAAACCGTTTCACGCTCACACAAAAGAAAAAAAAGCTACATCATAATGTTGGTACCCCAGAAACTTAAGTAACAATTTTCCAACTCCACATTATAGCAAACTAAAACATCCATCCATCACAACTGCATATTGTGTAGACTAGGCCTTACAATGATAAAGTAGAAAAAAGCTGTGTGCAAAATTATTATGTCAGAGTCGCTTGAGAGTCATTACGATAGGCAAGTTTAGGTGGAATGTAACTTTTTGTGATGAACAATCCCGTTGCTGACGACCTCCATACATTTTCGTTGAGACATCTCTGCGCTCCACTGCTGCTCTATTACTAACTCTAAGCAAATACTCAACGAGGCGAAGAATAATGACAAAGTTCTTGGACTGAACTAAATGTAGTTTTTGGAGTTCCGTAGCCGAATGGCAAAAATCGGAACCCTTATAGTTTCGTCAAGTATGTGTGTCTGTCTGTCCGTATGTCACAGCCCCTTTATTCTGTAACTATAAGCATCACACTGTTGAAATTTGATAAGACAATGTATCCTGTTAACCGCTTTACGATTCTTATACAATAATAATAATTTAAAAAATATAAAACTAAAACCCGACTACACTTAAAACACGCTGCAAAAAGTAAGAAACAAGAAAATAGTCTTAAAGGATAGCCGTAGTTGAATGGTGTATGAGGCTATGGAGTTTAGAAGTTAGAGAGGGGTTTCTTACTTCTAATCTAAGCGAGTGTAAAATTTAAAAATATATCTTATGTAGATCTTCACAAATACATTTAACAAAAATGGTTTGGACGGGATCGACATAGTAGTTTTTGAGATATAGCACATTTTCAACAACCGCAAACATACTTTGTTCTTCATACAAACACTATGAATAACAAAGTTATATGGGCTGTTAACAAAATATTGTGGTATTTTAGCTAAATGGAAGTAAGTGGATTAGTTAATTTCCCAAATTCAGTTAAAGTTGGTACGGAACCTTTAGTGCGCGAGTCCGACTCGCACTTGGCCGGTTATTTTTAATTCAATCACAAAAATCGGTATATTCCGTCATAGTTTTTTTTTTTTAAACTAAAATAATGCAGAAATCTGTTTTCCAAAAGTAATTAAGACTCTTCTGTAGCGGAACTTAGTATTTGAAAATCATTTGAAAATGTATTAAACGTACGGCAAAGTCGGTTCAAGTTATGGCGTGACCTGCAGGGTGGATAAATTCTCACAAGAGACGCAAACGTATTTCGCGTTGAAAATGATACTCAATATTGACGTTTAGAGTGGTTCGGTCCCTCAAGTAAATAATTACAGCGATATTCTATTAGCTTTGTAACCGACTTCAAAAAAGGAGGAGGTTATCAATTCGACTGTATGTTTTTTTTTATCATTTTTTTTGTATGTATGTTACCTCATATCTCAGTCGTTTGTCGACCGAATCGAAAATTTTTTTCACCTACTTAGAGGGTATACCTTCTAGTTGGTCCCATTTTTTCCATTTTGGGATCTGATGATGGGATCTTGGTGTATTCGAGGAAAACCCTCAAATTTTAAAGGCACGTATAGTGTTTCTTTACTAGAATCTTAACGTTGACGTGTTGTTACGTCTGATAGTCAACATTTTGTGGGGCTGAGCTGATGGTGGAACTCCTTAACGCCTAGGAGTTCAGTAATTATAATAACGAAACTTATGATAGGTAATTTGTAGCTTCGTAAAAAATAGAATCATAAGGTGCAACTCCCCCCCCCCCCCCCCACTATGTAATCACTAAAAATAAAGAAATAAAATAAACTTTAAGTAAAAACCGACTTCAAAACCAAAATGCACTAAAAAGTCATAAACTCTTCACCATTGAAAGGAAAGGAATCCGTTTTAGGCAAACAATTTCTTTTTGGAGTCGGTGCCATCACTTTGACCATCAAGCATCAACTATCACAGCTGGTCTGTTGCAGACCCCGTTAATATAAATTCCAGTGAACTATTCACCGTAATATTTGAAATTATATGTCAATTTACGTATTTAATATGAGCTAAATATTTGCAATTAAAATACTATGCAACCTTTTTCTCCTACACAAGAAATGTAATAAAAGCTGTCAAAGGCACTCCGCTTTTGACAGCTTTTAAACTGACTCTACTTTCTTTACAGGGCTTTTTGTAATTTCCTCAAAAATAAGCATTTGTTTTAGACTTAGACGAACGAATCTTGGAAAGTTAATAGTCCTCATAATACTCTGAATATTTGGTAACATAAAAACCTAAGTTAACGTGCTACCTAAAAGTGCTGGAGTAATACGCGCCTTCGCCGACCATAAGGCTCCGAAATGAGTTTCGGGGTGCTGAAAGACTCAATATTTCACCATTTCTGGGTGCGTACAGACGAAAATTACGAAACGTAAGTAGGTTGTATACTGAAAATGTTTATTTAAAGAGTTAAGTCACGGTCTTGCTGAAAGTAAAGCAAACTGTTGCGTGGTTGAAGAGCTGCGCGCTACGGAATATCTGTATAGCAAAGCTTCTTTCGTAGCTCTTCTTATTTACATAAGTGACTATAAATACCTCCAACAACATGGGAATAATGCTTACTGAAAGTTATCTTTATAGAGGTAATGTAGGAATGCATAGTGTTAAAATAAAACTATTTAAACTCCAAGTTGAACTTCTATTCTGATATCTTCTTAATCAACACTTATAAAAGGTTCACAAGATTCTTGAATTATATGATACGTGTGAAGGTTTGACTGACAATCGATATGACCGATATGACAAACGTCTATCAATATTTACTTTTTTACATTTGAAATACGAAGAGTCGAACGAACGAGACATAGAGGTTTTACGCGTAGCTTGAAACCTCTACAGTAATTATATAAAAAATCATTCCATATTTCCGGCAACGGTGAACGGTGAACGGCTAGACCGATTTCGCTAAATCTTTTTCGTCGTGTTAGTCATATCATACTCATAGATTTTATGAGAGAAAATAAAAACAAGGATATTGCGCGGAAAATTATGAAAATCAAAAGTACCTACCTACTTTTTACCGGGTCCGCTAGTATCAGATAAATGTTGCAGGAGGCTGGCACGAATTTAGAAGTTTGAACTACTGAGCTAAAATTATTATTAAACATAGAAGTGTTTCAGCGTGTAAGTATGTAAGTAATCGACACACGAGGCTTAAAATAAGTACTTACACATACATTTAGTTTGCCTTAAACGCTGCTGGTTTGATCTAAATGCATAAGCTAAAACCAGTCCACTAATACGTAAGCAGAAAACACCCGTGGGACGAATTAGGCCTAATCTCTACGTTTGGTTAGAAACGGAATGATAGCCTTACCCCAGTTGCTATACTAACTTTTTTTAGATGTTATGGAAGACATCAGAAAGTCAATTCTCGTGCAAATGATTTCCGATCGAATTTTCTTTGTCGAAGAAAAAATAGTTTTTGATTTTCCAGGGTCTTGATTTCTATGTATTTAGATATTGTTCGTGCGATATATATTTTTTACATGTAGATATTTACTTGATTTTGAGGTAAAACGGTTAAACTCGCAATCGAATTATTACAAGTAAAAAGTTCGGTTGCCGCGAGAATGGGCCTCCAGGGGGTCAATTATAGTGCAATTCATATATGAAAAAAGTTCACCAATCTAATTTCCGTTGTCTCAGAAAAATAGTCTTTGGTTTCTCAGGGTCACGATTTCTATGTATTTCGATTTTATTCGAGCGATAGTTTGTTAACGTGTAGATGTTTTACTTTAAAAAAAAATATAAAACGGTTAAACTCGCAATCGAATCACCACACGAAAAAAGTTCGATTGCCGCGAGAATTGGCCTCCAGAACATAAATAATATATTTGGAAACAGAATAGGTGATGTACAATGTAATTTCAACTTTTATCAACGTAATCTCTCTTTTATATCTGAAATACTGAATCTGAAATCTGAAATACTGAACTGAATTTCTATTGAAATGTAGAAACTACTTCAACTGATTTGCAGAAAATGCAATATTCCGCTGATAAATATGGAAGTGAAAATTCAATCGAAGCATCTTTTAATGCATGTTGACGGTAAAACCATCTATTATAGTGATGGTTCCACATTTTTTATGTTTCCTTTTTTATTAATTTAAACTTTATTGCACTGTAAGTTGTACAATTGGCGTACTTAATGCCTAATAGCATTCTCTACCAGTCAACCACCTGGTAATACAGAAAGTTTAATCAGTGACGGAATATTAATATTAGGTAACAAGATTGGTACAAAAAAAAGTTAAATGCACTAACACTAACATTTATACTTATATTTTTTCTTATTTTTAATAATTAAAAAAATCTTAACAATGATATTAACGTGCTAGTAGCAGAGCAAAACATCAAATAAATATTCATAAAATTCATCAACTTTTCATATTCAAGGCCAGTAAAGATCATTTTAACGTCAGCACCAATTTACATTTAAGTAGTTTGTTTTGTTTTCGTTTAAAATTCTGTACTGAAAAAACAAAATGTTTTCCTCCGGATAAATGTTATTGTTTACGTTGTCGAATCCGTATGGAACTTCAAAAAGCGTTGCCGACGCAAGGGTGCGTGTAGAATGATTTACACAAAAACCTATTTTAATTTGGAGTGATTTCATTATGTGCAAATTAAATTTGAAGCGTGTGATCACTCGCTCGAGGGCGCTACGTGCGGCGCGCGCTCGCTCCGCTTGTAATCAAATCGCTCAAGTTTTTCGCTTTACGTGTTTATTATCCGAGCACAGACATTATCTATGTAGATGACGCAAATCAATCTGTGTCATGTTTGGATACAAACTATGCATTCATCGAAGCTAAGTTTCGGTTGCGTGATCGATTGTAATGGTTAAATGTCGTTAGAATATTTCCGATTGTGTGTGTGTTGAAAAGATTTTTTCTTGAAAATGGCCATTTTGACATTTGGTTATGTTATTTTTACTTCAAAACACGCACAATCGTAAATATTCAACCGCCGGTGACGACATTTAACCATTACTATCAATCACTCAACCAGGCCCAAATATTAAAATTGAATGACGACTGACCCAATCTTGTAATTTAACTGATTTATTCCATGTCATAGGAGCACGACCTTTACGCTTTTCCAGATAAATGCTTACATAATAAGTCATGGCTCCCAACATTTACCAAGCTTTCTGAATTCGTATCCCATATTCCTTCTTCTTTTCCCATTACTTAGTTGCACACAATACACGAATATCACAAAAAGTACCTTTATCGCTTTAAAATAACCAGGAACGCTTGTTACCCTTGTGACAACCTCGTCACTCAGTCTTTTTTCCACCTGATCCGAGACTGTACAAGATTTTATTCCTTCAGATTAAGTCACCTAAAGACAAATGCTCAATAATATTCCCTACATCCTTATATAAATAACTACCAAAGAGGGAAGCGTAAAATCGTTTTACACCCACGTCGCACACATAGTCTACAATCTTAAAACCTAAAAAAATAATCACATCTAGGTAGTCGGAGGCAGCGCGTAAACCGTAAGCACCACGCACGCACAAATATTATGCCCAGAAAAAGAACAGTGCTTTACTTGATGTCATTTTTGCCACGCATACATACGGCATCTATCTGTCTACGTATTCTTCATCCGACACAAGGTAATCCACAAGGTAATCCGCACTGCAGGTTTATTTGGAAATAGAGAATTAACGCTCGTTTGTATTTTTTCACGTTTATTAATTTTGCGTTGCGCCTCAACTTGGTATGCAGTACACATTTTGTACTGAATACTTTTCTACCTACACGCAACGCCGCACGAACGGACGAGAAAATGTCAGAGTCGAATTTCTATCGTGCCACAAATGTTTGTTTGTATTTTCTGGGTTCAAGTTTTTTAGATACCCCACGTAACTTATATTACTGAAAGTTTTGTGGAGTCTGAAATGGTCGATTTAATATTGGTTGGAGCATTTAACAACACGTCCGTGACTATTTTTGAAACCTATATACGTACGTACCTCTACTTAGTTACTGTTCTATTAATAGGCATTTAAAGATGTAAGATTTCTAAATTGCGTGCGTTTTTTATTTTAATTTGTCTTTGTTCTGGCACAAATAGTCCATTGAATAAAAAGTTCTAGAGTGCGTGAGTTAGTAACTTAAGATGTTTCTTCGGAAACATGTCAAGAGTCCCTAGGTAATAAACATACTAAAACCCCGGGACACTAGGAGGAGCCCTGGAGTGGGGGGAGGGGGGGAAAGGGTCCATTTTTTCATTTTTCGCTTAAATGTCAAAAACGGCACATGTTAGAGAAAAACTTTCAAGGAAAAGTTGAAAGGCCATAAAATTATCTACAAGTTGTACCTGAATCATTTTTTCCTATATCCTACCATTTCTGAGTTACACGCAGTAAAAAATGATTTTGGCTCAAACAATTTCCCCATACTACATACCCATGTTTATCACATCAATCGATCAAAAAATATTTATTTCTTCCAAAAAACTCAAATGTGCAACTTGTGACCGGTACTGATAGATTGCTCTTAATTAGGTCTATAATTGGTAAAATAAACACATTCCTCCATGGAAGCCTTTAGGAGGAATCATTGTCAAAATATTATATTAGGGTAGTTTGAGTTACTGAACTTGATCTTTTTATTTTTTTCTTCCAAAAACCTCAAAAGTGCAACTTGTGACCGGTACAGATAGATTGCTCATGATAAGGTTTATTATTGATAAAAAAAACAGATTCCATCATGGAAGCCTTTAGGAGGAATTGAATTTTATTAGGGTAGTTACGATACTTGATCTTTTTTTTTTCTTTCAAAAAGCTCAAAAGTGCAACTTGTGATTGGTACTAATAGATTGCTCTTAATTAGGTCTATCATTGGTAAAAAAAACACATTCCTCCATGGAAGCCTTTAGGAGGAATTGATTGTCAAAATATTATATTAGGGTAGTTACGCAACTTGACCTTTTTATTTTTTTCTTCCAAAAACCTCAAAAGTGCAACTTGTGACCGGTACTGATAGATTGCTCTTAATTAGGTCTATAATTGGTAAAATAAACACATTCCTCCATGGAAGCCTTTAGGAGGAATCGATTGTCAAAATATATGTTAGGGTAGTTTGAGTTACTGTACTTGATCTTTTTTATTTTTTCTTCCAAAAAGCTCAAAAGTGCAACTTGTGACCACTACCGATAGATTGCTCATAATTAGGTCTATCATTGATAAAAAAACAGATTCCACCATGGAGGCGTTTAGGAGGAATTGAATTTTATTAGGGTAGTTACGATACTTGAACTTTTTATTTTTTTTCCTCTAGTGCCTCTCATATGACATCAATGTCCCAACATTATCCGTTGTTCGGATTTTTCCGATGAAGTTTCACACGTAGCATGGGAAGGGGTCCGCCCTCGTTAAGCTTATGCTAAAGTTTGCTTATGTTTTCTAATTTTTCACCTTTCATGGGATGTAGCTCGAAAACGGCTGCTAATAGAAAAAAAAGATTTAGGTACAACTTGTAGATATTTTTATGGCCTTTCAACTTTTCCTTGAAAATTTTTCTCTAACATGTACCGTTTTGGAGATTTAAGCGAAAAATGAAAAAATGGACCCTTTCCCCCCCTCCCCCCATTCCGGGGCTCCTCCTAGTGTCCCGGGGTTTTAGTATGTTTATTACCTAGGGACTCTTAACATGTTTCCGAAGAAACATCTTACGTTACTAACTCACGCACTCTAGACCCCCCTTGGAGGGACTCATTCAATGGACTAAAAAGAATTAAAAGTAATAAAAATCTAACAATGACAACATAAGAAAAATGAACCCATTTAACTTTTCTATTGAATATTTTGACTTGTGTTGGTTTCCTCTGAGTGGCACGCTATGGAGCTCGATTCGTTTATAATTGAGCGTAAAGTGAATAAACGGAATTGAAGCTTTTTTAAAATGATTTGAATCGAAAGTGAAAAGTACTTTGCAGTTAAGACGGCAGCTGTACTGTGTGTACCAACTTATTGATTTCACTCCTTGCCAGTGGACTAAAAGGAATATTGGCTAGTCTTGTGTATCATAACTTCATTGTCTGTTTTAAGTGAATTCGTCGTCATTACTTGAGTACTTAACTTATTCATTGCTTCAAGTTATATATGCGTAATAATAATTACAGCAACAAAGTACAAATCAAGACTTTAACTAAATTATTTTTTGTATACCACGTTGCATTTCGATTCAAGCTAACAAAACATTTTTATACAGCATTACATCAAAACCAAATTAGCCTATTTTCTTCCCAAGACAAAAAAAACTCTAGAAATCATATTTTTTCTAGTGGTATTTAAAATTGGGTATCCAAAGCTGCCAAAAAAAATGTATTTTTTTTTTGATTATGTTGTGCCAGATTTTAACATTAAAAATATGCTTTTAATACACAAAATAAAATATAGTTTCCAGTACAAAATTGATGATGTGATACCGAAGTGAAGCAACCTACGGCGCGGTCGTGTTTAGATGGGTGACCATTCCGACCATATAAGTGACGTACATTACGAGCATCTCCGTGCTTCGGAAGGCACGTTAAGCCGTTGGTCCCGGCTAATATCGGTTGATATTAGTCGTTGAGCCTAGTCAAAGGCCTTATGGGCGGCTTGATAAAATCTGACAGCAGGGTTAGTCACTTGCCTTGCAAACACCCCTCCACCAACCCGCATTGAGCCAGCGTGATGGAGTATGGCTCAAACTACCTCATAGTTGAGGTAAGGCCTTTGCCTAGCAGTGGGAGTGCAGGCTAAAATCGATCGATCGATCGATCGTACAAAATTGTAATAGTGGTTATTACTTTTTTAAATTTGATTTCATTGTACTTGGTAATTGTTTTGTTGTAGGTATCTTTACAAAGCTTTGACGTTTTGGACATTTTTTATGTCAAAATTGTTAAGTTTTGTTTATCTCCTTACCATTTTTAAATTACCTACAAAATTATATTTTTTAATAAAAAAATACCTACTGAATTAATAAGTAGAATGCCTAGAAAAAGGACTCAGCTTTCTCGGCAGTCTGCCACGTCTACAACGTCCATCCGTCTCAACCTGAATGCTATTATTTGAGAATATTGCTGCAACATATTCGCTGTATATCTTATTTGAAAAAAAAAATAGCCTAAATAATTAAAAAATCTACCCAAAGTCACTATTCCACGCGGACGAAGTCGCGGGCACAGCTAGTCTCTTATACGAGAAGTCATAGCGAGATATTTGTTTTTTAGCTCAGTTAGGTATAGTTCATCTCGGGGTACAGTATAAAATTTATCAAAATCGGTCCAGTAGTTTTTGAGATAAGAGTAATAACTTAAAATCATGAAAAAATATACTGCCTTAAAAAACTAGATAAAAAGCTTAAAATAACGCATTCTGTACTTCGGCCAGACTCGTTTTTAGGAAAGTGATGTTGTTTAAAACAGCCTGGTGACGTCAACGTGAGCGAACGTGACAGAGGCAGCTTGTGCACCTCTTTTGCCACGAATGTAGATACTTCGTCAGGATCGGTCTTTTACAGCAGGGTTATTATGTACTGCACACTTTTTTCGACTTCGTCCCTCCGGCGAGACGGCATCTGGGCACTCTTCCATCTTCCAGAGCGTCTGGAATAGAAGCGCCGTGCCACTGCAAATCCCTTCCTCCTTAAAATTAGATAAGCAGAACTATATGATGTTAACCTCGTCCATAGTGTCGATGGCATGTTGTATATACCCAACAATTCATTAGCAATGAGTTGCTGCGAACCCATTGTTTACTGGCGGCGCTGGTAGTCTGTCGCTAAAACTCAAGCTTACGTCCACCAGCAGTCTACACAAATACATATATCTCGAACGCGTATTTTGAGTAAAATTGACAAAAGTTTGTCTTTTGAGTTAAATCACACCATATAACTGTGTTAAAAAACTCATAAAATAGATCAATGTAAAAATGGCCATGCAAAAAGCATAATGGTACATCGTTTCGCAGCGAGTAATCAACCTGATTTTTCGAACACGATGCTGTTCGAGATTCGATCAAAAATTTTCTGTAACAAAACCTATTAGTTTTTGCAACGTATACGCTAGTTCGCTAAAAGAAAGACTATGTAACTGAATCTGGATTTCAGTGCATTCTAGCCAATTTAATAGCAAAAAACCAAGCAAAAAGCAAATATGAAAGTGTGCATAAATGTATGCTTCGATCTCACTCTAAATGATGTTAAGTTACTGATTCTGATTAGCTCGCATCATTATTTACGGGTTGTTTTGAAACTACTTGTATATCGTTAATCTATACTAAGATTATAAAGCTGAAGGGTTTTTGTTTGTTCAAGAACGCTAATCTCTGAAACTACCGGACCGATTCCAAAAACTAATTTATTTGATAGCTTTTTTACCGAGGAAAGCTTTAGGCTATAAAACATCAAATTAGCTCAAAAGGAACCGCCATTACAAAAATTAACCGAATATTTAATATTGCTGAATTACAATTAGTTACTATAAAATTCAATTAGTATTTAAAGCCTTGTCAAATGCCCCATGGACGGCTTGATAACATCTGTCAGCAAGGTTGGTTGCTTGCCCTTGAAAACACCTCCACCAATCCGCACTGAGCCAGCGTGATGAAGTGCTCATACTACCTCATACCTGACGTGAGGCTTTTGCCGAGCAGTGGGATATTTTATATATTTTTCTATGTATGATATAATAAGCTAGTAGGCCAGATTTCTAAAAATTAAACCGCCTTCAATAAACTGACTAAAAAGCTCAAAATTACGAATTCGTCTTCTGAGAAACTAATTATTTTGGCGTCGGTGCATGATGTCATGCTGACCTAGCCCAAAAGTCTACACACATCATGCACCGACTTTTTAATCAGTTTTTTGAAAGCGGTGTGATATTTTTCATTTCATAATTTTTAATTATTACTCATATCTTATCACATACGTACTGGGGAAAAATTCTTGTGCAATTGGTATACGAAAAAAGTTTACCGACCGAATTTTCTTTGTCGAATAAAAATAGTTTTTGATTGCTCAGGGTCACGTTTTCTTAGTATTTAGATTTTGTTTATGCAATAGTTTTCATACACGAAGATATTTAACTGAATACCTGTACATAGAAATCGTAACCCTGAGAAATCAATAACTATTTTTTCTTCGGCAAAGAAAATTCGATCGGTTAACTTTTTTGGGTATATGAATTGCACGAGAATAGCCCCCCAGGTCTAACTGATTATAAGTGTTAGAAAGCCTTAATAGATCAACATAATAAAATGTTATCATACGTATCATAAAATGTTACATAGTTAAATAGAGGCTGGCTTACCTTCATACAAAAAGGTCATAATTGTCTTGAATAGCGACCGCATCCGAGTCTATCTTGTGCAGCGCTTACCCCAACCGGTAAACGTCTTTGTTTCTCATACAGTCTTCACAAAAGGCTGGCATAATCGCACCGACGCTTCTCAACGTAAAAACAGTTTGTGATAAAGAAGTTTTGAAAGGAAATAGGGGAGCGAAAATAGAAAGAAAGATAAATAAAAATGACAACGTTAGGTTAGGTTACGAAAATTATTAATTATCAACAGCAGAGAGTAGAGGGGTCGTGGGTTCGATATTTTGCAAGCAAGAGTTTACGGGCCGTTAATATAAAACCGCACTATCGTTTTGCATCGGCATGAGCGAGGTCCAGCAAACGGCGGCAAAAAATCAGATACAGTAGTTGTAGTAACTTCCGGGAGAAAATTCGCACACGGAGACCGGAGGTATGTTGCCCAGGTTGCTTCTCCAGGTATCTTCCTAAGGTGAACCCTGATATCGGGGAAACACCACAAGACGATAACTTTAATTTTTAAATGTAGAAAACAAAAAAAAAGGTTTTTGTAGATAGAATTACGATACGAAGGTGTCCGTTACCTACTTTTCTACGACAGATACGGCCTTATGCTGAGGAAGCTTCTTTCGGACTATTAACCGCTGTTTCAGCGGAGATAAAACAGCATGCAACTTGGCTGCAATTTTGTTCAGGTGTAAAATTGACCGTGTAGTAGCGGATATTGTTGCCGCATTCGCGGAGAGGCCTTCACAAACCATTCTGAAGTATTACGCTGGAATCCCTAAGGATTTGTGTACCGGAAACCCTCAGACGGATGGAGTACGGATCCCTCACTAATGGAACTTAATGGGGTAAGTTATATCGTTCAGTTGTAACGCTTTCCGCTAACCGTATTGACTGTCAAATATTTTTATAGTGAAATGGAATTATGCCGATAAATTGGGTTAATACCTAACTAAACGAGTTTACAATAGCGGTGAATATGACCAGGGCACGGGAATTACGTATACTCTGTAGAATATGAATAATAAATAAATAAATAAATATCCTTTGGACATTCCCACACATCGCCATCAAGTCCCAAAGTAAGCTACTCAAAGCTTGTGTTATGGGTGCCAGACAACGGATATAATAAATAGGTCACACGCTGAAAATTTCCATCATGTTTACGGTTTCATTTGTCTTGCTGTGTTTGTTTGTTTACTTAGCTGTACATTTTTTAATAATATATAATAAGATTGTTTAATTATAAATTTTACCTTTGTATTTACAAAGCATAACAAATAACATTGGGAAGACGTTCTACTTATTCACAATTAATATTAGTATCGCTTGTTACTATTAAATTAGACACTAGATTATTTTTGTATTCGAGAATTATTTGATGCTCTTACCGTCCGGTAATTGCTGTGATAGTTGATGCTTGATGGTCAAAGAGATGGCACCGACTCCAAAAAGAAATTGTTTGCCTTGAGCCCACCTTTCCTTTCAAAAGTTAAGAGTTTATTTAAGACTTTTTAGTGCATTTTGGTTTTGAAGTCAGTTTTTACTTTTTTTTAAAGTTAATTTTATTTTTTCATTTTTAGAGATTATAGGAGGGGGGGGGGGGGGGTTGCACCTTATGACTCTGTTTTTTTAAGAAGCTACAAACTTCCTATTATAAGTTATTTAATAATAATTACTGAACTTCTAAGCGTTAAGGAGCTCCACCATCAGTTCAGCCCCACAAGATGTTGACTATCAGACGTAACAACACGTCAACATTACACTTATAGTGTTTCTTTACTAAAATCTTAATGTTGACGTATTACACCAATTTCCCATCATCATATGATTTAAAACTTTGTTGCATTTTTAGGGTTCCGTACCTCAAAAGGAAAAAACGGAACCCTTATAGGATCACTTTGTTGTCCGTCTGTCCGTCCGTCTGTCAAGACCCTTTTTCTCAGGAACGCGTAGAGGTATGAAGCTGAAATTTATATCAATTACTCAAGTCTACTGTCCCTTGAAGCTGTGAAAAAATCAAACTTCTCAACCAACGCAATCAAAAGATACAGCCGTTTATGCCGCTAATTTTCGACACTTGCAAGGGAATCAAAACCTACAGGGTGCTTCCCGTGAACTCAGAATCTTGAAATTTGGGACGAAGCAACGTCTTATAGCATAGATAAAGGAAAAATTGCGAAAACCATAAATTTTTAGTTACATCACATAATATATATTTTTTTAATAATTTTAAACTTACTACCCATTTCCTCATAAACACGTAGAGGTATTAAATTGAAATTCATACCAAATACTCAGGTCTATAATACCTTTAAGCTGTAACAAAATCAAACTTCTATGTCAACGCAATCAAAAGAAACAGCAATTTAAGCTGCATATTTTGAAACTCGCAAGTACTCGCAAGGGAATCAAAACCTAAAGGGTACTTCCAGTCGACCTAGAATCTTGAAATTTGGCATGAAGCAACGTTTTATAGCATACATAAAGAAAAAATTAAATTTTTAGTTACATTACAAAATATATATTTTTTAATAAATATAAACTTATTACTTTTTTCCTCATGAACGCGTAGAGCTATCAAGTTGAAATTCATATCAAATACTTAGATCTAATTGCCTTTAACCCGTGAAAAAAAAAAACTAAGTCAACGCAAAAACGCAAAATGTAAAAGTACAACCATTGATACCGATTGTCGTACTGAACGAACTTTGTAAAGCTTGCAGGTTTGTACGGAACCCTCGGTGCGCGAGTCCGACTCGCACTTGGCCGTTTTTTTATTTACTGTACTTATTAACACACGGGATTTAATGCAACGATACACTTATTTATAAGGTAAACATCGTATTTACCTTCCCGACGTTTCGACTCGGTTACACGAGTCATGGTCCCGGGGTGACTGAAGCAGCTCGGCGTCGTCTGCTGGTGCGCGATGTATTATGTTCTTCTACCCGCACACTTTTAATTCCAAGTTGGAAAAAATGTTGACCAACTAGAAGGTAAACCCTCTAAGTAGGCGAAAAAAATTTCGAATCGGTCGACAAACGACTGAGATATGAGGTAACAACATACAAAAAAAAACATACAGTCGAATTGATAACCTCCTCCTTTTTTGAAGTCGGTTAAAAATGTTGCAATAAGTTAGTTACCTTGAATTTGAATGTAAGCACACAGTAATTGTTATATTAGTATACAGCACTTTAATTACCATCCAATTAAAACATAACCCTACGTTTACGGTTCTTCTTTGTTAAATAAAAAGTGTTCCGTAAATACCCACCAAAACAGTTTGTACTTCAAGAGAGCTTCAGAAGACTTGTGTTTAAAGAAGTTTATTTCTCAAAAGAACTTATATCTAAGGGATGCATAGTTCGCTTAAAATGAGATATGCTTATACATATTACTATAAATTAATAATTTATTTGGTGCAGCGCAGCTACATCACTTATATTAATAGTTTATTAAATGTACTTATTAAACGGTATGCAAAATGAATTTAAACAATCAAAATTTCGTTTAGTTTAGCAGCACATCATCACACATATTATTCCCAAACCATTCTAGAGACATTCAAGACTTACTGACGTTAAGTCTTAAGTGGCCCGAATAAAAAAGAAGGTATTACGAATAATGTATCCTTATTATCAAACAAATTAAAACGCTTTCATGAAATCTCAAATAGCCTTTTTGGCCTCCTCTTAGTTTATTATGTGTATGATGCAAACTGCATAAAAATACGTTGCGTAGTTAGAAAATATCTAAGCATGCAGATGGCTTCAAGCGACGTTGCTTTATACGGTGTAAAGATGAGTGACAAGTCCTCTGAATAGAAGTACTTACGCGAGGCGGGTCAGCTTTTATCCTCGCAACTTTTAATCAGCTCCGGAGCCCCTCTGAATATTATTTTTTTCCACCGTATGAAGCCTGGAGCAAAGTGTAGGTGCAGGAAGACTTGCGCTGGTGAGAGTTGCCATAAAAAAAAGAAATTTAGCATATTTAATATTAATGTTGCTTGCAACAAAGCCCAACCCCTTAAAAGTCACCGGTCAAAGGCTTGTTTCACTCTGATGGAATCTACTACTTATTATTTCAATAATTATTAATGCATTGCGATACGTTAACAAAAAATGCGGAATGTTACGGAAACAGGTCACTTTACCGAAATCTCGGCAAAGTACGAGTTGGACTCGCGCACGAAGGGTTCCATTCCGTATCTACTATGTATGTAAGCACTTTTATTGCCTTATTTATATTTAACTGTAAAACATGTTATAGATTACCTTATATATACGGTTTTTATTCCCATGAAATAACGAGATGTTCGACGTTATGAGACAATACCGGTTACTTCTTTTGATGGCGATGACTCACAATTTTGATTTATTTTTAGCTATAAAAACAATCTAAATTAATATATGACTACAATTTAAGTATCATATCTCAACGCGTTTTGGATGACCAACAACTACTATCGATCGTATAAAAATGGAAATATTTTACTTCAAAAACATCAAAGTAAAAAGTCTGAGCCCTAAAAGCTCTAACATTAATAAAACAAAAAACAGGAAAGAAGTTTACTGGGCAGATTCCATTTCGCCCATAGAGCCTTGAGAAAGCGTCCGTGATAACGAATAAATCATAAACATCATAAGCCTTTGCTAAGTAAAAATTTACCCAAACCTTGTTAAAAACACAAAGCAATTTTGTCTGATATTTTTAATATAAAATAACAACAAACATTTAAATTAAATGGGATGTTTATACAGGAGAAATGTTTAATTATTTGACCACTTCAATTCAAAGGTTACATTTTTATCTCATTCTAGCCTTTCTGATAACTTTTTTGTTTTTGCTACGAAAGTAAATGGCGTAGTATTTCCTGCAGAGGAATGCAACTGTAAATTGTTTTATAACGAGACGCGGTTTATAAAACTCCGCCTAGTTTAAGTTCCTAAGGGTGTTTTGTAAAACTAAATGGAATTTCAGCAATAATAGCTTTTAATAACATGCAACAGAACATTTTGTTTCGTTCTCCAAAATGTTGATGTATCATTTATAACACTGTAGGTATTATGATTTCTAGTTAATAAAATATTTAATTTTATCTCTGTTCATTCAATTGTAGAACATACATTTTCTATGTTTAAAAATATGTATAGAAAAACATTCATTTAAATTGTTATCAATGTTCTATCATCGTCCGCGTCATTATTTACATCAGACGAGATTAATTTCAAAGAGCCTTCCCTAACTGTTTGAACTCAGGTACCGAAATAGTACCGTAAGAATACCAGAGATAAGAATGTCTGGCTTAGAAATAAATCATGCATATTACTGAAATGCAATCGAAAAATTTCGCTGTGCGCTTTACTATAGCGATTCTCCCGAAAATGTCCGCGCGTTTTTATTTTACTCCCCTCTCTTCAATCGTAAAGGGAGTTTTCTTAGCTTACAGCCTTCCCCAAGAAATGACGAAGCTATCGATCACAACTTTTTGTGTCAGATATTCAATTCGGACCAGTAGTTCCTGAGATTAGGGCGTTCAAATAAACTTTTCAGCTGTATAATATCCGTATAGAAAACTTCTAAATTTCAGATAAAATCACAAGATACGAATATTGAGACATTGAAATAAAAGCACGACAAAAAAGGTTGAGAGATGCTTCAGGAGATGTACGCCGGGTCTTATTTAGCCGACATTTTACCTTGAGGGTCGTAGCTGTCATTTCCGCTTGTCTCCCACTCGTCACGGCGGAATTGTATCGTGATACCATCCGCTGGGTTAAAAGTAGGCTCTATTCAGGATTGACGACCGAAATAACACTTCATATTTTATTTAAGGACCCGAAAAGTGGTTATTCAGCTTATGTATTTTGATGTTTTGTAAGGAGCGGCATAAAACGCTGTTTTATAATATCAATTTAAACACGTTCAGGAGGCCAATTCTCGCATGATCGAAAAAAGTTCACACACGTAAAAAAGTTCACCACTCGAATTTTTTTCGAAGGAAACAAGGCTTGTGTATTCTCAGACCTTCACAGTCGAACTAATTCGATGGAACGTCACACGAACATTTCGATTGCTGGAGACCAATAGATTTCAAAATTCGTATACGAACTATTGAGGTTCTAATCGGGCAAAATGATAACTTAACCTAAAATTGAGAAAATTGACATTGACTTTGAAGGATTTTTAGCCGACTTCAAATAAAGAAGGTTTTCTGTGTGTCCAATATACAATGATTTATTTGCCCTCTATCATATCATGTTTGGCTAAGCTGATTTTGATGCGGCTTTCAGAAGAGTACTTCTACGATTTAGAGAAGTTTCTAGTATATGAATTGACTTACAAAAAACAGGATCTCCGTTTGTCCGACATGCCTAGGCCGTGGCCACTCCCGACTTACCACTTTCAAAGGAAAATCGCTTGCACACAAGACACGAAACAGGCGTCGGTTCAAACAAAAGTCTACACAAGGTGCAAGCGATTTCAGCTCTTAAGACGGTTAGGCAGCGGTGACTTCGATAGGACTTAATATTATGTTAAGAGATATCCAACCCTGGATACTCTAGAGACAAAGTAAGTAGTTTACAAGTCGAATCTTACGAGTCCAACTCGATTAGGTTTTGTTGTCTTATTACGGAGTACCTTTGTTCACCTTCAGATTCATTCTCAGACCCTGGTTTTATATTTTGACTCTGTTTCAAGCTCATAATCATGGATTGCTCCTATGTATTAAAAACAATCCTGAATTAAATTTCTTATTGTCAATGACTAAGGAACAGTATACTTAAATCCCTCAAGCGTATGTGAACGAGACACAGTAGATATTCTATTGTTATGCGGTCTCATGCGACCGCTCGGTTGTTGAAGCATTAAATAAATAACATATAAATAAAAAATACCAATTAAGCAAGTGGTTTTATTTTCTTCATACATCATCAGTCAAAACACAAAACATTTAAGAAGCAGTAATGTTATTGTTAAAAAAAAAACAATTTAAAGCCATTGATCATATCAGGAAAGTTTCCATCCTTTAAATCCAACTCGCTTACATTTCTAACTAATCATTTATTTTGTTGTGAAATGCATACGGTTGTGTTCCCAGGAGTATTTAAAATCCCTTCATTTGGCGCTCCTTCCTTTTGGATTATTATAATTTGTTCTACTGCTTGCTTCTGTAAAAAACAATTACCAACATAAATTTCACAGAAAGTTACCTACTTCACCCAAAATAAAATCAATACTTGAACACCATCATGTTTTTAGCTTAGTATCTCTTTTCTGGGATAATAATGATTATTGTAGATATTTGTAGGTGGAATTCATAAACTATGTTTGTTGAACACATTCAAGCATGCATAGAACAGATTGCTAATGTACTATTTGTTTATAATAAGGCAACTATAGGCAATACTATAACATAACACACATAGATTTAGATTAAAAATGGAAAATCTGATGGTTTGATTTATAAATTGTGAAAATAAAACTATCATTACGTATATGTCTAGTTAATTACGTTCTTACCTAGATACCAGAGAATTAAGGTATTCAAGAATTCCCATGTATTTTAACCACTATTTTATCGAATTAGATTGGCAACTAAATATTCTCTCTGCTACAACATAATCCAGACTATCTGTAAATAAAAATAGTTTGTTTTGTAAGAACACTACATATCTACAAAGGATATTAAAAACTTTATCCAGGCTACACAATAAGAAGGTGCACTAATATCTGTGATGTTAGTTAACTGAACCTATTACTACTAAAGAATA
The DNA here is from genome assembly GCA_963924145.1 of Pyrausta purpuralis. Lineage (NCBI taxonomy): Eukaryota > Metazoa > Arthropoda > Insecta > Lepidoptera > Crambidae > Pyrausta > Pyrausta purpuralis. The sequence continues at coordinate 20,847,607 of OZ001656.1, forward strand.
ATTAAATGCCCTGTTTCTTGTAGTTAAGTTAATAAAAAAAGCATGTAATTAAACAAACAGTGTCATACCAACCTTAGAAAATATCTACATTTAGTTTGTATTTAGACTTGAAAATCTTACTTATTCTTATTTTAGGCAAAATTTGAGAAAACAAATAAATTTTCTAAGTCACTGAAAAATCGATATTTGGAACAATTTTGACACGTACACATGCGTACACATTGACATTTAGGGCCATAGAGAAAGGTAATATGGCGCGTCGCTGCGTTTCATTTCATTCTATACATGAATAATGAAATTTTAATAATTGATCTACCGTTACTATATTTTTAACAATATGTATAGTTTTGTGAATATGTACATCAAATTAAACAAACAAATAGATTTATTGTCTAATTTCACCAAAATTAATTTTTTTTGATGGACTTAAATATACTTTATTTCGGCGTTTTTAAAAACGCCCGTACGATCTCTGCAATGGAACGTTGTAATGAAATTCGAACGTGAAATGTTCTATCGGTGCATGAGAATAGCAGTTTTATGTATCACTCGAACTTTTACAATAGAATTGTGAACTTCGTATACGAATTACCACACGGATAAAGTACTACTTCACGAGAATTGCCCCCCAAAACTTTCTTACGCCAAAATTTAAGAAGTATGATTTTTTAGAATATTAGTTTTTATGCTAAGAAAGATACAAATAGCTTAGTATTATTTATCGTTAGCCAACCATGACCGCAATTTCACCTGCTGGGAAAATGGGAAGGTAGGATGCGGTCTATGATGGATCATATCTTACTGCTAACGAACTAATCATAATGTTCTTACTAATTCACAAATTATGGTTGTTTACATCTATCCTACTTGAGAATTTAAAACAATACAATTTTAGACTCACGACGGTAATACAGTAAACCTAAACACTTTGTATTTTATACCCTATAACTACTTCCAATATAAAACTCTACAACACGTAACATTTATACGAGTGGCTGTAAACATATTTAAAGTCGACTCAAAACTTTGTAGGAAAGCAAAGCAATATTGATTTCTTCGACGATAAAATTGGGGAAAACTTAGCCGGGAGTGCGAGCTGTGAGCGCGAGTTATTGCCTTAAGTTCTACTACAGTTTTAGACCCGCAGGGTTATTACGTAATAAGTGAACTAACTTTCAAACGGTTGCGATACGATTTTGGTTCGAATTTGGCATGGACGCAAGAGTCGTTAACACTTTTGGTGCCTTAAATTTTTACGTAGAAAAACCCGGGAAAGCGCAAGTCAATTATTATAATTATTTGTTTTTTTGTAAATACGTTAAAAATATTTGCGCAAAATATATTTTTTAAAAACAAACAAACAGGGTCCGAGTGGTCGGATAACAGCGTGCTGGTGGTCTGAGTGCTATAATAAAATGACGCCAGAAAACGACGTCACCGTAAATCGGGTACAAGTGGGTGGCACCGCTGGAATGGTCCTTGCGTACACGGCCCCGACTGCTTGGCTAAACGTGTTGAGCATGGCCGTAAAGATCGTTTGTCAGCGTTGCAAACTACAGCAAATACGTAAGTAAGCGAGTTCTTCTGAGCTTTGAAAACACTGCCGAACAAAAACCAATACGGAAGATTTTTTTTTTAATTATAAGAAAGATATTAACGAGTCAATCTGTCAACTTCATGAGAGGTAAGAAAGAAAAGATAGTCTCTTTACAAAAAATATGTAAAAAAAATACGTATTAAAAAACGATTTTTTTATGGCCCTTCCGAAAAAACTGCTGATCCAGCGTAGTGGAAAAAGGCTTAATAGTTTTATCGTCCATAGTTTTGTAGTGCCCTTTGACATTATCGGCGGTTTGATCAGTCACGAATGCTCCGGCGAATTTTCATATAAATAATAGGCTGTTTCTGTCACAGAAAAGTGTAACAAATAAGGAATAAAAAAGTTTTTTTTACAAAAAAACATAGCAACTACTCTTTACATACGAAGCTGTAACTTAAACATTCCTACTACACAAAACTGCTAAGTAAAACTTCTACTCAGTGCAATGAAGTATGAGACTTGAAATGTTTGATTTTATTTCGACGCATTTGCATCTTGATTAATTTAACTCTTTCGCAGGCGGTGAACGTCTATAGACGTCATAACAATAAAATTTCTATTGTGTCTGGTTTACCGCACGCGAATGTGTTAAGTAATTGAAACTATGAAAGTATGCTCTGTTTTCCATTTTGGTTAGCAAAAGTATAATATAAAGTGTATTAAATACATTAAAATTGGGTCAATGCACATTCTATCGAATGAGAAATTGATACATTAATTGTACAATGTAGTATTATACACACAGCTGAGGATGATTAAGTATTTTCGTTGAAACAATAACGTCAAAGGACCCAATATTATCTAGTGGCAATAAAGACGACGGGTTAGCTGTTTATTAACAGCGAGATAGGTTAGGTTGAAGTTCCTATTAGTAGTGTATTATTGGGCATTCTGTCCCCCAGTCGTCCGCTTCGCTCCCGACCGTTCGCTGCGCTCACTCTGGTATGACAGAATGCCCAATAATACACTACGAATTAATGGGACACGATTAACTGCGGTTTGTAAATATCTTTAGAGAGACCCGTGGCAAGATTTGCTCTCCGAATTACTACCTATCATGATACAAACAGCTCCGGACCCATGACAAGATTCCATTACTGTATGTATCGCCTAGCAATTTCGGCTGAAGAACCAAGGTAAGTATCTTCAGAGAGACCCATGGCAAGATTCTCTCACCGAATTACTACCTATCATGATACAAACAGCTCCGAACCCATGACAAGATTCCATTGCTGTATGTATCGCCTAGCAATTTCGGCTGAAGAACCAAGGTAAGTATCTTCAGAGAGACCCATGGCAAGATTCTCTCACCGAATTACTACCTATCATAATACAAACAGCTCCGGACCCATGACAAGATTCCATTACTGTATGTATCGCCTAGCAATTTCGGCTGAAGAACCAAGGTAAGTATCTTCAGAGAGACCCATGGCAAGATTCTCTCACCGAACCTTCCTACTTACTAACATAATTATATTTTGTTTAAATATCAATTTAATTCAATCATTTTATTACCGAATGAATTCCATAAAAAAGTAATGTATTTTATCGTAATAAAAAAATTTAAATATTATTGTTAATCAATGTAAAATTTTAATTAATGGTAAATATTATGCTCAAAATATATACATTTTTTATTAACAATGCAAATTTTTAATGTGTATCTACCTACATAAGGTATAATAACTCTTGAACATTTTACATGTCAACAAAATAAAAAAAGTAGTTTGTGCTAAATGCAAATAAAATAATTAAAACACTTTCACACTAATCATCTCTTCTTGAAATACTTCACCAATATCTGATTGTTTTTCATAAAAATGTTCAACAATCTTCTTCATTTTTTAATGGAAATGTACAATTTAGAATTAATACATAATAAATCTTACCCATTTTCTTTATACGCAGTAAATATCTATACCGTTGTAATTTGTGTTGTATGGCAGCCTCCCAACAGCATAGCAACCTGAAATTGATAACAGCTGTATTTTAATTAACCAGTTTAAAATATGAATTGAAAGATCAATACGGAATACCTAAACACGGGTGGATCAGGGTTATGTTTTCAGATGACATTCCAAATGAGACATTTACAGTAAGATTCTGATATCAAAGTAGGTACTAGTTGCAATGTAACGCGAAAGTTTAAAATCTAATCGTATAATAAAGTGTTAGAGTGAATCCAAAAGTTATGATCGAGGTAATTCTGGATAATAAGTAGGTACATTACAACAAAACAAAAAATAACATATGTAGATACAAATGAATTTAAAGGAGAGTCATGCTACTTTTATGCTTACTTGTCTTACTAAATCTTTTTCATCCAAATTAAATAATAATACATTTGATAAAATCAATTAATAAACTTTACTTACTGCTACAAGTCAAATAAGTGGATGAAAAAAAATATACTTACATTTTGTAATCAATTAAACACTGGCACACATTAAACACACTTTTAGTAATTGTCACTTCAAACTCATGCTAACTGACTCGGAGCTTAACTGATGCGATACGCGGCGCGTTGCGTGGGAACGTGAGTTACCTGTGTCTAGTCTAGGAGTCAGATGCATTAATCTGTCATTATTACTAGAACACTTTTTGTAGGTAGGTATGCTCGCATGGCATTTAAGATCCTAATGCTTTTTATAATTTGAAATATTCATGAATGAAAATCTGGATATCTACTAGTGTTTTTATTTTCTTTTTTTTTTTTTGTTACTTATAGACTTATAAGAATAATCTTAGATCGTAATTATATAAATGAACTGAACCACCAATTCAAGTTATAAGGTCAAAAAAAAAAAAAAAAAAAAACAAGAAATAAAAGCTTAATATTCCTGTTAATGATTGATTAAATCATGTTGGCTCCTGTACTAACGATGCAGTTGCAGACTCAGCTTTTAAGCTTTCTATGTAAATGCTTGAGAGCTGTAACTTAACACTCATCGTGTTTACTTTATGTTGCATTAAAAAGAAGCAAATGACTGTTTGAGTTTTGTCCAGAAATACCTCATGGATACTATGTTTACCTCACGTTTACCTTTAATTTTATTATGTATGATATGCACTTTCAAATATTTATTTCAATTCTTATAAATGAAAAACTTTGACATTAAAACTGTGTCAAATGGATTAACTTTACAACTATCATATTTCGAGTAATAACTACTTATAAATGTTTCTGAAAACCATATATACCTACATAAAAAAGGCATGTACTTGGTAAGGTTATTGATTGAGTACCTACCCATTTTAAATATTAGCACTTATTGCACTCAAATTTCTTTTTCACGTTGACTGCTACATAATGAAACACGACTATGATTTCTTTAAATGTGAACATGAAATAACGATAATGTTGCAATGTATAAGGGAATATGTTACATACTTACTTTTCATAAAATGTATGGACTGTCTATTATATTACGGTATACGGTACGGTATCAACCAAATAATGATTTCATTTTGCTGATGATTCATTATTTATCGCATAAATACGGATTTGTGTGGCAAAAATTTATTATTCCTCAAGATTTTTCCTGTGAAAGCACAAGACACCAGATCCTGCGACCCAAAAATGTTAGTAAGTACCTTCATTATTTTATTATTTTAATCATTTTACAAAGTTTTATTTTAACGATAGTGATTATCTTCGTTACTTTCCTGAAGCAAGTGTTAGGCAGTTTGATTTCCGCCTTGCCATTAATGATTATTTTTTTCGCTTTAGACTCAGTCCAAAATAATTGTTTTTTCTTTTTTATAAATATTATCATATTTTTTCTTTTAAGGTCGGATTCTGAGTACGCATCAAGCAGCGATGAGGTAGCAGCTGAAGAGCCCTTGCCACCACCGCCACCACAGCAATCGTCGGCCAAAAGCAAGAGCAAAAGCAAGAGCAAGCCTGCCCCAGCTGCCGTCGCACCAAAGCCCAGGAAGCGGAAATCCGCCATACCTCCTGTTATCAACGTGGAAGCCTACACGCAGCCTTCCTCTTCCCAGTAAGTCCAGTTTAGTAGTATTTTTTATCAGGTTATAATACTTATACATGTGGTTGTCGATGCATTCAATTCAAAGCTCTCTGCTACCGCCAGTTGAGAGTAATAAAATAACCACTTAATAATACATACACAATAGACATAAAACGTTAAAAAAACTAATACACTATATCCAAACTAAAACTACTCTATACCAAACTAAAACTACTCTATACTTGTATACCTATTAACTTGAAGCATATCTACTATTTCTTATTATTATACTGACGACCCGTCTGGAGTAGTGGTCGAGAAATCGCCTACTACGCAGCGGGTTGCGGGTTCGATCCCCGCACAATACAAACATTTGTGTGCATGAACATGTCTGTTTGTACTGGTCTGGGTGTTTTCTATGTATATCATGTATGTATTTACAAAATAATTAAGTATTATATCCGTTGTTTGGCACCCATAATACAAGCTTTGAGTAGCTTATTTTGTGACTAGATGGCGATGTGTAGGAAAGGATATTTATTTTTTATTTAAAGGCTATTTATTATAATTGATTTTTCAGATCGCACAAAAAGCCGAAGAGTCTGTTCGCCATTATAAACAACGACGAGCGGACGACCAACAAGGACTCCGGTCGCCCCAGCCTTGGCTCCAGCTTTACCTCCCGCGTGTCGTTCGGTCAGTGTCGTCGCGCCGCAACTGTCGATGGAGAGTTTTATGTGGACCTGAAGGTGTACAATACCGACGACGCCAGAAACACCCCTGCAGACCAGCGATACAAGAAGGCGTTGGCGTCGGTGAAGCTGCAGTGCTCCGAACAGTCTCGCGAGTGGGAATCCCTGCAGGACTTCCTCGCCAAGGCCTACGCCATTTTTAATAATAGTGACCCGGTATATTACAGTAATAAAATTAATATTAAGTAAGTAAGAGAATTTAGCAATAAGTTTATAAATATTAATTACATTTTGAAATATTAATTACATTTTCTTATCTTATATTGTTTTTTTGATTTATTATTGATTTTGATAGGTAGGTATATTTAACATTGCAAATAAAAGTAAGTTAAGCAATTATGCCATTCTGTTCGGTTTGTAATACATCGATCGGCTCAAAGTCTTGGATAGGTCATATACGCAGTCGATCGCATAAACAAAATAACTCCACCCAACCGCATAGCGATGGCGTGGAAATTGTTGCATCTGCATTTCGCTCTCGTATCGTTTCATATCGAATCGTTCCAATTGAAACTGATAAAGCCTCGTTAGACTCCTTTTTGTATTCAATCAGTAATAAAATAAAATTACTTATTGATGATGCCTTAAAAAAGCATACCACTATAAAAGTTAATTTTGAGCTATTTTCCCTGTTCATACTATTTAAAGACAGCACACAAGAAATGAAATCATTTCTCACAAAAAATTTTGTTATTTATCAGAACTATGATTTTAACACTATTTTTTTAAAGCTTCAAAGTTCTTTAAAAAAGAAAATAGACGAATTTCAGGAGAATGATAGTGGTTGGGCATTTCTTGACAATTCACATTTAGAAATTAACATAAATAAATATCAACCATTAGGAGGCAGCTCTTTTTTGCCACTACCAAAATGCATTCAAAATAAGAAAGCATGCATAAACATTCATAATAAAGATCAGTTTTGTTTCTTATGGAGCGTTGTAGCTGCTCTTTATCCTTCGCAAAAGCATCCTGAACGGGTCTCATCTTATCCCGATTTTCGTCTCGTTCTAAATGACGAAGGATTGTCTTTTCCTGTCACATTCGCAGATATAAATACATTTGAGAAAAACAATCCTAGGTTGAGTTTCATCATTTACGGTTTAAAAAATAATAAGACTATCATTGGACCTCTTTATAAGTCCGGAAACAGTCAAAACAAAAAGACTATTCATTTATTACTATTAGATAACGGGACTACTACACACTATTGTTTAATAAAAGATTTGTCGCGACTTATACGGAGTCAAATTACATCACATCACAGTAAAATCTATTTTTGTGACACATGTCTAGTGTATTTTACTACATGCGAAGAACTCGAAAGTCATTTATGTAGCGGTATCGTTACTGTTTTACCTGAAAAAGGTTCGGTAATTAAATTCAAAAACTATGACCGTAAACAAAACGTTCCGTTCGTAATTTATGCAGATTTTGAAACCATTTTAGAACCGTCTCAGAACAGTTCTTTAGTTTCCGATACCACACACACAAAAACGTTACAACACCATGTTCCAGCAGCGTTTGCATATAATATAGTATGTTCTGTGAATGAAAGTCATAATCGTTACGTCACTTATCGAGGTCAAGACTGTGTTCAAAAGTTTATAGATTCTATCTATCGCGATGTACGCGAGATTTATACAATTTTATCCCAAAACTCTCCAATATTTTTTACAGAACAAGATGAAGCTGACTTTATGCAAGCTACTCGTTGCCATATTTGCGACAATTTTTTGTTTACCGACAAAGTTCGTGATCATTGCCACATAAGCGGTTTCTATCGTGGCGCAGCACATAGATATTGTAATTTACAGTACAAAACACCAAAGTTTATTCCAATATTTTTTCATAATTTATCCGGGTATGATTGCCATTTATTTATAAAACAATTAGGTGGATTGCCTGGAACTATAAAAGTTATACCTAAAACGAAGGAGAATTATGTATCGTTTACAAAATTCATTCCTGTTTCTGGCAATGAGTTCATACAAGTTCGGTTTGTAGATTCGTTTAAATTTTTAGGTACCAGCTTGAACAGATTAGCTAAAACTATTCAAAAAGAAGAATTTAATCATATGCGTACCCACTTTCCTATTGAAACACAATTCAATTTACTAACACGAAAAGGAATTTACCCATACGAGTACATGGATAGTTGGGACCGTTATAAAGAGCGATCTCTTCCAGAAAAAAATATGTTTTACAGTTCTATTACAAATGAGCATATATCTGATGAAGATTATAAGCACGCACAATCCGTATGGACCGAATTCAATATTAAAAACTTGGGCCAATATACTGACTTATACCTAAAAGTCGATGTCATCTTATTGACCGATATTTTCGAAAAATTCAGAAGAACATGTAAACTTCACTATCAGTTAGACCCTGCGTTTTATGTCACTGCTCCGAGTTTATCATTTGATGCGATGCTTTTTAAAACAGGCGTTGAGCTAGAGCTAATTGATGACCTTGCCATGGTGCGCATGATTCAATCCGGTGTAAGGGGAGGTGTGTGTATGTGCTCACACAGGCATGCGAAAGCAAATAACAAATATGTTCCAGAATATGATAAACAACAACCCGAAACTTACGTGGTTTACATAGATTGTAATAACTTGTACGGATTTAGCATGTGTCAATCATTACCATTCTCGGACTTTAGGTTTTTAAATCAAACAGAAATTGTTAGACTCGATGTAACCAATATTCCTGACAACGCGGAATACGGGTTTATTCTCGAGGTCGATCTTAGCTATCCAAAAGAGTTGCATGACAGGCATAATGAATTACCATTTTGTCCTGAAAAATGTATTCCTCCTGGAGGGAAAAATTCAAAACTTGTTCCCAATCTTTATGATAAATATTTTTACGTAATCCATTATGTTCATTTAAAAACATGTATAAAACATGGGTTAAAGTTAAAAAAAATTCATCGAGCTATAACGTTTCGGCAGAGCCCTTACTTGAAACAATATATCGATTTAAACACAAGCTTAAGGCAACAGGCTCAGTCAACTTTTGAACAAGACTTTTTTAAACTGCTCAATAACAGCATTTTCGGAAAGACATTGGAAAATAATGAAAAAAGGGTCAATGTTCATTTAGTTAATAAATGGAGTGATAAACAAAATAAAACAAAAAAAAGATATTGTGCTGATAGATTAATAGCAAATTCGAATTTCCATAGTGCTTCAGTTTTCAGTGAAAATTTGGTTGCAATACAAACTAAACCTGAGCGTGTTGTTTTAGACAAACCAATATACATCGGGTTTACAGTTTTGGAACTGTCCAAAAGCCACATGTATGATTTTCATTACTCAGTCTTTGAGCCGACGTATACAAACCGCTTACGCATGTGCTACACAGACACAGACAGTTTTGTCTATCAGATTCAAACCCCTGATTTCTATAAAGATTTAAAACAATTATTATTGAATTATTTCGATACTAGTAACTTTCCAGCAGAAAATATACATAGCTTACCACTTTTGAACAAAAAAGTTCCTGGTCTTTTCAAAGACGAAATGGGAGGGAACATAATATCAGAATTTGTTGGATTACGATCAAAACTGTACTGTATAAAAACTGTTAACAGTACTATTAAAAAAGCAAAGGGGGTGAAATCATGCGTTGTTCGCGATATTTCAATATCTCAATACAAAAAAAGCTTATATGATGGGGATGTAGTGAGAAAAACCAACGTTTTATTCAAATCTATTAAACATGAAATATTCACACGTAGCCTTAAAAAAGTTGCACTAAGCCGCAACGATGACAAGCGTCACATTTTGTCTGACAAAGTATCTACGAGAGCTTGGGGTCATAGAGCCATTCTTAATATTTAAATTGTATCAAACGAAATGTATATTATTTGTTTAAAGTTAGGTAACTATTTGCACTGTAATTTTATGATGGTAATGAATAGTTTACAATGATTTAAAGTGATTTTGTGTCTTCTGATTATAATATGTCATAAGTAATGTATGTACTGTAAGAACCCATAATATAAGGTATTACACTGATGCTTGTGCAAGTAATAGAATGGACTCTTTTAATAGAACTGTTTTAGAATTTATATTCTAGAAATTAAGTTACCTCCTTGTACATTGTACTTATATCGCAAATAAATGATGATACGATATTTTTTTGATTTATTAAATATCCCCTATTTCTAATGAATAGTTAAGAATAGTTAAGAGTTTATGTAGGTATTCAGTTATCGCACAAAAACACGTGTGCATTTAAAAGTGCAGGTTAAAACAAGTTGCTAACACGAGTGTTATTTAGCGCGCGTCGTATTTCGTTTCAACTTACTGGAAGAAATATTTGCTATACTGAAAAATGATTATTGAACATGTTAAAACATGTAGTACACGTGCTTATGACACTTCGTCTCACACGTCTCATGTTCTTGATTACCTATATAGACAAAGCTTATTCATTCTAAATTTAGTTCATTATTCGTGCTCAGTGCATTCACATAAAGATTGCGTCGAACTTAAAATGCAGTCCAACCATCAGTACCTCTCTTCACCGCAAACCAGCTACTTTGCATCGAATGATCATAGAATACCAAAGCTCATAATTAAAATAGAAATCATGGAAGCAGAGGATTCAGCGGATAAAACTGAAGTGGAAATCAGAGGGCGAGCAAAAAGCCAGTATTTGGTGTACGACCATTGGGACGTCATCTATTATAAGACAGAACAACTGCTGACTGAAATTAGTAGGAAACTGGGAGACCGCAACGAAAGACCTGCTTTGTGACTACTGTGAAATAATTATATTATAAATCAGGTATGTTGTAGTTATCCTTTATCGAATACTTTTTAAAATAAAAGGGTTATTATAGTTATAATAATAACTTCTTGATTTTAATATGAGATTTTTTTTCTTTACAGATAATGGCGGATGGATACGACGTTTTTCCTCAATACGCTCAAGACCCATTAGAAAACTTTACGCAACAATACAAGGATTTGTTTGGTTCGCAATCGACAGAAGTTAAACAAAAGAAGAGAAAACGTGTTCCATCAAAAAAGAATAAGCGAATAGCTCCTAAATCTTTTGTGGTGTGCAACGAACAGAAAGGTTTCAAGATGATCCAGATAAAGGTGCTGGACTTGGTCTGCGAATGTGAATCAACAAGGACAAGCTCGTCGACCTCGACGCCGGACGCTGACAGCGAGTGCGTGTTACTTAGTGCTCAATACGTTGTTCATGACGCAGTGGACGAAATAATGGATATGACAGAATGTGTAATTAAGAAGATATCAAAAAAGTTATGTGGTTCTAACTTTTAGTTGATTTACGTTTTTAAGTTATTAGAATATTGTTTAATAATCCTAGTTGTAAATGTAATTAAATAAATAAATTAACTAATATGCAAAAAATATGTTTTTTACTAAGTCCCCTAAAAATGTAGGTAGGTATAAATTGAGGTATAAAAATAAATAAAACATTTAATTCAATGTTACAATTATTTATTTCAAAAAATAAGCATTAATAAAATACATTGTTATCCATACACCATTTCTTTAAACTTAAAACATTTCGTAACGCACAATACTTATCATGATAAAAACAATTAAACATAATTTTGTCTTTACAATAGAGTTCATTAAGATTATTCAAATTAGGAGTACCTTGACGCGTTATATCGAAAACACTATTATTATTATCACACAACTCTTGCATCCATTTTACTTTTTCTTCCCCTTTGACTATAATTCTTTTATTTTTCAAAAAACCATTGATCATTCTAAGAAATTCTCTGTAGTCTATATAGCCCTCACTCCATAAATAACCTCTATTTCTTTCAATCCAACGAACACATTTCTTTTCTTCATCACTCAATGCAGAGAACGGATACGGAGGCTTTATTAAAAACACGTAAGTATACTCTGGAGTAGCTACTGCCATTTCTTTAACCAAGAATTTATTATCGATGTCCTTGAATCCTTGCAAATCAACGATTACTGTATTATAATTATTCATGATATTTTCTTTACAATGTTACTCAAAGGCTTATATTCGTATAAACAATCGTTTAAAATCAAGCAGTATGCAGCTGTCTTATCTGGAATTTCTTGGTCTGTTTCAATTTCGACTCGCACATCAATAGATCCTTTAAGCGTTTCGTGTTGTCGTGAACAGTCAATAACGAATAAAGGAGCAATGTTTTTAAATTCGTTTAAGCTCAACAACGGCTCTGGTCGACGTCCATGATACGACTGTTGAAATCTTGTATATTGTTCATATAATAAAGTAAATTTGTCTTCGGAGAAATTGATGTTCAATCCTTCATATGGATAATATGATGAATTCAAAAATACTCTTACATCACGCACGTGACAATGATCAAACTCTGCCATTGACAATTGACTGTTGTGTTTCCGGTTAGTTTGTAAAGCAATGATAACAAAGCGCGGTTTCTCTATTTGCGATGAAGTTTTGATAGACCAAGTATGTTTGCGTGTTTTAGGTAGTAATGGGTATTCGTAAAGATCCCAGTTGCGAAACGCTAATGGAATAGCACGATCTCTCTCTAAATGCTTTAATAGATTTATTCTTTCTCGATCAGACACTTTAATGTGTGGCACTCTCCAAATGATTTTATTTATTGTAATATCATCTACAGCTTCTCCTGCATTTAATTTTATGGCATTAAGGTTCGTATTGCTTCTAAGTAGCACTAACTCGTGTTTACAGTTCATGATAATTTTTTGATAATCTTCTGCAAATCCTAATATCTTGCTTAAAGGAATTGATACAGAAAACGATCCATCTCCTGTATTTTTGGTTCCCCCTGTTGACCACCCCCAAACACGAGCATATTTTGACTCGTTTTCACTTAAGGACAGATATGACTTTATAGTTGTAGTTAAACCAGCATTTTTAATTTTATCTATTTCTACTCCATTCAATTCGTAACGAATATCTTGAAATAGGAACAATGCCGGATTATTAACGAAGTTTACATCTGATATTTTTGCTTTGGTCGTGGTGTTATGAACACTCACTTTTCCCTCGATGTACAGACTACTAAGTGATGGCAGTACGTATAGGTCTTGCTGATTAATCGGAATTCTTATTTCATCATTCTTGTTGAAACTTGTTACGTATGGCTTGTATGAATGATACTCGAAACCTTCAATGCTGTTGTCGTATGTAGTTTGTTCAGATATATTTAAGATATTCATTTTATTAACCCAATTTTCTTTAGGAATTCTTTATTGGTCTTGGTAAGTTTCTTTTTAAGCTGTAGCGGTGTGCCTTTGCGGGATGATCTTTCAGCACTGACTCGAATATTCGACTGAGGGGAGCTTTTATTGAAATTTATCATTTTCTTCGAAAATGTAAATAGAGTTGAACTTCTTCACCTCGCAGGTTAATTTCTTTATTGTCTGCGTCCAAGAGTCTTATATTGATAGCGCTTATTGATGATTGATTAACAGGAAAATAAATCAAATTTTTTGGAACTTCAATTATTCTATAACCAGGTGGTACATTCGGCACAAATTCATAAATAATATGGCTTGCTTTCCCGTTTACAAATGAACCACTAACAACATCGCATTCGATCCGTACGATGGTCGTTGATAGAATGTTGACAGGATATTGTGAATCTGTACTTATATTAGCATTTATTGTTTCCTTCCCAAATCCTAAAATTTGAGCTAATGAGGCACTCTTATTGAAATGAACATCTTTTGAACAAAAGATGTTTGTTTTTAATGTATTATTATTGCAAGTGATTTTTAAAATTGTGTTCTTAATGTTGCATTTTAAATAATCACAAATATCTTGAAGCTCGTAAGACCCTTCAGGAATTTCGATTATTTCATTTTCACCATAGTAAAACTTATTATTACGCTCATCTATATTAGGAATAGAGTTGAAAGTGGAAAAGTACAAAAGACCACATTCATAGTCTCCTTGAAGCTCCAATGTTGGTGAGTAATTTGTTGATAAGGAAGCTCCTCTCCCAGTTATAGACACAGTGAAAGACATTTTGAAACTGACATATTTATTTTCTTCTTTCATTATATAAATGATTCTTCCAATAATTTCTTAAAAATTTTAGACACAAATGCCCACAGTTTGTAGTACCAAATGCTTGATGTCTTGCATAATTATAGTTTACAGGCAAGTCATGTACATATTTCATAAATTCTATTGGTGGTTTCAAATTTCCAAAGCTATCATAATATTCTATGTATTCATTTTGCTTCACATAGGCTACCCAATGCGTGCCAGGATTTATGTTGCTATCCAAATTCATAATTCCACATTCTATCTTTCTAGGTTTCAATGGTAACGTATCTCTCATGTAAACACCACGAAAATAAGGTATATCAGTGGCATGTTGTATTATATCAAGGTTAGTGAGTGCACGTCTGGGCAGCCGTTTATTTAGTTTTTTGATGGACTAAGATATAAACCTGCTCCTTTTTTATGTGGTTTTATATATAATCCTTTTCCAAGAGCCACTGCTTCCATCATCCTGTTGTGTCTCTCAGCTTCCTGAAGACTTTTTTGTGCAGCCTTAGAATCATTAACAGCTTTCGCTATACCTGCTGCACCTCCAGCAAGTGAACCTAAAGCCGATAGCCCAGCAAATATGGGGATGAGTGGCAAAACCCCACCACTCTTTGGGAGAGGAATATAACGAGGCAAACGTATTCCTTTCTTATTCCGAAACAATTTCTTTGCCGCTGCATAAGCATATTTTATAGACGAAGTGTGATTTTTCGATTTATGTTTTTTTAAATGAGATTTAATCTTTTTAATTCCTTTATGAAACGATTTTATGGCTCCGCCTGCTTTGATTTTTGCTTTCATTGCGTTTTTTACTATCCATGAGGCAATTTTTTCTCCTTTGCCTGCGTCTTTCGAATTCAACCTTTTTTTAGCCATGTTCAAAAGTTCTAAATCAGCTTTACGTCGTACTTTTAAATCTTTATTAATGTATGCAATATCGTGATGCATGCAAGCTTCGTCTAATCTATTAACTCCTCGATCACCTTTTTGTATCCGTTTTTGAAGTTTTGTACCAGGACCACAAAATTGATAGCCTGGTAAGTGTAGCTCAACTGGCAAACGATCAATCAATTTATCAATTATACCACTGCCTTCCTTCATTGATAAGCAGTAAGTGTCGTGAAGAAGTGATTTGTGTTATTTATATACCTCTCCACTACACCACTAATTCTTTTTTGTTTACCCAAGTGTTCTCTTCATTACCTAGCCCTAACCATTTTACAAATAGTTTGTTTCCTTTTCTTTTTATAACTTTTTCAATAAGGTAAATGTCAGGAAAATTAGTTTTTTGTAACTCATACCGGTAAAAAGAACCTAAGATAATTTGATTGTGTTTGTCAGCTATTTGATACGTTTGAGGATTGGTTTGACCGATTTTAACAATGCGAAATATTTCCGTAGACCAATTAGGAGTATAGCCTTTATAAAAATCACCTTTATATTTACTTATACGAACAAAATCACCAACTCTCAAAGTTGGACCTGAACGTGCTATCTTTCCATGTTGTGTTTTAAAAATATTAGACCTTACTAAAAGCTCATTTGAACGATTAACATTGATTGGTTTGAATTTTGTGATACGGTGACAAGTATTGTTGTAGTGATTCACAACAGAATCTAAATTACTTTGAACCCATTCATATCGTCCGCATAAACTGAATGCTTTGTAAAGATGGGATTTTATGGTTCTAATTACGCGTTCTACTATGGAAGCTTTTTTAACAGAATATGTGGAATAATGGTTTATGTTGTTACTTTTCATTAATTTTTCAAAAGAATCATTGTAAAACTCTGTGCCTAGATCTGTTTGTAAATTTTTTGGCTTTCGTGTGGATTCAGAAAATATGTTGTGCATAGCATTTGCAACGCATGTCTTAGATTTCGTCTTCAACGGTCTAACCCAAACGTATTTTGATAAAGCATCAATTACTACTAAAACATATTTGTATCCTTTATTGAATGATGCATACTTTTGAAAATCCATGAGATCAGCTTGCCATAAATCATCGATTCCTTTAATAACAGTATGTCGACGAATGAAATTTCTTCTTGCCGCCTTGTGAAGTTCGTTAACTATATCTTGTTTACTCATTATTAACAACTTTTGATGGTAGCATGAGGTCAATTTCTTTTTTTGTGTAGTACAATTTACTAAAATTTGTAGTAGTAAGTTTTTCTAAATTGTTAAGATACTTTTTTAAATTGCTTTGAATATTATTCAGTTCATTTTTTAGTTCATCAACACTTTTATCCACGTATTCTTTATTTACAGCCTCATCGTTCCTTTCCGGAATTTGTAGTCCCTTTAATCTCGATGATTTTAAGTCAAAGTCTCCTTCATCTGTTCGCACTAGGATGTCGCTAAGAATATTACTGAATTCTGATAGTCGTAAACGTTTGTGAATATGATGACCAAATTTGTCAATATTCATTGTCGTCTGGTCCGCTTCCGTAGATTAATGACACTGCCCGATCCTCCTGATGGAAGCTTTATATATTTGATTTGTTTTATAATTCCAGCTTCATATAACTCTTCAAGTATTGCATAAATTTCATTTTGTACCCCAGTGTTGCCAGCTGCCCATGATCCAAGTAGTAATTTTAACCTTTCCACTAATTCATTGGGATCATCCCAGTAAACCAAATCGGTATCGTTCTTCACTTCTTTTAAAATATCGATGCCTTTGCCCTGTCGGAGACTTTCCAAACTACTTGTATGACTTCTAGCGAACTTAAATAATGGTTTGATTACTTTCATATACTTAAAACTTTTGTTACTGTTAATTGGTTTCGAAGAATCAAAGTTGCGTCTGTAAGCATTGGTATCCATAAGTATTAATTTATAATTTTGTAAATCTTGTTCTGTAATAATTTCTAAATTTGGGATCTTTTCATACAATAACTCTCTCAAGCCAGGAGTCTTTTTGAGGCTACGACTTCCAATTTTTATAATATGGTCATCATCGTGAACACGCGTATTGCCAAGCATTAGTTTCTCCTTTACGTTCCTAATACCAAAAGGTATATCTTTCATTACTTCAGATGATACAGACCATGATAAAGAATCATTATTATTATTGCCAGTACTTGGCGAGGACTGAAGAGATTTGAATGAGCTCTCATGATCATCATCACCTTCAGTGGGTGGTGCAGTAAGGGTTTTGTTAGGCGTTTTACAGTTTTCATTTTCTATATTAACTTCATCTTCTTCAAAATATTCTTCGTTGTCATCATCCGCTTTAAAGTAATCAAAATCTTCGTCAGAAATATTTGATGACTCACTTTTTGTGTGTTTAGTTCTTTTCACTGATTGGCTTTGTTCTGTCTCTTCATCTATGAGGCGTTTGTTGGCAGTTCTACAAGTCAATAGTTTAAGGGGGCTTACAATTGGTTTAAATATTGTTTCCAGAGCCAAGTCGTTGTTCTTTTTTGAATCTTTTATCATTTCTACCTTTTTTTTTACAGCTGATGCTGACTTTACAATTTGTTCCTTAAGGTTTCGCTCCATTGTTAAGGATTCCACTTTGTATGACTTCCTGATTGTAACTGATTCGTTTTCGTCCAAGTAATAGTTACTTATACAAGAAATAAAACATTTAATCCACTATTATGAATGTATCAAACTTCATTCTATAACAACCTTTGTTTCGTTCACAATCCTTATTGATGACGACATAACTGTATGGTTTTTTCCACACTGTTGAACACATTTTACGGAACTGTGACCACGTCATATCAGATCCTACATGCTCATCGTATATATGTCTCAGGTTAATGTCGTCTTGTTTAAATAATATTATCAGATTAGCATTGTCTCTTACGAGTTGCTTAGGTATTTTGGTGTAGGTTTGATTAATATAAAAGCAGTCAATGTTTTTATGTCTTCCCATGGCAAAGTAATCGCGAATATTGTTTTGTTTCTCGCACGCAACATCATCAAAAATAAAAATTGAGTCGGGCAAAGCTTCGTGTGGCGTTAGAATTTCACTATTATCATTATACTTGTAGTAAGATATTTCTGAAATTTTCTCCAATACCTTTTCTAAAAATATGTACTTAGGTTGATACAAAGACTTCGAATATACATAAAGGTTACGAAAACGAGGCCCATCCTGGTGTAGCAATAGACTTATTACTAAGTTAGTTTTTCCGCAGTTTGATGGACCACAAACAATGCTTCGGATAGTGTTTGGCAATAATTTGCCATGCCTCTTACACTGATTTGAAGAGACTGGACATATACATTGTAATCTAAGAGATTCTTTTTGTTTTATAAATCTCATTTCTTTTTACTCAACCGTTCTGATTGACGGGTTTCAACGGAATGATGAAAATAGTGACGATAGATAAATTTAATGGGATTCATGAAAAATTCACTGCCACGCAGTTTCTTGAACTTCCGGTTGTGAACTGAAGGTTTGCTGAATATATTGCACCACTGATTCGTAGTGTATTATTGGGCATTCTGTCATACCAGAGTGAGCGAAGCGAACGGTCGGGAGCGAAGCGGACGACTGGGGGACAGAATGCCCAATAATACACTACTCCTATTGAACTGAACTTATACACAAAGCCAAATTTCATGCACTTGACTTCACATCCTCACTGAGAAATGATGGTCTGGTCACGCATACAAAAACTGGGCGTCTAAATGTCATAAACGAGAAATTTAGTATTGTGAAACGCGTCAAAATTTCAAAAAATATATTTAATAAGCCATTTATGAACTTTTAAGAGTTATAAATATTTTTAAGAAATTCTATAAGGCTCATGTAGATTTGAGGTGCAGTAGTAACACTAAGAATCTGCTAACGTGCGAAACCCTAGTGTAAACATAAATAAATAAATATAAATAAATAAATTTATATTAAAAAAAATATTGAATTAGCCATTTACGAACTTTTAAGAGTAATAAATATTTTTGAGAAATTCTATAAGGCTCATGTAGAATTTGAGATGCAGTAGTATCATTAAAAACTGCTAACATGCGAAACCCTAGTGTAAACAGTAGTAACGATATTCAAATTAATGGCTTCGAATTCACCTTGTTGGAATTCGTTCGTTGTAATGTAAATTACAGCGTATAAGGTATTACATTCACTCGATAAACCGATGTGATTCATATTTAGTGTTTGTGGAATTCCAGGGAATACATCGCTCCTTTATCTCCGTCGCCGAATACGTTTGTTGGGCCATTATTTGAGCACCGTTTTTTGATGGTCACACGTTTGTTATTCCAAACATAATCAATGTTTAATTTAAGAATATTTTTTGTATGTTTAATCATGTATCTATTTATATGAATTTACTATAAAACGTGTTATTATATTTGTAGTTTTGTAGGAAAAAATATTTTACCTTCGCAATCGGGAGTAAAACTGCTGTTCTTCGCGCGTCACACCGAGTTAGCGCTCATTTTGAACACTTATATCTTGCTGGGCTTTTACACTATATTAACAAAATATATGACAACAAATTGGGAATATGGTCAGGATCAGTTATATTGAGGCGGAAAAAATCCGTCTTTAGATTTACATTTAATATAATTAATTTTGTGTCGGTCACACGATTTAACCATTTTCGAAAATGTGACACATAAATGCTCCTAACTTTGAAAAGGTTCAACCTATCGACACAAACCATATATAGGTGCGCAGAAACTTCAGACGTGCCAAGACTCCAATAGAAGACAAATAAATTTCTCACAGCTATGATATAGCTAATACAGCTCCTTGATTTTGATTTTTTTTCCTTCAGACCCTAGTTCATGTGACCCTTCATGGGTGATGTTTTAAGAATATAAGTCAGCGTTAGGAATAAATGTCTACTATTGAATCATAACACTCACAGTCAAGATTCATTTGAGCTGATAAGATTACATGAGCGTTAGTAACTTAATTTAATATTTCTGAAAATGTAAAATTTTCGTCACTTGCGTGGCACAACTTTCGTGGCCACTTGCCCACGAAAGATACAAATCATACCACGAAAGGTTATCAAAGTGTATTTATCTCACTAGAATTTATATGTTATTGTTTGTAAATTCAGTTAAAATAACCACCTAACGTTGTATACTTAAATTTTTCTACTAAGACAGTTTCCGGAGGCACAGATATGATTTATAGAAATAATGTAGCTTACTAGAAAAATGTGTAGAACATGACGTCTTAAATCTTGATTTTCATTCGGCTTTGAATCGCCTGATCAATATATATTTACTAATTATGTAATAACGTTAAGTAATCACAGTAAGTTACTCTAAAAAAACATACTCATTAATTAATTAATTTTCGTGCATTATTCGTAATTACCCCAACTTGTGTAGTTTACATGAGAAAATAATGAATATCACAAAAGCAACCCTTGGAAATAATACTTTGCCACTAATAAGAATGATGGCAGTTTATGCCAGTCGTTTATTTTTTCAACCAAGCTGCATAGCTATATTTGAGTTTAAGCCTGGTCTAAAGCTGGAAAATTGTCCACTAGACCGATAAAAGAGTCTTCTTTGAGGCTACTAGATAAAGACTTGAAATCATGAATTTGCTTCACGGGAAAAAACTACAAATAACACTGATATTATAACATCCAAGATTCGACAATGAGCGCGTGACGTCTGGTGTTTATTAACAAAGATTCTAAAGAAATAGTTACAGCTCTTACAGCTATGATCCAGCATCTAGTAGTCTAAATAGTCTCACTCCAGACAAGAAAAATATCTGGAAGACTAATTTATTGCTTGTAAAGTATATGAAGGAAACGAAAGAAACCTTTAACTTTGAATATGAGTCTTAATATTGATCTCTTCTCATAATAGCCGGCAAATATCTAACTACTAAAATACAGTATATGTTATTTGAGGCACTACTTTAGAGGGTAAAAAGTTGATTGTTACAGATTTGCTACCATGTACCTCAGCTTACCCTTACCTTTATAACTTCCGATATTTTCGACAGAATGCGACAACTTACCAGGATTGGTCAAGGAAGCGATAAAGTTACAAAATACTAAAAATCCGATCATGAGTATGGGTTTAAATTTTCGAATGTCAAAATACCATTGCATTGCTTCGAAAGTGTGAAACCGTAAAATTAAACAAAGTATCCTATCACTGACAAATACTGTCAGTGTATTGTGTAGAAAAAAACTGCGAGTAAACAGTGAATTTGAGGTCAGTGATACCGCAAGAGAATGCAATAAAATACTTCGAAGGAGAGTAGACCATTAAGTCTGCAAATAACAGCTCACCTGCAACAGTTTTAGGTACGCTGTGATCATGGCACTTGCAGCAGTTTCCAAATATCCGATACTCATAAATAATTTGGTGAATAGTAGCATCGTCAAAGGTAACAAACTATTATTATGTTAGTGTTCATCATGAATGTTTAAAAATATATTTCATACCTAACCACATTACTTTTTGTCTCATATAAATATATAATATTTCAAGTAATTGATACTTTTATTACCGAATTATCTATCCAAAAAGACGCTGCGTAACTTTCGTGGCTTACGAAATTTCAATATTAAATATCTACATGAATAATGAACCGATTTTCATGATTCTAACAGATTTTGTTACAGATTTTGTTTTTTTATTTGAATAATATCAGTATAAATTTTCGCCACGAAGGTGACGCGAAGAACACTTTCTGTAGAAATGCCCTGTTACGTTCTAAAGTTACCCCAAGAAACCCGATTTAGCACTGTAAATAAAAATTAGCATTTATTAGCATTTATACGAGTAAACTGATGTGCGGATTTGTTTGCATGACATTTTATATGCTTTTTACTGGCCCAAATGGCCGTTACGAGTTAAACGGCCGTTAAGAGAATCATTCCTCCGAAGTTAAACGAGAGAAAAAGTGTACGAACGAACCCTTTACTCTAAAAGCACCCATCACTATCATAGATAGAGCGTTCTTATTTTGCGCTTTGGTACCTACTGGCTGCTTGGAGTATGACTTAAGGTTGTAGTAGCACATCTATACACCCGTTACGGGAACGGAACCGTATCATCTCGAGGCGTTCAGTATTCTTTGTATGAAACTCCATACTTAAACGCACATATTAACTTTGTAACGTCACCCTCTCGGATCAAGATCAACTTGGGACCTACTCTCGACCAAAAGCACATGCGTTGTAATGCGCTTACGGTGGGTCCCCGATTGTTTTTAACTATCCGCCCACTCTGTCAAACGGGCTGTCAATCACAAGAAAAACTGTCATAAGTTGAAACCAACACAATCCGAGGCGTGGCGTTCACTATGCGGTGCCGACCCCATACCGAAGTTTTTCTGTTCCCTTTACGTGACGTGCTTTCGTATGTTTGGTTGGTGTTTTCCGTGCCGTGGTGGTTGGATGCCTGGTTGGTGCTGTTCCCTTGCTGGGAGGGTAGATTTGCTTCAACTTTTAAGCACCTATTACAAATTGAAATCAAAACTGGAGTTGATGCGATTCATAGTTATTAACTACGTCCACGCCTACGTCAAAATGATTAACTAACACACGGCATTCTAAGTAATGCGTATCTCTAACTACCTACACTTACCTGTGTGAAAAATTAGATGCCAAAAATAGTTTTGGCGCTATTTCCTCATGATGTACGCCAGTAACTTGTTTTCAGCTGTGAAACGAATTGAGGCGTTTCGTGATATCGGTTGCAATAAGGACATTGCGAACGTTTAGCGGGAATAGCTGACACACGGCCAGCATTCACCGTCGAGATCAAAGGAGACGTGACAAGCCCGGTCAATACCTGATGAAAAATCGCTACTTCTTAATACAGTCACCTTTATGGAAAGTGGAATGTCTAGTAGCTTAGTTGTAACTGCTGATACAACTATATCGCTTTTCTCAGATTTACTTAAAAGGTAATCTAGCTCCATCAGGCTAGCAAGGTGAAATCAGCAAAATTGCAAAAAAATAATACCTGAATTTGTAGCTAAATAGTTGCTAATTAGTTGCCAAAAAGACGATTTTTTTGCTCAAGCCGATCACGAGAAAACGCGAATAATGCTACCTTGATATAAAGGTGGCAGGGTAACGCCATAAATTACTTACTTTTCCTTTGACCATAACAGAACAATTAGTTACTAATTTGTTGCTATAAGTGCGATACGACGAAACATGCAAAATCATTTTTTTTTTTGCATTTTACGTGTTTTTGCTAGCTTGAAACCGGTTTTCTGTCCGACAAAGAGTGCTCTGAATTTGTTGCTTACCAGGAGTGTACTGAAAAATACGTAAAGAACCAGCAACAAAATGGTCGGAGCCGATCGGAAAAATTTATATTTTTTTTTGATTTTTCAATTCTTGCTATCTTGAATCTGGGTTTTCTTCTAATACAGAGTGCTCTGAATTTGATGCTTACCAGGAGTGTACTGAAAAATACGTGAAGATCCAGCAACAAAATGGATATATATTTGTGAGAATAAAAAATATATTTTATTTATGTAGAGTCAGTAATCTAGTTATTGGCTAGTTATGACTTGCATTTATACATCAAATGATGTAGTTACTATTTAGATTTTAGTACTTAGGGACACTTCGCGGTAAGAAATTGTTCTCGCTCAACATAAAACGTGAACGCAGAAAAGTGAAAACCGACTTCAAAACCAAAATACACTCAAAAGTCTTAAATAAACTCTTCACCATTAATAGTAATAGTTGATGCTTGATGGTCAAAGTGATGGCACCGACTCCAAAAAGAAATTGTTTGCCTAAAACGGATTCCTTTCCTTTCAATGGTGAAGAGTTTATTTAAGACTTTTTAGTGCATTTTGGTTTTGAAGTTGTCGTGAAGCGACAAATGTGGAGAGGTAGAAGAAGGTTAAAGAAAGAGGTAGAAGAGGGAATAGAATTTATATTACAACAAAAAGAATACAGTACCGAAAAATGAGATGAGGTGATGTCTGTATGAATGTAAGTAAAGTGCAGTGGGCGTGAGTAAGTATCTTCAAATCTTCAATAAGTATTGTCCTGGAGGCAGCAAAGGGCGGCGTCGGAGTGCAGAGCCGACACTGCGGAGGTAGCAGCGACGCCGATGTGCAGCGGTGACAGGTGCTGTGAAGAGCAGTGACGCCGATGTGCAGCGGTGACAGGCGCCGTGAAGAGCAGTGACGCCGATGTGCAGCGGTGACAGGCGCCGTGAAGAGCAGAGACGCCGATGTGCAGTAATGAGGGTAACGGGCACTATATAGAAAATGTTAGGATCAGTTGGAGTGCCAGAAGTACTTGGTCTCGGATCCTCTTCCGAGAAGGAGACAGGTCCCTCCCCTAGAGCGAGGAGGTGTTACTGCAGTCAATGTGCTTGGATACTCCTCCGGTGTCCGGTCTCTCCCCTAGCGTGAGGAGGTGTTTCAGTAGTCACCGGCGGTTCTTCAAGACTTCTTGAGGGAAGATGTAGAGTATTTTTGAAGTATAATAGAACTGTTCGAGCTTAGAACTCGGAATCGAATGAAATGAATAAAAAAAATTAATGCTTATATAGGGGGCCGGGGCCGTTCAAATTTAGATCGAGGTAGGTTCAAAAATAGAACATGAATACTGGTGGTTTACAGAGGATTAAACCCGAAAAAGTAATAAACTTTGATAGAAGTTGTCAGACTTTGAAAGATATTGTCATAACAACGATGTCAATAAAGATAAAAATACTGTCAAAAAGTAAGCAAATTACGAAAATACAGGAAAAAGAATCATCACCCAATGCAAATTAAAGGAAAATTGCAAACAAAGGTAAAACACAGCTATTTTTACAGTATTATGTACAGAAAAGTAGAATAACAGAGCTTTGAAAGTTTGACATTTTTAGATTCACAATAAATATTGTTCAAAAAGGATTAGAAAACATCAATAATCTAAAAATACAGAGTAATAGTAATAAGAAGAGTAGAAAGGCAGGTAATGCCTATAGTTTAATGTCTACAGTACGACTTTTTAGGGAGAAAATACGAACTGCGTTATGGTAGATAGAATCTATGATTAACTCTTATGTTCGTGTTTACAGCAAACGAACCAGCAAAAAGGAAATGAAAGCATGGAAAAACAAAGATAATGTGATGAGAATGTTAATGTGGATCCGATGAATACTAAAAATATTAAGGTACTCAATTTATTACACGTTATAGATGTACAACGGTACATTTCCCCCACAACCCCAGAAAAATTTTCGACTTAGAGAAAATTTTTGAAAGAAGACCTAAAGAAAACCTAGGAATCTATTTCGCCTAATATACAACCTTACATAAAAATATTTATTCTTCTTCTTGCATTCTATCATCTTCATACCGTAAGGGTGGAGTTCACATTCAATGACTGCCACTCTAGAAAAGAATTCCTCAATAACGACAGGCTTATTTAGGGAGTTGTCAACCGCTCCATAGATGGGAAAAAAAAAGTTTGATTCTAGGCCTACGTAAGGAGTAATCAACCGCTCCAATCTAAGGCTTATTTAACGAGTAATCAACCGCTCGGACCTAAGGCTTATTTAACGAGTAATCAACCGCTCAAAAGAACGTACTAGTTAGTACTAAGGGGTTTAGAGTCCCTTAAGTAAAGAGAAGAGGTTTAGAGCCTCCCTAGTTAACGTAAGGGATTTAGAGTCCCTTAAGTAAAGAGAAGAGGTTTAGAGCCTCCCGAGTTAACGTAAGGGATTTAGAGTCCCTTAAGTTAAAAAAATAAAAAGTTAAAAAGTTAAAAATAAAATTGAGTACCTTAATTCCTCTTCAAATAGTGCGAAAAGTGAATTAGTGAATATATAGGTTGAGAAAGAAAAACGGAGAGTAAAAATAAATAGGTAGAGAGTTTAAGAAAAATAAGAGTTCCGAGTTAATTAAGTTAATTAGAGAACAATTATTTAAATCAAAGTTAAGTTAAAAGAACAAAGTTAACTTTAAGATCAATTAAGGTAGATTTAGTCAAGTTAATAATTCTCAAGTTAAGTTAACTAAAAGAAAATTTTACTATCTCCGAGTTTCAAGGGGTTAAGTTCTGAGATGATAGTTAAGGTGTTAAGATTTAGGATGATATGAGATGATAGTGAAGGGGTTAAGATATGAAGATAGTGAAGGAGTTAATAATATGTTATCCAAAAGAGATAGCCAAAGAGGGTGATAAGGTAAAGAGGGTGACAAGGTAAAGAGGGTGAAAAGGTAAAGAGGGTGAAAAGGTAAAGAGGGTGAAAAGGTAAAGAGGGTGAAAAGGTAAAGAACACTAGATAAAGTGTTATTTTTGAATTTAGAAAAAGATAGAAGATGAAAAGAATGAGATGTAAGAAAAGAAAGAAAGAGGGAAGACTGAAGACTAAAAGTTGGGCGCCAATTTGTCGTGAAGCGACAAATGTGGAGAGGTAGAAGAAGGTTAAAGAAAGAGGTAGAAGAGGGAATAGAATTTATATTACAACAAAAAGAATACAGTACCGAAAAATGAGATGAGGTGATGTCTGTATGAATGTAAGTAAAGTGCAGTGGGCGTGAGTAAGTATCTTCAAATCTTCAATAAGTATTGTCCTGGAGGCAGCAAAGGGCGGCGTCGGAGTGCAGAGCCGACACTGCGGAGGTAGCAGCGACGCCGATGTGCACAAATGTGGAGAGGTAGAAGAAGGTTAAAGAAAGAGGTAGAAAAGGGAATAGAATTTATATTACAACAAAAAGAATACAGTACCGAAAAATGAGATGAGGTGATGTCTGTATGAATGTAAGTAAAGTGCAGTGGGCGTGAGTAAGTATCTTCAAATCTTCAATAAGTATTGTCCTGGAGGCAGCAAAGGGCGGCGTCGGAGTGCAGAGCCGACACTGCGGAGGTAGCAGCGACGCCGATGTGCAGCGGTGACAGGTGCTGTGAAGAGCAGTGACGCCGATGTGCAGCGGTGACAGGCGCCGTGAAGAGCAGTGACGCCGATGTGCAGCGGTGACAGGCGCCGTGAAGAGCAGAGACGCCGATGTGCAGTAATGAGGGTAACGGGCACTATATAGAAAATGTTAGGATCAGTTGGAGTGCCAGAAGTACTTGGTCTCGGATCCTCTTCCGAGAAGGAGACAGGTCCCTCCCCTAGAGCGAGGAGGTGTTACTGCAGTCAATGTGCTTGGATACTCCTCCGGTGTCCGGTCTCTCCCCTAGCGTGAGGAGGTGTTTCAGTAGTCACCGGCGGTTCTTCAAGACTTCTTGAGGGAAGATGTAGAGTATTTTTGAAGTATAATAGAACTGTTCGAGCTTAGAACTCGGAATCGAATGAAATGAATAAAAAAAATTAATGCTTATATAGGGGGCCGGGGCCGTTCAAATTTAGATCGAGGTAGGTTCAAAAATAGAACATGAATACTGGTGGTTTACAGAGGATTAAACCCGAAAAAGTAATAAACTTTGATAGAAGTTGTCAGACTTTGAAAGATATTGTCATAACAACGATGTCAATAAAGATAAAAATACTGTCAAAAAGTAAGCAAATTACGAAAATACAGGAAAAAGAATCATCACCCAATGCAAATTAAAGGAAAATTGCAAACAAAGGTAAAACACAGCTATTTTTACAGTATTATGTACAGAAAAGTAGAATAACAGAGCTTTGAAAGTTTGACATTTTTAGATTCACAATAAATATTGTTCAAAAAGGATTAGAAAACATCAATAATCTAAAAATACAGAGTAATAGTAATAAGAAGAGTAGAAAGGCAGGTAATGCCTATAGTTTAATGTCTACAGTACGACTTTTTAGGGAGAAAATACGAACTGCGTTATGGTAGATAGAATCTATGATTAACTCTTATGTTCGTGTTTACAGCAAACGAACCAGCAAAAAGGAAATGAAAGCATGGAAAAACAAAGATAATGTGATGAGAATGTTAATGTGGATCCGATGAATACTAAAAATATTAAGGTACTCAATTTATTACACGTTATAGATGTACAACGGTACAAAGTCGGTTTTTACTTTTTTTTAAAGTTTATTTTATTTGTTCATTTTTAGTGATTACCTAAGAGGGAGAGGGGGGGGGGGGGAGTTGCACCTTACGATTCTATTTTTTAAAAAGCTACAAATTACCTATCATAAGTTCCGTCATTATAATTACTGAACTCTTAAGTGTTAAGGAGTTTCACCATAAGCTCAGCCCCACAAGATGTTGACTATCAGACGTAACAACACGTCAACATTAAGATTCTAGTAAAGAAACGCTATACGTGCCTTTAAAATTTCAGGGTTTCCCTCGATTACACCAAGATCCTATCATTAGATCCCAAAATGGAAAAAAATGGGACCAACTAGAAGGTACACCCTCTAAGTAAGCGAAAAAAATTTTCGATTCGGTCGACAAACGACTGAGATATGAGGTAACAAACATACAAAAAAAAAAATACAGTCGAATTGATAACCTCCTCCTTTTTTGAAGTCGGTTAAAAATGCGATAGTTTCACATAATATGAAGGATGAGTCTACTCCGTTCTAATAACGACACACCCGACTTTATTTAAAAAAAAAAGTTAAGGACTGTAGTTGCTATATAAATTCTTATTTACCACCGCTATGAACTATTATAAACAGTCTTTGAAATCTTCAACTACAGACTGACTGAATAAATATGTATGGAGTCACGCCAGTAAATTAGTAACAGGTTCTTACAAAAATATTGCTACTTCGCGGAGATAGATAACATAAGGAAATGATGCTCACGATGTATTTCTTTTGAACGTTATATATGTACAGACTTGACGAAACTATAAGGGTTCCGTTTTTTGCCATTCGGCTACGGAACCCAAAGTATTGGGTATCGTGTTTGAGAAACAAAATTGTGGATTTTAGAGTTCCGTATCCGACTGGCAAAATACTTATAGTTTCGTCAAATCTGTCTGTCTGTCTATCCGTCCGTATGTCATGGTTATTTTTTTCTTAAACTGTTAGTTTTATCATTTTAACAACCGCTTTACGATTCTTAAACAAAAAATAAAAAATAATGATATTTGAGGAGAGGGGGGGGGGCTCCTATACATGAAACTAAAACCTTAATGTTTTTTTGTGAAACCTATGCGTGTTTATGGATGGATCTTTTAAAATTACATCGAGGTTCTTAAAACCATTTTCTCTAAAAGTCTAACGTTTGCGAGATAGACGCTTCCATAGTGGTAAAATGGGTCCCTCTTACTTTTAAACTAAGCAAGTGTACATTTTGAAAAAAAAACATCATGAACTATTTCATTTTTAAGATACAAACTTATATTTGCTGTCAACAAAATATTGTGGTATTTCGGCTAAGTGGAAGTAAGTGGATCTCTAATTCAATTATAGTTTGCACGGAACCCTTAGTGTGCGCGTCCGACTCGCACTTGGCCGTTTTTTTTTTAATTGTGTTATATTAATATTTTTCACATGCTGTTCTCGAGTAGCAAGCAGTTGCAATAAGTTTAATTACTGCGTCTATCGATCAACAAACATGTTGCTGCAGCCAACTAGCGCGTTTGTTCACGTAGGAGATCGGGACAAACTAACAGCTCTGACATTCAGATTGTCTTAGAAATCGTTAATTTCACGAAATTAGCTCCGAGTTGAAACGGGTGCGGATGGAACTTGTTAGATCTGTGACAAACTGCCTATGGGAGTAATGAGAAAACTTCTCTAATTACGTTTTTGCTAAGTCCAGAATTGAGGTTGAGGTGTGCGACACGAACATGCTAAGTGAGACACCTCCAATGAATATTGATGGTAATTTGATGAAGCCTCATTTTAATTACGGCACAAGATTTTAATGGAAGTTTCCAAGTTGTTTGTTCGGTTCGAAGCCGTTAATGTTTTGATGCCTGACAGGTAGTGGCTATTATAATTAATATAAAATCAATCAGGCTTTAGAATACGGTAATTTATAGAATCTTTAGTTAGAACTTTAGACTTAGAGGTTTACAAGCAAAACCTCTATGTCTTGTTTATTCGAAGCTTCGATATTCAAATAGGAAAAAACTATTGGAAAAAGTAATTTTTGAAAAATAAACGTCAATCAATCAATGTTTTGGATACGTGAACTTCAAGAGATAAAAAAACCGAAAAAGTGCGAGTCGGACTCGCGCACTGAGGGTTCCGTGCCAACTTTAACTGAATTTGGGAATCCACTTACTTCCACTTAGTAAAATCCACAATATTTTGTGGACAGCAAATATAACTTTGTTTTTCATAGTGTTTGTATGAAGTACAAAGTTATGTTTGCGGTTGTTGAAAATGTGCTATATCTCAAAAACTTCTCGTTCGATTCCATCCGAACCAATTTTCGTTGAAAGTATTTGTTAAGATCTATATTATATGATTTTTTTCAAATTTTACACTCGCTTAGTTTAAAAGTTAGATGGGGGGAGACGCCCATTTTACCACTTTGGAAGCGTCTAGCTATGAAACGTTAGACTTTAAAAGAAAATGGTTTTAGAAACCTCGGTGTCATTTTAAAAGACCTATCTATAGACACCCCAGACGTATAGGTTTGACTAAAAAATTTTTTTTTGGTTTTAGTTTCATGTATATCCTCCTTTAATGTCATACTGGGGTAATATTTATAGTTACAGAATAAAATGGCTGTGACATACGGACGGACAGACAGACAGACAGACAGACAGACTTGACGAAACTATAAGGGTTCCGTTTTTTGCCATTCGGCTACGGAACCCTAAAAAGGAGTAGAATTATATTCGTAACTAGCGGTCCCCCGCGACTTCGTCCGCGCGTTTTGAGTTTGCTCCCTCCCCTCCCGTCGCAGCGTCATGTTTTATACCCTAAAGCCTTTCTAGATAAATAAGCTATCCAACACAGAAATATTTTTCCAAATCGGTCCAGCAGTTCCTGAGATAAACGCGTTCAAACAAACAAACTCTTCAGCATTATAATATACTAGCGGTCCCCCGCGACTTCGTCCGCGCGTTTTGAGTTTGCCCCCTCCCCTCCCGTCGCAGCGTGATGTTTTATACCCTAAAGCCTTTCTCGATAAATAAGCTATCCAACAAAGAAATATTTTTTCAAATTGGTCTTGCAGTTCCTGAGAGAAGCGCGTTCAAACAAACAAACTCTTCAGCTTTATAATATTAATTAGCGCAAGCGAACGTCGTACTTTAGCTGGGAACATTATTTTGGTGCGGAGTTATGTTAAAACTGTGATAGCTCCTAAGATATTCATTGAATTTAAATGATATAAAGGGCAACTTTGTTCTAAATGAAATGCTCGTGATGATGAATGGATATATTTTGATAAGAATAAATACCTGTGTGTATAATACACCTCTAAAAATAATGCATTATTTTTTTACAAATTTATTAACATAAAATAGGTTGTAGCAAGTCAACTATAAAAGATAGACATATGCTGTTGCAGACTTTATTATAGAACTCTTAATGCTGAACAATCCTGTCATACATGATTTTTGTGTAACTTAAGCGGTTTTCGCAGCGTACGCAGCGGCAGCTCTCAAAAGGAATATCTTTCTCCCGTTTTCGCAACATTTTTCATTGCTGCTGTGGTCTTATGAGTCGTACATTTATGTTATATAGCCTAAAGCCTTCCTCGATTAATGGACTATCCAATGTAAAAATAATTTTTCAAATCGGGCCAGTAGTTTCTGAGATTAGCGCGTTCAAACAAACAAACAAACAAACAAACTCTTCAGCTTTATAATATTAGTATAGATTCTTTATTGTGCTGATACATAAATAAAATAAAAAGAAATCGTTTTGGGACGCAGAGAAGTAGGGTTTATCCTTATAAGGTTAAATTAGCGGGGGTACCGCTAATTTAGCGCAGCGTCGTCTTCGTAAAGGACATTGACAAACACTACACAAACTCAAACAAACAAACAAACAAACAAACTCTTCAGCTTTATAATATTAGTATAGATTAGCGCAAGTGCACGTTGTACTTAAGCTGCGAACATTATTTTGGTGCGGAGTTATGTTAAAACTGTGATAGCTCCTAAGATATTTATTGAAATCAAATGATATAAAGGGTAACTTGGTTCTAAATGAAATGCTCGTGATGATGAATGTATTTATTTTGAAAAGAATAAATACCTGTGTGTATAATACACCTCTAAAAATAATGCATTATTTTTTTACAAATTTATTAACATAAAAAAGGTTGTAGTAAGTCAACCATAAAAGATAGACATATGCTGTCGCAGACTTTATTATAGAACTCTTAATGGTGAACAATCCTGTCATACATGATTTTTGTGTAACTTAAGCGGTTTCCGCAGCGTATGCAGCGGAAGCTCTCAAAAGGAATATCTTTCTCCCGTTTTCGCAACATTTTTCATTTCTGCTGTGGTCTTATGAGTCGTATCTTTATGTTATATAGCCTAAAGCTTTCCTCGATAAATGAACTATCCAACATAAAAATAATTTTTCAAATCGGGCCCGTAGTTTTTGAGATTAGCGCGTTCAAACATACAAACAAACAAACAAACTCTTCAGCTTTATAATATTAGTATAGATTCTTTATTGTGCTGATACATAAATAAAATAAAAAGAAATCGTTTTGGGACGCAGAGAAGTAGGGTTTATCCTTATAAGGTTAAATTAGCGGGGGTACCGCTAATTTAGCGCAGCGTCGTCTTCGTAAAGGACATTGACAAACACTCTATAGAAACTCGGCCGACTCTGCGTCAACATGCGTCTTTTCAAAATGTTCGGATAAAATATTTAATATTTGAAAGAATACACACAACTTTTATTTTTTAAATAATCATTAATACATACTTTCATTGTTAGTAAGAGGTAAGGCAACCATAGCGGTTAGCGCAAGTGCGCGTTGTTCTAAAGCTGCAAGCATTATTTTAGTGCGGAGTTATTTAAATACTTTGATAGCTTCTACTTCACTTATTGAAATCAAATGAAGCAAAGGGCAATTTTATTCCAGATGAAATGCTTGGGGTGAATACGTTTATTTTTTTAATAATAAATACCCGTGTGCATCCACAATTTGGGCTTAGAAAAGTTGGTAATTCTTTAATAGGGAAATGTATAACAAAATTCAATAAACTACCAGAACACATTGTATACTTACCAGTCAATAAATTTAAAACTGTCAAAATCAAAAAATCAAAATCAAACATTGTTTATTCAATTGAAGACACAATATGCCACTTATGAACGTCAAATGTACAATGAAAAATAAAATAAAAATAAATGTGCCCTGAAGGGGCCGAATCATGTCTCCTTATCTTTTGGGCCCTACCAGCGCTTCGAGACAGAACACAGACAATTAGGCAAGTGCTGAGAAGAAACGCCGGAACAAACTCAGTCACCACTAGCTGCCGTAAAATCAAAATCAGCAAAGGTAAGTACATCAGTCGGTGCAGGCTGGACAGACCACACATTCGTGTCGTTCAGATAGTCTGGAACCTTATAATAGCCTTTAGACATAAGCGTGTTTTTAACGTGTTTCTTAAATTTATCAACCGGCAATTCGACAAGATTGTGTGGTATTTTATTAAAGAATTTTATACAATTTCCTATGAACGAATTATTAGTATAAACTAATCTGAAGTTAGGAACGCCAAGCTTGTGTTTATTTCTTGCGTTATATGAGTGAATGTCGCTCTTCTTCATGAAATTACCTAAATTTTTTCGGACGTACATTATATTGTCAAAAATGTATTGAGAAGCCATAGTTAATATGTTGATTTTCTACGAGGACTAAGTTTATAAAAATCACGAATGGCTCTTTTCTGCAAAATAAATATGGTATCAATGTCTGCAGCAGAACCCCACAAGAGAAGACCGTAAGACATAATACTGTGGAAGTAACTAAAATACACAAGCCTCGCCGTTTCAACATCAGTCAAATACCTTATTTTTCTAACTGCAAAGGCAGCCGAGCTTAGCCTCCTAGCTAGGGCTTCAATATGAGGTCCCCACTGTAATTTTGAGTCAAGTGTTATGCCCAGAAACACAGTGGAGTCTATTTAGACTAGATTATTACCATTTAGTACAATATTTGGTGTAAGTTGCTTTACATTAGGCAAAGTTAATTTTAAACATTTAGTTTTACTAGCATTCAGCAACAAGTTATTGGATGTGAACCAATTCAATACTTTGGAGAGAGCATTGTTTACTTCGTCAAAATTTTCTTCATGTCTTTTCATTTTAAAAATCAAAGAAGTATCATCAGCAAACAGAACTATCTCACAAAGATTTGTGGAATAAAATGGCAGATCGTTTACATATATCAGGAAAAGTAAATGCCCCAATATTGAGCCATGGGGGACCCCCATTTGAAGAGCGGCTCCGGAAGAGTAGGTACCATTTATGTTAACTGATTGTATTATACCCGATAAGTACGAACTTAACAACTTAGATGAGTTTTCCGAGACACCATAGTGTTCTAACTTAATGAGCAGTGTCTGATGGTCTACACAATCAAACGCCTTTGACAAATCACAGAATATACCTACTGCATCATGTTTGTCTTCATAAGCATCAAGAATTTGTCTGATGTGTGCTACTCCGGCATCAGCTGTATTTCTACCTTTAGAGAACCCAAACTGTTTTTCGTGTAGTAAATTATTAAGTTTAAAATGGGAAAATAATTTATTATAAATGAGTTTTTCAAAATTTACTTATTGTGGGTAATATTGAAATAGGCCTAAAATTGCTAGGGTCACTTTTGACTCCTGATTTAAATAACGGGATAACCTTACTATGTTTCAATAAATTTGGAAACTGATTTTGGTCAATACATTCATTAAAGATATAAGATAAGTAAGGAACTATTAGAGGTATAATGGGTTTTATTGTGTCTATTGATATGCCCGATTTATCCTTTGTTTTCTTTTGTTTAATTCTTTAAATGTTTTTATGATGTCTAAAGGACCAATATTTCTGAATTTAAATGAGGATTCGCACCTATGAACACTCGACACTAGTAATGATTTCGCGTGACTTGAGAAAGAACTCAACTGTTTAGTCGTCTCTATAGGAATGTTACAGAAGTAGTCCTCAAAAGCGTTTGCTACCTAGTCATCAGATTAAATAAGCTTGTTGTTTATTTCTAGACTTAATTTGTTATCATGAGATTTCGTTTTACATGTTTCTTTATTTATAATATTCTATGTTTCTTTGATTTTATTACTAGATTTTTTAATTTTATTGCGTATGTAATTCGACTTAGCTACATAGCAAACTCTTTTGAAAATTTTTGAGTACCTCTTAACGTACTCATGAAACGATAAACCCTTTCTATATGCTTTTTTTATACGATTCAAA
Organism: Pyrausta purpuralis; assembly: GCA_963924145.1. Taxonomy (NCBI): domain Eukaryota; kingdom Metazoa; phylum Arthropoda; class Insecta; order Lepidoptera; family Crambidae; genus Pyrausta; species Pyrausta purpuralis. The sequence goes on from OZ001656.1 coordinate 20,883,205, forward strand.
CATTTTTTTCCTACTTGTATAAACTCCTCGTGTAGTCCAGTCACTGAATTTCGGTATACAGTTATTGATAACTATTTTCTTTTGAGGAAAAGTAATATCAAATTGTGTTTTAACTACCTGAAATAATTGTTCATACAAGTCACTAGCATTTTTTTTTCAAAAGGTATAAACGGTATTTTATTACTTACAAGGTTTTTAAATTTGTCCTTACGAGATGCAGTGACCGGCCTGCATTTGATTTCTAGACGGGGTGGAATAAAACGGTTCTGTAGTGTAACTATCTGACCGCAATGATCCGATTTTACAAAATTAATAATAGATTGTTTGATGATTTTACAGTTGCAGAGAATATTATCTTAGCAAGTAACTGTTGTAGGAGTTACTCTAGTGGGCTCAGCAAAAACCGGAGTGAGGTTAAATTATTTGAAAATGCTCAAAAACCGAACGCGATTTTCCTCCGTAATATCTATAGTGTCCACATTGAAATCTCCACATTCAACTACTTTCTTTGTAGTTTTACATACTTTGTATAACACTTTTTCCATTACAGATTCAAATAATTTAAAGTTTCTACTTGGGGGTCTATAAACCCAGACAATAATGTAGTCATCCAGCTCCGCACACGATATCTCAATTGTTCGCTCAAAAGTGAGAGACACTATGTCTTTTCGCTCTTTACATTTTAGTTTATTATTAACTAGCAGTCCCCCGCGACTTCGTCCGCGCGTTTTGAGTTTGCTCCCTCCCCTCCCGTCGCAGCGTGATGTTTTATATCCTAAAGCCTTTCTCAATAAATAAGCTATCTAACACGGAAAATATTTTTTCAAATCGGCTCAGCAGTTCCTAAGATAAGCGCGTTCAAACCAACAAACTCTTCAGCTTTATAATATAATTAGCGCAAGCGCACGTTGTACTTAAGCTGCGAACATTATTTTGGTGCGGAGTTATGTTAAAACTGTGATAGCTCCTAAGATATTTATTGGAATCAAATGATATAAAGGGCAACTTTGTTCTAAATGAAATAATCGTGATGATGAATGTATTTATTTTAATAAGAATAAATACCTGTGTGTATAATACACCTCTAAAAATGATGCATTATTTTTTTACAAATTTATTAACATAAAAAAGGTTGTAGTAAGTCAACCATAAAAGATAGACTTATGCTGTCGCGGACTTTATTATAGAACTCTTAATGCTGAACAATCTTGTCATACATGATTTTTGTGTAACTTTAGCGGTTCCGCAGCGTACGCAGCGGAACCTCTCAAAAGGAATATTTTTCTCCCGTTTTCGTAACATTTTTCATTTCTGCTGTGGTCTTATGAGTCGTATCTTCATGTTATATAGCCTAAAGCCTTCCTCGATAAATGGACTATCTAACATAAAAATAATTTTTCAAATCGGGCTAGTAGTTTCTGAGATAAGCGCGTTCAAACAAACAAACAAACAAACAAACAAACAAACTCTTCAGCTTTATAATATCTATTAGTATAGATTAATATAAGTGTCCCGCCACGAATGGCAGTCTCCCAAGTGAACGAACTAATAAGATTATAATTATCTATCAATAAAATCAGTTCATGCTGCTTGAGCCAGTGTGTCGCTCAAGCACCGGCCATGATTCGGTGCCCTAGAAAAAGATAGGTCTAATGATAGTCTTATAGACAGCCCCTTCACTGGCATTTTGAGACTGGCGTTGTCATCGATGTCACCAAACGGGTGAAGTACAGATCCCCAGTATTTAAGATGGTCCGTGCGCTCGACCATGTCTCCGCCTATGCGGACAGATGTGGGGTCTATGGAGTAGCATGCCATGTACTCGGTCTTCGCCACATTTAGTTTTAAGCCGCCGCCGTTTTCTAGCGACTCCTTCCACGCATTGACCCGTTTCACCAAAATACTTAAACTTTTAAAGTCAAAATAGGATTTATAATGCTACATTATAATGTATAATATGTATAATACTTGTCTTTTATAAATGTCTTATCTTACTGTCAAATTAGAACCACTTAATCAATAATATGGGTATCTATCATAACACAGATTTTTTTGACATCGAATTTCATTTTACAGAAAACTATTCAATGAATGTTAACATCTTTTTTTTTCTTGATTAATCGAATAGTTAATAATCGTCGTTTCATAACACCGAATAACAGTTCACCAAAAAACTGATTCGCAACTGTTTTGTATAGCAGAATAACGATATATCAAACTAATGTTTCATAGAATTATTAAGTTATCGATATAACCTTTCATAAAAACTTGTTTCAATGTATAACGGTTCCCATATTTTTTTTTCCTCAAATAACTTTTAATGCAAGTAAGCACATGCATGCATACGCATGCAAGTAAGAAGACATGCGCATGCATACGCATGCAAGTAAGAAGGCATACATGCATGCATTAATGCATGCAAGTAAGCAAGCAGGCATGCATTAATGCATGCATGCAAGCATACAGGCATGCATGCAGCAAGCAAGCAGGTATATACGCATGCAAGTAAGAAGACATGCGCATGCATACGCATGCAAGTAAGAAGGCATACATGCATGCATTAATGCATGCAAGTAAGCAAGCAGGCATGCATTAATGCATGCATGCAAGCATACAGGCATGCATGCAGCAAGCAAGCAGGTATGCAAACAAGCAGCATGCATTAGGATTTCCTTGTCTCCGGCGCTGCGGGAATAGCAGCCTCGTCGCCCTTGCGTAACAAGGCGCAGTCACCCACGCTCGCCTACGCCTTCGGGCGGAGGCTGCTCTCCCTCCGCGCCTCCGGCTTTTGAATTACACTCTAGTATCGGGCAGACTAGTACTTCGGCGAGGAGACCACGGCGAGTCGGTATTAACGCAGTTTATTTATTAGATCAATATTTAGTACATATTTATATCAGTTATGCTTTAAATGTCTATTAAAGTATGCAATATAATATTAGTAATTAATTCGTTTGGAAATACGGATTTTAGTGAAGTATAATTCGATGTTTCGAAAATTCTGCACATTGAAACTTACGTGGAAATAAAATTATAAGTAACAAAATAGAAAGCTAACGTTACTTCGATAAAATACGTAATTTATGAAAAGAAGTGATGATGAAGTAAGTAACGATGTAGATAATAAGCATTCGACCAAATGAAATTGTGATGTAACAAGATTCTAGAATTTGTTGAATATTATTTTGAAACATCTGAGAATCGTTTTAAGGGGAATGAAAATCTATGATCTATGAAATCTGAATGAAATATAAGGGAAGTGATGGGTTCCCCAATAATATAGCTGATAATATTGATACTGATAATTTAACATTTGCGATGATTCTTTTTATTTGCGAAAGAGATTTCAACTGAGATTGACTTTACAGAAGGTTTTATTCCAGCGAATTAGCAACTAGGGCGTAGGTATGACAGCAATTAATGTTTTAGCGGCTCGATTCTGTAATGAGCACCCCTATTGAATCGACACCGAATGAGATTAGTAAGTTCGGGAAAGGTCAAGCATGCACACTACTGTTGATTAGGTTTGTTAGCCCTTTGCGATCAGGCGATAGGGACTGCCTAGCTTAAATAAAAGACGCTACGAACAACTACTTAGATTAAGGGGCTACCCGAATTTTTGACGCGTACACTAGCGCGACTCTATTTAAAATGAGTATTACTCCTTAAATACGAAAACAATTAAAAAATCTGGTAGACGATTGTAGTTCAGGTTCTATAGTTTATTTAGTACGTTTAAATTGTTTCTAAAGTAGTTTCCTATAGACAGAGTTAGAAAAACTGCTAAATGGCCATACTTTTGGCAATTTTTCTAACTGTAACTGCAGATAACTCTGTTTTATTGAACTTAAACATTGTATCTAAACCACATAACCAAAGCTACAATCGCATCAATCAGTTTTGTCCGTGTACTTTCGTATAATTTTACTGGCGCCCAACGTGGGGCCCAGATTCGTAAAGACACCGTAAAGCCGTTATAAAACGCGACCTCAACTCCCGTGACTGTGCCTGTGTCGTCTACGAGACTTCTAAGTCGAAAAAACTGGGAAACCCTTCAAATAAATAAGCAAGATTGCGAAAGTATGCTGTACGCCACAACGGTGTTTTATTGAACTTAAACATTGTATCTAAACCACATAACCAAAGCTACAATCGCATCAATCAGATTTTTGATTGGTATTTTATTTAACGAGTAATGATTTTTCTATTAAAGTGGCGCTAGTGTGCGCGTTCAAAATCCGGGTAGCCCCTTAAAAACAAAATTATTTTTACGACGCATTACTTCAGTATAAAATTATACATCGCATCACAAAGCAATTTGCTCTAAAGAAGACGGCATAATTATACAAATCATACATATCATGTAGCATGTAGGTAATGTGTTGAAGGATGGAGGATTCAAATACAAAAGCGAGTCGGACTCGCGCACGAAGGGTTTTGTATTTAATATTATGTATGTAAGCACTTTACTTGCCCTAACAATGTCCTGTAAATTTGCCTAAAAAGGTTGTTACAGACTTCAAAAACCGGCCAAGTGCGAGTCGGACTCGCACACTAAGGGTTTTGTGCCAAATTTTACCGAAATAAAGATCCACTTACAATATTTCGTTGACAACAAATATAACTTAGTTTATCATAGTGTTTGTATGAAGGAAAAAGTAAATAATGTTTGCGGTTGTTGAAAATGTACTATCAAAAACTGCTTGTTCGATCCCGTCCGAATCAATTTTCGTTAAAAGAATTAGATAAGATCTAGATAATAAATTATTTTCAAAATTTAGAAGTTAGAGTTAGGGGGACGCCTATTCTACCACTTTGGAAACGTCTATCTATCAAACTTTTTTTGGTTTTAGTTTCATGTGTGGGAGCCCCCCCTTAAATGTCATTATTATATATTTTTTGTAAAAGAATCGTAAAGCGGTTAACAGGATAAATCTTTCTAGCTAATTTTAATAGTGTGATGCTTATAATTACAGAATAAAGTCACTGTGACATACGGACAGACATACAGACAGACTTGACGAAACGTTAAGGGTTCCGTTTTTTGCCATTAAAAAAATCAAAATCAAAAAAATATTTATTCAATTTAGGACACAATATGCCACTAATGAACGTCAAATGTACAGTGAAAAATAAAATAAAAATAATTGTGCCCTGAAGGGGCCGAATCATGTCTCCTTATCTTTTGGGCCCTACCAGCGCTTCGAGACAGAACACAGACAATTAGGCAAGTGCTGAGAAGAAACGCCGGAACAAACTCAGTCACCACTAGCTGCCGTAAAATCAAAATCAGCAAAGGTAAGTACATCAGTCGGTGCAGGCTGGACAGACCACACATTCGTGTCGTTCAGATAGTCTGGAACCTTATAATAGCCTTTAGACATAAGCGTGTTTTTAACGTGTTTCTTAAATTTATCAACCGGCAATTCGACAAGATTGCGTGGTATATTATTAAAGAATTTTATACAATTTCCCATGAACGAAATACTAGTTTTAACTAATCTGAAGTTAGGAACGACAAGCTTGTGTTTATTTCTTGTGTTATATGAGTGAATGTCGCTCTTCTTCATGAAATAATCTAAATTTTTACGGACGTACATTATATTGTCAAAAATGTATTGAGAAGCCACAGTTAATATGTTGATTTTCTTAAAGACCTCTCTCAGGGAGTCACGAGGACTTAGTTTATAAATAGCACGAATGGCTCTTTTCTGCAAAATAAATATGGTATCAATGTCTGCAGCAGAACCCCACAAGAGAAGACCGTAAGACATAATACTGTGGAAGTAACTAAAATACACAAGCCTCGCCGTTTCAACATCAGTCAGATACCTTATTTTTCTAACTGCAAAGGCAGCCGAGCTTAGCCTCCTAGCTAGGGCTTCAATATGAGGTCCCCACTGTAATTTTGAGTCAAGTGTAATGCCCAGAAATACAGTGGAGTCTATTAAAACTAGATTATTACCATTTAGTACAATATTTGGTGTAAGTTGCTTTACATTAGGCAAAGTGAATTTTACACATTTAGTTTTACTAGCATTCAGCAACAAGTTATTGGTGGTGAACCAATTCAATACTTTGGAGAGAGTATTGTTTACTTCGTCAAAATTTTCTTCATGTCTTTTCATTTTAAAAATCAAAGAAGTATCATCAGCAAACAGAACTATCTCACAAAGATTTGTGGAATAAAATGGCAGGTCGTTTACATATATCAGGAAAAGTAAAGGCCCCAATATTGAGCCCTGGGGGACCCCCATTTGAAGAGGGGCTCCGGAAGAGTAGGTACCATTTATGTTAACTGATTGTATTCTACCTGATAAGTACGAACTTAACAACTTAGATGAGTTTTCCGAGACACCATAGTGTTCTAACTTAATGAGCAGTGTCTGATGGTCTACACAATCAAACGCCTTTGATAAATCACAGAATACACCTACGGCATCATGTTTGTCTTCATAAGCATCAAGAATGTGTCTGATGAGTGCTACTCCGGCATCAGTTGTATTTCTACCTTTAGAGAACCCAAACTGTTTTTCGTGTAGTAAATTATTAAGTTTAAAATGGGAAAGCAATTGATTATAAATTAGTTTTTCAAAAATTTTACTTATTGTGGGTAATATTGAAATAGGCCTAAAATTGCTGGGGTCACTTTTATCTCCCGATTTAAATAAAGGGACAACCTTACTATGTTTCAATAAATTTGGAAACTGATTTTGGTCAATACATTCATTAAAGATATAAGATAAGTAAGGAGCTATTAGAGGTATAATGGGTTTTATTATGTATATTGATATACCCGATTTATCCTCTGTTTTCTTTTGTTTTAATTCTTTAAATGTTTTTATGATGTCTAAAGGACTAATATTTCTGAATTTAAATGAGGATTCGCACTTATGAACACTCGACACAAGTAATGATTTCGCGTGACTTGAGCAAGAACTCAACTGTTTAGTCGTCTCTATAGGAATGTTACAGAAGTAATCCTCAAAAGCGTTTGCTACCTCGTCATCAGATTTAATAAGCTTGTTGTTTATTTCTAGACTAAATTTGTTATCATGAGATTTCGTTTTACATGTTTCTTTAATTATAATATTCCATGTTTCTTTGATTTTATTACTAGATTTTTTAATTTTATCGCGTATATAATTCGACTTAGCTACATAGCAAACTCTTTTGAAAATTTTTGAGTACCTCTTAACGTACTCATGAAACGATAGATCCTTTCTATATGCTTTTTTGTTATACAATTCAAACATTTTTTTCCTACTTGTATAAACTCCTCGTGTAGCCCAGTCACTGAATTTCGGTTTACAGTTATTGATAAGTATTTTCTTTTGAGGGAAAGTAATATCAAATTGTTTTTTAACTAACTGAAATAATTGTTCATACAAGTCACTAGCATTTTTTTTATCAAAGGGTATAGACGGTATTTTATCACTTACAAGGTTTTTAAATTTGTCCTTACGAGATGCAGTGACCGGCCTGCATTTGATTTCTAGACGGGGTGGAATAAATCGGTTCTGTAGTGTAACTATCTGACCGCAATGATCCGATTTTACAAAATTAATAATAGATTGTTTGATGATTTTACAGTTGCAGAGAATATTATCTAAGCAAGTAGCTGTTGTAGGAGTTACTCTAGTGGGCTCAGCGAAAATCGGAGTGAGGTCAAATGATTTGAAAATGCTCAAAAACCGAACGCGATTTTCCTTCGTAATATCTATAGTGTCCACATTGAAATCTCCACATACAACTACTTTCTTTGTAGTTTTACATATTTTGTTTAACACATTTTCCATTACAGATTCAAATAATTTAAAGTTTCCACTTGGGGGTCTATAAACGCAGACAATAATGTAGTCGTCCAGCTCCGCACACAATATCTCAATTGTTCGCTCAATAGTGAGAGACACTATGTCTTTTCGCTCTTAGGCTGCGGAACCCTAAAAATGAGGTATTTATTATCTAAATCTAACATTAACACATATATATCGTATATGATATCGTTAGATTTTCTTAATATTTGAGTATGTCGATCTATTTGGGCTTCAAAAAACATTGTTTGTATATCTGTATGTTTTCATTTCTCGAAAACGAGAAGCCGTAGTGAGATGGTGCTTATTTTTTTAATTAATTTAATTAAATCGGGTATATTTTAACTTAGAATACAGTGTGAGTTTCATTCAAATCTGTCCAATAGTTTTAGGGATGTGTTCATGTAAAGATCATGAATGATTTGGATTCGAAGAATATGTTTCTCCTAAACAGAGGCCAAATGCGTAAGTATGAGCTTTTCAGTCGAATTTTTAAAGGCGGTTTAGTTTTTTAAATTATTTTTGATTCTCTTAAAATAAAACAAAAACCTGAAAATATGAGACAAAAGCGATTATACATATATTTTAATGGGGGTGCATGGAGCCTCCGCCCGGCGGCACCCTGGGTAACGGTCTGCTGACGGCAAATCGGTAACGCAGACTGGCCGATCCTTCTTCCACGACTCTACGGCAAAAAACAATCTATCATGGCGCTGACTCAAAAATCATTTTCAACAGCTTTAAAGATACACTCAAATAGTTGACTATAGTTTCGGTTTCATATCTTAACGCGTTTTAAGTTAGAGGTAAGCATTTCAAGTTTATTCACTCACACATCTCCATAATTTGTGGATTAATTATAGCCGAGCCTAGCCGCCTATTTTTCTTTCTAAATTGATCATTTTATGCTAGTGCTGTGATGTTTTACACGTATCCGCCTACTTGAGTTTAGTTAGGACATTGCACTCTAACAAAAATTTGTCCTTTAGAACTGAATGTTAAACAGGCCTCATAGTCATAATCATTATATAAGGCCTGTTCAACGACATCCCACGCGATGGGTTTGGGAAGAAAAAAGAAAATCATTCTCACGTCAGTTGTATGAATTGTACTCTAAATAAGATTTTATTTTCAAATATTATTTTACCACTTTGGCGAGTAGATGAGAATACATACTCATGCCGAATTACAGTTTTCTAGCACCTCTGTGCTGAACTGTGGACTGACAAACAGACGGACGTAAAACTATAAAGATTCCTTGTTGGACTACGGAACTTGAAAATCTTTTCTTTATAACTAAACCAAAATTAGAATGCCGCGTCCCACTTTATTTTCGACTGTAACAAATTGCAGTTCTTTATGTATACCTGCTTAAATTTTTATGCCTGGCGTACGGGGAAGGTAAATACGCTTTCTAGACGGCGAACGATAGCTTTAGTACAACTGATTTTGGTTTCTGAATTAAAAGCTATTCGTGAGTTTACCGAAAGGAAATAAGTAAAAGGTAAGTAGTACAGGTACTTTTTCATTGAATGAGTATTATGATAGTTAGTTAGTTAGTTAGTTAGTTTGGCTGGGGTGATTTCCGCACTTAGCCTCATGATTGGGCCATTGTGCGTATGTCCCTCCTTTTTATTCTAACCAACCCAGGCTTTCCCAGAAGGCTAGCAACCTGCTCAGGTTGCAAAAGGCCTCTGGGAAAGTAGCTGGGGATTTGAGAATATTTGCCCGTTGTTCCGCCACACTTGTGCACTCCATGAGCACATGATGTGGTGTTTCTTCCGCCCCCATGCACCCTCTGCATAGGGGGCTGTCTGTGACACCTATTGTGAAAAGGTGTTTGTTTAAGAGACTATGACCAGTTATGGTGCCTATGGCTAAGCGTAGTTTGTCTCTTGGTAATCGGATGAGGTTGCGGGCAAGCCTTTTCGATGCTTCCGGAACAGCCTCCTTAGTTTGCCTGCAACCATCGCCATTTCTCCATTCATCTTGGTGTGCTGCTTCAGTTTCTTCACGTAGCCAAGTTCTTATTTGGGCCAGCGGTAGGGGCAGCAAAGGTTCCGGTCCATACACTGTCGTTGCTGATCCCCTCTTGGCTAGTTCATCAGCTGCGTCGTTACCTAGTGAGTTACTGTGTCCTTTGATCCATTGCAGAGTTACCTCATTTGTGTTTGCTATGGATTGTAGTGCTTTATGGCACTCCAAAATAAGGACAGATGTTATGCTGTTGTTTTTTAGGGCTTGGAGCACAGATGCGCTGTCCGAGACGATTTTAATATGTAGGTCTTTGACATCTCTGGCTGCAACTGCCTGTGCTGCCCTAGTGATGCCGATGCATTCTGCTTGGAAGATAGTGTTCAGCTTGTCTAAAGTTGTTGATATTTTAATGTTTAGGTCATTTGAGAACACACCAGCTCCTGTACCCTTTGAGGTTTTGGAGCCGTCTGTGTATATACGGACCTCTTTTGTGCCTGAGCTGTCACTGGGCTCTTCCGTGAGTTGGATGTTGTAATTTCTATCAAATACATGTTGGCATGGTATTCTGTCCATGGGTGCGTCTAAAAGTGGTCTTTCTTTCAGAGACCCATCTAGGATTTTTGAATGTGTGGTCGCTATGTTTTGTTTCCATAGTCCGTTTGCTCTAAGTCGTAGGGCAGCTGCCTTTGCTTCTTCCTGAATTACCAGATGCAGCGGTTTTAGATTCAGGAGAAACTCTAGTGCGGCTGATGGAGTGGTTTTCATGCAACCTGTAGCTGCGATGCTTGCTAAACGTTGTAGGCTTTGAAGTTTTGATTTGATTGTGGACAGTTGCGTTCTGGGCCACCATACAACTGATCCATAGGTAAAAGAAGGCCTAATAACCGATGTGTATAGCCATAATGTGATCTTTGGATTTAGACCCCATCTCTTGCCGACTAGTCGCTTGCATTGATAAAAAGCTATACAGGCCTTCTGCATTTTATCATCGATATGGCTACTCCAGTTGAGTTTACTGTCTAAGGTGATGCCAAGATATTTCACCTGTGATGAGAGAGCCAATTCGGTGTTAAACAGTATTGGTAGCTTTAGTTCAGGTAATTTCCTTTTGTTAGTGAAAAGGATTAGTTCTGTCTTTTTCGGGTTTACTGACAACTGGTGCTCGTTACACCATTTTTCCACTATCTGAAGAGCGGAACGCATTATCCCACATAGGAGGTTTTCCGCGTTACCGTTTATCAGTATAGCTAAGTCATCTGCGTAACCAATAGTAGTGTATCCTCTTTCATTTAGCCTACTCAGGAGGCTGTCTACCACTATGTTCCATAAAAGTGGAGAGAGGATGCCACCTTGTGGGCATCCCCTGACTACTGTCGCACGTGTGGTGGTTTGTGTGGTTATTTGGACTGCCCTTTTACTAACCAGCTCGTTTATCCATTTTGTAATTACTGGTTCTACCCTTAGTTTTCTTAGGGCTAGGTTAATGCTGTTGTGCATAGTTTTGTCAAAAGCCCCTTCTATGTCTATGAAGGCGGCAAGTGTTGATGATTTGTTGTTAATGGCCGATTCTATTTTGTGCACAACAGTATGTAATGCTGATTCTGTGGATCTGCCTTTCCTGTATGCGTGCTGTTGTGGGTGAAGTGTTTTGTTTCTTAAAAACTCATCTCTTAGGTATCTGTCTATTAGTCGTTCTAATGTTTTTAGCAGAAAAGAAGTCAGGCTGATTGGCCTGAATGATTTGGCCAACGTATAGTCTCCCTTTCCGGGCTTAGGTAGGAAGACTATTTTTGCTTCTCTCCATTGCTTTGGTATGTATTTGAACGCTATACATGCTCTGAATATTGGTAGTAGGTGGGTGGTTATATTTTGAGAGTTCCATTGTAGCAGGGCTGGGAAAATTCCATCTAAGCCCGCTGATTTGAATGGTTGGAAGCTTTTTAGGGCCCATCTGATTTTATCCGTTGTTGCGATTTTGGTTGCGACTTCCCATTCCTGTGACGTCGGTGTTTCCCGGATTTCGTCTGGCCATTCTCGATCTGGCGTGATTTGACAGCCTGGGAAGTGGGTTTCTAGTAAAACCTTGCAGGTTTCTTGGTCTGAGTTTGTAAACGTACCGTCTTCTTTTTTAAGAGAACCAAGGAGGTTGAGATCCCCTTTAGACAGTATTTTCTTTACTCTCGCGGCTTGGTTTGTTGAGTCTATGCTACTACAGAAGTTGTGCCAGGCCTCCGTTCTCCGGAACCTGATACGTTTCTTGTAGTGTTTTTGTGCTGTTTTGTATTTCGCCCAGTCCTCATCGGTGCGGGTGTTTTTTGCTCGGTTAAACAGTGTCCTGAGCGCCTTCCTTAGCCTTTCAAGTTCTGGTCCCCACCATTGAGTGTTGCCGGAGTTTTTCGGTGTAACGGTGGGGCAGGCCTGTTCATAGCTGTTAAGGAGGGTGGCTGTTAGGGATTCCACGGTATGTTCTATGTTATTAGTGTTAAGGGTTACATCGACTGTTTCAGAAGCGTTTAGTGTTTTTGTTAGTATGTTGCAATATTGTTTCACGTCTGTCCTCCGAGGATTGCGGTATGGGACAGGGTCTGTTAGTTTAAAATTTAGTTGAAAGCATACACGCCTGTGGTCTGCGAACGATGGTTCATTAGATACATGCCATCCGTCGACGAGGTCTGCAGCCTTGTGTGTTGCTAGAGTGATGTCTATGGTAGTTTGGCACCTAGAGGTCACAAAAGTTGGTTCCGTGCCCTTGTTCATGATGTTGAGGTTAGTTTGTAGTAGGTACTCTGTTAAAAGCTCACCCCTTTTGTTGGTGTCCTTACTTCCCCACAGAGGATGATGCGCGTTGCAGTCCGCAGCGATGACCAACTCCCAGTCCATGGCTTCACAGTGCAGTACCAGCTCAGCAAGTTCTCTGGCTGGAACATCGCCTTCGTTCGGCATGTACACTGAGGCCAGGACCAGGGTAGTTTGGTTGTCTGCAAGGACTTTTACTGCGGTTAGATCTCTGGAACAGAATTGGTTAAGCAAGGTGGTATTTGTGGTTTTGGGTATTACAATACAGGTTCTAGGTTTTTCTACCGGTGCTTTGAGTAATATCTTACCACTGATGTTGTTGAGACCGCATATGGTATTGTTTCTGATCCAAGGTTCTTGGATCAGCGCGACGATCTTGTTATTTACCTCCAGCACTCTGCGTAGTGTGGCCGTCGCGATCTGTTTGTGCTGGAGGTTGGTCTGCAGGACTTTGAGGCTAAGGGGTGGGGCTACGCAGGACGCCATCTTCGTCGCTCGTATCCCCCGCGCTCTCTGCAGGCGAACTCATCATATCGAGCCAGCTCGGACCCGGTTGGGGAGCGGCTGATGATGGTCCTGGTGTCTCACTGGGTCTTGCAGTGCTGGGTTCGGCCGGCGCGGATGCCTCTTCATGAGCGAAGAAGCGAATATATCCGCTTCCCGACATGTGGGCAATCCGACGTTCCCGATCCAGGATGGTCTGCCGCTGGTCTTCCGGGATCCCCAGTATGAGGTGGACAACCCTCTCGCTGGAGCCTGGTTCGCCTGGTTTGTCGTCATCCGTCATGTCGTACAGCAGCCAGGAGTCGACTCTGTACCACGGGTTCTGGGCACAGAGGACTCTCTGAAGCGTGCTGGAGTCGGTGATGCGGGTGTGTAGTAAAAGCCCTGCTTTAAGCCTCTTTTTCATGTCTGACTGTCTAATGACAGTCAGAGTGGTCTGTGGTATTGGTGACGGTATGTTTCTAACCTCCCTCTCTAGCCAGTTAAGGGCGTTCGCGTTCTCACACCACATCGCCAGCACCCCATCCAAAAGGAAGGGGCGCCCGCGAAATGATGGAGCCTGCGCGCCCGGGGACGGTGGAGACAGGACAGCTTGAAGAATTCTATCATCGATAGCCTCCCTAAGCTGCACTGCCTGTTCCTGCGAGAGGTCGCGCGGCGGGACGGTGATGACCGCTACCCTCAGGTGCGATTGACTCGCATCTGCGTAGCTCTCCGCCCGCCTTTGCCTACCTTCGGTTTTTGGACGTTTGGCTTCCCCCCTTGGGGACCGAGTATCGTCCAGACGAGCTCGCTTCGTGGAAGCGCGGTCGTCCGGACCATTCCCGACCCCAGGTTGCTCGCTTACGGGAGCAGCGGGAGCCTCCGCCTCCAACCTTCGGCCGCGGCCACCCTTCGGCTTCCGTTTACGCTGGCGTAGTTTGGGTGGTCTTGTTGGTCTTGTGGTTGTGGGTGGTAGTGGTGATGCCGTTCCATGCCGTCCTGCCTCCGCGGAGGTCACCCCCGCGGAAGTGGAGGGCACGGGCTCGCTGGGCGTTGTAGCCGCAGCGGCCGGCGTCTGTGTTTGGTTGATACTAGGCTGGTCCACTTTACTTCCCGCGTGCCCCCGAGGGGGAACGCGTTCCGTTCGGCTTCCCAGCCCTTGGTTGGTGTTTCGGTCAGTGGGCCGCGACTCTGCGGGCTGGTGGGTCACTCCCGACGCACACGCGGTGGGGTGATCACGTTGGGATTGACCCACCATCCCTCGGTTTGTCGCCGCAGCTTTGGGCTTTCGGGTCCCCTCTGTGGCACGGCCAGTGTGGCGGTTGCGGTCGGGTCGGCCTTCTTGCCCTCGGCTGCTGGCAGTTGTCGCCGGTTTGGCGGTCCCTTTGCAGGGGCGCTTCCGAGCGACAACGGTCCATTCCGACACCGTTGCAGTGTCGGCGGTGGTTGGTATGGCCTCCGCCAGACCTGAAAGGTCCAAGCTCGGGCCGTGTTCTGTGGTCGGGGTACTCCCCGTCGGTGTGTTTTGACCAGTAGCATTTACCGAAGGAGGGGCCTGGGTCTCCACCCGTCCTTGGTCGTCGGTAACATTACATCTCCCAGACCCGGGTATCTGGGAGAGCCGGGCGCTAGCCGGATCGCATGGCAAACTCTTTTCATTAACTTTGTCAGACATTACTAAAAAAAGGAGGTTTGGGTAAATAGCTACAGGGGTTCCCCATATCCCTGCACCCAGACTTTTAGAGGTTATTTAGGCCTCACGGTTCCTGGTAACCGAATGTTTTGATTGGGTTATTTACTGCCGCCCAATGTTCGGCATTGACAACTCTTTACGACTGGTCGGTGTGCGGGTGGAAGTGCACACCGAAAGCGTTGTCCGTCAGCCAACCCTCCTCTTTTCTCATCTGGGCTTGGGACCAGCAAGGGCAGAGTATTATGATAACAAAAACCTGCATTTATTGGCGAGGGCCGTTAGAATTTTCAAAATTAAAGCAGTCCTAGTATTGAATGTTACAAACTTGGTTTCAAAATAATAAGTTTGAAGAGTAGACAAATACTGCTTTCGAAAAAAAATGCTAATGGCAAGACTAGGTTCTGCTATTTCCACGTACCTAAACTTTTTTGTTTATACATGATTAGAAGTAATTAGTCTATTCTACATTACTATAGAAACCGTTTCTAGAACAGAATCAATTCCAATTACTTATTTGTTTATAAACATTTATAAGCTACATGTGGTATATATTATTTAGTTATTTTTTACTTCTTTTTATTAAATTTTTAAATTCCTGTTGCTGTAATCCTCAATGACACACTAATTTTGTTTTTTCCTTGTGAAAATGAGGCCTTAATCAGGGTAAAAGGAAATTATTCGTATCACATTATCAACGGCATCCTTTAGAGCAGTGCAAACGGTGCTTATTTGTGCTCATTATAGAATTTTCCCCTCGCTGTGAGAGTCGCGATTGGCAAATGTGACCTTAATGAAACGAAATCACCCGCATTTACTGTGCTTACCACACCAATTGATAACTGAAACGCTCGAAAGCGGTTTTAGAAGCTCAGCTAGGATGAAATTCTGGCCTTCTTTGGACGTATTCCCTCTTATTTAAACGATTCGAATGAAATGAAATCAAGTAGATGAAGCGCCCACTGGTTTCCGTACAGCTACTTTCAATAAAACCTAATTATTATCTATGGTATTTTAATATTTATATTTATAATATGGTACTTAATTATAATATGGTTACTATTTGTTTATGAAAAAATCAAAAATCAGCACATACATTGCTATTACTTACGTCTAGTTTAACAATCTATAAATGATTTCCCTAAAGCTAATCAGATCTCGTAAGTAGGTTCGAGATTACTTACAATTAAATGTCTATAGGAATAATAATATGAATACATGCAAAGTTTCAATAATTTTCGATATTGATACTAAAGTGTAACGAAAATAAGATCGCGTCTGAAGTTGATTAAAAACACTGATTCTCTCGAATACCCAAGTGATACTACATCGAACGAACCATCTGCCTGTAATTCATTGCAAGCTAGTCAAGTATCCTCCAATGTCCTCCACCAATAAATCTAAGGAGAATTTTGTCGGAAACCAGATCGTTTTTAATGAAGACGGATTTATTTGATAATATAAGGTCAAATTAATTGTCAAAACTATATTCCAACCCTAAGTGCGCTTTAACATTAGAGCGTCAGCAGCGCGGCAGCATCGGATGCCTTTACATTAGCAGCGCGACGGTCGCGCGATTGGGTCGGTTCCACTGCACCCATTAACCGTTTTAGTGCTAATACGGGGATAGTATTACCCCTGCAATGGGTAATGGGTATAGTGGAAGGACCCGCGCAACTTACGAGCCGCTGCGGCGCTGCTGCCGCGCTGCAGTGTATAGCATGTAATCATTGGCAGCGAAGTGGCCTAGATGTGAAAGCGCTCTAACAGTTGAAATACAACCAATATAATGATCTATACTAATATTACAAACGTGATGAGTTTGTTTGTTTATAAGCACTAATCTCTGGAACTTCTGTACCGATTTAAAAAAATATTTTTGTGTTGGATAGCTTATTTAGCGAGGCTTTCCGCTATCATCACGTTGCGACGGGAGGGCAGGGAGCAAACCCAAAACGCGCGGACGATGTCGCGGGGGACCGCTAGTTTACAATAAGCTGTCTTTTACCTGAAGCTTATTTATCGGCATGGAAACGCTTTTTGATTATTTTTATTTGATATTAATGAAACACTACCTATTCGAAAATCTAATGATAGCGAACTACTAAATCTCAAACAGTGTGTGCGACGTTTAGCCTTTTTACAAGTTTTTATTCTACCTAGCTTCAGTATGTTCTATTGTTTTGCTAAGTAAATATCCGTTGAAAGAAGGAAGAGCATTATATTGTTTTAAAAAATTATAGATACTGTTCCTGACAAACGAGATTTTGGCGCGCTTGGCAGAGTTGTGACGGTCAGCAACCCCTCATTGGAGCCCACACAGTGACACAGCCCACATATCATCGAGTCGTCGTGCTGTGAAGATCTTCGTCACGGAACTTCCCTGCATCTCTCCTAGTGAACCTAGTACAGTAAATAGTGTACCTAGTAAATTACCATCAAAAACGACTGTTTGTGAAATCTGCAATAAAGTTTGATTATTCATCACACTATCTCTTTGCACGTTTCCCTGTTCTGCCTAGGTACCTACATGATGTCTGATGGTTCGGTTAAAATTCCTGACGATCCTAACATGTTTAAGTTAATCATAAACAAAAAAAGAAAACCGACAATCTAATGAGACATCGGAATGATCCTCATAAAATGACTTTGAAGGGTAAAAGAGAAGAAATTAATTTCGAGAACATTCTTCCCTCATAATGACATGTTGTATGTACATTGTATCCAATTTAATTACAAGCTTAATAATTCCGCCTTGCGATGTAATTTTAATGTAATTTATATTACTAATTAAATTGATGCTGAAGACAAAAGGCTTGTCACTTAGTTGAATCAATTCTGTTATATTTATAAAGAGAGATATTAATCCTTATGCCGAATAAATTAAAACATGTTTTGTATCTACGTATGTTTTATATGAGGTAAAGTAGTTATGAATTCTGAAATGACATTATAAGTGCCAATCGCAAACAAATGTGTGGGACAAATCCCTTCACGTGTATTTTGTTCTAGCCATTGTTGAGTCCTACTCACTATTAGCACCTATCAGGTCTTATGTAGGGTTGGAAATGATACGCACGAATTACGACAATACCGATTTATTATAAACTTGGTAGCGTGCGATTAGCGATTTATTATAAGCTTGGTAGTTTATTTCTTTATCGGTATAGTTATTTACTTAGTTTATTTGTTTCAATAATATATTTATTAGATTCTTGTTACTATGTTCCTATTTTCATTTGTTGTTTTTTTTTTACTGAAACCGTTGCCATCTTTCTGAATGACCTAAAGGTTTGGTTGGCAGAGAATGCTTTTAGCAATAAGACCACCTTTGTGCACTAAATTTGTGCATCAAAGTCTTTAAATTAAAAAAAATAGATTAAGGAAATCAAAGACAGATTTTTAAAGAACATTTTTTTTTTAATTTGTAATATTTTGTACAGTATTTGTACTATAAAATATAGGAATCAGAATGTACTGGAAATTTTATAATTCTGACTAATTATCAGCAAATGGTGACTGAATACTCAATTGACCAATCAAAAACGCTTAGCTACCACCGAAAACTGAACTCATAATAAACCTTAATGTATTATAATATCACTATTGCGTCTCCGTGCAATTGCAATATCACGAAAAAGAGCCCGTGCAATTATACGAACCAGCCGTCATTGACAATAATTAGTGTAATTACAATTTCACTAGTGAAATTATAATATCACGTCATTGTCAAAATTTCTGCGATATATATATATCCAAAGATTGTACATATATAACAAGTTAAAATAGATGAGGGTACCAATATAATGCTCATCCCTTGACACCATTCAGTTTACTGAGCTCCACCGTCACCCAATCAATCAATCAAATCGACTCAATTTAGCAATATCAGACAAAAGCGGCATTCAGTTATATTGATTTAGAGACGGAAAGAGATATTAAGCCCATTGAGTAGTTATTAGTACGTATTGGCAGGTATTGGGAACGTGCACAACAGTAAAGCCATCTTGCAAACGCAACTTTAGAAGTACCTGTCAAATAGTGACTAACAAGTGTTTGTTATTTTACATTTAATTAAAGTAAAAAGAGCTCGTAGCGCTGTAGTAGCAGCGATTAGGTAGTAACACCGAAGTGAAGCAACCTACGGCGCGGTCGTGTTTGGATGGGTGACCATGCCGACCTTATAAGTGACGTACATCACGACCATCTCCGTGCTTTGGAAGGCACGTTAAGCTGTTGGCTCCGGCTAATATCGGTTGATATTAGTCGTTGAGCCTAGTCAGAGGCCTTCTGGGCGGCTTGATAACATCTGACAGCAGGGTTAGTCACCTGCCTTGCAAACACCCCTTCACCAACCCGCACTGAGCCCGCGTGGTGCAGTATGGCTCAAACTGTCTCGTAGTTGAGGTAAGGCCTTTGCAGTGGAATGTTACAGGCTAACTTTGATTAAAGTTAATAATATAAAATAAACAAAGTCAGTAGTTTTTTAGAGGAAGATGGTAGAGGCAGTATTAGTTAAAATGGATTTTGATATAAAAACTGGTTTTGAATGTGTAAAACAATAAATATTTCCAGCCTCAAACTTTGCTGTAATGAGGCAGAATATGTCCTTAGTTCATTATCTCTTATTACATAGATATGCCTCCAGATATCCCTGTGACACTCAAATCTAGCAGATTCATCAGTCTATGCAAATATTATACAAATTAAACGGTTCGATTTACAACCCTTTCGTTAGTTTACTGAAAGGAAATAAGTGGAAGGTAAGTTGTACAGGTACACACGGCAGCACGTCATGCTACCCATTATACATATCTATAACTACGACGCAGTATGGAGTGTTAGAAAGAAAGTCTCCTTGATATTATTGGTGAAGTTGTCTATTTTATCAAAATTTGCCAATGTGCGATTAGACTCAAAGCTAACGGCCAATAGAGACAAAATACTGGGGGTTGGCCACGCCTCCCTGCGCCGCCGCCAGTCTGCCACCGGACCCGAGCTCCTCAGTCACGTTTTCGGCATTACTGCTATTGTTTGCATGTTGTTAATTACCAAAAAGAAAGTGTATAAATATGGCGCCTTCGCTATCCCAAGTAGAGAGGGAGCGAATAATTGCGTGTTACGTGTGAAAGACATTTGTGATCAGACTGGAGAAACGGTAAGTTATTTATTTATTTACTTTTTCGTTATGTTTGAAAGTGTAAACAAAAACAACAGGATAACTTAGCTATGATTTTCCTCGCATCAATTAAAACCTCAAATTAGTTACTGAAGTGAGATTTTTATTTGTTTTAAAGATTTAGGAAGAATTAATTTCATTCGAATTTATAGACACACAAACAGTTTCCCAAACATATCACTTGTTTTCATGTTTACTCACTGTGTCGAAGCACTTTTAGCTAACTAAAGTTGAGTTTTAAAATTTTCATAAATAAACGTAACAATTTTAACAAAAGACTCAATTCATTATTTGATTTTACTACGAGTGTTTGACTGTCAGATAACGATTCAATTTAAATATCACATAACAAAATAAAATGGATGAATCTTACGGATGTGTTTAACAACAATCTGTTGTTATTATCTTGTTTGTTTACCTACGCGACCGCCAGCGGCCATTTGATACCTGAGCGATGTGTCATTTACTTAGCTAGGTATCATATTTTTCTTGAAAATGTAGATATATATATAAACCATCAACAATATTTTAAAATGTTATTAACTTTTACTCACGACCAATGTCATCGATGCCATTTTTGTTGTTTTAGTTTTGAGATGGTTTTACTAATAACTTTTAAAATAGCAAATAAACTAAGTTTGACGTTTTATTTTAGCGAAAAACTGTTTATTTCTGGTTGCGACGGTGGTAAGAGCCCACCACGCTATGAGAGAGCCACGACGGCAGAGGAGGACGCGGCCATAGTCGCGGCACACTCCGCTGATCCCTTCCCCAGTACGAGAGCTACTTCTTCTACTTACAATGTGAGTTTATTGCATCAATCCTAGATTTATCTATAGAAATAGAATGAAAAAATATATAGCATATTTTAAAACACTGGCATTTAGTTTGCTTAAATACTTACTTATTTGATTGTTTCAAACTCTCAGGAAAATTTGCAAAGGCAATCCTTCGCCCAATGCATACTCTATAATAATTTATTAACTACCCCTGCTAGAGTTATTTCAAAAAAACATTTTGCTTTTTATTCAATCAAGTCACAAGTTATATTTATTAGTTAGGTCCCTCCTTAATAGGGAAAAAAGAGTAATAAAGTTGTAATTATGTTTTTGTTTTAATAATGTTTTGTCACTATACAAACTTAATAATATAAATTGCACTTGTAAAAAGCAACTTTGGTTGTGCAAGTGCAATTTATAGTAATGAAGTTTTTATTTATTTTCCATATCCACCCGATATCTCAGTGGTTGTTATGAATTAATTTGTGTTATAATATAATTCATTATCATATCAATAAAAGAAAAAAGAAGTCTCAAAAATATCAAAAAAATCATAAAGGGTTCATTTGGTTTGCTAAGGTAAAGTGTGATCAGGGCCTGTACAACTAAATGCTCATCACAAAGAGGCAAGAGTTAGTTTTTGCTTAGAAATTTATAATTTTGATTGGGAGAATAACATTGTTATATTTGTCGACGAGAAAAGTAGTCCTGGGTTCATATTAATGGTGAGCAAACAAATTAATGTTCGGCTCTCACAAAGACATAATTGTATTAAACTTATTGTAAATCTTGAAAAAGTGGCAAGATAATAAAGTCTGAGTTTGTTCCGCTCCATCTTCTCAGTGGTAGCCCAAAAAAGTTCCGAAGCTGTGGTATGATAACATTAAGTTAGAACATGGAAAAATGCCTTATGTGGGCCTCTTTACAAAAATAATG
The DNA here is from genome assembly GCA_963924145.1 of Pyrausta purpuralis. Classification (NCBI taxonomy): domain Eukaryota; kingdom Metazoa; phylum Arthropoda; class Insecta; order Lepidoptera; family Crambidae; genus Pyrausta; species Pyrausta purpuralis. The sequence goes on from OZ001656.1 coordinate 20,904,862, forward strand.
ACTTTAACGTAGGTAATTTTGTGTTATTTGTGACCTTTTTTTCTCCACCTAGATGTTGTCTGGAAGAGAACGCTCCTAGCGATAAGATGGTTTAATTGTAGGTATCTATGTCAATAGTAATATCAGCATCAACATGTTGATTCAACATGTTCATTATTACCTACAAACCATGATGAATTTGACATTGAATTTCAGCCATATTGCTCGTTACTACTGTCAAATTATTTTCGTTCTTCTGTCCGTAAATCTTGGTAATCTTGTCCAATCACCAGTTGGACACACAAAAAGGTAAAAAAATATAAATAAATGGTAGTTCTGGTCCTAAGATGGTTAGGTTTGAATTGTTTAATCAGATTTATTTTTAGGTTGGTAATAATTTAAAAAAGTAACTTTAGAACTCCCAATCAAAGTTATAATAATTTGAGCAAAAAAATATTCTTGCCTCTTTTTTCATGATGGCATAACCATAATGAATGAGCGTAGAGAAGTTTTAATGTTTTTTTATTCTCACAAATTTTATTGTTAGTAATGTTATCAAGAAGTTATCTTTTTTTCATTAAATGTTATTTAAAATTACATCTATTTTAAAAAAGTTTTTGAGATATTATTGTTTTTGCAATTTTTTATAATCATCAATCAATCATGAATAAAGATATCATCGAGAGTTTTTATTACGAGTATAAAATAAATATTGTAATTCTTTAGGTGAGATTGTTTTTCTCTTTCTATAGGTATTCATTTTTTTACAAATTTAAGCGATAATTTTGCAAATTTTATGATGGAGTATGTAATTCTCTTTCATTTTTTAACTGCCGTTTTTATAAATATCTTGGTATAAATAATTTATTATGCTGTTATGAGTTATTAATTAATAAATAAATATTTTTCACTTATTATGATGTTATAATTTTTTCTAATCAATAGCTATTTTATTCTTTGTTATTTATATCAGAATTATAAAAGTAACTTTTTTATGAGCCATTATCATGCCTCGGATTCTCCTATTGCGTTTCAAAACTCGTCAAATCGTCACCCAATCGATCGTTCGTTCTGTGGCCTTCAATACTATCTAATATCTTCTTTATAATATCCCAAATGATCTATATTAGCTATCCGATATTGATATTAAATATCCGAAATAATCAATATAAGCTCATGCGATCGGACTCACCAAATTTGGATGCCGTGTGCTCAATTGGACTTCATTCTCAGACTAGGATTTGATTACTTTATCGTTTGTTGGGTTCAACTCTTAGCTCACTAGTTTTCGGCACGGTCGTGCGAACGTGAAGCAGTCGCAAACAAGTTAACTTAGATTTGCGCGCAGCTGGCGAGGCGCGGCGAAAAAATTGAGAAGATAACAATTTAAAGTAAACCTTAAAGTAATGACATACGGTTGAAGTTAGTAGGAGTAGTGGTGAGAGTCGCGCGGCGGCTCTTGTGGCATCGGGATGTCCTTGCGAGCGAGCCGTTTGCTATTTCAACTGTTTGTAATTAAGTTAGGGTTTAGTTTCAATTGTTATCTTTTCGTTCTCTTTGTCGCGTCTCGCCAAATGTGCGCTCTTAGCCTAACTTAAGACCCCAGATAATAATACTACTAGACTAACCTCATGGTTGCATGACCGCGAACTGATAGGCTAAGTGCCTTCTGAACTCGTCAATCTGATCAGTGAAGATTATCAGTTGTGATTTGCCCTTCAGCTTCACTATTTTATAATGGTTTGTGGTAGGTAAACCTGCCGCTAATGCAGAACAAAAGGTAATGTTACAGCGTAATAATAAGTCAGTCATTCATTAGTTCATTGCACTTATTGCACACGCTTGGAATAAAATGTTTCTGTCCAAGACTGAAACTGAACCCACACTTCGCATTCAAGCGGGTATTATCTACATTATGCTTGAAATGCTTTACCTAAGGCTAAACGGTTCAAACAATATATCAAAAGACAGTTAAAAAAGTAATGTGCATTTTGAGTGCATAAGCGTTATTTTACTTCTCACGATACTTTTATAAATATTTGTTTTAAAAACGGGCGACGTAACTAATAGTTATTAATAAAAGGGGGGCCAAAGCATTCTTTGAAAGTGTAACGAGAGAGTTAAGAGTTTAAATGAGATAAAACTCAAAAAGTATTCTAAGAGCTTGTTTCACGGGTTCCAGATATGGAACTTTAACAGGAACCGGTTATACAGGCACTAAAAGTAATAAATATATAATCTGCAAAACAGCTCCTATATCATAAAAAAACGAAAAGTAAAGCAATACGAAACCGCTTGTTTGCATTTCAATAAATCACACCATCCTTCCCGCCAAAATCACATGAGAAGCGAGCCCGCGGCGCAATGCATGCAGCACGACTGCACAACTCATTTGAAGTAGGACTGAAATAGGATATTTGTCTCTTTCGCACGATTCTCTCCGTTCAGCTTTCAAAGCGCTCAAGGTCAAAGTGTAGTAGTCTGACGTGCTGCCGTGTGTACTTTTTCATTGAATGAGTATTATGATAACTAAAAACTGAATTTATTGGCAAGGGCCACTAAGAATTCACAAAATTAAAGTAGTCCTAGTATTGAATGTTACCAACTTGGTTTTAAAATAATAAGTTTGAAGAGTAGACAAACACTGCCTTCGATAAAAAAAAATGCTAATGGCAAGACTAGGTTCTGATATTTCCACGTACCTAAACTTTTTTGTTTATACATGATTGGATGAAATTAGTCTATTCTACAGTACTATAGAAACCGTTTCTAGAACAGAATCAGTCCAATTACTTATTTGTTTATAAATATTTATAAGGTTAAAGTCGTTTATATTATTTGATTCTTTTTTACTTCTTTTAAATTCCAGATGCTGACACATTAATTTTGTATTTCATTGTTAAAATGAGGCCTAAATCAGGGTAAAAGGAAATTAGTCGTATAAAATTATCAAAGGCATCCTTTAGAGCAGTGCAAACGGTGGTTATTTGTGCTCATTATAGAATTTTCCCCTCGCTGTGAGAGTCGCGATTGGCAAATGTGACCTTAATGAAACGAAATCACCCGCATTTACTGTGCTTACCACACCAATTGATAACAGAAACGCTCGAAAGCGGTTTTAGAAGCTCAGCTACGACGTATTCCCTCTTATTTAAACGATTCGAATGAAATGAAATCAAGTAGATGAAGCGCCCATAGGTTTCCCTACAGCTACTTTCAATAAAACCTAATTATTATCTATGGTATTTAAATATTTATATTTATAATATGGTACTTAATTATAATATGGTTTACTGTTTGGTTATTGAGAAAATCTACAGCACATACAATGCTATAACTTACGTCTAGTTTAATACGTTAGATATGGCCTAACGTATTTAACTAGGGTCATTTAAAACAGATTACCCTAAAGCTAATCAGTACGACTAAGTAAGTACTAAATTACTAACAACTAATTGTCAACAGGAATAATAATATGGATAGGTTCAGACAAAGTTTAAATAATTTTGGAGATGATATCACCGTCCGGTTATTTGGATACTAAAACATTTGTGAAAAATATAGGATGGCATCTGTCTGAAGTTGGTTAAAAACACTGATTAATTCTCTCGAATACCTAAGTGATACTACATCGAACGAACCATCCGCCTATAATTCATTGCAAGCCAGTTAAGTATCCTCCAATGTCCTCCACCAATAAATCTAAGTAGAACTTTGTCGGAAACCTGATCGATTTTGATGGGGACGGATTTATTTGATAGTATAAGGTCAAATAAATTGTGAAAAAAACAAAATTCCAACCCTAAGTGCGCATTAGAGCGCCAGCAGCGCGGCAGCATCGGATGCCTTTACTTTAGCAGCGCGACGGTCGCACGATTGGGTCGGTCCCACTGCACCCATTAACCATTTCAGTGCTAATACGGGGATAGTATTACCCCTGCTGGGTAATGGGTATAGTGGGAAGGACCCGCGCAACTTACGCGCCGCTGCGGCGCTGCTGCCGCGCTGCAGTGTATAGCATGTATTCATCGGCAGCGAAGTGGCCTAAATGTAAAAGCGCTCTAACAGTTCAAATACAACCAATATAATGTTCTATACTAATATTACAATCCTGATGAGTTTGTTTGTTTATAAGCACTAATCTCTTGAACTTCTGTACCGATTTAAAAAAAAAAAGTGTTGGATAGCTTATTTATCGAGGCTTTCCGCTATCATCACGTTGCGACGGGAGGGCAGGGAGCAAACCCAAAACGCGCGGACGAAGTCGCGGGGGCCCGCTAGTTTACAATAAGCTGTCTTTTACCTGAAGCTTATTTATCAGCACGGAAACGCTTTTTGATTATTTTTATTATATATTAATAAAACACTAACTAATCGAAAATCTAACGAAAGCGAACTACTAAATCTCAAACAGTGTGTGCGACGTTTAGCTTTTTTACAAGTTTTTATTCTACCTAGCTTCAGTATGCTCTATTGTTTAGCTAAGCGTCCGTTCAAAGAAGGAAGAGCATTATACTTTTTTTAAATATAGATACTGTTCCTGTCAAACGAGATTTTGGCGCGCTTGGCAGAGTTGTGACGGTCAGCAACCCCTCATTGGAGCCCACACAGTGACACAGCTCACATATCATCGAGTCGTCGTGCTGTGAAGATCTTCATCACGGAACTTCCCTGCGTCTCTCCTAGTGAACGTAGTACAGTAAATAGCGTACCTAGTAAATTACCATCAAAAACGGCTGTTTGTAAAGTCTGCAATAAATTTTAATTATTCATCACACTATCTCTTTGCACTTACCCTGTTCAGCCTAGGTACATGATGTCTGATGGTTCGGTTAAAATTCCTGACGATCCTAACATGTATAAGTTAATCATAAACAAAAAAGAAAACCGACAATCTAATGAAACATCTGAATGATCCTCATAAAATGACTTTGAAGGGTAATAGAGAAGAAATTAATTTCGAGAACATTCTTCCCTCATAATGACATGTGGTATGTACATTTTATCCAATTTAATTACAAGCTTAATAATTCCGCCTTGCGATGTAATTTTATTGTAATCTATATCACTAATTAAATTGATGCTGAAGACAAAAGGTTTGTCACTTAGTTGAATCAATTCTGTGATATTTATAAAGAGAGATATAAATCCTAATGCCGAATAAATTGAAACATGTTTTGTATCCACGTATGTTTGCTATGAAGTAAAGTAGTCATAAATTCTGAAATGACACAGTAAGTGCCAATCATAAACAAATGTGTGGGATAAATCCCTTCACGCGTATTTTGTTCTAGCCAATTTTGATCCGATTTTACCAATGTCAGATAAGAAAACAAAACGCCTAATCTGAAAACGTCACCTATTTGTTAGCAATCATTTATGTAAATGACATTTTAAAATCGATCGTTTTATACTCATTCAGTCGGATAAGTCTTATCTGACACTGGTAAAATTGGCCCTTACTAGGATAAAAAGACAAAGAGCCAATAACCTTCAAGGCAGCTTCACCCCCTTACTCAATTAAATGCCTACTTTAAGTTTAAGTTTTATTTTCGAAAAACTAATATCGAGCTTTTAAACTTGTGTAAGCCGTGCCTAATCGGATTCGAATGGTTAATCAGTTGAAAACTTATCACGATCGCTTTGAAACGAAGTCACATCTGCCTTTTGCTCTCGGATCCATTTCTAAGATCGAGAGAATGTAAAACGAGAATAAATTGCACCTAATTCCGGGGAAATCGGTGAGATGAAATTGAAATTGAGATTGGGTAATGATTCCGTGTAGGTGATCCGGCAGTTCCATTCGCTGCTCTAACGCAATTAATACGGACATGTCGCGGTTCAACAGGGAAAATATACACTCTACCTACACTCTGATTTTTAATTAGATAGACCAAAATGACATTAGGTGGGTAGCCACTTTTTCGTAATCATCGAAAATTTCAATTTCATTCAATTGTTGATTTTAATCGGTTATAAAATATTCAAATAAAAACTTAAGAATCATGAATACTACAAAGATCATAATTATTTCTGATAATCTATTTATAGAAAGTTTTATAAAGTTAAAGTAGGTAAATTCATACAAAATGTTGCTAATGCAAGAGAAACCTAGATGTTTTAATCTCACAAAACTGGTTTATGTGTTCCGTTAATTTAAAGATTTATGTAACGTTTATAATGTAGGTATTACTTAGTAATGATATACTAATTAGTAAAATCATATTAATAGAAATGTATCCACAAGTTCAATTAATCGCGTTCAATTGAAATGTTACAACAATAGTAGTACTACGCTTGCAACACTAAACAAAAATCGATTGAAGCTGTAATTCTGGTGTATCTAATTAAAAATCAAAAAATCAGAGTATAGCTCCTGATAGTCAAGGACAGTAAGGGCCGACCATGTGTGAAATAAAAACCTAAGGATTCGATTCTATGGACAAGGTAAGAACTTAAAGTAGCAAGTCTCCGTTTTCTTATTGTTTGAGAATTTGTCTAGTCACAGTCACAGCCGTAGAGCGAACAGATTTAAGTAAAGTGTAACTAAGTCCATCATTTATAAATATAAATAAATATTGGATACCAATCACATATATTGCTCTGATTCCAAAGTAAGTAGCTAATTGCACTTGTGTTATAAAAATCAGACACAATGGTGGTACCACAACACCCAGACCGAAGACAATATAGAAAATTATTTCTATATCGTTTTTTTTTAAAATTATTTCTATATTGACCCGACCGGGAATTGAACCCGGGACCTCGGAGCGGCGACGCCTCGAAACCAGCGTGCTTAGCCACTACAGCACGGAGGTCGTCGACTCAGTCAACTCAGTCATAAGTCAGTATATTACCCACGCCATTTATTTCGTGGTTAAACCACGGAAAGGTTAAGAGGATTATAATTCAGCCGACTTTCAGCGACATAACCTTATGCAATAAAAGTAATAGGAGGCCGCTACACAGGCACTTTCTTCGAGCGGGCCATTATGTTGAGCGTTATATCCTATTCATTTTAAAAGCATAATTAATTTTCACGTGAATAAAAAACTCAAAGGCCAAAGAAACGGTATGGGATAAAAGCTACTTAAGGTCAAGTGTCTAAAAAGCATCTCAAAATCTACTTACACCATCTTGTGACGTGATCATCATATCAACAGGCTCGTAATTGAGTAACCATTTTCTCGGAGTTTTTAGGTAAGTATTAACTGTGCCTGATTAATTCGTGTTAAATAAGTTTTCCAAAACACTTGCTCGGCAATGATAGTTTAAATTATGTCATGTTTGGTGAACTCAAAGTGAGACCTTCCATCTTTAAGTAAGTAATATTGTATGAAAATCGTGTTATGTCCCTAGGGAAAAAATTGATTTGAATTTCGAACCACTACTCGTATACGTACTACATGAACGCGTGAGCATGCAGTCATGATTCGAAAATAGATTTTGTCACCTGTAGAGAAAAAAGTGTGTAAGTATTTCGTGGTTTGTCTAATCTTATATCTACACATTTCTTTGCTTGTTCGGTCGAAAACTTTAAAAAGTAAATTGTATTTTTGTAAATATTTTAAAAGAAGATTCACGCAACACCGAGTCGCGACTGGGCCGTGCCCCAGCCGTGGCACGGCCCGGTGTATGGGGAAGTGTGTGGGTGGAGTGACGCCCGTTTTTGTGTGGTGTGTGCAAGCGATTTTCATCGTGAAAGTGGTTAGGCGGCATAGAGCTCGAACGCACTAACCATAAAAATAGGTAATCTTATGCGTTCAAACACTTTAATGGAAATTTAAAATGTACGTAGGGTACGCCGCAGGGGGGAAGAGGGGGACCGCTAGTTTATAAAATAAAATAAACATAATATGCAAGGACATTAGCACTATACGATGAAACATCAAAAACCCTAATTTGCTCCAGTACGGTGCTACGAGCGAACCCTACGAAAATCGCAGATACTAACTAGATTCTCCAAAAATGAACTCTCTGGAATTTGATTCCAATTAAATAAATCCAAATTTTTAAACTCAAACGAGCGGACGGTAGTTTCACTTAAGAGTTCCGGCATTGACGGCGAGACTAAAACCGATCGACCTTAATTAGAGAATTCAATAGCCTTTAAGTTCCTTTTCATGGTTTTCGCATTGAGTCATTCCGGCCGGGCTTCGTCATAAACCAACCACGTAATAATCAATCCCTCTTTCTATAAAAGACTCAACAAAGTGCACTTTAACTAGGTTGCGCTCTTTTTCAGCCTTAAATTTATTGAAGTCAATAAGTTTTGATGTTATCCATACTTAGTAGAGTTTATTTTAAGTCTCAATTATGGTTAGAGACTTGTCATAATAAAAACTTGGGTGCTATGTGCTACTCATATCGGATTTTGTACTTATGTTATACAGCGAGGTAAATACCATACATTCCTTCTTATAAAAATAGATTTAACTTTTACTATTTGTAAACTTTAATAGTTCAGAGCGGGGGAATGATAAGACGTAAGGGAGCTTTACTGAGACCCAAAGCGCCAAGCCAACTTTCATGTGGTGTGTCCTGTTTAAACCGACAAGGCTCTGGCGACCGACCGATGTCGGTATAACCATCCACAAAACGGTGCCGCCAAGGTTGGGCTGTGACTGGCAGCAGCGTCACAACAAAAAGAGTTGCACCCCTGCACTCGCTAACCTGCCTTCCAAGCGTGGCGAGTATTAGCAAAATCCTCTCACATGCACTCTAAACCAAGCAGCCAGTCTCCAGCAGTCTCGCTATTCCTGACTCCAGTAGCAGCCACAGTAACGGCGGAAGAGGGGGTGCTAAGAATCTCTGGAGATGATCTCGTTGCCACTTCCAACGGTAACTTGTTCTTGTAAACTACAAGGCGTGCACACTGAAGACAGAAGAGAAGCTGCTCGAGCTAAAAGAAGAATTGAGCAGGTTTCACTGGGTCATAGTGGGTTTATCGGAAGTCCGTAGACAGGGCGAGCACACGATAACCCTGAACTCCGGCAACCTGCTCTATAGCAACCGACGAAAGCCCCTAGGAGGCGTCGGGTTTCTCGTCCAAAGTCCCTCGTCAACATCATCGAGACCATCGAGATTGTGTCAAGCAGGGTTTCGTTTCAGTGGACAAAATAAACAACGGGTTTGTGGAAACTATCCATACGGTGGGATCTAAGTTTTTTAGACCTGACCTTACGAATAGATCTCAAAAACTCTCGGTCCACAGTCTTGACCTTATGGCTGAACGTCGATCTATGGCACTGCAAACCTCCGTTAATGCTAAACAGCTTAATATTCGAATACACACATTCTGGCCATAAATACTGTTACAATTAAAAAAAAGAAAGATATTACACTTCAATTTGGAATCTGCCATTCTTATACGATTGCTCATTATGTTTCCTAATTTTGATGCCAATACATTTTATAATATTTTGCGATATTAAAATGTTGCTTGCCTTTGAAAACACCTCCACCAATCCGCACTGAGCCAGTGTGATGAAGTACTCATACTACCTCATACCTGACGTGAAGCTTTTGCCCAGCAGTGGGATATTTTATCATTTTGTTATGTATGATATAATATGCTAATAGGCCAGATTGCTTAAAATTCGGTTGAATTTTAAGCAATCTGGCCTATTAGCAAGGCGGCGGCCTTTAACTAAAAGCTCAAAATTACGCATTCGTCTTCTACTTAGTTAGGAGAAACAAATTATTTTGAAGCCGGTCATCATGTCAAGCTTACCTAGCCCAATAGTCAACACACATCATGCACCGACTTTAAATCAGTTTTTTGAAGGCAGTGTGATTATTTTTTTATTTCATGATTTTTATTATTAATCATCTCAAAATCTACCGGACCCATTTTGATTAAACTTACACTGTACCCTAAGTTGAACTAATTAAACTAAAAACAAATCATCTCGCTATGACTTCTTCTTTTCGAGAATCCCTGGGACAAACATACAAATATACAACTTTACATATCTAATTGATTACCTTTTTTTTAAGTCGGTTAAAATAGAGGCTGGCGTACCTTCATGCAAAAAAGCCATAATTGTCGTGAACCGCGACCGCACCTGTGTCCATCTTGTGCAGCGCTTACCCTAACCGGTAAACCTCTTTGTATCTCATACAGTCTTCACAAAAGGCTGGCATAATAACACCGACACCTCTCAACGTAGAAACAGTTTGCGATAAAGAAGTTTTGAAAGGAAATAGCGGAACGGAGATAATGTACCACAACCTTGGCTGAATGGGAAGCAAGTATACAGAAATATAAATAAAAATGTTAGGTTAGGTTACAAAATATATTAATTATCAGCGGCAGAGAGGAGCAGGGTCGTGGGTTCGATGTTTCGCAAGCAAAAGTTTACGGGCCGTTAATCCAAACCGCACTATCCTTTTGCAGCGGCATGAGCGAGCTCCAGCAAACGGTCAGATACAGTTGTTGTAGTGGGGGAAGATTCGCACACGGAAACCGGGGTTGACGTATGTTGCCCAGGTAGCATCCGGAGGTATGAACCCCGATATCGGGGAAACACCACAAGACGAGTACGTTAATTTTTAATGTAGAAAACAATAAAAGATAGGTTTTTGTACACTGACTTATACACACGCTTGCCCCCAGCAAATGTACAATGTCTTAGTATTATGATAAGTTTGCCTAAATTACATGTAAATTTAAATTGCATATTTTTTTTTGTTTATGTTTCTGCCTATACTTAAAATAATTATGGTTGTTTCTATATTCTCTTAAAAGACTTTACTGTACTTATACTAGGTTAGATACAATACATAAAAATATACTACTGTTATTCTAACGGATCTTTTGGTAAGACGTACTTGTTCTTAATTAATATTAGTATCGCTTGGTACTAACCAAATTATTTTTGTATTCGACTATAGGATTTTTAGAAACATGTTTAGTTTTGTCATATTTAGAAAGTTTTTTTATTAACACTTACAGTGTTATATATTATATGGCGCGGTAGCTCAATTGGCCCGGTTAGCCAGAAGTTGCAGGTTTGAGTCGCGCTCGTGCGTAATGATTGATTTCTTATTTCGTCTTTGCCATATTTAGTATTGACAAAAACACATCATATTCCAGAAGTTATGTACTTCAATATAGCTTGCAACAAGTAACCTTGAATTTGAATGTAAGCACACAGTAATTGTTTTATTAGTATACAGCACTTACTTACCATCCAATTAAAACATAACATTTGTCAAATAAAAAGTTGAAAACAGTGTCTACTTCAAAAGAGCTTCAGAAGACTTACTGACTTTAAGTCTTAAGTGGTCCGTTTTTACCGACTTAAAAAAGGAGCTTATACGAATAATGTACCCTTTTTATCGAAAAAATTAAAACGCTTTCATGAAATTTAAAATAGCTCATTTGGAATCCTCTTAGTTTGTAATGTGTATTTGAATACCTCATGAAAATACGTTGCGTATTTAGAAAACATCTAAGCGTGCAGGCTTCAAGCTTCTTTGTACTGTGTAAAGATGAGTGACAAGTGTACTGAATAGAAGTACTTACGCGAGGCGAGTCAGCTTTTATCCTCGCAACTTTTAATCAGCTCCGGAGCCCCTCTGAAAACTTTTTTCCATCGTATGAAACCTTACCCCTTAAAAGTCACTGGTCATAGACTGGTTTCACTCTGATGGTAACTTCTTTTTAGCAGTGCAATAATTATTAATGCAAGTGCGATACGTTACCAAAAAATTGCGGAATGTTACGGAAACAGGTTTCTTTATCGAAAACCCAGCAAAGTACGAGACGGACTCGCGCACGAAGGGTTCCATTCCGTATATACTATGTATGTAAGCACTTTTATTGCCTTATTTATATTTAACTGTAAAACATGTTATAGATTACCTTATATAAACGGTTTTTATTCCCATGAAATAACAAGATGTTCGACGTTATGAGACAATACCGGTTACTTCTTTTGATGGCGATGACTCACAATTTTGATTTGTTTTTAGGTATAAAAAACAATTTAAATTAATATATGACTACAATTTAAGTATCATATCTCAACGCGTTTTGGATGACCAACAACTACTATCGATCGTATAAAAATGGAAATATTTTACTTCACAAACATCAAAGTAAAAAGTCTGAGCCCTAAAAGCTCTAACATTAATAAAACAAAAAACACGAAAGAGGTTTACTGGGCAGATTCCATTTCGCCCATAAAGCCTTGAGAAAGCGTCCGTGATAACGAATAATCATTAACATCATAAGCCTTTGCTGAGTAAAAAAATACCCAAACCTTGTTAAAAACACAAAGCAATTTTGTCTGATATTTTTAATATAAAATAACAAAAAACATTTGCATTAAATGGGATGTTTCTACAGAAGAAATGTTTAATTATTTGACCACTTTTATTCTAAGGTTACATTTTTATTTCATTCTAGCCTTTCTGATAACTTTTTTGTTTTTGCTACGAAAGTAAATGGCGTATTATTTCCTGCAGAGGAATGCAACTGTAAATTGTTATATAACGAGACGCGGTTTATAGAACTCCGCCTAGTTTAAGAACCTAAGGGTGTTTTGTAAAACTAAATGGAATTTCAGCAATGATAGCTTTTAATAACATGCAACAGAACATTTTCTTTCGTTCTCCAAAATGTTGATGTATCATTTTTATAACAGTGTAGGTATAATAATTTCTAGTTAAAAAAATATTTTGTTTTATCTCCGTTCATTCATTTGTAGAACATACATTTTATATATGTTTAAAAATATGTATAAAAAAACATTCATTTCATTCACAAGCGTCATTATTTACATCAGACGAGACTAATTTCAAAGAGCCCTCCCTAACTGTTTGAACTCAGGCACCGAAATGGTACCGTAAGAATACCAGAGATAAGAATGTCTGGCTTAGAAATAAATCATGCATATTACTGATTTTTATATATAAGTATATAACAAAACGCAATCGAAAAATTTCGCTGTGCGCTTTACTACAGCGATTCTCCCGAAAATGTTCGCGCGTTTATATTTTACTCCCTTCTCTTCAATCGTAAAGTGAGTTTTCTTAGCTTAAAGCCTTCCCCAATAAATGACGAAGCTATCAATCACAACTTTTTGTGTCAGATATTTAATTCGGACCAGTAGTTCCTGAGATTAGGGCATTCAAATAAACTTTTCAGCATAATATCAGTATAGAAAACTTCTAAATTTCAGATAAAATCACAAGATACGAATATTGAGACATTGAAATAAAAGCACGACAAAAAAGGTTGAGAGATGCTTTAGGAGATGTACGCCGGGTCTTATTTAGCCGACATTTCACCTTGAGGGTCGTAGCTGTCATTTCCGCTTGTCTCCCACTCGTCACGGCAGAGTTGTATCGTGATACCATCCGCTGGGGTAAAAGTAGGCTCTATTCAGGATTGACGACCGAAATTACACTTCATATTTTATTTAAGGACCCGAGAAGTGGTTATTCAGCTTATGTATTTTGATATTTTGTAAGAGGTGGAAAAATAGGTCGTTCTTTAATATTAAAGACACTTTCTGCACAGTCTTACGATTTTTAACATATATTTGTTTATAAGCCAAAATTTAAGAAGTATAGTAAACTATACTAACTAACTACACTGTTCTATTTTAAGGGCCGATTTTTCAATGGTCAGATAAAACTTATCACACAGATAAATTATAAAGCCACAGATTTAAAAAAAATACAGGCTCCTATGATTGCTGACAATAAGGTGACGTTTTCAAATTATCCATATTGTATTTTGTTCGACGAATATTTCTTATCTGACTATTGAAAAATCAGTCCTAAATAGAACTGTTTCCGATATTAAGAAAGATTAAAATGTCTTGACCGCAAATTCACCTGTGAGAAAATGGGAATGCGGTTTATGATAAATCCCAGACTACTAACGAACTCATCTTAATGTTATTGCTAACTCACAAATTATGGTAGTTTACTTCTATCCTACTTGAGAATTTAAAACAATTCAATTTTAGACTCACGACGGTATTACAGTAAACCTAAGCACTTTGTATTTTATACACTATAACTACTTGCACCATAAAACTATACAACACGTAACATTTATACGAGTGGCTGTAAACATATTTAAAGTCGACTCAAAACTTTGTAGGAAAGCAAAGCAATATTGATTTCTTCGACGATAAAATTGGGGAAAACTTAGCCCGGAGTGCGAGCTGTGAGCGCGAGTTATTGCCTTAAGTTCAACTACAGTTTTAGTTGGCAGGTCGCAAGTAAGATTGCGGAGTCGTTAACACTTTTGGTGCCTTAAATTTTTACGTAGGAAAATCCAGGAAAGCGCAAGTGTGACGCTTTTTTTAATTCGTTAAAAATATTTACGCAAACATTGTTTTAAAAAACATGGACACCCGGGTCCGAGTGGTCGGACAACAGCACGCGGGTCCGAGTGCTATAATAAAATGACGCTAGAAAACGACGTCACCGTAAACAATCGGGTCCAAGTGGGTGGCACCGCTGGAATGGTCCTTGCGTAAACGGCCTCGACTGCTTGGCTAAACGTTTTGAGCATGGCCGTAAAGATCGTTTGTCAGCGTGGCCAACTACAGTAATTACGTAAGTAAGCGAGTTCTTCGAGCCTCGAAAACACTGCCTAACAAAAACCAATACGGAAGAGTTTTTTTTTTTGAGTATAAGAAAGTTATTAATGAGTCAATCTATCAACTTCATGTGAGGTAAGACTATCTTTACAAAAACTATGTAAAAAAAACGAATTAAAAACGATTTTTATGGCCCTTCCGGAAAAACCTGCTGATCCAGCGTACCTAGTGGAAAAAGGCTTAATAGTTTTATCGTCCATAGTTTTGTAGTGCCCTTTGACAGTATCGGCGGTTTGATCAGTCACGAATGCTCCGGCGGATTTTCTTATAAACAATAGGCTGTTTCTGCCACAGAAAAATGTAACAAATAAAGAACAAAAAAGCCTAGCAACTTTTCTTTACATACAATGCTGTAACTTAAACATTCCTACTACATAAAACTGCGAAATAAAACTTCTACTCAGTGCTATGAAATATAAGATTTAAAATGTTTGATTTTATGTCGACGCATTTTCATGTCGATTCATTTAAATAATTGAAACAATGAAAGTATGCAGTGTTTTCCATTTTGGTTAGCAAAAGTATATTATAAGGTGTATGAAAAACATACAAATTGGGTCAATGCACAAACATACTACGAAAAGTGTAACAAATAAGGGAGAAAATATATATTTACAAAAAAGCGTAGCATCTTCTCTTTACATACGAAGCTGTAACTTAAATATGCCTACTACATAAAACTGCCAAGTAAAACTTCTACTCAGTGCAATGAAATATGAGACTTCAAATGTTTGATTTTATTTCGACGCATTTTCTTGTTGATATATTTAAGTAATTGAAACTATAAAAATATGCTCTGTTTTCCATTTTCGTTAGCAAAAGTATATTATAAGGTGTATGAAAAACATAAAAATTGGGTCTATGCACATACATACTATTGAATGAGAAATTGTACAATGTAGTAAACACACAGTTGAGGATGATGATGTATTTTCGTTAGGACAAAACGTCGAAGGGCCCAATATTACCTATTGGCATTAAAGACAGCAGGCTAGCTGTTTATTAACAGCGGGATAGGTCAGGTGGAAGTTTCTATTGATATCTGAACTCATACACAAAGCCAAATTTCATGCACTTTACTTCACATCCTCTCTGAGAAGTGATAATCTGATCAATGCATGTAATAACTGGGAGTCTAAATGTCATAAACGAGAAATTTAGTATTGTAAAACGCTTCAAAATATAAAAATTTAATTGAATTAGTTATTTATGAACTTTTAAGAATAATAAATATTTTTAAGAAATTCTATAAGGCTCATGTAGAATTTGAGGTGCAGTAGTAGGTATCATTAAAAATCTGCTAACAAGCGTAACCCTAGTGTAAACCATAGTAGCAACCATATTCAAATTCATTGCTTTGAATATACCTTGTTGGAATTCGTTTATTGTAATGTAAATCACAGCGTATAAGGTATTACCACGGTAATGTTATCTACAGTATTGTAACTCGGCCGACTCTTTAAAATAAATACCTACAGCCGCGCGGTACCTAAAAACGTACGATAGGGCTGCCTGCCCGCCTCCAGCATTTTACAATTGCCTACTTTAGTGTTTACATTTAGTTTTGTGATCGTAAATATACTTTTTTTATATAAACAAATACATAATATATTTTGTGGATTAAATAGGAAGTATTCAATAAAAATGGGTGTTGTGTTTTGCTTGTTAGATTTAATTAAAAACATTTTTATGTTTAAATGACAAATCGATCTTATAAATTTGCTACCGAAAAATAATTGCGCAACGACTTAGACGTATGGAATGCTCAATTATTAAATTTTAAAGTATAAAAAACCCGCATTCTCATATAAAGCTTTATTAAAAATCAAATCAGCACAATATATCCTATTCGTCTTAATAAAATGTACTTAAACTTATTTTTCGAGAAAGAAATCGCGCGACTATTGTTAAAAAAACAACGCACCGTCCGTTCGTCATTGTGGCACAGTCGCGACTGTCTGCATGCCGAACGCATGCCGAAGTCGAGGCGCGTAGGTATAGCTCGCGTTTCGTCCGTTTGTATGGAGTTGGAATACTGTTTAGATAACATTACCGTGGTATTACGATCACTTGTTAAACCGATGTGATTCATATTCGGTGTTTGTGAAATTCCAGGGAATACATCGCTCCTTTATCTCCGTCACCGCATACGTTTATTACGTTCCAAAGTTACCCCAAGTTACCCGATTTAGCACTGTAAATAAAAATTAGCATTTATACGAGTAAACGGATGTACGGATTTGTTTGTATGTCATTTTATATGCTTTTTCTGGCCCAAATGGCCGTTACGAGTTAAACGGCCGTTGAGAGAATCATTCCTCCGAAGTTAAACGAGAGAAAAAGTGCACGAACGAACCGTTTAATTTAAAAGCACCCTTCACTATCGTAGAGCGTTTATATTTTGCGCTTTGGTACCTACTGGCTGCTGTGAGTCTGATTTAAGGTTGTAGCACATCTATACATACACCCGTTACGGGTACAACACCGTATCAACTTGAAGCGTTCGGTATTCTTTGTATGAAACTCCATACTTTAACGCACATATTAACTTCGTAACGTCACCCATTTGAATCGAGATCAACTTGGGACCTACTCACGACCAGCGGCGCATGCGTTGTAATGCGCTTACGGTGAGTCGCCTGATGGTTGTCAAATATCCGCCCACCCTGTCAAACGGGCTGTCAAACACAAGAAAAACGTAAGTTGTAGCCAACACGATCCGAGGCAAGGCGTTCGCTATGCGGTGCCGACCCCATGCCGAGGTTTTTCTGTTCCCTTTACGTAACGTGCTTTCGTATGGTTGGTTGGCGTTTCCCGTGCAGTGGTGGTTGGATGCTTGGTTGGCGCTGTTCCCGTGCTGGGTGGGTAGATTTGCTTCAACCTTTCAACAACTATTTCAAATTGAAATCTAAACTGGAGTTGATGGGATTCATAGTTATTAAATATCTTACGTCCACGCCTACGTCAAAATGATTAATTAACACACGGCATTCTAACTACTGCGTTTCTCTATACTACCTACACTTACCTGTGTGGAAAATTGGATGCCAAAAATAGATTTGGCGCTATTTCCTCTTGATGTACGCCAGTAACTTGCTTTCAGCTGTAAAGCAAATTAAGGCATTTCCTGATATCGGTTGCAAAGTGGACATTGCGAACGTTTAGCGGGAATAGCTGACACAGGGCCAGCATTCACCGGCGAGATCAAAGGAGAGGGACAAGCCGGTCAATACCTGATGAATAATCGCTGCTTCTTAATACAGTCACCTTTATGGAAAGTGGAATGTCTAGTAGCTTAGTTGTAACTGCTGAGACAACTTTATCGCTTTTCTCAGATTTACTTAAAAGGTAATCTATGAGTACCTGTAAGTAGTAGCATCATTATCTATTCTGGAATACATTTTTATTTATTTATATTACTTTATTTTAATTTTTACTTTATTATGTACGGAGAAGTCATCTAGCGAATATTCAAATAAGGCGTTTTATTACTATTAGTTCTTTTTTTTTCATTTATTTGGGTTAATCAAACAACATCACAGTGTTAATATAAAGTGAAGACTTAAGAAAACTAAGTATTACTAACTATGACATCAACCACGATAACCACGGATTACTTAAAAAAATTGAAAGATAGTAGGAACAACCATTAATGTGAATGTACATACATGTTAATGCTAATTTATAAGAACAGCTATATAAATACGAAAGAGAAGGATTACAGTGTGTGCTAGTTGTTTGTTTCAAGCAGCTTGTCTAAAACAGATTTTTTAAATGAATGTGGACTTAGTACAAAAATATCTATATCATTAAAATTAGTGTTGTAGGTGTCAGTCAGCCGGAACATAGGCGAGCGCTTGCCAGCGTTGGTACGGGCAATCGAGTTAAGAAAAAGTTTAAAACTGCGGCAAGTTCGCCTATTCGGCCTAACTGGCACTCTGAAGCTTAACTTATTAATTAAATCTATACAGTCATATTTGTTATGGCAAATGTCATATAGAAAGATAGCTTGCAGCTGTAGACGTCTTTTTTTCAAGTTGGTCATCTTATATCTGTCAAGGGCGGCAGCATAGGAGATACGGCTGTGAAAGCACCTGTAGTGCATGCTCTTAAGGAATTTCTTTTGTACCCTTTCGAGGCTGTCAACGTATTTCGCATAAAACGGGTCCCAGATAGTCACCGCATACTCAAGTTGAGAGCGTACCAAGGACTTAAATAAACAAACAAATGTAGATGGGCGTCTAAAGTCATTACTGGCGCACATAACGAAGCCGAACATTTTAAAAGCTTTATTACAAATATTTGCAACTTGATTATCTACAGTTAATTTCGTGTCTAGGGTTACCCCAAGATCCTTGATAGTCTGTACCCTTGTAAGATTGGAGTCAAATAAGAAATAATCATGAAAACTGGGAGTCAATTTTCTAGTGAGAGTTATACAATTGCATTTTTGTAGGCTTAGTGATAATTTATTTTTTATGCAATATTCAGAGAATCTGGTCAAATCTTCTTGAAACTTGAGATGATCGGAACAATGAGTGATAGTACGATATAATTTGAGATCATCAGCATAAAGTAATTACTTTATGCTGATGATCTCAAATTATATCACTGTATATAATAATAAATACTTATTTACAGTAATTGAAGCATTCGTCGATATCGTTGATAAACAAAATAAACAGTAATGGCCCAAGAATGGAGCCTTGTGGCACTCCAGAAGTGATTAGTATTAAATTTGACTGATGCCCATTGATAACTACTTTTTGTGTCCGATTTGATATATATGATTTAAACCACCTCCACAGGCTGCCACGGATGCCATTAAAGGCAATCTTTTCTAGCAATATCTTGTAGTCTACCCTATCAAACGTTTTTCTGAAGTCCGTGTACACACTGTCAGTCTGCAAGTTAGAGTCTATGTTAGTAAAAAGCTCTGTAACGTAAACAATAAGGTTAGTCAAGGTAGAGCGGTTTCGTACAAAACCATGCTGTTGAGGCAGTATAGAATTATTTAATTGAGGGTACAGGCAGTTATGTAGGAGCCGTTCAAAAAGCTTTGATAAAGCTGGAAGGATCGATATCGGCCGATAATTTTGAACATCCCTTTTTGAGCCCCCCTTATGAACTGGGGTGATTCTGGCAGACTTCCAGGTAGCTGGAAAGGTACCCTCACTTAAACACTTATTTAATATTACATGAAGTGGAACGAAAATAGAAATAGCAGTGCGTTTAAGGAATAGTGGTGGAATATTATCAGTACCCGCGCTCTTAGTAGTGTCTAAAGATTCGAGACCCTTGAGTACACAATCTGGGGTTATGCTGATGTTGCTAATTAGATTACTAGTGCGTGTCCTTATATCAAGGTCCTTGATGTCGTCTATTTCGTAAGATTCATTTAAATCACTTGGCTGAAAGACGGATTCAAAAAACATTGAAAATAAGTTACACATTTCACAAGGGTTATTTGCAACCTGGTCTAAATAAGTAACAATATCTGGTATATCTGATTGGTTTTTACGATGCTTCATATAGGTCCAGAAATACTTCACGTTATTTTGGATACTATCTTCAATACGATTAATGTAAGCTTTATAGCATTTACTACACTCTTTTTTAAACCTCTATCGGTACATTGAAAATATTAAATAGTCCGATTGATTTTTGTACTTTTTCCAGTTTATCCAGGCTTTATTTTTATTTTTAAATATGTGTATCGGTGGATTACTAAACCAAATAGGAAATCGAGTGCTAGATCTTGTTAATTTACATGGAATACGATTTCGTATGATCTGAAATAACGTCTCATAAAAGATATCAAGGCATTCCTCAGCATTTCTTTTCGAGAACTGGATATTCCAATCAATACTGTCAAGGTCTTTGTTAATAAGTTCATAGTCAGCTTCTCTAAAGCAATATTTCTTTACGGGTTTTTGAAGTGAAAACTTCTTTAGCGGCGTTGAGCACTTTTGTGGGATGGGGGAAAAATGTGAAACTCGCGTCAGGACACGTGGGCTGATCGAAAAACCGTAAGACGGTTGGCGAAATTATGGATGTAAGTTGATTTTTCTGAGAGATAAACTTTTTAATGTAATTTAATATAATATAAATTGTAATGTTTGTGGACGATAGCGCAATAAATAAATATTGTATTCTATAAAAATATTATATTATTATTATTATTATTATTGTATTCTATCACAAAAAAGATAGTACTTTTATATTGATAATAAGAGCAATTCATCCAAAATTATTCCCTAACTATTCCAAAAAATCAAAAATGCACAACGTTGATATTCAAGTTTTCACTTCTGCCGGCACTCCCGGAGTGCAATTTTGTGTTTTTTTAGGTATAAATTTGGAGGCTGTATCAATAGGTGATAAAACAAAGAATGAAGGGTGTACTACATTCGTCGGAACAAGTGAAATCTGTGCAGAATAAGCCATGCTATAAGGTGTATTAGTTATAAAAAGGTCTAAATATCGATTGCGATTGTTTTTAAATTTGTTTAATTGCGAACAATTAAGTGAAGACATAAAGTTGTGTAAGCAGTTGTAAACGGATCCAGTATTTGTAGAAGAGAGCTTCATTTGAGTACCATCTAAGTACCAATCCAGATGAGGTTGATTGAAATCACCTGCTATATATAAACTATTACATCCATTTGTGTGTAGATATTCTGACATGAAATCAAAGTAAGTCCTTGAGCTAATAAGCCTTTTTACCTAGCTATATTATCGTTTTATGTACTAAGTAACTAAGTTGAAATTTATAAAATTATATTGCTTTAAATTTCCGCGAACTAAGTAACCTTATCACTAACTAGCGGTCCCCCGCGACTTCGTCCGCGCGTTTTGAGTTTGCTCCCTCCCCTCCCGTCGCAGAGTCATGTTTTATATCCTGAAGCCTTTCTCGATAAATAAGCTATCCAACACAGAACATTTTTTTCAAATCGGTCTAGCAGTTCCTGAGATAAGCGCGTTCAAACAAACAAAATCTTCAGCTTTATAATATATAGCGCAAGCGCACGTTGTACTTAAGCTGCGAACATTATTTTGGTGCGGAGTTTTGTTAAAACTGTGATAGCTCCTAAGATATTTATTGGAATCAAATGATATAAAGGGCAACTTTGTTCTAAATGAAATGCTCGTGATGATGAATCTATTTATTTTGATAAGAATAAATACCTGTGTTTATAATAGACCTATAAAAATAATGCATTATTTTTTTACAAATTTATTAACATAAAAAAGGTTGTAGTAAGTCAACCATAAAAGATAGACATATGCTGTCGCGGACTTTATTATAGAACTCTTAATGTTGAACAATCCTGTCATACATGATTTTTGTGTAACTTAAGCGGTTTCTGCAGCGTACGCAACGGAAGCTCTCAAAAGGAATATCTTTCTCCCGTTTTCGCAACATTTTTCATTGCTGCTGTGGTCTTATGAGTCGTATCTTTATGTTATATAGCCTAAAGCCTTCCTTGATAAATGGACTATCCAACGTAAAAAGAATTTTTCAAATCGGGCCAGTAGTTTTTGAGATTAGCGCGTTCAAACAAACAAACAAACAAACAAACAAACAAACTCTTCAGCTTTATAATATTAGTATAGATAAACTCAAGCTCATCGCTTATCCAACTAAAATGTAACGTCACATGTCGTTTGACAAATTTAATACTCGATTGTAGTAATTAATTACTGCTAATATCATAAACGTGTCGGCAAGAGGCACCGATAGGTAGAAATTATCTCACATCGGTTCTTAACCTCATTGGCCACCCACCCTGAAAGGATTTATGACCACTATTATTGTGACCCTTAAAAACTGATAAACTTATTGTACCGGTTAATATCAGAAAGATCATTTCCATTTTTTACATTACAGCTTAGTTTGTCAGTAATATACTTTCGAAAAATGGATTCGTATTTCGAAGATAAGACGTTGTATCCTAGTGATTGATAAAATCAAGTTTCATATATATTTGTGAGAATAAAAATTATATTTTATTTATGTAGAGTCAGTAACCTAGTTATTGGCTAGTCATGACGTGCATTTATACATCAAATGATGTAGTTACTATTTAGATTTTAGTACTTAGGGACACTTCGCGGTAAGAAATTGTTCTCGCTCAACATAAAACGTGAACGCAGAAAATGCGATAGTTTCACATAATATGAAGGATGAGTCTACTCCGTTCTAATCACGAGACATCTGCCTTTATTTAAAAAAAAGAAGTTAAGGACTGTAGTTGCTATATAAATTCTTATTTACCACCGCTATGAACTATTAAAAACAGTCTTTGAAATCTTCAACTACAGACTGACTGAATAAATATGTATGGAGTCACGCCAGTAAATTAGTAACTGGTTCTTACAAAAATATTGCTTCTTCGCGGAGGTAGATAACATAAGGAAATGATGCTCACGATGTATTTCTTTTGAACGTTATATATGTACAGACTTGACGAAACTATAAGGGTTCCGTTTTTTGCCATTCAGCTAGGGAACCCAAAGTATTGGGTATCGTGTTTGAGAAACAAAATTGTGGATTTTAGAGTTCCGTATCCGACTGGCAAAAAACTTATAGTTTCGTCAAATCTGTCTGTCTGTCTATCCGTCCGTACGTCATGGTTATTTTTTTCTTAAACTGTTTTATCATGTTAACAACCGCTTCACGATTCTTAAACAAAAAATAAATAATAATGATATTTGTGGGGGGGGGGGGGGGGGTCCTTTACATGAAACTAAAACCTTAATGTTTTTTTGTGAAACCTATGCGTTAAGGGTGTTTATGGATGGGTCTTTTAAAATTACATTGAGGTTCTTAAAACCATTTTCTCTAAAAGTCTAACGTTTGCGAGATAGACGCTTCCATAGTGGTAAAATGGGCCCCTCTTACTTTTAAACTAAGCAAGTGACCATTTTGAAAAAAAAAAGCATCATGAACTATTAGTTTTTAAGATAGAAACTTATATTTGCTGTCAACAAAATATTGTGGTATTTTGGCTAAGTGGAAGTAAGTGGATCTCTAATTCAATTATAGTTTTCACGGAACCCTTAGTGTGCGCGTCCGACTTGCACTTGGCCGTTTTTTTTTAAATTGTGTTATATTAATATTTTTCACATGCTATTCTCGAGTAGCAAGCAGTTGCAATAAGTTTAATACTGCGTCTATCGATCAACAAACATGTTGCTGCAGCCAACTAGCGCGTTTGTTCACGTAGGAGATCGGGACTAACTAGCAGCTCTGACATTTGGATTGTCTTAGCAATCGTTAATTTCACGAAATTAACTCCAAGTTGAAACGGGTGCGGATGGAACTTGTTAGATCTGTGACAAACTGCCTATGGGAGTAATGAGAAAACTTCTCTAATTACGTTTTTGCAAAGTCCAGAATTGAGGTTGAGGTGTGCGACACGAACATGCTAAGTGAGACACCTCCAATGAATATTGATGGTAATTTGATGAAGCCTCATTTTAATTACTGCACAAGATTTTAATGGAAGTTTCCAAGTTGTTTGTTCGGTTCGAAGCCGTTAATGTTTTGATGCCTGACAGGTAGTGGCTATTATAATTAATATAAAATCAATCAGGCTTTAGAATACGATCATTTGTAGAATAAAGAGTTAGAACAGTAGAGGATAACACCTTTATATTTGTATATTCAACTAGGAAAAACTACTCAAAGAGTCAATTTTGAAAAATAAACGTCAATCAATCAATGTTTTGGATACGAGAACTTCAAAAGATAAAAAAGTAGTATGTTCGTAATTCTGTATTGTGCTGATACAAAAAATAAAATAAAATAAAAACGTTTTGGAACTCAGGAAAGTATGGTTTAATACCTAATTAGTTAAGACTAGCGGATTTCCCTTAAAATATTTCAACACAAAACACATATTTTCAAGAGGTCCGCGACCATATCGGTTAACGCAAGTGCGCGTTGTACAGTGGTCAGCACATCAGGTTACCAACTTTTGTTGCAAAGTAGCCCTTATTACAACTGCATAAGATGCCGCAGTGTTTACCTTGACGTGCTGTTGTCCGTACTTAAGCTGCAGGCATTATTTAAGTGCGGAGTTTTTTTTTACTTTGATAGCTTCAAAGATACTTATTGCAATCAAATTATGCAAGGGCAATTTTGATCTAAATGAAAAGCTCGTGATGATGAATACGTTTATTTTTATACTAATAAATACCCGGGTGCATCTAAACACCTTTGAAAATAGTACATTATTTTTAACGATTTTATGAACATATCAAAGGTTATTGTGATGAAACCACGTCTTATTTATCGGGGAAGGTTTTAGGCCATAAAATAATACGATACGACTTATTTCTTAAAAGAAGCAGGGCAACAATGAAATTTTCTGCAAAAACGCGGGGATAATATTCTTATTGAGCAGCGTAAATCGTTTAGTATACACAAAAATCATGTAGGACGGGATTATCCCGCTTTAAAATACTAGTAATAAAGTCCGCGAGTGCATAAATGTCTATCTTCTTTCCAACGCAAAAACATTTGTTCAGATTGATCCAGTATTTTCTGAGATTAGCGTGTTCAAACAAACTCTTCAGTTTTATAATAGATACATATTAAAGATACGTCATATTATTCACAGAGTGACGTTGAAGCGCGTTCGTCATGTACTACAGTGCCTCACTTAAAAGACTGTCTTTCAATACAGCATTTCAGCAAGCCATTCAAGCGTGTGCGACTCGAGTGAGTATAGATTACAATCGTGTAGCGCTTTGTACGAAATCTATTAGTGGCTCCATTAGATGTTTTAGTAAAGTAAGTAATATTGGGGTCGGTAATCATGCGATCGCGTGCACGTCGGGCCACAAAACTGATCACTCACGGGCGGCAATTAGCAGTCTGCCTGATTGAATGGGCTAAGTGCTTTCTGAAAGAACTCCTGAAACAGCAACGATTGGAGTGATATGCAGCCATGCAAACTGTGTCGTGGCCTTGCTCATTATTTTGGTTGTCGATGTAAAGTTGTGGTTTGTTTTTAATTAACATTAAAAAAACATAAACCTTCCCTTTGGCTTTTTGTAGTCCGGGTAAAAAACATAAAAACTCTTATTTAAAATGCTTAACAAACTTTTGATTGTAAACAATAACAGCTAAAATGATTATGTAAGAGATTAATAGAAAACAGATATTTGCTCTACGATATCTTAAAAGTCACCAAAAACTCAGATTAAATTAAACACTTTTATACTAAATCTAAACAGAATATGGATTTCCCTATACTTATAAATTAATTACGTATTACGTAGTTACGATTTGAGTAAGGAAATTAAAATGAGATGAGTTCTTATGATAAGACGATCCTTTTCAACTGAAGTAACATACATTTCAATATATAAATATTTTGCTTAAATTGAACCCTTTCTAAATGAATATAGAATAACAAAATCGGTTTCATAATCCGAAATCCGATAAGTAAAGAAGTTTGTTGCTGCACGATAATGCTATAGCGGTGATTCCTAACACAAGCAAACAGTTTGCTGAAAAGGAAGCACCAATCACAAATGTGTAAACTTACTAAGTAAAATGTTGTATAAATAATCATTTTGTATTCGTGTTTTTGTAAAAAATCAGAATCCAACTACCGCCGCACTGGGTATACACCATCAACTTTCAATTTGAATAACATTAAAAACCATGGTCAATTAGCACTTCTTCGTAAATTGCCTACGTATGTTAGGATAGAAAAGGCTTTCTGAAACTTTTTTATTTCTAAACGTACCTACATTTCTGGCATGACATTTTTATAAGTTGTAGGACTCAGTGGTACCTACATTGTGTTCCTGGATAAAATGTAATCCCGATAGGAGGTGCAAGTAGCTCTAAATGGCACACAAAAGATATGCGAAAAATAAAATCATTCCATGTTTTGGCTAACTGAAAAATGAAATTCATCTTGTTTTGGAATGCGACGAGTTAAAAAATTCTTTTGAAATTTTGGGACGATCTTAGTAGAATTAAAATAGCTAACACAAATTCATCATAACACATGATATTTTGTGTGTATACTTTATTTCAATACCCTATCAGGGACACTCTATAATGTTTGTATCATAATTCTTTTTGTGGCTAGGAAACAGCAAAATACCTCTAGGTGTCTCGAACAGGCGCAAACGGCATCTGGTCGCGAGACAGGCAAACACGTATTGCCTGTTAACTTGAATTATGGCAGGCTCGAGCCGTTCAGGTGTTTCAGCGAGAAGTAAAACTATTGTGTAGACTCTGCAAGGTATAAACGATAATCGCTTCGTCTTTACTTTTAAACGATACGAGGGTCAAACTGAAAGTTCTTAGAAAATCAAAAACTGATTACATTAGCCAGTTATTAGTTTTATTATATCTTTTCAAAATATTGTCCATTGACGTCAATACACCGCTGCATGCGATGGAACCACTGGGAAAAGCACTTTGCCCACTCGTCCTTAGGGGTCTCTTCAATGGCATCGCGATACGCAGCCACCGCTTCTTCAGCATTCATAAACCGCTTTCCTTTAAGTTTTCCTTTAATTTTTGGAAATAAATAAAAATCACAAGGCGCGAGGTCGGGGCTATACGGCGGGTGACCCAGTAATTCAACGTTTGATGTCGCCAAATAGTCGATCGTTCGCTTGGCGGTGTGCGACGAGGCGTTGTCGTGGTGAAGGAGGATCCTACTGCGAGGTCGTTTCTCTCGAACTTTTTCCAAGACAAGTGGCAAACAATTGGTAGTGTACCATTCTGCAGAAACTGTTTTTTGATCCTCTAACACAATTGTTGCGAAATGACCTATCCTTCCAAAGAACGAGGCCACCATTTTTTTTCCCGCACTTCGATCTCTCTTCACTTTAGTTGGCAACTCCTCGAAAGGAAACACCCACTGAGCAGATTGTCTTTTGGTTTCAGGATCATAACAGTAAATCCAGCTTTCGTCACCTGTTAGTATGTCGAACACAGCATTTGAGTCACCTCCGTTAAATCTTTCAATCATTTTACGGCACCAATCCACACGATGGAGTTTTTGAGCCTTAGTCAAATTATGAGGTATCCACCGGGCGCAAAGCTTCCTGACCGCTAAATGTTCGTGGAGGATTTTGTGCACTTGACTCATACCGATGCCTAAGCTTGTCCGAATCTGCTGATAGGTCACTCTTTTGTCAGTCTCTATCATACGCCGCACAACACAGATGTTATTTTCAGTCGTCGCCGTAGAAGGCCGTCCCTCACGTACATCATCAGTGAGATTAGTGCGACCACGTTTAAACTCATTAAACCAGTTGTAAACAGTCGCACGAGATGGGGCTTCATCGTGAAAGGCCAATCGTAGTCTATCATAACTTTCTTGTTGACTTAAATGACATCGAAAGTCATAAAAAATCATTGCACGAAAATTTTCTCGTATTAAATTCATGTTGACGTGACACAGACAATTTTCAATTTGCCGCCAAATCGTAAAACAAATGACAAATGAATGAAATACATACTCAGTAATATTGGCAAAGAGTTCTATTTTCAAATTTTAGAATATTTTTTTTATTATATTGTTTATAAGTGGCCAGTTCTAAGAACTTTCAGTTTGACCCTCGTAACAATGCGATTGGGTAGTTAGCTACACATGTATTGTAATTGCATCGTTAACGCCACAGGTTAACGCGCTAGGCCCTATTTTGGAATCACCTGCGTGGTGATTTTCCTTGGCTTTAAATGTATTTTCGAACGCCATTGATTGAAGCATATAGCTACCGGTGTTGTTAAAGTAGCGGGGGTAACGCACGGTCAGGAGTGTGCGGGGAGATTATTGTTAGCTCTGTCAAACGCTAGCAAATGCTGCAAAGCTTTTAAATCATTGTCTAACTTCACTACTATTCCAAAGACCCAGACAGGACTCACTTAGTATCCAGTTTAAAAGTTACGTTCGCGTTTAGCTTTACTGGAACGTATTTTACATATAAAAGTATATCATACTCAGTTCTGGCATCGAAACGGCAATAACGCATTTCAACTCACCGAGGTAAAGTACACATATAACCTTCCTCGTACATCGATCTGATAACATACAATGATAATGTTAAGCCATTGCCACTTCACTATATTAATTCAAATAAACCAGTACTAACGTGTGCTTGCTTAAGCACACGTTAGGCGAGCTAGCTTTAGCTCGCCTGAATATGTTACCAATCAATCTTGTGTGTTTTAGTATTCTATCTCCAAACTGCAAGTGCAAAGCTGGGTGTCAGGTTGGATTGAACTGCTAATATATTATAGTGTGATCAACCCAGTTTCGAGACATAAGTGCGCTATACTAATGATTGAAGTGAAGCAAGGGAGCGCTACATTACGCTGAAAGTGCTGAACAAAAAAAAACACAAGCGAGAATTTTTCTTTTACTAAAATACCCTACTCGAATTGTATTTCGGACTGTAGTTATCGGTTAACTCCTTTAGTGCCTAGCACTCGGGCCCGATTGCGCGAGAACCATTTCAGCGGTACCGCCTTCTCGGGCTCGAGTCTTTACGGCGACATCTTTTTTTGTCGTCATTTTATATATAGCACTCGGACCCGAGTGCTTGGCCACCAGCACGCTGCTTGTGCTGAGTTACCATGTTTTTTTTTTAATAGTAATAACGCAAATATTTTTAAACTAGTTTTTATTAAATTACACGTAAAATATGCGGTTAAAGATTTGAACTGCAAAAAATAATAACATTAACCAATGTAATGTCGTTTATAACGTCGCACGTCTTAAAGTTGCTCTGCATTCACACACAGCTTGGTAAATAGTGAAGTTATTTCGTTTGCCTTAAGCATGAAGAGCAGACTCGTCTTCTCTCCTCGTTGTGAAGGAATAATCAAGACAGGTCATAGTTTTTGCTCCATTCAGTCGCTACGCCGTGCCTACCTGGATTATTTATACACTATAAGTATTTAGAAAGGTTGGTTTAAAACAGCTAGGTAGGACCACGAACTAACTCTCAAATAGTAGGCCCCCGGCCAGCTGTCCAGGCTGAATTCGTTAGGTGCTAGCAACTCTTTATACGGCGAACTCTCAAATTGCTTCACACGTGACTCCTCTGTAGCCAAACTTGGTGCATGTGCAGTAAAACTAAGTTCGCGACTACGCAGCCTGAATTTGTAGGGTTCATTAGATTATGAAGGGCAAACGTCAATAATTTAAGTTATAAATACGAGTACAACTGAAAATACGTAAGTACTTATTAGAGAGATCTCCATGAAGGCGTTAAATTATTTTTCAATACAGCTTTATTAGTTTAAAGAATTATTTTTTGTGCGTTCTCTATCTAAACAAGTATTTTCTGCCAACTACGAAATCTACAAGTAATTATTTCTGACTTTTTAAATATTCACTGGTGTTACCATAAAAAACATAAAATAAATATTTTATCAAGAGCGGCGTCTCCATCCGTCCTTGATTATTTTAAACAAGGTTCAGGAGGAAATAGTCAAAAGTCAAATTAAGTACCATTAGAAAAGAGCAATTACACGCGAGTCTTCGAGCTACGAGTAGCTACGAGGTCTGATAACCTTAGTGCACAGCTCCATTAGAAACTGCGCTTAATGAACGTTTTAACAACCACCTAGTAGTTCTAAGGGTCACAAAATCGGGAAAAGAGGTTAGCAAACGCATTACATCAAGGAGAAGATATCCGGCGCTCTACGACAGGGTAAAGAGATAAGATACTTAATTTCACATCTGTACGTATTATAAGGTCCACTTTTTAACAATTTTACAAGAACACAGAGATTGCAGATGTGTGTTTGACAGTTTGTATAAACTATGATAAACAACATCCACACATTCAACGTACGATTGATTACGTTATACGATCCTGTCTCACACACAAATCATAAGAAAGGGTTTGAAAGGCAATCATAGGTACAGTGCCGCATTAGTGCTGAGTTCGAGTTAGTGAGTGGAGATGATAGGTTAAATTACTTGTCTTGTTATAATATAGCTGCATCACAACTGTGTAACTGTCAATTCGCTTAACCATTCTTCTTCATTTAATGAATATCTCTAACATATTTAGAACTTGGCTGCTTTTTTGGGGCTGTAATTGTACGCAAGACGCCTTTAGCCGGCCATCAAAGTAATATCCTGTACAAAAGTGGCTCATTTTTCTTCGGCACCGGCTGAGAAATGGTCAGCAGTCGAATGATTACCGCCTCTTTACCGCTTCATTCGTTATAATAGAAGAGAAAGACGAAAAGTCAGAATATTACGAACACACAGGGAGGGAAAAATATTTTAAATTAATTGGCAAATTATATTAATTGAAGCACATTATTGCAGTTGTAAGCTGTAGGTAACAAACCAACAGAAACCGCGACTGGTTCATCAAAAGGTATAAAAAAAACAATTAGTGGACTGTATAGGTGCGGAAGGCTTTAAAACATACAAAACACTATTTATTTATTTGGTGCAAATAAAAATTAAACGATATATGGGTGTGGAGCGCATTCAAGTTTATCGTTATGCCTGTGATTTTCTTGATCTGATGTCTATCACTCACTGGCACAACAAGTGAAGTCCGTTTTTCTTTGCTAGTCGAATAATGTAAACAATCTTTTTATAACTTTTAAAATAATATCAGTGAATTTAATTCATTTACTATTTGATTGAGGAAGATATCAGTGTAAAACGATAAATAAATAAATATTGGACACCAATCTCATAAATTGCTCTGATCCCAAAGTAAGTAGCCAATGCACTTGTGTTATGGAAATCAGACAACGGTGGTACCACAACACCCAGACCCGAGACAATACAGAAAAGATCGTTTTCTACATTGACCCGACGGGGAATCGAACCAGAAACCTCACGAGATGGCGGAGCTTGGAACCAGCATGCTAGCCACTTTACCACGGCGGTCGTCAAACGATGATTTACCTTTGTAGTTCGTATTTTTTATGTTTATCTTATTTAAAAATGAGTTATTTCGTTAAAAAGGTACTTCAACATTGTTAACAATATTTGACAAGCAAAAAAAACGGACTTTAGAGTATTGTTCTCTGAGGAGACATCACCAAAAGATTTTTTAACATATAGTAAAAACAGGCACACACGTAGCGATGAACGTCCTTCCTGGCCTCAGTAGTTCTTGATTACAATCCCTTTACGTGTCAGATTAACCTGAAGTTTTATACAAGAAAATAAAGTAACAAACAAAAAAAAGTTTTTACAAAACCAAGGTGACCCTGACTATTCCGGGCAATATAAATGTTAAAACTTCGAAATCTATAATTAATTTATAGGGTTTTAGCTGCAGAACTTTGCTCAAACCAACAGAAGAAATGGCCTGATTGCGTGACACCGTAATCTAATCAATCTAGCACTCGCCGATACACATCTCTTACAAATGTCGCGCGATTTCAAGATCGAACCCTAAATATTTCGATGACGATTTACAGCAGGACTTAAACGAGGTCAATCGTTCAATATTTTGTAAAGTAGGAACGCAACATCCGTATTTTTCGCATTTTAAGGAGTCACGTCCACAGGAATATTCCAGATTTCTTGCACTTTTCGCGCTAAAAAGACTGACAAAGCGATGACGTTTGGAACATCCTGTCCCTGCTTCGGATATTAAGTATTTTTAGACGATGATTTTCTACTTAAACAAATTTTAGAAATATGTAAAAGTATTTTAAACCGACTTCAAAAAAAGGGGGTTATCAATTCGACTGTATGTTATTTTTGTATCTACACACATCAAAAGTGTCTAGGAATCAAGCATTTTTATGCGGATTTCTTAAGATTGAGATGTGGCTTTGTAATAAATTTATGATTTTATAAATTTATATGGATCCTTTTTGGTGCATTTCATAATTTAAAACAGGAACTGTCAATCAAATTCGAGTAAAAGATGAAAATCAGCTGTCAATATTTTCCCTATAAAGACAATATTAGTGCTACTGTTTTCCTACTACTGATTAAAACCAACGTTATTATGCAGCGGTGACGTCATTTAAGCAGGGAAGAAATGCTCAGGGCCGTGGGAATGATAGAAGCTGGTTCCCGGCAACGTACTGTGGCTTTAGCTCTGAATACAAGTCAGAGTGTTATCAGTCGACTTTGGACACGTTACCGAAGCACTGGTACCGTGGCTGAGCGCCATGGAGGACGGTATCGCTGCACCACACGGAGACAAGACCGATACATTCAAATCACAGCTCGAAGAGCTCCAACAATAACCGCCATGATGTTAGCCTTGACACTTCATCACTCTTCAGGGAACTTAATTAGCGACCAAACAGTCAGAAACCGCTTGCATGAAGTGAACGTTCATTCCCGAAGGCCGCTACGGGTACCACCTATAGCAATGCACAATCGTAGGATTCGATATCAATGGGCTCTTGAACACAGAAATTGGGCAGAAGAACAATGGCGTTTCGTGTGCTTTTCTGATGAGTCTCGTTTTGGTATGAGACCGGATACAAGACGTATACGACACTGGAGAACCCCTGGACGCCAACAGCGATTAAAATCCTGCCAGGAAGTCCATCCTCATAGTGGTGGAACCATCTGGTATGGGCGGGTATTTGGATCGGCGGAAGAACTGATTTGATTCGGATCAGAGGCAACCTCAACGCTCAAATTTATGCTGAGACGATTGTATCAGACGTCATCGTTCCTCTACAAGTGCAAATCGGTCCCTTATTTCAGTTAATGCATGATAATGCACTACCGCACACCGCAAGAGTTGTAAGACATACTCTCGCCGCAGCTAACATCAAATTCCTGCCCTGGCCTGCTCAGTCGCCAGACTTGAACCCGATTGAGCATGCATGGGATATGCTACAGAGAAGAGCTCTGCCGAATATGGAGGGTATCCAGACGCAAGAAGACCTTTTTTTGTTGTTGCAACGAACATGGGCGGCCATTCCACAGCGTGATTTGGATGAACTCATTTTGAGTATGCCAAACCGATGTTCTTGTGTTGTTAGTTTTCGCGGTAGAAACACGGATTATTAATTTTTTAAGTTACCCAGTAAAATTTTAAAGAAAACTGTTATTTCAGTATTTTTTTCGAACTTTAATGTTAGTGGTTCAAATGTCAAAAATCCCTTTACTAGGAAAATGGCAAATTTCTTTATTAATGCAAAGGTGACTTGGTTTATCGTTACTGTAGACAAACGAAAATACTTTATTTGATGAATCCTTAAAGAAAAATTTAATTTATATCAATCAGGAGAACAGTTATTGCAAAAATATATGTTGATCCCTAGACACTTTTGATGTGTGTATTTTACCTTATATCTCAGTGGTTAGTCGACCGATCCTTCTAGTTCAGTAATCACTATGATAGAACTTATGATAAGTTGTTTGTAGCTTCTTAACCATTTAAAATCATTGAAAATCACAAGCCATATTGACGCGAGCAATTCAAAAATAAGGCCTCTGGTGATTGACTGATGTGGGTATGTGTCGTTTGTGTCTAAAATAGGTGTTCCTCGGGAAATGACTACGATGATCCGTCGAAATATATGCGTCATAACTTATTCATACAAGTCTGCTTTACATTCACGCGTAAATACTACGAGTAAAAGTTGCTATAGCTGCAAAGTACGAATGTGCTCCTCAACCCTAATCAATTTCCGAAAGGATAGAAAACCAATTTGCGATTGCTTTTCAGAGCCCATTTCAATTACCCAGACGTCTGTGTTTTCTTGATTTTTGGTGGAAATTGGCTACGTTAACTCAACTGCCACTAATTTAACCCAAAGTTCTAATGGAGGCTGAATCGATAATTAATTAATGGTCTTTAGACTAAAGATAGCCGTGAAAAGATTTGTTTACATTAGAGGTATAATAATAGACGACGGACAAATGCAGAGATCCGTAGCTAGTGGATAACCACTCTAGCAAAATGCTTTGTTTTAAACTGACTCAGAAAAAATATATAAGATTAAATAAGAATTCGAAAACTTGACAAGACAACTAAAACAAGTTTTTTATTTCCCATTTAATCTTGTTAAGAATTAAACAGCACTGAGTATTAAATATTCATAAAACTATGAGAAAAAAATCATTTATTAACAACCACCAAGGATATTATTGTTTTGTAAGAGCACAATGTTCAGTTTAACGTAGTATTATATTATCTGGAGTTTTACTAAGTATTAAGAAATAAGAGCATGATCTTGAAACAAGTGCGAGTCGGACCCGCGCACCGAGGGTTCCGTACAAACCTGCAAGGTTTACAAAGTTCGTTCATTACGACAATCGGTATCAATGGTTGTACTTTTGCGTTTTGCGTTTTTTGTTCTTAGTTTTTTTTTTTCACGGGTTAAAGGCAATTAGATCTAAGTATTTGATAAGAATTTCAACTTGATAGCTCTACGCGTTCATGAGGAAAAAAGTAATAAGTTTATATTTATTAAAAAATATATATTTTGTAATGTAACTAAAAATTTAAGGTTTTCGGATTTTTTTCTTTATGTTTGCTATAAAACGTTGCTTCATGCCAAATTTCAAGATTCTAGTTCGACTGGAAGTACCCTTTAGGTTTTGATTCCCTTGCGAGTACTTGCGAGTTTCAAAATATGCAGCTTAAATTGCTGTTTCTTTTGATTGCGTTGACATAGAAGTTTGATTTTGTTACAGCTTAAAGGTATTATAGACCTGAGTATTTGGTATGAATTTCAATTTAATACCTCTACGCGTTTATGAGGAAATGGGTAGTAAGTTTAAATTAAAAAAAATATATATAATTATGTAATGTAACTAAAAATTTATGGTTTTCGTAATTTTTCCTTTATCTATGCTATAAGTATAAGACGTTGCTTCGTTCCAAATTTCAAGATTCTGAGTTTACGGGAAGCACCCTGTAGGTTTTGATTCCCTTGCAAGTGTCGAAAATTTGCGGCATAAACGGCTGTATCTTTTGATTGCGTTGGCTTAGAAGTTTGATTTTTTCACAGATTCAAGGGACAGTAGACCTGAGTAATTGATATAAATTTCAGCTTAATACCTCCACGCGTTCCTGAGAAAAAGGGTCTTGACATACGGACGGACAGACGGACAACAAAGTGATCCTATAAGGGTTCCGTTTTTTCCTTTTGAGGTACGGAACCCTAAAAATATATTTCTGATTGGTTTGTACTGAATTAACGTTTTTCTTTCTTTATTTTCAAATCCAACTTACTTAAAAACATTAGTTAACCATCAAACGATGTATCCACACTATTGGCCACGCATATTATTATAATGACAATGTATGACCATGCTCGTACAAGCTAAAACACTCTTAAATAGGCCTGAAGATAAGGGTAACTTTGTTTCTGGACCTTAAGTGTCGGTAATTAGTTGACACGTTAACTGAGGGTGTATGTAGTTACGTTATGATTTTTAGGGTACAAACTCACCCTGTCCACAAACAAATCACACTTTATTTATAAACGAAGTCAGCGACTCTCTGAAAAGAACCTCTTACAAGGACAGTGTTTCTCATTAAATCATTGAATTTTAACGTTGGAATGAATAAAGATGTGTACTTTTAGTACGTAACGATTACGCCAGATACTAATTGGCCCTCTGAATTCCCAGACTTCCTGTCACGTGACAATGATCGCACCTGATATCAGGTGTGCAGGCAGTAAGGTTAGTTAAGTAGTTCCTTTATACTTGTAGCAACCTATTCACTCTTACCATGAAGGGCTTAGGTAATATTCCTAATAATAAGTAAGTACTGTTTATCTGCCTAGATAAGCCAACTATCTTATATGAAGGACACCTTAGCCATTGGAAAAAAACGGCCAAGTGCGAGACGGTCTCGCGCACTGAGGGTTTCGTACCAACTGAATAGGTAAGGATTAGGGTTCCACTTACTTCCATTCAGCCAAAATACCACAATATTTTGTGAACGGGACAAACAACTTTGTTTTCCATAGTGATTGTAGTCTAACTTCCTTCTTATTTTAGAGGGGGGTTACGCCCATTTCATCACCTTGGAAACGACTTTCTCCCAAACATAAGACTCTTCGAAAATAAAGGTTTCAGGAACCTTTATGTAATTTTAAATGACATATTCATAGACAACCCATACGCAAAGGTTTGAGAAATAAAACGTTTGGTTTTAGTTAAATGTATTGGAAGCCCCCTAGATATTTAAGGGGGGCTTCCTATACATTATCTTTATTTTTGAATGAGAATTGTAAAGCGGTCAGCAGGATACATCTACCTACCAAGTTTCAACTGTT
The DNA here is from genome assembly GCA_963924145.1 of Pyrausta purpuralis. NCBI lineage: Eukaryota > Metazoa > Arthropoda > Insecta > Lepidoptera > Crambidae > Pyrausta > Pyrausta purpuralis. Next base: position 20,941,708 of record OZ001656.1, read on the forward strand.
TAATGACATTCTGTGCAGATTCTGCAGTACAGACGAAGAAACGACCATGCATATCCTCTGCTCATGCGGTCCGCTTATAAACAAAAGAAGAAGCCATCTCGGGCGACACATCATGCACCCGGATGAGATAACAGATATCACGTTCTAAAGAATCTGGCAATTAACAGACTCAACGGGACTAAGCAGTGAACTTTAAACATAAGGGCTGTCATAATAAATCATACCTGGTCGATTTCGCAATAATAGGACCCAACAACAAACCAAATAGTAAAAGGTAACCATGGCTTTAAATATGACGTATCGGAAGTCCGTTAACCATTAATTTTATATTATATTTCTGTTTGTTTATGAAACGTTTCTAACACATTATTTTTCTGCTATCTGGGTTAAAATTTATGTTTTTTTTACATTAACAGACAGTACAGTAAACAGAAATGAATCAAATCTGCAAACGTCGACTTGTGATGGGTAATTTGTAGACGGCAAGTTATATGTATCTACTCGTGAGTGAGCTAATATTGGGAGAGCTTATATCTACATAATTCACGTGAACCCGTTGAAGCCCCGTTAGCGCTGGGGTTTGTTTGCTGACTGCCTATAAACAATGAAAGTGTATACAGAAGTGCCATATATTTATATACAAGAAACAAAGAAAGAGGCTACCTACAGTTATCGAATATGTTAACATAAACTGTTACGGATTATTTCGCGATTAAAATTGGCATTTTGTTCTATATCGTAGGTAGAATAAATAGATGAGGGGTTCCTTGTGAACGGGGTAGGTACTTAATACCTATTCGTTGCTCTGAGGCCTAATCCAGCCAGAGTAAGTTGTAACTAAATCAAATTTATCCGTTGTTACAGTGTTCTTTAATCATAAAATCATAAATTAACAGATACAGGCTACAAATTTTTTATGGGGTTTATGCTGGTTTATTTGGAACTAGAAACTGTAATTTATATCGTTTTGGCAAAATATATGAGAATAACTTACCAATTACCGGCCTATATCTCTTTTGAGTGCATTTTCAAAGTTACTGGAGAGAAAAGTTAACAAAAGACTCACTAGTTTCCTTGAAGCAAATGGGCTCTTGAACGATCGCCAATATGGCTTTCGGCGACAAAAATCAGCAGAGCAAGCAGTCTGCCGACTCACCAATGCTGTAGTTAATAATCTGGATAATAGCAAAATGTGCATCGGTGTCTTCCTAGACCTAGCGAAGGCATTCGACACCGTGTCAACCCTAATCCTCTTGAAAACACTTTATCTTTTAGGTATTCGAGGTGTTTCTCTAGACTGGTTTAAAAGTTATTTGTCTGGTAGAGAGCAATGTATTAAAATAGATTCGTATGCAAGTACTCGTACTTCCTTCAACTTTGGCGTCCCGCAGGGCAGTATTCTCGGGCCCATTCTATTTCTAGCTTACATAAACGACTGCATGTCACTTGAAATCGAAAATGGAGAGATTATATGCTATGCTGACGATACTGCCGTCATCTTCCATGGTGAGTCTTGGGAACACGTTCAGCGTAGTACAGAATTAGGTATGGCAACTATTAGTAGCTGGCTTAATAATAACCTTCTTACTCTCAATACTGCAAAAACTAAATTCATAAATTTTCATAAAACAGCTGCGTCAACTCGTAGCTCAGCACTAAGCCTCACAATCCATTCTCCATACTGTCCAAATAATCCACTCTTAGGAGCTGCCTCTAACCTTTCCTGTAATTGTAACTTAATTTCCAGAACCGATGCCATTAAATACCTAGGAATAGTCCTTGATGAGAAACTTAACTTCAAAAGGCATGTAGATTCTGTATCCGGTAGAGTAAGGAAAATCGCTGGCATAATGAGACTTCTTAGACACTCAGCAGACAAAGATCTCCTTAAATCAGTCTACATTGCTCTCTGCCAGTCAGTAATTACTTATTGTATAACTGCCTGGGGTGGAGCACAAACTACTACACTCTTGCAATTGGAGAGATCACAAAGATGTGTTCTCAAAACTATGCTCTCAAAAAACAGATTATACCCAACAGAACTATTTCATCAAGAATGTAAGACTCTTAGCGTTAGACAGTTATTTATTCTAAGGATTACCATAGCAGCCCACAAAATCATATCTAACTCTGCTGATTACCATGCTATAGCCCAGAGAGAGAGAATATTTAATGTTCCAGTCCCATTCTATAGAACAACATTTGCACACCGTTTCAATGCATTCCTCACTCCTTTCATTTATAATAAAGTAACCAAAGGCTGTAATATTAAAAACACTTGTCGAGAGGCTAAATATAATATCTGTGTTTGGTTAAGAACTTTAGACTACAACAAAACAGAAAACCTTTTACAAATCACACATTAAAGTAATAATATTATTCCGCATTTCCAACTAGCTTTGTCTGTCTACAAATACCTTCTTAGTACTACCCATTAATTGTAAGCTATTTTTTAATAGTTACTAGTATCTCTGTTATTAAACTTCCGAAAATTATTTCATTATGGACTTGTAATGTCAACGTGCGTGTCTTGTATTTAATGTGTAATACACCTTGTTTCTTTCATTATATTCAGTAAGCTAGTTTGTTATCTCTGCGATAGTACATTTTGTTATTGGTCCTCACGATACAGGCTTGCCTAGTGTGGGGCCCAAAGTTCAATTATTCACTCTGTTCTTTGATTATACTAGATAATCTAGAATAGTAAGAATATAGCTACATTTATTTCTGGGATTAAAACTGTTTCTAGATTAAGTTAAATCTTACTTTAAGAATATTTTTGTTGTTTAGTTTTCTAAAGTATATAGTATATTCATACAACCAAGTAAGGGAATATTTTTTTTTTGTTTGTGAGTGCTAAACTTATGTTCAATAAAGATTTATTTGATTTGATTTGATTTGAACTTACTAATTTGGTAATAGAGCCTTCTGTTTACTTTTACATCATTATAAATGAGAAACAGAACTCTAGAGGATATTGATCCTGCTTATCTCTGCTGACACTAAATCCGTACTATGAGATATAATACCTATAGATAACCCAAATAATCAATTAACGCATAATAATGTAGCACTTGCGCTTAGGTTAATTGCGAGTTCTGATGGTTGGACCTTCCATATATAATAATTGTTACTTTTTGCCAAACATATTTAAAAAATGAATTTTTTCTCCAAAAATACCAGTGAGTTGAGTCGGGAAATTATTTTTAAAATTTCTGCGCACTCCACATCCATCAACATAGAAAAAATAACTTTAAGCTGCAAAATTTACGAGGAAATTCGATAACAAAATGCTCAGGTAAGATAATCTCAAAATCTCAAGATGGGTTTTTTCTTTCTACGTCATAAAATTAGTGTTCAGATGCTTCCATACTATTTCTTGTAATAAAATTCCGGCCTAGCCTAAAAATGGTCGACTTTTGGATACTACATTATAACCTGTACAAACTTGTCTACAAAATTGTCGCAAATGAGCTCCTTTTTCTCTTCTTCAAAGGATTCGGTACCAACCCTATATTAAATCAACTGGCTCACGTCTACAAGGATATGTGAGAAATTGCATTTATTTTTTTGTAGTTTTTTCATCAGAATTCTATATCATATGTGACTACTTTCTATTCATCACTTTTAAGTCAGCCCCACCCAATTGATTGATTTGAAAATGATTTGACCATTGATTTGAATGAACATGGTCATTAAGGGCCAAGATTTATTTAAAACTTTTTGAATAAAAAATATCATATTTATTTGCCAAAAAAATGTAAAAATGTATAGGAAAAATGTAGTCGGTCTGTATTAAACGCAAATATGATACCGTTATCGCGCGCACAAGACTCGATTTGCGCTTTATTCAAATGAGATTACCCCCTCAAAATGAAATATGGCCCAATGTTCGATATACTATACTCCTTGTAGGTATATTACATTTTCCAATTGCTTTAAAATCAACGTCTCTCTTTACCTATCTATTATTACATTAATTTCATTTAAACGAGCGGATTCAGTGATTTATAGAATCATCGTCTTTCTAATTTGCTCGTACAGTCTCTGGTTCTGCCCATTTTCGACTACGCCGACGTTTGCTGCACAAATGTCTCCCAAGATCTCCTCAGTAAAATGGACCGGCTCCTCAACAATTGTATAAGATTTGTGTTCGGTCTACGTAAATTTACCATATATCCCAGTTTCGCAACCAGTTAGGCTGGCTCCCCATTCGGCAGCGTAGGCACATTCGGACACTTTGCATGCTATACTCCATTCTCTGCGATTCGAACTCTCCGTCCTATCTTAAAGATAAATTCTCATACCTCCACTCTTCTCATGACCGGTCCCTTCGCTCTAGTAGCTCTCTTCAACTATTCACTCCCCGTCACACTTCTGGCTTTATGTCCCATTCCTTTACTCTCACAGCCATTCGACTTTGGAATGGGCTTTCAAAAAGTGTCCAAACATCTACCTCGAAATTTATCTTCAAAAAGGCATTACGAACACTAGACAATATAGAGACGAACTCACTGACCCGTCTCATTGACATTAATTTATCTATGTGTACCATATTATGTATATTTAAATGATGTGTATGTTTATATAATAAATATATTATTTCATTATTTTAATATAATCGTATATTAGTAATAGGCAGTATGTATGTTTATTATCGTATTATAGTTATCTGTATCGCTATTCTCTTCTCTTTTATTGCCTCTATAACTTTACTTGCACCGCCTGTATACAGGGTGTTGATTTCAATACGAGCGGAATTTTCAGAGGTGATTATGTACCTTGTTCTGATCATGAATCACAAAAAAAATGAGTTCGAAAAAATATTTTTATTTTTATTAAATAATGACGGTTTTCAAAGTAGACCCTAGCGATTTTTAGAGTAGGCCCCCGACACAAAAACCGCGCCGGCTTGCGTGCGAACGAACGATACCTACAAAGCACAAAGGCACCGCAATCCTTTGTGTTTGGCGCGTGAGCGCCGCTCAGGCTTCCCGCCGCCCGCCCGCCATAGCGCCGTGCGGTGAAGTAGCGGCTATCTCTTTTTATCGCCCAGCCCGCGCTATCTCGTTCTCGCCCGTCGCTCATACCTCAGTTCTGCTAATAACATCGCATAGGCAACATGTTTTGCGAAAATGACGCAAAATTATTCTAACGGTGAACTCGTTGAAATGGTGCGATTGTATGCAATAACTGACAATAGTTTGAGTGCAGCTGTAAGGATGTTTGGTGAACGTATTGTGTATACCGAAGAATCAACAAACGTTAATGACCTAAGACAGAGAATAGTCAGTGCATTCGAGTAAGTTTGACAAAATCGTTTTGTGCTGAACAGTTTAAAAGGGAACACCAGACGCCGTGCCAGACTGTGTATTGCTCAGTCTGGTGGACACTTCGATCATTTATTGAGGTTAGTGTAAATAAAAATGTACAAAAAACTAGATGTAAAGATAAATCGATGTAAATAAGTTGATTCCAAATTTTTAACTACGCCAAAAATACTTTAGACTCGCGTCATTTAATAATCTTGGTACTTTTTTATTTTGAAACGGTTTAGCATAAATCTAGACAAAAGCTCAGGGTTCGGTTTCCGTTTGAACTCCCGAAGTTAGTTAAAATGACTACCTACATGACTTTTGCTCATTAAGTAATAATAACTAAAAAATTCATAAACCATTAAAACTTCTTTTGATTTTCAAAAGATTAGCCAAGCCAATTCCCACCTGATGGCTCAAATTGTGTTTAAGTTACAGTACAGTACAGATGACTTTAGTTAGCCTAGATTAAGATTCAATTCGTAGTAGTAATTTAGAATTTGAGGTTCGATAGAGTCTCGATTGATTGCTCAAATTAATGAAAAACAGTGCGATCGATACCCATTGCGCCATTAATTGATTCAAATTTAAGTGTTTCGGGTTAAAGTTTCAGAATTTCTGATGGATTGCCCAATTTCAGTGAGTTTTATCAAGATTAGGTAATTTGATTTGTTACAGATGAGTTTTAGGTATGTGTGTCGGTCCTAAGCCCGATTAAAGTAGGAAGGGAAATTTGGAATCAACTAATCCAAACACGTGAAATCGCTTATTCTTAAAGTCGGTAAAAATAGCAACATACACACTCGGGCATAACGTATCCGGCAGATAAAGATAAATCAGCACTGACCGCTAGTTAGTACCTACTTGTCGCGTGCTACTCGTACGCGATTCGCGCCCGCTACGATTACAGTGTAAACATAATGCAGTGTCTGACGCCACAACGCAGTAAGGGTTTCATAAAAAATAATCGCTTAAAATTTCAGTTTAATTATTTTGTAATATTTGGTTCCACATACCTGTTCTATATGGGATCATACATTGTTTTTATAAATACCGCTCGGATTGAAATCAACACCCTGTATATATTTTTCTCTGTCCTGACCTATGGTTGACTGGTAGAGAATGCTTTTGGCATTAAATCCGTCATATGTACCTACATTTTTTTGTTGTGTGCATGAAGTTTTTAAATAAAAAAAAAATAAAAAAAATCAGTGCATGGTTTACTATTTCCACATATTTTGGAATCACAACACAATCAGTTCATTGCGAGAAAAAGAGTTCTGTGAAAAGTTTGAGCGGAGATCTCCAGAAGAGAGCCAACGTACCTTCCGTGTCTACTGTAGAGTATTTTTTGAAGGTTTTGAAACAAGCCTCAAAAGCCATTCGTAAATGTATGTATTTAATGTAAATACATCGTCTTTTTACTGACATTACACATGCGTTTCCGTTCATCATGAAATATGGCTTAAAGTACTGACAAGTTGGAATGCATAATATGAATATGTCTGTGCCTGACTATTGTATTTTATGACGATCAACGCTAAAATAGCCGTAATATCTATTTATAATAATGACTTACTTAAATGAAATAACTAAATCAAGAATAAAGGATAAAATACAAAAAATTGGGGGTAACATTTTCTAATTGACGTATCTATTTCGAGGTAAACTCGTAAATAATGATTACTCTAAACGAAAAAAGAAAATCTGAAAGCTTTGTTGATTGGGGTTCTTAAAAATGCAATTAATATTAAAAACATCACAAGGTTTTATTTGGGTATACGTAATGATAATATTTTTTCTAAAACTGGAGAAGAGGAAGTAAGTATTTAATGACCCTGGTAATGTGGAATTTGAGCTTGAAATCTCTATCCGAAGGGATTCGGAAAGAATATTTATATTAATATTTGAAGAGCATCGTGGTGTAGTTGCTCAGCAGGCTGGGTTTCAAGGCATTGCCGCTCCGATGTCCCGGGTTCGATTACGATTTCGGTCAGGTAAACGAGAAATCAGAACTTTCTGCCTTTGTCTCGGGTCTGGGTGTTTTGGTAACACCGGTTTTTCTGATTTATTATCACAAGTTCATTAGCGACTTAATTTAAGATCAGAGCCATGTATGTGATTGTCGTTCTATATTTCTTTCTTTATTTATGTTACTGAGAGGAAAAAAGTAGGGAAATATAAGAGAGCAGACCTAACTTTTCACTAGATTAATCCTATGTTAACTAAATCAATTTACTATAATCTAAGATAATCTTTAACATTTTGCTTTGGCATTTATACTTTGAACTGTTGATCAAATATGAACCAGTAGTGAACCCGAAAATTTCAGTGTATATAATTTCGTATAACAATTTGTGTTGTAAATATAATACGGATGTTAAACAAGACCTTTGTTAGGTACGAAAAGAGGTCAGCTACCCTAGTGTTTATTGTGTAGATAGGCCCAATGGATTCATTAGGGGTGTCAATAATCACATTCAATTGAATATAAGTTTTATTTATGGAAAACTAAAAACAACCTTTGCTTGTATTTCGATATCAACCTCCTCCCATATATTTTAGAATACTAGCGGTCCCCCAAGACTGCTTCCCCCTTTTTGAGCTTGCTTCTCTCCTCTAATCGCAGCGTGATGTCTTATAGCAAGCCTTCTTCCTCGACAAATAAGCTTTCAAACACAAAAAAAAACTAAAAGAAAACAACTATGCTGATCAGGGGCGTTTTCGACAAAGAATAATTTATTTCTTGTTTAATTTATTATTGTAAGTTATTGTAGAAAAAAAACCGGCCAAGTGCGAGTAGGACTCGCGCGCTGAGAGTTCCGTGCCAACTTTAAATGAATTAGGGAATCGACTTACTTCTACTTAGTAAAATACCACAATATTTTGTTGACTGCAAATATAACTTTGTTTTTCATAGTGTTTGTATGAAGTACAAAGTTATGTTTGCGGTTGTTAAAAACATGCTATATCTCAAAAACTACTTGTTCGATCTCGTCCAAACCAATTCTCGTTGAAAGTGTTTGTTACGATCTATATTATATATTTTTTTCATAATTAACACTCTCTTGGTTTAGAAGTTAGATAGGGGGGGACGCCCATTTTACCACTTTGGAAGCGGATAGCTATGAAACGTTAGACTTTAAAAGAAAATGGTTTCAGGAACCTCAATATCATTTTAAAAGGCCTATCTATAGACACCCCACACGCATAGGTTTGTCCATGTATGCCCCCCCCCCCCCCCTTAAATGACATTATTTTTTATTTTTTGTATGAGAATCGGTAAGCGGTTAACAGGATACATCTTCCTACCAAATTTCAACAGTGTAATGCTTACAGTTACAGAATAAAATGGCTGTGACATACGGACGGACAGACAGACAGACAGACAGACAGAGTTTTTTGCCATTAAAAGTCATAAAAGTCATAAAAGTCATTTATTTATGCAAATAGGCCCACTGGGGGCACTTTTACACGTCCCAATATAAACCCTACCACAGCTTCGGGACAATTGTGGGCTAGTGCTGAGAAGAAGCTGCGCAAGAAACTCAGTCAATATTGTCAATGCCTCTTTTCAAAAGGTTTACAATGTTTGTAGTGATCATGCAAGTCCATACATTATTATCTTTTAAATAATCATCTACTTTATAATACCCTTTCGTCATAAGGGTTTCTTTAATAACAGTTTTAAATTTATTTACCGGTAAGTTTACAATGTGTTCTGGTAGTTTATTGAAAAAATTTATACCTTTCCCCATGAAAGAATTACCAACCTTTCGAAGCCTAAATTGTGGAATAGCAAGCTTATCCTTATTCCTAGTATTATGTTTGTGTATGTCACTATTTTTCGTGAATGAATGTACATTTTTCCTTACATACATTAAATTTTCGTAAATATACTGAGAGGCTAGAGTTAATATTCTAATTTCTTTAAACATCTCTCGTAAGGAATCTTGAGGTTTAAGATTATAAATAGCTCGCACGGCTCTTTTTTGTAACACAAAGATTGTTTCTACATCAGCAGCCGCGCCCCACAGTAAAATGCCGTAGGACATCAAGCTATGGAAATAACTAAAATAAACTAACCTAGCTGTTTCTACATCAGTCAAACGTCTAATCTTCCTTACAGCAAAAGCAGCTGAGCTTAGTTTCCCTGACAAGGCCTCTATATGAGGACCCCATTGTAGTTTGGAGTCTAATGTGATTCCCAAGAATGTTGTGGAATCAATAGTATCAAGCGGTTTGTCTTTTATCTTAACCTGAGTTGATGCCTGTCGGACATTAGGCATCGTAAACTTTACACATTTAGTTTTACTTCCATTAAGAAGGAGATTGTTAATAGTGAACCAATGTAATACTTGTGAAAGAGTATTATTTACATCGTCAAAATTTCCTTCACCTCTTGGAATTTTAAATATAAGTGAAGTATCATCAGCAAACAATACTATATCACAAAGATTCCCTACAAAATGCGGGAGGTCATTTATATATATTAAAAATAAAAGAGGTCCTAATATAGATCCCTGGGGCACACCCATTGTTAGAGGTGCTCCAGAAGACTCAGTTCCGTTTATACATACTTTTTGCATTCTACCTGAAAGATATGAATTAATTAAGTTTAATGAGTTCAATGATGCCCCATAGTGACATATTTTTTTAAGTAATGTTTCATGATCCACACAATCAAACGCTTTCGATAGATCACAGAAAATCCCTAAAGCATCATGCCTATTATCATAGGCATCAAATACATGTGTTAAAAGAGCAACTCCTGCATCCGTGGTGCTTCTTCCTTTAGTAAAACCGAATTGTTTGTTATGTAATAACTTGTTCGATGAAAAGTGTGCTAAAATTTGATTGAATATAATCTTTTCATATATTTTACTCAAGACTTGCAGAATCGATATAGGCCGGAAGTTTGAGGGGTCACTTTTGTCACCCGCTTTGAAAAGCGGTATTATTTTACTAATCTTCAATATAATATATATTATATTGAAGATATATATAATTCTTCATTCGGCTACGGTACCCTAAAAATCATCATCGTATGGAGTCAGAGAAGGTCCAAGTTGTTGAGTAAATGATTTGCGATTAAACTGACCGTAAAGAAATAGTGAAGTAGCATAAAATATTTTAGCAATCAATCGTGTATCAAAATCAAAGTTACAGCCCTAGACTATTTTATTACATATTCATATAGGAAATTCTAACGGCACGTCCAAGGGACTACAATTCTTGTGATTTCAGGTTGATTTTAGTAAATATATTCGTAGTTCGGTTTTGCCTCCCCGATTTTAGTGCCAATGAGTTGGAGATAATTTTCACAGGAATATTGAATTTCCGGGAAGCTATCAGGTGGAGTATGGACTTCATTTTGCTTTCTTTTTGTAGAAAATCCTGCATTGCGGCGAATTAAAATTTACTTACGATCGCGAACCAATGCACTGCATACTCGTAAAATAGAACTATTTTAATTGCTTCACGTAACTTAGCCTCCCTTAAAAAAGTTACGCTTAGTTATATTTCTTGTCAAAAACTTATAAGTCCATTATTAGAATACTTATATAAATTCTCATTTCTTAGTTCATGATGATAAAGATGGTTTTGTTTGGCGACAATTGTTAATGAAAATTAATTTTAGTGTTATCTACTACGAGTCGATTTTATCACCATCAGATAAGGAATATTCGTTGAATTTAATACAAACCGCCTAATTTGGACACGTCACCAATTTGTCAGAATTCATTTAGTTTTTAAAATCGGACATTTTATATTTATTCAGACGCATAAGTCTTATATGACGTTGGTAAAATCGTCTCTCTGACGAATAAGTCTTATCTGATGTTGGTTAAATCGACAAAGTTACATATTGTGGAATCATTAGTCATACACCATACCGACTACAATATTATTCCCTGGCCTATTTATATTCTATGTATGAACATGTATATTGGTTACTAAATAGATTAGGTACACACAATTCACTATATTGAGGCTTATTCCCATACGTCCATGCTTCTTTTGTTTTTGTTTTCTCACAAGTGAGTACATTGTTGACCCCTAACACACTGCGACTTTTAGCATCGATGCAGTCGCGCGTTTCGAAAACGCGCTTCAGCATCGCGACTCACGCAATGAACAGATTTAATTTAGCATCGATGATCACGCGCGTTAGTATGATGCAGTCGCCAAAATTCAGTACATAATTAATTTGTAAATTTCCAGCATCTGCCCCGCGACTGTATCGATGCTAACGCGTGCTAGATCGCGACTGTATCGATGCTAAAAGTAGCGCAGTGTGTAAAGGTTGACATTTTGCGACTGCATCAATGCTAATGCGCATACGATACTAACTATCGCAACTGCATCGCTACTAAAAGTCGCAGTGTGTAAAGGGTCGTTGATAAATCGAAGTCCCAATCATAAGATTAGTCCGATTGTGATTTGCCTACATAGGTGCACCCATGATTCAAACGGCTTGAAAATGATTTGTTGAGAATGTTCGTTGATTAATTACTTACCTTTGACCGAAATTCAAGGAAAAGTCCACAAGTTTACTTTCAAATAGTCTCTTCGCAACCACTATCTTAACCCTGGCTCACTTCAGAACTAACAACCATTTCAATGGTGTCGCTTTGGATGTCGTCAATATTTTCAATTTCTTTATTAAAATTTTTCTTATTCATGAAATATACGTATTTTATGTACGTTCATTAGTCCTTTATATATCTTTTTTATTTGTATTCTATTAGTTTTTTGTACCTCGCTCAATTATTGTTTATGTTCTGCCACTGATTTGACATTCCCAAGGGGCATTAAGTCCGCCCATTGTAAAACTTACAGTGCAAAAAAGTTTAGATAAATATACTTATTTTTCATCTGGTGACTTTTTTTGTTTGAAACTTGGATATTTTCTCTTGGTGTCGAATGGAGTACATTCTGTATTAATACATTCTGACTGCCGACTGCGTCCACGCACAGGTCTGATGACATTTTCCGATCTGCTTAAGACATACTCGTACACTTACTTCGTAAAGCATATCATTATTTTTAATTATGCAACTTTCTTGCTAACCGGCCCAAACGCTCTTCCAATTGAGCTACCGTGCTGACGGTCCAAATGTTAAAAATATTCTAGACCGTTAAATAGCGAAGAGTTATTAATTTCCACGTTGAATTAATTCTGTAATGAATTGGCCCACTGCTGATGTAAAACAGTTGGGCAGATAACGCAGACGTCACGCGTTATGCTGTATCCATAAGAGACGAAATTTCGCACAGTCAATAATTGAAAAAGCGTTTGTCCTGGTTAGTCAGAAAGTTGCAGGTTCAAGTCCCGCCCGTGCGCAATTTTTGGTTTATTATTTCATCTTTATGTGTATAACATATGATTATCTTAGTGTTAATAACATTCTAAACCCTATTATTATTAGTTGAATAGTTATTTACAAACAGAAGGTTAATCTCCTTTTGCTTAGGGATGATCTTAACCCAATAATGAGGGTGTCACCACAAGCCTGAACGAAGGCAAACGGATCTGCGGTTTGACTGTGTGCTATGGAGTACTCGTTGCTACGCAAATTGTATGCGCACACAAGTAAATCAACTACTTCAGACATAATCCTTAATTAATTAGGCATCTGTCCCGATCGTGAGACAAGGTTGCCTAAACCAAGGAGTCGCAGGCAACATATGTCATTAATTAACACCGAGTTAGATACTTATTTAATCCTTGGCGTAATAAAGGATAAGTCAAAGGTTCAACGATACGAATGTTTTAGTAAGACTGGATTTAAATACGAATGATTAAAAATTCACCAATTTCCCTACGTACTGAGCTAAGCCGCAGGATTTGCAAAACATAATTTTATCTCCCTACCTACCTGCCCGTACGTCATAAAAGTTGAGGCTTTACCCTCATCAAACTTATGCATCATTCCCACTTAAATATAAAAAAGAACATTTTTGAAGTAAAAACATAAACAAATAAAAAAGTTTTTCAAACTCATAGAAGAGCTTAGCAAAAAAGTTAAAGCAATTTCACAGCTGAGCACAGAAAATTATTGCGGTCTTCACTAATCAATGTGAGGTAGGGATGGCGAGGTGTTCGGGAAGACGATCTGTTTTTTAGCGATTTCAAAAGAAGATGAATCAGTTTGACCTGTCTGTGTTCGTCGTCTTCGTGTTCGCCTCCTGTTGTTGGGATTTGATAAAATTTCAATGTGATGGTTTATTAACTTCCGAGGAAGCGTGTGCTATGTTTGCTTTATTATTATATCTAGGGTAAGTTAACATGTGAAAAATCGGGTATTTTCTTCTCAATTTATGTGCTACATAATACCTTTGTTATTGGGCAATAAATGTTCTCCTTTTTGGTGAAAGAATAATTGTTTAAAACATAAGGATGATACGAAGTACATTAAGAGAGAAATGAAAACGAAGGCGAATAAATTGACGTCAGAAACGTCTCAAGGTGGAATTGTGTAAAGCAATCGTGTTCATTTGACAGTTCAAAACGTACGGTATGATTTGTCAAACGCTTTGTACTTTGCTGTTTGACAGATCATACCGTACGTTTTGATCTGTCAAATGAATACGATTGCTTAACACAATTCTACCTCTGTTTTGCGGTGGACCATAAATAGATCGACTACAATAAGTTCAATGATGAAAGACACTCTTGTGGCGATAGCAAAGTGCACTAAAAAGTCTTATTTTCTGTTTAAAAGAAAGGACTCCATTTTAGGCAAACGATTTCGTTTTGGAGTCGGTGTCCTGATGGATGATGCTTGAGATGGCCAGTGCGATAGCACCGGCTCCAAAAAGAAAGTTGTTGCCTTAAAATCGATACTTTTTAAAATAGAAGAATTTATATAAGACTTTTTAGTGCATTTTGTTTTTGAAGTCAGTTTTTATTTTTATGTAAAAGTTTATACTTTTTGCAACTTTTAGTTTTGCACCTTTTGAATTTTGCTTTACTAAGCAAAAAAAAACTTGAGTTCTGGCGTCATAAACATTGCATTCCTAAGCGTTAAGGAGTTTCACCATGAGCTAAGCATCACAAATAAATAAATATCCTTTGGACATTCCCACACATCGCCATCTAGTCCCAAAGTAAGCTACTCAAAGCTTGTGTTATGGGTGCCGGACAACGGACATAATACTTAAATACTTTTTGTTTGTAAATACATACATGATATACATAGAACAAAATGGTCTTTACAAGACGTAAAGACATGTCGACATTGAGATTATAGTAAAAAAAAAAACGCTATTCAAACCATTGAAGTTCGTGGGTTTCTCTCGATTGCACCAAGATCCCATCATCAGATCCCAACTTGGCAACAATAGGATCATTTTATGTTTAAATTAGGTAGCCAGACATTTGGCCACGGTTGCACCTAATGTTAAGTAATACTGCAGCCTAAGGTTGAACCTTGTCCGCCTAGAACAGCCTATCGACTCTCTTCTTGAAAACGTCTAAATTGTTGTTTCCAGGGAATCACTGCTGGCAGCAAATGCCACTCCTTAGCGGTAAAATTAGAAGGTGAACCCTCTGGCATGGTAAAATAAATCTATTCGGGCCATGAATGACTAAGGAAATATTACATACCCACAAAAAATAACAACAAATAGTCGAATCGATAACCCCTCCTTTCGAAAGTCGGTTGAAGAGATTGGCATGTATGAATTAATGGAGTCAGTTGACTCACATTATCTAGTTACCCACTATATCTATGATACAGAGTTATTTATCATAGTGAAGTTCATTGTTCCGCTGGAGTACGAATAACTAATTTATAGGTAATACTTCCCGCTCAAGATAAATTGTAACTTTGGCCCAACACGTTGAAGCAATTTCAGGGTAATATATCAGTAATCTGTAGGAATTGGTTCAACCAAATTGTGTGATATTATAATATTGAGTCTCTCATCAGGTAAAGAATGAAATTAGCTGCAGTGTCTACCGCCACAAACTATTTAAGATTTTACTAATTAATTAAATATACGTAAAATAGAACTCCCATAAATCTGTTAACAGAAACATTACAAATCTGCACCTCTAGCATGACAACCTTTCTTCTTCAAACCGTTTGCGTAAACGAATCTCCATCGAATCATTTTGTACGGAAACTTAATCAGCGCCACAGTAAAAAACAATAGCATGAAATTTGTGATAACCTTATACAATGAGCTTTCAATATTTCGGCATTGTTACAAGCGTCATGATCACAGTGAAACTTAACAGAACTTGCGGGAGGAATGTTACTCGTATTTGGCAGACATATATATTGGTTTCCAACATTCGATTTCTTTTATTACGCTTGCCGCCGGTACCATTGTCCACAAACTCACTATTTTCTCGCATCTATTCTTGACATCCAATAGTAACAGTATCTGTTCGCAAATCAGCACTATGTTTATTTAAATATTATGTTAACCACTGGATTGATCAAGACACTTTCGCAGTCCCACGTTTCACTCCCGCAGAAGAAGCGTGTCTTTGATACTAGTAATTAATAAATACTCTGCGATACCTGATTTCTGTCTATAGTTATTTTTACTGTTTTTATATGTTTACTCATTCGGCACGCTATGCAACTTTTTGTTTGACCAATTAATATGAGCTACCACAACTGTAGTAGATTTTGTAGACGCCTTCTCATTGTACCTATGTGTGAATTTCGTTTTTGCATCGAGATCGAATAGTGATAGTGATTGAACGTGATGAAACGTGGTTTCACACCGCCACGGCAAGGCCGCCGGCATAGTAATAATAATTTGTATAGTTTCTGGCAAATGTGTAAGTCTAGCCAGCCTTTAGTTTGCGAAGTGGTAGACAAAAAACTAATTTTAACAACCGCGATCATTTTCGAACAAAAAAAACTTTCAGTGTAAATCTGTTGAATTTGAAAGCATTTTCTAAAAGAAAGCGAATAGTTTCGGGATGAAAAGTCGATAGTTTTTTGTGCTAGACATTGTTAATTCGTTCAAGTGCTAGACGTAATGTTTAGAGAAAATGTATACAGTTTTTAGCTATCTCTAAGTATTGTAAAAACTTTCTTAAGTACGTTTATGTAAGCTAATATCAACGTGATGAAATAGAGGCATCAAACTTAAATAATTCATTATATTAATTCCGAAACCTAAAATTTATAAGCTTCTCACACAAACATATCAATTCTAACAAACTTAAAATTAAGCGCTCTAATACTCAACTTGTATGACCTTTTGAGGGATTAAAATATAAGATAGGGTTTCAGGAAATTCGTTTAGTACAAGTAAATGAGCCACCTCATTGTGATCAGGAAACTACTATGTAGGGCTCTCATTACTACTCTATCGCATTCTTTCTTTACCATTGCATTTGCATGTGGTATCAGCGCATGTGCATAATACCGACAAGTATGTAACTAGCTGTGTAAATGGCGCCGCAAACCTAAGCCACATTTTCGCCATATTTAACGGTCCTATACATAGGTAACAAAGGAAGCACACACACCTAGGACACGTTTGTATGCATTGCAATGTTTGGGATCGCGTTACAAATGTACCGCCATAATTGTCTTATTATAAATTATTTCTCTACCATCGCATTCACATGTGGTAACAGTACATGTACATAACACTGACAAGGATGCAACTAGCTCTGTAAGTAGCGCCGCATATCTAAGCCACATTTGTGTTTTGTCGCTACATTTAACGATCCCATACATATCAAAGGAAGCACGCACACTTAGAACACATTCGTATGCATTGCAAAGTTTGGGATCGCGTTACAAATGCACTGCCATTATTTTCTTAACACAGTCACCTGACTGGCGCCCCTCAGAGCGGGAAATTGCATATTATGAAAATGGCTCACGCCGCAACCAAATGTCACTAAAATGCGAGTCTTTGGTCAAAAGGTCTCCAATCTAGATCTTTCCTGCCCCAACGGCCATCACTTCTTCGCGCTACGTGCCCAGCCCACTGCCACTGCGAATACAAAAAGCGAATAATCAGTGGGCATAAAGATGACAGTAACGTTTCTACACTAATCATTGTAGTGAAGATACTGATTTAGTTGTGCTAAAAAGTCTGCTTTGTAAATAGCCCTAAAAAGTCCGAAAACAAATTACGTGGGTATTATGACTTTGTAGACTGAAACATTCATTACCGAAATAACTGTAGCAATAACAGATTTATGGAAATGCTGGAATTGGATGTAGCTCGTTTAGCGTTTGTACATGTTAGGGGTAATAAAATAGGTTTTTAAAGTACCAAAAAAATTGAAAGCCTTTCTCGATAAATAAGCTATCGAACACAGAAATATTTTTTCAAATCGGTCCAGCAGTTCCTGAGATAAGCGCGTTCAAACAAACAAACTCTTCAGATTTATAATATACTAGCGGTCCCCCGCGACTTCGTCCGCGCGTTTTGAGTTTGCTCCCTCCCCTCCCGTCGCAGCGTCCTGTTTTATATCCTAAAGCCTTTCTCGATAAATAAGATATCCAACACAGAAATATTTTTTCAAATCGGTCCAGCAGTTCCTGAGATAAGCGCGTTCAAACAAACAAACTTCAGCTTTATAATATATTATCGCAAGCGCACGTTGTACTCAAGCTGCGAACATTATTTTGGTGTGGAGTTATGTTAAAACTGTGATAGCTCCTAAGATATTTATTGAAATCAAATAATATTAAGGGCAACTTGGTTCTAAATGAAATGCTCGTGAAGATGAATGTATTTATTTTGGTAAGAATAAATACCTGTGTGTATAATACACCTCTAAAAATAATGCATCATTTTTTTACAAATTTATTAACATAAAAAAGGTTGTAGTAAGTCAACCATAGAAGATGGACATATGCTGTCGCGGACTTTATTATAGAACTTTTTATGCTGAACAATCCTGTCATACATGATTTTTGTGTAACTTAAGCGGTTTCCGCAGCGTATGCAGCGGAAGCTCTCAAAAGGAATATCTTTCTCCCGTTTTCGCAACATTTTTCATTTCTGCTGTGGTCTTATGAGTTGTATCTTTATGTTATATAGCCAAAAGCCTTCCTCGATAAATGGACTATCCAATCGGGCTAGTAGTTTTTGAGATTAGCGCGTTCAAACAAACAAACAAACAAACAAACAAACTCTTCAGCTTTATAATATTAGTATAGACTAGCGGTCCCCCGCGACTTCGTCCGCGCGTTTTGAGTTTGCTCCCTCCCCTCCCGTCGCAGCGTGATGTTTTATATCCTAAAGCCTTTCTCAATAAATAAGCTATCTAACACAGAAATATTTTTTCAAATCGGTTCAGCAGTTCCTGAGATAAGCGCGTTTAAACCAACAAACTCTTCAGCTTTATAATATTAGTATAGATTAGCGCAAGCGCACGTTGTACTTAAGCTGCGAACATTATTTTGGTGCGGAGTTATGTTAAAACTGTGATAGCTCCTAAGATATTTATTGGAATTAAATGATGTAAAGGGCAACTTTGTTTTAAATGGAATGCTCGTGATGATGAATGTATTAATTTTGATAAGAATAAATACCTGTGTGTATAATACACCTCTAAAAATGATGCATTATTTTTTTATAAATTTATTAACATAAAAAAGGTTGTAGTAAGTCAACCATAAAAGATAGACTTATGCTGTCGCGGACTTTATTATAGAACTCTTAATGCTGAACAATCCTGTCATACATGATTTTTGTGTAACTTTAGCGGTTTTCGCAGCGTACGCAGCGGAAGCTCTCAAAAGGTATATCTTTCTCCCGTTTTCGCAACATTTTTCATTGCTACTGTGGTCTTGTGAGTCGTATTTTTATGTTATTTAGCTTAAAACCTTCCTCGATAAATGGACTATCTAACATAAAAATATTTATTCAAATCGGGCCAGTAGTTTCTGAGATTAGCGCGTTCAAACAAACAAACAAACAAACAAACTCTTCAGCTTTATAGAAAGAAAGAAAGAAAAAGTATTTATTGGAAGGACATCACAAACACATACATACACAAGATTATACATATCTAACAAAAAAAGAAAACTAAAGACAAAAAAGCAAAAATGAGAGGAAAAATAATATACGATGTATATTGTGACGTATAATAAAGTACAGGTTGCGCCGCGCGGTCACGCGGGGCGGAGGGGCATTGCCCGGCCAGCCGCCGACCCGAGCGGACGCGTGCGCACAACTTGGTGAAGTGACTTGAGTGTATTTTATTTAACATCCAAATCGAGTACACCACACGTGGCGACGAGCCCTCATGTAAGTGGTTAAAAAAATCTTATGGTAAATCCGTGTCTCACAAAAGGGAGGGATATAACGGACTCGTGCATAAAGAATAAGGCTACCCGTTGAGTGTTCAAGCAAAAGTTAGACAATTAGATATTCGATACCGCATTTTTATTCTATATAGCATGATAAAGTTACATAATAAACTATCGGTGATATTGACTTTCGTAAAAATAAAATATTTTTTATTATGTTTATTATTTTCTTAATCTACATTTTATGATGCTACCTATTATGATAAGTTATAACCAGTATGCCAATACTGCGTGTTTTTAATACAAGCTAGAACAAAACAACTATTGATCTATTATTCCTAACGGACGGAACCTATTGGCAGTTGTTGTTATTAATAAGCATTTTGTCGTAATGGTATCTTACTTTGTACGTTCGTGATAATGGACTGTAGGTACTATCGTAAGCTGACTTTGCATTGAACTTACAATGTAAACTATAAACCGTTTGTGCTATGTATACTACCGTTTGTGTAATTGCATTGCACTGAGATTAATAAATATGATCTTAATGAAACTTAAATAATGTTTATTCGTATGTAAGCAGCAGAATCACCTGATATTCTCTTAAAATAAATAATTAAAATACAATCATTATATCATTGTTTAACCCTACTGTTTATAAAAAGGTCCCGGGTTCGATTCCCGTGTTGATTAATTGTACAAGAATATAATGAGGTAATAAATTTGGCTTGAACACAAAAGTACCAAGGGTACAAAAATTGCACAGAATTTTGCCAAGGAGCATTTCCATAGTGCCAAGGTGCATTGGCTTGAACACAAAAGTACCAAGGGTACAAAAAATGCACAGAATTTTGCCAAGGAGCATTTCCATAATGCCAAGGTACATTGGCTTGAACACAAAAGTACCAAGGGTACAAAAAATGCACAGAATTTTGCCAAGGAGCATTTCCACATTGCCAAGGTGCATTAATCTCCATGGGCCAAGAAGCCTTAAGGTGTAGTTTTGCCAAGGTGCAAAAAATAAGAAATAAGTGAACAACCTTTAATCATAAGTATTCTGGTACGTATCTAATAAGTTAAATAATAGTTATCAAAAGTAAATTAAGCACTTATATTAAATATAGGTATACCAGTTGCAGCAAAGTAACAGGAGTTTAGTGTTTAATTAGAAAAATACTCAGTCCAACAATAAATACACATTTTCTGAGTTGTGCCACGTTACAATTAATGTTATTATTTTATTAAAAGATTTATTTTAAGTTTAAAGTTACTTACATTAGTTTAACTAATATTTTGATGTAAAATGTGTAACGTTATATGGAACGACTGTATGGTGTAGGCTGTTCACTTATCATAGAATTAAGTTAGAACACTTTTATAAACAGCGCCAAGGGTGCAATTATATAAGGGCGTACTGTCCCTGTCTCAGGTCGCCCAAACATGTCCAACCTACCACCCATAACGGCCCCTTACCGCCTGCTCCTTTTGTTCCTCCTTCCGAACATCCTCCTGCAGGACACAAACTGCCATGGCCCACCTGGAGGTCCCTTAACAGACTCCGGACCCAAGTGGGTAGATGCAAGGACTCCATGTACAAGTGGGGATTTTCCGACGGAACAGATCTGTCCTGTGTTTGCGGGTTTACTCCACAAAACATGTCCCATTTACTGTCTTGTCTTGCGTGCCCTGATTCGTGCTTGCTAGAAGACCTTATATGTGCTAACGACAAGGCAATCCGCGTCGCCCATTACTGGGCACAAAAAATTTAAGTCGGTTTACCATCGACACGATAAGAAGAAGACCACCCATAGAGCCCTTACATTGCGACGGCGATCCCATGTCACTAGAACGGCATGGGACAAGTGGCTGCGAGCCTTAGAAACATAATATCTGCTTGCAGCTGGCTTAGAAACACTAATTAAAAAGAGAACTACTCTCTTTCACATAGGAGGAACAGCTTTACAAGAAATATATCTCAATATACCCGGAGCGAACATTGAAAATAATGACATTACGCCAGAAACAGATTTATATTAATTCTGAGAACTTTATTGCATAAACAACAGTATCCAAAAGGTGACCTTAATGTTAAAAGCATTCTCTCCCAGTCATACCTTCTGGACATGAAAAATAATTATTATTTTTCCGATAAGTTAAAAAGAGGTAATTTATATGTTGTTGACCTTTGCATTAAATTAAAGTACATTGCTACAATAACAAGATTATGCCCTTTATATAGGTAAATAAACTTTTTGTTGTTTACGACCAGACGAGCAGTTCTCCCGATCGACAAATCCAAGTTTTACAGTTCATTACAAAACCTTTCATTTGTTCATACCCGCTTATTAAGGGTTGTCCAAAATACTAAAGGCTGGTTTTCCATAGTTAGTCAGATTGTCCTCGTTTGACGGTGCGTTACAAACTTTGTATCACAATAAAATACTGTTTGGAATTGGTAACGTAATATTTTCTTAGATTTTTGATCAATTTAAAAAAAACACAATAGTTGTTGATGTTTATTAAATAGTTATATGTTTTTCTTACGCTTTAACTTAATACCTTAAATGTCATGCAGATCCGTCGATAACCATAAATCATTATACGTAATAAAATCTAAACAAAAACGGTGGTATTGGTAGGACATTTTGGTTGTCCATAGGATGAAAACGATATAAATAAGGATAGGATTACATAAAAGTATCAATGCTTGATAACCTTACTTGAACAGTCAATACCCTGTCTTTGCCTTTTTAATGTGCAATACCAAATTATCCTGCCACTTCAGCCTCTGCCACAACCATAGTTTCGACGGTTGGACAACCAGTTTCTCTACGGGACTACAAATATGCCCCAAATTTGAAACTCGGATATCATAATTTGTTTTATTATAGATAAAAGAACAGCTTACGATTTTCTATACATACCCATAACACCTAATGTTATTAAATTATAGATTCGTCTTATGCGCTCGAAAATGGCTTCACGAATTCAGGTAATTGCCCGGAGTGAATTCAGTTGGACACGCTTCCTCTTTATGGCTATATGTCCCGACAGCGCCTTAAATTATTTTACGTTTTCTGGTAAAAATGCCTTCGTTTTGAACGTCATTGCATAACACAACATAAAACTAAGTAGCAGGCGGAAATTCGTATATTTCATTTACTTTTCATGTTTAAATTGAAAAGTTCCGATGTTTCAATATGAGAGTTATTCTGAGACATGATTATGCAAATATTGCAAAATTTGGGAGGAAATGCTATAAAAAATTAAACATTATTGATTAATTAATTCAAAATAAATTACGTTTTGTTGATGTAGGTCAAGATTTAATCAAATTAATAAAATGATTGTTTTTACTTTGTAAATGTTATTAACTATGGTAAGGAAAGGTTTATTGCAGAAAATGTTACGTAGCCCCTTCTTGATTTGTTAACCAAGCCATTCGGAAGAAGGGTAGTCGGCAGTTTCTTGCAGATCAAAGCACTAAACGAATTCACATTTATATGCAATGGTAACTTGTGATATAATGCAGCACATTGCGTGCGTTCAAGTTAAAATTAGCATATGGACTTAGAAAATCTTATAAACTGCCTCGCAAAGAGAAGCAAAATTTATTGGGTTCACCACGGACATGGAGTTGTCTTCGTCTTGGGCCAGCTTAAATCCCTCGCTACACTCAGGATTAACTTTTACCGCCCTCGCTGACGTTCGGGAGTAGAACTGATACCTGGTGGTCAAAATTATGATCCTTTCGTTTTGCTCGTGACCCCAAATGGCGCCCGTGCCGTAAGACATTACTTTATTCTCATAGTGAATAATCTACTATTACCCAATGATATATTCGTAGTAGTAGACTAGAAAATATATACCATACGCGGGTGTAATAGTCATTGATCTTGTATAGGTTAAGCTTTAGTGAAAAGTACTATACATCTAGTGAAGACAGTGACGATAGAATAGGTCTTAAACTAGCGGAAAATGGGTCGGACTATCAGGGCGTTAATTTCTGTGTGACGGTCATTGTAGCTTTTTATGTTACTTAATCTGAATTTAAATTGAGTCTTCCTTATCAATGCTGGTTAAAAATTGTATTCTTTTGATGGATTGATACTGATAAAATGATAAGGATACAATAATTCGATGTCATTTGAGATGACTAAACTGGATGTCTTGAGATGACTCTAATGAACATAATAAATTTGTTATAAAGTATTAACTGATTTGTTTATGAAGTGATGTTAACTGATTTGTTTATGAAGTGATGATATAGTGATAAAGTTTTTTTTGTAGTTAATTATGAATTTTGCTTATGTTAATTACATTAAGGTAAAAGTATTTAACATTTTTATATGCAATATCTGTTTGTCCGCTTGAGTATAGCATCTTTTAAAAAAATAAAAAAATAAAACCAGAACAAAATAATTCTACTAGATAAAATGTTAAGCAGGTAGTGGACACTTGTGATGCAATTAATTTAATTCTTGTCATTCTTGCTTGAATTTCGAAACTAAATCAAATTGTAATAATTCACTGATTTCGGTAATGTTATTCTTATTTAAACAAAAGTGGTTAATGTTATGTTTTAATTACGTTGTGTAATTTTGGTAAATCTTGTACAAGGAACTATTATTCACACAATATCGAATATGGCGAACAAAGGGACTTGTTCCATAACGAACCATCTTGCTGAAAAGTATGAAATTTAGAGATAAAATACCATCAATATTAGAAAAGAGTAGCGGAGTTGATTGTGAAATAAGAGACAGAGACAAAATAATGAATGACAAGGGGAAGGAAACTGAGAACCGGAAACGAAGAGCAACAGATTATGAGATGGAAAAGGAGATAAAGTTTATGTAAAAGATATGATAAAGCAAACAAACTTTCCATTCCATTCATTCCAACACCGCATACTGTACGAAGTTCCAGGGGAAAGGAATACAATGTGAGGAACGATGAAACCGGCCAGAAACATAGATGGAACATAAAACACTTTAAAAAAGTAGAAGGAGAATGGAAAATCTTACAGCCCGTAAAGCAAATAAAAGACTCCGATGATGAAAATAACACGAAAACTAATTGTAAAGCGTAACAAAACATATTTATTATAGTAAGTTTTGTTAGGATTATAAATTATAGTTAAATTTGTTATTGTAAAATATTCATTGTTCATTTATTATGATTGTTAAGACCTTCAACTGAATTCTGTTAAAAGGGAAGAGGTGTGACGTATTATAAAGTACAGGTTGCGCCGCGCAGTCACGCGGGGCGGAGGGGCATTGCCCGGCCAGCCGCCGACCCGAGCGGACGCGTGCGCACAACTTGGTGAAGTGACTTGAGTGTATTTTATTTAACATCCAAATCGAGTACACCACATATATGTACTACGATGCATAAAAGTATCCATGCCAGCCAATCAGTGCATGCTGCAGTGTGTGTGTGTGTGTGTGTGTGTGTGTGTGTGTGCGTGTGTGTGTCTATGACGCCTATACCCAAGAGGACCTCACTCAGCATAAGCCAGGTCTCCTGGAGAACCTGACGCTGGTTTTCAGTGGGCCCCTACTGAGTGAAGCACACAGTGCGTCCTGTATCCTAAGATATTTATTGGAATCAAATGATGTAAAGGGCAACTTTGTTTTAAATGAAATGCTCGTGATGATGAATGTATTTATTTTGATAAGAATAAATACCTGTGTGTATAATACACCTCTAAAAATAATGCATTTTTTTTTACAAATTTATTAACATTAAAAAGGTTGTAGTAAATCAACCATAAAAGATAGACATATGCTGTTGCTCCTGTCCTGTCATACATGATTTTTGTGTAACGTAAGCGGTTTCCGCAGCGTATGCAGCGGAAGCTCTCAAAAGGAATATCTTTCTCCCGTTTTCGCAATATCTTTCATTTCTGCTGTGGTCTTATGAGTCGTATCTTTATGTTACATAATTCCTGTATAAAGCTTTCCTCGATAAATGGACTATCCAACGTAAAAATATTTTTTCAAATGGGGCAGTAGTTTTTGAGATTAGCGCGTTCAAACAAACAAACAAACTCTTCTGCTTTATAATATTAGTATAGATTACTCAGCGAGCGATGAAAAGGGCTATGCTCGGTATTTCTCTACGAGATTGAATCAGAAATGAGAAAATACGTAGAAACTAAGGTCGTTACCTTAGTTTCTACGTATACGTCATAGCCCTGAGAATATGTTAGCTCAAGTGGCAATGGGCAGGGCACATAGCGCGAAGAACTGATGGCCGTTGGGGTAGTAAAGTTCTAAATTAGAGACCCTTCGACTAAAGACGCAGCGTAGGACGTCCACCGACAAAATGGACAAACGACCTTGTAAAGGTCGCAGGACCAAACTGGATGCAGACCGCTTGTCATCGGTGACTGTGATTATGATCATGGTAATGAAAAACTGTACACAAAGATGTGGAGTAAAACACCATATAAGTTAATTTTATAATATCTTAACGAAGCACACCTGTAAAAATAAGCTAATCTATGTATTTATTCTGTCCTAAACACTTCAGTTTGACATAATTTAAGCAAATATAAATAAGTACAGAATTATCCAAGTCTTTACTGTACTGTACCTATATGTATATCACAGGCTGTACTGTGATAAATATTTATGACATAATTACGTACTCCAAAGGTTTGGATTAAGTCGCCATGGCAAATTTAGGCCCACTTCGTGCGCGAACCGACAGAGACAAGTTACGTCCCTAAAACTTTCCCTAATTCTGTTCTCTGTTGCCTTTCATTGGCTTCTTATATAAACCAATCGACTTATATGAGCTCAATTTGATTGAGTTTGATTAAATTACTTTTTTCTTGCTGAAATCTATTATTTTATGTATTCATTTAGGGGAAAATGAACACAAGTCAATTCTGGAAGCGTCGGAGCTCGAACGATGATTACTTGCGTAATCGACCCGTACCAATGCTGATACAATATTGATAACTTGAAGAACATGTATATGTATTTTCATACTGTATCCAGTATTAAAAAATAAATTTAAAAATAGCTTAAATATTTGAATACACAAAAAAAGTTTCATTGTATTTTTTATTTTTACTTACCAAAAATACAAAGTGAAATAGTTGATAGAGAAATGAAAAGATAATATGTAACGCTTTCAGTTCAAATACCTTCATTTATAACAAATACAAACCCATGCTACCATTTCTTGGACCCACCCGCCTTCTAAATCATAATTTGCCAAGAAGGTCCCCTAAGAATCCACTTTCCATAAAAAGTTCGGCTTGCCCACATATTTTATATGCTAACCTATTTTTATAGTTTCTGGCATAAACCACCCGGCGACAAAACAAATCGGACCGTAATTCACAATATCGGCTCACAAAGTAAATAGCTCGGAAAAGAATATGGTCCCACGTTAAAATTGTCCCTCTCCACGACTTTCGTAGCGAGATACCGTTTTTAGGGTTCTGTAGCCGAATGGTAAAAAACGGAACCCTTATAGTTTCGTCAAGTCTGTCTGTCTGTCTGTCTGTCCGTCCGTCCGTATGTCACAGCTTTTATATTCTGGAACTATAAGCATCACGCTGTTGAAATTTGGTAGGAAGATGTATCCTGTTAACCGCTTTACAATTCTTATACAAAAAATAAAAAATATGATATTGAAGGGGGTCTCCCATACATGACCCCCCCCCCCCCCATCTAACTTCTAAACTAAGCGAGTTTAAAATTTGAAAAAAAATATATAAGGTACATCTCAACAAATACTTTCAACGAAAATTGGTTTGGACGAGATCGAACGTGAAGTTTTTAAGATAAAGCACATTTTACACAACCGCAAACATAACTTTGTTCTTCATACAAACACAATAAAAAACTAAGTTAGGTTTGCTGTCAGCAAAATATTGTGGTATTTTACTAAGTGGGAGTAAGTGGATTCCCTAATTCAGTTAAAGTTGGCACGGAACCATCAGTGCGCGAGTCCGACTCGCACTTGGCCGGTTTTTATTAATAAAAAAACGGTCAAGAATCACGTGGTTCGAATTTGAGATTTTATTTGGGCTTTGGTAACGTAAAACTAAATTGATAGCATGTAACAAAGTATGAGTAGGTTTACCATGATGTTGACTGTTGAAAATGTTTTTTAAGTAATGATCGTTACCTCGTCACGTAGAACTTTTAAAATGTCATATTATTTATATCAAAATTGTAGTGCACAAAAATTACAAATTATAATAATTATGAACTATAACCAAACACAATTGAGTTTCCCACGGCGATATCCCGTCTTTTACAGGCACTGTTTTGTATTTTAGTAGTACCTGAGCGAGTTTTAACGCTAATATTCACATGGACCTCTTGTTTGCAGTGAAACGCAAAAAACCGATACCCGTTTTTGAATGATCCAGCAATGCCATTAAACTGAACCAGATACAACTTCTAAAATGTCAGTTTGCACAAACACAGCAATAACCATAGCAACGCAGTAAAAGAAAGAAAGCGAGAAAGACATGACTCTGGCAGTTTGGCAAGATTCGGGAGATGACAGGAGTCAGTTGACGGACAACTTTACCTGCCAAAAACTCTCGTGTTACACACAGATTCTTCTGCGAGATCCAGTTGAGCAGTGATCCCGCAGAACTGGACTGCCGTTGGAAACGGCCCCAATAAGGATCCACGAACACTTATTTGAAAATTCAATTACCTCGAATTCAGTTACTCTTTGATTCGCTTTAAAATGATATTTTCGTAATGCAAAATGAGGACAGTTCCGAAAGGAAATACAAATGTTTGCATTAAAATTTAACTTGCTGAAAAACCGAGCGGGCAAAGTGAAGTGAAATCAATTCACGGGAATTGTGTTCATAAAATTGAGTTCATTATACAAACATTATTTTGTTATTTCAGTCTCAGCTAAGACATTATTGTAGAGTTGTATTAAGTAACTTCAAAGCGGTAGCAATCGGCGTGTCTGTTTGTATAGCGAGACTAAGCAATTTGATCACCATCATTATGTCCAACATAGCTGAACATAGACCTCCCCCACAGTTTTTTACAATGACTAGTTGCAAGTGGGCTGCATCTAATGTGCTCCTGCGATCTTTAGTAGATTTTTCAGTTCATCTAACCGAATGACGTTCTACGCTGGGCCAAAAGTTTGTTCTCTCAAAGATTTCAGCGAACTATTTTGACATCACTTTCGATAAAATATGGCGTTTGGTAATTCCTCCTAATGAGAAGCAAGTAATAAGGACCAGTATCAAAAGTTATGCCATTTATGAGGCCAAGAAGGAAAGTGCATTTATTTACTTGTCCATTTTTGCTATTCATTTGATTTTTAAAACCCTTCTGGCATAGTCCTGTAAAAAGTAGTAACCCTGAGTTATAATAAAGTAATAGACTAGAGGCCTAAAACCCGATACTCACTGCAACTTTTGGCGTCGATGCAGTCGCGCGTTTTGAAAACGTGCTTCAGCATCGCGAATCACGCAATGAACAGATTTAATTTTAGCGTTTGTATCGATGTAGTGGTTAAATTGCATAATTAGTAAATTTCTAGCTTCTGCATCAATACTGTGTCGATGCTAACGCGCGTTAGCATTGCGACTGTATCGATGCTAAAAGCAGTGCAGTGTATTAAGGGTCTAAGACCCTAGACGTCTCGTGTGGTTACTATTTTTGACACGTCAACCAACTGTGGTTATACTCGTATAACCGTCTGTGACATGGAAAGGTTAATGGCCTCGTTAATTTTGACCCCACCTTTTATCAGCCTAACGAATTTAATAAGATGGTATTTTGTGTTATGAAATTAATTAAAATGTATACTTATTGTTTTCTTGTAAAAAGGATAATAATAATGAGTTCTCTTTTGGTTATTATATTTTTAATAAGCTTACTTTTTGTTTATATTTATCATAAGCTTAAGTAAGTGTGAAAAGTTGGTATTCGTAGAACAATACTTTAAAAAACAACAGAAAGATAAAAACAGCATTAAAAGAAATATAATATCAGAGATGATGTTATATATTTTCTAAGAAATTTATTTCTATCCTTAAAGTATGTGAAGTTTTTTCACCTTTTTTTTAAGTTTGTATGCTACACACATTGCCTTATAATAACTTAACATTCAAGAATGTTTTTAGCACCAAGAAAACCTTTTCTGCAACAAATACAAAATAAATAAAACACTTAAGTCACTTAATATGTGTGCATTCTGTTTTCTTACTGCAAGCTTACGTGCGAGCTCGAAACTAAAATAGGAAACCAGTAATCGAAAACCAGTTAAGCCGAGCAAAAAGCGTCTATGCGGAAACGTTGGTTGGATTTTAGGCTGGATTGGAAAAACATGAAACTGGAAATGTTTGTGAAAGCCATATTCGTGGCAAACCGTACAATACGCATTGCGACTGCAAACGGAAAATTGATAGTCGTTAACTCAAAAAGCAGAGAGCTCCATTCCGTCAGAAAGTCTAAACATTTATCAACTCTGTTTATCCCTGTCGCATACGCCATTTTACAGTATCAGTGATTGAGACAGGAGATCAACAAATTATTCATGTGTCACAACGTAGAACTCGTCTCGCAAATTCGCAACATTATAACAACTCATCATCATCATGATCACTAACCCACGCCGTTTCCAGCGACAGCGACTCTTTTCTGTCATATATTAAGTGGTGTTATTTGGATGGAAAGCTCTGAGGTGGCTAGCAAAACCGAACTTCGTTTAACGGTGTAGATTATTTTCAGTAATAAGCAATATGTATCAATTATCGATTCTTCATCCGACTCATTAATCATAGTATAGTGTTCAGTGCTCCCAATGCAAATTAAGATGGAAAGAGTCCATGATAAAGCCAGAAAACTATTACACACTGTACTAATATTATAAAGATGAAGAGATTGTTTGTTTGTTTGAACGCGCTAGTCTCAGGAACTACTAGACCGATTTGAAAAAATATTTTTTTGTTGCATAGCTTATTTATCGAGAAAGGCTTTAGGCTATGAAGCATCACGCTGCGATGGGAGCAGAGGGTTTTTGAGTCCGGAGACGAGCTATCGTTACCAACGCACGGAAGATAGGTATCTGCGCAAGGAGCTTACATAATCTTTGTTCAGGATTCTTTTTTTGAACTGATTTGATTTATTAACGACAAACAGAAAAATCATCAAACTAAGATTTGCAACATAAAAAAGTACCTATTAAAAAACGAACCCTATGACATTTTTGTTCATCTCAGATGACGAAACCCTAAAAATTATACTCACATGAGAAAAGCATTTTTTTATTTACGATGATTTTTTGATTACGATTAAATATTTTTATTTTGTGTTATTTATTTATTTTGGTCGGGGTTGCCAACATGCATGGGTGGATACACGGACGTGCAGTCACTGCACTTGCAGGGAATCTGCTTCTAGCAACTTTAAGGCACCTCAAAAAGTGAATATGATTTTTCACCCACCGCTACCATTTGCTCAGAATGTATGGCAATCTCGTATTTTATGATTTTATTAATAAGTTTATTATCATCAAATTTAAGAGCTAGGCTTTTATTGGTGTAGTATCCATAAATACTACAGAAGAGGAAAAAAATGTGGTGGTTTGCCTTTTTCCTTCCACACCAAAGTTTAAGAACCGGTGGTTTCCCGCGTCTTAATACCTAGTCAAAAAGTTTTTTCTGATATATTAAAAGGTATATTTTTAGCATTCTGCCAGTACTGATGTTGCTGTTCTTGGTGTTGGAACAAGAGAACGCATACTAACACAAAATCTTAAGGTACAAAATACCTATAAAAACCGGCAAAGTGCGAGTCAGACTCGCACACGAATGGTTCCATATCCATACCATGTATAAAAAACATATTTATTTCCCTGTAAAATATTATTAAGATTACTTGGGGGCGATTTTTTAATGGTCGGATAAAACTTATCAGACTGATAAATTATAAAGCGACAGATTTTAAAAAAATGTCAGTTACTTATGATTGCTGACAATTAGTTGACGTTTTCAAATTAGCCATGTTGTATTTTATTCGACGAATATTTCTTATCTGACTATTAAAAAATCAGCCCTTAGAAAACATAACTAAGGTTGTGTTATCCTTATATTGATCCTTTTGCGAGATTACAGAAACAATATATATATATATACAATAATTATTTATACACCGATTATTTTGAAAACAGTTTATTTACATATAAGCTAAGTTTTTACGGTTTTGTCATCTGACATGAACAAAAGATGTTCTATAAATAAAAACTCCTATAACAAATAAAAATAGTGACACCGTTATTTTATAAAAGTTGCAGTTCAAAGAGAAATGCTACGAAAAATATTTGATTCAATTTTTATGGAGGACACAATCAGTCCTCTGATAAATTAATAGGTAGGATTTTCTGATCCAAATTCATTTTCTTATGAACAAAATAAAATAAAACAACACAACCAACAGAAGTATTTTTGATACAGCCTGTTTCACAATTTTTATAAAATATGTGGCCAGTATCCTTTATGAACCAGTTATAGATTCTTAATAGTTTTTATTTACTATAATGAAAAATAAATTTTGTTATATTTTCTAACAAAATAAATCAAACCAGCAATGTATTGCTAAAAAATGCGTCCAGTCCCAAGAACGTAACATTGTCATTTACGAAAACGAGTTTGTGATTTTGACATTGATTAGGTATTACTATATACGAGTAACTAAGAGTTACTAAAACTCAAGTGCAAACATTTTATATCACTTTGTACATCACTATTACCAAGTCAAAATAACTGTGTATACTCTGTAGATTTTTGTTTTGCTCCATTTAAACGCTGTATAGCTTTGTCAACGTTATCACCGAAACACTTCATTCGAAATAACGTTCTATATACGAGGTATAACGTTCTAGACGACCCGTCTGGTGTAGTGGTCGAGAAATCGCCTGCTACGCAGCGGCTGCGGGTTCGATCCCCGCACAATACAAACATTTGTGTGCATGAACATGTTTCATTTCTTCTGTTCGGAAAATTGAACTTCCATGTGAAGATAGACGGGTGGAAAATAGCTTTTCCATCCCTAGGGTGGGAAGTAATTTAGTTTTAATTGCTACGCTTAGACCGGAGTTAAAGATAATTCAGTCACATCATATTATTAAATAAAAAAGCTTTCCATAATTTTTAGATAAACTAAACATTAAAAGCGTGTTTATTATGGTCACTGATTTTAAAAAAGGTAAATTGGTTTAATTTTGAACAATTGCAATCAACAAATCTAATATTTGGTTGCCCGCCATACATAGACACTTTTTTTTTCATTTTAAATTGTCACATTTTCTTAGTTTGGTCGATTATTGCACAGATTATTAAGCAGGTGGAAGCGACTTGTTGTTCAGTAATCTTCTTACTCACTCCCACCCTTAGCTGTCACTCATAGCGCTATCTCATCGGGCAAAATTGAACCTGGAATTTGATATAACCTGTGGTAATTTTGGTGACAGGGTTAAGGATGCGGTTTTCTACTAATATTATTGTCTGTGAGAAAAAATCGATCGATATTTTTAACAATGATTTGAAATATTTAATATCGTTCGCGTTTTATGGGCTCTGTTGTCTTCCGTGCCATTACTGTCCTTCTAATCGCGTGTTTTGTGTACTGACTGACTGATATGTGATGAAGAAACTTGAGGTTTCATCTCTCGCCAAACAACATAATATCTCATCATCGCATCACAATCACACAGCTAAATGTATTTATTTTTCCTCACAGTCGAAATGAAAAATAGTATGTATAACTCGGGTGAAAGCATCCATTTCACTCTCGATTTATTAGCGCTCTCACTCCATTCGAGCGCCAAAAACATCTCGAGTGAAATGGGTCACTCCCCCCTTGTATAACAATCTACTATTGTATTTGTCTGGGCGTTTTCTATGTATATCATGTATGCATTTACAAACAAAAAAGTATTTAAGTATTATATCCGTTGTCTGGCACCCATAACACAAGCTTTGAGTAGCTTACTCATTATATTATTATATATGTGAATTATTCCGGGGAAAGTGCTTATTGTCGAATGCGAAACCGGCCCTTAGTGAATTCTGATGCCTGCATCAAATAAAATTCAAGAGTAGTACTAGTGCACATACCCACTGAGCATTCAGTATATGCATTTCATAAAAATCTATTAAAGCTAGGATCCTTAGAAATATCTGTGATTTTAACGGTTCAATTTCTTTCCAGGGCTGCTATGCCTACGTAACGTCCACGTGGTTGTACCAGAGGCAGTCGAGCGAGGCTCCAGGGTGGAGATGCGGTGTCTCTACGACCTCGAACAGGAGGACTTGTATTCGGTCAAATGGTACCGTGGAGACCGGGAGTTCTACAGATATTCGCCGCGAGACGTGCCGCCTCTCCGAATATTCGCCATCCCCGGAATTGAAGTCGACGTAAGTAGTTGTTTATTCGTTTATGGCCACCGGCTGTAGTCTGAACTTGGTGAATTTTACATTTCGCTTTGATAAGGTGACAACTAAATATTATGATTTTCGATTTTCTGATGCAACAAACAGCCTTTCAACATAGGTAAGATCTTTTATTTTTTATACGAAAGTTTAAAAGACAGTAATGTCTTTATATAACTCGAGAATGGGTAGATCTGATTCCATTTTTATATTGTTGGATTTGTCGCCGCCTCTTATATGATAATAACCGTACAATGGGTCCGAGGCGGGACGGGACTAGGTCAAAACGAAGTTTGTCTATGTTTTTTTTTACTGACAAAAAAGTATTTTTTATGCTTTAGAATGTTTTAAACACAGTGTCATATTTTTATATTCATAAAGATGAAATAAGAAACCAAAAACTTGCGCACGGGCGGGGAACCTTTTGGCAGACCAATTTTTAAGTTTTTGGTTTCTTATTTCATCTTTATGAATATAAAAATATGACACTGTGAGTGTTAAAAACATTCTAAAGCATTAGATAGCGAAGCGACATCAATTTCCAAGTTGAATTTATTCTGTAAAGAATAACTGCTTGGGCCATCTGTTTCTAAAACAGACAGCTAGATGGCGCTAAGCGTCACGCAATTGACGTTTTCATAAGAAA
Source organism: Pyrausta purpuralis (assembly GCA_963924145.1). Lineage (NCBI taxonomy): Eukaryota > Metazoa > Arthropoda > Insecta > Lepidoptera > Crambidae > Pyrausta > Pyrausta purpuralis. The sequence goes on from OZ001656.1 coordinate 20,976,364, forward strand.
CCACAAATTTCGCAGGGTCGGACTGACAGCACGGTAGCTTAATTGGTAAGAGCGTTTGGCCCGGTCTGCCAAAAGGTTGCTGGTTCAAGTCTCGCCCGTGCGCAAGTTTTTGGTTTCTTATTTCATCTTTATGAATATAAAACGTATTTTTAATTTAAATTATTCTGCACCTATAAAAACACGAAAATAATTATATCGAGACTGCCACCGCAACACTTGGCAAGCATCTACAGTTCTTCGTTGTTTCAAACTGTCTTTGTGTTGGAATTAATCGCGTTGTTGCGATGAACACAAATAAAAAAATCATCTGTAATTACAGTTCCGTGGAAAACTATAACGACGATTGGACTCCAAGTGTGTTGAAGCTTCGTTATCCGATTACTTATTTATAATTCGATCGATTTAAGTTAATTTTAAGGGCCTTGAGCCCAATTATAAAACTTCTTAATTTACTTACGATGAGCCTAATTATACGTGCTACTAATATTATTCATGGGAGAGTTTGTAAGGACGGATGGGTGAAGTATGTTTGATACTCCTTCGCGCAAAAACTACTAAATGAACTTTGATGCAACTTTACATTATTATAGCTCAGATATCGGAATAGCACATAGGCTATAATTCATTTATATAAGATATGAGATCCGCTAGTATGTTATAACTGATTTTATGCCGAAAATGTTGACTAAGAAGTTTTGAAGCTTTCGGATGTGGAATGCCAAACATCACATAACAGAGTTAAATTACTTACACAATATCAAGCTCGGAACATACGTACCTACCTAACCTAAAATACGTAATTTTAGAGTATGATATCTTATCTTGTCTGTATATATATTTCCACTTAAAATGAGCATTTTAAAACCACTCACGATCCATCACTTTTCATGCGGGCAAATAATATTTATAATTTGTGTTACTATGCTTTAATTAATGCCACAGACAAGAGGTAGGTGATATGTAGGAGATAGAATTGCTGTGATTTTTTTTATGACACGTAGAAGTAGGTATAACTCAGACCCCTTACACACTTCTAGAAGCGATGCAGTCGCGATGCAGCATCGACACAGTCACAAAATGTCAACCTTTCAATCTGCGCTACTTTAAGCATCGATGCAGTCGCAATGCAGAATCTGGGAATTGACAAATTATGTACTATATTTTGACAACTGCATCGATACTAACGCGCATTAGCATTGATGCAGTCGCGCTTCTGCATTGATGCTAACGCACGACTGCATCGATGCTAAATTAAATCCGTTCATTGCGTGAGTCGCGACGCAGTAGCGCGTTTTCAAAACGGGCGACGGCATCGATGCTAAAAGTCGCAGTGTGTAAGCGTCTTAGATTTTTCACTGAGTAGGTATACCTCCACCATTATTCAATTATTACAAGATACTACAACATTTAATTAAATTTATTCAGACTCGAACAAAGCCAGGCAACTTATTCTGAACTTGACCTCCTATTATCTACATAATATATTAGCTCAGAATAATATTTCACGTAAGTACTTTCAAGTTAAATTATAATAATATTGTAGACACTAGTGGGGTAATTTCTAAAGTTTCGAGTAGTAATATGAAGAAGTTTGAAATTAATAACTGAGCCACAAATATTAATTGTGTGCATAGTTCTACAACTATTTCACTTACTTCATACGGAGTCAATGTTTTAGGTAGTGCTCTCAAACGATCGACACTTGACGGCTACATACAGGTGTTTTCAATCAAATCTTCGACAAACCACACAAAAATTTTGTCGTCACATTGACAGCTAGCTGCCGTCTTTTTTAAACGGGAGCTACCGTTATTTACGTCCTTGAACTTTCTTTACATTTTGCCATATAGCCACTTAACTAAGTTACGTAATTATTACATAATAGCGAGGAGCAGTTTTCTCCCAATGGCTTTATAGCTTTTGCTATATTTTTTTCACGTTGGCGGAAAACCGTAGACAAGAAAAATAAATGTTTGAGTAAAAATTTTAAAATGCGTTAATGACCATTACTTTAATTAAGATTTCTTATTTTTTGTCATTATAGATTCCTTTCCTTTGTAAAGGTACCCATTAATATTGTTTTACTGTTTATAATTTACCTTGGCCAAAAGCAATTAGATAAAGTATTCCTAATGACCCTAGCGCCATCTCTCGGTGATATAAACATCTATTGAAAGAAAACTGCTCATTGAGAGAGAAGTTACAACTGAATTTCGTACTTGCACTTTGAACTATGCAGGCAGCTGGTATATCTCACTCCCCAAAGAATCCAAACACTTTAGCATGCGCATACTATTCTACATTCCACATCCGAGCTTTCTTGTCAAAAAAATCATCATCGTATTTTCTGTTCTATTTTTCCCTATCTCTCACTGTAGTATTACAAGCTAGAAGTAAGGTACCTAGCCGGTAAAAAAAACAACAATTTAACAGAGTATATAAATATGACACTATAGTGTTTCCGCTACGTTGTGGAATTACGCGGGGCGCGGCGGTGGTGTTGAAGTAAAACAAGGTAGTTGTTGGGTGGTTGTAACTGAACTCTCTTTATTGTACATTTTCCAAAGGTTTATATACAGGCTTTTCCTACTTAATAATACGTCACATGACATTTCTTTAACCTATGACCTTTCACTTATCTAGGAATATTTTACAAGATAATAAAACAATGTTATTTACTAAAGGTCAGTTGACGTATGATTATACATGTTTTTAATCAGATACATGAGTTACTTATATCTATGATTACTTTTTTTTAACGATAAGAATATTTTTCATATCAATTTCAAATTTGGAAAAAAAATGGCTGTAATTTACTGATATGGAAAGGTTATTTTTATATTGCAAATTGCAAAATTATTATGATTTTGTATAAGTTCAAACTAATTTCGAAACAATAAACATCGCAAAGTTAACTTACAAGCTAAAATTATAATGCTGATTGATACGAAATTAACATTTTATAATCTAAATATATGACGTAACATTTCATACATTTTTCATGCATACTTAATGAGCTATCATAAATGACATCAATGAAATTAAGTACTTGGCTTAAATCAGTTTTAAAAATATCATATAATAGCAACTGTTTCATTCAACATAGGTTTTTTTTATTTATCCAATGCATAATAATATATTTTATTTGTAAAGGTGTACAACGAACGATAAATTAACCTTTTAAGAAATAATTGGAAATATTGAATCTAATTACAAGTTGCATTAATACTCAAATTAAAACATACATTGGTTTACTTAGTGGAAACCTTATAGCTGTTTAAACTAAATATAATATATTGTGATATGTGTGAACAAAGCCACGGACAAAAATTAGTATCTTTAAACATTATTTAGATACATCAATATCTTCAAAGTGTATTTATTAAGTGTGCGATATATGTGGTGTGTGATATAAGTTCCATGACCTTCATCTTATTTAATTATATCATTTAACAGATATACATTTTGACAATACCATCCATTTAACGAACAAAACTTATAATTTTTCTTACATTGTCATAAATTGGCACATTCAATTTTCAATGTTTTTTTTTAAATAAATTGTCACATAACAAATACATAAAACATTTTCATTATCCATCAAACACTTTAGGTACATTTATACTTATTTGGCGTATCTACCTATCATCTTACTTGCATACTTGCATATTTGGGTACTTATTATTTTACTGAGACCGGCCGGCTCTACAATATTTATATTCATATTATTTTTAGGTAACAGTCTTATTCATTTTATTTATAGTCGACTAATTATTATTAAAAGACATTTTAGTCCTTAATGCTATGCATAGACTTATTTTAAGGTTCATATTTTAAGATCACCGTGATCTCCAACTATTTTCACGGAGAGAAACTCGTCTACACTATGATCAAATGAAGGATCTGATACCCTTGACTGTTCCTTGTACCCTTATTACACCATTTTATAACGAGTCTTTTTTAAGATCTTTATTGACCTCCAACGGCTCACACGAAGAAACCTCGTTTACATCATGTTCAAACTGAAGGATTCGACATCTTTTTGTACCTCTTAATAAATGCCATTAGTACCATAATCAATTACATATTATAAAACTCTTTCATATCCATAAACTATTATTTCCAACGGTGACGTACAAACCAACAAAATACCTTAGCATAAATGACTTTGTTTACTTATGGTTGATCAGGCCATTCGTGATACAAAATATTTCTACTAAGTATTCCCTGACTAACTATGCAATTACGTTTCCGTCATACAAACATAACCAACTTGAAGTTTCTTTCATTAATCCATCTATCTACATAAATAACAATTCCATTTCGAATGTAACTAATGTACTCCAGGTTACAAAAGATATTAATACATTCATACCGTCTCAAAATATAATCTATAAAGCACTTTACACTATAATCTTAGTATCGTTTAGTTTTTTTTTTCTACTACGTCCATAGAACTATATACCTCTTAGATAAAAATAAAAGTAGCAATCAAAAAAATACTTGTTTTTCCAAAAAAAAATATACGCAATACAAAAGTATTCGGTTCTAAAATAGATTGAAGTACCAACTACATAATAAGACGAACAAATTATATATATTATAAAGCTACTTTACGTTTTTAGCATACGCGTATTAGATACGGCTTACTGTAGAACGGTGACGCGTTAACTCTTAAATGTATAGCTTGTTCGTAAATATTAGTTGTATTTACTGAGTCACCCCGTAAGTGAAAAATATCGGTGAAATTTGCACAAATATTTGTAATTGTAGTTCTTTCTTCATTGTTAAAGTTATTTAATTTTAACATTGTTAGTAACAATTTAACTCTTTCCGCATTATTTGTTTGTTTCTCAAACGAAAAACAATTAAATTCTGACAAACTTTTAATTTCCGATGTAAATTATTTTAAATGTACTTCTTCATCACGAGTATTTAACATTTTTACAAAAAAAAAACATTGATAATTTCGTTCGAATTAATAACATAATCTCCTGATACAGAAGTTGTAAACCCTGTGAATGATTCACAACGTGGTGGTAATTTGATACATGGCGTACGATTGTTTTGGCTATCATGTGTACTCGTATATAATTGTAATGGTAATTTTATTGTTATTGAAGGTTAATGCCAAAGTTCCACTTTCAAAGTTCAATTTACATTTATATTTTGTTAAAAACTCTTGCCCTATAATACCGTCTACACTCAAATGTAATGTTTTAAATACATGAAACTAATTGTGTAGTCGCTGTTGCTCGAAGTACGGGCGGAAGGGCACGACGTGACGTCACCGTCAGTAAAAGTCCAAAGTGCGAAGATAGGAGTTTATTCCGCAGTCTTGAGGTACAAAATAGGGTTCGGACCGAGCAGCGAAAAGATCCGAGCTCAGTGCCTTACAGATTAAAATATATGGAATTACTAGATGCCCAAGATGGTAAAAACTAATAAGGTGCGTTCTAGGAACCCAAAATATCCACTAACATATTGGAGAGACTAGATGCCCAAGATGGTAAAAACCAATAAGGTGCTTTCTAGAGACCCAAGGAATGGATTGGATTGATTTTACATACAAAGCTCAGGACTACTTAACCTACGGTACAAAAACATGTTCAGCGCGAGTTACATATGATCAGCGCCATCTATTGTCAGGTAGTGGGACTAATATATGGGCTTACTTATGATATTGATTAAAAACTTAATCAGCGCGGGCTAATATTGAGAAGCGCCATCTAGAGCCTGGTAGCAGAACTATTATATTTGTTTACATTGTTAGTTTGTTACAGACTCCCCCTCTGTCTCCGATGGTCGTCCCGACGAGGAAGACAGGATAAAAATTATTGGGCCGTATTCTTTCTAGGTCTGCCGCGTCCACGCTTTTGCTGCGCTTGTTTTGGTGTGGTCCTCTTAGGACGCCCCCTCTTTTTCAGGGGCTGAGCAGGATCTGGAATCTCTGCCTCAGCACTTGCATAGAGTCGCAATGCTGAACTGTGATAGACTCCGAGAGATACTTCGGGGTTCTTTGGATTGGCGATTTCGTAAGAAGAGGGTCCATGTCTCCTCATTATCGTATAGGGCCCATCACGACGAGGTGCAAATTTTGCACTTATACCTCTCGCAGCTTTACTGACTGGATGTGTTGCAACCATAATTAGATCACCTATGTTATATCCTGCATCACTTTGTCTGTGTTTGTCTACATATTCTTTTCTTTTCTCCTCCTTCAGCTCTTGAACTTCGTGAGCTTTTATCATCGTGGTAGCCAATTGTAAAAGTTTGGGTGTTATTTCTGGCACGAAGTTTCCTGAGACAGTAATTTCTTTAAAGTTATGCCAGCTGTCGTCTATTGTTTTCAACTCTCGTCCAAACATGAGAAAAGCTGGGGAATAGTTTGTTGAAGCGCATTGTGCCGAATTCATAGCAAATCGAATACAGGGCAATTTATCGGGCCAGTCGCGGTGGTTATCTCCTAAAAGAATACCTAGTTGAGTTTTGAGATCTCGGTTCCTTCTCTCAACAGGATTCGTTTCTGGGTGATATACCGGGGTAAAAGCATGTTTAATCTTCATGCAGAAAGCGATTTGTTGCATTACTGCGCTTACAAACTGTGTGCCGTTGTCACTTATCATGCGTCTAGGAAAACCAAATCGAAGAAATATTTCATTTACAAGGGTTAGGGCACACTTTTCTGCAGTGGCTGTTTCTAGGGGGAAAAGTTCAACCCATCTAGTTGCCAAATCCTCAACAATAAATACCCATGTCATACCATTTGATGAAGCAGGTAACGGACCGAAGAGGTCAAAAGTCAGGACTTCAAAACGTTGGTTCATTATCGTTGTCTGCAATAACCCTGTGGGTTTTTGATTTGATATTTTATAGCGTTGACAATCCATGCAGTTTTTCACATACGATTCAATGTATTTACGCATTCCACTCCAGAAATAACGTTTAGCAATAGCTTCATTTGTTTTATCGCTTCTATAGTGTCCAGCAAGTGGGCTATCGTGATAAGTAGCAAGTACATTTGCCCATTCATGCTCTGGTACCACTAGCTGAGCTTCATCATTGTCTTTTGTAGGATTATTTCTGTAAAGTAGGCCGTTATTCATAAAATATCCCTTTCTACTCCAATAATAGGCATTCTCACTATCATTGGTATTTTCCAGAGCCTCTACAATCTTTTTGATTCGGCCGTCTTTAAGTTGTTCCTTTCTCACGTCGCTTCTACTCCTGGTTGGCATATCTACCACAATACTACATACGCCACAGTCTTTTGTGTTGGCATCTGTGCAGGGCGGGCGTGAGAGTGTATCAGCCACTACATTCGTTCGTCCAGGTGTATATAGTATAGTTATGTCAAATCCTTGGAGTAGTAAAGCCCAACGGGCTAACCTACCTGTAGGAGATTTAAGAGACATGAGCCATTTTAGAGCCTGGTGGTCGGTTATGATTGTGATAGGTAACCCGTCTATATATCCGGCAAACTTATTTACCACCCATACCACAGCAAGAGCTTCTTTCTCTGTTGTAGTATAATTTCTCTCAGCCGGGGTTAGCAGTCGACTAGCATATTCAACCGGCTGCTCGTGTTCTCCCTCCCCCTGGACCAAAACTGCTCCAAGCGCATAATTGCTAGCGTCCGTTTTCAATATAAAAGGTTGTGAAGGATCAGCCTGTTTCAAGATGGGTGCAGTAGTAAGCAACCTTTTAAGCTCTTCATAAGCAATGTTCTGTTCCTCCGTCCAGGTAAACTTAACGTTCTTCTTCGTAAGCCGTGTCAATGGTTCGGCCACCTGTGAGAAGTTCTTTATAAAGCGTCGGTACCTAGAACAGGTTTGTAGAAATGTTATCAAATGTTTGACGTTGTTTGGTACAGGTAAGTTACAAATGGCAGAAGTTTTCTCCGGGTCCATTTGCAGTTCGATAGGAGTGATAAGGTGACCTAGATATTTAATGACGAGCAACAAAATCTGCACTTTTGTCTATTAGCAGTTAAGTTAAATTCTCTCATTTTCAAAAATATATCACGTAGGTCAGATATATGCTGATCAAAATTGGGAGAAAACACAATGAGATCATCCAGATAAGCCAGTAATTTAACCTGATCTAGGCTGATGCGAAACCTATCAATTAATCTTTGAAATGTCGCTGGGGCATTTCTCAATCCAAATGGCATTCTTGTAAATTTGTATATTCCAAAAGGTGTGATAAACGCAGTTTTCTCCTGATCCTCTTCTCGCACCTTTACTTGCCAATAGCCAGCCTTCAAATCTAGGGCGGACATATAGGGGGTGGGTTTGGCATCATGTAGCAGATCATCTATTCTAGGTAACGGATAGGTATCAGGTATTGTTATGGCATTAAGTCTACGATAGTCTACGCATACACGAACTGTTCCATTAGGTTTTGGTACCATTACTACAGGAGCTGACCATGGCGACGTACAGGGTTCGATTATCCTATCATCTAGCATCTTATTTAATTCGACTCTAAGTGTTTCCCTACGTGTCGGAGATAGTCTGTAGGGTGGCATAGAGATTGGAGGATGATCTAATGTTTGAATGCAATGTTCAGTGATGTGAGTTGGCTTCCCATTTTGAATAAAAACATCGTTGTACTCTAACAATAGGTTATCTAATTTATTCTGATCAATATCTAACGTATTTACAGATAAGGAGTTAAGACCAATGTGAACATCAGGAAACAGATCTAATGAATTAGGGGACATATTATTGTAATCAAACTCGTTGATATTGTTGACAGCATCTTCCATGATGTACTCGAGTCGAGGAGAGTAGCCGTCGAAGATAGTGGTTCTCGTTTGCTTGAGGGGTGGTGGAGTCGAACAAATATCCAGAGGGATCAGTTTATATCCAGTACCAGCGGCTTCAACAGGTAGTTCTGCTGTATTCTCTTCAGGTGGGATCATTGGTGGTTTGTGTATATAGGCCCGTGTGGCAGTGATCAATGATCTTGGTGCAGCTGTATTATTCGTAATGTTTGAAGAGACCAACGCTAAGTCTATCATCTTAGGTGGACTCTTGGGGTCGTTGAAAGTGATAAAATCCTCAGAAAATAGCTCGTATACCTTCTGTTGTTGTCTAATTGAGCCAAGCTCAATAGTATGCCAGCCTGTTTCAGAAACCCCACTCCTAGTAGAGTTCGGTTATCAGGAGAATCGGGCATAACAATAAAGTTCGTACGGAAATTTCTCCCACATAGTTCCACATCCGTTTGTATTTGTATTTGTATTTGTATTTGTATCAATAAAAGCTGTGCCGTCCATTCCATTTACCTTTAAAAATACTGTAGGTCGAGCGTGTATGTCAACTTCAACTTTAACGGAGCAAAAACTCAGCTTCGTGTGCGGGTCTGATTTTGTCCCACTGCATGTAGTGCAGTTGCTACGATAAACTCCGGGTGCTCCACATCCATAACACGCAAGCTTGTTTGAAGTAGTCGAATCACGGCTGGTACTGGCAGTGCTTTCTGTAGTTTGTGCTTTTGTTGGTTCAGTCGACGTCAGCTTCCGCTTGCGGCATTGCTCGTACTCATGGCCGACCAATTTGCAGTAATTGCAGCGGATCTTGTTGTTCACAAATTTCTTCTTTGATACAACAGAGATTGGTTCGCCTCTTACATAAAGTACCTGCTCTACGCCTTGAGCACTACGTAATAATTCGTCGAAACTCGCTACGCTTCCCCGAGGTACTTTGTCACGTATTGTCAGGCTCAGTAAACTATAAATGAGATCGAGTTGTTGTTTCTCTTTAAGTTGCTCGGTTTTGGGTAGCTGAGAGAAGAGCATCCTTTTCTTTGCGATAAAGGTAGCGGTCTCCTGATTTTTCGTCTGCCGTTCACTAATGATCTCGTGGTAAATTAGGTATTCAGGCTTCTTTGGGGCAAAATTAGCGCGAAGCTGTTCCTCGAATTGCCCCTAAGTAGTAATCGTCTCCTTCACTCCCTGCTACCAGATTGCTGCTTCATCGTGCAGTAGTAACGGGATTCCATCTAAGGCGTCCGTATCGGAAATTCCTTCTACCTTCTTATAAACTCGGACAGCAGCTAGAAATGCCTCAACAGTCTCCGAGTTTTTCACGCCATCGTAAGTATTTTTGCATGAAGCCAGCCTGCTGCGACGGTTGTTAAGCGATGCAATAAGGCGGTTAAATTGGTCATCTGTCAGGTTAATGCCCATCTTGGCTTTCTTCGGTTGGTCTTGACGTTTTGTTGATGTCTTGTACGTTGTTTTCCGTCCGTATCTTGTGACTATGTACTTCGGGTCGTTGTTGGCCCCGTTGGTCGCCAGATTTGTAGTCGCTGTTGCTCGAAGTACGGCACGACGTGACGTCACCGTCAGTAAAAGTCCAAAGTGCGAAGATAGGAGTTTATTCCACAGTCTTGAGGTACAAAATAGGGTTCGGACCGAGCAGTGAAAAGATCCGAGCTCAGTGCCTTACAGATTAAAATATATGGAATTACTAGATGCCCAAGATGGTAAAAACCAATAAGGTGCGTTCTAGGAACCCAAAATATCCACTAACGTATTGGAGAGACTAGATGTCCAAGATAGTAAAAACCAATAAGGTGCTTTCTAGAGACCCAAGGAATGGATTGGATTGATTTTACATACAAAGCTCAGGAGTACTTAACCTACGGTACAAATACATGTTCAGAGCGGGTTACATATGATCAGCGCCATCTATTGTCAGGTAGTGGGATTAATATATGGGCTTACTTATGATATTAATTAAAAACTTAATCAGCGCGGGCTAATATTGAGAAGCGCCATCTATTGTCAGGTAGTGGAACTAATATATGGGCTTACTTATGATATTGATTAAAAACTTAATCAGCGCGGGCTAATATTGAGAAGCGCCATCTAGAGCCTGGTAGCAGAACTATTATATTTGTTTACATTGTTAGTTTGTTACAATTGGTAAAATACGTATTATGTTTATTATACAGTCGTAAGTTTACGTCGCCCTGTGACGTGATTTTACCTCCGATTCCATTGATGTGTGTGACCTTTGGTATGATGAACTCGTTCATAGATAATGCAACGTCACACTTTATTGCACTTAGTGACGCACCTGTGTCGATTAGCCATATGTATTGTTTTCCGGTAACACAGTAAAGTGCACAGAATTCATGTTGCCGTATGTTAAGACGTAATTAGTTTTCACGAAAAAAAAAACTGGGTAATTTAATCTTCTAGGTCTTCTTTTTCGTCGTTAATCTTATGCACTACATTTATGTGCTGTTTTTGTTTCTGCGAGGGGTAGCTTCCGAATCGTCCTTTAGTTTGGAACCTCGGTTTTCCTCTTCCTCTTAAGTTATTCCTTTGAGGCCATACGTTTGACCTTGCGTTATTAGGTTGTACGGACATTATAGTCTTTCCTCGATGATATTTTGTTGCGTGTGCACCTCGGCCACGTACAAAACTACCTTGTTTCAGGGGACCACCACCTTGTCTCGGGGGACCACCCCCACGCCGCACGTAATTATGCGCGTAGAAAACTTGATCCGATGATGACGTCTTGAAAGTCATAGAATATTTTCGTCCTTTGCACCTTGTATTGCCTCTTTTAATTATTACTTGGAAATCTTTTACAGAAATTAATGACTCTTGTAATTTGTTAACATAAAAGTCTACATACGATTTATATTATAAATATAATTCTTTTGCTCGACTTATTTTTTTAAGTCCGTTTTCTTGTTTTCTTCGTATTGGGCCTAGTTTTCTAAGGCTTTCTTGTAACTTCTGTTATTCTTCGTATATTTGTATGATTTCCGTCATTAGTACTTATAAACAGGACATATGCATAATTATGCATATTTATATTTAGGTATTGTGCATAATGTATTGTAATTAAATTTGCTGACGTGCATTTATAGATATAGCACGGCGTTCAATTTTCTTGGACAGGCATTTGTTTAATTGCTTCCAAATTAGGTAGATAAATATCAAAGTGATGATAATAGCTATGGTTATAGTCACCAACGAGATATTGTATAAAGATGTCGATGAAGTCACCTGAGTTGCACTTGCGCTGTTGCCCGCACCGTTCTGAGCGATGGTGATGTCTTCTCTCTGCGACTGGATTTTTGCTGAGTTGATGCCCATTGTTCACGTTAACTTTGAAGACTACCGGTTCAACACTGTTTCTCAGGAAACAGTAGCTGGCAGGGTCGCCATGTGGAATTACGCGGGGCGCGGCGGTGGTGTTGAAGTAAAACAAGGTAGTTGTTGGGTGGTTGTAACTGAACTCTCTTTATTGTACATTTTCCAAAGGTTTATATACAGGCTTTTCCTTCTTAATAATACGTCACATGACATTTCTTTAACCTATGACCTTTCACTTATCTAGGAATATTTTACAAGATAATAAAACAATGTTATTTACTAAAGGTCAGTTGACGTATGAGTGATGCTGTGTGTCGTCACACACCACATCGTTTAAAAGTTAAAAGGTAACGGACAGAATTCGATTTTTAATGGCTTTGCATGCATTAAGTAGTGCGTCAGTTGAAAACTATGTTGTTATAGGTAGATATTTTGTTTCATTTGACACTCACGGTGTTACTCTTATTTATTCATAGCTTTTAAGAAAACGTTTAATTTAGGCGGAATTTGAACCCATGACCTTGACTTGTGGTTACTTAACACACGAGAGCGCAGATTATAGAGCAATGACTCGGTTCACTGAAGGTCGTGGGTCCGAAGAAAATGACATGACCGCATTTGCTCATATAAAAGGTCACATTTTCGTTTTTCTTTAACAAGTATACAGGGTTATTAGTCATTTAACGTAAAAAGATCCGCTTTAGAAATATGATGGGGAACTCAATCTGCCAATTTTAAACCAATAGTCACCATCCAAAAGTGAAATATCTTGGAGCTATTTGATTTTGAAAATTTTAAAGAAAATCTAGATTTTTTACTTTACCAAATATTTTTTGTTTTAAGTAATGCTTAACCTCTTATTTTGTTCCGATTTTAAAAGAGCTTACATTCTAGTCCTTAGCTCCAAACTATTAAAATCACAACGATCTGCATTCTGCATACCTCCATCCACGATATGATTCGCTTGCTATTAAATTCACTTAGCGAATTATTTTGAAATCATCTACGCATTATCAGCTATCCGTCGATATAAAATAATTCACCATATGCTGCACAAATTACGGGGAAATTCCATGACAAAAGATTCATGTAAAAAAATTTTAAGGTGTTTTTCTAACTACGTCGTAAATGTGGCTTAGGCGCTTCCTATTCCTATTCTTGCAATATTTTTTTTTTAATTCGTGTGTACATAATATGCTTATCACCTAACGTCTTCTAAACGACTTGACCGATTTGAATGACATTTTATAAATGTATTTTATCTGTTTCTGACTTTGGTTTGAAAAACCGAACCGTTACAATGAGTTTACGACGGTTTTACTCGCTAGCGACGACGTATAAAAAGTCTATGGAAAAATTCAACGCCTCTAGCGGTCACTGGCAGAACTAAAAACTCCCATACAATAAGTCACGTCGTTGCTACGAGTAAAACCGTCGTCGGTATCGAGTAAACTCGTAACGGTACTGCGTCCTCAAATAGTATTATCTCATTGGACTGTACAACACGCCAAGTCACACACTTCTATATTCTATGATAGGGGTGATGTTGCAATAAAAATGTTTAATTTGATGTGCTGGTAACTGTAGATACTTATGATACAGGGTACACTAATATGCCGCGATCCTCCCCAAGATAATCCCCAAGAATAAATTTTATACTGTAAGCCACCACTCCGTCTCGTATTCCCAACACAACAGTCAGGGGCACTCAGTGAGACCGACATTTGAGCCGAGCTATTTATGCTTCTGAATAAATTGATTTATACCCGGGAGACTCGTCAAGTTTCAAACTGACGAAACTTTATCCAAAGACACTTTTGTTAGTGGTACTTTGAAGCAATTTGCTAAAGAGGATTTGATTTAGGGACCATTCCCATCGGGTTTGGACACTTGAAACTTAGAGAAAAACAAATAAAGTAATGATTGAATCTTTAAAACCGTACTGATGATCAAATGGACGTACTTATTTCATTGTATAAAAAGCACGTATGTGAATAAGATATTCTAACATAATACGACTAAGCCTTAATAAGCTAGGTATAAGCGTAGGCTGGACGCCTACCGACAAGATGGACAGATGACCTCATAAAGATTGCAGGATCACACTGGCTGCATTCAGACCGTTTGCAACTGTTCGTGAGCCCTATATTCAGCAGTGGACGTCCTTTGGCTGATGAGGATGGTGGTGACGATGATGATAAGCTTACATAGGGTAAACAATATCTACAGAACCAAATGTAATTGACAGAATAACAACTTCAAGCACTTACAACATGACTCGCGGAGCACTCGCCAGATAAAACATTAAAATCCAGATTAAATCAAATATTAATGAACCAATTAAAGCAGTAAACGAATGCAGCTGCCATTTAAACATTTCAGGATCAGCCCCGTGTTTTGTGGAGGAGAAAAACAAGCCATTAACCTTTTTGCAATATATTATAACGTGTTATGCATCCTTAATAACGAGGTAGAGCAATCACGCTATGGATTAGGTTAGACAGGGTGTGTGTACGAAATATAGTGCCTAGGTGGACAAAATACTAAAAATTAATTATCATCAGGGTTAGACTCTTTTCAGTGGAGTTGTTAAATAAAAAATCCAAATAAGAGAAAAAGGGTGGTCATTTCACTCTTGCCTTACACGCCACTGTTTATGTAACGGTTACCTGCGTCCTCAGACCCAGTCTTTCCATATTTTTTTATTTTTAATTTAATAGGTTCACCTACAACTAGTACATTTTTACTTAATATAATATAATTCACATAATTAAACTTTTGCTATATGTACAGTCTCTTACAGGCGAACACAGTATGCACAGAGAAAAAGTCACATAAACATTAAATAACAAAAAGGAATTAGTCGTATACAAAAAAAAAAACTAAAATTAAGACAATTTAAACAAACTTCTGCGAAAGGAGATGTTTACAAAAATGCCAAGACCATGTACAGTTTCTCTCAAAATAGCTAAAAATACAGGTAATTAAACACACTATATGTAATTTTAATTAAATTCTCAAACTTCAGGTAATTTAAATAATAAAATAATAAAATTTTAAAAGCCCTGGCAACTCCTTCTGTCTAAACTTACTCCAAAATCATGTCGAATCGTGCAAAAAAAAGTTAATCTGTCGTAAGTTAAACGTCATTTTGCTTAACCTGTCAATGTCAAATGACATTTTGCTTTCCGCTTTCGATCTTTTTTAATCTGTTCAAACAGGTGATTGGCTGACAGATTTATTAGAAATCATGTAATATTGCTAGATTTTATTTCTTTATGTTATATATTACCCAAAAATTGAATATTTTACGGACGAATATCATTCTTAAAATGATTAAGCTTTACATAAGCTATTTTTTAATGTCATGTACAAGGTGTTGGCATTTTCCCCATACGAACGTAAACATCTCCTTTACAAAGAGACATCGAACATATGTCAATATCGGAGCTTTGGCTCAGTGGGTTAAACTGCCTGTGGGTTGTCTCGAAGCGCTAGTAGGGCCCAAAAGATAAGGAGACATGTTCTTGCCCCATACGGGCCAAAATGATTGATATTACACTAATTATTGACGTTCATAAGTGGCATTTTGTGTTCTAAATTGAATAAATTATTTTTGATTTGATTTGATTTGATTTACACAATCTAGGGATAGGTAAGTGGGAACCCATTACTGTTCTCCTAAAAAGAATACTAAAAAGGCCCAACGGATGACGGGGTAGTAATTTATACCATAATATCTTCAGTTTTCTGCAAGTACTGATGTTGCTGGTAACCAACACCGAGGGAACGTTTGTTTGATGGCGGAATTAACTCGCCATGGCACAGGACCGTCACTGATTATTGTAGCTTTTAATGGAAAAACCCATGCTACTAGAACTGGTCTCATTCTGGTAATCCAAGCTGTTTGGTCGGGGCCTGCTTATTTAACATTTTCGCATCAACAAATCTATAATATAAAATTACTTTTAAACGTGCCTACTTTAATTAAACGAAAGCACATGCGGTCAAGGTCTCTGCCGCCTAACCACTTTCAAACGTGTTTTTTTATTATTATTTTCCCACACATTGCCATCTAGTCCCAAAGTAAGCTACTCAAAGCTTGTGTTATGGGTGCCACACAACGAATATAATACTTAAATACTTTTTGTTTGATATACATAGAAAACACCCAGACCAATACAAACAGCCATGTTCATGCACACAAATGTTTGTATTTGTTTGTTGTATTGTGCGGGGATCGAACCCGCAACCCGCTGCGAAGTAGGCGTTTTCTCGACCACTACACCAGACGGGTGGACAATGGCACAGCGACTCAATATAGGGCGTGACTATACCTATACAATTTGAGCTCCTAAGATGGCTACGCAATAGTATCCTCAATAGTACACACACCCAAACAATCCCAGTCAAATAAATCCCTGTAGTAAAATCACACTTTGAACAGTCCGTATTACCGTGATTACACCCCTTAAAACTTCGTATTTACGATATTTGTACTATTTATAAGTACCCTTTGTCATGTCAGGAACTTATTTGAATAATATGCGTCTGCCGTACTGAAATTATATTTAAACATGAAAGCTTTTGTATAAAGTTATTCTTTCGTGTGACTTTGATGTGCTCAGTCTGATGATTTACAGCTTACATCTGGCAATTACATAACTGAGTTTTGAGTATGGTAACATTGCCTTTTGGGCCTTTGCGCAACTTACTGCTAAGCACTATAGCACTTAGAACGCTGTCACAGCTTTGAATAGGCAAAAATACGAATCAAATACAAATGCTGAGCCTGAGTGTGTGTGCTTTTTTCGGCGTAAATAGCATTATATATGTATTTTTTCAATGTTATTACATTTTGGTCAAATTAATTCATTTTTCTTTCTTTCTTTCTCAAAGCCAACAAAATTATCATGGAATTATAGAGAAAGGGTTATCTTCACATTGTTTCTAATATTACATATTTCTCTATGCATTATCTGCATTTTTCGATTATCTCTGCCTCAATAAAAGGAATGATATATTGATCACTGAACACAAAAAAGCTGAAAATAAATATAAAGTCACTTGTATGTGGGTCAAAGTTTGTCATATAGGGTAAATTAACACAGGACAAATCTAGTCCAGAAAAAAATAAATAGATAAATAAAGACTCAAAAAACGTTTGAGTTATAATTATTGTTCAAATATTTTGATAAAAAATTTAAACCATTGAATGTAATCATTTTCTTAATTCAAGCAGAAACTATTAAAATACCTACTAAGCTATCATACACACAAAAAAAGTATACACACTAGTAATAAAAACACTATTTTATCGGTATTGTGTTGCGTAATTTGGTGGTTCGATGATTATGTATATTGAATATAACATAACCAACAATATTTTGTGGGCACCACAGTATTTTAAAGGTTGACATTGCAAGGTTTTGCTATATTTTAGGAGTTATATGAGACTAATTATACAAGTCATTTTTATTATGGGGTCGTTGACTCAAATATTAAATTTTAAATAATCACAATAAAATTTCTGATGTCACTTAAAAATGTGTCAGCTAAATTTACGGTCATAGTAATATGGTATATACAAATTTGAAAATGTCATCTATTTCAGCAATAATTGTTTTAAATTCAATTTTTAAATCGTTCGTTTTATACTTATTCAGTCGGATAAGTCTGATCAGAAGTTGATAAAATTGACACGTTTGATTTACCTCCTAAACAACTTTCAACTGCCATGCTATGTCACCCTGTAGGTAATGATGCTCATATGATAAATGCTCATGCAGATCTTCTGTATGAGCTTTATGCCGCAAAAAAAACGCTTTAGATGCCTCTCAGCCATTTAAAATTGGCAGAATCTTTAGTATCTTCACAATAAATACATTAAAAGATCCTTGTGAAAAAAAATGTGTCCATGTTAGTAACACACGGTTTGTTTCGTCGCGATAATTATTTTTTACTACCAAAATCTCACGCCTTGATGGGCCGCTTAAATTTTATCACCTCCGCTATGGTTTTAATTCTGAACAGTGGCACCAACGCTGTCATAAAATAACGTAGAGCCTGTAGAGCTGGCGTTGTCAATTATGAAATTTTATACCCACACGCGTTAATAATGTAACACGAGATACGATGAATATACACGCTATTCATTTTACAAAAGCATTAACGCAAATTATACGAAAACGCCAGTAAAATATTTATACTGAAAGTGGAATTTAAACAAAGGAACAAATTAAAAAGTTATTTAACATGACATAATATTTGACCTTTAAATTATGTACGATGTTTACAAATGTTACATTTTTACCTTATAATATATTTTTTTTTTCAAATAAAGATCATTAAATAAAAAACGAAATTATGATTTTTCCTACTAACTAGAATCAAAACGATTTTTGTGTGTCGCAGAATGTACTTTTCCGGGTTTATTGTCTTTCTTATCTTTTTGTTATTAATTATTTATGAAATGATTTTCTGGCATCTTTGTAATCGTTAGTTGGTTTAGGAACTAATTTTATTAAAATAGGGCCCGGCACTAAGTTGCGCTATCTACACCTCATTGTAAATAAGATATGTTTCACATAACAGGCAAGTGTGGTATCATATGTTATGTCATTTTAACATTTTGACACTTCATGTCAGCGCATTTTGCATTTTTTGCACAATGGCAGAGGCACGGTCGCTTTTATTTTATAGAAAGGAGAGGTTGAATCTGTCTCCTTTGTGGGAGGCTGTTTTATTTTCTTACAGAGCAGTCCCTGGTGCCACAACCTATCAAAGGCCTGCTGTACGTCGAGGCACGCCACAAAGAAATACTCTCTTTCCTCTAAGGTTTTCCTTATTTTCTGTACCACTCTATGAACTTGTTGGACAGGGAAGTGAAGTGCCGGAACCAAACTGGAGAGTTGGAATGGTGTTGTTCGTTTCTATGATAGGAAAAATTATGTGTAACAGCAATTTCTCAAATACTTTGGACATGATGGGCAACAAACTTATTGGCCTAACAACGTAGTACGGAACACTAAGGCTTTTTTTGGAAGCTGTTTCAGTACGTCCTTTGTGATGAGATCTAATCCTGGTGCCTTTTTTATTTTGAGAATCTTATTATTTACTCTTCAGACCTCTTCACCTGTTATTGGCGATGGTGGAATGGATGTCAGTAACTTATCAGTGTGATGTCAGTTACTACAAGTATATATTTGATACAGAGAGCACAAAATATGTATGATAACATGATGTATTATTACAGTTCCCAACTGGAAAATAAAAAAAACGGATTTCTATGTCATTGTAGTGCATTAGAAACGACAGATCGCAGAAGTAAGCGCAATTTGTTCTCTGATAGTTTTATTTTATGTGTTTGTACTCTTAACTTTGTTTGGAACAATATTGTTTAGTTATTAATTTTAATTTGAGTTAACATGTGTTTGAATTGTATTGATTTACTAGATATTTTGTTAATTGTTTATCTTTTTTACCCTTAAGTGTGTTTTTCACACCAGAAAATGTTTCCGCTGAAATTCAGTGTCGTGGCATGCTTACCGTCTGCTGTCACGACTTATACTGAGCGGGGACCTTTTTGGCACACATTGGCGCTTTATGTTTTGTTTATTTTTTTAATATTTTTTTTTACGTTTGCTATTTTTTTATAATAGTGCGTTGATGTATTTTATTTCTTTGTGTGTCAAATAAACAAGCAATCATGCATTTATTCAGAACACTTGAAATCGTAAGTTGTATTAAGCGCAATCCTCAAAGGCTTTTACCACAAAAAATGGTTTTCATAAACATCTCTTCCGACCCAAAGCTGTTGATAAACAACAAAATTTTATGAAAAATAATCCTTATGTAACGAACGGGAATTTCCCCTCAAAAGTACTCGTATTACCCGTTTCTTAAAAATGATTTGTTAATAATTGACGGGATTGGCATTTTAATGTATATGTCATCTTTATATTGTAAAAAAACGCAAGATTACAATCTTAAGATTTTAAGTTCGATAGATTGTAATCTGTCAATTTACTGTAAACAAGCTTGACATAGTTTACAATTTATACTTTTATTGGTACTTATACGGCAACGTAACACGAAGAATAAACATTTATTCTTCACCTACCCTGACTTACCACAACCATCAATTTAGTTGAGCCAAATGATTTCAGTATACGTAATAATTTATTTATTTATTTAATCATTTATTGCAGGAAACAAAGGCCCATACAATGGACATTTTAAAGACTGACATACATATCATAATATTTAAAAAATCAACACTATCTTGCTGGCTTAGTGAAGCGCATCTTGGTGTCCGGTTACTGTCCGCGAAATCGACGATACAAAACACCCTTTAGCCGAAATTCTACTTTCATCAAGTTCAACAGCAGTTACATTTCGAATTTCCTTAAATGTTTCATCGCGAAATACTATACCATTACTGTGGTTTTTACGGTCGAGTTCTCTGCCGCCTTACTACTTGCACGACAAAAATCGCTTGCACGCACACAAAAAACCGGCCAAGTGCGAGTCGGACTTGCGTACTAAGGGTTCCGTGCCAACTTTAACTGAATCAGGGGGAAATCCACTTATTTCCACTTAGCTAAAATACCACAGTATTTTGTTGTCAGCAAATATAACTTTGTTTTTCATAGTGTTTGTATGAAGAACAAAGTTATGGTTGCGGTTGTTGAAAATGTGCTGTATCTCAAAAACTACTAGTTCGATCTCGTTCAAACCAATTTTCGTTGATAGTTTTTGTTAAGATCTACATCATATATTTTTTAAATATTTACACTCTCTTAGATTAGAAGTTATATGGGAGGGGGGGGGGACGCCCATTTTACCACTTTGGAAGCGTGTATCTTTCAAACGTTAGACTTCAAAAGAAAATGGTTAAAAGAACCTCTTTTTTATCATGTAAAAGACGACGCATGGTGCAAGCGATTTTGGTTCTTGAGGTGGTTACGCGGAGGTGACCTTGAAAGTACCTTCTCGCAGATGCCATCCAGTACAGTCAACATGGTGTCTCTCTACGTCTCATGCTGTTTCATACTTTAAAGCTTTTCCCAAAAAATAAAACTACCCAGGACACCCGATAGCATACGACACAGGGTTCGATGCCTGACACAGTTGCTTATTAAAAGTGCAACTTAAATTTTATTAAAAATATCCGAGTAGTGGAACGATTTCCGTCTATCTCCAGATAAAAACCCTATACCTAATGCTAGCGGTCCCCCGCAACTTTGTCTGCGCATTTTAAGTTCTCTCCCACCCCTCCCGTTGCAGCGTTTTGTAGACTAAAACCTCCGTCGATAAGTAAGCTATTATACACTTTTTTTTTCAAATCAATCCAGTAAGGTTCAGACCTGAGATTAGCGCATTCAAACAAACAATCATATCAAGCATAAAAAATACGGTCTTTACTTGGATTAAATCGTAACACAGTTCTGAATCATTTTTGAAACAATCATTGTTATCATGTCCAGGTCCTTCCTTCTTTTTAGTATAGAAATTGTGATAGATTAATATCTACTTCTTAAAGTTATGTTCCAACTGGAAATTAGAAAAAGCTTGTTAACGATCTTTAGTTTACTACACTGCAGTAAATGACAGATGTTCGGCCAAAACATAGTAACTATGTCTTACTCCCCTATGAGGATAGAGGAGTAGACATAGTTCCCTCCCCCTCCCTCGCCCCTGATCTAATAAGCAGCCTGAATACAACTTTCAAGGTTCTAACTTTACAAATTACTGACGTTCATACAAACTTCTAACCCTTGTTGTTAAATTTTGAAAAATCCTTTTTTAGTTGATGCCTACAGTGTATAAGGTATCAATGAGCAAAATTTCAAGTCTCTAGATCTAGCGGTTTGAGCTGTGCGTTGATATATCACCCAGTCAGTTTTTAATTTTATATACAGGGTGTAACAAAATTAACTGCATTCCAGATAGGTGGTCATTCTGTTGCTAAAAAACAACAACTTTTTGTATGGGACTAACATTAAAATCCCAAAATTTTTCTTACTTCTCCTTACAAATCAACATCAGCTGATCGTCACTCAATTATGGGAAAGTGGAATATGTTTTTGCGATTACGATGCTGTACCCCAATCACGAACATCTGACGTATTCGTCACGTTAGCGTAGCGAGTTTACGCAGTAAAACGTTAGTCGGCATCACGAAGCACTCTCGTGTCGTGTAGTAAGCTCGATAGCATTGACGAAGATGACGTCATGCTAACGTAAATATGGCCGTTGAAAGACACGTCCAGAAACAAGTTAAGCGATCTTTTTAGGGTTCCGTAGCCGAATGGCAAAAAACGGAACCCTTATAGTTTCGTCAAGTCTGTCTGTCTGCCTGTCAGTCTGTCTGTCTGTCTGTCTGTCTGTCTGTCTGTCTGTCGTCTGTCTGTCTGTCTGTCTGTCTGTCTGTCCGTCCGTATGTCACAGCCATTTTATTCTGTAACTATAAGCATCACACTGTTGAAATTTGGTAGGAATGTGTATTCTGTTAACCGCTTTACGATCCTCATACAAAAAAGGTTCGTGATCGCCAATACAGTTTAACACTATAGAAAATTTTTACGTACAATAAATGTCAGGTATTTGAGCTGACAAATTTAGTTTGTTTTACGTCCAATAGAGGCGCTTTCAGATTCTCATACAAATCATTACGTTACTATACGAATACTTTGACGCAAATTACTCGTGATAGGGGTGTACAGGTCTCATACAAAAGGTTGTTGAATTTTACCATCTCAATCAGCCCCAAGAAGGAACGTAGGTAATTCTGACACATTACAACATTTAAGTGGAATCTAATTAGTTTAATGTACGTTAAACGTGATAATAAACATTTGTTTTGTACCATTTTTAGGGTTCCATAGCCGAATGGCAAAAACGGAACTCTTATAGTTTCGTCAAATCTGTCTGTCTGACTGTCTGCCTGACTGTCTGTCTGTCTGTCTGTCCGTCCGTATGTCACAGTCACTTTATTCTGTAACTATTAGCATCACACTGTTGAAATTTAGTAGCAAGATGTATTCTGTAAACCGCTTTACAATTCTTAAACAAAAAATATTTAAGGGGGGCTCCCATACATGAAACTAAAACAAAAAAAAAGTCAAACCTATGCGTGTGGGGTGTCTATGGATAGGTCTTTTAAAATGACATAGAGGTTCCTAAAACCATTTTCCTTTAAAGTCTAACGTTTCAAAGCTAGACGATTCCAAAGTGGAAAAATGGGCCCCATCTAACTTCTAAACTAAGCAAGTGTAAGTTTTGAAAAAAATATGTAATGTGGATCTTAACAAATACTTTCAACGAAAATTGATTCGGACGGGATCGAACGAGAAGTTTTTGAGATATAGCATATTTTCAACCACCGCAAACATAACTTAGTACTTCATACAAACACTATGAAAAACAAAGTTATATTTGCTGTTAACAAAACATTGTGGTATTTTACTAAGTGGATTCCCTAATTCAAATAAAGTTGTTAGGGAACCCTAAGTGCGCGAGTCCGACTCGCACTTGGCCGGTTTTTTTAACTACATCGAAAACTCTGATGACGTGATTCTTGTATCCAAAAACATATTTTTTACGGGGTCACATTGTCGACATCTAAAAACATCGCGACTGCATCTATGCTTAAAGTCGCAGGGTTTTAAGATTAGTAAGTGTCGTTGTAGTATGTAGGTTTTTACGATTGTGAACATATCTCGAGAATTAGCGGTCTCTTGGGGCACCGATTTCATTTCGGGATAAAAATCGTGGCTCTCGTGGCCCATAATTCATGTGCATGATAAATATCAACGAGCGGGACCGATATTTTTTTTTCGTGACGGAAATGTACCTATTTAATATTTTTGCGGGTAATGCTACGAAATTTTACTAATGATGTGGGCTTCTCGGGTTTTATTCTGAAATTATAAATAATGATAAAAACTGATTTTGTCGGATTCATACCTTGTATACATACTTTTCTATGTTTTACTATCTTCAATCTTCGACCCGGTAGTAAAATTTGAAGCTCTTATGGTACTTTGTCTAATTGGTATTTTATGATGTAAAGTAAGCCTGTAATGTCCCACTGCTGGGCAAAGCCCTTACCTCAAGGATGAGAAGAGCCATATTCCACGACGCAGACTCAGTGAGGGTTGGTGGAGGGTTATTTGCAAGGTCAGCGACTAACCTTGCTGTCAGATGTTATCAAGCCGCTCATAAGGCCTCTGACTAGGCTTAATGACTAATATCAACCGATATCTGCCGGGACCAACGGCTTATAACGTGCCTTCCGAGGCATAGAGATGCTCGTTTTATACGTCACTTACTTGGCAGACCAAGTCACCCATCGAAACACGACCGCTCCCGTAGGTTGCTTCACTTCGGTATCACTACCAAAGCGCTACTACCACTGCGCTACGAGCATCTTATGATGTGTTCATGTAAAACATTTAATGATAAGTATTTATTTTATTATTACTCATGTTTTTACAATAATTTTTAAACTACAAAAATACTCACGACTCAAATGACAATTAGGTTAATCCAGATGTAATCTAATCTATACTAATATTATAAAGCTGAAGAGTTTGTTTGTTTGTTTGTTTGTTTGTTTGTTTGAATGCGCTAATCTCAAAAACTACTGGCCCGATTTGATTTTTTTTTTTACGATGGATAGTCCATTTATCGAGGAAGGCTTTAGGCTATATAACATAAAGATACGACTCATAAGACCACAGCAGAAATGAAAAATGTTGCGAAAACGGGAGAAAGATATTCCTTTTGAGAGCTTCCGCTGCATACGCTGCGGAAACCGCTTAAGTTACACAAAAATCATGTATGACAGGATTGTTCAGCATTAAGAGTTCTATAATAAAGTCCGCGACAGCATATGTCTATCTTTTATGGTTGACTTACTACAACCTTTTTTATGTTAATAAATTTGTAAAAAAATAATGCATTATTTTTAGAGGAGTATTATACACACAGGTATTTATTCTTATCAAAATAAATACATTCATCATCACGAGCATTTCATTTGGAACAAAGTTGCCCTGTATATCATTCGATTTCAATGAATATCTTAGGAGCTATCACAGTTTTAACATAACGCCGCACCAAAATAATGTTCGCAGCTTAAGTACAACGTGCGCTTGCACTAATCTATACTAATCTTATAAAGCTGAAGAGTTTGTTTGTTTGAACGCGCTTATCTCAGAAACTGCTAGACCGATTTGAAAAAATATTTTTGTGTTGGATAGCTTATTTATCGAGAAAGGCTTTAGGATATAAAACCAGACGCTGCGACGGGAGGGGAGGGAGCAATCTCAAAACGCGCGGACGAAGTCGCGGGGGACTGCTAGTATGAAATAATTGGGTACTTTATCTTACATATAAGAACATATATTTTTTTATACGCCATATACGTACCTACGAGAATGTATAGTAGCAGGGGCTCTATTTTTGAATCACTCGCTTGAATATGGCGTGTGATTTTCGTTAGAAAACAAAAAAAAAATAAACAAAATGAATCAAAGCGCAGACGTGACACTTACTCTAAAATATATTTATCATTTTTTAAATCACTCCCGTGTCATTAATTCCTCACGCAAAAAGATTTTTGCGAAAATCAGATATTAATCATGATTAGTATCTGATTTTCGATTGCAAATCAGTTTTAAATCATCAGTTCACGCCATCTTGACGCGAGTAATTTAAAAGTAGGGCCCCTGATATTTTGTATTTAGTGAGTAAAACTGTGGTTAAACTATGTACTTATTAGGTGTTTGGTACTAAAAGTGTTATTATTATTAGTTGTTGGGCTATATTGGTGCCAGCTCGATCAGGTATGATCTATTATGGTGCCCTTATATTTAAATTTCACTGCTTAGTCCCGTTGAGTCTTTAAATTGTCAGATGTCAGTGGAGCGTGATATCTGCTATCTCATCCGGGTGCCTGATGTGCCGTCCGAGATGGATACTTCTTTTGCTCATAAGCGGCCCGCATGAGCAGAGGATATGCATGGCCGTTTCTTCTTCTGTATTACAGAATCTACATAGAGCGTCTTCGGTCATGTTCATATTGGCCAAAATGTTTGTTCAGTTTGCAATGGCCAGTTAGTATTCTGGTCACTGCACAAGCTTTGTATCTTTCGAACTTTTACGACCGACGACCCGTCTGGTGTAGTGGTCGAGAAATCGCCTACTACGCAGCGGGTGCGGGTTCGATCCCCGCACAATACAAACATTTGTGTGCATGAACATGTCTGTTTGTATTGGTCTGGGTGTTTTCTATGTATATCATTTATGTATTTCCAAAAAAAAGAGTATTTAAGTATTATATCCGTTGTCTGGCACCCATAACACAAGCTTTGAGTAGCTTACTTTGGGGTTAGATGGCGTTGTGTGGGAATGTCCAAAGGATATTTATTTAACAGTTCTTTAGCTACATTGTTGTTGTAACCTCGAATTAGTGCTTTTGAGTGTTCTTGTCCTTGTGTAGACTTCCACGACTCAATAGCCTCTTGCTTACAGAGGGTGGTTAGAAACGTAGTGGCGCGTTGTTTCGTAATGCCACAGAATGGTCCTACGCTGATTTGGTTATCGGCTCCTTCTCTAGCAAGTTCATCTGCTACTTCTTTTCCTTTAATCTTTGAATGCTCTGGTACCCATGTAAGTGTGACTTTGTTGGTGTTTCCCAGTTCATTCAATATCTCAGTGCATGTTTGCACCAGTTAAGACATTTATTCGAAGGATTTTAGAGCCAGCAATGCAGCTTGGCTATCTAAGTTGATGTAGATGTGTTGTTTCCGGAGTCTCTTCTTAAGGTTTATCTCTGCACATTTGTTTATGGCAAAGACCTCGGCTTGGAAGATGGAGGTTTCAGTCTCAATGTTAACACTTACTTTGAGCTTAGGCCTCTCTCCGTAGACCCCACAACCTACATTATTTCCTTTTTTGGATCCGTCCGTGTACCAGACGTGACTACCTTTCTTAAATGACATGTGGCCCTCAAGCCATTTGTCTCTAGAAGGTATGTTTACGGAGTATAGCTTAGTAAAGTTACATTCCGTATGAATGTCGTCACTAGAAATGCTTAGTAGTCTGTTTTCAAGTACTGATTCCTCGAGTCTTATCAGATTTTGAGTAGCCTATCTGACTTTTGTGCGGGAGCAAATTCTATAAGTGCTCTGCTTGGCCACTTTTTGCACATGTAAATGCAGAGGTGTTAGATCCAGCAGAGCGTTCAAAACAGCCCCTGGTGTCGTAGACAGTGCTCCAGTTGCTGTAATGCAGGCAAGCCTTTGCAGGAAGGTCAATTTCTGTAGTGTTGTCGCTTGGTTGACCTTGCTGTACCAGACGGCAGGTGCATAATATGTTATTACTGGTCTCACGACCGCTGTGTACAGTCATAGGGCAATTTTGGGTTTTAGTCCCCATCTTGACCCCGCCATTCGACAGCAGCTCCACAGAGCTATTTTGGCTTTTTGAATGATATTATCTAGGTGCAAGTTACAGGTAAGTTTTTGGTCAAACGTTACCCCTAGATACTTTGATTCACTTGAGTAAGGAAGAATTTTACCGTTTAACTTTGGATTCACCCGTTTTTCCAGTTTTCTCTTCCTTGTGAATGGGATTATCACTGTTTTATCTGCATTGATAGATAATTCGTTTTCTCTACACCAATTACTTATGGTGTTGAGAGCGCCTTGCATTAGACTAGAAATTGTGCTAAGGCAGGGACCTCTGATGATCACTACTGGATCATCAGCATAGCCTTGGATATCATAGTCTTTTTCTGCCATCTTAACAAGTATTTGGTCTACTGCTAGGGTTCATAGAAGTGGAGACAGTACTCCTCCTTGTGGACATCCTCTCGTGGCTAGGAATTCAAGCTTTGAAGCATTGAAGGTAATGTTTGCTACTCGATTTGAGAGCATGTTTTTACCCATCTGATGGTGCTTTCATCTACCCCTTTTGCCTCCATTCCATTAAGAATGGTTTCTATAATGCACCTTCAACATCTAGAAAAGCACACAGGGCTGTTTGCTAGGAATTTTTGCACCTTGTCGACCA
The DNA here is from genome assembly GCA_963924145.1 of Pyrausta purpuralis. Classification (NCBI taxonomy): domain Eukaryota; kingdom Metazoa; phylum Arthropoda; class Insecta; order Lepidoptera; family Crambidae; genus Pyrausta; species Pyrausta purpuralis. Next base: position 21,004,571 of record OZ001656.1, read on the forward strand.
GATCGAGGAAGGCTGTTTCAGTGGATTTTCCCTTTGGGAATGCATGTTGGTTGATACTTAATGGCCTGTCCACTAAGTATTTGACCCTAATGTGCTGGTCTACAATCCTTTCCATGGCCTTAATTAGGAAGGATGTTAGGCTTATGGGTCTTAAGGATTTGGGTTATGAGTAGTCTCTCTTCCCTGTTTTTGGTATTAAACGTACTTTGACCCAATTCAATGGTTCTGGTGTAGTGACTTGCTCTGAAATTTTATACCAGATGTGGCAGAAGCAGGTCATTTCCTTTTTGCAGCAGAGCAGGAAAAATGCCATCTTCTCCCGCTGCTTTAAATGGTTGGAAAATTTTCAAAGCCCATCTAATCTGGTTAGGCCTAAAGATATTAGCGGCCTTATTCTAGTCTGAGCATTTTGCCCTGTGAAATTCATCATTTCTTTGGGTGTAGCTTTGTGTGTCGATTTGGTACAAACTCGGAAAGTGTTATGACCTAAGGAGATTTAGAGTCTCAATCTCAGTGTTCGTAAGTATGTTATCTGGCTTTTTAAGTAGTCCAAGATATTTATTTGGGGTCTTAGCAAATATTTTGTGAATTCTTGCTCTCCTTAGTGGGTTTGGGCAATTTGTTCACAAAAGCGTCGCCAAGAAGCTCTTTTGGCTTTTCTGACTTGTTTGTTATATTCTGTAAGGGCCTTGCCGTACTGGTCCCAACTGCACGGTTTGGCCCGGTTGAATATACGGCGTGTGGTGGTTCTGAGCTTTTCCAGTTTTTTGTTCCACGACACGGGTGATTTGTTTGGCTTTATTTCTCTTTTGGGACAGCTCTGTTCGTAGGTATCTATTATCCCATTGCTGAGCATCTTGACCGCGGCATTAAGAAAGTCAGATGTTTTAATAGTTTTGGGTATGCCCTTTAGATTCTCGCTGAGTATGGTTCTATACTTATCCCAGAAGATGTCTTTTGGATTTCTCACTCTTATGTGTTGAGCTTCTGCTAACCCGGAAACATCAAAAAGTATATGTCTATGGTTGGACATTGAATTCTCGCTGCTGACGTGACATTTTGTTACACATTTTGACACATTTTTTGTTGCGAATGTTAAGTCTAATACTTCTTGTCTATATTTGTTACGAATGTTGGTGTGTGGCCATTGTTTAGGACATGTAGACAGTTAGTTAGTAGAAAATCGGATAGTAGCTCACCTCTTTTGTTCGTATCCGAGCTCCCCCAGATGGTATGGTGGGCGTGAGCATCGCATCCCACTATCATCTCCGACTTTTGTCTTCTAGAATAATCCAGGACTTTAGTCAGTTCTTCAGTGAGATCCTGCTTATCACCAGGAAGATATGCCGAGCAGAAAAGTACTTTGGAACTATTCGGCCCTTTGACTACTGCGTATGCGATGACTGTATCTTCGCTGAAAAGTTCTGGAACAGGTAAGAAGTTAATATTTTTTGTTAAATACGATGCAGGCCTTAGGTTTGAGGCCTTTATCGTATACAAGGATCTTACCCGCATGTTCAGACCGGCTACCACGGAATCGGCATTTATTCATGGTTCTTGAATCAGAGCGATGTCCAGGCCACCTTCACAAACGATCTTCCCTACAACCGCAGAGGCTGCAATAGCGTGGTGTAGATTGGCCTGGAGCTCCGCCAGCCCCTTTGGGCGTTGAGGTTGGTGGGGATTACTGGCTGTGGGAGCCGCGGCGCCCTTGTGTGCCCCGCCGTCCTCGGTTTGTTCCCCTGCTGTGTCCCCTTCCTCTGGATGGATGTGCGAAAAAATGTGCGTCACTCGTTCGTTTGTTTGATCGTTGTAATAATGAGATGTATTAAATCGAATATTTAATATTTTTTTATCAGGGATAATATTTTAAAAGTTATAAAGATATTGTGTACATCATTGGATTAGCAAAGAAAAACCGGTCGAGTAGACTACTGATGCCATGCGTTAAGATTGACACCATGCACCGACTTCAAATTAGATTGTTTCTACTATTAGCGTTAATTTAGTATTTTTACTTTTTTAAAGTGTTTGAAATTTTATGAAAAAAATGTTGTCATCGATTTTTTACTGTTTAACTGACAATATATTTGATTGATTTAATTAAAATTAATTTTAATATTACTACAATCTACTTCTTAGTGTAACAAATACTTTAATAAAAACCACGCGAGATACTCGCGAACAAACATACATGCATAAACATACAGGACCCTTATTTTTTAATCACTCGCTTGGATATGGCGTGTGATTTTTGTTAGAAAGCGTACTTAAAATCAACGAGAACCAAGCAAAATATATAAGTAAATACCTTGGACGAATAAACCACTGGACGCGCAACGACGGGCTATTTCGCTTGTGCCCCCTTAGCCACGAAGCGGGCTTTTTGGCATCACTTGCAGATGACGTCTTGTCAGTATGGTGACAGAGCTCAGTGAGAAACATTGTAGAAAAAAATGGGTAAATGTGCCATATTTTTGTGTAAAAATTATAGCGGCCACACAAAACATATTTCTTTTCATCCGTGACTAACTTTTTATCCCAATAAAGCTGTTATTTTTCTTGAAAAAAAGTGAAATGTGTTTTCCAAGAGAAATGTTACATTGCCATTGAAAAAGTAGTGGTCAGTTACTACAAAATCAACAAGATAACGTATACTTAATACGGTAGGATTGTCGTATGTTCATCATTCGTTCCCTTGTCACTTTAGTATTAATTGTGCTTGACAATTGTCGATAAATCATATCGATAAACATACTATTATTAAATTATTAAAATAATAAATCTTTAAAATATTTCACTCGAGAGCAGATAAAGATAATCTTAAAATACAAGTTTGCTTTAAAATTTTAAACTTTATGTTTTATGACTATATATCCTAAAAATATAATTTCAGATTTCCTGTGGATCCATTAAGGAAAAGAAAGTGGGTCGAAAGAAGACAAAATGGATCCCCACAAAACATCACCGAATATCCATATAAGACCAGTGTGATTTAATGCCAACGCAAAAATCTACTGCTTAATTATCCCATAGATGGATTTAAATGGTGCTGGGCTGTATGTACGGACAACAGTACGTCAAGGTAAACACTGCGGTATCTTATACAATTGTAAAAAGGGCTAGTTGCAACAAAAGTGGATAACCTGATGTGCTGTCGACTGTACTTATGGGTGGTTTCAAAATGTCTTAGGAAATTCTAGTTAGGGTTACTTGCCAGATCGTTCATATAAACGTTCTATGTTTCAGTTGTTCATTCGATGGTTTGTGCATTAAACATTTCCATAATGTAATTAATTCTTTTGGTGATAAAAATTATTATGACTTTTTACAAAAGGTTCGATCATTCATTTGTTCCACACATATCGATAAAAAAATATCGACGTTTTCATGCACTAAATGTCAAAAATTGACACGACAAGCTCCCCCCGCCCCGCAGAAATTGGCTAATGATGTTTTCATATATTCGCTCTTGCGTTTCATATCCAGTGGTTAATTCATCTAAGGTAAATACTCACAAAATTAAGTTATATTTATTTTAATTACTTCTGTGTGGAATCAAACTGTTTTATTCGTTTGTGTTTAACTCGAAAATAAGACATTAATCAATGCGTATTACACGCCATTTTGAAGCGAGTGATTCGACCATAAATATTAAATATAATTAAAATAAAATCGACTCATAATAGAATAGTCAATGCCAGTTAGTTATCCGACACCTGTATGCAAACGGAACCCTTATAGTTTCGTCTGTCTGTCTGTCTGTCTGTCCGTCCGCATGTCACAGCCACTTTATTCTAAAACTAACTATCTACTAGTATTACACAGTTAAAACTTAGTAAAGGGTGCTCCCAGACATAAAAATAAAACCAAAAAAAATGTTTTATGCGGATTGGGTGTTAATATATAGGTCTTTTAAAATGACATCGAGGTTCTTAAAAGGATTTTCTCTAAAATCCTAACGTTTTAGAGATAAACGCTTGCAAAGTGGTAAAATGGCGTTTTGTTGGACTCTTACACCATCTCTGTGATTCGACTTTGGAATTCTCTCCCCAATGAAATCAGAATGTCCCCCAATAAATTTACTTTTAAAAAGTCTCTCCGCACTCACTATCTTAACCTTGGCTCTTATCAAAATTAACAACCATTTTCTTTTATTTGTGTTTTTGGATGTCGTCAATTTTAAATATTTTGAAAATTTTATCTTGTTTGCCTTTGGAAAAGGGTATATCTTTGTAGGTGTTATATATAAATATTGCGGTTCAGATTTTCCAGCTATCAAAACTAGCATGCAAATATTTTACAATCTTATTAAATTATTAACTACGAATTATAATATTATCATTACAATGTCTCCATTATATTATTATTTAAGTCACAAGTTTTCTACATTAATTATATAAAAATTACATTGCAATTAAATTAATAGCATTTTAATAAAAAGTCAATTTAAAATTATATTTAGAATACCTACGTCATATTTAGAAATTCATCCACCTTAAAAAGCATTGTTCTTTTATGTTCATTACCTTTATCATTCATAAATTTTATATTTATTAAGTACATGTTTTCTATGTATGTTTATTAGTCTTTTGCTTATGTATCCTATTAAATATTTGTGTAATATTAGTATGTATGTTTATGTTAGTGCATTTTACTTCTTTTTTTACCATTCTTCTCACATATTATTAATACCCCGCCACTGATTAGCATTGTGTCCGCCAATGGTACAACTTACAGTGAATTTTTTTTAAATAAATAAATAAAATGAGAGTCCCTCTCATCTAACTGTTAAACTAATCGAGTGTAAATTCAGGAAAATAAGTTTCAAGACTTTCAAGGAAAATGAGTTTAAACGAGATCGAGCTAGTAGTTTATGAGATACAGCACATTTTCGATCACCGCAGACATAACTTTGTTATTCATACAAGTTCCTTTTAAAACAAAGTTATATTTGATGTAAACAAAATATTGTGGTATTTTGGCTAAGTGGAAGTAAGTGGATCTCTTATTCAGTTAAAGTTGGCATGAAACCCTCAGTGCGCGAGCCAGACTCGCACATGGCCGCTTTTCTTCGATAATTCCAAGCAAATTTCGTTGAAAAGTGCTTAAGCGCCAAAAACCTTTATCTTACGTTGCTTACAATAGTATATCTATCTATTTATATTATGAACGACCAAAGAATTAATCTCTAAGCTTCAGGAGAGATTGTGAATATGTGGTTGGTTCGTTTACATAGCAGAGGTGATACTTCCAAAGAAAAAAATATTGTTTAGGGCATCTTACGTTCGTACATTTGTGTCCACAAACGACGTTATTCAGCAGAGATTTTACTGAACAAAATATAATTGTACATCAGCGCTTTCATAAAAAAAACATGGCTTTACTCGTATTATTACCATGATAGGCACCGGTCACAACCACAACATATTTTTTCATAGCTGTATAGAGTTTCTTGTAGGTACCTAAAAAATAAATTCACTTGGAATATCAGAACGTAGTCCTTAAAATGAATTTAATTCTGTAATAAAGTAAAACTTCGTAGAAAAAAGGCATCATTCATATTTGATTTTCTGTAATAGGCAATACATCTGAGTCTATATACATATTCAGTTTGATTTATGAGGCACACAGGTGGTTTACGTACATATAAGTACTTACAATAAAATGATTATGTAAGGGGTCCTTGTCTTCTGTTGTAAGTACGGAAACCTTAAACTTGTGTGTTCTTTGGCCTAGTTAAAGCTTCAATATACAATAGAATAGCTTTTCACAGATATATAGGTATAGTCTCGGGTTTGGGTGTTATGGAACCACCGTTTTTTTTGAATTCCATAACACAAGTGCATTGACTACTTACTTTGGCATTAGAGCAATGTATATGATGGGTGTCCTATTATTGATTTATTACGCTAATTAAAGTTTCTTAATGATCTAATGTAAGTTAAATTTATGCGAATAGCTCTGTCTGTGTATCTATCATTTCAGGGGCTACCCGGATTCTTAACGCGCACACTAGCGCCACTTTAGTAGAAAAATCATAACTCGTTAAATAAAAGACCAATCAAAAACCTGGTAAACACGATTGTAGTACAGGTAGTTTAGTTTATGAATACGTTTATTTTTTTTTCTAAAGTAGCTATCTTATAGTTATCGTTAGGATTTATTTATACTTTGGCTATTTGATGCTTTTGTGGGGGAGAAATAAATATGAATTTGTAATAGAGTAATTTATGTTCAGTCATATTATCATAATTATGTTATTATAACATAACTTGTTTTCATTACATTAGAATAGAGACAGAAACTTCTGGATAAATCAAATTAACTTACTCATATCTTACCCTCTTAATTTATAAATAAGTGATTGAAATATTTGATTAAACCTCAAAGTGTTGCTGTAATAAGGAAATAAAAAATATATAATAAATATTGCGTTTATGTACGTTCACGCTTGTTATAGTTCCATTTATTTCAATTTATTGTTATTCCAAAAATACAAAAACAATATCAAAATAAACTCATATAATTTTGCACGTGATGACATACATATAAATTTAAAAGTTATTGAAATATTAGTGTCACTATACAGATTTAAGCATTGTTGTTTACTATTATCGGAACACAAAGAAGCCTCATAAGCTCAACTGAATAACACATGGGAAATTAACAGATGCCAGTTTTTATCACCAACACATTATTTCATTAGTCCTTCAAACCTGTAAATAACAATGCCACAAATTTTAATTGTGCCCTACGCTGATGTGTTTTAAGTAAAACTTACCAATAATTATAAGCTTACTGGTGTTTCAGAACGGTTCCCTAATTATACGATAAAGTATCAAAGCTTTAAAGTTTAATGTACCATTTTACAATATTCTGTGACTATGAACAATAAACTAAACAATTAGTAAAATTAACACTTCATTGAACTATTTTTGGATATTTGTTAAGTAGCAATTAGCGAAATATACAAAAAAAAACTCATTTTCTACTAAAAACAGTTTAACATTGAAGCTACATAACATAAATGTGACTAACTGTACCAGTTATTTATAGAGTTACTAAACATAAAAAGTTCTTATAATAAACTTTATTGCAAATAAAGTGTAGACAGTTCACATACTCTGTCTATAAAAAATAAGCGTCATAGTTGTAAAATGAAGTAATTTCGCGCAGTAACCGGCGGTAAAAGTTATGTAACTGTACAGAACCGCGTTTATCTCGGCGAAGTAGACTAATGTCGGGGCTGTCATAACCTTCAGGCGCAAGTGGTCTACCACAAACTAATAGGAGTCTGGTAAGCGCTTCTACGGGTGCGATCCACTAGACGCTTGTAACAACTACGCTCACGGCAAACCGTTTTCCCATTCTACCTGGTTTGCAGCGTTGCCATTTTAGGGCTTACCTTTTACCTTTAGGGCTTTGGCTTGAACGGGTTATCGTAGGCTTTACGAAAGCGTAATTCGTGACATAATCAATTTCGCGGTCACGAATAACGTTGACGAAGTGGAACGCCATAATTAGTGTTTAGGGTACTGCGCACATCTAGTGGAACACACTGAAGGACGACATTTTTTCAAGTTTAAGACCATTTGAATCTGCACCTCACTTATATACTCACCTAAGTTGCAAATTCCAAGATGATTGAACAAGCAACACTTTTAATTATATTTTTAATAATTTTCTTTTCATTTTTAGAAGACTTACAGTAAGAACAAGATTTCTTCAAACTATAAATAATAAAAGATAATAAGAAATGCAACCTATTTTACGCAAACAATTTCTTTTTGGAGTCGGTACTGTGATAGTTGATGCTTGATGGTCAAAGTGATGGCACCGACTCCAAAAAGTTTTTTTGTTTTTTGCGTAAAATAGGTTCCTTTCCTTTCAATAGTCAAGAGTTTATTTTAGACTTTTTAGTGCATTTTGGTTTTGAAGTCGGTTTTTACTTTTTTTTCAAGTTTATTTTATATCTTCATTTTTAGTGATTACGTAAGAGGAGGGAGGAGGGGGGGAGTAGCACCTTATGATTCTATTTTTTAAAAAGCTTCAAATTACCTATCATAAATTACGTCATTATAATTACTGAACTCTTAAGCGTTACGGAGTTCCACCATCAGCTCAGCCCCACAAGATATTGACTATCAGACGTAACAACACGTCAACATTAAAATTCTAGTAAAGATACATGATCATCATCATAATCATTATCAGCCAAAGAACGACCACTGCTGAACATAGGCCTCCGCCACGGCTTATCACAGCGACCGATCACTAGCAGTCTGCATCCAGTTTGATCCTGCGATCTTTATAAGGTCGTCTGTCCATCTTGTTGGTGGATGTCCCACGCTGCGTCTCTGGTCGAAGGGTCTCCAATCTAGAACTTACCTGCCCCAACGGCCATCAATTCTTCGCGCTATGTGCCCTGCCCATTGCCACTTGAGCTTACTGAAACATTATACGTGCCTTTAAAATTTGAGGGTTTCCCTCGATTACACCAAGATCCCATTATCAGATGCCAAATTAGAAAAAAATGGACAACTAGAAGTTATATCCCCTAAGTTGACGAAAAAAAATTTCGAATCGGTCGACAAAAGACTGAGATATGAGGTAACATAGATACAAAAAAACCATACAGTAGAATTGATAACTTTCTACTTTTTTGAAGTCGGTTAAAATGAAACCCATTTACATATCTCCACTGGTAGGCTGTAAGTATAAAAGTAAAGCGCTAGCAAATTCTGAAGCGTTGGCTGTTCGATATAAAACAATTACGTTCAACGAAAGTCACTAAATGAATTGCCCTAAAGGCAGGTCATGAAGTCACCGAAGTATGATTATAAAGTTGTTACTATTTTTTTCTAACAATATTTCAGCGTTAGCAGCAGCTGGGTTTGATATAATATGAATTGTAACCACTGCTGAGTATTGCAGTTTCCATTATATACTTCCTTATGTATCATACACGTGAATTATTTCATATTTTCTGGTCCGGCGGTCTGAGTCCCTCGTGCATGTCAGAGAGAGTGATGGTGATGCCATACTCGAAATACGAATTTCTGTAGTAGGGCTGCAAGCATGGGGCCCTAACGCAAACTGTTATTTATTTTCTCGTCGACAGAACTGCGCGCGTGACGAATGAAAATTCACCCAGTTGGTATACCCATTTATGGTTATACTTAAGGAAGAAAATGAAGATGTATGTTGCTCTGGCATATCAATTTTTCAATACTGTGCTCTCGTGTTGTGCGGGGAAAGGGCACAAATCGTATAAATACTAACTTGAGTTGTTTTGCACAATGATTGAGCCTGTACAAGAAAACTTTTTCTTGTACATAGGGTATGTTCCATCATGCCGTGTTGGACTGCTAGATGGCCCTATAGCATTTCATACAATTTTACTTGCCTTAATTGTATGCAAAATGCATTATGTCTCTAGACAGTTGTAAATGGGATTTAAAATACGACCTCCGTGGCGTAGTGGCTAAGCACGCTTGGTTTCAAGGCGTCGCCGCTCCCAGGTTCCGAGTTCGATTCCCGGTCGGATCAATGTTGAAATCAAAATTTACGATATTGTCTTGGGTCTGGGTGTTGTGGTACCACAGGAATTTCATAACACAAGTGCATAAGACTCCAGCGGAATGGGTCACTTTCTCCCCTTGCATAAAATTCAACTATTTTTATTTTTGGACACCAGTCACATACATTTCTCTGATCCCAAAGTACTACTTACTTTATAAAACACACGATTAGAAGGACAGTAACGGTACGGAAGACAACAGAGTACATAAAACGCGGACGATATCAAATATTTCAAATCATTGTTAAAGATATCGATCGATTTTTTCTCACGGACAATAATAATAATAAAAGAACGCAACCTTAACCTTAGGTGGAATTGTGTAAAGCAATCGTATTCATTTGTCAGTTCAAAACGTACGATATGATCTGTCAAACCTTTTGTTCTTTGCCATTTGACAGAGCATACTGTACGTTTTTAACTGTCAAATGAATACAATTGCTTTACACAATCGCAACCCTGGTCACCAAAACTACCACAGGTTATGTCGAATTTCAGGTTCTATATTGTCTCATGAGATAGCGCTATGAGTGACAGCTAAAGGTGGGAGTGAGTAAGAAGATTAATGAACAACAAATATGCGGCAAGCCGCCCCCGCCTGCCTAATAATCTGTGCAATAATCGATCAAACTAAAAAAAAATATCGTCAAAGACAAACAAAGTGTGTATGTGTAATACTATGTATGGCGAGCAACCGAACATTATATTGTTAGATTTTAAATTGTTAAAAATAAGACCAATTGTATTTTTTTAAATCAGTGACCATAATAAACACGTTTTTTATGTTTAGCTAATCTTAAAAACATGGATAGCTTGTTAATATAATAATATGATGTGACTCAATTATCTTTCACTCCATGTCTGATCGTAGCAATAAAAACTAAATTACTCTTCCACCCTAGGGATGGAAAAGTTGTTTTCCACCCGTCTATCTTTTTATGAAAATTCGATTTTCCGAACAGAAGAGATGAAAAAATATAATAATAAGAGCTCGTATGTATAGTATCCTTGTAAAAATCTTGCCTGCACGAATCTATAGTTTGTTGCCTTTTTGCTCGAGGAAAATTTTAAGAAGTAAAATGTGGTTGTTTTTAACTCATTAATTTGAGAATGCTGTTCTATCTCAGCCACATATTTTAATATAATTACTTACTCATAAAGATGAAATAAGAAAAATTTGTGCACGGGCGGGACTTGAACCAGCAACCTTTTGGCTGACTGGGCCAAACGCTCTTACCAATTGAGCTAACACGCCGTCAGTCCGACCCTACGCAACTTATGGTCTCTTATGGATACGTCATTGCGTGACGCTTAGCGCCATCTAGCCGTCTGTTTATAACACAGTGGGCCCAAGCAGTTTTTCTTTACAGAATAAATTCAACTTGAAAATTGATTCGCTTCTAGTGGTTTAGAATGTTTAGTCCCGCCCGTGCGCAAATTTTTGTTTTCTTATTTCATCTTCATGAATATAAGATATGACAATGTGAGTGTTAAAAACATTCTAAACCATAATTACATACTTTTATATTTACATCAATGGTACGGTATGTTCTGAGTTAAAGGAGTTAACCATACTTATCAAATTCAACAGATCTTAAAAAGGTATCTTCCATTTACTTATTCAAATTATGATTGCATATGACGCCACATATATCCTTCTTCCAAATATTGTATCTAGATACTAAGTTATAAGCAAAATTATTACAATTTAATATATTATAAAATTAATAAAATAGTCATTCTATTAACAAGAATGCGTCGAGCAAACTTTCATCGTGTCACATTAAAATGTTTGAAGGGAATTGCGAAGGCTTTAGTTGGTAAACCTGGGCGCTGAAAGAGTTCCATACTGACCCGCTGCCATCCTCCGGCAGCAGATACTCGTAACATTTTCTCCTGGGAAAAAAATACTAAGCCAAAATGCATACAACGTATTCTTATGTTAGTAATTTTTAAACTTAAGGCATATTCGAGTACGATTACTCGAATATGCCATGAGTTCGTTTCTATAGGCCCAGATAATGATAGGTTAAAATGTGAGGCATATTTTTTATTACTCAGAGAATCTTCATATCAATTGACAGCTAAAGGACGTCATTTTCAGCTGCCTCGGTGGCGCAGAGGTCGCAATTTAAAGCGACAGCTGCGCCTGAGGTCCTGGGTTCGATTCCCGAGCCGGGACAAAAATTCTATTAACAAGAATGCGTCGAGCGAACTTTCATCGTATTACATTAAAATGTTTGAAGGGAATTGCGAAGGCTTTAGTTGGTAAACCTGGGTGCTGAAAGAGTTCCATACTGACCCGCTCCATAGAGTGTGCACTTGTGCACTATAATATGTGCCAAGCAGTCAGTTATTCGTTGTGACTGGCCACCGTAGTCGAAATAGGCTATTGGAACTATTTTTTTTTTCATGGCCATGCCGTGACTGTACCTGGAACGTGTCAGACATGAAAAGAACACGCTACGCTCCACCTTGCCCACTATAATACCCATCAACATAAAAAAGTCATAAAAGACATTTATTTAAGCAAAGGCCCATTGAGGATACCTTTACACGTCCCAATATAAACCCTACCACAGCTTCGGGACATTTTTGGGCTAGTGATGAGAAAAAGTTGCCCAACAAACTCAGTCACACACCCACACAAAGCATGTAATACCCATACGAGGGTCAAACTGAAAGTTCTTAGAACTGGCCACTTATAAACAATATAATAAAAAAAAAAATCTAAAATTTGAAAATAGAACTCATTGCTAATATTACTGAGTATATATTTCATTCATTTGTCATTTGTTTTACGATTTGGCGGCAAATTGAAAATTGTCTGTGTCACGTCAACATGAATTTAACACGAGAAAATTTTCGTGCAATGATTTTTTATGACTTTCGATGTCATTTAAGTCAACAAGAAAGTTATGATAGACTACGATTGGCCTTTCACGATGAAGCCCCATCTCGTGCGACTGGTTACAACTGGTTTAATGAGTTAAAACGTGGTCGCACTAATCTCACTGATGATGTACGTGAGGGACGGTCTTCTACGGCGACGACTGAAAATAACATCTGTGTTGTGCGGCGTATGATAGAGACTGACAAAGGAGTGACCTATCAGCAGATTCGGACAAGCTTAGGCATCGGTATGAGTCAAGTGCACAAAAGCCTCCACGACCATTTAGCGGTCAGGAAGCTTTGCGCCCGGTGGATACCTCATAATTTGACTAAGGCTCAAAAACTCCATCGTGTGGATTGGTGCCGTAAAATGATTGAAAGATTTAACGGAGGTGACTCAAATGCTGTGTTCGACATACTAACAGGTGACGAAAGCTGGATTTACTGTTATGATCCTGAAACCAAAAGACAATCTGCTCAGTGGGTGTTTCCTTTCGAGGAGTTGCCAACTAAAGTGAAGAGAGATCGAAGTGCGGGAAAAAAAATGGTGGCCTCGTTCTTTGGAAGGATAGGTCATTTCGCAACAATTGTGTTAGAGGATCAAAAAACAGTTTCTGCAGAATGGTACACTACCAATTGTTTGCCACTTGTCTTGGAAAAAGTTCGAGAGAAACGACCTCGCAGTAGGATCCTCCTTCACCACGACAACGCCTCGTCGCACACCGCCAAGCGAACGATCGACTATTTGGCGACATCAAACGTTGAATTACTGGGTCACCCGCCGTATAGCCCCGACCTCGCGCCTTGTGATTTTTATTTATTTCCAAAAATTAAAGAAAAACTTAAAGGAAAGCGGTTTATGAATGCTGAAGAAGCGGTGGCTGCGTATCGCGATGCCATTGAAGAGACCCCTAAGGACGAGTGGGCAAAGTGCTTTTCCCAGTGGTTCCATTGCATGCAGCGGTGTATTGACGTCAATGGACAATATTTTGAAAAGATATAATAAAACTAATAACTGGCTAATGTAATCAGTTTTTGATTTTCTAAGAACTTTCAGTTTGACCCTCGTATGATAGCCGTATGTAATATGTTATTTGCTGGTAGTGAGCGAACAAACCACGATTCGGTTGACATTTTGTTGGTAAGGTTACCAAAGGCTCTGACCCAGAAGTGTCGCGATCAGTCCTACTGTATCGCAGGACAATAAATGTTCAGACTGACACCGCGGCCCCATTTCTACAGCAGGGCGTCGTACACCATCCATCGTCGTACCATGGTACGGTGCCGCCACCAGCACACGGTGCGACGACGTACCGTAGCACGGTGCGGTGTCGTACCGTGCTACGGCGCGACGCTAAACCGTGCCATGGCGTGGCGCTGGACTGTGCGGTATGGTATTGTATGGAGCTTGGAGCCTACCGCCCGAAGAATTGCATCTACCTAACCAGCTACATAATTATGATACATATACATACACATATACAAAAAAAGGGAAAAAAGAAAACATTAATGAAACAACAATATAAATATAAATATTTGACATCACATACATTGCTCTGATCCCAAGATAAGTAGCTAAAGCACTTGTGTTATGGAAATCAGAAACGACGGTGGTACCACAATACCCAGACCCGAGACAATACAGAAAATATCGTTTTCTACATTGACCCGACCGGGAACCGAACCCAGAACCTCACGAGATGGCGATCGCTTGAAACCAGCGTGCTAGCCACTGGACCACGGAGGTCGTCAACAATAATATATAAATAAAACAAAAAGAGATAAAAATACCAGATAGACCACCAGGATTTGAACTCGGGACTTTATGTACACCACCAGGATTTGACCTCGGGACTTTATTACCCACCGAGCAATCATAGCTTTGACAGTGACGGTGAAATTTATTTCTGCATTGGTCTTTAACAGGATGGGAAGAACGCATTTATAACGGTCATCATACGTGATTACAACCCCGTATGCTCACTGGCTTAGGAACGTATCGTGTCATGCACAGAGCGTGTCAGCAGCACCGGCAAAATAACGCGCCGTGCATAACACGCAGCGTTGTTGGTCGACGGAACGGTCTAGTAAAGAAGGTGTCATCATTTTCAATACAAATAATATTTTTTTGCCTGACATGTTCCTAGCACTGTCATGGTTAATTACGGTGTACTGGGTAAAGCCTTTTCAACTTCAAATGTCCAGCAATCAAATCAAAATATCTAATTACTAGCGGTCCCCCGCGACTTCGTCCGCGCGTTTCGAGTTTGCTCCCTCCCCTCCCGTCGCAGCGTGATGTTTTATTTCCTAAAGCCTTTCTCAATAAATAAGCTATCTAACACAGAAATATTTTTTCAGATCGGTTCAGCAGTTCCTGAGATAAGCGCGTTCAAACCAACACACTCTTCAGCTTTATAATATAATTAGCGTAAGCGCACGTTGTACTTAAGCTGCGAACATTATTTTGGTGCGGAGTTATGTTAAAACTGTGATAGCTCCTAAGATATTTATTGGAATCAAATAATATACAGGGCAACTTTGTTCTAAATGAAATGCTCGTGATGATGAATGTATTTATTTTGATAGGAATAAATACCTGTGTGTATAATACACCTCTAAAAATGATGCATTATTTTTTTACAAATTTATTAACATAAAAAAGGTTGTAGTAAGTCAACCATAAAAGAAAGACTTATGCTGTTGCGGACTTTATTATAGAACTCTTAATGCTGAACAATCTTGTCATACATCATTTTTGTGTAACTTTAGAGGTTTCCGCAGCGTACGCAGCGGAAGCTCTCAAAAGGAATATCTTTCTCCCGTTTTCGCAACATTTTTCATTGCTGCTGTGGTCTTGTGAGTCGTATCTTTATGTTATATAGCTTAAAGCCTTTCTCGATAAATTGACTATCCAACATAAAAATAATTTTTCAAATCGGGCCAGTAGTTTTTGAGATTAGCGCGTTCAAACAAACAAACAAACAAACTCTTCAGCTTTATAATATTAGTATAGATTTGTGAGCGAAAAACGAAACATGTGAGCGTGTTATTAAATAGCTATTTAACGTTATTAATAACACATTTGCTGACTGAATTATTCAGGTCAATAAACTTCAGACGAAACTCAGTCATCTGACTAACTATTATTTACTTCGTGTTTATTTAAAATATAAACTGCATAAGAGTATTTCTTGGTAGCTATGGGGATAATTAGAACTGTGGTATTTTATTCTTGTTATCATTTATTTTGCTTAAGTACTAGTAAGTCATTAATATTAACGAGTAAAATAATACAAAAAAATACAAATCGAAATGGTATAGTGGATAGTGTATAGTGGTACGGGTTCAATTTTAAAGAAAACCTCCAAATGTATGTATGTACGCTGTTTGGCACACCACTACTAAAGGTTTTTTTTTTAACTCAAAATACCTTTAAAAAACTATCAAATATTTTGTATGGCAGATATAAAATCTTCAAAAACTTATAGTGTCATATCAACCAAAAAACTTACCATACCAAGTTTGGGCTCCCGTGGTACAATTAGCTGATAGTTTGTTTGTACAAAATACCACAAATGATACTTAATATCCTCATTTCCAACCTCAAGTAGCATTTTACAACAATTTCGAGAAATAATAATTTATTTTTGTAAATTATTAACAGGAAACAAAATCCTACAATGTAAACGTATCATTTAGGTATTATCTTTCTTTGATATTTAAGTCTACGACCCTAAGACTTATTTTATTTAACTTCAATTGGGAATTTGTCATTTTTTAACCGACTTCAAAAAAGGAGGAGGTTATCAATTCGACTGTATGTTTTTTTTTGTATGTATGTTACCTAATATCTCAGTCGTTTGTCGACCGAATCGAAAAAATTTTTCACCTACTTAGAGGGTGTACTGTCTAGTTGGTCCCATTTTTTCCATTTTGGGATGTGATGATGGGATCTTGGTGTAATCGAGGGAAACCCTCAAATTTTAAAGGCACGTATAGTGTTTCCTTACTAGAATCTTAATGTTGACGTGTTGTTACGTCTGATAGTCAACATCTTGTGCGGCTGAGCTGATGGTGGAACTCCTTAACGATTAGGAGTTCAGTAATTATAATAACGGAACTTATGATAGGTAATTTGAAGCTTCTTAAAAAATAAAATCATAAGGCCATCACTTTGACCTGACCATCAAGCATCAACTATCACAGCACCGACTCCAAAAAGAAATTGTTTTCCTAAAACGGATTCCTTTCCTTTCAATGGTGAAGAGTGTTTTAAGACTTTTTAGTGTATTTTAGTTATGAAGTCGGTGTTTTAATTTTTTCTAGAGTTAATTTTATTATTTTTTTTTTTTACATCTGTAACAATCGCTTAAATTTTAAGTATGTTATCCCATGCTTTTCGTTCTTTATTTTGTAAATATCTGGATATCTAGAAAGACGGTGAGTGAAGCTTTTAGATCGTGCTTATTCAAATACACTAACCCTACATAATTTTTACGTGCGCAAAACTCGCCACTCATCTTTTAAAGAATCCACATAAGAATGTACCTAACTGTGATTGCAAAAATAATCCTTTATTGTCCCTGTATACTAACATAGAATTTGACATTAATACGAAAACAATGGATAAGTACCATTAAATTATAGTACTTCTATGATAAGTACTGATCTATGATCGGGACCGGCACAAACCTCCGGCCCTTAAAATATAGAAATATTTTTTATTTATTTATACTTTATTGCATAATCAAATTTTTGACAAAAGGTGGCCTTGTAAATTTAGCGCCATTTGGCATTCTCTTCTAGTCATACCTTTGGACTAAGCAGAAATGCTTGTAGTGCAGTGCGACAAAATAAAAAGAAAACGAATTACTATTACAAAAAAAAGGAATATTTTCCACATACAAAAAAATACATACAAATCATTGGTGAGACTTGAACTATCACTAGGTGCTGCAAATTTTAAATTGTGAATTTTTCGTCAGCAAACTGCCATTCATGTGTATAACTTTCGTCAGCAAATTGAAATCCCTTTCGTCTTGTCAACAGATGAGTGCAACTGACGGCGAGCGGCTGACAATCATTCCAGCTTCACCACAAGTAGCCGAGGGTCAGTACACGTGTGAGGTGTCTGCTGACGCGCCTTCCTTCCTCACTGCTCAAGTGCACACGCACATGTATGTTGTAGGTGAGTTATGATTTGTTTAATGACAATCAACACTGGTGTGATAACCTTTATTACTGCATATCATCCCGTAGCAAATCAGCTACTTGAAAAAATACTTTTCGCAAAATAAAAATTAAGCTTCTGCTACTGATGATCTTGCCTCCTGCTTAAATTATAACGTGATTTAAGCCATGCACTTTGCAAAACTAGTGCGGAATGGAGAAAGGGAATTTCAGAGGCAAAAACGATTATTGATTTCAATTTCCCATTCTACAAAAGCTTGTCACTTATCACACGAAAGTTGGTGACGCGTGTAATTGCCCTCTCTCTTTTATCTTTACAGCTAGTAGCAAAACTAGTAAATCATAGTAAATGCCTATAAATAAACTATACGACAGATTACTCAAAACTCATACGTACCACACACACTTGGAGATGTAGATACGTCAGACACAAAGTCGATTTCGTGAACCCTCTTTCGCTGTCTTATCGATTAAAAAAGGCGAAACATCGAAGGTTTAAATTCATCGTACATTCTATAAATCATATATTTTAGAGTAACTTTGACATGATTTTTTGTAATCGGAAAAGACTCATGACAGGATTCGATATAAATACCCATAAAGTAGTTTGTTCAGGATCAGATACTGAATAGATTTCGATTTTTTTATGATATTACCTACCTATCATTAAAAGTTTTGGTTACAAAAATAATTAAAATGCCATATTTTGCAGGCACCTTTTTTAGTCAAAGTGTAAGTTAATATTAGCGAAATAGAGCATTTAAAAAGAATAGACCGCCATATTGGATTTAGAACATTGCATATCCAACCATGCATTGTCATCTAAACTAAGAGTATATACAAAATTTTAGCCGGACAACACACGGTACATTGCAATTTAAATAAAAGCGTGTAATTATGTATAATATTAATAAATAAAATAAAATATGATTAATTTGTTGTGAGAGGTACCTGCCTTTTAGCCGTCATCGTAGCCTTGGTAGATTGAAGTTAGTCCACGCTGTTTATCCGTAAATATTAGTATTACTACTTGTACAAATAAATTATACAAAAGTTCCATAAGAAAATACATGAACATTATTTTGGGTATGTATTTTTACAGGAGTCTGAGGAAGTACGTCGTTCATGTTCCATATTGTGAAACAAAATTCATGGCAATAATATTTCCAATGTATTCTCTATGTGCGAAGTAGGTGGTGGGGAACCTAAATCGATGGCATCGCTTGCAGTGACAAAAAAAACAACGCGACTTTGGGAGACGTCTGTCAGCATTCCTTAAGCAATTTTAATACAAAATTTACTTATCCTTGCATTATATTTAATTAATATGTAATAATTACCCTATACATTAACGTAATTGAATAGAATAATTCGATAATAAACGATTGAAAACGTTGAAATAAATTGGTTTAATTTCTTTTCGTAATGACAGCTAGCCATTAGTCATTTCAACGTCCCCAATACTTTACTTTAGTATTTTACACTGTCGTCGCGCAGTCCCAATAGTCAATCTGCGTTTTCGATATAATGCGACTCCACGCCACCGTGATGCCCTTTTTTATTACAACTTCTTTTTTTTCAATCATATTATAGATATTATTATAAAAATTGTGCGGTTAGGCGCCTATCTTCATACTATGGTTATCGTAAGACTGGACCAGCACTGTCAGTGCGCGGGAAGAAAAGTGTGGAAAAATAAACTAACTGTATTGAAACAAAACGTCCGAACATGGGTGAGAGGGAAAAGAGAGGATGGCGACGTATTGACAGATCCATTCTTGTGATAATGGGGTTGTAAATTGTATGTATTTTATACCAATTGGTTTTGTAATTTAATGTGGATTTAAATAGTATTAAAATCAAAAGCGTTTACTATAAAACCAAATTCGGGGCATACTGACCATCGATACATCAATCTACAGATAGTTTGTGCTTACTCTACCCTCTGCAGTAAAAACTATAGGGTCCAAAGTTCCTACGTCTGTAGACAAACAAAATTTATTGCTTCGTGATAGTTTATCCTATAGGGAAAACCAGTGTGAAGTCGAGCGTGCAACACCAACATAGAAGTTAGCAGATACTATACATACATACAGGATATATCTGTGACATACAGGATGGAATTTTTTACATTGCCGTAGCCCTATTATTGACATACGTATAAATATACAAGAAAAATACTCTATAGAAAAAAACTTTTGTTTATGGTACAACTCAAATACATTTTGTTGGTAGCGGCAACTGGTTACCTCATGGTGTCCTGGCGAATATAGTCTATAGACTCAAATTTGCTATCACCTTGCGTCGTCTTTTGTTTTAGGTGACGCTTCGTTGTTGTGTAGTGTGTGCATGCGCTTTTCGTGAAAACCTGGTCGAGGTTCAATTAGTGTAGAAATATACCAATAATAGTTCTACAGCTAATACTAGAACATTTCACCTGAATAAAATATTGTTTTCACGGCTCTTCCTACCGGATGACGCCCTTGCGCCGTTAGCCGTTATCAGTTCTATGGCTGAGCGAGCTGTAGGGCGTAGATTGTTGGGCCAGGAAAATAAGCATACCTCAGTTTAGCAATTAGTAACCTGTCATAATCAAGATAATATCATTATCCAAAATAGTTAACTAATAACGACACTCCGTCGATTGCGTAGCGCACACAAATCTCAGAACAAGGTTTTCGTCTAGATCTTCCTTCTGTCATTATGACCGCTTCTGTCTCTTTAAGCACACGAGCGTTCGAAGTTGCGTCAAAGACTCTCAAGATGTTCAATCTAAAATAGACTAACTAGCATTGATAATCGACACACCGTAAGGTATTTTATTTTGAAATACTAAGATATAAGGCTAATTTTCAATCACTTTTATAATATATAAGGGGCACGAAATATATTACATAGAAAACCTGTGTTACGATACCTATACTTTCTTGGAATCTTTTAATAAATCCAATATTCAGGTTTCATGTCTAATCTGCAGACAAGGACGACGTATTTTGATAGATTTTTCTAAGAATCATATCCCTAGGATGAAAGTGTAAGTTACATATTTTATGTAAGGAATGTTGGTCGTAATTGATTTAAAAAGAATAATTTTAAGAAGTCACGCGGGGAGGCTGACCACATTGATTATGTAATGGTTTTGAAAAAAGAGACAATTGGTATGTGATGCGAAAGGGGAACTCAATGGTTTTTTCATAAGCGGAAAAGAAATTAGTTATGAATTGAAATTATTAGGTATAGTCGATTTTTATATTAGAGTTATAACATCTATAATACATATAAAAACGAATCGCAAAATGTGCTTGTTATAGCGCATAACTCAACAACGCCTAGACCAATTTGGTCGATTCTTTTTTTTAAAATATTCGTTGCAGTTCAAGGATGGTTTTTACGGCGAGCAAAATTCGAATACTTGCCGGTTAAATCATAAAAACAGCCGTTTTCTTTTTCTCGCAAAATTGTTTTTTTACTACAACGATTTCCATTTGAGCTTTATTGGTATTTTTAGGAACTACTGGACTGATTTGAAAAAAAAAATGTGCTGGCTAGCATATTATTAAAGAGATCTTTAGGCTATAAAACATCACGCTGCGACGGGAGGGGAAGCTCAAAAAACGCGGCCGCAGTCGCGGGGGACCACTAGTTGTAACTAAATAAGCAGTTATGATTGTAGTTGGTGTTTAACTACAAAAGTTTTATACGAACAATTCGATCGAACTTTTTTTTTGTTCTAGATTTGCCTAAAAACGGACCAACAATGCATGGGCTCAGAAGAAGGTATAAGCCGGGCATGAAACTGAAGGTGGAATGCATCAGCCGGGACTCCATGCCTGCAGCCAACCTTTCGTTCTTCATCAACAGTGAACCAGTAAGTGTAGTGTTCGGAATTAACCAAAAGCACTTCAGAGTCATAGCAAGTTGATCGGGACTCTCTAACTATGGGTGACTGCATACTTAAAAGCCATTTGCATCGCGGAACCGAGTAAAAACTAAGTTTAGATATAGCTCGCTTTCAACCTTCGGTCACCGCGCCGCGAACTTCATATTATTTGGTCCCATTAATAGACATAATTATTGTACAATGCCTTAAGTTTTGATACACTCATCGTTTCGCATAACATTTCTACAAAAATACTTGGGTGACCAAACTTTACCCGAAATGTAGTTTAAAAAAAAGGGAAACACTGATAAAAACTAAAATATGCTTTAAAGAATCTTTTGAACCCGGGGCTGGTGTCCACATTTCTCAATCGCGTAGCTCATCCGCTAACCTTATGACAGTCAGTGTAGTCAGCGGCAAAATGTACCTATTAATGATTTTTATCTCTATTTGAGTGCCTTAAAATAAAGTAATAACATCATTTTCATTTTCATTTTGATGAAACCTAACTAGATCAACTTTTTTACTCCGAAACTCCCTATATATACAAAATTTCATGGAAATGGTTGAAAGCGTTTCAGATCCAGAATATGTTAATATTTATATGTACGAGTATACTTACATTATAAAGCTAAAGAGTTTGTTTGTTTGAACGCGCTTATCTCAGAAACTACTGAACTGATTTCATTTTTTTTTATAATATTACGATAAGACTTATAGAGCAAAGTGATTATAAAACATGTTGCAAAAACCGGAGAAAATATTCCTTTTGTGAGTTTTCGTTGCATACGCAGCGTAAACCGTTTAAGATATATTAAAATTATGTATGATGAAATGGTTTCGCCTTAAAATTTGTTTGATTTTATCCGACTACAAACTTTTTTTCATAAGCGTGATAAAAAATAATGTACTTCTTTCAAAGGTATTAAGATGCACACAGTTATTCATTCTTATTAAACAACATATTCATAGCTATCAACATAAATATAATTCCAAATGAAATTCCCTGTACATTATTTTATTTCAATTAATATCTTAGAAGCTATCACAGTTTTACAATAACCCCGCACCAAAATAATGCTTGCAGTTTCAGCACAACCCGCGCTTGCATAAACCGCCAAGGTTTCTGGCTTCGATCATGAAATGATTACTGGTTTCTTGCTTCCAATGTACATATGTGTTGTGCGTTGAAATATTTTCCGAGAAATCCGAGATTTATGCGGATGACACCGCCGGGGGCCGCTTGTATACATGTAGACAAGAATATTGTTCTCGTTTAAGGATAGGATAAATCAGCAGACAGGCTAAAATTGTTTTTAGCCTGTCTGCTGATTTATCCTCCTGCTGATAATCTTATGTTGGAACTTAATTCTAGAGAATATCCTCTACTACAACCTCACAAACTTTACTACTCCAAAAGATATTATTAATGGAAATTCAAATTTGTAATTGTAGTACGTATTAGGAATATTCTGCAATGTTCCTTTCAGAAATGAAAATTCCTTTCAACATGCTGTCAGCTCTGGAATATTACTTACCATTGATATTGAACCGTCTCTTGCATACTGAATGTAATTAATTTGACATCGCAAAATTTAGTAGCATCTCCATACTTTCTGTTACCAAATATAGGCTGTCCAAATAGATTATCGGTTACTTGTTTGTTCAAAAAAAACGAATACAACTAGGTGGTGTTGTATATTTTTTTTAAAGTTATTTCTTAAGATAACGCTGTCGAATTGATGACCGTCTTACTATCTTATAATCTGAAAGAAGATTAACGCTGATTTAAATTCCTCCAATAATGCCACCATTTCTTCTCTGTTGTTTTGTTTTAATCGCTAAAGATTTGACGAACTATTCTCATTACCCTTAATTTTAAGGTATCTCCTTACTTTTTTTTTACTCGACTTAACTTTTTTAGAGAATAATTCGTTAACGGCTTATTTTTTTAAAATGATTTCAATGCAAGTGGCTCCGTCTTATTGGTGCCACGTTTTTGGGTTGAAACAATAACCTCCTACAACTTTGGCCGGCACTATTTACACTGGAACAGTTGGCGTCGCCGATTCTACTGAAAACAAACACCGATCTTATACCAGATATAGCGGCCCCTTTAGTGTACCCCAGAGGCCCAGTTAGCTCGCTTGACTATATCTCATAAGTATACCCTAAAAGTAAGGTTAATGAAATAATTCATCAAACATAACGCAACCATAACAAAATATCACGGCAAAGATGGCAAGCAACATCGTGCTGTGTCAGCGACTCGTCACCAATTTTCATTCCAGATTTCAAGACGTGTAGTACAAGTCACCAATAGAATAATATCATCTTTTAGATATAAATTTCCATTCCGTATTTGTATATTAACCTTAAAAAATACCTAGTACTTTTTGGTTTGTTCAAAAAAACAAACATCCGATACTAATCTATTACAGAGATTAAATCCCAAAACGTTGAAATATTTAATTCAATTGATTTTATATCTCAAAAGTACGATGAGTTATCAAGAAAAGTTCAACAGTTAGAAGAAGAAAAGAAGGAAAAAGATACCCACATAGCCGCATTAGAAGAAAGAATAGATTATTTGGATAAAAAGTCTCGAGCAACGCATTTAGAAGTGAGAAACATTCCCAAACAACCAATTGAATCAAAGGAAACCCTAATGTCAATCTTCAAAAAACTTGGAAGTGCTGTTAATGTCCCTATTGATGACAGATCAATTAAAGATATCTACCGTATCTATTCTAAATCAGACAACAAGCCAGTGATAGTCGAACTGGAGAACGTTGCTACCAAAAACAGTCTGATTGCTTCTGTAAAGAATTTCAACAAATTAGAGGGTGCAGAGAAATTAAACACACAACACTTGCACCTACACGGTCCAGCTAAACAGATTTTCGTCAGTGAATCACTAACGCCTACATTGAAAAGGCTCTTTTACTTGGCACGTCAATTCGCTAAACTAAATGATTTCAAATTCTGCTGGTCATCAAATGGCAACGTCTTCCTACGTAAAAATGAAGGATCTCCTCACATAAGAGTAAATTCAGCATTCGACCTCGAGAAGCTGCAAGTTACAAGATGACTAGATATTTTATGCAAAATATGGTTTAAACTTTACCTCTCCATGTATTGTAATCTTAGATTTTCCTTTCCAGTGTCGAACATGTTTTTGTTAATCTATATGTTCATTGTATCATATTCTATATCTTGTGCTACACTCACATCAAAACTTTCTCAAAACTTTGTTACACTCTACACTTTACACTCATCTACACATACCCCACCTCTTTCATTCAGTGTGCTAAATTATAAAATACACCTACCTTCTGTACGCTTGCCAACTTATCTTGACCTTATTACTAATTGTAATAAATATGGGTGACGCAAATTTTATAGATAATTTTGAACCAGCTAGTAGTGTTATCTGCGATGCTGGGGAGATTCAAAAACTACTTCCAAATGATAATCACTTAATTGTATTACACCAGAATATACGAAGTGTCCATTGTAATCTAAACCAAATTGATATTCTTAAAACTATTCTAGGTATTGATATAGATGTCATTGTGCTCTCAGAATGCTGGCTTAAAAATAACCCTACCCCTCCATCTTTTCCTAATTACAATTGTTATTCTACAATTAATTGTATTACACAAAATGAGGGAGTGGCAATATATGTAAAGGACTCAATATCAGCTGAATCTGTTGAACCACCTTTTCTTGATGGTAACTGTCTAATAGTTAATCTACCAAATGACACTAGTGTTATCGGAATATACCGCCCTCCAGCTTACAAAAATGTTACTAATTTTATAAATTCACTTAATAATGTTCTTGACTCTATCAAAAATTGTAAAAATGCTTTTATAACTGGAGATATTAATATAAATTTACTGGACAATACATCACAAACTAAAGAATATCAAAACATGTTAGCATATCACGGATTTCTCCCAGGTCACACATTTCCAACGCGTGAACAAAACTGCCTTGATCATATATTTGTAAAATCTGACCGTCCTACCTTCACAGCTCTAATTCGATCTACTATAACGGACCACTATTCTACTATTTTTAGTGTAAGTAAATTGAAACCTGGACCTCCCAAATCTGTAACGCATAAAACAATTGACTACAAGGGTGTCTCAGCCGACATAAATGCTGCTAACTTTAACGACATTTTAGAATGTAATGTAATGTAATAATAATACAAAAGAAAAAAGAATTTCCAATAGGAAAAGAATAACACAACCGTGGATCACGCAAGGACTACTGAGGTGCATAAGAAATCGTGATAGACTCCATGCTAAAACGAGAAAATTTCCAGATGACCTAATATTGATAAAAACCTATAAACGCTATAGAAACTTCTGTAACGATATCATAAAAAGGGAAGAAAATCGATTCTACGAAGAACAATTATCAAAAGTAAAAAATAACACTAAAAAAACTTGGAATACAATAAAATATATAGCTAAGATAGATACTAATAAACACGATGACCTAAATAAACTCCTTAAAATAAAACAACAGCCAAGAGATTCTATAAATGAAATAAACAATTACTTTGCATCCATAGGAAAAAACCTAGCAGAAAATATACTTCAAAACTCAACAAATGCAAATGCTGACGTTGGACATACAAGAAGAGTGGTAAACTCATTTGTATTACTAAGCACTAACTTTAATGAGGTCTATAATACTATCATGAATTTAAATAACAGTCAAGCTTCTGGAGTAGACCAAATACCAACCCAAATCTTAAAATCTAGCATTAACGTTTTTGTACCTCTCATAACACACATTTGTAATCTTATCTTCAGTGAAGGAATATTTCCAAACTGCTTAAAAGTGGCCATTATAAAACCGATATACAAGGCTGGGAACAGGGACAGTGTCAGTAATTACAGACCTATCTCAATTTTACCATCATTATCAAAGGTCTTCGAAAGATTGATGAATAAAAGATTGATGGACTATCTGCAAAAATACAAAATTTTATCAGACAATCAATTTGGTTTCATACCTGGCAGATCAACTGAACAAGCAGTCAACAACTTAGTCTCACATATTGTGGAAAAACTAGAAAAAAAGGATAAATGTCTTGCTATATTCTTAGATTTGGCAAAAGCTTTTGACACTGTCTCTGTTCCCCTGCTAATAAATAAAATGGAAAATATTGGTATACGAGGAACCGCTTTGAAACTCTTTCGCAGTTACCTAACTGACAGACAACAACTTGTGAGAATTGGCAATATTGACAGTGACCTCCATCCAGTAACGTACGGTGTGCCACAAGGTAGTATTTTAGGACCCAGTCTATTTTTGATATATATGAATGACCTTTGCGAAATTCGATTAAACGGTGGTAAACTCGTTGCTTTTGCCGATGATACAGCACTAGTCTTCCACGGTTCCTCATGGGAACAACTTAACCAGATTGTCGATGAGGGATTTCGTAATGTAATAAAATGGCTCCAACAAAATCTTCTAACACTTAACGCAAGTAAAACAAAATATATAACATTTTCAAAACTAGGACGATTTCAGCCTCAAAATCTCATGATAAAAGCCCACAGATGCCTATCTCTAGCCCATCTCGCCCATTGTGATTGTGTGGCGCTGGAACGCTTGACAGTAATAAAATATCTTGGTGTTTACATAGACTCGACTCTGTCTTGGAAATACCACATTGAAACCCTCACTAAACGAGTTCGTAAATTAATGTATATTTTTAAAAGACTTAGAAATATGGTATACTTTGCTCTATGTCAATCTGTACTTACTTATTGTATAACATCATGGGGAGGAGCATGTAAAAACTACTTGATTCATGTCGAAAGAGCGCAAAGAGCACTTCTTAAAATAATTTTGTTTAAGCATTATCGTTACTCCACGAATCAACTCTACTCTGATGCGGGTGTTCTCTCAGTAAGAAAGCTGTACATATTGCAAACAGTGCTATACAGCCACTCTCTAACCACTTTTGATCCTAAAATGGTAAAAAATATTAGAAGGTCCGATAAAGTCTTTAGAAACATACCTTATAACTCACCTTTTGCAAAACGTCACTTAATCTATTTAGGACCTCAATTGTATAATAAAATTAATAGAGCAATCAATATATACCCTATGACACGTAAAAAATGCAAGCGCATAGTAACAGATTTTCTACTAAATAAAACCTATATTGAATGCGAGCTTATGCTGAAATCAGTGATATAGTTGTTCTTTTCGCACACACTTAAGCACACATATCAACATACACTCTCTCTCTCACACACGCAGACACACACACACACACACACACACACACACACACACACACACACACACACACACACACACACACACACACACACACATACACGCACCTGACACACCACACGCACAGTTCAGCACAAGAATAGATTTATTGACATGAATGGAGCTGTATGTAGGAAACTCAATTCCAATGTTGTTAGTAATTCTTGTCTGCTTTGAAAGTTGTAAGTACAAATAGCCCATGTCCGTAGATGGGGGGGCCGGAAGACTGTAATACAGGTTATCCTAGTACAGGTTCCGTTCCCTCACTATTTATGGCACGATTATATATTATGCATGCTTTAATACTATAATAGTATTTAAGACATTGATAATATTATTATTTTTTTATTATTATTTTATTTATGTATGTGCTATAGTGATGGATAAATAAATGAGTTTGATTGATTAATTGATTCTTTTTGTACCACCCGAATATGTTCATAATTAATTAATCACTCCAAAAATAAAGTGTTGATTTGCCTTTCAAAAGCTCTCAAAGCTTCTTTTTCGTAAAAGTACCAACATCAAATGTGTTAAATATGGATTATTATGAAACCGTTTATATATTTATAAACTGGCGGCTTCGTTCGCGCTTTTTATTTTTGGTTTAAAAATATTATTTCAATAAAATACGAAACACGGGATTCGTCAATTCTGCTATACAATGTGTATGCAAAACTTGACGTAGTTAGGACCAAGGAATCACATTATACCACACAAACTTTGTCCCCCTTCTTCATTTACTCATTCATTTAGGGGTAGAATGTTGAAAAATCTATTCACGGAATCCTAGGTTATACAAAGAATGCAACTCCCAAATTTCAAGTCGTAGAGACTTGAAATTTGGAGGTTACATTCAGCGTTTTAACTGTGCGATTAACCCTCAGTCAGTCAGTCAGTAAGTTCAGGACAAAGCATTTTATAAGTTTACATTATTACCAAGAAATCGAATCCAATCCAGTGTCACCTTCCCAGAATTATTTGATAATAATCAATTATTTTTTGGAACCAAAATAAAATCGCCGGTCTACCTCAAACCAGGTTTTTTAACCATGAAAAAACTGCTGATACGTATGGATAGGGCCTTATAAACAGTACTCTCTACATCTGTACTTTATATAACCCCAATTTAACATATTTAAACAATGGGCAATGTTCATTACAATAGTTGGTACACGAAACTAAGAGATTATACAATATTTATAACATGAAAAATATGAAATACTCTTATAATGAGCAGTTGACTGGCAGGTAATTCCTTAAAGCATTAAGTCTGCCAATTGTACAACTTACAGTGAAATAAAGGTTACGTAAATTAATTAATATTTCAATACTACGAACGAAGCGCTTTTCATAACATTCACCTGCCTGGTTCTTGTCTAGGTATACTATACAATACGTGTTCATATTTTAGTTATTTGTTTTTTACTGTAGTACCGACTTTCTCATATCAAATTTTTTCGAATTGTCACTGGCCGACTTCTTTTTTTTATTTTTTATTTACTTATTGACCTAATATTAAATAATTAGATGTTAATATTTGCCTTCTATTATTGTAATTTGGTTCATCTGATAAATTAATTTGAAAAAAAAACACACCAAAAAGCAGTGTTTTCTAATGAGTACAATCTGAATCTATTCAAAGTAAGAGTGAACAGATTTTTATTGGCCGAGCTCGTTTCATCTTCTACTCTGTCATAGCACTTGACTTGGTCTGGAGTGAATAGAAACCCGTTACTTTTTTTAACTTTCCTTTAATTTAGCTGTATCTATGTGACCATGTGCGTACGTGCTAAGGGATAAAAAGTTTATATGGTACATGGGCCTTTTAAAAACTAACGAGTATCTTCACTTTGCCTCTCTATTATACAGTTTTTGCCACCCCCGAGGGATTTATGAAAATATTTCATAACTTTAATATTTTGCTTCCGCCAGTTATGGCTGGGTTACATCATTTCCCTGGAAATTTCTAGATTGTTGATATAGCGTGTATATTTCGTGAACATTTTAGTATGTGATACTAAAGTAGGTGGGAAACATTTGCACGATAATTTAAAAAAAACGACCAAGTGCGAGACTACTTATCTGTGTGTAAGCACTTTTATTGCCATAAAGATCACCTGTAAAACATGATAAAGATTTGTTTAGAATAAGAACTGTATTCTCCTTAAACAAAAAAATGTTCGAAATTTTGAGACAAACCTGGTCGTTTTTGTTGATTACGACAAACAAAACTAATATTTTACTGCGGTTTAAGTTTCATATATTAACGCGTTTTAGAGAAAAAATGGTCTCTCATTAAGAACATTTGTGCTTTAGCGGCCATCGTCGCGCTTTATGCCCTGCACATCGCCACTTCAGCTTACTGATTTCTTACTGATCACTTTACTTTAACTACATCAACATGAAACGTTAATCCAACCAGATCAGAAACTTTAGTTTCACTACCCTCCATCACAGAAATCTTGACAGTTTTTTAAAAGTTTTCCACATTAAGCAAGCTAGGGTTTATGTCAGACGCGTAACGTTTCTAACAATCTCCGCCCAAGTTAGCGGGACACAAAATAATGATGTATCAAGACAACCATTGTTCGAACATAAAAAGCCTTCTTATTTACCCTATTACAGATATTACTTTTCCTGTGGGATGTATCTCTGTTGTTATGAAACCTGATTGTTTATTTAATTGTAACGTCCAGTTTTGCTTAAGTCGATTAACTCATTTTACCTTTACGGATATGCGGATATGTGAATATGTTATAATAATTTATTAATGTCTGATAAATCTGTGATGACACTTTTTACTATTAAGTTCAATTTTTTCCCTACTATGGAAAAGTCGTAAAAGTACTAAAGGACTTTGTATAACATTACAAAATTCTTATGCATAGGTTTGGTTGTTGCTTTGTTTTTCTTGTTATAAATCTATAATGTACACACATATTATATAAATATAAATATGTGAACTATACATATTTCCCTCTACCTTTATAGATAGGTTTTCTTCCTTAACTATAATATATAAACTTCTTACTTTACTTTTTTTTCAGTTTTGCTCATTCTCGAAAACTTAGTGAAATCGCAAACTCACATGCGTAAACCAAGTGAGCTGCGATTATAATATTCAAAGTAGTAAAGAAAAAGGAGAATCTTCCTGCAAAAACTTTGTTACAATGCGGCAGGTGTTCAGTGTGGTCACCTTCTGCATTGTCAGATAGATGTTCTCTGGAATATCAAGGTTACTCAAAGCAGTGAGAAGGTGTTTTGGTATAACTCCAGTTCTAGAGAGCTCCAGCAACACGATTTAAAGTATAGGCATCGTAGTGCCATTGTTTATACATAAGATTGTATGTGTTGAGAAAATAAAGATTATGACTTATTACTTATCCATAGACGCATAGGTTTTTTCGGTTTTAGTTTCATGTATGCAAGCCCCCCGTTAAATATCATTATTTTTTGTGTACTGATCGTAAAGCCGTTAACAGGATACATCCTCCAACAAAATTTCAACAGTGAGATGCTCATAGTTCAGAATAAAGTGGCTGTGACATACGGATGGATAGACAGACAGACAGACCGACTTGACGAAACTATAAGGGTTCTCTTTCTTGCCATTCGGCTACGGAACCCTAAAAATTGCGCAACGACGAGAGGGTATAGAGCAAATTCAAAGCGCGCGGACGCAGTCGCGGGGGACCGCTAGTATTATAATAATAAAAAATATGTATGACGTAATGGCTAATTACTTTTTTATACTGAATTGCACAACCAAAATTTTAAAAAAGTGGACTTAACTCCATATGGCTTCCTCTACCAGTCATGCTTTTGGGTCAAGCAGAAATGATTGTGGTCGGTGCGACAGAGAAACAAAATTAATTATATTTAAAAACAGTATATTGTCGACATAAATAATCAATACTTAGATTTAAAAAGATTAGGAGACATGTTCTGGCTCCATATAATTGATTGTTAAAAAATAATTATTGACGTTTATAAGTGGCATTTTGTGTCCTAAATTGTTAAATGATTTTTGACTCTGACTTCGACTTAAGAAGAATAGAGGTAATTTAATTAAACAAGCTAAATTTGTAAATGATGCAGCAAGTACTATCAAATATAACAGAAAGTCGGTAAAATATTAATCGCCGTACCTAAATACTAAAATATGCGCTGAAAAATAAATTTCTCGTTACATAAATCCGCGACCACTTCAATGCTCCTGCTGTAAATCAATATTAATTTTATAGCTGGAGAACTATTTGCAGGCAATTAGGTAATACAAATAAAACGTGCATACGTGTATGGCTTTGGTATTTTACATCGTGCGGTGAAAACTTTCCATAGTTTTGTGCTATTATGGTCCATTAAAAAAAGTATTTTGTGAAACTATTACCTCCTTGCCGTTGTAATAGCCACATTTATCGGGAAATTGGATATAATAACTGGTCGTTAAGCGTTATTCCGTTATTTTTAGTGTGTGTCATACACGTAGTGGGCTTAAGCCGTTAAATGAGAGGTCTCATATCTTCTCCTAGCTCTGAAAACAAAATTGTGAAGAAACGTGTGTTTGCTTATCCAAACTATGAATCTGATAAAGTAAATTGTTCCAGTTAAAATAGATTTTACGCCTCATACCTTCACGGTAAATTCTTCAATTTTGACCATCAAGTTTGGTTTTATGGCACTGTGGTTATTCTTGTTTTGTAACCTAAGATCAAAATTTATGGACCTAACAAATCTTTAAAAAGTAATAACCGTTACACTCGCTAGATTTCTCGTTTAACCGCTGTTTATTATAATGTTACACCGAAATGATCAGTGCCAGTGTGGTGTGTTGCATATTAGCTGGCCTCTATAAAAAAAACAACAACACAAAAACATCTAAAACATTCTGAATTTCACCCTTGCATATTTTGCGCTGTAATGTTAATTTTACACTCGATACAAACTGTGGGGTTTTAAAATTAAAATTTCTGTATCTTTTTGTGGGGAACAACATAATAGTCTTCTGTGTTAACGTAGTGGGCGCAATTGATTGATGAAACAAAACATCCATAGTTGTTATGTGAGGTGCAATTGAAAGACAAGAGCATTCTACGCGAACCACCTACCAACGTCGTAAGTGCCAAATCATTTAAATTAAAGAGGATGGACAAATATTTTAATCAATGATTCTTCAGAGTATACTCAGTTGCCTTGACCTGGTCATAGTGCTCTAAAATGCTTTAACTCAGAGATATAGTAATCCAGAGTTATGATCCCTATTCTGATCAAAATTGCTAACTATTTGTACTAAATTAAAATTACACAAGTTCTTTGACTGTACTCAGTTTGATTTACTTTTTTAGGAAATAACAATAAATTATTTTTTCATTTTTTTTGTTAATAAGTATTTGTATAATTATGTTAAAACCTTTACATCATAATTAAACCTAAAATTACTATATCATCAATTGAAATAATAAAAAATAAATTACATTATAAAATTCATCGTACCTACCATTTATTACAATTACTAAGACAAAAAATTCAAAAATCAAATAAATCAATACAATGTCAACCCTGGCTCTGGAGGAAAAGTGCCCATGACGCTCGCAGCATTTCCCCGCTGAATTGCAACAGCTATTCTTTGAACTAAGAATGACCCTGACCGAGGATCACTGGTCCTCATTCTCAGCCGGCGACCCAACTCTGCAACGAAACTCTTTGCTTCTAAACTCCAACTCCCCGCAGTTTCGACAGCAAATGGAACAAAAAGATAAGCTGCCTCTAACGCACTATACTTGGTGTGTTTTTTAAGTGCCGCTGTCTCGGCTGCTGCCCCAGGTGCTAACGTAGTTCGTCCCAAGTGACAAGTATTAAAATATATTAAAACCATTTAAAATTGATTACTGGTTACATAAATGACCTATTAAAAAAAGCCCCTTTATAATCCGTGATAGTTTTCTATCGAGAAAAGGTGACATCCTTTTAGAGTCATTTGTGATTTATGTCCCAGCCTAAGCAGATCCTAAGCAGATCACAACAGCGCCAGCGCGTCCCCTTTGCACAGCCTTAAGATTAGTCACCATTGTCTTCTCTCTCATTTCAAAGACATTACGTGTCGGCACCATCCATGGCTGCTCTGGCTCAAATCATTTATATTCATAGACGAAGACAATTCGCCTAATCCCACACAGTGTCGAATCCTCACATCCGTGGAATAATTGAACGAGCTCGTCAACCGTTTGGCATCAGCCGAAACAGGTGACTTAAGATACATTCACGCCCTCGTCACTGAATGCTTCTTGTTGTTTCAGTAATTTGTTTTACAGCCTGGGGGAATCGATAAGCTGCCGCACGTATACAATAAATTGCCAATAAAGTAATCCGTTGATCAATAGTATTGTGTATTCGTAAGGCATTTATTTTGGTATTGTAACAATATTATTGCAGTTTCCTGTACCTTTATGGGGATTTCCAAAGGATAGACGTGTAACTATTTTCGAGATGGATAATCTTTTTTATTTGCAAGTAGAAGTAATAATAGTTTTTATACCGTAAATTGTATTTTACGTATTTCCGTATTTCTACTGTAAAACACTTTTTATTTTATTATATCGTTGTATCTTTCACAACCATTCCATGCTATTAATTTAAAATGAGCAATTTTCAAAATGACGATTGTTTAATGGCTGGAGGTAACATTAATCAATATTGTTTATTTTCTATTCTTAGAGCTAGAGCTGTTGATAAAATCGACTCATGAAAAAAAAATATTTGTTTTGTTTTTAATGTTTTGTATAGTAAAAATTAAAGAAAGATATAATCGAAATTCTTGTTTAAACTTTCCTATAATAATGTTTAAATTAGTGGAAATTAGTACGTGAAGGGTAAGCTATTTAGGCAACAAAAATAGACAATGTATACATACCCTTACTATTTATTATGCTGATATGTTTGAGCCCGCCACGAAGAGCGAAGCTTCACGCTAATCCTTCTCATTATTATCCACCTAGATTTAATAACCCGGCGTTAGGAATGTATGACGCATTTAATGCTAAGCTTTCACGAGTATTGTTCCATTTTAACAATGGCTAATGATTAAAATATTCTTATATTTTGTTTAAATAAATGTGTATTAAAAATACTTCTAAACCAACCCATGTACTTAAACGAGCGAGCGGTGTCTGAAGCAAATTTTTTGTCATTTTGCGTAGACAACGCTGAGACATAATTCGTGGTTCCGTGTATTCATTGATTGAGAAGAATTCTTTAATGAAGCTTATAAAAACTTTTTTTAAATTTTATTACAGATATAGCTACGTAAGCTAGAAGATACTGTCAAAGCAAAATGTAAAAAAAAAGACCACACCCGCAGGGTTTAATATGAACCACCCTTTCTGTTATGTGTTCATAACATAGACTACATTTAATTAATTCTGCTCCCTACGTTTGAAAACCAATTCTTAAAACTTCCTTAAGCCCGTGTAGGTGAATATTTACTTTTAATATTAATTTACAGCCCTGCAATCCCCAGTTTTTCCAACGATAATATTAATAATTTTGTTGAATAATGAAGTTAACTGGTGGTACAATCATTTCGGTTGATTGGATGCTAACTTCATTATGAAAGTATCTACCGTAGCGAGCATTCTGCAATGAGAGTATGTGTTACATAAAACAAATAGTAAACTACATCAATTTACTGTTTTGCTACGGTAGATTGTTTTTTTTTTTTTAAATAAAATGTTACTGTGTTACTCAGGGGCTTGAGCAATGTAACTTTCTACTGGCGAAGGAATTTTAGAACCGGTCAATTGATTTCGGAGTATTGTCTTAGGTGCCAACCCATAAACTTTCAAAGTTTACCTAAACATACGCAGTGAAGAATAACGATAATAACATTTTTTTAGTCTACCCCCTCATATATGAGATTATTATCTTAAATTTGATAAAATTTCATACATTGTGCCTGGTCATCCGAGAGATACCGATGATCTTAAGGATAAACTAGATATTGCGAGAGAGCGGAGGTCGCTGGCTGCGAGATGTAACATGCTGGCTTAAAGTTTTCACGATTTACGAATGCAGTGAAAGTAACTCTTTTCAAAACTTACTGTTATTCTTTCTACACGTGCAGTCTCTGGACAAGTTATACACTTCGGGTATACAGCGACCTCCGTGTCCAATATAATAACGCACTCGGCATACTGCTGGGTCTGTCGAGGCGTTATAGCCCATCGGGAATGATCTTTTTGATTATGCTGATGTGTGCTATGCTGATTTAAATCATGACCTTTGAAACAAGCTAGACCGCCAAATAGATTCTGGCATCCGCTTTATTTTCTGTCTTCGTAAGTTTGATCACATCTCTTCTTTTCGGTCACAACATGTATGGCTTCCCCTTCATGTTCGACGTAAAATCAGAATCCTCTACACGCTTTTCTCGGTATTAAACGACCTTAATTCTCCTAGCTACTTAAAATGCCAGTTCACCTTCCTCAGTGAGACGGACTCGCGTCCACTGCGCTCTTCTCATAATCTTTCCCTCGCTACTCCTTCACACCGCACAGCTTTCCTCTCAAACTTTTTTCTTGTCCAAGCTAATCGTCTTTGAATAAGCTCCCAGTAAGTTCTCTTAAATAAGACTCGTCCGTACACACTTCCTTCATACATCGGAATCATCTCCTTAACATGTATCTACAACGTTCGTCATAATATATGTAATATATTTTGGTATATGTATTAATTATTGATGTATTTATCTTATTGCTTGTGGTACGTATGTGTAATATTATGTAAGTATTAGTTGTATTTATTTGGTATTCATTTTATTGCATAAAATCTAAGTACGTATTTATTATTTATGTAGACATTTTTTTTATATATATAATTCATTATGTTTCTTTGTCGCACCGCCCACAATCATTTCTGCAAAGGCATTACTGGTAGAGAACGCCATATGGCGTTAAGTCCACCTTTTGTACAGAATTTTATAATTGTGCAATAAAGTATAAATAATTAAATAAATTTATAGATACCTTGACTCAATCTGTATAACTGTGTTAGCGTTGAGTTATCTTGCCTTTTCATTGGAATTACTTACGAATTTGGCACACTCAAGCTATTATGTATATCCAGGTACAAGGCACCGGTTTCCTTATGTAAGTTTTTATAACAATCCTTTCACTTTATTAACCTTTCGACTAATTATATTAACTATTTGCAATTACTTAGGCATAGCCGTGGGCTGTTGAAACATTATTAATTAATATTTAATTAAATAAACATGCCTTTATCATCTTTCAGTCAATTATATAACTTGTAATTGGAATATCAATAATTTACAACTCCCAAAGTTACTGAATACGATTCGTCAGCTAAACTCCGAATCTAGAACAAGTGCTATTAAAGCATTAAATTCAGAACAATCTTAATTGCTGGTTCAGCTAACAGTTAATGGCTTTCATCTTTAGTAACAACGAAGATAGATGCCTATGTTTTTAAGAATTGTGTTACACTGTTTTGTTACTTCTGTTGAGTAGGCTTGTACGTTCAACAAAAGGACATTTTAAATATTTAATACTTTCCATTTACTATGAGTATGAATACAGATTCGTATTCGGGCGTGTTGTTTTTGTTGGTATTCTAGACGAAAGTGGATTTCTGGAAAATATTCTAATAGTTCTCACTTTTCCTAAATTTTGTCTCATGCTTTTCAATACATGAAAGTAGTTAAGTATATTCATTCTGATTGGTTTAGTTGCGGAGTCAAAACCCTTTTTACTTAAGACTCTATATCGCCAGTCGCTTCATGTTGGGGTTTGCAATGAGATTGAGCAAGCTGGCTGAGAGTGGTTGGAAGATAATTTCTTACCTTTGCATCTTTTTTTCACT
The DNA here is from genome assembly GCA_963924145.1 of Pyrausta purpuralis. Lineage (NCBI taxonomy): Eukaryota > Metazoa > Arthropoda > Insecta > Lepidoptera > Crambidae > Pyrausta > Pyrausta purpuralis. Next base: position 21,042,310 of record OZ001656.1, read on the forward strand.
AACGTAGGTGGATTGGTGGATTTGACCAAACGAGAATAAATGTTACCTTAAGAATAAATCGCTAGTTATGTACGAGAGAATATAAATTTTCCATTTTACCATCTACTCTTCTAGAATATCGCGTTTAAACGGAAGTGACTCTTGTACTCACCTTGTTGCCTAAAATAAGGGCTATTATAGTCGACAGGATTTTTTTTCACACCATATTGCTTTGATGTATTCTATTTGATCCCATTGTAGCCAAATCCGGATCTGATGATGGGTCGTTTTTTTATGCTAAGCAGACACTTGACCGCGATCGCACTTGATGTCAGGTGTACATCTTCCACATATTAAAGAGTGGAACATCTTAGTAGCAATCTATTCACTCTTGCCTTAAAGAGGCTTAGCTCACATTTCTGCTTTAAACTCTGCTATAGGTATTCTTACAATTACTATTGACTGTTTTATAATTTATATTAATACAAAAAGGTATCATGCATTTGAATACTTACAAGTTACGCATTGAACGCAAGCTTTGCCTAGTTTATTTATCCATTGCCCCTATCAAATGCAATCAGCGACGATTGCACTAGCGTGCTCACACCCACTAACTCACCACCATCTTCAGATTAGCAAGCTTTAATGGAATGAGTATCCAATTTCGTTCGCGGTTGTACTGAACAAAATATGAAACAAACGCCCATTCGGTATGAAGGGAAATGTAAATATTTTTTCATGTTTAACCAGTAAATAGGTAGAAATTTGTTTTCGTTCAAAATTGGTAAACTATCTGATATTAACGTGAATGTACCATTATGAGCTAGCTGTGCTGATAGTTAGATAAAAGTTATTTTTGTCTCATTTTTTTGTCTACATAGATGTAGAAACATTTTTTTGAACAAATATGCACATTCTAGACAATCCAACAATAAAAGTGTGTTAATAGTTAATAACATCAAATAAATCACTTTAACCAACATTTTTAAAAACCATCAAATCTTTATCTTTTGCGTCAGCAATAGCAATCTGATGTTTACCAAAAAATAAAATGGGACGTTAATAAATATTATTTGATCCTTATTTATAGTGGGTCGTATAAGCCTCCAAGTATATTTTTTAAAAGGCGTAAATCCAAGGTGACTTTAAAACTAACGAAAATGTGCATGATTTGATTATTTAGACTCTTTATCGCAAAATTTTAGAAATGTTTTCTCTTGAAATTTCTTGAAGGTATCATAAAAAGTTATTTCTTTTTATTACTTAACGACCTTTTAAAAAACTGCATAAAAAGCGTAAAATAACTTCGTTCTTTTAAGAATCTTCATTCGATTCAAAAGACATAGAAGACTATTTAGGAGAAACAAATTCTTTTGGAGTCAGTGCATGATGTTTGTAGACTGATAGATTAGGTAGGTTGATATCATGCACCGACTCCAAAAGAATTCGTTTCTCCTAAACAGAAGATGAATGAGCTTTGTAGTCAATTTTTTTTTTTCATTTCATTTCATTTATTTATAAGGCACACAAAGAAAATTACAGTTAAACATGGAACATAATATTATTATTTAAAACATAAGTGCGGAACTGCAATTCAACACATGTGTACCCAAGTTTGTCTAAAAAGAAATTATTAACCTAATTTTTTTTTTAAAGTAGTGGAAAATAAAATCAATAAATGGACCAAAAGGAAATCACAGATAAAATTTACAATAACAAAGAACGGATTAAATAACAAAGAATCTCAAATCAATAAAATAAAAATACCCAAAAAAAATTAAACACATCAGTAAAATAATTATAATAAATAAAATATTTATTTTATATTTATTGTTATTTGAATTATAATAATTGGTATTTTATTTTGATAATTATGTGAATTTACTATTAGAATGTAAATCGAATACGCAGTAAGTTACATGCTGTGTCTATTAATATCTTAAACTGTAATTACGATTTTATTTGTCTAGCTGAGACTGACTTAAACAATACGATATTTGATGGCGAATTTGAAGATAACCGGTACCATGTTTTTCGTAGAGATCGCTTTACCTCTAGTACAAGAAAGAAGAAGGGAGGTGGCATCGCAGTTGCTGCAAAAAAAATCTTAATACTACTCGTCACACAACTTGGGAATCAATTGTTGAGGATATTTGGCTTAGTGTTGACGTAAACGGTGGTAATAGACGTCTATACATATGCTTATGCTACCTGCCTCAGGACCTTGAATTAGCAAAATTGCAATCATTTTATGAGAATTGTCAGAACATAATTTTGAACAATTTATATAATGCAGACATATTTTGGCAGATATATTTTGGCAGCAGTCTGACTCATCTCACATTATGGTCCCTGAATTTATACGGAGTCCTTCATCTAAATCTCAATTATTATTGGAAATTATTTCTTTATGTAGTTTGCACCAATTTAATAACATACCAAACGATACCGGACGGTATCTGGATCTCGTGTTAAGTAACTTTAAAAAATATTATCGTTTCTGCTGATGATGCTCTAAGCCGTGAAGAGAGCCATGCATTTTTTTCATAATTTTAAGTTATTACTCATAATATATCAAAAATTAGTAGACTGATTTTGGAAAAACTTTCACTGTACCCTTAGTTGCACAACACCTGATTAACTACACCTGACTTCTCGTCTTAGATAAATCTTGAGACTAACATACAAGTATACAAACGTAAAAACTCTTACAAAAATTTCTACGTGAATAGATCAACATACTAAAAGTTTATCCAACTCTGGCATATCGCAAACATACAGGTTGAATTGATTGAAATGAAAGTCGTTAAAAAAAGTTTTTTGGCTCTCCTGAAAAGTACGGTTTAGGTTTATACGAAAATTTCGCCCCGCCCACAATTATTTCTGTTTATCTCAAAGGCATGATTGGTAGAGAACACCATATGGCGTTACCTTTTGTACAAATCTGTATTATTGTGCAAAAAAGTATAAATAAAATTAAACTGAAAGTATCGATGTTTATATTTGTATTTATAATTCTAATCGCTAGTTATCAGGTAGCCCGAGCCACTGCGCAATGGAAGCTTTATTTAGTTTATAGTATAATGGACAGTATTGTTCTAAACCGTAACAATGGCTAGTGGTGGTATAATAGTGGGGCTATTTACACTTCTTAATGGACTCTGGCGAATACCAGGCGTCGGTAGAGTTTCTAAAGTGCTTTAAAGAAAGATAAGATGACAAATGATGTGTTGAAAGTACAATAAATTGCCTTTATTAGTTAGTTAATAGATAAAAACCCTGTTTCACGCGTTAATCTGACCAATTAACCTATGCCTAACAATAAATCTAGCGATGCTTTCAGATTTTACAAGCATAGCGGCGAATTATAAATACCTAATTGTCAAAAACATGATCGCAAAATCCAACACGTTTTAAAAAAAACTGGTTTCATTCCCTTGTGGTGTAATAAGGCAGATGGATTATTTACACCAAGCTGCTGGTAGCCAATAGAGGTAGATAGCCATCATACCTCTTTTTCAATCATCCGTATCCGGTACATATTCGAATGAATGTTATATTCAAACTTTAGATATTGTCTCCATTCTGGGTGTAGTAGTACTATAAAAGGTCAGTTTAAATTCTTTTTATCCTATTCAGCATCTATCAAGGGGCTAAAAGTGGAATGAAAGTATGTATAAGAAATCCTATCTTTTATCAGGTGTAGGGAGGCGAATAGTATTCGTGAAATTTATTAATCTAGTCATATCTGGCAAATTAAATTACAGTTGGTAATTTACAGAAATAAAGCAACTTAGAACTAGACCATAACTCTAAACATTGGACCACAATATTTTCCAAGTTGAATAAAATAAAACACGATATAATACAAGGTGGCCTAAACAGTAATGTCCAAAAATTTTTTTGGAAGTCTTTCATCCAGGGCTATTCAAATAAACCATATTTATGATAAAAAAAATTTTTAGTTCTCAAGGCTGTTTTTTATTTTATTTTTTTAAACTTTTATTTGTCTTAGTTTTAGCTAGCTTAGTATTTTATCTACGTTAATTTTATTTATTAAGTTTAGACTGCAATAAAAAAAAAACGATTAACACCATAAAAAGTGAAGTACCTAATGATTTGTTTAAGAGTTCTTAAAATTTGAACAAAAAATTAATATCTCGAAATCTACGAAAATTCGGCTAACATACATAGGAATATTTGGATAGCCCTGGCTATAAGGCTTCCAAAAAAAATTTTTTGACGTCACTGTATTGGTCACCCTGTATATTTTTACGTTGTTTACAGGCGCACGCGCAACACGTCTTACACAGAGTGGACGGGCAGTCGCCCGGCGGGCTGATGACGGCCTTCAGCACCATCCAGTTCGTAGTCCAGAAACACCACTTCATCAGAGGGAAAATTAAGGTAAACGCCTCTTACAAGAGAGCGGCTCGAGATATGAAAAGAACCAGCCTCCCGATTCAGAACCGATAACTTTGTTTTAAAGACTTTATTAAACAAATTTAGTGTACGAACTTTCTTGTATTAATAAAATTATAATAACGTGTATTTTTCCGATTATTTATATTTCAATTCTTTATTTTGTTTTTTTATTATATTTGTAACCGAATTGACATATCGACATCCGATCAAACTAGGACATTAATTTAAAAATGAATAGAAAATCTTGCCGACACCCAAGCCGAGGCTTACTGAACGTTCTGAATCGCCCTCCAGCACAGCAGACATCCTAGAAGTATATTCAAATAACGTTTTACAATAATAACATCCTTAAACTAAGCTGCTAAGAGTCGCGAGTAGCTGCTGGTTAAAGGGTCTATGGACTAATATTTGTTACATCACAACTACGACGACAAAGCTACGAGTGTAGCCCGGGACGCTAAATCTATTTCGTTCGATATCTGTATTATGTGTCCCAGCAACGACTTAGTCGCGAACCTTTGAACCTTTTTAACTTCCGACGCTAAAAGAGAGATGTTATATGTTTTTGTAAGTAAAACGTTTAAAAAATGTGACCTGAGCATGAGTATTAGCCCTAGATTTGCGCGGATCAAAAACGAAAAAAATTACTGATGACAAAATATTTTGTTTTTTTTGCTTCCATCTCTGTTGTTTCGCTTCTGTGTAAACACAGCTTAAAAGCGGCCTTGCCAAGAGTTACTTTGAAACCAACTGTACTAACTTGTTAACTTGCTTGCGATTTGTCACTGTCTAGATAGTTTTGCAATAATGCATCTTTGCACGGACTCTGCCACATAAGAAACGTAAGATACTTCTTATAGTGTGCGCGATTGCAACTGAAGATTGAAGCAAATCTACCCTCCCGGCACGGGAACGGCACCAACCAGGCGTCAACCATACGGAAGCACGTTACGTAAAGGGAACAGCAACGCTTCGGCATGGGATCGGCACCGGATAGTGAAAGGCTCGAATCGGATCGTGTTTGTTCAGAAGTACTAACTATCCCCTATCGGAAAGGGATAATATTTTTATGAATTTGCTACAACATACATTTGTTTGACTGGGTGTGCGGATAGTTGACAATCATTGGGCGACTCGCCGTAAGCCCGTTACAACGCATACACCGCCGGTTGAGAGCGGTCCCCACTTGATCTTGAACCGAGGTGCTGACGTTACGAAAATAACAGATATGCGTTGAAGTATGAAGTTTCATACAAACAATACTGAACGCCCTCGAGTTGATACGGTGGTTCCCATTACGGGTGTATAGATGTGCTACAACTTTGAGTCTGTTGAAACCATAAAATTAATATTCGTATCGGAATAGAAGGACAAGTAAAAGCTGTCAAACGAAACCGATTTAAGATGTCAGTAACTTACATAAGTAAGTAACATTTATAGCTTTAAATGAGATAACCTTTCGATCAGGTGATTTATAACAATGTTCCTAAGTTATATATAGTAGTTTACTGCATGATAAACAGTCGACACAAAATATTGAACATGCAGCTCTAGTGTAAAACTAATGTTATATCATTATACAAAATATTAGTCGATATACATTCCCTGTGTTATTTTGTCTTTATTTTTTACGTAAATTAACGTTTGTAAAATAGAATAATCAAACTGCGTACTTTAAATTTGAAGCGCATTGGTAAATATAAGTCGTATATTAAGAGGCTTCGATTTGGACTAATCTACCTGTTAAATGATTATTTGTTGGGGTTATGCCGTTGTAATGCATAACAATCAATCACCAATCAAGTCACCATGTTTCAGACTCATTATTTCTCCAAAATATACATTTCACTTTTAAATATAAAAAATCAAATGCACGTAATTTTCAGCGAGCTTCTGCGGGGCGGTCAACTGTTTGACATCTGACAAAAATGGTTCTGCTATCCATCTCTTTTTATCACAGTTTGCTGCTAGAGACATCTCGCTTTTGTCGTTCTATTCCAAAGGCATAATAATTTTATGGTTGAAACTGAGCCTTGATGTCAATAGATATAGGAATATGTAGCACGCCGCTTCACCGTTAACTGCAAGCGATAAGAAATGTCACTAACAGGACTCAGTTGAAAACACGGCATCTGTAATAATGTGGAAAGGAACGTTAGGAGTATAAGATGAAATAATAATATAAGAATATATCAGATGAAAAGACGACAGAGAGATAGAGAAATGATAAGGTATACAGTAGTTGATATTTTAACTAAATTGTGCGGATATTTTAATTTATTTCTATTTTATTTAATTAAACAAATTACAGTTGAAATGATACAAATTGTATAATTACATTATATGATTAATATTCTTAACTGTAAGCCAAAACATGCGCTTATAGAGTGTTTATGAGATTGTGAGTCATGCGAGTTATTGAGAATGGTTAGACCCTTTGTTTGCGACTTTTAATCAATCGCAAAATGTCAACATTTACTCACTTGCGCTACTTTGAGCATCGATACAGTAGCGATGCTTACGCGCGTTAGTATCGTTGCAGTTGCGATGCAGAAGCTGGACAAAGACAAATTATGTACTGTACTAGAAGCCGCCCGCGACTTCGTTCGCGCGTTTTGGTTTTACTCCGTTCCTAAATGAGATATATTAATATCTACTTCTTAAATTTATGTTCCTACTGGAAATTAGAAGGCGCTTGTAACGATCTTTATAACTATATCTACAATACTTTAGAATGTTTTTAACACTCACAGTGTCATATTTTATATACATAAAGATGAAATAAGAAACCAAAAATTTGCGCACGGGCGGGACTTGAACCAGCAACCTTTTGGCAAACCGGGCCAAACGCTCTTACCAATTGAGCTACCGTGCTGTTAGTCCGACCCTGCGAAATTTGTGGTCTCTTATGAAAACGTCACAAACGACATCAATTTCCAAGTTGAATTTATTCTGTAAAGAATAACTGCTTGGGCCATCTGTTTCATAAACAAACGGCTAGATGGCGCTAAGCGTCACGCAATTGATGTTTTCATAAGAGACCACAAATTTCGCAGGGTCGGACTAACAGCACGGTAGCTCAATTGGTAAGAGCGTTTGGCCCGGTTTGCCAAAAGGTTGCTGGTTCAAGTCCCGCCCGTGCGCAAATTTTTGGTTTCTTATTTCATCTTTATGAATATATCTACAATACATAAAAAATATATCTTACTTCCCTTCTCCTTCCCTCTCCCTCCTATTATCTAATAATCATCAGCCTAAGTAGGTACGAAAATTCAAGTTTCTTACTTTGAACCAGACGGACTTTCATACAACCTTTTAACTTTCATTTCACCTCCTTAAGGGTTGGATTTTGATCTAAGGTATCTATGTGCAAAATTTTAAGTTTTTAGGTCCAGCGGTTTGAGCTGGGCGTTGATATATCGCCCAGTCAGTCAGACAGCTTAGAATTTTATATATACAGATGTTGGCGACTGCATCGATACTATCGCGCGTTAGCATCGATGCTGTCGCGCTTCTGCATAGATGCCAACGCGCGACAGCATCAATGCAAAATTAAATCTGTCCATGGCGTGAGCCGCTAGAGTTTGCTAGTGGTCGCAGTGTGCAAGGGGTTTTAGAGTGTTTGGAGTGCTCAAGGAGAGGATTTGAGCTAAGAATTAGCTGTTTACGTAATAAAAAAATATACGAATGAGAATGTATTAATACGAATAATGCATATTTGTCCACAGATCCGATGCACAGCGAACATGTACACGATATATTTGAAGAGCTTGGAGAAAAGTGCAGAGGAGGAGCGGTTGCCAACTACTCCCTCCAGCCTGCCGGAGGTGCATGAGGCGATAGTATACTCCATACACCGCCTGCCCGAGTCAAGTATGTTTGACTGTCTTATTACTATTTTAATATAAAATCTATCTTAGTATATAGCGGTCGCTTGCAACTTGGTCTACGCGTTTTGAGTTTGCTGTCTCCCCTCCCGTTGCAGCGTGATGCATTATAGCCTATAAAGCCTTCCTCGATAAATAAGCTATCCAACACAAAAATATATTTTTTAATCGGTCTAGTAGTGCCTGAGATTAGCGCGTCAAACAAATATACACACTCTTCAACTTTATAATATTTGTAAAGATAAAATAACAGCCAAATCGGTTTGGCTGAACTTTAGTAAAGAGGTAGCATAGAACTAGAAGACGGACATAAAATTCTTTTTATCACTACTTATTACTCGATCGGGACGGGTTGATAGTTTTCGTGATTTTTATTTTGTTGGTTTTTTCTTGGCCCGTAATAGAAAAAAATACCATAAAACGGGCCGGCTCCATTTTCGGGACAAAGCTTGCTGGGTTTGTCGTAATATGTTATACAAATTGCACTTGTAAAAAGCAGTAGCCTGACTAGCTAGCAAGCAAGGAATTGAACCTGCGTTTCATGCTATCCGGGCGCATGCCTAAACCCCACGGCCACCGACACATTGGTAAGCCTGTTGAAAAGTGCGTTCTTTAATGCGTAAGCTGCGTCACCTGATTACACTCACAACAATCATATCAGTAGTTTTTTTACTATTAGTGAAATTCATGAAATAAAGATTTTGTAATGAGAAAAAAACTATGAAAACAAAATACAATCAGATATAATGTGATAACAGCTGGTGAGAGAATAAGATTGCGTGCGCGATTGTCAAAACGCACATGTAAAATTGTATGAACTGTCATTCGCCTTCCATGCCCATCTCACCTTTTTAGTGTACAGAAATTGGTAATAAAACACCCGATCCGAGGACCAAATTAAACCTTTAACAACGAAGTATAGGCACCATGACAGTGCTAGGGAAAAGTCAAAAATACTATTTGTATTGAAAACTATGTCACCTTGCTGACTAGACCGTTCGGTCATCGACCAAAACCGTAGCGTGCCATACACGGAGCGAGTCGGCACTGACAAAATACACATACATTCTAGCTTGCTCTTACTCTAGCTCGATATAACGCTGAGTAAGACAAAACGCTGTCAATCCGTTCAGTGGGCAAGGTACAGTGAATCGGGTTGCTTTTCGTGCCTGACACGTTCCTAGCACGGTCATGGTATGTCACGGTGCAATGGGAAAATATCTTTAACAGAAATACATAATGGTATGTTAAAATTTATCAAAACGTTTCACTCCACCGTTATGAAAATTTTAGATTTAGACATTGCTATTTATGGATGTTCTTCATTAATAGTACTTTTAAATACGATCCTCTTGTAATCAATTCTTGAAATCTAATTTATTTATACTCTTCCTCATATTATTTAGTTCAGCTACTTCATACTTACGTCTAAAGACAAAATTACAAAGTCAATTCATGACCTCAATCCTCTTATTGCCTCCTACAGCAGTAGAAACAAAAGATTACGTGAGGCAAAATGATTTCGTTACACTCATTAAATAACAACGAACTCCCTCATTCAGTTGGCATATTCCAAGATAAAACGTAGAATTAAACTTGAAATCCATAACGAGCACGAAATTCTCGATGTATGGAAGAAAAGAATGAGAGAGATGTGGACCCTTAAAAAGTTTCAATGAGCATCCTCTCCAATTTTCGTTATTAGCATACACAAGAGGCGAGTGGCTTTCAAATGTTGGGTGCCAGCGAGCTCAGTGGACCTAATTATAATCGTCATTGAGAAAACAATACAAGAATCCTTATCGTTTATTTTTATCAAGAATTCAATGACACGAAATTATACTATATAAGTATAACACCAAGATAAGTTACACATATATTTTACTAAACGTTATTATACAGGGTAAAAATATTTTAAACTAAGAACCTACTCATGATTCATAATCATTTCCACATATGAATATTACAATCAATTGTTATAAAATATCATTTAATGAAACCAAGAAAAATCATATTTAACACTCTAGAATTGAAATTTTCTTCCTATTAAACTAATAAATAACAGTTTGATTTTTTTAAATTTACGAATAATTTTGAAGTATCAAAAAAATTACTCCGCCTAAACGGATCTCGGAAATCGAAGTGATACTCAATGATTTTTGTGTTTAAAGAAGTTTATTTCTCATAAGATCTTATATCTAAGGGATACATAGTTCGCTCAAAATGAGATATTTATGCTTATGTTACTATAAATTAACAATTTATTTGGTGCAGCGCAGCTACATCACTTATTTTAATAGTTTATAAAATTTACTTATTAAACGGTATGCAAAATGTATTTAAACAATTAAAGTTTCGTTTAGTTTAGCAGCACATCATCATACATATTATACCCAAACCATTCACAAATATTGACACGACTAAGGCACTTATAGAAAACTAGCTGTGCCCGCGACTTCGTCCGCGTGGAAAAGTGACTTTGGGTAGATTTTTTAATTAGGCTAATTATTTTACAAATAAGATGTACCGCGAATATGTTGCAGCAATATCTCAAATAATTGCATTCAGTTTGAGACGGATGGAGGTTATGACGTGGCAGACTGCCGAGAAAGCTGAGTCCTTTTTATAGTCATTCTACTAATTAATTCAGTAGGTACTTTTTTATTAAAAAAAATAATTTGGTAGGTAATTTAAAAACTGCCAAGTGCGAGTCGGACTCGCGCACTGAGGGTTCCGTGCCCACTTTAACTGAATTAGGAAATCCACTTACTTCCACTTAGTAAAATACCACAATATTTTGTTGACAGCAAATATAACTTTGTTTTTTCATAGTGTTTGTATGAAGTACAAAGTTATGATTGCGGTTGTTGAAAATGTGGTATATCTCAAAAACTTCTCATACGATCTCGTTCGAACCAATTTTCGTTGAAAGTATTTGTTGAGATCTACATCATTTATTTTTTCAAAATTTACACTCGCTTAGTTTAGAAGTTAAATGGGGGGGGCGCCCATTTTGAGAAAGAAATCCAAAGAAAATGGTTTTAGAAACCTCTATGTCTTTTTAAAAGACCTATCTATAGACACGTATAGGTTTGACTAAATTTTTTTTTTGGTTTTAGTTTCATGTATGGGAGCCCCCCCGTAAAGCGGTTAACAGGATACATACTCCTACCAAATTTCAACAGTGTGATGCTTATAGTTACAGCATAAAATGGGTTTGACATACGGACGGACAGACAGACAGACTTGACGAAACTATAAGGGTTCCGTTTTTTGCCATTCGGCTACGGAACCCTAAAAATGGTGAGAAGATAAACAATACTTAACAATTTTGGCATAAAAAATGTCTAAAACGTCAAAGCTTTGTAGAGATACAACAAAACAATACCCAATTACAATGCAATCAAATTATGCATTAAGATTGGTAAATATAAATTAAGTCAATCAACCTATTAATAAAGCATTAACCTAATGTAATCAATCACTTTACAGATAATAAGAAAAACAATATCAAATCAAATTAGCTACTACAAAATCAAATTATAAATGCACATTTAGATTTAATACCTACCTACCTACTTTAAATGGTACTTATTACTAAGTCTAGTTTTTTTTTTATTATATGCTGAGATGAGCTATCGCAGTTACTTATACCTGCATAAATCAGAAGAAAGAATAACAAAAGTAATTACCTACTAAATCTATTAAACTTAATAATTAATAGATGCATTCAAAATTAAAACCTACTCAGTGGCGAAAATAAAACTTTGACCTGCATAAATCTGAAGAAAGAATTTTAACCAAAAGTATTATACTGAATCTACCTAATAGAAAATATCTGCAATCAAAATAATGAGCTCAAGTATTTACTACTCAGTAGCGAAAGGAAAATTATGTATTACGCGCTGAAATCACTTGAAGTACCTATCGCAAAAAAAAGCAGTTGCGCGGGACAACCGTTCTGTAGTGAGCCGACTAAATTAATCTAATAGGTATGTATAAGGAAAATATTTCAACGCAAAACACATATTTTAGTGTAAGTGAGCAGCCACCAACCATACTTAGCGCAAGCTCGCGTTGTAAGTACTTAAGCTGCGAGTATTATTTTGATGTGAACTTTGTTCAAAATGAAATGCTCGTGATGATGAATGTATTTATTTTGATAAGAATCAATACCCGTGTGTATAAAACACCTTCGAAAATAATGTTCGAATAAAAATAGTAAAATATTTTAACGCAAAACATACGCAGTTTTATTGTAACTAAGAAGCCAGCAACCATAGCAATTAGCGCAAGCGCACGTTGTACTTAAGCTGCGAACATTATTTTGGTGCAGAGTTATGTTAAAACTGTGATAGCTCCTAAGATATTTATTGAAATCAAATGATATAAAGGGCAACTTTGTTCTAAATGAAATGCTCGTGATGATGAATGTATTTATTTTGATAAGAATAAATACCTGTGTGTATAATACACCTCTAAAAATGATGCATTATTTTTTACAAATTTATTAACATAAAAAAGGTTGTAGAAAGTCAACCATAAAAGATAGACATATGCTGTCGCAGACTTTATGAATGACTTTAGAACTCTTGATGCTGAACAATCCTGTCATACATGATTTTTGTGTAACTTAAGCGGTTTCCGCAGCGTACGCAGCGGAAGCTCTCAAAAGGAATATCTTTCTCCCGTTTTCGCAACATTTTTCATTGCTGCTGTGGTCCTATGAGTCGTATCTTTATGTTATATAGCCTAAAGCCTTTCTCGATAAATGGACTACCCAACGTAAAAATAATTTTTCAAATCGGGCCAGTAGTTTCTGAGATTAGCAGATTCAAACAAACAAACAAACAAACTCTTCAGCTTTATAATATTAGTATAGATAAATGCATTCATCATTATTTTGTGTGTAACGAAGATAACAAATGAACTAAGTGCGAGCAAAAACAGGTTGTGCGGTGGGCCGCCACGACGCTTCGGTTATTTTTTTTCTTATTAATATGCATGTATGGTATTGATATAATTATTCAACATTAAATAATTTGGTTCTTCTATAAATTTTATCAAGCCGGGGGCGGCTTCTGACTGGGCTTAACGTGCCTTCCGAAGCACGGAGATGCTCGTGATGTACGTCACTTAGGCCTTATGGGTGGCTTGATAAAATCTGACAGCAGAGTTAGTCGCTTGCCTTGCAAACACCCCTCCACCAACCCGCACTGAGCCCGCGTGGTGGAGTATGGTTCAAACTACCTCATAGTTGAGGTAAGGCCTTTGCCCAGCAGTGGGATGTTACAGGCTAACTTTACTTTTATAAATTGACAACATAAAATTTTTGTAATGGTATGAAAATTCGAAAACCATTTCACGATTTAGTGATTCCAAACACGTTGAACATTTTTACAGATTTTTTTCTGCTTTATTTTTAAAGTTAAATGAAAAGGACTGAAAATAAGATGGAAGTTGGCATTTCACAGGTTACGCCTTTGAAAAAAAATGCTTTTGAACTTTGAGCTTGCTGTCAGCTGTCACTTTAACGTTTAGTGTTGTTGTTGTTTCCGGTATTGTATTGGACATAATCGATAGATTACGATGTGGTAAATTGAAGATTTAAAAAAATACATTTACTTTTTTAGTTCAGATACGAAATAATCATCATGATTACTCATTCGAAATATGATTGATATTTATAGTTATGAGAATATATTGGAGTAATTTTCCGACATCATATTAATATTAAATAAGGGAGGTTGCTACGTTGTTTTGTTTGGTTACTTTTAACATAACTTAAATCAGGTATTGTTACATAATAAAGTAAAATTAAATATTCATGGATATACCTTTGATATCGACATCTTAATTCTACAATTGATACTGATCACAACACTATAAACGTCAGGTTTTTTTTATAGAACATAGCAAAGACGTGACCTCGTAACATCCAACTTCCTATACTTACGCTCTTTTAGAATGGAGAGTTTTTAAACAATTATTTTTAGAGAAAATACCTAAAAAGAAATGAAAATGAAAGTATATGGGTGCCTTCATTTATGAAGTTTTTTCAGGAAAAAAAATAAAATGTTCATATAAAATTTTTGACATGTTATCAATTGTTTTAGATTCCGTAAGATAGTGAAAATGAAATAAAACTTTAATAATTTTACTCTGAATGATTTGTAGGTATTTTAATACAGTCTTACAGGCTGTCCCCCAAAATTCAATTAAGTAGTGCAAATTGGACTTCACCAAGGAATTATACAACACAACACGCGCCTTCATCGGTATGCAGTAGGATATCTTTCGTAGTGATCTAAGAATCGGTCGTAGTATACTTATAACATGCGCAACATGTGACCGCCACGCAAGATCATCCAGCCAAAAACAGCAATTTTATTGTTTTTTGCTTCAAATATTAAGTACAAAGTTTTTGCTACATTTATCGTCAGCAGATTATTCAAATACCAGATATCATATGCCTTCAGGTCTCAGGTCCATAAATATACCCAATGATATTAGTTTTTTATCTATGCTTGTCTTTATTTTGCCTACCAGTTCAACGGTTGCTGAAAGAGTGCTGGATTTTGGTCGAAAACCGTATTGATTATCGCAAAAGAATTGTTTTTGTGTAAGATACTCAAACAGGCGGTTACACATGATTCGCTCGAAAACTTTCGATAAAATTAGCAGTGTCTGTCTTAGTACCTGATTTAAAAATGATTTTGATGAGATTTTTCCAGGTTTCGTCAAATTAATTGATTTTAATTTCAATATGTGGAAGTGACTATAAATCATGAGTAGGTTCTTAGTTTAAAACATTGCCAATGTTTGCAAAGTCACCTTGTATAGGTAATTAGGTAATTTAATACTTCAGATACTGAATGGAAGCATCTGTTACTTATTGATTGACGATATTAATTATAAGTTGTGTTGTAGTTTTACATCTTTCGCTTCACGCTGACATAGATTTGATGAATTTAAATAAATATTGAACCAAGGAAAGTTCTAGATCGGAGACCCTTCGACCAAAGACGCAGCATAGGACGTACACCGACAAGATGGACAGACGACCTTGTAAAGATCGCAGGATCAAACTGGATGCAGACCGCTAGTGATCGGTCGCTGCGGAACGCCGTGGGGGATGCCCATGTTCAGCAGTGGACGTCCTTTGACTGATAATGATGAACCATGGAGATGTATTGATGTCGATTGTCTTTCATCCCAAACATATACTTTAAGTGTCAAAATTAAGATCAATGTTTGGACGGAATAATCATAACTTGGTTCGAAAAATGCTCAAGTCACAGTTACTCGTCTGTCATAATATTTTCGTAATTTAGTTTTCTTTTATGTACTTTAAGAGAAACTTACAAATCTTATTTAATACTGAAATGCTCCAATTGTACCAATAGTTTCTTTTGAAAATAATACACAAGAGAGTTGAGAAGGAACAATTACATTTTGTGCGGAGCAGGCAAACCTAACAGCGTTTCAAGAACTTCATTCTCAAAGCATAATCCTCTTATCATATCTAATAACGAGATTCTTCTCTTTAGACCAACAAAAACTTTACGAAGAAAGTAAACCTTTATTTCGCCCAAAACAATTAAGGCCTTATCTTGCAAACTTCTGTTTCCACTACAAATTATTTTCTACTGTTTCCATTCAAAGAACTGAAATAAAAAGTGTTTTATGCCGCAAGATGGGACAAAACTGGAATGTATTTTACGAACTTGCCTTTTTAGGGTTCTGTAGCCGAATGGCACAAAACGGAACCATTATAATTTCGTCAAGTCTGTCTGTCTGTCCATCCGTCCAAAAGTCGCAACCACTTTATTCTATATTATAAGCATCACACTGTTGAAATTTGGTAGGAAGATGTATCCTGTTAACCGCTTCACGATTCGTATACAAAAAAACTTTAAAAAAAAGTAAAAACCGACTTCAAAACCAAAATGCACTAAAAAGTCTTAAATAAACTCTTCACCATTGAAAGGAAAGGAATCCTTTTTAGGCAAACAATTTCTTTTTGGAGTCGGTGCTGTGATAGTTGATGCTTTATAGTCAAAGTGATGGCACCGACTCCAAAAAAAAATTGTTTGCCTAAAACGGATTCCTTTCCTTTCAATGGTGAAGAGTTTATTTAAGACTTTTTAGTGCATTTTGGTTTTGAAATCGGTTTTTACTTTTTTTTAAAGTTTCTTTTATTTCTTCATTTTTAGTTGCATCTTATGATTCAATTTTTTAAGAAGCTACAAATTACCTATCATAAGTTTCGTCATTACAGTAACTGAACTCCTAAGCGTTAAGGAGTTCCACCATCAGCTCAGCCCCACAAGATGTTGACTATCAGACGTAACAACACGTCAGCATTAAGATTCTAGTAAAGAAATACTATACGTGCCTTTAAAATTTGAAGGTTTTCCTCGATTACACCAAGATCCCATCATCAGATCCCAAAATGGAAAAAATGGGACCAACTAGAAAGTACACCCTCTAAGTAAGTGAAAAAAAATTTCGATAAGGTCGACAAATAACTGAGATATGAGGTAACATACATACAAAAAAAAAATAATGATAAAAAAAAAACATACAGTCGAATTGATAACCTCCTCCTTTTTTGAAGTCGGTTAAAAATAAAAAATAATGATATTTAAGGGGACTCCAATGCATGAAACTAAAACAGAAAATTTTTATTTCGTCAAATCTATGCGTGAGTCTATGGATAGGTCTTTTAAAATTACATGGAGGTTCCTAAAACCATTTTCTTTTAAAGTCTAACGTTTGATAGATAGACGCCTCCAACGTGGTAAATTGGGCGTCCCCCTCTTATTACTAAACTAAGCGAGTGTAATTTTAATTAAAAATACATGATGTAGATCTCGACAAATACTTTCAACGAAAATTTCGCCCAAAACAATTAAGGCCTTATCTTGCAAACTTCTGTTTCCACTACAAATTATTTTCCACTGTTTCCATTCAAAGAACTGAAATAAAAAGTGTTTTATGCCGCAAGATGGGACAAAAGCTGGAATGTATTTTACGAACTTGCCTTTTTAGGGTTCCGTAGCCGAATGGCAAAAAACGGAACCCTTATATTTCGTTAAGTCTGTCTGTCTCATAAAATTATTATCCCTTTGGAATAGAACGACAAAAGCGAGATGTCACTAGCAGCAAACTGTGTGATAAAAAGAGATGGGTAGCAGAACCATTTTTGTCAGATGTCAAACAGTTGACCGCCCTGCAGAAGCTCGCTGAAAATTACGTGCATTTGATTTTTTATATTTAAAAGTGAAATTGTGTATATTTTGGAGAAATAATGCGTCTGAAACATAGTGACTTGATCAGTGATTGATTGTTATGCATTACAGCGGCATAACCCCAATAAATAATCATTTAACAGGTAGATTAGTCCAAATCGAAGCCTCTTAATATACAACTTATATTTACCAATGCGCTTCAAATTTAAAGTACGCAGTTTGATTATTCTATTCTACAAACGTTAATTTAAGTAAAAAATAAAGACAGAATAACACAGGGAATGTATATCGAACAATATTTTGTATATGAAAATAACATTTAGTTTTACACTAGAGCTGCATGTTCAATATTTTGTGTCGACTGTTTATCATGCAGTAAACTACCATATTTAACTTAGGAACATTGTTATAAATCACCTGATCGAAAGGTTATCTCATTTAAAGCTATAAATGTTACTTACTTATGTAAGTTACTGATATCTTAAATCGGTTTCGTTTGACAGCTTTTACTTGTCCTTCTATTCCGATAGGAATATTAATTTTATGGTCTGTCTGTCTGTAGTCCGTCATATGTCACAGACACTTTATTTAGTAACTATAAAAATCACATTGAAATTAAGTTGTTCCTGTTAACCGCTTTACGATTCTTATGCAAAAAATAAAAAATAATGATAATTGAGATCCAATGAAAATAAAACCGTTTTTTTTTCATCATACCATTGCGTGTGGGGTGTCTATAGATAGGTCTTAAAATTGACATCGAGATTCTTAAACCATTTTCTCTAAAAATCTAATGTTAGCGAGATGGACGTTTCCAAAGTGGTCAAATGGGCGTCCCCCCCCCCCCCCCCATCTAACTTTGTAAAACTAAGCTAGTGTAAATTTTGGAAAAAAATATGAAATGTAGACCTTAACAAATACTTTCAACGAAAATCGGTTTGGACGGGATCAAACTAGTAGTTTTTGAGATATAGATCATTTTTATCAACCGAAAACATAACTTTGTTCTTTATACAAACACTATGAAAAACAAATGAATGTTTGCTATAATTTAAGGCATTTTGTTACGAAGCATTGTTACTTTTGTAAGTTTGATATGTAAACTACCTTCTAATCTATAATCACATTTTTTCATTGTACTTGTAAATAGAGGTATTGAACATAAAGAATATACAATGCTTTGATTGCAAAGTATGGTATGTGTTATGGAAATCAGTAATACTACAACACTCAGACCTGAGATAATTTTACCTCTCTCTTTAAAATAAATACAAATCTTATAGTATATAAAATTCTCGTGTCACAATGTTCGTTCCCGTACTCCTCCGAAACGGCTTTACCGTTCTTACCAAATTTTATATGCGTATTCAGTAGGTCTGAGAATCGGCTACTATCTATTTTTCATACGCCTAAGTGATAAGGGTTGTTCACCCTTAAATTATTTTTTGTTTTTATTTTTTTATAATGTGGCATTAAAAAAAAAAGTAAAAACCGACTTTAAAACCAAAGTGCACTAAAAAGTCTTAAATAAACTCTTCACCATTGAAAGGAAAGGAATTCGTTTTAGGCAAACAATTTGTTTTTGGAGTCGGTGCTGTGATAGTTGATGCTTGATGGTCAAAGTGATGGCACCGACTCCAAAAAGAAATTGTTTGCCTTAAACGAATTCCATTCCTTTCAATGGTGAAGTGTTTATTTAAGACTTTTTAGTGCATTTTGGTTTTGAAGTCGGTTTTTACTTTTTTTAAAAGTTTATTTTATTTCTTCATTTTTAGTGATTACATAAGAGGGGGGGGGGGAGTTGCACCTTATGATTCTATTTTTTAAGAAGCTACAAATTACCTATTATAAGTTCCGTCATAATAATTACTGAACTCCTGAGCGTTAAGGAGTTCCACCATCAGCTCAGCCCCACAAGATGTTGACTATCAGACGTAACAACACGTCAACATTAAGATTCTAGTAAAGAAACACTATACCTGCCTTTAAAATTTGAGGGTTTCCCTCGATTACACCACGATCCCATCATCAGATCCCAAAATGGAAAAAATGGGACCAACTAGAAGGTACACCCTCTAAGTAGGCGAAAAAAATTTTCGATTCAGTCGACAAACGACTGAGATATGAGGTAACATACATACAAAAAAAATAATGATAAAAAAAACATACAGTCGAATTGATAACCTCCTCCTTTTTTGAAGTCGGTTTAAAATACATACAACCCTAAATTTTTATTACCAACCCCTATGTAAATTTTTCTAAACTTTTAAAATTACGAGGCTGGGCGAGACGGGGCCGGAGCGGGACGGTGCTAGGGGCGAAGCAAAGTTCGCTGGGTCCGCTAGTTTTGTATAAAAATATGTTATCTGAGTCTTAACACAGCATGATAATGAAAAAAACTCTACTAATCTTCTAACATGTCAGGCCTTATTTTAATTTTATTATTTTAACTAGCGGTCCCCCGCGACTTCGTCCGCGCGTTTTGAGTTTGCTCCCTCCCCTCCCGTCGCAGCGTCATTTTTTACATCCTAAAGCCTTGCTCGATAAATAAGCTATCCAACACCGAAATATTTTTTCAAATCGGTCCAGCAGTTCCTGAGATAAGCGCGTTCAAACAAACAAACTCTTTAGCTTTATAATATATTAGCGAAAGCGCACGTTGTACTTAAGCTGCGAACATTATTTTGGTGCGGAGTTATGTTAAAACTGTGATAGCTCCTAAGATATTAATTGAAATCAAATGATATAAAGGGCAACTTGGTTCTAAATGAAATGCTCGTGATGATGAATGTATTTATTTTGATAAGAATAAACACAGGTGTGTATAAAACACCTCTAAAAATAATGCATTATTTTTTTACAAATTTTTTACCTTGTTACCTTTTTACATTGTTGTGTTTGACTGTTGGTGTACGTAAGCTTGAATTTATGAACCAACTCCAAATTAATCTGTTTCTCCTAAAAAGCAGATGAATACGTTATATTAAGCTTTTTAGTCAGTTTTTGAAGGCGGTTTATTTTTATTTATTACTTATATCTCAAAAACTACTAGATTTTTATAAAATTTCGATAAGCGCAGTAACGATGCCCATCGCGATTACTTGCCAGTTACGTAACATCCGGATGGTATTATTGTGCATATCTACTAGAATTTAGCCTGTCTAATCTCGTGATAAAAGCTCGGGCGGCGCCGCGAAGCTCATCACTTACAGAAGCGACATGCGTCTTTTTGGCATAATCCGCGTCTAATCACACAGCTTAGTAACTTTGACAAACTCCTCTACAACTGTAATATTGTAACGTACGCACAGACTTACAACGTCAAAGTTAAGATAAAAGGTATTTGGGTGAAGCTTATGTATTAATTCTAAAAACTACATCCAACTACGTGTACATTGGTTTTAAAACAAACTTTTACTACATTGCTTATCGTTATACCCATTCACTTGTTATCCTATTAATTTTATACGTGTATTTGTGAACAAAATCCATAATTATTTATAATTATTTTTAAAAAACTCTCAAATTGACACAAACAAAAATGTATGATGCTACAAAGGGAGCGCGGGCTTTATCGTCCATAACAATGTTTTATCTTCAAGAGCTGTAAATGCGGTTTATGTACAAGGGATAAGGACCTCCGTTGTATACTTTAGTGTAAATATTGTGACCATTTTGATCCAACTATTGTAAAGGTACTAAATTAAGCCTTGAAACGTGTATTTTTGTAAAGTGCCCATTTTTTCCTAATACCATTGTATTAAATATACACAAAGCTAAAAAGTTGATGATTAAATATTCCGATTGAAAGTCAACATTAAGGTCTGCCAAAATAAAAATACATATACTTATTTAACTTAATGCCGAGTAAATCCTTTTCTCCCCCTGTGTCTTATTTGGAGGATAGATGAATCAAACAAATTAAAAATTATAAAAATCGGTCTACCCCTTCTCGAGTTATAAGTGTTGTATCTAATGTGACACTATGTGTTTTGTAATGTATTGTACCTATCACTATTCCAGAAAAAGATTTCTCATTTACTACATAAACACTAAATCAAGTTTAACTAAGAACCACTATTGTAAGAAACCATTAATACGTTCTTGGCTGGCTTCTCTTAACAAGTTATATTCAAGTTTGTCTGACCTACACAAAAACTAGGTCTAGCGCGTTTGAGATCTGAAATTATACGTGACCAAGTTACCATCCGTAAGTGAGTTACCAGATTTTTCAGTGCTGGTGGGTGAAAATGACATTATACATGAAAATCAACAAAATCTAAATTTATTTATTTTGTACACAGCTTATTACTAGCACTTACACACGTCCCAACATTGACCCTACCACAGCTTCGGGACAATTGTGGGCGAGTGCTGACAATAAGCTGCGCTACAAACTCAGTCACTACTGTCAATGCCTCTTTAAAAAAAAACATTTTTCATGTTCGTACAAGCTAGATTATACATTGTTATCATTCATATAATCATCTTGTTTATAACATCCTTTAGTTATTAAATATTGTTTAACAATCGTTTTGAATTTATCTAAGGGTAATTCAATTAAAGTATGAGGTAATTTATTAAAGAACGTAATGCATCTTCCAATAAATAAGTGTTTAACCTTCTTAAGTTTGGAACGACAAGCTTATTCTTATTTCTAGTATTGAAATCGTGCGAATCACTCTTTTAAAAAACAAGTGCAAGTTTCAACGAACGTGAATCAAATTTTCATAAAAGGGCATTAATTTCAATGAGCCTAATGTACATCCAACTAATTATTTTATTTAAGCAGACTTAATTTGAAATAAAGTTGTAAATTCAAACTAGTGGCCTCACTTATTTCATTTGATATTTTTTTAATTTCCATACCAGACAGTATTCCGTTGTTAGTTTTTTATTGAAAATTATGCTTCTATACGAGCTTTTCTTTTTCACCTCCAAGATATGGCGAAGGAGCCAGGGGCCCAATTAATCACTCGCGTCTAGATAACTTGTGATATTAATCGATTAATGTTTAATTTCGATTGAAAATCAGTTTAACTCCACTCGGGAGTGATTTAAAAATTATAACATATTTTTTAAGTACTATCGTCTCTATTTTGCGTAATTTTTATTGATCTTTCAATTGTCTACGAACGAAAATCACACGCCATATTCAAGAGAGTCGTTCAAAAATAAAAAGTTACATGTTTGATGTCAATACGCTCGGAAATTATGAAGTCAGTGAATCAGGACTATGAGCTATGAGATACCGTATACAAAATATAGGTACCTACACCGGTAATTTGAAGAGGACCGAACTTGTATTTGCGGAGGCCCAGCGCGGGACAAACTCCCGCCCCTTGGGTGCTAGATAAGCAGCCAAACGGACTGTCAAGCCTCTCCAGACTATATATTTTGGGATTAACGAACAAATTCTGGCTTAACCGCGACTTAGCAACGAATGTTTAAACCTTAATGTGAGTTGTTTGATTTCCTTGGAGAGCGAAGTTGGCACCCTGGTGCGATTTGCTAATTTAGTAGATCGTTATGTGGCTACTCTTGAAAAGAAGACTATGAACTACAAATTTAGTCGGCAAGGTTTATGCCAATTTCGCAAATTAAAAAAAAGGAAATCTTTTAATCCAGACAGATATATATCAAAAAAGCTTTATATTTTACTAAATCCTTTCTTATATTGTAAAGCTTAGGAACTATTGGACCGATTTAATTAAAATTAAATTGACAGATTTTGTGTCAAACAGCTTATTGATCGAGGAGGGCTTTAGGTTATAAAGAACACATCACACTGCTACGAGATGGGAGGGAGCAAACTCAAAACGCGCAGACAAAGTCGTGAAGACCACTAGTGTATAACTGAAACCATACATTTTGCCAAAATTTCAATAGTCGATTAATAGCGATGTGACTGAAGAAGCATCATACTGGCCAGTAACTATCTATTAACTCTTTGCTTGAATACATCCACAATTTCACAGTATATTGCTCAGGGAATGCCGCAACCGACAGTGAATTTAGTTCCTTACCGCGCCCAACAGAAATGTAGATTGAAAACGTTGGGTATTTTAGTTCTATGATTTCTACACATCTAGATAGGACAATTTCACTAGTCTAGACATTAGAACGCGGCTACGAGTAATCCGTCACCTGCCCGAGATTGATAGTGGGGTTATTTAGTCTAGTGATCGATATTAGCTTGCCACAATTGAATACAGATATTACTGCCACACGAGATACGGTTAGAGCCCATGCATTTACATAATAATATATTTTTCTAACTCTGGACAAGATAAATTATATCGAAGGATGATAATAATAAACAATAATAATATAATTAATAATAACTAAGGGATGATAATATGAGTTATGACTATTCAAAAAAAATTTTTTTTAATAATTATATGCAAGTTTATTACAAGAAAACCTCTTGACAACATTTAAAAAATGACAAAACGAATGTGGAAACTGGCACCCTCGCGCGTAATTCGCGTGTTTTGACGAAATACTACGCCGAAGTGGCGACCTATTGTTTTGACTCGATCGCTGTATCGCATCAATCAATTCTTCAATAATAAATTGTTTTTGTTTTTTGAATTTTTTCCATTAAAAAAATATATTTTTATATCAGCAAAATGTATTTTTGGCATCAGTATCGTTTGTACAACCACCCCTGAGTCGCTCATCACTGACCAAACCAACACCCTGTATAGCTAAGTTAGAGTAATGTACCACAAGTACCGACAGATAAATTTTTAAGTAGGCAAAGGTGGGATTTTCCCACAGCACGAACAGAAAATTGTGTCGAAATATTTGAACAATATTTAAACCGTTAAACGGTGATAAAATAAAATCGTGTTGTACCGCCCCCAATATTATCGTTGCTTGGTATTCGTAACACAAAGGAAAAAACCTTTTTTGTAACCAAGACAATTGATGTGTTTTCTGCGTTATATTTTGTTATTATTATTTATTTCAATTACTTGTATTACAGCTAAAATCCTTATAAAACTTAATAAAAACTTTGCCTGTGAGCCAAACCGAGTTGTAATCTGATTAATATCGAAGAATTTCGTTGCAAAAGCGTAAAAGGAAAATCACTTTTGCGTTTTCTCATCTATGCATTTTCAGAGCAAAATTGCACCTTAAGGACGCAACAGAATTCATCGTTAATTAATGTATGAGGCACATTAGATAACTTTTTTTTTTCTTTTTTTTTCCATCTGCAATCAGCCTCTGAGCTTTAATCAGATATTTTCTCTTCCTTACAATGACGGTTTTGAGATTGTTCACATCCTGTGATGTGTCATCTCTACAGTACTAATTGGTTAAAATTGGGTGGAGGTAAGTGTCCTTATATTGATGCAATTTGTTTCCGTTTGAGTCGGTGTGCAGAACTCGAGGATTTCAATAGTGTCACAGCGAGTTTGTTTTTATGTTGTTGGAGTCTTTCTTTATAGGCTTTATAAGATTTTTCTACTGTCTCCCTTACAGTTGGGATTCCCAAGTACTCATGAACTTCGTCGTTTCTTGTGAACCATGGCGGCTTGCACAATGTTTTCAGAGCCTTGTTTTGGAAGCGCTGAATAATTTCTATGTTAGAGTGGCTCGCTGACCCCCAGAGTTCTATTCCGTAACACCATATCGGCCTAAGGATGCACTTGTAGATCAAAAAATTGTTTTCTAGGGTTAGTGATGATTTTTGGCCTAATAGCCAGTGCAGGCTTAAAAGCTTCCTATTTGCTTGATCTCTTTTAGCTTTGATGTGTTCTCGCCACGTTAGTCTTCTGTCAATGATCATG
Organism: Pyrausta purpuralis; assembly: GCA_963924145.1. Classification (NCBI taxonomy): domain Eukaryota; kingdom Metazoa; phylum Arthropoda; class Insecta; order Lepidoptera; family Crambidae; genus Pyrausta; species Pyrausta purpuralis. Next base: position 21,067,654 of record OZ001656.1, read on the forward strand.
CCTAGATATTTGACGCTATCTTTTTGAGGTAGAGCGTCGCCATCGAGTGTAACTGGTGGGCAGTCATATTTGCGGAGGGCAAATGTGATGTGTACAGACTTTGCGGCGCTTGCCTTAATTCTCCATTTTTTTAACCATGAACCAATTTTATTAAGATGGTCTTGGAGTTTTGTGGATGCCTTGATGCGGTCTTTGTCGCACGATAAGACAGCAGTGTCATCAGCGTAGGTAGCAATCACATTTTGATTTGAGGTGGGTAAGTCAGCAGTATAGATCGTGTAAAGCACTGGACCCAGTACAGAGCACTGCGGTACTCCAGCTTGGATCTGATGGAATGGAGATATAGAGTCTTCAGATTTCACTTGAAAAAGTCGTCCATCTAAGTATGATTTAAGTAGAAGATAAATAGGGTGCGGCATGGATGTCTTTAGTTTACAAAGAAGGCCCTTGTGCCATACCCGGTCGAATGCCTGCTGCACATCAAGGAAGACTGCAGAGCAATATTCCTTCTTTTCCAGGGACTGTCGGATTGTATTAACTACTCTATGGATTTGTTCAGTGGTTCCATGGTGCGCACGAAAACCAAACTGATGATCCGGAATTAGTTTTGATTCTTCGAGTATCGGCGTGAGGCATATAAGCAACAGTTTCTCAAACACCTTGGCCAGCAGGGGGAGTAGGCTTATTGGTCGATATGACGACACCTCGGTCGGCGGTTTTCCTGGTTTAGCCACCATATTTATTATAGATACTTTCCAAATGAGCGGAAAGTAATTTAGCCTCAGTGCTGCGTTGAAAAGTATGGTTAATAGGACAATTCCTTTTCTTGGAAGCCGTTTCAGGACTTCTGCCCTTATAAGATCAAAGCCAGGGGCTTTTTTATCCTTTAATGCTTTAATAGTTTTCCATACTTCTGATGGGGTGCAGAGTCGTGTTGGTAGAGACATTTGCTGATCACTTTTAAGTATATTGTCGATATATTTCTCACTACTGTTGATATCAGGTTCATTTGGCTTAAACACCTCTTTTAGGAATTTGGCAAACAATATAGATTTATCAGCGGGTTTTCTAGCCCATTCGCCATTTGGTTGTTTCAGCGGTGGTAGGTGCTCTTGAGGTCTTTTCAATGTTTTGGTGATTTTCCAAAGACTGTAGTCATCCGCTTTGTGTGGTGACCAAGTTTTCAACTTATTCTGTAAGGTTTCATTTTCTATATCCTTGAGTGCTCGCTTTAGTGCTTTCTGTGCCTGGTTAAGAGCCTTTTTATCATGATGGTTTCTACTGGTATGCCATTGTCGCCGAAGTTTCCTTTTTTTTGTTATCATCTCTCGTATATGTAGAGTATAATCCTGCTTCTTGGGAATGCATTCAATGTATGGTGTGGAGGTCCAGGCCGCTGTTTGAATTAGATTTGTTGTGTACCAAGCAGCATTTTCGACGTGCTCTTCGGATTTGAGAGGTATGTGCAGTTCCGTGTTTTCCTCAATATAGTCCTGGAATGCCTGTCAGTCGGTTTTCCGATTGTATAGCCTCTGATGTGGCTCTTTCCAGATGACTGATGTGCTGATCGTGCAGATAACTGCAGTGTGATCAGAATTACCGTCCAGGCATGATTCCACTTTAGTGTACAGTCCGGACACCCCTTTAGTAATAAAGAAATCGATGTTCCTATCACCCCCCGCAATATATCTGTCTCCAAGAGTTGAGAAGAAACTTTTGTACATAGATGAGTCTATTTGATGGCGTGGGGGCGAGTATACTGCCACTACATTGAGCGGACCCGTCCAGTCGTCGATTGAGACCGTGGTAGCCTGTATATAAGCTGGTTTGAAACCAGGCAGGGCATGTTGTTTAATGCTCTCCTTCATAATGATAGCCGTTCCAGCATGAGACGTTCCATCAGGATGATTAGTATAATATATTCTATAATCTTTAATAAAAATGGCTTTTTGATCTGTCATGTGAGACTCTGAGATAAGAAGTATATCTATTTTGTTATATTTTAAGGAACATTTCTACTTCCTGCTTGTTCGGCTGCAAGCCATTTATATTCCATGCTGCTATACGTAGAAATTTCATTTATTATATTTGGTGATTAGGGTCGTTAGGATACCCATTAGGGTACCTATTTGTTGGATGAGAATGTCTATTTTCTCTGATTGTTTTAGGATTATTTGTTCTAGATGATTTGTGGGCTGAGATTGAGTACTCTCTTGGTTTATGTTCCGGTGTGTATTGTTTACGAAATTAGGCGTATGCGGGTTTCCTCGAGCTATTGGTAGCTTAGCAAAGCAACTTTGTTTCAATATTGGAAAATCTGCATCTTTGAAGGTGGGAGGGTTATTAAGTGGTTGCTTCTTGTTTATTAGTGGGGCTTTCTTGTTAGGCGGCTGAACCATTTTCCTTGCACGAATTTCCTTATAACCTGGCATCCCTTGTAATTAGCTGGGTGGTTTCCGAGACATAAGGTATATACAGCTGGTGTATTTCTGTCTTTTTTTGGACAGTCTATGGTTCTATGTCCTTCTGCGCATTTTACACATCGAAAAGGACGCATACAGTTGTTTTTCGTATGTCCATACTGTTGACATCTAGTGCATTGGGGGATTTCATTAGTCTTACGTGGGTCCTCTATCTTGACTTTCGTGTGGTATATGGATTCTATGCGTTTCAGCTCAGGGTTATTTGGGCCTGGTTCTACGTTCACGAAGAACATGTTAAGTGGTTTTTTGGTTCGCCAGGAAAGGGGACAAATTATTTCACCTCTTACTTTGTTTCCAGATTTCTCTATTTCCTCAATGATGACTTCTTTTGGCGTAGTGTGATGAAGATTTTTTACAACAATTCTGCAGCACCTTTTTTCCTTTTGTGTAAATGTGTGTCCAATGAGTCCATTTTTTCGGATAAGATCAATGATGTCTTTATATACTTCACTGTTTTGGGTTAGTACCCTTAATTGGTCTCTATTTATGACTCTGTAAGTGTAGCTGTTGCTTGGTGCAGATTTATTTAAAAGTTCAGTCAGTTTAGATAAGTCAGTGATGCCATACAGTATTATTGGAGGTGGTTTGCTAGTTTTCTTAGAATCATCTGGTTGTAACTCTGGGCTGGGTTCATCTGGTGCATCCACTGGGAGGCCACTAAATCTGTTGGAACTATTCTGTGAGTTGTAGTTTGAACTATTTGGTCTATCCTGTTGGGGAGGGCTGTCTGATAATTTCTTCCTTTTGGCGCTTCGCTGCTCTGGGATTCTCTGCCATGTAGGAGGGCGGCTATCTTATTCATCTTCTATTGTAATAGTTTCTGTTGGTGAGGGAGATGTTACTGTCCCTTTGGCTGTATCGGGGTTGCTCCCCATTGACGACGATCTTGGTCTTGAGTTAAAGAGGCTTGGGTGGAAAGCCTGTTGTACAAAACTTTTTTTAACAGAGCTGCTGCCAGTAGCATTCGCCGTCGCAGAGGCCTGGTCGGCCACCTCTGCTCGGCCTTCGGTAACCGATTTCACAGTCTGAGGCCCGGATACCTCAGAGCGCCGGGTGTTAGCCGGAGAGCATGACAAATCTATATCGTTATTATCCTTCATATTCATATTACGATTTGGGACATACACACAGCACTTTCCCAAGGTACTATGGTCGCACTTTTGGAAGGGATTTAATACTTCCAGGCTAGCGAGGGCCTGTTTGACAGGTTATTTACCGCCGCCTGTGGCTCGGCGCTGGTGGTTGACTAACATCACCTGGGTCTACATTTTTTTTTTTAATTATTATTATTATCTTTTTTTATTTTTTTTTTATTATTTATATATATATATATATATATATATATATATATATATATATATATATATATATATATATATATTAAAATATAAAAAACATATATATATATATATATATATATATATATATATATATATATATATATATATATATGTTTTTTTATATATATTTTTTTTTATATTTTTTTACTATAAACTACACTATACTAAAGCCGTCGCCTGTTACTCGGCGTTCTCTGGGTTTTACAGTTCGTATGGATGGTAGATATGAACCAACCCTCCTCCTTTATCCAGGCTTGGGACTGGCACCTATTGGTGGCGGAGATAACTACATTGATTTTTTTGTGTCCTCACTTGTTCATTGAAGCATATTTATTTTATCATTATTATCTTCATCTCTATATATAGGTATAAAAATGAATCCATATTTCCCTTGTTCTTGGCATCACGCGTGAACGGCTGGACTAGAATACGCTTATTATTATTTATTTGTTATTGTTATTGACAGGAAAAGGTTCTCATGTAAGAAAACATATGTTAAATTAAGCGCGTGGACAGATTTTCATGATTTTTGCTTTGTCAGATTTGTCACCGTCCGAAATAAGCTAATAATTATAAAAATTACGGGGTGGGGGCGGGACGAGGCCAGGGGCGAAACAAAGTTACTCGTATTCAGGTTCGATCCCCGCACAATACAAACATTTGTGTGCATGAACATGTCTGTTTGTATTGGTCTGGGTGTTTTCTATGTATATCATGTATGTATTTACAAAAAAAAAGTATTTAAGTATTATATCCGTTGTCTGGCACCCATAACACAAGCTTTGAGTAGTTTACTTTGGGGCTAGATGGCGATGTGTGGGAATGTCCAAAGGATATTTATTTATTTATTAGTTAAAATATATATGACATAGGTCTAAGTCACTCGTGGCTAACTACTTTTCAACTAATATTGCTTGCACTCACAACACAAAAGAAGACGTCACTTCAAACAAAAGACGACGATGTGCAAGTGATTTTGGACTTTTGACATCAACCGAAAATGTGTTGGCATCTAACACAAAGTAATGTAAACGTTTTACTTTCATTTTGTATTTTTAATATTCAAATATTTCCGTTGTTCTTCTGTTTGAGTCACTAAAAGTATGGCGTTTGTATTGCCTTTTTATAATTATTATCTTTTGCGACAACGAAGGTGCTTTTAGAGGCGCGTTAAACCACCTAGCTGATTTGTACAAGTCGAATAGTACTAAGCCAACAAATGCACTCTATCTTATAAAATTTTCTGAAAAAGCGTAATCAGATTTTCTTCGTAGTCAAGTAATTGACTTATCAGCGTAATATATACCTAAAAATTTTTCATGAACCTCAATCAAATTTTTATGGAATATGATCCAATAAAATTTGAATGAAAATTTTATGAAATGAAAATTTGTCTCAAAATTTTGAATAATTATTTTATTTCACTGTAAGTTTTTATTATCTGTACCAAATTAGTAATGTAAAGGTATCAAATCCAATGCTTTCGAGAAACCAAAGTTGTTTCAACCTATTTTCGGAGAAGTATAATTAAGCAGTAATAAGTTGTATATTTATCTTTTCACGAATGATCCTTAATGAGTATTACCTTTTCAGGTGCGGGCCCTGAAACATCACCAGCTACAGTCTTCAAGATGCTCCTACTAATTAAACTACTGCTTTCAACTGTGTTAAGATAGATAATGTTATGTAGCTACAATAAATTTACTAAGTAAAACGTTTTCTACGTGGTAAGGTGGAATCGAGCACACTTGATCGACGTTCTAATTTATAAGTGAAAGAATAAGTATATGTTTCATGACCTACATGAAATTTTTCAAAAGAAAATTGCTTTTCCCCTGAGTGATTTCGATTCCGCTTCTACACCTATTTATCAAAAATATATCAACCCGCAAAGTGGGCACTTCTTTCCGACACTAAAGCGATTTTATATTATTGTCATGTTGTAGATAAGTTGTCTTGTATGTAACTGGACGTTAAATAAAATAAATTATTAAAGTCTTGTAAATAATGAAATCTGAAGAGTGTTTATGTAAATAAAATAATTAAATTTTATACAGTTGTTTATTTCTTGAACTAAGCTTCACCGCTTCACACACAGCGACTTTTAGCATCGATACAGTCGCGCGTTTTAAAAACGCACTTCAACATCGCTACTCACGCAACGAACAGGTATAATTTAGCATCGATGCTAACGCGCGCTAGTATCGGTGCAGTCGCCAAAATTCAGTACATTACAATTTGACAATTTCCAGCTTCTGCATCGTGAGTGTATCGATGCTAAAAGTAGCGCAGTGTGTAAAGGTTGACATTTTACGACGGCATCGATGCTGCTGCGCGACCGCATCGCTGCTAAAACTCGCAGTGTGCAAAGGGTCAAAGAGACCGAAAAACCTTTTGTGTCCAGAATTAGGTTTCTTGCTAATGAAATTACTAAAGTAAAGATCGGTATTCATTATTCGATTCTCCTTACAGCCTTGATCACTTACAATTACAGGTCTTATTTTATTTAGCTAATTACTGAGAGTCTATTTATTCGATGGGTGGCAAACTCGACGGATCTGCTTTTCAATGAAATTGCTTTCGTGTCTCAACTTGAACGAGTACCTACTTATCTCTATTCGAGGGCTAATCCTGTGTCGGAGATGGTATTAGTAGAGTGTATACTGACGTTTGATATTAGATTTTATTTATTAACAAATACTTCTTAAAGGCTTAGGAAATAAAAGTGGTTGTTAGGGAATTGAGTGCTCGAATAGAAGTAACGAAATGTAACATGGAAACTACCTACAAACACGAAGCAAAAACTGGGTGTTATAAAATTAACATGTTTTTGTAGCCACACTAACCTAGGTAAACATATTTGCGATTTGATTAAACTAGTTGGTTAGTAGTGGTAGTGACTAGTTCTTTTTTTATTTTACATTTTTACTTCACTTTTATTTGGAGTATATTTCCCTTCGCATCCTTATACCAGAACGAATAAAGTAAATTTTCATACGTAATTCTGCATGACCTAAAAATATGAAATTCAAAAACGGTTGAACATTAGAGTGCACAAACATGCTGAGTAGAGCATTTTTTTCCCTAAACAAAAATAGACTTTAGCAAGGCTTTTGAAAATAATGCTATTGACATGAAGGCTAGAAATAAAGTGAGATTTTAAGCTCTAATTTGATATGATACGATGGTTTATTTATTTTAAAATATGTGAAATGTGAATATACAGGGTGTTTAGTACATTGTGTGATAAATAAAAATTTCAATTTCGATTTCAAATCAATTTATTCATTTCACAACAACAAACAAACTTACATAAGTTCAGTTAGGTACATAGTCCATTTTGTTAGCTGTATTTCTGAACTCTCAACCCAACTCAGGCCTGATTTTCCAACGTCAGACAAGAAATATTCATCGAACAACATACAATACGCCTATTTTGAATACAATCTATTACGTCAGTAACTATACAAATGTCATTCTAAAATTGGTCGCTTTATTCCGATTCAGTCCGATATGTCCCACCTGACGCTGGAAATCGGCACTCAAAGATATTAATTACGCATTAGTTTTTTTTTTCAAATCAGGCCATAAGAAGAAACATATGAAGTAGCTATTATGATAATGAATCAACATCTAAAATGAATTTAACTTGATATTTATGAGCGAAGTGAGTTTGTTTTGTCAAAGATCGTGATATCTACCAAAAAAAAATATGAAAAAAAAACTTATCTAAAAATCTGAATCTTATCTTAATATTTCTTAATCTCTATCTTAACTTATCTAAAAATGACTTGTAATGGGGGTCATTCGCTATCATTTTTTGCCTTCGAATTCTTTTTTGGCCCCCATTATAAGCCAATTATCTTCATAAATGTAATACTGACAACTGAAAGTATACTGAAATGTAGCTGTGCCAGTATGTGGTACAGAAAAAAAAAGTAAAATATACAAAAGTAAATATTTTTTATCATTGCTTTCTTGAAGTTAGAAATGAGGATATGAGATATCATGAGTGGAATATTGTACAAACAAAACATCAGTCGTATTGTACTAGGAGGAACTTAAACTTGGTATGGTTCAAAAAATATTTCTGGTATAATTTAAGTGGCTGAAATATGTGTTATATTTTCGAAAGCGCCATAGTAAGCCATTTTAAATAACACACGATAGTTTTCTGAAGGTTTTTCATTAATTTCCGATACAAAATACTTGATGACCCACCTTCTAAAGAAGATCTTTTTAGGTACTTTGAGTACAAATTAATAATATTTTTGTCCTCTAGTATGCGTGTGCCAAACGCCTAAACTGTACATTGATTTGCGTTATTTTGCGTTACATGTAGGAATCGATGTGCGAAGTTGAAGTTCAAAGGATTTGCGTCTAGTTTTTTACTGCCGTAACATTTAACAATAGAGCGAATAGGTTCTTAAATTGCAACATAGATATTAATAAAACTAAAAAGTAACTTGCCTTTTTAACTTTGCAGAATGGTTTTAGGAATGCTCGGATGGTATGATTTATAATGATGTGACTACCATACCTGCCAAAATAACTCTTATGAATATTCAGCGAAATTGCGCAGTACTGAGATATTTACAATTTTGCATGGAAAATTATTCTTTACCACGCACTAGGATGACATATCGCTGGCCCCGGGCAATAAAGCGGTTATCGGTGATTACGCCCTTCTTAATGTTATTTAATTTTTGGCTTTCCTGTCCTTCAATGTATACCTCTATTTTTTTTCAGATTTTTTTATCACCATTTTAATATATTTATTGACATTAACAGCTTTATTGAACGGTAAATTATTAAACGAGTAAGTTATGTGATGTTGTCTTACTTCATGCAACATAAAATAAAAAATCGGCGAACATCTTTACACTATTTTTCTTTTTAAAAATTTACAATAAAACCGTTATCCGCTTTTCCCAAAATAAATATTTATCTTAACTTAACTTTTTAAAGGGTACAATATACCAAAATTGATACATTTGTTGCTACTAACTGTACTATGAATTTTACGTGTAGGAAATGTAGATACAGACAAACAGCACATCACGCTGATAAGTGGAACTACATAAAACTATTTCCGGTGAAAGAATCACATTATGTGCGAAAAGACACTAAAAAGTTATACTTAGAAGAAACGCTAAATATTCCTAAAATGTACCGATTATATGTAGAGTGGTTTGAGATAGAAACTGATTCGAACGATATAAAGATGGCGACAAAACGACAGTATGAAACAATTTTTAATACAAAAAATATTTTTTTTATTTCATAAACCAAAAAAAGACATTTGCGGTCAATGTACTTTGTATTATCAAGCGGATGATGAAAGAGAAGAACAACTCAAAGAATCTTATACAAATTACAATAGAAATAAGGAATGTGTTCGTGAGCTTAAAACTAAAGATAAAGCAGAAGGCAATCCTACAGATACTGTCGTTGCTATTTATGACCTGGAAAATGTTTTAACGATCCCTCAATCAGAGGTATCTTTAATTATAAGCGTAAGTATCCTATATATAACTTTAAGGTTTATAACTCATTAAATGGAAGAGGTTATTGCTATATTTGGCATTATCAACTAGCCAAAAGAGAGGCAAATGAAATCGGGAGTTGTCTTTTAAATTTCATTGAAAATGAAAGCAATAAAGGCATAAAGAAATTATTTTTTATTCTGATGGCTGCGCTAGCCAGAATAAGAACAGAATTATCTTTGCTCGTTATTTATATTTGCCAAAAAAGTAAAGAGGTAACATAATTCATAGATATTTTAAGACTGGCCATAGCCAGTCCGAAGGAGGTTCTATGCATTCTCTTATTAAACGAGCAATAAAGAATCATACAATTTTACTCCTGACCAAATGTATGGACAATCATGAATGTCAAGATCAACGGTGAAAAATTCCAGGTAATGGAAATGGAACAACTCAATTTCTATGATTTAAAGGAGATGATGGGCAAACGATACTGGTAACGAGCAGACTAAACTAATGAAAAAGTTATGTGGTCAAAGGTTCAGAAACTTAAAATCACTGCAGATCAAACAGATGTTATCTATTTCAAGTACAACTTTGACAATGAGTATATGAGTATATTTCATTAAATACTGCACTAGATCCTCAAGAGGGAGGTGTCTTTTTGCACCTCCCTCTTGAGGATCTAAATGATTAGACAAATCATTACAGAGAGCCAATTGCCTTACCAAAACCATTTTATGATGATTTGATGATTCTCTGCAAAGTTGAAGCAATCCCGAAACATAATCACATATTTTATAATAATTTACAGTGTGTTGGAGACACAGTAGAAGATTCAGATATTGAAAGCGAAAATTCAAACTAAAGAAGCATTTTTTAATAAAGCAAGTTTAATAATTATTAAATATTATGATTGTGATTTTAAAAGCGTTTTATTATACATTATAATTATTCTAATTACTCAATACGCTGACATTTTAGGCGATAACATTTACGTAATAAAATTGTAAATACGTAAAATTAAATTGGTAGTATTTAAAGTCAATTACATAATGTATAATAAAAATAATAATAAATATTATAAAATACTGCTTAAAATAGTAAAAAATATTAAAATATTTAACATTGTGGTTAGTTTGTAATAATAGTTACATAAAAATATAATTCATTGATAGGATTCCAAATTAGCGTTTATTGAATAATACTCCTACAATAGTAAAACATAATTACCCTGAAAAAGGTGGTAATAGTGTTATCAATATTAGAATATAAATTTGTAGCAAACATATTCACATAGTTTATTTTGTATTCAGGTATCGTAATTTTATTAAACGAATAAAGTTATTATAATTTATAAGATATTCAATTGATTGATGTTGTACATTAAACTATAATTAAAATAAAGCTATGCAATTGACTACCGCTGTACCGGAAATTCGGCTGGGCCAATCAGAGCTTTTGACCAATCAGCGCGTTCGACCAATCGTCGTGCTTGAAAAATAAAACCGCCTAAAATAGGGGGGAAATCCCCGGGCCTTGCCGTTTTCCGTTACCGTGGCAGTCTCTTGGAATATTTCAACCTGTGCTGTTCGTGTGCTTACTTGTTGTGCTGTGTGGTGAACTGGTGAATAATTATTGTAAGTACCAACCTGTATTTTATTTCACTCCTCCTATTAAGAAAATCTTAGTGATAGTTCTCCCTAGTTAATTCTGCTCATTGGCTAGGCACGACACAAACAGTTTTGCGCCCTTGATATCCAATGCATTAGTTAATTTGGTTAAATAAAACAGGCAATTTTCTAGTTACACACATAATAGGCACACTTTGAATAGTAATGTTTACAGTCAGAAGTGAGATTCGTTCTTAATTTGCCCGAGTAACATGGTTTTTTTTTTTTCTCTTTCTCCTACTTTCCGCCATTTCGAATTTCATTTCCATTATTTCGAATTTCTTTATTTACTTAGAACATGATAACGCTTTACCTTTACCAATTCCTATTCCATGTGGCCATTAAGTTATATCGATCAACCTACCCACATACACATTTTTATTTTTTCTTACAATTGGTCTTTGTTTTATTTAACGCCCCAACACCCGAGCGATTGCATTCAACCGCATAACAATAGAATTTCTGTTGTGCCTCGTTCTCATACGCTTGAGGGATTAAAATGTTCCGATCTGGATTTGGAAGGAAATCATGTTTAGGAACTGAGGAAGATTCTAATCGTTTTGCTGTCTCTTCGTGGCTTGTGAGCTGACTTTATCCAGGTAATTTGATTTATACGTGATTAAGTCAAAAGATAAGCCATTATAAATTATAAGCACAGTTGCTTACTTGTTGAAATAGATTCCTCTTGTTTATAATGTTACATATTACAACTTGTACATTATTTACAATAAAAAAAATCTTGAGTTGCTTAAAGTTAATATGCGGTACGCATGTTCGAGATAATACCAATGTGAATATTATACGACCAAAAAATTAATAAATACTAGATTGAATAGTGTTAATGCTGCTGCTGCTTCGATATAATATGCATTTAAATATTTACTCAAGATAACTATGCATGTTCGGTTAACGAATATTTTGACAATAAATATATTCTAATTTAACGAGTGATAAAGTGGCCTTGCTATTTAACTTATTTATCCCTTTTTCCCCGTGGTTTGATACCATCTAAATTTATTCTTGTATTTTATCATTTTTGTCATGCAATAATTAACAAGAAAAATCTTACTGTTGACCCACCAAGCTTATTAGACATTTAGTTGATAAGTTAATTCCATCGGTTGCTCTATTATTTTGAACTTTCATTTTGTGGTATCCAATGTATTTTTCAGGTCATCATGGACGTAGGCCATCGAGAAGTGGTTACACCACCACTGAGTCCTACGTTGCCAATGCGTCGCCGGCCGAGAAGCCCCACAAGACATCGGACTTGCAGCCGAGAACGGAGGTCACGCACCAGGTCAAGACGACGTTCAATGGGACGCCCTAGCCGCTGCTCTGAAGACGCGGATGAACGACGTCCAAAGAGATCGCGCAGCCGGACTACTCAACGCTTCATGAGTCGCCGCAGCCGCAGCCCGTCAAACTCCGAGAGACGCCGCCTACTACCGGAAGTTCAAGGTACACCACGTCGTTTTGAAAGGGATCGTACTAGTCACCGCTTTTCCCCTTACAACCAACCCAATCACAGAACCCGGGATCAAGCCCAAACGGTTTGCGTCTATCAGCAAGCTGATAGGCGCTCCAATCGGGTAACTCGATGCCGATCCCGTAGTAGACATCCTGAAGTAGACCAATTAAATGAACCTTTAGGTAGGTCATACCCTAATAATAACTCCCTCCAATGTAGTAACAGTCGTTCAGACTTAAACCCTAGCTTGGTAGAACTAGTAGAGACTTTAGTAGCTTCAAATAACGCTTCGTTTAATAAATTAGGAATTGCGCACAATAATACCGTTCCGGAATTCGACCCAAGTATGAAAGAACAAACCATGAATATGTGGCTACACAAAGTAAATGAGTGCGCCGTCATTTACAATTGGTCGGATAAACAAATTACTCACTATGCTTTGCCGAAGCTTAAAGGGTCTGCTAAACGTTGGTACGAAAGCCTTCCATCTGTTCTTCATACTTGGGACGAGTGGCAAATTATGCTTAAATCTGCATTTCCTTCAGACGAAAATTACGGACAGATACTTAGTACAATGTTAGCTAAACGTGCACGATTCGCTGACTCACTGGAGGATTATTTTTATGACAAAATAGCATTACTGAATAGATGCGGTATTCAAGGAAAACGAGCTGTAGACTGCATAATTCACGGGATCGACGATCGTTCAGTAAGACTTGGTGCAGAGGCTGCCCAATTTTTAGACCCTAATAAATTGTTGTCTTATTTGCGAAACTTAAAGTATTCCAAACCCACCTATGATCGTAAAAACATTAAATTACAGTCTTCTAGAAACCCAGATATTATCCGCCCTGTAAACAAAGCCCCTAGGTGTAGTAATTGTAAAACAGAAGGGCACAAAACATTTCAATGTACTCTCCCTTTAAAGAAGTGTAGTAGGTGTGGTAGAAACGGTCACGAAACTGAACAGTGCTATGCTAAGTTACCGATTAATGAGAAAACGGTTATGAAAATATCAAACACATCATCAGAAATAATGTCTTCTATCTCTAAACCAACATCTGAAAAAGGGTTGAGTGATAAATATTTTAAAACGGTGTTCATTAATAGAATACCAATAGAAGCGTTTCTGGATTTGGGCAGTGAATGCTCAATGATACGAGTATCGGAATTTGAAAATTTTAGTTGTAATTATGACGTTGATAATCTACCGACACTGAGAGGCTTTGGTAATTCCACCGTCAGTGCGATTGGTAGGAAACAAGTGCGGATAGTTATCGACGATGTGGAGGCAGATATAGAATTACTTGTAGTTCCTGATCATGTAATGCATGTCCCATTGCTAATAGGGCAAAATTTTACCGAATTGCCGCATGTAGTAATAGTTAAAACTAGTGATAAACTAGAAATAAATCAATTGAGTCAACTGGTTGAGGAGAAATCTTATAAGATTAGCTTGTTTTGCACACATGAAGTAGAATTATCGGGTCCTACTTTGGTCGAGATTTATACCGAACCTAGCTATACTGGTGACGTGTTTGTTCAAGGAGACTTACGTTTTTACAATAATTCAGGGTATTTTATAGAAACGGGTTTATTCAGTGTAGATAAGGGTAGGGGCAATATCGTCCTTGGATCTGTAGGGTCTAATTTGCATTTGCCAAAAGATTTTTTGCTTGTTCGTGGACTCATGGCACAGCAGGAGCGTAATGACTTTAATCTAACGGTTATGTCGTGTAGCAAAAATCAAATCCTCAAACCAATCTTAAGCGAAGATATCCAATGTGGCGACTGTTTGTCAGCTGAAGATAAACAAAACCTTTTAAATTTATTAAACCGGTATAGACATTGTTTCGCTTTTAACCTCTCCGAGTTAGGAACTGCCTCAACTACGGAAGGCATGGCCATTCGATTGCATGGTGATACTCCTGTTGTCTATAGGCCATACCGCCTCGCGTACAAAGAGAAAGAACAGGTAAGAGAAATGGTCTCTGAACTTCTAGACAATGACATCATTCGACCTTCTAAGTCTCCTTATGCCAGCCCAATCGTGCTGGTACGAAAGAAAACTGGTGAGTATAGACTATGTATTGATTACAGGGCCTTAAACAAAAAAACTATAAGGGAAAGCTACCCTATTCCACTGATCGAAGATCAGCTGGATATTTTAGCCGGCAACCATTACTATACCACCCTAGATTTGGCTTCCGGATATTATCAGGTACCGATCCGTGAAGCTGACAGGTTCAAAACGGCATTTGTAACGCCCGATGGACATTACGAGTTTAACCGGATGCCATTTGGCCTTGCAAATGCACCAGCTACGTTCCAGCGTATAATGAACCAAGTCCTTGGACCCACAAGACACAAAGAAGCCCTGGCTTATTTAGATGACGTCATCGTTCCAGCGAAGTCCATTGCCGAAGGTATGGCTAGACTAGAGTCCGTTTTAAGACATTTTTCAGAAGCCGGTCTGACTTTAAAATTGTCAAAATGCCTGTTTTTTGGTCAGTCTGTAGAGTATCTTGGATTTGAAGTGAGTACCGACGGAATCCGCCCGGGCAGTAGAAAAATTGCAGCAGTAGAGCAGTTTCCAGTGCCGCAAAACCAACATAACATCCGGCAGTTTCTTCGCCTTGCCAGTTTTTTCCGCAGGTTTGTACCGGGATTTTCGATAATCGCAAAACCATTAACTACACTCTTAAAAAAAGATGCCAAGTGGGCTTGGGGTCAAGAGCAAGAACATGCTTTTAGAACATTACAAAAAAATCTCGCTCAAAAACCGACTCTGGCCCTTTACGACCCTAGTGCATCAATAGAAGTTCATACAGATGCTTGCAAAGTCGGAGTTGCTGGAATTCTTCTACAAAAAGGTAACGACAATGTTCTCAAACCAGTGGCCTACTTCAGTAGACAAACGACGCCGGAAGAACAAAACTATTCTTCATATGACCTGGAAACGCTGGCCGTCGTAGAATCCTTACGTAAATTTCGGGTATATTTGGTTGGTATAGCTTTCAAAATCATTACAGATTGTAACTCACTTAGAGCTACCTTCTCGAAACGTGATATGGTTCCACGCGTTGCAAGATGGTGGGAACAAATGCAAGATTACGATTTCGCCATCGAATACAAACCAGGTAAATCAATGGCGCATGTTGATGCACTTAGCCGCAACCCCATCGCCGGTAATCCAATTGAAACCTTGAGCGTTTTCCACGTTGACACTGACTGGCTCGCCACAGTCCAATCCTCTGATGGAGAACTACAAAAGATTTTAGGTATGCTGAATGATCCAGAATGCAAAAACACAGATATAAAGTCAAACTACAAGGTGAAACGTGGTAAGCTATTTCGAGTAACAACTGAGGGTGATAAATGGGTCGTTCCAAAAGGTGTCCGATGGCAAATTGTTAAGCAAAATCACGATGATATCGGACACTTTGCACTGGACAAGACGTTAGAGAAGGTCAAATTATATTATTGGTTTCCCAAAATGAAGAGATTCATTTCAAAATATGTAAGCTCTTGTCTTGAATGTACTTACAGTAAATCATCAGGAGGCAAGAAACCTGGATTCCTTCACCCCATTGAAAAGGTTAGTATACCATTCGATACAGTACACGCAGATCATGTGGGCCCTTTCGTTAAGAGCAGCAAAGGTAATGTGCACATACTCGTTTTGGTCGATGCGTTTACTCGCTATATTTATCTGAAAGCTGTTAAAAACACAAAATCGACTACAACCATTAACGTTTTTCGGGAGTATTTTTCACTATTTGGTGTTCCACGTAGATTAATTACTGACAGAGGCAGTTCATTTACTAGCGATTCTTTTAAACAATTTACTAACGAACAAAACATAAAACATATTTTAAATGCTGTTTCCACTCCTAGGGCCAATGGGCAAGTAGAAAGGTATAATCGAACGTTAGTAGAAGCTCTTACAGCTAAGACAGTAGGACAGTCGGAAAAGAGGTGGGATGAACATTTGTTACAAATCCAATGGGGAATCAACAATACCCTTAATAAAGGAATAAACCGTACTCCTTCAGAAGCACTGTTTGGAATTAGGCCTATAGGCGCTGCGGAAAGTAAGGTGGTTTCAGAATTGATAGATTACGTTAGCCAAAGTAAAGATAAGCACAACATTACTGACATTCGGTCAGAAATAAGTGCACATGTTCTATCTTCTCAAGTAGCGCAGAAACATAGGTACGACAAAAAACGGTCTGCGCCTAAGAATTACCGGATTGGCGACTTGGTTCGCGTTTAGAGACAAATACCGTCAACCGGTAGTAGTAAGAAGCTCGTTCCTAAATTTCAGGGTCCATACAAAATACAGCGTATTCTTGATCATGATAGATATGAAATTCAAGACACCCCTATGACGCGTAAATGTAATAGAGCTTATAGCGCGGTAGTAGCTGTCGATAAGATTAAACCATGGCAAAATTTTGATAAATCTTATATTATGACCTCCAGTGAAGACGATGAGTCGTGATACGGGATATCTGTTTTGAACATAACTTTGATTTCTTTATTCACCGTTGGTATAAGAGTATTTCGATTTGTCATTTTAGTGGAGTGAAAATGATCTTATCTCCTTGTTGTACGCATTGTGCATATTATTTATAGTTTTAGATAAAAGTGTATGTAATCAATTTCTAAGACATCATAATGTTTTAGAACTACTAAATTATTTAATTGTTGCTTTAATCATGATTATCTTATGATATAGGCATTACATTAAAATATATTGAGATATAATAGTATTACCAAATAGGATTCAGACAGTCCAGACATGAAATAATGCTGGCATACCATAAGAAAACCAGGCATAAATAATCTGGTATCACGTATTTGTAAAGCCCAGACATGAAATAATTCTGGCAATTGTATTCTTGATTCTGTGCAAAATAATAAGTCCAGACATGAAATAATTCTGGCAACTGATATAATTTTCTGTCACAAATGAGTGCGGAAATTAATAAGTTTTTAACTTTTCTTTTTATAAAATTGTATTTAGTTCACAACGAATATATATTTCTGTGCACTTTGTTGTTACTAAGACATAATTAAATTTATGAATTCTAAGTTCCTTTACGCTAATTTCAAAGTAATTATTATGAGTGCGAGATAATACTCATAATGACAATAATTGATGGTTGATTTTCTAGTTATTCAATATCCTTGTAAATATATTTTCCGAGGTCGTGCAAATGTTTCGGATGGCCGATTGTTATCAATATTAGAATATAAATTTGTAGCAAACATATTCACATAGTTTATTTTGTATTCAGGTATCGTAATTTTATTAAACGAATAAAGTTATTATAATTTATAAGATATTCAATTGATTGATGTTGTACATTAAACTATAATTAAAATAAAGCTATGCAATTGACTACCGCTGTACCGGAAATTCGGCTGGGCCAATCAGAGCTTTTGACCAATCAGCGCGTTCGACCAATCGTCGTGCTTGAAAAATAAAACCGCCTAAAATAGGGGGGAAATCCCCGGGCCTTGCCGTTTTCCGTTACCGTGGCAGTCTCTTGGAATATTTCAACCTGTGCTGTTCGTGTGCTTACTTGTTGTGCTGTGTGGTGAACTGGTGAATAATTATTGTAAGTACCAACCTGTATTTTATTTCACTCCTCCTATTAAGAAAATCTTAGTGATAGTTCTCCCTAGTTAATTCTGCTCATTGGCTAGGCACGACACAAACAGTTTTGCGCCCTTGATATCCAATGCATTAGTTAATTTGGTTAAATAAAACAGGCAATTTTCTAGTTACACACATAATAGGCACACTTTCAATAGTAATGTTTACAATAGGCTGATACGTTCACGATTATAAATGGAAATTGCGTTGTATTATTTACTTACATCCCGGGCTATTACTGGAGGGTATATTTATAAAGCAGTTAATGGTGTTGCAGTTAGAACGGCAACGTAAATAATTTGTATTATACATTTTTATCATTATTTATGTAATATATAAATTTTTATAAGGGATTAGTAGGTAAAAAAAATACCCTTTCGGTTGAGATATTACCCGCCTATTCCGAATGACTGTACAATAAAATATAAATAAATTAGCTTCAATTGTTTCTCCTGTAAAATTTGTTTTTTGATATAACCGCTTTATTGCTCGGGGCCAGCGATATTAAAAGAGACATCCTATTTATTTAAGTGCTTATTTTTTAAAAGAAACCCTCCCGGACGAACTATATTTATTGTCAATTCAGATCACGCGAGCTAAATACACTTTCACCCGTCACTATCAAATATCAGTCAAACGTACACAGAGATATCACTGAAAAAAATCCATTTAATGCTAACCCTTCAATATTCAGTAGAAAGCTGTATTAAGAGCTTTTAGTGGCGATTGACTTGTAGCCTTGCGGCTCTCACAATGTGGGTAAGGGACTTTCGGATAATTTCGAGAACGGTCGGAATATTTTTCTTTGATATCCACTATCTTCTGTGAGAGACACAAGAACATCATATCAGTGTTCGTGAAGAGAAATAAATCTACCACTGCTACCGCACTACAAACACTTTTACCTGTTTGATATTGGTCCAATAAAACATGTTTATTCTTTTGAGCATAGCGCTCACCAGCGAGGATTTAATTTCGAGCTTTATTCGACTGCTTACATTTTGGTTTCAAATGAAAAATTCGATTGCATTGAGTGCATTTATTTCATTCATCATTTCATTTCACATTCCTGCATTTTTTTTCATTTAAAACACTTCATGCACAAACAAAAGTTACATATGGGGAACTTAATGCTAAAAGCATTCTCTACCAGTCAAACATAGGTCTATACAGAGAAAATGCTGGCGGCACGAAGGAAGAGATCTCGTATTATGTTCAATGAATGCAACTGCAAGGTTGGTTTAGAGTAAAGTATGCATGGCCTATGTGGCTTAGCAATGCTGCTACGCAAGCAAACTTGGCATAGAGTAAAGCTAGAGAATAAAGGATTTGTCACACTGGCTTCCTTCTGCGGTCTTCGGTCCAGTCAATGTTAACGCAGCTCGCATCGTTTATGGGCAGCATTTATGATAAAAAATGTTTATTCAATTCAAGTAAGAAATCCATTAAAAAAAAGGAAAATAAAAAATTGTCAGACTCGAAAGCATTTTGTTTTGACGCGATCTGATCGTGCGGGCGAGGTAAAAATCTCAATGCAAATAGTCTGAAGCAAAATTTTCGACATTTTGTGTAAATAATGCTGAGACAAAATTGGTGTTTTCATGTATTTATTGCTTGAGAAGAATGTATCAATGAAGCTTACATTAAACATTAGCATTAACTTAAACATTACATTGATTGTTTAAAGGTTAATAAAGGCTAAGTAAAAAATATATTTGATGAAACCATAAAATTATTATCCCTTTGGAATAGAACGACAAAAGCGAGATGCCACTAGCAGCAAACTGTGTGATAAAAAGAGATGGGTAGCAGAACCATTTTTGTCAGATGTCAAACAGTTGACCGCCCTGCAGAAGCTCGCTGAAAATTACGTGCATTTGATTTTTTATATTTAAAAGTGAAATTGTGTATATTTTGGAGAAATAATGCGTCTGAAACATGGTGACTTGATCGGTGATTGATTGTTATGCATTACAGCGGCATAACCCCAACAAATAATCATTTAACAGGTAGATTAGTCCAAATCGAAGCCTCTTAATATACGACTTATATTTACATATGCGCTTCAAATTTAAAGTACGCAGTTTGATTATTCTATTCTACAAACGTTAATTTACGTAAAAAATAAACACAGGGAATGTATATCGACGAATATTTTGTATAATGAAATAACATTTAGTTTTACACTAGAGCTGCATGTTCAATATTTTGTGTCGACTGTTTATCATGCAGTAAACTACTATATATAACTTAGGAACATTGTTATAAATCACCTGATCGAATGGTTATCAAATTTAAAGCTACAAATGTTACTTACTTATGTAGCTTTAAATTACTATTACTTACTTAGTTACTGACATCTTAAATCGGTTTCGTTTGACAGCTTTTACTTGTCCTTCTATTCCGATAGGAATATTAATTTTATGGATGAAACAGAAAATTGAAACTGTCAACGCGAAATGTCAAAAACGTTGTTACAGACTTTAACCGCTGGCAACCGACCGACAAGTACTCGTAATATGATGTGGCAAAACATTTACTTCCACGTTTATGTTTGAAGCGGGCCACGTTAGCTTAACGTTAACGCAACGCATAACGCTCACACTGTGACAAATCCTTAAGAGTTTACAACTCAGCGGAGGAAAAGCATTGGTGCCGTTTCGGCGGCAAGACCACTCGAATAAAGTGAAACAAAGCAGAAGTACATGCATTTGCAAACTCTATGTAAAGATGTCAGAAAATGTATAGAAACTTATTTAATTATATTTAGGTCTCAACAAATTAATATGAGCGAGCATTAGGCAGTATTCTTACTTATAATTAAAATAAATAAAAATGAATTAAAAATTGGGAAAACCAGACTTAATAACAAGATTTTTTAGTACGGTATTCTGAATTAAGCTCAGTAGTTTAGGCTAGAAAAAAATTCATGAGATATTATACAGTTGCTTTCGCAGTCGCAGACAGTAATTCGCTACGACAATGCTACGGAGGCACGGCTGCTACTACGTATACAATATAATGTATTCGTAGTAATTCTAAGCGTAAACAAACCGTAGCATAAGATATGAATATGCCTTTGGATGTAATGAGGTTTCAAGTAGTTGATTATTGTAGACAGATCATTGATATAATTATATTCTCTAGATTTGTTGTTAGTGACCGCGGAAACAAGTTGCCAGACAGCAAATTTCTACTAGAGACATTATGCGCAGCTGACGTCTAATAAGTGCTCATTCACACGCCAACCGAGTTGAACCGAGAGAAAAATGACGTAAAAATTGGTTAAACTTTGCGAAATATGCGGTTTAAGGACACACAAACCTAATAGGCTTTCCAAGGTTACGTTCTAAATATGTTTTAATATTTATATCAATGCAAAACACAAAAATACGAAATTACGGTAAAACTGAACCTTATTTTAAAAGGCTCAGTTTTGCCGTTAATTGGTTGGAGGAGGATTTATTTCCCACATTTAGGGGAGAATTTTGATAACAATGTACTACCTAATCAAAAATAGATGTAATATGCATCTTATGCTTGTTATAAACGGTTCTGAAAAAACTTAAATGGAAATGAAAGTTATTTGGGGATTTGGCTCAATCCTCCATGGTAATTCTTTAATATTTGACCTGATATGTGACTGGGGCGATACATGGCCCCTTTATTAAAAAATGATGTTTTTTCCTAAATTAGGAAGCAAAGCATAACGTTTAATTAGTACCTAGTAGTAGTTTAAGTAGTGCCTACATGTTTTTACAGTAGTTATGCTCCTTTCTATAATTTACTATATAAAATAACCATTAAGTTTATACATTATATTTATTGCATTTATACAACGGAAAGCACAAAACCTGAAAATAGTTTGATTGGAAAAACAAACATGTCACATGTTTCAAAAAATGTTCATTAAAATATTGTCTCGTCTATTTCTTAATAAGACAAGCCATCACGTGCGAACACCGTCAAAATACGTAAAAAAGCAATTGTTAGTTCTTTAAGAGCGTAGATAGTAATTATAATAATACCGACTCCTTTCTCGACAGAGCGTCGTCCGCAGTAGACACCACATTAACCTTTTTTTTAAATATAGTTTCATTTTAGAATTAAGTCAAGAGAATTAAAAATCATTTGGGGTGTCTGAGTATTGCGCATTTAACATTGCACGTTTTATTAATCCTCATTACGAGTAAACAATAAATAAAGTCAAATATTTCTTAGCTAAAAAGTATTGCTGAAATTCTAAGTAACAGTGTTAAATTAAATTGAATACATAACACAGTAATAGTTTGTCTGATAAATTAATATTGAAAAATTTACGGCATTTAAGAATATTTTTGGAATTTGGGGGTAAAACTTTCAAGAGTAGGATGTCACAGTCCAATCTACGCTCCAGTATTGCGTCCAGACTTATTAAAGTGAGACAGATATAAGTTGACGGTCAAATTTCTGGCGGTTTCAAAGCTACGTCGTCACCTTTGAATGGTCAAGCAAGTGGTCGTTTTTTTAGATGTTTGCTTATCTAGAGTATTAATCTCAATGCGATAGAAAGTCCCCCTAGCCGATTTTGACTACGATTTTGGCACAATAACCGACTGCGCGAGACATATTGTAGTGCACAAGTGTGTGCGCACACAGGTGCACTCCTATCCCTCTCACTCTAATAGCCCGATGGGACAGCAATCTGACACGCCCGGAGAGAGATCGGGCGAGGAGGAGGGTGAAACACCGCCAACTTCCAAACACCGGGCTTCCCTAAGAATTTCGGAACAGAAAACCCCAGGTACATATTTTTGGCTCGACCCGGGGATCGAACTCGGGACCTCTGGCGCAGCCGTCGCTTTGAAGTACGACCTTCTTAACGCTGCGCCATCGAGGCAATCAGTAGATTATAACCTATATACCAAGATATCTTTATCACTGAGGGTCAACAGCCTTCGAGGGATTGTGCAGCAGCACACAGTATTGCTATGAAATGTTCGACTTACTTAACTTGTTCCCAAGTACACATAAGTAATATTATCGTCGTATTTGAGCTTTGTACTATATTTGGCGGAAGTCGGAACGTACGGAAACTGCCCCGGGCATTCCGGTAAAACAGACACCTTATTAATTTGCCAAATATAGTGTTATTTCTCTCCGCTATTAAGTATATTTTGTCTTTTTCCTGTATTCTATACTCAACTCTAAACAACATTTTGGCTTTTTTCTACACCCTAGAACTGATTTACAGTTTTTAGAGATTTAATAACGTAATTGTATTTAATTTTATTTATTTGTAAAGGGACAACAACAGTTCCTTTTTTAATTATTTTATCGATTGTCATTTCATAAAAATACCAATCCTAAGTGTTTACTCGTCGGGTACTTAAGTTTCAATTTCTTTGAAAAAAAAATGTTTCAAACTTCAACCAATGTTGAGCGTACTAACTTCTCCAGCGTCTAGCAGCAATAACGCTGAAATAAGTATTCTTTATTTTATTTAATAACGTCTACGATAAAATATACAATCTTTTTAGCTTTGTTGTCTCTTCAAACTGCAACTGACAGCAAATGGATAATTTTCATCACAGGACTATTAAAGGGCCCTTTCTCAACAAGGTAATTACAACCAAGTTTAAGGTAGGACCGTAATTAGGTAAACTGTAATGATCACAAGCATAAACTTTAACCATTGCTGCCACAATACCGCAATAGTGAAACTTCATTTTATACAAATAAAAATGCGTTTATTTGCATAATTTTGTGTGTACGTTACACCAAAGGTGGATAAAACATTCAAGTTCACCAAAATCTATCTATATATCTTTGAAATAACAAATTATGTTAGTTAACTATTGTACTTCCTGTTTTAAATCCTATTTCATAAACTTCATCGCACAGCAAAATAAAATTATTGTATCGCCAAGAATAATTTCTATGCTTCGAATATACAATATTAATTAAAATCACATTAATATGACCCACTCAAAAACAAGATCGTCATAAAGAATACAGGCCTTATGCCTGTCTTCACCAACAGTCTTTAGGGACCATTTTACTTCGATTTGAGAGTTAACTTAAGGAGCTGCCCGGATTTTTAACGCGCACACTAGCGCCACTTTAGTAGGAAAATCATAACTCGTTAAATAGAAGACCAATCGAAATTTGATTGATGCGATTGTAGCTCCGGTTATGTGGTTTAGATACAATGTCTAAGTTCAATAAAACAGAGTTATCTGCAGTTTCAGTTAGAAAAATTGCCAAAAGTGTCCATATTTAGCAGTTTTTCTAACTCTAACTACAGTAAACTACTTTAGAAACAATTTAAACGTATGAAATAAACAATAGAACATGTACTACAATCGCGTCTACCAGATTTTTAATTGTTTTCGTATTTAAGGAGTGATAATTATTTTAAAGAGAGTGGCGCTAATATGCGCGTCAAAAATTCGGGTGGCCCCTTAAGCTAAAACTTAATTTCAACAACAAACTCAGTTGTTACCGTAGGCTTAGCAAACCCCCTTTTAACGTACTGGCCAAATATTCCACCTAGTAACATTAGTTTAGTACCATGCGAAAATAACAGGTATCATAAATAAGGCCTAAGACAAGTTAATAATAAAATACGTTTTTCATCTCATTAATGTGTCGTCATTTGTATCGTGCGAGTCCTATAGCTACGTAGGTACGTTGGTGAAACGATATGTAATTTAATTTAAGAGCCCGTAACTTAGTCTCGGTTGCGGGTCTGTTGGTGAAAACGGGCACTAGTCGCGACTATCACTTGCTCCATAATGTTGGTACTACGTCCGCCCGCGCCCCGGGCGTTACCGCAAACTTGACAACACTAACAACTTTGATTTGAAAAGTTAATTAACTGCTTCCTCCTAAGTAAATTGTAGATTCAACTAAGTTCGCCCGAATTGCCTTTTCCTTGACGATTTTGCGGTTTTGCTTGTCGGACTTTCAAAATATGATTATAATTGTCTGATTCTGTCTTTAAACTTTTATTAATATTTTTGAAACCATAACATTATAATAGCGATTATTTTCTCAAGATAAATAACTGTGGCTTGAGAAAATAATTGCTATCAAAATGTTTCAAAACTTTTCTGTAGATCGTGGTATAAAGAGAATAAAGTATACAATCATGTAATCTGGAGGTATAAACTAACTACCACGACACGAGTTCAAATAATATAAGGTAACGAGAAAATACTTGTTAGTTTATCTAAGCAAAAACAAACTGTAACAATTTTATAACGAAGAAATATTTTGATTATGTTTTCTGCTGCGCAGGTGATGATACTCAATGGATTTTTTTTCAGTAATTCGCCTTCGTATTAACAGTATTAATACTATTAATAATACTTAAACTATTAATACTATTAATACGGAGGCGAAATTGATTTGACATTCTCTGCAAGAACATTAATCATTTATGACATTTTCAGCGGCAAAGTGCTCATGTGCCATGCATGAGATTTTTTAATCAAAAAATGTTGCTGAAAGTAAGTACCCCATTACAATATTCCGCATCAGAATAAATAATTTAAATTACTTCCGTATAAAACAAAGTGTTGCAAATCTTTTCTTTTTAATGTTTTGTTAATAAATTATACATATAATGAATGGGTCATTTGATTTCCTAAAGGTATATGTTATTCAACTCAACGGTCCCAGCCGCCGGCAAACCATAACCTTCATATCATAACAACAATACTTCGAAATAATAATCATATTATTATCATAGTGGGTTAAACATGGGAGTGTTATCATATTTTTCTAGTATTTACGAGTACCAATACACCAACGTGATAGCCATAGTTAAAATGATTAAAGTATAGAAAAACTCTGAACAATGTCTAAGCCTCAAATCCATTAAATATTTTGCAAAGCAAAAAAGCAAAACAAGGAATGAGGTTTTCAAGAAAAATAAAGCGATCCCCAACAAAATTATTGCATCATAAGAAGCGTAAAACAAAAACTTTACCCGCGTTACTTCTCGCGATTACAACCGACTCTAAAAACCTTTGCGCTTAACTTTTGGCAACAACATTGCTTGATAAATCCTCAGTTAGCTCGTTAATAACTTTCACCCACTGAGATTCAACATAAATTTTAATTAGCACAGAACTGGGTCGAAAAAAACCTTATATTTAATTAATAGCTATAATTAAAGCATTAATTTAATATGAGGATCAGTACATAAGTCGTTGGATGTTACTTATTGACTACAGGCAGGCTGAGTAAATTTTCCCTCGGCGTATGTGCTAACCAAAGCACAAGTCGATGCCGCGTTGCTGATTTCTTCTTATACGAGGGTCAAACTGAAAGTTCTTAAAAAATCAAAAACTGATTACATTAGCCAGTTATTAGTTTTATTATGTCTTTTCAAAATATTGTCCACTGACGTCAATACACCGCTGCATGCGATGGAACCACTGGGAAAAGCACTTTGCCCACTCGTCCTTAGGGGTCTCTTCAATGGCATCGCGATACTCGTAATATCCGGATCGCAACGGACCAGACGATATTCACTACAGGCAGGCAGAGTCAATTTTCCGACGATGTTTCCTTCAATGTGTGGACTGTAGATTCCAAATAAAACTCTTCTTTTTGAGATCGGTGACCATGAGAGCGCGTACGATCTGGCCCGCTCACGGCCCTTTATTTAACCAATAATACATGTCTGACTTATTGAATAATACAGATTAGTTACAAACAAGGACGGACACATAACAACATCTGCGTATTCCTTCTTTCGTTTTTGTAACCTACCTACATTAATCGTGATAAAATTCCCATTCGCAACAATCCACTCTATGGGTTTCCTACCTACCCTCAGAAAGTGCGATATGGGGGACAGGAAATTCGAAGGCTTTACCGGCCTCGCTCCACCTGAGCGAGACATCCTACTAGGGTCTCCCTCGCCCCTGTACCAAACTACCTACATATTTCTTAATATTTCCTAGCTAGTTAATTGTTACCCTACCTGCCCACCTAATTTACAAATGGGAATTGGGGAAACGAGCCCTGAGCTAATTACAATGCTTACTCGCTATGGCCCTAACAGAAAATCATATTTATTTTCATCAAAAATCCTTATAAATAAATATAACTAAACTTATTACTAAAACATGATTGGGTGTCCGTAACAGTCTTCCCCCTGGTGAAGCGCTGCGAAGTGCGAACCCCTTCTATTCCACCGGCAGGACAGCCAATCTCGACGCTGGTCGACGGTACACGCCGCCCTTGGTCCGAATCTCGACATTCCTCACTGCTCCGTCAGGTCCAGGATGGACTTCTGTGACGACGCCTCGGGACCACACGTTTCGAGGCAGAGTGTGGTCCACCACGACGACTAGATCACCGGGCTTTATAGCAAGCTCGGCGACATCTCGGGCTCCTCTTCTTGGCACCAGGTCCGGTAGGTATTCCTTAAGCCAGCGGCGCCAATACTCGTCGGCTAACGCTTGCGCAGCCCTCCACGTCTTCCTCGACGCTGGTTCGCACGGCCCGATGATAGGTAGGCCG
The DNA here is from genome assembly GCA_963924145.1 of Pyrausta purpuralis. Classification (NCBI taxonomy): domain Eukaryota; kingdom Metazoa; phylum Arthropoda; class Insecta; order Lepidoptera; family Crambidae; genus Pyrausta; species Pyrausta purpuralis. The sequence continues at coordinate 21,095,291 of OZ001656.1, forward strand.
CGCGGTCCCCCTAGTAGGAAGTGGTTTGGGGGTGAGCGCCTCCGGGTCGTCAGCGCTGACCGGCACGTGTGTGAGCGGTCGCGCGTTCATGGTGTGCTCGACCTCCGCCAGTAGAGTTTGCAGTACCTCTTCTCTCGGTGCTTTTTCATGTAGAGTGACTCGTAGAGCGTTCTTGACATAGCGAATGAGACGCTCCCACGCTCGCCATTAGGGGCGAGGCTACCAACTCTATATGCACGGCTCTCGTAGTGAGGCATGTGAATAACGCTCCCCAAGGCTTTTTGGGACGACGGCCCACAGTTATGATCATGGGACCAAAGAAATCTAGACCACAGTTAGAGAATGGTCTGGTGAAAGCCTCTACTCGAGCGCGTGGCAAGTCCCCCAACACAGGTGTCACAGGTCTCGCCTTTCTCATACGACAAAAGGCGCACTTATAGGCCACGGCACGAACGGTAGGTCGCAATCGCAGTATCCAGTATCTCTGTCGTACATCGTTAACGACGCGTTCGTTGTGCGAGTGATGGGCGCGACGGTGTTCTCGATTGCACAACAAGCGCGCGTACGGGTGGCTGCCGTCCAATATTACGGGCGTAGTATCGGGGGCTGACACACCCGCTGCCCTCGTCCTTCCTCTCGCCCGCAACACGCCCTCCTCGTCGATGAATGGATCAAGTCTTCTGATGCGACTCCCTGCCTTCAAGTTCTGACCTCTTTCTAGGCGCTCTATGTCTTCTCGAAATGAGTCTGCCTGCGCTCGCCTCATCAGCCATCTTTCCAGTCTATCTATGTGTTCTTTGGTAAAAACAGTTGCGCGCTTGCGACATTTATCTATAAATAGAAGCACATACGCCATCGCCCTCACTAGGCGCTCGTAATTCGAGAAACGCCCGGCGTCTGGCACGCTCCATTTGTTCATTTCTATCGCGACGCTAAATACAGTCACCTCGCTGCTCTCTGTGCAGCCCGCTTGAGACGGCCATGTATTCTCCGGTTCATATAGAAACGATGGCCCAGTAAACCATCTGTCTTCATATGATTTCATTTCTGTGACGACTCTAGTCGCGTCGTCCGCTACGTTGTCTTGCGTCGGCACCCACCGCCACTGATCGGGTCTTGAAAACTCACATATCTCTCTCAAGCAGTGCGCTACGTATGGCGTGTCACGCACTCTATCGTTCCCAATCTAGTGCAGAACGGTCGTAGAGTCTGTCCAATATGTAACTCTATCGGGCTGCCATCTGTGCTCCTCCATTACTGTCGACGCAAGTCTCGTTCCGATAAGACACGCTTGTAACTCTAGACGTGGTATCGTCTGCGTCTTCATCTGGGCTACTCTTGCCTTTGCTGTCGCTAATGCTACACGACGTGATCCATCCTCGTACTCTACAAGCCAATAGACTGCTGTCGCGTAAGCAGACTCGCTAGCGTCGCAGAACACGTGCAGTTGCTTTCCAGTCACTCCCCCGGTCAAAGTGTAGAGGCGGGGTAGACGCAGACTGCTAAGTGTCTTTACGTTCCGCAGGCTCTGTGTGTCGGCTTCTCGGCATTCCTCTGCGTAGCCTTTTCTAAACATACTCTCGATCTGGGCTGTGTACTTTGCTTTGAAGTCTTCAGATGCGTCTATCTTCCTTTCTATTGACGTGAGCATCCGCCTAGCAGCCTCGTAGCTCGGCGGCATAACTGTGTTAATCTTGCGCCACGGCAATCTAACTTCATATCGCTGATTGACACATCTTACTGTTGACTCAAAGGCTTCTAAGGCGCGCACATCATCAGGGTTCTCGCGTTCCTTCTTCTGAATGCCCAGCGAATCAATGTCGAAGTATGACTTCACCATGTTGTGTAATTCTTCGTCAGAGACCGAGCTCTCCCATGGTCGTCGACGAACAACACCGTATCTCTCTCCCTTATGACTCGGGCCGGCGCTCGACCATGTATCACCCACCCCAGTCTGGTGAGCGATGCTGCTGACTCGTGGCGTTTGCCTGTCAACAGCTTCCTGCTTACTATCAGATGCCAATTGTCCGCGCCTATGAGGACACGCGGCTTGGCGTTCACATAACACACGTCACTCTCGTTCAGGTTACGCGTGTGTCCATACTCTAAACAGCTCCGACCCACCGTTTGAGTATTCAAGCGGAGATTCTTCATCGTTCTCGCTTTCACCAAATATTTCTCGTTGTTACTGGCGATTATTTGAAGCTCCACCTCTCTGCTTGTGTGTGGTACGCTCTGTGTATTTACACTGCATATGTGTAAGTCTCGAAGTGGGCCTTCTGCACCGACGTATTCCGCCAAGTCCTGATCGATCAACGTAACCGTAGACCCTTCGTCAAGTAGAGCGTGTGTGTTTACTCTACCTCGTGGCCCCTCAATGACGATCGGACATACCTTCAACAACACCTTGGATGCCCCCACAGTATGGCTAACTGAGGCTACCACTTCTTGGTTGTGTTAACTTTCGCTGTTTTCACGCTCTGTGTGTAACAGCATGTGATGACGTCGGTTACAGCCATTCTCATTACACATAGGTGCTTTACATTTGATTCGCCTGTGCTTATTGTTCAAGCATAGAAAGCATATCTTTTCTTCTTTCAACCAATCCCATCTTTGCTTTATTGTCATGGTTCTAAACTTCGTGCAAATGGACACTTCGTGGTCCCCGCCGCAACATAAACACGTCTTATCTTGTGCCGTCGTAGCCTTTTCCTCGGCTGTGTCGTACACACCAGTGTTTCGCTTCTTTGAGTTAGCCTTCTGCTTAGCTTGCACTTCTTTTTTCGCTGCACTGTTGCTGGATTGCGACACGTATGCGAATCGAATCGCCTTATTCGCTTCCTCCATCAAAAACTGCGATAATGTCACGATCTCTGGCTCCGAGTAGCTTGCGTACCGGGCTGCGTAGTCGCACCATCTTGTTTTCAAGTGTGGGCTCAGCTTATCGACCACCTCTCGGGTCATCATCGGATTTCTGAAGTAGCTTTTATTATCTATGGAGTCCAGTGTGTACGCGATGTTCTGCACCTTAATCGCGAACGAATTCAGTTCACTGGCTGTCGTTCCAACTCGCGGCAGGTTCTTGAGGTCGTCCAGTGCCCGCTCAATGATCACTTCTGGCCTTCCATAGCATTGTTCTAGCGTTCGCATGATCTTGTCCGAATCGGTGGCACGGTATAACAACGCCGCTACTGCCTCTTTGGCTTTTCCTTTTAGACAATTCCTCAATCTAGCCAGGTTCTCGGATTTACTGTAGTTGCATGATCGCGTTGAATCTTCCATAGCAGCTTTAAATGGTAACGACGCTTGACCTAGTTGACGACGACGGCGGTCTTATCCTAGGCGCGTCGGCGTTACCGTCGTGACGTCTCTCTGCTGCCGTTTACATTCATTCGCCTTCTGCGGGTAGTTCAGTCTGTCGTAACGTACTCGCGGTGGCTTGCACAGACGGTGATGCGGGTGGCTCTTCAAAGTTGCGTAGTCTTGAGTCTTCGGCTTCCATTTTCCCAGCTTGGCTGCGCGTAGTCGGCATCTTCTTACTTGCTGCCCCTACTCCTATCAATCCCAAACAGGTACACTACCAAGGGGAGCCTGTCCGAGGATGAATGGACGTGCAAGATTGGAAGGGAGGTACCGCCCGGCAGAGAGTGTACGCATCCGTGGGGTGCTCAGTTCTAGCTGGAATGTCCAGAACCCTCCGCAGTGCCTACAGTCCGGCCCCCACGCTTATACGCACACCGTACCGGCACCGGTTGGACTTGTTCCCAATCGCTGGCGCGATATGTGGCAGCTCGCCCGAAAACTGCACCGCCTGGGAATCGGCGTTAAACCCGAGACAGACACCGTTTGACACCGTTAGGTGGTGAATGCCCAAGCCACGGAACACCCGTGTAAATGTGATCGTCTCTCCACAGGAGTATAGGCCGATTCGCGGCTCCTGGTTACACTGTGCTTCGGCGTAGATCCCTCGGCGTATGTGCTAACCAAAGCACAAGTCGATGCCGCGTTGCTGATTTCTTCTTATAATATCCGGATCGCAACGGACCAGACGATATTCACTACAGGCAGGCTGAGTCAATTTTCCGACGATCTTTCCTTCGATGTGTAGACTGTAGATTCCAAATAAAACTCTTCTTTTTGAGATCGGTGACCATGAGAGCGCGTACGATCTGGCCCGCTCACGGCCCTTTATTGAACCAATAATACATGTCTGACTTATCGACTAATACAGATTAGTTACAAACAAGGACGGACACATAACAACATCTGCGTATTCCTTCTTTCGTTTTTGTAACCTACCTACATTAATCGTGATAAAATTCCCATTCGCAACAATCCACTCTATGGGTTTCCTACCTACCCTCAGAAAGTGCGATATGGGGGACAGGAAATTCGAAGGCTTTACCGGCCTCGCTCCACCGTCCGTCTCCCTCGCCCCTGTACCAAACTACCTACATATTTCCTAATATTTCCTAGCTAGTTAATTGTTACCCTACCTGCCTACTTAATTTACAAATGGGAATTCCTAACTAACAGGTTTCTTATTATTGAAATAAAACGAGCCCTGAGCTAATTACAATGCTTACTCGCTATGGCCCTAACAGAAAATCATATTTATTTTCATCAAAAATACTTATAATTAAATATAATCAACTAATACCAAATCAAACCGTCAACATAATGGTAACTAAATAAATTAGGAGCATGCAGTTTTTTATAGAATTCTAACAAAAACGTACATACAAATAAGCTGGTTCATTAATCTAGCATTCATAGAGAAAGCCAACTGCGTCAGTCGTTGGCCTGAAATTTTCATTGGATGAGGCAGGGCATACATAGTAATGTGCTTGTGGTGTAACTCTTTAGCCCGTAGACACACTGACGAAATTTTAGCAGGAATAAAGTCACATTAAAATAAAATAATTTATTCTTTCTTGCCTGTCGCCACTAATTTGAGTATTTTTTTAAGTAATTTTGCAAAACAGTTACATTCACTTTCAAACTGCCAGGACTTTCAGAAAAGCAACCACTATATAGGGCTTCTAAAGAAAAGAGGGGCCTTAATATTAATATTGTCCGTTGTCATAATAGGACCGATTAATAGTCTCTCACTCTTGCCTCTATTGCACATCTTTTATCTTCTTCATATTTTGAAACTGTTCCAACCTCCACCAATCAAAGCCGCTGTTTAAAAGAATCCCTAGGGGAGAGAGAATAGCTTCAGCCTTTCTTCTCTTGCAGATAAATATTTTAATAATACTGAAATTACCTGTCAAATCTTTTTACACCTTTATACTCGTGTTTACATGAAAATTCTCCGTCTAAAACTTTAACTCACGCGCTTTTAGATTAAAAATAATAATAATTAGAACAGTATCTTCAAAATTTAACGTTTATCGTACTTTTGAGAACAAGGTATGGACGGCGACCTGCAAAACGCAGCCCCAACCTTGTTTTCCGATGACACGCTCGCTGCTCCTTATCAGAAAACTCTCCAGAGCTTTCGTAGTAAGCATCCTTTACGTTAAGATTCTCATTCTCTACCTTTTCTTCGTCCTCAAAATTTCCAATCGTTACTGAGACTTAATGACGGTGACACGTTTGCTGCCATTATATCTTTTCCACCTGGTTCTGTCGGCGGCATCGACATCACTCCCCAACATCTTAAAGACTTGGTGAGTGGTTCCGCTGCTAAAACCAGTAGTGTTTTACTTTCCAACATTACAAAACTCTGCAACCTTCTTTTGTCTGGCAGGGTTATTAAAACTTTTGTTCCGGTATTATTTGGTAATAGACTTTGTGCGTTTCGTGGCATTCGCCCTATTGCTATTGGCTCAACATTTCGTCGTCTTGCAGCCAAATCAGCTTGTCGTGATCTTTTTTCTCCTTTGAATGAGTTTTTCAACCCATTCAACATGGTTTTGGCAGTAAGAGAGGTTGTGAGGCCGTGGTTCATTTCCCTCGCAATTTCGTCTCCTGTGACAAAACTGAAGTTTTTTGAATGTTGATGTGAAGAATGCTTTTAATTTTTTTTACAGGTCTGCCTTGTTGAATGAAGTTCAGACTTATACTTCTTAGATTTCATAGGATTTCAAGAACTGAACCTTTCAAAGTGTGTACTTTTTATTTATGTTCACGTTTCGTCTATTTCTCTTCGGGATATCATTGATAACTTTGATTACGTTGCTCCTAACATTAAATTTCTCAATTCTGAATCGTTTTGCCTTTTGGGTGCGCCTTCTTGATCCCAGCATCAAACCATTTCTTAACTCTTTCGCGTACAGTTCTCCAGACACAAAATATTTTTTATTGTTATCATTTCTATAGACGTTTACCATTGTCCACGAATAAGACTTAGACTTCAGACAAGCACACCTAAATTCGCACATTGCCTCAAATTGTGTCTTATTTTGCCTTAATATACATGTTTCCTACGTGCCAGTCCTATCTAAAAAATAGATGATTTAAAAGTTTGTTCGACACCACCCCTAGAAAAAGTTTGAAAAAAATACACATTTCGATAATAATTCTTGGCACGATAATCTATATCAGTTGTCCGTGCGTTCTTACAACCTAACGCAACGCACTGCCGGTTTTGCATGCTCTTCACATTATCCTTAGATATCCGCGGAAAAATGCTAGAAGAAATTAAGTGTGTGCATATGGATTTAGGTTTTGGAAAGTGCCCTGTTTGATTCCACATGAACAGATTCCTGAAAAAAAACTGATAGCCCTGAAAAATAAATGTGGGAAACCATAATACCTGTGCCTGGGTAAAGACTTGTATTTTAACTACATATAATTCTTGTAAATAAATTTAAATCAAGCTTTTTTACCGTGAGATAGATAGATAACTCTTTATTGCACACCAGAAAGGTTAATTAAAAATTAATTTCGAGAAAATGTACAATTTAGGCGGTCTTATCGCTATAAGTGATCTCTTCCAGACAATCTTTGGTTAAAGAAATAATGAGCTTATAGGAAGGGGTATTATGTGCATAATAAATTAAGAAAAATATATTAATTATTACATGTTATATTAAACATAAAAAAAATTCGTATATATATCTATACTAATAATATTATAAAGCTGAAGAGTTTGTTTGTTTGTTTGTTTGAACGCGCTTATCTCAAAAACTACTGGGCCGATTTGAAAAAATGTTTTTACGTTAGATAGTCCATTTATCGAGGAAGGCTTTAGGCTATATAACATAAAGATACGGCTCACAAAACCACAGCAGCAATGAAAAATGTTGCGAAAACGGGAGAAAGATATTCCTTTTGAGAGCTTCCGCTGCGTACGCTGCGAAAACCGCTTAAGTTACACAAAAATCATGTATGACAGGATTGTTCAACATCAAGAGTTCTATAATAAAATCCGCGACAGCATATGTCTATCTTTTATGGTTGACTTACTACAACCTATTTTATGTTAATAAATTTGTAAAAAATAATGCATTATTTTTAGAGGTGTATTATACACACAGGTATTTATTCTTATCAAAATAAATACATTCATCATCACGAGCATTTCATTTAAAACAAAGTTGCCCTTTATATCATTTAAATTCAAATATCTTATGAGCTAGCACAGTTTTAACATAACCGCACCAAAATAATGTTCGCAGCTAAAGTACGTGCGCGTGCGCTAATAATATTATAAAGCTGAAGAGTTTGTTTGTTTGAACGCGCTTCTCCCAGGAACTGCTGGACCGATTTGAAAAAATATTTCTGTTAGGGATAGCTTATTTATCGAGAAAGGCTTTAGGGTATAAAACATCACGCTGCGACGGGAGGGGAAGGGGCAAACTCAAAACGCGCGGACGAAGTCGCGGGGGACCGCTAGTTAATAAATACGATTCTCATAATTTTATTAAAAAAAACAGGTTTTTTACAATTATGAGAATCGTCGTGAAAATCAGCTAATATTCAAAAGAAAGTTATTTGAAAAGAAAAAAAAATGATGATGATTAAAACAGGCAAGCTCCCACAAAACGCGTCGCTTCATCTGGCTTAGGTTATATGCTTCGTTTGCATAATAATCTTATGGACTTATTTTCTTTGTTTAGCCATAGTCGAAAAAAATCTCGCACATTGACCAAAAATCATCTGTCAATCGGTCAGTCGAAACTCAAATGACTGTCAGTATCACACTCGCTCGGATACACAGAGTTGGCGAATAGGGAACGGTAAAGTATATTTTTTAGGATGCTACAGGATCTTAAAATTTATAATATTTACCCGGTCTGCTTACATGTAACATCATAGCGTGACGCAACGCCATGCAACGACGACGCACATGTGGCTTCACTCTATGACGATGAGGAAGCGAACTCCCTCGGTAAAAGCTGAAAAGATATTTCGCCTATTAATAGAAGGTGCTGAAGGCAAGAAGTGAGGTGAGTTTTTTCTGTCCATTATGCATAATGAATATTCATGATTTATATATATTTATATTCGTTCGTGTTGAAGTTGAATATGACCGTATGGATGGGATGAGCCCATAAAGTTTTTGCGCACTTTTATCGAAATAGAGTCGTTAAATAGCACAGACGGACAGACAACTTTACATCAAGTCAAGCAATGGAACTCGATATTTATAGCTAAGCCACTCAAATGCTATTTTGACGTTTTGAAAATGTATGGAAAAATGACAAACTTCCAGACTTTGACGTTTTTCTCTTAGGTTTTCTGTCACAATTGAAAATGTCATAATATCATTTTCTTAGTGGCTTAATTGTACTTAACATTAGGTAGTTATTTAGTTACTAGTTGACTTCTAGTTGTACGTTCCATCCAGTGTGGTGCGGCAAGTTGATATTGCCATCCAAGTATGCAGTTTCAGCTGAGCACGTGCCGCATTCGGCTGACATCTACAAATCCGTAATTATTACTATGTTGTTGCGAAACGTAAAGAAATCGACAAACATAGAACAATAGACTTATACAGGGTGTTGTTTTGGTCACCGACGAGCGACTCAGGGGTGGATATACAAATGATACTAATGCTATTATATTTTTTTTTGAAAAGGAAAAAACCCAAAAAAAATAAAAAAGTATATCCGTTACAGCGCTCGAGTCAAAACCACCAACACCAGGTAGCCTCTTCGTACCTTCTAGCTACGGCGTAGTATTTCGTAGGTAAGCGCTAGCTACGCGCTAGGATGGGAGTTTTCCCATTCGTTTTGTAATTTTTTTGAATGTGGTGAAGAGGTTTTCTTGTATAAAACTTGCTCAGATTAAAAAAAAAAACATTTTTTTTGAATAAGCATAACTCATAATATTATCATCTCCGATATGGATGTCAGTGACCAAAACAACACCTTGTATGTATTTTAATACTAAATTGTTCCCGACAGTAAATTTGTCTGAACAGCGTGTCCACGCATGTTCCATTAATCGCGCTGCTGTCAATTTCATACATAAAATGACAGCAGTAAACCTTTCACATTAGAAAAACTCGCTACTGTAGCTCTAATGTGAAGGCGCACTTCTTAAGAAGAAATTTAGTGTCACATTTTCTAAAACGACAAAGTATGCACAAACGCGGCATTACCATGGCAATCTAATGATGAGCAGTAATGCTCCATCTGGCCTCAACTAATGTTACCACAAATTTCATTTTGAATAGCCTATCTAGTGTACCAAAGAGGTCGCGATGCTAACACGCGTTAGTATCGATGGAGTCGCGATGTAGAAGCTGGAAATTGACAAATTATGTAGGTAGGTACTGAATTTTGGCTCGCAGTGTAAGGGGTCAAAACGGACGAATGCAAGTGGGTGATTCGAGAAGCGGGACGGGAGGAATGTGTCATATTTGACTGGTCTATTGTAAGAATAACCAGTTAGATTTTGACATATAAAAAGATTTCAATAATATAAAGACATCGCTTCCAGCGATAAGATAGTAATTTAACAGTGAATAAATTATTCATTTAACAATGGAAAATTAAAGCATTACATTATCAATCTAAATTGACTACTTATGAATATTTTAACTTCATTCTTTAAGCTGTATCTTGAAATCCCAACGAAGAGTGCGGCCCGAGCGAGTGCCAACCGAGCGCGGAGTCGTCCTAATTGTTTATTATTCTCCCGCCCGCCGAGCAATAAGGCGTATCGACACGTACACCCATTCCCGCCGACATTCATATGATTTCTTAATAAAGTGCGACCCAGCCAGGCACCCATATCAATAAGAGCAAAGGAATTTAATGAAATTCCCTTGGAAGAATTCGCCCGGCTCTTAGGTGGGTAGATTCCAGCTTCCGGCGCCCATGCCGCCCTTATTATTTTAAATTGCTATCGTATCGGTACAATACCTTCAATTAATTTGTTGTAACCCACAAACCGTTATAATTATGCTTAAATTGCTAATAATTCTGAATATTTCGGTAATAACTATGTGGTTTCAGCTCAAAATTAATACTTACGAGAAATACATAATTGATTGCATACTGTTATAACTTACGCGAATGTTCGAGATTCACCGCGATTCGGTGTCAATCATCGAGCGTTACAAGTCACAAATTGTTGAATACCTAATTAATGCTAACAATTTTATTGAAACGAAGAATCGAAAACATAATTAAATTTATTGTACATAAACCGGCCAAGTGCTATTCGGTTTCACGCAGGAAGAGCTCTTTTACCAATCATAGTAAAACATGACTGGGATTGTCTTATGATGTGTTTTTTATTATAGTAGTTTTTTAGATTTTTTTCTTTTAGACAAATACTATAAAAAACATAGTTATTTTTGCTGGCAAAATATTGCGGTATTTTGACTAAGTCCAAGTAAATGGACCCCTAATATAATTAATGTTAATGAGTCCGATTCTCACTTAGCCGGTTTTTACGTAACTAACGTATAATTGAGAAAGGGTGAGAAAAATCATTTTATTACTGGATTTTACGGAAATTGTTATTAACAATTGATATAGGTAATTTTTAAAGACATTTTTAACGATAACCTGCACTATGGCTTAGGCAAGTAAAAAAACAAACGGCCACGTTATTAGTGAGAAATACCCCAAAAAAAATATTATTTTACTACTTTGGCTACTTTTATAATACACACCCATACCAACATTCAGTTTTGTGTGTGTGTGTGTGTGTGTGTGTGTGTGTGTGTGTGTGTGTGTGTGTTTTTGTGTGTATGTGTGTGTGTGTGTGACGCCTATATCCAAGAGATCTGCACCCAGCTTAAGACAAGTCACCTAGAGAGCCTGACGCTGGTTTTCAGTAGGCCTCTGCTGACTGAGGCCAACTAAAATTGGCGCCAACAGTACGTTTATAAACTAGTTTAGTACCATCGTTAAACCAACAGCCAAAAAAAAAAGATGCTACAAAATGCAGTTTCATCATACGATTGCAATACTAAAATAATATAGAGGTCCTTGCGACGGATTATTACGGTGTCAGTCGAAAAGGCGAAAACGGCGTTCCCAGAATGCGTCGTACACAAAAGCAGAGTTATTGAACAAAATGGGTACGCTGACAAATGTAATCACTTGTAGGCAACTTCCTGTGAACACTGAACACACAAGGGCCCATCTGTTGTTTTGTCATAATTTACCCTCAAAGTTTTCAGCTGAAATTCTAATAAATTCTTAAGTTTCTACTTTTGGATTCTGTGGAAAAGAATTTGCTTACACAACCAAGTGCTTTATAATGTTTTCCGGGATGTTGATCAGTGAAAAGATTATGGACATATTATTTCTCGATTCTCGATCACATTCGTTAATAATGAATAAGCCTTTTTTTAAATCTTTCCAACATTTAATCAATAAAGGACTAGTACTCAGACAAGCGGCTTTTACCCAGTAGTGGAATGATTACACCCCAACATATGCGTTGAAATCACTTTAAAGATACATACTATTGTCTCTGGCCTCTGCCACCTTCCCTGCGTAAATACTTTATTCTTTAACCCCAAACGACATCACATGGACCGCGATAACAATTGATTGGCTATTTTGTCTTGAATCTATAGGTACTAAACTACTTACGATAACTTGGGCTCCTATTTTTGAATCTCTCGCTTCAATATCGCGTGTATATATTGTAATGAAAATGTATGTGATTGGTGTCCAATATTTATATTTTTGTTTATTTATTTACTGAGAAGTGCTTAAGGCTATGAAATACGCACGGGGCTACGCTGCGACGCGAGGGAAGGGAATTCAAAACGCGTGGACAAAGTCGCAGGGACCGCTAGTTAACCTTATATTATTCGCGTATCAACTAGACACATTTGATTATTTTTGTTACAGAATATAAAATAGGTACCCGTTGGCTGTAGGCTAAAAGTATATATTAATCAGAACTAGATAAACGTAGGAGTAAAGCAAATATTATCTTTAGCCACGTAAGACGTTATTTAGTTATAGACGATAAACAAATATTTACTTAAACATTATAATAAATAACGCTACCAACATCTACCTTTTGTATAACTGGGCAGAAAAACAACCTGATTATGTGTGATTGCTTCCAAGGACTAATAATAAATGATGTGAGGAATTACCGTGGAAATTTCATGGTAAATGGTGGATACTCCATGGAGTATCCAAATGTTAAGCTTTATCATCGCTTCTCACAAAAATCTCAAAGAAGGTATATACATCTTTATATTCTTCAGATTTTTTAATTTGAATACCGTGATTTGTTTTTTAGACATTGCAAACCGATTGCATCCCTCACCATTAAATCTATACTTATTACTAGCAGACCCAGCGAACTTTGTTTCGCCCCCAGCCCCGTCCGCCCCCAGCCCCGTCCCGCCGAGTCCCGTAATTTTAAAAGTTAAGCATTCCCAGCGAATTTTGTTTCGCCCTTAAATTACTAAAATGGCTATTTAAAAATAAGGGTTGATCGCAGAAGGGTGAAAATTAGGCATTGTATGTATTTTTGTATGTTGTATCATAAAAAAATAGAAATTAAAAAAATTGACTAAAAATTAAAATAAAAATTTAGGGGTGAACTACCCCTAACGTTTAGGGTGATGAAAAATAGATGTTGGCCGATTCTCATAGATACCGGATGAGCACAAAAAAATTCATCAAAATCGGTCAAGCCGTTTTGGAGGAGTATGGCAACGAAAACTGTGACACGAGAATTTTATATATTAGATGTATTAAAAAGCTGAAGAGTTCGTTTATTTGAACGCGCTAATATCAGGAACTACTGGACCAATTTTTAAAAAAATATTTTTGTTTTGGGTAGCTTATTTATCGAGGTAGGCTTTATAGTCCATTGAATGAGTCCCTCCAAGGGGGGTCTAGAGTGCGTGAGTTAGTAACGTAAGATGTTTCTTCGGAAACATGTCAAGAGTCCCTAGGTAATAAACATACTAAAACCCCGGGACACTAGGAGGAGCCCCGGAGTGGGGGGAGGGGGGGAAAGGGTCCATTTTTTCATTTTTCGCTTAAATCTCCAAAACGGTACATTTTAGAGAACAACTTTCAAGAAAAAGTTGAAAGGCCATAAAATTATCTACAAGTTGTACCTAAATTATTTTTTTCTATTAGCAGCCGTTTTCGAGCTACATCCCATGAAAGGTGAAAAATTCGAAAACATAAGCAAACTTTAGCATAAGCTTAACGAGGGCGGACCCCTTCCCATGCTACGTGTGAAACTTCATCGAAAAAATCCGAACAACGGATACTGTTGGGACGTTGATGTCATATGAGAGGCACTAGAGGAAATAAAATAAAAAGTTCAAGTATCGTAACTACCCTAATAAAATTCTATTCCTCCTAAACGCCCCCATGGTGGAATCTGGTTTTTTTATCAATGATAGACCAAATTATGAGCAATCTATCGGTACCGGTCACAAGTTGCACTTTTGAGCTTTTTGGAAGAAAAAAAATAAAAAGGGCAAGTTGCGTAACTACCCTAATATAATATTTTGACAATCGATTCCTCCTAAAGGCTTCCATGGAGGAATGTGTTTTTTTTACCAATTATAGACCTAATTAAGAGCAATCTAATAATACCGGTCACAAGTTTCACTTTTGAGCTTTTTGGAAGAAAAAAAATAAAAAGGTCAAGTTGCGTAACTACCCTAATATAATATTTTGACACTTAATTCCTCCTAAAGGCTTCCATGGAGGAATGTGTTTTTTAACCAATGATAGACCTAATTAAGAGCAATCTATCAGTACCGATCACAAGTTGCACTTTTGAGCTTTTTGGAAGAAAAAAAATAAAAAGTTCAAGCATCGTAACTACCCTAATAAAATTCAATTCCCCGTAAACGCCTCTGTGATGGAATCTGGTATTTCTATCAATGATAGACCTAATTATGAGCAATCTATCTGTACCGGTCACAAGTTGCACTTTTGAGTTTTTTGGAAGAAAAAAATAAAAAGATCAAGTTCAGTAACTCAAACTGCCCTAATATAATATTTTGACAATCGATTCCTCCTAAAGGCTTCCATGGAGGATATTTTACCAATTATAGACCTAATTAAGAGCAATCCATCAGTACCGGTCACAAGTTGCACATTTGAGTTTTTTGGAAGAAAGAAATATTTTTTGATCGATTGATGTGATAAACATGGGTATGTAGTATGGGGAAATTGTTTGAGCCAAAATCATTTTTTACTGCGTGTAACTCAGAATGGTAGGATATAGGAAAAAATGATCCAGGTACAACTTGTAGATAATTTTATGGCCTTTCAATTTTTCCTTGAAAGTTTTTCTCTAACATGTACCGTTTTTGAGATTTAAGCGAAAAGTGAAAAAATGGACCCTTTCCCCCCCTCCCCCCACTCCGGGGCTCCTCCTAGTGTCCCGGGGTTTTAGTATGTTTATTACCTAGGGACTCTTGACATGTTTCCGAAGAAACATCTTACGTTACTAACCCACGCACTCTAGAACTTTTTATTCAATGGACTATTAAGGGTATAAGGCATCACGCTGCGCAAACTCAAAACGCGTGGACGCAGTCGCGGGGGACCGCTTGTTTAATAATAAACTCCGGTGCAAATAAAAAGCAATAACTGCAAATCTTGATGCCTTCACCGGAATAAGAACTAGGACTTCTGTATTTATGAACCCCAAATGTGTTTCTGTGTTCCCAAGACGCGTCCAACACGTAAACCCTATCCACCGATGGTAAGGAATAAATTGCTATAAACCAGAACTACAAGTGGTTGTTCGTATGCCGTAAAACTAATGCATTATTGTTTTATAGACCGTATGCCATTGGCTATAAAGGTGCGAGTGGGTTGTTGCCGTGTACGATGACATTAACGGCGAAATCGTACAAATTGAGCAAAGTTATGACTTGGCATAAAGATCTGGTGGAATTCTCCCGTGGCTGGTAAATTCGTGAGTGGTATCGGCCCGAGAGCAATGATAAATGACTGTGCACCGCCCGCGGAGGTCATTAGCTTATTATTGTGATGGAAATGAAGGTTTCAGTTTCTGACTTGCGTAAACAACGCTGATTGGTTCGGTATTTTTTTTATAGAGCAAGTTCCAGAAGCTGAGAGAATTTGAATTGCTTAATGTTATAGTTTCCTGAAATCACAACATAGTAGATTTTTATACAAGGAGAGAAAGCGCCCCATTGCAAAGATATTTCTGGCGCTCTAACGGAATGAAAGCTCCAGAATAAAAACGGTGCTTTCACCCGAGTTAAATATACTATTTATCATTTCGGCCGTGAGAAAGAAGATTTTATAATGAACGCCACCATTCCGGGAAATCGTCTCCACCTGCTCACTAATCTGTGTATTAAAATAGACAAAACATTTAAAAAATATTGTCAAAGAAAAATAAGAATAATAAACTTTTTTTACACATGAAAGTTCAATTTTCCGAACTGGAGAAATGAAAAAAATATTTTCTAGAATATCGATATGAGCACCGTAATCAAAGTTGTCAGTAGTTCATTCGTGTCACCGCATATGAAGCGAGGTAAAAAAACACAGAAGATATATCCATCACTGAAACCTAATACACTGATAACAGATGCATTTTCCTTATGGCTACAGTTTGAGTGCTTTTTGGGAAGTATCTATAACTAAATATGGGACTGTAGAGAGGAAATCAAATACTTAGAAGAATAATCTAGTCCTGTTATACAAAGTACTTAACTTTCGGCAATAAAATGGAAAAGAAAAGATCAAATGTAGCAATAAGTGCCTTCACATTAGAGCGTCAGCAGTGTGGCAGCATCAGGGATGCACATACAAAAAAAACAGCTGCGCTACTGCCGCGCGACCGCCGCGCGCTGCTGCTGCCATTAATGTATGAAACTTGTGGTCCCCCGTGGCGTCGCCCGCGTAAATTCCGGATTTCCTGTAAAATATTAAAACGCGATACACATATTTTCATTGTAAGTAAGATTGCGGTTAGCACAAGTGCGTGTTGAACTTAAACTGCGAGTACTATTTTAAAACTGTGATAGCTTCTTAAGATATTTATTGAAATAAATTAATGTTAAGATAAATTTTGTCTCAAATTTAATGGTCGTGATGATAAATATGTTTATTTTGATAAGTATAAATACCAAAATGCCTAGGTACCATTGAAATAGTACATCATTTTTAATCAAGTTTATGAACAAAAAGTTTGTAGTAAGTAAACCATATCAGATAGACATATCTATCTATCGCGGACTTAATTGTACAACTTTTATTATTATTGTTAGAACTTTCGAACCGAAACAATCATACACAATACATGATTTTGATGTATGTAAACGGCTAACGCTCCGCACCGGAAGCTATGGAAAGGAATTTTTGTCCCTTTCTGCAACATTTTTCTTTGTTGCTCTGCTCTATGTCTTAACACTCTCTCTCACACATACACACACACACACACACACACACACACACACACACACACACACATGTATGATATATTTTTTTCTTAATTAAAAGTACCTACAACATTTTAACCTATGACCGTTCGATGTGGTGACAGTCTGGTGGTAGGTAGTTTACCTAGCATAGGCACTAGTCCCACACATGTGTCTTGTTCCTAACTTTAAGTTTGTAAGTTCCATTATTTATCCATAAGAACAATCTTATGGACAAATAATGGCACTGTAAAAGTAATAGTAATATTCTTTATAAGTCGTATCGTGATGTTTAATAGCCTGAAGCCTTCCTCGATAAATTTTCGAACATATGAATATTTATTCAAATCGGCGTTAAAACAAATAAACAAACTCTTCAGCTTATAATATTAATATAGATTATCAGCAACATGCCTTAATGTGAAAGTGCTCTAAAAGGTTCACGTATTTGTTTTTGCGAAACGAAAATTATATTTCAATACAAATCTCACTGAAACATTACAAGAATCATTGGTTACTTGCACAAAGCTAACGTTGTCAAAAGCAAAACTAAAAATAATCCTCTTTTTTTCAAATCCTGTATAGGATTAGCAAATGAAACGATATTTCAGCCAGTTTGAATAGGTAATTGCATTCACCTAGATTGAGTTCTAAGCCTGGTTTCGCTGTAAGCGGCAGACAGTTGTCGCTATCTTTACTCCCGTACTAAAAACTGATGTTGGAAGGGGACAGAGACAAAGTGAGTCCAGGGATAAATCTCTGACAGGGACAGAGTAACGAGACAGTGTACGTGAGGGGCATAGACAAGTATATTGTATGCAACCGTCGGATGCAAGCGAAAAATCGACCAGATTTTTGCGTTGCAATTAATATTCAGATTCTAATGGATAAGAAAACAAAATAAGCCTAATTTTTATAAATGAAAATAAATAAAAAAACTACATTTAAATATATAGTCTCTGTAAATGTAAAAAATGAATGACAATTAATCTGGCACCGCTCGCTATTTGATTGCGATAGATTAAATAAAATCGCAAACTAATTGCTGATTGTGAGTTCACGGAACCGGTGATAAATTTACCTACTTTCACTTTTAAGGTATTTTCACACTGCACCGTACCATAGATACCGTGGCCGTGCTAGAAACGTGCCAGGCCCGAAAAACAACACTATACGCTCTACGTATGACCGCGTTCTGTCTCACTGCTTTTAGGAGTGAAAGCGAGAGCGAGAATGAGAGCGAGCGAAAACGTATTTTGCCGGTGTTGACACGCTTCGTGCACGGCACACTACGGTGTGGGTCGGTGACGGAGCGGTCTAGTGGGCAAGGTGTCATAATGTACATTTTTTATAGTAAAGAATATTTTTTTGCCTGACACCTTCATAGCACGGTCATGGTAAGTTACGGTGTAGTGGGCACAAACCTTTAGCGTAAGAATAAACGGCAGCTGCAATGCAATATTCAGAAGTATTACTTACCCTAAGCACATGAGCGGCAAATAATATAATAAAAATAATAATAGCCTAGGCATAAAAATAGCCTAAGTGCTGATGTATTAATTGTAAATAAGAAATATTTGTCGAACAAAATACAATATGCCTAATTAGAAAAAGTCACCTAATTGACAACCATCACACGTATTGTATTTTTTTTAAAATCTGTCGCTTTATAATTTATCAGTCTGATAAGTTTGATCTGACCATTGAAAAATCGGCCCTAAAACAAATAAATCCAGAATTTGTTCCGCAAACTAAAGATTACGGTCCCCAGTCGTTAAGAACAACAAGAGTCATGCGATTCCGACTGCCGCGTCGATACAGGGAGAAAACTTTGCCTATTCCTGCCACCTGGTGTCCGAAATGGGTACTACCAGTAATTACAGTTTAATCTATGATGGTACCTCGTATAACTCTCGCATCTACTAATGTTGAAACTGAATGGTATGACATACAGTAACAGAAGAATAACATTTTATGGTAGACTGAAATTGACCCGCGGACGATTATAATAGTACATTATGATACAAGTGTGCTAAGTTGACCATTATATACAAGGCGATATTGTGAGCGCACGAGCGAATGCGAGTGCGCCATAAGAAAGCCGCGTATATAATGGTCACAGGCACACGTGTTTCATACGACGTTTTTCAACACACTTGGAGTATTAAACAAGACTCACCATCAAGTAAGTTTTAATTATTAAAACAGTAAAAATACATTTCACTCCATTTTGATGGCAAAAAGCTATCGCACGCGTGATTCGCCTCGATATGTTTGTCCGGGTGAGTTAATAATAGGTTTTCTTCATTTTCTTCACTTTTAAGAAGACATTTTCGTTAATATTAAACTTCACAGTAATAAATCCAAAGTTCACTACAGCCGACTTTGGAAAATGGCGCGTTGATTTTTTTTTTCTTGCCGCGATACCGATGCGCGCGCAAGGCTAAGGCGCGAACTAGATCGGCTAACAGCCAAGATTTAAAATGTAAAAATTAGTGTTTAAAACACAAATTTCAGAAAACTTTAAATGAATTTGTGTTATTCTTTAGTAATAAAGCTGGATTTACCATTTCTTGAAATAAAGTTGTAGATACTGTTATTTTTCGCATAAATACTGTTTGTTGCTAAAATAAAAGTTATAACCCGACTAAATTATATCGCTTCTTTTTCTTACTTACTACTTTGTACTAGGGTACAAATGTAAATTGGTCGGGTTAATAAACTAAAGGCACTAGTGCAATAATATAATGAAAAAGGCACGCGTGTTTAATATCTAGGAATATGAGCCAAAAATGGGTGGAATAAAAACGTCATTTTGAGCAAGTGTGTTGAAAACATTATTGTAGAGCTACGTGCTATACTAATCATCAGCCTCGTGGTTTAAATTTAGCTACTGTATTTGCAATTGCATGGTTATTTGAATAATTATTCATCTTTATATACAAAAATTACGTGTCACATGTTTGTTTGCGATGGACTCCTAAACTACTTAATCGATTTTAATCAAATTTGGCACATCGTGTGCAATTTGATCCCACTTAAAAGATAGGATAGCTTACATCTCAATTTAAAGTCGAAATATTATTTTATTGCAAATTATTTGTATATTATTTGGCAGTCACAATTATTATCTGTTAGCTCGAAACGATTCAAGCAGATGGCGATTGACAACCTCCGTGGTGTAGTGGCTAAGCACTACACCACGGAGGGGGTCGGGTCAATATAGAAATAAAAATTTTCTATATTGTCTCGGTTCTGGGTGTTGTGGTACCACCGTTGTGTCTAATTTCCATAAAACAAGTGCATTAGCTATTTTCTTTGGGGTCAGAGCAATATATGTGATTTGTGTCCATATCTGTTGACTGGATTGAATAAGTATTCAATAGATGGCGCTATGTTAAAAATACAAACGTTTCCTATAAGCTACAATTTAAACGCATAACCACCACGTGTTGAGGCTAAATCATGACCAAAACAATATACAATATACAATGGAATTTAATTGTCCTTACTTTATCACATAAAAACTTAAAACGCGCGGACGAAGTCTCGGGTGACCGCTAGTAAACTATATTTAGCACTTGTTATTGCAATGGGTCATCGAACTTAGTCGTACGTAGATGAGTTCAAAATTTTATTTAAGCAAATGAAGTAATACAGTTTTTCATGCACGCCTCACCCTTGAGAAAAAAATATGACAACTTGTTTACCAAAGAGCGTTCTCAAGGCACCCTCTTGTCACCCTCGCAACGTTTCTGAGGGTAGAGGGAGACAATTTGAGTGTGAATCAACATTCGTCGCGTCCAAATTCGCATCGAACCGCCAGAGAACTACCTAACTAGTAAAAAAAATGCGCGTAGAAAATGCAATAAGGAAACAAATGGCGGAGAAACTTCGCATCAATGAACTAGACTTAATTCACCCATGTTTACCGTCTAATGCGGTCCGCTCGTAAAAATACCGTGTGTTTACAGCCTAACTAGATTGAGCCAGATAGCAAGTTGTTGGTTTAGGCCGCGCTCGTATTCGCGGCTTATTACTATAATCTCAGCACACAATAACTTTCAGGCACAATATTAGACCAACTTAACCCAAAAAATTATAATGTCTTTTGAGAATTATTTTCGTTGTTATTGTAACATCATTTTTCACGAGTTTGTTCCGTTAAAAACACCGTTAGTACACTAACGCATTGCATGCAATAACCTATATTATATTCCTATATTATGCTATATATCGATCTAACATAACGTCCGTTTTTCTTTGCTTGTCAGGCAGATTTGACATCACAATAGTTAACAAAATCTTTCAATCTCAAATCTTTATAATAAAGTATTTTATAATAATCGTTAAACAATGAGATCTTTTTAAAAACAAAGGCCCGAATTTACCAACTCAAACTTATCTGACTGAATAAGTATAAAACGATCGATTTTAAAATGACATTTACATAAATGATTTATGATAAAAAGGTGACGTTTTCATATCAGGCGTATGGTATTTTAGTTAAGGAATATTCCTTGTCTGAAGTTCGAACCAAAACTGTCCAAAAAGCCTTAAATTTGGCTTCTATTAGAGAGAGAAAGAGAGAGACAAATTCATGTGGAGTCGATGCATGATCAAGCTTACGTTCACCAACAGTCTAAGCATAAAATTATGAATTTGCTTAATTAGGAGGCCAATGCGTAAATGTAAGCTTTTTAATCAGCAGCCAATAATTCCCAATCCCTCGCAAAGTTGGACAGATAGTCACACCACCTCTTTTTAGGTCTGCTCTTTTGTCGATAGCCGTCATATCCATCGCGTGACGATTTGGACCTAACAAATGGTTTTTCCCCCTAAACAAATGGTTTATTATAAGTTATTATCTCTTAAATTTAAGAGTCGCGCTCTTGTCGGTGGAGTAATCGCCATTATTTTCTACAGTCTGCTTTCCTCTTTAGTTCCTGGTATGTAATGACATAAATTTTCTCCTTTACTTAGTCGAAATAGCTTATACTAGGCCGTCCTCTTCCTGCCTTCCCTTCTATTTTTTCTTCTATGATATTCTTTAAAAACTGTCATGTCGTATCGAGTGTCCTATCATATTACCTCGTCGATTTTTTATCGATAAAAATACATTCAACAGCAAAAATTATTTACTTAGAGCAAATATCTCTAGGAAAATTAGAAAGCGACTTGTAAAAATGTACGTCTGGAGTATAGCATTGTATGGAAGTGAGACGTGGACTGACACAAAGAGACAGAGAGAGGCTGGAAGCGTTTGAGATGTGGTGTTGCGGGTGAATGGAAATAATAAGTTTGACAGAAAAAAAAAAAACAAACGAAGATGTGCTCAAAATTGTAGACGAAGGAAGGAATATTTTAAAAACAATAAGATATTATAATAATCTATAAATACTAAACGACAAACAAATATACAGTACTAAAACACAGCAATAGGCGACAACGCTTTAAATATTTACCTTTCATTTGCCAACGCTAATAACATTATCGAGAATGTTCAAGAAAATACCAGGCAGTACGACAGTAAATTAGTTTTCAATGCTACCGCTCCCGCATAAGCGTTTGCGAAATGCAATTTGGTGCAATGTATATAAATAGGTTGCAGAAACTGCTCGTATAATTTACGTACATACGTGCACGATAGCACGAGCACGATTGAGGCTCCGTAAAAGAACACAAAAAAGCATCTTTTTTAAGCTACTAATATACTGTATTCTCAATGACACTATAATAAGCTACTATAAAGGTTGATGTTTTGGTCAGTGACATCCAAGTTAGGGTTGATAATATGAGTTAAACTTATTCTAAAAAAAAATAAGCAAGTTTTATACAAGAAAACCTCTTCACAACAATCAAAAAATGACAAAACGAATGGGGAAACTCGCACCCTCGCGCGTATCTAGCACGTATCAACGGAATACTACGCCGTAGCTACTAAGCTACGAAGAGGCTACCTGGTGTTGCTAGTTCTGACTCGATCGCTGTATCGCATCAATAAATTGATTTTGTGGGTTTTTTCATTCAAAAAATATACATATTTTTTATATATTTTTTGACATCAGTATTGTTTGTACAGTTACCCCTGAGTCGCTCGTCGCTGTCGAAAACAACAACCTGTATAATAAACTAGCGGTCCCCGGCGACGTCATTCGCGTGTTTTTAGTTTGTTCCCTCCCCTCCCGCGCAGCGTGATGGTCTTTGAAAGACTTCCTCGATAAATAATTCGCCTTGGCTTCGCTTCGACATCTATGGAATACTTACAGCCGGTTTCTGAATTGAGCGTTTGACGTTGAGAACAACTTAAACTCGACTTAAGTATGACTCAAAAGTATTTCTTTTTTTGAATTAAGTTTAAGTGTAATTTGAGCATTTGAGGTTAGGAATTCTCAACTTGACATCAACTAGTGCTTAACTCGAAATTTACGTTGCACAACACTACTGATAGTATTCAAAGCCTGCTCATTGTGAACTTAAGCGTCTGACAGCTAAGCAACCCAATGAGGGTACTTAAGTCCTACTTAAATTCAAATTTGCGACAATTTGCGAAATTTGCTATCTGCGTGATTGGGGAAGGCTATAGCTGTAATAGATCAAGCTCCAACAGGTGACGTGGAAGTGCAGGCAAAACGCCAAAATAATTCAAAGTTATATTTATCACAAAATGTGCTATAATTCAGACAAAGTTATATTGATCACAAATTTACAAAGGTGAACACAAATAACAGTAAAAGGATTGGCTGGTTGGCACTGATTGGGGTATGCGATCCGGTCCATACAAAATTGCCTGCATCCGATCAATTTTCTATGGACCGGACCGCAAACCGCAACCAGTGTGCCTAATCCTAAAAGGATATGCTCGTAGTATGCATTAAGATATGTTATTCTTAAAATCTTTACCTTAAAATCTTGTTTAATTTTTTTTTACCAAAATTTTTTTGTTTAATTTTTTTTTTGTAAAAATCCTCATTTAATCTTTTTTAGGTATAGTTTTCTTAATAATTCCATTGATTTATTTTTAAAATCAGGTTTTAAATGTTTATTATTATTATTTTTCACTACAGGAACACTATAATTTTCCTTCTCTTCCTGTGTGTAGTTAGGACATCTTTTTTTCTTTGCGGTTTCCATTTCATAAACTTTGAAAAATTTCTACTTTGAGAAAGAGGTCAATCGACGAATCCACATCTGCTGGGCAGCGTCCAGGAAACTGCACAAGAGCGTCTTCTTGTCTGAATAACTTCAGTGTCTGAATACAAAAGTCTTCAACCAGTGCTTGTTACCAGAGATGACATACGAACCCAAAACGTGTTCTCTAACTATTGACATCATAAAGAAGCTCAAAATCACACAACGAGCGAAGGAGCGGGCTATGCTCGGTGTTTCTCTGCGAGATCGAATTAGAAACGAGGAGATACGTAGAAAAACTAAGGTAAGACATATCCCTACGAATTAGTTAGCTCAGGTGGCAGTGGGCAGGGCACATAGCACGAAGAACTGATGGCCGTTGGGGCAGAAAAGTTTAGATATGAGACCTTTAGATCAAAAGCGTAGCGTGGTATGTCCACCGACAAGATGTTCGAACGACCTTGTTAAGATCGCGGGTTCACACTGGATGCAGACCGCTTGTAATCGGTTGCAGTGGAAAACCGTGGGGTAGGCCTGTGTGAACGTCCTTTGGCTGATAATAATAAAAGAAAAAGAAGTTCTTCAACTTATAAGCCTTTCAATCATCAAACATTGCAGGAAATCAAACTTTATCAAGTTTGAGTATGATATTGACATTGATTGATTGACAAAAGACATTCCGTTCTCGGTAGGTTTTCACAACTTAATTTTAAGAATTAAACTACAATATAAAATTGTGCCTATTTGACTTGAAAACTTATTCGCAATCTGATGCTCTTAGGAATATGTAACTAACATAAAGTCATAAAAGTCATTTATTTTTGCAAATAGGCCCATTGAGGACACTTTTACACGTCCCAATATAAACCCTACCACAGCTTCGGGACAATTTTGGGCTAGTGCTGAGAAGAAGCTGCGCAAGAAACTCAGTCACTATTGTCAATGCCTCTTTTCAAAAGGTTTACAATGTTTGTAGTATTCATGCAAGTTCATACATTATTATATTTTAAATAATCATCTACTTTATAATACCCTTTCGTCATTAGGGTTTCTTTAATGACAATTTAAATTTATTGATCGGTAAGTTTACAATGTGTTCTGGTAGTTTATTGAAAAATGTTATACATTTCCCTATGAAAGAATTACCAACCCTTCGAAGCTTATATTGTGGAATAGCAAGCTTATTCTTGTTCCTAGTATTATAATTATGCATATCACTTTTTTTCGTGAATGAATGTAATTTTTTGCGTACATACAATAAATTTTCATAAATATACTGAGCGGCTACAGTTAATATTCTAATTTCTTTAAACACCTCTCGTAGGGAATCTTGAGGTTTTAGATTATAAATAGCTCGCTCGGTTCTTTTTTGTAATATAAAAATTGATTCTATGTCAGCTGCCGAGCCCCACAGTAAAATGCCGTAGGACATCAAGCTATGGAAATAACTAAAATAAACTAATCTAGCTGTTTCTATATCAGTCAAACGTCTAATCTCTTACAGCAAAAGCAGCTGAACTTAGTTTTCCTGACAAAACCTCTATTTGAGGACCCCATTGTAGTTTGGAGTCTAAAATGATTCCCAAGAATGTTGTGGAGTCGATAATATCAAGCGATTTGTCTTTTATCTTAACCTGAGTTGATGCCTGTCGGACATTAGGCATCGTAAACTTTACAAATTTAGTTTTACTTCCATTAAGAAGGAGATTGTTAACTGTAAACCAATGTAATACTTGTGATAGAGTATTATTTACATCGTCAACATTTTCTTCACCTCTTGGGATTTAAATATAAGTGAAATATCATCAGCAAACAACACTATATTAGAAAGATTCCCTACAAAATGCGGGAGGTCATTTATATATATCAAAAATAAAAGTGGTCCCAATATAGATCCCTGGGGCACACCCATTGTTAGAGGCACTCCAGAAGACTCAATCCGTTTACATATACTTTTTGCGTTCTACCTGATAGATAAGAATTAATTTAGTTTAATGAGTTTAATGATGCCCCATAATGACGTATTTTTTTCAACAATGTTTCATGGTCCACACAATCAAACGCTTTGGATAGATCACAGAAAATTCCTAAAGCATCATACCTATTATCATAGGCATCAAAAACATGTGTTAAAAGAGCAACTCCTGCATCGGTTGTGCTTCTACCTTTAGTAAAACCGAATTGTTTATTATGTAATAACTTATTTGATGAAAAGTGTGCTAAATTGGTTAAATATAATCTTTTCATATATTTTACTCAAGACCGGCAAAATCGATATTGGCCTGAAGTTTGAGGGGTCGCTTTTGTCACCCGATTTGAAAAGCGGTATTATTTTACTAATCTTCATTAAACTAGGAAATTGGCCGTCATCAATACACTTATTAAAAATTATTGCTAGTTGAGGAGCTATTGTAACGTAATGAAATCCAGAATTTATTGATGCCTATAATGAAACCAAATATCTTTATGAATAAAAACCGGTAAAAATCGGTTGTTTTTACTCGTAACGGAACGTTGCAGTATAATCAAGGAGAAAACTCAGTTGAATGTGGTTGAAGACAATCGAAAATTCACGAATGAAACGTAGGAAACTTAAGTACTCATCAACTATTTAAGCAGATCTCAACAGATTTTCACTTTAATGCTCAAATCAGAAACCGGCTGTTACTCAATCCAGTCAACTGATATCGCTATCTGTTAGAATCGTTTGAAGCTAACAGATAATTGTGACTGTCAAATAATAAACAAATAATTTGCAATAAAATAATATTGTGACTTTGAATTGAGATGTAAGTTATTCCTTCTCTTAATTAGAATCAAATTGCACACGTTATGCACAGAATGGATTAAAATCGGTTAAGTAGTTTAGGAGTCCATTGCGGACAAACATATGACACGTATTTTTTATATATAAAGATTACTGATAGCATAAAAATCTAATAAATGCGACATTAAGGACGACTTTGATCGGGCCCTCTCACAGACAACCTTCAGATAGACGAACTAAAGTGAATCTAAATTATCAATAATGCAGAAATAAATAAGGATAAGCAAATTGAAAAGCGACCGTGTGTTAGAATAGTAAGAGTGGTTCCATTAACGTGAGGTAAAGAGACGACTTATTTATTCAAAATCGACATCAAAAGAGTAAGAATGACCGTACCTAAGTTTTTAAAACGCCTTTTAGTATGCGTCGGTTATGGGCTTGAACAAAATAATAGTATTTGGTCAAGCCCATAACCAATTTTTGTGCTGCCTTGGCGTAACTGATTGAATAGTTAAATTAGGAGATTAATTCATGGCATTTTATTAAGCTTCGCTTTTGAGGGTTGTAGTTCAACTCGAACATATTCGTCTGAACGGCCGTTCGCAGTTTAGCTCAGAGACCTAGTACTAGAAAACTGTAATTTGTCATGGATATTGTTTCTGTTATCTCCACCAAAACGTTTTTTTTTTTTTGTTGTTCGTCTCCTTCTTCTAAAGTTTCTTAAAGAAAAAAAAATGTTTCAGACTGCTACATTAATTTGTACAAATTTTTTTTTAAAATATGTCAATGGTCTCGTTTAAGTACTACTTTAGAATGAATTGGCCGAATGCTCAAAAAGTGAAAAATAATTTATCCTTTTGGCAATTTAAAAAAGTGGTGTCATTTGATAATGTATTTTTATGTATTAGTTACACGACACCTTGTTCTTCAAAATAACACCAAAAACAAGTTCTTACACGACGGAAGACTCAAACCATCATCAATTCCACAATTTAGTAAAATTTTCGTAAAAATAAAAACTAAAGTGTCTGCAGCATGGTAGGTTTTTAGAATTGAACACCCATTTGGGGTAGTTTCCTCGATGAAAATCATCGTTAATATTGCCCATAAAGATTTATTACTTAGAGATTGGACACACTGTATATTTTTGACTAGATTAAACTGTTGTGGCCGATCGGTATAGGCATACGCCCGGAATGCGTAAGCAACGGGGTTTGATTCCTCGTCTGTCACACAGCCAAAGTTGCTTTTTACAAGTGCGATTTGCAATTTTAATTATTAAGTTTGTATAGTGACAAAACACTATAAAAACAAAAATATAATTATAAATTGGCTTCGTTCATTTTAGCCGATTGTTAAATATTTGTATAAATATTTCCTTCGGATATTGTGAGAGCAATCTCGCAACATTGATGACGTCACGCAGCCTACGCGTTAAAGAAAGCGCTTGCAAAATTCAACAGGCTCGCTAATGTGACGGTGGCCGAGTGGTATAGGCATACGCCCGGATTGCGTAAGACACGGGGTTTGATTCCTCGTCAGTCACACAGCCAAAGTTGCTTTTTACGAGTGCAATTTGTAATTTATAGATTAAACTGGTTCTGGTGATAGTTAAAATGACTAGCTGGAGCCCAACTTACACTCACTTCTGTCAGCGCAACTAGGTGCTGCATGAGTCGCAAATAAAAGCCAATTACGATCATTTTGTTACACATATGATGTTTTACCATAGAATTGTCAAAAACTGGCAACTTTTCAAGAGCAAGCCATACCAACCAACATATAAGAGATTATAATTTCGAGTGTAACTTGCGTTTAGTAAATCTTATCTACTTAAGAGTTTTTACTGGTATAAAAACGCGTTTTCATAAATATTGCTACATAAGAGGTCTTATAAAGATCGCAAAGACGATACACAAGTTTAACAGTCTCAGAAAGAGCATCGGTCTTGTAAGAACTGCATGAAAGATGAATCATTCTTATAGCAGGACTGGACAGTGTCCCTTAACTTATATTTCTACTGTATCTGGTAGGTAAGTTAGTAATACTTTATAAATCAACATTAAAAAAAATGAGCTGCATTTAAAAAATCAAAGTTGCCTGCGGAGGATTTACATAAATCTCGATTTATCGATCCTCTGCACCTAGGGCTCGAAAACACGAATAACTAGAAGAAAGTGAAGTTATTTTCACTCGGTGAAGTCATAGATTACGCAAATACGTACCGAACACCCCACAAGCATTTATCACACTTTTGTAATTAACAAAACATTTGCTGGGATGCACGATGGAAGCCACCCCTGCAATAAACCAAGGTCTCAACGCGGAGCAATATTATAGATTTAAGTGATAAATATTTATGCCTCGCCTTTAACCGAAGCCAAAAGGAAAAAGTTGTACATTAGCAAATGTATTTGTGGTATTATTTTACTCCTTTATTTTGTTTGAATATGGGTATGGGTCGGAAAGTTTGACCTGAGTCGTGACCAAAATGTAAATAATGTAATACAACATAGACGTTAAAACACGAGTTGAAAAAGCAATTGAAATACATCCTATGTGTTTTTCTATTTTGATGAGTAGTATACTCCCGTCAACTTCAGGACCAAATATGAAAAAAAAACAAGTTAAAATGTATATACATTTTCAGTGAAAAACTTTTTAGTCCAATCAAAGTGAAAATTTTTCACTTTGATTTGACTAAAAAAGTTTTGCGTTTATGATAGATCATAAAAAAAAACATCGACGCATTTATTCGTTGACGCTTTGATTGTTGACCCGATGTCAAAAAGTCACTGAAATTTAATTGGAATTAATGTGGTTGTATAAGTCTAATATTAATTTTTTAATTAAAATTGTAGCAACACGTGCTGGAAATGAGTCGAATAATACAGTTAAAAAAGAAAAAAGAAACATGTTTAGCATTCTTCTTGATGTTTGCCACATTTAAGCAAAAAGCGCAAATGTTAACTAAATAACGCGATCTCGTTACGCGTGTACTTGTATTCTGAGCTTTGGCGGCAACTTATTTATGGTGGAGTGCCAAACACCCTCGAGAAAAATGTTTCCAATGTTGGGGCCCGGAGTAACGATATATTAAATTAAAGCAATTTATAAGTCGGCTTACGGAACCCTCGTAAACTCGCCGCAATGCGACTAGAGGGATACGCGTTTACAAGTGCGGTGTGTCTTCACTGCTAGCGGTAAGCTTAACAACACGCACCCTTTAAACTCTAATTTAGCCGCACAGAGAATGCTATTTTGACGTCTTTAATTCTGACAGAAAGTTTATAGGAGAAATGACAAAGTCAGTACCCCAATCACGAACTTTAGACGTATTCGTCACGTTATCGTAGCGAGTTTACGCAGTACAACGTTAGTCGGCATCACGAAGCACTCTCGTGTCGTGTAGTAAGCTCGATAGCATTGACGAAGATGACGTCATACTAACGTAAATATGGCCGTTGAATGACACGTCCAGAAACAAGTAAAGCTATAATTTTTATGAATAATATCGAAATATATCATGATATTCCAGTAAAATCTAAGAGAAATCAATAACGGAACAAAATTACGATCAATATGTTTGGCAGGGTTAGTAAATGTAAAATGTTGGTCTATTAAAATATAAAGGTATATGTTTTTCTGTAATCTTAAGATTTTTGAACTGCTTAGTAGACTGTCAATTGACAGACTGACGTTATGCCATCAAATTGTGACAAAATCAAAAGTTTTACAAAAGATTTAGTTAAAAATTATGAAAAAATATTAAAATAACGAGGACAAGTCGTTTGCAGTACAACGTAACAATATTTGAATTTTTGAAAAAGTAAGTATGTAAAAGTAATACAAGGATAATTGATTAAAGTGCTTTTATTCATTGGCTATTAGAGCGAGATAATCTCTAACTAGATCTTATTTCCCAAGAAATTGTGATTTATCCAAGCCCTCAGCTCTCCAAGAGGACGCTGTTTCTAACAAATGGAATGAAAAGCATTACGTCAATATAAAATAAATATATATTATTTTTCAGAATGAAGACAGACCAAAGTACAATGTGTAGAAATACGCCTATATATGCCAGCTAGAAGAAATAAAGTGAGTATAGCAGTTCCGGCGGTCTTCGTTACTCCCATATATATTAAGAGCAAAAATGAACCCAACAAGATCAAAATCGATACACCTGTTACAAGTGCCCTGTTCCTGATTTGTTTTTAAGTTAAAAATAAGATGTATAAGATAAAAAATATTGTAATAAATTTCATATTTGTAATGTAATGTCATAATTTTAGAATTATAAATATGACCACTAACGTTTTCTTTATTCCACACGTTTCTTTATTTCTCGCCAAAAGCCAAAGCTCTGTCTGTTGTTATATGTGATATTTTGAGCACGTATAGTAATAAACTATGTGTCGGATCCGTACGTTCTCACTAGTACACACACACCCGTTGAAGACTTTCGTCTTCAAACACTGAGGTTAATGAGACGTGGCGACGCTCTTGCGCTGTTTCCCGACCTCTGCCTAGCCGGCCGCGTTGGAGGTTCGGTTAAGGCTTTCGACTGTAGTTCCAAAATATCATCTTTGCCTGCACGAATAGTATATTATCAATAAACCGGAGGTGAGAGATGTATTTGCTGTTGAAGTTGATGCCGAATCTTTCTCATTCCAAGAGCTTGAATCAGTCTTCAAATGCGGCTGGTTGATAATTTTAGAAAAAAAAAACAATTTAGGCGGTCTTATCCGTAAAAGTTACCTAGTTTCTTTTCGCTCATTTTTGACATTTAGAATCTGACGTAATCTTGTTGCAACTCAAGATACTATACGTCAAAGAAAGATTCGTGATCGCAAATCCAGTTTAACACTATAGAAAATGTTTACGCACAATAAATGACAGGTATTTGATCTGCCAAATTTAGTTTGTTTTACGTCCGATAGAGGCGCTTTCAGATTCTCATACAAAAGATTACGTTACTATACGAATACTTTGACGCAAATTATTCGTGATAGGGGTACAGGAAGTGTGAAATTCATTCCATACATTTTGTGTCAAAATTGAATTCTTTGAGCGGCTTGACTTAAGGCCTTAGTCAAAGTCAAAGTAATTTATTCCTTAACAAAAATGTGTACAAAAATATAAAGTTAAATAAATTTGACATTAAAGGTACACATCAAATAACTGATGCAAATCACATAGAATTGGATCAAATTAAAATATAACAATACCACTAGTAATAGTAACTTTATTCATAACCCGATAATGTTTACAGTTGTTTGTTTAGTATTATATACTTAGTAGGTTAATAAATATAATATGTTGATTCGGAAAGAGTAAGTCCCTGACATTGAAACTAGTAAAAACTGTATTTTACTATTACTATTACTATAACAAACCAATTGAAATTTATTTAAATTAACAACTATGTCAACAACTACAAGGACTCTTTAGACTCCCGAAACATATTATGGAATTGTATAGAGTAGCGCACACGAGAGACTTTTGCTAGTCTGTATTTACTTTGGGATTTTTTCCTCGGTGGATTGTCATGTCCGGTCCAGCCCATCGCCTGCGCAGACCACCATTAAATATTCGTCTACACTATAAAAAACTTTTTCGTCATCTCATTTTAAACTTTCTTCTGGTTTTTTTACGGGAAAATAAGGTTCATTTTTCATAAACGAAACCGTGCCCCTGTAAAACTAAAGAAATTTTGAGCTTAGGCTGGTGCCTAATCTTATCATTTAAGGACCCGAATTCACAACGAGTGTGCCCATTTAGTATTGGCAATCGGGTCATGTCAAAAATGCAGATACTTACGTCAAAACTTGTCAGATACTATGCAATATGCTACCACAGCTGATCACTGTGCTGGTGGCCCACCTTGTGGCACATTTCACCGGGCAATGTGGGGCTTCCTATGACAGTTATGTCAGTAATGTAAGCTCTTTATTGCAAAAATCATAACGATAACGCTGTACACGATTCCACACCCAACCATTATGTTGAAATATTACAGTGGTCCATATCTAAACACGCGTATTGTTTTAGATTTCCGGAAACTTCACGAAAGCTTTCAAAAGCGACGGCATATTTTGCTTATCAGCCATGATGTTGTGTTAGGATGAACAGTACCTACAGAGTCCTCATAATCTCATTGTATTACAAAAACCGGGACTGGGTACTTAACATATACCATGTATTTACTTGATTGCTAATTTAAAATGTCATGAACTATTATTAAAAAGCAAGTAAATTTGAATTTGTACAGTACAGAGTTAAAGAGTACAAAGTCTTTATCCGAAAACATGTTTTTTTTTTGGATAAACAGAGTAAATCCTTGTCACTGGAATATCGTGCAACTCGAGCGAAATTTTGAATTGGTTCGTAGAATCGATTTGGGAATATGCGGGCGAGGGCTAGCAATAAATACTTTCAGAAAATCATTTGCCTTTCAAATTGGCCAAGTTAAAAATGGAATGACGAACAGCTATAAAACGAACCGCCATAACTAAGTAACTTTAATATTGCTGATCTCGAGATCCGGACCACGGAATATATTTAACTATAAGAGTACCTATCTATATAGCCAAACCTATTTGAATTATACTGAATGGGTAAGTAAGAGCCAAATTATATGACAAGCTTCACACTTGAAATTCTTCTCAATTCAAGATTATAATTTCACGGATTCCAATATCTTATTTAAATAACTAGAGCAAATTATATGTCAAATTCTATGATGTTAATGCAGCTCATTACCTTCTTAGGTAACGATAACGTCTGGAATAAAGGTGTAGTTCTTAGAAGCCAGTCAAAGGTCTCAAAGAGACGACAAAATAATTTATACCTTCAATCTTACTTCTCTCTATCAAAGAACATAGGGGAATAAACTAAAAAAGTATTTTTAAAATATGGAAATAACTTAAGGAAAGGAGAAAGTTCTAAACCGCACCCTTTTCAAAAACGCAGATTCCGACGATTACTATAGCTAAGCAATTATGCTAGCATTATTCGGCGGAAAATTTTGAATATTGTGCCAATGATAAAGAGGATGAGTCAGCGATAAAGCGACTGTTGTGCCAAAGACAAATTCTGGAACGACCACGGCGCCGTCTGGGCGGGGAGGCAGGGCGGCCCGTCCAGCGCATCTAGACCCCCACTAATAGTTCAAACCATTCAGGAACAATACGCATCCTGCGAGATAAGACCGCCACCACGGCTCAACAAGCTCTGGACGCAGACTGTTTATTTTTATCCTTGCCAGCTATGCATCGGTTTGTGGGGTAAGGCGCAGGGGTGAATCTTAACGCAAATTCTACGAAACACACTTTGTAATACGGATGTTGCTTTAATATCGAATTAGTTTTTGAGATTAAAGTGGGCTTCTAAGAACTTTTCTTAGTATCAAGTGCTCGGTTATTTAACAATAGATTAAATCTGACTCTTCTTAAGAATAGTCATCTCAAAAAATGGTTAAGAAATGTAATTTGATACAAGAGTTCAGCAAAAATACTCCAACAATATTATTTTAACACTAGTTTTGGAATCAGGAAAGTTGGCTTTGTTACACCCTCGGGAAACGATTTAATCCGTTACTCCTATGTCTGTTCTGCCCCGGTCAGATTGTTATCACATTCTGTGGGTGAAATTCAAGAGCGCGCTACAATAGCCTTTGCGTACCAACAAAGTTCAAACATACGTATTTTAATTTCGGAAAGATCATATTTTACGGGGCCTCCAGTTTTGAATAAATCGCGTCAAAGTAGCGTGTGATATTGATTAATGCCCGATTTTCCAATGAAAATTAGTAGAATTCCACACTGAATTAAACAAACAAAAACACTGAATTTTGTGAGTATTAACGGCTACATTTCACGTAATGTTAATTGTTTTTAATAAGTTTTTGAACGAAAATTATACGCCATATTTAAGCGAGTGACTCGAAAATAGGGCCCCCTGTTGTAGACAAATATTTATTTTAATTGTTGTACGCTATGAATTAAATGTTATTGCCCTTTTACTGGCTTGCTATTGCACCATTATTCACTGCATCCAGGTCGCGAAACGCCGACGGACGCAAGATGTAGCTGCATTCTGCAATCGATTCATAATACGACGACACTTTAGTCGCGACTAAAACTCAATAACAAGACGAAAGCGAATTCCTACTCGTTTGATACAAACATTGTGTAGGTAGCTTTATATAGAGGGGACAAATAATTGAGACATAGCATCTACATGGTTAAACAAAGTTAACTGTATTCTTTTTGGAAGTGATTCTGTTGCTAAAATACAACTACTTATTGTTTAGAACCAACAACGTAATCCCATTTTTTTTACTTCTCCATACAAACTAGCATCAGCTGATCGGAACGAGTATGGAAATTTATATTATTTTGGGATTAAGATATTGGTCCTATACAAAAAAGTCACGTATTTGAGCATCAGAAATACCTCCAAGAAGAAATGCAGTTGATTTTGATTATAATGTATATAATTGGAGAATTTATCGTTTATATCAGTTAATAAATTTAAAAACTGTGCACTTAAAAACTCGAATCTGTCATCTATTCTTATTTATAATCTTCCTTGATTATGTTTAATTTATATGTTTCAATGATCTAAAAGTCGTGATTAAGCCGATATGCGTGGCTGAAATAACGGCTTTCTTGACACAAATAATGTAGGAGTTATCTAAACAAGCCGCAACGTCGAGAACAATGACTAACGCTACAACGGGTAAAAAGAAAACACGGAATATATTCCAAATTCTAATTTTAAACATAGATACGAGTATCTCGTATTACAACAAAAAATACTGACAAATAGACAAATCGTAGGCGTTACAGATGTGGAAACAGCTATTTAAATGATGGAATAAGCTAATTTTAAACAATTAATTCTTACAAAGTATGATTTTTTACAACTACAACCACAAGCGCTTTTGTAGTAATATAACAAGTGTAAGAAAACAGTAATACCTAGGGCCCGTAAATAATTACGTAATCTTAAATAAAAAGTCGTGTTAATTATACAAATTATAAATCAAACACGGCTCAACTGATTCAAGGTTAAAACACATCTATCTACCCGTTACGGTAACAACACCGTATCAACTCGAGGCGTTCAGGATTCTTTGTATGAAACTCCATACTACAACGTACATCTATCAACTTAGTAACGTCACTACTTCGGACCGAGATCAACTCCGGACCCACTCTCGACCAGAGCCGCATACGTGGTATAACGCGCTTACCGCGAGTCGCCCGTAGGTTATCAACTATCCGCCCACCCTGTCAAACAGGCTATCATTCACAAGAATAACTGTCATAAGTCGTAGCAAACGCAATCGTGCCGATCCCATGCCGAGGGGTTGCTGTTCCCTTTACGTAACGTGCTCCCGTAAGGTTGACGCGTGGTTAGTGCTGTTTCCATCACGGATGGATAAATGTGATAATAAAAATCAGATAATTTAAACTACATTTATGAAATTACGTAAAAATAAATGCTTTTTCTGAGCAACATCAGATAAGATTCTCGCCTTTACAATAATATTCATGATAAATAAAACACAATATCGATAACTCTGTACTCAAATTAATGATGAAAAGATAGTCTCGAAATTTTCACTGAATTTTATCAAATTCACGCCTATCAGGCAGATGATGCTGATGATGACGATTATGCTTTGCATAAAGCAAATCAACTACAAATACTATGTGTAAAGAATGCACATTTTAGGCGTTGACAACTTGGATGAATTATTCGTCCAAGGTTGACAACCTTTGTTTAGAAGAATCCTTATCGGGAAAAGATCGAGAAGATCTAAGACCCCTTACATACTGCGTCGCGCGTTTTGAAAACGCGCTTTTGCATCGTCGCGATGCAAAAGCGCGTAAACGCACGCAATAAACAGATTTAGTTTAGCATCGATGCAATCGCTTGTTAGTATCGATGGAGTCGCCAAAATTCAGTACATAATTTGTCAATTTCCAGCTTCTGCATCGCAACTACGATGCCAAAAGTAGCGCAGTGTGTAAGGAAGGACAGTTTGCGACTGTATAGATGCTCCATCGCGTTAGTATCGCAACTGCATCGATGCTAAAAGTCGCAGTGTGCAAGAGGTCTTAGCTATGCTGCTCTGATATTTTAACATTTTGTTCAATAAAACAAAGATAAAACAAAGAAAAATTAAAAATACAAAGGTTATTGCTAGCACATATACACGTCCCAACATTGGTCCTACCACAGCTTTAGGACTATTGTGGGCTAGTGCTGAGAAGAAGCTGCGCAACAAATTCAGTCACTATTGTCAATGCCTCTTTTAAAAAGATGACAATTTATATGTTTTAACAAGCTAGACCATACATTGTTATCGTTGATGTAATTATTTATTCTAGCTCTGTTCTTATAAAAAGTGTCAATAATGAGAATACTTTAAAAGCAGGACAGCTACGAGTATGACAGCTATGCCACCGGGCAGTATAGAGCCATCTTTCGAGTTCATTCATGCCCGGGTCAACATTAATTAGAACAGTAACTAGAACACATATTTCAAAAGATTGTAGGTTCCAACCTAAGATGTGGCATTCGTAACAAGCCCGTAATTTAAACGAACAGATTGAAGTCACAGAAAGTTATTAATGATAATAATACCCTTTTGACACGTCTCTCCTAAGGAACTGACAACCTCAAGTTAAATCATATTAATCAGTTTAATTAAAGAAATGTTAATTATCGTCCTTGAAACGTTAAACGAGGTGATTCCTCTTATTTACCGTACTAAAAGCTAAAACTAATTTGCAACAAATTTCGAAGAAGCAAAATATTTATTGAACTTCACTTACTCAATGCTATGAATTGCTTATATGTGTTTTTGATTTTATTTATTATTTATTGGACAACACAACAGATTATATCTTAACTTAAGCTGTCACTTAGAATTATAGTGGTACACAAGATATAATCCTTATACTTGTTATCACGGCATGGCAAGAAAGAGAAACATATTTTTTATTTGAATTTAACTACAGTTAAAACAGCTCTTATACACAAACACAAATAAAAACTACAACTGTACCTATATACACTAATCAATCAGGGGGATGACTTTTAGGATGTCTTCCAGAACATTTCTAAAGTGAACCAGGCTGAATTTGAAGATGTCTAGTTTGGGAATGCGAGTGCTGTATTCTTCGGAGAGTTGACACAACCTGGATGTGGGAAAGGGGTGTGATAATGGGAAATATTGTTTCGCGATAGGGGTATGACAAATACTTTTTTCAAGGGCTGCGTGGGTTGTGTTTCATGTTAAAACTTAACCGTTCTTATACCTCGGGGCTGTCCAGTTCTGAGTGTTCAATTTTGTGTAGGGTAATCAAGTCCAATTCGGCACGACGAAGGTGAAGTGTTTGATAATATGGGTAAGAATGATGCGAATGATAACAATTAAAATTCAGACTAATTATCATTGAACAACTGCTACTAGCGTTTGGAACTGATACGACAAACAAATCTCATGCGCCATGAATCTACGCTACTTGTCATCGACTCATACAAATGGTTTTATTTTCGAAATTTAAATTTCAAGTAATATGACCAATGATATTGTATTAAGAACAATATTATTGAATATTACATAATCTTATCCTTGTATTTGCTACACATTTTTTGTTGGCAAATCTATTCTATTACTACTCACTGCTAGCTATGGATCTCAGAATTCTAGAAAATTCAAATTTATTATTTTAACAGACTAATGCTACATTTTAGTTCGCGAAAAGGTTTTCAAAGGATTAACTCGCAAATAAGCTTTGTAGTTTCGTTATTTAAGCACTATTAATACTATTAAGCAGTTTGTCTAAGCTAAGTCTAGCGTGATTAAAATCTAGCGGACGAGGTCAGACAAGCTTTAAAGATCATCATAACTTTCTTAAGAAGGCTTCAAAAGATCGAATATTCCTTAAAATCGTTATAAATATTTATCTACTTATTGACACTTTCTCAAAATGTCGCTTTGCCGCATTCAAT
The DNA here is from genome assembly GCA_963924145.1 of Pyrausta purpuralis. Lineage (NCBI taxonomy): Eukaryota > Metazoa > Arthropoda > Insecta > Lepidoptera > Crambidae > Pyrausta > Pyrausta purpuralis. Next base: position 21,134,038 of record OZ001656.1, read on the forward strand.
ATAGACGTTACAAATGATTGGTTTAAAAAATAAATAAACCGACTGCAAAAATTGACTATGCGCTATTTAAGCTAAGTCAGTTTATTTATGAGAAACAAATTCTGTGGAGACTTACGAAATTTTGCACACGTGTTTGGATGCCTTACTAGATCAACATACTCAAATATTATAAAATTCCAACGATATGATGTAAACACACATTGAATTGATTACCTCCTTTTTTTTAGTCGGTAAAAACTATCACTATGCTTGGCAAAATAGATCGGCTCACATTGTAAACTACTGATTCAATAGATTAGATAGATTCTCAGCCCAAAGCAAGTAAAAATGAAAAAACTTAAATCAAATAAAACATCAATTAATACAAATTTCTTTATTGGTAAGTCAAGCTTATAAAGTAATGTCTGCAACCGGTTTTAATTATACTACCTGTACTTCAACACAGGCCTCCTCTAAAGCTTTCCATTTTGTCCTCTCTTTGGCAAAGCAGCATTGTTAGACGACCCGTCTAGTGTAGTGGTCGAGAAATCGCTTACTTACTACGCAGCGGGTGCGGGTTCGATCCCCGCACAATACAAACATTTGTGTGCATGAACATGTCTGTTTGAATTGGTCTGGGTATTTTATATGTATATCATGTATGTATTTACAAACAAAAAGTATTTAAGTATTATATCCGTTGTCTGGCACCCATAACACAAGCTTTGAGTAGTTTACTTTGGGACCAGATGGCGATGTGTGGGAATGTCCAAAGGATATTATTTATTTATTGTGGTATTCAAAACATACTAAGTAATAATTATAAGATAGAAAGCAGTATAGTTACACATACTTCCGCAACTCTTGCCGGTACCATCATCACTATAATTCCTAATTTTACTATAGGTTCTATTCAGCACTCCGCACTAGTCACACTATTGGGAAAATTGAAAAACAGAGCGTGACCCATAAAAGTAGTTGGACCGTGACTTTTATCGGAAGGCAGGGGCGAGATACTACAAGTTTTATGGATTACTGTTATCCCCCCTCATCGATTTACTCTCCCTAACCAGTGACACGCCGTGGCAGTCTGCGATGAGTCTCATCTAAATAAACCCTGCACACTCGTTTTTAAGAAATATTATCCAAGTTACAGATAAATATTACCTATCGGTAGCCTCATTTATTTTTGCTACGATTAGATAGTTGGCTACAATCAATGACAATAAAAAAATAATAAAAAAACTTACTTTTATAAATAAACTTCCACCGAGATAAATTTATGTTTCGATTATACTAAACTCGGATTAAACTTATCTGTCTGAATAACTGTAAAAGGACCGATTTTAAAATGTCATTTTCATAAATGATCGCTGACAAATAGATGACATTTTCAAATTAGGCGTATTGTACTTTATTCGACGAATATTCCTAATCTAACGTTGGTCAAATCAGGCCTAAATTGTGTTAGTAATTTCCCAACCATTCAAAATAGTTTTTAATGCTTCAACACCCGAGCGGTTGCAGGTAACCGCATAACAATAGAATTTGCATTGTGTCTCGTTCACATACGCTTGAGGGATTTAATAGCCTTACTCTAAAGGGCCAATGCCTTGGTGGTGTCAAGTAGCCTATTAAGACGTAAACTTAAAGCTGCTTACAATATCAATGATTTTATCTCAAAATTGTTCCCGATAGTGTTTATGTGTTTTAAATATGAAACATGCTATGCGATGCGTATCAAATCGATTTCACTGAATCAAAAGATTGGGACTGATCCCTAATTTGAGATGTCGCGTAGGAGCAATCTTTGAGACCTTAATTATAATCGGGATAAGGAATGCCTTTATCAGCATTAAATCACAAAGGACGTGGCAATTATTCCGGGAATAAAAGGATTGTAAATGTTACACTCAAAAGGCTCACAATCCCTTAGGCTAAGAACCCCTCTTATCATGTTTCTTCTTCACAAAATAAACTTTAAAAGGCTTTTTAGTGCACTTTAGTTTTGAATTCGGTGTTTACTTTTAACATTTTTTTTATTTATTTTTTATTTTTAGTGACTAAAGGGGGGCACTTACCTACAAATCACCTCTCATGTGTTCTGTCATTATAATCACTGAACTCCTAAGCGTTAGGGAGTTCTACCATCAGCTCAGCTCCAGAAAATGTTGACTATCAGACAAGAAAAGACGTCAAAATTAAGATTTTAGTACAAAAACACTATACATTTAAAATTAGATAGAGGGTTTCCCTTAATTGCACCAAGATCCATCATCTGATCCCAACTTGACAACAATGAAACCAACTAGAAGGTATAACCTCTGGGTTAGCGAAAAAAATATCAAATCGGTCTACAAATTAGGAACATACAGTCGAATTGACAACCTCCTTTTTTTGAAATCGGTAAAAAATGAAATCGATCGATATAATATGATTCATTGTTATGTACAATCGATTACTCCGGCGCCTCACCTCTTTACAACATAAACATACGATACAAAAACGGGCGTCACTTCAAACAAAAGACGTGGCTCGCAACTTAAGCTCTTATGTATGTGCCTTTTAGAGATATTTTAAGACTATTCACACATATTCTGAAAAGATTAGCGTCATTAGAGACGCTGGCTCACCTCCATTGATCCTCGAGGTAGACAGAATCAAACAATCAACATATCTACCTAATCCCGCGTTGCTAAGGCGGTATGTCTATTCTATAACTAACGTATCAAACGTAATCATTTCTCAGGGAAATTTCCTTACCATTTAGCCGTAGTAAAGATGGGAACATCAAATATATTTTGTGCCATAATTCGTTGACGCCTCCCTTTTAAGCGAGCGTCGTCTCAGCAAGGCATTTTTACGATTTAAAAGAGAAACAGGGAAGCTGGGCCGCTGTAAAAAAACAGTTAAACTGTTACTCGCGACTCGTAAAGCAGACAAATTGACTTTTTCTGACATCGCTGACGACTGAGTTATTTCTGTTTGTAAATCACCACTAATCGCACATTTTATGTTTTGGAACATATCCCTTTCGGAGAATTTCTCTTTTTGTGTCGAGCTCATTTATTTGGTTTGTTGAGCAACTTTTTCTAGAAATCAAGTACTTTTTTAAGGTTGTATACTAGGTAACTACCTATTTTTATTTCAGTTGCACAGTTATATAATTAATTTATAGGCATTAAAGAAAATATGTGCTACAAAAAGGTGTCAACTGACTGATACACCCACGCTAAATAAAAATGTTGCCCGCCTTATGTGAATAAGTTGCTAAATCGTTTCATTACCTTTCAGAATAAAATATCGAACACGTTTTCTTGTGGTTACACGGGATAATGACAATTTCGTTTCACACCTATTTGTGGGAAGGGCTGAAAGCTTTTTATGTGGGCTCAGCGTTCATGCATACGTTATAAGAAGTGTGTGTTCAGGACCCAGGTATGTACTTTGTACGAATCGTGACGAGCCTTAACATAATGTGGAGCGATTTTTATAATACCTAAATTGCGGTAAGGTACTTGACCGAGTTTTCATTCCTGAAAAGCGCGTTCCATCAAAGTGTAGCAGCGCCCCATTGACGAATCTAGAGCTATTAAGAAATAATTTTATGTAATTATACTCAAGTTGGGTTAACCCTGTTTTCTTCAAAGCGTAAATCTACCAAACAAGAAGGTATTTGTGCACACAATACACTCACATAATATAACATTCCTTTACGAAAATCGCTGTCTTTACCTTTGTGAAATGGGTGCTTCCACCCGAGTTAAACATACTATTTTTATTTAGACTGTAAGGAGAACAAAATTAGATGTGATGATGAGAATTAGGTAGTTCGACGAGAGATAAAAACTCAATATTTTGCACAACATGTCAGTTTATTTACTGTTTTTTTTTTCATTAATAAAACTACAGTCCACAGACTCTTTGGTCCGTGCCTTTTTTGATTCAGGTTTTTGTTATGTTGGGTAAATTTTTATTTTCGCTCCGCGCAAAATTTACAGTGCTTTTTACAATACTTATTACTAGGGTTGTTAGTTTATGCTATAACTCTCTTATAAGTTAAACATTGTCTCTTATTTTTACTTAAGATAACAATATATTTTTTTTTGTTTTTTTTTTTCGTGTGTTGTTGTTATTATTGCTATTTTCTTTTTCTATATTTATTTGTATATGTACATATATTTTTGTTGTATTGTGTTTTTTTTTGTTATTATTATTACATATTTGTATTATTCTATAAGGTTTTGGAATTCTATTATCCTTGTGATTTTGCTATACAATATTGCTCTTATTCTAGTTTGTGTTAGTGATTGTGTTTGTGTTTGGGGAGTAAAGTAATCCCTCTACGTCGTCGCCTTTAGGTACTAAGATGTTCTTAGTGACTTGGTTGATGGAGTTAGTTAGTGGATTGGCCAATATCTTGTTTCGGACTTGCTCGTCGCCCCTGCGCATGGCCATCCGCAGGTTGTAGTCCCGGATTATTGTTGGTGTGGCCTTCTCTGCCCGGATTATCAGACGAGCTGTGGCGTCGTCGGTGGCATTGTCTGTGTAATAAACACAAGACTTTGTGTGTCTAGAGATGGCCACAACAGCGTGGGGAAAACACTCTTTAGAAGATGGGATTTTTTTGATACTGTGCGCACTATCACCACTGACTCAAAAGTCTGCCCCTGTGCTTCATGTATGGTAAGTGTGCGTGATCCTTCGTCTTTCCCGTATCCTTGGCTGATTAGGCTTGCCTTTTCAGCTTGGGTGTGAGTGAGGTATAGGGTTCTTTCCGATTTTGGGATTACTGCACCTGAGAAGCGCTTGAGGGAAAGGGACTGTACTTGAGTATTGGCTGAGTATATGCCGCTGTAGATTTCACTAAGGGCATACGCTACATCCTGGGGGTTTCGATAGGTGCACAGTAACTCCTTAGTAACCTCTGTGATTTTATTTGGTCTGTTGGATTCCAAAGTAAAGAGATTACAGCGATCTATGTATGGGAGTTGGTTATTATCTCCTAACAAATTCACCTCTCTGGCTTTCGCTATTTGAATAGCCAGTACAATGGATCCAAAATGGTTCATGAGGGCTTCATCCACCATGAGGCGTGTGCACGATTCTCCCTCACTCATACCATTTAAAAGTAGAGATGCCATTGTTCTGACTCTCCTTTTCGCCCTCTCTTCCCCTATTCTCGTTGCCAGTTTCTCTCGGAGGTCCTTTGCTGCTTCAGTCGTGGTTGTGATTATTATTTCCTGTTCGGGGTTTATTTGGGACATTACCCACGTGGTTTTGCCACAACCAGGGACTCCATTGACCCATGTAATTGTCGGTATAGTCCAGTGTTCCGGGACTTTACCTTTCGACATATCTCCCGATATGGTGTTAGCCATTTCGATTATTCTGTCGTCGAGCATGACCTTCGTACACTTTGCGACTACGACTATGGGGTCTTCGGACGGTGTTTTGAAGACAAGTTTTCTCTCCTCTAAGTTACTCAGTTAATCGTCCTGTCCCACGAAGTCACACGCGTTGCTGTATGCCGCCATATACGACCCCGACATTTGTCCATGAATAAGCTTGGATTGTTCGCTGTCGTATATTGCGGCCTCTGCGTCCTTTAATTTAGCTCGCAGCAGTCCCAGATTGTCAAGATGTACGCGTACAAGATTTACTGAAATTATACATACGACACTTCGCACCTTCAGAATTAAATAGACCCAATCCGAAATTTTGACTTTGGGTCATACACGCTATAAACAACCACTTTTAGACTTTAATTATTACTTATTTTAATCAAAACTAATATTCAGAGTTTGGGTAAATAAGTAAACTTTGAAGTACAATAAAAAATATTTCGATATATCTATACCATAGCTGATTATTTCTAAATAAATACACATTTCACAGACTTAAAAACTTTTTTTTTATTAGGTCTCTCTAATTCTGAAGGTGCGACTTGATTGACTTGACACACGATTAGAAGGACTAGTAACGGCAGGGAAGAAAACAGAGGACATAAGACGCGGAAGTTTTCAAAGAATCCATCAAAGTAACTTTGTCACGAAAACTACCACAGGTTATGTCAAATTGCAGAATCCATTTCTCATGAAATAGCGCCATTAGTAACAGCCAAAGGTAGGAGTGAGTAAGAAGATTTTATACTGAACACCATTCCGGCGAGTCCCCTCAGCCTACTTACTTATCTGTGCAATAATAGACAAAACTGAAGAAAAAAGAAAAAAAAGTTACTTCCGGTTAGGGTAAAGAAAAAACAAAGACTTACTTCCAGTAAAATTAAAAGGGGAAAATGTAAAATGAAAAAAATGACTTAATGAACCTATGTATGGTGGGCACCTGAATATTTTAACTGTTGATTTCTTAATTGTTAAAAAATATACCAATTGTAATGTATATTTTTTAAACAACTATCAAAAAACACGTTTTTTAATGTTTAGCTAAGGAAAAAAATATGGAAAGCTCTTTTGTTTTAATAATATGATGTGTCCAAATTAGTTTTGACTCCATGTCTGATCGTAGCAATTAAAACTAAATTACTCTCCAGCCTAGGTATGGAAAAGCTATTTTTTAACCCGTCTTTCCACACATGAAAGATCAATCAGACGACCCGTCTGGTGTAGTGCTCGAGAAATCAAGAAGTATTATATCCGTTGGCTGGCACCCATAACACAAGCTTTGAATAGCTTACTTTGGGACTAGATGGCGATGTGTGGGAATGTCTAAAGGATACTTATTTATTTTCCGAACAGGAGGTATGAAAAGACCATTTCGCTTTTAGTTATAAGCCAGGTGACAAGTTCTTCATATTACCTAATATTTCTTACAAGAGTTCAGACACCTTTTTATCTTGACACTATTCATACTGTTTATAACTTCTTATCAAGAGTTGGAGTCAAAGTCCTAATAAAAGTGTTTGAACCTTCTTAAGTGAAAGTAATGCTATACCAATTATGAAAACTAACAAATAGTAAGGATACCTAAATTAAGTGATAAAACTTTTCATACATGTACAAGTTAATTATTTAATGTGTAAAATTTCAACTCATTTCTCATTTTTACACATGAATTTATAATATCAAAACGTAAAAACGTGAAGCCATCATAATAAGCTCATCAAAAAGTTAAAAAGGTAGTTTCGAAAATCAGCACAGGGTTTTATTTAAAACGTACTTTTAAAATGATGGCTTGTTTTTTAAGTGTCCACAGCAAAATTGTGATAAAAAGTTCAGTCACCGTGTTTTATTGAGCTTTAAAGTATCCAAACAGCCATTATTTATCCGCAAAACTCCAGTGCACTAAGGGGGTATAATTTCATAAACCTGTTACATTTACGAGCGAAGTTATGGTAGTTACATTCGAAAAAAAATTGGCTACTCGAACGCAAGTTGCGAACCTTTGGCGCGCACCTGTGATCTGCGTGAGTCTTTGGCACTTCCTTTATTACCATTAATCGCGATTATGAAGCTGTGATGGTGGTCGGAGAACTAAAAGATGAGCAACCAAATCAGACCAGTTTAGTAGTATTGAAATACCTATCCATAGATACCCCACACGCATAGGTTTGACTAAAAAACTTTTTTTCGGATTTAGTTTCATGTATGAATGCCTCCTCTTAAATATCATTATTTTTTATTTTTTGTACAAAAATCGCAAAGCGGTTAACGGGTTACATCTTCCTACCAAATTTTAACAGTGTGAAGCTTATAGTTACAGAATAAAGTAGCTGTGACATACGGACGGACGGACTGACAAGACAGACAGACAAACAGACTTGAAGAAACTGTAAGGGTTCCGTTTTTTTACCATTCGGCTACGGAACCCTAAAGAGAGCCACGTCCGTCGAGAGAGCGAGTTCCGACTGTGAAGGCAGTGTTAGTTAAAATACTGATTTTATTACAGAACGGAAAAAAACGAATTACCATCATACACCAATTGTATCTAAATAGATATCACTCGAATGTAGCTCATCAAAATGAGACAATCGTACGTAAAAACATCTTAGCAATCGAATGTCTAATGAACTATCATCGAGTAATCGCAAACGTTCAAATCCCAATAACTTTAAAAGCAACGTGATTAGTTCTATGTTCGCGCCATTAAAGAAATATTATTTGACAAGCAAATCCTCTCCTTCTATGTAAAATATAAAATATGTAATTACAAAATTGTTAAGATGCGTATTCACTAAAGCAGCCTCAGGCCGAGCAGCCTCGATTTGAAGCAAACCAATGCTGCTCACTCCGAAGCATAGGCTCGAGGCAGAAAGTCTGTGTAAAGCAACCTAAAGCGACATGTTCGTCTCCACCAAGTGCACGGTTTGGACTGTGGCTTCTTTGAGTGCGCCAAAAAAGCAACAAAATATGGTTCGGCCCACGGCAAAGAATTTGCCTCATGGCGCGGCATGCCTCAGGTTGAGGCAGCGTCTCCACTTGTGCGGCCTCAGATGGATATGCACCTTAAGAATCGTTAAATATCTACATTAAGTACTGCAATATTTCGACATTAACGTATAAAACGTGAACCTTGATATTGTATTCGCGACAAAGATGACTCACGACTCTGGTTCCCCTGAAAATATATGAATATTCAGAACTAAAATAATGCTTTTACCAAATAAATTTCACGAAGCGTTACGTTACCTGGTGTCGGCGACATTTATCTCAGTTGAAGCGACGTGTACCCCACAAGCAGCTTAGGGCTAGTCCTCAATGAAAAAAAAGACGAGACAGCTTTAGATATAAAAATTTCGGGACTAACTTACAAAAATATTATTATTTGAAAGATGGACAATGGTGATGAAGATCTTCCAATGCTTTTTCATAACAGTATACAGGCCACAAGGTTTATGAAGTAGAAGTAGTAGTTTCCTACGCCTAGTATGTAACGGCCTTCAATTAACGGGTGTAAGTATTTAATTCTTATGTTCATATGTTAATTACTTAAATAGTAACAATAGCAAAACTGACGTTTCACTGTTTGTTAAAAACGTAACACAGAGCACAAGGTAACTGGAAACAAGTGGTTTCTTACACGTATGCAACGGCATGCAAATTGAAAATGGTGTAAGTTCAATGCAAATGAATGCATACTTATACAATAATAACAGTACAACTCGAAATAGTGAAATACTATAGAAGAAAAACAAAAGAAACTAAAAAAGAAGTAAAAGTTCTTTCAGTTTTTATAATTACTTTTAGCAGTTTAAAAAAAAAAATTACACACAGTCGTAAGAAATCTTTTTTTAATAAAACACCTGTTCAGACTTTCAATATGATGCGAATAAAAAGCTCGACTCAATCGTTTCACGCTTACACAAAGGAAAAAAAGCTACATCATAATGTTCGTACCCCAGAAACTTAAGTAACAAATTTCCAACTCCACATTATAGCAAACTTAAACATCCATCCATCAAAACTGCATATTGTGTAGACTAGGCCTTACAATGATAAAGTAGAAAAAAGCTGTGAGTAAAATTATTATGTCAGAGTCGCTTGAGAGTCATTACGATAGGCAAGTTTAGGTGGAATGTAACTTTTTGTGATGTACAATCCCGTTGCTGTCGACCTCCATACATTTTCGTTGAGAAATCTCTGCGCTCCTCTGCTGCCCTATTACTAACTCTTAGCAAACACTCAACGAGGCGAAGAATAACGACAAAGTTCATGGACTGGACTAAATGTAAATGTTAGAGTTCCGTAGCTGAATGGCAAAAAACGAAATCATTATAGTTTCGACAAGTCTGTCTATCTGTCTGTCCGTCCGTATGCCACGGCTACATTTTTCCGTTACTATAAGAATCACATTGTTTAAATTTGGTAGGAAGATTACCGCTTTACAAGTCTTATAAAATAGTTATTTTAAAGGCACACATGAAACTGAAACCTTTTTTTTAAATGACACAGTCTCTTAAAACTTTTTTCTTTTAAAATTTAACGTTTGATAAATAGACGCTTCTAAAGTGGTAAAATGGCTAAGTGGAAGTAAGTGGATTAGTTAACTTCCCTAATTCAGTTAAAGTTGGCACGGAACCCTAAGTGCGCGAGTCCGACTCGCACTTGTCCGTTTTTTTTAAAAAATTCCATCACAAAAATTGGTATATTTCGTCATATTTTTTTCTAAAACCTAAAATAATGTAGTAATCTGTTCCAAAAGTAATTAATATGAGCTTTTATCTAGTTTTTCCCGAATAAAACTCTTCTACAGCGGAACTAGGTATTGAAAATCATTTGAAAATTTATTAAACGGCAAAGTCGGTTGAAGTTATGGCGTGACCTGCAGGGTAGATTGATGGTCACAAGAGAAGCAAACGTATTTCGCGTTTAAATACTTAATATTGACATTTAGAGTGGTTCGGTCCCTCAAGTAAATAATTACAGCGGTATTCTATTAGCTTTTAAAGTTAAAAGATAAATAGCCTTCTGTTGCAGACCCCGTTAATATAAATTCCAGTGAACTATTCACCGTAATATTTGAAATTATATAACAATTTACCCATGCAATATGAGCTAAATATTTGCAATTAAAATACTATGCAACTTTTTTCTCCTACACAAGAAATGTAATGGAAGGAGTGTCTTTGACAGCTTTTAAACTGACTACTTACTTTACAGGGCTTTATTTAATTTCCTCAAAAATAAGCATTTGTTTCAGACTTAGAAGAACGAAGCTTGGAAAGTTAATAGTCCTCATAATACTCTGAATATTTGGTAACATAAAAACCTAAGTCAACGTGCTACCTAAAAGTGCTGGAGTAATACGCGCCTTCGCCGACCATTAGGCTCCGAAATGAGTTTCGGGGTGGTGAAAAACTCAATATTTCACCAGTTCTGGGTGCGTACTAGACGAAAATTACGAAACGTAAGTAGGTTGTATACTGAAAATGTTTATTTAAAGAGTTAAGCCACGGTCTTGCTGAAAGTAAAGCAAACTGTTGCGTGTTTGAAGGGCTGCGCGCTACGGAATATCTGATTAAAACTTCTTTTGTCGCTCTTCTCATAAGTGATAATAAATACATTCAACAACATGGTAATAATCCTAACTAAAAGTTATCTTTATAGATTTTAAATAATTACTTTTATAAAAATAAAAAATAAGGATATTTAAGGGTTCCCATACATATGAAGCTTAAACCGAAAAAAACAATTTTTTATTCAAATCTATGCGTGTTGGGTGTCGGTGGATAGGTCGTTTTAAGTGTAACGTTTGATAGATAGACGCATTCAAAGTGGTGAAATGGGCTAACTTCTAAACTAAAAGAGTGTTAATTTAAAAAAAAATACACAATGTAGTTCGTAACAATACTTAACAACCGCAAACTTAACTTAGTTCTTCGTACAAACACTATGAAAAACAAAATAATATTTGCTGTCAACAAAATATTGTGGTGTATTAGCTAAGTAAGTGGATTTCCTATTTCAGTTAAAATTGGCACGGAACCCTCAGTGCACTAGTCCGACTCGCACTTAGCCGGTTTTTTTAAACAAGGTGTATGTATTGTGTAGGTGTCTTAACAGACAGTTATTAGAATTTTAGTTATTAAGCTTGCATAGAAATATCCCTAGAGCATGTTGATGTATGTAGGTATTATGTTTTTTACTTATTTACATTAAATATTTCAACATTTGACGAATCAGAACTTTTTATTGACTTGACCAATTGGAACAAAAATGTGGTTTGGCAAACAAACAAAATTAAAATTTGACTAATTAATACTTTTGCATTGATTGACAAATCAGAACCAAAATGTGCGGTTAAAACACGCTTGACCAATTGGAACTTTATTTGTACTTGACGAGTAGGTTATTAAATCCTTACACAAACATTTAGTTTGCCTTAAACGCTGCTGGGTTAATCCAAATGCCTAAGCTGAAACCAGTCCACTAATACGTAAGCAGAAAACACCCGTGGGATGAATTTGGCCTAATCTCTACGTTTGGTTACAAACGGAATGATAGCCTTACCCCAGTTGCTGTACTAACTTTTTTGAATATTATGTAAAACATCAGGGGGGCAATTCTCGTGCAATTCGTATACGAAAAAAGTTCACCGATCGAATTTTCGTTGTCGAAGAAGAAATAAATAGTTTTTGATTTCTCAGGGTCACAATTTGTATGTATTTAGATTTTGTTCGAGCGATAGTTTGTTTGATCTATCATCATCTCTGAAATACTGAACAATGCTTTAAATTATTATCTACTTTCTTTTATTTATTAAAATATCCTCTTTATTTTTCAATTGAAATGTAGGAACAATTTCAATTAATTTACAGATACTGCAATATTCCGCTGATAAACATGGAGGTAAAAATTCTATGGAAGCTAATTTACTGCATGTAGACGGTAAACCTATTATTGTGATGGTTCCACAATTTCTTTATGTTTGACTTAAGTTTTTCAAGGTGAAAAACTATAATTCGTTGTATGTATGACTGATGAGGTGAAAAAAGCACTTAGACCGGCCTTTATCAGTATTTCGTGTGCTAATACTATAGGCATTCGCCCGGTTTGTAAAATACTAAGTTGTTCTACTCCCTATATAAGTGTTTTTATAAAAATAAAATAAAAATAAAAAATATTAACGTAATAGTAGCAGAAAAAAACATCAAATAAATGTTCATTAAATTCATAAACTTTTCATTTTGAAGGTCAGTAAAGATCATTTTAACGTCAGCACCAATTTACATCTAGTTTGTTTTGTTTTCGTTTAAAATACTGTACTGAAAAAACAAAATGTTTTTCCCTCAGGGTAAATGTTATTGTTTACGTTGTTGAATCCGTATGGAACTTCAAAAAGCGTTGCCGACGCAAGGGTGCGTGTAGAATGATTTACACAAAAACCTATTTTAATTTGGAGTGATTTTATTATGAGCAAATTAAATTTGAAGCGTGTGATCACTCGCTCGAGGGCGCTACGTGCGGCGCGCGCTCGCTGCGCTTGTAATCAAATCGCTCAAGTTTTTCGCTTTACGTGTTTATTATCCGAGCACAGACATTATTTATGTGGATGGCGCAAATCAATCTGTATCAAAGCTGGATACAAACTTTACGTAATCGATAGTAATGGTTAAATGACGTTAGAATATTTCCGATTGTTTGTGTTTTAAGGAAAAAAATAAATGTGCGCAAATTATTGGTTTCTTATTTCATCTTTATGAAAAAAAAAACAAATAGCCATTCTGACCTTTGGTTGAGGTATTTTTACTTCAAAACACGCACAATCGTAAATATTCAACCGCCTGTGACGACATTTAACCATTACTATCGATCACTCAACCAGGCCCAAATCAAATCTTTTAATTTAACTGATTTAGTTCATGCGATAGGAGCATAGACTCCATGAAACGGGGTCAATGAAATGCTTAACAGTGCAATGCTAACATTTGATGTCATTTTTGCCACGCATACACGCGGCATCTATCTGTCTCCGTATTCTTCATCCGACACTCGTACACAAGGTAATCCGCACTGCAGGTTTATTTGGACAGAGAGAATTAACGCTCGTTTGTATTTTTTCACGTTTATTAATTTTGCGTTGCGCCTCAACTTGGTATGCGGTACACATTTCGTACTGAATACTTTTCTACCTACGCAACGCCGCACGAACGGAGTAGAAAATGTCAGAGTCGAATTTCTATCGTGCCACAAATGTTTGTTTGTATTTTCTGGGTTCAAGTTTTTTAGATACCCAACGTTACTTGTATTACTTAAAGTTTTGTAGAGCCTGATATGGTCGATTTAATATTGGGTGGGTTTTTAATTTTAATTTCTCTTTGTTCTGACACAAAAGAATAAAAAGTAAAAAAAAACTAACAATGATAACAGAAGAAAAAAGGAACCTATTTAACTTTTCTATTGAATAATTTGACTTTTGTTGGTTTCCGTTTTAAGTTTTTGGAGCTCGATTCCTTTCTAATTGAGCGCAAAGTGAATAAACGGAATCGAAGCTTTGACAGTTACTATAAAATGATTTGAATCGAAAGTGAAAAGTACTTTTCAGTTAAGACGCGCCTATGCTGTGTGATTATATACCTACTCATTGATTTGACTCCTTAGTAGACTAAAAGGAATAATGGCTTTTCCTGTGTATCAAAACTACATTGTCTGTTTTTAAGTGAATTCCTCGTTACCTACTTAAGTACTTCAATTGTTCATTGCTTCAAGTTATATAGGTGTAATAATAATTACAGCAACAAAACACAAATTAAGACTTCAACTAAGTTACACTTATATAACACGTTGTATTTCGATAAAAGCTAAATACAACATAAAAAAACGTTTTTTCGTGATTATGGTATTCTAGATTTTACCATCAAAAGTATGATTTAATACACAATATTAAATGTAAGTTTAATTTCCAGTACAAAATTGTAATAGTGCCTCTTGTTTCCAGCGCAGCTTAAATAGGGCATTGAACAAAACTGAAAATTCTCCCCTGAAAACATAGAATATCGCTATTACATGGGATAGCCTAATAAAAAATAAGTGGTTAAATTATACAAACATAACAACACTTTATTTTTTTAAACACCTCCGTCACATAAAAAGCATCCCTTTTCTGCAGCTGGTAATTCTTTTTCTCGCTCAACAATCAGGATGGAAATAAATGCCGGATACACTTATAACGGGTAAAATATTATAGATCCAAGCTGACCATGTTTACAGTAAGATAAAAAAGCACGTATTCATTATTTCATTATTGAATAATAAAAAAGCACGTATTTTAAGGTGAAATATAAGCGCACCGTAAATGGGGCGCTGGGAAAATATGGGATAACCCACTTGTGACTTGCAAAAAAATTTATCTGAACCTGTATGCGTGACAGCTTGCGATATACATATATGCAAAAAAAAAACTAACAAAACATGTAAACCTTCAAACGAGTCCTACATGTAAACCTTTAAACGAGTTACGATTCTCTCTATAATTATCCCGGCTAATTTGTGATATTTGAATGTAGAAAATCCGTTTTCCCGCAAATATTTAATTACTTTAGTTTGCAAGTTCCTAGAACAGTTCATTTACATTTCGAATCCATGTATTTCGCTATCAAATAAGCAACTAAATGTGAGGAATTCTGGTTCATACTTGAACTATTAATAAATAAGCTAAAGGTCATATACATTTTTTTAAATAATAATAATATTAAACCTGTGTCTGTGACCATAAACAGAAGAAACGAAATGCCTACTTTAAGTTATTTATTTATTGCACAACCAAAAATTTGTACAAAAGGTGGACTGAACGCCATATTGCGTTCTCTACCAAGGGCGAAAAAGAAATGATTTATGATGAATTATCATTTGAGACAATATTTAAAAAAAAACCTGATGTTGATAAAGATGAAATAAGAAACCAAAAACTTGCGCACGGGCGGGACTTGAATCAGCAACCTTTTGGCTGACCGGACCAAACGCTCTTACCAATTGAGCTACTTGCGTTAAGATAAAAAACCGCCCAAGTGCGAGTCGGACTCGCGCACCGAGGGTTCCGTACAAACCTGCAAGGTTTACAAAGTTCGTTCATTACGACAATCGAGTCATAACTATGGTATTTTTATTACAAAATGAAATTCATAACATTACAATGGGGAAAGATGGAGGAGCATAAATTTAAGACAAAGATCTCTTTATCGTTTAAGCAATCCTTTATTTTATATTAACACATATCATTGAAAAATGTTGGCCTCCCCATACATAGTATAATAACTCGCGGTCATTGCTGTAACTACAATTATGTTTACAATCACAATTTTTTGTTGGTATAACTACTTAAAATTTTAAGCTTTTCGGAATTTTTCTGTTACCTGTGCTATAAGCTATTGCTTCTTACCAAATTTCGAGTTTCTATGTCAACGGGAAGTGGTCTTTAGGTTTTAATTCCCTTGCGTGTAGTTGCGAGTTTCAAAATATGCGGTATCAATGGTTGTACTTTTGCGTTTTGCGTTTTTGCGTTGCCTTAGATTTTTTTTTTCACGGGTTAAAGGCAATTAGATCTAAGTATTTGATATGAATTTCAACTTGATAGCTCTACGCGTTCATGAGGAAAAAAGTAATAAGTTTATATTTATTAAAAAATATGTATTTTGTAATGTAACTAAAAATTTAAGGTTTTCGGAATTTTTCCTTTATGTGTGCTATAAAACGTTGCTTCATGCCAAATTTCAAGATTCTAGGTCGGCTGGAAGTACCCTTTAGGTTTTGATTCCCTTGCGAGTACTTGCGAGTTTCAAAATATGCAGCTTAAATTGCTGTATCTTTTGATTGCGTTGACATAGAAGTTTGATTTTGTTACAGCTTAAAGGTATTATAGACTTGAGTATTTGGTATGAATTTCAATTTAATACCTCTACGCGTTTATGAGGAAATGGGTAGTAAGTTTAAAATTATTAAAAAATATATATTATGTGATGTAACTAAAAATTTATGATTTTCGTAATTTTTCCTTTAACTATGCTATAAGACGTTGCTTCGTACCAAATTTCAAGATTCTGAGTTCACGGGAAGCACCCTGTAGGTTTTGATTCCCTTGCAAGTGTCGAAAATTTGCGGCATAAACGGCTGTATCTTTTGATTGCGTTGGCTTAGAAGTTTGTTTTTTTCACAGCTTCAAGGGACAGTAGACCTGAGTAAATGATATAAATTTCAGCTTCATACCTCCACGCGTTCCTAAAACAAAGGGTCTTGACAGACGGACGGACAGACGGACAACAAAGTGATCCTATAAGGGTTCCGTTTTTTTCCTTTTGAGGTACGGAACCCTAAAAATGACACTGTGAGTGTTAAAAACATTCTAAAGTATTAAACCCTAATGGCGCATTTTCATTAGTCGATAACTCGTTCGGTATACAGCATGCGGGGACTCCCCGCATGCGAGATAACGACCAATGAAAGTTGCAAGTCGATAGGCGTTCGGTACAACGCCTGCGGGGATTCCCCGCATGCATTATACCGACCATGATATCGACCAATGAAATTCATCAGTGATGAATTCATATACAGCTTGCTTGCGGGTCTTGAGTCAAATATTTCTTAATTATATATAATTAGCTGAAGAATAGGCCCCAGGGGGCGTGGCTTCGGCTGTGACGTCAGAGTGGCGTGATGGTGGTGCGAGACGGAGAGGGGAGGGCGAGCTGGAGAGCGGGGACACCGGCAGGCATCGGCCTCTTTGCGCTGCGACCATCGGATCGGACGGACGTTCACTAGCATTGCTCAATTTCGGATAAATTTATTTTAAACTTTAATTATTTGATGCTTTTGTAAATTTTTAATAAATGTTTTTTGTTGAGTGAATTTTTTTTAAGCAATAAAAGTCTAAAACGCTAATTTCAGAAGTGGGATTCCTAACCACACCTGTGTTGGTTTTTTAGACGATTAAGAGAATCGTTCGGTGTTATATTTTCTTGAGTTAGCTATCAAACGCAATGCCTAAGGAATCCAGCGGTAAATCGCGAAAGCGTGGACGTTCATCCGATTCAGGTATTGAACAACAGCTTCAAGCGATAATTTCTCGTTTGACGGCGTTGGAAGATACGCGCATTCCTAATCTAGGTCAAGCGTGCGCAGATGTCAGTGCGCGTGCCCTCCCGGCGCCGCCGGCGCGCTCGCACTCGCTGCCGCCGCCTGTATCCGATCTAGCGAGTGCATCTACCGGCCATGCGGATGCGCATGCACAAGCGCGCACGGATAGCGCGATGGCGGGTACGGCGAGCGTGGCGGGGTCGCTGCCCCCGAGCACGACACCGTCAGCTGCGGACCTCATCATGAGCGAGGTGGCTGATAAACTCGCGACTGCAATCAACGCTGTAAACCCGGTGAGATCGAACCATATTTATATTTCTAGTTTTGATCCATCTTTAAACGATTTTAATGTGTGGTGTGAGGAAGTGGATCATTTGTGTCGTATCAACCGGTGGGACGATCGCGAGTGTTTAGCGCGTATAGGTCATTGCCTAAAGGGTGATGCGCGTGTGTGGCTTAACGAATGGACGTGTAACGAGCGTACGTGGTGTAATTTTAAACGTGATTTTCAATCTTTGTGCCCGCGTAGAATAGATAGCGCGAACATTTTATTCGAAGTCATGAAGACGGACTCCGATCGTTACCCCACATACGCCGAGTATGCTAGGCGTTCTTTGTTACGATTACGCGTAGTTAATGGGTTAAGTGAAGATTTGATCAGTGCCATAATTATACGCGGCATTACTGACCCGCAGATTCGCGCGGCTGCTACGAACGCTAGCTTGTTGCCCGGTGATTTAGTAGGTTTCATGTCTATTTATATAAAACCGGCTCAGTCTACCCCCGTTCGGAACAAAATAAGTGAATCTGTTTCGCGGAAAAGAGAACACTTCAGTTCGAGTACCAAATGTTTTAAATGTAACGGTTTTGGCCATAAGCTAAACGATTGCCCTAAACGCGCGCGACTTAATAACACAGTCGATAGAAACGAGTCGTCGGAACCGTCCATTTCCAATCGGTCTACAAATAAACCCGAGCAGTGTAGTTTTTGCAAAAAGATGGGGCACAAATTAGAAGATTGTTATGCAAAGCAGCGCAGCGAATCGCGTGGCAAATCAAATGTAAATTCTTGTCGTGAGATTCAAGATGATTATCAACGGAACGATATAGCGTCTGCTACCATTTAAGGGCATGCAATTTCAGTGGACTGACGAGCACGAAAGGATTCGTAAAGACCTTATTGACCGGTTAACCAACAAACCCATGCTGGCTATTTATGACCCCTCGTTAGCTACAGAAGTGCACACTGACACGTATCGTCGTGAGATTATGGTGCTGTTTTACTGCGAACGATCGCTGAAGGCCGCAAACGACCAGTTGCGTACTTTAGTAAAGTCACTCAGGAGGCCGAGTCGCGTTATCACTCATACAAGTTAGAAACTTTGAGTGTACTCAAAGCGTTGCAACATTTGAGACATTATTTAATTGGCAATAAGTATAAAGTCGTAACTGATTGCAACACCTTGAAACTGACCCAACGCAAAAAAAAAGATCTGCTGCCTAGAGTAGCTAGGTGGTGGATGTATTTACAGGGCTATGATTTTGATGTTGAGTATCGTGAAGGGACTGCGCTATCGCACGCCGACTACTTGAGCCGCAATGCAAATTAATATGTGCCAAATTCCAAGACCGCGTAACTGGCCCAAGATAGCGCAGGCCGCTGATGAAGAACTCTTTGTCATTTTAATAATACGAGACGCTTTTACCAAATATTGCTTATTGTATCCGATTTTTAGATAAGATACTTATGAACTAAAACGAGTTTTTGAACATTCAATTTCGTTATTTGGCACACCTTGTTTAACTGTATCAGATCGAGGCCGAATGTATGAGAGCTCATCATTATGTAACTGTATTAGAGATTTAGGTAGTGAGATTCATTTTATAACTGCAGAGTAGTCCGAGTAGACCGTAATGGGCAGGTTGAGCGGTATTGTCGTACCGTTATGAATATGATCCGAGTGGAGACGAATTTTCGACAGGAAAGTTGGTCTAAAATTTTGTGTAAGTTACAGCTCAACCTGAATATTACTTTACAGAAATCTATTTAATGTTTACCTGTAAATTTGTTTATTGGCAGTGATGGTGCAACGCCTGTCATACGATCCGTGGTCCGCGACATCGCATATGAGGCCACCAGTCCGAACCGAGAATCTCTGCGAGAGCTGGCGCGGCAGCGCGCTAGTAGGCTGCTTGAAGATAATCGAGCGCAGCAGGATGCTCGCGTGAACAAGCGCCGCAGAGAGCCCCAGCCCTTTCGCATCGATGACTTGGTTTTCGTGAGGAAGACAAGTCAGTCCACCGGCAAGTTAGACTCCGGTATGCGAGGCCCTTACACCGTCACGAAGATACTGCCACAAGGTCGATACGAGCTTCGACTAGTGAGTGGGTCGTGTGGTAAGAGCACGCAAGCCGCGGCTCAACACATGACACTGTGGCGAGGAGAGTGGACCCGCGATGTGTGCGCGGCATTCTTCGAATGTGAGTATACGCGGTTTGGCTATTCATGGTGCGCATCCCGAGGGCTCTGCGCATATTAACTTATAACCCTCTGATGGCCTAGTTGTATTACCGCTTATTGCTGTGTTGTTGTTTTGGCACCCTGAGGGCTCTGCCTGTGGTACATCCTGAGGGCTCTGTACGTGATGTTGTTGTTTTTGTCTTGGCATCCTGAGGGCTCTGCCTGTGGTACATCCTGAGGGCTCTGTACGTGATGTTGTTGTTTTTGTATTGGCATCCTGAGGGCTCTGCCTGTGGTACATCCTGAGGGCTCTGTACTTGTTGAAATCTGGTACCCTGAGGGCTCTGCCAGTCACATATCCCGAGGGCTCTGTGTGGTGACTAGTATCCTGAGGGCTCTACTAGCGTTTATAGTGTTTATTTTTATGTTTTACATCCTAGGCTCCGTTTAACATAAAAATAAACTGTTCTCTTCGATTCATTTTTTTTCTCATCTCATGTGAGATGAGTATAGGTGTTTACGTTTATTTTATTGTGTTCTAATGCAAACAATGTTTCCACTAGGTGCCGCCGATGAGGACGACTCCTTGGACTCCGAAGAAAGCACGGAGGGAAACATACAAGAAGTACGAGTGGAGGTCCACGCTCAACCGTCACCACCACATCAGATGCTGCCTGAAAATGCGGTCGAGGACGAACCGACTTCAGGAACGGCCGAATTAGCTGAAGAATAGGCCCCAGGGGGCGTGGCTTCGGCTGTGACGTCAGAGTGGCGTGATGGTGGTGCGAGACGGAGAGGGGAGGGCGAGCTGGAGAGCGGGGACACCGGCAGGCATCGGCCTCTTTGCGCTGCGACCATCGGATCGGACGGACGTTCACTAGCATTGCTCAATTTCGGATAAATTTATTTTAAACTTTAATTATTTGATGCTTTTGTAAATTTTTAATAAATGTTTTTTGTTGAGTGAATTTTTTTTAAGCAATAAAAGTCTAAAACGCTAATTATATAAATAATGGGGTAAAAGGGGAAAACGGTTCCCCGAATACGGGCCCTGTAGCATGCGTTCCAGAAATCTCCCGCACGCCGCATGCGGTCCCTAACGACTAGTGAAATTGCGCACATACGAGTAATGTTGTCACACAGTCGTTGTACCATATGGTGGGCCATAAAGTATTAATATTCCTTTGTATAAGCCTTTTTTAAGCTTTAAGCTTTTTTCACTTTCCTAACCATGTACAGAAATAATTGAACTCCTATCTACTGCACTATAGTCGTAATTTCATCGTTCTAATAATACGAGTATCTTTTGTGCTGTAGTGTCAAAAGAGATATCGTCATAGTACGATCCCTGCAGCAACGTTCGATAAGAATTAGTATCCGTGAGAGCGCACCACTGAAATTGCTCTGTAAATCTTTCAGTACATCTCCGTAGGCGACCACAATAGTGTTGAGATAACTGATCCCACAAACAAAAATTATGTCTAAAAAGTAAAGTTAGTCTGTAAACCTGTAAATTCCTTATGTTGTTGGTTCAAATCCAGTCCGTACGCGTAGGTACCATGTTAATATAAAAAAAACCGGACAAGTGCGAGTCGGAATCGCATACTGAGGGTTCCGTGCCAACTTTAACTGATTTAAGGAATTCACTTAGCTAAAATACCACAATATTTTGTTGACAGCAAATATAACTTTGTTTTTCATAGTGTTTGCATTGGTTGTTGAAAATGAGCTATATCTTAAAAACCTACTAGTTCGATCGCGTTCAAATTAATTTTCGTTGAAAGTATTTGTTAAGATCTTCATTATGTTTTTTTTTTCAAAATATACGCTCGCTGAGTTTAGAAGTTAGATGGGAGGGCGCCCATTTTACCACTTTGGAAGTGTGTATCTCTCAAACGTTAGACTAAAAAAAATGGTTTTAAAAACCTTAATGACATTTTTAAAGACCTATCTATAGATACCTCACACATGTGTGTGTCATAGGTTTGAGAAAAAAAAATCGGTTTTAGTTTCATGTATGGAGCCCCCCCTTTAAATTTCTATATTTTTTATTTTTTGTATAAGAAACTTAAAGCGGTTAACAGGATACATCTTCCTACTAAATTTCAACAGCGTGATGCTTATAGGTACAGAAAAAAGTGGCTGTGACATACGGATGGACAAACAGACAGACAGACAGACTTGACGAAACTATTAGGGTTCCGTTTTTTGCCATTCGGCTAAGGAACCCTAAAAATGGCACAGTTGTTTACCAAATATTCATAAAACCATTGTTCATAATTTTATTTTATTTTTTAAAAGCCGTTGATGTCCCACCGCTGGGCAAAGGCCAAACTACTCCATGCATCCCTGTTCTTGGTAAGGATTTGCCAGTCCTCATGGTATTTGTCAAGATCATCGTGCAACCGCTTTCGGGGTCTGCCTTTCGGACCTCGTAATCCATCAGTAGGCAGCCATTGAGTGACGATATTGGACAACTTCCTAGGAGACATCCTAATTACGTGGCCCGCTCAGTCCCACTTTAATTTTGCACTTTTTACACCAACGTCCATAATGCCAGTTTTTGATCGGATTGTGGTGTTCCGAATCCGATCTGTTCAATTGATCCCCAAAATGCTACGCTCTATAGCTATTTGGCAAACCCCAAATTTGGACTTCTGACTTAAGACCGGTAGAATGCAAACGTCGAGTAGCTTACGTTTTAAGCACGTATCGTCAGATGTACTATCGACATTTTTGCAGCTCTTTGATCGCGTTGAGTTAGACAGCAATCACCGAGGAACTGGCGAGCTCCGATGAGCATATCTGCAATGAAAGCCATTCAGAGCATTGAAGAGCAAGTGTATTTCATCACATTTCTTAGCCGTTTTCATTGTGAAAATAAACCAATAAATAAAGAAAATGAAAAGGAAAGCCAAGTTCGTAACGATGTCTCTAATAAAAGAAGTGTGCTTACAGAAAAATACATTATTTGTAACATTATTAAGTTCCAAAGCTACTCAATGGTGCGGTCATAACAAAGTTTCGCAATAAACGAGTAGCCTCTTTTTGCCGAATTAAAAAAGAAGATAATCAATTCGTCGACCTGTATGTTTATGATATCGTCAGAATTGGATAACATTTTAGTATGTTGTTTTATTTAGGTTTCCTAACACGTGTGTAAAAGTATATTTATATTTGTATGTTGTCTCTGTATATCTCTTAAACGAGAAGTCGTAGCGAGATATTTGTCTTTTAGTTCAGTTAGGTATAGTTCATCTCTGGGTGCAGTATAAAATTTATTAAAATCGGTCCAGTAGTTTTTGAGAAAAGAGTAATAACAAAAAATCATGAAAAAAATAAACTGCCTTAAAAGCTTAAAATAACGCATTCTGTTCTTCGGCCAGACTCGCTTTTAGGATAGTGATGTCGTTTAACAGCCTGGAGACGTTGACGTGAGCGAACGTGACAGAGGCAGCTTGTGCAGCTACTTTGCCACGAACGCAGTTACTTCATCAGGATCGGTCTCCAGGGGCCACAGCAGGGTTAATACTGCACACTTTTTTCGACTTTGTCCCTCCGGCGAGACGGCATCTCTTCCAGAGCGTCTGGAACAGAAGCGCCGTCCCTTCTTCCTTGAAATTGGATTAGCAGATCTGTATGATGCTAACCTCGTCCATGGGTTCGATGGCATGTTGTATAAACCCAGTAATTCGTTAGTAATGAGTTGCTGCGCACCCATTGTTTACTGACGGCGCTGCTAGTCTATCGCTAATAGTCAACATTTACATATATCTTGAACGCTTAAAACTTGTCTTTTGGGTTAAATCACACCATAAAAGTGTATAAAAAAACTTGTTAAAAAGATCAATTTAAAAATAGCCAAACAAAATCACAATGGTATATCAGGTTTGGCAGTGAGTAAACATTTTACCTGGTTTTTCGAACTCTATATTATTCGAGATTTGATCAAAATTTTCCGTAACAAAACCTATTAGTTTTTGCAACGAATACGCTAGTGCGCTAAAAGAAAGACTGTGTAATCGAATCTGGATTTCATAGTGCATTCTCGCGAATTTAATGGCAAAAACAAATATGAAAGTGTGCATAAATGTATGCTTCGATCTCCCTCTAAAGGATGTAAAGTTACTGATTCTGATTAGCTGCCTTCATTATTTACGGGTAGTTTTGAAACTATTTGTATAACGTTAATCTATACTTAGATTATAAAGCTGAAGGGTTGAATCTCTGGAACTACCGGACCAATTCCAAAAACTACTGTATTTGATAGCTTTTTATCGAGGAAAGCTTTAGGCTATAAAACATCACGCTGCGACGGGAGGGGAGGTAGTTAACTCAAAAGGAACCGCTATTATAAATATTAACCAAATATTTAATATTTCTGAATTACAATTCCAATTAGTTACTATATAATTCTATTAGTATTTAAAGCCTTGTCAAATGCCCCATGGACAGCTTGATAACATCTGTCAGCAAGGTTGGTTGCTTGCCTTTAAAAACACCTCCACCAATCCGCACTGAGCCAGCGTGATGAAGTGCTCATACTACCTCATACCTGACGTGAGGCTTTTGCCGAGCAGTGGGATATTTTGTATATTTTTCTATGTATGATCTAATAAGCTAATAGGCCAGATTTCTAAAAATTAACCGCCTTCAATAAACTGACTAAAAAGCTCAAAATTACGAATTCGTCTTCTGAGAAACTAATTATTTTGGAGTCGGTGCATGATGTCATGCTCATTGCTCACCTAGCCCAAAAGTCTACCCACATCATGCACCGACTTTTTAATCAGTTTTTTGAAAGCGGTGTGATATTTTTCATTTTATAATTTTTAATTATTACTCATATCTTATCACATACGTACTGGGGGAAAATTCTCGTGCAATTGGTATACGAAAAAAGTTTACCGACCGATTTTTCTTTGCCGAATAAAAATAGTTTTTGATTGCTCAGGGTCACCATTTCTATGTATTTAGATTTTTCTCATGCAATAGTTTTCATACAAGAAGATATTTTATTTGATTTTGTAGGTAAAACGGTTAAACTCGCAATCGAATTACCACACGAAAAATAATCGATTGCCGTGAGAATCGGCCTCTAGAAGGCGAGTTTTATCGTTTTACCTAAAAAATCAAGTAAAATATCTAAACGTTATAAAATCTAACGCACAAACAAAAACTGAATACGAGTACATAGAAATCGTAACCCTGAGAAATCAATAACTATTTTTTCTTCGACAAAGAAAATTCGATCGGTAAACTTTTTTCGTATATAATTTGCACGAGAATCGTCCCCCAGGTCTAACTGATTATAAGTGTTAGAAAGCCTTAATAGATCAACATAATAAAATATTATCCAACTCTGACGACATCACATACGTACAGATCTAATTGATTTCCTCTTTTTTTAAGTCGGGTAAAATAGAGGCTGGCGTACCTTCATACAAAAAGGTCATAATTGTCTTGAACCGCGACCGCAGCCGAGTCTATCTCGTGCAGCGCTTACCCTAACCGTTAAACCTCTTTGTATTTCATACAATCTTAACAAAAGGCTGGCATAATCGCACCGACGCCTCTCAACGTAGAAACAGTTTGCGATAAAGAAGTTTTGAAAGGATAGCGGAGCGCAGCCAATGTACCATACCCTTAGCTGAATGGGTAGTAAGTATACAGAAAGATAAATAAAAATGTCAATGTTAGGTTAGGTTACAACATTTATTAATTATCAACGGCAGAGGAGCGGGATCATGGGTTCGATATTTCGCAAGCAAGAGTTTACGGGTCGTTAATCAAAACCGCATTATCCTTTTGCATCGGCATGAGCGAGGTCCAGCAAACGGCTGCAAACGATCAGATACAGTAGTTGTAGTGAGGGAAGATTCGCACACGGAGACGGAGGTATGTTGCCCAGCAGGGTTAAGGCAGGCTTTCTATCCCGTTTGCTTGTCAAAAATCGTCTTAACCACAGTTGCTAACATGGCTGCCATGAAAGTCATGTCGTACTGTCAAATTTCGAAATATATCAAAATTATCATTGAATGCTAACATGCGACACATATTTTTGCCGAATTTTGACATTTTGCCGTGAAACATTATCGTCCACCATTAGCGTCGACGATAAATGAAAAACAACTTATTTAGAGCAAAAAAATACGACTGTGTCGTGCCGTATCTAATCCTCGGCTCTCAAAAACAAGAAAGATTAAAAATA
The DNA here is from genome assembly GCA_963924145.1 of Pyrausta purpuralis. NCBI lineage: Eukaryota > Metazoa > Arthropoda > Insecta > Lepidoptera > Crambidae > Pyrausta > Pyrausta purpuralis. The sequence goes on from OZ001656.1 coordinate 21,160,217, forward strand.
TTGAAAAGAAAGTCCTCGTGGGTATTTTTTATCCTTAACATATTTATTAGTTTGAATTCATTATCTATGGCCAATATCGAGTCAATCTGTCATTGTGTCAAGTTTATTAGTCTTAGCCAAATTTGACATAAAATTGAGTGAATGGTTAGAAATTGTCTTATCTCGTTATCGTTTTGGATAAATTTGTCCAATGTGGTTGGCATGTTAGGAAATATGATAAAATAGCATAGATCGACTAATTTTGTCATGTCGATCGAAATAAATATTGTGTCATGCATGTTAGGCCTACAGGTAGCTTCCGGAGGTATGAACCTCGATATCAGGGTAACACCACAAGACGAGTAGATACTTTAATTTTTAACTGTAGAAAAGAATAAAAGACAGGTTTTTCTAGATAGAATCACGATAAGAAGGTGTCCGTGACCTACTTTTCTGCGACAGAGCGATATGCCTTTCGCTGAGGTAGCTTCTCTCAGACTATTAACCGCTGTTTCAGCGGAGATAAAACAGCATGCAACTTGGTTGCAATTTTGTTCAGGTGTAAAATTGACCGTTTACTAGCGGATATTGTGGCGGCATTCGCGGAGAGGCCTTCACAAACCTTTCTGAAGTATTACGCTGGAACCCCTAAGGATTTGTGTACCGGAAACCCTCAGACGGATGGAGTACGGATCCCTCACTAATGGAACTTAATGGGGTAAGTTATATCGTTCCGTTGTATCGATTTGCTTTAACCGTATTGACTGTCAAATATTTTTATAGTACCTAACTAGCACTGGTTTTAAACTAAACGAGTTTGCAATAGCGGTATAAATATGACCAGGTCAAGGCAATTACGTATACTCTGTAGAATATGAATAAAAATTTTGCTCCTGATAAAGGTCACACGCTGTAAATTTCCATCATTTTTACGGTTTCATTTGGCTTGCTACGTTTGTTTGTTTACTTACCAGTACATTTTTTTAACAATATATAATATGATTGTATAATTTGAAATTTGACCTTTGTATTTACAAAGCATAACAGATAATATTGGTAAAACGTACTACTTGTTCATAATTAATATTAGTATCGCTTGGTACTAACCAAATTATTTTTATATTCGACTATAGGATTTTTAGAAACATGTTTAGTTTTGTCATATTTAGAAAGTTTTTTTATTAACACTTACAGTGTTATATATTATATGGCGCGGTAGCTCAATTGGCCCGGTTAGCCAGAAGTTGCAGGTTTGAGTCGCGCTCGTGCGTAATGATTGATTTCTTATTTCGTCTTTGCCATATTTAGTATTGACAAAAACACATCATATTCCAGAAGTTATGTACTTCAATATATCTTGCAATAAGTTACCTTGAATTTGAATGTAAGAACACAGTAATTGTTTTATTAGTATACAGCACTTTAATTACCATCCAATTAAAACATAACATTTGTCAAATAAAAAGTTGAAAACAGTGTCTACTTCAAAAGAGCTTCAGAAGACTGACTGACTTAAAGTCTTAAGTGGTCCGTTTCTACCGACTTAAAAAAGGAGGTAATACGAATAATGTATCCTTTTTATCGGAAAAAATAAAAGGCTTTCATGAAATCTAAAATAGCTCGTTTGGCATCCTCTTAGTTTGTAATGTGTATTTGAATACCTCATGAAAATACGTTGCGTATTTAGAAAACATCTCAGCGTGCAGGCTTCAAGCTTCTTGGTACTTTGTAAAGATGAGTGACAAGTCTACGGAATAGAAGTACTTACGCGAGGCGGGTCAGCTTTTATCCTCGCAACTTTTAATCAGCTCCGGAGCCCCTCTGAAAACTTTTTTCCATCGTATGAAGCCTTACCCCTTAAAAGTCACCGGTCATAGACTGGTTTCACTCTGATGGTAACTTCTTTTTAGCAGTTCAATAATTATTAATGCAAGTGCGATACGTTAACAAAAAATTGCGGAATGTTACGGAAACAGGTCGCTTTATCGAAAACCCAGCAAAGTACGAGACGGACTCGCGCACGAAGGGTTCCGTTCCGTATATACTATGTATGTCAGCACTTTCATTGCCTTATTTATATTTAACTGTAAAACATGTTATAGATTACCTTATATATACGGTTTTTATTCCCATGAAATAACGAGATGTTCGTCGTTATGAGACAATACCGGTTACTTCTTTTGATGGCGATGACTCACAATTTTGATTTATTTTTAGGTATAAAAAACAATCTAAATTAATATATGACTACAATTGAAGTATCATATCTCAACGCGTTTTGGATGACCAACAACTACTATCGATCGTATAAAAATGGAAATATTTTACTTCAAAAACATCAAAGTAAAAAGTCTGAGCCCTAAAAGCTCTAACATTAATAAAACAAAAAACACGAAAGAGGTTTACTGGGCAGATTCCATTTCACCCATAAAGCCTTGAGAAAGCGTCCGTGATAACGAATAATCATAAACATCATAAGCCTTTGCTGAGTAAAAATTTACCCAAACCTTGTTAAAAACACAAAGCAATTTTGTCTGATATTTTTAATATAAAATAACAACAAACATTTTAATTAAATGGGATGTTTTACAGGAGAAATGTTTAATTATTTGACCACTTCAATTCAAAGGTTACATTTTTATCTCATTCTAGGCTTTCTGATAACTTTTTTGTTTTTGCTACGAAAGTAAATGGCGTAGTATTTCCTGCAGAGGAATGCAACAGTAAATTGTTTTATAACGAGACGCGGTTTATAAAACTCCGCCTAGTTTAACTTCCTAAGGGTGTTTTGTAAAACTAAATGGAATTTCAGCAATAATAGCTTTTAATAACATGCAACAGAACATTTTCTTTCGTTCTCCAAAATGTTGATGTATCATTTATAACACTGTAGTATTATGATTTCTAGTTAATAAAATATTTAATTTTGTCTCTGTGCATTCATTTGTAGAACATGCATTTTCTATGTTTAAAAATATGTATAGGAAAACATTCATTTAAATTGTTATCAATGTTCTATCATCGTCCGCGTCATTATTTACATCAGACGAGATTAATTTCAAAGAGCCTTCCCTAACTGTTTGAACTCAGGTACCGAAATAGTACCGTAAGAATACCAAAGATAAGAATGTCTGGCTTAGAATTTAATTTTACTCCCTTCTCTTCAATCGTAAAGTGAGTTTTCTTAGCTTACAGCCTTCCACAAGAAATGACGAAGCTATCGATCACAACTTTTTTGTGTCAGATATTCAATTCGGACCAGTAGTTCCTGAGATTAGGGCGTTCAAATAAACTTTTCAGCTGTACAATATCACTATATCATCATCATCATCATCATTATTAGCCAAAGGACGTCCACTGCTGAACATAGGCCTCCCCCACGGCTTTCCACAGCGACCGATTACTAGCGGTCTGCATCCAGTTTGATCCTGCAATCTTTATAGGGTCGTCTGTCCATCTTGTTTGTCAAATATCAGTATAGAAAACTACTAAATTTCAGATAAAGTCACAAGATACGAATATTGAGACATTGAAATAAAAGCACGACAAAAAGGTTGAGAGATGCTTCAGGAGATGTACGCCGGGTCTTATTTAGCCGACATTTCACCTTGAGGGTCGTAGCTGTCATTTCCGCTTGTCTCCCACTCGTCACGGCGGAATTGTATCGTGATACCATCCGCTGGGGTAAAAGTAGGCCCTATTCAGGATTGACGACCGAAATTACACTTCATATTTTATTTAAGGACCCGAGGAGTGGTTATTCAGCTTATGTATTTTGATGTTTTGTAATGGGCGGCATAAAACGTTGTTTTATAATATCAATTTAAACACGTTCTGAACTATCTTACGCCAAAATTTAAGAAGTATGATTTTTTAGAATATTAGTTTTTATGCTAAGAAAGTAACAAATAGCTTAGTATTATTTATCTTTAGCCAACCATGACCGCAATTTCACCTGCTGGGAAAATGGGAAGGTATGATGCGGTCTATGATGGATCACATCTGACTACTAACGAACTAATCATAATGTTCTTACTAATTCACAAATTATGGTAGTTTACTTCTATCCTACTTGAGTATTTAAAACAATACAATTTTAGACTCACGACGGTAATACAGTAAACCTAAACACTTTGTATTTTATACACTGTAACTACTTCCACTATAAAACTATACAACACGTAACATTTATACGAGTGGCTGTAAACATATTTAAAGTCGACTCAAAACTTTGTAGGAAAGCAAACCAATATTGATTTCTTTGACGATAAAATTGGGGAAAACTTAGCCCGGAGTGCGAGCTGTGAGCGCGAGTTATTGCCTTAAGTACTACTACAGTTTTAGACCCGCAGGGGTATTACGTAATAAGTGAACTAACTTTCAAACGGTTGCGATACGATTTTGATTCGAATTTGGCACGGTCGCAAGTAATATTGCGGAGTCGTTAACACTTTTGGTGCCTTTAATTTTTACGTTGGAAAATCCAGGAAAGCGCAAGTGTGACGCTTTTTTTATAATTCGTCAAAAATACTTGCGCAAATATTATTATTTTTTAAATATGGACACTCGGGTCCGAGTGGTCGGACAACAGCATGCTGGAATTTAACCACGCGGGTCCGAGTGCTATAATAAAATGATGCCAGAAAACGACGTCACCGTAAACAGATCAAGAGGTCAGAAACGAAACTGTGCTTCAAAAACAAACTGCGAAGGTTTCTGTTTCAATGATTGCGAAATATGTAAAATATGAATGTTTGTATATATTCAGTTATGTATGCTTTTGGATGTTATGTATCTAAACTCTTTTATACTGTATATTTAGTTTAAGAATATTATGGTATGTATGTATATTATATTTTATATTTTTTGCAATAGTATTTGTTGCAATTTTAATATCTATTAACAATATTCTCCTGCACCCATAACAATCTCTCTGCATGATCTAAAGGTATGGCTGGGAAAGAATGCTATTAACATTAAGTCCACCTTTTGTTCACGTTTATTTGTGCAATAAAGTTTTTAAATAAGAAATACAAATAAATAAACAATCGGGTCCAAGTGGGTGGCACCGCTGGAATGGTCCTTGCGTACACGGCCCCGACTGCTCGGCTAAACGTGTTGAGCATGGCCGTAAAGATCGTTTGTCAGCGATGCCAACTACAGCAAATACGTAAGTAAGCGTGTTCTTTAGAGCCTTGAAAACACTGTCGAACAAAAACCAATTCGGAAGAGTTTTTTTTTAATTATAAGAAAGTTATTAATGAGTCAATCTATCACCTTCATGTTAGGTAAGACTATCTATACAAAACTATGTAAAAAAAAAGTATTAAAAACGATTTTTTATGGCCCTTCCGAAAAAACCCGCTGACCCAGCGTAGTGGAAAAAGGCTTAATAGTTTTATCGTCCATAGTTTTGTAGTGCCCTTTGACAGTATCGGCGGTTTGATCAGTCACGAATGCTCCGGCGGATTTTCATATAAATAATAGGCTGTTTCTGCCACAGAAAAGTGTAACAAATAAAGAACGAAAAAGCATAGCAACTTCTCTTTGCATACAAAGCTGTAACTTAAACATTCCTACTACATTAAACTGCGAAGTAAAACTTCTACTCAGTGCAATGAAACATGAGACTTGAAATGTTTGATTTTATTTAGACGCCTTTTCATGTCGATTCATTTTAATAATTGAAACTATGAAAGTATCCTCTGTTTTCCATTTTAGTTAGCATAAGTATATTAAAAGGTGAATGAAAACATTAAAATTGGGTCAATATACATACATACGATCTAGTGCGAAGTTGTACAATAAATACACACAGTTGAGGATTAGGACAATAACGTCAAACGGCCCAATATTATCTATTGGCAATAAAAACGACGGGTTAGCTGTTTATTAACAGCGAGATAGGTCAGGTGGAAGTATCTATTGAACTGAACTTATACACAAAGCCAGATTTCATGCACTTGACTTCACATCCTCACTATGAAGTGATGGTCTGGTCACGCATACAAAAACTGGGCGTCTAAATGTCATAAACGAGAAATTTAGTATTGTAAAACGTCAAAATATAAAAAATAATTTAATTAGCCATTTATGAACTTTTAATAGTAATAAATATTTTTAAGAAATTCTATAAGGCTCATGTAGAATTTGAGGTGCAGTAGTAACATTGAGAATCTGCTAACGTGCGAAACTCTAGTGTAAACATAAATAAATAAATATATTTATATTAAAAAAATAATTGAATTAGCCATTTACGAACTTTTAAGAGTAATAAATATTTTTAAGAAATTCTATAAGGCTCATGTAGAATTTGAGATGCAGTAGTATTAAAAGCTGCTAACATGCGAAACCCTAGTGTAAACAGTAGCAACGATATTCAAATTTATTACTTTGAATTCACCTTGCTGGAATTCGTTCGTTGTATTGTAAATTACAGCGTATAAGGTATTACGTTCACTTGATAAACCGATGTGATTCATATTCAGTGTTTGCGAAATTCCAGGGAATACATCGCTCTTTATCTCCGTCGCCGCATATGTTTGTTACGTTCCAAAGTTACCCCAAGTTACCCGATTTAGCACTGTAAATAAAAATTAGCATTTATACGAGTAAACGGATGTGCGGATTTGTTTGCATGTCATTTTATTTGCTTTTTACTGGTCTAAATGGCCGTTACGAGTTAAACGACCGCTAAGATAATCATTCCTCCGAAGTGAAACGAGAGAAAAATTGCACGAACGACCCGTTTAATTTAAAAGCACCCATCACTATCGTAGGTAGAGCGTTCTTATTTTGCGCTTTGATACCTACTGGCTGCTTGGAGTATGACTTAAGGTAGTGTCTTATTTTTGTATTTTATTATTTTAACATTTAATTCTACTCACAAAGGCACCCGCTGAAAATCAGCGTCGTGGTATGCGTTCCGCTGCCACGACTTATGCTGAGCCTTTTCGACTCGAATAGTCCTGTTTTTTTTTTATTGCAGTTTTTTTCTCTCAATGTATTCGGTCGAATAAAGTGTTTCTTTCTTTCTTTCTTTCTTTGTAGTAGCACATCTATACGCCCGTTACGGGAACGGCACCGTATCATCTTGAGGCGTTCAGTATTCTTTGTACGAAACTCCATACTTTACCACACACATTAACTTTGTAACGTCACCCACTTGAATCGAGATCAACTTGGGACCTACTCTCGACCAGCGGCGCATGCGTTGTAATGCGCTTACGGTGAGTCGCCTGATGGTTGTCAACTATCCGTCTACCCTGTCAAACGGGCTGTCAATCACAAGAAAAACTGTCATGAGTTGTAACCAACACGATCCATCCGAGGCGAGGCGTTCGCTATGCGGTGCCGACCCCATGCCGAGGTTTTTCTGTCCCCTTTACGTAACGTGCTTTCGTATGGTTGGTCGGAGCTGTTCACGTGCTGGGTAGATTTGCTTCAACCTTTAAGCACATATTCCAAATTGAAATCAAAACTGGAGTTGATGGGAATCATAGTTATTAACTACCTACGTCAAAATGATTAATTAACACACGGCATTCTAACTACTGTGTCTCTCTATACTATCTACATTTACCTGTGTGGAAAATTGGATGCCAAAAATAGTTTTGGCGCTATTTCCTCTTGATGAACGCCAGTAACTTGCTTTCAGCTGTAAAGCGAATTGAGGCATTTCGTGATATCGGTTGCAAAAAGGACATTGCGAACGTTTAGCGGGAAAAGCCGACACACGGCCAGCATTCACCGTCGAGTTCAAAGGCGTGACAAGCCCGGTCAAAACCTGATGAAATATCGCTGCTTCTTAATACAGTCACCTTTATGGAAAGTGGAAGGTCTAGTAGCTTAGCTGTGACTGCTGAGACAAATATATCGCTTTTCTCAGATTTACTTAAACGGTAATCAATTAGTACCTGTAAGTAGGAGCATCATTATTTATTCTGGAATACATTTTTATTTATTTATATTACTTTATTTTAATTTTCACTTTAGTATGTACGCAAAAATCATCTAACGAGTATTAAAATAAGGCGTATTATTACTATTAGTTCATTGAGCTACTAAGCCTTGTTACCTAGCTACATTATCGTCGTATGTAACCTTGTCTCTAATAAACTCAAGCTCATCGCTTATCCAACTAGGACGTAACGTCACATGTTGTTTGACTCATTTAATACTCGATTGTAGTAATTAATTACTGCTGATCTCATAAACGTGTCGGCGAAAGGCACCGATAGGTTGAAATTATCTCACATTGGTTCTTAACCTCATTGGCCACCCACCCTGAAAGGATTTATAACCACTATTATTGTGTATGTACTGTAGGAATGCGTAGTGTTAAAATAAAACTATTTAAACTCCAAGTTGATCTTCTATTCTGATATCTTCTTAATCAACACTTATAAAAGGTTCACCAGATTCTTGAATTATATGATATGTGCGAAGGTTTGACTGACAATCGATATGACCGATATGACTGATATGACAAACGTCTATCAAAATTTACTTATAAAGAAACTTTTCTACATTTGAAATAAGAAGAGTCGAACGAATGAGACATAGAGGTTTTACGCGTAGCTTGAAACCTCTACAGTACCTTACGAAACCGATTAACTCATTGTACCGGTTGATATCAGAAAGGTCATTTCCATTTTTTGCATTACATTGATGTACGAGCTCAGTTTGTCAGAAATATAATTTCGAAAAAATGGATTTGTATTTCCAAGATAAAACGTAGTATCCAAGTGTTTGTTAAATCAAGTTTCATGTATATTTGTGAGCATAAAAATAATATTTTATTTGCGTAGAGCCAGTAGTCTAGTTATTGGCTTTCATGACGTGCATTTATACATCAAATGATGTAGTTACCATTTAGTTTTTGCGGTCTGAAATTGTTATCGCTTAACATAAAACGTGAACGCAGAAAATGCGATAGTTTCACAACATATATGAAGATGAGTCTACTCCGTTCTAATCACGACACACCCGACTTGATTTAAAAAAAAAAGAAGTTAAGGACTGCACATCGTTTTTTCTGCTTCTTAGGCCCTTTTCTATATAAGGACTTGGAGTCCCCCCCCCCCTAATTCTTTTATTTTATTTTTACTCAATCCTATGCGTCTATGGATAGGTCTTTAAAATATAAAGAAATAGAGGTTTCAATAACCATTTTCTTTAAAAGTCTAACGTTTGCGAGATATATGCTTCCAAAGTGGTAAAATGCGAGTCGAGTCCGATTCGCGCTTAGCCAGTTATTTTTAAAATATTTTAAATATTTCGAGAGAATAGCATGTGTATTCTCTCAAGTAGCTAGTAGCTACAATAAGTTTAATTACTGCGTCTATTTGTCAACAAACACCGTTTTATGTTGCTGCAGCCAACTAGCGCGTTTGTTCACGTAGGAGATCGGGACTAACTAACGGCTCTGACATTTGGATTGTCTAAGAAATCGTTAATTTCACGAAATTAACTCCAAGTTGAAACGGGTGCGGATGGAACTTGTTAGACCTGTGACAAACTGCCTATGGGAGTAATGAGAAAACTTCTCTAATTACGATTTTGCAAAGTCCAGAATTGAGGTTGAGGTGTGCGACACGAACATGCTAAGTGAGACACCTCCAATGAATATTGATGGTAATTTGATGAAGCCTCATTTTAATTACTGCACAAGATTTAAATGGAAGTTTCCAAGTTGTTTGTTCGGTTCGAAGCTGTTAATGTTTTGATGCTTGACAGGTAGTGGCTATTATAATTAATATAAAATCAATCAGGCTTTAGAACACGGTCATTTATAGTCTTTAGTTACAACTTTAGACTTAGAGGTTTACACTTACAAGCAAAACCGCTTGTTCGAAGCTTCGATATTCGAATAGGAAATAACTATTGGAAAAAGTAAATTTTGAAAAATAAACGTCAATCAATCAATGTTTTGGATACGTGAAATTCGAGAGATAAAAAAGGAGTAGAATTAAATTCGTAATTCTTTTTTGTGCTGATACATAAATAAAATGAAAAGAAATCGTTTTGGAACGCAGGAAAGTATGGTTTAATATCCTTAAAAGGTTGAATTAGCGGGGGCACCGCTAATTTAGCGCAGCGTCGTCCGCGTAAAGGATATTGACTAAAACTCTATAGAACTCTCTAAAATCTCTTTACAAAATGTTCGGATAAAATATTAAATATTTGAAAGAATACACACATTTAAAAAAAATAATAATCATCAATAATCAGGGGCTTACGAGGAATCCAATGGCAGATTAGGCATTTTGATGTTATGTTTTGTGATTGCAGAGTTAATGTTCCTCACCTAAATTCATTTTGATACATTCAGGAGGTATTTGTTATATTTTACTAAAGTAATTCAATACTAACTAACTTAGTTACCCTTAAAATACCAGTACAATCATAATTCAAACAAGATTTTTAAAATATTAACTACAAAGACGGAATCTGGGCCCGGCTTTGGTCAATATCCTTTCGGATTTCCCGTAAAATATTTCAAAGAAACACATATTTTCATTGCTGCACTCGTAATCAGTGCGGCACCGACTGGACCCAACCACCTGCTTCGGCCCGCAGTACCAGTGACGCTGCTCTACGTGTCCCGGCTCCATTACTCCACAAAGGTCGAGGAGATTGTAGAGTACATCAGAGTGAAGATCAAATACTTACTGAGGGTCGAACGTTTGGAATCTCATCACAACACGAATTTCAATTCGTTTGTCGTGAGAGTTCCGACCGAACAGCTGTCGACCTTCATGAAAGCAGAGTTTTGGGCCGAAGGGTCTGTATCGTCGGTTTCGAGGACGGTTTCCGGACACCAAGTTGCGCAATACTACGTCGGCAAAATAGTGTTTTATTTTAATAATATTTCTGTTATGTTATATGTATGTTAGTCTGTAAGGTATTTATTCTATGGGCCTAATTGCTTTTGTAATTATTTGTAGCCTGATTATAAATAAATAAATAAATTGTTAGTAAGAGGTAAGGCAACCACAGCGGTTATCGCAAGTGCTAAACTTACTTAAGCTGCAACATTACTCGTATTTTAGTGCGGAGTTATTTAAAAACAGTGATAGCTTCTCAGCTTCTTCTACTTTTTGAAATCGAATGATGCAATGGGCAATTTTGTTCCAAATGAAATGCTCGTGATAATGAATATATTATTTTTTATTATAATAAATACCCGTGTGCATCTAAAACCTTTGAAAATATTACATTATTCTTAACAAACTTATGAACATATAAAAGGTTGTTGTGATGAAACCACATCCCATTTATCGAGGAAGGCTTTAGATCATAAAAGATTACGATACGACTTATAAGAGCCAAGCAACAATGAAAAAATTTGCAAAAACGGGGTGATAATATTATTACAGAGCAGCGTAAACCGTTTAATATACATAAAAATCATGTAAGACGGGATTATTCCGATTTCAAAGTACTAGTAATAAAGTCCGCGACAGCAGTAGGTAATGTCTATATTAAATCCCATACAAATATTTTTTCAGATCGATCCAGTAGTTTCTGAGATTAGAGCGTTCAAACAAACAAACAAACTCTTCAGCTTTATAATATAAGTATAGATAATTGATATACATTATTCACAGAGTGACTTTGCGAAGGGCGATGGTCATGTACTACAGTGCCTTACTAGTGTGTCTTTTAAAACAGCATTTCAGCAAGCCATTCAAGCGTGTGCGACTCGAGTGAGTATAGATTACAATCGTGTAGCGCTTTGTACCAAATCTATTAGTGGCTCCATTAGGTGTTTTAGTAAAGTAAGTAATATTGGGGTCGGTAATCATGCGATCGCGTGCACGTCGGGCCACAAAACTGATCACTCACGGGCGGCAATTAGCAGGCGGCCTGATTGAATGAGCTAAGTGCTTTCTGAAAGAACTCCTGAAACAGCACCGATTGGAGTGATATGCAGCCATGCAAACTCTGACGTGGCCTTGTTCATTGTTTTGGTTGTCGAGGTAAGGGCGGTTTGTTTTTAATTAGCATTAAAAAACATAACCCTTCTTTTTGACTTTTCGTAGACGGGTAAAAAATATCAAGTCTCAAATAAAAATACTTGTAACAAAAAAAAGAACACTGAATGAATCGACCAACTTATTTCATAATGAAGATATGGCTGACCGCTTGTGAGGACTGAGTGAGCACACATTTAACTGAATATCTTTCATTCAATCGCATTACAAAAAGAAAACCTAAAAATAAATATACATTTAATTGTATCTGGAACTGTTTACTTGGTGAAAACGCAGACAAAATACTTAAAAAACTTTTGATTGTAAACAATAACAGAAGAAGAATCTAGATATTTGCTCTACGATATCTTAAAAGTCACCAAAAATGTAGATAAAGTGAAACACTTTTACAATAAAACTTAACAGAATACGGATTTCCCTATACTTATAAATTAGATATTTACCTAGGTATTACCTAGTTACGATTTGAGTCAGGAGATTAAAACGAGATGTACTCTTACCATAAAACGATCCTTTTGAACTGAAGAAACATACATTGCAATATATTTTTGGGCTTAAATTGAACCCTTTCTATTTGAACACATAGAAGAATGAAATCAGTTTCATAATCCGGAATCCGATAAATAAAGTAACTTGTTACTGCACGAATAATGTTATAGGGGAGCGGTAATTCCTAACACAAGCATACTTTTTGCTGAAAAGGCAGCACCAATCACGAATTTGTAAACTTACTATGTAAGATTTTGTATAAATTATGACCATTCGTATTTTACCACCGCCGCATTGGGTATATCATCAACTTTCCATTAAAAAGCATGGTCAATTACCACGTCTTTGTAAATTGCCTACGTATATTAGGATAGAAAAGGCTTTCTGAAACTTATTTATTTCATTCCTGGCATGACATCTTTGTAAGTTGTAGAAGTCAGTGGTACCTACCTTGTGTTCTTGGATAAAATATAATCCCGATAGGAGGTGAAAGTAGCTCTAAATGGCACACAAAAGATATGCGAAAAATAAAATCATTCAATGTTTTAGCTAACTGAAAAATTAAATTTTCATTTTGTTTTCGAATGCGACGAGTTAAAAAATTCTTTGAAATTTTGGGACGATTTTAGTAGAATTAAAATAGCTACACAAATTCATCATAACATGATATTTTGTGTATGTAGGTATTTTATTTTAATACCCTATCAGGGACACACTATAATGTTTGTATCATAATTCTTTTTGTGGCTAGGAAAGAGCAAAATACTTCTAGGTGCCTCGAACAGGCGCAAACGGCATCTGGTGGGGAGACAGGCAAACACGTATTGCCTGTTAACTTGAATAATGGCAGGCTCGAGCCGTTCAGGTGTTTCAGTGAGAAGTAAAACTATTGTGTAGACTCGGCAAGGTATAAACGATAATCGCTTCGTCTTTACTATTAAACGATAACAGTGCGATTGGGTAGTTAGCTAGCTACACATGTATTGCAATCGCATTGTTAACGCCACAGGTTAAAGTAGCGAGCAAAAATATGGCTCAGTAACTCCTTCATAGCCATCCCACCCCACCCCACCAAACCATCACTGAAGTCAGGTAATGCCTACGTTGCACTCTGCCGACTAATTAGGAGGCTTCCTTAGAGGTTTGAGCATAAATATGGTAATTTTGGTTTGTTAAAATGTTGCTCAATTGTAAGATTTTCTCATCAGTAACAAAAATTTTCTGTGACCTTCCTCTGCGTACCGCTTCAGTAGTTTTTTCGATTTTACCACCCTTATTATTTTTTAAATTTACAGTTTAAAAATGACCAGTGCATCTCTTATAGGCTGCAAGTCCTAAGTCATCTTTTAAAATACGCGACATGGTTCTGGGTGCTACCTTCATCTCCCGACATAAAATCTTTTGCTTTCGGACAGGATTTCTACGAATTCTTTCCCTTACTGCTTTGACCACCTTTTTCGTACGAAAACTACGTGGACGGCCAGATCTTTTTCTGTCACAAACAGAGGAGGTCTTATTGTACCTATTGATAGCCCGGTACACAAACATTTGACTAATACCAAGCGTATGAAAAGTTTTAAAAAAATGAATTTGGCTCCATACCAACTCTGTGTAATGCATTTACAGCGATTCGGTTCTCTTTTTAACCCCACTCCATTTTAATATCGCAAAATATTATAAAATGTATTGCGCCAAAATTAGAAAACATAATGAGCAATCGTATTAAAATGACAGATTCCAAATTCAAATGTAATATCTTTCTTATTTTTTATTGTAACTGTATTTATGGCCGAGACTGTGTAGTGTCGTATATAACGTCGCACGTCTTTAAGTTGCTCTGCATTCACAAACAGCTTGGTAAATAGGGAAATTATTATGTTTGCCTTAAACATGAAGCACAAACTCGTCTTTTCTCCTAGTGGTGAAGGAATAATCAAGACAGGTCATAGTTTGTACTCCATTCAGTCGCAACGCCGCCGGCGCCGTGCCTATCTGGCTTATTTATACACTATAAGTACCTATTTTGAAAGGTTGGTTTACAAAGGCTATTATATGAACACGAACAAACTCTCACATAGTAGGCCCCCGCCAGCTGTCCAGGCCCAGGCTGAATTCGTTAGGTGCTAGAACGGCGAACTCTCAAATTACTTCACACGTGACTCTTCTGTAGCCAAACTCTGAAACTTGGTGCATGTGCAGTAAGACTCAGTTCGAGACTACGAAGCCTGAATTTGTAGGGTTCATTAGATTATGAAGGACAAACATCAATAATTTCATTTATAAATACGAGTACAACTGAAAATCCGTAAGTACTTATAAGAGAGATCTTCATTTAGGCGTTAAATTATTTTTTATTTCTATTTAAATATTCACTGGTGTTACCATGAAAAACATAAAATAAGTATTTTATTAAGAGCGGCGTCTCCATCCGTCCTTTATTATATAAAACAAAGTTCAGGAGCAAATAGATCAAATTAAGCAGCAGTAGAAAAGTGCGATTACACGCGAGTCTTCGAGTTACGAGTAGCTACGAGGTCTGATAACCTTAGTGCACAGCTCCATTAGAAACTGCGCTTAATGAACGGTTTTATAACCACCTAGTAATTATAAGGGTCACAAAATCGGGAAAAGAGGTTAGCAAACGCATTACATCAAGGAGAAGATATCCGGCGCTCTACGACAGGGTAAAAAGATACGATACTTACCTAATTTCACATCTTTACGTATTATAAGGTTCACTATTAACATTTTTTAATGAACACAGAGATTCCAGATATGTGTTTGACAGTTTGTATTAACTATGATAAACAACATCCACACATTCAACGTACGATTCAATACGTTATACGATCCTGTCCCACACACAATAGAAGAGAAGGTTTATAAGGCGATCATAGGTACAGTGAGGCATTAGTGCTGAGTTCGAGTTAGTGAGTAGAGATGATAGGTTCAATTTCTTGTCTTGTTAAAATATAGCTGCATCACAACTGTGTAACTGTAATTTCGCTTAACCATTCTTCTTCATTTAATGAATATTTTAACTTATTTAGAACTTGGCTGCTTTTTTGGGGCTGTAATTGTACGCAAGACGCCTTTAGCCGGCCATCAAAGTAATATCCTGTACAAAAGTGGCTCATTTTTCTTCGGCACCGGCTGAGTAATGGTCAGCAGTCGAATGATTACCGCCTCTTTACCGCTTCATTCGTTTTAATAGAAGAGAAAGACGAAAAGTCAGAATATTACGAACACACAGGGAGGGAAAAATATTTCAAATTAATTGGCAATTTATATTAATTGAAGCACATTATTGCAGTTTTAAGCTGTTGGTAACAATGTCAATCTATATATATAATAAATTGCCGGAAAGACTAAAAATACTCGAAGGTAATACATTTAAGAAAATTTTAATGATTGTCTGTTAATTAACTGTTTTTATAGCTTAAGTGAATATTTTAATTATAATGACTAATTTAATCAGTGAATATGACATTTACGAATATAATTATGTGACTAAGCATAATGTTATGTGTTATAAAATTATGTACTTTTAATATTAATATTTGCATGCCTGCACGCAGGCTGAATACACGGACTAATTTTCTTTTAAGATCTGCATTGTATATCTGCATATGTTGTATTCTGGCAAATAAATACTTTCATTTCATTTCATTTCAACAAAAAGATTATTTAACGTAGTTTGAATTGACACTAAATAAAAACACAGGCTAGATAGGCAACCAAAAAAACCACGACTGGTACATTAAAAGGCATGAAAAAAAAACAATTAGTGGACTGTATAGGTGCGGAAGGCTTTAAAACATACAAAACACTATTTATGTATTTGGTGCAAATAAAAATTAAACGATATATGGATGTGGAGCGCATTCAAGTTTATCGTTATGCCTGTGATTTTCTTGCTCTGATGTGTATCACTCACTGGCACAACAAGTGAAGTCCGTTTTTCTTTGCTAGTCGAATAATGTAAACAATCTTTTTATAACTTTTAAAATAATATCAGTGTATTTAATTCATTTACTATTTGATTGAGAAAGATCTTAGTGTGAAACGATAAATAAAAAAAATTTGGACACCATTCACATATATTGCTCTGATCCCAAAGTTAGTAGCTAATGCACTTGTGTTATGGAAATCAGACACAACGGTAGTACCACAATACCCAGACCCGATACAATTCAGAAAAGATCGTTTTCTACATTGACCCGACCGGGAATCGAACCAGAAACCTCACGAGATGGCGACGCTTGAAACCAGCGTGCTAGCCACTTTACCACGGCGGTCGTCAAACGATGATTTACCTTTGTAGTTCGTATTTTGTGTGTTTATCTTATTTGAAAATGAGTAATTTCGTTACAAAGGTACGTCAACATTGTTTGCAATATTTGACAAGCAAAAAAAACGGACTTTAGAGTATTGTTCTCTGTGGAGACACCAAAAGATTTTTGAACATATAGTAAAAACAGGCACACACGTAGCGATGAGCGTCCTTCCTGGCCTCAGTAGTTCTTGATTACAATCTCTTTACGTGTCAGATTATCCTGAAGTTATATACAAGAAAATAAAGTAACAAACAAAAAAAAAGTTTTTACAAAACCAAGGTGACCCTGACTATATCGGGCAATATAAATGTTAAAACTTCGAAATCTACAATAAAATTAAAGGGTTTTAGCTGCAGAACTATGCTCAAACCAACAGAAGAAATGGCCTGATTGCGTGACACCGTCGACCGACAAGACGTAATCTAATCAATCTAGCACTCGCCGATACACATCTCTTACAAATGTCGCGCGATTTCAAGATCGAACCCTAAATATTTCGATGCCGATTTACAGCAGGACTTAAACGAGGTCAAACGTTCAACATTTTGTTAAGTAGGTACGCGACATCCGTATTTTTCGCATTTTAAGGAGTCACGTCCACAGGAAGATTCCAGATTTCCTGCACTTTTCGCGCTAAAAAGACTGACAAAGCGATGACGTTTGAAACATCCTGTCCCTGCTTCGGATATTAAGTATTTTTAGAAGATGATTTTCTTCTTAAACAAATTTTAGAAATATGTAAAAGTATTTTAAACCGACTTCAAAAAAAGGAGATTATCAATTCGACTGTATGATTTTTTTGTATCTATGTTACCTTATATCTCAGTCGTTAGTCGACCGATCCTTCTAGTTCAGTAATTTAATGATAGAACTTAAGATAAGTAGTTTGTAGCTTCTTAACCATTTAAAAGCATTGAAAATAAGGTCTCTGGTGATTGACTGATGTGGGTATGTGTCGTTTGTGTCTAAAATAAGTGTTCCTCGGGAAATGACTACGATGATCCGTCAAAATATATGCTGCGTCATAACTTATTCATACAAGTCTGCTTTACATTCACGCGTAAGTACTACGAGTAAAAGTTGCTATAGCTGCAAAGTACGAATGTGCTCCTCAACCCTAATCAATTTCCGAAAGGATAGAAAACCAATTTGCGATTGCTTTTCAGAGCCCATTTCAATTACCCAGACGTCTGTGTTTTCTTGATTTTTGGTGGAAATTGGCTACTTTAACTCAACTGCCACTAATTTAACCCAAAGTTCTAATGGAGGCTGAATCGATAATTAATTAATGGTCTTTAGACTAAGGATAGCCGTGAGAAGATTTGTTTACATTAGAGGTATAATAATAGACTAAGGACAAACGCAGAGATCCGTAGCTAGTGGATAACCACTCTAGCAAAATGCTTTTTATTAAACTGACTCAGAAAAATATATAAGATTAAATAAGAATCCGAAAACTTGACAAGACAACTAAAACAAGTTTTTGATTTCCCATTTAATGTTATTAAGATTAAAACAGCACTGAGTATTAAATATTCATAAAACCATGAGAAAAAAATCATTTATTAACAACCACCAAGGATATTATTGTTTTGTAAGAGCACAATGTTTAGTTTAACGTAGTATTATATTATCTGGGGTTTTACTAAGTGTTTAGATAAAAGAGCATAATTTTGAAAAAAATATATTTCTGATTGGTTTGTACTGAATGAACGTTTTTCTTTTTTTATTTTCAAATCCAACTTACTTAAAAACATTAGTCAACCACCAAATGATGTATCCACACTATTGGTCACGCATATTATTATAATGACAATGTGTGACCATGCTCGTACAAGCTAAAACACTCTTAAAGAGGCAACTTTGTTAAGGTAAGGGTAACTTTGTTTCTGAACCTTAAATGTCGGTAATTAGTTGACACGTTAACTGAGGGTGTATGTAGTTACGTTATGATTTTTAGGTTACAAACTTACCCTGTCCACAAACAAATCACACTTTATTTATAAACGAAGTCAGCGACTCTGTGAAATGAACCTCTTACAAGGACAGTGCTTCTCATTAAATCATTAAATTTTAACGTTGGAATGAATAAAGATGTGTACTTTTAGTACGTAACGATTGCGTCAGATACTAATTGGCCCTCGGAATTCCCAGACTTCCTGTCACGTGACAATGATCGCACCTGATATCAGGTGTGGAGGCAGTACGGTTAGGTAGGTAGTTCCTTTATGCTTGTAGCAACCTATTCACTCTTACCATGAAGGGCTTAGGTAATATTCCTAATATTAAGTAAGTACTGTTTATCTGCCTAGATAAGCCTACTATCTTATATGAAGGACACCTTAGCCATTGGAAAAAAACGGCCAAGTGCGAGTTGGTCTCGCGCACTGAGGGTTCGTACCAACTAAATAGGTAAGGATTAGGGTTCCACTTACTTTCATTCAGCCAAAATACCACAATATTTTGTGAACGGGACAAACAACTTTGTTTTCCATAGTGATTGTAGTCTAACTTCCTTCTTATTTTAGAGGGAGGTTACGCCCATTTTATCACCTTGGAAACGACTTTCTCCCAAACATAAGACTCTTTGAAAATAAAGGTTTCAGGAACCTTTATGTCATTTTAAATGACATATACATAGACAACCCATACGCAAAGGTTTGAGAAAGAAAACGTTTGGTTGAGAAAGAAAATGTATTAGAAGCCCCCCTTAATATTTAAGGGGAGCTTCCTATACATGATATTTATTTTTGAATGAGAATTGTAAAGCGGTCAACAGGATACATCTACCTACCAAGTTTCAACTGTTTAATGACATTCTGTGCAGATTCTGCAGTACAGACGAAGAAACGACCATGCATATCCTCTGCTCATGCGGTCCGCTTATAAACAAAAGAAGAAGCCATCTCGGACGACACATCATGCACCCGGATGAGATAACAGATATCACGTTCTAAAGAATCTGGCAATTAACAGACTCAACGGGACTAAGCAGTGAACTTTAAACATAAGGGCTGCTACAATAAATCATACCTGATCGATTTCGCAATAATAGGACCCAACAACAAACCAAATAGTAAAAAGTAACCATGGCTTTAAATATGACGTATCGGAAGTCCGTTAACCATTAATTTTTATATTATGTTTCTGTTTGTTTATAAAACGTTTCCAACACATTATTTTTCTGCTATCTGGGTTAAAATTTATGTTTTTTTTTTGACATTAACAGACAGTACAGTAAATAGAACTGAATCAAATCTGCAAACGTCGACTTGTGACGGGTAATTTGTAGACAGCAAGTTATATGTATCTACTCGTGAGTGAGCTAATATTGGGAGAGCTTATATCTACATAATTCACGTGAACCCGTTGAAGCCCCGTTAGCGCTGGGGTTTGTTTGCTGACTGCCTATAAACAATGAAAGTGTATACAGAAGTGCCATATTTATATACAAGAAACAAAGAAAGAGGCTACCCATAGTTTAAGTTTTAAAATGAATATTTTACTTACGAGGCCATTTAAATATTGTATACATATATACATGTATTTATTTAGTTCTTATAGATATTCAATGATCGATGTAATTTTTTAATTTTATTAAGATTAGTGCAATAATTAAAATTTAGTATTGTAGTAGGTATACAGTTCCTTAAATATTAGTAATTTGATAGTTTTGTATTAATTTACTATTAAATATTTAAATAATAATTTTGATTTATAAATATTTGTACGCTACATAGAGCATATTTTGGCGAAGTTTTTTACATTTAAGAAGATCTGAATGTACTACCCAAATATTAGCCAATAAATTTTTGAGTTTGAGTTTGAGTTATCGAAGATGTTAACGTAAACGGTTACGGATTATTTCACGATTAAATTTGGCGTTTTGTTCTTGGTCATAGGTAGAATAAATAGATGAGGGGTTCCTTGTGAACGTGGGTAGGTACATAATACCTATTCGTTGCTGTGAGGCCTTATTCAGCCAGAGTAAGTTGTAACTTAATCAAATTTTATCCGTTGTAACAGTGTTCTTTAATCATAAATATCATAAATTAACAGCTAGGCTACAGATTTTTCATGGGGTTTATGCTGGTTTATTTGGAACTGGAAACTGTAATTTAGGCACAAAACCATTTAAACATTACGATTTTCAATATCATATTGGCAAAATATATGATAACAACTTACTCATTTGGTAATAGAGCCTTCTGTTTACTTTTACATCATTATAAATGAGAAACAGAAACTCTAGAGGATATTGTTCCTGCTAATCTCTGCTGACACCATAAAATTATTATCCCTTTGGAATAGAACGACAAAAGCGAGATGTCACTAGCAGCAAACTGTGTGATAAAAAGAGATAGGTAGCAGAACCATTTTTGGCTGATGTCAAACAGTTGACCGCCCTGCAGAAGCTTGCTGAAAATTACGTGCATTTGATTTTTTATATTTAAAAGTGAAATTGTGTATATTTTGGAGAAATAATGCGTCTGAAACATGGTGACTTGATCGGTGATTGATTGTTATGCATTACAGCGGCATAACCCCAACAAATAATCATTTAACAGGTAGATTAGTCCAAATCGAAGCCTCTTAATATACGACTTATATTTACCAATGCGCTTCAAATTTAAAGTATGCAGTTTGATTATTCTATTCTACAAACGTTAATTTACGTAAAAAATAAACACAGAATAACACAGGGAATGTATATTGACGAATATTTTGTATAATGAAATAACATTTAGTTTTATACTAGAGCTGCATGTTCAATATTTTGTGTCGACTGTTTATCATGCAGTAAACTACTATATTTAACTTAGGAACATTGTTATAAATCACCTGATCGAAAGATTATCTTATTTAAAGCTACAAGTGTTACCTACTTATGTTAGTTACTGACATCTTAAATCGGTTTCGTTTGACAGCTTTTACTTGTCCTTCTATTCTGATAGGAATATTTATTTTATGGCTGACACTAAATCCATACTATGAGGTATTATACCTATAGATAGCCCTAATAATCAATTAACGCATAATAATGTAGCACTTGCACTTAGGTTAATTGCGAGTTTTGATGGTTGGACCTTCCATATATGTATAATATTGGTTACATTTTGCCAAACTTATTCAAAAAATGTATTTTTTCTCGAAAAATACCAGTGATTTCAGTCGGGAAATTATTTTTAAAATTTCTACGCATTACTAGCTATTGATGGATAGAATAATTAACTTTAAGCTGCAAAATTAACGAGGAAATTCGATAACAAAATACTCAGGTAAGATTATCTCAAAATCTCAAGAAGTTTTTTTTTTCTTTCTACGTCATAAAAGTAGTGTTCAGATGCTTCCATACTATTTATTGTAATAAAATTCCGGCCTAGCCTAAAAATGGTCGACTTTTGGATACTACATTATAACCTGTACAAAATTGTCGCAAATATGGGTGAAGGGGCACACTGGCCTCACAGGTAACGAGGAAGCAGACGCGGCTGCTAAAAGCGCCGCCCGCCTACAACAATCACCTGATTTTGCGTGCTTCCCGATCAGCCATGTTAAGAAACGAATTAAAGAAATTAATTATGAAACCCACAATACTCGATATATCACATCCGATACAGGTGCCTACACAAGAGAGTGGTTACCAGATTTAGACTCTATTCATAAGGTCATAAATACCATCGGACACACTTTTCACATAACACAACTTCTTACTGGTCATGCATATCATCGGAAGTACCTTCACAGGTTCCATATAACTGACACAGATAGATGCGTATGCGATAACAATACCATTCAGGATATGGAACATTTACTTAAATCATGTCCACGGTACATACAAACAAGATTTCAACATGAACAAGTCTGCTGCCATTTAAATACGCAACCATATAACTTAAATACACTTATAAATCAAAAACCCGCTTTAAAATCATTTTTAAGACATGTCCAATATATAGTAGATACGCTCAAGGAATACAATAATACTTAACTACCAATATTTTCATAGCACGATTATTAGACGAACATAAATACACGCAGTCAGTATACTAAATTCATGGATATTCTATAAAAACATAATTTTGAACACAACGTAACATTATAACATACTTTAAATCTATAAATGTTCTAAATTTATTTATCTGCAGAATTACCCAAAATAATAGTTTAGTTTGGCTCAGTGCGGACGCGGGTTGGTGGAGCGGGAGGCGCTGTTGCCGCTCCGCTCGGTCAGCCGGCGGCTCGCTGCGCGACCGACGACAGACCGCCGCGCGGTATTCACCTAATATTGTTATTATGCTCGCGATGCTCCCGCGCGGTATTTAGATACCTACTTATATCGATATCGTTATTTATTATTAAGCTCTTCTAGCACGCATGAAAAATTACTGACTGAAATACATTTATTTTTAAGCTATGTCAATGGGTCATAATGATAACATTAGCTTTACCTTAGTATGTTTAACTTCAACTTCTTTTTTTTTAAATTAGTACTATGTTTCAACCGCTGTTTTCTCTTCTCAATAATTGTAAAAATACATTGTATCACATATCAAAGATATATTTCAATACGTAATACATAATATAATTCAATACGTAATTTTAAACTGTAATGAAGGGACCGGTCGTAGACCAATAGCGACGATCCCTTCAAATTCATTATAATCATGTAATTAATAGGCTTAATTAGTTTATAAATATTTTTTTTCAATAAACAAGTTTCAAATAAAAAAAAAATGAGCTTCCTCTTCGCTTCTTCAAAGGATTCGGTCATAAAACCAACCCTGTATAAAATCAACTGGCTGACGTCTACAAGGATATGTGAGCAATTGCATTTATTTATTTGTAGTTTATTCATCAGAATTCTATATCATATGTGACTACTTTCTATTCTTCACTTTTCAGTCAGCCCCACCCAATTGATTGATTTGACCATTAATTTAAAAGAACATGGTCATTAAGGAACAAGATTTATTTGAAACTTATTGAATAAAATATATCACATTTATTTGCCAAAAAATGTAATAGGAGTCGGTCTGTATTAAACGCAAGTATGATACCGTTATATAACGCCCCAAGACTCGATTTGCGCTTTATTCAAATGAGATTACCCCCTCAAAATGAAATATGGCCCAATGTTCGATATACTATACTCCTTGTAGGTATATTACATTTTCCAATTGCTTTAAAATTAACGTTTCTCTTTACCTATCTTATTTACATTCATTTCATTTAAACGAGCGGATTCAGTGATTTAAAGAATCATCGTCTATCTACTTTTCAGTGCATGGTTTACTATTGCCACACATTTTGGAATCACAACACAATCAGTTCATTGCGAGAAATAAGTTCTGTGAAAAGTTTGAGCGGAGATCTCCAGAAGAGAGCCAACGTACCTTCCGTGTCTACTGTAGAGTATTTTTGAAGGTTTTGGAGCAAACCTCAAAAGCCATTCGTAAATGTATGTATGTCATATAAATACATCGTCTATTTACTGACATTGCGTTTCAATTCATTATGAAATATGGCTTAAAGGACTGACTAGTTGGAATGCATGATATGAATATGTCTGTGCCTGACTATTGTATTTTATGACGATCAACGCTAAAATAGCCGTAATATCTATTTATAATAATGACTAACTTAAATGAAATAACTAAATCAAGAATAAAGGATAAAATACAAAAAAATGAGGTTAACATTTTCTAATTGACGTATCTATTTCGAGGTATACTCGTAAATAATGATTACTCTAAACGAAAAAAGTAAATCTGAAAGCTTTGTTGATTGGGGTTCTTAAAAATGCAATTAATATTAATAACACCACAAGGTTTTGGGTATACGTAATGATAATATTTTTCTAAAACTGGAGAAAAGGAAGTAAGTATGTAATGACCCTGATGATATTATAATATCCGGTGTGGTAATGTGGAATTTGAGCTTGAAATCTCTATCCAAAGGGATTCGGAAAGAATATACATATTAATCTTTAATGACCTCCATGGTGTTGTTGCTAGCACGATGGGTTTCAAGGCGTTGCCGCTCCGGGGTCCCGGGTTCGATAACCAGTCGGGTTAATGGAGAAATCAGAACTTTCTCCATTGTCTCGGGCCTAAGTGTTTTGGTTACACCGTTGTTTCAAGTAAATTGTTAAAACAAGTGCATTAGCGACTTCAGATCAGAGCAATGTATGTGATTGGTATCCTATATTTATTTTTATTACCGAGAGGGAAAAAGTAGTGAAGTATGAGGGAGAAGACCTTAAATTTCACTAGATTAATTCTATGTTCACTAAATCAATTTACTATCATCTAAGACAATCTTAAACATTTTGTTATGGCATTTAAACTTTGAACTGTTGATAAAATACAACCCAGTATTGGACCCGAAAACTTCAGTGTATATAATTTCGTATAACAATTTGTGTTGTAAATATAATATGGATGTTAAACAAGGCCTTTGTTAGGTACGAAAAGTGGTCAGCTACCCTTGTGTTTATTGTGTAGATAGGCCCAATGGATTCATTAGGGAGGTCAATAATCGCATTAAATTGAATATATGTATATATTATGTTTTACTTTTGGAAACCTAAAAAACAACTTATGCTTGTATTTTGATATCAAGCATCTAAGAATACTAGCGGTCACCCGCGACTGCTTTCCTCCTTTATGAGTTAGATTTCCCCCTCTCATCGCAGCGTGATGTTTTATAGCCTCCTTACTTGATAAATGTGCTATAAAACACAACAAAAAAAAAACAGAAAACAATTATGCCGAGGGGGCTTTTTGACAAAAATGAATTCTTTTCTTGTTTTCACAAACAAACATCGTGTTAAGTCCGAGAAAGTCCACGGTGTTGAGTAAATGATTTGCGAATAAACTTTACGTCATGAAATAGTGAAGTAGCAATAAATATTTTAGCAATCAATCGTGTATCAAAATCAAAGTTACAGCCCTAGACTATGTCATTACATATTCATATAGGAAATTCTAATACAATGGCACGTCCAAGGGACTACAAATCTTGTGATTTCAGGTTGATTTTAGTAATATACTCGTAGCTTGGTTTTGCCTACCCGATTTTAGTGCCAATGAGGTGGAGATATTTTCACAGGAATATTGAATTTCCGGGAAGCTAGCAGGTGGAGTATGGACATCATTTTGTTTTCTTTTTGTAGAAAATCCTGCATTGCGGCGAATTACAATTTACTTACGATCGCGAACCAATGCGCTACATACTCGTAAAATAGAACTATTTTAATTGCTTCACGGAACTTAGCCTCCCTTAAAAAGTAAGGCTAGGTTATATATTTCTTGTCCAGAACCTATACTAAGTAGTAGGAGAAGGTACGTACTATATAAAAACAATAAAGGGAAGGAATTAGAAGAATTCTTATAGAAATTCTCATTTTTTAGGTTATGATGATAAACGATGGTCTTGTTAGGCGACAATTGATAATGAAAATTTATTTTAGTTATATCCACTAAAAGTCGATTTTACCAACATCAGATAAGGAATATTCGTCGAATATGATACGAAACGGAAATATTGCAAATGTCACCTATTTGACAGCAATAAGTCATGAAAATGACAGTTTAAAATCAGTCATTTTATATACTAATTCAGGCCGGTTTTACCAGCGTGAGATTAATATTCCTTACATTCGTCAAATTTAATACTAAACGCCTAATGAAAACGTCGCTTATTTGTCAGCAACCATTTATATAAATGTCATTTTAAAATCGGTCATTTCATAATTATTCTGTCGCGTAAGTCTTATATAACGTTGGTAAAATGGTCACTTAGACGGATAAGTTTTAAAGTAAAATCGCCAAAATTCCATATTGTGGAATCATTAGTCATGCACCATTTACTAAGTCCAATATTATTCCCTGTTCGTTGATTAATTACTTACCTTTGACCGAAATTCAAGGAAAATTCAACAAGTTTACTTTAAAAAGTCTCTCCGCAACCACTATCATAACCCTGGCTTACTTCAGAACTAACAACCATCAATTCACCGGTGTAGCTTTGATGTCGTCAATATCTTCAATTTCTTTATTTAATTTTTTCTTATTCATGAAATATATGTATTTTATGTACGTTCATTAGTCCTTTATGTATCTTTTATTTGTGTTATATTAGTTTTTTGTACCACGCTCAATTATTGTAAATTTTCTGCCACTGATTTGACATTCCCAAGGGGCATTAAGTCCGCCCATTGTATACCTTACAGTGCAAAAAAGTTTAGATAAATAAACTTATTTTTCATCTGGTGTCTTTTTTTGTTTGAAACTTGGATATTCTCTTTTGGTTGTCGAATGGAGTACATTCTGTATTAATACATTCTGACTGGAAACTGCGTCCACGCGAACGTCTGATGACATTTTCCGATCTGCTTAAGACATACTCGTACACTTACTTCGTAAAGCATATCATTATCTTTCACTTATGCAACTTTCTGGCTAACTGGCCCAAACGCTCTTCCAATTGAGCTACCGTGCTGACGGTCCAAATGTTAAAAATATTCTAGACTGTTAAATAGCGAAGCGTTATCAATTTCCACGTTGAATTGATTCTGTAATGAATAAATACTTGGCCCACTGCTGATGTAAAACAGTTGGGCGGATAACGCAGACGTCACGCGTTATGCTGTATCCATAAGAGACCAAAAATTTCGCACAGTCAATAATTGAAAAAGCGTTTGTCCTGGTTAGTCAGAAAGTTGCAGGTTCAAGTCCCGCCCGTGCGCAATTTTTGGTTTATTATTTCATCTTTATGTGTATAAAATATGATTCTCTTAGTGTTAATAATATTCTAAACCCTATTATTATTAGTTGTATAGTTATTTACAAACAGAAGGTTAATCTTCTTTTGCTTAGGGATGATCTTAACCCAATAATGAGGGTGTCACCACAAGCCTGAACGAAGGCATACGGATCTGCGGTTTGACTGTGTGCTATGGAGTTCTCGTTGCTACGCAAATTGTATACACAAGTAAATCAACTACTTCAGACATAATCCTTAATTAATTAGGCATCTGTCCCGATCGTGAGACAAGGTTGCCTGAGCCCAGGCAACATATGTCATTAATTAATACCGAGTTAGATACTTATTTAATCTTTGGCGTAATAAAGGATAAGTAAGGTTCAGCGATACGAACGTTTTAGTAAGACTGGATTTAAATACGAAGGATTAAAAGTAAACTAAAAATTAATCAATTTCTCTACGTACTGAGCTAAGCCGCAGGATTTGCAAAACATAATTTTACCTCCCTACCTATCTGCCCGTACGTCATAAAAGTTGAGGCTTTACCCTCATCAAACTTATGCATCATTCCCACTTAAATATAAAACAGAATATTTTCGAAGTAAAAACATAAATAAATAAAAAACTTTATCAAACTCATCGAAGAGCTTAGCAAAAAGTTAAAGCAATTTCACAGCTGAGCACAGAAAATTATTGCGGTCTTCACTAATCAATTTGAGGTAGGGATGGCGAGGTGTTCGGAAAGACGATCTGTTTTTTAGCAACTTTAAAAGAAGATGAATCAGTTTGACCTGTCTGTGTTCGTCGTCTTCGTGTTCGTCTCGTGTTGTTGGGATTTGATAAAATTTTAATGTGATGGTTTATCAACTTCCAAGCAAGCGTGTGCTATGTTTGCTTTATTATTATATTGAGGGTAAGTAAACATGTGAAAAATCGGGTAGTGCAAATTTAGACCGTGCGAATAGTAACTCAATCTGTTGATGAGAGGGTCAGAATAATAGCATTTGTATTTATAGACATTTCCAAGCAATTCTGAACCGCGCAGCCTCTTGCTTGGTTGGCTCGAATGAACAATCTCTACCTACCTACCCGAAACATACAACTGAGCTTAAGGGTGAATTTGAAGAGCCAAACAAACCTTAACAAAATATGAGAAATTACGTAAACTTTATTGTCAAAATAGGGATTTGTAATGCTACCCACATGTTTCATTATTACCGCTATCCCAGCGTTGATCCCAGTTGCGTGACCTCCGAGATCCGCCTTCCTACTTTTTCGTTTCCACTTGGCGCAGTCTTGGGCATCCTTTGTAGACAGTTAATAGGAACGCATCTTCCATGACGTGAAACCAGCACTTTTTGGGTCCCTTCTCCCGGAGCCCGGCGGAGCCGGCATGGATAGACATGTGTTACCCAATTCGCTCACCGGTTTCCGCAACACTAGACAGTACCAGCGAAGGTGACTTTCCTGCAGCTTATTCGCTATGACACGAACATGCAGGCCTCCGCGGATGCTGGAGTTCCTATTGCAATATTTTCACGTAACTCCGCACATCAACAGCAGCATGGCCATATCTGTGACACGCTTGTGTCGCTCAAGCACCGGCCATGATTCAGTACCGTAGATAAAATAGGTCTAATGCTGGTCTTATAGACAGCCCCTTCACTGGCATTTTGAGACTGGCGTTGTAATCGATGTTACCAAACGGGTAGAGTACAGATCCCCAGTATTTAAGTTGGTCTGTGCACTCGACCATGTCTCCGCCTATGCGGACAGATGTGGGGTCTATGGAGTAGCATGCCAAGTACTCGGTCTTCGTCACATTTAGTTTTAAGCCGCTGCCGTTTTCTAGCGACTCGTTCCACGCATTCACCCGTTTCACCAAATTACTTAAACTTTTAAAGTCAAAATAGGATTTACTAGCGGTCCCCCGCGACTTCGTCCGCGCGTTTTGAGTTTGCTCCCTCCCCTCCCGTCACAGCGTCATGTTTTATATCCTAAAGCCTTTCTCGATAAATAATCTATCTAACACAGAAATATTTTTTTTTAAATCGGTCCAGCACTTCCTGAGATAAGCGCGTTCAAACAAACAAACTCTTCAGCTTTATAATATATTAGCGCAAGCGCACGTTGTACTTAAGCTGCGAACATTATTTTGGTGCGGAGTTATGTTAAAACTGTGATAGCTCCTAAGATATTTATTGAAATCAAATGATATAAAGGGCAACTTGGTTCTTAATGAAATGCTCGTGATGATGAATGTATTTATTTTGATCAACATAAATACCTGTGTGTATAATACACCTCTAAAAATAATGCATTATTTTTTTACAAATTTATTAAAATAAAAAAGGTTGTAGTAAGTCAACCATAAAAGATAGACTTATGCTGTTGCGGACTTTATTATAGAACTCTTAATGCTGAACAATCTTGTCATACATGATTTTTATGTAACTTAAGCGGTTTCCGCAGCGTACGCAGCGGTAGCTCTCAAAAGGAATATCTTTCTCCTGTTTTCGCAACATTTTTCATTGCTGCTGTGGTCTTTAGGTCGTATCTTTATGTTATATAGCCTAAAGCCTTCCTCGATTAATGGACTATCCCACGACACTGCATGCAAATCTAAAAAGTTCCGCATGAAGCGTTAAGTTAAGCAAATATAAGCCCCGCAATTCGCTTATGCGCCTCGTAGCCATTTTTGACGTATGTTCGCGTTATTATTTCTTTCGATAACTGTCTTATCTTACTGTCAATATAGAACCACTTAATTAATAATATAGCTGAATAATTTATCAATTGCGATGATTATTTTCATTTGCGAAAGAGATTTCGTGGTTACTTTGCAAGGTTTGGTTCTAGCGAATTAGAAACTAGGGCGTAGGTACAACGGAAAATAATGTTTAAGCGACTCGATTCCGTAATGAGCACCCCTTTCGAATCGACACCGAATGAGATTAGTGAGTTCGGGAAAGGTCAAGCATGCACACTACTGTTGATTAGGTTTGTTAGCCCTTTTTTGCGATCAGGCGATAGGGATTTCCTAGCTTAAATAAAACACGCTACGAACAACTACTTAGATTAAGGGGCTACCCGAATTTTTGACACGCACACTAGCGCCACTCTAATTAAAATAATTATTACTCCTTAAATACGAAAACAATTAAAAATCTGGTAGACACGATTGTAGTACAGGTTCTATAGTTTATTTAGTACGTTTAAATTGTTTCTAAAGTAGTTTACTATAGACAGAGTTAGAAAAACTGCTAAATGGCCATACTTTTGGCAATTTTTCTAACTGTAACTGCAGATAACTCTGTTTTATTGAACTTAAACATTGTATCTAAACCATATAACCAAAGCTACAATCGCATCAATGAGTTTTGTCCGTGTACTTTCGTATAATTTTACTGGCGCCCAACGTGGGGCCCAGATTCGTAAAAGACACCGTAAAGCCGTTATAAAACGCGACCTCAACTCCCGTGACTGTGCCTGTGTCGTCTACGAGACTTCTAATAAATAAGCAAGATTGCGAAGGTATGCTGTACGCCACCACGCTGTTTTATTGAACTTAAACATTGTATCTAAACCACATTACCAAAGCTACAATCGCATCAATCAGATTTTTGATTGGTATTTTATTTAACGAGTAATGATTTTTCTACTAAAGTGGCGCTAGTGTGCGCGTTCAAAATCCGGGTAGCCCCTTAAAAACAAAATTAATTTTTACGACGCATTACTTCAGTATGAAATTATACATCGCATCACAAAGCTATTTGCTCTAAAGAAGACGGCATAATTATACATATCATGTAGCATGTAGGTAATGTGTTGAAGGATGGAGGATTCAAATACAAAAGCGAGTCGGACTCGCGCACGAAGGGTTTCGTATCGTTCGTATCTAATATTATGTATGTAAGCACTTTACTTGCCCTAACAATGTCCTGTAAATTTGCCTAAAAATGTTGTTACAGACTTCAAAAACCGGCCAAGTGCGAGTCGGACTCGCACACCAAGGGTTTCGTGCCAAATTTTACCGAAATAGAGATCCACTTACTTCCCATTAGCTAAATACCACAATATTTCGTTGAACAAAAAATATAACTTTGTTTATCATAGTGTTTGTATGAAGAAAAAGTTAATAATGTTTGCGGTTGATGAAAATGTACTATATCTCAAAAACTACTTGTTCGATCCCGTCCGAATCAATTTTCGTTGAAAGAATTAGATAAGATCTAGATAATATATTATTTTCAAAATTTACACTCGCTTAGTTTAGAAGTTAGAGTTAGGGGGACGCCTATTCTACCACTTTGGAAGCGTCTATCTATCAAACTTTTTCCGGTTTTAGTTTCATGTGTGGGAGCCCCCCTTAAATATCATTATTATTTATTTTTTGTAAAAGAATCGTAAAACAGTCAATAGGATACATCTTTCTTCCAAATTTTAATAGTGTGATGCTTATAATTACAGAATAAAGTCACTGTGACATACGGACAGACATACAGACAGACTTGCAGAACTATAAGGGTTCCGTTTTTTGCCATTAGGCTGCGGAACCCTAAAAAATGAGGTATTTATTATCTAACAATATCACATGTATATCGTATATGATATCGTTAGATTTTCTTAATATTTGAGTTTGTTGATCTATTTCGGCTTCCAAAAACATTGTTTGTCTGGGGGCACGGTAGTGCCCCCACCAAGTCGAGCAAAAAAGCGTCACTGCCGTACCATCCTTTTCTCGAAGCAATTCAGACCATTTTCGACCCCCTGTAACTTCGTTGTGGATAAAACTAGAAGACTGAAATTTTCAGTTACCATGCAGGCATTGTGAAGACACGGTACATTTCAAATTTTATTCAATTTGAACCAGTATTTTAAGAATTATAACGGGTCAAATTTCTTAATTTTGTCACTTACTGACTCACCGATCATCAAAATTCTAAGGCACTTCTAGCAGACCTAGAAGCTTCAAATTTGGAATATAAGTAGTGTTTGGTGTATGAATCAAGGAAAAACTAAAAAATCTAGAAAAGACCGCAAAGAAAATTAAGCCCATACAGCCAAGTCTTCAGTAAAATTTTTCAATAGTGGCTTTATTCGTAACGATGTTTTACGGCAGTTATTATTATTGCGTGCGAAGCCGCGGGTTTAAGCAAGTCCCATATAAATATAGGCGCATGGTAGTGCCCCTGTCAAATCGAGCAAAAAATGGATATTCCCATCATGAAAACACGTGTAAATTAAATTATTTAATGCGAAAAACGTACCTACGTGCGTATTCGTACTTATTACGAGTGCGAAAGGTTGTAAATTAATTATTATACCACGCGCTGCAATGCTAACGAGTGAACGCGGGCCGTAACTACGCGCTGCGCGGTGCTAGCGCGAGGGCGCGGGGCGGGGACAGTAGCGGGGCGCGCGGAAAGGTGAATGTCGCCGAGCGAGCTGTCGCGGTGCTAGCGCGAGGCGAAAAGTTCATAAGTCAGAGAGAGGGCTTTAAGAAAATTCGTTGCTGGTAGATATACATATATACAATAAGTAGAAGGTACCGAAAAGGAAAAAAGTAGAACTGTCTACAAAATACAAAAAGAAATGAGATCCCATCAAAAACAATACTTGTCAAAAAAAAAGTTGTGAGATTCATGTAATACCAAGTCGGTTATTAATTTATTCATTCTCTACTTAAGCGACTTTCTGTCTTAATACGTCCAGTCTCTAAGACCACGATCGTTATCCATAACAATTGAAAATCAATTGTGTCTAGAATCTCCGTACTCGAAGCATTAAGTTATTACGTAATAATTAACAGCATCTTATAGTGACGCATATCAATATTAAAATGCTTTAATCTATACTAATATTATAAAGCTGAAGGGTTTGTTTGTTTGTTTGTTTGTTTGTTTGTTTGTTTGAACGCGCTAATCTCAGAAACTACTGGTCCGATTTGAAAAATTATTTTTATGTTGGATAGTCCATTTATCGAGGAAGGCTTTAAGCTATATAACATAAAGATACGACTCACAAGACCACAGCAGCAATGAAAAATGTTGCGAAAACGGGAGAAAGATATTCCTTTTGAGAGCTTCCGCTGCGTACGCTGCGTACGCTGCGGAAACCGCTAAAGTTACATAAAAATTATGTATGACAAGATTGTTCAGCATTAAGAGTTCTATAATAAAGTTCGCAACAGCATAAGTCTATCTTTTATGGTTGACTTACTACAACCTTTTTTATGTTAATAAATTTGTAAAAAAATAATGCATCATTCTTAGAGGTGTATTATACACACAGGTATTTATTCTTATTAAAATAAATACATTCATCATCACGAGCATTTCATTTAGAACAAAGTTGCCCTTTGTATCATTTGATTTCAATAAATATCTTAGGAGCTATCACAGTTTTAACATAACTCCGCACCAAAATAATGCTCGCAGCTTAAGTACAACGTGCGCTTGCGCTAATTATATTATAAAGCTGAAGAGTTTGTTGGTTTGAACGCGCTTATCTTAGGAACTGCTGAGCCGATTTGAAAAAATATTTCTGTGTTAGATAGCTTATTTATTGAGAAAGGCTTTAGGATATAAAACATCACGCTGCGACGGGAGGGGAGGGAGCAAACTCAAAACGCGCGGACGAAGTCGCGGGGGACCGCTAGTGTTTTATATAAATAAATTGAGACTTGGCCGGGGACTGGACGTATTAAGAAAGAAAGTCGCTTAAGTAGAGGCTGAATAAATTAATAACCGACTTGGTATTACATGAATCTCACAACTTTTTACCGCAGAACAACTGAGTTGCGAGACTTGGTATTATTTTTGATGGGATATATCTGTATGTTTGCATTTCTCGAAAACGAGAAGACGTAGTGAGATGGTGCTTATTTCTTTCATTAATTTAATTAAATCGAGTATATTTTAACTTAGAATACAGAGTGAGTTTCATATAAATCTGTCGAGTAGTTTTTGGGATGTGTTCATGTAAAAATCATGAATGATTTGGATTCGAAGAATATGTTTCTCTTAAACAGAGAGAGTCAAATTTTTAAAGGCGGTTTAGTTTTCCATTATTTTTGATTCGCTTAAAATTAAACAATAACCTGAAAATATGAGACAAAAGCGATTATACATATATTTTAATGGGGGTGCATGGAAGGAGCCTCCGCCACCCTGGGCAACGGTCTGCGGACGGCAAGTTGGTAACGCAGACTGGCCGATCCTTCTACCACGACTCTACGGCAAAAAACAATCTATCATAGCGCTGACTCTAAAATTATTTTTAACAGCTTTAAAGATACACTCAAATAGTTGACTATAGTTTCAGTTTCATATCTTAACGCATTTTAAGTTAGAAGTAAGCATTTCAAGTTTATTCACTCACACATCTCCGTAATTTGTGGACTAATTATAGCCGATCCTAGCCGCCTGTTTTTCTTTCTAAATTGATCATTTTATGCTAGTGCTGTGATGTTTTACACGTATCCGCCTACTTGAGTTTAGTTAGGACATTGCACTCTAACAAAAAAATGTCCTTTAGAACCGAATGTTACGGAAACAAGTCATAATCATTTTAAAATGCCTGTTTAACGACATCCCACGCGATGGGTTTGGAAAGAAAAAGGAAAATCATCCTTACGTCACTTGTATGAATTGTACCCTAGAAAAGTTTTTTTTTTTTTCAAATATTATTTTACCACTTTGGCGAGTAGATGAGAAAACATACTCATACCGAATTACAGTTTTCTAGCACCTTTGTGCTGAACTGTGGACTGACGAACAGACGGACGTAAAACTATAAAGATTCCTTGTTGGACTACGGAACTTTGAAAATCTTTTCTTTATAACTAAACCAAAATTAGAATGCCGCGTCCCACTTTATTTTCGACTGTAACAAATTGCAGTTCTTTAAGTATACCTACTTAAATTTTTATACCTGGCGTACGGGGAAGGTAAATACGCTTTCTAGACGGCGAACGATAGCTTTAGTACAACTGATTTAGGTTTCTGAATTTAAAGCTTTTCGTGAGTTTACCGAAAGGAAATGAGTAAAAGGTAAGTAGTACAGGTACTTTTTCATTGAATGAGTATTATGATAACTAAAAACTGCATTTATTGGCGAGGGCCGCTCAGAATTTTCAAAATTAAAGCAGTCCTAGTATTGAATGTTACAAACTTGGTTTCAAAATAATAAGTTTGAAGAGTAGACAAATACTGCTTTCGAAAAAAAAAATGCTAATGGAAAGACTAGGTTCTGCTATTTCCACGTACCTAAACTTTTTTGTTTATACATAATTGGAAGTAATTAGTCTATTCTACATTACTATAGAAACCGTTTCTAGAACAGAATCAATTCCAATTACTTATTTGTTTATAAACATTTATAAGCTACATGTGGTATATATTATTTAGTTATTTTTTACTTCTTTTTAATATTTTTAAATTCCTGTTGCTGTAATCCTCAATGACACACTAATTTTGTTTTTTCCTTGTGAAAATGAGGCCTTAATCAGGGTAAAAGGAAATTATTCGTATCACATTATCAACGGCATCCTTTAGAGCAGTGCAAACGGTGCTTATTTGTGCTCATCATAGAATTTTCCCCTCGCTGTGAGAGTCGCGATTGGCAAATGTGACCTTAATGAAACGAAATCACCCGCATTAACTGTGTTTACCACACCAATTGATAACTGAAACGCTCGAAAGCGGTTTTAGAAGCTCAGCTAGGATGAAATTCTGGCCTTCTTTGGATGTATTCCCTCTTATTTAAACGATTCGAATGAAATGAAATCAAGTAGATGAAGCGCCCATTGGTTTCCGTACAGCTACTTTCAATAAAACCTAATTATTATCTATGGTATTTTAATATTTATATTTATAATATGGTACTTAATTATAATATGGTTACTATTTGTTTATGAAAAAATCAACAGCACATACATTGCTATTACTTACGTCTAGTTTAACAATCTATAAATGATTTCCCTAAAGCTAATCAGCTCTCGTAAGCAGGTTCGAGATTACTTACAATTAAATGTCTATAGGAATAATAATATGAATACATGCAAAGTTTCAATAATTTTCGATATGATATCACTGGACATATTGATACTAAAGTGTAACGAAAATAAGATCGCGTCTGAAGTTGATTAAAAACACTGATTCTCTCGAATACCTAAGTGATACTACATCGAACGAACCATCCGCCTGTAATTCATTGCAAGCCAGTCAAGTATCCTCCAATGTCCTCCACCAATAAATCTAAAGAGAACTTTGTCGGAAACCTGATCGATTTTGATGGGGACGGATTTATTTGATAATATAAGTTCAAATAAATTTTCAAAACTAAATTCCAACTCTAACAGTTGAATTACAACCAATATTATAAAGCTGAAAAGTTTGTTTGTTTGAACGCACTAATCTCTAGAACTTTTGTACCGATTTCAAAATAGTATTTTTGTGTTGGATAGCTTATTTATCGAGAAAGGCTATCATCATGCTGCGTCGGGAGGGTAGGGAGCAAACTCAAAACGCGCGGACGAAGTCGCGGGGGACCGCTAGTTTACAATAAGCTGTCTTTTACCTGAAGCTTATTTATCGGCACGGAAACTCTTTTTGATTATTTAAATTTGATATTAATAAAACACTACCTAATCAAAAATTTAATGATGGCGAGCTTCTAAATCTAAAACAGTGTGTGCCACGTTTAGCCTTTTCACAAGCTTTTATTACGTAGCTTCAGAACGCCCTATTGTTCAAGCTTAGCGTCCGTTCAAAGAAAGAAGAGCAATAAACTGTTTTTTTTCTAAATTATAGATACTCTTTCATTCGAATGTTGAGAGAGCAATCTCGCAACATTGGTGATGTCACGCATTCTACGCGTTAAAGAAAGCACTTGCAAAGTTTAACAGGCTAGCCAATGTGTCGGTGGCTGAGTGGTATAGTCATGCGCCCGAATAGCGTAAGACACAGGGTTCCTTGTCTGACGCACTTGCTTTTTACAAGTGCAATTTATGTAAATTATACTTTTACTGTTAACTCAGCAGCTAGTTGCAGTAGTAGTCTTTATGCCTAACTTTTGGCAAGCTAACGAACTCTAGGTATAATCATTGTTGATTGGTGTAAGTAGTTCTTGGCTTCTCTACGCACATTAAGACTGGCTCAAATGTGAAGTCTGGATTGTCCTCAATTGCTTATTTAAGTTGTTTAACATTAATAATCCATGGCATAAACATCCTTAGTGCCTCCTATTTACCCAACCTCAAAACAAATACACTAATATTACCTTTGACGACCCTGCGCTGGTAGTCTGATGTTGCAATAATTTGACATTTCATTTTCACAAAAAATAGCTTGCAGTATCACGAAATCTGATAAAATTAACCGTATTCATATCGCAATCTTCAAACGTACACATTTGCCACGAATCGTACCCGATACACATCCTCCCATTATTTGGGGTTACCGTTATAACGGAAGATATTTTTATATTAGAGAGCTTATAGTCCTTACTGTCGAACTGATGGTTATTACTGTCAATAAATATGCAACAATTTATCAAATTTAATTAAAGCTGTCTGACTGATTGTAAATAGAGACAAAAATGGCATGAAATCATAATAAAGGTTCAGAAATATGCTCTATCTCAAAAACTGATATTTCGTTCTCGTTCAAACCAACATCTACATCATGTATTTTTTGCAAAATTTACACTCGCTTAGTTTAAAAGTTAGATGGGGGAGGACACCCATTTTACCTAGACTTTTAGAGAAAATGGTTTGAGGAACCTCATCGTCATTTTAATAGACCATAGACACGCTACACGCATAGGTTTTTTTATTTAGTTTCGTGTATGGGAGCCCCTCCTTAAATATCATTATTTTGTATTGTTTGTATGAGAATCGTAAAGGGGTTAACAGGATACATCTTCCTGCCAAATTTCAATAGTGTGATGCTTATAGTTTCAGAATAAAGTGGCTGTGACATACGGACGGACATACAGACAGACAGACAGACTTGACGAAACTATAAGGGTTCCGTTATTTGCCATTCGGCTACGGAACCCTAAAAATAAGCTTTGTGATACGGCTATGACGATACACGAGCCTTATTTTTAAGGTTAAAGAGGTTTAAGGTTCGCGGTGAATATTAATTTAAGGAAAAATAAAAATAATTCCTGCAACACCGGTAATAAGTAAATCAATACTTTATGTCAGTTTGACGTTAAATAAACAACGTTTTGCAAATAATTTATTATTTCAACTATTAAATTAAATTCAACAAAAATTCCCAGCCAATATAGTAAAATACAAAATCGGAAAATATAAAAACACATTATCTTGACTTTCGGTACATCGTTTAATGTAGAGATCAGATAAATAAATAGATTCCATGCATGTAAGTAATACAATTTTGCAACGTTTTTCTATTTGCATAAGAAGCTAGATATTCAGCGTCTGTTTATGGTTTCATGATTTAAATAGAATATTCAACTAGTGATTATTAAATGGTCAAAATCCCCGCAAGGTAGCGGTTTCAAACTGAGTTTATTATCGGTTTCTCACTTTATAAGATTCGAGCCTCTCATGTATTGCAGAACTATTTAAAAATAAGTCATCAGCAAATTACAGTTAAAAAGACTTAAAAGATAGAGCAAGAACTTACAAAACCCGAAATACGAAACCAAAGTGAGCGCATAAAAATGCAGGAGACGTGAAGTGCATTAAGAATGATTTATAATAGCTTTTTCGATTATTATCAGGACTTTTTCACGAATTTCTGCAGTTGAAAGTTTGAAGGAGTGACAAAGCAATAATTGCAGTACAATAAAAAATAACAGTGTAATAATTTAATTAAAAACCACACAATACCTTCTAATAAACGATTCTACCTTTTTTATAAACGTGATTCCCTCTATGGTTGTCTGTAAGAGATCGCTCCCACCGACAAGACTGCCAATATTGTACTTCTTATGATTTGATTGAAATGTTTTTGTTTCTTGTGTCCTTATTTGTGAAATATTCTTTAATATTTTTATTATTATCATTAAATGCGAATCATTTCAGAATATTTTATTTATCTTTTCTCATACGTTATGTATAGTAACAGAAAGTCGCGTTTGTTACAGTACTAATAACTCCAGACGGGGGTGCCCCCGTTTTCTTTTAATTTTCATTATTTAGAGTTAGTTGAATTCATCGTCGCGCCGGATAGGACATACGACAACTATCATCATAAAATGCTTTTGTACTTAATGTTAGTTTGATAACTAATTATCACTAATTCATCGGTGCAACCTAGAACTTTTCTGTCCCAATGACTGTCCTTTGCGATATGTACTCTGCCCGTTGCTACTTGAACTTATGAACCCTTACACACTGCGACTTTTTTTAACATTGGTGCACTCGCGCATGTTGAAAATGCGCTTTAGCATCGGGACTCACGAAATGAACAGATTTAATTTAGCATCGATGCAGTTGGCGTTGGTATGGATGCATATGCCAAAATTCAGTACATAATTTGACAATTTTCAGCGTCTTTATCGCGACTGCATCGATGCTGCATCGTGACTGCATCGCTGCTGAAAATCACAGAGTGGGTCTATAGTTTCACTGGTCTAAGTCCGTTGCGATCGCAGGATCACACGATGCATTCCGCAAACAGTTACTGTAGAAAACTGTGGTGGAGGCCTATTCTAGCTTATAGAATGATGATGGTGACGTAGATGGTGTAAGTATATTCGCTTACATAAAAACCACTCAATTCAAAAGGACGGAAATGTCATTTTAGTTAGAATGATCACCCATCTAAATGCGACGAAACCGTAAATAACTTTGGTTTCATAAAAAAATAAAGAAGAACTCAAGAGCTTTAGAAGCTGTTATTTATCTAGTAGTCTACCTTTTAGCTGTATTAATGCAAATAGTGATCGAGTGTTCCAGTGGTTATCAACTTTCTTTTAAAAATTGTTTCCCTCATCGTGCATTATTGGTTTAAATATACTTTAAAAATATAATTTCAAGTACAGGTGCAATATTATACTTACATTGTTTTATCAGCTATTCTCTATCTCTATAACTATCACATTACTAATTATTTCGTAAGTGCCTTAAAATTTGAGGTAACGTAGGTAAGAAGATACGTAAATTAAGTAGTAAATACTTTATCTGATTTAAAATATCAATTACGGAGTTAAATTAGAGAATTCCGACGGGATTTCCTATTATCTTATTATTCAACCCTCAACACAATTTGTTGTAAACATCATTGGAATTGTTATCAGGCTTTTGAAAATGATAATATAAAATACTGCGTTTATTTTAACATTATTACCGCACAAATGCGACAACTGGGCCACGAGTATTAAATAAAATAATTTCTAGTTACTTATCTTTTTTCGACGATACTGAAAATGACATTAGAAAATTGTGCTTGCGAGATTGACATTTGTAAAAATTGCAAGTCCCGACGAATGGAGTTATCGTCGAAATTAGCCGTATTCAAATACAAATCCTAAAAGTAAAGGAAATGTAT
Organism: Pyrausta purpuralis; assembly: GCA_963924145.1. Taxonomy (NCBI): domain Eukaryota; kingdom Metazoa; phylum Arthropoda; class Insecta; order Lepidoptera; family Crambidae; genus Pyrausta; species Pyrausta purpuralis. Next base: position 21,201,323 of record OZ001656.1, read on the forward strand.
GAAAATTATTTAAAAGCATCATAATCTATTAAAAGCATGTCTTTAGAAGTTAGTTCCTAGAATTATCCGCAAGAGGCTCTTTACATTCGAAAACAATAGTAACACCGTATCTAGGAATTTACCACTCGAGTAAAGGTAAAAAATACATAGAAAAATCTTTTAATTTTTTTCTAACATAATTCTAGCATAATTTTCGATTTTTCTGCTAAGATGAGCTTTTACAGATTTTCATTACCAAAATTTCATTGTCAAAACACCGTGTCGAGTCTAACAATTCACAAGTTACTCGAGTTAGCATACGTCACTTCGCGTCGAAACTACCACGCCTGGTGTAGTGGTCGAGAAATCGCCTACTACGCAGCGGGTGCGGGTTCGATCCCCGCACAATACAAACATTTGTGTGCATGAACATGTCTGTTTGTATTGATCTGGGTGTTTTCTATGTATATCATGTATGTATTTACAAAAAAAAATGTATTAAGTTTTATATCCGTTGTCTGGCACCCATAACACAAGCTTTGAGTAGCTTACTTTGGGGCTAGATGGCGATGTGTGGGATTGTCCAAAGGATATTTATTTATTGATTTATTGACAACACGACAAAGCTCGCGCTCGATATTTATTTATTTATTTTATTTATTTACCTTTCTTCTTACTCTGAATAAATATTTTTAAGGTTAAAGACTCAATAATTTTGTCGGAGCTAGTAACACTATACGGACGGTGATTCCTGTTAAGTGAAAGTATCTACTAAACACGTTTTGTTGAAGTTGAACTGACATTGAAAAAAAGGCCGAAAAGGACAAGCATCCAGAGCCGTAAGAAGGAATATAAAAAAGTGGTTCCTTTCAAACGAATTTTGGCGCGCTTGGCAGAGTCTTAGCAGTCAGCAACCCCTCATTGGAGCTCAAACAGCCCACCTATTTTTAACGAGTCGTCGTGCTGTGAAGATCTTCGTCACGGAACTTCCCTGCGTCTCTCCTAGTGAACCTAGTACAGTAAATAGTGCTAGTAAATTAGCATCAACAACGCCTGTTTGTGAAGAATAAAGTTTGATTATTCATCACCCTATCACTTTGCACGTTCCCCTGTTCTGCCTAGGTACATGATGTCTGATGTTTTTTTTTGTCATGTAAAATATATAAATACCTCAATATCCTTTGGACATACCCACACATCGCCATCTAGTCCCAAAGTAAGCTACTCAAAGCTTATGTTATGGGTGGTTCGGTTAAAATTCCTGACGAGCCTACATGTATCAGTTAATCATAAACAAAAAAAGAAAACCGTCAATCTAATGAGACATCTGAATGATCCTCATAAAATGACTTTGAAGGGTAAAGTAATTAATTACGAGAACATTCTTTACTCAAAACGACATGTTGTATGTACATTGTATCCAATTTAATTACAAGCTTAATAATTCCGCCTTGCGATGTAATTTTATTGTAATTTATACCACTAATTAAATTGATGCTGAAGACAAAAGGCTTGTCACTTAGTTTAATCAATTCTGTTATATTTATAAAGAGAGATATTAATCCTAATGACGAATAAATTAAAACATGTTTTGTATCTACGCATGTTTTATATGAGGTAAAGTAGTTATAAATTCTGAAATGACATAGTAAGTGCCAATTACAAACAAATGTGTGGGACGAATATCATCACGTGTATTTTGTTCTAGCCAATTTTGATCCGATTTTACCATCGTCAGATAAGGAAAAACGTCACCTATTTTTTAGCAATCATTTATGTAAATGACATTTTAAAATTGGTCGTTTTATGCTCATCCAGTTGGATAAGTCTTATCTGACGTTGGTAAAATCAGCCCTTACTAGGATAAAAAGACAAAGAGCCAATAACCTTAAAGGCTGCTTTACCCCGTTACTCAAATAAATGCTTACTTTAAGTTTAAGTTTAATTTTCGAAAAACTAATGTCGAGCTTTTAAACTTGTGTAAGCCGTGCCTAATCGGATTCGAATGGTTAATCAGTTGAAAACTTATCACGATCGCTTTGTAACGAAGTCACATCTGCCTTCTGCTCTCGGATCCATTTCTGGGATCGAGAGAATGTAAAACGAGAACTTTCGGGCCTTAGTTTGGGATGCAACTTGTGTCGATACTTTGGCCTTCCCATCTCAGAGAATCAGCCCTTAAAGCTGGAGCAGCAGCGGAGTTGGCTAAAAACGCCAAGCGTCGCAAGTACGTTTCACTTGCAAGTGATTATGTGTTTGCGCCGTTTGGCGTTGAAACATTTGGGCCGTGGGGACCCTCTGCTAAATTACTGTTTAGAAAAATTGCGCCAAAATTAAATTCTTTAACAGCCAATAATAAAGCTGGCTGGTTCCTAGCCCAAAGGATCAGCATAGCTATCCAACGCGGCAACGCAGCCAGCATCATAGCCTCCTTGCCGCAAGGAAATGGTTTCGTGTTTGAATAGGTATTAATATTAGGTTATTTTTTTATGTTGCATGTCTTAGTTTAATTTTTTCTTGTTTGTTATTAATAAACGAGAATAAATTGCACCTTATTCTGGGAAAATCGGTGAGATGAAATTGAAATTGAGATTGGGTAATGGTTCCGTGTAGGTGATCCGGCAGTTCCTTTCGCTGCTCTAACGCAATTAATACGGACATGTCGCGGCTCAACAGGGAAAATATACACTCTACCTATACTCTGATTTTTAATTAGATAGACCAAAAAAGACATTTGGTGGGTAGCCACTTTTTCGTAATGTAAAAATAGTGTTGATGCTTAATAATCGAAAATTTTAATTTCGTTCAATTGTTGATTTTAATCGATTATAATCATCATCATTATGATAATGTAGGATTCATGATTTTTATAGTCAGTTTTTATTTGAAGATCATCATTATTTCTAATAATCTATTTTTAGAAAGTATTATAAAGTTAAAATAGGTAAATACATACAAAATGTTGCTAATGCAAGAGAAAGTTTTGAATCCTTCCCAAACTGGTTTATATATTACGTTTATTTATAGCTTTATGTAACGTTTATCATGTATTATTTATACTAATTAGTAAAATCATATTAATGAAAATGTATACCAAAATTCAATTAGGTAATCGAGTACAATTGGAGCTACTTACGTTGGGATCAGAACAATGTATATCACATGCCATTAATTTGTCTTTTACTGACTTGTCTGATATATTACTTTCTAAATAAACTGTTATTTATGTAGATAAGGTCTCTGTAAAGTAAGGATCGTTAATATGTCACACACTTAAAACTACAAAAATATACCTATAAATTTTCATTCATTCATCAATTTAAAAGTCAATTAAGTTAAAGATTCTTTCCATTTTGTTATCAATCAGATGTTTTTTTAAATTAAATATATTAGAACATAATAGACTGTAATAAAATAAAATAAAAATGGCTTCGATAAATGACCCTTTGTCATTCATAGACAGGAGTAAAAAAAAGATTAGTCAAATTTATAATTATGATTTTGATCATAATTATAATAACATAACCATATTTAACTTATTAGCCTTTAGAACGAAATAACTATGAAATTATAGGTACATAATAGGTTATGAACCCGGTTACATAAAAGATATAAGATGTATAAAATGTTTAATACTTCACCCTTTCTATATTGGTCAAGTAAACCAAAAATAATTTATAATTATAAAAAGTACTACAAATGTGATAATTGTTATTAATAGGTATATTTTGTAATTATTTATTACTGAGTGAGCTCAACAGTATGATTGTAGCATAACCTTTACTTCTTGTTAAACTTCAATGCCGAATGTGATGATTTCCTAATGTGTACTCAACAGCTTAATTTTGGCATAATCTTTATTGCTTGTAATATGATAAATATAGTATACTGTAGTAGTATTGATATGAATGCACCATTGTAAATATTTTTTAGACTAATGCACCAGGAGGTGCACTAGGTCGGGGGCCGAATGTGATGATTTATGTATTTAGTTTCAATCAGTAGCCCTGTTGTAATCTTAACTCATTATAATACCAGTTAACGTTATTTCTATAAAAACGAGTATTGTTACTTGTCGAATAACGTTATCGCTATTTAAAAATGGCAAAACGGGCTGCGCCTTCCCTTCTTATTTTCTGACTTGTGGAGTGCACTCTATAGGCGAGCCAGTCTAGAGCTGACCGCCGCAGCGAAAGGTTGAGGGAAGGAACCTATGTTAAAATGTAGTTTTAATTATTAATGTGGCTAGAGATAGTGATTTGTACCATAGATAAGTGTGTTGATCGAATAAAGAACTTTATAAACTCAACCGAGTTTGATTCACGACATTACTAAGTTTCAACTGTTTAATGACATTCTGTGCAGATTCTGCAGTACAAACGAAGAAACGATTATTTTTGTTTTTTATTTAAAGACTTTATTGCACAAATTTAGTGTACAAAGGTGGACTTAATGCTAAAAGCATTCTCTGCCAGTCAAACCTTTAGGTCATGCAGAAAGATAGCAACGGGTGCAGTAAAAAAAAACAACAAATGAAAATAGGAAATAGTAACAAGAATCTAATAAATATTTTATTGAATTAAATAAACTAGGTAAATAACAATATCGATAAATAAATAAACTACAAAATATTCATATATAAGTATATACATAAACATAAATAAAGAATAAATACATACATATAATAATACTATTATGTAATTATTCACTCTTTCAGAAACGTACGAACTTTATTCTTGAAAGACAACTTTCCATCGGTTCTCTTTATATCCATGGGAAGAGAGTTCCACAGTCGTGTTGCCGTCACTGTGAAAGACTTGGAAACGTACGAGGAACGGTGGGCCAGCGTGCCTAGCCGGAGATTGTCAGATGAACGGAGCGACCGATCATGGGTTTGACGGAGATATGGAATTCGGAAAGGAGATAATGAACTAAGAATCTTGAAGATAAGAAGGAGAATAGGGGTTATAAAGAATAGCATGTAGAATGCAAAGAACTCGAGAGTCTCTACGTTGACGGATGGTAAGCCAATTCGGTTGTGCTCTGTAAATGGAGACATGATCGTATTTACGGAGGCTGAAGATTAATCTGATACAACTGTTGAGGAGATGTTCGAGTTTATCGATGACGGCTTCAGTGAGATTAGTACAGCACGAATCAGCATAGTCAATGATAGGTATTACAAGAGTATGCATAAGCAGAAGTTTTGACAGAAGAAGTAGAGACTTCTAAAACATGTAACAACCTTACGGCTGACCTCGGCCATGTAATCAGTCCATCCCAGCGTAGTGTCAATGATTAGACCCAAGTTCTTGACACTAGAACAAAAAGGAATTGCCGTGCCTTCATATGTTATCAAGTCAAGATCAACGGAATTAAGCTTAGAGATCAGTCCTGGACTGCCTACGATGATAGCCTGACACTTGGTAGGGTTAACTGAGATTCCAAAATTATGCGACCAAGATGAAATATATTCTAAGGTGTCGTTCATTAACTGTATTGCAGTGGATATGTCTGCAATTTCAGATTGCACATACAATCGAAGATCATCGGCATACAAATGATACGAGCAGCGAAGGTTGAGGGTGATTATATTTATGAAAATTGAAAAAAGAAGGGGCGATATAACCCCACCCTGTGGAACACCAGAAGTCAGCTTGTGCCAGTCAGAACATGAATTCGAAGTTTTGATTGACTGCTGGCGACCACGCAGGTAGGATGAAAACCAATCTAGAGCTGAGGGAGACATCTTTAAGTGAGATAGGACGTTAGAAAAATCGATTAAAACAAGGAGTGTTACCTTAGAGGAATCCATTCCATCTCTTATGTCTTCAGTTACCTTTTTAGCAGAGCAGTGGTAGTGCTATGGCCTGCGCGAAACCCAGACTGAAAAGGATTCAAGAGATTGTTCTTAAAAAGGTGAGAGGATAACTTTTTAAGAGCACATGACTCTGTTATTTTGGAAAGAAATGGCAAAATAGAAATTGGCCGATATTGGCTCGGTGAAGTGGGATTGGCAACTTTGGGGAGTGGTACAACGAGAGCTTTACGCCAAACATCTGGGTACGTGCCAGTGACTAAAGACCAATTGACTATATGTGTGATGACAGGTAAAACAATTTTCAGCAATGGCACTACCATCAAACGGCTGACGCCATCCACCCCTGTCGCTTTAGAAGTAATTGCGAAGATGGCCTTGCTTATGTCAGATTCAGTGACAGGGGAAAATGAGAACGGGTCAACATCAGGAGCAGGGAGAGAATGTAAATATGCTAAAGAATTAGATTTAATGAGAACATCAAGAGTCAGGAGGTTCGTAAAATGCCGGTTTATGTCATTAAGGTCAAAAAGTTTATGGTTGTCGTCAGGCTTTGATTTTCCAACCCCAAGCGATTTTAGAAAGTTTTAGGCGTTAGAAGAAGAACTTCTTTTGATTTCAGCATGTATGTGACGACGTTTAGCTGCTCGTATCATTTAGTTGCAACGATTTCGCGCAGTTTTGTACTTAGCCTAGTTCACGTCAGACCTATCCTCTTTAAAAGATGAACAGCTATCCAACAGCTCACTATGATGTTTAGGGATGCTCTGAGCGTTTATGTGGCATGTGTTCAGAGATTTTAGGAAACCTCCAAAACAGTTTTTGAGCTGAATACCAAGTGTTTCAATATCAGACGTCACAGAAATTAATAAGTCATCATTACAAGAACAAAAAAACAAAAGAATTTGACGAGTTTAGAGTCATAATTGCATATAAATGAATATAATAATAATAATAAAATAATATTCAAACAAAGTAATAATTTAAGAGAAAGCTACTAGTTTAAGGATAATGAAGGGTAAGCAACCCCTAAATACTTTCTTCCTGCATTACCCACCAGCTTTGCTAAGCAAAATAACTAAAACTAACATCACACATGATAAAATAATGTAAAACACAAATGTTGTAACATAAAAGATAAAACAAAAAGTGATTTCAACATAATAACTTTGATATTATCGAGCACTGTTCGGAACGAAACTAGTTAAAAATAACATTATTTGTCCAAGAAAAAATCATGGTCCACATCGATTAAAAAGAGGAAAAAGAAAAGAAAGGAAAAAAAAACTACATTGACAGTATTGACACTGACAGTGACAGTCCATCTCGACTCGAATACAATTTAGGTTATGTTGCCGTGTTTTCAAATTGTGTTATAGCGAAAATACCTTCATTTATAAATAACAAAATTATTCACATAAAAGAATTAGCAAGATATATCGTTAGTAGATCACCTAGATATATCGTTAGTAGATCACTAAAGTTACTTATTTTTCGCTGCGGATACTTGTTTACGGGTTGCCACCTTAGACGACGAACTCGAAGTAGTAGCCTGAGGAGGAGGTCGTGTTGTTACCTGCTGCACCGGCGCCGTTGATGCTTGTGAACTGACGGTGTTTCCGGGCTTTCGGGAACCTGGAGATCAGCTCTTGTAGCTCCTCCAGTGTGTTTACTTTCCGCTTTGTACCATCAGATACCTTGACCATGATGACACCGTCAAAGGTCCAGCATTCTCGCATACCTAAGTGCGAGCGGGCCTTTACGAATGCTGTCTGCCTGTTCCTGGTCAAGAATTCACACACTGATATCGCCGAACCCTTGAGCTGAGTCTTCCGCCTCCAGATTGAAGACTTGGTAGCATACGTCGTGAAACGAACAAGCACAGATCTGCAACGCTTTCCTGTCTTATCACCTAGTCGATGACACAGTGCTATCTGTGAGGCATTAAAGTCATCCAGCCCCAGCTTAGACCTGATGGTATCAACAACTGCATCAAGTACATTTTCCACATTCTCCGGAATGCCACTGAAGAGGAGAGCCTCGCGACGATTGCGCATTTCCGATGCATCAACGGTGTTCACACAGTCTGTAATTTGTTGCCGCATACTCTTCAGAAGGCCCCACACAAGATCACGGAAGGCGTGGAAGTCGCTCGCAAGCTTCGACAATGACTCTAGAGTAGAGGAGGCCGCCTTCAGTTGCGCTTTAAACTCTGCCATACGCCCCGATAACATTGCCTCCATTTCCGCCTGGGATGACTGTATATCAGCAAGTTGTGCCATTGCAGTGTTCAAAATAAAAAGTTGATATGTGTGATGTGATTTTATGTGCGATAGTACAGCTGGTAGATAAGAGCAGGTTAGTGCTATTTCATTAGAAATAAAGCCACGTTAAACTAATTAAAATATTAAAATAAATGAGACACAAAATTTTTGATGTTACTTATTTGACATCTACCCGCAAAAAAAAATATACATTTTGTAGTTTATTTCTTTATCGGTATAGTTATTTACTTAGTTTATTTGTTTCAGTAATATATTTATTAGATTCTTGTTACTATGTTCCTATTTTCATGTGTTGTTTTTTTTTTACTGCAACCGTTGCCATCTTTCTGAATGACCTAAAAGTTTGACTGGCAGAGAATGCTTTTAGCACTAAGACCACCTTTGTGCACTAAATTTGTGCAACAAAGTCTTTAAATAAAACAAAAATAATTAAGGAAATCAAAGACAGATTTTTAAAGAACAAAATTTTTTTTATTTGTAATATTTTTTACAGTATTTGTACTATAAAATATAGGAATCAGAATGTACTGGAAATTTTATAATTCTGACTAATTATCAGCAAATGGTGACTGAATACTCAATTGACCAATCAAAAACGCTTAGCTCCCACCGAAAACTGAACTCATAATAAACCTTAATGTATTATAATATCACTATTGCGGCTCAGTGCAATTGCAATATCACGAAAAAGAGCCCGTGCAATTATACGAACCAGCCGTCATTGACAATAATTAGTGTAATTACAATTTCACTAGTGAAATTATAATATCACATCATTAACAAAATCCCTGCGACATATACATATCCAAAATTGTGCATATATAGCAAGTTAAAATAGATGAAGGTACCAAAATAATGCTCATCCCTTGACACCATTCAATTTACTGAGCTCCACCGTCACCCAATCAATCAATCAAATCGACTCAATTTAGTCTCAATATCAGACAAAAGCGACATTCAATTATATTGATTTAGAGACGGTAAGAGATATTAAGCCCAGTGAGTAGTTATTAGTACGTGTTGGCAGGTATTGGGAACATGCACGACAGTAAAGCCATCTTGCAAACGCAACTTAAGGAGCCCCTGTCTAATAGTGACTTACAATTGTTTGTTATTTTACATTTAATTAAAGTAAAAAGAGCTCGTAGCGCAGTGGTCGCAGCGCTTTGGTAGTGATACCGAAGTGAAGCAACCTACGGCGCGGTCGTGTTTGGATGGGTGACTATTTATTATAAGTGACGTACATCACGAGCATATCCGTGCTTCGGAAGGCACGTTAAGCCGTTGGTCCCGGCTAATATCGGTTGATATTAGTCGTAAAGCCTAGTCAGAGGCCTTGTAGATAACATCGGACAGCAGGGTTAGTCACCTTCCTTGCAAACACCCCTTCACCAACCCGCACTGAGCCCGCGTGGTGCAGTATGGCTCAAACTATCTCATAGTTGAGGTAAGGCCTTTGCAGTGGAATGTTACAGGCTAACTTTAATTAAAGTTAATAATATAAAATAAACAAAGTCAGTTAGTAGTTTTTTAGAGGAAGTTGGTAGAGGCAGTATTAGGGAAAATGGATTTTGATATAAAAACTGGTTTTGAATGTGTAAAACAATAAATATTTCCAGCCTCAAACTTTGCTGTAAGGAGGCAGAATATGTCCTTAGTTCTTTTATTACATAGATATGCCTCCTGATATCCCTGTGACACTCAAATCTAGCAGATTCATCTGTCTATACAAATATTATACAAATTAAACGGTTCGATTTAGCACCCTATTATTATTAAGAACTACATTGGTCCGATTAGATTTCTCCTAGAAGAGAATAATATATAACTTGGATTTATTACCGACCAAAATAATTAGAGAAGAAAATTTAACTACAATCGAGTCACCGCTACCGAACACCTCGTCATCAAAGTGAAATATTGCAAAGTTTAGAAACTTAAACTCAGAGCCATTTCATTATAACATTGATGTTCAACCAATGGTCTAGATTATGTTTTATGATCTTATTTATGTTATTTTTTTGAAAACCTGACCAACAGCTTGCATTTTACTATTATTTGAGCTCATGTTTAATAATGTATTATTTTGATTTATTAATAAAATCTGTGGAACAAATGTTTCTTTATTAATTATTTTCATAATGTGATGCTTAAAAATGTACTAATGCCGTATTTAATCATGAATTATCAAGCAAACTGCATTGAAATTATAAGATGATAAAACACCAAGAAAACCGTATGATACTGTATAGTTGGTAGTTTACCTCAGTAATTGTTCCGTATTATACCAGCCATACGTCTCTTTTTAGAGTAAAAACCCATTTTTAAAGCAAGACAAACATTGAATAGATTCACTAAGTCCATTAAGTCGCACATACAGTGCTACAAGGATCATATGGCACTTGGATGACATTGTCAGGGGGGCGTGATTGTGAAAAAAGGGTTGCCAGTGAATAATTTCTCCTTTGGTTGTAGGAGTTTATTTTGTTTGAGACATGGAGATTTAGGGGAACAAATCTATCAAAGTTTACAAAGTTTTACACAAAAATAGGTTTTTGAAATAATATTTAGACCTGATTAACTATCCATAGACTATGCCTACTATACTTAACAGAAAGTCAATTTTGTGAGAGGAAATTAGTAAACTCAGGTTTGTATTTAGGTTAGAAAAAATAAATCATAAGTAAAGAAACATCAGTTATTTTCAAATATGTTTATTTTAATTATGTTCCCCCAAAACCTGGTCTAATGGCATCATGTCATAATATTCATCTTCGAAATCCTTTTCGCTGTCACTACTATCATCCGTGTCAAAATTTTATCCTTCCTCGTTTTTCTTTTTTTCCCTAGCGAAACTATTTTGGAAGATGACGCTGCCGCGAACTTTCCTTCATTTCCAATCCTTGCTACAGTTCTTAATGATACTCCTGAAATCATATTAGCTTTTAATATTTTGATAAAAAAAAATAAACTTAATTGTTAAGTTTCGGAAAAAGGGGTATCACTAACATGTCGCAGCTGCAACCCCGCTCGTTCAGTTTTTCAAATGGTGTTATCGGGGCGCCAGACTGTTTCTCTTTCATAAAAAACTCTTTAACTTTTAGCATCACTTCTCTCACGCCACATCTTATAACTTTTGGCATGTTTTACACATTTAAAATGCAACAAAATCACAACAGAACCGCAACAAAGAGCACCATCAACGAACTGTCACAATTGACAAGTTTTAAGCTGACGGTGTTAGTTCCGATTTTCGCCACGTGCCAAAAGATCCTTGTAGCACTGTATCTGCCACGGCATGCGCTGTGGTCGTTATTTATACCCCGGTCTACATAAGGTACTGTCGGACATGTCAACATCTTTTATATTGGAGTACGTTCTCTTAAAAGCTATAGCCAAGCAGAAAATGTATCTCCATTCTATGACAAGATTATGACGTATTCGTTGAAATTGGAATGTCGAACGCAATGATATTTTGATACCGTTTGTATGTGATTATGACAAGTGGCGTCAATTCATCGAACACGAAATTAACTAAGAGAACTTAGATGTTTCTGATGTCACCTTTGTCATCTTATCTTCTTAATTTATGTGCTTCATAATACCTTTATTATTGGGCAATAAATGTTCTCCTTTTTAGTGAAAGAATAATTGTTTAAAACATAAGGATGATACGAAGTACAATGCTTCAACACCCGAGCGGTTGCAGGCAACCATAACATAGCAATAGAATTTGCATTGTGTCTCGTCCACATACGCTTGAGGGATTAAGATACAAATGAAAACAAAGGCGAATAAAGTGACGTCAGAAACTTCACAAGGTGGAATTGTGTAAAGCAATCGTGTTCATTTTACAGTTCAAAACGTACGGTATGATTTGTCAAACGCTTTGTTCTTTGCCGTTTGACAGATCATACCTTACGTTTTGATCTGTCAAATGAATACGATTGCTTAACACAATTCCACCTCTGTTTTGCGGTGGACTATAAATAGATCGACTACAATAAGTTCAATGATGAAAGACACTCTTGTGGCGATAGCAAAATGCACTAAAAAGTCTTATTTTCTATTTAAAAGAAAGGACTCCATTTTAGGCAAACGATTTCGTTTTGGAGTCGGTGTCCTGATTGATGATGCTTGAGATGGCCAGTGCGATAGCACCGGCTCCAAAAAGAAAGTTGATGCATTTTGTTTTTGAAGTCAGTTTTTATTTTTTGTAAAAGTTTATATTATTTTCAACTTTTAGTGTTGCACCTTTGGAATCTTGGTTTACTAAGGAAAACGAAACTTGAGTTCGGCGTCATAAACACTGAATTCCTAAGCGTTAAGGAGTTTCACCATGAGCTAAGCATCACAAAATGGTCACTATAAGACGTAAAGACATGTCGACATTGAGATCCTAGTAATAAAACGCTTTTCTTGCCTTTGAAGTTCGAGGGTTTCTCTCGATTGCAACAATAGGATCATTTTTTGTTTAAATTAGGTAGCCAGACATTTGGCCACGGTTGCACCTGATGTTAAGTAATAATGCAGCCTAAGGTTCAAACTTGTCCGCCTAGAACAGCCTATCGACTCTCTTCTTGAAAACGTCTAAATTGTTGTTGCCAGGGTATCACTGCCGGCAGCAAATTACACTCCTTAGCGGTACAATTAGATGGTGAACCCTCTGGGAAGGTAACATAAATATATTCGGTCCATAAATGACTAAGGAGATACTTACAAAAAATAACAATATACAGTCGAATCGATAACCACTTTCCTATCTAAAGTTGGTTAAAAAGATTGGCACGTATGAATTGATGGAGTCAGTTGACTCACATTATCTAGTTACCCTCTATATCTATGATACAGAGTTATTTATCATAGTGAAGTACATTGTTCCGCCGGAGTACGAATAACTATTTTATAGGTAATACTTCCCGCTCGAGATAAATTGTAACTTTGGCCCAACACGTTGAAGCAATTACAGGGTAATATATCAGTAATCTGTAGGAATTGGTTCAACCAAATTGTGTGATATTATAATATTGAGTCTCTCATCAGGTAAAGAATGAAATTAGCTGCAGTGGCTACCGCCACAAACTATTTAAGATTTTACTAATTAATTAAATATACGTAAAATAGAACTCCCATAAATCTGTTAACAGAAACATTACAAATCTGCACCTCTAGCATGACAACCTTTCTTCTTCAAACCGTTTGCGTAAACGAATCTCCATCGAATCATTTTGTACGGAAACTTAATCAGCGCCACAGTAAAAAACAATAGCATGAAATTTGTGATATAACCTTATTATGCAATGAGCTTTCAATATTTCGGCATTGTTACAAGCGCCATGATCACAGTGAAACTTAAAACAGAACTTGCGGGAGGTATGGTACTCGTATTTGGCAGACATATATATTGGTTTCCAACATTCGGTTTCTTTTATTACGTACGCTTGCCGCCGGTACCATTGTCCACAAACTCACTATTTTCTCGCATCTATTCTTGACATACAATAGTAACAGTATCTGTTCGCAAATCAGCACTATGTTTATTTAAATATTATGTTAACCACTGGATTGATCAAGACACTTTCGCAGTCCCACGTTTCACTCCCGCAGAAGAAGCGTGTCTTTGATACTAGTAGTTAATAAATACTCTGCGATACCTGATTTCTGTCTATAGTTATTTTTACTGTTTTTATATGTTTACTCATTCGGCACGCTATGCAACTTTTTGTTTGACCAATTAATATGAGCTACCACAACTGTAGTAGATTTTGTAGACGCCTTCTCATTGTATGTGTGAATTTCGTTTTTGCATCGAGATCGAATAGTGAACGTGATGAAACGTGGTTTCACACCGCCACGGCAAGGCCGCCGGCATAGTAATAATAATTTGTATAGTTTCTGACAAATGTGTAAGTCTAGCCAGCTACCTTTAATTTGCGAAGTTGTAGACAAAAAACTAATTTTAACAACCGCGATCATTTTCGAACAAAAAAACTTTCAGTGTAAAGCATTTTCTAAAAGAAAGCGAATAATTTCGGGATGAAAAGTCGATAGTTTTTTTGCTAGACGTGGTTAATTCGTTCAAGTACTAGACGTAATGTTTAGAGAAAATGTATACAGTTTTTAGCTATCTCTAAGTATTGTAAAAACTTTCTTAAGTACGTTTATGTAAGTTAATAACAACGTGATGAAATAGAGGCATTAAACTTAAATAATTCATTATATTAATTCCCAAACCTAGAGTTTATAAGCTTCTCACACAAACATATCAATTCGAACAAACTTAAAATTAAGCGCTCATATACTCAACTCGTATGACCTTTTGAGGGATTAAAATATAAGATGAGCCACCTCATTGTGATCAGGAAACTACTACGTAGGGCTCTCATTACTACTCTATCGCATTCTTTCTTTACCATTGCATTTGCATGTGGTATCAGCGCATGCGCATAATACCGACAAGTATGCAACTAGCTGTGTAAATGGCGCCGCAAACCTAAGCCACATTTAACGGTCCTATACATAGGTAACAAAGGAAGCACACACAACTAAGAAACATTTGTATGCATTGCAATGTTTGGGATCGCGTTACAAATGTACCGCCATAATTGTCTTATTATAAATTCTTTCTCTACCATCGCATTTACATGTGGTAACAGTACATGCACATAACACTGACAAGGATGCAACTAGCTCTGTAAGTAGCGCCGCATACCTAAGCCACATTTGTGTTTTGTCGCCACATTTAACGATCCCATACATATCAAAGGAAGCACGCACACTTAGAACACATTCGTATGCATTGCAAAGTTTGGGATCGCGTTACAAATGCACTACCATTATTGTCTTAACACACAGGTGACTGGCGCCCCTCAGAGCGGGAAATTGCATATTATGAAAATGGCTCATGCCGCAACCAAATGTCACTAAAATGCGAGTCTTTGGTCAAAAGGTCTCCAATCTAGAACTTTCCTGCCCCAACGGCCATCACTTTTTCCTGCTGCCCTGCCTACTGCCACTTAAGCTTACTGATTCTCAAGGCTATGTCCGTTACATTGGTTCTTCTACGTATCTCCTCGTTCCTGATTCGATTTCGTAGAGAAGCACCGAGCATAGCCCGCTCCATCGCTCGTTGTGTAATTTTGAGCTTCTTTATGAGGCCCATAGTTACAGACCACGTTTCGGATCCGTATATCATCACTGGTAACACACGCAGCGTAGGACGTCCACCAACAAGATGTACAGACGACCTTAAAAAGATCGCAGGATCAAACTGGATGCAGACCGCTAGTGATCGGTCGCTATGGAAAGCCGTGGGGGAGGCCTATGTTCAGCAGTGGACGTCCTTTGGCTGATGATGAGGGCGTATTGCGTACTTGTTCTATCCGTTTAAGTTCCAGGCAGTTGAAATCAAACTCAGTGTAAACGAATATAAACAGTATAATAATATTGTAATAATACTACTCTGGGGTGGAATTGTGTAAAGCAATCGTATTCATTTGACAGTTCATAACATACAATATGATCTGTCAAACGCTTTGTTCTTCGCCTTTTGACAGATCATACCGTACGTTTTGTACTATCAAATGAATACGATTGCTTTACACAATTCCACCTCTGAGGCGGAATTGTGTAATACGATCGTATTCATTTGACAGTTCAAAACGTACGGCATTATCTGTCAAACGTATGCCGTTCTGCCGTTTGACAGATTATACCCTACGTTTTGAACTGTCAAATGAATACGATTTCTTTACACAATTCCACCTTTGATATTTATAAAAATATTTATCATATTATAATAATTTTAACGAAATAATGCAAAATTATACTACGAATTGCTTATTTGTACAAAAGCAGAGCTGCTTAACTGTCAAAGTAACATCGCAAAACGCACCCAGTGTATCAGACTAGACTTGTAACTTTGTATTATTTTGTGAAATACATAGATATGTGCTTACGCGATTTTCACATTGCGAATACAAAAAGCGAATAATCAGTGGGCATAAAGATGACAGTAACGTTTCTACACTAATCATTGTAGTGAAGATACTGATTTAGTTGTGCTAAAAAGTCTGCTTTGTAAATAGCCCTAAAAAGTCCGAAAACAAATTACGTGGGTATTATGACTTTGTAGACTGAAACATTCATTACCGAAATAACTGTAGCAATAACAGATTTATGGAAATGCTGGAATTGGATGTAGCTCGTTTAGCGTTTGTACATGTTAGGGGTAATAAATTAGGTTTTAAAAGTACCAAAAAAATTGAACCTTAGGTTTTATCGTCCGGGAATTCCTTGTGGTTTTCACGCTTAAGCTTAACTGCTTCTTATTATAATATCATACCAGCTGTTTGTTAGTGGTATTGTCTAACTTACTGACAGGGCGATTAAAACAATAGAATAGTTAAACAAAAATTAAAGTATAAAGTTAGGTTGACCCAGTAAGTTCCAGTTAACACTTCAAAATCTTATTGTATCTACCGGTTCTAGAATGACTGTGATTTGTCCGATTTGTCTCATTTTGTAATGAGTGAGGTAGACATATCCGGGATGAAATGACAGTAGTAAAACACTTGAACCTAAATAGTATTACATTGGTAACAAAGCCTACATTTGCAATGGATAACTAACTGTATTAGTATTTAAATGAGTAAGAACATAGTATAAAAATAAGAATGCTTTAAAAATATATTGAAAAAGGATTTTTTTTAAAGGAACAATATATTTGAAAAACTGTGCAGCGTTTGGTAAATATTGCAAGAGTGTCTTCTCGTCTCAATGACCTCAGTGTCTGAAGACGAAAGTCTTCAACCAGTGTATTTTACCAGTGACATACGGATCCGAAAC
This sequence comes from Pyrausta purpuralis, assembly GCA_963924145.1. Lineage (NCBI taxonomy): Eukaryota > Metazoa > Arthropoda > Insecta > Lepidoptera > Crambidae > Pyrausta > Pyrausta purpuralis. The sequence goes on from OZ001656.1 coordinate 21,218,252, forward strand.
ATAGTCTCTTACTATGTTCTTTATAAGGAACTAGCGGTCCCCCGCGACTTCGTCCGCGCGTTTTGAGTTTGCTTCCTCCCCGCCCGTAGCAGCGTCATGTTTAATATCCTTAAGCCTTTCTCGATAAATGAGCTATCCAGCACAGAAATATTTTTTCAAATCGGTCCAGCAGTTCCTGAGATAAGTGCGTTCAAACAAACAAACTCTTCAGCTTTATAATATAATAGCGGTCCCCCGCGACTTCGTCCGCGCGTTTTGAGTTTGCTCCCTCCCCTCCCGTCGCAGCGTGATGTTTTATATCCCAAAGCCTTTCTCGATAAATAAGCTATCCGACACAGAAATATTTTTTCAAATCGGTTCAGCAGTTCCTGAGATAAGAGCGTTCAAACAAACAAACTCTTCAGCTTTATAATATATTAGCGCAAGCGCACGTTGTACTTAAGCTGCGAACATTATTTTGGTGCGGAGTTATGTTAAAACTGTGATAGCTCCTAAGATATTTATTGAAATCAAATGATATAAAGGGCAACTTGGTTCTAAATGAAATGCTCGTGATGATGAATGTATTTATTTTGATAAGAATTAATACCTGTGTGTATAATACACCTCTAAAAATAATGCATTATTTTTTTACAAATTTATTAACATAAAAAAGGTTGTAGTAAGTCAACCATAAAAGATAGACATATGCTGTCGCGGACTTTATTATAGAACTTTTAATGCTGAACAATCCTGTCATACATGATTTTTGTGTAACTTAAGCGGTTTCCGCAGCGTATGTAACGGAAGCTCTCAAAAGGAATATCTTTCTCCCGTTTTCGCAACATTTTTCATGTGGTATTATGAGCCGTATCTTTATGTTATATAGCCTAAAGCCTTCCTCGATAAATGGACTATCCAACGTAAAAAAAATTTTTCAAATCGGGCCAGTAGTTTTTGAGATTAGCGCGTTCAAACAAACAAACAAACAAACAAACAAACAAACAAACAAACAAACAAACAAACAAACAAACAAACTCTTCAGCTTTATAATATTAGTATAGATTAGCGCAAGCGCACGTTGTACTTAAGGTGCGAACCTTATTTTGGTGCGGAGTTATGTTAAAACTGTGATAGCTCCTAAGATATTTATTGAAATCATATGATATAAATGGCAACTTGGTTCTTAATGAAATGCTCGTGATGATGAATGTATTTATTTTGATAATAATAAATACCTTTGTGTATAATACACCTCTAAAAATAATGCATTATTTTTTTACAAATTTACTAACATAAAAAAGGTTGTAGTAAGTCAACCATAAAAGATAGACATATGCTATCGCGGATTTTATTATAGAACTCTTAATGCTGAACAATCCTGTCATACATGATTTTTGTGTAACTTAAGCGGTTTCCGCAGCGTATGCAGCGAAAGCTCTCAAAAGGAATATCTTTCTCCCGTTTTCGCAACATTTTTCATTTCTGCTGTGGTCTTATGAGTCGTATCTTTATGTTATATATTTCCTATATAAAGCTTTCCTCGATAAATGGACTATCCAACGTAAAAATATTTTTTCAAATGGGGCCAGAAGTTTTTGAGATTAACGCGTTCAAACAAACAAACAAACTCTTCAGCTTTATAATATTAGTATAGATTACCCAGCGAGCGGTGAAAAGGGCTATGCTCGGTGTTACTTTGACCACCAGGATGCGGGATGAGACGAAACACATTGATTGTAGTATGTAGGTATAATTTGGTAGAACAAGCGAGAAATAATTCACTGCAATTCCTTAAATAGAATGCAGCGCCATCTATTTAACCGCGTTAATATTTGGGCCTGCCAATCCCATACTAAGTCGGCCAATGAATAGATTGTGTCAATGATTCGAATGATTAAGGATTGATGTCGCTATGTTTATTGCAAGAACTGTGTATCGATAATTATAGATGGCGATGCTGTGTTAACATGCTGCCAGGGCAAAGTTATGTTATGTAGTTAGTAATTGAATAGAATTTATAATAATGAATCTGTTTCTCTGGGACATTGGGAAACAGAATCATTATCTGGCAAGTATGTTATTGAATAATATGGAAAGTGAAGGGTTGAAGTTAAAGAAGGTACATACTTACTGTTTAAATTCAAAACTACTGGGTATGATACTACTTGAAGAAAGGTTTGTTCACTTTCCATGTTATTTACTTAGTAAAAACACCAAGAAAAACATTATTTATTGGTAACAAATAAATTAAACTTAAATAACATATTTTTTGTATTAAATTTAAGCTTATCTAAGAAACGCTTATAGGTAACGGGCAGATATTATTGAACGCGCGTCGTATTGTCCCTTTGGTAGTTTTAATTGTTGCCACTCTTGTCACTCCATCACGACCTTCATGGCCTTCGACGATCCGTCCCAGACGCCATTGGCACGGAGGAAGTCGCTCGTCCTTCACCAACACCATCGTGCCCACGTAAGTCCTGGTCCCTTGGAACTTCTCCATTTAGTACGCTGCTGCAAGATGCCGATATAGTCTCGCGACCATCTACGCCAGAAATCCTGTTGGAGTTGCTGCAATTGCTGGAAATGCGTGAGCCTGTTGGTTGGAACATCTTTGTATTCATAGTCAGGTAATGAGGTGATGGGCCTACCAATTAGAAAGTGAGCTGGCGTTAAAACTGAAAAATCATCTACATCTGTGCCAAATATAGGACACAAGGGGCGTGAATTTAATATCCCCTCTACTTGAATAAGTACAGTTACAAACTCTTCGTAGGTTAACAAAGCTTGACCTAAAATTCTTTTAAAAAAATATTTACAACTCTTAACAGCTGCTTCATATATTCCTCCCATATGGGGGGTGCATGCTGCCTGGAAACTCCATTTTATGCCCTCATTAGCACATGACGTCATAATGTCATTGGAGTTATCGTTTAAAAATTGATAAAGTTCTATTAACTCATTGTTGGCACCGTGGAATGTGGTACCATTATCACTTACAATTTGATTTGGTTTACCTCTCCGTGAGATGAAAGATTGGGTGTCGAGACCTGTAACCAACTCTATGTGAATTGCCTTCGTCGTGAAGCAAACAAATAATGAGATATAGCATTTGGAAGTTATGTATCCACGTCCCCTCCAGCTTCTTATCGTAAAGGGACCAGCATAGTCAACCCCAGTTGTGAGAAATGGAAGCGACAGAGTCACGCGTGATGCCGGTAAGGAACCCATTATCGGATTAGTAATTCGTGGTTTAGCCCTAAAGCAGGTTACACACTCACGCACTATCTTAGTTACCATGCATTTACCGTGTATCGGCCAAAACCGTTCTCGAAGAGATGCGAGAAGTAACTGCGGCCCTGCGTGAAGAAGTTTCATGTGGTAGGATTGTATGATTAACTTGGTAAGTGTGTGTTTATTTGGTAAAAGTATCGGATGTTTTTTATCATGTGAGTAGGGTGAATTATCTAACCGACCACCAACTCTCATTAGCCCATGTTCAATAAATGGTTTCAGACATAAAATATTAGACGTCTGTTGAATAGGTTTATTTTTTATTCGAGTCGAAAATTATTCGATTTGAATAAACATGATAAGTTTACTTAAAGATTGGTTTAACTCATCCACTGTAAGTGGTGACGTTAATTTGTGGTCCTTTCCTTTTAAATTGTGAATGAATCTAAGTACATAAGCAAAAACTCGGTTTAGCCTTTCAAGTTTAGACCATTTCTCAATTAATTCATTAATAAATTGGTTTTTTGGTAGTTCGATTGAAACATTACACAAAGGTTCACTACTTGTCTCTGGGATAGAAATAGATTCTTGACTCGGCCAATCACTGTTTGGTTTTGACAACCAGGCCGGTCCCTGCCACCACAAGGTCGCACGGATCAACTTATCAGCTGACAGCCCCCTTGTAAGTAGGTCAGCAGGATTATCACTCGAACAGACCCAGTGCCAATCGCTCACATTTGTTAATTTTTGAATATCTGTTACTCTATTTTTTATAAATAGTTTATGTTTAATAGGTTGGGATTTTATACATGCCAATGCGACATTCGAATCAGACCACAAATAAATGTTTGCAAGGTTAAGGTTTAAAACCCCTCGCACCTTATTAACTAGGTTAGCTAATAGGTGAGCGGCTCTTAATTCCAATCTTGGAATTGTTTCTGCCCGCGCTAACCTCGTTTAAGCACATAAAACGCGCACTATTATATTTCCATGAGCATCTATAGATCGCATGTAAACAGCTGATCCGTAAGCTTGTAGCGAGCTGTCGGCAAAGCCGTGCAACTCAACGGTTACGTAATCATTGATAAGTACCTGTCTAGGTATCGTTAACGCATTGAGTGCGGGCAGACTACTATAAAAACATTGCCATTGTTGATACATATTTGTCGATAATTTTTCATCCCAACCGGTTTTATTTTTCCATAGTTGTTGGATGAAACATTTTGCTATGATAAGAACGGGTGATAATAGTCCTATAGGGTCAAAAATTGCAGAGGCAATGGATAACACCTTTCTCTTGGTTAATGAGTTTGGCATTGGTTCTGTTTTGATCTTGTAAGTAAGGTTGTCACTATCACTGCACCATTGTAGTCCTAGTATTTTGTGTGTATCGTGATGTGAGTTTGTGAACATTTGAGTCGAGTTGTTTGAATGAGTGTTGTCACTTACGACATTTAAAATTGCCTTGGAGTTTGACTTCCACTTTCGTAGTTTAAAATTAGCGCCTTTTAGAATATTACTCATTTGAACAGATGTTTCAGCTACATTTTCTTCGATCTCGCCGTAATATAAAAAATCGTCCATGTAGAAATTTGATTCAATTGCCGCTGCCGCCTCTGGGTACTGAGCTCGGTTCTCTGTAGCCAACTGAGATAGACAGCGCGTCGCAATGTAAGGTGCACTCTTCAAACCAAAGCTTAGCGTAGTGAGTGTGTAGGTATATAACGGGTGTGAAGGATGCTCGCGCCAAAGAATGCACTGTAGATTATGTTGGTCAGGGTTGATATAAATCATACGATACATTTTTTCGATGTCGGCGCTTACGACGTATCTATGTTTTCGGAATAATAAGAGATTATTAACTAACTCGTCTTGAATAATCATTCCCTTGTATTGTAAATCGTTAAGTGACTTCCCATTACTTGTCTTAAAGGAAGCGTCAATTACAACCCTAAGGGGTGTAGTTGTTTTTTGGAGATTGACTACGGCATGATGAGGCAAATAATTACAGGGCTCATTCGAGTTTCGTTTAATCATATGCCCTGATTGCTCGAATTCATGCATAAAATTGACATATCTTTCTTTATATTCAGGGTTGCGTTCGAATTTAGATTCTAATGTTTTAAATCGTTTATAAACGGCAGACCGTGACTGACCAAGGGATGTCGCAGGCTCCTTTAGTGGAATAGTGACTACAAAACTTCCATCAGATCTGCGTGTATGTGTTTGAAAAATCTTTTCACATTGCATGTAATCATCATCTGGAATTATTTCGTAGGGTGACTTATTAGAGTCCCATATATCCTGGTTTAAATTGGCTTGGATGAAGTTGCATCTTACTGACCTTGGTATTGAAGCTACTGAAAATGAGCCTGAGACCACCCAACCCAGTTTTGTTTATTGTAAGGTTGGCAGCCCTACGCCTAATCGATGTTGGCCATTACAAAGGAGATCATAAAATACTTCGGAACCTAAAATCATATCTACTTCGCCTCCCTCGTAAAATGTATCGTCTGCTAATTTAAATTGATGTGGAATTTGGAAATATTGACTATCAGAAGTATAAGTTGGTAAATTACAGATCAAAGGTACAATAAAGAAACTCAAGTTGGTGGAAAATGTGGCAGTTTTGGACTGAATAGTTAGGTTACATGTATGTTTAATTTTGGTTACGTTATCATTAAAACCCAAAACTTCGATATCTATCTCCTTTCGTGGTAAGTTCAGCCTTTCGAAAGTAGACTCGGTTATAAAGTTTGACTGAGAACCTGAATCCAACAGAGCGCGTAAGGTGTGTACCTGATTATTCGAATCAATTACATTTACCTGCGCCGTTGACAAGATAACAGCCCTTTGTTGGTAGTTAAACGTACTATTAGGTTGTGTAGCGTTTAAGTGTTTGTTATTGGTATGTAAGTTAATAGATTGTGTTGGTTGCTCGTTGGTTGGTTGATGGTTAAATAAGGTTGATGGTTGTGTTGGTGGTGCTTGTTCACTCTTTGACTGAGGTGTATTGTGAGTAGGCGATGATAAGTGTAAAAGCGTATGGTGCTTACCCTTACATGTTCTGCAGTGGCTGGCTCTGCAATTAGCTAGTATGTGGTTGGCTCCTAGACAATTAATACAAAGTCCTAATCTTTTTACGTTGCGTATGCGTGTACCTGCGTTTAGAGCCAAAAACTTCGAACACTGGTTAAGATAATGTGTTTCTTTACAATAAGGACAATGATTATGCGGTACCTTTGACTTCAGGGTTGTCCTGTGCGTGGTACCTTGAGCTGGAGTGGTGGTGATCACCATAGCCTTCCTGGATGCGTTTTCCTTGACGTTAGTCTGTTCGCTTGACTTATCCGAATCTAGGGATTCCATCAAAAGAAAAAAAAAAAGTGGGTAGTTGAAGTGTAAACACATATCTTGATTTGCTCCATATTATTTTAATTAAAAACATAGTAATTAAGCACTGAATATAATTCAAAATAGCACAAGGTGACAAAAAGCAAGTGATTAAGTGATATTTATAAACAAAATAACACAACTAGTTTTATAGATCACGTACGCGACCGTTGCAGCGTTCACAAATCCACAACTCAAAATGCCTGGCGGCAAATATGGAAACTGCAGCGGATGCATGCAGGCTATACCGGACCGCTGCTTCCTGACCTGCAGCGCGTGCAGTATGCACTATGATTTGGAGTGCGCGGGAGTATCCGAACAGCGCTTCTTCAATACTTTGACCGGTGAGCACAGGGCTGCGTGGAGGTGCGTGACGTGTACCAGCAAGCAGCCAAAAAAGGACAACACAAATACGCCGGTGCGGGCTGCGGAGGGCGGAGTGACCATGAGGCGAGGTGCATCCAGGCCGGTAGAAATGGACGCGTCTTCCCTCGACGACACGGCGCTCAACATGTCTGTCGAGCTGACAGACTTTCAGTTGTTCGTCTTGGAGTTCCGCCAGTTTCGAGAGGAGATGCGGGCCGAGATGAAATCGACCCAGGCCAGGCTCGAAGCTCTCAATGATGGCATGCTGGAGCTCTCCGGCCGTGTGATACGCTGCGAGGGGCGCTTGGGCGACGTCGAGGGGCGCGTGCGGGCGCTCGAGATAGCCGCCAGCACCGCCAGCGTCGCCGTCGGGGCGCGCATCGACGCCGTAGAGTACCGACTGGACGCTGCAGATCAACGGCGAGCAGCGACCGAGCCGGGGGCCGAGGCGGGCGCCGTCGCGGGGCTGGAGCGGACCGTCGCGGAGCTCAAGCTCGAGCTTAACGACCGGGAACAGGAGGCGCTGCTGGCGGACCTCGAGATCGGCCAGCTCCCGGAGCAGAAGGGGGAGAGCGTCATGCACGCCGTGCTGGTGCTGGCCGGGCGCCTGGGCGTGCCGCTGGAGGAGCGCGACGTGGTGTTCGCGGAGCGCGTGGGCGCGCCCCCGGCGGAAACCGGCGGGGCGCGCGCGCGCCGCGTCGTGGTGCGCCTGGCGCGCCGCCACCTGCGCGACGAGCTGCTGCGCGCCGCGCGCGTGCGCCGGGGCCTGGTGGCCGAGGGCGGCGGGTGTTCGTGAACGAGCGCCTGACGCGCTCCAACCGCCAGCTTTTTCACCGGGTGCGCGAGGAGTGCCGCCGGTTGCAGTGGCGTTATTCTTGGACCAGACGGGGACACATCTATGCTCGCAGGTCTGACGGGGCGCCGGTATGTCATTTTCGAGGGATGGGTGACATCGAAAGAGTGTTCTCTCCCTCTTCTACTGCCTGCCAACCCGGATCCTAAAACAAATTGTAATTTTAATAATGCTGTATTGGATTTTAAAAGTGTCTTTCATATTCACTTATGGACAATGTTTAATGACTTACTAGTGCTCTTGTTCAACAGTCTAACTGTATTATTATTGATTCTTTCAATGTCATGCTGTTCACTTGCCAATGTTGTAATTCTGTGTCACTGCATCTGTATGATCCGTTCTGACCCCGCCAAGCTGAAACAAGGTATATTTTTTCATAATAGTTTCCAATTCTATATTATTAACAATTATTATTTCTATTTAATGTTACTAATTATTTATATTTTATTATACACAATTTATACTTTTATATTTGACATAATTAAACATATCAATACAAATTACTCACACACTTGTTTAATTGCACACGCTGACATTAATATTCACAAGATAACAATTTTTGCAACAAAGAAAACTACAATCATACCATCTGCACACTGTGTTTTAATAAACTTACCTCTGTCCCAGGCCTTGGGCTGAAAAATTTGATAGTTGGCTTATTTAATGCCGGGTCTTTAGGCACTAAACACGAGGAGTTTATAGTGGCGATGGGGGAGGAGAATCCGGACATCATGGCTATAAACGAAACATGGATGGAAAGTGAGGATGACTGCAGGGCACCCAGATTGCCAGGCTACCAGCTGAGGCATGTGCCAAGGCCGAACTGCATTTCAAAAGATTGTGGTGGAGGGGTCGGGTTTTATATTCGTCGAGGTCTTAATGCTAGGCTGCGCCAGCATCCTAATCCTGAGTCTGCCATACAGCAGATGTGGTTATCAGTGCGCCTGATGAATCATGAAATCATTGTTGGAACGGCTTACAGACCCCCGTGGCAAGGCGTGGACCTATTTCTTGACGGTGTTACTGAATCTGTAGCCGCCTTCTCGGGAGTAGACGGCATAGTGCTGGTGGGAGATTTTAACATGGACCAGCTGAACGTAGGCAGTAATAAACACAGGCTTTTAAATCAATTTACACAATGCCTAAACCTAAAGCAGCTGATTACAGAGCCCACACACTTTACTAGCCACAGCAGCACCCTAATAGATGTGGTCTGTACTGATATACCGGCAGTGCAAGTGAAGGTAAGATATTCACCTGATTTAGGAGCACATGCGATGCTTTTGGCAGAGCTGAAACTAAAAAAGGAAAAGGCCAGCCCCTGCTGGGTATCATATAGGCCACTGAAGAGCATTCTGCCCGAGAGACTGGTTGCAGACCTTGATGTTATCCAGTGGGAGGGTCTCAATAGCATTGAGGATGTGAACTGCCTAACAAAAGCTTTTACTCTCTGTGTTCGTGGCCTCATGGACCTGCATGCACCGCTGAAGACAAAAAAATTCAAGCATCCACCTCACCCATGGATAACAGATACTATTAAAGAAATGATGAGGCTCAGGGATAAATATCATAAACAATATAGACTGCAGGGGACTCCATTGCTCAGAGACAGCTATAGGGAAATGAAGCAAGTTGTGATAAGAGCAATCGAACATGAAAAGTCCTGTTTCTTTACCTATAACATCAATAATAAACTTAGTGATCCAAAAAGGTTATGTAAAAACCTTAAGGACTCGGTGCTTCCAAACAAAAAATCCAACACTGAACTGCCGATAATATTCAATGATCCTGATACAATCAATTCATTCTTCCTTAATGTTCCCAGTGCTGGCGAGTTCACCATCTCACAGCTGACTTATTTTGAGTACCATAGAATTGATGGCTCTGCTACCTTCTCTTTGCAAACGGTGGGGCAGGAAACAGTTATGAAAACAATCAAAGGACTGAAATCAAATGCTCTGGGGAGTGACGGAGTATCGTTGGATATGTTGCTGCTGACCCTCCCACACTCACTGGCTACAATCACAGCCATAGTCAATCGCTCTATAATGGAGAGTCAATTCCCCGATGAATGGAAAGTGGCCATTGTCAAGCCTCTGCCTAAGTCTGGCCACCCAACATCTCTGCAGGAGCTTCGGCCAATAAGTCTTCTGCCATGTGCATCTAAAGTGTTGGAGAGAATAGTATGCGACCAGCTGACCAGCTACCTAGAGAAAAATAATTTGCTTCCATCTCTGCAGTCAGGCTTTCGCAAGGGATTTGGGACGGCCACGGCCCTGGCGGATGTTGTGGACGGCCTTCTGTCAGCCAAAGACCGGGGACTGGTCTCAATCCTGCTACTACTCGATTTTTCACGGGCGTTTGACTCCATAAGCATTCCCCTGCTCCTATCTAAGCTGAGGTACTTTGGCTTGGACACTAGCACGGTAAAATGGTTCCACAGTTACTTGACTGATAGACGTCAATATGTGGAGCTGAAAGGACCTGATGGCACTATACTGCAATCTAAACAGAGAACTGTTAACAGAGGAGTGCCACAGGGATCAATTCTGGGGCCTATCCTGTACATTATCTACAGCGCAGACATCACAAAATGTATCAGATATTGCAGGTACCACATGTACGCTGATGACATACAACTGTACCTGCCATTTGCCACTGCAGAATGTGAAGATGCTGTTACCAGGATCAATGATGAGCTGCAGCGAATAGTGGACTGGTGCTCTGCCAACGCACTTACATTAAACGCTAGGAAGACAAAGGTTATGGTTGTTGGGACGGTTAAGAATTTGGCTAAACTTGATAATGCTGCAATTCAAATAACAATAAACGCTGAACCAATTGAAAGAGTGGACAGGGCCAGGAACCTTGGCTTGATTTTTGACAGCGACCTCAGATTCGAGAGCCATGTTGCAGAATGTGTAAAGAATTGTTTCTACAGACTGAGACTGCTGTATAAAATCAGACCTTATTTGTGTGAAAAACTGAGAATAGCATTGTGCGAATCGCTAATTCTTTCAAAACTCAATTACTGCGACACAGTATATGGTCCATGCTTACTCGCAAGGTCTGCAAAGCTCATCCAGTGGGTGCAAAATGCATGTGCTAGATTCTGCTTTCACATTCCACCACGGACTCATGTCACGCCATATCTTAATGCAGCAAATATATTAAAAATGGAAGCACGCCGAAAACTACACCTAGCAACATTGCTATTTGGAATAATAAAAACCCATAAACCTGCATATTTGGAGGAAAAGCTGCTTTGGGCATGGGGTGGGAACGGGCGGGGGAGAAGAGCGTGCACGCCTGTATTTCTGACTCCCCGTCATCGCACAGTGACCTTCCGGGGATCTTTCCGATTCGCCGCCACGCGATGCTGGAACTCCTTGCCCCCCCCGGTGCGCGCCCTGAAAGGGAAAAAAACCTTTCAGTTAAAATGCAAAAAGGCCTTTCTCTCAAGCCAACAAGAAGAGGCAAAAAATCATACGTGATTCGGTTCGGTGATTTCGGGTCGTACGTGGGGGCATGGCAAGATCCACGCACCAAACAGGAGGCTAGATCGCTTTCTGTTTCTTTGTTCAGCCGTGCTTCTAATTTTTAACTCGGCTACAAACTGATATTAATTTTGAATCTGGGGTGTGGTTTTTCAACAAAGCGAAACGTGGCGATTTCGTTCAATTTTTTTTTTTTGGTTAGGTGTGGGTTGCAGGGCGGGTCTACTTATTTGACAGATACAGATAACAGATACTAGGGTTGGAACGCACGCCCGCGCGACCGGTACGAGAGACCGGCGAGATGAGGGCGCTGCAAGCGCAGCTAGTACTGTAAATATTTTGTATTTACAGTACTAGCCTTATTAAATTGTTAAGAATCTTTTAATTTTAATATAATATGATAATTAATGAATAAATGATTTATGTATCTTATTTAATTGTAATAATGTAATCTTTTTTTGTGTTTTGTTGTTGTTTTTTTTTTTTGTTTTTTTCTATTTAAGTGTGTATTTACACCCAGTGCCCAGGGGTTCCCGCTGAAAATCAGTGTCGTGGCATGCTTACCATCTGCTGTCACGACATATACTGAGCGGGGACCTTTTTGGCACACCTAGGCGCTTTGTTTTTGTTTGTTGTTTTTTTAATTTAATTTTAGTTGTTTTTAATTGTTTTTTTTTTATAATTTATATAATGTAATTTGAATGTAATGTGTGTCAAATAAATAAAAATTCAATTCAATTCAATTCAATTAAAAATTCAATTCCATTCAATTCAATTCATCAGGTCGGCGCGTGATCGCAGAAATTGCTTAAAATCCTGTAACGTAGGCAATTCACGAGAGTTAGATCTTTCCTCCCATTTTCGCTGTATAGATTTAACAAGCTTGGAGCTAATTAAAAATATAAGTAGGACATCCCAATTTTCAGTGTTTAATTGCAGATTGTTTAAGGTCCTCAAGTGTCTAGAAATGCTATCAACTAAGATTCTCAAGGCTGATGCCGTTGCTGGGACGTTATCAATATTAAGAAGGGCTCTCAAGTGATTAGTAACTAATATTTTAGGATTATTGTAGCGTTCACAAAGTAGGGACCAAGCAATTGGGTAACTATCTTCACTATACTCCAATGAAGCTATAACGTTAAGTGCGCCGTCCGTTAAACAGCTTCGCAAATATTTTAATTTATGAATTGGTTATTCATAAAGATGAAATAAGAAACCAAAAATTTGCGCACGGGCGGGACTTGAACCAGCAACCTTTTGGCAAACCGGGCCAAACGCTCTTACCAATTGAGCTACCGTGCTGTTAGTCCGACCCTGCGAAATTTGTGGTTTCTTATGTAAACGTCAATTGCGTGACGCTTAGCGCCATCTAGCCGTCTGTTTATGAAACAGATGGCCCAAGCAGTTATTCTTTACAGAATAAATTCAACTTGGAAATTGATGTCGCTTCGCTATCTAATGCTTTAGAATGTTTTTAACACTCACAGTGTCATATTTTTATATTCATGAAGATGAAATAAGAAACCAAAAATTTTTTTTTGCGCACGGGCGGGACTTGAACCAGCAACCTTTTGGCAAACCGGGCCAAACGCTCTTACCAATTGAGCTACCGTGCTGTTAGTCCGACCCTGCGAAATTTGTGGTTTCTTATGTAAACGTCGATTGCGTGACGCTTAGCGCCATCTAGCCGTCTGTTTATGAAACAGATGGCCCAAGCAGTTATTCTTTACAGAATAAATTCAACTTGGAAATTGATGTCGCTTCGCTATCTAATGCTTTAGAATGTTTTTAAGACTCACAGTGTCATATTTTTGGATGATCAAACGAACTTACCTTAAGTGAAGTTCGATCCAAATTGTCCTGACTTCGACGAAGAGATTTAATTGACCATGTAGTATGCCCTGCTACGCGTCTATTCACTCGCACACAGGTTTAGCGCAAGAAAGAGAAAGTAAATAACCTCACTCCCTCCCACGCCTCACAGCACTGCCAGCCGCCTGTCGCTCATTCATTTCAGAGCAAGGAGACCGATGTTTGAGATGTACAACATTGATTATACTTATGGTATGGGTGACGATTATTTTTGCATAAAAAACGTACACGGGAAGTGGGAAGGGTGGGACCTTAAATCTCTTCGTCGAAGTCAGGACAATTTGGATCGAACTTCACTTAAGGTAAGTTCGTTTGATCATCCAATTGTCCTGCCTTCGACTCTGAGATTTAATTGACCATGTAGATGTTCGGAGTAAAATCAATGTTGTTACAACAGAATAAGACATCTCTGTTAGTGTTTGATCATTAGAACGATCATATTAAATAACAATTTATTGTTCACGTCACCATCTTTGACATTTAGATGTACTACTATTACTAAAAAAGAATGGATGTATGATAAGTTATAACTTTCTACTATAAACATATATTTTTACTAGGAAGAAAGAAGATATTTGTGAGTTTTTATTTTTTTAATGATTAACTAAAAATATATAATTTATTTATTTTAGTAATCTGAAACTGAAATAGTTTTATTTCTTATTTTTATTGTGGCGTGTTATATAAATAACAAACATGTACTTGTAGGAATACGTATTGTTGAGCTGAGACGGTTTGCGAATTTTATAGTTTTACACACTGAATTTGGCACGTAAAACAAATGATAATTTTATTACGAGGAAAGCTACATACAGAAAACACTTTTTTGTAAGCGCATTATCTTTGATAAGGTAACGGGCTGGAAGGTAAGTCTGACAAATCGTTATCTTGTCTTGCAATTTTTTAACATATTTCATAATTATTGATTTGAAATACATACATGATATTCTATTGCTTTTTAGTATGGGATATTTAGGTATTAATGTGACTCTTTTAAAGATATACGTCCGAATACCAAACATATAAATAATATTTTTTACATTTAAATTTCGAATACCTGAGAAAACATTTGGTTATAAAAAGTGTTAGATGATTGATATAAAAGCAATTGATTGATTTATTTATTATAAGGAATGAAATTCTCTTAAGATCATGAAACATTTACAGGTGTCTATCAATGCTATTATAGCAAATAATCATATAGCATTGCTATATGATTATTTGCTGAGTTACCAAAAGAATACGAAAATTCAATGGCTTTGAAATATTATCGTTATCAGAAATTTTAAGGCATGGGTAAGTAGGTAAGTAATGATTATTTATTTATTTATATATAATTAAAAATTCAATAAGTTTTAGTTACTGAAAAGTAACTATATCAATCAATATACAATATACAATCTTCTTCAGAAATGCTTTAAGAAACGGCTTCTGAGAGCTTTGTGACTTTATAAGGGCAAACGACCGCAAATAATTTCTCCGACAGAAGTTTTGGTACTACCCGGCCCCGGCCAAATACGTTTATCTTATATTCGACTAATCGACTAGGAATGTTCGCCGAGTATTCGATAGTCGGCTCATGGTCAGATTTCTCGTTGTAAATTTACTCTTAATTTTATTGCCTGGATAACTTTTAAGGATTATAGTAAATATTCTATACTATGAGTTTTTTATTTATTTAACTATTGCTATAAATATTTAAGTTTGACAAATATTGACTTGTTTCAATATTATGAGCAGTGTCAGAAAAAATCTGATTATGATTCAGAATTAGGGTACCTATTTGAACAAAAAATCTAAAAATAAACTGATATCGTATACAAGTACCTTTGTCATATCGAGATCCCAAGGTAGACTGGTTTCATACATATTTAAAAACATTCTTATATATGGTTCATAAAAAAAACAAGAATTATTTGGATTACAATAATTAATTGACTCAAATTTTAATGAATTGTCGTATCACATGACGTCCTCTGGCGTAAGAGTGAAGGGAAAGTCCTTTAAGAAAAAAAAACATTTTTTTTTTGTAACTAGTAGGCGGGCCGGACTATCGTGCCACTAGACCTGCTTTGTTATTAATTTTAATTCTACAATTGTTCAACCATACCTTAGTAACTGGTGAATATTAAGATAAAATGTCCTTTGAAAATTCATTAAACACAGTTCATCGAATACTTTAAACATCAGACGATAAAGTTCATATTATAAGAATCTATTTTATTACTAATTGGAGCAACGTTTCCAAAGAATCGTTCCTTAGTAACTTGTGGCTTTCTGGGGAAGATTGTTGTGGAGTGGATGAATGTAATTGGGTGGAAAAAAACTGATGGTTAGAGAAAATATTTACTTGATGTAGTTTATTCTTAAATCACAGAATAAATAGTAGGAAAATTAACATGGTTTATATTTCCAATAACTCGAATTAGATAATTGTAGTGCAATTTGGGTCTAATGCAGCATTGCATTTAGGATACGCCAGTTTTTTTTTGAATATATAATAATTGCCTTTTGTTAAAATAAATATCGATAGTAGTATTTGTGTAGTAAAAAAACATGTCTTGTATTTATCTCACCTTAAACGTCCCTACGTTTTACGTGTGGCATGTGGCACATGGTAAATAAAAATAACCCAAGAATATGAAATAAAATAATATTATACTTGAGAAAATTAAATTATACCAATTAATATGCTTTGTTATTGCATATCCATAAAAAACAAAAAAGGCATTATTTTCGTAAAATGGACTTGTTTCAATTTTGTAGCTACCTATTCTTACGGTATATTTAACAATGTGTTGATTAGTTCTGGTAAGTGCTATCTGCCGGATTCTTCATACAATATGACATTTTATTTGAATTTTTCTTCGGTGGTGATCGTGGTAGCATATGTTAAAAAACAAGCTCATAGAAACAAAAGTCAATTAATTTAAGGTGACCAAAGGTTGTCACAATCTTTACTGGTCGGTGGCTGACTTTTCCAAAGATAAAGGACACAGTTTTCTCGACTCGAAATTAAGTACCGAACTTAGCGACGGTTATATGAATGCATTCATAAAAAAGCGTATCACTGTCACAGCATATTTTTCTAAAAATGTAATAAACTCTAAAACAATGGAATACCGCGGACACCTTCATAAATCTAATATGACGGTAGTACTATATTGATTACGGAATTTGATAAGATAAATTTCAAAACAATCACGGTTTCCAGCTAGTTGTTATTGCGTCGGTAAATAAAATCTAAGCTTTACCGATTTATTTACTGAGAAATTGATTAAATCTTAGTTGGATTTCAAAACTAAATACGTCAAATTTTCCACCATTCAGAATTATACATATGCCAGGTATTGAGCAAAGCTCATTCTCATTTTTATCATAGCTGTTAAAATTAAAAGCAAAAAATGGGGTTTTTATATGGACCCAACCATATTTTGGTACGTACTGGGCAAGCTTACAGCTTGCTTGCTTGTTATTTATAATCAAAGGGCCAACCACAAGCTAAATAGTTATAGGTATAAGCAGAAAGCAGAAATGTTTATAGAAAACTGCTTTCTAAAAAGTAAATTGTTATCTTTTTACACAATCTATTAAATTCGATATGTTAAGTACTATTATTAAGCAATGTTGTGTTTACCATAGCATTGTCTAATTAGACAATTTTATAGCCATTGGCAAGAAATAAGTACAAAAGAGTTGTAATCAATGGTGGATATAGGACCAAAACCACCCATAACTACGTGAGCTATGGAGGGATGCCATGCTACCAATTTTAGAGCTTTGGGAAAAAAATTAGAGCGTGTACTGCAGGTTGCAGAATACGTGTATTTATGATTAAGGTCTAGGCAGTAAAAGTGTTTTTAAATCTCTCAATTTTACTTTTCCGAGCAAAAATGTACAAAATAAATAAAAATTTATTCGATTTGAAATAAATCTGCCACCACTATTTTTCGGTACTTACGAAAAGGTACTTGGTATTATTTTATTGCTATTTTTGTTTGTTAGTGTGATGGCTTACATTATGCTCCGTTTTAATATTTGTCAAAAGATTGGCTGAGACAAGTGTTCGGTCGTGGTTTCGCCACGAGTGGAATACGGTAGCCTGTAATAAGTACATATGTACGTACGGCTTTAAAGTGATATAACAAAGCTTTCATAAAAACACATACCTTTTTTTGGTCGGATTCTGATTCCGAGTGCGAAACGTTGAAATAACGCTGGAATTGTGACGGTAGATCACCGTTACGAAGTAATTCGCGGCGCATCATGGGCCGTCGCGTTCGCACAGATAGAACATACCCAGGCAGGCGCCTGTTGGGCCGGATGAGTGCGAGCGAGGGCCGCTGCTTCATACTTAGAGGCCATGATGGCGCATCGTCAGCGCTGCTTAGTATGTGGAATTATGCATGAATGCCTTTGGCTGTAATTTATTGTTAGCACTAAAGCCGAATTGGCTGTTACTGCACTCAACTTGTTCCCCTTTTTTCGAAATGAAAATGAGGGTAGGATATTGGAAGCAACGCATACCAAAAGTCTTAGCTGAGATCAAAAATGATCTAGATAATTAGGACTGGCTGACCTCGCGTGTCAGCTCGGCCGGTATTTGCTACAGATCAATATCGCGTATTGATTCGGAGCGGAAAATGCGGACTGGCTAGCATCGCGTGCTAGCTCGGCCGTGAAGCGTAAAGCATGCATGGTGCAGCCACGCTGGGTAGTGCGTTTTACTTCACATTCACTTTATGAATATACTTTATAATACGTATCATTAATATATATAAGGTAAGTTTCGTTTATCACGAAATAAAAACTTAACGATTTTATACTGTGGTTACTGCGTGCGTTGTAACGGCGCGCGCGCACGGACACGAATGAGCGACAGGCGGCTGGCAGTGCTGTGAGGCGTGGGTGGGAGTGAGGTTATTTACTTTCTCTTTCTTGCGCTAAACCTGTGTGCGAGTGAATAGACGCGTAGCAGGGCATACTACATGGTCAATTAAATCTCAGAGTCGAAGGCAGGACAATTATATTCATAAAGATGAAATAAGAAACCAAAAATTTGCGCACGGGCGGGACTTGAACCAGCAACCTTTTGGCAAACCGGGCCAAACGCTCTTACCAATTGAGCTACCGTGCTGTTAGTCCGACCCTGCGAAATTTGTGGTTTCTTATGTAAACGTCAATTGCGTGACGCTTAGCGCCATCTAGCCGTCTGTTTATGAAACAGATGGCCCAAGCAGTTATTCTTTACAGAATAAATTCAACTTGGAAATTGATGTCGCTTCGCTATCTAATGCTTTAGAATGTTTTTAACACTCACAGTGTCATATTTTTATATTCATAAAGATGAAATAAGAAACCAAAAATTTGCGCACGGGCGGGACTTGAACCAGCAACCTTTTGGCAAACCGGGCCAAACGCTCTTACCAATTGAGCTACCGTGCTGTTAGTCCGACCCGCCCGTGCGCAAAGTTTTGGTTTCTTATTTCATCTTTATGAATATAAAAATATGACACTGTGAGTATTAAAAACATTCTAAAGCATTAGATAGCGAAGCGACATCAATTTCCAAGTTGAATTTATTCTGTAAAGAATAACTGCTTGGGCCATCTGTTTCATAAACAGACGGCTAGATGGCGCTAAGCGTCACGCAATTGACGTTTACATAAGAAACCACAAATTTCGCAGGGTCGGACTAACAGCACGGTAGCTCAATTGGTAAGAGCGTTTGGCCCGGTTTGCCAAAAGGTTGCTGGTTCAAGTCCCGCCCGTGCGCAAAAATTTTTGGTTTCTTATTTCATCTTTATGAATATAAAAATATGACACTGTGAGTGTTAAAAACATTCTAAAGCATTAGATAGCGAAGCGACATCAATTTCCAAGTTGAATTTATTCTGTAAAGAATAACTGCTTGGGCCATTTGTTTCATAAACAGACGGCTAGATGGCGCTAAGCGTCACGCAATTGACGTTTACATAAGAAACCACAAATTTCGCAGGGTCGGACTAACAGCACGGTAGCTCAATTGGTAAGAGCGTTTGGCCCGGTTTGCCAAAAGGTTGCTGGTTCAAGTCCCGTCCGTGCGCAAATTTTTGGTTTCTTATTTCATCTTTATGAATATAAAAATATGACACTGTAAGTGTTAAAAACATTCTAAAGCATTAGATAGCGAAGCGACATCAATTTCCAAGTTGAATTTATTCTGTAAAGAATAACTGCTTGGGCCATCTGTTTCATAAACAGACGGCTAGATGGCGCTAAGCGTCACGCAATTGACGTTTACATAAGAAACCACAAATTTCGCAGGGTCGGACTAACAGCACGGTAGCTCAATTGGTAAGAGCGTTTGGCCCGGTTTGCCAAAAGGTTGCTGGTTCAAGTCCCGCCCGTGCGCAAAAATTTTTGGTTTCTTATTTCATCTTTATAAATATAAAAATATGACACTGTGAGTGTTAAAAACATTCTAAAGCATTAGATAGCAAAGCGACATCAATTTCCAAGTTGAATTTATTCTGTAAAGAATAACTGCTTGGGCCATCTGTTTCATAAACAGACGGCTAGATGGCGCTAAGCGTCACGCAATTGACGTTTACATAAGAAACCACAAATTTCGCAGGGTCGGACTAACAGCACGGTAGCTCAATTGGTAAGAGCGTTTGGCCCGGTTTGCCAAAAGGTTGCTGGTTCAAGTCCCGCCCGTGCGCAAATTTTTGGTTTCTTATTTCATCTTTATGAATATAAAAATATGACACTGTGAGTGTTAAAAACATTCTAAAGCATTAGATAGCGAAGCGACATCAATTTCCAAGTTGAATTTATTCTGTAAAGAATAACTGCTTGGGCCATCTGTTTCATAAACAGACGGCTAGATGGCGCTAAGCGTCACGTAATTGACGTTTACATAAGAAACCACAAATTTCGCAGGGTCGGACTAACAGCACGGTAGCTCAATTGGTAAGAGCGTTTGGCCCGGTTTGCCAAAAGGTTGCTGGTTCAAGTCCCGCCCGTGCGCAAAAATTTTTGGTTCCTTATTTCATCTTTATGAATATAAAAATATGACACTGTGAGTGTTAAAAACATTCTAAAGCATTAGATAGCGAAGCGACATCAATTTCCAAGTTGAATTAATTCTGTAAAGAATAACTGCTTGGGCCATCTGTTTCATAAACAGACGGCTAGATGGCGCTAAGCGTCACGCAATTGACGTTTACATAAGAAACCACAAATTTCGCAGGGTCGGACTAACAGCACGGTAGCTCAATTGGTAAGAGCGTTTGGCCCGGTTTGCCAAAAGGTTGCTGGTTCAAGTCCCGCCCGTGCGCAAATTTTTGGTTTCTTATTTCATCTTTATGAATATAAAAATATGACACTGTGAGTGTTAAAAACATTCTAAAGCATTAGATAGCGAAGCGACATCAATTTCCAAGTTGAATTTATTCTGTAAAGAATAACTGCTTGGGCCATCTGTTTCATAAACAGACGGCTAGATGGCGCTAAGCGTCACGTAATTGACGTTTACATAAGAAACCACAAATTTCGCAGGGTCGGACTAACAGCACGGTAGCTCAATTGGTAAGAGCGTTTGGCCCGGTTTGCCAAAAGGTTGCTGGTTCAAGTCCCGCCCGTGCGCAAATTTTTGGTTTCTTATTTCATCTTTATGAATATAAAAATATGACACTGTGAGTGTTAAAAACATTCTAAAGCATTAGATAGCAAAGCGACATCAATTTCCAAGTTGAATTTATTCTGTAAAGAATAACTGCTTGGGCCATCTGTTTCATAAACAGACGTCTAGATGGCGCTAAGCGTCACGCAATTGACGTTTACATAAGAAACCACAAATTTCGCAGGGTCGGACTAACAGCACGGTAGCTCAATTGGTAAGAGCGTTTGGCCCGGTTTGCCAAAAGGTTGCTGGTTCAAGTCCCGCCCGTGCGCAAATTTTTGGTTTCTTATTTCATCTTTATGAATATAAAAATATGACACTGTGAGTGTTAAACACATTCTAAAGCATTAGATAGCGAAGCGACATCAATTTCCAAGTTGAATTTATTCTGTAAAGAATAACTGCTTGGGCCATCTGTTTCATAAACAGACGTCTAGATGGCGCTAAGCGTCACGCAATTGACGTTTACATAAGAAACCACAAATTTCGCAGGGTCGGACTAACAGCACGGTAGCTCAATTGGTAAGAGCGTTTGGCCCGGTTTGCCAAAAGGTTGCTGGTTCAAGTCTCGCCCGTGCGCAAATTTTTGGTTTCTTATTTCATCTTTATGAATATAAAAATATGACACTGTGAGTGTTAAAAACATTCTAAAGCATTATGAATTGGTTTCAAACTAGATTGGTTAATAAGGGCATCAAATGTGTCTCTGAACTCCAGCCAGCTAGTTACACCACTATTGAAGGTTGGCAGGGTTATATCTGGGTACTTAACTGACTCACAGTTCGGTGTATCAGAGGTAGGTTCTGGCTGAGGTTTTAGCTGTGAATTTTCAGATACTTTAGCATTAAAATCATTTAAATACTTTTTGCCTAAAGACACATGTGTATAGTAACTGTTTTCAAATCTCTCTCTTTCCTCCAATTGAGCATCATAATCAGTACATAAGGTTTCAATACCGTCCTGTATTTTTGCGAATTTACAAAAGTTTTCACTCATTTTATGTATACGTAATTCCAAATCAAGGTACTGTTCTGCAGTAATTGGAGAAGACAGAGATTTTACATATTTCGCAAATAGAGTAAGTTTGCCTTTAACAACACCGCGTAATTTAATTAAAGGTTTTACATCGGTACTATCGGTTGATTCTGTCATTTCAACTTTTAATATTGTACTTATTCAGGTGAAAAGTTGTAATTAATTGGATGAAAATGTTGAGATTAATTGCCAGCTCACTTACAGTTAGATAGGTAGGTCCTCGTTTGACTCAGTTTGGTTTCCTTGTCTCAGAATATCTTCAAATCCCCTCGCAGGTTAGGTTAGTCGACGAAGGTGACGTCGTAATTACTGAGTGAAAGCTGCTATTCCTCCAGTAATTCTTGTGTGATTGCGTCCTTATCACATATCCCGATGACCTGTAGCTTATAGGTTTGCAGAATACGCCTGTGAAGCTGCAACAGAGAGAACGTGCCACGCCACGCGGCCACGAGGTCCGTTCGACCTTTCTTTGACCCGGGCTGAAATCACCGCAATCTCCTCACTCCGATCGTTTCGGTTATGCTTAAATTTGTTTCGGAAGGTTCTTCAAAGTCGCTCGGGACTGCAGATCCTTCGATTTTTCGGGGTCACCAGTGTTACTTTGACCACCAGGATGCGGGATGAGACGAAACACATTGATTGTAGTATGTAGGTATAATTTGGTAGAACAAGCGAGAAATAATTCACTGCAATTCCTTAAATAGATATATGCAGCGCCATCTAGTTAACCGCGTTAATATTTGGGCCTGCCAATCCCATACTAAGTCGGCCCATGAATAGATTGTGTCAATGATTCGAATGATTAAGGATAGATGTCGCTATGTTTATTGCAAGAACTGTGTATCGATAATTATAGATGGCGATGCTGTGTTAACACTCGGTATTTCTCTACGAGGTTGAATCAGAAATGAGGAAATACGTAGAAACTAAGGTCGTTACCTTAGTTTCTACGTATACGTCATAGCCCTGAGAATATGTTAGCTCAAGTGGCAATGGGCAGGGCACATAGCGCGAAGAACTGATGGCCGTTGGGGTAGTAAAGTTCTAAATAGGAGACCCTTCGACTAAAGACGCAGCGTAGGACATCCACCGACAAAATGGACAAACGACCTTGTAAAGGTCGCAGGACCAAACTGGGTGCAGACCGCTTGTCATCGGTGACTGTGATTATGATCATGGTAATGAAAAACTGTACACAAAGATGTGAAGTAAAACACCATATAAGTTAATTTTATAATATCTTAACGAAGCACACCTGTAAAAATAAGCTAATCTATGTATTTATTCTGTCCTAAACACTTCAGTTTGACATAATTTAAGCAAATATAAATAAGTACAGAATTATCCAAGTCTTTACTGTACTGTACTTATATATACATACACACAGGCTGTACTGTGATAAATATTTATGACATAATTACGTACTTCAAAAGTTTGGATTAAGCCGCCATGGCAAATTTAGGCCCACTTCGTGCGCGAACCGACAGAGACAAGTTACGTCCCTAAAACTTTCCCTAATTCTGTTCTCTGTTGCCTTTCATTGGCTTCTTATATAAACCAATCGACCTATATGAGCTCAATTTGATTGAGTTTGATTAAATTACTTTTTTCTTGCTGAAATCTATTATTTTATGTATTCATTCAGGGGAAAATGAACACAAGTCAATTCTGGAAGCGTCGGAGCTCGAACGATGATTACTTGCGTAATCGGCCCGTACCAATGCTGATACAATATTGATAACTTGAAGAACATGTATATGTATTTTCATACTGTATCCAGTATTAAAAAATAAATTTAAAAATAGCTTAAATATTTAAATACACAAAAAAAGTTTAATTGTATTTTTTATTTTTACTTAGCAAAAATACAAAGTAAAATAGTTGATAGAGAAATGAAAAGATAATATGTAACGCTTTCAGTTCAAATACCTTCATTTATAACAAATACAAACCCATGCTACCATTTCTTGGACCCACCCGCCTTCTAAATCATAATTTGCCAAGAAGATCCCCTAAGAATCCACTTTACATAAATAGTTCGGCTTGCCCACATATTTTATATGCTAACCTATTTTTATAGTTTCTGGCATAAACCACCCGGTGACAAAACAAATCGGACCGTAATTCACAATATCGGCTCACAAAGTAAATGGCTCGGAAAAGAATATGGTCCCACGTTAAAATTGTCCCTCTCCACGACTTTCGTAGTGAGATACCGTTTTTAGGGTTCTGTGTAAAAAACGGAACCCTTATAGCTTCGTCAAGTCTGTCCGTCTGTCTATCTGTCCGTCCATATGTCACAGCTTTTATATTCTGGAACTATAAGCATCACGCTGTTGAAATTTGGTAGGAAGATGTATCCTGTTAACCGCTTTACAATTCTTATACAAAAAATAAAAAATATGATATTTAAGGGGGTCTCCCATACATGACCCCATCTAACTTTGAAAAAAATATATAAGGTACATTTTTAACAAATACTTTCAACGAAAATTGGTTTGGACGAGATCGAACGTGAAGTTTTTAAGATATAGCACATTTTACACAACCGCAAACATAACTTTGTTCTTCATACAAACACTATGAAAAAACAATGTTAGGTTTGCTGTCAACAAAATATTGTGATGTTTTACTAAGTGGGAGTAAGTGGATTCCCTAATTCAGTTAAAGTTGGCACGGAACTCTCAGTGCGCGAGTCCGACTCGCACTTGGCCGGTTTTTATTAATAAAAAAAACGGTCAAGAATCCCGTGGTTCGAAATTGAGATTTTATTTGTGCTTTGGTAACATTAAACTAAATTGATAGCATGTAACAAAGTATGAGAAGGTTTACCATGATGTTGACTGTTGAAAATGTTTTTAAAGTAACGATCGTTACCTCGTCACGTAGAACTTTTAAAAAGTCATATTATTTATATCAAAATTGTAGTGCACAAAAATTAAAAATTATAATAATTATGAACTATAACCAAACACAATTGAGTTTCCCACGGCGATATCCCGTCTTTTACAGACACTGTTTTGTATTTTAGTAGTACCTGAGCGAGTTTTAATGCTAATATTCACATGGACCTCCCGTTTGCAGTGAAACGCAAAAAACCGATACCTGTTTTTGAATGATCCAGTAATGCCATTAAACTGAACCAGATTCAACTTTTAAAATGTCAGTTTGCACAAACACAGCAATTACCATAGCAACGCCGTAAAAGAAAGAAAGCGAGAAAGACATGACTCTGGCAGTTTGGCAAGATTCGGGAGATGATAGGAGTCAGTTGACGGACTACTGTACCTGCCAAAAACTCTCGTGTTACACACAGATTCTTCTGCGAGATCCAGTAGAGCAGTGATCCCGCAGAACTGGACTGCCGTTGGAAACGGCCCCAATAAGGATCCACGAACACTTATTTGAAAATTCAATTACCTCGAATTCAGTTACTCTTTGATTCGCTTTAAAATGATATTTTCGTAATGCAAAATGAGGACAGTTCCGAAAGGAAATACAAATGTTTGCATTAAAATTTAACTTGCTGAAAAACCGAGCGGGCAAAGTGAAGTGAAATCAATTCACGGGAATTGTGTTCATAAAATTGAGTTCATTATACAAACATTATTTTGTTATTTCAGTCTCAGCTAAGACATTATTGTAGAGTTGTATTAAGTAACTTCAAAGCGGTAGCAATCGGCGTGTCTGTTTGTATAGCGAGACTAAGCAATTTGATCACCATCATTATGTCCAACATAGCTGAACATAGACCTCCCCCACAGTTTTTTACAATGACTAGTTGCAAGTGGGCTGCATCTAATGTGCTCCTGCGATCTTTAGTAGATTTTTCAGTTCATCTAACCGAATGACGTTCTACGCTGGGCCAAAAGTTTGTTCTCTCAAAGATTTCAGCGAACTATTTTGACATCACATTCGATAAAATATGGCGTTTGGTAATTCCTCCTAATGAGAAGCAAGTAATAAGGACCAGTATCAAAAGTTATGCCATTTATGAGGCCAAGAAGGAAAGTGCATTTATTTACTTGTCCATTTTTGCTATTCATTTGATTTTTAAAACCCTTCTGGCATAGTCCTGTAAAAAGTAGTAACCCTGAGTTATAATAAAGTAATAGACTAGAGGCCTAAAACCCGATACTCACTGCAACTTTTGGCGTCGATGCAGTCGCGCGTTTTGAAAACGTGCTTCAGCATCGCGAATCACGCAATGAACAGATTTAATTTTAGCGTTTGTATCGATGTAGTGGTTAAATTGCATAATTAGTAAATTTCTAGCTTCTGCATCAATACTGTGTCGATGCTAACGCGCGTTAGCATTGCGACTGTATCGATGCTAAAAGCAGTGCAGTGTATTAAGGGTCTAAGACCCTAGACGTCTCGTGTGGTTACTATTTTTGACACGTCAACCAACTGTGGTTATACTCGTATAACCGTCTGTGACATGGAAAGGTTAATGGCCTCGTTAATTTTGACCCCACCTTTTATCAGCCTAACGAATTTAATAAGATGGTATTTTGTGTTATGAAATTAATTAAAATGTATACTTATTGTTTTCTTGTAAAAAGGATAATAATAATGAGTTCTCTTTTGGTTATTATATTTTTAATAAGCTTACTTTTTGTTTATATTTATCATAAGCTTAAGTAAGTGTGAAAAGTTGGTATTCGTAGAACAATACTTTAAAAAACAACAGAAAGATAAAAACAGCATTAAAAGAAATATAATATCAGAGATGATGTTATATATTTTCTAAGAAATTTATTTCTATCCTTAAAGTATGTGAAGTTTTTTCACCTTTTTTTTAAGTTTGTATGCTACACACATTGCCTTATAATAACTTAACATTCAAGAATGTTTTTAGCACCAAGAAAACCTTTTCTGCAACAAATACAAAATAAATAAAACACTTAAGTCACTTAATATGTGTGCATTCTGTTTTCTTACTGCAAGCTTACGTGCGAGCTCGAAACTAAAATAGGAAACCAGTAATCGAAAACCAGTTAAGCCGAGCAAAAAGCGTCTATGCGGAAACGTTGGTTGGATATTAGGCTGGATTGGAAAAACATGAAACTGGAAATGTTTGTGAAAGCCATATTCGTGGCAAACCGTACAATACGCATTGCGACTGCAAACGGAAAATTGATAGTCGTTAACTCAAAAAGCAGAGAGCTCCATTCCGTCAGAAAGTCTAAACATTTATCAACTCTGTTTATCCCTGTCGCATACGCCATTTTACAGTATCAGTGATTGAGACAGGAGATCAACAAATTATTCATGTGTCACAACGTAGAACTCGTCTCGCAAATTCGCAACATTATAACAACTCATCATCATCATGATCACTAACCCACGCCGTTTCCAGCGACAGCGACTCTTTTCTGTCATATATTAAGTGGTGTTATTTGGATGGAAAGCTCTGAGGTGGCTAGCAAAACCGAACTTCGTTTAACGGTGTAGATTATTTTCAGTAATAAGCAATATGTATCAATTATCGATTCTTCATCCGACTCATTAATCATAGTATAGTGTTCAGTGCTCCCCATGCAAATTAA
The DNA here is from genome assembly GCA_963924145.1 of Pyrausta purpuralis. NCBI lineage: Eukaryota > Metazoa > Arthropoda > Insecta > Lepidoptera > Crambidae > Pyrausta > Pyrausta purpuralis. The sequence goes on from OZ001656.1 coordinate 21,245,702, forward strand.
GATGGAAAGGGATCATGATAAAGCCAGAAAACTATTACACACTGTCCTAATATTATAAAGATGAAGAGTTTGTTTGTTTGTTTGAACGCGCTAGTCTCAGGAACTACTACACCGGTTTGAAAAAATATTTTTTTGTTGCATAGCTTATTTATCGAGAAAGGCTTTAGGCTATGAAGCATCACGCTGCGATGGGAGCAGAGGGTTTTTGAGTCCGGAAACGAGCTATCGTTACCAACGCACGGAAGATAGCATCTGCGCAAGGAGCTTACATAATCTTTGTTCAGGATTCTTTTTTTGAACTGATTTGATTTATTAACGACAAACAGAAAAATCATCAAAGTAAGATTTGCAACATAAAAAAGTAACTATAAACCTTCCTATTCAAAAACGAACCCTATGACATTTTTGTTCACCTCAGATGACGAAACCCTAAAAATTATACTCACATGAGAAGAGCATATTTTATTAACGATGTCTACTTAAATATTCTTATTTTGTGTTATTTATTTATTTTGGTCGGGGTTGCCAACATGCATGGGTGGATACACAGACGTGCAGTCACTGACATTGCTAAGGGAATCTGCTTCTAGCAACTTTGAGGCACCTAAAAAAGAAGTGAATATGATTTTTCACCCACCGCAACCATTTGCTCAGAATGTATGGCAATCCCGTATTTTATGATTTTATTAATAAGTTTATTACCATCAAATTTAAGAGCTAGGCTTTTATTGGTGTAGTTTTATCCATAAATACTACAGATTAGGAAAAAAAAATGTGGTGGTTTCCCTTTTTCCTTACACACCAAAGTTTAAGAACCGGTGGTTTCCCGCGTCTTAATACCTAGTCAAAAAGTTTTTTCTGATATATTAAAAGGTATATTTTTAGCATTCTGCCAGTACTGATGTTGCTGTTCTTGGTGTTGGAACAAGAGAACGCATACTAACACAAAAGCTTAAGGTACAAAATACCTATAAAAACCGGCAAAGTGCGAGTCAGACTCGCACACGAATGGTTCCATATCCATACCATGTATAAAAAACATATTTATTACCCTGTAAAATATTATTAAGATTCCTTGGGGGCGATTTTTTAATGGTCGGCTAAAACTTATCAGACTGATAAATTCTAAAGCGACAGATTTTAAAAAATGTCAGTTACTTATGATTGCTGACAATTAGTTGACGTTTTCAAATTAGCCATGTTGTATTTTGTTCGACGAATATTTCTTATCTGACTATGAAAAAAACAAGACTTAGAAAACAAAACTAAGGTTGTGTTTTCCTTATATTGATCCTTTTGCGAGATTACAGAAACAATATATATATACAATAATTATTTATACACCGATTATTTTGAAAAAAGTTTATTTACATATAAGCTAAGTTTTTACGGTTTTGTCACCTGACATGAACAAAAGATGTTCTATAAATAAAAACTCCTATAACAAATAAAAATAGTGACACCGTTATTTTATAAAAGTTGCAGTTCAAAGAGAAATGCTACGGAAAATATTTGATTCAATTTTTATGGAGGACACAATCAATCCTCTGATAAATTAATAGGTAGGATTTTCTGATCCAAATGCATTTTCTTATGAACAAAATAAAATAAAACAACACAACCAACAGAAGTATTTTTGATACAGCCTATTTCACAATTTTTATACAATATGTGGCCAGTATCCTTTATGAACCAGTTATACATTCTTAATAGTTTTTATTGACTATAATGAAAATTAAATTTGTTATATTTTCTAACAAAATAAATAAAACCAGCAATGTATTGCTAACAAATGCGTCCAGTCAAAGAACGTAACATTGTCATTTCCGAAAACGAGTTTGTGATTTTGACATTGATTAGGTAATAAACGAGTAACTAAGGGTTACTATAACTCTAAGTGCAAACATTTTATAGCACTTTGTACATCACTATTACCAAGTCAAAATAACTGTGTATACTCTGTAGAATTAAAGATTAAATTTTTGCTCCATTTACACATCATCATCATCATCATTATCAGCCAAAGGACGTCCACTGCTGAACAAAGGCCTCCCCCACGGCTTTCCATAGCGACCGATCACTGGCGGTCTGCATTCAGTTTGATCCTGCGAGGTATTTTAAGGTTAAGGTCGTTTTAAGGTTTTTCAAGGTCGTCTGCCCATCTTGTTAGTGGACGTCCTACGCTGCGTCTTTGGTCGAAAGGTCTCGAATCTAGAACTTTTCTGCCCCAACGGCCATCAGTTCTTCGCGCTATGTGCCCGGCCCATTGCCACTTGAGCTTACTGATTCTCAAGGCTATGTCCGTTACCTTGGTTCTTCTACGTATCTCCTCGTTTCTGATTCGATCTCGTAGAGAAACACCGAACACAGCCCGCTCCATCGCTCGTTGTGTAATTTTGAACTTCTTTATGCGGCCCATAGTTAGTGACCACGTTTCGGATCCGTATGTCATCAGTGGTAACACACACTGGTTGAAGACTTTCGTCTTCAGACACTGAGGTAATTGAGACGAGAAGACGCTCTTGCACAGTTTCCCAAACGCTGCCCAGCCGAGTTGGATTCGTCGATTGTCCTCTTTCTCAAAGTTGGACCTACCCAATTGGATCACTTGTCCCAGGTAGACGTACTCGTCGACAACTTCGAGAGTTGAGTTCCCAACAGATTCATTTACACGCTGTATAGCTTTGTCAACGTTATCACCCAAATACTTCATGCGAAATAACGTTCTATATGCGACGTATAACGTTCTAGACGACCCGTCTGGTGTGGTGGTCGAGAAATCGCCTGCTACGCAGCGGCAAAAACAAACATTTGTGTGCATGAACATGTTTTCATTTCTTCTGTTTGAAAAATTGAGCTTTCATGTGAAGATAGACGGGTGGAAAATAGCTTTTCCATCCCTAGGGTGGAAAGTAATTTAGTTTTAATTGCTACGCTTAGACCGGAGTTAAAGATAATTGAGACACATCATATTATTAAATAAAAAAGCTTTCCATAATTTTAGGATAAACTAAACATTAAAAGCATGTTTATTATGGTCACTGATTTTTAAAATGTACAATTGGTTTAATTTTTTACATTTGCAATCAACAAATCTAATATTTGGTTACCCGCCATACGTAGTGACACTTTTTTTTTCATTTTAAATTGTCACATTTTGTTTGTCTTTGACAATACATTATTTTAGTTTGGTCGATTATTGCACAGATTATTAAGCAGGCGGAAGCGACTTGCCGCGATTTTGTTGTTCAGTAATCTTCTTACTCACTCCCACCTTTAGCTGTCACATGATATAACCTGTGGTAATTTTGGTGACAGGGTTAAGGTTGCGGTTTTCTACTATTATTATTGTCTGTGAGAAAAAGTCGATCGATATTTTTAACAATGATTTGAAATATTTAATATCGTTCGCGTTTTCTCATCATCGCATCACAATCACACAGCTAAATGTATTTATTTTTCCTCACAGTCGAAATGAAAAATAACATTTATAACTCGGGTGAAAGCATCCATTTCACTTTCGATTTATTAGCAATCTCACTCCGTTCGAGCGCCAAAAACATCTCGACTGAAATGGGTCACTTTACCCCCTTGTGGGCATTTCTACAGAAGCGAATTATTGACCGATTGGAGCAAAAAACCTACCTTAAAAATTGAATAACGTGTCTGAAAAAAATCACACGTATTTATACAACTCTTGGCCTGATGGAGACAATATCAAGAAGACCACCAGGTTGTTCATACGGACTAAAAAAAATCGGAAAGTTCAAAAACGGGCAGAATTTGGCCTAAAATGGAGTGTCCGGTTTCCAGAATTTACTCGTTTTCGTTTCATAACTTTTAAAATAATAAGTTGCTGAATCGTTCGGTGTTTTTGGTACAGGGTAATTTCTCAAATCGGTGTGCCACCTCGATTATGTATCGATAAAGTATTTTATAAAATTTGTGCTAAAACTATTGAGTGTTTAACAGCTTTCTATCGTTAGGTTTAGTAGAAATTACTGTAACTCATAACATTTTTGGGTAATTTGATGTATAGTGTTATTTTCTCAATTCCATGGATCTCAATTCCGTGGAAAATGGTGCACCGAATTGAGAAGACTTACACCGAATTGAGGTTTTACTTTTGTATTATTAATTTAGCTAATTGTTTTTGTTTATCGAGAAAATCAACAGCACATTCATTGCTATACACACATGGGCCTTAATCCATCTTTACAGATGATTCAATCAGCGTCTATTACAATGTCTTTTATGACTGTAGAGCCCTATACGCGAACGACAAATACGGCACACACTCGGCATTTAAACTGCATGTTGCCTGGGATCGCAGCATCACTTCCTAATCTATGCCGTCTCAATCGCTTGTCGGCGAGAGACTCAAACCATGCATTGTCGTGTGATGTGCAACCCTCCGCAAGTTATTTCCTCCATACATCGTAGTCATTGGCAAAGCTTTCCCACTTATCACAATCCTCAAATCTTAACAAAGGTCTTCCTACATTTCGCTTCGCAAATGCAACTTGTCCTAAAAGGATTTGCCTAGGTAGCCGAGAATCCTCCATGCGGTGCACGTGTCCAAGCCATCTCAACCGCCTTTGCTTTAGTAACGCATTGCTATAACTCACGTTTTAATACATTGGGTATGGCCAATTACAGATCTCCCTATAAATTATCAGTAAGTTAGTACAAAAATACTAACAAGTGTCTTAAAATTGACAAATTAACAATTCAACAATATTTTATTACGAACGTACCTAACATATTCAATTTCCTATTTTATGAGATTAATTGTATTTAAATATTAAATTATTATAAAATATTTTATGTGATTAATTGAATTTAAATATTAAATGTAACAAAATAAAAGAAGACATAATTTACTAACAAACATGCTGCACCAAGTAGCTAGTTATGGATCAACCGTTGAAATTGAATTTGAATTTAGAATTAGTTAGCCAGTAATAAATCATCTTCAAATCGGTGCAGACATTACTCGCATTTTATTTCATATTAATTAAGTTAGTTTTTAAAAACTCCCCACCCGGCTCCCGATACGTAACTAGCTACTATCATGTGGTGAATTTGAACTTTTGTTCAGTTGGCAGAATGATTCTTTTAGCGCTTCAATTAAGTAAAGCAATAAAGAATAAGGATAAGAATAAGATATAAATATATACAATAAAGACAATAAAGATAAAAATACAAAATAAATAAATAAAACAATAAAGATATAAATATATCGATAATAAATAGTATTGTGTTATCCTCTTTGAAAATTGTAATGTTTAAATTGTTTGAGTTTTAAAAACAAGACTGATCATTAGTTATATCGAAAAATAAACATGCTGATCAGTTTTTTTTTAATTATTAACATTACAAAGAATTATTGATATAGATAGGCACATAAACTATTAAACCGATAGACCAGCAGTTAGTTAACATAACGCTTTAGGTATTTTCCTATTTTGATCATTCAAATACATTATAATATATACACAATAGAATGCAATACATTACAATACATTAGATAATGTTGCATCTATTCTCAATTCGGTGATTCATTTTCTCAATTCGGTGCATCGTTTTCTCAATTCGGTGCTTTCTCAATTCGGAGCCTAACTTTTCTCATAGATCAATCAACAAAATTTTGGCAAATCCTTATTTTATGTTTCAGGATGGAGTAAACTTCATTTTTTATTATTTATACTACTACAAAATCCAAATTAAAAATCAACCACCGAATTGAGAAAAAAGTGCCCTTCTGTAGAAATGTCCATAACAATCTACTATTGTATGTATTTACAAACAAAAAAAAGAATTTAAGTATTATATCCGTTGTCTGGCACCCATAACACAAGCTTTGAGTAGCTTACTTTGGGACTAGATGGCGACGTGTGGGAATGCCCAAAGGAATACCCTTTGGGCATTCCCACACGTCCATTATATTATTATATATGGGAATTATTCCGGGGAAAGTGCTAATTCTCGATTGCGAAAATGGCCCTTAGTGAATTCTGATGCCTGCATCAAATAAAATTCAAGAGTAAAAAGAATAGTGCACATACCCACTGAGCGTTCAGTATATGCAGTTCATAAAAATCTATTAAACCTAGGATCCTTGGAAATATCTGTGATTTTAACGGTTCAATTTCTTTCCAGGGCTGCTATGCCTACGTAACGTCCACGTGGTTGTACCAGAGGCAGTCGAGCGAGGCTCCAGGGTAGAGATGCGGTGTCTCTACGACCTCGAACAGGAGGACTTGTATTCGGTCAAATGGTACCGTGGAGACCGGGAGTTCTACAGATATTCGCCGCGAGACGTGCCGCCACTCCGAATATTCGCCATCCCCGGAATTGAAGTCGACGTAAGTAGTTGTTTATTCGTTTATGGCCACCGGCTGTAGTCTGAAACTGGTAAATTTTACATTTCGCTTTGATAAGGTGACAACTGAATATTATGATTTTCGATTTTCTGATGCAACAAACAGCCTTTCAACATAGGTAAGATCTTTTATTTTATATACGAAAGTATAAAAGACAGTAATGTTAGTTACACCATAATATAACTCAAGAATGGGTAGATCTGATTCCATTTTTATATTGTTGGATTTGTCGCCGCCGCTAATATGATAATAACCGCACAATGGGTCCGAGGTGGGACGGGACTAGGTCAAAAGGAAGCTTGTCTATGTTTTTTTTTACTGACAAAAAAGTATTTTTAATTTAAATTATTCTGCATCTATAAAAACACAAAAATAATTATATCGAGACTGCCACTGCAACATTTGGCAAGCATCTACAGTTCTTCGTTGTTTCAAACTGTCGTTGTGTTGGAATTAATCGCGTTGTTGCGATGTACACAAATAAAAAAAACATCTGTAATTACAGTTCCGTGGAAAACTATAACGACGATTGGACTCCAAGTGTGTTTAAGCTTCGTTATCCGATTACTTATTTATAATTCGATCGATTTAAGTTAATTTTAAGGGCCTTGAGCCAGATTATAAAACTTCTTAATTTACTTGCGATGAGCCTAATTATACGTGCTACTAATATTATTCATGGGAGAGTTTGTAAGGACGGATGGGTGAAGTATGTTTGATACTTCTTCGCGCAAAAACTACTAAATGAATTTTGATGCAACTTTACATTATTATAGCTCAGATATCGGAATAGCACATAGGCTATAATTCATTTATATAAGATATGAGATCCGCTAGTATGTTATAACTGATTTTATGCCGAAAATGTTGACAAAGAAGTTTTGAAGCTTTCGGATGTGGAATGCCAAACATCACATAACAGAGTTGAATTACTTACACAGTATCAAGCTCGGAACATACGTACCTACCTAACCTAAAATACGTAATTTTAGAGTAAGATATCTAAATCTTGTCTATATATATATTTCCACTTGAAATGAGCATTTTAAAACCACTTACGATCCATCACTTTCATGCGGGCAAATAATATATATAATATGTGTTACTATGCTTTAATTAATGCCACAGACAAGAGGTAGATGATAATAATATGTAGGAGATAGAATTGCTTTGAATTTTTTTATAGCACGTAGAAGTATAACTAAGACCCCTTACACACTTTTAGAAGCGATGCAGTCGCGATGCAGCATCGACACAGACACAAAATGTCAACCTTTCAATCTGCTTTACTTTAAGCATCGATGCAGTCGCGATGCAGAATCTGGGAATTGACAAATTATGTACTATATTTTGACAACTGCATCGATACTAACGCGCATTAGCATTGATGCAGCCGCGCTTCTGCATTGATGCTAACGCACGACTGCATCGATGCTAAATTAAATCCGTTCATTGCGTGAGTCGCGATGCAGTAGTGCTTTTTCAAAACGCGCGACTGCATCGATGCTAAAAGTCGCAGTGTGTAAGCGTCTTAGATTTTTCACTGAGTAGGTATACCTCCACCATTATTCATTAATTACAAGGTGCTACAACATTTACTTAAATTTATTCAGACTCGAATAAAGCCAGGCAACTTATTCTGAACTTGACCTCTTATTATCTACATAATATATTTGCTCATAATAATAAAATATCACGTAAGTACTTTCAAGTTAAATTATAATAATATTGTAGACACTAGTGGGGTAATTTCAAAAGTTTTGAGTAGTAATATGAAGAAGTTTAAAATTAATGACTGAGCCACAAATATTAATTGTGTGCATAGTTCTACAACTATTTCACTTACTTCATACGGAGTCAATGTTTTACGTAGTGCTCTCAAACGGTCGACACTTGTCGGCTACATACAGATGCAAGCATAAAGACGCATCAGACGCATACATCGCTTAACTACCAACTTAGGGGCTTTCAACCACATCTTCGACAAACCACACAAGAATTTGCGTCGTCACATTGACAGCTAGCTGCCGTCTTTTTTTAACGGGAACTACCGTTATTTACGTCCTTGGACTTTCTTTACATTTGCCATATAGCTACTAAACTAAGTTACGTTATTATTACATAGTAGCGAGGAGCAGTTTTCTCCCAATGGCTTTATAGCTTTTGCTATATTTTTTTCACGTTGGCGGAAAACCGTAGACAAGAAAAATAAATGTTTGCGTAAAAATTTTAAAATGCGTTAATGACCATTACTTTAATTAAGATTTCTTATTTTTTGTCATTATAGATTCCTTTCCTTTGTAAAGGTACCCATTAATATTGTTTTACTGTTTATAATTTACCTTGGCCAAAAGCAATTAGATAAAGTATTCCTAATGACCCTAGCGCCATCTCTCGGTGATATAAACATCTATTGAAAGAAAACTGCTCATTGAGAGAGAAGTTACAACTGAATTTCGTACTTGCACTTTGAAATATGCAGGCAGCTGGTATATCTCACTCCCCAAAGAATCCAAACACTTTAGCATGCGCATACTATTCTACATTCCACATCCGAGCTTTCTTGTCAAAAAAATCATCATCGTACTTTCTGTTCTATTTTTCCCTATCTCTCACTGTAGTATTACAAGCTAGTGGTAAGGTGCCTAGCCGGTAAAAAAAACAACAATTTAACAGAGTATATAAATATGACACTATAGTGTTTCCGCTATGTTGTGGAATTACGCGGGGCGCGGCGGTGGTGTTGAAGTAAAACAAGGTAGTTGTTGGGTGGTTGTAACTGAACTCTCTTTATTGTACATTTTCCAAAGGTTTATATACAGGCTTTTCCTACTTAATGATACGTCACATGACATTTCTTTAACCTATGACCTTTCACTTAGCTAGGAATATTTTACAAGATAATAAAACAATGTTATTTACTGAAGGTCAGTTGACGTATGATTATACATGTTTTTTAATCGGATACATGAGTTACTTAGATCTATGATTACTTTTTTTTTAACGATAAGTTATATTTTTCATATCAATTTCAAATTTGGAAAAAAATGGCTGTAATTTACTGAAATAGAAAAGTAATTTTTATATCGCAAATTGCAAAATATTATGATTTAGTATAAGTTCAAACTAATTTCGAAACAATAAACATCGCAAAGTTAACTTACAAGCTAAAATTATAATGCTGATTGATACGAAATTAACATTTTATAATCTAAATATATGACGTAACATTTCATACATTTTTCATGCATACTTAATGAGCTATCATAAATGACATCAATGAAATTAAGTACTTGGCTCAAATCAGTTTTTAAAATATCATATAATAGTAACTGTTTCATTCAAAATTGTTTTTTTATTTATTTATCCAATGCATAATCATATATTTTATTTGTATAGGTGTACAACGAACGATAAATTAACCTTTTAAGAAATAATTGGAAATATTGAATCTAATTACAAGTTGCATTAATACTCAAATTAAAACATACATTGGTTTACTTAGTGGAAACCTTATAGCTGTTTAAACTAAATATAATATATTGTGATATGTGTGAACAAAGCCACGGACAAAAATTAGTCTCTTTAAACATTATTTAGATATTTAATATCTTCAAAGTGTATTTATTAAGTGTGCGATATATGTGGTGTGTGATATAAGTTCCATGACCTTCATCTCATTTAATTATATCATTTAACAGATATACATTTTGACAATACCATCCATTTAACGAACAAAACTTATAATTTTTCTTACATTGTCATAAATTGGCACATTCAATTTTCTATGTTTTTTTTTTAAATAAATTGTCACATTACAAATACATAAAACATTTTCATTATCCATCAAACACTTTAGGTACATTTATACTTATTTGGCGTATCTACCTATCATCTTACTTGCATACTTGCATATTTGGGTACTTATTATTTTACTGAGACCGGCCGGCTCTACAATATTTATATTCATATTATTTTTAGGTAACAGTCTTATTTATTTTATTTATAGTCAACTAATTATTATTAAAAGACATTTTAGTCCTTAATGCTATGCATAGACTTATTTTAAGGTTCATATTTTAAGATCACCGTGATCTCCAACTATTTTCACAGAGAGAAACTCGTCTACACCATGATCAAATGAAGGATCTGATACCCTTGACTGTACCTTGTACCCTTATTACACCATTTTATAACGAGTCTTTTTTAAGATCTTTATTGACCTCCAACGGCTCACACGAAGAAACCTCGTTTACATCATGTTCAAACTGAAGGATTCGACATCTTTTTGTACCTCTTAATAAATGCCATTAGTACCATAATCAATTACATATTATAAAACTCTTTAATATCCATAAACTATTATTTCCAACGGTGACGTACAAACCAACAAAATACCTTAGCATAAATGACTTTGTTTACTTATGGTTGATCAGGCCATTCGTGATACAAAATATTTCTACTAAGTATTCCCTGACTAACTATGCAATTACGTTTCCGTCATACAAACATAACCAACTTGAAGTTTCTTTCATTAATCCATCTATCTACATAAATAACAATTCCATTTCGAATGTAACTAATGTACTCCAGGTTACAAAAGATATTAATACATTCATACCGTCTCAAAATATAATCTATAAAGCACTTTACACTATAATCTTAGTATCGTTTAGTTTTTTTTTCTACTACATCCATAGAACTATATACCTCTTAGATAAAAATAAAAGTAGCAATAAAAAAAATACTTGTGTTTTTCCAAAAAAAAATATATGCAATACAAAAGTATTCGGTTCTAAAATAGATTGAAGTACCAACTACATAATAAGACGAACAAATTATATATATATATATATATTATAAAGCTACTTTACGTTTTTAGCATACGCGTATTAGATACGGCTTACTGTAGAACGGTGACGCGTTAACTCTTAAATGTATAGCTTGTTCGTAAATATTAGTTGTATTTACTGAGTCACCCCGTAAGTGAAAAATATCGGTGAAATTTGCACAAATATTTGTAATTGTAGTTCTTTCTTCATTGTTAAAGTTATTTAATTTTAACATTTTTAGTAACAATTTAACTCTTTTGCATTATTTGTTTGTTTCTCAAACGAAAAACAATTAAATTCTGACAAACTTTTAATTTCCGATGTAAATTATTTTAAATGTACTTCTTCATCACGAGTATTTAACATTTTTACAAAAAAAAAAAACATTGATTTCGAAATAATAACATAATCTCCTGATACAGAAGTTGTAAACCCTGTGAATGATTCACAACGTGGTGGTAATTTGATACATGGCGTACGATTGTTTTGGCTATCATGTGTACTCGTATTTAATTGTAATGGTAATTTTATTGTTATTGAAAGTTAATGCCAAAGTTCCACTTTCAAAGTTCAATTTACATTTATATTTTGTTAAAAACTCTTGCCCTATAATACCGTCTACACTCAAATGTAATGTTTTAAATACATGAAACTAATTGTGTAGTCGCTGTTGCTCGAAGTACGGGCGGAAGGGCACGACGTGACGTCACCGTCAGTAAAAGTCCAAAGTGCGAAGATAGGAGTTTATTCCGCAGTCTTGAGGTACAAAACAGGGTTCGGACCGAGCAGCGAAAAGATCCGAGCTCAGTGCCTTACAGATTAAAATATATGGAATTACTAGATGCCCAAGATGGTAAAAACCAATAAGGTGCGTTCTAGGAACCCAAAATATCCACTAACGTATTGGAGAGACTAGATGCCCAAGATGGTAAAAACCAATCAGGTGCTTTCTGGAGACCCAAGGAATGGATTGGATTGATTTTACATACAAACTCAGGAGTACTTAACCTACGGTACAAAAACATGTTCAGCGCGAGTTACATATGATCAGCGCCATCTATTGTCAGGTAGTGGGACTAATATATGGGCTTACTTATGATATTGATTAAAAACTTAATCAGCGCGGGCTAATGTTGAGAAGCGCCATCTAGAGCCTGGTAGCAGAACTATTATATTTGTTTACATTGTTAGTTTGTAACAGACTCCCCCTCTGTCTCCGATGGTCGTCCCGACGAGGAAGACAGTATAAAAATTATTGGGCCGTATTCATTCTAGGTTTGCCGCGTCCACGCTTTTGCTGCGCTTGTTTTGGTGTGGTCCTCTTAGGACGCCCCCTCTTTTTCAGGGGCTGAGCAGGATCTGGAATCTCTGCCTCAGCTTTTGCATAGAGTCGCAATACTGAACTGTGATAGACTCCGAGAGATACTTCGGGGTTCTTTGGATTGGCGATTTCGTAAGAAGAGGGTCCATGTCTCCTCATAATCGTATAGGGCCCATCACGACGAGGTGCAAATTTTGCACTTATACCTCTCGCAGCTTTACTGACTGGATGTGTTGCAACCATAACAAGATCACCTATATTATATCCTTCATCACTTTGTCTGTGTTTGTCTACATATTCTTTTCTTTTCTCCTCCTTCAGCTCTTGAACTTCGTGAGCTTTTATCATCGTGGTAGCCAATTGTAAAAGTTTGGGTGTTATTTCTGGCACGAAGTTTTCTGAGACAGTAATTTCTTTAAAGTTATGCCAGCTGTCGTCTATTGTTTTCAACTCTCGTCCAAACGTGAGAAAAGCTGGGGAATAGTTTGTTGAAGCGCATTGTGCCGAATTCATAGCAATCGAATACAGGGCAATTTACCGGGCCAGTCGCGGTGGTTATCTCCTAAAAGAATGCCTAGTTGAGTTTTGAGATCTCGGTTCCTTCTCTCAACAGGATTCGTTTCTGGGTGATATACCGGGGTAAAAGCATGTTTAATCTTCATGCAGAAAGCGATTTGTTGCATTACTGCGCTTACAAACTGTGTGCCGTTGTCACTTATCATGCGTCTAGGAAAACCAAATCGAAGAAATATTTCATTTACAAGGGTTAGGGCACACTTTTCTGCAGTGGCTGTTTCTAGGGGGAAAAGTTCAACCCATCTAGTTGCCAAATCCTCAACAATAAATACCCATGTCATACCATTTGATGAAGCAGGTAACGGACCGAAGAGGTCAAAAGTCAGGACTTCAAAACGTTGGTTCATTATCGTTGTCTGCAATAACCCTGTGGGTTTTTGATTTGATATTTTATAGCGTTGACAATCCATGCAGTTTTTCACATACGATTCAATGTATTTACGCATTCCACTCCAGAAACAACGTTTAGCAATAGCTTCATTTGTTTTATCGCTTCCATAGTGTCCAGCAAGTGGGCTATCGTGATAAGTAGCAAGTACATTTGCCCATTCATGCTCTGGTACCACTAGCTGAGCTTCATCATTGTCTATTGTAGGATTATTTCTGTAAAGTAGGCCGTTATTCATAAAATATCCCTTTCTACTCCAATAATAGGCATTCTCACTATCATTGGTATTTTCCAGAGCCTCTACAATCTTTTTGATTCCGCCGTCTTTAAGTTGTTCCTTTCTCACGTCGCTTCTACTCCTGGTTGGCATATCTACCACAATACTACATACGCCACAGTCTTTTGTGTTGGCATCTGTGCAGGGCGGGCGTGAGAGTGTATCAGCCACTACATTCGTTCGTCCAGGCGTATATAGTATAGTTATGTCAAATCCTTGGAGTAGTAAAGCCCAACGGGCTAACCTACCTGTAGGAGATTTAAGAGACATGGGCCATTTTAGAGCCTGGTGGTCGGTTATGATTGTGATAGGTAACCCGTCTATATATCCGGCAAACTTATTAACCGCCCATACCACAGCAAGAGCTTCTTTCTCTGTTGTAGTATAATTTCTCTCAGCCGGGGTTAGCAGTCGACTAGCATATTCAACCGGATGCTCGTGTTCTCCCTCCCCCTGGACCAAAACTGCTCCAAGCGCATAATTGCTAGCGTCCGTTTTCAATATAAAAGGTTGTGAAGGATCAGCCTGTTTCAAGATGGGTGCAGTAGTAAGCAACCTTTTAAGCTCTTCATAAGCAATGTTCTGTTCCTCCGTCCAGGTAAACTTAACGTTCTTCTTCGTTAGCCGTGTCAATGGTTCGGCCACCTGTGAGAAGTTCTTTATAAAGCGTCGGTACCTAGAACAGGTTTGTAGAAATGTTATCAAATGTTTGACGTTGTTTGGTACAGGTAAGTTACAAATGGCAGAAGTTTTCTCCGGGTCCATTTGCAGTTCGATAGGAGTGATAAGGTGACCTAGATATTTTAATGACGAGCAACAAAATCTGCACTTTTCTCTATTAGCAGTTAAGTTAAACTCTCTCATTTTAAAAAATATATCACGTAGGTCAGATATATGCTGATCAAAATTGGGAGAAAACACAATGAGATCATCCAGATAAGCCAGTAATTTAACCTAATCTAGGCTGATGCGAAACCTATCAATTAATCTTTGAAATGTCGCTGGGGCATTTCTCAATCCAAATGGCATTCTTGTAAATTTGTATATTCCAAAAGGTGTGATAAACGCAGTTTTCTCCTGATCCTCTTCTCGCACCTTTACTTGCCAATAGCCAGCCTTCAAATCTAGGGCGGACATATAGGGGGTGGGTTTGGAATCATGTAGCAGATCATCTATTCTAGGTAAAGGATAGGTATCAGGTATTGTTATGGCATTAAGTCTACGATAGTCTACGCATACACGAACTGTTCTATTAGGTTTTGGTACCATTACTACAGGAGCTGACCATGGCGACGTACAGGGTTCGATTATCCTATCATCTAGCATCTTATTTAATTCGATTCTAAGTGTTTCCCTATGTGTCGGAGATAGTCTGTAGGGTGGCATAGAGATTGGAGGATGATCTAATGTTTGAATGCAATGTTCAGTGATGTGAGTTGGCTTCCCATTTTGAATAAAAACATCGTTGTACTCTAACAATAGGTTATCTAATTTATTCTGATCAATATCTAACGTATTTACAGATAAGGAGTTAAGACCAATGTGAACATCAGGAAACAGATCTAATGAATTAGGGGACATATTATTGTAATCAAACTCGTTGATATTGTTGACAGCATCTTCCATGATGTACTCGAGTCGAGGAGAGTAGTCGTCGAAGATAGTGGTTCTCGTTTGCTTGTGGGGTGGTGGAGTCGAACAAATATCCAGAGGGATCAGTTTATATCCAGTACCAGCGGCTTCAACGGGTAGTTCTGCTGTATTCTCTTCAGGAGGGATCATTGGTGGTTTGTGTATATAGGCCCGTGTGGCAGTGATCAATGATCTTGGTGCAGCTGTATTATTCGTAATGTTTGAAGAGACCAACGCCAAGTCTATCATCTTAGGTGGACTCTTGGGGTCGTTGAAAGTGATAAAATCCTCAGAAAATAGCTCGTATACCTTCTGTGGTGTATCGACAAAATGCCACGTGAATTGAGCCAAGTTCAATAGTATGCCAGCCTGTTTCAGAAACCCCACTCCTAGTAGAGTTCGGTTATCAGGAGAATCGGGCATAACAATAAAGTTCGTACGGAAAATTCTCCCACATAGTTCCACATCCGCATTGAACGTAAGGACTTGTTTCTGATGTGGGACTCCATCTGCCAGAGTGATGTTCACGTTTTGATGGTTAAAGGTCTGTCCGCGCTTTTTGAGTGTCTCATAGAGTTGAAATGAAGCTACGCTAGCCTTAGCGCATGTATCAATAAAAGCTGTGCCGTCCATTCTATTTACCTTTAAAAATTCTGTAGGTCGAACGTGTATGTCAACTTCAACTTTAACGGAACAAAAACTCAGCTTCGTGTCCGGGTCTGATTTTGTCCCACTGCATGTAGTGCAGTTGCTACGATAAACTCCGGGTGCTCCACATCCATAACACGCAAGCTTGTTTGAAGTAGTCGAATCACGGCTGGTACTGGCAGTGCTTTCTGTAGTTTGTGCTTTTGTTGGTTCATTCGACGTCAGCTTCCGCTTGCGGCATTGCTCGTACTCATGGCCGACCAATTTGCAGTAATTGCAGCGGATCTTGTTGTTCACAAATTTCTTCTTTGATACAACAGAGATTGGTTCGCCTCTTTCATAAAGTACCTGCTCTACGCCTTGAGCACTACGTAATAATTCGTCGAAACTCGCTACGCTTCCCCGAGGTACTTTGTCACGTATTGTCAGGCTCAGTAAACTATACATGAGATCGAGTTGTTGTTTCTCTTTAAGTTGCTCGGTTTTGGGTAGCTGAGAGAAGAGCATCCTTTTCTTTGCGATAAAGGTAGCGGTCTCCTGATTTTTCGTCTGCCGTTCACTAATGATCTCGTAGTAAATTAGGTATTCAGGCTTCTTTGGGGCAAAATTAGCGCGAAGCTGTTCCTCGAATTGCCCCCAAGTAGTAATCGTCTCCTTCACTCCCTGCCACCAGATTGCTGCTTCATCGTGCAGTAGTAACGGGATTCCATCTAAGGCGTCCGTATCGAAAATTCCTTCTACCTTCTTATAAACTCGGACAGCAGCTAGAAATGCCTCAACAGTCTCCGAGTTTTTCACGTCATCGTAAGTATTTTTGCATGAAGCCAGCGTGCTGCGACGGTTGTTAAGCGATGCAATAAGGCGGTTAAATTGGTCATCTGTCAGGTTAATGCCCATCTTGGCTTTCTTCGGTTGGTCTTGACGTTTTGTTGATGTCTTGTACGTTGTTTTCCGTCCGTATCTTGTGACTATGTACTTCGGGTCGTTGTTGGCCCCGTTGGTCGCCAGATTTGTAGTCGCTGTTGCTCGAAGTACGGGCGGAAGGGCACGACGTGACGTCACCGTCAGTAAAAGTCCAAAGTGCGAAGATAGGAGTTTATTCCACAGTCTTGAGGTACAAAATAGGGTTCGGACCGAGCAGCGAAAAGATCCGAGCTCAGTGCCTTACAGATTAAAATATATGGAATTACTAGATGCCCAAGATGGTAAAAACCAATAAGGTGCGTTCTAGGAACCCAAAATATCCACTAACGTATTGGAGAGACTAGATGCCCAAGATGGTAAAAACCAATAAGGTGCTTTCTAGAGACCCAAGGAATGGATTGGATTGATTTCATACAAAGCTCAGGAGTACTTAACCTACGGTACAAAAACATGTTCAGCGCGAGTTACATATGATCAGCGCCATCTATTGTCAGGTAGTGGGACTAATATATGGGCTTACTTATGATATTGATTAAAAACTTAATCAGCGCGGGCTAATATTGAGAAGCGCCATCTAGAGCCTGGTAGCAGAACTATTATATTTGTTTACATTGTTAGTTTGTTACAATTGGTAAAATACGTATTATGTTTATTATACAGTCGTAAGTTTACGTACCCCTGTGACGTGATTTTACCTCCGATTCCGTTGATGTGTGTGACCTTTGGTATGATGAACTCGTTCATAGATAATGCAACGTCACACTTTATTGCACTTAGTGACGCACCTGTGTGGATTAGTATTGTTTTCCGGTAACACAGTAAACTGCACAGAATTCATGTTGCCGTATGTTAAGACGTAATTAGTTTTCACGAAAAAAAAAATTGGGTAATTTAATCTTCTAGGTCTTCTTTTTCGTCGTTAATCTTATGCACTACATTTATGTGCTGTTTTTGTTTCTGCGAGGGGTATCTTCCGAATCGTCCTTTAGTTTGGAAGCTCGGTTTTCCTCTTCCTCTTAAGTTATTCCTTTGAGGCCATACGTTTGACCTTGCGTTATTAGGTTGTACGGACATTATAGTCTTTCCTCGATGATATTTTGTTGCGTGTGCACCTCGGCCACGTACTAAACTACCTTGTTTCAGAGGACCACCACCTTGTCTCGGGGGACCACCCCCACGCCGCACGTAATTATGCGCGTAGAAAACTTGTTCCGATGATGACGTCTTGGGAGTCATAGAATATTTTCGTCCTTTGCACCTTGTATTGCCTCTTTTAATTAATACTTGGAAATCTTTTACAGAAATTAATGACTCTTGTAATTTGTTAACATAAAAGTCTACATACGATTTATATTATAAATATAATTCTATTGCTCGACTTATTTTTTTAAGTCCGTTTTCTTGTTTTCTTCGTATTGGGCCTAGTTTTCTAAGGCTTTCTTGTAACTTCTGTTATTCTTCGTATATTTGTACGATTTCCGTCATTAGTACTTATAAACAGGACATATGCATAATTATGCCTATTTATATTTAGGTATTGTGCATAATGTATTGTAATTAAATTTGCTGACGTGCATTTATAGATATAGCACGGCGTTTAATTTTCTTGGACAGGCATTTGTTTAATTTCTTCCAAATTAGGTAGATAAATATCAAAGTAATGATAATAGCTATGGTTATAGTCACCAACGAGATATTGTATAAAGATGTCGATGAAGTCACCTGAGTTGCACTTGCGCTGTTGCCCGCACCGTTCTGAGCGATGGTGATGTCTTCTCTCTGCGACTGGATTTTTGCTGAGTTGATGCCCATTGTTCACGTTAACTTTGAAGACTACCGGTTCAACACTGTTTCTAAGGAAACAGTAGCTGGCAGGGTCGCCATGTGGAATTACGCGGGGCGCGGCGGTGGTGTTGAAGTAAAACAAGGTAGTTGTTGGGTGGTTGTAACTGAACTCTCTTTATTGTACATTTTCCAAAGGTTTATATACAGGCTTTTCCTACTTAATAATACGTCACATGACATTTCTTTAACCTATGACCTTTCACTTATCTAGGAATATTTTACAAGATAATAAAACAATGTTATTTACTAAAGGTCAGTTGACGTATGAGTGATGCTGTGTGTCGTCACACACCACAACGTTTAAAAGTTAAAAGGTAACGGACATAATTCGATTTTTAATGGCTTTGCATGCATTAAGTAGTGCGTCAGTTGAAAACTATGTTGTTATAGGTAGATATTTTGTTTCATTTGACACTCACGGTGTTACTCTTATTTATTCATAGCTTTTAAGAAAACGTTTAATTTAGGCGGAATTTGAACCCGTGACCTTGACTTGTGGTTACTTAACACACGAGAGCGCAGATTATAGAGCAATGACTCGGTTCACTGAAGGTCGTGGGTCCGAAGAAAATGACATGACCGCATTTGCTCATATAAAAGGTCACATTTTCGTTTTTCTTTAACAAGTATACAGGGTTATTAGTCATTTAACGTAAAAAGATCCGCTTTAGAAATATGATGGGGAACTCAATCTGCCAATTTTAAACCAATAGTCACCATCCAAAAGTGAAATATCTTGGAGCTATTTGATTTTGAAAATTTTAAAGAAAATCTAGATTTTTTACTTTACCAAATATTTTTTTGTTTTAAGTAATGCTTAATCTCTTATTTTGTTCCGATTTTAAAAGAGCTTACATTCTAGTCCTTAGCTCCAAACTATTAAAATCACAACGATCTGCATTCTGCATACCTCCATCCACGATATGATTCGCTTGCTATTAAATTCACTTAGCGAATTATTTTGAAATCATCTACGCATTATCAGCTATCCGTCGATATAAAATAATTCACCATATGCTGCACAAATTACGGGGAAATTCCATGACAAAAGATTCATGTAAGAAAATTTTAAGGTGTTTTTCTAACTACGTCGTAAATGTGGCTTAGGCGCTTCCTATTCCTATTCTTGCAATATATTTTTTTAATTCGTGTGTACATAATATGCTTATCACCTAACGTCTTCTAAACGACTTGACCGATTTGAATGACATTTTATAAATGTATTTTATCTGTTTCTGACTTTGGTTTGAAAAACCGAACCGTTACAATGAGTTTACGACGGTTTTACTCGCTAGCGACGACGTAAAAAAAGTCTATGGAAAAATTCAACGCCTCTAGCGGTCACTGGCAGAACAAAAAACTCCCATACAATAAGTCACGTCGTCGCTACGAGTAAAACCGTCATCGGTATCGAGTAAACTCGTAACGGTACTGCGTCCTCAAATAGTATTATCTCATTGGACTGTACAACACGCCAAGTCACACACTTCTATATTCTATGATAGGGGTGATGTTGCAATAAAAATGTTTCATTTGATGTGCTGGTAACTGTAGATACTTATGATACAGGGTACACTAATATGCCGCGATCCTCCCCAAGATAATCCCCAAGAATAAATTTTATACTGTAAGCCACCACTCCGTCTCGTATTCCCAACACAACAGTCAGGGGCACTCAGTGAGACCGACATTTGAGCCGAGCTATTTATGCTTCTGAATAAATTGATTTATACCCGGGAGACTCGTCAAGTTTCAAACTGACGAAACTTTATCCAAAGACACTTTTGTTAGTGGTACTTTGAAGCAATTTGCTAAAGACGATTTGATTTAGGGACCATTCCCATCGGGTTTGGACACTTGAAACTTAGAGAAAAACAAATAAAGTAATGATTGAATCTTTAAAACCGTACTAATGATCAAATGGACGTACTTATTTCATTGTATAAAAAGCACGTATGTGAATAAGATATTCTAACATAATACGACTAAGCCTTAATAAGCTAGGTATAAGCGTAGGCTGGACGCCTACCGACAAGATGGACAGATGACCTTATAAAGATTGCAGGATCACACTGGCTGCATTCAGACCGTTTGCAACTGTTCGTGAGCCCTATATTCAGCAGTGGACGTCCTTTGGCTGATGAGAATGGTGGTGACGATGATGATAAGCTTACATAGGGTAAACAATATCTACAGAACCAAATGTAATTGACAGAATAACAACTTCAAGCACTTACAACATGACTCGCGGAGCACTCGCCAGATAAAACATTAAAATCCAGATTAAATCAAATATTAATGAACCAATTAAAGCAGTACACGAATGCAGCTGCCATTTAAACATTTCAGGATCAGCCCCGTGTATTGTGGAGGAGAAAAACAAGCCATTAACTTTTTGCAATATATTATAACGTGTTATTACTTGTTATGCATCCTTAATAACGAGGTAGAGCAATCACGCTATGGATTAGGTTAGACAGGGTGTGTGAACGAAGTACAGTGCCTAGGTGGACAAAATACTAAAAATTAATTATCATCAGAGTTAGACTCTTTTCAGTGGAGTTGTTAAATAAAAACTAAAAACTCCAAATTAGAGAAAAAGCGTGGTCGTTTCACTCTTGCCTTTCACGCCACTGTTTATGTAACGGTTTTCTGCTTCCTCAGACCCAGTCTTTCAGATTTTTTTATTTTTATTTAATGGTTTCACCTACAACTAGTACATTTTTACTTATTAATATAATATAATTCACGTAATTAAACTTTGCTAAATGTACAGTTAATTACAGGCGAACCCAGTATGCACAGAGAAAAAGTCACATAAACAGTAAATAAAAAGGACTTAGTCGTATACAAAAAAGAACACAAATCTAAAATTAAGACAATTCAAACAAACTTTTGCAAAATTTTCAAAGAGACATCGAACATATGTCAATATCGGAGCTATGGCTTAGTAGGTTATTCTGCCTACAACTACTGCCAAATTGTCTGTGTTTTGTCTCGAAGCGCTAGTAGGGCCCAAAAGATAAGGAGACATGTTCTTGCCCCATAGGGGCCAAAATTGATTGATATTACACTAATTATTGACGTTCAAGTGGCATTTTGTGTCCTAAATTGAATAAATTATTTTTGATTTGATTTACACAATTTAGGGATAGGTGAGTGGGCACCCATTACTGTTCTCCTAAAAGGAATACTAAAAAGGCCCAACGGACGACGGGGTAGTCATTTATACCATAATATCTTCAGTTTTCTGCAAGTACTGATGTTGCTGGTACCCAACACCGAGGGAACGTTTGTTTGATAGCGGAATTAACTCGCCATGGCACAGGACCGTCACTGAATATTGTAGCTTTTAATGGAAAAGCCCATGCTACTAGAACCGGTCTCATTCTGGTAATCCTAGCTGTTTGGTCGGGGCCTGCTTATTCAAAATTTTCGCATCAACATATCTATAATATAAAATTACTTTGAACGTGCCTACTTTACATAAACGAAAGCACATGCGGTCAAGGTCTCTGCCGCCTAACCACTTTCAAACGTGTTTTTTTTATTATTATTTTCCTACACATTGCCATCTAGTCCCAAAGTAAGCTATTCAAAGCTTGTGTTATGGGTGCCAGACAACGGATATAATACTTAAATACTTTTTGTTTGATATACATAGAAAACACCCAGACCAATACAAACAGCCATCTTCATGCACACAAATGTTTTTTTTATTTATTTAAACTTTATTGTACTGTAAGTTGTACAATTGGCGGACTTAATGCCTAGTGGCATTCTCTACCAGTCAACCACCTGGTAATGCAGAGAGTTTAATCAGTGGCGGAATATTAATAATACGTGAAGAAATGTTTGTATTTGTTTGTTGTATTGTGCGGGGATCGAACCCGCAACCCGCTGCGTAGTAGGCGATTTCTCGTATTAAATTTTAGTCAAATTAATTCATTTTTTTTCTTTCTTTCTCAAAGCCAACAAAATTATCATGGAATTGTAGAGAAGGGGTTATCTTCACATTGTTTCTAATATTACATATTTCTCTATGCATTATCTGCATTGGACGATTATCTTTGCCTCAATGAAAGGAATGATATATTGATCACTGAACACAAAAAAGCTGAAAATAAATATAAATTTAGTCACTTGTATGTGTTTCAAAGTTTGTTATATAGGGTAAATTTACGCAGGACAAATCTAGTCCAGAAAATAATTAATAGATAAATAAAGACTCAAAGAACGTTTGAGTTATAATTTTTTGTTCATATATTTTAAAAGAAAATTTAAACCATTGAATGCAATCATTTCCTTAAGGAATGCCTGAATTAATTCAGGCAGAAACTATTAAAATACCTACTGAGCTATCATACACACAAAAAAAAGTATACACTCTAGTAATAAAAACACTATTTTATCGGTATTGTGTTGCGTAGTTTGGTGGTTCGATGATTATGTATATTGAAT
The DNA here is from genome assembly GCA_963924145.1 of Pyrausta purpuralis. NCBI lineage: Eukaryota > Metazoa > Arthropoda > Insecta > Lepidoptera > Crambidae > Pyrausta > Pyrausta purpuralis. The sequence continues at coordinate 21,268,992 of OZ001656.1, forward strand.
ATAACATAACAAACAATAATTTGTGGGTACCACAGTATTTTAAAGGTTGACATTGCAAGGTTTAGCTATATTTTAGGAGTTGTATGAGACTTATTATACAAGTCATACTTATTATGGGTCGTTGACCTAAATATTAAATTTCAAATAATCACAATAAAATTTCTGATGTCACTTAAAAATCTGACAGCTAAATTTACGGTCGTAGTAATATGGAGACTAAGTGTAGATTTTACCAACGTCATTAAGGAATATTCGTCGAATACAACACGATACAAATTTGAAAATGTCATCTATTTGTCAGCAATAATTGTTTTAAATTCAATTTTTAAATCGTTCGTTTTATACTTATTCAGTCGGATAAGTCTGATCAGAAGTTGATAAAATCGACACGTTTGATTTACCTCCTAAACAACTTTCAATTGCCATGCTATGTCACCCTGTAGGTAATGATGCTCATATGATAAATGCTCATGCAGATCTTCGGTATGAGCTTTATGTCGCAAAAAAAAAACGCTTTAGATGCCTTTCAGCCATTTAAAGTTGGCAGAATCTTTAGTACCTTCACAATTAATACATTAAAAGATCCTAGTGAAAAAAATGTTTCGCCATGTTAGTAACACAGGGTTTGTTTCGTCGCGATAATTATTTTTTACTACCAAAATCTCACGCCTTGATGGGCCGCTTAAATTTTATCACCTCCGCTATGGTTTCAATTCTGAATACTGGCACCGACGATGTCATAAAATAACGTAGAGCCTGTAGAACTGGCGTTGTCAATTATGAAATTTTATACCCACACGCGTTAATAATGTAACACGAGATACGATGAATATACACGTTATTCATTTTACAAAAGCATTAACGCAAATTATACGAAATCAACAGTAAAATAACTATACTGAAAGCTGAATTTAAATAAAGGAACAAATTAACAAGTTATTTAGCATTACATAATATTTGACCATTAAATTATGTACGATGTTAACAAATGTTACATTTTTACCTTAAAATATTGTTTTTTTTTTCAAATAAAGGTCATTAAATAAAAAACGAAATTATGATTTTCCCTACAAACTAGAATCAAAACGATTTTTGTGTGTCGCAGAATGCACTTTTCCGGGTTTATTGTCTTTCTAATCTTTTTGTTATTAATTATTTATGAAATGATTTTCTGGCATCTTTGTAATCGTAAGTTGGTTTAGGAACCAATTTTATTAAAATATGGCCCGGCACTAAGTAGCGCTATCTACACCTCATTGTAAATAAGATATGTTTCACTTATCAGGCAAGTGTGGTATCATATGTTATGTCATTTTGACATTTTGACACTTCATGTCAGCGCACTTTGCATTTTTTGCACACTGGCAGAGGCACGGTTGCTTTTATTTCATAGAAAGGAGAGGTTGAATCTGTCTCCTTAACTTGTAAAAGTCTTTGTGATAAATATGATTTGATCAGTAAGAAAAAGCTATATGGGAGGCTGTTTTATTTTCTTACAGAGCAGTCCCTGGTGCCACAACCTATCAAAGGCCTGCTGTACGTCGAGGCACGCCACAAAGAAATACTCTCTTTCCTCTAAGGTTTTCCTTATTTTCTGTACCACTCTATGAACTTGTTGGACAGGGAAGTGTTAGTGCCGGAACCAAACTGGAGAGTTGGAATGGTGTTGTTCGTTTCTATGATAGGAAAAATTATGTGTAACAGCAATTTCTCAAATACTTTGGACATGATGGGCAACAAACTTATTGGCCTAACAAAGTAGTACGGAACACTAAGGCTTTTTTTGGAAGCTGTTTCAGTACGTCCTTTGTGATGAGATCTAATCCTGGTGCCTTTTTTATTTTGAGAATCTTATTATTTACTCTTCAGACCTCTTCACCTGTTATTGGCGATGGTGGAATGGATGTCAGTAACTTATCAGTGTGATGTCAGTTACTACAAGTATATATTTGATACAGAGAGCACAAAATATGTATGATAACATGATGTATTATTACAGTCTAAATTTACTGGGAAATACAAAAACGGATTTCTATGTCATTGTAGTGCATTAGAAACGGCAGATCGCAGAAGTAAGCGCAATTTGTTCTCTGATAGTTTTATTTTATGTGTTTGTACTCTTAAATTTGTTTGGAACAGTACAGTACAGTTAACATGTGTTTGAATTGTATTGATTTACTAGCTATTTTGTTAATTGTTTATCTTTTTTACCCTTAAGTGTGTTTTTCACACAGCACCCAGAAAATGTTTCCGCTGAAATTCAGTGTCGTGGCATGCTTACCGTCTGCTGTCACGACTTATACTGAGCGGGGACCTTTTTGGCACACATTGGCGCTTTATGTTTTGTTTAATTTTTTAATATATTTTTTTACGTTTGCTATTTTTTTATAATAGTACGTTGATGTATTTTATTTCTTTGTGTGTCAAATAAACAAGCAATCATGCATTTATTCAGAACACTTGAAATCGTAAGTGGTATTAAGCGCAATCCTCAAAGGCTTTTACCACAAAAAAATGGTTTTCATAAACATCTCTTCCGACCCAAAGCTGTTGATAAACAACAAAATTTTATGAAAAATAATCCTTATGTAACGAACGGGAATTTCCCCTCAAAAGTACTCGTATTACCCGTTTCTTAAAAATGATTTGTTAATAATTGACGGGATTGGCATTGTAATGTATATGTCATCTTTATATTGTAAAAAAATGCAAGACTACAATCTTAAGATTTTAAGTTCGATAGATTGTAATCTGTCAATTTACTGTGAACAAGCTTGACATAGTTTACAATTTATACTTTTATTGGTACTTATATGGCAACGTAACACGAAGAATAAACATTTATTCTTCACCTACCCTGACTTACCACATCCATCAATTTAGTTGAGCCAAATGATTTCAGTTTACGTAATAATTTATTTATTTATTTAATCACCACCACACGCCCATTTTACCACTTTGGAAGCGTGTATCTTTCAAACGTTAGACTTCAAAAGAAAATGGTTAAAAGAACCTCTTTTTTATCATGTAAAAGACGACGCATGGTGCAAGCGATTTTGGTTCTTGAGGTGGTTACGCGGAGGTGACCTTGAAAGTACCTTCTCGCAGATGCCATCCAGTACAGTCAACATGGTGTCTCTCTACGTCTCATGCTGTTTCATACTTTAAAGCTTTTCCCAAAAAATAAAACTACCCAGGACACCCGATAGCATACGACACAGGGTTCGATGCCTGACACAGTTGCTTATTAAAAGTGCAACTTAAATTTTATTAAAAATATCCGAGTAGTGGAACGATTTCCGTCTATCTCCAGATAAAAACCCTATACCTAATGCTAGCGGTCCCCCGCAACTTTGTCTGCGCATTTTAAGCTCTCTCCCACCCCTCCCGTTGCAGCGTTTTGTAGACTAAAACCTCCGTCGATAAGTAAGCTATTATACACTTTTTTTTTCAAATCAATCCAGTAAGGTTCAGACCTGAGATTAGCGCATTCAAACAAACAATCATATCAAGCATAAAAAATACGGTCTTTACTTGGATTAAATCGTAACACAGTTCTGAATCATTTTTGAAACAATCATTGTTATCATGTCCAGGTCCTTCCTTCTTTTTAGTATAGAAATTGTGATATATCAATATCTACTTCTTAAAGTTATGTTCCAACTGGAAATTAGAAGAAGCTTGTTACCGATCTTTAGTTTGCTACACTGCAGTAAATGACAGATGTTCGGGCAAAACATAGTAACTATGTCTTACTCCCCTATGAGGATAGAGGAGTAAACATAGTTCCCTCCCCCTCCCTCGCCCCTGATCTAATAAGCAGCCTGAATACAACTTTCAAGGTTCTAACTTTACAAATTACTGACGTTCATACAAACTTTTAATCCTTGTTGTTAAATTTTGAAAAATCCTTTTTTAGTTGATGCCTACAGTGTATAAGGTATCAATGTGCAAAATTTCAAGTCTCTAGGTCCAGCGGTTTGAGCTGTGCGTTGATATATCACCCAGTCAGTTTTTAATTTTATATACAGGGTGTAACAAAATTAACTGCATTCCAGATAGGTGGTCATTCTGTTGCTAAAAAACAACAACTTTTTGTATGGGACTAACATTGAAATCCCAAAATTTTTCTTACTTCTCCTTACAAATCAACATCAGCTGATCGTCACTCAATTATAGGAAAGTGGATTATGTTTTTGGGATTACGATGCTGTACCCCAATCACGAACTTCTGACGTATTCGTCACGTTAGAGTAGCGAGTTTACGCAGTAAAACGTTAGCATTGACGAAGATGACGTCATGCTAACGTAAATATGGCCGTTGAAAGACACGTCCAGAAACAAGTTAAGCGATCTTTTTAGGGTTTCGTAGCCGAATGGCAAAAAACGGAACCCTTATAGTTTCGTCAAGTCTGTCTGTCTGCCTGTCAGTCTGTCTGTCTGTCTGTCTGTCTGTCGTCTGTCTGTCTGTCTGTCTGTCTGTCTGTCCGTCCGTCCGTATGTCACAGCCATTTTATTCTGTAACTATAAGCATCACACTGTTGAAATTTGGTAGGAATGTGTATTTTGTTAACCGCTTTACGATCCTCATACAAAAAAGGTTCGTGATTGCCAATACAGTTTAACACTATAGAAAATTTTTACGTACAATAAATGTCAGGTATTTGAGCTGACAAATTTAGTTTGTTTTACGTCCAATAGAGGCGCTTTCAGATGCTCATACAAATCATTACGTTACTATACGAATACTTTGACGCAAATTACTCGTGATAGGGGTGTACAGGTCTCATACAAAGGGTTGTTGAATTTTACCATCACAATCAGCCCCATGAAGGAACGTAGGTAATTCTGACACATTACAACATTTAAGTGGAAGTTAACACTAAATTTCGGTAAACCGGGCGGATCTAATTAGTTTAATGTACGTTAAACGTGATAATAAACATTTGTTTTGTACCATTTTTAGGGTTCCATAGCCGAATGGCAAAAACGGAACTCTTATAGTTTCGTCAAATCTGTCTGTCTGACTGTCTGCCTGACTGTCTGTCTGTCTGTCTGTCCGTCCGTATGTCACAGTCACTTTATTCTGTAACTATTAGCATCACACTGTTGAAATTTAGTAGCAAGATGTATTCTGTAAACCGTTTTACAATTCTTAAACGAAAAATATTTAAGGGGGGCTCCGTTACATGAAACTAAAACAAAAAAAAAGTCAAACCTATGCGTGTGGGGCGTCTATGGATAGGTCTTTTAAAATGACATAGAGGTTCCTAAAACCATTTTCCCTTAAAGTCTAACGTTTCAAAGCTAGACGATTCCAAAGTGGAAAAATGGGCCCCATCTAACTTCTAAACTAAGCAAGTGTAAATTTTGAAAAAAATATGTAATGTGGATCTTAACAAATACTTTCAACGAAAATTGGTTCGGACGGGATCGAACGAGAAGTTTTTGAGATATAGCATATTTTCAACCACCGCAAACATAACTTAGTACTTCATACAAACACTATGAAAAACAAAGTTATATTTGCTTTTAACAAAACATTGTGGTATTTTACTAAGTGGATTCCCTAATTCAAATAAAGTTGTTAGGGAACCCTCAGTGCGCGAGTCCGACTCGCACTTGGCCGGTTTTTTTAACTACATCGAAAACTCTGATGACGTGTTTCTTGTATCCAGAAACATATTTTTTACGGGGTCACAATGTCGACATCTAAAAACATCGCGACTGCATCTATGCTTAAAGTCGCAGGGTTTTAAGATTAGTAAGTGTCGTTGTAGTATGTAGGTTTTTACGATTTTGTGAACATATCTCGAGAATTAGCGGTCTCTTGGGGCACCGATTTCATTTCGGGATAAAAATCGTGGCTCTCGTGGCCCATAATTCATGTGCATGATAAATATCAACGAGCGGGACCGATATTTTTTTTTCGTGACGGAAATGTACCTATTTAATATTTTTGCGGGTAATGCTACGAAATTTTACTAATGATGTGGGCTTCTCGGGTTTTATTCTGAAATTATATATAATGATAAAAACTGATTTTGTCGGATTCATACCTTGTATACATACTTTTCTATGTTTTACTATCTTCAATCTTCGACCCGGTAGTAAAATTTGAAGCTCTTATGGTACTTTGTCTAATTGGTATTTTATGATGTAAAGTAAGCCTGTAATGTCCCACTGCTGGGCAAAGCCCTTACCTCAAGGATGAGAAGAGCCATATTCCACGACGCAGACTCAGTGAGGGTTGGTGGAGGGTTATTTGCAAGGTCAGCGACTAACCTTGCTGTCAGATGTTATCAAGCCGGCCTCTGACTAGGCTTAATGACTAATATCAACCGATATCTGCCGGGACCAACGGCTTATAACGTGCCTTCCGAGGCATGGAGATGCTCGTTTTATACGTCACTTACTTGGCAGACCAAGTCACCCATCGAAACACGACCGCTACCGTAGGTTGCTTCACTTCGGTATCACTACCAAAGCGCTACTACCACTGCGCTACGAGCATCTTATGATGTGTTCATGTAAAACATTTAATGATAAGTATTTATTTTATTATTACTCATGTTTTTACAATAATTTTTAAACTACAAAAATACTCACGACTCAAATGACAATTAGGTTAATCCAGATGTAATTTAATCTATACTAATATTATAAAGCTGAAGAGTTTGTTTGTTTGTTTGTTTGTTTGTTTGAACGCGCTAATCTCAAAAACTACTGGCCCGATTTGATTTTTTTTTTTACGATTGATAGTCCATTTATCGAGGAAGGCTTTAGGCTATATAACATAAAGATACGACTCATAAGACCACAGCAGAAATGAAAAATGTTGCGAAAACGGGAGAAAGATATTCCTTTTGAGATCTTCCGCTGCATACGCTGCGGAAACCGCTTAAGTTAAACAAAAATCATGTATGACAGGATTGTTCAGCATTAAGAGTTCTATAATAAAGTCCGGGACAGCATATGCCTATCTTTTATGGTTGACTTACTACAACCTTTTTTATGTTAATAAATTTGTAAAAAAATAATGCATTATTTTTAGGGGTGTATTATACACACAGGTATTTATTCTTATCAAAATAAATACATTCATCATCACGAGCATTTCATTTGGAACAAAGTTGCCCTTTATATCATTCGATTTCAATGAATATCTTAGGAGCTATCACAGTTTTAACATAACGCCGCACCAAAATAATGTTCGTGCGCTTGCACTAATCTATACTAATCTTATAAAGCTGAAGAGTTTGTTTGTTTGAACGCGCTTATCTCAGAAACTGCTAGACCGATTTGAAAAAATATTTTTGTGTTGGATAGCTTATTTATCGAGAAAGGCTTTAGGATATAAAACCAGACGCTGCGACGGGAGGGGAGGGAGCAAACTCAAAACGCGCGGACGAAGTCGCGGGGGACTGCTAGTATGAAATAATTGGGTACTTTATCTTACATATAAGAACATATATTTTTTTATAGCCATATACGTACCTACGAGAATGTATAGTAGCAGGGGCTCTATTTTTGAATCACTCGCTTGAATATGGCGCGTGATTTTCGATAGAAAACAAAAGAAAAATCAAACAAAATGAATCAAAGCGCAGACGTGAAACTTACTCTAAAATATAGTTATCATTTTTTAAATCACTTCCGTGTCATTAATTCCTCACGCAAAAAGATTTTTGCGAAAATCAGATATTAATCATGAATGTGATATTCATGATTAGTGTCTGATTTTCGATTGAAAATCAGTTTTAAATCATCAGTTCACGCCATCTTGACGCGAGTAATTTAAAAGTAGGGCCCCTGATATTTTGTATTTAGTGAGTAAAACTGTGGTTAAACTATGTACTTATTAGGTGTTTGGTACTAAAAGTGTTATTATTATTAGTTGTTGGGCTCTATTGGTGCCAGCTCGATCAGGTATGATCTATTAAGGTGCCCTTATATTTTAATTTCACTGCTTAGTCCCGTTGAGTCTTTAAATTGTCAGATGTCAGTGGAGCGTGATATCTGCTATCTCATCCGGGTGCCTGATGTGCCGCCCGAGATGGATACTTCTTTTGCTCATAAGCGGCCCGCATGAGCAGAGGATATGCATGGCCGTTTCTTCTTCTGTATTACAGAATCTACATAGAGCGTCTTCGGTCATGTTTATATTGGCCAAAATGTTTGTTCAGTTTGCAATGGCCAGTTAGTATTCTGGTCACTGCACAAGCTTTGTATCTTTCGAACTTTTACGACCGACGACTCGTCTGGTGTAGTGGTCGAGAAATCGCCTACTACGCAGCGGGTGCGGGTTCGATCCCCGCACAATACAAACATTTGTGTGCATGAACATGTCTGTTTGTATTGGTCTGGGTGTTTTCTATGTATATCATTTATGTATTTACAAAAAAAAAGTATTGAAGTATCATATCCGTTGTCTGGCACCCATAACACAAGCTTTGAGTAGCTTACTTTAGGGGTTAGATGGCGATGTGTGGGAATGTCCAAAGGATATTTATTTAACAGTTCTTTAGCTACTTTGTTGTTGTAACCTCTAATTAGTGCTTTTGAGTGTTCTTGTCCTCGTGTTGACTTCCACGACTCAATAGCCTTTTGCTTACAGAGGGTGGTTATAAGCGTAGTGGCGCGTTGTTTCGTGATGCCACAGAATGGTTCTACGCTGATTTGGTTAGGTATCGGCTCCTTCTCTAGCAAGTTTATCTGCTACTTCGTTTCCTTTAATCTTTGAATGCTCTGGTACCCATGTAAGTGTGACTTTGTTGGTGTTTCCCAGTTCATTCAATGTCTCAGTGCATGTTTGCACCAGTCAAGACATTTATTCGAAGGATTTTAGAGCCCGCAATGCAGCTTGGCTATCTGAGTTGATGAAGATGTGTTGTTTCCGGAGTCTCTTCTTAAGGTTTATCTCTGCACATTTGTTTATGGCAAAGACCTCGGCTTGGAAGATGGAGGTTTCAGTCCCAATGTTTACACTTACTTTGAGCTTATGCCTCACTCCGTAGACCCCACAACCTACATTATTTCCTTTTTTGGACCCGTCCGTGTACCAGACGTGACTACCTTTCTTAAATGACATTTGGCCCTCAAGCCATTTGTATCTAGAAGGTATGTTTACGGAGTATAGCTTAGTAAAGTTACGTTCCGTATGAATGTCGTCACTAGACATGCTTAGTAGTCTGTTTTCAAGTACTGATTCCTCGAGTCTTATCAGATTTTGAGTAGCCTATCTGACTTTTGTGCGGGAGCAAATTCTATAAGTGCTCTGCTTGGCCACTTTTTGCACATGTAAATGCAGAGGTGTTAGATCCAGCAGAGCGTTCAAAACTGCCCCTGGTGTCGTAGACAGTGCTCCAGTTGCTGTGATGCAGGCAAGCCTTTGCAGGCTGCTTAGTTTCTGTATTGTTGTCGCTTGGTTGACCTTGTCCAGACGGCAGGTGCATATGTTATTACTGGTCTCACGACCGCTGTGTACAGCCATAGGGCAATTTTGGGTTTTAGTCCCCATCTTGACCCCACCATTCGACAGCAGCTCCACAGAGCCATTTTGGCTTTTTGAATGATATTATCTAGGTGCAAGTTACAGGTAAGTTTTTGGTCAAACGTTACCCCTAGATACTTTGATTCACTAGAGTAAGGAAGAATTTTACCGTTTAACTTTGGATTCACCCGTTTTTCCAGTTTTCTCTTCCTTGTGAATGGGATTATCACTGTTTTATCTGCATTGATAGATAATTCGTTTTCTCTACACCAATTACTTATGGTGTTGAGAGCGCTTTGCATTAGACTAGAAATTGTGCTGAGGCAGGGACCTCTGATGATCACTACTCTCTACTCCTACTATAATCATCAGCATAGCCTTGGATATCATAGTCTTTTTCTGCCATCTTAACAAGTATTTGGTCTACTGCTAGGGTTCATAGAAGTGGAGACAGTACTCCTCCTTGTGGACATCCTCTCGTGGCTAGGAATTCAAGCTTTGAAGTATTGAGGGTAATGTTTGCTACTCGATTTGAGAGCATATTTTTACCCATCTGGTGGTGCTTTCATCTACCCCTTTTGCCTTTATTCCATTAAGAATGGTTTCTATAATGCACCTTCAACATCTAGAAAAGCACACAGGGCTGTTTGCTAGGAATTTTTGCACCTTGTCGACCAGATCGAGGAGGGCTGTTTCAGTGGATTTTCCCTTTGGGAATGCATGTTGGTTGATACTTAATGGCCTGTCCACTAAGTATTTGGCCCTAATGTGCTGGTCTACAATCCTTTCCATGGCCTTCATCAGGAAGGATGTTAGACTTATGGGTCTGAAGGATTTGGGTTGTGAGTAGTCTCTCTTCCCTGTTTTTGGTATTAAACGTACTTTGACCCAATTCCATGGTTCTGGTATAGTAACTTGCTCTGAAATTTTATACCAGATGTGGCAGAAGCAGGACATTTCCTTTTTGCAGCAGAGCAGGAAAAATGCCATCTTCTCCCGCTGCTTTAAATGGTTGGAAAATTTTCAAAGCTTATCTAATCTGGTTAGGCCTAAAGATATTAGCGGCCTTATTCTAGTCTGAGCATTTTGCCCTGTGAAATTCATCATTCCTTTGGGTGTAGCTTTGTGTGTCGATTTGGTACGAACTCGGAAAGTGTTGAGACCTAAGGAGATCTAGAGTCTCAATCTCAGTGTTCGTAAGTGTGTTATCTGGCTTTTTAAGTAGTCCAAGATATTTATTTGGGGTCTTAGCGAATATTTTGTGAATTCTTGCTCTCCTTTGTGGGTTTGGGCAATTTGTTCACAGAAGCTCTTTTGGCTTTTCTGACTTGTTTGTTATATTATGTAAGGGCCTTACTGGTCCCAACTGCACGTTTTGGCCCGGTTGAATATAAGGCGTGTGGTGGTTCTGAGCTTTTCCAGTTTTTTGTTCCACGACACGGGTGATTTGTTTGGCTTTATTTCTCTTTTGGGACAGCTCTGTTCGTAGGCATCTATTATCCCATTGCTGAGCATCTTGACCGCGGCATTAAGAAAATCAGGTGTTTAAATAGTTTTGGGTATGCCCTTTAGATTCTCGCTGAGTATGGTTCTATACTTATCCCAGGAGATGTCTTTTGGATTTCTCACTCTTATGTGTTGAGCTTCTGCTAACCCGGAAACATCAAAAAGTATATGTCTATGGTTGGACATTGAATTCTCGCTGCTGACGTGACATTTTGTTACACATTTTGACACATTTTTTGTTGCGAATGTTAAGTCTAATACTTCTTGTCTATATTTGTTACGAATGTTGGTGTGTGGCCATTGTTTAGGACATGTAGACAGTTAGTTAGTAGAAAATCGGATAGTAGCTCACCTCTTTTCTTCGTATCCGAGCTCCCCCAGATGGTATAGTGGGCGTGAGCATCGCATCCCACTATCAGCTCCGACTTTTGTCTTCTAGAATAATCCAGGACTTTAGTCAGTTCTTCAGTGAGATCCTGCTTATCACCAGGAAGATATGCCGAGCAGAAAAGTACTTTGGACCTATTGGGCCCTTTGACTACTGCGTATGCGATGACTGTATCTTCGCTGAAAAGTTCTGGAACAGGTAAGAAGTTAATATTTTTTGTTAAATACGATGCAGGCCTTAGGTTTGAGGCCTTTATCGTATACAAGGATCTTACCCGCATGTTCAGACCGGCTACCACGGAATCGGCATTTATTCATGGTTCTTGAATCAGAGCGATGTCCAGGCCACCTTCACAAACGATCTTCCCTACAACCGCAGAGGCTGCAATGGCGTGGTGTAGATTGGCCTGGAGCACCGCCAGCCCCTTTGGGCGTTGAGGTTGGTGGGGATTACTGGCTGTGGGAGCCGCGGCGCCCTTGTGTGCCCCGCCGTCCTCGGTTTGTTCCCCTGCTGTGTCCCCTTCCTCTGGAGGGATGTGCTCCCCTAGTGGCCCTCCTATGGAGGGAAAACCGCGTACCTCTTCTCCTATTGGTCCCTGTCGAAGTGAAGGTGGAGGGAGTTGGAGGAGGGATGTTCCGTTAAAAAATGTGCGTCACTCGTTCGTTTGTTTGATCGTTGTAATAATGAGATGTATTAAATCGAATATTTAATATTTTTTTATCAGGGTAATATTTTAAAAGTTATAAAGATATTGTGTACATCATTGAAATAGCAAAGAAAAACCGGTCGAGTAGACTACTGATTCTATGCGTTAAGATTGACACCATGCACCGACTTCAAATTAGTTTGTTTCTACTATTAGCGTTAATTTAGTATTTTTACTTTTTTAAAGTGTTTGAAATTTTATGAAAAAAATGTTGTCATCGATTTTTTACTGTTTAACTGACAATATATTTGATTGATTAAATTAAAATTAATTTTAATATTACTAAAATCTACTTCTTAGTGTAACAAATACTTTAATAAAAACCACGCGAGATATTCGCGAACAAACATACATGCATAAACATACAGGGCCCTTATTTTTGAATCACTCGCTTGGATTGGATATGGCGTGTGATTTTCGTTAGAAAGCGTACTTAAAATCAACGAGAACCAAGCAAAATATATAAGTAAATACCTTGGACGAATAAACCACTGGACGCGCAACGACGGGCTATTTCGCTTGTGCCCCCTTAGCCACGAAGCGGGCTTTTTGGCATCACTTGCAGATGACGTCTTGTCAGTATGGTGACAGAGCTCAGTGAGAAACATTGTAGAAAAAAATGGGTAAATGTGCCATATTTTTGTGTAAAAATTATAGCGGCCACACAAAACATATTTCTATTCATCCGTGACTAACTTTTTATCCCAATAAAGCTGTTATTTTTCTTGAAAAAAAAGTGAAATGTGTTTTTCAAGAGAAATGTTACATTGCCATTGAAAAAGTAGTGGTCAGTTACTACAAAATCAACAAGATAACGTATACTTAATACGGTAGGATTGTCGTATGTTCATCATTCGTTCCCTTGTAACTTTAGTATTAATTGTGCTTGACAATTGTCGATAAATCATATCGATAAACATACTATTATTAAATTATTAAAATGAATATTTTTAAAATAAAATAATAAATCTTTAAAGTGTTTCACTCGAGAGCAGATAAAGATAATCTTAAAATACAAGTTTGCTTTAAAATTTTAAACTTTATGTTTTATGACTATAAATCCTAAAAATATAATATTAGATTTCCTGTGGATCCATTAAGGAAAATAAAGTGGGTCGAAAGAAGACAAAATGGATCCCCACAAAACATCACCGAATATGTGGTATCCATTTAACACCAGTGTGATTTAATGCCAACGCAAAAATCTACTGCTTAATTATCCCATAGAAGGATTTAAATGGTACTGGGCTGTATGTACGGACAACAGTACGTCAAGGTAAACACTGCGGTATCTTATACAATTGTAAAAAGGGCTATTTGCAACAAAAGTGGATAACCTGATGTGCTGTCGACTGTACTTATGGGTGGTTTCAAAATGTCTTAGGAAATTCTAGTTAGGGTTACTTGCCAGATCGTTCATATAAAGGTTCTATGTTTCAGTTGTTCATTCGATGGTTTGTGCATTAAACATTTCCATAATGTAATTAATTGTTTTGGTGATAAAAATTATTATGACTTTTTACAAAAGGTTCGATTATTCATTCGTTCCACACATATCGATAAAAAAATATCGACACTTTCATTCACTAAATGTCAAAAATTAACACGACAAGCTCCCCCCGCCCCGCAGAAATTGGCTAATGATGTTTTCATACATTCGCTCTTGCGTTTTATATCCAGTGGTTAATTCATCTAAGGTAAATAGTCACAAAATTGTCTGCGGTTCCACCAAGTGAGCAGCTCCAGATTCAATTAAATGTATATTTATCATTTAGTTACAGGTTTAAAACAATTGTAGAAACAAGGTTTTCTTTTTGTAATGCGATTGAATGAAAGATATTTAGTTAAATGTGTGCTCACTCAGTCCTCACAAGCGGTCAGCCATATTTTCATACTAAAATAAGTTGGTCGAGTCATTCAGTGTTCTCTTTTTTGTTACACTTCTCTTTAATTGGAGCCTGTAGTTTCAGATCGTCAAGTTTCGTATTAAAACATTTACTATCAATTTATTGTGCTCACTCCATCCACACGCTATTGTATCTCTATGAACCAACTATAGATTCGCATTGCATCGTTTACATTGTATGAATTGGCTAGAAATAGGACTATTCAGAATAAAAATGAACCACTTTTACTGTGCGTTCATGAGTAAAACGGATGCCTGGTGCTCACTCCGTCCGCCACTGCTAAATACTTAAATCTTTTTTGCTAACTTAACTTAAGAGAAAGAGTGAACATATGATTTTTTTGTACAAAAATACTATAAAATATTCGGCAGTACACAGATTGATATTATTTTTTACTTTTATAGATATACAAAACTAATTTTTTGGTTTAAATGACATAAAATAGGGTGTCTCCACGTGATAATAATAAGAGGACACAAAAGAAGCCTGAAAAAATAGACGGTTTAATCCTTAACCAATTCTCGCGCAATTCGTATACGAAAAAATTTTACCGATAAAATTTTCTTTGTCAAATATATTTTTTTTTATTTCTCGGAGTCACGATTTCTTTACATTCAGTTTTTGGTCGTGCGGTAGTTTTTTACATGTATCTACATTCTTTCATTTTCTTGATTTTAGGTAAATAAGTTAAACTCGCAATTGAAGTACCACACGAAAAAAGTTCGATTGCCACGAGACTCGGCCGGCCGACTGCTGGAAGAAATTAAGAGTTGCATATAGATTTAGGTTTTGGATAATGCCTTGTTTCATTCCTCATCAACAGAATCCAGAAAAAATGCTAATAACTCTGAAAAATAAATGTGGGAAATAATCCCTGTGCCTGGGTAAGGACTTCCTTTTTTTGTCGCTGCATGTAATTCTTGTAAATCAATTTAAACTACGTTTATTTATACCGAATTCAAAGTAAAGAGGTTACTTTGTTAAAGTGTTATAAATATGCAATACATATAAATGTCAGGAAAAATACCTAGTATTTAAAAGAAAGTTATTAAATGTTGACATTATAGGCAAAAGACGTATAGTTCCCACAAATCGCTTAGCTCCAATGGGCTAAGGTCATATAATAATAAATATCCTTTGGATATTCCCACACATCGCCATCTAGTCCCAAAGTAAGCTACTCAAAGCTTGTGTTATGGGTGCCAGATAACGGATATAATACTTAAACACTTTTTTTTTGTAAATACATACATGATATACATAGAAAACAGACATGTCCATGCACACAAATGTTTGTATTGTGCGGGGATCGAAATGTATGTATTATATGTTCCCCATTTATTTATTATCCTTATTTGACAAAGTTCCGCAAGAAATTAACAATTATTTTGTAATTCCAATTACAAAAAACAGAATCTTCAATATACCTAAAAATCGAACGGCGTATCTTCCTTTGTTAAGCCATAACCTATAAAACTCACTTACATTGACTGAAAATCACTACTCAGTTAAAACTTAAATGGCAGTCAGTGTCATACAAGTTCTAATTCTTAACTTTTTTCTGTTCTGGTTCTTTCCCAATGTCCGTATCTTACCATTCGGCTATAGAGCTAGTGTTAAAAACCGGCCAAGTGCGAGTCGGACTCGCGCACTGAGGGTTCCGTGGCAACTTTAACTGAATTAGGGAATCTACTTACTTCTACTCAGTAAAATATCACAATATTTTGTTAACTGCAAATATAATTTTGTTTTTCATAGTGTTTGTATGAAGTACAAAGTTATGTTTGCCGTTGTTGAAAATGTGCTATATCTCAAAAACTACTAGTTCGATCCCGTCCGAAACCATTTTCGTTGAAAGTATTTGTTACGATCTACATTATCTATTTTTTCAAAATTTTCACTTGCTTGGTTTAGAAATTAGATGGGGGGGGACGCCCATTTTACCACTTTGGAAGCGTCTAGCTATGAAACGTTAGACTTTAAAAGAAAATGGTTTTAGGAACCTTTATGTCATTTTAAAATCTAGCCTATCCATAGACACCCCACACGTAGGTGGGACTTTAGGTTTGACTAAAAAAATTTTTGTTGGTTTTAGTTTCCTGTATGGGAGCCCCCCTTAAATTTCATTATTTTTTTTGTATAAGAATCGGTTAGCGGTTAACAGGATACATCGTCCTACCAAATTTCAATTGTGTAATGCTTATAGTTACAGAATAAAATGTCTGTGACATACGGACGGACAGACAGACAGACAGACAGACAGACTTGACGAAACTATAAGGGTTCCGTTTTTTGCCATTCGGCTACGGAACCCTAAAAATAAAATCAAAAACGGTCATCGACCGTCATAAATGGTAATATTCATTCATATTGATTCAGTAATATTTTTTAACTTTATCGGTTGTGCGTACACGATTGGTCGAATTCGGTAGGTCACGTGACTTTCACGCAGGTCCACGAAACACCATTTTTTACATCTTATTTCAATCATATTTACAAAAAACAATAAAAAGTCATAATAAGTAATCAAAACCCATTCACACAACGACACAAAATGTGTGTTTTTTTGCGCAAACTGATTCAGGAAATTATATTTACGGTTCATCTCATACAGTCAAATTGATTGAATTTGACCGGTCATGTATGTTTTATGAAAAATGTGACCGGTAAGATATATTCATTTTACATTTAATACACAAAATCTCAAAATTTAAAGTAGACCCAAACCCCAGCGCAAACAAAGTACCTATTAAGAACAAAACCCTTTCCTTCAGGTCAGTAAGCAAGGATGACACGCAGCTAGCGTGAAAACGTGAAGTTAAGTCAGCCAAGTCCTGCTATTTTATCACGTGTAGACACCCTATTCCAGGTCCTTCATACAAAATATGAAACTTTGTTTAACTCTAAAAGTAAAAAGAAATATCAAACTGGGTACTTCCAAATATTTTATAGTATTTCTGTACAAAAAAATCATATGTTCACTCTTTCTTTTAAGTTAAGTTAGCAAAAAAAATTTAAGTATTTAGCAATGGCGGACGGAGTGAGCACCAGGCATCCGTTTTACTCATGAACGCACAGTAAAAGTGGTTCATTTTTATGCTGAATAGTCCTATTTCTAGCCAATTC
Source organism: Pyrausta purpuralis (assembly GCA_963924145.1). Classification (NCBI taxonomy): domain Eukaryota; kingdom Metazoa; phylum Arthropoda; class Insecta; order Lepidoptera; family Crambidae; genus Pyrausta; species Pyrausta purpuralis. The sequence goes on from OZ001656.1 coordinate 21,286,118, forward strand.
ATACAATGTAAACGATGCAATGCGAATCTATAGTTGGTTCATAGAGATACAATAGCGTGTGGATGGAGTGAGCACAATAAATTAATAGTAAATGTTTTAATACGAAACTTGACGATCTAAAACTACAGTCTCCAATTAAAGAGAAGTGTAACAAAAAAAAGAACACTGAATTACTCGACCAACTTATTTTAGTATGAAAATATGGCTGACCGCTTGTGAGGACTGAGTGAGCACACATTTAACTAAATATCTTTCATTCAATCGCATTACAAAAAGAAAAACTTGTTTCTACAATTGTTTTAAACCTGTAACTAAATGATAAATATACATTTAATTGAATCTGGAGCTGCTCACTTGGTGGAAACGCAGACCACAAAATTCAGTTATATTTATTTTAATTACTTCTGTGTGGAATCAATCTATTTTATTCGTTTTTGTTTAACTCGAAAATAAGACATTAATCAATGCGTATTACACGCCATTTTGAAGCGAGTGATTCGACCATAAATATTAAATATAATTAATATAAAATCGACTCATAATAGAATAGTCAATGCCAGTTAGTTATCCGACACCTGAATGCAAACGGAACCCTTATAGTTTCGTCTGTCTGTCTGTCTGTCCGTCCGCATGTCACAGCCACTTTATTCTAAAACTAACTATCTACTAGTATTACACAGTTAAAACTTAGTAAAGGGTGCTCCCAGACATAAAAATAAAACCAAAAAAAATGTTTTATGCGGGTTGGGTGTTTATATATAGGTCTTTTAAAATGACATCGAGGTTCTTAAAAGGATTTTCTCTTAAATCCTAACGTTTTAGAGATAAACGCTTGCAAAGTGGTAAAATGGCGTTTTGTTGGACTCTTACACCATCTCTGCGATTCGACTTTGGAATTCTCTCCCCAATGAAATCAGAATGTCCCCCAATAAATTTACTTTTAAAAAGTCTCTCCGCACTCACTATCTTAACCTTGGCTCTTATCAAAATTAACAACCATTTTCTTTTATTTGTGTTTTTGGATGTCGTCAATTTTAAATATTTTGAATATTTTATTTTGTTTGCCTTTGGAAAAAGGTATATTTTTGTAGGTGTTATATATAAATATTGCGGTTCAGATTTTCCAGCTATCAAAAATAGCATGCAAATATTTTACAATCTTATTAAATTATTAACTACGAATTATAATATTATCATTACAATGTCTCCTTTATATTATTATTTAAGTCACAAGTTTTCTACATTAATTATATTAAAATTATATTGCAATTAAATTAATAGCATTTTAATAAAAAGTCAATTAGAAATTATATTAATAATACGTCATATTTAGAAATTCATCCACCTTAAAAAAACATTGTTCTTTCATGTTCATCACCTTTATCATTCATAAATTTTATATTTATTAAGTACATTGTTTCTATGTATGTTTATTAGTATTTTGCTTATGTATCCTATTAAATATTTGTGTAATATTAGTATGTATGTTTATGTTAATGCATTTTACTTCTTTTTTTACCATTCTTCTCACATATTATTAATACCCCGCCACTGATTAAACTCTCTACATTACCAGTTAGTTGATTGGTAGAAAATGCCATTAAGCATTGTGTCCGCCAATTGTACAACTTACAGTAATTTTTTTTTAAATAAATAAATAAAATGGGAGTCCCTCTCATCTAACTGTTAAACTAATCGAGTGTAAATTCAGGAAAATAAGTTTCAAGACTTTCAAGGAAAATGAGTTTAAACGAGATCGAGCTAGTAGTTTATAAGATACAGCACATTTTCGATCACCGCAGACATAACTTTGTTATTCATACAAGTACTTTGAAAAACAAAGTTATATTTAATGTCAACCAAATATTGTGGTATTTTGGCTAAGTGGAAGTAAGTGGATCTCTTATTCAGTTAAAGTTGGCTCGAAACTCTCAGTTCGCGTGCCAGACTCGCACTTGGCCGCTTTTGTTTCTTTTATATAGCAGATGTAATACTTCCAAAGAAAAAAAGATGTTTAGGGCATCTTACGTTCGTACACTTGTGTCCACAAACGACGTTATTTACGAGTAGCAGAGATTTTACTGAACATAATAAAATTGTACATCAGCGCTTTCATAAAAAAATACATGGCTTTACTCGTATTATTACCATGATAGGCACCGGTCACAACCACAACATATTTTTTCATAGCTGTATAGAGTTTCTTGTAGGTACCTAAAAATAAATTCACTTGGAATATCAGAACGTAGTGATGTATAATATGTATGTATGTAGTAATGAATTTAATTCAGTAATAAGGTAAAACTTCGTCGAAATAAGGCATCATTGTATTTTCTGTAAGAGGCAATACATCTGAGTCATTTTATTGTCAGTACATATAAGTACTGACAATAAAATGATTCTGTAAGGGGTCCTTGTCTTCTGTTGTAATTACGGAAACCTTAAACTTGTGTGTTCTTTGCCTAGTTAAAGCTTCAATATACAATAGAATAGCTTTTCACACATAAATATCTGTGGTGTAGAGGGTTTAATTTGAAAAAGTCTCTACACTTTTGGAAATTCCAAAGTATGCTATATCCATCATCTGAAACAAAAGCTCTGTTTTTTTCATAAAATTTATATTTCTAAGGAACAAAATTTTTATGATTATTTCATATGCCATTATGCAGCATTGTACGTCGTAGGTACATAACAACAAGACCAAAACTTGAACGTAGCATTTTCATTTTATTTTTAAATTTTCGTTATTTCAAATATTTATTCCAAGTTACATACATGAGTGTTATTCGTGCATTCATGACAAGTTATTTGTGTATAGATTTGACCTTTCATCATCAGTAAAGTATGAAGGTACAGTTCGAATGTTTTAGGAATGTCTTTATATTGTAGTCATACAACATAAAGACAGATATTGGACCTACCTATAAATGTTGAATATTTTAAATAATAACAAGGTATTTGATTCATATAATCGTTTCTAAATTTGGTCATCTAGCACACTTGAGCACTATAAAACATTGCCCTACGCAGGTTTCTTATCTATTTCTATAATCAACTGTAATAGGCGTGGCAATGGTAAGCAAACCGCACAAAGCCAAAGTACACAGCGAAACAAAATTCATTCCATACATCCAGACATTCTAGGAAAAAGTAGGTAATATAATTATAAAAATTAGGCGTCTCAGCGATCTTTACCAGACAATCTTTACAGAACAAAACAATACGTCTGTTTAAACACCAATATCGGTATTGAGTCAACATCCAACCTTAAGAGTAAAGAAAACGATTCCATTAGAAATTACCGGATGTTTGTCCCCCTAAAAATTTAACTCTTATGTTTTATTCATCTTAAATATACAATGTCTTTGATAGAATATAAATAGTAAGTGAAAGTCGTCGAACCGAACAGTTTCCTGTTAGGCGAAGCTTCAACAAGAATACTGTTCGGCAAAAACAAGTAGAAAAAGTTATCGTGAGGGATTATGTTGTGAGAGGGGAGACTGTTTATCTGCGGAGGTTGAATGCTAGGCTCGACTGCCCCAACTGTTTAACGACGTCAAACTGATATATATTATTCAACGTCAAAGGCAGAAGCTCAAGAAAAACAAATCTTGAAACTCTCTCATTTCTACATCATTGTGATTAAGGCTTGACGTTTGGATTTTCAAGTTTAATCCCTAATTAATTGAGACTGTTGCTCAATATCCTGATAAGTTCTGGTTACCAATATCTGTTCAATACTTCATATGAAATGACGTTCCAAATTTAAGTTTTCGATGATTCGATGATGGTGAAACAAGCCTTAAGATTTGTTATATTACGTATTGCATGATAAAAAAACTGTAAAAGCACTCCGGGAGTGCTGGAAGAAGTGAAAACTTGAATATCAACGTTGTGCATTTTTGATTTTTTGGAATAGTTATTATCAATATAAAAGTACTATCATTTTTGTGATAGAATACAATAATAATAATATAATATTTTTATAGAATACAATATTTATTTATTGCGCTATCGTACACAAACATTACAATTTATATTATATTAAATTACATTAAAAAGTTTATCTCTCAGAAAAATCAACTTACATCCATAATTTCGCCAACCGTCTTACGGTTTTTCGATCAGGTCACGTGTCCTGACGCGAGTTTCACATTTTTCCCCCATCCCACAAAAGTGCTCAACGCCGCTAAAGAAGTTTTCACTTCAAAAATGTAAAAATATTAATAATATGCGTTAGATAGAAATGCTAATCCTTTGAGCTAAGAACTAGTCAACTTTATTATTGACCGTAACAGAATTTAATTTCGGTGCATTTATTCTAAACAAAAAAACAATTTGTTTTTGTAAATCACTCATACACGATCTTAGACTATCCAACATGTTAATCATTAGAATTGATTACGGTATTCGATTGCATTTCATTTCATTCATCATTTCATTTCACATTCCTGCATTTTTTTAAATTTAAAACACTTAATGCACAAACCAAAGTTACATATGGCGAACTTAATGCTAAAAGCATTCTCTACCAGGCAACCATAGGTCTATGCAGAGAAAATGCTGGCGGCACGAAGGAAGAGATCTCGTATTATGTTGAATGAATGCAACTGCAAGGTTGGTTTAGTGTAAAGTATGCATGACCTATGTGGCTTAGCAATGCTGCGACGCAAGCAAACTTGGCATAGAGTAAAGCTAGAGAATAAAGGATTTGTCACACTGGCTTCCTTCTGCGGTCTTCGGTCCAGTCAATGTTAACGCAGCTCGCATCGTAAATGGGCAACATTTATGATGAAAAATGTTTATTCAATTCAAGTAAGAAATCCATTAAAAAAAAGGAAAATAAAAAATTGACAGACTCGAAAGCATTTTGTTTTGACGCGATCTGATTGTGCGGGCGAGGTAAAAATCTCAATGCAAATAGTCTGAAGCAAAATTTTCGACATTTTGTGTAAACAATGCTGAGACAAAATTGGTGTTTTCATGTATTTATTGCTTGAGAAGAATGTATCAATGATGCTTACATTAAACATTAACATTAACTTAAACATTACATTGATTGTTTAAAGGTTAATAAAGGCTAAGTAAAAATATATTTGACGAAACAGAAAATTGAAACTGTCAACGCGAAATGTCAAAAATGTTGTTACAGACTTTAACCGCTGGCAACCGACCGACAAGTACTCGTAATATGATGTGGCAAAACGTTTATTTCGACGTTTATGCTTGAAGCGGGCCACGTTAGCTTAACGTTAACGCAACGCATAACGCTCACACTGTGACAAATTCTTAAGCAATTTACAGCTTTATTTACAACTCAGCGAAGGAAAAGCATTGGTGCCGTTTCGGCGGCAAGACCACTCGAATAAAGTGAAACAAAGCAGAAGTACATGCATTTGCAAACTCTATGCAAAGATGTCAGAAAATGTATAGAAACTTATTAATTATATTTAGGTCTCAACATGTTAATATGAGCGAGCACTAGGCAGTATTCTTTCTCATAAATAAAAATGAATTCAAAATTGGGAAAACCAAAACTTCCATAACAACATTTAAGTGCGGTATTCTGAATTAAGCTAAGTAATCTGTAGCCTAGGCTAGAAAAAAAATGTATTCTTGACATATTATAGAGTTGTTTTTCGCAGTCTTAGACAGTGATACGCTACGACGATGCTACGAAGGCACGGCTGCTACTTCGTATACAATATAATGTATTCGTAGTAATTCCAAGCATAAAAAACCGTAGCGTAACTCGTAGCATAAGATATGAATATGCTTTTGGATGTAATGAGGTTTCAAGTAGTTGATTATTATAGATTGATCATTGATATATAATATTCTCTAGTTTTGCAGTGACGGCGGCAACAAGTTGTCAGACAACAAATGTCTACTAGAGACATTATGCGCAGCTTACGTCAAATTAGTGCTCATTCACATGCCAACCGAGTTGAACCGAGAGGAAAATGACGTAAAAATTGGTCAAACTTTGCGAAATATGCGGTTTAAGGACACACAAGGAGGTCGTTGACACAAACTCATTAGGCTTTCCAAGGTTACTTTCTAAATATGTTTTAATATTTATATCAATGCAAAACACAAAAATACGAATTTTTTTAATAAGGTTCACTATTACCACTAATTGGTTGGAGGAGGATTTGTTTCCCACATTTGACACAGAATTTTGATAACAATGTACTACCTAATCAAAAATAGATGTGAATGCAGCTTGTTATAAATGTCTCTGAAAAAACTAAAATGGGAATAAAAGTTTATTGGGCACTCAGCTCATGTCCTCTATGGTTATACTTTATACTTTAATATTTGACCAGATGTGGAATTGTGTAAGGCAATCGTATTCATTTGACAGTTCAAAACGTACGTTATGATCTGTCAAACGGCAAAGAACAAAGCGTTTAGTAGATATGCGACTGGGGCGATACATGGCCTCTTTATTATAAAAACGATGTTTTTTTCTTAAATTAGGTAGCAAAGCATTATGTTTAATTAATACCTTCCTACTTTTTTTTACAGTAATTATGATCCTTTGTAGAATTTACTACATAAAATAAGCATTTAGTTTATACATTATATTTATAGCATTTATACAACGTTAAATGCACAAAACCTGATAAAATAGTAAGATTGGAATTACGAACGAAATCAATAGAACCACCTTTAGATGTGGGTCACATGTTTTAAAAAATGTTCATTAAGATGTAGTCCTGTCTATTTTTAAATAAGACAAGCCATCGCGTGCGCAACTCCGCCAAAATACGTAAAAAGCAATTGTTAGTTCTTTAAGAGCGTAGATAGTAATTATAATAATACCTACCAACTCCTTTCTCAACAGAGCGTCGTCTGCAGAGCAAGAAATGACCAGAAGTGCCAGTAAACACCACATAAGGCGTATATTATTTTTTGAATTATAGTTTCCTTTTAGAATTAGGATAAGAACTTTAAAAATCATCTGGGGTGTCTGAGTATTGCGCATTTAACATTGCACGTTGTATTAATACTTATTAAGGGGTACGTATTAAAATACCGAAAGTTCATAATACCTACAAATGAAATACCTACGCTTGAAACGTCGAAAATCAAAAAGCAGGCATGCAGCATGCAAGCAATCAAACAGGCATGCATGTAGCAGCATGCATAGGTTTTGCTCTTCTCCGGCGCTGCGGGAAGTGCAGCCCTTTCGCCCTAGCGTAGCGAATCTCAGGCACCCACGCTCGCCTCAGCCGCTCCAGCTCGCACGAGAGCCTAAGATTCGCTACAGCGAGCGAGGGCTGCTCTCCCTCTGCGCCTCCAGCTTTTGAATTACACTCAAGTATAAGGCAGACTAGTACCACGACGAAGGACCACGGCGAGTCGGGGTCAATCAAAATTTGTTTTTCTTAATGAACCTCAATCTCAGTGGTATATAATTTGTTTGGCGTTTCGTTCAGAGGTCTTGTAAAATTCGGTATTTTTAATCATCGGGTTTTAAATTTTTCGGTTTATTAAACTTTCGGTCATACCTATAAACAGTCGGTATATCGACCTTTCGGTCAAATATTTCTCAGCTAAAAAGTATTTTAGTATAGTTTGTATGATAAATTAATATTGAAAAATTTATGGCATTTAAGATTTTTTTTTTGGAATTTGGGGGTAAAACTTTCAAGAGTAGGATGTCACTGTTAAATCTACGCCCCAGTATTGCGTCCGGACTTGTGTAAGTGAGACAGATATAAGTTGACGGTCAAATTAATGGCAGTTTCAAAGCTACGTCATCACCTTTGAATGGTCAAGCAAGTGGTCGTTTTGTTTTAGATGTTTGCATCTCTAGAATAATCGCCGCTTCTGCGTCCATTTACATGGAAAGAAGAACAGATGGCGTCGTCAGAAAAACGGCCTTCCCCAAGGAAGCGTCCTGGGACCACTTCTATTCAACGTCTACACTAATGATCAGCCCCACCACCCTTACACTCAGCGATATATCTATGCCGATGATCTTGCACTAACTAGTCAAGATAAGACTTTCGAAACCATGGAAAGAACACTGAACCTTGCCTTGGAAAACCTTCACAAATATTACGAGTATAACGCTCTAAGGCCTAATCCAAGCAAAACCCAATCGTGTGCCTTCCACCTACGTAACCGCGAGGCAAACAGGGAGCTGCACATTTCCTGGAAAGGCGTCGCCATCCAACACTGCAACTTCCCTAGATACCTGGGAGTGACACTGGACCGCTCTCTGACTTACAAGACCCACTGCAGAAACACAAAACAAAAAGTTAGTTCCCGTAATAACCTACTGCGCCGTCTCTCCTCCACTAACTGGGGAGCAAACCCAACGGTTATGCGCACTACAGGACTAACCTTGTGTTTCTCAGCAGGAGAATACGCGTGTCCAGTGTGGGCCAGGTCAGCACTGAACGACACCTGTCGCATAGTGACTGGCTGTCTCAAGCCAACCCCGGTCGGTATGCTGTTTCCCCTTGCGGGAATAGCTCCACCCAGAGTCCGCAGAGCAGTGACATGCTCGCTTGAAAAACAAAGACAAGAAAGCGACCCGAGACATCCACTCTTCGGGCTCTCCCCCGCTACAAGTTGGTTGCGAAGCCGCAAAAGCTTCCTGCGATCTACACAGCCTACCGACGAAACCCCTACTGACATGAGGTGCAGGCTCTGGGCAAGCGAGTACCCACACTCACTGTACCCCCCCGATGAAAATCTGCCTCCATCGGCTATAAGGAGCCTTGGCCAACCTGGAGAAGTCTAAATAGGCTGAGGACCCAGGTTGGTCGGAGTAAAGATAACCTGTGTCGGTGGGGGTACTCAAGCAGCGCAGACGGCAGCTGTAAATGTGGAGAACCCCTGCAAACCATGGCCCACCTCACTAACTGTCCCGCGTGCCCGACCACCTGCTCGCGTGAGGACTTACTTGTCTGTAACCAGAGAGCTACCACGGTAGCCGCTTTCTGGGCAAGTAAGATTTAGCCCGTGTTCTTGCCGACACGAAAGAAGAAGATCTCTAGAGTATTTATCTCAATGAGTTAGATAGTCCCCCAGCCAATTTTGACTACAGTGGCCAGTGTGTGCGCAAACACAGGGCACTCTCTATTCCTCTCACTCTAATAGCCCGATGGGACAGCAATCTGACACGCCCGGAGGGAGATCGAGCGAGGCACGAGGGTGCAACATCGCCAACTTCCAAACTCCGGGCTGCCCTTAGAATTTCTGAACAGAAAACCCCAAGTACATATTTTCGGCCCGACCCGGGGATCGAACCCGGGACCTCTGGCGAAGCCGTCGATTTAAAGTGCGACTCTCTTACCGCTGCGTCACTATACTTCACACCAATATCTTTATCACTGAGGGTCAACAGCTTTCAAAGGTTATTTTATAACAATTACTTTGTCCTCCTGCACAGGAGGACACAGTAATTGTTATGAAATGTTCGACTTACTTAACTTGTTCCCAAGGACACACAAGTAATAATATCGTCGTATTTGAGCTTTGTACTATATTTGGCGGAAGTCGGAACTTTCAGAAACTGCCCCGGGCATTCCGGTAAAACAGACGCCTTATTAATTTGCCAAATATAGTGTTATTTCTCTTCGCTATGAAGTATATGTTGTGTTTTTCCTGTATTCTATACTCAATTCTAAACAACATATGTTTTGGCTTTTTCCTACACCCTAGAACTGATTTACAGTTCTCAGAGATATAACCTTTCGCACCAATCTTTTTTTTTTGTGAAAAGTCAATAAGCTGTTTTTAATGCAGAATACTTTTTGTTTGAGATTCAGAACTTAACCGGCTGGTGAGTGTTCTTCAATGACTTGTAAAACAATAATGTACGGGCGATGTCTCTCATGCCTAAACACTTTTCAACGAAAATCGCTTGCACACACGACAAGGAAACGGGTGTCACTTAAAACACAAGACGATGGGAGGGGCAAGTGATTTTTACCGTAATGGTTATTGAGCGGTTAATAACGTAATTGTATTTTATTTTAGATTATTTATTCGTAAAAGGACAACAACAGCTTACAAAAAATATAATATGACATGAATAGGTTACTTGAATAGCCAATAACAGTTGACCACGAAAATATTAACATTGTTTAGATGAGGAGATGGACAAATCATTAACGGTAAGCAGAACGTAAAGACGATAATTTTAGTAGCATTATTTAGTAACATTTTTCATGCAGTATTTCGTAAAATCGACCACTACACCAGACGGGTCGTCACCCGTCTGGTGTAGTGGTCGAGAAATCGCCTACTACGCAGCGGGTGTGGGTCGATCCCCGCACAACACAAACATTTGTGTGCATGAACATGTCTGTTTGTATTGCTCTGGGTGTTTTCTATGTTTATCAAGTATGTTTTTACAAACAAAAATTATTTAAGTATTATATCCGTTGTCTGGCACCCATAACACAAGCTTTGAGTAGCTTACTTTGGGACTAGATGGCGATGTGTGGGAATGTCCAAAGGATATTATATTTATAGCAAAGGATAAAGGATATTATATGTGTAAACATAAAACATGACATTATTCGTGCGTATAACGGTGGTTAGTAGTGAATGACGTAGCACGGATCTTAGGAAGCGATCATAATAATATGCATGCATGCAATTTTAGTTAAGACAATTGACCCCAAACCATGGTACGTCCTAGTAAAGTATCGAAAATCTAAAGATCTTCCAACCAACCAAAACATTATTTACGTGATGAGTACCTATGTGTGTATAAATAACAGTTCCTTTTTTAATTATTTTATTGATTGTCATTCCATAAAAATACCAATCCTAAATGTTTACTCGTCGGGTACTTAAGTTTCAATTTCTTTGAAAAAAAAATGTTTCAAACTTCAACCAATGTTGAGCGTACTAACTTCTCTAACGTCTAGCAGCAATAACGCTGAAATAAGTATTCTTTATTTTATTTAATAACGTCTACGATAAAATATACAATCTTTTTAGCTTTGTAGTCTCTTCAAACTGCAACTGACAGCAAATGGATAATTTTCATCACAGGACTATTAAAGGGCCCTTTCTCAACAAGGTAATTACAACCAAGTTTAAGGTAGGACCGTAATTAGGTAAACTGTAATGATCACAAGCATAAACTTTAACTATTGCTGCCACAATACCGCAGTAGTGAAACTTCATTTTATACAAATAAAAATGCGTTTATTTGCATAATTTTGTGTGTACGTTACACCAAAGGTGGATAAAACATTCAAGTTCACCAATATCTATCTATATATCTTTGAAATAACAAATTATGTTAGTTAACTATTGTACTTCCTGTTTTAAATCCTATTTCATAAACTTCATCGCACAGCAAAATAAAATTATTTTATCGCCAAGAATAATTTCTATGCTACGAATATACAATATTAATTAAAATCACATTAATATGACCCATTCACAAACAAGATCGTCATAAAGAATACAGGCCTTATGCCTGTCTTCACCAACAGTCTTTAGGGACCATTTTACTTCGATTTGAGAGTTAACTTAAGGAGCTGCCCAGATTTTTAACGCGCACACTAGCGCCACTTTAGTAGGAAAATCATAACTCGTTAAATAGAAGACCAATCGAAATTTGATTGATGCGATTGTAGCTCCGGTTATGTGGTTTAGATACAATGTCTAAGTTCAATAAAACAGAGTTATCTGCAGTTTCAGTTAGAAAAATTGCCAAAAGTGTCCATATTTAGCAGTTTTTCTAACTCTAACTACAGTAAACTACTTTAGAAACAATTTAAACGTATGAAATAAACAATAGAACATGTACTACAATCGCGTCTACCAGATTTTTGATTGTTTTCGTATTTAAAGAGTGATAATTATTTTAAATAGAGTGGCGCTAATATGCGCGTCAAAAATTCGGGTGGCCCCTTAAGCTAAAACTTAATTTCAACAACAAACTCAGTTGTTACCGTAGGCTTAGCAAACCCCCTTTTAACGTACTGGCCAAATATTCCACCTAGTAACATTAGTTTAGTAACATGCGAAAATAACAGGTATCATATGATACCTGTTATTTTCGCATGTTACTAAACTACAGATATAATAAGGCCTAAGACAAGTTAATAATAAAATACGTTTTTCATCTCATTTATGTGTCGTCATTTGTATCGTGCGAGTCCTATAGCTACGTAGGTACGTTGGTGAAACGATATGTAATTTAATTTAAGAGCCCGTAACTTAGTCTCGGTTGCGGGTCTTTTGGTGAAAACGGGCACTAGTCGCGACTATCACTTGCTCCATAATGTTGGTACTACGTCCGCCCGCGCCCCGGGCGTAACCGCAAACTTGACAACACTAACAACTTTGATTTGAAAAGTTAATTAACTGCTTCCTCCTAAGTAAATTGTAGATTCAACTAAGTTCGCCCGAATTGCCTTTTCCTTGTCGATTTTGCGGTTTTGCTTAACGGACTTCCATAATATGATTATAAGTGTCCGATTCTGTCTTTTAACTTTTATTTAATATTGTTGAAACCATAACATTATGATAGCGATTATTTTCTCAAGTTATATGTATAACTGTGGCTTAAGAAAATAATTGCTATCAAAATGTTTCAAAACTTTTCTGGAGATCGTGGTATAAAGAGAATACAGTAAGCAATCATGGAATCTGGAGGTATAAACTAACTACTAATATAAGATAACAAGAAAATACTTGTTAGTTTATTTAAGCAAAAACAAACTATAACAATTTCACAAAGTAGAAATATTTCGTTTATGTTTTCTGCGGCGCAGGTGATACTCAATGGACTTTTTTTCTTCGCCTCCGTATTAACAGTATTAATACTTATTATTAATACTGTTATAATACTAAAACTATTAATACTGTTCAGTTTTTACTTTTAATACGGAGGCGAAATTGATTCGACGTTCTCTGCAAGATCATTTATCATTTATGACATTTTCAGCTTCAAAGTGCTCATGCGCTATGCATGAGATTTCTTAATCAAAAAATGTTGTTGAAAGTAAGTACCCTTTTACAACATTCCGCATCAGAATAAATAATTTAAATTACTTCCGTATAAAACAAAGCGTTGCAATTCTTTTCTTTTTAATGTTTTATTAATAAATTATATATTTTATGAATGGTCATTTGATTTTCTAAAGGTGTATTCATTTCATTTTCCTTTTGTATTTTTTGCATTGGCTGTTATTCAACTCAACGGTCCCAGCCTCCGGCAAACCGTTACCATAACAATACTTAGAAAATATCATGATATTATCTAATTATGATATTATTAAATACGGAGTGTAATCATATTTTTCTTGTATCTACGAGGACCAATACACTAACGTGACAGCCATAGTTAAAATTATTTAACTATATAAAAACGCTGAACAATATCTCAGCTTCAAATCCATTAAATATTTTGCAAAGCTAGAAAGCAAAACAAGGAATGAGGTTTCCAAGCAAAAAAAAAAACGATTCTCAACAAAATTATAACATCATAAGAAGCGTAAAACAAAAACTTTGCCCGCGTTACTTCTTGCGATTACAACCGACTCTAAAAACCTTTGCGATAAACTTTTGGCAACAACATTGCTTTATAAATCCTCAGTTAGCTCGTTAATAACTTTCACCCACTGAGATTCAACATAAATTTTAATTAGCACAGAACAGGGTCGTAAAAAAAACAATACATCATACTTACTTAATGATTGGTACTTAAGTCGTTAATCAAAAATCAATGTTATACCAAATCAAACCATCAACATAATGATAACTAAATAAATTACGAACATGCAGTTTTATAGCATTCTAACAAAAGCGTACATACAAATAAGCTGGTTCATTAATCTAGCATTCATAGAGAAAGCCAACTGCGTCAGTCGTTGACCTCAAATTTTCATTGGATGAGGCAGGGCATACATAGTAATGTGCTTGTGGTGTAACTCTTTAGCCCGTAGACACACTGACTAAATTTTAGCAGGAATTAGGTCACATTAAATTAAATAATTTATGCTTTCATGCCTGTCGCCATTAATATTAGTTAGTTTAAAAGTTATTTTGCAAAGCAGTTAAATTCACCTTCATACTGCCTGAACTTTCAGAAAAGCACCCACTCACATCCGCAGTTTTACACTGTATGTGTAATACCAATAGGGCTTCTAAAAAAAGAGGGGCCTTAATATTAATATTATCCGTTGTCATGATATGACCGATTTATAGTCTCTCACTCTTGCCTCTATTGCAAATATTTTATCTTCTTCTTCATATTTTGAATCTGTTCAATCCTCCGCCAATCTAAGCCGCTGTTTAAAAGAGTCCCTAGTGGAGAGAGAATAGCTTCAGCCTTTCTTCTCTTACAGACAAATGTTTCAATAATACTACTCGTGTTTACATGAAAATTCTCTGTCTAAAATTTTAATTCACGCGCTTTTAGATTAAAATCAATAATAATTAGAACAGTATCTTCAAAATTTGACGTTTATCGTACCGTTGAGAACAAGGTATGGACGGCGACCTGAAAAACGCAGCCCGAATCTTGTTTTCCGATGACACGCTCGCTGCTCCTTATTAGAAAACTCTCGAGAGCTTTCGTAGTAAGCACCCTATACGTTAAGATTCTCCTTCTCTTCCTTTTCTTCGTTCTCACAATTTCCAATCGTTACTGAGACTTGATGACGGTGACACGTTTGCTGCCATCATATCTTTTCCACCTGGTTCTGTCGGCGGCATCGACATCACTCCCCAACATCTTAAGGACTCGGTGAGTGGTTCCGCTGCTAAAACCAGTAGTGTTTTACTTTCCAACATTACAAAACTCTGCAACCTTCTTTTATCTGGCACGGTTATTGGAACTTTTGTCCCGTTATAATTTGGTGCTAGACTTTAAAAAAGATGGTGGCATCTGCTCTATTGCCATTGGCTCAACATTTCATCATATAAAATATTTTTTATTGTTATTAGACATGCTAAAGACGTTTACCATTGTCCACGAATAAGACTTAGACTTCAGATAAGCACACCTAAATTCGCACATTGCCTCAAATTGTGTCTTATTGTGCCTAAATATACATATTTCCTACGTGCCAGTCCTATCTAAAAAATAGATGATTTAAAAGTTTTCGACACCACCCCTAAAAAAAGTGTGAAAAAAATACACATTTCGATAATAGTTCTTGGCACAATAATCTATATCAGTTGTCCGTGCGTTCTTTCTTACAACCTAACGCAACACACTGCCCATTGTGCATGCTTTTCACATTATCCTTAGTTAACCCTTAACCATGCCGCGGAAAAATGCTAGAAGAAATTAAGTGTGTGCATATGGATTTAGGTTTTGGAAAATGTTATTCCCCATGAACAGATTCCTGAAAAAAAACTGATAGCCCTGAAAAATTAATGTGGGAAACCATAATACCTGTGCCTGGGTAAAGACTTGTATTGTAACTACATATAATTCTTGTAAATAAATTTAAATCATGTTTTTTTTACCGTTAGATAGATAGATAACTCTTTATTGCACACCAGAAAGGTTAATAACAAATTAATTTCGTGAAAGTGTACAATTTAGGCGGTCTTATCGCTATAAGTGATCACTTCCAGACAACCTTTGGGTAAAGAAATAATGAGCTTATAGGAAGGGGTATTGTGTGCATAATAAATTATGAAAAATATGTTAATTATTATATATTATATTAAACATACAAAAATTCGTATATATATTAATAAATACAATTCTCATAATTTTATAAAAAACAGGTTTTTTTATACAATTATGAGAATCGTCGTGAAAAACAGCTAATTTTCAAAAGAAGGTAATTTGAAAAGAAAAAAAAAATGATGATGATTAAAACAGGCAAGGAACATTAAAGCTCCCACAAAACGCTTCGCTTCATCTGGCTTAGGTTATATGCTTCGTTTGCATAATAATCTTATGGACTTATTTTTCTTTGTTTAGCGATCGTCGAAAAAAATCTCGCACATTGACCAAAAATCATCTGTCAATCGGTCAGTCGAAACTCAAATGACTGTCAGTATCACACACGCTCGGATACACAGAGTTGGCGAATAGGGAACGGTAAAGTATATTTTCTACGGCATCTTAAAATTTATAATATTTACCCGGCCTGCTTACATGTAACATCATCGTGACGCAACGCCATGCAATGGCGACGCACATGTGGCTTCGCTCTATGACGATGAGGAAGCGAACTCCCTCGGTAAAAGCTATTTCGCCTATCAATAGAAGGTGCTGAAGGCAAGAAGTGAGGTGAGTTTTTTTCTGTCCATTATGCATAATGGATATTCATGAAAAGC
Organism: Pyrausta purpuralis; assembly: GCA_963924145.1. Lineage (NCBI taxonomy): Eukaryota > Metazoa > Arthropoda > Insecta > Lepidoptera > Crambidae > Pyrausta > Pyrausta purpuralis. The sequence goes on from OZ001656.1 coordinate 21,302,411, forward strand.
ACTTCGTTCGTGTCGAAGTTGAATATCACCGTATGGATGGGATGAGCCCATAAAGTTTTTGCGCACATTTATCGAAGTAGAGTCGTTAAATAGCACAGACAGACAAACAACTTGACATCAAGTCAAGCCATGGATCTTGATATTTATAGCTAAGTCGCTCAGATGCTATTTTGACGTTTTCAAAATGTATGCAAAAATGACAAACTTCCTGACTTTGACGATTTTCTCTTAGGTTTTCTGTCAAAATTGAAAATGTCATAATATCATTTTCTGAGTGGCTAAATTGTACTTAACATTAGGTAGTTATTTAGTTACTATATAATTGACTTCTAGTTGTACGTTCCATCCAGTGCAGTGCGGAAAGTTGATATTGCCATATATGTATGCAGTTTCAGCTGAGCACGTGCCGCATTCGGCTAACATCTACAAATCCGTAATTATTACTGTGTAGTTGCGAAACGCAAAGAAATTGCAACATCATTGTAAATATCTGACAAACATAGAACAATAGACTTATATGTTTTTGAATACTAAATTGTTCCTGACAGAAATTTGTCTGAACAGCGTGTCCACGCATGTTCCGTTAATCGCGCTGCTGTCAATTTCATACATAAAATGACAGCAGTAAGCCTTTCACGTTAGAGAAACGCGCTGCTGTCGCTCCAATGTGAAGGCGCACTTAATAAGAAGAAAATTTGTCTCATATTTTCTAAAATGACAAAGTATGCACACACACGGCTTTACCATGGCAACGCCTGTATAGATGCTCCATCTGGCATAAATTTTTGGTACCACAAATTTTATTCTGAACAGCCTGTCTAATGTACCATAGAGTTTGTTGCATACATTCTTATAAGAAAGGAGCTGTTACTACGCGGTAAGTGTGAAAATACAATAGGTACACTAAAGAAGTTTGCAAATAATGAACTTTATTGACACAAAACGGACGAACGCAGGTGGGTGATTGGAGAAGCGGGAGGAATGTGACATATTTGACTGGTCTATTGTTATAATAACCAGGTAGATTTTGACACATAAAAAGTTTTCAATAATATGAAGACATCGCTTCCAGCGACAAGACAGTAATTTAACAGTAAATAAATTATTTATTTAACAATGGAGCAATAAGGAATTACGTTATCAATATAAACTGACTACTTATGAATATTTTAATTTCATTCTTCAAGCTGTATCTTGAAATCCCAATGAAGAGTGCGGCCCGAGCGAGTGCCAACCGAGCGCGGAGTCGTCCTAATTGTTTATTATTCTCCCGCCCGCCGAGCAATAAGGCGTATCGTCACGTACACCCATTCCCGCTGACATTCATATGATTTCTTAATAAAGTGCGACCCAGTCAGGCACCCATATCAATAAGAGCCAAGGAATTTAATGAAATTCCCTTGGAAGAATTCGCCCGGCTCTTAGGTGGGTAGATTCCAGCTTCTGGCGCCCATGCCACCCTTAATATTTTAAATTGCTATCGTATCGGTACAATACCTTCGATTAATTTGTTGTAACCCACAGACCGTTATAATTATGCTTTAATTGCTAATAATTCTGATGTTTCGGTAATAACTATGTGGTTTCAGCTCAAAATTAATACTCACGAGAAATACATATTTGATTGCATATTGTTATAACTTACGCGAATGTTTGAGATTCACCGCGATTCAGTGTCAATCATCGAGCGTTACAAGTCACAAATTGTTGAATACCTAATTAATGCTCACAATTTTATAGGAACGAAGAATCGAAAACATAATTAAATCTATCGTACATAAACCGGCCAAATGCGATTCGGTTTCACGCAGGAAGAGCTATTTTACCAATCATAGTAAAACATAACTGGGATTGTCTTATGAGGTGTTTTTTATTGTAGTAGTTTTTTAGATTTAGTAGTTTTTAAGATTTTTTTCTTTTAGACAAATACTATAAAAAACATAGTTATTTTTGCTGGAAACAAAATATTGCGGTATTTTGGCTAAGTCCAAGTAAATGGACCCCTAATATAATTAATGTTAATAAGTCCGATTCTCACTTAGCCGGTTTTTCACGTAACTAACGTATAATTGAGAAAGGGTGGGAAGAAAAATCATTTTATTACTGGATTTTACGGAAACAGTTATTAAAAATTGATATAGGTAATTTTTAAAAGACGTTTTTAACGATAACCTGTATGGCTTATGCAAGTAAAAAAACAAACGGCCACGTTATTTCTGAGAAATACCCCAAAAAAAATGTTATTTTACTACTTTGGCTACTTTTATAATACACACCCATACCAAAATTCAGTTTTTGTGTGTGTGTGTGTGTGTGTGTGTGTGTGTGTGTGTGTGTGTGTGTGTGTGTGTGTGTGTGTGACGCATATATCCAAGAGATCTGCACCCAGCTTAAGACAAGTCACCTAGAGAGCCTGACGCTGGTTTTCAGTAGGCCTCTGCTGACTAAGGCCAACTAAAATTGGCGCCAACAGTACGTTTATAAACTAGTTTAGTACCATCGTTAAACCAACAGCCAAAAAAAAATTCGATGCTACAAAATGCAGTTTCGTCATGACGATTGCAATACTAAAATAATATAGAGATACTTGCGAAAAACGGCGTTCCCAGAATGCGTCGTACACAAAAGCAGAGTTATTGAACAAAATGGGTACGCTGACAAATGTAATCACTTGTAGGCAACTTCCTGTGAACACTGAACACACAAGGGCCCATCTGTTGTTTTGTCATAATTTACCCTCAAAGTTTTCAGCTGAAATTCTAACAAATTCTTAAGTTTCTACTTTTGGATTCTGTGAAAAAGAATTTGCTTACACAACCAAGTGCTTTATAATGTTTTCCGGGATGTTGATCAGTAAAAAGATTATGGACATATTATTTCTCGATTCTCGATCACATTCGTTAATAATGAATAAGCCTTTTTTTAAATCTTTCCAACGTTTAATCAATAAAGAACTTGTACTCAGACACGCGGCTTTTACCCAGTAGTGGAATGATTACACCCTAACATATGCGTTGAAATCACTTTAAAGATACATACTATTGTCTCCGGCCACTGCCACCTTCCCTGCGTAAATATTTTATTCTTTAACCCCAACGACATCACATGGACCGCGATAACAATCGATTGGCTATTTTGTCTTGAATCTATAGGTACTAAACTACTTACGATAACCTGGGCTCCTATTTTGAATCTCTCGCTTCAATATCGCGTGTATATATTGTAATGAAAATGTATGTTATTGGTGTCCAATATTTTTGTTTATTTATTTACTGAGCTTAAGTGCTTAAGGCTATGAAACACGCAAGGCGCTACGCTGCGACGCGAGGGAAGGGAATTCAAAACGCGTGGACAAAGTCGCAGGAACCGCTAGTTAACCTTATATTATTCGCGTATCAACTAGGCACATTTGATTATTTATGTTACAGAATATAAAATAGGTACCCGTTGGCTGTAGGCTAAAAGTATATATGAATCAGAACTAGATAAACGTAGGAGTATAGCAAATATTATCTTTAGCCACGTTAGACGTTATTAAGTTATAGACGATAAACAAATATTTACTTAAACATTATAATAAATAACGCTACCAACATCTACCTTTTGTATAACTGGGCAGAAAAACAACCTGATTATGTGTGATTGCTTCCAAGGACTAATAATAAATGATGTGAGGAATTACCATGGTAATTTCATAGTAAATGGTGGATACTCCATGGAGTATCCAAATGCTTAGCTTTATCATCGCTTCTCACAAAAATCTCAAAGAAGGTATATACATCTTTATATTCTTCAGATTTTTTAATTTGAATACCGTGATTTGTTTTTTGGACATTGCAAACCGATTGCATCCCTCACTATTAAATTTATACTTATTACTAGCGGACCCAGCGAACTTTGTTTCGCCCCCAGCCCCGTCCCGCCGAGTCCCGTAATTTTAAAAGTTAAGCATTCCCAGCGAATTTTATTTCGCCCTTAAATTACTAAAACGGCTATTAAAAAATAAGGGTTGATCGTAGAAGGGTGAAAATTGGGCATTGTATGTATTTTTGTATGTTGTATCATAAAAAAATAGAAATTAAAAATTTTGTCTAAAAAATAAAATAAAAATTTAGGGGTGAACTACCCCTAACATTTAGGGTGAAAAAAATAGATGTTGGCCGACTCTCATAGATACCGGATAAGCACAAAAAATTTCATCAAAATCGGTCAAGCCGTTTTGGAGGAGTATGGCAACGAAAACTGTGACACGAGAATTTTATATATTAGATGTATTAAAAATGAACTTAAAAAAAAAAGTAAAAACCGACTTCAAAACCAAAATGCACTAAAAAGTCTTAAATAAACTCTTCACCATTGAAAGGAAAGGAATCCGTTTTAGGCAAACAATTTCTTTTTGGAGTCGGTGCTGTGATAGTTGATGCTTGATGATCAAAGTGATGGCACCGACTCCAAAAAGAAATTGTTTGCCTAAAACGGATTCCTTTCCTTTCAATGGTGAAGAGTTTATTTAAGACTTTTTAGTGCATTTTGGTTTTGAAGTCGGTTTTTACTTTTTTTTTTAAGTTTATTTTATTTCTTTATTTTTAGTGATGACATAAGAGGGGGGGGGGAGTTGCACCTTATGATTCTATTTTTTACGAAGCTACAAATTACTTATCATAAGTTTCGTCATTATAATTACTGAACTCCTAGGCGTTAAGGAGTTCCACCATCAGCTCAGCCCCACAAAATGTTGACTATCAGACGTAACAACACGTCAACATTAAGATTCTAGTAAAGAAACACTATACGTGCCTTTAAAATTTGAGGGTTTCCCTCGAATACACCAAGATCCCATCATCAGATCCCAAAATGGAAAAAATGGGACCAACTAGAAGGTATACCCTCTAAGTAGGTGAAAAAATTTTTCGATTCGGTCGACAAACGGCTGAGATATGAGGTAACATACATACAAAAAAAAAATGATAAAAAAAAAACATACAGTCGAATTGATAACCTCCTCCTTTTTTGAAGTCGGTTAAAAAGCTGAAGAGTTCGTTTATTTGAACGCGCTAATATCAGGAACTACTGGACCAATTTAAAAAAAATTGTTTTGGGTAGCTTATTTATCGAGGTAGGCTTTAAGGGTATAAAGCATATCGCTGCGCAAACTCAAAACGCGCGGACGCAGTCGCGGGGGACCGCTAGTTTAGTAATAAACTCCGGTGCAAATATAAAAGCAATAACTGCAAATCTTGATGCCTTCACCGGAATAAGAACTAGGACTTCTGTATTTATGAACCCCAAATGTGTTTCTGTGTTCCCAAGACGCGTCCAACACGTAAACCCTATCCACCGATGTTAAGGAATAAATTGCTATAAACCAGAACTACAAGTGGTTGTTCGTATGCCGCAAAACTAATGCATTATTGTTTTATAGACCGTATGCCATTGGCTATAAAGGTGCGAGTGGGTTGTTGCCGTCTACGATGACATTAACGGCGAAATCGTACAAATTGAGCAAAGTTATGACTTGGCATAAAGATCTGGTGGAATTCTCCCGTGGCTGGTAAATTCGTGAGTGGTATCGGCCCGAGAGCAATGATAAATGACTGTGCACCGCCCGCGGAGGTCATTAGCTAATTATTGTGATGGAAATGAAGATTTAAGTTTCTGACTTGCGTAAACAACGCTGATTGGTTCGGTATTTTTTTTATAGAGCAAGTTCCAGAAGCTAAGAGAATTTGAATTGCTTATTTTATAGTTTTCTGAAATCACAACATAGTAGATTGTTGTAGGTACAAGGGGAGAAAGCGCCCAATTGCACTCGTGATATTTCTGGCGCTCTTAAGAAATGACAGCGCCAAAAGTTCGCGAGTGAAATGGATGCATTCACCTGAGTTAAATGTGTGATTGTAGATGTAATGATTATGTTGTTCGGCGAGAGACGAAACCTCAATCGCAAGATGCAAATCGCATAACATGTCAGTTTATTTACTGACGTTATACATGCAACAAACGATTAAAAGGACTAATAACAGCACGGAAGAAAACAGAGTATATAAAACGCGGACGATGTCAAATAATTCAAATCCTTGTTAAAACTTTCGATAGATTTTCTCACAGATAATATTTCAAATCGTTCCAGTAGTTCCTGAGTTTAAAAAAACAAACAAACTCTTCAGCTCAATAATATTAGTATAGATCATCAGCAACGGCTTCAGCAGCAGCTGCTTAAGTTGCCTTAATGTGAATGTGCTCCAAAAGGTTCACGTATTTGTTTTTGCGATACGAAATTTATATTTCAATCACTGAAACATTACAAGAATCATTGGTTACTTGCACAAAGCTTACGTTGTCAAAAGCAAGACTAAAAATAATACTCTTTTTTTCAAATCCTGTATCGGATTAGCAAATGAAGCGATATTGCAGCCAGTTTGAATAGGTAATTGCATTCACCTAGATTGAGTTCTAAGCCTGGTTTCGCTGGCAGCGGCAGACAGTTGTCGCTATCCTTACTCTCGTACTAAAAACTGATGTTGGAAAGGGACAGAGATAAAGTGAGTCCAGGAATAAATCTCTGACAGGGACAGAGTAACGAGACAATGTACGTGAGGGGCTTAGACAAGATTATTGTAGGCAACCGCCGGATGCAAGCGGAAAATCGACGTGAAAGCACTTTTGCACCAGATTTTTGCGTTACAATAAATATTCAGGTTCTGATGGATAAGAAAACAAAATAAGCCTTATTTTAATAAAGGGAAAATAAAAAATAAACTACATTTAAATATATTGTCTTTGTAAATGTAAAAAATGAATGACAATTAACCTTCAGCCACCGAGGTGGTATTTTTGTCACACTAGGACCGATGTGGGGCTGAGAGGCCGCGAAGACGATATCGAGTTTTGTCCAATTTTTTATTAATATTATGTAAAAAAACACTTGATATTATAAATTTAGGATCTCTTAATAAAAAAGGGATAAAAAATCAATCGACTTTATTCAACTTTGACATTATTTGCCTTTTTATCATTGGCTCTATTTTTTAACTAAAAAACAACTACTACACGAAAAACAAGTCTTAAAACAAAAATCACTTCTTAAGAACACCAAGAAATACTTTTTTTATACATTATTGTTATACCTTTTAGAAAAAATGTTTAAAAAATCGGCCAAGTGCGAGTCGAAATCGCGCACTGAGGGTTCCGTGCTAATTTTAACTGAATAAGGGAATCGACTTACTTCCACTTAGTAAAATACCACAATATTTTGTTGACATCAAATATAACTTTGTTTTTCATAGTGTTTGTATGGAGTACAAAGTTATGTTTGCTTGTTTGTCAAAAACTTCTCGTTCGATCCCGTCCGAACCAATTTTCGTTGAAAGTATTTGTTAAGATCTACATTACATATTTTTTTCAAAATTGACACTTGCTTAGTTTAGAAGTTAGATGGGGGGGGGGGGGGCGCCCATTTTACCACTTTGGAGGCGTCTAGCTATGAAATGTTAAACTTTAAAGGAAAATGGTTTTAGAAACCTCCATGTCATTTTAAAATACCTATCCACAGACACCCCACACGTATAGGTTTGAAAAACAACACTAAACGCTCTACGTATGACAGCGTTCTGTCTCACTGCTTTTAGGAGTGAAAGCGAGAGCGAGAATGAGAGCGAGCGAAAACATATTTTGCCGGTGTTGACACGCTTCGTGCACGGCACACTATGGTGTTGGTCGGTGACGGAGCGGTCTAGTGGGCAAGGTGTCATAATGTACATTTTTTTATATTAAAGAATATTTTTTTGCCTGACACCTTCATAGCACGGTCATGGTAAGTTACGGTGTAGTGGGCACAAACCTTTAGCGTAAGAATATATGGCAGCTGCAATGCAATATTCAGAAGTGTTACTTACCCTAAGCACATGAGCGGCAAATAACATAATATAAATAATAATAGCCTAGGCATAAAAATAGCCTAAGTGCTGATGTTTTAATTGTAATAAGAAATTTTCGTCGAACAAAATACAATATGGCTAATAATTAGAAAAAAACACCTAATTGACAACCATCACACGTATTGTCCTATTTTTAAATCTGTCGCTTTATTTTATCAGTCTGATAAGTTTTATCTCACTATTGAAAAATCGGCCCTAAAACAAATAAATCCAGAATTTGTTCCGCAAACTAAAGATTACGGTCCCCAGTCGTTAAGAACAACAAGAGTCATGCGATTCCGACTGCCGCGTCGATACAGGGAGAAAACTTTGCCTATTCCTGCCACCTGGTGTCCGAAATGGGTACTACCAGTAATTACAGTTTAATCTATGACGGGACCTCGAATAACTCTCGCACCTACTAATGTTGAAACTGAATGGTATGACATACAGTAAAAGAAGAATAAAATTTTATGGTAGACTGAAATTGAGCCGCGGACGATTATAAACATTATTTTAGAGATACGTCCTATACTAATCATCAGCCTCGTGGTTTAAATTTAGCTACTGTATTTGCAATTACATGGTTATTTGAATTAGGTATTATTAATAAACTATATTTAGCACTTGTTATTGCAATAGGTCATCGAACTTAGTCGTACGTAGATGAGTTTAAATTTTATTTAAACAAATGAAGTAATACAGTTTTCCATGGACGCCTCGCCCTTGACTGAAAATTATGACAACTTGTTTACCGAAGAGCGTCCTCAAGGCACCCTCTTGTCACCCTCGCACTAATACACAGCATTAGGCGACGACGAAAATACCAGGCAGTACGACAGTAAATTAGTTTTCAATGCTACCGCTCCCGCATAAGCGTTTGCGAAATGCAATTTGGTGCAATGTATGTAAATAGGTTGCAGAAACTCGTTGCTCGTATAATGTACGTACATACGTGCACGATAGCACGAGTACTTAATTCCGAGCCACATTGCTTTTTTTTATTTCTGAAAAATATGTTTAGTTAGGATATATTATGCAAATCGTATTATTTATTTTATTCTTTATTGCACTGACAAAAATAAAGTACAAATGACGGACTTACTGCTTAAAGCATTCTCTACCAGTCAACCAGTGAAGTAGAAACGATTGAGGCGGTGTAAAAGAACACAAAAAAGCAACAAATTTATTTGAGCTACTAATATACTGTTCTCAATGGCACTATAAAAAGCTACTATAAAAGGATGTTGTTCTGGTCAGTGACATCCAACTCAGGGATGATAATATGAGTTAAACTTATTCTAAAAAAAAATATTTTAATTCTCAGCAAGTTTTATACAATAAAAACTCTTCAAAACAATCAAAAAATGACAAAACGAATGGGGAAACTCGCACCTCGCGCGTAGCTAGCGCGTATCTACGAAATACTACGCCGTAGCTACTAAGCTACGAAGAGGCTACCTGGTGTTGGTAGTTTTGACTCGATCGCTGTATCGCATCAATAAATTGAATAAAATACTTATAGACATTTACTTATTTTTTTTTGAAACATTGATTTAATTGTAATTTATTAATTAACTTTAATTCACAAATACCTCGTTATGTAACAAAATTATCATCTTCAGCTTATATATTTATAATTGTCTGCTCTAATATTACATATGAAGTGAATAAATGAAAATGAATATGAACTGATTTTGTACGGTAGACTGAAATCGAACCGCGGACGATTTTAAACATTTTAGAGCTACGTCCAATACTAATCACCAGTCTCGTGGTTTAATTTTAGCTACTGTATTGGCAATTGCATGGTTATTTGAATAATTTGTAATAAACTATATTAAGCACTTGTTATTGCAATAGGTCATTGAACTTATTCGTACGTAGATAAGTTTGAATTTTATTTAAACAAATAGAGTAATAAAGTTTTCCATGCACGCCTCGCCCTTGAGAGAAAATTATGACAACTTGTTTACCGAAGAGCGTCCTCAAGGCACTCTCTTGTCACCCTCGCACCGTTTCTGAGGGTAGAGGGGAGTCAATTTGAGTGTGAATCAACATTTGTCGCGTCTAAAGTCGCATCAAACCGCCAGAGAACTAACTTGTAAAAAATAGCGCGTGGAAAATGCAATAAGGGAACAAATGGCGGCGAAACATCGCATCAATGAACTAGACTTAATTCACCCGTGTTTACCGTCTAATGCGATCCGCTCGTAAAAATACCGTGTGTTTACAGCCTAACAAGATTGAGCCAGATAGCAAGTTGTTGGTTTAGGCCGCGCTCGTGTGATCGCGCCTTATTACTATAATCTCAGCACACAATAACTTTCAGGCACAATATTAGACCAACTTAACCCAAAAAATTATGATGTCTTTTGGGAATTATTTTCTTTGTTATTGTAACATTATTTTCACGAGTTTGTTCCGTTTATTAACGCCGTTAATACACATATGCTTTTAAATACAGTATGCTATCTTCCCATATTATGATATGTATCGCTCTTACATAAAGTTCGTTTTTCTGCAGACATATTTGACATCACAATGGCAAACCATATCTTTAAATCTTAATTTTTTACAATAAAGTATGCATTTTTATTTATAATAAAAATAATCATGAAACACTGAGATCTTTTTAAAAACTGCCGATTTTACCAACGTCAGACTGAATAAGTATAAAACGATCGATTTTAAAATGACATTTACATAAATGATTTGTGACAAAAAGGTGACGTTTTCAAATAAGGCGTATTGTATTTTATTTTAGGTATATTACTTGTCTGACAAAAACTGACCAAAAAGCCTAAAATTTGGCTTCTATTTAAGAGAAACAAATTCATGTGGAGTCGATGTGTGATCTCAAGCTTACGTTCACCAACAGTCTAAGCATACATTTATGAATTTGCTTAGTTAGGAGGCAAAAGCGTAAATGTAAGCTTTTTAATCAGCGGCCAACAATTCCCAATTCCTCGCAAAACTGGACAGATCGTCACACCACCTCTTTTTAGGTCTGCCCCTTCGTCGATAGCCGTCAGGTGGTATCCATCGCGTGACGATTTGGGCCTAACAAATGGTTCATACCCCCAAACAAATGGTTTATTATAAGTTATTATCTCTTCAATTTAAGAGCCGCGCTCTTGTCGGTGGAATAATCGCCATTCTTTTCTACAGTCTGCTTTCCTCTTTGCTTCCTGATATGAAATGACATCAATTTTCTCCTTTACTTGGTCGAAATAGCTTATCCTAAGCCGTCCTCTTCCCCTCTTCCCTTCTATTTTTTCTTCTATGATATTCTTTAAAAATCTGTCATGTCGTATCAAGTGTCCTATCGTTATTGCCTTGTCGATTTTCTATCGCTAAAAATACATTCACCAGCAAAAAGTATTTACTTAGAGCAAATATCTCTAGGAAAATTAGAAAGCGACTTATAAAAATGTACGTCTGGAGTATAGCATTGTATGGAAGTGAGACGTGGACTGACACAAAGAGACAGAGAGAGGCTGGAAGCGTTTGAGATGTGGTGTTAGAGGTAAATGGAAAGAATAAGTTTGACAGAAAAAAAGAACAAACGAAGACGTGCTCAAAATTGTAGACGAAGGAAGGAATATTTTGAAAACAATAAGTTATTATAATAATCTATAAATACTAAACAGCTAACAAATATACAGTACTAATACACAGCATTAGGCGACGACGAAAATACCAGGCAGTACGACAGTAAATTAGTTTCCAATGCTACCGCTCCCGCATAAGCGTTTGCGAAATGCAATTTGGTGCAATGTATGTAAATAGGTTGCAGAAACTCGTTGCTCGTATAATGTACGTACATACGTGCACGATAGCACGAGTACTTAATTCCGAGCCACATTGCTTTTTTTTATTTCTGAAAAATATGTTTAGTTAGGATATATTATGCAAATCGTATTATTTATTTTATTCTTTATTGCACTGACAAAAATAAAGTACAAATGACGGACTTACTGCTTAAAGCATTCTCTACCAGTCAACCAGTGAAGTAGAAACGATTGAGGCGGTGTAAAAGAACACAAAAAAGCAACAAATTTATTTGAGCTACTAATATACTGTTCTCAATGGCACTATAAAAAGCTACTATAAAAGGATGTTGTTCTGGTCAGTGACATCCAACTCAGGGATGATAATATGAGTTAAACTTATTCTAAAAAAAATTATTTTAATTCTCAGCAAGTTTTATACAATAAAAACTCTTCAAAACAATCAAAAAATGACAAAACGAATGGGGAAACTCGCACCTCGCGCGTAGCTAGCGCGTATCTACGAAATACTACGCCGTAGCTACTAAGCTACGAAGAGGCTACCTGGTGTTGGTAGTTTTGACTCGATCGCTGTATCGCATCAATAAATTGAATAAAATACTTATAGACATTTACTTATTTTTTTTTTGAAACATTGATTTAATTGTAATTTATTAATTAACTTTAATTCACAAATACCTCGTTATGTAACAAAATTATCATCTTCAGCTTATATATTTATAATTGTCTGCTCTAATGTTACATATGAAGTGAATAAATGAAAATGAATATGAACTGATTCTGGGGGTTATTGTTCATTTAAAAAACACATTTTTTTATATATAGGTATTTTTTGGCATCAGTATCGTTTGTGCAGCCACCCCTGAGTCGCTCGTCGCTGACCAAAACAACACCCTGTATATTATACTAGCAGTCCCCGGCGACGTCTTCCGCGCGGTTTGAGTTTGTTTCCTCTCCTCCCGTTGCAGCGTGATGGTCTTTGAAAGCCGTCCTCGATAAATAAGCTATCCAACACAAAAAATATCTTTCAGTCGGTCCAGAAGGTCCTGAGATTAGCGCTTTCAAACAAACTCTTCAGCTTTATAATATTAGTATTGATTACTGATAACATGAAAAATCAAATAAATGTGACATCAAGGACGACTTTGATCGGGCCCTCTCGCAGACAACCTTCAGGTAGACGAACTAAAGTGAATCTAAATTATCAATAATGCAGAAAGAAATAAGGATAAGCAAATTGAAAAGCGACCGTGTGTTAGAATAGTAAGAGTGGTTCCATTAACGTGAGGCAAAGAGACGACTTATTAATTCAAAATCGACATCAAAAGAGTAAGAATGACCGTACCTTCTTTTATGTGTATAAGTTTTTAAAACGCCTTTTAGTATGTATCATAACCAATTTTTGTGCTGCCTTGGCGTAAGTGATTGAATAGTTAAATTAGGAGATTAACTCATGGCATTTTATTAAGCTTCGCTTTTGAGGGTTGTAGTTCAACTCGAACATGTTCGTCTGACCGGCCGTTCGCAGTTTAGCTCAGAGACCTAAGGTACTAGAAAACTGTAATTTGTCATGGATATTGTTTCTGTTATACCCAACAAAACGGTTTATTTATTTGGGGTTGGGTAAGGGTATACATCAATTTCAGACTGCTACATCAATTTGTCAAAGTATATTTTTAAATAATTATGTCAATGGTCTCAATGCATTGGCCGAATGCTCAAAAAAGTGAAAAAATATCCTTTTGGCAATTTAAAAAAGTGTTGTCATTTAATTGCGTATTTTTAACCGACTTCAAAAAAGAAGGAGGTTAATAATTCGACTGTATGTTTTTTTTTTGTATCTATGTTACCTCATATCTCAGTCGTTTGTAGACCGATTCGAAATTTTTTTTCGCCTACCTAGAGGGTTTATCTTCTAGTTGGTCCCATTGTTACCAATTTGGGATCAGATGATAGAATCTTGGTGTAATCGAGAGAAACCTTCAAATTTTAAAGACACGTACAGTGTTTTTTTACTAGTATCTTAATGTTGACGTGTTGTTACGTCTGATAGTCAAAATTTTGTGGGGCTGAGCTGATGGTGGAACTCCTTTACACTTAGGAGTTCAGTAATTATAATGACAGAACTTATGAACGGTAGTTTGTAGATTCTTAAAGAACAGAGTCATAAGGTGAAACCTTCCCCCCCCCCTCCTGTGACCTCTAAAAATGAAGAAATAAAATTAACAAAAAAGTAAAAACCGACTTCAAAACTAAAATGCACAAAAAAGTCTTCAATAAACTCTTGACCATTGAAAAGGAAAGGAATCCATTTTAGGCAAACAATTTCTTTTTGGAGCCGTTGCTATGATAGTTAATGATTGATGATGAAAGTGATGGTCAAGAGTTTATTTATTTATGTATTAGTTACACCACACCTTGTTCTTTATAATAACACCAAAAACGAGCTTCTACACAACGGAAGACTTAAACCACCATAAATTCCAAACCACAATCCTAACAAAAACTAGCAACTTTTCAAGAGCAAGCCACACCAACCAACATATATGGGATTATAATTTTGTGTGTAAGTTGCGTTTAGTAAATCTTATCTACTTAAGAGTTTTAACTGTATAACAACACGTTTTCAAAAATATTGCTACATACGAGGTCCTATTAAGATCGCAAAGACGATACACAAGTTAAACAGTCTCAGAAAGAGCATCGGTCTTGTAAGAACTGCATGAAGGATAAATCATAATATAATAATATAATATAATATAATATCCTTTGGACATTTCCACACATCGCCATCCAGCCCCAAAGTAAGCTACTCAAAGCTTGTGTTATGGGTGCCAGACCACGGATATAATACTTAAATACTTTTTTTTTAAATACATACATGACATACATAGAAAACACCCAGACCAATACAAACAGACATGTTCATGCAAACAAATGTTTGTATTGTGCGGGGATCGAACCCGCACCCGCTGCGTAGTAGGCGCCACTACACCACTACACCAGACGGGTCGTCAATCATTCTTAAAGTAAGACCAGACAGTCTCCTTTAACTTAGATTTCCGCTGTATCTGGTAGATAAGTTATTAATACTTTATAAATCAACATAAAAAAATGAGCTGCGTTTACGAAATCAAAGTTGCATGCGGAGGATTTACATAAATCTCGATTTCCCGATCCTCTTCACTTAAGACTAGAAAACACGAATAACTAGAAAAAGGTGAAGTTATTTTCACTTGGTAAAAAAATGGGATTACGATGTTGGTTCCAAACAATAAGTAGTTGTATTTTAGCAACAGAATCACCACCAGAAAGAAGGCAGTTAACTTTGTTAAGCCCTGTAGATGCTGTGTCTCAATTATATGTCCCCTCTATATAAAGCTACCTACACAATGTTTGTATCAAACGAGTAGGAATTCGCTTTCGTCTTGTTATTGCGTTTTAGTCGCGACTAAAGTGTCGTCGTATTTTGAATCGATTGCAGAATGCAGCTACATCTTGCGTCCGTCGGCGTTTCGCGACCTGGATGCAGTGAATAATGTGAATAATGGTGCAATAGCAAGCCAGTAAAAGGGCAATAACATTTAATTCATAGCGTACAACAATTAAAATAAATGTTTGTCTACAACAGGGGGCCCTATTTTCGAGTCATTCGCTTAAATATGGCGTATAATTTTCGTTCAAAAACTTATTAAAAACAATTAACATTACGTGAAATATAGCTAATACTCACAAAATTCAGTGATTTTTTTAATTAATTCCGTGTGGAATTCTACTAATTTTCATTGGAAAATCGGACATTAATCAATATCACACGCCACTTTGATGCGATTTATTCAAAACTGGAGACCCCGTAAAATATGCTCTCTCCGAAATTAAAATACGTATGTTTGAACTTTGTTGGTACGCAAAGGCTATTGTAGCGCGCTCTTGAATTTAACTTACAGAATGTGATAGCAATCTAACCGGGGCAGAACAGACATAGGAGTAACGGATTAAATCGTTTCCCGAGCGTGTAACAAAGCCAACTTTCCTGACTCCAAAACTAGTGTTAAAATAATGTTGTTGGAGTATTTTTTGCTGAACTCTGGTATCAAATTACATTTCTTAACCATTTTTTGAGTTGACTATTCTTAAGAAGAGTCAGATTTAATCTATTGGTAAATAACCGAGCACTTGATACTAAGAAAAGTTCTTAGAAGCCCACTTTAATCTCAAAAACTAATTCGATATTAAAGCAACATCCGTATTACAAAGTGTGTTTCGTTGAATTCGCGTTAAGATTCACCCCTGCGCCTTACCCCACAAACCGACGCATAGCTGTCAAGGATTAAAATAAACAGTCTGCGTCCAGAGCTTGTTAAGCCGTGGTGGCGGTCTTATCTCGCAGGATGCGTATTGTTCCTGAATGGTTTGAACTATTAGTGGGGGTCTAGATGCGCTGGACGGGCCGCCCTGCCTCCCCGCCCAGACGGCGCCGTGGTCGTCCCAGAATTTGTCTTTGGCACAACAGTCGCTTTATCGCTGACTCATCCTCTTTATCATTGGCACAATATTCAAAATTTTCCGCCGAATAATGCTAGCATAATTGCTTAGCTATAGTAATCGTCAGATTCTGCGTTTTTGAAAAAGGTGCGGTTTAGAACTTTCTTTTCAGTTTATTCCCCGATGTTCTTTGATAGAGAGATGTAAGATTGAAGGTATAAAATTACTTTGTCGTCTCTTTGAGGCCTTTGACTGGCTTCTAAGTACTACACCTTTATTCAAGACGTTATCGTTACCTAAGACGGTAATTAGCTGCATTGACATCATATAATTTGTCATATAATTTGCTCTAGTTATTTGAACAAGAAATTGGAATCCATGAAGTTATAATCTTGAATTGTGAAGAATTTCAATTGTGAAGCTTTTCATATAATTTGGCCTTTACTTACCTATTCAGTGTAATTCAAATAGGTTTGGCTATATAGATACTCTTATAGTTAAATATATTCCGTGGTCCGGATCTCGAGATCAGCAATATAAAAGTTACTTAGTTATGGCGGTTCGTTTTATAGCTGTTCGTCATTCCATTTTTAACTTGGCCAATTTGAAAGGCAAATGATTTTCTGAAAGTATTTATTGCTAGCCCTCGCCCACATATTCCCAAATCGATTCTACGAACCAATTCAAAATTTCGCTCGAGTTGCACGATATTCCAGTGACAAGGATTTATTCCGTTTATCCAAAATAAACATGTTTTCGGATTAAGACTTTGTACTCTTTGACTCTGTACTGTACAAATTCAAATTTACTTGCTTTTTCATAATAGTTAATGATATTTTAAATCAGCAATCAAGTAAATACATGGTATATGTTAAGTACCCAGTCCCGGTTTTTGTAATACAATGAGATTATGAGGACTCTGTAGGTACTGTTCATCCTAACACAACATCATGGCTGATAAGCAAAATATGCCGTGGCTTTTGAAAGCTTTCGTGAAGTTTCCGGAAATCTAAAACAATACGCGTGTTTAGATATGGACCACTGTAATATTTCAACATAATGGTTGGGTGTGGAATCGTATACAGCGGTCTCGTTATGATTTTTGCAATAAAAAGCCAGCATTGCTAACATAACTGTCAAAGTAAGTAATAAATATGATTTTTAGTACAGAGGAAGCCCTACATTTCCTGGTGACGTGTGGTCAGCTTTGGTGGCATATTGCATAGTATTTGTCAAGTTTTGACGTAAGTGTCTGCATTTTTGACATGACCCGATTGTCAATACTAAATGGACACACTCGTTGTGAATTCAGGTCCTTAAATAATAAGAGGTATCACCAGCCTAAGATCACAAATTCTTTAGTTTTACACGGGCATGGTTTTGTTCATAAAAATGAACCTTGTTTTCCCGTAAAAACCTAAAGAAAGTTTAAAATGAGACGACAAAAAAGTTTTTTAAAGTGTAGACGAATATTTAATGGTGGTCTGCGCAGGCGATGGGCTGGACCGGACAGGACAGTCCACCGAGGAAAAATTCCCAAAGTAAATACAATAGCAAAAGTCTCTCGTGTGCGCTACTCTATACAATTCCATAATTTGTTGTAGTTCCATAATGTCCTTGTAGTTGTTGACATAGTTGTTAATTTAAATATATTTCAATTTATTGTTATAGTAACAGTAATAGTAAAATACCGTTTTTACTAGTTTCAATGTCAGGGACTCACTCTTTCCGAATCAACATATTATATTTATTAACCTACTAAGTATGTAATACTAAACCAACAACTGTAAACATTATTAGGTTATGAATAAAGTTACTATTACTATTACTAATTGTATTGCTATCTTTTAATTTGATCCAATTCTATGTGATTTGCATCAGTTATTTGATGTATACCTTTAATGTCAAATTTATTTAATTTTATATTTATGTACACATTTTTTGTTAAGGAATAAATTACTGTGACTTTGACTAAGGCCTTAAGTGTAGCCGCTCAAATAACTCAATTTTGACACAAAATGTATGGAATGAATTTCAAACTTCCTGAATTTGTCATTTCTCCTATAAATTTTCTGTCAGAATTTAAGACGTCAAAATAGCATTCTCTGTGCGGCTAAATTAGAGTTTAAAGGGTGTGTGTTGTTAAGCTTACCGCTAACAGTGAAGACGCACCGCACTTGTAAACGCGTATCCCTCTAGTCGCATTGCGGCGAGTTTGCGAGGGTTCCGTAAGCCGACTTATAAATTGCTTTAATTTAATATATCGTTACTCCGAGCCCCAACATTGGAAACATTTTTCTCGGGGGTGTTTGGCACTCCACCATAAATAAGTTGCCGCCAAAGCTCAGAATACAAGTACACACGCAACGAGATCGCGTTAAACATTTGCGCTTTTTGAAATGTGGCAAACATCAAGAAGAATGCTAAACATGTTTCTTTTTTTCTTTTTTAACTGTATTATTCGACTCATTTCCAGCACGTGTTGCTACAATTTTAATTAAAAAAATAATAATATTAAACTTATACAACCACATTAATTCCAATTCGATTTCAGTGACAGATGATTTTTTGACATCGGGTCAACAATAAAAGCGTCAACGAATAAATGCGTCGATGTTTTTTTTATGATCTATCATAAACGCAAAACTTTTTTAGTCCAATCAAAGTGAAAATGTATATACATTTTAACTTGTTTTTTTTTCATATTTGGTCCTGAAGTTTACGGTAGTATACTACTCATCAAAATAGAAAAACACATCGGATGTATTTCAATTGTTTTTTCAACTCGTGTTTTAACGTCTATGTTGTATTACATTATTTACATTATGGTCACGACTCAGGTCAAACTTTCCGACCCATACCCATATTCAAACAAAATAAAGGAGTAAAATAATACGATAAATACATTTGCTAATGTACAACTTTTTCCTTTTGGCTTCGGTTAAAGGCGAGGCATAAATATTTATCACTAAAATCTATAATATTGCTCCGCGTTGAGACCTTGGCTTATTGCAGGGGTGGCTTCCATCGTGCATCCCAGCAAAAGTTTTGTTAAGTACAAAAGTGTGATAAATGCTTGTGGAATGTTCGGTACGTATTTGCGTAGCGTAGTCTGCGTTTCCACCAGGTGAGCAGCTCCAGATTCAATTAAATATATATTTATCATTTAGTTACAGGTTTAAAACTATTGTAGAAACAAGTTTTTCTTTTTGTAATGCGATTGAATGAAAGATATTTAGTTAAATGTGTGCTCACTCAGTCCTCACAAGCGGTTAGCCATATCTTAATACTGAAATAAGTTGGTCGAGTCATTGAGTGTTCTATAATTTGTTTAAACTCTCTTTAATTAGAGCCTGTAATTTCAGATCGTCATGTTTCGTATTTAAAAAATTACTATTAATTTCTTGTGCTCACTCCATCCACACGCTATTGTATCTCCAAGGACCAAACTATACATTCGCATTCCATCATATACATTATTAGAATTGGCTAAAAACATAATTATTCAGCATAAAAACAAATCACTTATATTGCACGTTCTCGAGTAAAATGGATCCCTAGTGCTCACTCCGTCCGCCATCGCTAAATAATTAAATATTTTTTGCCAAGTTAACTTAAAAGAAAAAGAGAACATATGATTTTTTTGTACGAAAATACTATTAAATATTCAACAGTACACAGTTTGATCTTTCTATTTACTTTTAGAGATAAACAAAGTTTCATATTTTGTATGAAGGAAATTGAGTAGGGTGTCTACACGTGACAAAATAGTCGGACTTAACTGACTTAACTTCACGCGTTCACGCAACAATCATCTTCGCTTACTTGCCTGAAGGAAACGGCTTTGTTTATAATAGGTAGTTAGTTTGCGTTTGGTTTGATTTTTGAGGTTCTGTGTAGTATTATAAAATGACCATATCTGACACATTCACACATCACATTTTTCATAAACCATACATGACCAGTCAAATACTTGTTATTGACTAAACTTAACCGTGTGTGATAAATGAACCGTTGTAGCGACATCTATGAGCAACCACTGTCACTACATTTCAACGCAACACGCTGACTCGGCTCGACGCGACTAGATGGCGCTATAGTCGAAGTATGGAAACTGAACCGCGATATTAAAGATTTAGAGCGAACTAACTACATATGAATAAACAAGGACGGTGAAAATTGGACCTTGGTCCCCGGCCATAAAACCCGGTCGGTAGGAAGCGCTTCCCTTTGCCTTCCTAACACAGTTGCGCCAAATTGGTGACCCCGACGTGATACCATCCATACCCGTGGAGCCGCACCGTCATCGTCAGCGTCGCCTTGTTCTGCTCACCACCAGCCAGTAGCATCCAGCCAGCAGTCTTCTCCAAGTCAGTTCCAGCCTCAAGGACACCACCGCAGACCGCACCGGTTCTTCGTGGGTCCTCGGCAACCTCACCAGCTCATCTTCCCGACTCACCGTGGACTTCGAGCTTCATCCTCACGCATCGTGGACATCTCGCATGTACATCCCGACTTACCGTGGACATTACGCATGCTCATCCCGACTTATCGTGAGGACTTCGCGCATCTCGACGCACCGTGGACATCAAGCATGCCCATCCCGACTCACCGTGGACATCGCGCATGCACATCCCGGCTCATCGTCGAACACTGGCACTTGCAACCATAACACCCGGTCGGTAGGAAGCGCTTCCCTTTGCCTTCCTAACACAGTTGCGCCAAACCGTAAATATTATTTCCTGACTCAGTTTTTGCAACAAAAAAAAAACGGTCAAGTGCGAGTCGGACTCGCGCACTGAGGGTTCCGTGCCAACTTTAATTGAATTACGGAATCCATTTACTTCTACTTAGTTAAATACCACAATATTTTGTTGACTGCAAATATAACTTTGTTTTTCATAGTGTTTGTATGAAGTACAAAGTTATGTTTGCGGTTGTAGAAAATGTGCTATATCTCAATAACTACTAGTTCGATCTCGTCCGAACCAATTTTCGTTGAAAGTATTTATTAAGATCTACATCATATATTTTTTTCAAAATTTACACTTGCTGGGTTTAGAAATTAGATAGGGGGGGACGCCCATTTTACCACTTTGGAAGCGTCTAGCTATGAAGCGTTAGGCTTTAAAAGAAAATGGTTTGAGAAACCTCTATGTTATTTTAAAAGACCTATCCATAGACATACCACACGCATTGGTTTGACAAAAAAATGTTTTTTTGGTTTTAGTTTCATGTATGAGAGCCCCCCCTTAACTTTCATTATTTTTTATTTTTTGTATGAGAATCGGTAAGCGGTTAACAAGATACATCTTCCTACCAAATTTCAATTGTGTAATGCTTATAGTTACAGAATAAAATGGCTGTGACATACGGACGGACAGACAGACAGACAGACAGACAGACTTGACGAAACTATAAGGGTTCCGTTTTTTGCCATTCGGCTACGGAACCCTAAAAAACACATTTTGTGTCGTTGTGTGAAGGAGACATATTTGTCTGACGTGCCATGAATCATTAGAGCGGAATCGGTGTTGTCATACATTTAGTATGGTAACGTTTATATTAGTGTGACGTGACGTGTCGTGATGGTCATTGAACTAAATTTATGAAACCGATTGCGTCACAACATGACAATTATGATTTTTGTTGTATTTGTTAATAAGTATTGTCGTCTAACATTCAGAAAGAAGAAATTTCCAGTTTCAGCCAACAGAAAATATATCAAAGATCTTGCATTACACTGAACTAGACTTTAATAGTGTGTAAATAAGGTTGGTATAAGATGTCAAGAACGGTGTTTCATAGAATTACGCAAAAGTCACGTGAGTGACCGAATTGGACCAATTGCGTACGCACAACCGAAAAGTAATAACATATTATTAAAAACGATATGACTGAATATGATCATTTATGTCAGTCACTATAGTCATTTTCAACACTAGTTCTGTAACCGATTGGTAAAAAACAGAACCTTTATAGACTCGTCAAGTTTATATGTCTGTCTGTCTGTCCGCCTGTCCATCCGTATATCAAAGTCTTATAGCACTGTATTCTGAAACTAACAAAGATTGCAAGGTTAAAACTTGGGTAAGTGTAACCGCTTTACATGAAACAAAAACTTAAACCTATGCATACCTACCTGATAACACAACATTGTTGGTAAATAAAGTCAGGAGGGGAGGGACTTTTAAAGCTTAGTCATGAGAACAGTCCCAAATATTCTAAAGGTAGATTCTTCCAAAGTAGTAAAATATGCGTCTCCCCTAACTTTTACACTAAAAAAGTTGAAATACCAAATACAAGTGAAGATCCTTCCAAATACTTTGAACTTAAGTAGGTAACGTACAGGCTCCTGCAATCGGTACTTAATATATGTGGTCGTCCAAATCAAAAGGGACCTTATGGCGGTATCTAGTTTCCGAGATATTTAAAGATTTGTAAAAATATGTGAAAAAAGTCGTTTTTTTTTTATTGTATTTTTCAAAAGATGAGTATATTTACTACATGTATATGTGTACAACTTTTCGAAATGTCCATTTGAAATAGTTTTATAGCCATCTAAAGTTTAGTAAGAAAGGGACCTTATCGAGGGTTGACCTAAAAACCTCGTTTTTTCCTGTAATTCAAACCATTTATCGACATTTTGATATTTCAGAGTATAAACTAAAACATTATCATGTGATAGGTACATCGTACTTTGTATCCCGACATACGTATTACTTGTTCACCTCCACTGTTATTATCGGATTTTATTATTATACGATAACAGGAATCACAGACAGAAATCATCCATTATGTTATGACTTATGACTTTTGGCCGTTGTCGTGTTTTAACCGCACAATAAATGATCCTCGCAATGCAGACTTCGCAAGAATCGTGGCGTTTGAATTAGAACGCATGTCTGAAAACTTGCGAACTAAAGCTTATGCAACAATATTTAACACAATTCAAACATTAAACACTGAAATGTCAGCTGAGGATTTGCCTCCTATTACTAGTAATAATATTAATAAGCTTGATGGTTTGAGTGAAGAAGAAAGGAAAAAGAATATGTTAAAGAAAACAATCCTTAAAAACATAAAAAAGATGTACGGTGATAAATAATTTACCGCTTTGGTCTAAGGTCCACTGTTGTACGTAGTTCACTTGTTTAGGTATTTAAATAAGGATAAACTATCTTGAGATGTATTTTAATCAAAAACTTTATCAAAAATCACATTTCTAAAATAAGTTATGGTTAAAAGTAATTTATTTAAAAACGACATTTGTTTTTTTTTTTTGTAATGGGTCCAGATTCATTTATAAAGGTATTTTTCCACAAAATGAAGTATAAGATTGTTTACATTTATTTAAATACCTAAACCAATAGGCTATAGCATGAGATAAGTTTCAGCAGCCCATAACGGACCGCCATAAGGGTCCTTTTTTACGTTTAATATATGTAGAATACTTGTTACGAAAATTAATATCTAAATGTTTCACCAACTAATATATCTATTCCTTGTTGTGATAATTAAAGAAAAAAAATATTTTTAATTCTTTTGAATGTTGCACTAGAATATTGATTTTGCATGTTAAAAAAAAATTGTTTAGTGCCTACCATAAGGTCCCTTTTTATTAGCATCTGAACCAAAAATGTAGAACCTTTTTAGTAACTAAGTGTTGATTTTGTTATTGTCAGAGCTCAAAGTTTCTAAAAAATAGTAATTCATTGCTAGTTAATAAAAACGAAATTTTTAAATTATGTATTGGTTTTATTTACATGTAAGGCCTTTCGCAAATCAATGTCATTAGTAGCAATATAAAACCGATAAGAGTTTTGTGAAAAACACGCGGTTTACTTATTTTAACACTATGATTGATACTTTGCACCTTATTGATAAGTGCATTATGTTGGTGGCTCTAGTTCCAACAACAGACAAGTTTATGCACGGATTGTAAGAATTTCCAATAGTTATAATCATAGTCAATAAAAGTATACCATCAGTTACATAACTTCACTCTAAATCCTAACTTGTTTGTACGGCAAACTTCAATTGCAATTTTCTCGAAACTAATAATTTCGATCAGTGAACTTCAAAAATTCGTAAAAAAATAACGGTTGGGGCTAGGAGGTTGATTCTTGGGTCTATAGTTAGGTACGTTCATGTAGATTTCAGCCCTGTAGATAACTCATTTCCGCTTTAAGGTCCCTTTTGATTTGGACGACCACATATATCTCTCATGCAAAAATATATATACTCTATGAATTGTTTTGTTTACCAAAACGGATTGATGTCTTTCGTTATTATTTTTAATTGTTTGACAAAAGTAAGAAATTGAGAACGTCACCTTTCACTCAAAAAAATAAGTTACGCATTTCAAGAGTCTTAAAATGAATTATCTGATTGTTTTAATACTGCTAAATATTACTTTAATGTTAGTATCGTCATATCCTACTAATAAATGCGAGACTAAGGATGGTAGTATGTTTTTTGCAACACGCACCAACTATTTGGTGGGTGGATTTTTAATGGTAGGTTCACTTACAGTTTTGCCATGTCCGTCTGTCCATCTTCCGCAGTTCAGCGAATTTGGCAAAGGTATGTATTCTAATCGCCCCACCAAATGTTATGTTATTATTTTTTTGGGTACCTCTCATACTAGTAACGTAAAGATGTTGTTTTTCTTTTACGAAACCCATCGGGTGGATAGGTCCTTAAAATAATTATGGGTTAATTTGCATCATTTTTTAATTATGTGGCCTGTTTCCGTAACATTCAGTTTTGGGGCTAATTTTTGTTAGAGTCCAATGTCCCCACCCTCTCCCAACTTGACTGTAGTAGTAGGTAGATACGTGAAAAATATCACAGCAAATACGATATGTAAAAAAAAAACAAAGCAAAACTTAAAGCAAAATAATTTTCATGTAAAGGAGACTGTCGTAATCTTCCCCTCTGGCTCTGACCAACTGAAAACCCTCTCATTAAGAGAAAATAATGTTTTTAGCTTGCTTCTACTTAGCGGGGTTTGAAAATCCAAAAAATAAGAGTAGTACCGGTAACTTCGTTTACCCGACAATAGCTGTATTTATTAAAAATTGAGCTCATAAGCAAAATGACGTCCGCTCAGCATAATAGTGGATTTTGTTGTGAAATTGACAGCTCTTATTAGTAAGTGCTAGCAATTGCTTTTTTGGAGAGAAAAGTCAAAGTGACGGTTTGCTATGATTAACATTAAATTGCCTAGATGGCGCTTATTCTAAATGTTTACACTTAGGAAGCACAGATGGCGCTAGGTACTTGGTGGTCGATTCTGCCAATGACATTGTATTTAGAAGTAGATGACGCCTCGCGAACTAAAAGAGTACACAAATATGGCACCGTCTGATTAATGGATGTCAATGGATTGACATCTATCACATCAGACATCAGATTCGGAACAGAGTCTTAATAGAGTAGCTTTCTTAATATATTTTTTAAAGTGTGTAGGTACATCACAATAGACTCGTTGGCCTAATTTTAAAATTGAGTTTACACTTTAGCTCGGTAGTATATTAATCAACAAAAACATTTTATTTTCAAACTATTTAACATTTAAAATATTGAATTATCTAATAAATACAATTTAAATGTATCACGTGAAACGCCATGGCGCCAATATCAGAGTCACGTTCACTGCTAGGCATTTACGATTGCGTGACCACATGTATGTTTTTTACAAATTAAATTAATAAAATATTTACAGTCCTTTATTTTAATAAATAAAGAAATATTTATTAATACACCATAGCCATCTGGCATCACGTAAACAGGATGATTCCTTCAAATAACACGCTAATAGTGAGCGTACATATTTTTTTCTACAATCGTGAGGATCATCCCTCACAGATGTGTTTGTCAACAGTCTTTTGTTATACTTTTGTTAACGCGAGTGCCGGTGAACCTTTGATCAGTGAGTGTCTACGCTGATATTTTAATAAAATTGAAGTTGTAATTTATAGTTATATAACAGACATATTAACATACATTTCCATAGACATATTTGTTAGGGTCGTGCGGGCGGGATTTGAACCCGCGACTTATCTGTGTAGTCCGGAAAGTAAACCACCACACTGTACCGGTCGTTAAATTATTATTAAAAAATATAGTACCAAACTACTCCATCTATAGCACTGTCTTAGAACATCGACCATGTTAGTCCGTGGGTTGGCTAAGAAACAAAACTCACAATTTACTTAACGAAAATATGATATTCGGACTGTTTTTAGGGTTCCGTAGCCGAATGGCAAAAAACGGAACCCTTATAGTTTCGTCAAGTCTGTCTGTCTGTCTGTCTGTCTGTCTGTCTGTCTGTCACAGCCATTTTATTCTGTAACTATAAGCATCACACTGTTGAAATTTGGTAGGAGTATGTATCCTGTTAACCGCTTTTCGATTCTCATACAAAAAATTAAAAAAAATGGCATTTAAGGGGGGGGGGGGGGGGGGGCTCCCATACATGAAACTAAAACCAAAATATTTTTTTTTTAGTCAAATCTATACGTGTGGGGTGTTTATGGATAGGTCTTTTAAAATGACACCGAGGTTTCTAAAACCATTTTCTTTTAAAGTCTAACGTTTCATAGCTAGACGCTTCCAAAGTGGTAAAATGGGCATCCCCCCTCCCCCCATCTAACTTCTAAACTAAGCGAGAGTAAATTTATAAAATGGTTCGGACGGAATCGAACGAGATGTTTTTGAGATATAGCACATTTTCAACAACCGCAAACATAACTTTGTACTTCATACAAACACTATGAAAAACAAAGTTGTATTTGCTGTCAACAAAATATTGTGGATTTTACCAAGTGGAATAAGTGGATTCCCAAATTCAGTTGAAGTTGTCACGGAACCCTCAGTGCGCGAGTCCAACTCGCACTTGGCCGGTTTTTTTATTTATTTAGTTAGGTGTTTCTGCAGTTTTAAAGGCGCACTGAGGCATTAAGACAACAGTCTACGTCAAAATTATGACCCCAATTTGAAGTGAGGTGTTGTTTAGCTGAGCCATCTTTTAGCCTCTTACCGGTGATCTAGTTCTTAATACAATATCATTGGATTCTGCTAACAATGCTTGACAGTTCTAGTATAGGCCAAACGTTAAAAATATATTCTATTGAGATTTTGTTACAACAAATTAGTGGAATTGAGGCCCTCGGCAGTTAGGAAAAGATTGACTCCATATTTAATTTCGTTAAACGTAAAAACGGACACAAACGTTATAACATTCTTAAACAATATTGAAAAATAAATTTAATTAGTTTAGTTTTGGTCTGACGTATAGAACCATAGAACCTTACTTTTGGGGCAAACAATGTATGAGGGCGCATCCGTTTCCTTTTGCACTAAGTGTCAACCTTCAAAATGCGTTTAGATATGATATTGAAACTGTATTCAAATATTGGTTTTGATTGTCTCTTTGACCTGTACAAAAATTAAAATTGAGAGTCAGCGCTATTAAAAGATTAGATTAGTTTCATAATTTCGGATATTTTGTTATTTTAAGAGGATCAAAACCTTATAGGGCAATCTTAATTATATACCCTATACCTATCCAGTATATACAGTGGAACCCTTTGTGCGCGAGTCCGACTTGCACTTGGCGGGTTTTTGTTCCTTAATAAGTAGGATCTTATTATTTCTTTTACAGAGACACTACTGCCAGGGGCCGAAAATCAATCGTCAGCCATGAAGATCAAGCAAGATTTTTTCTTAAATACATCGATATTCTCAAAGATGACGTTAAATATAACAACCCGATCTTTATCCAAATTTCAGAAGATTTAAATCACAGAATGTCACCGTGGGCTGTATTTTTGTCATGGAAACGTAGGAAAAATATATTTTTTAAATCAAATAGTCCCAAAACTTCGATAGAAAATACAGACTCTTCTTCTTCAAGATACACCTCACCAGAGCCATATCATAACTCACTTTTGGATCAAGATACCAGTCTAAAATTTTCATTTGTACTTGACATATACGACTTAAAAAAAATAACTCCTCTAACCAAATATAGAAAAAGGACCACAAGTACTAGCTTTTTCCACTATAAGACTTTACCAAAATATAAATGGAGCGGTTTATTAAAAGAAAAGCTGTGGATCCACTCGAGGCTTCCATGCACGTGGGCGTTTAAAAAGTATAAAATTAGGGATGACTTTTTGGAATTGCACGGCCAATGCTCTCAATGTGGTGCAGAAACGCAAATCACAAGTGGAGAAGTGACAGAAAAAATCCAGGAATTTAAATGCAAAATACATAATTTCAATGAAAAATTTAAACACGACCCAAAAAAAAAGGCAAAATTAACACCATATCAACGCAAACAAATTTCCAAAAAACAAGCACACAAATCAGCTATAAAAGTACGAAACGAAATAACTTCTAATCTAGTGAGAAATAATGACGCTTTAATCACACCCATTATACCCTCATTAGCCGCTCTTAGAAAAATTAAATCAGAATCAAGGCTTCAAAATTTACCACATAGTAACCCAATTATATCTCTTTATACAATGGCAAAATTATCATCAAATTCAATTCGTTATTTCAGTCTATTTCCAGATTTTTGTTTCTATTTTTGGAGTGACCAGCAAATTACTTATTACAAAAATTACGTGCAAAAATTCAAAAAAGCAACTATTACAATTGATGCCACAGGATCATTTTTTGAAACATTATACTTGCCGGATCATAGTGTTGCTACGAAACGATTATTTTTGTATGTAGGGCTTGTTACGAGCAATGATAAACACAAATCAGTACCAGTTTTACAAATGGTGTCCGACTCCCATTCAGAAATTTCAATATTGGCTTGGTTGAGAAAATGGTTAACATACGTAGAAACTCCACCAAGCGAGGTTATTGTTGATGACTCATCAGCCTTAGTATCTGCATGCATTCAAGCGTTTGCTTTATTCTGTACGACTAAACAATATATATCACATTTGTTTTCAACTATGGAAGGGAGTAATTATGAAAAACCGAAATCGTATATAAGACTGGATACCAGTCATTTTATTAAGACAATACATAATTTGCCTTGCTTTAAAACAAAAGTCGATTCAAGAGTAAAAAACTTTTATATACGTTGTATAATATTTCTAAAACAATGCGAAAACTATGATGTAGCGAAAAAAATAATAGAAGATGTTATTAAAATTTGTCTTGGCCAATATGATAATGAAAAAAATAGTGACATTTTGGCAGCAAAATCCAGATTAGATCAAATATTAAGCCCTCTCACATTAAATGGTTTTGATTCCGAACATACAACCGAATTCAAAAATGATAAATACGATATGCCATGTGATAACGAACTAAACGACTCGGATTTCATTAAATGGTTAAACGGCATCATTGAGGAATAAAAGAATGAAGATTAAAAATAAAAACTTGAATGTAGCACATAATAAAAACGCATATTACTGTCCATTATTTCTTGAACAATGGAACGCAAAAATGTGTTTTTACCCTTAAATATAGATCTTATAAATAAGTACGATATATCCATTTTAGAAGACGTTATTTCACTAACTGAAGGTGAATCAAACTGTGCATCATGTAAGGATGTAGCAAAGAGTAGTTATGTGATTTCTGATTTGATTTCTTTCGATTTAAATGGGACCAAAGAAATGCCACTAAATAAAGTGCCCCGAACGATAATAATCAAAAACAAAATATACAAAAACATCGGAGCTATTGAGTTTATAGCACCAGGATATTCACAAATAGCTATTGGTCATTATAGGAGCCATTTTCTATTTAATGATATCTTTTATTGCTACGATGATAACGGGACTAATATTGAAAAAAGCACTGATCAGGATATTCTTATACACGCTTTGAGTTACATTCTCGTAGTCATTTAATGTATTCATAAATTAATACTTCTATTAGTTTTGTGTTTTATGTGGACAGTTCGTGTATGTTGGCTTGACAATGTGGACTGACTCCAAGTTATATATTTTTTTTCTAAGTAGAAGACATATTGGGTTGTTTAAAGCTTTGTAGTTGTTTGAAGGTGTTTTTTTTATAACTTGATAACTGCGAAAAGTTGCGTTAAAAACTATTGGGCTGATTTTAATGAGTTAAAGTATACTTTAAGTAAGAATATACCTGATTGAACAAAACAAAAATATCTCTCCATGTCTTCTCATTTTGAAAAATTCGTGGACAAACATATACTGAAAAAAGCTTTCAGTTCTTAAATTTTATCAAATTCCACAGATATCACATACATACGTATGTCGAATTGATAACATTCTTATTTTAAAAAATCAAATAAATATTACGAATCGACGTTATATCTACAGTAGTTAGTAAGTTAGTTAAATCTGTTTTTGAAATCTTAGCACAGGTCTCAATACTGGCAATTAATAATTGGTGTTTTAATGTTTAAGAGCTACTAGGTCATTGCTTTAGACAAACAAACACGACGTGTTATCGTAGCTGCAACGACACATACACCTTACACACATACATACACACACACTCTCACACACACACACACACACACACACACACACACACACACACACACACACACACACACAACACACACACATGCGCGCGCACGCTTTCGCACACACACACACACACACATGCACGCACATCGCTAGCAATAGCTTTTGTAAGTAATCTTTTCATGAATAATTACGTATATTTTTTCATGAAAAACGGCATTAACGACGATTTTCTCATCCTCATGGTTGTCACAAAAAAGTTTAATTTTAAGTTATTTTATTTTCTTTGTTTGACGTAGTGATAAGTAAATACTTAGATTAAATTATAAATACTTACTTATTTGTTTTCATTCAATCGTTTTTTACGGGGCAACTTTTTGATATTAGTAGTTATGTTAGTAGTATCTTAACAAAAAATACTGAAGATATAACAATACATGTATTTGACGATCTCCGTGGTTTAATGGCAAAGCACGCTGGGATTCAAGGCGTCTCCTCTTCGAGGTCCCGGGTTTGATTCTCGGTCGGGACAATGTAGAAT
This sequence comes from Pyrausta purpuralis, assembly GCA_963924145.1. Classification (NCBI taxonomy): domain Eukaryota; kingdom Metazoa; phylum Arthropoda; class Insecta; order Lepidoptera; family Crambidae; genus Pyrausta; species Pyrausta purpuralis. Next base: position 21,333,636 of record OZ001656.1, read on the forward strand.
TATAATTAATAATTTTCTATGTTGTCTTAGATCTAGGAGTTGTGGTACCAGCGTTGTGTCTGATTTCCATAACACAAGTGCTTTGGCTACTTACTTTGGGATCAGAGCAATGTATGTAATAATTTTTCAACTTTCAAAGAAAAAATATATCCTCAGAAATAAATGGCTTGCGATTTTGATTATAAACTGTTTTTAAAAAAATATTTCAATATATGCTTCAATGATTTTATTCATCAGTGAAAATACAATATACTTATATGTAAAAAACAAGATGTAATCAAAGTTCGAGCCAAGCCAGCCAGGGGTAGTGAATCGAGAACAGATTATGTTTTCAAGAAAATTCTAATAAAATGGTTTTTTTTAAAAGATTTAGTTTTATTCTCCCTGTCTCAATTCTGAATGTAAAAATAAAATACGAGCCAAAATCAAGGGCGTGGTTTAGAGTCAAGTATAAATAACAAAAAAAAAACCTGCAGGTATTCCAAACTCGATTGACAACCACCCCCTTGAATTTGGGCAAAATCAAGGAGAAAGGACTAATTTAAACCAGTTTAAGCATTGTTTTTATTATGTATGTTATATCGATAAATAACGCAAAACAATTGTATAAACAATAAAAAACATAAAAAATATAATTTTATTTAAGGAGATTAGCATTATTATATTTAAAAATTCACAGAAAATGTACGAAAATAAAACATTAGAGAAAATTTAAAAATCTTCCAAAATGTTGGGCAGATTAAGATACACTAGATCTGACAACCGCATTTTTCACGATGATTACATTACATTACATTTTTGAACTAAAATGATACTTACGGGACAGAAATCGAGCGGGGCGTATTAACACCCTTACGTCGTAGACATACCAGCAGCACGCACTAATAGATATCGATCTACGTTTCTCATGCGCACGGCTAGGGAGTGGAATGCGCGGCCGGCAGAAGTGTTTCCTAGCCACTATGATCTGGATGAGTTCAAGAAGAGAGTGAATAGGCTATTACTAGTCAGACATGATCCATCCTAGGCCACATCATCGCTTACCATCAGATGAGATTGTGGCCAAATGTCTGCCTATATAATCAAAAAAAAAACGTAACAACGCATGACCACGTGACCTATTCACGCTAGTCACAGCGTTGCCTGTACATGCGTCACACTCGATTGCAATTTTGCAGACCCAAAATGATCATAAGTGCCAGTAAATTACTAAAATTTTCTTTTTTTTTCTTTCAAAATCTAATATATAAAATTCTCGTGTCACAGTTTTAGTTGCCAAACTCCTCCGAAACGGCTTGACCGATTTTGATGAAATTTTTTGTGCTTATCCGGTATCTATAAGAATCGGCCAACATCTATTTTTCATCCCCCTAACTGTTAGGGGTAGTCCACCCCAAAATTGTTTATTTTATTTTTTAGACAAAATTTTTAATTTCAATTTTTTTATGATACAACATACAAAGATACGTACAATTCTCAATTTTCACCCTTCTATGATCAACCCTTATTTTTTTAATAGCCATTTTAGTAATTTTAGGGCTAAACAAAATTCGCTGGGAAAGCTTAACTTTTAAAATTACGGGACTCAGCGGGACGGGGCTGGGGCGGGACGGGACTGGGGGCGAAACAAAGTTCGCTAGATTCGCTAGTTACTTCTATAAAATTCCGGGTAAAAGTAATTTGGGGTGTCAGAGGTTGCGCATGTACATTATACGTTGTATAAAACCGACTTTTGACAACATTTTGGGTGGTTAACGATCCTAACTATTAAGCCAGCGGTTGTAGGTTCGAATCCTGCAAGAGGCGTAAGCCTCTTTAAAAGGCAAGAGTGAACAGGCTGTTAGCAAGCAGATAGGCACCACCCTAGACCTCATCCATACCTGACATCGGGTGCAATCGAGATCCAATATCTGCTTAACCGAGATAAAAAAGGGGCATAAGTTAGCGTGATGATCACAAACATTTGAAACTTCAACATGGATTTTTATATGTAGTTAAGTATTATTGGGATACGTAGCCGTCATAATCGTTGTGTAGTATTCATAACACAAGAAAGAAAATTCCTCAGTAAGGTACCAAGACAATTGGTGTGTTGTCTGGCGTATATTTATATTAAACCTTCTCAATTTATCCAGTCTCATTTAATGTCCTCTTATTTTTGAGACGTATAGACACCCTATTATATGTCATTTAAACCAAAAAATAAGTTTTGTATATGTCTAGAAGTAAAAAGAAATATCTAACTGTATACTTCCCAATATTTTATAGTGTTTTTTTACGAAAAAATCATATGTTCTCTTTTTGTTTTAAGTTAACTTGGCAAAAAATATTTAATTATTTAGCGATGGCGGACGGAGTGAGCACTAGGGATCCATTTTACTAAAGAACGTGAAATATAAGTGATTTGTTTTTATGCTGAATAATTATGTTTTTAGCCAATTCTAATAATGTATATGATGGAATGCGAATCTATAGTTGGTTCTTGGAGATACAATAGCGTGTGGATGGAGTGAGCACAATAAATTAATAGTAAATGTTTTAATACGAAACTTGACGATCTGAAATTACAGGCTCCAATTAAATAGAGGTGTAACAAAAAAAAGAACACTCAATGACTCGACCAACTTATTTCAGTATTAAGATATGGCTAACCGCTTGTGAGGACTGAGTGAGCACACATTTAACTAAATATCTTTCATTCAATCGCATTACAAAAAGAAAAACTTGTTTCTACAATAGTTTTAAACCTGTAACTAAATGATAAATATATATTTAATTGAATCTGGAGCTGCTCACCTGGTGGAAACGCAGACTACGCTACGCAAATACGTACCGAACATTCCACAAGCATTTATCACACTTTTGTACTTAACAAAACTTTTGCTGGGATGCACGATGGAAGCCACCCCTGCAATAAGCCAAGGTCTCAACGCGGAGCAATATTATAGATTTTAGTGATAAATATTTATGCCTCGCCTTTAACCGAAGCCAAAAGGAAAAAGTTGTACATTAGCAAATGTATTTATCGTATTATTTTACTCCTTTATTTTGTTTGAATATGGGTATGGGTCGGAAAGTTTGACCTGAGTCGTGACCATAATGTAAATAATGTAATACAACATAGACGTTAAAACACGAGTTGAAAAAACAATTGAAATACATCCGATGTGTTTTTCTATTTTGATGAGTAGTATACTACCGTAAACTTCAGGACCAAATATGAAAAAAAAACAAGTTAAAATGTATATACATTTTCACTTTGATTGGACTAAAAAAGTTTTGCGTTTATGATAGATCATAAAAAAAACATCGACGCATTTATTCGTTGACGCTTTTATTGTTGACCCGATGTCAAAAAATCATCTGTCACTGAAATCGAATTGGAATTAATGTGGTTGTATAAGTTTAATATTATTATTTTTTTAATTAAAATTGTAGCAACACGTGCTGGAAATGAGTCGAATAATACAGTTAAAAAAGAAAAAAAGAAACATGTTTAGCATTCTTCTTGATGTTTGCCACATTTCAAAAAGCGCAAATGTTTAACGCGATCTCGTTGCGTGTGTACTTGTATTCTGAGCTTTGGCGGCAACTTATTTATGGTGGAGTGCCAAACACCCCCGAGAAAAATGTTTCCAATGTTGGGGCTCGGAGTAACGATATATTAAATTAAAGCAATTTATAAGTCGGCTTACGGAACCCTCGCAAACTCGCCGCAATGCGACTAGAGGGATACGCGTTTACAAGTGCGGTGCGTCTTCACTGTTAGCGGTAAGCTTAACAACACACACCCTTTAAACTCTAATTTAGCCGCACAGAGAATGCTATTTTGACGTCTTAAATTCTGACAGAAAATTTATAGGAGAAATGACAAATTCAGGAAGTTTGAAATTCATTCCATACATTTTGTGTCAAAATTGAGTTATTTGAGCGGCTACACTTAAGGCCTTAGTCAAAGTCACAGTAATTTATTCCTTAACAAAAAATGTGTACATAAATATAAAATTAAATAAATTTGACATTAAAGGTATACATCAAATAACTGATGCAAATCACATAGAATTGGATCAAATTAAAAGATAGCAATACAATTAGTAATAGTAATAGTAACTTTATTCATAACCTAATAATGTTTACAGTTGTTGGTTTAGTATTACATACTTAGTAGGTTAATAAATATAATATGTTGATTCGGAAAGAGTGAGTCCCTGACATTGAAACTAGTAAAAACGGTATTTTACTATTACTGTTACTATAACAATAAATTGAAATATATTTAAATTAACAACTATGTCAACAACTACAAGGACATTATGGAACTACAACAAATTATGGAATTGTATAGAGTAGCGCACACGAGAGACTTTTGCTATTGTATTTACTTTGGGAATTTTTCCTCGGTGGACTGTCCTGTCCGGTCCAGCCCATCGCCTGCGCAGACCACAATTTAAAAAACTTTTTTGTCGTCTCATTTTAAACTTTCTTTAGGTTTTTACGGGAAAACAAGGTTCATTTTTATGAACAAAACCATGCCCGTGTAAAACTAAAGAATTTGTGATCTTAGGCTGGTGATACCTCTTATTATTTAAGGACCTGAATTCACAACGAGTGTGTCCATTTAGTATTGACAATCGGGTCATGTCAAAAATGCAGACACTTACGTCAAAACTTGACAAATACTATGCAATATGCCACCAAAGCTGACCACACGTCACCAGGAAATGTAGGGCTTCCTTTGTACTAAAAATCATATTTATTACTTACTTTGACAGTTATGTTAGCAATGCTGGCTTTTTATTGCAAAAATCATAACGAGACCGCTGTATACGATTCCACACCCAACCATTATGTTGAAATATTACAGTGGTCCATATCTAAACACGCGTATTGTTTTAGATTTCCGGAAACTTCGCGAAAGCTTTCAAAAGCCACGGCATATTTTGCTTATCAGCCATGATGTTGTGTTAGGATGAACAGTACCTCATAATCTCATTGTATTACAAAAACCGGGACTGGGTACTTAACATATACCATGTATTTACTTGATTGCTGATTTAAAATATCATTAACTATTATCAGTCTTGCCGCGCGCACGGTAGAAAGAGGTCGATGCGAGTGTGTGCTGTCAGTTTACTGTAAACAATGACGAATATAATAAAATGTTCGTCTTGTAACATTGTGATAAACGAAATTCTTGCATTTATTTGTAATAAAATAGATGTGATGGACGAAGAAAGCCTTAGTCGTATTTGTATTAGTGCCTTTTCGGATAGTGACATAGTAATCGCAAAACGGTTGCTATTTGAATCTTTGTCAACTGTGAAAAGTATGAAGAACCGGCGAAGAGATGGGAAAACATTGCGGGACATAGACGACATAATAAGCCTCGTCAAACAGACAGATCCAGAGAAATTGCCTATCTTCGTGGCAAAAGAACTCCAAAAGTTGCCACCGGTCTTATTTGACCATGTTGATGTTACTCGGATTCTAAAAGATCTCGTCAAAATGCGCAGTGAGATTGACTTAATAACTCATGAATATGCCACCAATATGCAACTTAAAGCATTACAATTGGACGTCGATAACCTCAAGAAAGCGTCCCTAGTAAATAACTTTACGAATAACGTCAATCCCAGAAGAGGAGCCTGTTTAATGGATAGCTATAATAACTGTGACAGTGGACCAATGGGACTATCACCAATATACCAACAAGAGAAAGATAGAAAATATACGGATTGTCTGTCTACATTTCCCTTATCGAATGAAAACCTTCATCATGTAACCTTTCCGAAAGAGGGTACTTCGGAAATTAAATTGCCAACCGCTGCGGAACAACTGTGTCCAGAGTCTACACTTGAACAATGTAATGAAACAGCTGATACCCGGGCGTCGAAAAGCGACTGCAAGGCGATCGACCGGTCTATGACTCACGCGTTATCATCACAAGCGAATACAGTATCGAGCCACTCTGTTAATATAGTACCGAGCAATGGGAATAAGTTGTTTTCAGAGTGCCTACGTTCAGATGGCGATAGACCAATGTGTGAAACCGAGTGGAAACTTGTAGAAAGGAAAAAGAAAGCCAAAAATCGTTTTATAGGCAGCAGGGGAAAAGCTAGATCTGACTTGAACTCTAACTTCAAAGCTGCTGATACCAACATCACAATGTATATCTATAATGTGTCAAAAGAGACGTCGGAAAGTGACATTTTGACGTACATTGAAAGGACGGCAAGACTGACCGTGACACTTGAAAAAATGAAGTTACATACTGAAAAAAGTTACGACGCGTATAAAGTGTATGTCCCTAGAAGTAAATTGGAGTTGTTTATGGAAGAAAACTTTTGGCCCCAGGGAATTGCTTTTAGACGGTTTTATGAGTTTACCAAGAAGAAACAAGGCAGTGTGTCAACACTGAATAGAAACGTTAACACTTAACTTAATGAATAATACAACAAAGATAGTTACTTTCAATTGTAAAAACGTTCAGAGATCGGTCGATTGTATACGAAGACTCTGTAAGTCTGCAGACATCATTGCACTGCAGGAGACGTGGTTGTTACAGCATGATATACCATTTCTTGGAAGTATAGATGACAACTTCGCTTTCACGGGCAAGACTGCAGTTGATACTTCTGTCGGAATTCTTCGTGGAAGGCCGTTTGGTGGAGTAGCCATACTGTGGCGGAAAGCTATTTTTCCGTCAGTAACAGTGATTGAGTGCAATAGTGTGCGTTTAACTGCTATTAAAATATATCTAACTAATAGCTCGTTTCTCGTGGTGTCAGTTTATATGCCGACAGCGTCGGTTGATAATCTCAGTGAGTTCACGGATTTGTTAAGTGAAATTAATGCGTTGATTGAAAATAACAGCGTCGAAACGGTCCTTGTGATTGGGGACTTCAACGCGCACCCTGGTGAGCTTTTTTCAAATGAACTACTTGACTTTTGTGCTGATCAGACCTGGTCATGTGCTGATATTGAGATTTTACCACCTGACACTTATACTTTTGTTAGCGATGCGCACGGCTGTCGGCGCTGGCTCGACCACTGTGTAGTGACGAGCGCCGCACGGTCGTTAATTGTTAATGCATGTGTCTTGTACGATGCTTATTGGTCTGATCATCATCCATTGCTGATTGAATGTAATATTGATTTAATTAAACCTAAAATTCCTACTATCATGAACCATAGCAATAAAATAATTTGGGGGGAAAGAGATGGTGATCAGATAGATAGGTATCGTAAGCATTGTCATTCAAAGTTACGTCTGTTAGATTTTCCTGCTGATTTTGGCGAATGTGCAGACAAACCTTGCTCAAACAAAAAACATAAATGTTTAATTAACTCTATGTATCAAAACATTGTATCTATACTTAAGGATGCTGCAGAACTTAGTCACACTGGTGCTAAACACATAAAACGTAAATATGTAGCAGGCTGGAATAAACATGTGAGTGGGGCTCACGGGGAGGCTCGCCTTTGGTTTCGTAATTGGGTACTGTTTGGTAAACCACTTTCAGGCTACTACTACGATAAAATGCGCGAGTCTAGAAAAATATTTAAATCTAAATTAAAATATTGTCAGAAAAATGAGCAACAAATAAAATTAGACATAATTACTAAAAATTGTACAGACAAAAACTTCTCAAAATTTTGGAAAAACACAAACAAACTTAACTTAAGGCCGAGCCTTCCTGTGAGCGTGGCAGGTGTGCACGAACCCTTAGATATTGCCAACGCTTTTAAGCGTCACTTTACAGTTGAATCACCGCTTGCACAAGTGCATCAGGGGCTTGGTATAAAGGGGCGGCCCGCGGACCTGTCGGTTAGATTCTCTGCTAAGGAAGTTGCAACTGTTATCAGAAAAATGGTTCGAGGGAAGTCTCCCGGCCATGATAGCCTCAGTATTGAGCACCTGAAGTGCGCAGGCGTGCACCTTCCTCGACTACTAGCAATGCTCTTTAATCTGTGTATTAGTCATGGTTATTTGCCTGACGATCTCATGTACACTGTGGTTGTGCCGATCATTAAAAACAAAACGGGCGATGCCTCCGACTTATCTAACTACAGGCCTATATCACTAGCGACCATTATAGCTAAGGTGTTGGATAGTCTGCTTGATAAGCACTTGGGTCTGCACTTAAATATTCATGATGCGCAGTTTGGATTTAAACCGGGTCTTTCAACTGAAAGTGCGATCCTGTGCCTTAAGCAGACTGTACAATACTACACAGCTAGGAAAACTACTGTCTATGCCTGTTTTTTGGATCTGTCGAAGGCATTCGACCTGGTTTCGTACAATATTTTGTGGAACAAGTTACGAAACGAAACCAATCTGCCACCTGAATTGTGTTCTATGTTTGAATATTGGTATGAAAACCAGCGCAACAGTGTAAGATGGGCAGGTTCGCATTCGGATGTGTACAGGTTGAAATGCGGGGTGAGGCAGGGGGGGTTGTCATCGCCAAAGCTTTTTAATCTGTACATAAACCGGTTGATCGGGGAGCTCAGCAGCACCGGCATTGGTTGTCATATAGACAGGGTCTGTGTCAACAATCTTAGTTACGCTGATGACATGGTGCTGCTCAGCCCGTCGATTGGTGCAATGCGAAGATTAATAAGATTGTGTGAAACATATGCGGAGTCCCACGGACTTATATATAATGCTACAAAGAGCGAGCTGATGGTATTTAAAGCTGGCAACAAAAATTATTCAAATGTGCCTACTGTGTCTCTTTGTGGTGTCGCGCTGAAAAGAGTTGGTAGCTTTAAATATCTAGGCCATTGGCTAACAGAGACTCTGGCAGATGATGTTGATATTGAGAGGGAGCGCAGAGCGTTGAGTGTGCGTTGCAATATGTTGGCTCGCAGATTTGCACGGTGTAGTAAGCAGGTCAAATTGACACTCTTTAAAGCATACTGTCAATCATTCTACACCTGTAGTCTGTGGGTTAGCTTTACGCGGCGTGCATATGATGCACTGCGCGTCCAATATAATAACGGGTTCAGGATACTGTTTGGGCTGGCGCGATACTGTAGTGCGTCCACGATGTTTGCCGAGGCGCGGACTGATTGTTTTTATGCAATAATGCGCAAGAGGAGTGGGTCGTTGCTATCGCGCGTGCGCGCCAGCCCGAACAGTATTGTGCGCGCGTTTTCTGAACGGTGGGACTCACCGCTACTCAAGCGATGGGTACATTTGCATACGACGGCTGCGACATTGTAACCTAATTTGGATTCAGTGTCGCAGTCGATGGATGTTTTTGTTTTTATGCCTTATTATTATTTCTGTTAATACTAACACTAGAATATAAGACCTATGTTACTAACACTAAATATGGACGTAAGTCTGAAATAAAAATTAATTATTATTATTATTATTATGAAAAAGCAAGTAAATTTGAATTTGTACAGTACAGAGTCAAAGAGTACAAAGTCTTAATCCGAAAACATGTTTATTTTGGATAAACGGAATAAATCCTTGTCACTGGAATATCGTGCAACTCGAGCGAAATTTTGAATTGGTTCGTAGAATCGATTTGGGAATATGTGGGCGAGGGCTAGCAATAAATACTTTCAGAAAATCATTTGCCTTTCAAATTGGCCAAGTTAAAAATGGAATGACGAACAGCTATAAAACGAACCGCCATAACTAAGTAACTTTTATATTGCTGATCTCGAGATCCGGACCACGGAATATATTTAACTATAAGAGTATCTATATAGCCAAACCTATTTGAATTACACTGAATAGGTAAGTAAAGGCCAAATTATATGAAAAGCTTCACAATTGAAATTCTTCACAATTCAAGATTATAACTTCATGGATTCCAATTTCTTGTTCAAATAACTAGAGCAAATTATATGACAAATTATATGATGTCAATGCAGCTAATTACCGTCTTAGGTAACGATAACGTCTTGAATAAAGGTGTAGTACTTAGAAGCCAGTCAAAGGCCTCAAAGAGACGACAAAGTAATTTTATACCTTCAATCTTACATCTCTCTATCAAAGAACATCGGGGAATAAACTGAAAAGAAAGTTCTAAACCGCACCTTTTTCAAAAACGCAGAATCTGACGATTACTATAGCTAAGCAATTATGCTAGCATTATTCGGCGGAAAATTTTGAATATTGTGCCAATGATAAAGAGGATGAGTCAGCGATAAAGCGACTGTTGTGCCAAAGACAAATTCTGGGACGACCACGGCGCCGTCTGGGCGGGGAGGCAGGGCGGCCCGTCCAGCGCATCTAGACCCCCACTAATAGTTCAAACCATTCAGGAACAATACGCATCCTGCGAGATAAGACCGCCACCACGGCTCAACAAGCTCTGGACGCAGACTGTTTATTTTAATCCTTGACAGCTATGCGTCGGTTTGTGGGGTAAGGCGCAGGGGTGAATCTTAACGCGAATTCAACGAAACACACTTTGTAATACGGATGTTGCTTTAATATCGAATTAGTTTTTGAGATTAAAGTGGGCTTCTAAGAACTTTTCTTAGTATCAAGTGCTCGGTTATTTAACAATAGATTAAATCTAACTCTTCTTAAGAATAGTCAACCCAAAAAAATGGTTAAGAAATGTAATTTGATACCAGAGTTCAATAAAAATTACTCCAACAACATTATTTTAACACTAGTTTTGGAGTCAGGAAAGTTGGCTTTGTTACACCCTCGGGAAACGATCCGTTACTCCTATGTCTGTTCTGCCCCGGTTAGATTGCTATCACATTCTGTGAGTGAAATTCAAGAGTGCGCTACAAAAGCTTTTGCGTACCAACAAAGTTCAAACATACGTATTTTAATTTCGGAGAGAGCATATCCCAGTTTTGAATAAATCGCGTCAAATGGCGTGTGATATTGATTAATGTCCGATTTTCCAATGAAAATTAGTATAATTCCACTATAGAATTAATTAAAAAAATAATGAATTTTGTGAATACTAACGGGTATATTTCACGTTAATAAGTTTTTGAACAAAAATTATACGCCATATTTTAAAGCGAGTGATTCGAAAATAGGGCCCCCTATTGTAGACAAATACTTATTTTAATTGTAGCACGCTATAAATTAAATGTTATTGCCCTTTTACTGGCTTGCTATTGCACCATTATTATCTGCATCCAGGTCGCGAAACGCCAACGGACGCAAGATGTAGCTGCATTCTGCAATCGATTCAAAATACGACGACGCTTCAGTCGCGACTAAAACGCAATAACAAGACGGAAGCGAATTCCTACTCGTTTGATACAAACATTGTGTAGGTAGCTTTATATAGAGGGGACAAATAATTGAGACACAACATCTACATGGTTATACAAAGTTAACTGTATTCTTTCTGGAAGTGATTCTGTTGCTAAAATACAACTACTTATTGTTTGGAACCAACATCGTAATCCCATTTTTTTACTTCTCCATACAAACTAGCATCAGCTGATCGGAACGAGTATGGAAATTTATATTATTTTGGGATTAAGATATTGGTCCTATACAAAAAAGTCACGTATTTGAGCATCAGACATACTTCCAAGAAGAAATGCAGTTAATTTTGATAGACCCTATATAAATGGAGAATTTATCGTTTATATTAGTTAATAAATTTAAAAACTGTGCACTTAAAAACTCGAATCTGTCATCTATTCTTATTTATAATCTTCCTTGATTATGTTTAATTTATATGTTTCAATGATCTAAAAGTCGTGATTAAGCCGATATGCGTGGCTGTAAGAACGGCTTTCTTGACACAAATAATGTAGGAGTTATCTAAACAAGCCACAACGTCGAGAACAATGACTAACGCTACAACGGGTAAGAAGAAAACACGGAATATATTCCAAATTCTAATTTTAAACATAGATACGAGTATCTCGTATTACAACAAAAAATACTGACAAAATGGCCAAATCGTAGGCGTTACAGATGTAGAAACAGCTATTTAAATGATGGAATAAGCTAATTTTAAACATGTAATTCTAACAAAGTATGATTTTTTACAACTACAACCACAAGCGGTTTGGTAAGAATATAACAAATGTAAGAAAGCTAGGGCCCCTAAATAATTACGTAATCTTAAATAAAAAGTCGTGTTAATTATACAATTTATAAATCAAACACGGCTGAACTGATTCAAGGTTAAAACACATCTATCCACCCGTTACGGTAACAACACCGTATCAACTCGAGGCGTTCAGGATTCTTTGTATGAAACTCCATACTTCAACACACATCTATCAACGTCGCAACGTCACCACCTCGGATCGAGATCAACTTCGGACCCACTCTCGACCAGAGCCGCATACGTGGTATAACGCGCTGACGGCGAGTCGCCCGTAGGTTATCAACTATCCGCCCACCCTGTCAAACAGGCTATCATTCACAAGAATAACTGTCATAAGTCGTAGCAAACGCAATCGTGCCGATCCCATGCCGAGGGGTTGCTGTTCCCTTTACGTAACGTGCTCCCGTAAGGTTGACGCGTGGTTAGTGCTGTTTCCATCACGGATGGATAAATGTGATAATAAAAATCAGATAATTTAAACTACATTTATGAAATTTCGTAAAAATAAATGCTTTTTTTGAGCAACATCAGATAAGATTCTCGCCTTTACAATAACATTAATGATAAATAAATCACAATATCGATAATTCTGTACTCAAATTAATGATGAATAGATAGTCTCGAAATTTTCACTGAATTTTATCAAATTCACGCCTATCAGGCAGATGATGCTGATGAGGACGATTATGCTTTGCATAAAGCAAATCAACTACAAATACTATGTGTAAAGAATGCACATTTTAGGCGTTGACAACTTGGATGAATTATTCGTCCAAGGTTTACAACCTTTGTTTAGAAGAATCCTTATCGGGAAAAGATCCAGAAGATCTTAGACCCCTTACACACTGCGTCGCGCGTTTGAAAACGCGCTTTTGCATCACGACTCACGCAATAAACAGATTTAGTTTAGCATCGATGCAATCGCATACTAACAAAGTATCGATGGAGTCGCCAAAATTCAGTACATAATTTGTCAATTTCCAGCTTCTGCATCGCGACTACGATGCCAAAAGTAGCGCAGTGTGTAAGAAGGACAGTTTGCGAGTGTATCGATGCTCCATCGCGTTAGTATCGCGACAGCATCGATGCTAAAAGTCGCAGTGTGTAAGGGGTCTTAGCTATGCTGCTCTGATATTTTAACATTTTGTTCAAAATTAAATAAAAATAGAAAGGCTTTTGCTAGCACATATACACGTCCCAACATTGATCCTACCACAGCTTCAGGACTATTGTGGGCTAGTGCTGAGAAGAAGCTGCGCAACAAATTCAGTCACTATTGTCAATGCCTCTTCTAAAAATATTACAATTTATATGTTCTAACAAGCTAGACCATACATTGTTATCGTTGATATAATCATTTATTCTATCTCTGTTCTTATAAAAAGTGTCAATAATGAGAATACTTCAAAAGCAGGACAGCTACGAGTATGACAGCTATGCCACCGGGCAGTATAGAGCCAACTTTCGAGTTCATTCATGCCCGGGTCAACATTAATTAGAACAGTAACTAGAACAAATATTTCAAAAGATTGTAGGTTCCAACCTAAGATGCGGAATTCATAACAAGCCCGTAATTTGAAGGAACAGATTGAAGTCACAGAAAGTTATTAATGATAATAATACCCTTTTGACACGTCTCTCCTAAGGAACTGTCAACCTCAAGTAAAATCATATTAATCAGTTTAATTAAAGAAATGTTAATTATCGTCCTTGAAACGTTCACTTTAGCACCTGACATTAAACGAGGTGATTCCTCTTATTTACCGTACTAAAAGCTAAAACTAATTTGCAACAAATTTCGAAGAAGCAAAATATTTATTGCACTTCACTTACTCAATGCTATGAAATTGCTTATATTTGTTTTTGATTATATTTATTATTTATTGGACAACCCAACAGATTATATCTTAACTTAAGCTGTCGCTTAGAATTATAGTGGTACATAAGATATAATCCTTATACTTGTTATCACGGCATGGCAAGAAAGAAAACATATTTTTTTAATTAGAATTTAAATACAGTTAAAACAGCTCTTAAACACAAAAACAAATCAAAAACTACAACTATACCTATATACACTAATCAATCAGGGGGATGACTTTTAGGATGTCTTCCAGAACATTTCTAAAGTGAACCAGGCTGAATTTGAAGATGTCTAGTTTGGGAATGCGAGTGCTGTATTCTTCGGAGAGTTGACACAACCTGGATGTGGGAAAGGGGTGTGATTATGGGAAATATTATTTCACGATAGGGGTATGACAAAAACTTTTTTCAAGGGTCTGCGTGGGTTGTGTTTCATGTTAAAACTTAACCGTTCTTATACCTCGGGGCTGTCCAGTTCTGAGTGTACTATTTTATGTAGGTTAATCAAGTCCAATTCGGCACGACGAAAGTGTTTGATAATATGAGTAAGAATGATGCGAATGATTACAAAAAAATTCAGACTAATTATCATTTAAAAAACTGCTACTAGCGTTTAGAACTGATACGACAAACAAATCTCGTGCGCCATGAATCGACGCTACTTGTCATCGACTCATACAAATGTTTTTTTATTCGAAATTCAAATTTCAAGTAATATTACATAATCTTATCCTCGTATTTTGTAGTTTCGTTATTTAAGCACTATTAATACTATTAAGCAGTTCGTCTAAGCTAATTCTAGCGTGATTAAAGTCGAGCGGACGAGGTCAGACAAAAGCTTTAAAGATCATCATAACTTTCTTGAGAAGGCTTCAAAAGATCGAATATTCCTTAAAAATCGTTATATATATTTATCTACTTATTGACACTGTAATGTAGGTATACTGGTAAATGCGCGTGGCTGCGTCCACCGCCACCTTCATATAATAAAACAGTGTGAAACTGGCTACCGGTCTTGTCACTTGTGCCTAGCGTTGGGTTTGTGACCGGTAATTTACTCAATTTCGAGTAAATTACCAAAAACATGTAATTTACTCGGTAAAATTACCGATGACTGGGAAAATATTCAAATGATTTTAATTAACAAAACTTAATGTATAAATATACTTAAATCCTTTACCAAATTACCATTAATAACATTTCACTCATTTTTACTATCTTAGCATGATGACACTTCTTTACATGCCAATACGAACACGAACTTTTGAGCTGGATTCACATCACACAAAAATATATTTATTAGGTTTATTTTTGTTTTGTACTTTGTAATTTATGAGTGATATTGTGTTTGTAGTATAAACATATTCATGTTTATTTTAAAAAAGGAGGTCATCAATTCGACCTATAAGGTATGTGATATTGTTAGAATTTTATATGTTCGAGTGGGGTAATCTTTTAAGGCTTCCAAAGTTCCAAACACGTGTTCAAAATTTCGTAAGTGTATGTGTATTTTGATGTTTTTTTCACCACAGATTTCTAGAAAACGAGAAGTCATAGATAGCGAGATGATTATTTTTTGTTCAATCAGATATATTGCTACTTAGGGTACCTAAAGTGTAAGTTGCATCAAAACCAGTAGTTTTCGTTTTATATGTTATTAATCTAATAACTGAAAATGACGAAAAAGGGTACAATTTTTGAAAAAAATGCCTCCTTATCATACTGACCTAAAAGCTAAGCTTATCATTCACCTCACCATCGTCTGCGTCGCCGGTTCCTTTTCACTTTCTTACTCAAGATAACTAACTAAACTAACGAGTTGCAGAGCGCAAGCCACAACTAATTCAACCTTCGGCATCTTCATGTACAACAAATGCTATGATTAATCTCGCGCAAGTGTGAATCACGAAGCGTCTCGCACGTAGGTTTGATGACTTCCAGCCTCCCGAACAAGCCGAATTCTGAAAAGGCTACAGTACCATAGACCACATCTATTAAGGCAAATTATACAGAAGTCCGAGAAGTACGAGTATAATATGCTGCTATGTTTAGCGTTTGTGGACTATGAGAAGGCTTTTGATTCGATCAAAACTTGGGCGGTGCTTAGGCCTCTTCAGCGGTGTCACATAGACGATAGGTGTTAAAGTGTCTGTATAACAACGCCACCATGGTCGGTCCGAGTACAGGAACAAAATACGAGGGCGATTCCATTGCGGAGAGGTGTAAGACAGGGAGACGTTATATCTCCGAAACTGTTTACAGCGGCATTGGAAGACGCCTTTAAGCTCCTGGAATGAGAAGGATTCGGCATCTGCATCAATAGCGAATACATAACACGCCTCCGGTTTGCCGATGATATAGTCGTTGTGGCAAAGACGCTGAATGATCTTGGCACTATGCTCGACCAAGTATCCCATCTTTGAAAAAAACATGGAAAAGACGAAAATTACGTCAAGTTCCCGTGTTATACCTACTCCAGTATCCGTTGAAAACTCAACTCTTGAAGTTGTTGACGAGTACGTCTACCTTAGATGAAAGATCCAATTAGATAGGTCCAACTTTGAGAAAGAGGTCAATTGACGAATCCAACTCGGCTAGGCAGCGTTCGGGAAACTGCATAAGAGCGTCCTCTCGTGTCAATTACCTCAGTGTCTGAAGACGAAAGTTTTCAACCAGTGTATGTCACCAGTGAAGACATACGGATCCGTTACGTGGTGTCTAACTATGGGCCTCATAAAGAAGCTTAAAATCACACAACGAGCAATGGAGTGGGCTATGCTCGGTGATCGAATCAGAAGCGAGGAGATACGTAGAAGAACTAAGGTAACGGACATATCCCTACGAATCAGTAAGCTCTAGTGGCAGCAGGCACTTTGGCAGGGCACATAGCAGGGAACTGATGGCCGCTGGGGCAGAAAAGTTCTAGATTGGAAACCCTTCGACCAAAAGCGCAGCGTGGGATGTCCACCGACAAGATGGACAGACGACAGGACCAAACTGGATGCAGACCGCTCACAACCGGTCGCTGTGGAAAGGCATATGTTCAGCAGTGGACGTCTTTTGGTTGATAATGATGATGATGATGTGTGAACATCAATGTGAACAGCAAGCTCGCGTCAGCTCTCGTGCACGAATATTTCCTCGAACGTTTCGTCAATAACCAGACGAGAAGCGAGCGCGAACGTTAAATGCCATTTAATAATTTACGCAACGCGCACGAATATTTGTTTTCTGTTTTATATGGTGACCCAAGTAACGTAAAAAATAATCAATTTTTGAAGTGTTTTCTACCATCAACACCGCCAACAACCGTTTGGATTAAAGCTTTAAGCATGCACAAATTATAAAATAAATAAAAATAGCAACTGAATATTTTACGGTCTATTTGGTAAATTACGAGTATTTTACCATTTTTACCATAAATAACCATATTTTTCATTACTTACCATTTTGTTTTTTTACCTGCCCAACTCTACTTGTGCCCATCCTTCTCGTATACGTAATAGTGGCGACTTGCGGATTTCTACCCACAATTTAAAAAAAAATGGGTTCTCAGAATCCTTTTGGTCTAATATCTAGCTTCGACCACCAAACTCAGGATTGGAGAACCTACAGAAACCGATTGAATCAATGGTTCATTGCAAATGACATTACGGCGGAGTCGGATGAGGCGGGCATTAAAAGACGAGCCATCATAATCAGCGCACTCAAAGAGTCAACGTATCAACTCGCAAGTAATTTGGCATTGCCGAATGAATTGGAATCCAAGACATTTGATGAAGTCATCAAGTTGCTGGACGACCACTTCACACCAAAACGATGCGGATTTGCGGAGCGATCGCATTTTTATGCGGCGGTTCAAAATGTAGGCGAAGGTCACGCACAATGGGCGGCACGAATACGAGGTTTGGCAGCGCATTGCAGTTTCAAAAACCTGGAAGAAGCATTACTAGACAGATTCGTAATGGGTATGATTCCGGGACCTGAACGAGAGAAGCTTTTCGCACAAGACATCACGACGCTCACGCTAACAAAAGCTGTGGAGCTGGCCGAAAGTTCTCGCTGTTCGCGTGAAGCAGCCATCGCGTCATCGGGGTCGTCAGTTGCACGAGAAACGGTTTTCAAGATAGACAACGCTAAACGTCCGGGCCGGGAAAGTGTTCTGTGTGCGGCTATTTTAACCATAAAACAAGTGAAGGTAGGTTTTCTAATTACAAGTGCAAAAAGTGCAATAAAAAAGGTCACCTGCGTCGAATGTGTAATAGTGTTAAGTATATGCAAGTGACTGAAACGAGCGGTGATGATATTTATGATGATGACGGTGAGTTTTTTAATATTCGATCGATAGAAGGTGCGCCAATGTTTGTGCATGTTAAAATAAATAGTCTGGATTTGAGATTCGAAATCGATAGTGGTTCGGCCGTTACTGCTATATCTGAAAATACGTATAGGCGTCATTTCAAAGATGTGTTTTTGTCACCCTGTCGTAAAAAACTTATAAGCTATTCTGGAGCAGGCTTGCCATGCGTAGGTATAGCTAAATTACCGATTACTTATAGGAACCGGTCCGCTACGCTCGATGTTTACGTTATCTCGAATGGCGGGCCATCAATTCTCGGCCGAGATTTTATTTCAATTTTCGAGTTACAACTACAACCGATTAATTTCTGTGACGTTTTCCGAGTAAGTAATAGTGATGTTATTAAAAAGATTATATCTGATTTTCCTGAATTATTCGCTGGCAAATTAGGGTGTTTCAAAAAATTTAAAGTAAAGTTACCCTTAAAACCTGACTCAAAACCTATTTTTTTCAAAGCTCGTCCTATTGCTTTTGCCCTCAAAGAAAAAGTTAACAAAGAAATTGATCATTTGGTTGATTTGGGAATTATAGAACCGGTACAGTACTCAGAATACGCATCCCCAATCGTTCCCGTGCTGAAGCGTGATGGATCAGTTCGTATCTGTGCTGATTATTCGCAAACTATAAACAAACAATTAATCGTAGAAAAATATCCATTGCCTACAGTGGAGGACCTGTTCTCTAAATTAAATGGTGGAGAACAGTTTACCAAATTACATGTCCATGGCTTATAACCAGTTGCAAATAGAAGACAACGAAAATGTTACTTGTATTAATACCAATCGAGGCCTTTATAAGTACAATAGGTTGGTGTTTGGATTAGCTAGTGCTCCAGCCATTTTTCAACGGGTACTTAATAGCATATTAGGTGACATAGAAGGGGTCTTGGTATTTTTAGATGACGTGTTAATAACTGATATTTCAAGGGATCGGCACATAGAAAAGCTATATCTAGTTTTACAGCGATTGCGAGATGCGGGTCTTACCTTACACAAAGATAAATGTTCATTTTTCCAGGACAAAATAAATTATCTCGGCTATGACATAACCAAACACGGGCTGCAAAAATCGCCAGAAAAGGTTAACGCAATTCTAAAAGCACCAGTTCCTAGTAACTTAAGTCAGTTACAATCTTTTTTAGGCTTGGTTAATTATTACAGGAATTTTGTTCAAGGAGCCTCGTCAATTCTTAGGCCGTTATACGACCTGCTTAAAAAGGGAGCCAAGTGGTCGTGGTCATCGGCACATGAAAAAGCATTTAATGAAATGAAACAATGTTTAGCTTCGGACCAAGTGCTAGCACATTTCGACCCAAGTGCAAAACTAATTTTAACCGTCGATGCGTCACCGCACGGTTTAGGAGCGATTTTGTCTCAAATCTGTTCAGACGGAACTGAAAGACCGATATCTTTTGCGTCCCGCACTTTGAACGCGGCTGAGAAAAAATACGCTCAAATACAAAAGGAAGCGACGGCTATTATCTTCGGAGTGAAACGTTTTCATACATATTTATATGCCAGATCTAACCCCTTTGTACTTAGGACAGACCACAAGCCCTTATTATCGATATTTGGGCCACAGAAAGGCATACCCGA
The DNA here is from genome assembly GCA_963924145.1 of Pyrausta purpuralis. Taxonomy (NCBI): domain Eukaryota; kingdom Metazoa; phylum Arthropoda; class Insecta; order Lepidoptera; family Crambidae; genus Pyrausta; species Pyrausta purpuralis. The sequence continues at coordinate 21,353,519 of OZ001656.1, forward strand.
GATCACTGCGAATAGGTTACAGAGGTACGCAATATTTTTATCTGCCTATAATTATGTAATCGAATACGTGCGTAGCGCAAACAATAGTGCTGATTATTTGTCCCGAGCATCATTAGAAGAACCGGTCGAGACAGCTGAGAGTAGGCAAGTATGTGCGCACGCACACAGCGGTGATAGCCGCCCAGCTGATTGCATTCATATAACGGGTAATGATGATAAAACGCCTGCACCTATCGACCGCGCTTCTTATGTCAATTTTGTAGTTGTTGGAGACATGCCTGTTACTTTAGCTGATTTACAACGTAAAACGGCAAAGGATGACGTTTTGAAAAAAGTCATTGTTTATATAGCTAAAGGTTGGCCACGAAAAGTAACAGATTTAAGGTTAAAGCCATATCATCAGTGTAGGTTGCAGTTAGCTTATGAAAATGGGTGTTTGATGAGAGGTTATAAGGTAATTATTCCTCCCAAATTAGTTCACCAAGTCTTATCAGAGCTACATAGCTCACATTTAGGCATAGTCAAGTGTAATGCAGAGGCACGGGCTCGGTTTTGGTTCCCAGGTATCGATACTTGTATTGAAAAAATGGTTTTAGAGTGCAGTATATGTTCAAAACTTCGACCTTCGCCTCCTAGGGTACCGCTTGAATCATGGAAACAACCTACTGAATGTTTTGACAGGATACACATGGACTTTCTCGGTCCAATTAATAACCATATGTACTTGGTGGTTGTGGATGCGTATTCGAAATGGGTCGAATGTTATGATATGAAAAATAGTATCACGACGGCAAGTTTAATTGAAAAAATGAGCGATTTAATGTCAAGGTTCGGTATTCCAAAAAATATTGTAACAGATAATGGCACATCATTTGTATCTGCAGAATTTACTCATTTTTGTCAATTAAATGGTATTAACCACTTGACTAGTCCGGTATACCACCCTGCGAGTAACGGGCAAGCTGAGTGTTACGTGAAAATAGTAAAAAAGGGTATTAAAACGAGTTTACTTTCAGAAGACTCCAAAAATTTTATAGTGAATTTAAATAAATACCTTTTTGACTACAGAAACTCTAAACATACAACGACAGGTCGCTCACCGGCAGAACTTATTTTCGGTCGAACTCTTAGGTCCAGATTAGACTTACTAATTCCAAAAGAAAGCTCACTCCCATCATCTTTACTCATTAATGATGTCAAGCATAAACAGTTCTTGCAGAATAACTACTTTGGTGGAACGATTAGGAATAGTTTTCTACCTGGGGATTTAGTTTTATATAAAAATTATGTTAATAAAAACAAATTTAATTGGTGTCATGGAACAATAATTAAACGTCTCGGTAAAGTCCTATATTTAATTGAAGACTATAACTGTAAAGAAAAGGTTAAAAGACATCAAAATCAGATTATTAAAGGAGGAGCTCAAATAAAAGAGAAAAATTCTTCAAATTCCAATACTTCAGCAGTCCGGGAAGACAGCGAGGTGAAAGAAAGTCTGTGCACTTTCCAACCAATTGTTAAACTCAGCAGGCCAGGTCTTGCGGCCCAGGCAGAGGCATCCGCGCGAGCACCAGCGCACGCGCAGGCCGCAGGTTTAGCGCCAGGCCTAGTGCAGCAAGCGACGGTGCCAGATTCAGAGCGTCCTCGAATGCAATTACGGGATTTACCGAGAGTAGATTATAAGAAATATTTTTAAAAATTAAGAGGGAGGATTGTAATGTAGGTATACTGGTAAATGCGCGTGGCTGCGTCCACCGCCACCTTCATATAATAAAACAGTGTGAAACTGGCTACCGGTCTTGTCACTTGTGCCCATCCTTCTCGTATACGTAATAGACACTATCTCGAAATGCCACTTTCAATGTAGACGCTACAAAAGATAGGTTTAAAAAATAAATAAACCGACTCCAAAACCTGACAAAAGCTTAAAATAACGCATTTGTCTTGTACAAATGTGTTATTTTAGGCTTAATCAGTTTATTTATGAGAAACAATTTCTTTGGATACTTACGAAATTTTGCATGTTATGAAAGTTTGGATGCCTTTCTAGATCAACATACTCAAATATTATAAAATTCCAACGATATGATGCACACACACAGTGAATTGATAACCTCATTTTTTTAGTCGGTAAAAACTATCACTATGCTTGGCAACATAGATAGACTCACATTGTAAACTACGGATTTAATACGTTAGATAGATTCTCAGCCCAAAGCAAGTAAAAAATAAAACATAAATCAAATAAAACATCAATTAATATAAATTTCCTTATAGGTAAGTCAAGCTTTTAAACTACTGTCTGCAACCGGTTTTCGAGTAATTATACTGCCTGTCCTTCGACAAAAGCCTCTTCTAAAGCTTTCCATTTTGTCCTGTCTTTAGCGAGGCAGCATTGTGGTATTCAAAGCATACCAAGTAATTATTATAAGTTAAAAAGCAGTTTAGATACACATACTTCCATAACTCTTGCCGGTACCATCATCACTATAATTCCTCATTTTACTATAGGTTCTATTCAGCACTCCGCACCCGTCACACTATTGGGAAAATTGAAAAACAGAGCATGGTCCATAAAAGTAGTTGGACCGTAACTTTTATCGGAAGGCAGGGGCGAGATACTACAAGTTTTATGGATAACTGTTATCCCCCCTCATCGATTTACTCTCCCTAACCAGTGACACGCCGTTGCAGTCTGCGATGAGTCTCATCTAAATAAACCCTGCCCACTCGTCGTCAAGAAATATTATCCCCTTTACAGTTAAGATATTACTTATCGGTAACCTCATTTTTTTTTTGCTACGATTAGATAGTTGGATACAATTACTTACAAGAAATGACAAATGCATAATAAAATTACCCAATTAAGTTTTTTTTTTACAGTCACCAAAAAAAATAAGATCTTACTTTATAAATAAATTACCATCAAGATAAATTTTAATTGATATGTTTCGCTTATTATAACTTCAGATAAAACTTATCCGGCTGAATAAATATAAAACATCCAATTTTAATGTCATTTTTATAAATGATCGCTGACAAATAGATGACATTTTCAAATAAGGCGTATTGTATTTTATTCGACGAATATTTCTTATCTAACTCTGGTCAAATCAGGCCTAAATCGTGTTTGTAATTTTCCAACCAATCAAAATAGTTTTTAATAGCCTTACTCTAAAGGACCAATGCCTTGGTGATGTCAGGTATAACGGGCCTATAACGAGATAAACTTAAAACTGATTACAATATCAGTTATCTTAATCGCAAAAGTGTTCCCGATAGTGTTCATGTTCTTTTATATATGAAACATACTAAAAGATGCGTATCAAATCGGTTTCACTAAATCAAAAGATTGAAACTGATTCCCTAATTTGAGATGTCGCGTAGGAGGAATCTTTGAGACCTTAATTGTAATCGGGATAAGGAATGCCTTTATCAGCATTAAATCACAAAGGACGTGGCAATTATTCAGGGAATGGAAGGATTTTAAATGTTACACTCAAAAAGCTCACAATCCCTTAGGGGTTCTTATCATGTTTCTTCTTCACAAAATAAACTTTTTAAAAAGTAAACACCGACTTCAAAACCAAAATGCACTAAAAAGTCTTAAAAAAACTCATGAACCTTTAAAGGAAACGAATTCATTTAGGCGAACTAATTTGGTCTAAAGTCGCCCCTCTGATAGTTGATGCTTGAGATGGTCAAAGTGATGGCACCGACTCCAAAAAGAAATAGCTCGCCTAAAATAAATTCCTTTCCTTTATAGGGTCGTGAGTTTAAGACTTTTTAGTGCATTTTAGTTTTGAAATCGGTGTTTACTTTTAACATTTTATTTTATTTCTTTATTTTTAGTGACTACAGGGGGGAACAATTCTTAAGGAAGCTACAAATTACCTCTCATGTTCTGTCATTGTAATCACTGAACTCCTAAGCGTTAGGGAGTTCCACCATCAGCTCAGCTCCAGAAAATATTGACTATCAGACTTAACAAGACGTCAACATTAAGATTTCAGTACAAAAACACTATACGTGCCCTTAAAATTTGAGGATTTTCCTCAATTGTACCAAGATCCATCAACAGATCCCAACTTGACAACAATGGGACCAACTAGAAGGTATAACCTCTAGGTTAGTGAAAAAAACAACAAATCTGTCCATAAAGATGAAATAAGAAACCAAAAATTTGCGCACGGGCGGGACTTGAACCAGCAACCTTTTGGCATACCGGGCCAAACGCTCTTACCAATTGAGCTACCGTGCTGTCAGTCCGACCCGGCGAAATTTGTGGTTTCTTATGAAAACGTCAATTGCGTGACGCTTAGCGCCATCTAGCCGTCTGTTTATGAAACAGATGGCCCAAGCAGTTATTCTTTACAGAATAAATTCAACTTGGAAATTGATGTCGCTTCGCTATCTAATGCTTTAGAATGTTTTAAACACTCACAGTGTCATATTTTATATTCATAAAGATGAAATAAGAAACCAAAAATTTGCGCACGGGCGGGACTTGAACCAGCAACCTTTTGGCATACCGGGCCAAACGCTCTTACCAATTGAGCTACCGTGCTGTCAGTCCGACCCGGCGAAATTTGTGGTTTCTTATGAAAACGTCAATTGCGTGACGCTTAGCGCCATCTAGCCGTCTGTTTATGAAACAGATGGCCCAAGCAGTTATTCTTTACAGAATAAATTCAACTTGGAAATTGATGTCGCTTCGCTATCTAATGCTTTAGAATGTTTTAAACACTCACAGTGTCATATTTTATATTCATAAAGATGAAATAAGAAACCAAAAATTTGCGCACGGGCGGGACTTGAACCAGCAACCTTTTGGCATACCGGGCCAAACGCTCTTACCAATTGAGCTACCGTGCTGTCAGTCCGACCCGGCGAAATTTGTGGTTTCTTATGAAAACGTCAATTGCGTGACGCTTAGCGCCATCTAGCCGTCTGTTTATGAAACAGATGGCCCAAGCAGTTATTCTTTACAGAATAAATTCAACTTGGAAATTGACGTTTTCATAAGAAACCACAAATTTCGCCGGGTCGGACTGACAGCACGGTAGCTCAATTGGTAAGAGCGTTTGGCCCGGTATGCCAAAAGGTTGCTGGTTCAAGTCCCGCCCGTGCGCAAATTTTTGGTTTCTTATTTCATCTTTATGAATATAAAATATGACACTGTGAGTGTTTAAAACATTCTAAAGCATTAGATAGCGAAGCGACATCAATTTCCAAGTTGAATTTATTCTGTAAAGAATAACTGCTTGGGCCATCTGTTTCATAAACAGACGGCTAGATGGCGCTAAGCGTCACGCAATTGACGTTTTCATAAGAAACCACAAATTTCGCCGGGTCGGACTGACAGCACGGTAGCTCAATTGGTAAGAGCGTTTGGCCCGGTATGCCAAAAGGTTGCTGGTTCAAGTCCCGCCCGTGCGCAAATTTTTGGTTTCTTATTTCATCTTTATGAATATAAAATATGACACTGTGAGTGTTTAAAACATTCTAAAGCATTAGATAGCGAAGCGACATCAATTTCCAAGTTGAATTTATTCTGTAAAGAATAACTGTTTGGGCCATCTGTTTCATAAACAGACGGCTAGATGGCGCTAAGCGTCACGCAATTGACGTTTTCATAAGAAACCACAAATTTCGCCGGGTCGGACTGACAGCACGGTAGCTCAATTGGTAAGAGCGTTTGGCCCGGTATGCCAAAAGGTTGCTGGTTCAAGTCCCGCCCGTGCGCAAATTTTTGGTTTCTTATTTCATCTTTATGAATATAAAATATGACACTGTGAGTGTTTAAAACATTCTAACGCATTAGATAGCGAAGCGACATCAATTTCCAAGTTGAATTTATTCTGTAAAGAATAACTGCTTGGGCCATCTGTTTCATAAACAGACGGCTAGATGGCGCTAAGCGTCACGCAATTGACGTTTTCATAAGAAACCACAAATTTCGCCGGGTCGGACTGACAGCACGGTAGCTCAATTGGTAAGAGCGTTTGGCCCGGTATGCCAAAAGGTTGCTGGTTCAAGTCCCGCCCGTGCGCAAAATTTTTGGTTTCTTATTTCATCTTTATGAATATAAAATATGACACTGTGAGTGTTTAAAACATTCTAAAGCATTAGATAGCGAAGCGACATCAATTTCCAAGTTGAATTTATTCTGTAAAGAATAACTGCTTGGGCCATCTGTTTCATAAACAGACGGCTAGATGGCGCTAAGCGTCACGCAATTGACGTTTTCATAAGAAACCACAAATTTCGCCGGGTCGGACTGACAGCACGGTAGCTCAATTGGTAAGAGCGTTTGGCCCGGTATGCCAAAAGGTTGCTGGTTCAAGTCCCGCCCGTGCGCAAATTTTTGGTTTCTTATTTCATCTTTATGAATATAAAATATGACACTGTGAGTGTTTAAAACATTCTAAAGCATTAGATAGCGAAGCGACATCAATTTCCAAGTTGAATTTATTCTGTAAAGAATAACTGCTTGGGCCATCTGTTTCATAAACAGACGGCTAGATGGCGCTAAGCGTCACGCAATTGACGTTTTCATAAGAAACCACAAATTTCGCCGGGTCGGACTGACAGCACGGTAGCTCAATTGGTAAGAGCGTTTGGCCCGGTATGCCAAAAGGTTGCTGGTTCAAGTCCCGCCCGTGCGCAAATTTTTGGTTTCTTATTTCATCTTTATGAATATAAAATATGACACTGTGAGTGTTTAAAACATTCTAAAGCATTAGATAGCGAAGCGACATCAATTTCCAAGTTGAATTTATTCTGTAAAGAATAACTGCTTGGGCCATCTGTTTCATAAACAGACGGCTAGATGGCGCTAAGCGTCACGCAATTGACGTTTTCATAAGAAACCACAAATTTCGCCGGGTCGGACTGACAGCACGGTAGCTCAATTGGTAAGAGCGTTTGGCCCGGTATGCCAAAAGGTTGCTGGTTCAAGTCCCGCCCGTGCGCAAATTTTTGGTTTCTTATTTCATCTTTATGAATATAAAATATGACACTGTGAGTGTTTAAAACATTCTAAAGCAACAAAGCTGTCTACAAATTAGAAACATACAGTCAAAAAAATATACAGTCGAATTAATAACCTCCTTTTTTGAAGTCGGTTAAAAATGAAATCGTTAGATATAGCGCCTCATTACTCTACAACATAAATATATGATACAAAAATGCACTAAAAAGTCTTAAATAACCCCTTCACCATTGAAAGGAAAGGAATCCGTTTTAGGCAAATAATTTCTTTTTGGAGTCGGTGCTGTGATAGTTGATGCTTGATGGTCAAAGTAATGGCACCGACTCCAAAAAGAAATTGTTTTCCTAAAACGGATTCCTTTCCTTTCAATGGTGAAGGGGTTATTTAAGACTTTTTAGTGCATTTTGGTTTTGAAGTCGGTTTTTACTTTTTTTAAAAGTTTATTTTATTTCTTAATTTTTAGTGATTACATAAGAGGGGGGGGGGGGGGGGGGGAGTTGCACCTTATGATTCTATTTTTTTAAGAAGCTACAAATTACTTACCAAAAGTTCCGTCATTATAATTACTGAACTCCTAAGCGTTAAGGAGTTCCACCATCAGCTCAGCCCGACAAAATATTGACTATCAGACGTAACAACACGTCAACATTAAGATTCTAGTAAAGAAACACTATACGTGCCTTTAAAATTTAAGGGTTTCCCTCGATTACACCAAGATCCCATCATCAGATCCCAAAATGGAAAAAAATGGGACTAACTAGAAGGTATACCCTCTAACTCTAAGTAGGCGAAAAATTTTTTCGATTCGGTCGACAAACGACTGAGATATGCGGTAACAAACATACAAAAAAAAAAAACATACAGTCGAATTGATAACCTCCTCCTTTTTTGAAGTCGGTTAAAAACGGGCGTCACTTCAAACAAAAGGCTTGGTTTGCAACTTTAGCTCAAAAAAAGTCAAAGTCAAAAATAATTTATTCAATTTAGGACACAAAATGCCACTTATGAACGTCAATAATTAGTCTAATATCAATTAATTATGGCCTGTATGGGGCTAGAACCTGTCTCCTTATCTTTTGGGCCTTACTAGCGCTTCGAGACAAGACACAGACAATTTGGCAAGTGCTGAGAAGAAACGCCGGAACAAACTCAGTCACCACTAGCTGCCTCAAAAATAATACAAATCAAAATAAACAGGTAGGTACATCAGTTTGGTGCAGGCTGGACTGTCCATACATTTGCGTCATTAAAATAGTCTTGAATTTTATAATACCCCTTCGACATTAGGGTAGTTTTGACATGAACTTAAATTTATAAATAGGTAGTTGGATAACATTATTAGGTATTTTGTTGAAAATTTTGACACAATTTCCCAGGAATGAATTCATTGTTTTGGCTAACCTGAAGTTTGGAATGACATGTTTGATTTTATTTAGTGTGTTATACGAATGTATGCCACTTTTTTCATGAAAAAATCTAAATTTTTGCGTACGTACATGATATTATCAAATATGTATTGAGAAGCGACAGTGAGGATGTTAATTTCCCTAAAGAATTCTCTCAGGGATTCGCGAGGGAATAAGTTTGTAAATGGCACGAATGGCTCTTTTCTGTAAAATAAAGATGGTATCGATGTCCGCAGCAGAACCCTACAAGAGAAGACCATAAGACATTATACTATGCAAGTAACTAAAATACACAAGCCTTGCTGTTTCAACATCAGTAATATGTCTAATTTTTCTAACCGCAAAGGCAGCTGAAGCGAGCGAGAAGCAGCAGAGCGTCAACATGTGGTCCCCACTGCAATTTCGAATCCTATGTAATGCTCTTATGTATGTGTCCTTTGGAGATAATTTTAGACTATTCACACATATTCTGAAAATTAGCGTCATTGGAGACGCTCGCTCACCTCCATTGATTCTCGAGGTACGCAGAATCAAACAATCAACATACCTAATCCCGTGTTGCTAAGACGGGATGTCTATTCTATAGCTAAAGTATCAAACGTAATCATTTCTAAGCGAAATTTCCTTACCATTTAGCCGTAGTAAAGATGGGAACATCAAATATATTTTGTGCCATAATTCGTTGACGCCTCCTTTTTAAGCGAGCGTCGTCTCAGCAAGGCATTTTTACGATTTAAAAGAGAAACAGGGAAGCTGGGCCGCTGTAAAAAAACAGTTAAACTGTTACTCGCGACTCGTAAAGCGGACAAATTGACTTTTTCTGACATCGCTGACGACTGAGTTATTTCTGTTTGTAAATCACCACTAATCGCACATTTTATTTTTTGGAACATATCTGTTTCGGAGAATTTCCCTTTTTGTGTCGAGCTCATTTATTTGGTTTGTTGAGCAACTTATTCTAGAAATCAAGTACTTTTTTAAGGTTGGATACTAGGTAACTAACTATTTTTATTTCAGTCGCACAGTTATATAAATAATTTATAGGCATTAAAGAAAATATGTGCTACAAAAAGGTGTCAACTGACTGATACACCCACGCTAAATAAAAATGTTGCCCGCCTTATGTGAATAAGTTGCTAAATCGTTTCATTACCTTTCAGAATAAAATATCGAACACGTTTTCTTGTGGTTACACGGGATAATGACAATTTCGTTTCACACCTATTTGTGGGAAGGGCTGAAAGCTTTTTATGTGGGCTCAGCGTTCATGCATACGTTATAAGAAGTGTGTGTTCAGGACCCAGGTATGTACTTTGTACGAATCGTGACGAGCCTTAATATAATGTAGAGCGATTTTCGTAATACCTAAATTGCGGTAAGCTACTTGACCGAGTTTTCATTCCTGGAAAGCGCGTTCCATCAAAGTGTAGCAGCGCCCCATTGACGAATCTAGAGCTATTAAGAAATAATGTTATGTAATTATACTCAAATTGGGTTAACCCTGTTTTCTTCAAAGCGTAAATCTACCAAACAAGAAGGTATTTGTGCACACACTCACATAATATTACATTCGTTTATGAAAATCGCTGTCTTTACCTTTGTGAAATGGGTGCTTCCACCCGAGTTAAACATACTATTTTTCATTTTGACTGTGAGGAAAACAAAATTAGCTGTGTGATTGTTGATGTAATGATGAGTTATTAGGTAGTTCGACGGGAGATGAAAAGTCAAGATTTTGCTCAACGTGTCAGGTTATTTACTGAAATTATACATACGACACTTGATTGACTTGACAGAAGATTAGAGGGACTAGTATAACGGCACGGAAGAAAACAGAGGACATAAAACGCGGATATTTTCAAAGAATCCATCAAAGAATGCAGAACGCAACCTTAACCAGGGGTGCGATTGTGTAAAGCAATCGTATTTGTTTGACAGTTCAAAACGTACGGTATGGTCTGCCAAATGGCGAAGAACAAAGGGTTTGACAGATCATATCGTACGTTATGAACTGTCAAACGAATACGATTGCTTTACACAATTCCACCTCTTGTCACGAAAACTACCATAGATTATGTCAAATTGCAGATTCAATTTTGTCTCATGAAATAGCGCCATTAGTAACAGCCAAAGTTAGGAGTGAGTAAGAAGATTTTATTATAAACACCATTCCGGCGAGTTCCCTCTGCCTCCTTACTAATCTGTGCAATTATAGACAAAACTAAAAAAAAATACAAAGACGTACTTTCAGTAAAATAAAAAGTAACAATGTGAAATGAAAAAAAAATTACACGATGAACCTATGTATGAGGGCACCTGAATAGTTTAATGTTGAATTCTTAATTTTTTTAAAATAGACCAGATTGTACTGTATATTTTTAAATCAACTATCGAAAAACACGTTTTTTAACGTTTAGCTAAGGAAAAAAATATGGAAAGCTCTTTTATTTCAATAATATGATGTGACTTAATTAGCTTTGACTCTATGTCTGATCGTAGCAATTGAAACAAAATTACTTTCCAGCCTAGGTATGGAGAAGCTATTTTCCACCCGTCTATCCACACATGAAAGTTCAATTTTCCGAACAGGAGGGATAAAAAAAACATTTCGCTTTTAGTTATAAGCTAGGTGATAAGTTTTTCAAATTACCTAATATTTCTTACAAGAGTTCAGACCTTGTTATCTTGATACATACCGTCTATAACTTCTTATCAAGAGTAGCAGTCAAATTCCAAATGAAAGTGTTTGAACCTTCTTAAGTGAAAGTAATGCTACCAATTATGTTAACTAACAAATAGTAAGTTTCTAATAAAGATACCTAAATTAAGTGATAAAAACTTTCGTACATATACAGGTATATTATTTTATCGGAAAAATTCCAAAATATTTCTTATCTTCGTATTTATAATATCAAAACGTGAAGCTATTATAATAAGCTCATCAAAAAGTTAAAAAGGCAGTTTAAAAAATCAGGTTTTATTTCAAAACGTACTCTTATGGCTTGTTTTTTTAAGTGTTCACGGCAAAACTGTGATAAAAATTTCAGTCACCATGTTTTATTGGGCTTTAAAGTATCCAAACAGCCATTACTTATCCGCACAACTCCAGTGCACTAAGGGGGTATTATTTCATAAACCTGTTCCATTTACGAGCGAAGTTATGGTAGTTACATTCGAAAAAAGTTAGGCTACTCGAACGCAACTTGCGAACCTTTGGCGCGCACCTGTGATCTGCGTGAGTCTGTGGCACTTACTTTATTACCATTTATCGGGATTATGAAGCTGTGATAGTGGTCGGAGAATTGAAAGATGAGCAACTATTCCAAATCACTGCTACTTCTGTGTAGCCAGGATCTACAGCTTGACTTACTTGGTCACCCCAATCAGCGAAGGCTCGGGAGTACCAGGAAAATGTCCTAGAACTCCGCAACGAAAATAATCAGATGTAATGAAGGAGGACTTTTAAAAAGAGCCTTGTCGCGTCAAGAGAGCGAGTTCTTCTTTAGTGCAAAGTGTCAGACAAGACTTTGAAGGCAGTGTTACACAAAATACTGCCTATATCACAGAACGAAAATCGAATCGAAATCGAATTGCTTAAATTCGAATTGCTCCGATTGTATTGAAATAAATATCTAATGAACTACGAGTATAATCAAGTAACCGAAAACGGTCAAAAGCCAATCACTTTAGAAGCGCCGTAATTGATTCTATGTTTGCGCCATTAAAAAAATATTATGTGCCAAGCAAATCCTCTCCTTCCATGTAAAATATGTAACTACAAAATTGTTAAGATGAGCATCATCAGGTCGAGCAGCCTCGATTTGAAGCAAACCGATGCTGCTCACTCCGAAGCATAGGCTCGAGGCACAACGTCAGTGTAAAGCAACCTAAAGCGACATGCTCGTCTCCTCCAAGTGCACGGTTTGCACTGAGGCTTCTTTGAGTGCGCCAAAAAGCAACAAAATATGTTTCGGCCCATGGCAACGAATCTACCTCATGGCTATGCGTGCCTCAGGTTGAGGCAGCGTCTCCACTTGCGCGGCCTCAGATGGATACGCACCTTAAGAATCGTTGAATACCTACATTAAGTATTGCAATATTTCGACATCAACGTATCAAACGCGAACCTCGATATTGTATTCGCGACAAAAGATGACTTGTGACTCTGGTTCCCCTGAAAATATGTATGAATATTCAGAACTAATATAATGCTCTTACCAAATAAATTTCACGTAACATTACGTTACCTGGTGTTGGCGACATTTATCTCAGTTGAAGCGACGTGCACCCCAAAAGCAGCTTAGGGCTAGTCCTCAATGAAGACAATGACGAGACAGCTTTAGATAATAAAACTTATTGACTAACTTACAAAAATATCATTATTTGAAATATGGATTTAAGAATGGCGATGAAGATCTTCCAATGCTTTTTCATAACCGTTACCTACGCAATAAAAAATGCATTGAATATTTACACACAGTCGTAAGAAATCATTTTTTTTATAAAACGACACAGGCTTGTCCAGACTTTTAATATGATGCGAATGAAAGGCTCCACTAAACCGTTTCACGCTCACACAAAAGAAAAAAACCCTACATCATAATGTGGGTACCCCAGAAACTTAAGTAACAAATTTCCAACTCCACATTATAGCAAACTTAAACAGCCATCCATCAAAACTGCATATTGTGTAGGCTAGGCCTTACAATGATAAAGTAGAAAAAAGCTGTGAGTAAAATTATTATGTCAGAGTCGCTTGAGAGTCATTACAATAGGCAAGTTTAGGTTGACTATAACTTTTTGTGATGTACATACAACAGCACGTCAAGGTAAACACTGCGGTATCTTAAGTAGTTGTAATAGGGGCTAGTTTGTAACAAAAGTGGGTAGCCTGATATGCTGGCCACTGTACAATCCCGTTGCTGTCGACCTCCATACATTTTCGTTGTGAAATCTCTGCGCTCCTCTGCTGCCCTATTACTAACTCTTAGCAAACACTCAACGAGGCGAAGAATAATGACAAAGTTCATGGACTGGACTAAAGTCTGTCTATCTGTCTGTCTGTCCGTATGCCACGGCCACATTTTATTTCCTTACTATAAGCATCACATTGTTTAAATTTGGTAGGAAGATTACCGTTTTACAATTCTTATAAAATAATTATTTTAAAGGCACACATGAAACTAAAACCTTTTTTTTTTAAAATGTCACAGTCTCTTAAAACTTTTTTGTTTTAAAATTTAACGTTTGATAATTAGACGCTTCTAAAGTGGTAAAATGGCTAAGTGGAAGTAAGTGGATTAGTTAACTTCCCTAATTCAGTTAAAGTTGGCACGGAACCCTAAGTGCTCGAGTCCGACTCGCACTTGTCTGTTTTTTTTTAATTCTATCACAAAAATTGGTATATTCCGTCATATTTTTTTCTAAAACCTGAAATAATTTAGTAATCAGTTTTCCAAAAGTAATTAATATGCGCTTTTATCTAGTTTTTCCCGAATAAAACTCTTCTACAGCGGAACTAGGTATTGAGAATCATTTGAAAATTTATTAAACGAACGGCAAAGTCGGTTGAAGTTATGGCGTGACCTGCAGGGTAGATTGATGGTCACAAGAGACGCAAACGTATTTCGCGTTTAAATACTCAATATTGACATTTAGAGTGGTTTGGTCCCTCTAGTAAATAATTACAACGATATTCTATTAGCTTTTAAAGTAATAAGATAAATAGCCTTCTGTTGCAGACCCCGTTAATATAAATTCCAGTGAACTATTCACCGTAATATTTGAAATTAATTTTCAATTCACGTATTCAATATGAGCTAAATATTCGCAATTAAATTAATATGCAGCCTTTTTCACCTACACAAGAAATGTAATGGAAGGAGTGCCTTTGACAGCTTTTATGCTGACTCTACTTACTTCACAGAGCTTTATTTATTTTTTTCAAAAATAAGCATTTGTTTAAGACTTAGACGAACGAAGCTTGAAAAATTAATAGTACTCATAATACTCTGAATATTTAGTAACATAAAAACCTAAGTCAACGTGCTGCCTAAAAGTGCTGGAGTAATACGCGCCTTCGCCGACCATTAGGCTCCGAAATGAGTTTCGGGGTGGTGAAAGACTCAATATTTCACCAGTTCTGGATGCGTACTAGACGAAAATTACGAAACGTAAGTAGGTTGTATACTGAAAATGTTTATTTAAAGTGTTAAGCCACGTTCTTGCTGAAAGTAAAGCAAACTGTTGCGTCTTTGAAGAACGCTACGGAATATCTGTATAGCAAAGCTTCTTTTGTCGCTCTTCTTATGATAAGTGATTATAAATACCTCCAACAACATAAGAATAATACTTACTGAAAGTTACCTTATTCATAGATTTTATAGGAGAAAAAAACAAGAAAATTGCGCCGAAAATCATGAAATACAGAAGTACCTACTTTTTACCGGGTCCGCTAGTATCAGATAAATGTTGCAGGAGGCTGGCACGAATTCAGATGTTTGAACTACTGAGCTAGAATTATTATTATACATAGAAGTGTTTCAGCGTGTAAGTATGTAAGTAATCGACACACGAGATTTCAAATAAGTACTTACACATAAATTTAGTTTGCCTTAAACGCTGCTGGTTTAATCTAAATGCATAAGCTGAACAGCATTTGGCCTAATTTCTACGTTTGGTTACAAACGGAATGATAGCCTTACCCCAGTTGCTGTACAAACTTTTTTGGATATTATGAAAAACATCAGGGGGACAATTCTCGTGCAATTCGTATACAAAAAGAGTTCACGAATTTTCTTTGTCGAAGAAGAAATAAATTGTTTTTGATTTCTCAGGGTCACAATTTGTATGTATTTAGATTTTGTTCGAGCGATAGTTTGTTTGCGTGTAGATATTTTACTTGATTTTTCGATATAACGGTTAAATCGCAATCGATTTACCACACGAAAAAAGATCGATTGCCGAGAGAATCGGCCTCCTGAACAAAAACATTATATTTTGAAACAAAATAGCTGATGTACAATGTAATTTCAACTTTTACCAACGTAATCTCCCTTCCATCTCTTAAATACTGAACAATGCTTGAAATTATTATCTACTTTCTTTTATATATTAAAATATCCTCTTTATTTTTCAATTGAAATGTAGGAACAATTTCAATTAATTTACAGAAAATGCAATATTCCGCTGATAAACATGGAGGTAAAAATTCAATGGAAGCATTTTTTATTGCATGTAGACGGTAAAGCTACCTATTATTGTGATGGTTCCACAATTTCTTTATGTTTGACTTAAGTTTTTTCTAGGTGAAAAACAATAATTCGTTGTAAGTATGACTGATGAGGTGAAAAAAGCATTTAGATCGGCCTTTGTCAGTATTTCGTGTGCTAATACTATAGGCATTCGCCCGGTTTGTAAAATACTGAGTGGTTCTACTCCCTATCTAAGTGTTTTTATAATAATAAAAAAAACAAAATAATATTAACGTACTAGTAGCAAAACAAAACATTAAATAAATATTCACAAAATTTATCAACTATTCATATTGAAGGCCAGTTAAGATCATTTTAACGTCAGCACCAATTTACATTTAGTTTGTTTTGTTTTTGTTTAAAATTCTGCACTGAAAAAACAAAATGTTTTCCCTCCGGGTAACTGTTATTGTTTACGTTGTTGAATCCGTATGGAACTTCAAAAAGCGTTGCCGACGTGTAGGATAATTTACACAAAAACCTATTTTAATTTGGAGTGATTTCATTACGTGCAAATTAAATTTGAAGCGTGTGATCACTCGCTCGAGGGCGCTACGTGCGGCGCGCGCTGGCTCCGCTTGTAATCAAATCGCTCAAGTTTTCCGCTTTACGTGTTTATTATCCGAGCACAGACATTATCTATGTAGATGGCGCAAATCAATCTGTGTCATGTTTGGATACAAACTATGCATTTATCGAAGCTAAGTTTCGGTTGCGTGATCGATAGTAATGGTTAAATAACGTTAGAATATTTCCGATTATTTGTGTTTAAAGGAAAAAAATATCGTCATAATAGCCATTCTGACATTTAGGTAAAGTATTTTTACTTTAAAACACGCACAATCATATGTATATATTCAACCGCCTGTAACGACATTTAAACATTACTATCGATCACTCAAATCAGGCCCAAATATTAAAATTGAATTAAGATTGACCCAATCTTTCAATTTAACTGATTTATTCCATGCCAAAGGAGCATGGACTCAATAACACGGCGTCAATGAAATGCTAAACAGTGCTTTATTTGATGTCATTTTTTGCGCGGCATCTATCTCTCTTCGTATTCTTCATCCGACACTCGTACAAAAGGTAATCCGCACTGCAGGTTTATTTGGACAGAGAGAATTAACGCTCGTTTGTATTTTTTCACGTTTATTAATTTTGCGTTGCGCCTCAACTTGGTATGCGGTACACATTTCGTACTGAATACTATTCTACCTACGCAACGCCGCACGAACGGAGGAGAAAATGTCAGAGTCGAATTTCTACCGTGCCACAAATGATTGTTTGTATTTTTTGGGTTCAAGTTTTTTAGATACCCCACGTAACTTCTATTACTGAAAGTTTTGTAGAGTCTGAAATGGTCGATTTAATATTCGTTGGAGTATTTAACTCCTTGACTATTTTTGAAACCTATATACGTACCTCTACTTAGTTACTGTTCTATTAATAGGCATTTAAAGATGTAAGATTTCTCAATTGCGTGCGTTTATTTATTTTAATTTGTCTTTGTTCTGACACAAAAGAATAAAAAGTTATAAAAATCTTACAATGACAACAGAAGAAAAAAGGAACCCATTTAACTTTTCTATTGAATATTTTGACTTGTGTTGGTTTCCTCTGAGTGGCACGCTATGGAGCTCGATTCGTTTCTAATTGAGCGTAAAGTGAATGAACGGAATTGAAGCTTTGGCAGTTACTATGAAATGATTTGAATCGAAATTGAAAATTACTTTGCAGTTAAGACGCAGCTGTGCTGTGTGTACCTACTCATTGACTTCACTCCTTAGTGGACTAAAAGGAATAATGGCTTTTCCTGTGTATCAAAACTACATTGTCTGTTTTTAAGTGAATTCATCGTCATTACCTACTTAAGTACTTCAATTGTTCATTGCTTCAAGTTATATAGGTGTAATAATAATTACAGCAACAAAACACAAATTAAGACTTCAACTAAGTTACACTTATATAACACGTTGTATTTCGATTAAAGCTAAATACAACATAAAAAAACGTTTTTTCGTGATTATGTTATGCTAGATTTTAACATAAAAAGTATGCTTTAATACACAATATCGGTCCGGTTCCGGTGTTTGAAAGCTTAATACGGAAAATTCACGCCACTCTGAATTTAATTCGAATTAAAGTGCAATTACCGCAGCCACAGTGTGAATATCGCGATATCACCTAAGAAGACATCAAGAACGAACTATTGCGCTTATAAACGCTATGTGAAACTGTGCATAACTGGTGATAGTAGTGATCGTAAAACTCGAAATAATTTCAGTGGTGTCAAGGTCACATCGCACGCTGCACAGACAAAAGGTGGACCATAGAAACCACAAAATGGAAGGGTCCTGCTGGCAAAAGAAGAGTCGGCAGACCACAGCAACGGTGGGCCGACGATATCGTGCAGACGGTAGGTAGGGACTGGATAAACCAGGCCCAAGATAGAGAAAGATGGAAAAACCTGGAGGAGGCCTATACCCAAAACGGGGTCCTTAGCCCACAAACTGGATGAGATGGAAAATAATAATAATATATAACTTCAAACTAACACTAGCAATAAGTCAACACAAACATCTACTAATAACATTTGAATTGTGATTTATTTATTAAGGGTTATGGAATAAAAGGCTTTATTATTATTATTATTATTATAATACACAATATTAAATGTAAGTTTAATTTCCAGTTCAAAATTGTAATAGTGCCTCTTGTTTCCAGCGCAGCTTAAATAGGGCATTGAACAAAACTGAAAATTCTCCTCTGAAAACATAGAATATCGCTATTTTATGAGATAGCCTAATAAAAAATAAGAGGTCGAATTATACAAACATAACAACACTTTCTTTTTTTAAACACCTCCGTCACATAAAAAGCCTCCCTTTTCTGCAGCAAGTAATTCTTTTTTTCTCGCTCAACAATCAGGGTGGAAATAAATACCGGATACACTTATAACGGGTAAAATATTATAGATCCAAGCACCATGTTTACAGTAAGATACAAAATTCAACTAACAAATAAAATAGCACGTATTTTAAGGTGAAATATAAGCACACCTTAAATGGGGCGCTGGAAAAATATGGGATAACCCTAGGGCAAAGGCCAAACTACTCCATGCAACCCTGTTCTTGGTAAGGATTTGCCAGTCCTCATGGTATTTGTCAAGATCATCGTGCCACCGCTTTCGGGGTCTGCCTTTCGGACCCCGTAATCCATCAGTAGGCAGCCATTGAGTGACGATCTTGGACAACTTCCTAGGAGACATCCTAATTACGTGGCCCGCTCAGTCCCACTTAAATTTTGCACTTTTTACACCAACGTCCATAATGCCAGTTTTTGATCGGATTGTGGTGTTCCGAATCCGATCTGTTCTATTGATCCCCAAAACACTACGCTCTATAGTCATTTGGTAAACCCCAAGTTTGGACTTCTGGTTTAAGACCGGTAGAATGCAAACGTCGACTAGCTTACGTTTTAAGCACGTATCGTCAGATGTACTACCGACATTTTCGCAGCTCTTCCATCGCGTTGACTTAGACAGCAATCACCGAGGAACTGGCGAGCTCCGATGAGCATATCTGCAATGAAAGCCATTCAGAGCATTGAAGAGCAAGTGTATTTCATCACATTTCTTAGCCGTTTTCATTGTGAAAATAAACCAATAAATAAAGAAAATGTAAAGGAAAGCCAAGTTCGTAACGATGTCTCTAATAAAAGAAGTGTGCTTACAGAAAAATACATTATTTGTAACATTATTGAGTTCCAAAGCTACTCAATGGTGCGGTCATAACAAAGTTTCGCAATAAACGAGTAGCCTCTTTTTGCCGAATTAAAAAAGAAGATAATCAATTCGACCTGTATGTTTGTGATATCGTCAGAATTGGATAACATTTTAGTATGTTGTTCTATTTAGGCTTCCCAACACGTATGTAAAAGTATATTTATATTTGTATGTTGTCTCTGTATATCTCTTAAACGAGAAGTCGTAGCGAGATATTTGTCTTTTAGTTCAGTTAGGTATAGTTCATCTCTGGGTACAGTATAAAATTTATTAAAATCGGTCCAGTAGTTTTTGAGATAAGAGTAATAACTTCAAATCATGAAAAAAATATACTGCCTTAAAAAACTAGATAAAAAGCTTAAAATAACGCATTCTGTTCTTCGGCCAGACTCGCTTTTAGGATAGCGATGTCGTTTAACAGCCTGGAGACGTTGACGTGAGCGAACGTGACAGAGGCAGCTTGTGCAGCTACTTTGCCACGAACGCAGTTACTTCATCAGGATCGGTCTCCGGGGGCCACAGCAGGGTTAATACTGCACACTTTTTTCGACTTTGTCCCTCCGGCGAGACGGCATCTCTTCCAGAGCGTCTGGAACAGAAGCGCCGTCCCTTCTTCCTTGAAATTGGATTAGCAGATCTGTATGATGCTAACCTCGTCCGTGGGTTCGATGGCATGTTGTATAAACCCAATAATTCGTTAGTAATGAGTTGCTGCGCACCCATTGTTTACTGACGGCGCTGCTAGTCTATCGCTAATAGTCAACATTTACATATATATTGAACGCTTAAAACTTGTCTTTTGGGTTAAATCACACCATAAAAGTGTATAAAAAAACTTGTTAAAAAGAATCAATTTAAAAATAGCCAAACAAAATCACAATGGTACATCAGGTTTGGCAGTGAGTAAACATTTTACCTGGTTTTTCGAACTCTATATTATTCGAGATTTGATCAAAATTTTCCGTAACAAAACCTATTAGTTTTTGCAACGAATACGCTAGTGCGCTAAAAGAAAGACTGTGTAACCGAATCTGGATTTCATAGTGCATTCTCGCGAATTTAATGGCAAAAACAAATATGAAAGTGTGCATAAATGTATGCTTCGATCTCCCTCTAAAGGATGTTAAGTTACTGATTCTGATTAGCTGCCTTCATTATTTACGGGTAGTTTTGAAACTATTTGTTTAACGTTAATCTATACTTAGATTATAAAGCTGAAGGGTTTTTGTTTGTTTATGAACGCTAATCTCTGGAACTACCGGACCAATTCCAAAAACTACTGTATTTGATAGCTTTTTATCGAGGAAAGCTTTAGGCTATAAAACATCACGCTGCGACGGGAGGGGAGGGAGTTAACTCAAAAGGAACCGCTATTATAAATATTAACCAAATATTTAATATTGCTGAATAACAATTCCAATTAGTTACTATATAATTCTATTAGTATTTAAAGCCTTGTCAAATGCCCCATGGACGGCTTGATAACATCTGTCAGCAAGGTTGGTTGCTTGCCTTTGAAAACACCTCCACCAATCCGCACTGAGCCAGCGTGATGAAGTGCTCATACTACCTCATACCTGACGTGAGGCTTTTGCCGAGCAGTGGGATATTTTTTATATTTTTCTATGTATGATATAATAAGCTAATAGTCCAGATTTCTAAAAATTAACCGCCTTCAATAAACTGACTAAAAAGCTCAAAATTACGAATTCGTCTTCTGAGAAACTAATTATTTTGGAGTCGGTGCATGATGTCATGCTCACCTAGCCCAAAAGTCTACCCACATCATGCACCGACTTTTTAATCAGTTTTTTGAAGGCGGTGTGATATTTTTTATTTCATAATTTTTAATTATTACTCATATCTCATAAACTTTCGGACCCATTTTGATTCAACTTACACTATACCCATTTGATTCAAGAATAGGGTAGTTTCATCTATCAAAATTAAATTACAAAAGTGTGTAATTTATATGGTATTCATCATAGGAAAGACGTATACAGCACTGTTTTGTTTTATTTTTAATTATTACTCAAATCTTATCACATACCTACGTACTGGGGGAAAATTCTCGTGCAATTAGTATACGAAAAAAGTTTACCAACCGAATTCTCTTTGTCGAATAAAAATAGTTTTTGATTGCTCAGGGTCACGATTTCTATGTACTTAGATTTTGTTAATGCAATAGTTTTCATACAAGAAGATATTACATTTGATTTTGTAGGTAAAACGGTTAAACTCGCAATCAAATTGCCACATGAAAATTATCGTTTTACCTAAAAACTCAAGTAAAATATCTAAACGTTACAAAATCTAACGCACGAACAAAAACTGAATACGCGTACATAGAAATCGTAACCCTGAGAAATCAGTAACTATTTTTTCTTCGACAAAGAAAATTCGATGGGTAAACTTTTTTCGTATATGAATTGCACGAGAATCGCCCCCCAGGTCTAACTGATTATAAGTGTTAGAAAGCCCTAATAGATCAACATAATAAAATGTTATCATACTTATTATAAAATGTTACATAGTAAAATAGAGGCTGGCGTACCTTCATACAAAAAGGTCATAATTGTCTTGAACCGCGACCGCATCCGTGTCTGTCTTGTACAGCGCTTACCCTAACCGGTAAACCTCTTTGTTTCTCATACAGTCTTCACAAAAGGCTGGCATAATCGCACCGACGCTTCTCAACGTAGAAACAGTTTGCGATAAAGAAGTTTTGAAAGGAAATAGGGGAGTGAAAATAGAAAGAAAGATAAATAAAAATGACAACGTTAGCTTAGGTTACGAAAATTATTAATTATCAACAGCAGAGAGTAGAATTTTTGCATCGGCATGAGCGAGGTCCAGCAAACGGCGGCAAAAGATCAGATACAGTAGTTGTAGTAACTTCCGGGAGAAGATTCGCACACGGAGACCGGAGGTATGTTGCCCAGGTAGCTTCTCCAGGTATCTTCCGAAGGTGAACCCCGGTATCGGGGAAACACGACAAGACGAGAACTTTAATTTTTAAATGTAGAAAACAATAAAAGATAGGTGTTTGTAGATGGAATCACGATACGAAGGCGTCCGTGACCTACTTTTCTGCAACAGAGCGATATGTCCTTGCGCTGAGGTAGCTTCTCTCGGACTATTAACCGCTGTTTCAGCGTAGACAAAACAGCATGCAACTTGGCTGCAATTTTGTTCAGGTGTAAAATTGACCGTGTAGTAGCGGATATTGTGGCGGCATTCGCGGAGAGGCCTTCTCAAACCATTCTGAAGTATTACGCTGGAATCCCTAAGGATTTGTGTACCGGAAACCCTCAGACGGATGGAGTACGGATCCCTCACTAATGGAACTTAATGGGGTAAGTTATATCGTTCCGTTGTATCGCTTTCCTCTTACCGTATTGACTGTCAAATATTTTTATAGTGAAATAGAATTTTGCCGATAAATTGGGTAAATACCTAACTAGCACTGGTTTTTAACTAAACGAGTTTGCAATAGAGATATATATAACCAAATCAACATAATTACGTATACTCTGTAGAATATGAAAATTACGGCATCATTTGGCTTGATATGTTTGTTTGTTTTCTTATCTGTACATTTTTTTAACAATATATAATAAGATTGTATAATTTGAAATTTGACCTTCGTATTTACAAAGCATAACAGATAATATTGGTAAGACGTACTACTTGTTCATAATTAATATTAGTATCGCTTGGTACTAACCAAATTATTTTTGTATTCGACTATAGGATTTTTAGAAACATGTTTAGTTTTGTCATATTTAGAAAGTTTTTTTATTAACACTTACAGTGTTATATATTATATGGCGCGGTAGCTCAATTGGCCCGGTTAGCCAGAAGTTGCAGGTTTGAGTCGCGCTCGTGCGTAATGATTGATTTCTTATTTCGTCTTTGCCATATTTAGTATTGACAGAAACACATCATATTCCAGAAGTTATGTACTTCAATATAGCTTGCAATAAGTTACCTTAAATTTGAATGTAAGCACACAGTAATTGTTTTATTAGTATACAGCACTTTAATTACCATCCAATTAAAACATAACATTTGTCAAATAAAAAGTTGAAAACAGTGTCTACTTCAAAAGAGCTTCAGAAGACTTACTGACTTTAAGTCTTAAGTGGTCCGTTTTTACCGACTTAAAAAAGGAGCTAATACGAATAATGTATCCTTTTTATCGAAAAAATTAAAACGCTTTCATGAAATCTAAAATAGCTCATTTGGCATCCTCTTAGTTTGTAATGTGTATTTGAATACCTCATGAAAATACGTTGCGTATTTAGAAAACATCTAAGCGTGCAGGCTTTAAGCTTCTTTGTACTATGTAAAGATGAGTGACAAGTCTACTGAATAGAAGTACTTACGCGAGGCGGGTCAGCTTTTATCCTCGCAACTTTTAATCAGCTCCGGAGCCCCTCTGAAAACTTTTTTCCATCGTATGAAACCTTACCCCTTAAAAGTCACTGGTCATAGACTGGTTTCACTCAGATGGTAACTTTTTTTAGCAGTGCAATAATTATTAATGCAAGTGCGATACGTTAACAAAAAATTGCGGAATGTTACGAAAACAGGTCGCTTTATCGAAAACCCGGCAAGCGAGACGGACTCGCGCACGAAGGGTTCCGTTCCGTTCCGTTTCCGTACTATGTATGTAAGCACTTTTATTGCCTTATTTATATTTAACTGTAAAACATGTTATAGATTACCTTATATATACGGTTTTTATTCCCATGAAATAACGAGATGTTCGACGTTATGAGGCAATACCGGTTACTTCTTTTGATGGCGATGACTCACAGTTTTGATTTATTTTTAGGTATAAAAAACAATCTAAATTAATATATGACTACAATTTAAGTATCATATCTCAACGCGTTTTGGATGACCAACAATTAATATCGATCGTATAAAAATGGAAATATTTTACTTCAAAAACATCAAAGTAAAAAGCCTGAGCCCTAAAAGCTCTAACATTAATAAAACAAAAACACGAAAGAGGTTTACTGGGCAGATTCCATTTCGCCCATAAAGCCTTGAGAAAGCGTCCGTGATAACGAATAATCATAAACATCATAAGCCTTTGCTGAGTAAAAATTTACCCAAACCTTGTTAAAAACACAAAGCAATTTTGTCTGATATTTTTAATATAAAATAACAACAAACATTTGAATTAAATGGGATGTTTATACAGGAGAAATGTTTAATTATTTGACCACTTCAATTCAAAGGTTACATTTTTATCTCATTTTACCCTTTTTGATAACTTTTTTGTTTTTGCTTCGAAAGTAAATGGCGTAATATTTCCTACAGAAGAATGCAACTGTAAATTGTTTTATAACGAGACGCGGTTTATAAAACTCCGCCAAGTTTAAGTACTAAATGGAATTTCAGCAATAATAGCTTTTAATAACATGGAACAGAACATTTTCTTTCGTTCTTCAAGATGTTGATACATCATTTAAATTACAATGTAGGTAACATGATTTCTAGTTAAATAAAATATTTAATTTAATTTCCGTTCATTCATTTGTAAAACATAAATATTCTATGTTTAAAAATATGTTTAGAAAGACATTCATTTAAATTGGCTTCAATGGTCCATCATCGTCCGCGTCATTATTTACCATCAGACGAGAATAATTTCAAAGAGCCTGCCCTAACTCTTTGAACTCAGGTAACGAAATAGTACCATAAGAATACCAGAGATAAGAATGTCTGGCTTAGAAATGAATCATGCATAATGCTGATATTTTTATATATCTATATATATATATATATATATATATATATTTATATATATATATATATATATATATATATATATATATATATATATATATATATATATATATATATATATATATATATATATATATATATATATATATATAGCAAAATACAATTTTCGCTGTGCGCTTTCCGCGATTCTCCCGAAAATGTCCGCGCGTTTTGATTTTACTCCCTTCATTTAAACTTACATGGTCATTAACATTAGAATATATTGTAACGGGATTGCTACCATGTACCTTATTATTTTTGATTTACGCCGTGACCTTGGCACCTTCAACAGTGCTGAAATATCGGAATCTCAAAAATAATAAGGTACATGTAGCAATCCCGTTATTTTGTTAGATATTAAAATCGGACAAGTAGTTCCTGAGATTAGGGCGTTAAAATAGACTTTTCAGCTGTATAATATCAGTATAAAAAACTTCTAAATTTCAGATAAAATCCTAAGATACGAATATTACTACGATATGGAAATAAAAGCACGACAAAAAAGGTTGAGAGATGCTTCAGGATATGTACGCTGGGTCTTATTTAGCCGTTATTTCACCTTGAGGGTCGTAGCTGTCATTTCCGCTTGTCTCCCACTCGTCACGGCGGAATTGTATCGTGATACCATCCGCTGGGTTAAAAGTAGGCTCTATTCAGGTTTGACGACCGAAATTACACTTCATATTTTATTTAAGGAGCCGAGAAGTGGTTATTCAGCTTATGTATTTTGATGTTTTGTAAGGGGCGGCATAAAACGCTGTTTTATAATATCAATTTAAACACGTTCTGAACTATCTTACGCCAAAACTTAAGAAGTATGATTTTTTGGAATATTAGTTTTTATGCTAAGAAAGTTACAAATAGCTTAGTATTATTTATCTTTAGCCAACCATGACCGCAATTTCACCTGCTGGGAAAATGGGAAGGTATGATGCGGTCTATGATGGATCACATCTGACTACTAACGAACTAATCATAATGATCTTACTAATTCACAAATTATGGTAGTTTACTACTATCCTACTTGAGAATTTCAAACAATACAATTTTAGACTCACGACGGTAATACAGTAAACCTAAACACTTTGTATTTTATACACTGTAACTACTTCCACCATAAAATTATACAACACGTAACATTTATACGAGTGGCTGTAAACATATTTAAAGTCGACTCAAAAGTTTGTAGGAAAGCAAAGCAATATTGATTTCTTCGACGATAAAATTGGGGAAAACTTAGCCCTGAGTGCGAGCTGTGAGCGCAAGTAGAGCCTTAAGTTCTACTACAGTTTTAGACCCGCAGGGGTATTACGTAATAAGTGAACTAACTTTCAAACGGTTGCGATACGATTTTGATTCGAATTTGGCATGGTCGCAAGTAATATTGCGGAGTCGTTAACACTTTTGGTGCCTTAATTTTTTAACGTAGAAAAATCCAGGAAAGCGCAAGGTAACGTTTTTTTTTTAATTCGTTAAAAATATTTGCGCAAATACGCGGGTCCGAGTGCTATAATAAAATGACGCCGGAAAACGACGTCACCGTAAACAGATCAGGTGGTCAGAAACGAAACTGTGCTTCAAAAACAAAAATGCGAAGGTTTCTATTTCAATAATTGCGAAATATGTAAAATATGTATGTATGTATATTTTTAGTTATGTATGCTTTTGGATGTTATGTATCTTAACTCTTTTATCTATACTAATTTATAAAGCTGAAGAGTTTGTTTGTTTGAACGCGCTTATCTCAGAAACTACTGGCCCGATTTGAAAAAATGATTTTTACGTTTAATAGTCCATTTATCGAGGAAGGCTTTAGGCTATATAATATAAAGATACGACTCATAAGATCACAGCAGCAATGAAAAATGTTGCGAAAACGGGAGAAAGATATTCCTTTTGAGAGTTTTCGCTGCGTACGCTGCGAAAACTGCTTAAGTTACACAAAAATCATGTATGACAGGATTGTTCAACATTAAGAGTTCTATAATAAAGTCCGCGGCAGCATATGTCTATCTTTTATGGTTGACTTACTACAACCTATTTTATGTTCATAAATTTGTAAAAAAATAATGCATTATTTTTAGAGGTGTATTATACACACAGGTATTTATTCTTATCAAAATTAATACATTCATCATCACGAGCATTTCATTTAGAACAAAGTTGCCCTTTATATCATTTAAATTCAATAAATATCTTAGGAGCTATCACAGTTTTAACATAACTCCGCACCAAAATAATGTTCGCAGCTAAAGTACGACGTGCGCGTGCGCTAATCTATACTAATATTATAAAGCTGAAGAGTTTGTTTGTTTGTTTGTTTGTTTGTTTGTTTGAACCTGCTAATCTCAGAAACTACTGGCCCGATTTGAAAAATTATTTTTACGTTGGATAGAACATTTATCGAGGAAGGCTTTCGGCTATATAACATAAAGATACGACTCATAAGACCACAGCAGCAATGAAAAATGTTGCGAAAACGGGAGAAAGATATTCCTTTTGAGAGCTTCCGCTGCGTACGCTGCGGAAACCGCTTAAGTTACATAAAAATCATGTATGACAGGATTGTTCAGCATTAAGAGTTCTATAATAAAGTCCGCGACAGCATATGTCTATCTTTTATGGTTGACTTATTACAATCTTTTTTATGTAAATAAATTTGTAAAAAAATAATGCATCATTTTTAGAGGTGTATTATACACACAGGTATTTATTCTTATCAAAATAAATACATTCATCATCACGAGCATTTCATTTAGAACCAAGTTGCCCTGTATATCATTTGATTTCAATAAATATCTTAGGAGCTATCACAGTTTTAACATAACTCCGCACCAAAATAATGTTCGTAGCTTAAGTACAACGTGCGCTTGCGCTAATATATTATAAAGCTAAACGCGTTTATCTCAGGAACTGCTTGACCGATTTGAAAAAATATTTCTGTGTTGGGTAGCTTATTTATCGAGAAAGGCTTTAGGATATAAAACATGACGCTGCGACGGGAGGGGAGGGAGCAAACTCAAAACGCGCGGACGAAGTCGCGGGGGACCGCTAGTAATATTATAAAGCTGAAGAGTTTGTTTGTTTGAACGCGCTTCTCCCAGGAACTGCTGCACCGATTTGAAAAAATATTTCTGTTTTTAACCGACTTCAAAAAAGGATGAGGTTATCAATTCGACTGTATGTTTTTTTTTTATCATTTTTTTTTTGTATGTATGTTACCTCATATCTCAGTCGTTTGTCGACCGAATCGAAAATTTTTTTTACCTACTTAGAGGGTATACCTTCTAGTTGGTCCCATTTTTTCCATTTTGGGATCTGATGATGGGATCTTGGTGTATTCGAGGGAAACCCTCAAAGTTTAAAGGCACGTATTGTGTTTCTTTACTAGAATCTTAATGATGACGTGTTGTTACGTCTGATAGTCAACATTTTGTGGGGCTGAGCTGATGGTGGAACTCCTTAACGCCTAGGAGTTCAGTAATAATAATGACGAAACTTATGATAGGTAATTTGTAGCTTCGTAAAAAATTGAATCACAAGGTGCAACTCCCCCCCCCCCCCCCTCTTATGTAATCACTAAAAATAAAGAAATAAAATAAACTTTAAAAAAAAGTAAAAACCGACTTCAAAACCAAAATGCACTAAAAAATCTTAAATAAACTCTTCACCATTGAAAGGAAAGGAATCCGTTTTAGGCAAACAATTTCTTTTTGGAGTCGGTGCCATCACTTTGACCATCATCAAGCATCAACTAATACAGCACCGACTCCAAAAAGAAATTGTTTGCCTAAAACGGATTCCTTTCCTTTCAATGGTGAAGAGTTTATTTAAGAATTTTTAGTGCATTTTGGTTTTGAAGTCGGTTTTTACTTTTTTTTTGGATAGCTTATTTATCGAGAAAGGCTTTAGGGTATAAAACATCACGCTGCGACGGGAGGGGAGGGAGCAAACTCAAAACGCGCGGACGAAGTCGCGGGGGACCGCTAGTACTGTATATTTAGTTTAAGTATATTATGGTATGTATGTAATATTATATTTTTTTGCAATAGTATTTGTTGCAATTTTAATATCTATTAACAATAATCTCCTGCACCCATAACAATCTCTCTGCATGATCTAAAGGTATGGCTGGGAAAGATGCTATTAGCATTAAGTCCGCCTTTTGTTCACGTTTATTTGTGTAATAAAGTTTTTAAATAAAAAATACAAATAAATAAACAATCGGGTCCAAGTGGGTGGCACCGCTGGAATGGTCCTAGCGTACACGGCCCCGACTGCTCGGCTAAACGTGTTGAGCATGGCCGTAAAGATCGTTTGTCAGCGTTGCCAACTACAGCAAATACGTAAGTAAGCGTGTTCTTTAGAGCCTTGTAAACACTGTTGAACAAAAACCAATTCGGAAGAGTTTTTTTTTAAGTATAAGAAAGTTATTAATGAGTCAATCTATCACCTTCATGTGTGGTAAGACTATCTTTACAAAAACTATGAAAAAAAAGAAACTATTTTTTATGGCCCTTCCGAAAAAACCTGCTAATCCAGCGTAGTGGAAAAAGGCTTAATGGTTTTATCGTCCATAGTTTTGTAGTGCCCTTTGACAGTATCGGCGGTTTGATCAGTCGCGAATGCTCCGGCGGATTTTCATATAAATAATAGGCTTTTTCTGCCACAGAAAATTGTAACAAATAAAGAACAAATAAGCATAGCAACTTTTCTTTGTATAAAAAGCTGTAGATAACATTCCTACTACATAAAACTGCGAAGTAAAACTTCTACTCAGTGCAATGAAATATGAGACTTTAAATGTTTGATTTTATTTCGACGCATTTTCATGTTGATTCATTTTAATAATTAAAACTATGAAAGTATGCTCTGTTTTCCATTTTGGTTAGCAAAAGTATAATAAAATAAAGGTGAATGAAAAACATCTAAATTGGGTCAATGCACATACATACTATCTAATGCGAAATTGTACAATGTATACACACAGTTGAGGATGATGATGTATTTTCGTTAGGACAAAACGTCGAAGGGCCCAATATTATCTATTGGCATTAAAGACAACAGGCTAGCTGTTTATCAACAGCGGGATAGGTCAGGTGGAAGTTACTGTTGATATCTGAACTTGTACACAAAGCCAAATTGCATGCACTTGACTTCACATCCTCACTGAGAAGTGATAGTCTGGTCACGCATACAAAAACTGGGCGTCTAAATGTCATAAACAAGAAATATAGTATTGTAAAACATAAAAAAATAATTTAAGTAGCCATTTACAAACTTTTAAGAGTAATAAATATTTTTAAGAAATTCTATAAGGCTCATGTAGAATTTGAGATGCCATCATTAAAAGCTGCTAACATGCGAAACCCTAGTGTAAACAGTAGTAACGATATTCAAATTAATTGCTTTGAATTCACCTTGTTGGAATTCGTTTGTTGTAATGTAAATTACAGCGTATAAGGTATTACGTTCACTTGATAAACCGATGTGATTCATATTCAATGTTTGCGAAATTCCAGGGAATACATCGCTCCTTTATCTTCGTCGCCGCATACGTTTGTTACGTTCCAAAGTTACCCCAAGTTACCCGATTTAGCACTGTTAATAAAAATTAGCATTTATACGAGTAAACGGATGTGCGGATTTGTTTGCATGTCATTTTATTTGCTTTTTACTGGCTCAAATGGCCGTTATGAGTTAAACGGCCGTTAAGAGAATCATTCCTCCGAAGTTCAACGAGAGAAAAGTGCACGAACGAACCGTTTAATTTAAAAGCACCCTTCACTATCGTAGATAGAGCGTTTTTATTTTGCGCTTTGGTACCTACTGGCTGCTTGGAGTATTACTCAAGGTTGTAGTAGCACATCCATACACTCGTCACGGGAACAACACCGTATCAACTTGAGGCGTTCAGTATTCTTTGTGTTAAACTCTACACTTTAACGCACTTATTAACTTTGTAACGTCACCCTCTCGGATCAAGATCAATTTGGGACCTACTCTCGACCAGCGGCACATGCGTTGTAATGCGCTTACGGCGAGTGCCCCATTGTTTTCAACTATCCGCCCACCTTGTCAAACGGGCTGTCAATCACAAGAAAAACTGTCATAAGATGCAGCCAACACGATTCGAGGCGAGGCGTTCGCTATGCGGTGCCGACCCCATACCGAGGTTTTTCTGTTCCCTTTACGTAACGTGCTTTCGTATGGTTGGTTGGTGTTTTCCGTGCCGTGGTGGTTGGACGCCTGGTTGGTGCTGTTCCCGTGCTGGGAGGGTAGGTTTGCTTCAACCTTTGAACACCTATTTCAAATTGAAATCAAAACTGGAGTTGATGGGATTCATGGTCATTAACTAAAGGAAACCTTACGTCCACGCCTACGTCAAAATGATTAATTAACACACGGCATTCTAACTACTGCGTCTCTCTTTACTACCTACACTTACCTGTGTGGAAAATTGGATGCCAAAAATAGTTTTGGCGCTATTTCCTCCTGATGTACGCCAGTAACTTGTTTTCAGCTGTGAAGCGAATTGAGGCGTTTCGTGATGTCGGTTGCAAAAAGGACATTGCGAACGTTTCGCTGGAATAGCTGACACACGGCCAGCATTCACCGTCGAGATCAAAGAAGACGTGACAAGCCGGTCAATACCTGATGAATTATCGCTATAATACAGTCACCTTTATAGAAAGTGGAATGTCTAGTAGCTTAGTTTTGACTGCTGAGACAAATATTATTATTATTTTTTATTTAATCATTTATTTCAGGCTACAAAAGCTCCATACAATAGGTACCTTAAAGACTAACATACATATAATAATATTAAAAAATAAAAATACAAACAAATGAAACACTAATTTGCCGGCGTAGTGTTGCGCATCTTGGTGTCCGGTAACCGTCCGCGAAACCGACGATACAAAACACCCTTCGGCCAAAATTCTGCTTGCATGAAGGTCGACAGCTGTTCGGTCGGAACCCTCACCACAAACGAATTGAAATTCGTATTATGACGAGATTCCAACCGTTCGACCCTCAGTGAGTATTTGGTCTTGATACGGATGTACTCTACAATCTGCTCGACCTTTGTAGAGTAATGAAGCCGGGACACGTATAACAACGTCACAGGTATCGCAGGCCGCAGTAGGTGATTCGGACCGGTCGGTGCGGAGCCGCACTGGTTGCGAGTGGAGGACTTCTTTTTCTTCCTCTCAAACTTAGTGAAACCCTCTTCATCACACTTATCAGCCTGTGATGCCAGCATCTTCGGAGCAACCGTTAAACTGCTTTTTCCAGCCACATATGAAGCATATGCACGTGTTGGAGTAGACGTCAACACGCGTATACTATATAACTATATCGTTTTTCTCAGATTTACTTAAACGGTAATCTATTAGTACCTGTAAGTAGTAGATAGCATCATTATCTATTCTGGACTACATTTTTATTTATTTATATTACTTAATTTTAATTTTTACTTTATTACGTACGGAGAAGTCATCTAGCGAATATTCAATTACTATTAGTTCATTGAGCTACTAAGCCTTGTTACCTAGCTACATTATCATTTTATGTACTAAGTAACCTTGTCACTAATAAACTCAAGCTCATCGCTAATCCAACTAGAACGTAATGTCACATGTTGATTGACTAATTTAATACTCGATTGTAGTAATTAATTACTGCTGTAATTAATTACTACAATCTCATAAACGTGTCGGCAAAAAGTAAAACCCAACTACGACAAAAAACGACGCTGGAAAAGTATAAAACAAGATTTTCAGAATACTGAACTGAACAATGTTCCTAATGTAGTTGCAAGTAAATAGACACAGTAGACTCTACCAAGATGCCTTCGTTGTAAATTGACAATAATGTCATACAATACGTGTGACTACGCCTTTCCAAACATGAAAATTTATCTCTACATAGTGAATATTGCATACTTCAGAAAAGTATTGTATGATATTATTGACAATTTACAACGAAGGCATCTTTGTAGAGTCTAACTTGCAACTACATTAGCAACTTTATTCAGTTCAGTATTGTGAAAAATCTTGTTTTATACTTTTACAGCGTCGGTTTTTGTCTTAGTTGGGTTTCTTTTTTTTATTTTTTTTATTATATGTACTATTTTGGTGTTATGGTGTATTTATGGCGCATAATATTAACAAAACAAGTGATACCAAACACGGTATATTTATTTTATTTTATATTAAGATAGAACTTTTTGTCCGATAGAGGGCGCAATACTAAATTTGGTGATAAGCTTTATAGCTCATAACCAACAGAATATCAAAACCTTTCTAATGGTTTTGCAGTGGTCTTATTCTGATAAGAAGTAAAGAAGCTATGAACGAAAAGATGTGAACTATATGCAATCAGTCAATGAGTACAGGTTAAATCACAAGCAAATGCTAGTAATATATTTATATTCAAAATGTACAAGTAAAGCGCTTTTAAATGATACCAAACACGGCATATTTATCTTAACTTTACTCTGTTATTTTTGAAGTGAAAACTTCTTAAACGGCGTTGAGCACTTTTGTGGGATGGGGGGAAAATGTGAAACTCGCGTCAGGATACGTGGGCTGATCGAAAAACCGTAAGACGGTTGGCGAAATTATGAATGTAAGTTGATTTTTCTGAGAGATAAACTTTTTAATGTAATTTAATATAATATAAATTGTAATGTTTGTGTACGATATCTCAATAAATAAATATTGTATTCTATAAAAATATTATATTATTATTATTATTATTAATTACCAGCAGAAGCCCTGGATGAACGCAGCCCTCGTATAATCAAGAAATATTAAAATGCTGCTAAGTCCCATGTCTGAAACTTCTGTAAGATCGTCTATCACATGGAGTAAGGCTGTTTCAGTACCCCACCCTCGGAGAAAGCCAGACTGGTACTTAGGCATGACACTGCTCTTGTCTAAGTAGTCCACCACTTGATTTAGTACTACTCTTTCTAATATTTTAGATAAAATAGGTAAAATAGAAATCGGGCGTAAATATTTAGCTCTTCTACAGAGTTTTTTAATGTTCTTGCTAAGTAACAAATTATAGTATTTTACTTCTATCTAACTTGAGAATAAAAAAAAATACAATTTTAGACTTACGACGGTAATACAGTAAACCTAAACACTTTGTATTTTATATACTGTAACTACTTCCACCATAAAACTATACAACACGTAACATTTATACAAGTGGCTGTAAACATATTTAAAGTCGACTTAAAACTTTGTAGGAAAGTAAAGCAATATTGAATTCTTCGACGATAAAATTGGGGAAAACTTAGCCCGGAGTGCGAGCTGTGAGCGCGAGTTATTGCCTTAAGTTCTACTACAGTTTTAGACCCGCAGGGTTATATTACGTAATAAGTGAACTAACTTACAAACGGTTGCGATACGATTGTGGTACGAATTTGGCATGGACGCAAGAGTCGTTAACACTTTTGGTGCCTTAAATTTTTACGTAGAAAAACCCGGGAAAGCGCAAGTCAATTATTATAATTATTTGTTTTTTTGTAAATACGTTAAAAAATATTTGCGCAAAAAATATTGTATAAAAACAAACAAACAGGGCCCGAGTGGTCGGACAACAGCGTGCTGGTGGTCTGAGTGCTATAATAAAATGACGCCAGAAAACGAATGTCACCGTAAATCGGGTACAAGTGGGTGGCACCGCTGGAATGGTCCTTGCGTACACGACCCCGACTGCTTGGCTAAACGTGTTGAGCATGGCCGTAAAGATCGTTTGTCAGCGTTACCAACTACAGCAAATACATAAGTAAGCGAGTTCTTCTGAGCCTTGAAAACACTGCCGAACAAAAACCAATACGGAAGATTTTTTTTTTAATTATAAGAAAGTTATTAACGAGTCAATCTGTCAACTTCATGAGAGGTAAGAAAGACTATCTTTACAAAAAATATGTAAAAAAAATACGTATTAAAAAATGATTTTTTTATGGCCCTTCCGAAAAAACTGCTGAACCAGCGTAGTGGAAAACGGCTTAATAATTTTATCGTCCATAGTTTTGTAGTGCCCTTTGACATTATCGGCGGTTTGATCAGTCACGAATGCTCCGGCGGATTATCATTAAAATAATAGGCTGTTTCTGTCACAGAAAAGTGTAAAAAATAAGGAATAAAAAAGTTTTTTTTACAAAAAAAACATAGCAACTACTCTTTACATACGAAGCTGTAACTTAAACATTCCCACTCCATAAAACTGCCAAGTAAAACTTCTACTCAGTGCAATGAAATATGAGACTTAAAATGTTTGATTTTATATCGACGCATTTTCATGTTAACTCATTTAAGTAATTGAAACTATGAAAGTATGCTCTGTTTTCCATTTTGGTTAGCAAAAGTATATTATAAGGTATATGAAACACATCAAAATTGGGTCAATGCACATACATACTATCAAATGAGAAATTGTGCAATATAGTATACACACAGTTGAGGATGATTATGTATTTTCGTAAGGACAATAACGTCGAAGGGCCCAATATTATCTATTGGCCGCGAGACAGGCAAACACGTATTGCCTGTTAACTTGAATTATGACAGGCTCGAGCCGTTCAGGTGTTTCAGCGAGAAGTAAAACTATTGTGTAGACTCTGCAAGGTATAAACGATAATCGCTTCGTCTTTACTTTTAAACTATGTATAACAATGCGATTGGGTAGTTAGCTACACATGTATTGTAATTGCATCGTTAACGCCACAGGTTAACGCGCTAGGCCCTATTTTGGAATCACCTGCGTGGTGATTTTCCTTGGCTTTAAATGTATTTTCGAACGCCATTGATTGAAGCATATAGCTGCCAGTGTTGTTAAAGTAGCGGGGGTAACGCACGGTCAGGAGTGTGCGGGGAGATTATTGTTAGCTCTGTCAAACGCTAGCAAATGCTGCAAAGCTTTTAAATCATTGTCTAACTTCACTATTATTCCAAAGACCCAGACAGGACTCACTTAGTATCCAGTTGAAAAGTTACGTTCGCGTTTAGCTTTACTGGAACGTATTTTACATATAAAAGTATATCATACTCAGTTCTGGCATCGAAACGGCAATAACGCATTTCAACTCACCGAGGTAAAGTACACATATAACCTTCCTCGTACATCGATCTGATAACATAAAATGATAATGTTAAGCCATTGCCACTTCATTATATTAATTCAAATAAACCAGTATTAACGTGTGCTTAAGCTAGCTCGCCTGAATATGTTACCAATCAATCTTGTGTGTTTTAGTATACTACCTCCAAACTGCAAGTGTAAAGCTGGGTGTCGGGTTGGATTGAACTGCTAACATATTATAGTGTGATCAACCCAGCTTCGAGACATAAGTGCGCTATACCAATAATTGAAGTGAAGCAAGAGAGCGCATCACACTGAAAGTACTGAACAAAAAAACGTAAGCGAGAATTTTTCTTTTACTAAAATACCCTACTCTAATTGTATTCAAGACTGCAGTATCATTGGTTACTGGGCTGTTGTTATCGGTTACTTTTCCAGCAGTGTCGCCCACTCGGGCCCGAGTGTTTACGGCGACATATTTTTCTGTCGTCATTTTATACATAGCACTCGGACCCGAGTGCTTTGTCACCAGCACGCTGTGTGCCGAGTTAGCATGTTTTTTTCTAAAATAATAATAACGCAAATAGTTTTGAACTAGGTTTTATTAAATAACTCGTAAAATACGCGGGTTCCTGGGTTATTTATTTGAATGTTTTAAGGCACTTAAAGCATTAAACTGCGAAAAAATAATTAAATTAACCCATACAGTGTCGTATGTAACGTCGCACGTCTTTAAGTTGCTCTGCATTCACACACAGCTTGGTAAACAGAGAAATTATTTCGTTTGCCTTAAGCATGACGCGCAAACTCGTCTTCTCTCATCGTTGTGAAGGAATAATCAAGACAGGTCATAGTTTTTGCTCCATTCAGTCGCAACGCCGTGCCTATCTGTACACTATAAGTATTAAGAAAGGTTGGTTTAAAACGGCTAGGTAGGACCACGAACTAACTCTCACATAGAAGGCCCCCGGCCAGCTGTCTAGGCTGAATTCGTTAGGTGCTAGAACTCTTTATACGGCGAACTCTCAAATTGCTTCACACGTGACTCCTCTGTAGCCAAACTCTGAAACTTGGTGCATGTGCAGTAAAACTCAGTTCGAGAGTACGTAGCCTGTATTTGTAGGGTTCATTAGATTATGTAGGACAAATGTCAATAATTTCATTAATAAATACGAGTACTTATAAGAGAAATATTCATGAGGGCGTTAAATTATTTTTCAATACAGCCCAATTAGTTTAAAGAATTATTTTTTGTGCGTTCTCTATCTAAACAAGTATTTTCTGCCAGCTACGAAATCTAAAAGTAATTATTTCTATTTAAATATTCACTGGTGTTACCATGAGAAACATAAAATAAATATTTTATCAAGAGCGGCGTCTCCATCCGTCCTGTATTATTTAAAACAAAGTTCCAGGAGGAAATAGATCAAATTAAGCAGCAATAGAAAAGTGCGATTACACGCGAGTCTTCGAGTTACGAGTAGCTACGAGGTCTGATAACCTTAGTGCACAGCTCCATTAGAAACTGCGCTTAATGAACGGTTTTATAACCACCTGGTAGTTATAAGGGTCACAAAATCAGGAATAGAGGTTAGCAAACGCATTACATCAAGGAAAAGATATTCGGCGTTCTACCACAGGATAAAAAGATAAGATACTAACCTAATTTCACATCTTTACGTATTATAAGGTTCACTTTTTAACATTTTTTAAAGAACACAGAGATTGCAGATATGTGTTTGACAGTTTGTATTAACTATGATAAACAACATCCACACATTCAACGTACGATTCAATACGTTATACGATCCTGTCCCACACACAATAGAAGAGAAGGTTTAAAAGGCGATCATAGGTACCGTGAGGCATTAGTGCTGAGTTCGAGTTAGTGAGTAGAGATGATAGGTTCAATTTCTTGTCTTGTCAAAATATAACTGCATCACAACTGTGTAACTGTATTTCGCTTAACCATTCTTCTTCATTTAATGAATATTTTAACTTATTTAGAACTTGGCTGCTTTATTGGGCTGTAATTGTACGCAAGACGCCTTTAGCCGGCCGTCAAAGTAATATCCTGTACAAAAGTGGCTCATTTTTCTTCGGCACCGGCTGAGAAATGGTCAGCAGTCGAATGATTACCGCCTCTTTACCGCTTCATTTGTTATAAAAGAAGAGAAAGACGAAAAGTCAGAATATTACGAACACACAGAGAGTGAAAAATATTTCAAATTTATTGGCAAATTATATTAATTGAAGTACATTATTGCATTTGTAAGCTGTTGGTAACAAAAAGATTATTTAACGTAGTTTGAATTGACACTAAAAATCACAGGCTAGATAGACAACCAAAAGAAACCGCGACTCGATCATTAAAAGGTATAAAAAAAACACTTAGTGGACTGTATAGGTGCGGAAGGCTTTAAAACATACAAAACACTATTTATGTATTTGGTGCAAATAAAAATTAAACGATATATTTTGTGATTTTCTTGATCTTGATGATGTGTATCGCTCACTGGCACCATAAGTGAAGTCCGTTTTTCTTTGCTAGTCGAATAATGTAAACAATATTTTTATAACTTTTAAAATAATATCAGTGAATTTAATTCATTTACTATTTGATTGAGAAAGATCTCAGTGTGAAACGATAAATAAATAAATATTGGACACCAATCACATACATTGCTCTGATCCCAAAGTAAGTAGCCAATGCACTTGTGTTATGGAAATCAGACACAACGGTGGTACCACAACACCCAGACCCGAGACAATAATGAAAAGATCGTTTTCTACATTGAACCGACTGGGAATTAAACCAGGAACCTCACGAGATGGCGACGCTTGAAACCAGCGTGCTAGCCACTTTACCACGGCGGTCGTCAAACGATGATTTACCTTTGTAGTTCGTATTTTTTGTGTTTATCTTATTTAAAAATGAGTTATTTCGTTAAAAAGGTACGTCAACATTGCAATACATTTACAATATTTGACAAGCAAAAAAACGGACTTTAGAGTATTGTTCTCTGTGGACACATCACCAAAAGATTTTTGAACATATAGTAAAAACAGGCATACACGTAGCGATGAGTGTCCTTCCTGGCCTCAGTAGTTCTTGATTACAATCCCTTAACGTGTCAGCTTAACCTGAAGTTATATACAAGAAAATAAAGTAACAAACAAAAAAAAGTTTTTACAAAACCAAGGTGACCCTGACTATATCGGGCAATATAAATGTTAAAACTTCCAAATCTACAGTTAATTTAAAGGGTTTTAGCTGCAGAACTATGCTCAAACCAACAGAAGAAATGGCCTGATTGCATGACACCGTCGACCGACAAGACGTAATCTAATCAATCTAGCACTCGCCGATACACATCTCTTACAAATGTCGCGCGATTTCAAGATCGAACCCTAAATATTTCGATGCCGATTTACAGCAGGACTTAAACGAGGTCAAACGTACAACATTTTGTAAAGTACGCGACATCCGTATTTTTCGCATTTTAAGGAGTCACGTCCACAGGAAGATTCCAGATTTCCTGCACTTTTCGCGCTAAAAAGACTGACAAAGCGATGACGTTTGGAACATCCTGTCCCTGCTTCGGATATTAAGTATTTTAGACGATGATTTTCTACTTAAACAAATTTTAGAAATATGTAAAAGTATTTAAAACCGACTTCAAAAAAAGGGGGGTTATCAATTCGACAGTATGTTATTTTTGTATCTGTGTTACCTTATATCTCAGTGGTTAGTCGACCGATCCTTCTAGTTCAGTAATTACTATGATAGAACTTATGATAAGTGATTTGTAGCTTTTTTTTTGATTGACTGATGTCAATCACCAGAGGCCTTATTTTTGACTTTGTGTCGTTTGTGTCTAAAATAGGTGTTCCTCGGGAAATGACTACGATGATCCGTCAAAATATATGCTGCGTCATAATTTATTCATACAAGTCTGCTTTACATTCACGCATAAGTACTACGAGTAAAAGTTGATATAGCTGCAAAGTAGGAATGTGCTCCTCAACCCTAATCAATTTCCGAAAGGATACAAAACCAATTTGCGATTGCTTTTCAGAGCCCATTTTAATTACCAAGACGTCTTTGTTTGCTTGATTTTTGGTGGAAATTGGCTACGTTAACTCAACTGCCACTAATTTAACCCAAAGTTCTAATGGAGGCTGAATCGATAATTAATTAATGGTCTTTAGACTAAGGATAGCCGTGAGAAGATTTGTTTACATTAGAGGTATAATAATAGACGAAGGACAAACGCAGAAATCTAAAGCTAGTGGATAACCACTCTAGCAAAATGCAGCAGACTCAGAGAAATATATAATAGATTAAACAAGAATTCGAAAACTTGACAAGACAACTAAAACAAGTTTTTGATTTCCCATTTAATCTTATTAAGATTAAAACAGCACTGAGTATTAAATATTCATAAAACCATGAGAAAAAAAAACATTTATTAACAACCACCAAGGATATTATTGTTTTGTAAGAGCACAATGTTTAGTTTAACGTAGTATATTATCTGGGGTTTTACTATTGGTTTACAAATAAGAGCATAATTTTGGAAAAAATATATTTCTGATTGGTGTTTGTACTGAATGAACGTTTTTCTTTCTTTATTTTCAAATCCAACTTACTTCAAAACATTAGTCAACCATCAAATGATGTATCCACACTATTGGTCACGCATATTATTATAATGACAATGTGTGACCATGCTCGTACAAGCTAAAACACTCTTAAAGAGGCCTGAAGATAAGGGTAACTTTGTTTCTGGACCTTAAATGTCGGTAATTAGTTGACACGTTAACTGAGGGTGCATGTAGTTACGTTATGATTTTTAGGGTACAAACTCACCCTGTCCACAAACAAATCACACTTTATTTATAAACGAAGTCAGCGTTTCTGTGTAAAGAACCTCTTACAAGGACAGTGTTTCTCATTCAATCATTGAATTTTAACGTTGGAATGAATAAAGATGTGTACTTTTAGTACGTAACGATTGCGTCAGATACTAATTGGCCCTCTGAATTCCCAGACTTCCTGTCACGTGACAATGATCGCACCTGATATCAGGTGTGGAGGCAGTAAGGTTAGTTAAGTAGTTCCTTTATACTTGTAGCAACCTATTCACTCTTACCATGAAGGGCTTAGGTAATATTCCTAATAATAAGTAAGTACTGTTTATCTGCCTAGATAAGCCTACTATCTTATATGAAGGACACCTTAGCCATTGGAAAAAAACGGCCAAGTGCGAGTCGGTCTCGCGCACTGAGGGTTTCGTACCAACTGAATAGGTAAGGATTAGGGTTCCACTTACTTCCATTCAGCCAAAATACCACAATATTTTGTGAACGGGACAAACAACTTTGTTTTCCATAGTGATTGTAGTGTAACTTCCTTCTTATTTTAGAGGAGGGTTACGCCCATTTTATCACCTTGGAAACGACATTCTCCCAAACATAAGACTCTTCGAAAATAAAGGTTTCAGGAACGTTTATGTCATTTTAAATCACATATCCATAGACAACCCATACGCAAAGGTTTGAGAAAGAAAACGTTTGGTTTTAGTTAAATGTATTGGAAGCCCCCCTTGATATTTAAAGGGGACTTCCTATACATTATCTTTATTTTTGAATGAGATTTGTAAAGCGGTCAACAGAATACATCTACCTACCAAGTTTCAACTGTTTAATGACATTCTGTGCAGATTCTGCAGTACAGACGAAGAAACGACCATGCATATCCTCTGCTCATGCGGTCCGCTTATAAACAAAAGAAGAAGCCATCTCGGGCGACACATCATGCACCCGGATGAGATAACAGATATCACGTTCTAAAGAATCTGGCAATTAACAGACTCAACGGGACTAAGCAGTGAACTTTAAACATAAGGGCTGCCACAATAAATCATACCTGGTCGATTTCGCAACAATAGGACCCAACAACAAACCAAATAGTAAAAGGTAACCATGGCTTTAAATATGACGTATCGGAAGTCCGTTAACCATTATTTTTTATATTATATTTCTGTTTGTTTATGAAACGTTTCTAACACATTATTTTTCTCCTAGCTGGGTTAAAATTTATGTTTTTTTACATCAACAGACAGTACAGTAAATAGAACTGAATCAAATCTGCAAACGTCGACTTGTGATGGGTAATTTGTAGACGGCAAGTTATATGTATCTACTCGTGAGTGAGCTAATATTGGGAGAGCTTATATCTACACTAGCGGTCCCCCGCGACTTCGTCCGCGCGTTTTGAGTTTGCTCCCTCCCCTCCCGTCGCAGCGTCATGTTTAATATTCTAAAGCCTTTCTCGATAAATAAGCTATCCAACACGAAATATTTTTTCAAATCGGTCCAGCAGTTCCTGAGATAAGCGCGTTTAAACAAACAAACTCTTCGTGCTCGTGATGATGAATGTATTTATTTTAATAAGAATAAATACCTGTGTGTATAATACACCTCTAAAAATAATGCATTATTTTTTTTACCAATTTATTAACATAAAAAAGGTTGTAGTAAGTCAACCATAAAAGATAGACATATGCTGTCGCGGACTTTATTATAGAACTCTTAATGTTGAACAATCCTGTCATACATGATTTTTGTGTAACTTAAGCGGTTTTTGCAGCGTACGCAGCGGAAGCTCTCAAAAGGAATATCTTTCTCCCGTTTTCGCAACATTTTTCATTGCTGCTGTGAT
This sequence comes from Pyrausta purpuralis, assembly GCA_963924145.1. Taxonomy (NCBI): domain Eukaryota; kingdom Metazoa; phylum Arthropoda; class Insecta; order Lepidoptera; family Crambidae; genus Pyrausta; species Pyrausta purpuralis. The sequence continues at coordinate 21,396,588 of OZ001656.1, forward strand.
CTTATGAGTCGTATCTTTATGTTATATAGCCTAAAGCCTTCCTCGATAGATGGACTATCCAACGTAAAAATAATTTTTCAAATCGGGCCAGTAGTTTTTGAGATTAGCGCGTTCAAACAAACAAACAAACAAACAAACAAACAAACAAACAAACAAACTCTTCAGCTTTATAATATTAGTATAGATAATTCACGTGAACCCGTTGAAGCCCCGTTAGCGCTGGGGTTTGTTTGCTGACTGCCTATAAACAATGAAAGTGTATACAGAAGTGCCATATATTTATATACAAGAAACAAAGAAAGAGGCTACCTACAGTTATCGAATATGTTAACATAAACTGTTACGGATTATTTCGCGATTAAATTTGGCATTTTGTTCTATGTCACAGGTAAAAATAAATAGATGAGGGGTTCCTTGTGAACGTGGGTAGGTACTTAATACGTATTCGTTGCTCTGAGGCCTAATTCAGCTAGAGTAAGTTGTAACTAAATCAAAATTTATCCGTTGTTACAGGTTTCTTTAATCATAAAATCATAAATTAACAGCTAGGCTACAGATTTTTCATGGGGTTTATGCTGGTTTACTTGGAACTAGAAACTGTAATTTAGGCACAAAACCATATAAACATTTCGATTTTCTATTTAATATTGGCAAAATATATGATAATAACTTACTAATTTGGTAATAGAGCCTTCTGTTTACTTTTTCATCATTATAAATGAGAAACAGAACTCTAGAGGATATTGTTCCTGCTTATCTCTGCTGACACTAAATCCGTACTATGTGGTATTATACCTATAGATAACCCAAATAATCAATTAACGCATAATAATGTAGCACTTGCACTTAGGTTAATTGCGAGTTCTGATGGTTGGACCTTCCATATATAATATTGGTTACATTTTGCCAAACTTATTTGAAAAGTATATTTTTTCTCGAAAAATACCAGTGATTTGAGACGGGAAATTCAGCAACATAGAAAAATTAACTTTAAGCTGCCAAATTTACGAGGAAATTCGATAACAAAATACTCAGGTAAGATAATCTCAAAATCTCAAGAAGATTTTTTTTCTTTCTACGTCATAAAAGTAGTGTTCAGATGCTTCCATACTATTTATTGTAATAAAATTCCGGCCTAGCCTAAAATGGTCGACTTTTAGATACTACATTATAACCTGTACAAATTTTTCTACAAAATTGTCGCAAATGAGCTCCCTCTTCGCTTCTTCAAAGGATTCGGCCATAATATCAACCCTGTATAAAATCAACTGGCTGACGTCTACAAGGATATGTGAGCAATTTCATTTATTTATTTGTAGTTTATTCATCACAATTCTATATCATATGTGACTACTTTCTATTCATCACTTTTCAAGCCCCACCCAGATGATTGATTTGAAAATGATTTGACCATTGATTTAAAAGAACATGGTCATTAAGGGCCAAGATTTATTTGAAACTTATTGAATAAAAAATATCATATTTATTTGCCAAAAAAATGTAATAGGAGTCGGTCTGTATTAAACGCAAGTATGATACCGTTATCGCGCGCCCCAAGACTCGATTTGCGCTTTATTCAAATGAGATTACCCCCTCAAAATGAAATATGGCCCAATGTTCGATATAATATACTCCAAGTAGGTATATTACATTTTCCAATTGCTTTAAAATCAACGTTTCTCTTTACCTATTTATTATTACATTCTTTTCATTCAAACGAGCGGATTCAGTAATTTAAAGAATCATCGTCTACCTACTTTTCAGTGCATAGTTTACTATTTCCACACATTTTAAAATCACAACACAATCAGTTCATTGCGAAAAAAGAGTTCTGTGAAAAGTTTGAGCGGAGATCTCCAGAAGAGAGCCAACGTTCCTTCCGTGTCTACTGTAGAGTATTTTTTGAAGGTTTTGGAGCAAACCTCAAAAGCCATTCGTAAATGTATGTATGTAATGTAAATACATCGTCAATTTACTGACATTACACATGCGTTTCCGTTCATCATGAAATATGGCTTAAAGTACTGACTAGTTGGAATGCATAATATGAATATGTATGTGCCTTACTATTGAACTTTATAACGATCTACGCTAAAAGAGCCGTAATATCTATTTATACTAATGACTTACTCAAATGAAATAACTAATTTAAGAAAAAAGGATAATGATTACTCGAAACGGAAAAAGAAAATCTGAAAGGTTTGTTGATTGGGGTTCTTTAAAATGCAATGAATACAATACAATAATAACACCACAAGGTTTTGGGTATACGTAATGATAATATTTTTCTAAAACTGAAGAAGAGGAAGTAAGTATTTAATGACCCTGATGATATTATAATATCCGGTGTGGTAATGTGGAATTTGAAATCTCTATCCAAAGGGATTCGGAAAGAATATTTATATTAATCTAGAGCATCGTGGTGTAATTGCTCAGCACGCTGGGTTTCAAGGCGTTGCCGCTCCGATGGCCCGGGTTCGATTACGATTTCGGTCAGGTAAAGGAGAAATCAGAATTTTCTGCTATTGTAGTTATTGTTGTTCTGCGTTGTTTCTGATTTTCTTAACACGAGTGCATTAGCGACTTAATTTGGTATCAGAGCCATGTGTAAGCCTATTAAATAGCTTAGTAAATTATGGTTAGCCCAACAGCATAATTTAATTGTAAATTGATTTAATTTGTTATGATTACTGTTATAATTTATAAATAATTAAAATATATAGAAAGCATCATTTACTATTGTCAGTAATTATCAAAAGCATAAATACCAAATTAAGAATATTTGTACATCAAAATATTGTAATAAGATAGTGTATTGACCCTCGTGGTACTAAATGAAGGGCGACTGTCATGGCGGCATTCGTCGGTGAGCTGTAAGACGTATTAGATAATAACAAAATATAAAAAGTGATTCGAGTACGAGTGTTTGTTTTCTCCAAGTCCCGTAACCTTCTGAGGCTGTCCCACAGATTCAGAAGTGGGATCGACGAAAAAAGATTTCTTTTTCGATCTACGCCTACAAACTGAAAACGTAAGTACCGCCATTTTTAAATCTTTCAAGTGTATAAAAGTGATATTATGCATTGTTATTTTTTATACATATTAGGCACTTTGAAGGTGATCAAAAGTGGTAAAAATGGGTTTTCTACATATATTTTTTTCTTTTCCCGTAGTTAATGTTAATTTTGTTAAGAAAATGTTTGAAAATGTTCTTTTCTACATTTATTTTTACAGTACAGATAACTAAATACAAACTAGTACGGTAAGATTTATTAAAATGTTTGTATTTTACGGGTCTGTACGTTCGAAACATAGTTTTATACAATAAGTTAAAAATACATATTATATTTAAAAAAACGAGTTCACCCCTCTGTAAAGCTAATTGAAAAGAGATATTATCTTATAACTAGCGGTCCCCCGCGCCTTAGTCCGCGCGTTTTGAGTTTGCTTTTTCCCCTCTTGTCACTGCCTGATAAAGCCTTTTTCAATAAATGAGCTATCCAACACAAAAATATATTTTTTAAATCGGTCCAGTAGTTCCTAAGATTAGCGCGTTCAAACAAATAAATTCTTCAGCTTTATAATATTAGTATAGATGTAAGTGAGAGGCCAGCCTCGCGTGTAGGTACCTACTTAAGCTGCGAGTATTATTTTGCTGCGGAGTTATGTCAAAGCTGTGATAGCTCCTAAGATATTTATTGAAATCAAATGATATAAAGCCCAACTTTGTTCTAAATGAAATGCTCGTGATGATGAATGTATTTATTTTGATAAGAATAAATACCTGTGTGTATAATATAAGAAAGGTTTTAGTAAGTCAACCATAAAAGATAGACATATGCTGTCGCGGACTTATATATAGAACTCTTAATGCTGAACAATCCTGTCATACATGATTTTTGTGTAACTTAAGCGATTTCCGCAGCGTACGCAGCGGAAGCTCTCAAAAGGAATATCTTTCTCCCGTTTTCGCAACATTTTTCATTGCTGCTGTGGTTTTATGAGTCGTATATATTTATGTTATATAGCCTAAAGCCTTCCTCGATAAATGGACTATCAAACGCAAAAAATAATTTAACAAATTGAGCTAGTAGTTTTTTTAGATTAGCGCGTTTAAACAAACAAACAAACAAACTCGTCAGCTTTATAATATTAATATAGACACCTACTGAATGATAAGCATTCATATGTCTTAAAACTAGGTGGTCGGCTACGGCACAATGTTTTTGTAAACTGAAAATTTTAATTTAAGGCTTTTCAGTGCTTTTATTGTATGATTTGCTAAGCTGCGGTCTGTCAGTTTCAGTTATCGCAATGGATCGGGAAAGGAGTAGAAGCCGGGACAACACGGCTTTTAGTCCAGACCCAGGTGCGCCCAGGTTTGAGGGCCAGGGTCGAGATATACATAATTCTAGACTGCGTGAGTCTAGTTTGTTGACGTGGCCAGGAAGACCCAGGTGTGAGGGTCAGGCAAAAATGTGGAGGCAAAGTTCAGAGCAACCAGGGGTATCGCGGGAGTGCCGCTATACCGAGGTTAGTCATCATGAGAATTCCAATGGAGAGCGTCGGGAACGTAGACTACTTCAATCGCAAAGGGGTGATGAGAGGTCCCTCCGTACACCTGCCAGGCGAATTCCGAGTCGCTCACCTAGCGATGGATCTGATAGATACGTGTGCGTCAGCGCGAGAAGTCCAAGTCGGCGCGCGGAGAGACGAAATGATGAGGGTTATCCGAAATCAAGGTATGAGAGGAAGAGGAGTCGTAGTTTATCACGAGACTCGGATAGACTACCTAGTTCTAAGAAACTTAAAGACAAAAATTCAACTGATGTTATATTAGATAAGTTTTTGTCCATTTTGCAAACAGTCAAGAGTTCAGACAAGACTAAGTTAACTTTTAACACCAACATAGTGCCGGAGTTCGATCCTATGGCAAAGGAACAAACCGTTTTGACGTGGTTAACAAAGGTTGAAGAGTGCGCCGAAATTTACGGCTGGGAGGACAGGGAAATAATCCACTACGCTTTGCCCAAGTTATCGGGTGTAGCGAGGTCGTGGTACCAGAGTTTACCATCAATGCTGTTTACGTGGGCCGAGTGGAAAACCAAATTAGTGGAGTCTTTCCCTGTTCGCGAAGACTACGCTGAGCTTTTGACTGAAATGCTGGCTAAGAAGGTTAAATATGGAGACTCGCTAGAGCATTATTATTACGCAAAAATAAATTTGTTAAATCGTTGTAGAATCTACGGGCGACAGGCTGTTGATTGCTTACTATACGGTGTTGAAGACAGAGCTATCAAAGTAGGTGCACAGGCTGCACAATTTTCCGAACCGGAGCAGGTGTTAAAATATTTTAGGACCGTCAAAGTAGGTCATAGCCGCGAAAATAATGATTCAAATTCCAAGTTTCGGAATGATCGCAAGGGTTTTACGGGCACAAAACCCAATAGTAATAGTAGTGAAACAATGACTTGCTATAACTGCGACCAAATGGGACACCCCAGTTTCAAATGCGAAAAACTTCCATCTACATGCACCACTTGCAACAGATCAGGGCATATGTCTATCCATTGCTTTAAAAATAAACTCATTAATAAGGATAACGAGAAAGACACAAACAAAAATTAGAAACAGGTAGCTTAATTATGCTTAGACGTAGTAGTATAGTATGCGTAGACATAAGAAGTCCGTGCTCCCTCATAAAGCTAACTAAGGCCACGGAACTTAACCAAGACATAGTCGTGCCTGAGGATTCACCATTTCTTAGGGGTATCGGCGTTAATTTGATTCCTCCAGTTGGCATAGCAAAAGTTTCCGTTCAGGTACAGGGCATAAAAGAAACAGTAAATTTATACATTATACTTTCACTGAAAAACCAGACATAATTATCGCAAAGACACCTTCTGCCGTGATATTTGACAGAAAATTCACAATTTCAAAATGTGTCTTGTTCCTAGTCAAAATGTCGAAATACCATCAAATACACTGCGTGCTGTCAAAGTCACTGACGACCCTAGCGTTAATACACGAGTTTACGTGAACGGTTCTTTGCGGGGCACCGAAGACAAAGAATACTATCACCTTTCGGAAGAATATGAGGTTAAGGACAGGTTTACGAGTAGTGCACTATTGATACATAACGCTTCACCCAATATAATAATGCTTGAAAAGGTAACTCTTTGACACGCGTCTAATACAAGGACACTAGGGATTCGAAAAATGTTCAAGACCCTTGCAACGTATACGTAAGAATTATTGGTTTGCACCAAATGCGCAAACATGTGTCAGCGTGCCTTGAATGTTCATATCACAAAGCAACTCAAAAGACGGCATAGGAATATTATTATATCACGACAGCAGAATAACTATAAGACACTAGGGATGCGGCTGAAAACAATATCAAAGTAAAGCAAATCAAAGATGCAGAGGCATTAATCAGTAGTCCTCACGGCAATAGACATAGAACCTGCCAAACGTTACAAATAAGGGGGGCTTAGTGCATGTAGAGCGACAAATCCCTCATTACGGACACTCACAAAAACTAGTTAGTAAATATCAGGGACCATATTGCGTGGTTAAGGCGCTACCTAATGACAAGTATTTTATCGAGGATACTCCGATATCGCACAAATACAATCGCCGCTATGAGGCCGTAGTAGCCTTAGACATAATTCAACCGTGGCTTAATTTTAGTAGAGATTTGGAAAGTAGTTGTAATTAAACTTATTCAGATGATGAGTAAAAGATATTATTGAATGTATAACTTCTTTAAAATAACATAACTAGATACTGTTTGTGTAATGCGAATGATTATACAATTATAACATGACTAGTTAGGGTACATAAAATGTTTACATATATTATTTATTACTGGGTGATAGAATGGAGACTATTAAATGTGTAAGGGTCGTATGTAATTGAAAGTAGGTAATTTAAAGGCAATAGGTTAATCAACAAAGTGCAAATATATTATTGACATAATGCTACACATATGAGGTGGAAAAAAAACATGATTTTTCGTATAAAAAAAAGGAAAGCTTTACAATTGAAATATTTTTCAATTTCTATTTTGTGGTAACAAATGTGTAATAAATTAAATTTAAGTTTACGTAAGAGATACACGATTTTATACAAAATTCAAATATTTGCATTTTGTATTAACGTTATATTAATTAAACAAATGCATTGTAAATAATAAACATATTTAAATTTACTTTTAAAAAAACTTAGGGCTCCGTTTCGATCTTGAAGTGATTGTAAATATGTTAAAGCGAAGGGACTCGCTCGTCACAGGAAGGCCGAGCTGTAAGCCTATTAAATAGCTTAGTAAATTATGGTTAGCCCAACAGCATAATTTAATTGTAAATTGATTTAATTTGTTATGATTACTGTTATAATTTATAAATAATTAAAATATATAGAAAGCATCATTTACTATTGTCAGTAATTATCAAAAGCATAAATACCAAATTAAGAATATTTGTACATCAAAATATTGTAATAAGATAGTGTATTGACCCTCGTGGTACTAAATGAAGGGCGACTGTCATGGTGGCATTCGTCGGTGAGCTGTAAGACGTATTAGATAATAACAAAATATAAAAAGTGATTCGAGTACGAGTGTTTGTTTTCTCCAAGTCCCGTAACCTTCTGAGGCTGTCCCACACATGTATGTGATTGGTGTTCTATATTTCTTTCTTTATTTATATTACTGAGAGGGAAAAAGTAGGGAAATATAAGAGAACAGACCTTACATTTCACTAGATAAATCCTATGTTCATCATCATCCCGGCGTTAATCCCAGTTGCGTGCGGTGACGCCCGGGGTCTGCCTTCCTACTTTTCCGTCTCCACTTTGCACGGTCTTGGGCATCCTCTGTGGACAGTTGATTGGCACGCATATCGACTTTCACGACATCAAGCCAGCACTTTTTGGGTCTGCCCCTTCTGCCGGGGCCTGGCGGAAGCGGCATGGCTAGACATTTGTTACCCACGTAGCTCACCGGTTTCCGCAAAACGTGACCGTACCAGCGAAGGCGACTCTCCTGCAACTTGACCGCTATGTCACGAACATGCAGGCTGCCGCGGATGCGGTCTAATGCGATCTTTTCGCGTGACTCCGCACATCCAATTAGATAAATCCTATGTTAACTACATCAATTGACTGTCATCTAAGACAATCTTAAACATTTTGCTTTGGTATTTAAACTTTGAACTGTTGACAAAATATTACCCAGTAGTGGACCCGAAACAGTGTGTATAATTTCGTATAACAATTTGTGTTGTAAATATAATATGGATGTTAAACAAGACCTTTGTTAGGTAAAAAAAGTGGTCAGCTACCCTGGTGTCAATAGTCACATTCAATGGAATATATGTATATATGTTTTACTTTTGTGAAAACTAAAAACTACCTTTGCTTGTATTTCGATATCAACCTCCTCCCATATATTAGAATACTAGCGGTCCCCCAAGACTGCTTCCCCCTTTTTGAGTTTGCTTCCCTCCTCTCATCGCAGCGTGATTTCTTATAGCAAGCCTTCTTCCTCGACAAATAAGCTTTCAAACACAAAAAAAAACTAAAAGAAAACAATTATGCTGATCGGGGGTGTTTTCGACGAAGAATAATCTATTTCTTGTTTAATTTATTATTGTAGGTTATTGCAGAAAAAAAATCATCATCCTATGGAGTCAGAGAATGTCCGAGTTGTTGAGTAAATGATTTGCGATTAAACTGACCGTTAAGAAATAGTGAAGTAGCATAAAATATTTTAGCAATCAATCGTGTATCAAAATCAAAGTTACAGCCCTAGACTATTTCATTACATATTCATATAGGAAATTCTAATACAATGGCACGTCCAAGGGACTACAATTCTTGTGATTTCAGGTTGATTTTAGTAAATATACTCGTAGCTCGGTTTTGCCTACCCGATTTTAGTGCCAATGAGGTGGAGATATTTTCACAGGAATATTGAATTTCCGGGAAGCTAGCAGGTGGAGTATGGACTTCATTTTGCTTTCTTTTTGTAGAAAATCCTGCATTGCGGCGAATTACAATTTACTAACGATCGCGAACCAATGCACTGCATTCTCGTAAAATAGAACTATTTTAATTGCTTCACGGAACTTAGCCTCCCTTAAAAAACTTATGCTAGGTTATATATTTCTTGTCCAAAACCTATACTAAGTAGTAGGAGAAGGTACGTACTATATAAAAACAATAAATGGGAAGGAATTAGAAGAATACTTATATAAATTCTCATTTTTTAGGTTATGATGATAAACGATGGTCTTGTTAGGCGACAATTGATAAATGAAAAATATTTTTAGTGTTACCCACTAAAAGTCGATTTTACCATCGATTAGGAATTTTCGTCGAATATGATACGAAACGGCTCATTGGAAATGTCACCTATTTGACAGCAATAATTCATGAAAATGACAGTTTAAAATCGATCTTTTTATACTAATTCAGGCCGGTTTTACCAACGTCAGATTTAATACAAAACGCCTAATGGAAACGTCGCCTATTTGTCAGCAACCATTTATATAAATGTCATTTTAAAATCGGTCATTTCATATTTATTTAGTCGCATTAGTGTTATATGACGTTGATAAAATCGTCACTTTGACGGATAAGTCTTAAAGTAAAATCGTCAATATTCCATATTGTGTTAGTCATACACCATTTACTAAGTACAATATTATTCCCTGGCCTTTTTCTATTCCACGTATGAACATGACTGTATATTGGTTACTTAATAGATTAGGTACACAAAATTCACTTTATTGGGGCTTACGATTACTCCCTTACATACATGATTCTTTTGTTTTTCTTTTCCCACAAGTGAGTACATTGTTGACCCCTTACACACTACGACTTTTAGCATCGATGCAGTCGCGCGTTTTGAAAACGCGCTTCAGCATCGCGACTCACGCAATGAACAGATTTAATTTAGCATCGATGCAGTCGCGCGTTAGTATCGATGCAGAAGCGCGACTGTATCGATGCTAATGCGCGTAAGCATCGCGACTGCATCGCTGCTAAAAGTTGCAGTGTGTAAAGGGTCGTTGATAAATCGTAGGCGCAATCATAAAATTAATCCGATTGAGATTTGCATGAGATTTGCATAGGTGCACCCATGATTCAAACGGCTTTAAATTTAGAATGTTTATTTATTAATTACTTACCTTTGACCGAAATTCAAGGAAAAGTCAATAAGTTTACTTTATAAAGTCTCTCCGCAACCACTATCTTAACCCTGGCACACTTCAGAACCAACAACCATTTCACCGGTGTAGCTTTAGATGTCGTCAATATCTTCAATTTCTTTATTTAAATTTTTCTTATTCATGAAATATATGTATTTTATGTACGTTCATTAGTACTTTATATATCTTTTATTTGTGTTATATTACTTTTTTGTACCACGCTCAATTATTGTTAATGTTCTGCCACTGATTTGACATTCCCAAGGGCATTATGTCCGCCCATTGTATAACTTACAGTGCAAAATAGTTTAGATAAATAAACTTATTTTTTCATCTGGTGACTTTTTTTGTATGAAACTTGGATATTATGGATTTTCTCTTTTGGTTGTTGAATCCATCCGAAAAGCGTTTGGCCCGGTTAACCAGAAAGTTGCAGGTTCAAGTCCCGCCCGTGCGCAATTTGGTTTATTATTTCATCTTTATGAATGTAACATATCAGTCTGTGAGTGTTAAAAACATTCTAAACCATAAATTATTAGATGTATAGAAATTTACAAACAGACGGTTAATCTCCGTTTGCTTAGGGATGATCTTTACCCAATAATGAGGGTGTCACCACAAGCCTGAACGAAGGCATACGGATCTGCGGTTTGACTGTGTGCTATGGAATGTAGTATTCGTTGCTACGCAAATTGTATGCGCACACAAGTAAATCAACTACCTTAGACATAATCCTTAATTAATTAGGCATCTGTCCCGATCGTGAGACAAGGTTGCCTAAACCAAGGAGTCGCAGGCAACATATGTCATTAATTAACACCGAGTTAAATAGGTACTACTTGGCGTAATAAAGGATAAGTCCAAGGTTCAACGATACGAATATTTTAGTAAGACTGGATTTTAATACGAATGATTTAAAATTTACCAATTTCCCTACGTACTGAGCTAAGCCGCAGGATTTGTTTACATCATTTTACCTCCCTACCTATCTGCCCGTACGTCATAAAAGTTGAGGCTTTACCCTCATCAAACTTATGCATCATTCCCACTTAAATATAAAAAACCGGCCAAGTACGAGTCGGGCTCGCGCACTGAGAGTTCCGTGTTAACTTGAACTGTATTGGGGAATCCACTTATTTCCACTTAGAAAAATACCACAATATTTTGTTGACAGCAAATATAGCTTTGTTTTTCATAGTGTTTGTATAAAGAACAAAGTTATGTTTACGGTTGTTGAAGATGTGCTATATCTCAAAAATTTCTCGTTCGATCCCGTCCGAACCAATTTTCGTTGAAAGTATTTGGTAAGATCTACATTATATATTTTGTTCAAAATTTACACTCGATTAGTTTAGAAGTTAAATGGGGTGGGGGGGCATTTTACACTTTGGAAGCGTCTAGCTATGAAACGTTAGACTTTAAAAGAAAATAGTTTTAGGAACCTCTATATCATTTTAAAAGACCAATCCATAGAACCGACACGCTTAGTTTTGATCAAAACTTTTGTTTTAGTTACAGAATAAAGTGGCTGTGACATACGGACGGACAGACAGACTTAACGAAACTATAAGGGTTCAGTTTTTTGCCATTCGGCTACGGAACCCTAAAAAAGAACATTTTCGAAGTAAAACCATAAATAAATAAAAAACTTTATCAAACTCATCAAAGAGCCTAGCAAAAAGTTAAAGCAATTTCACAGCTGAGCACAGAAAATTATTGCGGTCTTCACTAATCAATGTGAGGTAGGGATGGCGAGGTGTTCGGAAAGACGATCTGTTTTTTAGCAACTTTAAAAGAAGATGAATCAGTTTGACCTGTCTGTGTTCGTCGTCTTCGTGTTCGTCTCCTGTTGTTGGGATTTGATAAAATTTCAATGTGATGGTTTATTAACTTCCGAGCAAGCGTGTGCTATGTTTGCTTTATATATCTAGGGTAAGTAAACATGTGAAAAAATCGGGTAGTGCGAAATTAGGCCGAGCGAATAGTAACTCAATCTGTTGATAAGAGGATCAGAATAATAGCATTTGTATTTATAGACATTTCTAAGCAATTCTGAACCGCGCAGCCTCTTGCTTGGTTGGCTCGAATTAACAATCTCTACCTACCTACCCGAAACATACAACTGAGCTTAAGGGTGAATTTGAAGAGCCAAACAAACCTAAACAAAATATGAGAAATAACGTAAACTTTATAGTCAAAATTGGGATTTGTAATGCTACCCACATGTTTCATTATTACCGCTATCCCAGCGTTGATCCCAGTTGCGTGACCTCCGAGATCCGCCTTCCTACTTTTTCGTTTCCACTTGACGCGGTCTTGGGCATCCTTTGTAGACAGTTAATAGGAACGCATCTTCCATGACGTCTAACCAGCACTTTTTGGGTCCCTTCTCCCGGAGCCCGGCGGAGCCGGCATGGCTAGACATGTGTTACCCAATTCGCTCACCGGTTTCCGCAACACTAGACAGTACCAGCGAAGGTGACTTTCCTGCAGCTTATCCGCTATGGCACCATGCAGGCCTCCACGGATGCGGGCGTTCCTATTGCGATCTTTTCACGTGATTCCGCACATCTACAACAGCATGGCCATCTCTGTGACACGCTTGTGTCGCTCAAGCACGGCCATGATTCAGTACCGTGGAAAAAGATAGGTCTAATGATGGTCTTATAGACAGCCCCTTCATTTTGAGACTGGCGTTGTAATCGATGTTACCAAACGGGTGAAGTACAGATCCCCAGTATTTAAGTTGGTCCGTGCGCTCGACCATGTCTCCGCCTATGCGGACAGATGTGGTGTCTATGGAGTAGCATACTCAAGTACTCGGTCTTCGCCACATTTAGTTTTAAGCCGCCGCCTTTTTCTAGCGACTCTTTCCACGCATTCACCCGTTTCACCAAATGACCTAAATTTTTAAAGTCAAAATAGGATTTATGTTGCTACAAGTTATGTTTAATGTATTTAAAACTGACCGACAAGACACTGCATGCAAATCTAAAAAGTTCCGCATGAAGCGTTTAAGCAAATATAAGCCCCGCAATTCGCTTATGCGCCTTGTAGCCATTTTTGACGTATGTTCGCGTTATTATTTCTTTCGATAACTTGTGTTTTATAAATGTCTTATCTTACTGTCAAATTAGAACCACTTAATTAATAATATAGCTGAATAATTTAACATTTGCGATGATTCTTTTTATTTGCGAAAGAGATTTCGTGGTTACTTTACAAAAGGTTTTGTTCCAGCGAATTAGCAACTAGGGCGTAGGTATGACAGGAATTAATGTTTTAGCGGCTCGATTCCGCAATGAGCACCCCTATCGAATCGACACCGAATGAGATTAGTGAGTTTGGGAAAGGTCAAGCATGCACACTACTGTTGATTAGGTTTGTTAGCCCTTTGCGATCAGGCAATAGGGATTGCCTAGCTTAAATAAAAGACGCTACGAACAACTACTTAGATTAAGGGGCTACCCGAATTTTTGACGCGCACACTAGCGCCACTCTATTTAAAATTCTCTTACTCCTTAAATACGAATACAATCAAAAATCTGGTAGACATGATTGTAGTACAGGTTCTATAGTTTATTTAGTACGTTTAAATTGTTTGTAAAGTAGTTTACTATAGACAGAGTTAGAAAAACTGCTAAATGGCCATACTTTTGGCAGTTTTTCTAACTGTAACTGCAGATAACTTTGTTTTATTGAACTTCATTGTATCTAAACCACATAACAAAAAGCTACAATCGCATAAATCAGATTTTTGATTGGTCTTTTATTTAACGATTTATGATTTTTCTACTAAAGTGGCGCTAGTGTGCGCGTTCAAAATCCGGGTAGCCCCTTAAAAACAAAATATTTTTTTACGATGCATTACTTCAGCATGAAATTATGCTTCGCGACGCACATCAATTTGGTTTAAGAAGACTGCATAATTATACAAATCATAAATATCATGTAGCATGTTACATGCATAGGTAATGTGTTGAAGGACGGAGGATTTAAATACAACAGCGAGTCGGACTTGTGCACGAAGGGTTTCGTATATTTAATATTATGTATGTAAGCACTTTACTTGCCCTAACAATGTCCTGTAAATTTGCCTAATAAGGTTGTTCCGGCCCTAAATAATGAGGTAATAAATTCAATGTGTATGTGATATCGTAAGAACTTGATAATATTGAGTATGTTGATCTATTTGGGCTTCAAAAAACGTTTTGGATTCGATGGATTTGTTTCTCTTAAATAGAGGTCAAATTGTGAGCATTTTGGTCAAATTTTTGAAGGCAGTTTAATTATTTACATTATTTTTGATTCCCTTAATAGTGATAGTTTTCACTTATGTATTCGTCTACTTGAGTTTAATTAGGACATTGCACTAACAAAAATTAGCCCTTTAGAACTAAATGATACGGAAACAGGTCTCAAAGTACGACATCCCACGCGAATGGGTTAGGAGAGAGAATAAAATCATCGATCACGTCACTTGTATGAAATGTACCCTAAAAAATTGGTTGTTCGTAAAGTAGGTTTACGATCGAGATGTTTACGTGATAACGTCTTATTGGTGATATAAGTTTTTGGGAAGTAAGGAATTAATGAAGATACAGGATTCACCTTTTTTTGTTGCAATTGTTGTAACACTTTATTTGCACTTCACATTTTGTTTCACTGTTAAACCACAGAAAATATAATAGTACTACGTACAGAAGGATCACTGTGCTAAGAATGATAAAGTAAAAACATCTTTCGCTGCAACGCAATGAAGTGCAATTCACTTTGCGCGATTTTAATTCAAGGTTGTTTCATCTACCTATCTATACCTGTCTCTTTCTATCACGTAACGCTTTCCCTGTTTCGCGGCCTTGAATGTGTCAGGGTTGCGAGCGGCGCGTGGCACGAACATACGCGTAGGTACACAACGCGCTTTAGTTAGTTTGGCTGGGGTGATTTCCGCACTTAGCCTCATGATTGGGCCATTGTGCGTATGTCCCTCCTTTTTATTCTAACCAACCCAGGCTTTCCCAGAAGGCTAGCAACCTGCTCAGGTTGCAAAAGGCCTCTGGGAAAGTAGCTGGGGATTTGAGAATATTTGCCCGTTGTTCTGCCACACTTGTGCACTCCATGAGCACATGATGTGGTGTTTCTTCCTCCCCCATGCACCCTCTGCATAGGGGGCTGTCTGTGACACCTATTGTGAAAAGGTGTTTGTTTAAGAGACTATGACCAGTTATGGTGCCTATGGCTAAGCGTAGTTTGTCTCTTGGTAATCGGATGAGGTTGGGGGCAAGCCTTTTCGATGTTTCCGGAACAGCCTCCTTAGTTTGCCTGCAACCATCGCCATTTCTCCATTCATCTTGGTGTGCTGCTTCAGTTTCTTCACGTAGCCAAGTTCTTATTTGGGCCATCGGTAGGGGCAGCAAAGGTTCCGGTCCATATACTGTCGTTGCTGATCCCCTCTTGGCTAGTTCATCAGCTGCGTCGTTACCTAGTGAGTTACTGTGTCCTTTGATCCATTGCAGAGTTACCTCATTTGTGTTTGCTATGGATTGTAGTGCTTTATGGCACTCCAAAATAAGGACAGATGTTATGCTGTTGTTTTTTATGGCTTGGAGCACCGATGCGCTGTCCGAGACGATTTTAATATGTAGGTCTTTGACATCTCTGGCTGCAACTGCCTGTGCTGCCCTAGTGATGCCGATGCATTCTGCTTGGAAGATAGTGTTCAGCTTGTCTAAAGTTGTTGATATTTTTTTTTTTTATTATTACACAACGCGCTACTCAAATAAAATAAATAGTCTAGAGGACCTCCTAGCACATTTCTTGACTGTGTTCTATCGGAGAAAGTAATTGATAGTGTCAGCGTTCGTTTAATATTAAAATAAGTGTTTACTCTGTCTAATTTAATTATTTTGAACAAAATTACTGAATTCGGAGAAATGAAAGTACAAACCAAACACACATGTATGTACGGACAACAGCACGTCAAGGTAAACACTGCGGTATCTTATGCAGTTGTAATATAGTTTGCAACAAAAGTGGATAACCTGATCATCACACTTAACCAAATAAAATGGTATAGTAGAATTATTTTCTCCGTGCAGTTTGGGTCATAAATCAAAGCTCGGCCTCAGCCCAGTTAGGGCGGTGAGTATGTTGCGCGGGCACCGCCGTTTTAAAATTTATATTAATTTAAAATTTTAGTTTATTATAAATAATTTCAATAAATATATTTTTTTATAAAAAATATATATAGTACATTCGCCAGCATTTAAGGTTACACACACTTTTGTTGCAAACTAGTTCTAATGTCAACTGCATAAGATACCAGTGTTAACCTTAATTTGCCGTTGTACGTACTTAACTACAAAAAGAGACTTTTGTTTATCTATCGTACCTTTATAAATGCTATCAAAATCGAGATTAATTTTATTGGAATACCTAAAAATTAAGGGTGATATTATATAGCTAAAGTAAAATAATGAACTGTAGCTCTTGGACTATTAGAGTTTGGACTACGTAAAATCCTAACACAAAATTACTCAAGTAATTTGGTAGGTACTTATAAATATTATGCTAAATTTAAAGTAAGTTTATTGACCTGTTTCCGTTTATTTTAAGTTAGATTGACGTAAGTAACTGGGTAGGTATCTTAAAATCAAACCTATTTCTTTGATCAAGAAATGTTGAATACCTACCTACAAAATTTGTTTTGATAAATAATGACATAATTAGGAACACATATCTCAAATTATTAATATTTATTTCGTTGTAACGAAGTCAGTCACAGGATGAGAAAATAAACACAGTCACAGGCGCGTGGCGCGGTCCGAGAGCGGCAGCCCCGCGCTCATTTATGCTCGGCGTACCGAGCCGCTCGAACGTACCTAAACTTCGGAGTGACACCCCCCTGGTTAAACATTCAACGAAAACTTAACCGCACGAGAAAATCTCCATTCGTTTGTATGCCGCTAGAGTGAGAGAGGCGGAAGATCGGTCCACTCACTCGAACGCTATGCCAGCCTCCGCTCGTGAGGATTCCGCGTGACAAGTTTCACGGAATGACTGGCAGCGCTCGAGATGAGACGGGAGATCGGTCCGTCTCTCTCTCGTTATACCTGCGATCGCGCTCGTGAGGTTTTGGTGTGACACAAGTTTCTGAACATGTCACCCGACTAAAACGATTTTAAAGACGTTATCACGTCGAAAAAATATATATTATTTTACCACTTTTGCGAATCTATTAGAATACCCATGCCGAATTACAGTTTTCTAGCACCTCGGGTCTCTACGCTGAACTGTGGACTGACGGACAGACGGACATGGCGAAACTATAAAGGTTGTTTGTCGGAACTTTAAAAATGCTTTCTTTATAAATATACCAAGATTAGAATGTTATTCATATTCATATTCATTTATTTGCCAACTAAGTGTTACATACATATAGCAGGTCTTATGCTAGACAATTGCACTTATGACTTAGTAACCCTTTCAGTTTGGGTATTGCAAAATTATTTGAGGGCTATATTAAATTATGTTAAAATTATCTTATAATAATAATAATAAAACTCAAAAGTATTACATTTTGGACTTATAATGTCCGTCCTTATAACAGTGACTACTTAAAGTTTTGACTATATCAGAGCAACTTTAGCAAAAGAAATAAATAAACAGTTGGTTATTTATTATTTATATGTTTGTATTTTGTTATAATTTATGTCTTTGTTTTTATCTATTTGAGTGTCAAGTTTTATGTATGTCTTAATTTTTGTTTTATTATTTGGGTATCAATTTATTTTATGTTATCATTGTGTATTTTTTGTTTAATGTTCACATATTTTATTATAACATTTATCTATCATGAGTTCTGTTTTTTTTTTAAATTTATTTATTTATTAAATATCTTGTATTTTTCAAATTTAAGTAAACATTTGGTACGTTATTTGTTGTATTTTTTATTATTATTTATATATTATTTTTTAATATTTATATTTGGGTATCAGTAAATATTACATCATTGTGTAATATTTACTGATACCCATGATGATCATGTTTCGGTTCTTTAAGTATGTAGCGACATCTATGAGCAACCACCGTCACTACATTTCAACGCAACACGCTGACTCGGCTCGACGCGACTAGATGGCGCTATAGTCGAAGTATGGAAACTGAACCGCGATATTAAAGATTTAGAGCGAACTGACTACATATGAATAAACCAAGACGGTGACCATCGGATCTTGGTCCCCGGCCATAACACCCAGTCAATAGGAAGCGCTTCCCTTTGCCTTCCTAACACAGTTGCGCCAAATTGGTGACCCCGACGTGATACAATCCATACCCGTGGAGCCGCACCGTCGTCGTCAGCGTCGCCTTCTTCTCCTCACCTCCAGCCAGCAGTCTCCTCCAAGCCAGTTCCAGCCTTAAGGACACCACCGTAGACTGCACCGGTTCTTCCTGGGTCCTCGGAAACCTCACCAGCTCATCATCCCGACTCACCGTGGACTTCGAGCTTCATCCTCACGCATCGTGGACATCTCGCATGTACATCCCGACTTACCGTGGACATCACGCATGCTCATCCCGTCTTATCGTGAGGACATCGCGCATCTCATCCCGACTTACTGTGGACATCGCGCATCTCATCCCGACTTATTGTGGACCTCGCGCATCTCGACGCACCGTGGATATCAAGCATGCCCATCCCTACTCACCGTGGACATCGCGCATGCACATCCCGGCTCATTGTCGAACTCTGGCACTTGCAAGCTCACTACGCATAGACTGCTGAGCTTAACCACCCTGGCTCAATCAACCTTCGGTTCTTCGGAGGAGAGTGATGTAGCGACATCTATGAGCAACCATTGTCACTACATTTCAACGCAACGCGCTGACTCGGCTCGACGCGACTAGATGGCGCTATAGTCGACGTATGGAAACTGAACTGCGATATTAGAGATTTAGAGCGGACTAACTACATATGTATAAACCAAAACGGTGATCATCGGACCTTGGTCCCCGGCCATAACACCCGGTCGGTAGGAAGCGCTTCCCTTTGCCTTCCTAACACAGTTGCGCCAAAAGTATACCTACTTAATTTTTATTGGCGTACGGGGAAGGTAAATACGCTTTCTAGACGTCGAACGATAGCTTTAGTTCAACTGATTTCATCATCATCATCATCATTATCAGCCAAAGGACGTCCACTGCTGAACATAGGCCTCCCCCACGGATTTCCACAGCGACCGATCACTAGCGGTCTGCATCCAGTTTGATCCTGCGATATTTATAAGGTCGTCTGTCCATCTTGTTGGTGGACGTCCCACGCTGCGTCTCTGGTCGAAGGGTCTCCAATCTAGAACTTTCCTTCCCCAACGGCCATCAGTTCTTCGCGCTATGTGCCCTGCCCATTGCCACTTGAGCTTACTGATTCTCAAGGCTATGTCCGTTACCTTAGTTCTTCTACGTATCTCCTCATTTCTGATTCGATCCCGTAGAGAAACACCCAGCATAGCCCTTTCCATCGCTCGTTGTGTGATTTTGAGCTTCATTATAAGGCCCATAGTAAGAGACCATGTTTCGGATCCGTATGTCATCACTGGTTGAAGACTTTCGTCTTCAGACACTGAGGTAGATGAGATGACAACTGATTTAGGTTTCTGAATTTAAAGCTTTTCGTTAGTTTACTGAAAAGAAATTAGTGGAAGGTTAGTTGTGCAGGTACTTTTTTATAGAATGAGTATTATGAGGGCCGCTTAGAATTTTCAAAATTAAAATAGGCCTAGTTTTGAATGTTACAAACTTAGTTTTAAAAAAATAAGTTTGAGGAGTAGATAAAAACTGCCTTCGATAAAAAGAATGCTAATGGCAAGACTAGGTTCTGCTATTTCTTATTATTTTTTTCTATGGATATTTGCAAGTACCTAAACTTTTTGTTTATACATGATTGGAAGTAATTAGTCGTATTCTACATGACTATAGAAACCGTTTCTAAAATATAATCAATTCTAGTAACTTATAAATATTTATGAAGTACAAGTCGTTTATACTATTTAGTTCTTTTTTAATATTTTAAAATTCCTGTTGCTATAATCCTCGATGACACTAATTTTGATTTTTCCTTGTGAAAATTATGCCTAAATCAGGGTAAAAGGAAATTAGTCGTATCAAATTATCAAAGGCATCCTTTAGAGCTGTGCAAACGGTGGTTATTTGTGCTCATTCCAGAATTTTCCCCTCGCTGTGAGAGTCGCGATTGGCAAATGTGACCTTAATGAAACGAAATCACCCGCTTTGACTGTGCTTACCACACCAATTGATAACCTATCACGAATAATTTGCGTCAAAGTATTCGTATAGTAACGTAATCATTTGTATGAGAATCTGAATGTGCCTCTATCGGACGTAAAACAAACTAAATTTGGCAGCTCAAATACCTGACATTTATTGTGCGTAAACATTTTCTATAGTGTTAAACTGGATTTGCGATCACGAACCTTTCTTTGACGTATAGTATCGTGAGTTGCAACGAGATTACTTCAGATTCTAAATGTCAAAAATGAGCGAAGAGAAACTAGGTAACTTTTACGAATAAGATCGCCTAAATTGCATTTTTTTCTAAAATGATCACAGAGCTGCATTTGAAGACTGATTCAAGCTCTTGGAATGAGAAAGATTCGGCATCAACTTTAATAGCAAATACATCTCTCACCTCCGGTTTATTGATAATATACTATTCGTGCAGGCAAAGATGAGATTTTGGAACTACAGTCGAAAGCCTTAACTGAGCCTCACAACAAGTGGTTCTAAGAAAGAGGTCTATCAACGAATCCAACGCGGCCGGCTAGGCAGAGGTCGGGAAAAAGCGCAAGAGCGTCGCCATGTCTCATTAACCTCGGTGTTTGAAGACGAAAGTCTTCAACGGGTGTGTGTGTACTAGTGAGAACGTACGGATCCGACACATAGTTTCTTACTATATGTGCTCAAAATATTACATATAACAACAGACAGAGCTTTGGCTTTTGGCGAGAAATAAAGAAACGTATGGAATAAAGAAAACGTTAGTGGTCATATTTATAATTCTAAAATTATGACATTACATTAGAAATATGAAATTTATAACAATATTTTTTATCTTATACACCTTATTTTTAACTTAAAAAGAAATCAGGAACAGGGCACTTGTAACAGGTGTATCGATTTTGATCTTGTTGGGTTCATCTTTGCTCTTAATATATATATGGGAGTAACGAAGACCGCTGGAACTGCTAGACTCACTTTATTTCTTCTAGCTGGCATATATAGGCGTATTTTTACACATTGTACTTTGGTCTGTCTTCATTCTGAAAAATAATATATATTTATTTTATATTGACGTAATGCTTTTCATTCCATTTGTTAGAAACAGCGTCCTCTTGGAGAGCTGAGGGCTTGGATAAATCACAATTTCTTGAGAAATAAGATCTAGTTAGAGTTTATCTCGCTATAATAGCCAATGAATAAAATCACTTTTATCACTTATCCTTGTATTATTTTTACATACTTACTTTTTCAAAAATTTAAATATTGTTACGTTGTACTGCAAACGACTTGTCCTCGTTATTTTAATATTTTTTCATAATTTTTAACTAAATCTTTTGTAAAACTTTTGAATTTGTTACAATTTGATGGCATAACGTCAGTCTGTCAATTGACAGTCTACTTAACAGTTCAAAAATCTTAAGATTACAGAAAAACATATATCTTCATATTTTATTAGACCAAATTTTTTACATTTGCTAACCCTGCCAAACATATTGATCGTTATTTTGTTTCGTTATTGATTTTTCTTAAATTTTACTGGAATATCATGATAAATTTCGATAATATTCATAAAAAAGATCGCGTAACTTGTTTCTGGACGTGTCATTCAACGGCCTTAATAACATTAGTATGACGTCATCTTGGTCAATGCTATCGAGCTTACTACACGACACGAGAGTGCTTCGTGATGCCGACTAACGTTGTACTGCGTAAACTCGCTACGATAACGTGACGAATACGTCTAAAGTTCGTGATTGGGGTACTGAAACGCTCGAAAGCGGTTTAGAAGCTCAGCTAGGATGAAATACAGACGTTCTTTGGACGTATTCCTACTTTTTAATGATTCGAATGAAATGAAATCAAATCGATGAAGGGCCCATAGGTTTCCGTACAGCTACTTTCAATAAACTTTTATTATTATTTATGGTATTATAATATTTATATTTATAATATGGTACTTAATTATAAAATGGTTTACTATTTGTTTATGGAGAAAATCAACAGCACATACATTGCTATTACTTACGTCTAGTTTAACAATCTATAAATGATTTCCCTGAAGCTAATCAGCTCTCGTAAGCAGGTTCGAGATTACTTACAATTAAATGTCTATAGGAATAATAATATGAATACATGCAAAGTTTCAATAATTTTCGATATGATATCACTGGACATATTGATACTAAAGTGTAACGAAAATAAGATCGCGTCTGAAGTTGATTAAAAACACTGATTCTCTCGAATACCTAAATGATACTTACATCGAACGAACCATCCGCCTGTAATTCATTGCAAGCCAGTCAAGTATCCTCCAATGTCCTCCACTAATAAATCTAAAAAGAACTTTGTCGGAAACCTGATCGATTTTGATGGGGACGGATTTATTTATTAATATAAGTTCAAATAAATTGTCAAAACTATATTCCAACCCTAAATGCGCTTTATCAGTAGAGCGTCAGCAGCGCGGCAGCATCGGATGCCTTTACATTAGCAGCGCGACAGTCGCGCGATTGGGTCGGTCCCACTGTACCCATTACCCATTTCAGTGCTAATACGGGGATAGTAGTATTCCCTCAAATGGGTAATGGGTATATTGGGAAGAACCCGCGCAACTTACGCGCCGCTGCGGCGCTGCTGCCGCGCTGCAGCGTATAGCATGTAATCATCGGCAGCGAAGTGGCCTAAATGTAAAAGCGCTCTGACAGTTGAAATACAACCAATATAATGATCTATACTAATATTACAAACCTGATGAGTTTTTTTTGTTTATAAGAACTAATCTATGGAACTTCTGTACCGATTTAAAAAAAAAGTGTTCGATAGCTTATTTATGGAGGCTTTCCGCTATCATCACGTTGCAACGGGGGGGCAGGGAGCAAATCCAAAACGCGCGGACGCAGTCGCGGGGGACCGCTAGTTTACAATAAGCTGTCTTTTACCTGAAGCTTATTTATCGGCACCGAAACGCTTTTTTATTTTTTTATTATATTAATAAAACACTAACTAATCGAAACTCTAATGAAAGCGAACTACTAAATCTCAAACAGTGTGTGCGACGTTTAGCCTTTTTACAAGTTTTTATTCTACCTAGCTTCAGTATGCTCTATTGTTGTGCTAAGTATCCGTTGAAAGAAGGAAGAGCATTATATTTATTTTAAAAATTATAGATACTGTTCCTGACAAACGAGATTTTGGCGCGCTTGGCAGAGGTGTGACGGTCAGCAACCCCTCATTGGAGCCCACACAGTGACACAGCCCACATATCATCGAGTCGTCGTGCTGTGAAGATCTTCGTCACGGAACTTCCCTGCGTCTCTCCTAGTGAACCTAGTACAGTAAATAGTGTACTTAGTAAATTACCATCAAAAACGGCTGTTTGTGAAATCTGCAATAAAGTTTGATTATTCATCACACTATCTCTTTGCACGTTTCCCTGTTCTGCCTAGGTACCTACATGATGTCTGATGGTTCGGTTAAAATTCCTGACGATCCTAACATGTATAAGTTAATCATAAACAAAAAAAGAAAACCGACAATCTAATGAGACATCGGAATGATCCTCATAAAATGACTTTGAAGGGTATAAGAGAAGAAATTAATTTCGAGAACATTCTTCCCTCATAATGACATGTTGTATGTACATTGTATCCAATTTAATTACAAGCTTAATAATTCCGCCTTGCGATGTAATTTTATTGTAATTTATATCACTAATTAAATTGATGCTGAAGACAAAAGGCTTGTCACTTAGTTGAATCAATTCTGGTAAAATTGGCCCTACTAGGATAAAAGACAAAGAGCCGTTAACCTTAAAGGCAAAATTTACCCTGTTACTCAATGAAATGCCTACTTTAAGTTTAAGTTTTATTTTCGAAAAACTAATATTGATCTTTTAAACTTGTGTAAGCCGTGCCTAATCGGATTCGAATGGTTAATCAGTTAAAAACTTATCACGATCGCTTTGTAACGAAGTCACATCTGCCTTCTGCTCTCGGATCCATTTCTGGGATCGAGAGAATGTAAAACGAGAATAAATTGCACCTAATTCCGGGGAAATCGGTGAGATGAAATTGAAATTGAGATTGGGTAATGGTTCCGTGTAGGTGATGCGGCAGTTCCTTTCGCTGCTCTAACGCAATTAATACGGACATGTCGCGGCTCAACAGGGAAAATATACACTCTAGTTATACTCTGATTTTTAATTAGATAGACCAAAATGACATTTGGTGGGTACCCACTTTTTCGTAATGTAAAAATAGTGTTGATGATGCTTAATAATCGAAAATTTCAATTTCATTCAATTGTTGATTTTAATCGATTATAATCATCATCATTATGATCATGTAGGATTCATGATTTTGTTAGTCAGTTTTTATTTGAAGATCATCATTATTTCTAATAATCAATTTTTAGAAAGTATTATAAAGTTAAAATAGGTAAATACATACAAAATGTTGCTAATGCAAGAGAAAGTTTTGAATCCTTACCAAACTGGTTTATATATTACGTTTATTTATAGCTTTATGTAACGTTTATCATGTATTATTTGTACTAATTAGTAAAATCATATTAATGAAAATGTATACCAAAAATTAAATTAGGTAATCGAGTACAATTGGAGCTACTTACGTTGGGATCAGAACAATGTATATCACATGCCATTAATTTGTCTTTTACTGACTTGACTGATATATTACTTTCTAAATGAACTGTTATTTATGTAGATAAGGTCTCTGTAGAGTTAGGATCGTTAATATGCACACACTTAAAACTACAAAAAGTTACCTATAAATTTTCATTCATTCATCAATTTAAAAGTCAATTAAGTTAAAGATTCTTTCCATTTTGTTATCAATCAGATGTTTTTTTTAAATTCTTATTAAATATATTAGAACATAATAGACTGTAATAAAATAAAATAAAAATGGCTTCGATAAATGACCCTTTGTCATTCATAGACAGGAGTAAAAAAAAAAAGATTAGACAAATTTATAATTATGTTTGTAATCATTATTATAATAACATAACCATACTTAACTTATTAGCCTTTAGAACGAAATAACTATGAAATTATAGGTACATAATAGGTTATGAACCCTGTTACATAAAAGATATAAGATGTATAAAATGTTTAATACTTCACCCTTTCTATATTGGTCAAGTAAACCAAAAATAATTTATAATTATAAAAAGTACTACAAATGTGATAATTGATATTAATAGGTATATTTTGTAATTATTTATTACTGAGTGAGCTCAACAGTATGATTGTAGCATAACCTTTACTTCTTATTAAACTTAAATGCCGAATGTGATGATTTCCTAATGTGTACTCAACAGCTTAATTTTGGCATAATCTTTATTGCTTGTAATATGATAAATGTAGTATACTGTAGTAGTATTGATATGAATGCACCATTGTAAATATTTTTAAAGACTAATGCACCAGGAGGTGCACTAGGTCGGATGGCCGAATGTGATGATTTATGTACTTGGTTTCAATAAGTAGCCCTGTTGTAATCTTAATTCATTATAATACCAGTTAACGTTATTTCTATAAAAACGAGTATTGTTACTTGTCAAATACCGTTATCGCTATTTAAAAATGGCAACACGGGCTGCCCTTTCACTTCTTATTTTCTGACTTGTGGAGTGCACTCTATAGGCGAGCCAGTCTAAAGCTGACCGCCGCAGCGAAAGGTTGAGGGAAGGAACCTATGTTAAAATGTAGTTTTAATTATTAATGTGGCTAGAGATAGTGATTTGTATTATAGATAAGTGTGTTGATCAAATAAAGAACTTTATAAACTCAACCGAGTTTGATTCACGACACTACTAAGTTCAACTGTTTAATGACATTTTGTGCAGATTCTGCAGTACAAACGAAGAAACGACTATTTTTATTTTTTATTTAAAGACTTTATTGCACAAATTTAGTGTACAAAGGTGGACTTAATGCCAAAAGCATTCTCTGCCAGTCAAACCTTTAGGTCATGCAGAAAGATAGCAACGGGTGCAGTAAAAAAAAACAACAAATGAAAATAGGAAATAGTAACAAGAATCTAATAAGTATTTTATTGAATTAAATAAACTAGGTAAATAACAATATCAATAAATAAATAAACTACAAAATATTTACATATAAGTATATACATAAACATAAATAAAGAATAAATACATACATATAATAATACTATGATGTAATTATTCACTCTTTCAGAAACGTACGAACTTTATTCTTGAAAGACAACTTTCCATCGGTTCTCTTTATATCCATGGGAAGAGAGTTCCACAGTCGTGTTGCCGTCACTGTGAAAGACTTGGAAACGTACGAAGAACGGTGGGCCAGCGTGCCTAGCCGGAGATTGTCAGATGAACGGAGCGACCGATCATGGGTTTGACGGAGATAATATATGGAATTCGGAAAGGAGATAATGAACTAAGAATCTTGAAGAAAAGAAGGATAATAGGGGTTATAAAGAATAGCGTGTAGAATGCAAAGAACTCATGAGTCTCTACGTTGACGGATGGTATGCCAATTCAGTTGTGCTCTGTAAATGGAGACATGATCGTATTTACGGAGGCTGAAGATGAATCTGATACAACTGTTGAGGAGACGTTCGAGTTTATCGATGACGGCTGCAGTGAGATTAGTACAGCACAAATCAGCATAGTCAATGATAGGTATTAAAAGAGTATGCATAAGCAGAAGTTTTGTCTTAAATGGGAGAAAGAATTTTATGCGGTAGAGACTTCTAAAACATGTAACAACCTTACGGCTGAGCTCGGCCATGTAATCAGTCCATCCCAGCGTAGTGTCAATGATTAGACCCAAGTTCTTGACACTAGAACAAAAAGGAATTGCCGTGCCTTAATATGTTATCGGGTCAAGATCAACGGAATTAAGCTTAGAGATCAGTCCTGGACTGCCTACGATGATAGCCTGACACTTGGTAGGGTTAACTGAGATTCCAAAATTATGCGATCAAGATGAAATATATTCTAAGGTGTCGTTCATTAACTGTATTGCAGTGGATATGTCTGCAATTTTAGATTGCACATTCAATTGAAGATCATCGGCATACAAATGATACGAGCAGCCAAGGTTGAGGGTGATTATATTTATGAAAATTGAAAAAAGAAGGGGCGATATAACCCCACCCTGTGGAACACCAGAAGTCAGCTTGTGCCAGTCAGAACATGAATTCGAAGTTTTGATTGACTGCTGGCGACCACGCAGGTAGGATGAAAACCAATCTAGAGCTGAGGGAGACATCTTTAAGTGAGATAAGACGTAAGAAAAATCGATTAAAACAAGGAGTGTTACCTTAGAGGAATCCATTCCATCTCTTATGTCTTCAGTTACCTTCAGCGGAGCAGTGGTAGTGCTATGGCCTGCGCGAAACCCAGACTGAAAAGGATTCAAGAGATTGTTCTTAAAAAGGTGGGAGGATAACTGTTTAAGAGCACATGACTCTGTTATTTTGGAAAGAAATAGCAAAATAGAAATTGGCCGATATTAGCTCGGTGAAGTGGGATTGGCAACTTCGGGGAATGGTACAACGAGAGCTTTACGCCAAACATCTGGGTACGTGCCAGTGACTAAAGACTAATTGACTATATGTGTGATGACAGGTAAAACAATTTTCAGCAATGGCGCTACCATCAAACGGCTGACGCCATCCACCCCTGTCGCTTTAGAAGTAATTGCGAAGATGGCCTTGCTTATGTCAGTTTCAGTGACAGGGGAAAATGAGAACGGGTCAACATCAGGAGCAGGGAGAGAATGTAAATATGCTAAAGAATTAGATTTAATGAGAACATCAAGAGTCAGGAGGTTCGTAAACTGCCGGTTTATGTCATTAAGGTCAAAAAGTTTATGGTTGTCGTCAAGCTTTGATTTTCCAACCCCAAGCGATTTTAGAAAGTTTCAAGCGTTAGAAGAAGAACTTCTTTTAATTTCAGCATGTATGTGACGACGTTTAGCTGCTCGTATCATTTAGTTGCAACGATTTCGCGCAGTTTTGTACTTAGCCTAGTTCACGTCAGACCTATCCTCTTTAAAAGATGAACAGCTATCCAACAGCTCACTATGATGTTTAGGAATGCTCTGAGCGTTTATGTGGCGTGTTCAGAGATTTTTAGAAACCTCCAAAACAGTTTTTGAGCTGAATACCAAGTGTTTCAATATCAGACGTCACAGAATTGAATGAGTCATCATTACAAGAACAAAATGAAACAGAAGAATTTGAAGAGTTTAGAGTCATAATTACATATAAATGAATATAATAATAATAATAAAATAATAATCAAACTAAGTAATAATTTAAGAGGAAGCTACTAGTTTAACCCAGATAAGCCTACCGTCCTATATTTAGGTCAGTGAAAATAATTGATGATTACGACCTACCTTCAATATTCAAGTCAATCATTTGGTGATATTTACGACTAGTGAACTGTGTTATAATGTAGAAAAAATACATTATTGGTTACTTTGCGCATCAAAAAAGATTTATATTGCTTTGAAGTTTGAGAAAAATTAAGTTATCAATTACAGTAACAACAGGCATGTAGCAAAAATTACTTTTGTTTGTTTTGGGTTACGTATTGTAGTATTTTATTTAGTTCAAAGTGTGTTCTTATTGACTGTATAAAAAAGTATCAAAGTTAGGGTTTTCAAATGGAAATAATTGCCAGTATTTGTTGGTGACCTACATATAGGACAGTAGGATAACCGGGGGTATTTTTGTTCAAAGGCCTTTAGCGGCACATAGAATTTGAGATGCCTTGGAAAACATATCGGATGATGAAGTAGATACAAGAGAGCGGATCATTAGCAGCCTGCCACCTCCGGTAGATTCTGACTGTCCTACCGATGAAGACTCAGGAGATGAAGACAATGTAACTTTGAACAATTTGCCTCGAAACATGTTGCTGCAGAAAGCAGAAATGAATATCCGCGGTCAAAAACCCGTTGATGAAGAGGAGGAAGAACCTTCTGCTCGTTCAGCAGCTAAACGTTAACGATATACTGCGTAGTACTTATTTGTGGAGAAAGCAATATTTAGAAAGAGAAACATTTGACTGGCCCAGCTTCCAATGAGCCATCCAAGACAAAAGTCCCGTTGATTGGTTTCAGAGCTTTGTAGATGACGACGTCATATCTCTTCTTGTTTCGTGTACTAATAAGTAAAAATATGTCGGGAGACATAAAAATTTAAGAAATTAAATGTTCTATTGGGATTTTATTACTCAGTAGTTATACATGACTACTCAATCAATGCTGTTGCAGCATTCATTGTGTCTAATAGAAAATCTGGTCGCAAGGGTCGAAGGCGACCTTCTTAACAAGAACATGCAGATAGTCAAAAAGATCAGATAAATCATCTAGTTATTCCACAAACAAAACTAACACGCTGTCGGCAATGCCACAAAAAATATTTGACTCGCTGCAGGGAATGCGATGTTGGAGTTTGTGTCAAGTGTTTTGAGACCTATCAAACGTAAAATTATTACATAGTACTTAATACATAATTATGTCACAAGAAGAGGCTTTTGTTATCTTTTTCATAAAAATAAATACATTTGATTTTTTTAAACATTGTAATAATAACATCTATTTTAATAAAACACACGCTCTTTCTAAAAAAAATACTGCCTATTATCCTACTGTCCTACATATAGGACGGACTTTTCCCGGAAAATCGTCCAGCAATTTTTTTTTTCAGTATTTTTCTTAAGGTTTTGAATATCATTTTATTTCATATTTTAAAGAATTTGTAAGATTTCAAGAAAAAAAATTTTTCAGGCTTATCTGGGTTAAGGATAATGAAGGGTAAGCAACCCCTAAATACTTTCTCCCTGCACTACCCACCAGCTTTGCTAAGCAAAATAACTAAAACTAACATCACACATGATAAAATAATGTAAAACACAAATGTTGTAACATAAAAGATAAAACAAAAAGTGATTTCAACATAATAACATTGATATTATCGAGCACTGTTCGGAACGAAACTAGTTAAAAATAACATTATTTGTCCAAGAAAAAATCATGGTCCACATCGATTAAAAAGAGGAAAAAGAAAAGAAAGGAAAAAAAACTACATTGACAGTATTGACACTGACAGTGACAGTCCATCTCGACTCGAATACAATTTAGGTTATGTTGCCGTGTTTTCAAATAGTGTTATAGCGAAAATACCTTCATTTATAAATAACAAAATTATTCACATAAAAGAATTAGCAAGATATATCGTTAGTAGATCACCTAGATATATCGTTAGTAGATCACTAAAGTTACTTATTTTTCGCTGCGGATACTTGTTTACGGGTTGCCACCTTAGATGACGAACTCGAAGTAGTAGCCTGAGGAGGAGGTCGTGTTGTTACCTGCTGCACCGGCGCCATGATGCTTGTGAACTGACGGTGTTTCCGGGCTTCGGGAACCTGGAGATCAGCTCTTGTAGATTCTCCAGTGTGTTTACTTTCCGCTTTGTACCATTAGATACCTTGACCATGATGACACCGTCAAAGGTCCAGCATTCTCGCATACCGAAGTGCGAGCGGGCCTTTACGAATGCTGTCTGCCTGTTCCTGGTCAAGAATTCACACACTGATATCGCCAAACCCTTGAGCTGAGTCTCCCGCCTCCAGATTGAAGACTTGGTAGCATACGTCGTGAAACGAACAAGCACAGGTCTGCAACGCTTTCTGGTCTTATCACCTAGTCGATGACACAGTGCTATCTGTGAGGCATTAAAGCCCCAGCTTAGACCTGATGGTATCAACAACTGCATCAAGTACATTTTCCACATTTTCCGGAATGGCACTGAAGAGGAGAGCCTCGCGACGATTGCGCATTTCCGTTGCATCAACGGTGTTCACACAGTCTGTAATTTGTTGCCGCATACTCTTCAGAAGGCCCCACACAAGATCACGGAAGGCGTAGAAGTCGCTCGCAAGCTTCGACAATGACTCTAAGAGTAGAGGAGGCCGCCTTCAGTTGCGCTTTAAACTCTGCAATACGCCCCGATAACATTGCCTCCATTTCCGCCTGGGATGACTGTATATCAGCAAGTTGTGCCATTGCAGTGTTCAAAATAAAAAGTTGATATGTGTGATGTGATTTTATGTGCGATAGTACAGCTGGTAGATAAGAGCAGGTTAGTGCTATTTCATTAGATATAAAGCAACGTTAAACTAATTAAAATATTAAAATAAATGAGAGACAAAATTTTTGATGTTACTTATTTGACATCTACCCGCAAAAAAAATATATATTTTTTGTAGTTTATTTCTTTATCGGTATAGTTATTTACTTAGTTTATTTGTTTCAGTAATATATTTATTAGATTCTTGTTACTATGTTCCTATTTTCATTTGTTGTTGTTTTTTTACTGCAACCGTTGCCATCTTTCTGAATGACCTAAATGTTTGACTGGCAGAGAATGCTTTTAGCACTTAGACCACCTTTGTGCACTAAATTTGGGCAACAAAGTCTTTAAATTAAAAAAATAGATTAAGGAAATCAAAGTCAGATTTTTAAAGAACAAATTTTTTTTGTAATATTTTTTACAGTATTTGTACTATAAAATAAAGGAATCAGAATGTACTGGAAATTTTATAATTCTTACTAATTATCAGCAAATGGTGACTGATTACTCAATTGACCAATCAAAAACGCTTAGCTCCCACCGAAAACTGAACTCATAATAAACCTTAATGTATTATAATATCACCATTGCGGCTCAGTGCAATTGCAATATCACGGAAAAGAGCCCGTGCAATTATACGAACAAGCCGTCATTGACAATAATTAGTGTAATTACAATTTCACTAGTGAAATTATAATATCACGTCATTGACAAAACCCCTGCGACATTTATATATACAAAGATTGTACATATTAAACAAGTTAAAATAGATGAGGGTACCAATATAATGCTCATCCCTTGACACCATTCAATTTACTGAGCTCCACCGTCACCCAATCAATCAAATCGACTCAATTTAGCAATATCAGACAAAAGCGGCATTCAGTTATATTGCTTTAGAGACGGAAAGAGATATTAAGCCCATTGAGTAGTTATTAGTACGTATTGGCAGGTATTGGGAACGTGCACGACAGTAAAGCCATCTTGCAAACGCAACTTAAGAAGCACCTGTCAAATAGTGACTAACAAGTGTTTGTTATTTTACATTTAATTAAAGTAAAAAGAGCTCGTAGCGCAGTAGTAGCAGCGATTAGGTAGTAACACCGAAGTGAAGCAACCTACGGCGCGGTCGTGTTTGGATGGGCGACCATGCCGACCTTATAAGAGACGTACATCACGAGCATCTCCGTGCTTTGGAAGGCACGTTAAGCTGTTGGCTCCGCCTAATATCGGTTGATATTAGTCGTTGAGCCTAGTCAGAGGCCTTCTGGGCGGCTTGATAACATCTGACAGCAGGGTTAGTCACTTGCCTTGCAAACACCCCTTCACCAACCCGCACTAAGCCCGCGTGGTGGAGTATGGCTAAAACTACCTCATAGTTGAGGTAAGGCCTTTGCTCAGCAGTGGGATGTTACAGGCTAACTTTACTTAAAGTTAATAATTTGATTGATTTATTCTTATTTTATTTTTCACTGTACATTTTGAATTTTGAATTTTGAATTTTAATATAAAATAAACAAAGTCAGTAAATAGTTTTTTAGAGGAAGTTGGTATACTTTCTCTAATACTGCCTGTATTAAGGAAAATGAACATTGATATAAAAACTGGTTTTGAATGTGTAAAACAATAAATAATTTCCAGCCCCAAACTTTGCTGTAAGGAACAAATTGGTTTAGGCAGAATACGTCCTTAGTTCATTATTACTGTAGATATGCCTCTAAATATCCCTGTCACACTCAAATTTAGCAGTTCATCTGTCATTACTAATATTATCCAAATATAACGTTTGTTCGATTTAGCGCCCTAATATTAAGAACTACACTGGTCCGATTTGATTTCTTCTATAAGATAATAATATATAACTTGGATTTACTACGAGGGTCAAACTGAAAGTTCTTAGAACTGGCCACTTAAACAATATAATAAAAAAAATATTCTAAAATTTGAAAATAGAACTCTTTGCCAATATTACTGAGTATATATTTCATTCATTTGTCATTTGTTTTACGATTTGGCGGCAAATTGAAAATTGTCTGTGTCACGTCAACATGAATTTAACACGAAAAAATTTTCGTGCAATGATTTTTTATGACTTTCGATGTCATTTAAGTCAACAAGAAAGTTATGATAGACTTCGATTGGCCTTTCACGATGAAGCCCCATCTCGTGCGACTGTTTACAACTGGTTTAATGAGTTTCAACGTGGTCGCACTAATCTCACCGATGATGTACGTGAGGGACGGCCTTCTACGGCGACGACTGAAAATAACATCTGTGTTGTGCGGCGTATGATAGAGAGACAAAAGAGTGACCTATCAGCAGATTCGGACAAGCTTAGGCATCGGTATGAGTCAAGTGCACAAAATCCTCCACGAACATTTAGCGGTCAGGAAGCTTTGCGCCCGGTGGATACCTCATAATTTGACTAAGGCTCAAAAACAACATCGTGTGGATTGGTGCCGTAAAATGATTGAAAGATTTAACGAAGGTGACTCAAATGCTGTGTTCGATATACTAACAGGTGACGAAAGCTGGATTTACTGTTATGATCCTGAAACCAAAAGACAAACTGCTCAGTGGGTGTTTCCTTTCGAGGAGTTGCCAACTAAAGTGAAGAGAGATCGAAGTGCGGGAAAAAAAATGGTGGCCTCGTTCTTTGGAAGGATAGGTCATTTCGCAACAATTGTGTTAGAGGATCAAAAAACAGTTTCTGCAGAATGGTACACTACCAATTGTTTGCCACTTGTCTTGGAAAAAGTTCGAGAGAAACGACCTCGCAGTAGGATCCTCCTTCACCACGACAACGCCTCGTCGCACACCGCCAAGCGAACGATCGACTATTTGGCGACATCAAACGTTGAATTACTGGGTCACCCGCCGTATAGCCCCGACCTCGCGCCTGGTGATTTTTATTTATTTCCAAAAATTAAAGAAAAACTTAAAGGAAAGCGGTTTATGAATGCTGAAGAAGCGGTGGCTGCGTATCGCGATGCCATTGAAGAGACCCCTAAGGACGAGTGGGCAAAGTGCTTTTCCCAGTGGTTCCATCGCATGCAGCGGTGTATTGACGTCAATGGACAATATTTTGAAAAGATATAATAAAACTAATAACTGGCTAATGTAATCAGTTTTTAATTTTCTAAGAACTTTCAGTTTGACCCTCGTACCGAACAAAATTATGATTTTGAGAAGAAAATTTAACTACAATCTAGTCACCGCTACCGAACACCTCGTCATCAAATTAAAATATTGCAAAGTTTAGATACTTAAGCTCAGAGCCGTCTCATTGCAACATTAATGTTAAACAAATGGTCTAGATTATATTTCATGATCTTATGTTTGTAAATTATTTAAAAACCTGACCAACAGCTTGCATTTTACTAGTATTTGAGCTCATGTTTTATTTTGGTTTATTAATAAAATGTGTGGAACAAAAGTTTTTTTTTATTAATTATTTTCGTAATGTAGTGCTTAAAAATTAGCTGTAATGTCGTTATTATTCATTTAAGTATCAAGCACACTGCATTGTAATTATAAGATGATAAATCACCAATAAAATCGTATGATACTGTATTAGTTGATAGTTTACTTCAGTAATTGTTCCGTATTATACCAGCCATACGTCTCTTTTTACAATTTTCAAAAAAACCCATTTTCAAAGCAAGACTAACATGAAATAGATTCACTAAGTCCATTAAGTCGCACATTTCTGCCACGGCATGCGCTGTGGTCGTTATTTATATCCCGGTCTACATAATGTACGGTCTGATTTCTATCAGAAACATTTATTTGCTTATAACATGTGTAATGAAATTATAAGACTGGAACTTTTTCAATACTTTTATTCTTCGAACAGGGTACAACTTTAGATACAACCTCTTCAACTTGATGCCGCAAACCAACTGAACTGCCGGACTCCGCGCTCTCCCCGAATACAAAACTCCCCTCCAAAATATATCGGTGTTGCCAGGAAATAAATTTAAATGTAACTGTTATAAATACCAGTTCAAATAAACGATAGCAGCTAATATGAAAATGACGACATTCGGCCGTCCTACATCGAGCAGCCTCCTGGCGCTCGAATGGCTTGCAGTTCAGTTGGGTTGAAACGAGTACACAAATAACCAAACATTACCTTATGATTTTGAATAGTAAAAATAGCATCTAAGTGCAATCTAAAGTTTTCAAACGGAATTTAAATAATTTAACATGTGCATGAATAATTATTAATGCCAAGAAAATTATAGTGTAATAAATAAAACATGAAATTTTCATTTTACACTCATAATAATGAAAATTTGGTTGCAAAATGCTAAGAAAGTATTTATAAAATTTGTTTCAGATAATTAATAATTTCCTTGAGTCATTACGACATTCGCGCAGTAATAGCAAATATTCTACATTATATTTCAACATTTTGTATATACCAGACCGTCTAGTACTAAAATTAAATCTAAATACAAATATATCTTCTTATTGATCTACTTAACCATTCGAAACAGCATATAAATAATTTGAATACAATTTTGGTAAGATTTATCAAGATTAAGTAATAATTAAAACTGTAAGTCAGTATTAATTTAGTTTTCTTTGGGTCTTATTTTATTTTATATAAAATAAAGCAAATAATTCAAACATTGTACAACATTAAACATGGCAGATAAAATATTTGTGCCAGCAAACATTGTTAAATATTGTTCTTACAGCGTCGCCAACACCATCACTAGATGGCGATAATTTATGATAGATATCATTCATGGATATGGTGATAAAATGCTATGAATTCGTAAAATTATAAAAAAAATTGCCCATTGATTTGATTATACAGCAACAATGTCTACATTGAGTAATTATAAGCTGTAGATTTTTAAATCTTGCAGATTTTGTGTACTACTTCGACTCAAGCTTACAACCGTCTCAGTGTTTTTATTTAAGGTTGTCAATTGATCTGATCATTCATCAAAAGCGGCGATTTCAACTATAGTAAGTTTACTTTTGCGTACTCTGAATATTCATAAAAAAATTAAATAACTTTCAAAATCCATTAAAACGTTCTCAACAAACGTAACTTGTAACTTTATAAGCGGCTGCTTAATACCAGACTTGTAGATTCACTACATTAAAACTGTTTAGTTTTACTCATTAACTAGTGGTAACTAAGTTTAAAGTGCAATTTGTTAATAAAGTTATAGTTTATGTAACGCTAAGTGCACATTATAAAGAATTAAATTTAATAAAATACGCTTTAGAATGTTTTGAGAGTTTAAGTCGTAATGTTATTAGTCTGTAAATAGTGATCTTACATTTACTAACCTTCAAACATAGCTAAAGTTTTGTAATGTAACCTAAATATTTTATTTATAAAAAGTGACGTGTATTGCTTTTACATTATCAAGGTGTAATGTACCAAACATTTGCCAGACAGCTTAAAAACTAAATCATATTCAGTTTATCTGTTAAAAGAAGCATGATACAACATTTTCTAAAAGATCTCGATATTTAATAGTGTATAAATTATTTCAAATCCAATAAATTTTATAACACTGTGTTATAAACAAAGTTTATAACACTTATTATTTATAAAATTATAATAAAAAAACAATTACAGTTACTTACAGTTACGTAATGCGTTTCTCAAATGCGAACGGAGAACCGGTTAGGACGAAACTTTTATCAAAACCACTCGCAACATTATTGATACTTAATGAATGACTCGATTCTTGTTATAGTTTAGCCAAAAGTAAAAATAAAAATAATTCGTGTAACATGTCACCTGTTTGCAATTCCTAATACCATTTGTGTTTTGTATATCTTTGGTCAAGTGAATTGTATTCTTTGGGAGCAATAAATAATTAAGGTTTATCAAGCAAAAAGCTGTGGTGTACTTTTACTTAATTTAAAAAAGAAATCACAATCATACCCTTTTTGTGAAACAAAAATTCAGCAAAAACAACCCATACGATAGGGAATGGTTGGTTGTGCGCACAAGAAATTGCAAGTTAAGATGAATACACACAAAATAAGCATTATTTTCCCAAATTTATTAACCTTATTCTGAATCAAGTAATAGTTTTTTAACATGATAGGGAAATTATATTAAATGGTTCTAGTGTTACTAATTTAATCCACTGAGACCTAGGTAAGATACGGTACTTGTTTTCATAGTATGAAAACAAAGACGGTTTAGTAACAGAAACACTATGATATGTTTATAAAACTCATCGAAAGAAAAAAATATACAATGATATAAGTTGTAAGAATTAAAAATGAAAGCTTGCTATTATGTATTATTTTTGTTGTTCTGAATGTAATCATATAATGCATTATTTGATGAAAATATGTCAAATATCGTGTTCTGATAACTACAACAGTAAAATAGAGCCTAAGGCAGTATATATAATAGGTACTTGCTTTACGATTTACTTAAATTAAATTTCAAATAATATTTCGTCTAAAATTTTAAAAGCTTAGGCAAATAGCCTATTCATAAGAATGTCTTTAGAAAAATTAAACTCCAGCTATACTAGCTGCTTAATATTGCTCTTTGGGATTATTTGATTGATTATTTCATGGGGAAATGTTTTTTTTTTTTATGAATCATCAGAACGTTTTATAGACTTACCAATACTACACTTAAAACAATTGTTACAAAGAGGAAACCCTCAAGAGGGTAGGTCATTACAAAAGTGTATTATAACGCAGAAAATTATTTCAAGGCTAATAAAATGTACCGACTTAAATTGAATACCTACTACAACATAGTCAACTCCTTGAAAAGAGGCATTGAAAACAGTGACAGTTTCTTGTGCTGCTCAGCATTAGGTACCCCCCAAAATTGCCCCAAAGCTGTATTAGGGTATAATTTGGAGTTTTGAGTGGGTCCAGCCAGCTAGACGTCTTCCTTCTCGGCTCTGCCTCTCAGTGACATCCTCCATCGTTCACCGTGGGGTCTTTGCTACTTTCGAGCTCATGCGCGACATCGCGTGTGATGCAGACTCATCAGATCGCATGAAACAAAATCATTAGGATTCATCAGATGCCTTTATTGTATAATCATTTGTCTTCATAACTTAGTAGAAATTAATAATAATATTCTTATAATTTATAATAATAAAATATGAAAAACTTTGTCATGTATTGATAAATTAGATTTCGCTACGGGACAAAATATTGTATGACATTAAATAAAGTTTTCACGCCTTGCATTGCTTTTTAACACATTTTTGCTAGTAAATGATTTGAATTTAATCAAGTAGGCAGAAAACATTTATTCATTAATAGAATATTAATTTTGAACCAGAAAATTTCAATTATGAATTCGAAGTTATGAGTAAATATTTTTCTCAAGGGTTTTTAAGAAGTAAAATAAAAGCAATTATGAAAAAATTAGCACAAGGGCATAAGGTAATATTTATGAAAAATTGCATATTTTATTTAACTTTTACATATAAAAATACCTTTCATTTATGGTAGGTAATTAATATAGCACTCAAAATTTCATCACCATTATAACTTTGCCTTATCTGGCTATGTTAGCCACTTGTAAATTTACCATTAACTTATATCACTGTATCAAAAAAACTATGTCATTAAGAGAATAACCGCATGGCAAACTCAGTTCATACTAGAGTACAAACGGACATATAATCAGCCACAGTTGCCTCCGTCAGAGAAATATCACACTTAACTATCATCTGACAAGGAACCTGTCAATATGCACAATTAGCTACAAAATCAGTCCATATAAAGTAATAAACTTAACAATTCCCCGACGAAAAAACCAACCACTCGGCATATTTAGTTACAAAACCAATCCATATAAAAGTTGTCAGTGACTATCAGTCTGACAGTGACATTTAATCACTCTAAAGCAAATAATTCCTATTAGGGTCATAGCCCACTTAACTATTTCTCGGTATGGAAAAAAAATGAAATAGCGTACTTAGTTACAAAATTAATTCATATCGAAGTACATCTTATTCAGTCTGACATTGACACACTTATCAGTATGAAGGCAAATTATTCTCGATAGGCATAAAACTATCCAGTGAGGAAGAAAATAACCAGTTGGGATACTTAGTGACGAAATCAATTCATATGAAAGTAGAAACTGATAATTTATCAGTCTAGGGCAAACTATTCTTGTCAGGGTCATAGCACACTTAACTATTCCCCGACAAATAAAACGACTAGGTAGCATACTTAGCTACAAAATCAATTCATATTAAAGTACAAACTGACAAACTTAATCAGTCTTAGGCAAATTATTATCGTCAGGGACATAGCACACTTAACTATTCCCAGACAACGAAAACAACCAGGTATCATACATAGCTATGAAAGCAATTCATATTAAAGTACAAACTGACACACATAATCAGTCTAAGGCAAATTACTCTCGTCAGGGTCATAGCGCACTTAACTATTCCCTAACAAAGAAAACAATAAAGTAGCATAATTAGCTACGAAATTATTTTATATTAAAGTGCAAACTGGCACACTTAATCAGTCTAAGGGAAATTATTCGCGGCAGGGTCATAGCACACTTAACTAATCCCAGACAAAGAAAGCAACCAGGTATCACACTTAGCTACGAAAGCAACTCATATTAAAGTACAAACTGACACATAATCAGTCTAAGGTAAATTATTCTCGTCAGGGTCATAGCGCACTTAACTATTCCCTAACAAAGAAAACAATAAAGTAGCATAATTAGCTCCGAAATCATTTTATATTAAAGTACAAACTGACACACTTAATCAGTCTAAGGCAAATTATTCTCGTCAGGGTCATAGCACAAAACAAAACCTTCTAACTTATCTAGCAATGAAACTAAAACTGAGTTCACTTATACATTATATTACTTTTTATGCTAATAGCATACATTTACGACTATAAGTTATATTAATTTGGCACAGCTATCATTATCAATTCGGATGACTATATTTTTACAGCTCACCTACATGGCTACTTCTTTTGCACACAGCACACCTACATGGCTACACGGCCTTCAGATTCACTTCAAATAAAAACCAAGATCACTTCACATAGCTATATTTTAATAGCACACCTACATGGCTATTATTTTTCTACGCAGCACACCTACATGGCTACACGGCCTTCAGATTCACTTCAAATAAAAACAA
This sequence comes from Pyrausta purpuralis, assembly GCA_963924145.1. Taxonomy (NCBI): domain Eukaryota; kingdom Metazoa; phylum Arthropoda; class Insecta; order Lepidoptera; family Crambidae; genus Pyrausta; species Pyrausta purpuralis. The sequence continues at coordinate 21,437,400 of OZ001656.1, forward strand.
AGATCACTTCACATGGCTATATTTTAATAGCACACCTACATGGCTATTATTTTTCCACGCAGCACACATACATGGCTACATGGCTTCATGGCCTTCAAATAATTTCATTTTAAACAAATACTAATATCACATGACAACAGAACTTCTCATAACTTTATTGAAGGTCATATAACCTTTAAATAAAATGAATCTGTTGAAATTCTGATGGCAATTAACTTTTCAATATCCAAGCATTTGCAGGCATAACAATAAAATATCTATCGTGTCTCGTTCACACACGCTTGAGAGGTTAATGAGAATAATGTAAGGTTATTTCAAGTTCTTCTAAACCTAATATTTAAATACAATGTTCAAAATGAAACAGTCTAATCTGATGGTTATGGATGAGCCAAATGCTGCACCTATTTTATCGGAGAGTAGCCCCGACCAAAAACAGCGCAAGCACTAGCCCACTCAATACCATCATTGTCTCTTCGTGTAAAGTGCCCACAAGGGGTGCCTGTGACTCCGGAGAGCAATGGGTGTGAAATCAGTGTATGAAGTGTGGTTTGTATATAGAATTCGTTTATCAATATCTGAGAAGCGTTATAATCACTTTAAGAATAATAAAAACTACTTACAGTTTCTCTCGGACATAGCTCGTGGGACAGCACCACTTCTGACTTGTAATGAAATTATAAGACTGGAACTTTTTCAATACTTTTATTCTTCGAACAGGGTACAACTTTAGATACAACCTCTTCAACTTGATGCCGCAAACCAACTGAACTGCCGGACTCCGGGCTCTCCCCGAATACAAAACACCCTCCAAAATATATCGGTGTTGCCAGGAAATAAATTTAAATGTAACTGTTATAAATACCAGTTCGAATAAACGATAGCAGCTAATATGAAAATTACGACACATGGTATTACATTGATGTCACAATTTTAAAGGTAGCTGCTCATGTTTGTCAATTTTGTCATGCAAATCAAAATTCATACAATAAATTCTATAAAGCCAAAAATGTAATATAAGGTAAAATAATTTCATTATATTAACATGCTTCCATGTCTTATTATATTATGTTATAAATTAAATGTCAATTACAATCATTAGAAGTCAATAGTTAAAACAAAAGCTACAAGTACAAGCAGTTACACAAATAATTACATTAGTCGTCTAAAATTCTCTCACTGTATAAAAGCCACGCATGTAATTTTCTTTGAACAATATTAATGGCAGTGCTTTAAAACTCGGATGGAGTTTGTTATAAATTTTAAAATACACAATTGCTTAATGTAAAGGCATGGTAGTGGTAAGATTCCGAGTTTTTTGAAAAGATGTTTACAACTTTCAAGAAAATGTGCTCTACAAATGGCCCTTATAAATTTTTTCTGAGCTTTGAAAGCTTGGTTAAGGTCGGGCATGTCAACATCTTTTATATTGAAATACGTTCTCTTAAAAGCTATAGCCAAGCAGAAAATGTATCGCCACTCTATGACAAGATTATGACGTATTCGTTGAAATTGGAATGTCGAACGCAATGATATTTTGCTACCGTTTGTATGTGATGATGACAAGTGGCGTCAATTCATCGAACACGAAATTAACTAAGAGAACTAAGATGTTTCTGATGTCACTTTTGTCATCTTTTCTTCTCAATTTATGTGCTTCATAATACCTTTATTATTGGGCAATAAATGTTCTCCTTTTTGGTGAAAGAATAATTGTTTAAAACATAAGGATGATACGAAGTACATTAAGAGAGAAATGAAAACGAAGGCGAATAAAGTGACGTCAGAAACGTCTCAAGGTGGAATTGTCAAACGCTTTGTTCTTTGCTGTTTGACAGATCATACCGTACGTTTTGATCTGTCAAATGAGTACGATTGCTTAACACAATTCTACCTCTGTTTTGCGGTGGACCATAAATAGATCGACTACAATAAGTTCAATAATGAAAGACACTCTTGTGGCGATAGCAAAGTGCACTAAAAAGTCCTATTTTCTGTTTAAAAGAAAGGACTCCATTTTAGGCAAACGATTTCGTTTTGAAGTCGGTGTCCTGATGGATGATGCTTGAGATGGCCAGTGCGATAGCACCGGCTTCAAAAAGAAAGTTGTTGCCTTAAAATCTATACTTTTTAAAATAGAAGAATTGATTTAAGACTTTTTAGTGCATTTTGTTTTTGAAGTCAGTTTTTATTTTTATGTAAAAGTTTATACAATTTGCAACTTTTAGTGTTGCACCTTTTGAATTTTGCTTTACTAAGCAAAATGAAACTTGAGTTCTGGCGTCATAAACACTGCATTCCTAAGCGTTAAGGAGTTTCACCATGAGCTAAGCATCACAAATAAATAAATAAATAAATATCCTGTGGACATTCCCACACATTGCCATCTAGTCCCAAAGTAAGCTACTCAAAGCTTGTGTTATGAGTGTCGGACAACGGATATAATACTTAAATACTTTTTGTTTGTAAATACATACATGATATACAAAGAACAAAATGGTCACTACAAGACGTAAAAATATGTCGACATTGAGATTATAGTAAAAAAAAAAAACGCTATTCTTGCCTTTCAAGTTCGTGGCTTTCTCTCGATTGCACCAAGATCTCATCATCAGATCCCAACTTGGCAACAATAGGATCATTTCTTGTTTAAATTAGGTAGCCCGACATTTGGCCACGGTTGCACCTGATGTTAAGTAATAATGCAGCCTAAGGTTGAACCTTGTCCGCCTAGAACAGCCTATCGTCTCTCTTCTTGAACGAAAACGAAAACGGCTAAATTGTTGTTGCCAGGGAATTACTGCTGGCAGCAAATGCCACTCCTTAGCGGTAAAATTAGAAGGTGAACCCTCTGGAAGAAGAAATCTGTGAAGCAATTACAGGGTAATACGAGTATATCAGTAATCTGTAGGAATTGGTTCAACCAAATTGAGTGATAGTATAATATTGAGTCTCTCATAGACAGGTAAAGAATGAAATTAGCTGCATTTAAGATTTTACTCATTAATTTTAAGTTTGTGTGCTTAATACATTGCCTTATAATAATTTAACATTCAAGAATGTTTTTAGCACCAAGAAAACCTTTTCTGCAACAAATACAAAATAAATAAAACACTTAAGTCACATAATACGTGTGCATTCTGTTTTCTTACTGCAAGCTTACGTGCGAGCTCGAAACTAAAATAGGGAACCAGTAATCGAAAACCAATTAAGCCGAGCAAAAAGCGTCTATGCAGAAACGTTGGTTGGATATTAGGCTGGATTGGAAAAACATGAAACTGGAAACGTTTGTGAAAGCCATATTCGTGGCAAACCGTACAATACGCATTGCGGCTGCAAACGGAAAATTGATAGTCGTTAACTCAAAAAGCAGAGAGCTCTATTCCGTCAGAAAGTCTAAACATTTATCAACTCTGTTTATCCCTGTCGCATACGCCATTTTACAGTATCAGTGATTGAGACAGGAGATCAACAAATTATTCATGTGTCACAACGTAGAACTCGTCTCGCAAATGCGCAACATATAAGTTAGCAGATGATAACAGCTCATCATCATCATGATCACTAACCCACGCCGTGTCCGGCGACAGTGAATCTTTTCTATAATATATTAAGTGGTGTTATTTGGATGGAAAGCTCTGAGGTGGCTAGCAAAACCGAACTTCGTTTTAAGATTCGGTTAAAGGAACACAGAAGAGTTGGCCAGCTGCATTATGAGTTCATGTAATGTGTCTTCCATATTTGACGTTTCGCGTCAAGGTGCTCTAGACGGACTTCCTCAAATTTTTTTACGTTGTTTGAGAACTTGGGTCTTACTCACTTATGACTAAACCAAATGTACGGCATGATTTATTCAGCGAGTCAACATAGCTTTGAAGATCAGCGTACAGAATGTCTAGGATGGAAAGCTAAGCAACCGCTTGGTGAACCGGGAAAGGTCAAAAACGCTTCTATCAGACTTATAGCTGATCTCGATTAAACCTTGACATTTTTTTGCGGCATCGCGCATTACAGAGCCAAAGTTAAGCGAGAATAAAGTGGGAGCCAAGACACAACCCTGTTTCACGCCACTGGTGACTGAAAATGGGCCTGAGAAATCATTTTAGTGTCGAGAAACATTCACTATCATGTTGTCATAAAATTGGCGTGACAAGTTTATTATCTTCTCAGGCAGCCAGTTTTTTAGCACAATCCACATGGCATCACGTAGAACTCTATCGAAGGCCTTTTTTTAATCTACAAAACACATGTTTGGAGGACGGTACTGCTTAAGACTTTTTCTTGGATTTGTTAGACAACAAATATGGCATGGGATTTCGACATCTACATTGAGTCTTCGGAAGTATAGTTACCGCGTGCTAGGATAGACGGGTGTTTATAATATGAGCCAGGATCTTTCCTGCCTCAGAGAGCAAAGAAACACCTCAGCACGAGCTACAATCGGCTATGTCACCTTTGCCCTTATACAGTTTGCAGATGGAGGCCATTGGCATTGCATTTTCCAACTCCTTGGCGTCCCAGAACCCCATCCCAAGCACCATAATCGTTGCCATCTCGAGCATTAAAATCACCAAACAAAAGGATTTTATACGCTACTGGTATTTTTGATAGGACTTCCCTAAGCTCGTAATATAATTTTGATTTTACTTCATCGGGGGAAGGCCGAGTAGGGGCATATACACTTAACAGTTGAATTCGAAGTATAATTATTATGTCATTGATGCCTTTGGGTAGTTCTTGCAAGGACCACGCCAGGTCGTTACGCATGGCGAAGCTTAGACCACTAGCTGCACTCTTGTTACTTGGTTTTCCGCTCCAGTAGTATATGTAACCCGCGAGGCTTTCACATAACTCACTGATCTCACTAAGATGTGTCTCACTTATCGCGGCTATATCGATGTTCTATCTGGCCAACTCTCTGGCGATCAGAGCTGTCTTTCTCTCTGGACAAGCATTCACGTCCTTATCCAAAAGAGTAGGAACGTTCCAGGTTCCTATAGAAAAAAAGTTATTTAATATATTGTTTTTGTTTATTTTTTCGACCGCATCCATGTAGTGAACAGTGACCGCGGCTAGCTAATGGCATAAACTATTTTTGGCCACCTTTTTAAGGCCCCTCCCTGGATTGGGGAAAGCAGAATAGGGCTATTTTGTCGTAAACTGAGCTAAGAGCTGAGTTTTGTCGTCAATTAAGCTGGCGAACCGGTCCCCCGTCTCAATCGGGACACAGAGCGAACATCACCAGTAGACCGCCCACGTGCAAATGCCAACTAAGGTTTGGACACACCAGATCTTCCGCCCACCACCAGCGTTCCGTCGCCATGGGACTTACGCTCATAATCCATTGAACATGCAGGAGTCATCTACGCGTGATATATTTATGTGGACAAGCAGTTGCAATGGTGCAAATCCACTCTATTGTCCTCAGCGCTCTAGTGCCGGTGGACCGGATAGCCGGTACGACCAGCAGAACACAAAGAATGCAGGCAATTGTCCGCACGTCGCTAGATTTTAAGAGTCCAGACATGCGCCCTTTAAGGTACATCGCCATATACCGTTGCCTAATCGCTGCAGAGATCGGATGCTTTTGTTTATCGACGGTGCTCGGTCTCAGCACCGAAAAAGACTTTCCTTGGTTGGCGGACCGTCCAAAGACTGACTGCATCAAAGCATAACAAGCCTCGGTGGGCGATGGGGTCGTCACTTTCCGACGCCAAGGGATTGCCATGGCAAGCCTTGGCAGAGAATAACAACTATCGCCAGAACTATCCTCAGTAGTCCTGACTATGAATTTTCATCATAACGGTGTAGATTCTTTTCAGTAATAAGCAATATATCGCACCTTCAGAATTAAATAGACCCAATCCGAAATTTTGACTTTGGATCATAAACGCTATAAACAACCACTTTCAGACTTTAATTATTACTTATTTTAATCAAAACTAATATTCAGAGTTTGGGTAAATAAGTAAACTTTGAAGTACAATAAAAAATATTTCGATATATCTATACCATAGCTGATTATTTCTAAATAAATACACATTTCACAGACTTAAAAACTTTTTTTTTATTAGGTCTCTCTAATTCTGAAGGTGCGATATATCAAATATCGATTCTTCATCCGATTGATTAATCATAGTATAGTGTTCAGTGCTCCCCATGCAAATTAAGATGGAAAGGGTCCATGATAAAGCCAGAAAATTATTACACACTTTACTAATATTATAAAGCTGAGGAAATTATTTGTTTGATTTAACGCGCTAGTCCCAGGAACTACTAGACCGATTTGAAAAAATATTTTTCTGTTGCATAGCTTATTTATCGCGAAAGGCTTTAGGCTATGAAACATCACGCTGCGATAGGAGCAGAGGGTTTTTGAGTCCGGAAACGAGCTATCGTTACCAACGCACGGAAGATAGATAACTGCGCAAGGAGCTTACATAATCTTTGTTCAGGATTCTTTTTCTGAACTGTACCCCTATCACGAATAATTTGCGTTAAAGTATTCGTATAGTAACGTAATCATTTGTATGAGAATCTGAAAGCGCCTCTATCGGACGTAAAACAAACTAAATTTGGCAGTTCAAATACCTGACATTTATTGTGCGTAACCATTTTCTATAGTGTTTAACTGGATTTGCGAGCACGAACCTTTCTTTGACTTATAGTATCGTGAGTTGCAACATGATTACTTGAGATTCTAATTGTCAACAATGAGTGAAGAGAAACTAGGTAACTTTTACGGATAAGACCGCCTAAATTATTATTTTCCACAAGTATCATACAGGTGCATTTGAAGACGAATTCAAGCTCCTAGAATGGGAAAAATTCGACATAAACGTCAATAGCAAATACATCTCTCACCTCCGGTTTACTGATAATATACCTAATGCTTTTAGAATGTTTTTAACATTCACAGTGTCATATTTTTATATTCTAATATTTTATAAAGATGAAATAAGAAACCAAAAATATGCGCACGGGCGGGACTTGAACCAGCAACCTTTTGGCAAACCGGGCCAAACGCTCTTACCAATTGAGCTACCGTGCTGTTAGTCCGACCCTGCGAAATTTGTGGTTTCTTATGAAAACGTCAATTGCGTGACGCTTAGCGCCATCTAGCCGTCTGTTTATGAAACAGATGGCCCAAGCAGTTATTCTTTACAGAATAAATTCAACTTGGAAATTGATGTCGCTTCGCTATCTAATGCTTTTAGAATGTTTTTAACACTCACAGTGTCATATTTTTATATTCTAATATTTTATAAAGATGAAATAAGAAACCAAAAATTTGCGCACGGGCGGGACTTGAACCAGCAACCTTTTGGCAAACCGGGCCAAACGCTCTTACCAATTGAGCTACCGTGCTGTTAGTCCGACCCTGCGAAATTTGTGGTTTCTTATGAAAACGTCAATTGCGTGACGCTTAGCGCCATCTAGCCGTCTGTTTATGAAACAGATGGCCCAAGCAGTTATTCTTTACAGAATAAATTCAACTTGGAAATTGATGTCGCTTCGCTATCTAATGCTTTTAGAATGTTTTTAACACTTACAGTGTCATATTTTTATTTATTTCATCTTTATGGATATAAAATATGACACTGTGAGTGTTAAAAACATTCTCAAACATAATCTCCTTATTTTTAACTTGTAAAGAAATCAGGATCAGGGACACTTGTAATCGGCGTATCGATTTTGATCTTGCTGGGTTCATTTTGCTCTGATTATGACATATGGGAGTACCGAAGACTGCCGGAACTGCTAGACTCACTTTATTTCTTCTAGCTGAGTAGGCGTATTTTTATACATTTTATTTTGGTTGTATTCATTCTGAAAAATAATATATATATTTTTTATATTAACGTTAATGCTTTTCATTCCATTTGTTAGAAACAGCATCCTTTTGGAGAGCTGAGGGCTTGGATAAATCACAATTTCTTAAAAAATAAGATCTAGCTAGAGTTTATCTCGCTATAATAGCCAATGAATAAAAGCACTTTAATCACAAATCCTTGTTTTAATTTTACGTACTTACTTTTTCAAAAATTCAAATATTGATACGTTCTACTGCAAATGACTTGTCCTCGTTATTTTAAATATTTTTTATCATTTGAAACTAAATCTTTTGTAAAACTTTTGCATTTGTCACACAATGATGGCATAACGTCAATCTGTCAATTGACAGTCTAGTAACCAGTTCAAAAATCTAAAGATTACAGAAAAACATATATTTTCATATTTTAATTGACCAAAATTTTACATTTACTAACCCTGCCAAACATATTGATCGTAATTTTGTTCCGTTATTGATTTCTCTTAGATTTTACTGGAATATCATGATATATTTCGATAATATTCATAAAAATATCGCTTTACTTGTTTCTAGACGTGTCATATTTACGTAAGTATGACGTCATATTTGTCAATGCTATCTGGGGGCACGGCAGTGCCCCCACCAAGTCGAGCAAAAAAGCGCCACGGCCGCACCATCCTTTTCTCGAAGCAATTCAGACCATTTTCGACCCCCTGTAACTTCGTTGTGGATAAAACTAGAAGACTGAAATTTTCAGTAACCATGTAAGCATGTAAAGACACGTATATTTCATTTAATTTGAACCAGTATTTTAAGAATTATAACGCGTCAAATTTCTTAATTTTGTCACTCACTGACTCACTGATCATCAAAATTCTAAGGCACTTCTACCAGACCTAGAAGCTTAAAATTTAGAATATAAGTAGTGTTTGGTGTATGAATCAAGGGAAAACTAAAAAATCTAGAAAAGACCATAAAGAAAATTAAGCCCATACAGCCAAGTCTTCAGGTAAATTTTTCAATATTGGCTTTATTCGTAACGATGTTTAATGGCAGTTTTTATTATTGCGTGCGAAGCCGCGGGTTTAAGCTAGTCCCATATAAATATAGGCGCATGGTAGTGCCCCTGCCAAATCGAGCAAAAAATAGGTATTCCCGTCATGAAAACTGTGTAATTAAATTTTTTAATGCAAAAAACGTACCTACGTGCGTATTCGTACGTTTTACGAGTGCGTAAGGTTGTAAATTAATTATTATACCACGCGTTGCGATGCTAGCGAGTGAGCGCGGGCCGTTACTACGCGCTGCGCGGTGCTAGCGCGAGGGCGCGAGGCGGGGACAGTGGCGGGGCGCGCGGAAAGGTGAATGTCGCCGAGCGAACAGCAGCCGCGCTCATACGCGCGAGCGACCCAATGCTGTTCGTATGTGCCCAGAATTCTTACTCACTGACTATAAGTTTGCGATTTTCATTGATAATTTCGATTGAAAAAGGAAGGCTACCTACAAAAATAAGAAAAGTTCATAAGTCAGAGAGAGGGCTTTAAGAAAATTCGTTGCTGGTAGATATACATATATACAATATGTAGAAGGTCCCGAAAGGAAAAAAGTAGAACTGTCTTCAAAATACAAAAAGAAATGAGATCCCATCAAAAACAATACTTGTCAAAAAAACCAAGTCTCGCAACTCAGTTGTTCTGCGGTAAAAAGTTGTGAGATCCATGTAATACCAAGTCGGTTATTAATTTATTCAGTCTCTACTTAAGCGACTTTCTGCCTTAAGTTGTTACGTACTAATTAACAGCATCTTATAGTGACGCATATCAATATTAAATTCTTTAATGTTTTATATAAATATATTGAGACTTGGCCATCGCCTGAAAACACGTGTAAATTCAATCGCCTGAAAACACATGCAAATTCAATTATTTAGTGCAATGGCCAAGTCTCAATATATTTATATAAAACATTAAATAATTTTAATATTGATATGCGTCACTATAAGATGCTGTTAATTATTACGTAACAACTTAAGGCAGAAAGTCGCTTAAGTAGAGACTGAATAAATTAATAACCGACTTGGTATTACATGGATCTCACAACTTTTTACCGCAGAACAACTGAGTTGCGAGACTTGGTTTTTTTGACAAGTATTGTTTTTGATGGGTCGAGCTTACTACACGACACGAGAGTGCTTCGTGATGCCGACTAACGTTGTACTGCGTAAACTCGCTACGCTAACGTGACGAATACGTCAAAAGTTCGTGATTGGGGTACTGATCTGATTTATTAACGACAAACAGAAAAATCATCAAACAAAGATTAGCAACATAAATAAATAACTTTATACCTACCTTATTAAAAAATGAACCCATTGACATTTTTTGTTCATCTCAGATGACGAAACCGTAAAAATTATACCCACGTGAGAAGAGCATTTTTTGCACCTTATGGTTTACAATCACTAAAAATTTAGAAATAAAATTAGCTTTAAAAAAGTTAAAACCGACTTCAAGACCAAAATGCACTAAAAAGTCTTCTATATACTTTTGACCCTTGGAAGGAAAGAAAGCCATTTTATGCAAACAATTTCTTTTTGGAGTCGGTGCCATCACTTTGACCATCAAGCATCTACTATCAGAGCACCAAACAGGTCAAATTAACAAAACCACACAATGGGTTGGACTAGAGCAAAAAAACATATCCGCGATACTTGTTTATGAGGTACGGGCACGTCAGGGTAAACACTGCGGTATGCTATGCAGTTGTAATAAGGGCTAGTTGGCAACAAAAGTACGTAACCTGATGTGCTGTCGACTGTACATAAAAAAATATTTTCTACTTTGACGAGTAGATTAGAAGACATACCCATGCTGAATTACAGATTTCTAGCACGTCATGTCTATGAGCGCTGAACTGCTGAAGGCAGACGGGCATGACAAAACAAAAGAGTTTCTTCTTGAACTACGGAACCCTACTATTACTAATAGGTACTTACTTATTTAAAGCGTTACACCCCGTTTGAGTTGTTCAATACCTTGATCCTTTTGCGAGATTACAGAAACAATATATATACAATAATTAATTATACACCGCTAATTTTGAAAAAAGTTTACTTACATATAAGCTAAGTTTTTACAGTTTTGTCATCTGACATGGACAAAAGATGTTCTACAAATACAAACTCCTATAACAAATAAAAATAGTGACATCGTTATTTTATGAAAGTTGCAGTTCAAAGAGAAATGCTACGAAAAATATTTTATTCAATTTTTATGGAGGACACAATCAGTCCTCTGATAAATGAATAGATAGGTTTTTTGATCCTTATGCATTTTTGTATAAACAAAATAAAATAAAACAATACAACCAACAGAAGTAATTTTGATACACCGTGTTTCACAATTTTTGTACAGGGTATGGCCAGTACCCTTTATGAACTAGTTATAAATTCTTAAGAGTTTTCATTTATGATGATGAACAATAAATTTTGTGTTTTTTCTAATAAAAAAAATCGAATCAGCAATGTATTGCTTACAAATGCGTCCAGTCAAAGAACTTAACATTGTTATTTACGAATTGAGCTAGTGATTTTGATATACATTGATTAGGTATTATACGAGTAACTTGGGATTACTATAACTCTAAGTGACATTTAAGATCACTATTACCAAGTCTAAATAACTGCATATACTATGTAGAATTAATGATCAAATTGCTCCATATACACGCTGTACAAGCTTTGTCAACGTTATCTCCCAAATAGTTCATGCGAAATAACGTTTTACTTTATATTCAGTACCTATTTGCAGTCTAAAAACTATTAAAGCTAGGATCCTTGGAAATATCGGTGATTTTAATGGTTTTATTTATTTCCAGGGTTGCTATGCCTACGTAACGTCCACGTGGTTGTACCAGAGGCAGTGGAGCGAGGCTCCAGGGTGGAGATGCGGTGTCTCTACGACCTCTAACAGGAAAACTTGTATTCCGTCAAATGGTACCGCGGAGACCGAGAGTTCTACAGATATTCGCCGCGAGACGTGCCGCCACTCCGAATATTCGCCATCCCCGGAATTGAAGTCGACGTAAGTAGTTGTTTATTCGTTTATGACCACCGGCTGTAGTCTGAAACTGGTGAATTTTACATTTCGCCTTGATAAGATGACAACTCAATATTCTGATTTTCGATTTTCTGATGCAACAAACGGACGTCCACCGACTAGACGGACAGACGACCTTATAAAGATCTCGGGATCAAACTGGATGCAGACCGCTAGTGATCTGTCGCTATGAAAAGCCGTGGGGGAGGCCTATGTACAGCACTGGACGTCTTTTGGCTGATAATGATGATGATGATGATGACGATGATGCAACAAACAGCCTTTCAACAAAGGTATCTTCTATGTTTTTATACGAAAATATAATAGTCAGACATGTTAGTTACACCATAATATAACTCGAGAATGGATGGACCGATTCCATTTTTTTACATTGTTGAATTTGTCGCCGCCACATAAAGGATAATAACCATACAATGGGTCTGAGGAGGGACGGGACTGGGTCAAAACGAAGTTTGTCTATGATTTTATTGAAAAAAAAAAAGTATTTTTAATTTAAATAAAGCATCAATAAAAACACGAATATAATGACATCGAGACTGCCACCGCAACTTTTGGCAAGCTGCTACAGTTGTTCGTTGTTGCAAACTGTCGTTGTGTTGGCGTTTAATCGCGTTGTCGCGATGTACACAAATTTAAAAAAAACAATGCTTTAGAATGTTTTTAACACTCACAGTGTCATATTTTATATTCATAAAGATGAAAATAGGAAACCAAAAATTTGCGCACGGGCGGGATTTGAACCAGCAACCTTTTGGCAAACCGGGCCAAACGCTCTTACCAATTGAGCTACCGTGCTGTTAGTCCGACCCTGCGAAATTTGTGGTTTCTTTTGAAAACGTCAATTGCGTGACGCTTAGCGCCATCTAGCCGTCTGTTTATGAAACAGATGGCCCAAGCAGTTATTCTTTACAGAATAAATTCAACTTGGAAATTGATGTCTATTCGCTATCTAATGCTTTAGAATGTTTTTAACACTCACAGTGTCATATTTTATATTCATAAAGATGAAAATAGGAAACCAAAAATTTGCGCACGGGCGGGATTTTAACCAGCAACCTTTTGGCAAATCGGGCCAAACGCTCTTACCAATTGAGCTACCGTGCTGTTAGTCCGACCCTGCGAAATTTGTGGTTTCTTTTGAAAACGTCAATTGCGTGACGCTTAGCGCCATCTAGCCGTCTGTTTATGAAACAGATGGCCCAAGCAGTTATTCTTTACAGAATAAATTCAACTTAGAAATTGATGTCGCTTCGCTATCTAATGCTCATAAACAGACGGCTAGATGGCGCTAAGCGTCACGCAATTGACGTTTTCAAAAGAAACCACAAATTTCGCAGGGTCGGACTAACAGCACGGTAGCTCAATTGGTAAGAGAGTTTGGCCCGGTTTGCCAAAAGGTTGCTGGTTCAAATCCCGCCCGTGCGCAAATTTTTGGTTTCCTATTTGCATCTTTATGAATATAAAATATGACACTGTGAGTGTTAAAAACATTCTAAAGCATTAGATAGCGAAGCGACATCAATTTCCAAGTTGAATTTATTCTGTAAAGAATAACTGCTTGGGCCATCTGTTTCATAAACAGACGGCTAGATGACGCTAAGCGTCACGCAATTGACGTTTTCAAAAGAAACCACAAATTTCGCAGGGTCGGACTAACAGCACGGTAGCTCAATTGGTAAGAGCGTTTGGCCCGGTTTGCCAAAAGGTTGCTGGTTAAAATCCCGCCCGTGCGCAAATTTTTGGTTTCCTATTTTCATCTTTATGAATATAAAATATGACACTGTGAGTGTTAAAAACATTCTAAAGCATTAGATAGCGAAGCGACATAAATTTCCAAGTTGAATTTATTCTGTAAAGAATAACTGCTTGGGCCATCTGTTTCATAAACAGACGGCTAGATGGCGCTAAGCGTCACGCAATTGACGTTTTCAAAAGAAACCACAAATTTCGCAGGGTCGGACTAACAGCACGGTAGCTCAATTGGTAAGAGCGTTTGGCCCGGTTTGCCAAAAGGTTGCTGGTTCAAATCCCGCCCGTGCGCAAATTTTTGGTTTCCTATTTCCATCTTTATGAATATAAAATATGACACTGTAAGTGTTAAAAACATTCTAAAGCATTAGATAGCGAAGCGACATCAATTTCCAAGTTGAATTTATTCTGTAAAGAATAACTGCTTGGGCCATCTGTTTCATAAACAGACGGCTAGATGGCGCTAAGCGTCACGCAATTGACGTTTTCAAAAGAAACCACAAATTTCGCAGGGTCGGACTAACAGCACGGTAGCTCAATTGGTAAGAGCGTTTGGCCCGGTTTGCCAAAAGGTTGCTGGTTAAAATCCCGCCCGTGCGCAAATATTTGGTTTCCTATTTTCATCTTTAAAAAAAACATCTGTAATTATAGTTCCGTGGAAAACTATAACGACGATTGGACTCCGTGTGTGTTCAAGCTTCGTTATCCGATTACTCATTTATAATTCGATCGATTTAAGTAAATTTTAAGGGCCTCGAGCCCAATTATAAAACTTCTTAATTTACTTACGATGAGCCTAATTATACGTGCTACTAATATTATTCATGGGAGAATTTGTAAGGACGGATGGGTGAAGTATGTTTGATAGCCCTTCGCGCAAAAACTAATAATAATAATAATAAGCCCCCTAAAGTCCAACCTTTTGTCCGAGCTCGACCATCTGAGCCACGTGGGGGCGGACACTTGAAACGAATTTTCTAAGCAAGTAATCAACAAGGAAATGGCAAACCCATGAATTACAATGGAGCGTTCTAAATGTGGATATAGTTTACGGTCGCTATCCGGGGGTCGCCGGGGCGCATCTGGGGCCGGTGCTGGATGTGACAGCATGCGGACCATCGGCGATGGGGAGTTAAACAGGCGGGCCCTCATCGAAGAATATGTTACAGCCGAAGACAGCGAGTCATCAACAGCTTTTAGCTACCCAGCTCGTGACTCAACCAGTTTTACAACCGAGGATGTTGTGCAGTTGGCACCAAATTCTAAACAGTCTGCACCCACCAAGGTTGGACCAGGTGCACGCAAGAATAAAAGGTGGACAAACGAAATGAACAAATTTATCTTGCATTCCTACTTCATTCATACAAAACTCGAAACAAAAACACGAAAATACTTGCAGCCATTATATGAAGATTTTATCAAAGCATTCCCGGACGTGATAGTTAGTAAACAGAGGTTAGGCGACCAGCGAAGAGCAATAGTTAATAATAAATTTTTAGGCGACAATGAAATAGCTGAGATTAGGTTTATGTATATTATGGTATGTATATAATATTATAATTTAACACAATAGTTTTTGTTGCAATTTTAATATCTATTTACAATATTCTCCTGCACCCATTACAATTTCTCTGCATGATCTGAAGGTATGAATGGGAGAGAATGCTATTAGCATTAAGTCTGCCTTTTGAATACTTTTATTTGTGCAACAAAGTTTTTAAATATATAAATAAAATTAGGAACAAATAAATATCCTTTGGACTTTCCCACACATCGCCATCTAGCCCCAAAGTAAGCTACTCAAAGCTTGTGTTATGGTTGCCAGACAACGGATATAATACTTAAATGAATGAGGCAAAACACTATATTAATGGAAATGTTAACGACAATCCATATACTTCAGTAAATGAAACCGGACAGCGATGGAAATGGTCTAATAAAATTAACGAAAGCATTATACGAACCTATTTCAGAATTACACACCTTGACACAGACAAATCAGTCTACTGACAAATTCTCTACCAAACAGTTTTAGACATGCATCCCGAATTATCACAGTTTTCTGCCCAAAGAATATCAAATCAGCGTAGAGCCATTATTAATCATAGGATGATAAGTGCAGATAGGATCGAACAAACAAGAACAGAAGTAGAATTAGAATTACAAGAACAGCATAATAGGCATCATAGTATAGACTCTGAACCACATATAGGGACACACCACACTCAAGATAACCAAACATCGGCTTGTGCTCAGAAAATGCAGGCATGTTCACTTGAATAGCACAATGAACAAATATCATTATTATTACCAGAATTGGAACACGAAAACACAAAAAATACACCTATAAATAATGACACAAATTATAAAATCGAACCCGAAATTGACCGTTTATTTACAAAAGCTTACGAATATTATAAAAATACAGATCCGACACAAAGAGACAGAATTCCCAAACAAAGATCATCAAAAAAATTAGCTCACACTATTGAATAGATAATTAAAAATTTGCTACCTAAGTATGTTAATAATGATACTGAATTTAAAAAGTTACAGACAACATTATATTGCGCGGCTTGGACTTCGGGTAACATTAATGGCGCTAAGTTAGAGATACCTTCGGCAGCCAAAACTCAGCGTAAGGGAAAAACTGAACAGAAGTGGCAGATAAGACTAGAAAGGAAAATAGCGGATCTAAGAGCTAAGATTGCAAGGTTGATACAATACATAATTGGAAGTAGAAGCGCTGAACTCACAAAACATATCCAAAAAATTCTCACAAATAATAAAACTTACTCTATACACGAATCACCCAACACTGACCTGCCACACTACCTTGACACATTGAAACAAAAACTTGCGATTGCAAGCAGCCGGTTACAAAGATATAAATCATGTACTCAACGTAAACATCAAAACACTTAGTTCAAACATAATGAAAAATATTTTATAGGACACTTCAGATATCGTCATTAAATCAATCAGCGCCTGATAGTACAAATCAAAGAGATGAACCACAAGCAGACGAGCTCAAAAAATATTGGTCAGGAATATGGCAGAATTCAGTCGAACATAATACCGAGGCACCATGGATACAAAATGAGGAGCTTAAGGCAAGAAATATTGAGCCCATGGAATTTGAACAAATTCCTGTAGACACTTTTTTAAAAGTTATCAAAAAATTACACAATTGGAAATCACCGGGCTCTGATAATGTACACAATTACTGGATTAAAAAAATCACATATTTACAGCCATTTCTTCATTATTATATAAAGAGATTTATAGAAAACCCCAGAAAGATGCCAAAATATATTACAGAAGGGATAACGTACATGCTGCCTAAAGACCAAAACGACTTGGCCAATCCTTCAAAATATAGACCTATAACTTGCCTGCAGACAATATACAAAATCATCACAGCTTGCTTAGCACAATTAATATATTATGAACATACCGATAGATACAACATTTTGACAGAGCAGCAAAAAGGGTGCCGCAAATTTAGCCAAAGGTGTAAAAAAAACTTACTATTGACTCTGTTATATTACAGCAGGTACAGAGAAAGAAAGAAAAATATGTACAATGTATATAGACTATAAGAAGGCCCATGATTCTGTACCCAACTCGTGGTTGATAAAAGTCCTCGAAATTTATAAGCTACATCCTATGATACTAGAATTTCTAGATATCTCAATGAAAACATGGAACACTAGACGTAAATTGAATACACTAAATGAAATTATAGAGACAGATACAATTAGAATACAGAGAGGCATATTTCAGGGAGATGGTTTGAGCCCACTTTAGTTCTGCCTTGCTTGGAACCCGCTTTCTAACAGCTTGAATGGTTTGCAGGCAGGTTATAACTTAAAATACTTACATAATAATAATCAGGTAGATCATCTAAACAGAAACTATTTATTTTACATGGACGATATCAAACTCTATGCGTCAAATGAACAAGACCTACAACAACTAGCAGATGTCACTGAACAGTTTACAAAAGACATTTGTATGGAGTTTGGTATCAACAAGTGTAAGATAAACTCAGTAAGAGCCGGACAGAACTACCAGCACTCCTATCAGCTGGAAACAGGTGAACGGATTGAACCCCTACAAGAACACCAGACTTATAAATATTTAGGATATAATCAGACAAAACAGATACACTTCAAAAAAACTAAACAGGCACTAGCACAAAAATTTAAACATAGATTAAACGCCATACTTAAAGTCAAATTTACGCTAAAAACCTTACAAAAGCTTTTAAGGCGCTACCCGGATTTTTACCGCGCACACTAGCGCCACTTTACTAGAAAAATCATAACTCGTTAAATAAAAGACCAATCAAAAATCTGGTAGATACGATTGTAGCTCGGATTATGTGGTTTAGACACAATGTTTAAGTTCAATTAAACACAGTTATCTGCAGTTACAGTTAGCAAAAATGCTAAAAGTGGCCATATTTAGCAGTTTTTCTAATTCTAACTACAGTTAACTACTTTAGAAACAATTTAAACGTACTAAATAAACTATAGAACCTGTACTACAATCGTATCTACCAGATTTTTGATTGGTCTTTTATTTAACGAGTTATGTTTTTTTTACTAAAGTGGCGCTAGTAAGTGCGCTAAAAATCCGGGTAGCCCCTTAATACCTTCGCAAAACCTATACTCACTTATTCTTTTGGAATCATTAAATGGACCAAAAACGTACTTAAGAGTCTACATTAATACCTCTATGTCAAAAAACAGAAAACATCACCCACGATCTTGCGTTCAAAGATTAACTCTACCACGTCGTGAAGGGGGAGGGGACTCATTGATATAACAAATCTTCACAACAAGCAGGTTTCCAGTCTACGTAAGTACTTCCATCACAAAACAGGAACATCAGCAATGCACGAAGCAGTAGTAGCCAACGACCAACGGCTCACACCTCTGAATTTATGCGACCACTCTAGCCAGGCCAATGAAAAACACTGACCAACGCGCTAAAATAGAGGAATGGGCCCAAAAATCTCTACATGGTCGACACCGCTTTGACTTATGCCAACCGAACGTCGATAAAGATGTATCGAACGAGTGGATGAGTCGAGGTGACCTGTTCCCGGAGACGGAAGGATTTATGTTGGCAATCCAGGATCAAGTAATTGAAACCAGGAACTACCAAAAATATATAATCAGAGTTCAAAATCTCCAAACCGATCTATGCAGAAAATGTAACAGTGCTTCAGAAACCATACAACATATCACAGGTGCATGTAAGTCTATAGCCCAAACCGATTACAAACACCGTCATGATCAGGTTGCCAATAAAATCCATCAACATCTAGCCATTAAGTACAAAGTTGTGAATGACTCCCCTGTCCCTTATTATAAATACTCAAACTTAACACACAAACTGTACTATGACAGAGCGATTCTGACGGATAGGACAACTCATTACAGTATTAGACAAAAATAATAAAACAGCTCTACTTATTGACATAGCAGTTCCAAACACCCATAACCTTCAATCTACCATAGCAGAAAAACTCTCTAAATATACACCTTAAGGATGAAGTCAAGCGAATGTGGAAACTGAATAAAGTTACAGTCCTACCCATAGCTCTGTCTTCTACAGGAGTAATACCGAATCAGTTGCACCAATCCATTCAATCACTTAACTTACCAAAATACATATATACTCAACTACAGAAAGCAGTAATTTTGAATACCTGTAGACTTGTCCGCAAGTTTCTACAGGTAGAAGACTCTCAGTCTACACATACATACAATCCACCACAACTTACTTCTTCTTTAAATCATATAACCAGCAACCATAACATAATTAATACTTCCGAAACGGCAATGAATTAATATAATATTATATATTTATTTTCATGCAATAAAATCAAAAATCGGCCAAGTGCGAGTCGGACTCGCACACTGAGTGTTCCGTGCCAACGTTAACTAAATAAGAGAATTCACTTACTTCTACTTAGTAAAATACCACGATATTTTGTTGACTACAAATATAACTTTGTTTTTCATAGTGTTTGTATGAAGTACAAAGTTATGTTTGCGGTTGTTGAAAATGTGCTATAGCTCAAAAAACTTGTTGTTCGATCTCGTCCGAACCAATTTTCGTTAAAAGTATTTGTTAAGACCTACATTGCATATTTTTTTTTTTTCAAAATTTACACTTGCTTGGCTTAGAAGTTAGATGGGAGGGGACGCCCATTTTACCACTTTGGAAGCATCTAGCTATGAAACGTTAGACTTCAAAAGAAAATGGTTCTAGGAACCTCTACGTCATTTTAGAAGACCTATCCATAGACACCCCACACGCATAGGTTTGACTAAAAAAATATATTTTGGTTTTAGTTTCATGTATGGGAGCCCCCCCTTAACTGTCAATATTTTTTAGTTTTTGTATGAGAATCGGTATGCGGTTTACAAGACACATCTTCGCACCAAATTTTAATTGTGACGGACAGACAGACAGACAGACTTGACGAAACTGTAAGGGTTCCGTTTTTTGCCATTCGGCTACGGAACCCTAAAAATACTTGGACTTACACTTGGCTTAGGCCCGTTTAATTCTAAAATCCCCAGCTATAAAATGCTGAGATACAGAAGTATAAAAAATAAAATAATAAAAATACTTTATTGCACTCCATTAACAATTACACAGGATAGTATCTTTTATATTCGCTGCTAAATAAATTTTACTCAATAAATTTTGATGAAACTTTACATTATTATAGCTCAAATATCGGAATAGCACATAGGCTATAACTCATTTTTTATAAGATATGAGATCCGCTAGTATGTTATAACTGATTTTATGCCGAAAATATTCGACCGATAAATTATACGACCCGTCTGGTGTAGTGGTCGAGAAATCACCTACTACGCAGGGGGTTGCGGGTTCGATCCCCGCACAATACAAACATTTGTGTGCATGAACATGTCTGTTTGTATTGGTCTGGGTGTTTTCTATGTATATCATGTATTTATTTACAAAACAAAAAGTATTTAAGTATTATATTCGTTGTCTGGCACCCTTAACACAAGCTTTGAGTAGCTTACTTTGGGACTAGATATCGATGTGTGTGAATGTCCAAAGGATATTTATTTATTGACAAAGAAGTTTTGAAGCTTCCGGATGTGGAATACCAAACATCACTTAACAGAGTTGAATTACTTACACAATATCAAGCTCGGAACATACTTACGTACCTAACCTAAAATACGTAATTTTAGAGTAAGATATCTTGTCTGTATATATACTTCCACTTGAAATAAGCATTTTAAAACCACTCACGATCCATACGTAATATATGTTAATAGCTTTTATTTATGCTACATACATGAGGTAGGTGATATGTAGGAGATAGAATTGCTTTCATTTTTATATGACACGTAGAAGTAGGTATAACTTAGACCCCTTACACACTTTTAGAAGCGATGCAGTCGCGATGCAGCATCGACACAGTCGCAAAATGTTAACCTTTCCACACTGCGCTACTTTAAGCATCGATGCAGAATCTGGAAATTGTCAAATTATGTACTATATTTTGGCAACTGTATCGATACTAACGCGCATTAACATTGATGCAGTCGCGCTTCTGCATCGATGCTAACGCGCGACTGCATCGATGCTAAATTAAATCCGTTCATTGCGAGAGTCGCGACGCTTTTTCGCTGAGTATACCTCCACCATCATTCATTTATTACAAGGTACTTAAACACTTGATTAAATTTATTCAGACTCGAACATCGCCAGGCAACTTATTCTGAACTTGACCTCTTATTATCTACATAATATATTAGCTCAGAATAATATTTCACGTAAGTACTTTCAAGTTACATAATATTGTGTAGACACTAAGGGGAAATTTCTAAAGTTTCAAGTTCAAGTTTCAAATTAATACCTGAGACACAAATATTAATTGTGTGTATAGTTCTACAACTATTTCACTTACTTCATACGGAGTCAATGTTTTATGTAGTGCTCTCAAACGGTCGACACTTTACGGCTACATACAGATTCAAGCATATAAATGGCGTCAGGCGCATCGCATAACTACCAACTTGGCGTCTTTCAATCAAATCTTCGACCAACCACACAAAAATTTGCCGTCGTCACATTGACAGCTAGCTGCCGTCATTCTGAAACGGGAACTACCGAAATTTACGTCCTCGAACTTTCTTTACATTTTGCCATATACTAAACTAAATTACGTAATTATTATACGAGTAGCGAGGAGCAGTTTTCTCCCAATTGCTTTATAGCTTTTACTAGATGGCGCTAGGATAGCTATAGAATAGTTTTTTCACGTTGGCGGAAAACCGTAGACAACGAAAATAAATGTTTGAGTAAATATTTTAAAATGCTTTAATGATCAGAACATTAATTAAGATTACTTATTGTTTGTCATTATGGATTCCTTTATTTTCTAAAGGTTTTTAATACTGTTTTACTGTTTATAATTTACCTTGGCCAAAAGCAATTAGATAAAGTATTGCTAATGACCCTAGCGCCATCTCTCGGTGATATAAACATCTATTGACAAGAAAACTGCTCATTGAAAAGAGAAGTTTCAACTGAATTTTGTACCTGCACTATGAACAATGCAGGCAAAAGGCAGCTGGTATAATATCTCACTCTCCGAAGAATACAAATACTTTAGAATGCGCATGCTGTTCTTCATTCCACATCTAGGCTTTCTAATAAAATAATCATTATCTTATTTTCTATTCGATCGTATTTTCTGTTGTATTTTCCCTATCTCTCATTGTAGTATTACGAGCTAGAGATAAGGTGCCTAGCCGAAAAAAAACAACAATTTAACGGAGTAGTTTTTCCGCTACGCTTAAAAAATTACAAAAGTAACGGACAGAATTCGATTTTTAATGGCTTTGCATGCATTAAGTAGTGCGTCTTCTATACGCTGAAAACTATATTGTTAAAGGTAGATATTTATTTTCATATGACACTTACAGTGTTACTGTTATTTATTCATAGCTTATGAAAGAAGTTTAATTAAGGCGGGATTTGAACCCGTGACCTTGACTTGTTGTTACTTAACACACGAAAGCGCAGATTATAGAGCAATGCCTCGGTTCACTGAAGGTCGTGGGTTCGAAGAAAATGACATGACCACATTTTCTCATATAAACTGTAACATTTTCGTTTTTCTTTAACAAGTATACAGGGTTATTAGTCGTTTGACGTAAAAGGATCCGCTTTAGAAATATGATGGGGAGCTCAATCTGCCAATTTTAAACCAATAGTCACCATCCAAAAGTGAAATATCTTGGAGCTATTTGATTTTGAAAATTTTAAAGAAAATCCAGATATTTTACTTTAACAAACATGTATTTTTTAACTAATGCTCAATCTCTTATTTTGTTCCGATTTTAAAAGAGCTTACATTCTAGTCCTTAGCTCCAAACTATTAAAATCACAACGATCTGCATTCTGCATACATCCATCCACGATATGATTCGCTTGCTATTAAATTCACTTAGCGAATTATTTTGAAATCATCTACGCATTATCAGCTATCCGTCGAGATAAAATAATTAACCATATGCTGCACAATTTACGGGGAAATTCCATGACAAAAGATTCATGTAAGAAAATTTTAAGGTGTTTTTCTAACTACGTCGTAAATGTGGCTTAGGCGCTTCCTATTCCTATTCTTGCAATATATTTTTTTAATTCGTGTGTACATAATATGCTTATCACCTAACGTCTTCTAAACGACTTGACCGATTTGAATGACATTTTATAAATGTATTTTACCTGTTTCTGACTTTGGTTTGAAAAGCCGAACCGTTACAATGAGTTTACGACGGCTTTACTCGCTAGCGACGACGTAAAAAAAGTCTATGAAAAATACAACGCCTCTAGCGGTCACTGGCAGAACTAAAATTTTCCATACAATAAATTACGTCGTCGCTAGCGAGTAAAACCGTCGTCGGTATCGAGTAAACTCGTAACGGTACTGCGTCCTCAAATAGTATTATCTCATTGGACTGTACAACACACCAAGTCACACACTTCTATATTCTATGATAGGAGTGATGTTGCAATAAAAATGTTTAATTTGATGTGCTGGTGACTGTAGATACTTATGATACAGGTTACACTAATATGCCGCGATCCTCCCCAAGATAATCCCCATGCATAAATTTTATACTGTAAGCTACCACTCCGTCTCGTATTTCCAACACAACAGTCAGGGGCACTCAGTGAGACCGACATTTGAGCCGAGCTATTTATGCTTCTGAATAAATTGATTTATACCCGGGAGACTCGTCAAGTTTCAAACTGACGAAACTTTATCCAAAGACACTTTTGTTAGTGGTACTTTGAAGCAATTTGCTAAAGAGGATTTGATTTAGGGACCATTCCCATCGGATTTGGACACTTGAAACTTAGAGAAAAACAAATAATGTAATGATTGAATCTTTAAAACCGTACTGATGATCAAATGGACGTACTTATTTCATTGTATAAGAAGCACGTATGTGAATAAGATATTCTAACATAATACGACTAAGCCTAAATAAGCTAGGTATAAGCGTAGGCTGGACGCCTACCGACAAGATTGACAGATGACCTTATAAAGATCGCAGGATCACACTGGCTGCATTCAGACCGTTTGCAACTGTTCGTGAGCCCTATATTCAGCAGTGGACGTCCTTTGGCTGATGAGGATGGTGGTGACGATGATGACAAGCTTACATAGGGTAAACAATCTCTACAGAACCAAATGTAATTGACAGAATGACAACTTCAAGCACTTACAACATGACTCGCGGAGCACTCGCCAGATAAAACATTAAAATCCAGATTAAATCAAATATTAATGAACCAATTAAAGCATTAAACGAATGCAGTTGCCATTTAAACATTTTAGGATCAGCCCCGTGTTTTGTGGAGGAGAAAAACAAGCCATTAACCTTTTTGCAATATATTATAACGTGTTATTACTTGTTATGCATCCTTAATAACGAGGTAGAGCAATCACGCTATAGATTAGGTTAGACAGGGTGTGTGTACGAAGTATAGTGCCTAGGTGGACAAAATACTAAAAAATAATTATCATCAGGGTTAGACTCTTTTCAGTGAAGTTGTTAAATAAAAAATCCAAATAAGAGAAAAAGGGTGGTCGTTTCACTCTTGCCTTTCACGCCACTGTTTATGTCTTTCACGCCACCGTTTATGTAACGGTTTCCTGCGTTCTCAGACCCAGTCTTTCCATATTTTTTTATTTTTAATTTAATAGGTTCACCTACAACTAATACATTTTTACTTAATATAATATAATTCACATAATTAAACTTTTGCTATATTATTATGTACAGTCTCTTACAGGCGAACACAGTATGCACAGAGAAAAAGTCACATAAACATTAAATAACAAAAAGGAATTAGTCGTATACAAAAAAAAACAAATCTAAAATTAAGACAATTTAAACAAACTTCTGCGAAATTTACAAAGAGACATCGAACATATGTCAATATCGGAGCTTTGGCTCAGTGGGTTATACTGCCTGTGGGTTGTCTCGAAGCGCTAGTAGGGCCCAAAAGATAAGGAGACATGTTCTTGCCCCATACGGGCCAAAATGATTGATATTACACTAATTATTGACGTTCATAAGTGGCATTTTGTGTTCTAAATTGAATAAATTATTTTGATTTGATTTTATTTGATTTACACAATCTAGGGATAGGTAAGTGGGAACCCATTACTGTTCTCCTAAAAAGAATACCAAACAGGCCCAACGGATGACGGGGTAGTAATTTATACCATAATATCTTCAGTTTTCTGCAAGTACTGATGTTGCTGGTAACCAACACCGAGGGAACGTTTGTTTGATGGCGGAATTAACTCGCCATGGCACAGGACCGTCACTGATTATTGTAGCTTTTAATGGAAAAACCCATGCTACTAGAACTGGTCTCATTCTGGTAATCCAAGCTGTTTGGTCGGGGCCTGCTTATTTAACATTTTCGCATCAACATATCTATAATATAAAATTACTTTTGAACGTGCCTACTTTACATAAACGAAAGCACATGCGGTCAAGGTCTCTGCCGCCTAACCACTTTCAAACGTGTTTTTTTTATTATTATTTTCCTACACATTGCCATCTAGTCCCAAAGTAAGCTACTCAAAGCTTGTGTTATGGGTGCCAGACAACGGATATAATACTTAAATACTTTTTGTTTGATATACATAGAAAATACCCAGACCAATACAAACAGCCATGTTCATGCACACAAATGTTTTTTTATTTATTTATTTAAACTTTATTGTACTGTAAGTTGTACAATTGGCGGACTTAATGCCTAGTGGCATTCTCTACCAGTCAACCACCTGGTAATGCAGAGAGTTTAATCAGTGGCGGAATATTAATAATATGTGAAGAAATGTTTGTATTTGTTTGTTGTATTGTGCGGGGATCGAACCCGCAACCCGCTGCGTAGTAGGCGATTTCTCGACCACTACACCAGACGGGTGGACAATGGCACAGCGACTCAATATAGGGCGTGACTATACCTATACAATTTGAGCTCCTAAGATGGCTACGCAATAGTAACCTCAATAGTACACACACCCAAACAATCCCAGTCAAATAAATCCCTGCAGTAAAATCACACTTTGAACAGTCCGTATTACCGTGATTACACCCCTTAAAACTTCGAATTTACGATATTTGTACTATTTATAAGTACCCTTTGTCATGTCAGGAACTTATTTGAATAATATGCGTCTGCCGTACTGAAATTATATTTAAACATGAAAGCTTTTGTATAAAGTTATTCTTTCGTGTGACTTTGATGTGCTCAGTCTGATGATTTACAGCTTACATCTGGCAATTACATAACTGAGTTTTGAGTATGGTACCCATAATATGCAGTTAAATCCATAATAAAAATTAATAACTTTCTTATTGATTTTGGCTGTAAATCAATGTAACACCTAAACTGATATATATAGGTTGTTGTTTTGGTCAGCGACGAGCGACTAAGGGGTGTCTGTATAAATGATACTGATGCTACGGCATAATATTCCGTAGGTACGTGCTAGCTACGTGCTAGGGTGCGAATTCCCCATTTGTTTTGAAGTTTTTTAGAATGTTGTGAAGAGGTTTTCTATAATAAAAGTAGCATTTAATTTAAAGTTTTTTTTTTTTAATAAGCTTAACTAACCCATATTCCCTGAGTTGGATGTCACTGACTAAAACAACAACCTGTATATGTTAAACTGGCATATGATCTTATGGCATTTTTACAGTTTCAATGAATTCCGAGTATGTACGAGTTGCGTCATAAAAATTTCATTGTAATTATTATTTTTAATTAAAATATTTAATGGTTGTTGCATAGTTATAAAATAATTACATACCATCTTAAATTTCGTCCAGCGCGTGATCCTATCAATCTACAATGAAATAAATAAGACGGTCGAGGTCTCTGCCGTCTAACCACTTGCACGACCAAAATCGCTTGTTTACACGAGACAAAAACGGGCGTCACTTGAAACAAAAGACGACGCCTGAAGCAAGTAATTTTGCCTCTTGAGGTGGTTATAGGCGTCCTTGTTTTTAGTATACTTATTGACAATGTAAGTGACTTACTTAATAAGTCTTTGTATGATTTATAATCTTTAAACCTAGAATTAACTCGACTTCCAAAATATGTAATAAGGATTTTTGTAACTTAGTTTTTGCAAATCAAAACATGCATAAAGTTAAAATCCAATTCCGTGCAAAGGAAATCGGTGCATGGTATTGCTTTAATTTAATCACAATACTCATATAAGTCCTGCTAAAATTCCAATGAGAATAGCTTTTCAATAACATTGCCTTTTGGGCCTTTGCGCAACTTACTGCTAAGCACTATATAGAACAGCGCTGTCACAGCTTTGAATAGGCAAAAATACGAATCAAATACAAATGCTGAGCCTGGGTGTAGGTGCTTTTTTCGGCCTAAATTGCATTATATATGTATTTTTTCAATGTTATTAAATTTTAGTGAAATTAATTCATTTTTCTTTCTTTCTTTCTCAAAGCCAACAAAATTATCATGGAATTATAGAGAAAGGGTTATCTTCACATTGTTTCTAATATTACATATTTCTCAATGCATTATCTGCATTTTTCGATTATCTCTGCCTCAATAAAAGGAATGATATATTGATCACTGAACACAAAAAAGCTGAAAATAAATATAAAGTCACTTGTATGTGGGTCAAAGTTTGTCATATAGGGTAAATTAACACAGGACAAATCTAGTCCAGAAAAAAAAATAGATAAATAAAGACTCAAAAAACGTTTGAGTTATAATTATTGTTCATATATTTTGATAGAAAATTTAAACCATTGAATGTAATCATTTTCTTAATTCAAGCAGAAACTATTAAAATACCTACTAAGCTATCATACACACAAAAAAAGTATACATAATAGTAATGAAAACACTATTTTATCGGTATTGTGTTGGGTAGTTTGGTGGTTCGATGATTATGTATATTGAATATAACATAACAAACAATATTTTGTGGGTACCACAGCATTTTAAAGGTTGACATTGCAAGGTTTTGCTATATTTTAGGAGTTATATGAGACTTATTATACAAGTCATACTTATTATGGGTCGTTGACTTAAATATTAAATTTCAAATAATCACAATAAAATTTCTGATGTCACTTAAAAATCTGACAGCTAAATTTACGGTCATAGTAATATGGAGACTAAGTGTAGATTTTACCAACGTCATTATGGAATATTCGTCGAATACAACACGATACAAATTTGAAAATGTCATCTATTTGTCAGCAATAATTGTTTTAAATTTAATTTTAAAATCGTTCGTTTTATACTTATTCAGTCGGATAAGTCTGATCAGAAGTTGATAAAATCGACACGTTTGATTTACCTCCTAAACAACTTTCAACTGCTATTCTATGTCACCCTGTAGGTAATGATGCTCATATGATAAATGCTTATGCAGATCTTCTGTATGACCTTTATGTCGCAAAAAAAAACGATTTAGATGCCTCTCAGCCATTTAAAGTTGGCAGAATCTTTAGTATCTTCACAATAATAGTACATTATGATACAAGTGTGCTAAGTTGACCATTATATACAAGGCGATATTGTGTGCGCACGAGCGAAAGCGAGTGCGCCACAAGAAAGCCGCGTATCATACGACGTTTTTCAACACACTTTCGAAAAAACACGACTCTTCATTCACTAAGTTTTTAATTAATAAAACATTAAGTAAAAAAACATTTCACTCGACTTTAATGGCAAAAGACTATCGCACGCGTTTTTCGCCTCGTTACGTATGTCCGGCAGAGTTAATAATAGGTTTTCTTCATTTTCTTTACTTGAAGTAGACATTTTTTTTCTTGCCGCGATACCGATGCGCGCGCAAGGCTAAGGCGCGAAATAGATCGATCAACAGCAAAGATTAAAAGTCTAATTATTCGTGTTAAAAACACAAATTACAGAAAAAATTAAATGACAAATCTGGATTTGCCATTTATTTCAATAAATACCTTTGTAGAATATTGTTATTTTTCGCATAAATAATGTTTGTTGCTAACATAAAAGTTATAACCCGACTAAATTACATCGCTTCTTCTTCCTACTTACGACTTGGTAATAGGGTACAAATCTAAATTGGTCGGGTGAATAATCTAAAGGCACTAGTGCAATAAATATACCGAAAAGCACGCGTGTTTAATATCTAGGATTATGTGCCAAAAATCGGTGGAATAAAAACGTCGTTTTGAGCAAGTGTGTTGAAAATACATTAAAAGATCCTAGTGAAAAAAATGTTGTGTCCATGTTAGTAATACACGGTTTGTTTCGTCGCGATAATTATTTTTTACTACAAAAATCTGACGCCTTGATGGGCCGCTTAAATTTTATCACCTCCGCTATGGTTTTAATTCTGAAGACTGGCACCGACGATGTCACTGATGATGATAAAATAACGTAGAGCCTGTAGAGCCGGCGTTGTCAATTATGAAATTTTATACCCACACGCGTTAATAATGTAACACGAGATACGATGAATATACACGCTATTCATTTTACAAAAGCATTAACGCAAATTATACGAAAACACCAGTAAAATATTTATACTGAAAGTGGAATTTTAATAAAGGAACAAATTAAAAAGTTATTTAGCATTACATAATATTTGACCTTTAAAATTATGTACGATGTTTACAAATGTTACATTTTACCTTATATATATATATTTAATAAAGGTCATTAAATAAAAAAACTAAATTATGATTTCCCTACTAACTAGAATCAAAACGATTTTTGTGTGTCGCAGAATGCACTTTTCCGGGTTTATTGTCTTTCTAATCTTTTTATTATTAATTCTTTATGAAATGATTTTCTGGCATCTTTATAATCGTAAGTTGGTTTAGGAACTAATTTTATTAAAATAGGGCCCTGTAGCGCTATCTACACCTCATTGTAAATAAGATATGTTTCACATAACAGGCAAGTGTGGTATCATATGTTATGTCATTTTGACGCTTCATGTCAGCGCATTTTGCATTTTTTGCACAATGGCAGAGACACGGTAGCTTTTATTTCATAGAAAGGAGAGGTTGAATCTGTCTCCTTAACTTGTAAAAGTCTTTGTGATAAATATGATTTGATCGGTAAGAAAAAGCTATGTGGGAGGCTGTTTTATTTTCTTACAGAACAGTCCCTGGTGCCACAACCTATCAAAGGCCTGCTGTATGCCGAGGCACGCTGCAAAGAAATACTCTCTTTCCTCTAAGGTTATCCTTATTTTCTGTACCACTCTTTGAACTTGTTGGACAGGGAAGTGTTAGTGCCGGAACCAAACTGGAGAGTTGGAATGGTGTTGTTCGTTTCTATGATAGGAAAAATTATGTGTAACAGCAATTTCTCAAATACTTTGGAAATGATGGGCAACAAACTTATTGGCCTAACAACGTAGTACGGAACACTAAGGCTTTTTTTGGAAGCTGTTTCAGTACGTCCTTTGTGATGAGATCTAAATCCTGGTGCCTTTTTAATTTTGAGAATCTTATTATTTACTCTTCAGACTTCTTCAACTGTTATTGGCGATGGTGGAATGGATGTCAGCAACTTATCAGTGTGATGTCAGTTACTACAAGTATATATTTGATACAGAGAGCACAAAATATGTATGATTACATGATATGGTATTAATACAAACCAAATTTACTGGGAAATAAAAAAACGGATTTCTATGTCACTGTAGTGCATTAGAAACGACAGATCCCAGAAGTAAGCGCAATTTGTTCTCTGATAGTTTTATTTTATGTGTTTGTACTCTTATAGTACATTATGATACAAGTGTGCTAAGTTGACCATTATATACAAGGCGATATTGTGTGCGCACGAGCGAAAGCGAGTGCGCCATAAGAAAGCCGCGTATATAATGGTCACAGGCACACGCGTATCATACGACGTTTTTCAACACATTTGCGAGGAAAAAACAAGACTTCATTTACTAAGTTTTTAATTATTAAAACATTTAGTAAAAATACATTTCACTCGATTTTGATGGCAAAGACTTTCGCACGCGTTTTTTGCCTCGTTACGTATGTCCGGCGGAGTAAATAATAGGTTTTCTTCATTTTCTTCACTTGAATCAGGCATTTTCATTAATATTAAACTTCTTAAATAATGCAAACTTCGTCACAGCCGACAATTATTATTTACGAAAAATGGCGCATTGTTTTTTTTTCTTGCCGCGATACCGATGCTCGCGCAAGGCTTACGCGCGAACTAGATTGGCCAAAAGCCAAGATTAAAAATGTAATAATTCGTGTTTAAAACACAAATCACAGAAAATGTTAAACGAGTTTGAGCTATTTTTAGTAATAAATCTGGATTTACCATTTATTAAAATAAATATGTAGATACTGTTATTTTTCGCAAAAATAATGTTTGTTGCTAAAATAAAAGAATTGTATAACCCGACTAAATTATATCGCTTCTTCTTTTTACTAACGACTTGGTACTAGGGTACAAACCTAAATTGGTCGGGTTAATAAACTAAAGGCACTAGTGCAATAATATAATGAAAAAGCACGCGTGTTTAATATCTATGATTATGAGCCAAAAATCGGTGGAATAAAGACGTCGTATGAGCTTAAGTGTGTTGAAAAATTTGTTTGGAACAATATTGTTTAGTTATTAATTTTAATTCGAGTTAACATGTGTTTGAATTTTATTGATTTAATAGATATTTTGTTAATTGTTTATCTTACTTACCCATTAAATGTGTTTTTCATACAGCACCCAGAAAATGTTTCCACAGAAATTCAGTGTCGTGGCATGCTTACTGTCTGCTGTCACGACTTTTACTGAGCGGGGACCTTTTTGGCACACATTGGCGCTTTATGTTTTGTCCGCGAAATCGATGATACAAAACACCCTTTAGCCGAAATTCTACTTTCATCAAGTTCAACAGCAGTTACATTTCGAATTTCCTTAAATGTTTAATCGCGAAATACTATACCATTACTGTGGTTTGTACGGTCGAGTTCTCTGCCGCCTTACTACTTGCACGACAAAAATCGCTTGCACGCACACAAAAAACCGGCCAAGTGCGAGTCGGACTCGCGTACTGAGGGTTCCGTGCCAACTTTAACTGAATCAGGGCGGAATACAACTGCTTCCACTTAGCTGAAATACCACAGTATTTTGTTGTCAGCAAATATAACTTTGTTTTTCATAGTGTTTGTATGAAGAACAAAGTTATGGTTGCGGTTGTTGAAAATGTGCTATATCTCAAAAACTACTAGTTTGATCTCGTTCAAATCAATTTTCGTTGAAAGTTTTTGTATCTACATGAGTTATTTTTGAAGTGAAAACTTCTTTAGCGGCGTTGAGCACTTTTGTGGGATGGGGGAAAAATGTGAAACTCGCGTCAGGACACGTGGGCTGATCGAAAAACCGTAAGACGGTTGGCGAAATTATGGATGTAAGTTGATTTTTCTGAGAGATAAACTTTTTAATGTAGTTTAATATAATATAAATTGTAATGTTTGTGTACGATAGCGCAATAAATAAATATTGTATTCTATAAAAATATATTATTATTATTATTATTGTATTATTATTATTATTGTATTCTATCACAAAAATGATAGTACTTTTATATTGATAATAAGAGAAATTCATTCAAAATTATTCCCTAACTATTCCAAAAAATCAAAAATGCACAACGTTGATATTTTGAAAGAAAAGAAAGAAAATGAATTTATTCGACCCAAAAATGAATAACATTAACAAAAATACATGTACTAGTCTACTTAGGCCGAATGAGGCACCCGCTCAGCATTGGTCGTGGCAGCAGCAGAACTCATACCACGACGCTGATTTTCAGCGAGTGCCTTTGTGGGTACAAAAAAAAAACATAAAATAGCATAAAAACAAAACATTAATCTATCATTCGAATAATCACAAATTGATTTTGACATATTGTATGAACAATTGCAAATTATAATATAAATAATAAAAACATAAATCAAATCAAATAGCATAACAATTAATTTAATTAATAATAATACACCATTATTTCGGGTCACCTTGGTGAGCCTATTGTGAGCTCTGCGATTTTTACTGCGTTCGTGGAACGGAACGTGGCCAAACTCAAGATTCGGAGAAGAAAAAGTAAAGAAAAAAAAAAGTCTCCGTTCTTCTTGGGCTCGGCTCGTCCAGCAGCCATTTTATTTACGAATCCGACAAAGTCCGAGGCTCACCGAAATAAAAATGCCACGTAAAAGATAGTGCCACGGCTGCCACGTACGTAATTTACCAATACAAGATAAGGAAACACGTTGACATTGATGACTTCAGTCTACAAGGAAGGGGAGCCCTGGATAACCCCAAACAATCGCGCAAAATAACCGGACTGTACGAATGACGGCGACGGACACATGGGGTCCTGAAGGAGCTTACGCGGACAAATCATGTAATGATAAGTGTTTTTCGGCGTGAACGGTGACACGTTGCACGGGCTCAACTATGTTTGGGTTTGCGACCCCCTCGCTCGACGCGCATACCCCGTTGGTAAGTGAACGCGTGCTTTTCGTTTTCACGTTGGATTTGTAATAAGTGTTGCTTTAGTTTCATTTTAAACGTTGATTTCACCTTCAGGGCGCGCAACGGCGGGGGCAGCGAGTTCCAGCACCGTGTCGCAGCAAATTTGAAAGAGCCGCGGAAAGTTACTGTGCGGTGTCTTGGGGTCAGAAAGACGCCTACACATTCCCTTCTCCCACGCCCCCTCCCGCCCCGAGCCCATACCAAGTTCTCATGTAAGTAGCTTGGTTTCTGTGTCTTAATGATTTCAAACATCAGGCTTGCTAAGTGGAGTTTTCTGCGAGCCTCCATCCGAAGCATGCTTGCATCACTAATGTATGGGCTGACATGAGTCCGAGGTGGGATGGGATAGCAAAAACGCACGCAGGCATTCTGCACTCGCTGAATCATCTTCGCTGACCTCGCTAGCAGACACGGACCATACACTGTGTCGCAATAATTGAGCTTGGATAGCACGAGTGACTCGCAAAGAGTTTTCCTGATTGCCTCACTCAGATATGGTCTTATTTTGTATAGAAGCCTAAGTCTATAAAAACAGTTTCTCATACATTCTGCTATGTGGCTCTCAAATCTCAGGTTGCTATCAAATAGTAGGCCCAAGTTTCTTGCCCTGTCTACCCTTTCTACTGGTTCTCCATTTATTGTTATATTTATTGAATTGATGTCTAGTTTTGAAATGTTTTTGGGTGTTCCTATAATCAAGAGTTTGGACTTTTTGGGATTGAGTGTGAGACAGTTCTTCTGGCACCACTTGTTTATATTTTCCAGCTCATTATTCACTGTAGTCACTGCACTGCTGCAATGTTTAGGATCAAAAAAGAGGTACAGTTGCAGATCGTCTGCGTAAAGATGGTGGCTACATTGAGTTACACATGTGGTGATATCGGCACTGTACAGGATGTAGAGAATTGGTAACAAGATTGAGCCCTGAGGGACGCCTCTGCTCACCATTTGTGGTGCAGATTGCTCTTTGACTCCGTCCAATCTACATATCTCCACATACTGCTGTCTCTGGCAAAGATAACTGTGAAACCACCTAACAGCTTTGGAATCTAGTCCGTAATAAGTTATCTTCGAGAGTAGCAGGGGAATGCTGATGGAGTCAAATGCCCGTGAAAAATCTAGTAGAAGCAAGAATGTGACATTCCCCTGATCCCGTGCAGACAGCAGGTCATCCACCACTTTTGAGAGCGCAGTTCCTGTTCCATGGCCCTTACGGAATCCAGACTGATGACGAGGTAGCATGTCATTGTCTTCTAGATATTTTGACAGCTGATCGCAGACTATTCTCACCAGTACCTTTGACAAACAGGGCAGTATGCTAATAGGGCGAAGGTCCTGCAATGTTTCTGGTGAAGTGATCTTCAAGTCTTCCGGATATTCAAGTTTTCACTTCTGCCGGCACTCCCGGAGTGCAATTTTTTTAATATTTACACTCTCTTAGATTAGAAGTCATATGGGGGGGGGGGGCGCCCATTTTACCACTTTGGAAGCGTGTATCTTTCAAACGTTAGACTTCAAAAGAAAATGGTTAAAAGAACCTCTTTGTTATCATGTAAAAGACGACGCATGGTGCAAGCGATTTTGGTTCTTGCGGTAGTTACGCGGAGGTGACCTTGAAAGTACATTCTCGCAGATGCCATCCAGTACAATCAACATGGTGTCTCTCTACGTCTCATGCTGTTTCATACTTTAATTAAAGCTTTTCCCAAAAAATAAAACTACTCAGGACACCCGATAGCATACGACACAGGGTTTGATTCCTGACACAGTTGCTTATTAAAAGTGCAACTTAAATTTTATTAAAAATATCCGAGTTAAATAATTAAAAATATTTTATTAAATTTTATTAAAAATATACAATTTCCGTCTATCTCCAGATAAAAACCCTATACCTAATGCTAGCGGTCCCCCGCAACTTCGTCTGCGCATTTTAAGTTTGCTCCCACCCCTCCCGTTGCAGCGTTTTGTAGACTAAAACCTCCGTCGATAAGTAAGCTATTATAAACTTTTTTTTTTCAAATCGATCCAGTAAGGTTCAGACCTGAGATTAGCGCATTCAAACAAACAATCATATCAAGCATAAAAATACGGTCTTTACTTGGATTAAATCGTATAAAACTTAAGGTTTGTAACACAGTTCTGAATCATTTTTGAAACAATCATTGTTATCATGTCCAGGTCCTTCCTTCTTTTTAGTATAGAAATTGTGATATATGAATATCTACTTCTTAAAGTTATGTTCCAACTGGAAATTAGAAGAAGCTTGTTACCGATCTTTAGTTTGCTACACTGCAGTAAATGACAGATGTTCGGGCAAAACATAGTAACTATGTCTTACTCCCCTATGAGGATAGAGGAGTAGACATAGTTCCCTCCCCCTCCCTCGCCCCTGATCTAATAAGCAGCCAGAATACAATTTTCAAGGTTCTAACTTTACAAATTACTGACGTTCATACAAACTTGTAACCCTTGTTGTAAAATTTTGAAAAATCCTTTTTTAGTTGATGCCTACAGTGTATAAGGTATCAATGTGCAAAATTTCAAGTCTCTAGGTCCAGCGGATTGAGCTGTGCGTTGATATATCACCCAGTCAGTTTTTAATTTTATATACAGGGTGTAACAAAATTAACTGCATTCCAGATAGGTGGTCATTCTGTTGCTAAAAAACAACAACTTTTTGTATGGGACTAACATTGAAATCCCAAAATATTTCTTACTTCTCCTTACAAATCAACATCAGCTGATCGTCACTCAATTATGGGAAAGTGAAATATGTTTTTGCGATTACGATGCTGTACCTTAATCACGAACTTCTGACATATTCGTCACGTTAGCGTAGCGAGTTTACGCAGTAAAACGTTAGTCGGCATCACGAAGCACTCTCGTGTCGTGTAGTAAGCTCGATAGCATTGACGAAGATGAAGTCATGCTAACGTAAATATGGCCGTTGAAAGACACGTCCAGAAACAAGTTAAGCGATCTTTTTAGGGTTCCGTAGCCGAATGGCAAAAAACGGAACCCTTATAGTTTCGTCAAGTCTGTCTGTCTGCCTGTCAGTCTGTCTGTCTGTCTGTCTGTCTGTCTGTCTGTCTGTCGTCTGTCTGTCTGTCTGTCAGTCTGTTCGTCCGTATGTCACAGCCATTTTATTCTGTAACTATAAGCATCACACTGTTGAAATTTGGTAGGAATGTGTATTCTGTTAACCGCTTTACGATCCTCATACAAAAAAGGTTCGTGATCGCCAATACAGTTTAACACTATAGAAAATTTTTACGCACAATAAATGTCAGGTATTTGAGCTGACAAATTTAGTTTGTTTTACGTCCAATAGAGGCGCTTTCAGATTCTCATACAAATCATTACGTTACTATACGAATACTTTGACGCAAATTACTCGTGATAGGGGTGTACAGGTCTCATACAAAAGGTTGTTGAATTTTACCATCACAATCAGCCCCAAGAAGGAACGTAGGTAATTCTGACACATTACAACATTTAAGTGGAAGTTAACACTAAATTTCGGTAAACCGGGCGGATCTAATTAGTTTAATGTAGGTTAAACGTGATAATAAACATTTGAATTGTACCATTTTTAGGGTTCCGTAGCCGAATGGCAAAAAACGGAACCCTTATAGTTTCGTCAAATCTGCCTGTCTGACTGTCTGCCTAACTGTCTGTCTGTCTGTCCGTCCGTATGTCACAGTCACTTTATTCTGTAACTATTAGCATCACACTGTTAAAATTTGGTAGCAAGATGTATTCTGAAAACCGCTTTACAATTCTTAAACAAAAAATATTTTTGTTTTAGTTTCATGTATGGGGACATGAAACTTTGTGAACATATCTCGAGAATTAGCGGTCTCTTGGGACACCGATTTCATTTCGGGATAAAAATCGTGGCTCTCGTGGCCCATAATTCATGTGCATGATAAATATCAACGAGCGGGACCGATATTTTTTTTCGTGACGGAAATGTACCTATTTAATATTTTTGCGGGAAATGCTACGAAATTTTACTAATTATGTGGTCTTCTCGGGTTTTATTCTGTGTATGTAATGATAAAAACTGATTTTGTCGGATTCATACCTTGTATACATACTTTTCTATGTTTTACAATCTTCAATCTTCAACCCGGTAGTAAAATTTGAAGCTCTTATGGTACTTTGTCTAATTGGTATTTTATGATGTAAAGTAAGCCTGTAATGTCCCACTGCTGGGCAAAGCCCTTACCTCAAGGATGAGAAGAGCCATACTCCACGACGCAGACTCAGTGAGGGTTGGTGGAGGGTTATTTGCAAGGTCAGCGACTAACCTTGCTGTCAGATGTTATCAAGCCGCTCATAAGGCCTCTGACTAGGCTTAATGACTAATATCAACCGATATCTGCCGGGACCAACGGCTTTTAACGTGCCGAGGCATGGAGATGCTCGTGTTATACGTCACTTACTTGGCAGACCAAGTCACCCATCGAAACACGACCGCTCCCGTAGGTTGCTTCACTTCGGTATCACTACCAAAGCGCTACTACCACTGCGCTACGAGCATCTTATGATGTGTTCATGTAAAACATTTAATGATAAGTATTTATTTTATTATTACTCATGTTTTTACAATAATTTTTAAACTACAAAAATACTCACGACTCAAATGACAATAGGTTAATCCAGATGTAATTTAATCTATACTAATATTATAAAGCTGAAGAGTTTGTTTGTTTGTTTGTTTGTTTTTTTGAACGCGCTAATCTCAAAAACTACTGGCCCGATTTGAAAAATTATTTTTACCTTGGATAGTCCATTTATCGAGGAAGGCTTTAGGCTATATAACATAAAGATACGACTCATAAGACCACAGCAGAAATGAAAAATGTTGCGAAAACGGGAGAAAGATATTCCTTTTGAGAGCTTCCGCTGCATACGCTGCGGAAACCGCTTAAGTTACAAAAAAATCATCTAGACAGGATTGTTCAGCATTAAGAGTTCTATAATAAAGTCCGCGACAGCATATGTCTATCTTTTATGGTTGACTTACTACAACCTTTTTTATGTTAATAAATTTGTAAAAAATAATGCATTATTTTTAGAGGTGTATTATACACACAGGTATTTATTCTTATCAAAATAAATACATTCATCATCACGAGCATTTCATTTGGAACAAAGTTGCCCTTTATATCATTCGATTTCAATGATTATCTTAGGAGCTATCACAGTTTTAACATAACGCCGCACCAAAATAACGTTCGCAGCTTAAGTACAACGTGCGCTTGCACTAATCTATACTAATCTTATAAAGCTGAAGAGTTTGTTTGTTTGAACGCGCTTATCTCAGAAACTGCTAGACCGATTTGAAAAAATATTTTTGTGTTGGATAGCTTATTTATCGAGAAAGGCTTTCGGATATAAAACCAGACGCTGCGACGGGAGGGGAGGGAGCAAACTCAAAACGCGCGGACGAAGTCGCGGGGGACTGCTAGTATGAAATAATTGGGTACTTTATCTTCCATATAAGAACATATATTTTTTTATACGCCATATACGTACCTACGAGAATGTATAGTAGCAGGGGCTCTATTTTGGAATCACTCGCTTGAATATGGCGTGTGATTTTCGTTAGAAAACAAAAGAAAAATCAAACAAAATGAATCAAAGCGCAGACGTGACACTTACTCTAAAATATAGTTATCATTTTTTAAATCACTTCCGTGTCATTAATTCCTCACGCAAAAAGATTTTTGCGAAAATCAGATATTAATCATGAATGTGATATTCATGATTAGTGTCTGATTTTCGATTGAAAATCAGTTTTAAATCATCAGTTCACGCCATCTTGACGCGAGTAATTTAAAAGTAGGGCCCCTGATATTTTGTATTTAGTGAGTAAAACTGTGGTTAAACTATGTACTTATTAGGTGTTTGGTACTAAAAGTGTTATTATTATTAGTTGTTGGGCTCTATTGGTGCCAGCTCGATCAGGTATGATCTATTAAGGTGCCCTTATATTTTAATTTCACTGCTTAGTCCCGTTGAGTCTTTAAATTGTCAGATGTCAGTGGAGCGTGATATCTGCTATCTCATCCGGGTGCCTGATGTGCCGCCCGAGATGGATACTTCTTTTGCTCATAAGCGGCCCGCATGAGCAGAGGATATGCATGGCCGTTTCTTCTTCTGTATTACAGAATCTACATAGAGCGTCTTCGGTCATGTTCATATTGGCCAAAATGTTTGTTCAGTTTGCAATGGCCAGTTAGTATTCTGGTCACTGCACAAGCTTTGTATCTTTCGAACTTTTACGACCGACGACCCGTCTGGTGTAGTGGTCGAGAAATCGCCTACTACGCAGCGGGTGCGGGTTCGATCCCCGCACAATACAAACATTTGTGTACATGAACATGTCTGTTTGTATTGGTCTGGGTGTTTTCTATGTATATCATTTATGTATTTACAAAAAAAAAGTATTTAAGTATTATATCCGTTGTCTGGCACCCATAACACAAGCTTTGAGTAGCTTACTTTGGGGTTAGATGGCGATGTGTGGGAATGTCCAAAGGATATTTATTTAACAGTTCTTTAGCTACTTTGTTGTTGTAACCTCGAATTAGTGCTTTTGAGTGTTCTTGTCCTTGTGTTGAATTCCACGACTCAATAGCCTCTTGCTTTCAGAGGGTGGTTAGAAGCGTAGTGGCGCGTTGTTTCGTGATGCCACAGAATGGTTCTACGCTGATTTGGTTATCGGCTCCTTCTCTAGCAAGTTCATCTGCTACTTCGTTTCCTTTAATCTTTGAATGCTCTGGTACCCATGTAAGTGTGACTTTGTTGGTGTTTCCCAGTTCATTCAATGTCTCAGTGCATGTTTGCACCACTTAAGACATTTATTCGAAGGATTTTAGAGCCAGCAATGCAGCTTGGCTATCTGAGTTGATGTAGATGTGTTGTTTCCGGAGTCTCTTCTTAAGGTTTATCTCTATCTCGGTTTATATTTGTTTATGGCAAAGACCTCGGCTTGGAAGATGGAGGTTTCAGTCCCAATGTTTACACTTACTTTGAGCTTAGGCCTCTCTCCGTAGACCCCACAACCTACATTATTTCCTTTTTTTGGATCATGACATTTGGCCCTCAAGCCTTTTGTCTCTAGAAGGTTTGTTTACGGAGTATAGCTTAGTAAAGTTACATTTCGTATGAATGTCGTCACTAGACATGCTTAGTAGTCTGTTTTCAAGTACTGATTCCTCGAGTCTTATCAGATTTTGAGTAGCCTATCTGACTTTTGTGCGGGAGCAAATTCTATAAGTGCTCTGCTTGGCCACTTTTTGCACATGTAAATGCAGAGGTGTTAGATCCAGCAGAGCGTTCAAAACTGCCCCTGGTGTCGTAGACAGTGCTCCAGTTGCTGTAATGCAGGCAAGCCTTTACAGGCTGCTCAGTTTCTGTATTGTTGACGCTTGGTTGACCTTGCTGTACCAGACGGCAGGTGCATATGTTATTACTGGTCTCACGACCGCAGTGTACAGCCATAGGGCAATTTTGGGTTTTAGTCCCCATCTTGACCCCGCCATTCGACAGCAGCTCCACTGAGCCATTTTGGCTTTTTGAATGATATTATCTAGGTGCAAGTTACAGGTAAGTTTTTGGTCAAACGTTACCCCTAGATACTTTGATTCACTAGAGTAAGGAAGAATTTTACCGTTTAACTTTGGATTCACCCGTTTTTCCAGTTTTCTCTTCCTTGTGAATGGGATTATCACTGTTTTATCTGCATTGATAGATAATTCGTTTTCTCTACACCAATTACTTATGGTGTTGAGAGCGCTTTGCATTAGACTAGAAATTGTGCTGAGGCAGGGACCTCTGATGATCACTACTCTCTACTCTCACTATAATCATCAGCATAGCCTTGGATATCATAGTCTTTGTCTGCCATCTTAACAAGTATTTGGTCTACTGCTAGGGTTCATAGAAGTGGAGACAGTACTCCTCCTTGTGGACATCCTCTCGTGGCTAGGAATTCAAGCTTTGAAGCATTTTTTTTTTTTTTTTTTTTTTTTTTTTTTAAATATTGGACACCAATCACATACATTGCTCTGATTCCAAAGTAAGTAGCCAATGCACTTGTGTTATGGAAATCAGACACAACGGTGGTACCACAACACCCAGACCCGAGACAATATAGAAAAGATCGTTTTCTACATTGACCCGACCGGGAATCGAACCCGGAACCTCACGAGATGGCAACGCTTGGAACCAGCGTGCTAGCCACTCGACCACGGAGGTCGTCAAGCATTGAGGGTAATGTTTGCTACTCGATTTGAGAGCATGTTTTTACCCATCTGGTGGTGCTTTCATCTACCCCTTTTGCCTTTATTCCATTAAGAATGGTTTCTATAATGCACCTTCAACATCTAGAAAAGCACACAGGGCTGTTTGCTAGGAATTTTTGCACCTTGTCGACCAGATCGAGGAGGGCTGTTTCAGTGGATTTTCCCTTTGGGAATGCATGTTGGTTGATACTTAATGGCCTGTCCACTAAGTATTTGGCCCTAATGTGCTGGTCTACAATCCTTTCCATGGCCTTCATCAGGAAGGATGTTAGACTTATGGGTCTGAAGGATTTGGGTTGTGAGTAGTCTCTCTTCCCTGTTTTTGGTATTAAACGTACTTTGACCCAATTCCATGGTTCTGGTATAGTAACTTGCTCTGAAATTTTATACCAGATGTGGCAGAAGCAGGTCATTTCCTTTTTGCAGCAGAGCAGGAAAAATGCCATCTTCTCCCGCTGCTTTAAATGGTTGGAAAATTTTCAAATCTTATCTAATCTGGTTAGGCCTAAAGATATTAGCGGCCTTATTCTAGTCTGAGCATTTTGCCCTGTGAAATTCATCATTCCTTTGGGTGTAGCTTTGTGTGTCGATTTGGTACGAACTCGGAAAGTGTTAAGACCTAAGGAGATCTAGAGTCTCAATCTCAGTGTTCGTAAGTGTGTTATCTGGCTTTTTAAGTAGTCCAAGATATTTATTTGGGGTCTTAGCGAATATTTTGTGAATTCTTGCTCTCCTTTGTGGGTTTGGGCAATTTGTTCACAGAAGCTCTTTTGGCTTTTCTGATTTGTTTGTTATATTCTGTAAGGGCCTTGCCGTACTGGTCCCAACTGCACGTTTTGGCCCGGTTGAATATACGGCGTGTGGTGGTTCTGAGCTTTTCCAGTTTTTTGTTCCACGACACGGGTGATTTGTTTGGCTTTATTTCTCTTTTGGGACAGCTCTGTTCGCAGGCATCTATTATCCCATTGCTGAGCATCTTGACCGCGGCATTAAGAAAATCAGGTGTTTAAATAGTTTTGGGTATGCCCTTTAGATTCTCGCTGAGTATGGTTCTATACTTATCCCAGGAGATGTCTTTTGGATTTCTCACTCTTATGTGTTGAGCATCTACTAACCCGGAAACATCAAAAAGTATATGTCTATGGTTGGACATTGAATTCTCGCTGCTGACGTGACATTTTGTTACACATTTTGACACATTTTTTGTTGCGAATGTTAAGTCTAATACTTCTTGTCTATATTTGTTACGAATGTTGGTGTGTGGCCATTGTTTAGGACATGTAGACAGTTAGTTAGTAGAAAATCGGATAGTAGCTCACCTCTTTTCTTCGTATCCGAGCTCCCCCAGATGGTATAGTGGGCGTGAGCATCGCATCCCACTATCAGCTCCGACTTTTGTCTTCTAGAATAATCCAGGACTTTAGTCAGTTCTTCAGTGAGATCCTGCTTATCACCAGGAAGATATGCCGAGCAGAAAAGTACTTTGGACCTATTCGGCCCTTTGACTACTGCGTATGCGATGACTGTATCTTCGCTGAAAAGTTCTGGAACAGGTAAGAAGTTAATATTTTTTGTTAATTACGATGCAGGCCTTAGGTTTGAGGCCTTTATCGTATACAAGGATCTTACCCGCATGTTCAGACCGGCTACCACGGAATCGGCATTTATTCATGGTTCTTGAATCAGAGCGATGTCCAGGCCACCTTCACAAACGATCTTCCCTACAACCGCAGAGGCTGCAATAGCGTGGTGTAGATTAGCCTGGAGCACCGCCAGCCCCTTTGGGCGTTGAGGTTGGTGGGGATTACTGGCTGTGGGAGCCGCGGCGCCCTTGTGTGCCCCGCCGTCCTCGGTTTGTTCCCCTGCTGTGTCCCCTTCCTCTGGAGGGATGTGCTCCCATAGTGGCCCTCCTATGGAGGGAAAACCGCGTACCTCTTCTCCTATTGGTCCCTGTCGAAGTGAAGGTGGAGGGAGTTGGAGGAGGGATGTTCCGTTAAAAAATGTGCGTCACTCGTTCGTTTGTTTGATCGTTGTAATAATGAGATGTATTAAATCGAATATTTAATATTTTTTTTATCAGGGATAATATTTTAAAAGTTATAAAGATATTGTGTACATCATTGGATTAGCAAAGAAAAACCGGTCGAGTAGACTACTGATGCTATGCGTTAAGATTGACACCATGCACTGACTTCAAATTAGTTTGTTTCTACTATTAGCGTTAATTTAGTATTTTTACTTTTTTAAAGTGTTTGAAATTTTATGAAAAAAATGTTGTCATCGATTTTTTACTGTTTAACTGACAATATATTTGATTGATTAAATTAAAATTAATTTTAATATTACTAAAATCTACTTCTTAGTGTAACAAATACTTTAATAAAAACCACGCGAGATATTCGCGAACAAACATACATGCATAAACATACAGGGCCCTTATTTTTGAATCACTCGCTTGGATTGGATATGGCGTGTGATTTTCGTTAGAAAGCGTACTTAAAATCAACGAGAACCAAGCAAAATATATAAGTAAATACCTTGGACGAATAAACCACTGGACGCGCAACGACGGGCTATTTCGCTTGTGCCCCCTTAGCCACGAAGCGGGCTTTTTGGCATCACTTGCAGATGACGTCTTGTCAGTATGGTGACAGAGCTCAGTGAGAAACATTGTAGAAAAAAATGGGTAAATGT
Source organism: Pyrausta purpuralis (assembly GCA_963924145.1). NCBI lineage: Eukaryota > Metazoa > Arthropoda > Insecta > Lepidoptera > Crambidae > Pyrausta > Pyrausta purpuralis. The sequence continues at coordinate 21,482,240 of OZ001656.1, forward strand.
GCCATATTTTTGTGTAAAAATTATAGCGGCCACACAAAACATATTTCTTTTCATCCGTGACTAACTTTTTATCCCAATAAAGCTGTTATTTTTCTTGAAAAAAAAGTGAAATGTGTTTTCCAAGAGAAATGTTACATTGCCATTGAAAAAGTAGTGGTCAGTTACTACAAAATCAACAAGATAACGTATACTTAATACGGTATGATTGTCGTATGTTCATCATTCGTTCCCTTGTAACTTTAGTATTAATTGTGCTTGACAATTGTCGATAAATCATATCGATAAGCATACTACTATTAAATTATTAAAATGAATATTTTTAAAATAAAATAATAAATCTTTAAAATGTTTCACTCGAGAGCAGATAAAGATAATCTTAAAATACAAGTTTGCTTTAAAATTTTAAACTTTATGTTTTATGACTATAAATCCTAAAAATATAATTTTAGATTTCCTGTGGATCCATTAAGGAAAATAAAGTGGGTCGAAAGAAGACAAAATGGATCCCCACAAAACATCACCGAATATGTGGTATCCATTTAACACCAACGCAAAAATCTACTGCTTAATTATCCCATAGAAGGATTTAAATAATGCTGGGCTGTATGTACGGACAACAGTACGTCAAGGTAAACACTGCGGTATCTTATACAATTGTAAAAAGGGCTATTTGCAACAAAAGTGGATAACCTGATGTGCTGTCGACTGTACTTATGGGTGGTTTCAAAATGTCTTAGGAAATTCTAGATAGGGTTACTTGCCAGATCGTTCATATAAAGGTTCTATGTTTCAGTTGTTCATTCGATGGTTTGTGCATTAAACATTTCCATAATGTAATTAATTGTTTTGGTGATAAAAAATATTATGACTTTTTACAAAAGGTTCGATTATTCATTCGTTCCACACATATCGATAAAAAAATATCGACACTTTCATTCACTAAATGTCAAAAATTAACACGACAAGCTCCCCCCGCCCCGCAGAAATTGGCTAATGATGTTTTCATACATTCGCTCTTGCGTTTTATATCCAGTGGTTAATTCATCTAAGGTAAATAGTCACAAAATTAAGTTATATTTATTTTAATTACTTCTGTGTGGAATCAATCTATTTTATTCGTTTGTGTTTAACTCGAAATTAAGACATTAATCAATGCGTATGACACGCCATTTTGAAGCGAGTGATTCGACCATTAATATTAAATATAATTAATATAAAATCGACTCATAATAGAATAGTCAATGCCAGTTAGTTATCCGACACCTGTATGCAAACGGAACCCTTATAGTTTCGTCAAGTCTGTCTGTCTGTCTGTCCGTCCGCATGTCACAGCCACTTTATTCTAAAACTAACTATCTACTAGTATTACACAGTTAAAACTTAGTAAAGGGTGCTCCCAGACATAAAAATAAAACAAAAAAAAATGTTTTATGCGGATTGGGTGTTAATATATAGGTCTTTTAAAATGACATCGAGGTTCTTAAAAGGATTTTCTCTAAAATCCTAACGTTTTAGAGATAAACGCTTGCAAAGTGGTAAAATGGCGTTTTGTTGGACTCTTACACCATCTCTGTGATTCGACTTTGGAATTCTCTCCCCAATGAAATCAGAATGTCCCCCAATAAATTTACTTTTAAAAAGTCTCTCCGCACTCACTATCTTAACCTTGGCTCTTATCAAAATTAACAACCATTTTCTTTTATTTGTGTTTTTGGATGTCGTCAATTTTAAATATTTTGAAAATTTTATCTTGTTTGCCTTTGGAAAAGGGTATATCTTTGTAGGTGTTATATATAAATATTGCGGTTCAGATTTTCCAGCTATCAAAACTAGCATGCAAATATTTTACAATCTTATTAAATTATTAACTACGAATTATAATATTATCATTACAATGTCTCCATTATATTATTATTTAAGTCACAAGTTTTCTACATTAATTATATAAAAATTACATTGCAATTAAATTAATAGCATTTTAATAAAAAGTCAATTTAAAATTATATTTAGAATACCTACGTCATATTTAGAAATTCATCCACCTTAAAAAGCATTGTTCTTTTATGTTCATTACCTTTATCATTCATAAATTTTATATTTATTAAGTACATGTTTTCTATGTATGTTTATTAGTCTTTTGCTTATGTATCCTATTAAATATTTGTGTAATATTAGTATGTATGTTTATGTTAGTGCATTTTACTTCTTTTTTTACCATTCTTCTCACATATTATTAATACCCCGCCACTGATTAGCATTGTGTCCGCCAATGGTACAACTTACAGTGAAAATTTTTTAAATAAATAAATAAAATGAGAGTCCCTCTCATCTAACTGTTAAACTAATCGAGTGTAAATTCAGGAAAATAAGTTTCAAGACTTTCAAGGAAAATGAGTTTAAACGAGATCGAGCTAGTAGTTTATGAGATACAGCACATTTTCGATCACCGCAGACATAACTTTGTTATTCATACAAGTTCCTTTTAAAACAAAGTTATATTTGATGTAAACAAAATATTGTGGTATTTTGGCTAAGTGGAAGTAAGTGGATCTCTTATTCAGTTAAAGTTGGCATGAAACCCTCAGTGCGCGAGCCAGACTCGCACATGGCCGCTTTTCTTCGATAATTCCAAGCAAATTTCGTTGAAAAGTGCTTAAGCGCCAAAAACCTTTATCTTACGTTGCTTACAATAGTATATCTATCTATTTATATTATGAACGACCAAAGAATTAATCTCTAAGCTTCAGGAGAGATTGTGAATATGTGGTTGGTTCGTTTACATAGCAGAGGTGATACTTCCAAAGAAAAAAATATTGTTTAGGGCATCTTACGTTCGTACATTTGTGTCCACAAACGACGTTATTCAGCAGAGATTTTACTGAACAAAATATAATTGTACATCAGCGCTTTCATAAAAAAAACATGGCTTTACTCGTATTATTACCATGATAGGCACCGGTCACAACCACAACATATTTTTTCATAGCTGTATAGAGTTTCTTGTAGGTACCTAAAAAATAAATTCACTTGGAATATCAGAACGTAGTCCTTAAAATGAATTTAATTCTGTAATAAAGTAAAACTTCGTAGAAAAAAGGCATCATTCATATTTGATTTTCTGTAATAGGCAATACATCTGAGTCTATATACATATTCAGTTTGATTTATGAGGCACACAGGTGGTTTACGTACATATAAGTACTTACAATAAAATGATTCTGTAAGGGGTCCTTGTCTTCTGCTGTAAGTACGGAAACCTTAAACTTGTGTGTTCTTTGGCCTAGTTAAAGCTTCAATATACAATAGAATAGCTTTTCACAGATATATAGGTATAGTCTCGGGTTTGGGTGTTATGGAACCACCGTTTTTTTTGAATTCCATAACACAAGTGCATTGACTACTTACTTTGGCATTAGAGCAATGTATATGATGGGTGTCCTATTATTGATTTATTACGCTAATTAAAGTTTCTTAATGATCTAATGTAAGTTAAATTTATGCGAATAGCTCTGTCTGTGTATCTATCATTTCAGGGGCTACCCGGATTCTTAACGCGCACACTAGCGCCACTTTAGTAGAAAAATCATAACTCGTTAAATAAAAGACCAATCAAAAACCTGGTAAACACGATTGTAGTACAGGTAGTTTAGTTTATGAATACGTTTATTTTTTTTTCTAAAGTAGCTATCTTATAGTTATCGTTAGGATTTATTTATACTTTGGCTATTTGATGCTTTTGTGGGGGAGAAATAAATATGAATTTGTAATAGAGTAATTTATGTTCAGTCATATTATCATAATTATGTTATTATAACATAACTTGTTTTCATTACATTAGAATAGAGACAGAAACTTCTGGATAAATCAAATTAACTTACTCATATCTTACCCTCTTAATTTATAAATAAGTGATTGAAATATTTGATTAAACCTCAAAGTGTTGCTGTAATAAGGAAATAAAAAATATATAATAAATATTGCGTTTATGTACGTTCACGCTTGTTATAGTTCCATTTATTTCAATTTATTGTTATTCCAAAAATACAAAAACAATATCAAAATAAACTCATATAATTTTGCACGTGATGACATACATATAAATTTAAAAGTTATTGAAATATTAGTGTCACTATACAGATTTAAGCATTGTTGTTTACTATTATCGGAACACAAAGAAGCCTCATAAGCTCAACTGAATAACACATGGGAAATTAACAGATGCCAGTTTTTATCACCAACACATTATTTCATTAGTCCTTCAAACCTGTAAATAACAATGCCACAAATTTTAATTGTGCCCTACGCTGATGTGTTTTAAGTAAAACTTACCAATAATTATAAGCTTACTGGTGTTTCAGAACGGTTCCCTAATTATACGATAAAGTATCAAAGCTTTAAAGTTTAATGTACCATTTTACAATATTCTGTGACTATGAACAATAAACTAAACAATTAGTAAAATATATTCATTAACACTTCATTGAACTATTTTTGGATATTTGTTAAGTAGCAATTAGCGAAATATACAAAAAAAAACTCATTTTCTACTAAAAACAGTTTAACATTGAAGCTACATAACATAAATGTGACTAACTGTACCAGTTATTTATAGAGTTACTAAACATAAAAAGTTCTTATAATAAACTTTATTGCAAATAAAGTGTAGACAGTTCACATACTCTGTCTATAAAAAATAAGCGTCATAGTTGTAAAATGAAGTAATTTCGCGCAGTAACCGGCGGTAAAAGTTATGTAACTGTACAGAACCGCGTTTATCTCGGCGAAGTAGACTAATGTCGGGGCTGTCATAACCTTCAGGCGCAAGTGGTCTACCACAAACTAATAGGAGTCTGGTAAGCGCTTCTACGGGTGCGATCCACTAGACGCTTGTAACAACTACGCTCACGGCAAACCGTTTTCCCATTCTACCTGGTTTGCAGCGTTGCCATTTTAGGGCTTACCTTTTACCTTTAGGGCTTTGGCTTGAACGGGTTATCGTAGGCTTTACGAAAGCGTAATTCGTGACATAATCAATTTCGCGGTCACGAATAACGTTGACGAAGTGGAACGCCATAATTAGTGTTTAGGGTACTGCGCACATCTAGTGGAACACACTGAAGGACGACATTTTTTCAAGTTTAAGACCATTTGAATCTGCACCTCACTTATATACTCACCTAAGTTGCAAATTCCAAGATGATTGAACAAGCAACACTTTTAATTATATTTTTAATAATTTTCTTTTCATTTTTAGAAGACTTACAGTAAGAACAAGATTTCTTCAAACTATAAATAATAAAAGATAATAAGAAATGCAACCTATTTTACGCAAACAATTTCTTTTTGGAGTCGGTACTGTGATAGTTGATGCTTGATGGTCAAAGTGATGGCACCGACTCCAAAAAGTTTTTTTGTTTTTTGCGTAAAATAGGTTCCTTTCCTTTCAATAGTCAAGAGTTTATTTTAGACTTTTTAGTGCATTTTGGTTTTGAAGTCGGTTTTTACTTTTTTTTCAAGTTTATTTTATATCTTCATTTTTAGTGATTACGTAAGAGGAGGGAGGAGGGGGGGAGTAGCACCTTATGATTCTATTTTTTAAAAAGCTTCAAATTACCTATCATAAATTACGTCATTATAATTACTGAACTCTTAAGCGTTACGGAGTTCCACCATCAGCTCAGCCCCACAAGATATTGACTATCAGACGTAACAACACGTCAACATTAAAATTCTAGTAAAGATACATGATCTTCATCATAATCATTATCAGCCAAAGAACGACCACTGCTGAACATAGGCCTCCGCCACGGCTTATCACAGCGACCGATCACTAGCAGTCTGCATCCAGTTTGATCCTGCGATCTTTATAAGGTCGTCTGTCCATCTTGTTGGTGGATGTCCCACGCTGCGTGTCTGGTCGAAGGGTCTCCAATCTAGAACTTACCTGCCCCAACGGCCATCAATTCTTCGCGCTATGTGCCCTGCCCATTGCCACTTGAGCTTACTGAAACATTATACGTGCCTTTAAAATTTGAGGGTTTCCCTCGATTACACCAAGATCCCATTATCAGATGCCAAATTAGAAAAAAATGGACAACTAGAAGTTATATCCCCTAAGTTGACGAAAAAAAATTTCGAATCGGTCGACAAAAGACTGAGATATGAGGTAACATAGATACAAAAAAACCATACAGTAGAATTGATAACTTTCTACTTTTTTGAAGTCGGTTAAAATGAAACCCATTTACATATCTCCACTGGTAGGCTGTAAGTATAAAAGTAAAGCGCTAGCAAATTCTGAAGCGTTGGCTGTTCGATATAAAACAATTACGTTCAACGAAAGTCACTAAATGAATTGCCCTAAAGGCAGGTCATGAAGTCACCGAAGTATGATTATAAAGTTGTTACTATTTTTTTCTAACAATATTTCAGCGTTAGCAGCAGCTGGGTTTGATATAATATGAATTGTAACCACTGCTGAGTATTGCAGTTTCCATTATATACTTCCTTATGTATCATACACGTGAATTATTTCATATTTTCTGGTCCGGCGGTCTGAGTCCCTCGTGCATGTCAGAGAGAGTGATGGTGATGCCATACTCGAAATACGAATTTCTGTAGTAGGGCTGCAAGCATGGGGCCCTAACGCAAACTGTTATTTATTTTCTCGTCGACAGAACTGCGCGCGTGACGAATGAAAATTCACCCAGTTGGTATACCCATTTATGGTTATACTTAAGGAAGAAAATGAAGATGTATGTTGCTCTGGCATATCAATTTTTCAATACTGTGCTCTCGTGTTGTGCGGGGAAAGGGCACAAATCGTATAAATACTAACTTGAGTTGTTTTGCACAATGATTGAGCCTGTACAAGAAAACTTTTTCTTGTACATAGGGTATGTTCCATCATGCCGTGTTGGACTGCTAGATGGCCCTATAGCATTTCATACAATTTTACTTGCCTTAATTGTATGCAAAATGCATTATGTCTCTAGACAGTTGTAAATGGGATTTAAAATACGACCTCCGTGGCGTAGTGGCTAAGCACGCTTGGTTTCAAGGCGTCGCCGCTCCCAGGTTCCGAGTTCGATTCCCGGTCGGATCAATGTTGAAATCAAAATTTACGATATTGTCTTGGGTCTGGGTGTTGTGGTACCACAGGAATTTCATAACACAAGTGCATAAGACTCCAGCGGAATGGGTCACTTTCTCCCCTTGCATAAAATTCAACTATTTTTATTTTTGGACACCAGTCACATACATTTCTCTGATCCCAAAGTACTACTTACTTTATAAAACACACGATTAGAAGGACAGTAACGGTACGGAAGACAACAGAGTACATAAAACGCGGACGATATCAAATATTTCAAATCATTGTTAAAGATATCGATCGATTTTTTCTCACGGACAATAATAATAATAAAAGAACGCAACCTTAACCTTAGGTGGAATTGTGTAAAGCAATCGTATTCATTTGTCAGTTCAAAACGTACGATATGATCTGTCAAACCTTTTGTTCTTTGCCATTTGACAGAGCATACTGTACGTTTTTAACTGTCAAATGAATACAATTGCTTTACACAATCGCAACCCTGGTCACCAAAACTACCACAGGTTATGTCGAATTTCAGGTTCTATATTGTCTCATGAGATAGCGCTATGAGTGACAGCTAAAGGTGGGAGTGAGTAAGAAGATTAATGAACAACAAATATGCGGCAAGCCGCCCCCGCCTGCCTAATAATCTGTGCAATAATCGATCAAACTAAAAAAAAATATCGTCAAAGACAAACAAAGTGTGTATGTGTAATACTATGTATGGCGAGCAACCGAACATTATATTGTTAGATTTTAAATTGTTAAAAATAAGACCAATTGTATTTTTTTAAATCAGTGACCATAATAAACACGTTTTTTATGTTTAGCTAATCTTAAAAACATGGATAGCTTGTTAATATAATAATATGATGTGACTCAATTATCTTTCACTCCATGTCTGATCGTAGCAATAAAAACTAAATTACTCTTCCACCCTAGGGATGGAAAAGTTGTTTTCCACCCGTCTATCTTTTTATGAAAATTCGATTTTCCGAACAGAAGAGATGAAAAAATATAATAATAAGAGCTCGTATGTATAGTATCCTTGTAAAAATCTTGCCTGCACGAATCTATAGTTTGTTGCCTTTTTGCTCGAGGAAAATTTTAAGAAGTAAAATGTGGTTGTTTTTAACTCATTAATTTGAGAATGCTGTTCTATCTCAGCCACATATTTTAATATAATTACTTACTCATAAAGATGAAATAAGAAAAATTTGTGCACGGGCGGGACTTGAACCAGCAACCTTTTGGCTGACTGGGCCAAACGCTCTTACCAATTGAGCTAACACGCCGTCAGTCCGACCCTACGCAACTTATGGTCTCTTATGGATACGTCATTGCGTGACGCTTAGCGCCATCTAGCCGTCTGTTTATAACACAGTGGGCCCAAGCAGTTTTTCTTTACAGAATAAATTCAACTTGAAAATTGATTCGCTTCTAGTGGTTTAGAATGTTTAGTCCCGCCCGTGCGCAAATTTTTGTTTTCTTATTTCATCTTCATGAATATAAGATATGACAATGTGAGTGTTAAAAACATTCTAAACCATAATTACATACTTTTATATTTACATCAATGGTACGGTATGTTCTGAGTTAAAGGAGTTAACCATACTTATCAAATTCAACAGATCTTAAAAAGGTATCTTCCATTTACTTATTCAAATTATGATTGCATATGACGCCACATATATCCTTCTTCCAAATATTGTATCTAGATACTAAGTTATAAGCAAAATTATTACAATTTAATATATTATAAAATTAATAAAATAGTCATTCTATTAACAAGAATGCGTCGAGCAAACTTTCATCGTGTCACATTAAAATGTTTGAAGGGAATTGCGAAGGCTTTAGTTGGTAAACCTGGGCGCTGAAAGAGTTCCATACTGACCCGCTGCCATCCTCCGGCAGCAGATACTCGTAACATTTTCTCCTGGGAAAAAAATACTAAGCCAAAATGCATACAACGTATTCTTATGTTAGTAATTTTTAAACTTAAGGCATCGTACTCGAATATGCCATGAGTTCGTTTCTATAGGCCCAGATAATGATAGGTTAAAATGTGAGGCATATTTTTTATTACTCAGAGAATCTTCATATCAATTGACAGCTAAAGGACGTCATTTTCAGCTGCCTCGGTGGCGCAGAGGTCGCAATTTAAAGCGACAGCTGCGCCTGAGGTCCTGGGTTCGATTCCCGAGCCGGGACAAAAATTCTATTAACAAGAATGCGTCGAGCGAACTTTCATCGTATTACATTAAAATGTTTGAAGGGAATTGCGAAGGCTTTAGTTGGTAAACCTGGGTGCTGAAAGAGTTCCATACTGACCCGCTCCATAGAGTGTGCACTTGTACACTATAATATGTGCCAAGCAGTCAGTTATTCGTTGTGACTGGCCACCGTAGTCGAAATAGGCTATTGGAACTATTTTTTTTTTCATGGCCATGCCGTGACTGTACCTGGAACGTGTCAGACATGAAAAGAACACGCTACGCTCCACCTTGCCCACTATAATACCCATCAACATAAAAAAGTCATAAAAGACATTTATTTAAGCAAAGGCCCATTGAGGATACCTTTACACGTCCCAATATAAACCCTACCACAGCTTCGGGACATTTTTGGGCTAGTGATGAGAAAAAGTTGCCCAACAAACTCAGTCACACACCCACACAAAGCATGTAATACCCATACGAGGGTCAAACTGAAAGTTCTTAGAACTGGCCACTTATAAACAATATAATAAAAAAAAAATCTAAAATTTGAAAATAGAACTCATTGCTAATATTACTGAGTATATATTTCATTCATTTGTCATTTGTTTTACGATTTGGCGGCAAATTGAAAATTGTCTGTGTCACGTCAACAGGAATTTAACACGAGAAAATTTTCGTACAATGATTTTTTATGACTTTCGATGTCATTTAAGTCAACAAGAAAGTTATGATAGACTACGATTGGCCTTTCACGATGAAGCCCCATCTCGTGCGACTGGTTACAACTGGTTTAATGAGTTAAAACGTGGTCGCACTAATCTCACTGATGATGTACGTGAGGGACGGTCTTCTACGGCGACGACTGAAAATAACATCTGTGTTGTGCGGCGTATGATAGAGACTGACAAAGGAGTGACCTATCAGCAGATTCGGACAAGCTTAGGCATCGGTATGAGTCAAGTGCACAAAAGCCTCCACGACCATTTAGCGGTCAGGAAGCTTTGCGCCCGGTGGATACCTCATAATTTGACTAAGGCTCAAAAACTCCATCGTGTGGATTGGTGCCGTAAAATGATTGAAAGATTTAACGGAGGTGACTCAAATGCTGTGTTCGACATACTAACAGGTGACGAAAGCTGGATTTACTGTTATGATCCTGAAACCAAAAGACAATCTGCTCAGTGGGTGTTTCCTTTCGAGGAGTTGCCAACTAAAGTGAAGAGAGATCGAAGTGCGGGAAAAAAAATGGTGGCCTCGTTCTTTGGAAGGATAGGTCATTTCGCAACAATTGTGTTAGAGGATCAAAAAACAGTTTCTGCAGAATGGTACACTACCAATTGTTTGCCACTTGTCTTGGAAAAAGTTCGAGAGAAACGACCTCGCAGTAGGATCCTCCTTCACCACGACAACGCCTCGTCGCACACCGCCAAGCGAACGATCGACTATTTGGCGACATCAAACGTTGAATTACTGGGTCACCCGCCGTATAGCCCCGACCTCGCGCCTTGTGATTTTTATTTATTTCCAAAAATTAAAGAAAAACTTAAAGGAAAGCGGTTTATGAATGCTGAAGAAGCGGTGGCTGCGTATCGCGATGCCATTGAAGAGACCCCTAAGGACGAGTGGGCAAAGTGCTTTTCCCAGTGGTTCCATCGCATGCAGCGGTGTATTGACGTCAATGGACAATATTTTGAAAAGATATAATAAAACTAATAACTGGCTAATGTAATCAGTTTTTGATTTTCTAAGAACTTTCAGTTTGACCCTCGTATGATAGCCGTATGTAATATGTTATTTGCTGGTAGTGAGCGAACAAACCACGATTCGGTTGACATTTTGTTGGTAAGGTTACCAAAGGCTCTGACCCAGAAGTGTCGCGATCAGTCCTACTGTATCGCAGGACAATAAATGTTCAGACTGACACCGCGGCCCCATTTCTACAGCAGGGCGTCGTACACCATCCATCGTCGTACCATGGTACGGTGCCGCCACCAGCACACGGTGCGACGACGTACCGTAGCACGGTGCGGTGTCGTACCGTGCTACGGCGCGACGCTAAACCGTGCCATGGCGTGGCGCTGGACTGTGCGGTATGGTATTGTATGGAGCTTGGAGCCTACCGCCCGAAGAATTGCATCTACCTAACCAGCTACATAATTATGATACATATACATACACATATACAAAAAAAGGGAAAAAAGAAAACATTAATGAAACAACAATATAAATATAAATATTTGACATCACATACATTGCTCTGATCCCAAGATAAGTAGCTAAAGCACTTGTGTTATGGAAATCAGAAACGACGGTGGTACCACAATACCCAGACCCGAGACAATACAGAAAATATCGTTTTCTACATTGACCCGACCGGGAACCGAACCCAGAACCTCACGAGATGGCGATCGCTTGAAACCAGCGTGCTAGCCACTGGACCACGGAGGTCGTCAACAATAATATATAAATAAAACAAAAAGAGATAAAAATACCAGATAGACCACCAGGATTTGAACTCGGGACTTTATGTACACCACCAGGATTTGACCTCGGGACTTTATTACCCACCGAGCAATCATAGCTTTGACAGTGACGGTGAAATTTATTTCTGCATTGGTCTTTAACAGGATGGGAAGAACGCATTTATAACGGTCATCATACGTGATTACAACCCCGTATGCTCACTGGCTTAGGAACGTATCGTGTCATGCACAGAGCGTGTCAGCAGCACCGGCAAAATAACGCGCCGTGCATAACACGCAGCGTTGTTGGTCGACGGAACGGTCTAGTAAAGAAGGTGTCATCATTTTCAATACAAATAATATTTTTTTGCCTGACATGTTCCTAGCACTGTCATGGTTAATTACGGTGTACTGGGTAAAGCCTTTTCAACTTCAAATGTCCAGCAATCAAATCAAAATATCTAATTACTAGCGGTCCCCCGCGACTTCGTCCGCGCGTTTCGAGTTTGCTCCCTCCCCTCCCGTCGCAGCGTGATGTTTTATTTCCTAAAGCCTTTCTCAATAAATAAGCTATCTAACACAGAAATATTTTTTCAGATCGGTTCAGCAGTTCCTGAGATAAGCGCGTTCAAACCAACACACTCTTCAGCTTTATAATATAATTAGCGTAAGCGCACGTTGTACTTAAGCTGCGAACATTATTTTGGTGCGGAGTTATGTTAAAACTGTGATAGCTCCTAAGATATTTATTGGAATCAAATAATATACAGGGCAACTTTGTTCTAAATGAAATGCTCGTGATGATGAATGTATTTATTTTGATAGGAATAAATACCTGTGTGTATAATACACCTCTAAAAATGATGCATTATTTTTTTACAAATTTATTAACATAAAAAAGGTTGTAGTAAGTCAACCATAAAAGAAAGACTTATGCTGTTGCGGACTTTATTATAGAACTCTTAATGCTGAACAATCTTGTCATACATGATTTTTGTGTAACTTTAGAGGTTTCCGCAGCGTACGCAGCGGAAGCTCTCAAAAGGAATATCTTTCTCCCGTTTTCGCAACATTTTTCATTGCTGCTGTGGTCTTGTGAGTCGTATCTTTATGTTATATAAAAATAATTTTTCAAATCGGGCCAGTAGTTTTTGAGATTAGCGCGTTCAAACAAACAAACAAACAAACTCTTCAGCTTTATAATATTAGTATAGATTTGTGAGCGAAAAACGAAACATGTGAGCGTGTTATTAAATAGCTATTTAACGTTATTAATAACACATTTGCTGACTGAATTATTCAGGTCAATAAACTTCAGACGAAACTCAGTCATCTGACTAACTATTATTTACTTCGTGTTTATTTAAAATATAAACTGCATAAGAGTATTTCTTGGTAGCTATGGGGATAATTAGAACTGTGGTATTTTATTCTTGTTATCATTTATTTTGCTTAAGTACTAGTAAGTCATTAATATTAACGAGTAAAATAATACAAAAAAATACAAATCGAAATGGTATAGTGGATAGTGTATAGTGGTACGGGTTCAATTTTAAAGAAAACCTCCAAATGTATGTATGTACGCTGTTTGGCACACCACTACTAAAGGTTTTTTTTTTAACTCAAAATACCTTTAAAAAACTATCAAATATTTTGTATGGCAGATATAAAATCTTCAAAAACTTATAGTGTCATATCAACCAAAAAACTTACCATACCAAGTTTGGGCTCCCGTGGTACAATTAGCTGATAGTTTGTTTGTACAAAATACCACAAATGATACTTAATATCCTCATTTCCAACCTCAAGTAGCATTTTACAACAATTTCGAGAAATAATAATTTATTTTTGTAAATTATTAACAGGAAACAAAATCCTACAATGTAAACGTATCATTTAGGTATTATCTTTCTTTGATATTTAAGTCTACGACCCTAAGACTTATTTTATTTAACTTCAATTGGGAATTTGTCATTTTTTAACCGACTTCAAAAAAGGAGGAGGTTATCAATTCGACTGTATGTTTTTTTTTGTATGTATGTTACCTAATATCTCAGTCGTTTGTCGACCGAATCGAAAAAATTTTTCACCTACTTAGAGGGTGTACTGTCTAGTTGGTCCCATTTTTTCCATTTTGGGATGTGATGATGGGATCTTGGTGTAATCGAGGGAAACCCTCAAATTTTAAAGGCACGTATAGTGTTTCCTTACTAGAATCTTAATGTTGACGTGTTGTTACGTCTGATAGTCAACATCTTGTGCGGCTGAGCTGATGGTGGAACTCCTTAACGATTAGGAGTTCAGTAATTATAATAACGGAACTTATGATAGGTAATTTGAAGCTTCTTAAAAAATAAAATCATAAGGCCATCACTTTGACCTGACCATCAAGCATCAACTATCACAGCACCGACTCCAAAAAGAAATTGTTTTCCTAAAACGGATTCCTTTCCTTTCAATGGTGAAGAGTGTTTTAAGACTTTTTAGTGTATTTTAGTTATGAAGTCGGTGTTTTAATTTTTTATAGAGTTAATTTTATTAATTTTTTTTTTTACATCTGTAACAATCGCTTAAATTTTAAGTATGTTATCCCATGCTTTTCGTTCTTTATTTTGTAAATATCTGGATATCTAGAAAGACGGTGAGTGAAGCTTTTAGATCGTGCTTATTCAAATACACTAACCCTACATAATTTTTACGTGCGCAAAACTCGCCACTCATCTTTTAAAGAATCCACATAAGAATGTACCTAACTGTGATTGCAAAAATAATCCTTTATTGTCCCTGTATACTAACATAGAATTTGACATTAATACGAAAACAATGGATAAGTACCATTAAATTATAGTACTTCTATGATAAGTACTGATCTATGATCGGGACCGGCACAAACCTCCGGCCCTTAAAATATAGAAATATTTTTTATTTATTTATACTTTATTGCATAATCAAATTTTTGACAAAAGGTGGCCTTGTAAATTTAGCGCCATTTGGCATTCTCTTCTAGTCATACCTTTGGACTAAGCAGAAATGCTTGTAGTGCAGTGCGACAAAATAAAAAGAAAACGAATTACTATTACAAAAAAAAGGAATATTTTCCACATACAAAAAAATACATACAAATCATTGGTGAGACTTGAACTATCACTAGGTGCTGCAAATTTTAAATTGTGAATTTTTCGTCAGCAAACTGCCATTCATGTGTATAACTTTCGTCAGCAAATTGAAATCCCTTTCGTCTTGTCAACAGATGAGTGCAACTGACGGCGAGCGGCTGACAATCATTCCAGCTTCACCACAAGTAGCCGAGGGTCAGTACACGTGTGAGGTGTCTGCTGACGCGCCTTCCTTCCTCACTGCTCAAGTGCACACGCACATGTATGTTGTAGGTGAGTTATGATTTGTTTAATGACAATCAACACTGGTGTGATAACCTTTATTACTGCATATCATCCCGTAGCAAATCAGCTACTTGAAAAAATACTTTTCGCAAAATAAAAATTAAGCTTCTGCTACTGATGATCTTGCCTCCTGCTTAAATTATAACGTGATTTAAGCCATGCACTTTGCAAAATTAGTGCGGAATGGAGAAAGGGAATTTCAGAGGCAAAAACGATTATTGATTTCAATTTCCCATTCTACAAAAGCTTGTCACTTATCACACGAAAGTTGGTGACGCGTGTAATTGCCCTCTCTCTTTTATCTTTACAGCTAGTAGCAAAACTAGTAAATCATAGTAAATGCCTATAAATAAACTATACGACAGATTACTCAAAACTCATACGTACCACACACACTTGGAGATGTAGATACGTCAGACACAAAGTCGATTTCGTGAACCCTCTTTCGCTGTCTTATCGATTAAAAAAGGCGAAACATCGAAGGTTTAAATTCATCGTACATTCTATAAATCATATATTTTAGAGTAACTTTGACATGATTTTTTGTAATCGGAAAAGACTCATGACAGGATTCGATATAAATACCCATAAAGTAGTTTGTTCAGGATCAGATACTGAATAGATTTCGATTTTTTTATGATATTACCTACCTATCATTAAAAGTTTTGGTTACAAAAATAATTAAAATGCCATATTTTGCAGGCACCTTTTTTAGTCAAAGTGTAAGTTAATATTAGCGAAATAGAGCATTTAAAAAGAATAGACCGCCATATTGGATTTAGAACATTGCATATCCAACCATGCATTGTCATCTAAACTAAGAGTATATACAAAATTTTAGCCGGACAACACACGGTACATTGCAATTTAAATAAAAGCGTGTAATTATGTATAATATTAATAAATAAAATAAAATATGATTAATTTGTTGTGAGAGGTACCTGCCTTTTAGCCGTCATCGTAGCCTTGGTAGATTGAAGTTAGTCCACACTGTTTATCCGTAAATATTAGTATTACTACTTGTACAAATAAATTATACAAAAGTTCCATAAGAAAATACATGAACATTATTTTGGGTATGTATTTTTACAGGAGTCTGAGGAAGTACGTCCTTCATGTTCCATATTGTGAAACAAAATTCATGGCAATAATATTTCCAATGTACGAGTATTCTCTATGTGCGAAATCGGTGGTGGGGGAACCTAAATCGATGGCATCGCTTGCAGTGACAAAAAAAAACAACGCGACTTTGGGAGACATCTGTCAGCATTTCTTAAGCAATTTTAATACAAAATTTACTTATCCGAAAAAAAAACAAGAAAAAATTAAACTAAGACATGCAACATAAAAAAAATAACTTAATATCTACCTATTCAAAAACGAAACCATTTCCTTGCGGCAACTTATTCGTGCATTATATTTAATTAATATGTGATAATTACCCTATACATTAACGTAATTGAATAACATAATTCGATAATACACGATTGAAAACGTTGAAATAATTTGGTTTAATTTCTTTTCGTAATGACAGCTAGCCATTAGTCATTTCAACGTCCCCAATACTTTACTTTAGTATTTTACACTGTCGTCACGCAGTCCCAATAGTCAATATGCGTTTTCGATATAATGCGACTCCACGCCACCGTGATGCCCTTTTTTATTACAACTTCTTTTTTTTCAATCATAATATTGATATTATTATGAAAATTGTGCGATTAGGCGCCTATCTTCATACTATGGTTATCGTAAGACTGGACCAGCACTGTCAGTGCGCGGGAAGAAAAGTGTGGAAAAATAAACTAACTGTATTGAAACAAAACGTCCGAACGTGGGTGAGAGGGGAAAAGAGAGGATGGTGACGTATTGACAGATCCATTCTTGTGATAATGGGGTTGTAAATTGTATGTATTTTATACCAATTGGTTTTGTAATTTAATGTGGATTTCAATAGTATTAAAATCAAAAGCGTTTACTATAAAACCAAATTCGGGGCATACTAACCATCGATACATCAATCTACAGATAATTTGTGCTTACTCTACCCTCTGCAGTAAAAACTATAGGGTCCAAAGTTCGTACGTCTGTAGACAAACAAAATTTATTGCTTCGTGATAGTTTATCCTATAGGGAAAACCAGTGTGAAGTCGAGCGTGCAACACCAACATAGAAGTTAGCAGATACTATACATACATACAGGATATATCTGTGACATACAGGATGGAATTTTTTACATTGCCGTAGCCCTATTATTGACATACGTATAAATATACAAAAAAATACTCTATAGAAAAAAAAAACTTTTGTTTATGGTACAACTCATATACATTTTGTTGGTAGCGGCAACTGGTTAGCTCATGGTGTCCTGGCGAATATAGTCCATAGAGTCAAATTCGCTATCACCTTGCGTCGTCTTTTGTTTTAGGTGACGCTTCGTTGTTGTGTAGTGTGTGCATGCGCTTTTCGTGAAAACCTGGTCGAGGTTCAATTAGTGTAGAAATATACCAATAATAGTTCTACAGCTAATACTAGAACATTTCACCTGAATAAAATATTGTTTTCACGGCTCTTCCTACCGGATGACGCCCTGGCGCCGTTGTCAGTTCTTTGGGGGTTCTTCTGTCAGAGATTCTATGGCTGAGCGAGCTGTAGGGCGTAGATTGTTGGGCCAGGAAAATAAGCATACCTCAGTTTAGCAATTAGTGACCTGTCATAATCAAGATAATATCATTATCCAAAATAGTTAACTAATAACGGCACTCCGTCGATTGCGTAGCGCACACAAATCTCAGAACAAGGTTTTCGTCTAGATCTTCTTTCTGTCATTATGACCGCTTCTGTATCTTTAAGCACACGAGTGTTCGAAGTTGCGTCAAAGACTCTGAAGATGTTCAATCTAAAATAGACTAACTAGCATTGAAATCGACACACCACAAGGTATTTAATTTTGAAATACTAAGATATAAGGCTAAAGTTCAATCACTTTTATAATATATAAGGGGCACGAAATATATTACATAGAAAACCTGTGTTACGATACCTATATTTTCTTGGAATCTTTTAATAAATTCAATATTCAGGTTTCATGTCTAATCTGCAGACAAGGACAACGTATTTTGATAGATTTTTCTAAGAATCATTTTCATAGGATGAAAGTGTAAGTTACATATTTTATGTAAGGAATGTTGGTCGTAATTGATTTAAAAAGAATAATTTTAAGAAGTCACGCGGGGAGGCTGGCCACATTGATTATGTAATGGTTTTGAAAAAAGAGACAATTGGTATGTGATGCGAAAGGGGAACTCAATGGTTTTTTCATGAGCGGAAAAGAAATTAGTTATGAATTGAAATTATTAGGTATAGTCAATTATTATATTAGAGTTATAACATCTATAATACATATAAAAACGAATCGCAAAATGTGCTTGTTATAGCGCATAACTCAACAACGCCTAGACCAATTTGGTCGATTCTTTTTTTTAAAATATTCGTTGCAGTTCAAGGATGGTTTATACGGCGAGCAAAATTTGAATACTTGCCGGTTAAATCATAAAAACAGCCATTTTCTTTTTCCCGCTCAATTGTTTTCTTACTAAAATGATTTCAATTTGAGCTTTATTGGTATTTTTAGGAACTACTGGACTGATTCGAAAAAAAATGTGCTGGCTAGCTTATTATTAAAGAGAGCTTTAGGCTATAAAACATCACGCTGCGACGGGAGGGGAAGCTCAAAAAACGCGGCCGCAGTCGCGGGGGACCACTAGTTGTAACTAAATAAGCAGTTATGATTGTAGTTGGTGTTTAACTACAAAAGTTTTATACGAACAATTCGATCAAACTTTTTTTTTGTTCTAGATTTGCCTAAAAATGGACCAACAATGCATGGGCTCAGAAGAAGGTATAAGCCGGGCATGAAACTGAAGGTGGAATGCATCAGCCGGGACTCCATGCCTGCAGCCAACCTTTCGTTCTTCATCAACAGTGAACCAGTAAGTGTAGTGTTCGGAATTAACCAAAAGCACTTCAGAGTCATAGCAAGTTGATCGGGACTCTCTAACTATGGGTGACTGCATACTTAAAAGCCATTTGCATCGCGGAACCGAGTAAAAACTAAGTTTAGATATAGCTCGCTTTCAACCTTCGGTCACCGCGCCGCGAACTTCATATTATTTGGTCCCATTAATAGACATAATTATTGTACAATGCCTTAAGTTTTGATACACTCATCGTTTCGCATAACATTTCTACAAAAATACTTGGGTGACCAAACTTTGCCCGAAATGTAGTTTAAAAAAAAGGGAAACACTGATAAAAACTAAAATATGCTTTAAAGAATCTTTTGAACCCGGGGCTGGTGTCCACATTTCTCAATCGCGTAGCTCATCCGCTAACCTTATGACAGTCAGTGTAGTCAGCGGCAAAATGTACCTATTAATGATTTTTAGCTCTATTTGAGTGCCTTAAAATAAAGTAATAACATCATTTTCATTTTCATTTTGATGAAACCTAACTAGATCAACTTTTTTACTCCGAAACTCCCTATATATACAAAATTTCATGGAAATGGTTGAAAGCGTTTCAGATCCAGAATATGTTAATATTTATATGTACGAGTATACTTATATTATAAAGCTAAAGAGTTTGTTTGTTTGAACGCGCTTATCTCAGAAACTACTGAACTGATTTCATTTTTTTTTATAATATTACGATAAGACTTATAGAGCAAAGTGATTATAAAACATGTTGCAAAAACCGGAGAAAAATATTCCTTTTGTGAGTTTTCGTTGCATACGCAGCGTAAACCGTTTAAGATATATTAAAATTATGTATGATGAAATGGTTTCGCCTTAAAATTTGTTTGATTTTATCCGACTACAAACTTTTTTTCATAAGCGTGATAAAAAATAATGTACTTCTTTCAAAGGTATTAAGATGCACACAGTTATTCATTCTTATTAAACAACATATTCATAGCTATCAACATAAATATAATTCCAAATGAAATTCCCTGTACATTATTTTATTTCAATTAATATCTTAGAAGCTATCACAGTTTTACAATAACCCCGCACCAAAATAATGCTTGCAGTTTCAGCACAACCCGCGCTTGCATAAACCGCCAAGGTTTCTGGCTTCGATCATGAAATGATTACTGGTTTCTTGCTTCCAATGTACATATGTGTTGTGCGTTGAAATATTTTCCGAGAAATCCGAGATTTATGCGGATGACACCGCCGGGGGCCGCTTGTATACATGTAGACAAGAATTGTTCTCGTTTAAGGATAGGATAAATCAGCAGACAGGCTAAAATTGTTTTTAGCCTGTCTGCTGATTTATCCTCCTGCTGATAATCCTATGTTGGAACTTAATTCTAGAGAATATCCTCTACTACAACCTCACAAACTTTACTACTCCAAAAGATATTATTAATGGAAATTCAAATTTGTAATTGTAGTACGTATTAGGAATATTCTGCAATGTTCCTTTCAGAAATGAAAATTCCTTTCAACATGCTGTCAGCTCTGGAATATTACTTACCATTGATATTGAACCGTCTCTTGCATACTGAATGTAATTAATTTGACATCGCAAAATTTAGTAGCATCTCCATACTTTCTGTTACCAAATATAGGCTGTCCAAATAGATTATCGGTTACTTGTTTGTTCAAAAAAAACGAATACAACTAGGTGGTGTTGTATATTTTTTTTAAAGTTATTTCTTAAGATAACGCTGTCGAATTGATGACCGTCTTACTATCTTATAATCTGAAAGAAGATTAACGCTGATTTAAATTCCTCCAATAATGCCACCATTTCTTCTCTGTTGTTTTGTTTTAATCGCTAAAGATTTGACGAACTATTCTAATTACCCTTAATTTTAAGGTATCTCCTTACTTTTTTTTACTCGACTTAACTTTTTTAGAGAATAATTCGTTAACGGCTTATTTTTTTAAAATGATTTCAATGCAAGTGGCTCCGTCTTATTGGTGCCACGTTTTTGGGTTGAAACAATAACCTCCTACAACTTTGGCCGGCACTATTTACACTGGAACAGTTGGCGTCGCCGATTCTACTGAAAACAAACACCGATCTTATACCAGATATAGCGGCCCCTTTAGTGTACCCCAGAGGCCCAGTTAGCTCGCTTGACTATATCTCATAAGTATACCCTCAAAGTAAGGTTAATGAAATAATTCATCAAACATAACGCAACCATAACAAAATATCACGGCAAAGATGGCAAGCAACATCGTGCTGTGTCAGCGACTCGTCACCAATTTTCATTCCAGATTTGAAGACGTGTAGTACAAGTCACCAATAGAATAATATCATCTTTTAGATATAAATTTCCATTCCGTATTTGTATATTAACCTTAAAAAATACCTAGTACTTTTTGGTTTGTTCAAAAAAACAAACATCCGATACTCTTTTTGTACCACCCGAATATGTTCATAATTAATTAATCACTCCAAAAATAAAGTGTTGATTTGCCTTTCAAAAGCTCTCAAAGCTTCTTTTTCGTAAAAGTACCAACATCAAATGTGTTAAATATGGATTATTATGAAACCGTTTATATATTTATAAACTGGCGGCTTCGTTCGCGCTTTTTATTTTTGGTTTAAAAATATTATTTCAATAAAATACGAAACACGGGATTCGTCAATTCTGCTATACAATGTGTATGCAAAACTTGACGTAGTTAGGACCAAGGAATCACATTATACCACACAAACTTTGTCCCCCTTCTTCATTTACTCATTCATTTAGGGGTAGAATGTTGAAAAATCTATTCACGGAATCCTAGGTTATACAAAGAACACATTCAGCGTTTTAACTGTGCGATTAACCCTCAGTCAGTCAGTCAGTAAGTTCAGGACAAAGCATTTTATAAGTTTACATTATTACCAAGAAATCGAATCCAATCCAGTGTCACCTTCCCAGAATTATTTGATAATAATCAATTATTTTTTGGAACCAAAATAAAATCGGCGGTCTACCTCAAACTAGGTTTTTTAACCATTTGTCAAAAGATGAAATTAAAAATTCTACAGACAATTACTGGAAAAAACTGCTGATACGTATGGATAGGGCCTTATAAACAGTACTCTCTACATCTGTACTTTATATAACCCCAATTTAACATATTTAAACAATGGGCAATGTTCATTTCAATAGTTGGTACACGAAACTAAGAGATTATACAATATTTATAACATGAAAAATATGAAATATTCTTATAATGAGCAGTTGACTGGCAGGTAATTCCTTAAAGCATTAAGTCTGCCAATTGTACAACTTACAGTGAAATAAAGGTTACGTAAATTAATTAATATTTCAATACTACGAACGAAGCGCTTTTCATAACATTCACCTGCCTGGTTCTTGTCTAGGTATACTATACAATACGTGTTCATATTTTAGTTATTTGTTTTTTACTGTAGTACCGACTTTCTCATATCACATTTTTTCGAATTGTCACTGGCCGACTTCTTTTTTTTATTTTTTATTTACTTATTGACCTAATATTAAATCATTAGATGTTAATATTTGCCTTCTATTATTGTAATTTGGTTCATCTGATAAATTAATTTGAAAAAAAAACACACCAAAAAGCAGTGTTTCCTAATGAGTACAATCTGAATCTATTCAAAGTAAGAGCACAGAAGATATAATAGGTAAGAGTGAACAGATTTTTATTGGCCGAGCTCGTTTCATCTTCTACTCTGTCATAGCACTTGACTTGGTCTGGAGTGAATAGCAACCCGTTACTTTTTTTTAACTTTCCTTTAATTTAGCTGTATCTATGTGACCATGTGCGTACGTGCTAAGGGATAAAAAGTTTATATGGTACATGGGCCTTTTAAAAACTAACGAGTATCTTCACTTTGCCTCTACATTATCCAGTTTTTGCCGCCCCCGAGGGATTTATGAAAATATTTCATAACTTTAATATTTTGCTTCCGCCAGTTATGGCTGGGTTACATCATTTCCCTGGAAATTTCTAGATTGTTGATATAGCGTGTATATTTCGTGAACATTATAGTATGTGATACTAAAGTAGGTGGGAAACATTTGCACGATAATTTAAAAAAAACGACCAAGTGCGAGACTACCTACCTGTGTGTAAGCACTTTTATTGCCATAAAGATCACCTGTAAAACATGATAAAGATTTGTTTAGAATAAGAACTGTATTCTCCTTAAACAAAAAAATGATCGAAATTTTGAGACAAACCTGGTCGTTTTTGTTGATTACGACAAACAAAACTAATATTTTACTGCGGTTTCAGTTTCATATATTAACGCGTTTTGGAGAAAAAATGGTCTCTCATTAAGAACATTTGTGCTTTAGCGGCCATCGTCGCGCTTTATGCCCTGCACATCGCCACTTCAGCTTACTGATTCTTAGGGCTATGTCCGTAACCTAGCTCTTTTACATATCTTATCATTTCTATAAGTGCTTCTATGTATCTCCTCGTTTCTGTAGAGATTCATTCGATCTTGTAGAGAAACCCTTTCCATCGCTCTTTGTGTGATTTTGAGCTTTTTTATGAGGCCCATAGTTAGAGACCACGTTTCGGATTCGTATATCATCAATGTTAACACATACTGGTTGAAGACTTTCGTCTTCAGACACTGAAGTAATTGAGACGAGAAGATGCTATTGCGCAGTTTCCCGAACGCTGCCCAGCCGAGTTGGATTCGTCAATTGACCCTTTTCTTAAAATCGGACTTACCTAATTGGATCACTTGTCCAAGGTAGACGTACTCGTCGACAACTTCGAGCTTCGAGCTTCACGACGAATAGCAGATATAAATAGCGTCGTTTGAAATATCATTTATTTGTCTACATACCTACCTATTAACGTATTTAATTGCATTCATAGCACTCGGACAAACCGACCTGTTGGTGTGCAAGTTCATATGAGTACTTCCAGCGTTGAATCCATTAGCACCTTAGCATACATTCACATAACCACACCGCTCCGTTCGAAATTCGAAATCCAGCCGGGCAGATTTATGGAAATGCTGTTTGTTCGGTTGCGACGATACCGGCATACCAAGTTTTATCGCGACGTTATCCGAAATGAATAAAAACACAGCCCCGAAAACTGCACTCTGCTGATATAATCCATTTATTGCTTTATCCTGGATACATTCCATTATGCATTTTGTATATGTATTTGTTGTTACCTACTCAATATTTTATATAATTTTTTTAACCGTTGCAACGCGCTGTTTTGCGCATATTCTCACTTTACTTTAACTACATCAACATGAAACGTTAATCCAACCAGTTCAGAAACTTTAGTTTCACTACCCTCCATCACAGAAATCTTGTCAGTTTTTAAGAAGTTTTCCACATTAAGCATGCTAGAGTTTATGTCAGACGTGTAACGTTTCTAACAATCTCCGCCTAAGTTAGCGGGACAAAAAAAATGGTGTATCAGGACAACCATTGTTCGAACATAAAAAGCCTTCTTAATTACCCTATTACAGATATTACTTTTCCTGTGGGATGTATCTCTGTTGTTATGAACCCAGATTGTTTCCTTAATTGTAACGTCCAGTTTTGCTTAAGCCGATTAACTCATTTTATGCGATGACATGCGGATATGTAAATATGTTATAATAATTTATTAATGTCTGATAAAACTGTGATATCACTTTTTACTATTACGCTCAATTTTTCCCCTACTATGGAAAAGTCTTAAAAGTACGAGGGTCAAACTGAAAGTTCTTAGAACTGGCCACTTATAAACAATATAATAAAAAAAATATTCTAAAATTTGAAAATAGAACTCTTTGCCAATATTACTGAGTATATATTTTATTCCTTTTTCATTTGTTTTACGATTTGGCGGCAAATTGAAAATTGACTGTGTCACGTCAACATGAACTTAACACGAGAAATGTTTGTTGCTTTGTTTTTCTTGTTTAGAAATCTATACTGTATATTTTATAAATATGTGAATTTATATAATATATTATTATATAAAGGACTCAGTATAATATTACAAAATTCATATGCAATGGTATGTTTGTTGCTTTGTTTTTCTTGTTTAGAAATCTATACTGTATATTTTATAAATATGTGAATTTATATAATATATTTCCCTCTTCCGTTTAAGATAGGTTTTCTTACTATAACAGATTATACATAAACTTCTTTCTTTACTTTTTTTTCACTTTTGCTTATTCTCAAAAACTAAGTGAAATCGCAAACTCACATGCGTAAACCAAGTGTGCTGCGATTAAAGTATTAAAACTAGTATATAATAAGGAAAATCATCTTGCAAAAACTTTGTGACAATGCGGCAGGTGTTCAGTGTAGCCGCTTTCTGCATTGTCAGATAGATGTTCTCTGGAATATCAAGGTTACGCAAAGCAGTGAGAAGGTGTTTGGTATAACTCCAGTTCAAGAAAGCACCAGCAACACGATTTAAACTATGGGCATATTGTCCTTGTTCCAAATTTGTTGTATTTCTTCTTTGAAATCAGTGTATTTGTGTATTTTAGTTATAGTTTTATGCAAGTTATGGGTATTTGGGACTGTTATTATTGTATGTTGTGTCTTTTATATTCTCGGGACCAGCCAGTTTCCAAAGGTTGGGGAAACCGACCCTTGGATGGTGTACATGGGGCCGAAGCTTATACGTTGAGACCGTTTACACAACAATAACTAAGAGCTGTGTGATACGAGCCGCCGATTATTCCTGTATGCACTATACAAGTGCACCTAAGGGCATTTTTGATATTATTATTATCTTTTTTTTTTCAAGGAAGGCTTTAGTCGCAGTCACAGGAGATCGCTAGTTACCGATACTAATATTGTTAAACTGAAGAGTTCGTTTGTTTGTTTGAACGTGCTAATATAAGGAACTTCGAACTGTTCACAGCGGCATTGGAAGATGCCTTCAAACTTCTGGAATGTGAAGGAATCGGCATCAATGTTAATGGCGAATACATCACACATCTCCGATTTGCCGATGATATAGTCGTTGTGGCAAAGACGCTGGACGATCTTGGCACTATGCTCGAAGACCTCGACCGAGTATCCCAACAAGTGGGTCTGAAAATGAACATGGAAAAGACGAAAATTATGTCGAATTCCCTTGTCGTACCTACTCCAGTATCCGTTGGAAACTCAACTCTCGAAGTTGTCGACGAGTACGTCTACCTAGGACAAGTGATCCAATTGGGTAGGTCCAACTTCGAGAAAGAGGTCAATTGACGAATCCAACTCGGCTGGGCAGCATTCGGGAAATTGCGCAAGAGTGTCTTCTCATCTCATCTACCTCAGTGTCTGAAGACGAAAGTCTTCAACCAGTATGTGTTACCAGTGATGACATACGGATCCGAAACATGGTCTCTTATTATGGGCCTTATAATGAAGCTCAAAATCACACAACGAGCGATGGAGAGGACTATGCTCGGTGTTTCTCTACGGGATCGGATCAGAAATGAGGAGATACGTAGAAGAACTAAAGTAACGGACATAGCCTTGAGACTCAGCAAGCTCAAGTGGCAATGGGCAGGGCACATAGCGCGAAGAACTGATGGCCGTAGGGGCAGGAAAGTTCTAGATTCGAGACCCTTCGACTAGAGACGCAGCGTGGGACGTCCACCAACAAGATGGACAGACGACCTTATAAAGATCGCAGGATCAAACTGGATGCAGACCGCTAGTGATCGGTCGCTGTGGAAATCCGTGGGGGAGGTCTATGTTCAGCAGTGGACGTCCTTTGGCTGATAATGATGATGATGATGATGATGAATCTAGGAAATGCTAAACTAATCTGAAAAATAAATTTGTGATGGATAGGTAGCTTATTTATCGAGGAATGCTTTAGACTATTAAAAACCGGCCAAGTGCGAATCGAACTCGCGCACTAAGGGTTCCATGCCAACTGGAACTGAATTAGGGAATCCAAGTGAGTGGAGTAACACTTAGCTAAAAAAACAATGTTTTGTTGACCTGTAACTACCTAGCATAGGCACCCACCAGTCTCACGCGTTCGTCTTGTTCCTAACTTTAAGTATCTAAGTGCCATTATTTATACATAAGATTGTATGTGTTGAGAAAATAAAGATTATGACTTCTTAACTTATCTATAGACGCATAGGTTTTTTTGGTTTTAGTTTCATGTATGGAAGCCCCCAGTCAAATATCATTATTTTTTGTATACTCATCGTAAAGCGGTTAACAAGATACATCCTCTGACAAAATTTCAACAGTGTGATGCTCATAGTTACAAAATAAAGTGGCTGTGACATACGGATGGATAGACAAACGGACAGACAGACTTGACGAAACTATAAGGGTTCTCTTTCTTGCCATTCGGCTACGGAACTCTAAAAATTACGCAACGACGAGAGGGTAGAGAGCAAATTCAGTTCGGGGGACCGCTATTAATTTATTTATACTTTATTGCATTAACATATTATTTTTAAAGTGGACTTAACTCCATATGGCTTCCTCTACCAGTCATGCTTTTGGGTTAAGCAGAAATGCTGGTGGTCGGTGCGACAGAGAAACAAAATTAATTATATTAAAAAAACATTATACCTATATGTATTTTCGACATAAACATCGAAAATACATATAGGTCCCATATGGAGTCAGAACAGGGATGCAATTGTGTAAAGTAATCGTATTCATTTGACAGTTCATAACGTACGGTATGATCTGTCAAACGCTTTGTTCTTTGCCGTTTGACAGATCATACCGTACGTTATGAACTGTCAAATGAATACGATTGCTTTACACAATTGCACACCTGTTCTGACTCCATATGGGCCATAATTGATTGATAAAAAAAAATATTAACGTTTATAAGTGACATTTAGTGTCCTAAATTGATAAATGATTTTTGACTCTGATTTGACTTAAGAAGAATAAAGGTTATTTAATTAGACAAGCTAGATTAGTTAATGATGCAGCAAGTAATTTTAGGAATAACAGGAAGTCGATAAAATATTAATCGCCGTAGCTAAATACTAAAATATGCGCTGAAAAACTAATTTCTCGTTTAATAAATCTGCGACGACTTCAATGCTGCTGCTGTAAATCCATATATTTTTTATTACTGAGGAACAATTTGCAGGCAATTAGATAATACAAATAAAATGTGCATACGTGTAGAAACTTTCCGTAGTTTTGTGCTATTATGGTTCATTAAAAAAAGTATTTTGTGAAACTATTACCTCCTTGCCGTTGTAATAGCCACATTTATCGGGAAATTGGATATAATAACTGGTCGTTAAGCGTTGTTCCATTATTGTTAGTGTGTGTCATACACGTCGTAGGCTTAAGCTGTTAAATGAGAGGTCTCATATCTTCACCTAATTCTGAAAACAAAATTGTGAAGCAACATGTGTTTGCTTATCCAAACTATGAATCTGATAAAATAAATTGTCCCAGTCAAAATAGATTTTACGCCTCATACCTTTGCGGTCCTTCTTCAATGTCGACCACCAAGTTTGGTTTTATAGCACTGGGTTTAAGTTCCTTTTTCGTAACATAACATCAAATTTTTTCTAAATATATTTCTGTTTGAAATCTTTTAAAAGTGATAAACTTTACGCTCGCTAGATTTCTCGCTTGCCCGCTGTTTATTGAAATGTTACATCGAGATGCTAGTGTGGTATGCTACATACTAGCTGGACCATATAAAAAATACAACAACATTCTTATTTTAACCCTTGCATGACTTGCGCTTTGAAAGCGGGCAAAAGCTAGAAAAGTTTGCTTAATAACTCGATACTTATATAAGTCTCGGGCTTACTCGAGGCAGGCTCTCGAGGTAAAATTAGCTTAACTCTCTCTAAACTCTCTTTAAGCTGTCAAATTACCATGCAGCCTTTTTCACTTGACAAGAAAATGAAATAAATTGCAAATTGCACTTGTAAAAAGCAACTTTGGCTGTGTGACAGACGAGGAACCCCGTGTCTTACGCAATCCGGGCAATAGGCATACGCCCGGATTGCGTAAGACACGGGGTACCTCGTAAATACATACATGATATACATAGAACACACCCAGACCAATACAAACAGAAATGTTCATGCACACAAATGTCTGTATTGTGCGGGGATCGAACCCGCACCCGCTGCGTAGCAGGCGATTTCTCGACCACTACACCAGACGGGTCGTCATTAAACAATATTTATTTATGTTTGCTCATTTTAAATTATTAATATGGAATGGTTGTGAAATATGCAAAAATATATTATAAGAAAAAGTGTTTTCCAGTTGAAATACGTAAATTAAATAATATAATTGACGGTACAAAAACTATTATTATTTCTATCTGCAAATAAAAAAGATTATCCATCTCGAAAATGGTTACACGTCTATCCTTTTAAACGGAACTCCCCATAAAGGTACAGGAAACTAGAAACACGTAAATTAAATTAAAGAGTAGAAAATAAACAATAAATAAATAAATATCCTTTGGACATTTCACACATCGACATATAGTCCCAAAGTAAGCTACTCAAAGCTTGTGTTATGGGTGCCAGACAACGGATATAATACTTAAATACCTTTTTTTATGTTTGTAAATACAGACATAATATACATAGAAAACACTCAGACCAATACAAACAGACATGTTCATGCACACAAATGTTTGTATTGTGCGGGGATCGAACCCGCACCTGCTGCGTAGTAGGCGATTTCTCGACCACTACACCAGACGGGTCGTCATTAAACAATATTTATTTATGTTTGCTCATTTTAAATTAATAATATGGAATGGTTGTGAAATATGCAAAAATGTATTACAAGAAAAAGTGTTTTCCAGTAGAAATACGTAAATTAAATAATATAATTTACGGTACAAAAACTATTATTACTTCTATTTGCAAATAAAAAAGATTATCCATCTCGAAAATGGTTTGGCCTATTGCCCGGATTGCGTTAGACACAGGGTTCGTTTCCTCGTCTGTCACACAGCCAAAGTTGCTTTTTACAAGTGCAATTTGCAATTTATATTATTAAGTTTGTATAGTGACAAAACACTATAGAACAAAAATTTAATTGTAAGAAAATGAAACTAAAAACCGGCGAAGTTCGAGACGGACTCACGCACGAAAGATTCCGTATCTACTATGTTTGGAAGCAATTTTAATGACCTTATTCTTTTGATGCTATAATTTTAAACTGTTAAACCGGCTAAGTGCAAGTCGTACTCGCGCACGAAGGGTTCCGTATCAACTTATTATGTAGGGAATGTTCTTGTTCTAATAATGGCCTATAAAACATGATAAAGTAGTCTGTGAGGTTTGAAATCGTACGGAGATTTTGTTCGGCGAGATGTGTCGATGGCAGTCAAACAGAAGTCATTATTGACCAACGAAACAATGTTAATTTTTAAGCTTGATACTAACTTTGGGGTCTTAAAATTAAAATTTCTGTATTTTTTGCGGGGCACAACATAATGGAGTCTCCCTGTGTTATTTTAGTGGGCGCAATTGATTGATGAAACAAAACATTCGTATTTGTTCATGTGAGTTGCAATAGATAGACAAGAGATTTCTACCCGAACCACCTACCACGCCGTAAGCGCCAAAGCATTTAAATTTAGAAAGAAGGGCAAATATTTAAAAAAAAATGATTCTTTAGAGTATACGCAGTTGCCTTGACCTGGTCATTGTGCTCTCAAATGCTTTAACTCAGAGATATAGTAATCCAGAGTTATGATCCCTAATAAATTCACATCAAAATCGCTTACTCTTTTTAGTACTCATTTGTTTGCAATACATTGCCTGCTTGATTTATTTTGTTAGGAAATAACAATAAATTATTTTTTCATTCAAATATATTAAAAGCATTTAAAATTTATTACAAGTTACATAAATGGCCTATTAAAAAAAAAAACCTTTTCGTCCGTGATAGTTTTCTATCGAGAAGAGGTAATTTCTTTTTCGAGTCATTTGTGGTCTATATCCCAGCCTAAATCCTAAGCAGATCACAATAGCGCGTCCCTTTTGCACAGCCTTAAGATTAGTCACTATTGTCTTCCCTCTCATTTCAAAGACATTACGCGTCGGCACCATCCATGGCTGCTCTGGCTCAAATCATTTATATTCATAGACGAAGACAATTCGCCTAATCCCACACAGTGTCGAATCCTCACATCCGTGGAATAATTGAACGAGCTCGTCAACCGTTTGGCATCAGCCGAAACAGGTGACTTAGGATGCATTCACGCCCTCGTTACTGAATGCTTCATGTTGTTTCAGTATTTTTTGTACAGCCTGGGGGAATCGATAAGCTGCCGCACGTATACAATAAATTGCCAATAAAGTAATCCGTTGATCAATAGTATTGTGTATTCGTAAGGCATTTATTTTGGTATTGTAACAATATTATTGCAGTTTCCTGTACCTTTATGGGGATTTCCAAAGGATAGACGTGTATCTATTTTCGAGATAGATAATCTTTTTTATTTGCAAGTAGAAGGAAGAATAGTTTTTATACCGTAAATTGTATTTTACGTATTTTCGTATTTCTACTGGAAAACACTTTTTATTTTATTATATCGTTGTATCTTTCACAACCATTCCATGCTATTAATTTAAAATGAGCAATTTGCAAAATGACGATTGTTTAATGGCTTGAGGTAACATTAATCAATATTGTTTATTTTCTATTCTTAGAGCTAGAGCTGTTGATAAAATCGACTCATGAAAATAAATATATTTGTTTTGTTTTTAATGTTCTGTATAGTAAAAATTAAAGGAAGATATAATCGAAATTCTTGTTAAAACTTTCCTATAATAATGTTTAAATTAGTGGAAATTAGTACGTGAAGGGTAAGCTATTTAGGCAACAAAAAAAATAGACAATATATACATACCCTTACTATGTATTATGCTGATATGTTTGAGCCCGCCACGAAGAGCGAAGCTTCACGCTAATCCTTCTCATTATTATCCACCTCGATTTAATAACCCGGCGTTAGGAATGTATGACGCATTTAATGCTAAGCTTTCACGAGTATTGTTCCATTTTAACAATGGCTAATGATTAAAATATTCTTATGTTTTGTTTAAATAAATGTGTATTAAAAATACTTCTAAACCAACCCATGTACTTAAACGAGCGGGCGTAGTCTGAAGCAAAATTTTCATTTTGCGTAGACAACGCTGAGACATGATTCGTGGTTTCGTGTATTCATTGATTGAGAAGAATTCTTGAATGAAGCTTATAAGAATTTATCTGTAATAAATTTAAAACTTTTTTTAAATTTATTATAGATATAGCTACGTAAGCTAAGAAGATATTGTCTAAGCAAAAGGTTAAAAAAAAGACCACGCCCGCAGGGTTTACTATGAACCACCCTTTTTGTTATGTGTTCATAACTTAGTCTACATTTAATTAATTCTGCTCCCTACGTTTGAAAACCAATTTTCAAACCTTTTCCTTAAGCCCATGTAGGTGAATATTTACTTTCAATATTAATTTACAGCCCTGCAATCCACAGTTTTTCCAACGATAATTTTAATAATTTACTCCCGTGTTTCATTGCGTGGTTTTAAATATACGGTATCATAAAATGTTGATATTCCGAACCAAGTTAATGAAAATTAAGTTAACTGGTGGTACAATCATTTCGGTTGATTGGATGCTAACTTCATTATGAAAGTATCTACCGTAGCGAGCATTCTGCAATGAGAGTATGTGTTACATAAAACAAATAGTAAACTACATCAATTTACTGTTTTGCTACGGTAGACTGTTTTTTTTTAAATAAGATGTTACTGTGTTACTCAGGGGCTTGAGCAATGTAACTTTCTACTGGCGAAGGAATTTTAGAACCGGTTAATTGATTTCGGAGTATTGCCTTAGATGCCAACCTATAAACTTACAAACAAAGTTAACCTAAACGTAGTAATGTTATATAAAAGTGGGCAGTAAAGACTAACGATAATAACATTTTTTTTGTCTACCCCCTCATATATAAGATTATAATCATAAATTTGATAAAATTTCATACATGGTACCTGGTCATCCAAGAGATACCGATGATCTAAAGGATAAACTAGATATTGCAAGAGAGCGGAGGTCGCTGGCGGCGAGATGTAACATGCTGGCTTAAAGTTTTCACTATTTACGAATGCAGTGAAAGTAACTCTTTTCAAAACTTACTGTTAATCTTTCTACTCGTGCAGCCTCTGGACAAGTTATACACTTCGGGTATACAGCGACCTCCGTGTCCAATATAATAACGCACTCAGGATACTGCTGGGTCTGTCGAGGCGTTATAGCCCATCGGGAATTATCTTTTTGATTATGCTGATTTAAATCAAGACCTTATAACCAAGCTAAACCGCCTAATAAATTCTGGCATCCGCTTTATTTTCTGTCTTCATGAGTTTGATCACACCTCTTCTTTTCGGTCACAACTTGTATGGCTTCCCCTTCATGTTCGACGTAAAATCAGAATCCTCTACACGCTTTTCTCGGTATAAGGCGACCTTAATTCTCCTTGCTACTTAAAATGCCAGTTCACCTTCTTCAGTGAGACGGACTCGCGTCCACTGCCCTCTTCTCATAATCTTTCCCTCGCTACTCCTTCACACCGCACAGGTTTCCTCTCAAACTCTTTTCTTGTCCAAGCTAATCGTCTTTCAACAAGCTCCCAGTAAGTTCTGTTAAATGAGACTCGTCCGTACACACTTCCTTCATACATCGGAATCATCTCCTTAACATGTATCTACAACGTTCGTCATAATATATATAACTAGCGGTCCCCCGCGACTTCGTCCGCGCGTTTTGAGTTTGCTCCCTCCCCTCCCGTCGCAGCGTCATGTTTTATATCCAAAAGCCTTTCTCGATAAATAAGCTATCCAACACAGAAATATTTTTTCAAATCGGTCCAGCAGTTCCTGAGATAAGCCCATTCAAACAAACAAACTCTTCAGCTTTATAATATATTAGCGCAAGCGCACGTTGTACTTAAGCTGCGAACATTATTTTGGTGCGGAGTTATGTTAAAGCTGTGATAGCTCCTAAGATATTTATTGAAATCAAATGATATAAAGGGCAACTTGGTTCTAAATAAAATGCTCGTGATGATGAATGTATTTATTTTGATAAGAATAAATACCTGTGTGTATAATATACCTCTTAAAATAATGCATTATTTTTTTACGAATTTATGAACATAAAAAAGGTTGTATGCTGTTGTATGCTGTCGCGGACTTTATTATAGAACTCTTAATGCTGAACAATCCTGTCATACATGATTTTTGTGTAACTTAAGCGGTTTCCGCAGCGTATGCAGCGGAAGCTCTCAAAAGGAATATCTTTCTCCCGTTTTCGCAACATTTTTCATTTCTGCTGTGGTCTTATGAGTTGTATCTTTTTGTTATATAGCCTAAAGCCTTCCTCGATAAATGGACTATCCAACGTAAATATATTTTTTCAAATCGGGCCAGTAGTTTTTGAGATTAGCGCGTTCAAACAAACAAACAAACTCTTCAGCTTTATAATATTAGTATAGATATATTTTAGTATATGTATGAATTATTGATGTATTTATCTTATTGCTTGTGTTACGTATGTGTAATATTATGTAAGTATTAGTTGTATTTATTTGGTATTCATTTTGTTGCATAAAATCTAAGTACGTATTTATTATTTATGTAGGCATTTTTTTATATATATAATTAATTTTGTTTCTTTGTCGCACCGCCCACAATCATGTCTGCTTAGCCCAAAGGCATGACTGGTAGAGAATGCCATATGGCTTTAAGTCCACCTTTTGTACAGAATTTTATAATTGTGCAATAAAGTATAAATAAATAAATTTAAAGAGAACTTGAATCAATCTGTATTACTGTGTTAGCGTTGAGTTATCTTGCCTTTTTATTAGAATTACTTACGAATTTGGCACACTCAAGCTATTATGTATATCCAGGTACAAGGCACCGGTTTCCTTATGTAAGTTTTTATAAAAATCCTTTCACTTTATTAACCTTTCGACTAATTATATTAACTATTTGCAATTACTTAGGCGTAGCCGTGGGCGGTTGAAATATTATTAATTAATACTTAATTAAATAAATATGCCTTTATCATCTTTCAGTCAATTATATAACTTGTAATCGTAATATCAATAATTTACAACTCCCAAAGTTACTGAACACAATTCGTCAGCTAAACTACGAATCTTGAACAAGTGCTATTAAAGCATTAAATTCAGAACAATCTTAATTGCTGGTTCAGCTAACAGTTAATGGCAGTAAATTGCAAAATTCACCTTTAGTAACAACGAAGATAGATACCTATGTTTTTAAGAATTGTGTTACACTGTTTTGTTACTTCTGTTGAGTAGGCTTGTACGTACAACAAAAGGACATTTTAAATATTTAATACTTTTCATTTACTATGAGTATGAATACAGATTCGTATTCAGGCGTGTTGTTTTTGTTGGTATTCTAGACGAAAGTGGATTTCTGGAAATTATTCTAATAGTTCTCACTTTTCCTTGTTTTTGTCTCATGCTTTTCAATACATGAAAGTAGTTAAGTATATATTCATTCTGATTGGTTTAGTTGCGGAGTCAAAACCCTTTTTACAAGACTCTATATCGCCAGCCGCTTCATGTTGGGGTTTGCAAGAAGATTGATCAAGCTGTCTAAGAGTAGTTGGAAGAGAACTTCTTAGCTTTGCATATTTTTTTCACTAACGTAGGTGGATTGGTGGATTTGACCAAACGAGAATAAATGTTACCCTAAGAATAAATCGCTAGTTACATACGAGAGTATATCAATTTTCCATTTTACCATCTACTCTTCTGGAATATCTCGTTTAAACGGAAGTGACTCTTGTACTCACCTTGTTGCCTAAAATAAGAGCTATTATAGTCGACAGGATTTTTTTTCACACCATATTGCTTTGATGAATTCTATTTGATCCCATTGTAGCCAAATCCGGATCTGATGATGGGTCGTTTTTTTATGCTAAGCAGATATTTGACCGCGATCGCACTTGATGTCAGGTGTACATTTTACACATCTTAAAAGTGGAACATCTTAGTAGCAATCTATTCACTCTTGCCTTAAAGAGGCTTAGCTCACATTTCTGGATTTAAACTCTGCTATAGGTATTCATACGATTACTATTGACTGTCTTATAATTTATAGTAATACAAAAAGGTATTTGAATACTTACAAGTTACGAATTGAGCGCAAGCTTTGCCTAGTTTATTTATCCATTGCCCCTATCAAATGCAATCAGCGACGATTGCACTAGCGTGCTCACACACACTAACTCACCGCCATCTTAAGATTAGCAAGCTTTAATGGAATGAGTATCCAATTTCGTTCGCGGTTGTACTGAACAAAATATGAAACAAACGCCCAATCGGTATGAAGGGAAATGTAAATAATTTTTCATGTTTAACCAGTAAATAAGTAGAAATTTGTTTTCGTTCAAAATTGGTAAACTATCTGATATTAACGTGAATGTACCATTATGAGCTAGCTGTGCTGTTAGTTAGGTAAAAGTTATTTTTGTCGCTTTTTTTTTTGTCTACATAGATGTAGAAAAATTTTTTTGAACAAATATGCACATTCTAGACAATCCAACAATAAAAGTGTGTTAATAGTTAATAACATCAAATAAATCACTATAACCAACATTTTTAAAAACCATTTAATCTTTATCTTTTGCGTCAGCAATAGCAATCTCATGTTTATCAAAAATTAAAATGGGACGTAAATAAATATTATTTGATCCTTATTTAAGTGGGTCGTATAAGCCTCCAAGTATATTTTTTAAAAGGCGTAAATCCAAGGTGACTTTAAAACTAACGATAATGTACATGATTTGATTATTTAGACTCTTTATCGCAAAATTGTAGAAATATTTTCTCTTGAAATTTCTTGAAGGTATGATCATCATCATCATCATCATAATCAGCCAAAGGACGTCCACTGCTGAACATAGGCCTCCCCCACGGCTTTCCACAGCGACCGATCACTAGCGGTCTGCATCCAGTTTGATCCTGCGATCTTTTTAAGGTCGTCTGTCCATCTTGTTGGTGGACGTCCCACGCTGCGTCTTTGGTCGAATGGTCTCCAATCTAGAACTTTCCTGCCCCAACGGCCATCAGTTCTTCGCGCTTTGTGCCCTGCCCACTGCCACTTAAGCTTACTGATTCTCAAGGCTATGTCCGTTACCTTGGTTCTTCTACGTATCTCTTCGTTTCTGATTCGATCTCGTAGAGAAACACCGAGCATAGCCCGCTCCATCGCTCGTTGTGTAATTTTGAGCTTCATTATAAGGCCCATAGTAAGAGACCACGTTTCGGATCCGTATGTCATCACTGGTAACACACACTGATTGAAAACTTTCGTCTTCAGACACTGAGGTAATTGAGAAGACGCTCTTGCGCAGTTTCCCGAACGCTGCCCAGCCGAGTTGGATTCGTCGATTGACCTCTTTCTCGAAGTTGGACCTACCCAATTGGATCACTTGTCCCAGGTAGACGTACTCGTCGACAACTTCGAGAGTTGAGTTCCCAATGGATACTGGAGTGGGTACAACAAGGGAACTCGACATAATTTTCGTCTTCTCCATGTTCATTTTAAGACCCACTTGTTGGGATACTCGGTCGAGGTCTTCGAGCATAGTGCCTAGATCATCCAGCGTCTTTGCCACAACGACTATGTCATCGGCAAACCGAAGGTGTGTTATGTATTCGCCATTGACGGAGATGCCGAATCCTTCCCATTCCAGGAGCTTGAAGGCGTCTTCCAATGCCGCTGTAAACAGTTTCGGAGATATAACATCGCCCTGTCTTACACCTCTTCGCAATGGAATCGCCCTCGTATTCTGTTCCTGTACTCGGACCGACATGGTGGCGTTGTTATATAGACACTTTAACACCTCTATATACCTATAGTCTATGTGACACCGCTGAAGAGACTGAAGCACCGCCCAAGTTTCGATCGAATCAAAGGCCTTCTCATAGTCCACAAAAGCTAAACATAGAGGCATATTATACTCCTCGGACTTCTGTATAATTTGCCTTAGCGTATGAATGTGGTCTATGGTACTGTAGCCTTTTCGGAATCCGGCTTGTTCGGGAGGCTGGAAGTCATCAAACCTACGTGCGAGATGATTCGTGATGACCCTTGAAAACAGCTTGTAGACATGGCTCAGGAGTGAGATGGGTCTATAGTTCTTCAATAAGGTTTTGTCTCCTTTTTTGAAAAACAACACCACCACACTCCTGTTCCATGCCTCAGGCGTGATGCCCTCTAGCAGAACGGAATTAAAGAGTCTCTGAAGGACTTTAAGTACCGGTGTTCCACCCGCTTTCAGGAGCTCTGCTGTGATTCCGTCCTCGCCAGGTGCCTTATTGTTTTTGAGCTGTTTCAGGGCCATCCTAATCTCGTAGAGGCTGATGTCCGGGATGTCTTCAGTGTAGTGTCGGGTCAGGATAGCTCGTGGGTCTCCGGTCGAGCTATCAACGGGTTTGGCAACTGAGGTGTACAACTGCCCATAGAACCTTTCGATCTCCCTCAAAACCTCTGCTTTCGTCGACGCTACACTGCCGTCCTCCATCTTAAGCTTCGTCAACAGGCTTTGCCCAATAGACATGTCCCTTGCAAACACTTTGGAGCCTTGGTTCCGCTCTATTGTTTCTTTAACACTATTCGTGTTAAAGGAACGAATGTCATGTCGCAGAGATTTCATTATTCGTCTATTAAGCTGCCTGTAGGTTTGAGCATTAACGGAGGTCTGCAGTGCCATAGATCGACGTTCTGCCATAAGGTCGAGAGTGTGGACCGAGAGTTTTTGAGGTCTATTTTTACGGCCAGGTCTAAAAAACTTAGATCCGACCGTTTGGACAGTTTCCACAAACCCGTTGTTTATTTCGTCCACTGATACGCAATTCTCTAGGCAATCAAAGCGGTTTGACAACTCGAGTTGAAAGCTCTCGGGATTTTGGATATGGGCACGAGTAGGTCGGAGCGTGGACTTCATCAAGCGGGACATTTCCAATTTGACATTTATATTCAATATGCCTCGGACCATACGGTGATCACTACCGGTTTTTACCCTGTTGATCACGGAGACATCATTGAATAACCGTCTCTTGGTGGTCATGATGAAGTCTATCTCATTTCTCGTCTTGCCATCCGGACTCAGCCAGGTCCATTTCCTTTGAGGCGGCTTCTGGAAGAAAGAGTTCATCGCAAAGAGTCCCTCCTTCTCCAGAAAGTCGGCCAGCCTATTTCCCCTGGCGTTCCTTTGACCATATCCAAAAGGTCCCACTTTCAACTCATCCTCGCCTCGCTTGCCGAGTTTTGCGTTGAAGTCCCCCATAACAACAGTGAAATAGGTTTTGGAAGTGTGTATGGCTCTACTTACGTCCTCGTACATTTCCTCCACCTCTTCATCCGGGTGGTTCGAGGTCGGTGCATATACCTGTATGACCTTCAGCGAATACCTTTCGGTTATTCTGAGTATAAGGTATATCACCCTGTTCGACACACTCTCGATGGTTACGATGTTGTTTACGAGGGACCTGTGGACAAGAAACCCAACACCACCTTGGGACTTTTGGTCACCCTCCCGGTAGAAGAGCAGGTTGCCAAACTTCAGAGTTATCGTGTCCTCGCCCTCTCTACGGACTTCTGATAAACTCACTATGTCCCAGTGTAACCTGCTCAATTCTTCCTCCAGCTCGAGCAACTTCTCATCTGTCCTCAGTGTGCACGCGTTATAAGTTACCAGGGCCAGTTGTCGTTGGAGGTGGTAGCGAGATCGCCTCCGGGGATTCTTAGCACCCCCTGCCCCGCCGTTACCGTGACCGCTACCGGAATCAGGAATAGCGGGGCTGCCGGAGACTGGGGGCCTGGTTTTTTTGTGTCCTACCATATAGGGGGGTATTTGCCAGTACTCGCCACGCTTGGCAGGCGGGTTGGCGAGCGCAGAGGCGCAGTATCTTTTAAGTGTGACGCTGCTGCCCATCACAGCTCAACATTTTACTGCACCTTTTGTTGGATGGTTATCCCGCCATCGGTCGGTCGCCAGAGCCTCGTCTGTTGAAACAGGACGCACCGCGTGAAGGTGAGGTTGGCTTGGAGCTTTGGGTCTTGGTTAAGCTCCCTTACGTCCCTTGAAGGTATGATTAAAAGTTATTTCTTTTTATTACTTAACTACCTTTAAAAAACTGATTAAAAAGCTTAAAATAACTTCGTTCTTTTAAGAATCTTCATTCGATTCAAAAGACATAGAAGACTATTTAGGAGAAACAAATTCTTTTAGAGTCGGTGCATGATGTGTGTAGACTGATAGATTAGGTAGGTTGATATCATGCACCGACTCCAAAAGAATTCGTTTCTCCTAAACAGAAGACGAATAAGCTTTGTAGTCAGTTTTTAAATGCGTTTTTTTTTCATTTCATTTCATTTATTTATAAGGCACACAAAACAAATTACAGTTAAACATGGAACATAATTATTATCTAAAACATAAGTGCGGAACTGCAATTCAATTCAATTCTTATTTCATCTTTATGAATATAAAATATGACACTGTAAGTGTTAAAAACATTCTAAAGCATTAGATAGCGAAGCGTCATCAATTTCCAAGTTGAATTTATTCTGTAAAGAATAACTGCTTGGGCCATATGTTTCATAAACAGACGGCTAGATGGCGCTAAGCGTCACGCAATTGACGTTTTCATAGGAAACCACAAATTTCGCAGGGTCGGACTAAAAGCACGGTAGCTCAATTGGTAAGAGCGTTTGGCCCGGTTTGCCAAAAGGTTGCTGGTTCAAGTCCCACCCGTGCGCAAATTTTTGGTTTCTTATTTCATCTTTATGAATATAAAATATGACACTGTAAGTGTTAAAAACATTCTAAACCATTAGATAGCGAAGCGTCATCAATTTCCAAGTTGAATTTATTCTGTAAAGAATAACTGCTTGGGCCATCTGTTTCATAAACAGACGGCTAGATGGCGCTAAGCGTCACGCAATTGACGTTTTCATAGGAAACCAAAAATTTCGCAGGGTCGGACTAACAGCACGGTAGCTCAATTGGTAAGAGCGTTTGGCCCGGTTTGCCAAAAGGTTGCTGGTTCAAGTCCCGCCCGTGCGCAAATTTTTGGTTTCTTATTTCATCTTTATGAATAAAAAGAAATTATTAACCTAAATTTTTTTTAAAGTAGTGGAAAATAAAATCAATAAATGGACCAAAAGTAAATCACAGATAAAATTTACAATAATAAAGAACGGATTAAATAACAAAGAAACACAAATCAATAAAATAAAATTACACAAAAAAAAAAAATTTAAAAAAACAAATTAATAGAAATCAAAATTAATAAAACACATCAGT
Source organism: Pyrausta purpuralis (assembly GCA_963924145.1). NCBI lineage: Eukaryota > Metazoa > Arthropoda > Insecta > Lepidoptera > Crambidae > Pyrausta > Pyrausta purpuralis. The sequence continues at coordinate 21,523,795 of OZ001656.1, forward strand.
AAAATAATTATATTAAATAAAGATTTTATTTTATATTTCTTGTTATTTGAATTTTAAAAATTGGTATTTTATTTTGATAATTATGTTAATTTACTATCAGAATGTAAATCGAATACGCAGTAAGTTACATGCTGTGTCTATTAATATCTTAAACTGTAATTATTATTTTATTTGTCTAGCTGAGTGAGACTAACTTAAACAATACGATATTTGATGGCGAATTTGTAGATAACCGGTACCATGTTTTTCGTAGAGATCGCTTTACCTCTAGTATAAGAAAGAAGAAGGGGGGAGGAGGAGGGAGGTTCGCAGTTGCTGCAAAAAAAAACTGAATACTACTCGTCACACAACTTGGGAATTATTAACATATGCTTATGCTACCTGCCTACCTTGAATTAGCAAAATTGCAATCATTTTATGAGAATCGTCAGAATATAATTTCGAACAATTTATATAATGCAGACTGTATCCTTATTGGTGATTTCAATACGCCTGATGTATTTTGGCAGCAGTCTGACTCATCTCACATTATGGTCCCTGAATTTATACGGAGTCCTTCATCTAAATCTCAATTATAATTGGAAATTATTTCTTTATGTAGTTTGCACCAATTTAATAACATACCAAACGATAACGGACGGTATCTGGATCTCGTGTTAAGTAATTTAAATGATATAATCGTTTCTACTGATGATGCTCTAAGCCGTGAAGAGGGCCATGCATTTTTTTCATAATTTTAAGTTATTACTCATAATATCTCAAAAAATAGTAGACTCATTTTGAAAAAACTTTCACTGTACCCTTAGTTGCACTACACCTGATTAACTACACCAGACTTCTCGTCTTAGAGAAATCTTGAGACTAACATTCAAGTATACAAACGTAAAAACTCTTACGAAATTTCCTACGTGAATAGATCAACATACTAAAAGTTTATCCAATTCTGGCATATCGCAAACATACAGGTTGAATTGATTACCTCATTTTTTTTTGAAGTCGATAAAAAAAGTTTTTTGGCTCTCCTGAAAGGTACGGTTTAGGTTTATACGAAAATTTCGCCCCGCCCACAATTATTTCTGCTTATCTCAAAGGCATGATTGGTAGAGAACACCATATGGCGTTAAGTCAACCTTTTGTACAAATCTGTATTATTGTGCAAAAAAGTATAAATAAAATTAAACTGAAAGTATCGATGTTTATATTTGTATTTATAATTCTAATCACTAGTTATCAGGTAGCCCGAGCCACTGCGCAATGTAAGCTTTATTTAGTTTATAGTATAATGGACAGTATTGTTCTAAACCGCAACAATGGCTAGTGGTGGTATAATAGTGGGGCTATTTACACTCCTTAATGGACTCTGGCGAATATCAGGCGTCGGTAGCGTTTCTAAAGTGCTTTAAAGAAAGATAAGATAACAAATGATGTGTTGAAAGTACAAAAAAATACCTTTATTAGTTAGTAAGTAGATAAAAACCCTGTTTCATTAATCTGACCAATAAACCTATGCCTAACAATAAATCTAGCGATGCTTCCAGATTTCACAAGTCAAGCGGCGAATTATAAATACCTAATTGCCAAAAACATGATCGCAAAATCCAACACGTTTAAAAAAAAAAAACTGGTTTCATTCCCTTATGGGGTAATAATGCAGGTGGATTATTTGCACCAAGCTACTGGTAGCCAATAGAGGTAGATAGCCATCATACCTCTTTTTCAATCATCCGTATCCGGTACATATTCAAATAAATGTTATAATCAAACTTTAGATGTTGTCTCCATTCTGGGTGTAGTAGTACTATAAAAGGTCAGTTTAATTTTTTTTATCCTATTCAGCATCTATCAAGGGGCTAAAAGTGGGATGAAAGTATGTATAAGAAATCCTATCTTTTATCAGGTGTAGGGAGGCAAATAGTATTCGTGAAATTTATTAATCTAGTCATATCTGGCAAATTAAATTACAGTTGGTAATTTACAGAAATAAAGTAGCTTAGAACTAGACCATAACTCTAAACATTGGACCACAATATTTTCCAAGTTGAATAAAATAAAACACGGTATAATACACGGTGGCCTAAACAGTAATGTCCAAAAATTTTTTTGGAAGTCTTTCATCCAGGGCTATTCAAATAAACCATATTTATGATAAAATTTTTTTTTAGTTTTCAATGCTGATTTTTTATTTTATTTTTTTTACTTTTATTTGTCTTAGTTTTAGCTAGCTTATTATTTTATCTAAGTTATTGTGATTTTTTAGGATCAGACTGGAATAAAAAAAAAACATTAACACCATAAAAAGTGAAGTACCTAATAATTTGTTTAAGAGTTCTTAAAATTTGCGCAAAAAATAATATCTCGAAATCTACGAAAATTCGGCTAACATACATAGAAATATTTGGATAGGCTAGACCGACGATCCGTCTATCGACATCCCTGGCTGTAAGGCTTCCAAAAAAATTTTTTTGACGTCACTGTTTTGGCCACCCTGTATATTTTTTCGTTGTTTACAGGCGCACGCGCAACACGTCTTACACAGGGTGGACGGGCAGTCGCCCGGCGGGCTGATGACGGCCTACAGCACCATCCAATTTGTAGTCCAGAAACACCACTTCATCAGAGGGAAAATAAAGGTAAGCGCCTCTTACAAGGAAGCGACTCAAGATATGAAAAGAACCAGCCTCCCGATTCAGAACCGATAACTTTTTTTAAAGACTATTGAACAAATTTAGTGTACAAACTTTCATGTATTAATAAAATTATAATAACGTGTATTTTTGCGATTTAATTATTTATTTTGTTTTTTTATTATATTTGTAACCGAAGTAACATATCGACATTCGATCAAACTACGACATTAATTTAAAAATGAATAGAAAATCTTGCCGACACCCAAGCCGAGGCTTATCGAACGTTCTGAATCGATCTGCAGAACAGCAGACATGCTAGAAGTATATTCAAATAACGTTTTACAACAATAACAACCTTAAACTAAGCTGCTAAGAGTCGCGAGTAGCTGCTGGTTAAAGGGTCTATGGACTAATATTTGTTACATCACAACTACGACGACAAAGCTACGACTGTAGCCCGGGACGCTTAATCTATTTCGTTCGATATCTGTATTTTTTGACCCAGCAACGACTTAGTCGCGAACCTTTGAACCTTTTTAACTTTCGACGCTAAAACAGAGATGTGTTATGTTTGTGTAAGTAAAACGTTTAACGAATGTGATTTGAGCATGAGTATTAGCCCTTGATTTGCGCGGAGCAAAAACGTAAAACTTTACTGATGTCTTTTTTTTTTTGCTTCAGTCTCTGTTGTTCCGCTTCTATGTAAACACAGCTTAAGAGCGGCATTTCCAAGAGTTACTTTTAAACAAACTGTCACTGTCTAGATAGTTTTGCAAAAATGCATCTTTTCATGGACTCACATAAGGATCGTAAGATACTTCTTATAGTGTGCGCGATTGCAACTGAAGATTGAAGCAAATCTACCCTCCCGGCACGGGAACGGCGTCAACCATACGGAAGCACGTTACGTAAAGGGAACAGCAACGCTTTAGCATGGGATCGTCACTGGCTAGTGAACGGCTCGACTCGGATTGTGTTAGCTCATAGAAATACTAACTATCCCCTATCGGAAAGGGATAATATTTTTATGGGTTTGCAACAACTCATGACAGTTCTTCTTGTAAATGACAGCTCATATGACTGGGTAGGCAAGGGTATCAACTATCCAGTTGACAACTATTGGGCGACTCACCGTAAGCGCGTTACAACGCATACACTGCTGGTCAAAAGTGGTGACGTTACAAAATTGATAGATGTGTGTTGAAGTATGAAGTTTCATACAAACAATATTGAACGCCTTGAGTTGATACGGTGGTTCCTGTTACGGGTGTAAAGATGTGCTACAACTTTGAGTCTGTTGAAACTGAGCCTTGATGGCAATAGATATAGGAATATGTAGCACGCCGCTTCACCGTTAACTGCAAGCGATAAGAAATGTCACTGACAGGACTCAGTTGAAAACACGGCATCTGTAATAATGTGGAAAGGAACGTTAGGAGTAAAAGATGAAATAATAATATAAGAATATATCAGATGAAATGACAGGAGAGAGATAGAGAAATGATAAGGTATACAGTAGTTGATATTTTAACTAAATTGTGAGGATATTCTAATTTATTTCTATTTTATTTATTTAAACAAATTACAGTTGAGATGATACAAATTGTATAATTACATTATATGATTAATATTCTAAACTGTAAGCCAAAACATGCGCTTATAGAGTGTTTATGAGATGAGTTCATGAGATTGTGAGTCATGGGAGTTATTGAGAATGGTTAGACCCTTTGTTTGCGACTTTTACCAATCGCAAAATGTCAACCTTTACACACTTGCACTACTTTGAGCATCGATACAGTAGCGATGCTTACGCGCGTTAGTATCGTTGCAGTTGCGATGCAGAAGCTGGACAAAGACAAATTATGTACTGTACTAGAAGCCGCCCGCGACTTCGTTCGCGCGTTTTGGTTTTACTCCGTTCCTAAATGAGATATATTAATATCTACTTCTTAAATTTATGTTCCTACTGGAAATTAGAAGGCGCTTGTAACGATCTTTATAACTATATCTACAATACTTTAGAATGTTTTTAACACTCACAGTGTCATATTTTATATACATAAAGATGAAATAAGAAACCAAAAATTTGCGCACGGGCGGGACTTGAACCAGCAACCTTTTGGCAAACCGGGCCAAACGCTCTTACCAATTGAGCTACCGTGCTGTTAGTCCGACCCTGCGAAATTTGTGGTCTCTTATGAAAACGTCACAAACGACATCAATTTCCAAGTTGAATTTATTCTGTAAAGAATAACTGCTTGGGCCATCTGTTTCATAAACAAACGGCTAGATGGCGCTAAGCGTCACGCAATTGACGTTTTCATAAGAGACCACAAATTTCGCAGGGTCGGACTAACAGCACGGTAGCTCAATTGGTAAGAGCGTTTGGCCCGGTTTGCCAAAAGGTTGCTGGTTCAAGTCCCGCCCGTGCGCAAATTTTTGGTTTCTTATTTCATCTTTATGAATATATCTACAATACATAAAAAATATATCTTACTTCCCTTCTCCTTCCCTCTCCCTCCTATTATCTAATAATCATCAGCCTAAGTAGGTACGAAAATTCAAGTTTCTTACTTTGAACCAGACGGACTTTCATACAACCTTTTAACTTTCATTTCACCTCCTTAAGGGTTGGATTTTGATCTAAGGTATCTATGTGCAAAATTTTAAGTTTTTAGGTCCAGCGGTTTGAGCTGGGCGTTGATATATCGCCCAGTCAGTCAGACAGCTTAGAATTTTATATATACAGATGTTGGCGACTGCATCGATACTATCGCGCGTTAGCATCGATGCTGTCGCGCTTCTGCATAGATGCCAACGCGCGACAGCATCAATGCAAAATTAAATCTGTCCATGGCGTGAGCCGCTAGAGTTTGCTAGTGGTCGCAGTGTGCAAGGGGTTTTAGAGTGTTTGGAGTGCTCAAGGAGAGGATTTGAGCTAAGAATTAGCTGTTTACGTAATAAAAAAATATACGAATGAGAATGTATTAATACGAATAATGCATATTTGTCCACAGATCCGATGCACAGCGAACATGTACACGATATATTTGAAGAGCTTGGAGAAAAGTGCAGAGGAGGAGCGGTTGCCAACTACTCCCTCCAGCCTGCCGGAGGTGCATGAGGCGATAGTATACTCCATACACCGCCTGCCCGAGTCAAGTATGTTTGACTGTCTTATTACTATTTTAATATAAAATCTATGTTAGTATATAGCGGTCGCTTGCAACTTGGTCTACGCGTTTTGAGTTTGCTGTCTCCCCTCCCGTTGCAGCGTGATGCATTATAGCCTATAAAGCCTTCCTCGATAAATAAGCTATCCAACACAAAAATATATTTTTTAATCGGTCTAGTAGTGCCTGAGATTAGCGCGTCAAACAAATATACACACTCTTCAACTTTATAATATTTGTAAAGATAAAATAACAGCCAAATCGGTTTGGCTGAACTTTAGTAAAGAGGTAGCATAGAACTAGAAGACGGACATAAAATTCTTTTTATCACTACTTATTACTCGATCGGGACGGGTTGATAGTTTTCGTGATTTTTATTTTGTTGGTTTTTTCTTGGCCCGTAATAGAAAAAAATACCATAAAACGGGCCGGCTCCATTTTCGGGACAAAGCTTGCTGGGTTTGTCGTAATATGTTATACAAATTGCACTTGTAAAAAGCAGTAGCCTGACTAGCTAGCAAGCAAGGAATTGAACCTGCGTTTCATGCTATCCGGGCGCATGCCTAAACCCCACGGCCACCGACACATTGGTAAGCCTGTTGAAAAGTGCGTTCTTTAATGCGTAAGCTGCGTCACCTGATTACACTCATAACAATCATATCAGTAGTTTTTTTACTATTAGTGAAATTCATGAAATAAAGATTTTGTAATGAGAAAAAAACTATGAAAACAAAATACAATCAGATATAATGTGATAACAGCTGGTGAGAGAATAAGATTGCGTGCGCGATTGTCAAAACGCACATGTAAAATTGTATGAACTGTCATTCGCCTTCCATGCCCATCTCACCTTTTTAGTGTACAGAAATTGGTAATAAAACACCCGATCCGAGGACCAAATTAAACCTTTAACAACGAAGTATAGGCACCATGACAGTGCTAGGGAAAAGTCAAAAATACTATTTGTATTGAAAACTATGTCACCTTGCTGACTAGACCGTTCGGTCATCGACCAAAACCGTAGCGTGCCATACACGGAGCGAGTCGGCACTGACAAAATACACATACGTTCTAGCTCGCTCTTACTCTAGCTCGATATAACGCTGAGTAAGACAAAACGCTGTCAATCCGTTCAGTGGGCAAGGTACAGTGAATCGGGTTGCTTTTCGTGCCTGACACGTTCCTAGCACGGTCATGGTATGTCACGGTGCAATGGGAAAATATCTTTAACAGAAATGCATAATGGTAAGTTAAAATTTATCAAAACGTTTCACTCCACCGTTATGAAAATTTTAGATTTAGACATTGCTATTTATGGATGTTCTTCATTAATAGTACTTTTAAATACGATCCTCTTGTAATCAATTCTTGAAATCTAATTTATTTATACTCTTCCTCATATTATTTAGTTCAGCTACTTCATACTTACGTCTAAAGACAAAATTACAAAGTCAATTCATGACCTCAATCCTCTTATTGCCTCCTACAGCAGTAGAAACAAAAGATTACGTGAGGCAAATGATTTCGTTACACTCATTAAATAACAACGAACTCCCTCATTCAGTTGGCATATTCCAAGATAAAACGTAGAATTAAACTTGAAATCCATAACGAGCACGAAATTCTCGATGTATGGAAGAAAAGAATGAGAGAGATGTGGACCCTTAAAAAGTTTCAATGAGCATCCTCTCCAATTTTCGTTATTAGCATACACAAGAGGCGAGTGGCTTTCAAATGTTGGGTGCCAGCGAGCTCAGTGGACCTAATTATAATCGTCATTGAGAAAACAATACAAGAATCCTTATCGTTTATTTTTATCAAGAATTCAATGACACGAAATTATACTATATAAGTATAACACCAAGATAAGTTACACATATATTTTACTAAACGTTATTATACAGGGTAAAAATATTTTAAACTAAGAACCTACTCATGATTCATAATCATTTCCACATATGAATATTACAATCAATTGTTATAAAATATCATTTAATGAAACCAAGAAAAATCATATTTAACACTCTAGAATTGAAATTTTCTTCCTATTAAACTAATAAATAACAGTTTGATTTTTTTAAATTTACGAATAATTTTGAAGTATCAAAAAAATTACTCCGCCTAAACGGATCTCGGAAATCGAAGTGATACTCAATGATTTTTGTGTTTAAAGAAGTTTATTTCTCATAAGATCTTATATCTAAGGGATACATAGTTCGCTCAAAATGAGATATTTATGCTTATGTTACTATAAATTAACAATTTATTTGGTGCAGCGCAGCTACATCACTTATTTTAATAGTTTATAAAATTTACTTATTAAACGGTATGCAAAATGTATTTAAACAATTAAAGTTTCGTTTAGTTTAGCAGCACATCATCATACATATTATACCCAAACCATTCACAAATATTGACACGACTAAGGCACTTATAGAAAACTAGCTGTGCCCGCGACTTCGTCCGCGTGGAAAAGTGACTTTGGGTAGATTTTTTAATTAGGCTAATTATTTTACAAATAAGATGTACCGCGAATATGTTGCAGCAATATCTCAAATAATTGCATTCAGTTTGAGACGGATGGAGGTTATGACGTGGCAGACTGCCGAGAAAGCTGAGTCCTTTTTATAGTCATTCTACTAATTAATTCAGTAGGTACTTTTTTATTAAAAAAAATAATTTGGTAGGTAATTTAAAAACTGCCAAGTGCGAGTCGGACTCGCGCACTGAGGGTTCCGTGCCCACTTTAACTGAATTAGGAAATCCACTTACTTCCACTTAGTAAAATACCACAATATTTTGTTGACAGCAAATATAACTTTGTTTTTTCATAGTGTTTGTATGAAGTACAAAGTTATGATTGCGGTTGTTGAAAATGTGGTATATCTCAAAAACTTCTCATACGATCTCGTTCGAACCAATTTTCGTTGAAGGTATTTGTTGAGATCTACATCATTTATTTTTTCAAAATTTACACTCGCTTAGTTTAGAAGTTAAATGGGGGGGGCGCCCATTTTGAGAAAGAAATCCAAAGAAAATGGTTTTAGAAACCTCTATGTCTTTTTAAAAGACCTATCTATAGACACGTATAGGTTTGACTAAATTTTTTTTTTGGTTTTAGTTTCATGTATGGGAGCCCCCCCGTAAAGCGGTTAACAGGATACATACTCCTACCAAATTTCAACAGTGTGATGCTTATAGTTACAGCATAAAATGGGTTTGACATACGGACGGACAGACAGACAGACTTGACGAAACTATAAGGGTTCCGTTTTTTGCCATTCGGCTACGGAACCCTAAAAATGGTGAGAAGATAAACAATACTTAACAATTTTGGCATAAAAAATGTCTAAAACGTCAAAGCTTTGTAGAGATACAACAAAACAATACCCAATTACAATGCAATCAAATTATGCATTAAGATTGGTAAATATAAATTAAGTCAATCAACCTATTAATAAAGCATTAACCTAATGTAATCAATCACTTTACAGATAATAAGAAAAACAATATCAAATCAAATTAGCTACTACAAAATCAAATTATAAATGCACATTTAGATTTAATACCTACCTACCTACTTTAAATGGTACTTATTACTAAGTCTAGTTTTTTTTTTATTATATGCTGAGATGAGCTATCGCAGTTACTTATACCTGCATAAATCAGAAGAAAGAATAACAAAAGTAATTACCTACTAAATCTATTAAACTTAATAATTAATAGATGCATTCAAAATTAAAACCTACTCAGTGGCGAAAATAAAACTTTGACCTGCATAAATCTGAAGAAAGAATTTTAACCAAAAGTATTATACTGAATCTACCTAATAGAAAATATCTGCAATCAAAATAATGAGCTCAAGTATTTACTACTCAGTAGCGAAAGGAAAATTATGTATTACGCGCTGAAATCACTTGAAGTACCTATCGCAAAAAAAAAGCAGTTGCGCGGGACAACCGTTCCGTAGTGAGCCGACTAAATTAATCTAATAGGTATGTATAAGGAAAATATTTCAACGCAAAACACATATTTTAATGTAAGTGAGCAGCCACCAACCATACTTAGCGCAAGCTCGCGTTGTAAGTACTTAAGCTGCGAGTATTATTTTGATGTGAACTTTGTTCAAAATGAAATGCTCGTGATGATGAATGTATTTATTTTGATAAGAATCAATACCCGTGTGTATAAAACACCTTCGAAAATAATGTTCGAATAAAAATAGTAAAATATTTTAACGCAAAACATACGCAGTTTTATTGTAACTAAGAAGCCAGCAACCATAGCAATTAGCGCAAGCGCACGTTGTACTTAAGCTGCGAACATTATTTTGGTGCAGAGTTATGTTAAAACTGTGATAGCTCCTAAGATATTTATTGAAATCAAATGATATAAAGGGCAACTTTGTTCTAAATGAAATGCTCGTGATGATTAATCTATTTATTTTGATAAGAATAAATACCTGTGTGTATAATACACCTCTAAAAATGATGCATTATTTTTTACAAATTTATTAACATAAAAAAGGTTGTAGAAAGTCAACCATAAAAGATAGACATATGCTGTCGCAGACTTTATGAATGACTTTAGAACTCTTGATGCTGAACAATCCTGTCATACATGATTTTTGTGTAACTTAAGCGGTTTCCGCAGCGTACGCAGCGGAAGCTCTCAAAAGGAATAATTATCTTTCTCCCGTTTTCGCAACATTTTTCATTGCTGCTGTGGTCCTATGAGTCGTATCTTTATGTTATATAGCCTAAAGCCTTTCTCGATAAATGGACTACCCAACGTAAAAATAATTTTTCAAATCGGGCCAGTAGTTTCTGAGATTAGCAGATTCAAACAAACAAACTCTTCAGCTTTATAATATTAGTATAGATAAATGCATTCATCATTATTTTGTGTGTAACGAAGATAACAAATGAACTAAGTGCGAGCAAAAACAGGTTGTGCGGTGGGCCGCCACGACGCTTCGGTTATTTTTTTTCTTATTAATATGCATGTATGGTATTGATATAATTATTCAACATTAAATAATTTGGTTCTTCTATAAATTTTATCAAGCCGGGGGCGGCTTCTGACTGGGCTTAACGTGCCTTCCGAAGCACGGAGATGCTCGTGATGTACGTCACTTAGGCCTTATGGGTGGCTTGATAAAATCTGACAGCAGAGTTAGTCGCTTGCCTTGCAAACACCCCTCCACCAACCCGCACTGAGCCCGCGTGGTGGAGTATGGCTCAAACTACCTCATAGTTGAGGTAAGGCCTTTGCCCAGCAGTGGGATGTTACAGGCTAACTTTACTTTTATAAATTGACAACATAAAATTTTTGTAATGGTATGAAAATTCGAAAACCATTTCACGATTTAGTGATTCCAAACACGTTGAACATTTTTACAGATTTTTTTCTGCTTTATTTTTAAAGTTAAATGAAAAGGACTGAAAATAAGATGGAAGTTGACATTTCACAGGTTACGCCTTTGAAAAAAAAAGGTTTTGAACTTTGAGCTTGCTGTCAGCTGTCACTTTAACGTTTAGTTTTGTTGTTGTTTCCGGTATTGTATTGGACATTATCGATAGATTACGATGTGGTAAATTGAAGATTTAAAAAGATACATTTACTTTTTTAGTTCAGATACGAAATAATCATCATGATTACTCATTCGAAATATGATTGATATTTATAGTTATGAGAATATATTGGAGTAATTTTCCGACATCATATTAATATTAAATAAGGGAGGTTGCTACGTTGTTTTGTTTGGTTACTTTTAACATAACTTAAATCAGGTATTGTTACATAATAAAGTAAAATTAAATATTCATGGATATACCTTTGATATCGACATCTTAATTCTACAATTGATACTGATCACAACACTATAAACGTCAGGTTTTTTTTTATCGAACATAGCAAAGACGTGACCTCGTAACATCCAACTTCCTATACTTACGCTCTTTTAGAATGGAGAGTTTTTAAACAATTATTTTTAGAGAAAATACCTAAAAAGAAATGAAAATGAAAGTATATGGGTGCCTTCATTTATGAAGTTCTTTCAGGAAAAAAAATAAAATGTTCATATACAATTTTTGACATGTTATCAATTGTTTTAGATTCCGTAAGATAGTGAAAATGAAATAAAACTTTAATAATTTTACTCTGAATGATTTGTAGGTATTTTAATACAGTCTTACAGGCTGTCCCCCAAAATTCAATTAAGTAGTGCAAATTGGACTTCACCAAGGAATTATACAACACAACACGCGCCTTCATCGGTATGCAGTAGGATATCTTTCGTAGTGATCTAAGAATCGGTCGTAGTATACTTATAACATGCGCAACATGTGACCGCCACGCAAGATCATCCAGCCAAAAACAGCAATGTTATTGTTTTTTGCTTCAAATATTAAGTACAAAGTTTTTGCTACATTTATCGTCAGCAGATTATTCAAATACCAGATATCATATGCCTTCAGGTCTCAGGTCCATAAATATACCCAATGATATTAGTTTTTTATCTATGCTTGTCTTTATTTTGCCTACCAGTTCAACGGTTGCTGAAAGAGTGCTGGATTTTGGTCGAAAACCGTATTGATTATCGCAAAAGAAGTGTTTTTGTGTAAGATACTCAAACAAGCGGTTACACATGATTCGCTCGAAAACTTTCGATAAAATTAGCAGTGTCTGTCTTAGTACCTGATTTAAAAATGATTTTGATGAGATTTTTCCAGGTTTCGTCAAATTAATTGATTTTAATTTCAATATGTGGAAGTGACTATAAATCATGAGTAGGTTCTTAGTTTAAAACATTGCCAATGTTTGCAAAGTCACCTTGTATAGGTAATTAGGTAATTTAATACTTCAGATACTGAATGGAAGCATCTGTTACTTATTGATTGACGATATTAATTATAAGTTGTGTTGTAGTTTTACATCTTTCGCTTCACGCTGACATAGATTTGATGAATTTAAATAAATATTGAACCAAGGAAAGTTCTAGATCGGAGACCCTTCGACCAAAGACGCAGCATAGGACGTACACCGACAAGATGGACAGACGACCTTGTAAAGATCGCAGGATCAAACTGGATGCAGACCGCTAGTGATCGGTCGCTGCGGAACGCCGTGGGGGATGCCCATGTTCAGCAGTGGACGTCCTTTGACTGATAATGATGAACCATGGAGATGTATTGATGTCGATTGTCTTTCATCCCAAACATATACTTTAAGTGTCAAAATTAAGATCAATGTTTGGACGGAATAATCATAACTTGGTTCGAAAAATGCTCAAGTCACAGTTACTCGTCTGTCATAATATTTTCGTAATTTAGTTTTCTTTTATGTACTTTAAGAGAAACTTACAAATCTTATTTAATACTGAAATGCTCCAATTGTACCAATAGTTTCTTTTGAAAATAATACACAAGAGAGTTGAGAAGGAACAATTACATTTTGTGCGGAGCAGGCAAACCTAACAGCGTTTCAAGAACTTCATTCTCAAAGCATAATCCTCTTATCATATCTAATAACGAGATTCTTCTCTTTAGACCAACAAAAACTTTACGAAGAAAGTAAACCTTTATTTCGCCCAAAACAATTAAGGCCTTATCTTGCAAACTTCTGTTTCCACTACAAATTATTTTCCACTGTTTCCATTCAAAGAACTGAAATAAAAAGTGTTTTATGCCGCAAGATGGGACAAAAGCTGGAATGTATTTTACGAACTTGCCTTTTTAGGGTTCCGTAGCCGAATGGCAAAAAACGGAACCCTTATATTTCGTTAAGTCTGTCTGTCTCATAAAATTATTATCCCTTTGGAATAGAACGACAAAAGCGAGATGTCACTAGCAGCAAACTGTGTGATAAAAAGAGATGGGTAGCAGAACCATTTTTGTCAGATGTCAAACAGTTGACCGCCCTGCAGAAGCTCGCTGAAAATTACGTGCATTTGATTTTTTATATTTAAAAGTGAAATTGTGTATATTTTGGAGAAATAATGCGTCTGAAACATAGTGACTTGATCAGTGATTGATTGTTATGCATTACAGCGGCATAACCCCAACAAATAATCATTTAACAGGTAGATTAGTCCAAATCGAAGCCTCTTAATATACAACTTATATTTACCAATGCGCTTCAAATTTAAAGTACGCAGTTTGATTATTCTATTCTACAAACGTTAATTTAAGTAAAAAATAAAGACAGAATAACACAGGGAATGTATATCGAACAATATTTTGTATATGAAAATAACATTTAGTTTTACACTAGAGCTGCATGTTCAATATTTTGTGTCGACTGTTTATCATGCAGTAAACTACCATATTTAACTTAGGAACATTGTTATAAATCACCTGATCGCAAGGTTATCTCATTTAAAGCTATAAATGTTACTTACTTATGTAAGTTACTGACATCTTAAATCGGTTTCGTTTGACAGCTTTTACTTGTCCTTCTATTCCGATAGGAATATTAATATTATGGTCTGTCTGTCTGTAGTCCGTCATATGTCACAGACACTTTATTTAGTAACTATAAAAATCACATTGAAATTAAGTTGTTCCTGTTAACCGCTTTACGATTCTTATGCAAAAAATAAAAAATAATGATATTTGAGATCCAATGAAAATAAAACCGTTTTTTTTCATCATACCATTGCGTGTGGGGGTCTATAGATAGGTCTTAAAATTGACATCGAGATTCTTAAACCATTTTCTCTAAAAATCTAATGTTAGCGAGATGGACGTTTCCAAAGTGGTCAAATGGGCGTCCCCCCCCCCCCCCCCCATCTAACTTTGTAAAACTAAGCTAGTGTAAATTTTGGAAAAAAATATGAAATGTAGACCTTAACAAATACTTTCAACGAAAATCGGTTTGGACGGGATCAAACTAGTAGTTTTTGAGATATAGATCATTTTTATCAACCGAAAACATAACTTTGTTCTTTATACAAACACTATGAAAAACAAATGAATGTTTGCTATAATTTAAGGCATTTTGTTACGAAGCATTGTTACTTTTGTAAGTTTGATATGTAAACTACCTTCTAATCTATAATCACATTTTTTCATTGTACTTGTAAATAGAGGTATTGAACATAAAGAATATACAATGCTTTGATTGCAAAGTATGGTATGTGTTATGGAAATCAGTAATACTACAACACTCAGACCTGAGATAATTTTACCTCTCTCTTTAAAATAAATACAAATCTTATAGTATATAAAATTCTCGTGTCACAATGTTCGTTCCCGTACTCCTCCGAAACGGCTTAACCGTTCTTACCAAATTTTATATGCGTATTCAGTAGGTCTGAGAATCGGCTACTATCTATTTTTCATACGCCTAAGTGATAAGGGTTGTTCACCCTTAAATTATTTTTTGTTTTTATTTTTTTATAATGTGGCATTAAAAAAAAAAGTAAAAACCGACTTCAAAACCAAAGTGCACTAAAAAGTCTTAAATAAACTCTTCACCATTGAAAGGAAAAGAATTCGTTTTAGGCAAACAATTTGTTTTTGGAGTCGGTGCTGTGATAGTTGATGCTTGATGGTCAAAGTGATGGCACCGACTCCAAAAAGAAATTGTTTGCCTTAAACGAATTCCATTCCTTTCAATGGTGAAGAGTTTATTTAAGACTTTTTAGTGCATTTTGGTTTTGAAGTCGGTTTTTACTTTTTTTAAAAGTTTATTTTATTTCTTCATTTTTAGTGATTACATAATTTGGGTGAAGCTTATGTATTAATTCTAAAAACTACATCCAACTACGTGTACATTGGTTTTAAAACAAACTTTTACTACATTGCTTATCGTTATACCCATTCACTTGTTATCCTATTAATTTTATACGTGTATTTGTGAACAAAATCCATAATTATTTATAATTATTTTTAAAAAACTCTCAAATTGACACAAACAAAAATGTATGATGCTACAAAGGGAGCGCGGGCTTTATCGTCCATAACAATGTTTTATCTTCAAGAGCTGTAAATGCGGTTTATGTACAAGGGATAAGGACCTCCGTTGTATACTTTAGTGTAAATATTTTGATCCAACTATTGTAAAGGTACTAAATTAAGCCTTGAAACGTGTATTTTTGTAAAGTGCCCATTTTTTCCTAATACCATTGTATTAAATATACACAAAGCTAAAAAGTTGATGATTAAATATTCCGATTGAAAGTCAACATTAAGGTCTGCCAAAATAAAAATACATATACTTATTTAACTTAATGCCGAGTAAATCCTTTTCTCCCCCTGTGTCTTATTTGGAGGATAGATGAATCAAACAAATTAAAAATTATAAAAATCGGTCTACCCCTTCTCGAGTTATAAGTGTTGTATCTAATGTGACACTATGTGTTTTGTAATGTATTGGACCTATCACTATTCCAGAAAAAGATTTCTCATTTACTACATAAACACTAAATCAAGTTTAACTAAGAACCACTATTGTAAGAAACCATTAATACGTTCTTGGCTGGCTTCTCTTAACAAGTTATATTCAAGTTTGTCTGACCTACACAAAAACTAGGTCTAGCGCGTTTGAGATCTGAAATCATACGTGACCAAGTTACCATCCGTAAGTGAGTTACCAGATTTTTCAGTGCTGGTGGGTGAAAATGACATTATACATGAAAATCAACAAAATCTAAATTTATTTATTTTGTACACAGCTTATTACTAGCACTTACACACGTCCCAACATTGACCCTACCACAGCTTCGGGACAATTGTGGGCGAGTGCTGACAATAAGCTGCGCTACAAACTCAGTCACTACTGTCAATGCCTCTTTAAAAAAAAACATTTTTCATGTTCGTACAAGCTAGATTATACATTGTTATCATTCACATAATCATCAAATATTGTTTAACAATCGTTTTGAATTTATCTAAGGGTAATTCAATTAAAGTATGAGGTAATTTATTAAAGAACGTAATGCATCTTCCAATAAATAAGTGTTTAACCTTCTTAAGTTTGGAACGACAAGCTTATTCTTATTTCTAGTATTGAAATCGTGCGAATCACTCTTTTAAAAAACAAGTGCAAGTTTCAACGAACGTGAATCAAATTTTCATAAAAGGGCATTAATTTCAATGAGCCTAATGTACATCCAACTAATTATTTTATTTAAGCAGACTTAATTTGAAATAAAGTTGTAAATTCAAACTAGTGGCCTCACTTATTTCATTTGATATTTTTTTAATTTCCATACCAGACAGTATTCCGTTGTTAGTTTTTTATTGAAAATTATGCTTCTATACGAGCTTCTCTTTTTCACCTCCAAGATATGGCGAAGGAGCCAGGGGCCCAATTAATCACTCGCGTCTAGATAACTTGTGATATTAATCGATTAATGTTTAATTTCGATTGAAAATCAGTTTAACTCCACTCGGGAGTGATTTAAAAATTATAACATATTTTTTAAGTACTATCGTCTCTATTTTGCGTAATTTTTATTGATCTTTCAATTGTCTACGAACGAAAATCACACGCCATATTCAAGAGAGTCGTTCAAAAATAAAAAGTTACATGTTTGATGTCAATACGCTCGGAAATTATGAAGTCAGTGAATCAGGACTATGAGCTATGAGATACCGTATACAAAATATAGGTACCTACACCGGTAATTTGAAGAGGACCGAACTTGTATTTGCGGAGGCCCAGCGCGGGACAAACTCCCGCCCCTTGGGTGCTAGATAAGCAGCCAAACGGACTGTCAAGCCTCTCCAGACTATATATTTTGGGATTAACGAACAAATTCTGGCTTAACCGCGACTTAGCAACGAATGTTTAAACCTTAATGTGAGTTGTTTGATTTCCTTGGAGAGCGAAGTTGGCACCCTGGTGCGATTTGCTAATTTAGTAGATCGTTATGTGGCTACTCTTGAAAAGAAGACTATGAACTACAAATTTAGTCGGCAAGGTTTATGCCAATTTCGCAAATTAAAAAAAAGGAAATCTTTTAATCCAGACAGATATATATCAAAAAAGCTTTATATTTTACTAAATCCTTTCTTATATTGTAAAGCTTAGGAACTATTGGACCGATTTAATTAAAATTAAATTGACAGATTTTGTGTCAAACAGCTTATTGATCGAGGAGGGCTTTAGGTTATAAAGAACACATCACACTGCTACGAGATGGGAGGGAGCAAACTCAAAACGCGCAGACAAAGTCGTGAAGACCACTAGTGTATAACTGAAACCATACATTTTGCCAAAATTTCAATAGTCGATTAATAGCAATGTGACTGAAGAAGCATCATACTGGCCAGTAACTATCTATTAACTCTTTGCTTGAATACATCCACAATTTCACAGTATATTGCTCAGGGAATGCCGCAACCGACAGTGAATTTAGTTCCTTACCGCGCCCAACAGAAATGTAGATTGAAAACGTTGGGTATTTTAGTTCTATGATTTCTATACATCTAGATAGGACAATTTCACTAGTCTAGACATTAGAACGCGGCTACGAGTAATCCGTCACCTGCCCGAGATTGATAGTGGGGTTATTTAGTCTAGTGATCGATATTAGCTTGCCACAATTGAATACAGATATTACTGCCACACGAGATAAGGTTAGAGCCCATGCATTTACATAATAATATATTTTTCTAACTCTGGACAAGATAAATTATATCGAAGGATGATAATAATAAACAATAATAATATAATTAATAATAACTAAGGGATGATAATATGAGTTATGACTATTCAAAAAAAATTTTTTTTAATAATTCTTGACAACATTTAAAAAATGACAAAACGAATGTGGAAACTGGCACCCTCGCGCGTAATTCGCGTGTTTTGACGAAATACTACGCCGAAGTGGTGACCTAGTGTTTTGACTCGATCGCTGTATCGCATCAATCAATTCTTCAATAATAAATTGTTTTTGTTTTTTGAATGTTTTCCATTAAAAAAATATATTTTTATATCAGCAAAATGTATTTTTGGCATCAGTATCGTTTGTACAACCACCCCTGAGTCGCTCATCACTGACCAAACCAACACCCTGTATAGCTAAGTTAGAGTAATGTACCACAAGTACCGACAGATAAATTTTTAAGTAGGCAAAGGTGGGATTTTCCCACAGCACGAACAGAAAATTGTGTCGAAATATTTGAACAATATTTAAACCGTTAAACGGTGATAAAATAAAATCGTGTTGTACCGCCCCCAATATTATCGTTGCTTGGTATTCGTAACACAAAGGAAAAAACCTTTTTTGTAACCAAGACAATTGATGTGTTTTCTGCGTTATATTTTGTTATTATTATTTATTTCAATTACTTGTATTACAGCTAAAATCCTTATAAAACTTAATAAAAACTTTGCCTGTGAGCCAAACCGAGTTGTAATCTGATTAATATCGAAGAATTTCGTTGCAAAAGCGTAAAAGGAAAATCACTTTTGCGTTTTCTCATCTATGCATTTTCAGAGCAAAATTGCACCTTAAGGACGCAACAGAATTCATCGTTAATTAATGTATGAGGCACATTAGATAACTTTTTTTTTTCTTTTTTTTTTCCATCTGCAATCAGCCTCTGAGCTTTAATCAGATATTTTCTCTTCCTTACAATGACGGTTTTGAGATTGTTCACATCCTGTGATGTGTCATCTCTACAGTACTAATTGGTTAAAATTGGGTGGAGGTGAGTGTCCTTATATTGATGCAATTTGTTTCCGTTTGAGTCGGTGTGCAGAACTCGAGGATTTCAATAGTGTCACAGCGAGTTTGTTTTTATGTTGTTGGAGTCTTTCTTTATAGGCTTTATAAGATTTTTCTACTGTCTCCCTTACAGTTGGGATTCCCAAGTACTCATGAACTTCGTCGTTTCTTGTGAACCATGGCGCATTGCACAATGTTTTCAGAGCCTTGTTTTGGAAGCGCTGAATAATTTCTATGTTAGAGTGGCTCGCTGACCCCCAGAGTTCTATTCCGTAACACCATATCGGCCTAAGGATGCACTTGTAGATCAAAAAATTGTTTTCTAGGGTTAGTGATGATTTTTGGCCTAATAGCCAGTGCAGGCTTAAAAGCTTCCTATTTGCTTGATCTCTTTTAGCTTTGATGTGTTCTCGCCACGTTAGTCTTCTGTCAATGATCATGCCTAGATATTTGACGCTATCTTTTTGAGGTAGAGCGTCGCCATCGAGTGTAACTGGTGGGCAGTCATATTTGCGGAGGGCAAATGTGATGTGTACAGACTTTGCGGCGCTTGCCTTAATTCTCCAATTTTTTTAACCATGAACCAATTTTATTAAGATGGTCTTGGAGTTTTGTGGATGCCTTGATGCGGTCTTTGTCGCACGATAAGACAGCAGTGTCATCAGCGTAGGTAGCAATCACATTTTGATTTGAGGTGGGTAAGTCAGCAGTATAGATCGTGTAAAGCACTGGACCCAGTACAGAGCACTGCGGTACTCCAGCTTGGATCTGATGGAATGGAGATATAGAGTCTTCAGATTTCACTTGAAAAAGTCGTCCATCTAAGTATGATTTAAGTAGAAGATAAATAGGGTGCGGCATGGATGTCTTTAGTTTACAAAGAAGGCCCTTGTGCCATACCCGGTCGAATGCCTGCTGCACATCAAGGAAGACTGCAGAGCAATATTCCTTCTTTTCCAGGGACTGTCGGATTGTATTAACTACTCTATGGATTTGTTCAGTGGTTCCATGGTGCGCACGAAAACCAAACTGATGATCCGGAATTAGTTTTGATTCTTCGAGTATCGGCGTGAGGCATATAAGCAACAGTTTCTCAAACACCTTGGCCAGCAGGGGGAGTAGGCTTATTGGTCGATATGACGACACCTCGGTCGGCGGTTTTCCTGGTTTAGCCACCATATTTATTATAGATACTTTCCAAATGAGCGGAAAGTAATTAAGCCTCAGTGCTGCGTTGAAAAGTATGGTTAATAGGACAATTCCTTTTCTTGGAAGCCGTTTCAGGACTTCTGCCCTTATAAGATCAAAGCCAGGGGCTTTTTTATCCTTTAATGCTTTAATAGTTTTCCATACTTCTGATGGGGTGCAGAGTCGTGTTGGTAGAGACATTTGCTGATCACTTTTAAGTATATTGTCGATATATTTCTCACTACTGTTGATATCAGGTTCATTTGGCTTAAACACCTCTTTTAGGAATTTGGCAAACAATATAGATTTATCAGCGGGTTTTCTAGCCCATTCGCCATTTGGTTGTTTCAGCGGTGGTAGGTGCTCTTGAGGTCTTTTCAATGTTTTGGTGATTTTCCAAAGACTGTAGTCATCCGCTTTGTGTGGTGACAAAGTTTTCAACTTATTCTGTAAGGTTTCATTTTCTATATCCTTGAGTGCTCGCTTTAGTGCTTTCTGTGCCTGGTTAAGAGCCTTTTTATCATGATGGTTTCTACTGGTATGCCATTGTCGCCGAAGTTTCCTTTTTTTTTGTTATCATCTCTCGTATATGTAGAGTATAATCCTGCTTCTTGGGAATGCATTCAATGTATGGTGTGGAGGTCCAGGCCGCTGTTTGAATTAGATTTGTTGTGTACCAAGCAGCATTTTCGACGTGCTCTTCGGATTTGAGAGGTATGTGCAGTTCCGTGTTTTCCTCAATATAGTCCTGGAATGCCTGCCAGTCGGTTTTCCGATTGTATAGCCTCTGATGTGGCTCTTTCCAGATGACTGATGTGCTGATCGTGCAGATAACTGCAGTGTGATCAGAATTACCGTCCAGGCATGATTCCACTTTAGTGTACAGTCCGGACACCCCTTTAGTAATAAAGAAATCGATGTTCCTATCACCCCCCGCAATATATCTGTCTCCAAGAGTTGAGAAGAAACTTTTGTACATAGATGAGTCTATTTGATGGCGTGGGGGCGAGTATACTGCCACTACATTGAGCGGACCCGTCCAGTCGTCGATTGAGACCGTGGTAGCCTGTATATAAGCTGGTTTGAAACCAGGCAGGGCATGTTGTTTAATGCTCTCCTTCATAATGATAGCCGTTCCAGCATGAGACGTTCCATCAGGATGATTAGTATAATATATTCTATAATCTTTAATAAAAATGGCTTTTTGATCTGTCATGTGAGACTCTGAGATAAGAAGTATATCTATTTTGTTATATTTGAGGAACATTTCTACTTCCTGCTTGTTCGGCTGCAATCCATTTATATTCCATGCTGCTATACGTAGAAATTTCATTTATTATATTTGGTGATTAGGGTCGTTAGGATACCCATTAGGGTACCTATTTGATGGATGAGAATGTCTATTTTCTCTGATTGTTTTAGGATTATTTGTTCTAGATGATTTGTGGGCTGAGATTGAGTACTCTCTTGGTTTATGTTCCGGTGTGTATTGTTTACGAAATTAGGCGTATGCGGGTTTCCTCGAGCTATTGGTAGCTTAGCAAAGCAACTTTGTTTCAATATTGGAAAATCTGCATCTTTGAAGGTGGGAGGGTTATTAATTGGTTGCTTCTTGTTTATAAGTGGGGCTTTCTTGTTAGGCGGCTGAACCATTTTCCTTGCACGAATTTCCTTATAAACCTGGCATCCCTTGTAATTAGCTGGGTGGTTTCCGAGACATAAGGTATATACAGCTGGTGTATTTCTGTCTTTTTTTGGACAGTCTATGGTTCTATGTCCTTCTGCGCATTTTACACATCGAAAAGGACGCATACAGTTGTTTTTCGTATGTCCATACTGTTGACATCTAGTGCATTGGGGGATTTCATTAGTCTTACGTGGGTCCTCTATCTTGACTTTCGTGTGGTATATGGATTCTATGCGTTTCAGCTCAGGGTTATTTGGGCCTGGTTCTACGTTCACGAAGAACATGTTAAGTGGTTTTTTGGTTCGCCAGGAAAGGGGACAAATTATTTCACCTCTTACTTTGTTTCCAGATTTCTCTATTTCCTCAATGATGACTTCTTTTGGCGTAGTGTGATGAAGATTTTTTACAACAATTCTGCAGCACCTTTTTTCCTTTTGTGTAAATGTGTGTCCAATGAGTCCATTTTTTCGGATAAGATCAATGATGTCTTTATATACTTCACTGTTTTGGGTTAGTACCCTTAATTGGTCTCTATTTATGACTCTGTAAGTGTAGCTGTTGCTTGGTGCAGATTTATTTAAAAGTTCAGTCAGTTTAGATAAGTCAGTGATGCCATACAGTATTATTGGAGGTGGTTTGCTAGTTTTCTTAGAATCATCTGGTTGTAACTCTGGGCTGGGTTCATCTGGTGCATCCACTGGGAGGCCACTAAATCTGTTGGAACTATTCTGTGAGTTGTAGTTTGAACTATTTGGTCTATCCTGTTGGGGAGCGCTGTCTGATAATTTCTTCCTTTTGGCGCTTCGCTGCTCTGGGATTCTCTGCCATGTAGGAGGGCGGCTATCTTATTCATCTTCTATTGTAATAGTTTCTGTTGGTGAGGGAGATGTTACTGTCCCTTTGGCTGTATCGGGGTTGCTCCCCATTGACGACGATCTTGGTCTTGAGTTAAAGAGGCTTGGGTGGAAAGCCTGTTGTACAAAACTTTTTTTAACAGAGCTGCTGCCAGTAGCATTCGCCGTCGCAGAGGCCTGGTCGGCCACCTCTGCTCGGCCTTCGGTAACCGATTTCACAGTCTGAGGCCCGGATACCTCAGAGCGCCGGGTGTTAGCCGGAGAGCATGACAAATCTATATCGTTATTATCCTTCATATTCATATTACGATTTGGGACATACACACAGCACTTTCCCAAGGTACTATGGTCGCACTTTTGGAAGGGATTTAATACTTCCAGGCTAGCGAGGGCCTGTTTGACAGGTTATTTACCGCCGCCTGTGGCTCGGCGCTGGTGGTTGACTGACATCACCTGGGTCTACATATATTTTTTTTATTATTATTATTATCTTTTTTTATTATTTTTATATATATATATATATACATATATATATATATATATATATATATATATATATATATATATATATATATATATATATATATAAATAAAAATATATATATATAAAAAACATATATATATATATATATGTTTTTTTTTATATATTTTTTTTTTATATTTTTTTACTATAAACTACACTATACTAAAGCCGTCGCCTGTTACTCGGCGTTCTCTGGGTTTTACAGTTCGTATGGATGGTAGATATGAACCAACCCTCCTCCTTTATCCAGGCTTGGGACTGGCACCTATTGGTGGCGGAGTTAACTACATTGATTTTTTTGTGTCCTCACTTGTTCATTGAAGCATATTTATTTTATCATTATTATCTTCATCTCTATATATAGGTATAAAAATGAATCCATATTTCCCTTGTTCTTGGCATCACGCGTGAACGGCTGGACTAGAATACGCTTATTATTATTTATTTGTTATTGTTATTGACAGGAAAAGGTTCTCATGTAAGAAAACATATGTTAAATTAAGCGCGTGGACAGATTTTCATGATTTTTGCTTTGTCAGATTTGTCACCGTCCGAAATAAGCTAATAATTATAAAAATTACGGGGTGGGGGCGGGACGAGGCCAGGGGCGAAACAAAGTTACTCGTATTCAGGTTCGATCCCCGCACAATACAAACATTTGTGTGCATGAACATGTCTGTTTGTATTGGTCTGGGTGTTTTCTATGTATATCATGTATGTATTTACAAAAAAAAAGTATTTAAGTATTATATCCGTTGTCTGGCACCCATAACACAAGCTTTGAGTAGTTTACTTTGGGGCTAGATGGCGATGTGTGGGAATGTCCAAAGGATATTTATTTATTTATTAGTTAAAATATATATGACATAGGTCTAAGTCACTCGTGGCTAACTACTTTTCAACTAATATTGCTTGCACTCACAACACAAAAGAAGACGTCACTTCAAACAAAAGACGACGATGTGCAAGTGATTTTGGACTTTTGACATCAACCGAAAATGTGTTGGCATCTAACACAAAGTAATGTAAACGTTTTACTTTCATTTTGTATTTTTAATATTCAAATATTTCCGTTGTTCTTCTGTTTGAGTCACTAAAAGTATGGCGTTTGTATTGCCTTTTTATAATTATTATCTTTTGCGACAACGAAGGTGCTTTTAGAGGCGCGTTAAACCACCTAGCTGATTTGTACAAGTCGAATAGTACTAAGCCAACAAATGCACTCTATCTTATAAAATTTTCTGAAAAAGCGTAATCAGATTTTCTTCGTAGTCAAGTAATTGACTTATCAGCGTAATATATACCTAAAAATTTTTCATGAACCTCAATCAAATTTTTATGGAATATGATCCAATAAAATTTGAATGAAAATTTTATGAAATGAAAATTTGTCTCAAAATTTTGAATAATTATTTTATTTCACTGTAAGTTTTTATTATCTGTACCAAATTAGTAATGTAAAGGTATCAAATCCAATGCTTTCGAGAAACCAAAGTTGTTTCAACCTATTTTCGGAGAAGTATAATTAAGCAGTAATAAGTTGTATATTTATCTTTTCACGAATGATCCTTAATGAGTATTACCTTTTCAGGTGCGGGCCCTGAAACATCACCAGCTACAGTCTTCAAGATGCTCCTACTAATTAAACTACTGCTTTCAACTGTGTTAAGATAGATAATGTTATGTAGCTACAATAAATTTACTAAGTAAAACGTTTTCTACGTGGTAAGGTGGAATCGAGCACACTTGATCGACGTTCTAATTTATAAGTGAAAGAATAAGTATATGTTTCATGACCTACATGAAATTTTTCAAAAGAAAATTGCTTTTACCCTGAGTGATTTCGATTCCGCTTCTACACCTATTTATCAAAAATATATCAACCCGCAAAGTGGGCACTTCTTTCCGACACTTAAGCGATTTTATATTATTGTCATGTTGTAGATAAGTTGTCTTGTATGTAACTGGACGTTAAATAAAATAAATTATTAAAGTCTTGTAAATAATGAAATCTGAAGAGTGTTTATGTAAATAAAATAATTAAATTTTATACAGTTGTTTATTTCTTGAACTAAGCTTCACCGCTTCACACACAGCGACTTTTAGCATCGATACAGTCGCGCGTTTTGAAAACGCACTTCAACATCGCTACTCACGCAACGAACAGGTATAATTTAGCATCGATGCTAACGCGCGCTAGTATCGGTGCAGTCGCCAAAATTCAGTACATTACAATTTGACAATTTCCAGCTTCTGCATCGTGAGTGTATCGATGCTAAAAGTAGCGCAGTGTGTAAAGGTTGACATTTTACGACGGCATCGATGCTGCTGCGCGACCGCATCGCTGCTAAAACTCGCAGTGTGCAAAGGGTCAAAGAGACCGAAAAACCTTTTGTGTCCAGAATTAGGTTTCTTGCTAATGAAATTACTAAAGTAAAGATCGGTATTCATTATTCGATTCTCCTTACAGCCTTGATCACTTACAATTACAGGTCTTATTTTATTTAGCTAATTACTGAGAGTCTATTTATTCGATGGGTGGCAAACTCGACGGATCTGCTTTTCAATGAAATTGCTTTCGTGTCTCAACTTGAACGAGTACCTACTTATCTCTATTCGAGGGCTAATCCTGTGTCGGAGATGGTATTAGTAGAGTGTATACTGACGTTTGATATTAGATTTTATTTATTAACAAATACTTCTTAAAGGCTTAGGAAATAAAAGTGGTTGTTAGGGAATTGAGTGCTCGAATAGAAGTAACGAAATGTAACATGGAAACTACCTACAAACACGAAGCAAAAACTGGGTGTTATAAAATTAACATGTTTTTGTAGCCACACTAACCTAGGTAAACATATTAGCGATTTGATTAAACTAGTTGGTTAGTAGTGGTAGTGACTAGTTCTTTTTTTATTTTACATTTTTACTTCACTTTTATTTGGAGTATATTTCCCTTCGCATCCTTATACCAGAACGAATAAAGTAAATTTTCATACGTAATTCTGCATGACCTAAAAATATTAAATTCAAAAACGGTTGAACATTAGAGTGCACAAACATGCTGAGTAGAGCATTTTTTTCCCTAAACAAAAATAGACTTTAGCAAGGCTTTTGAAAATAATGCTATTGACATGAAGGCTAGAAATAAAGTGAGCTTTTAAGCTCTAATTTGATATGATACGATGGTTTATTTATTTTAAAATATGTGAAATGTGAATATACAGGGTGTTTAGTACATTGTGTGATAAATAAAAATTTCAATTTCGATTTCAAATCAATTTATTCATTTCACAACAACAAACAAACTTACATAAGTTCAGTTAGGTACATAGTCCATTTTGTTAGCTGTATTTCTGAACTCTCAACCCAACTCAGGCCTGATTTTCCAACGTCAGACAAGAAATATTCATCGAACAACATACAATACGCCTATTTTGAATACAATCTATTACGTCAGTAACTACCTATACAAATGTCATTCTAAAATTGGTCGCTTTATTCCGATTCAGTCCGATATGTCCCACCTGACGCTGGAAATCGGCACTCAAAGATATTAATTACGCATTAGTTTTTTTTTTCAAATCAGGCCATAAGAAGAAACATATGAAGTAGCTATTATGATAATGAATCAACATCTAAAATGAATTTAACTTGATATTTATGAGCGAAGTGAGTTTGTTTTGTCAAAGATCGTGATATCTACCAAAAAAAAAATATGAAAAAAAAAACTTATCTAAAAATCTGAATCTTATCTTAATATTTCTTAATCTCTATCTTAACTTATCTAAAAATGACTTGTAATGGGGGTCATTCGCTATCATTTTTTGCCTTCGAATTCTTTTTTGGCCCCCATTATAAGCCAATTATCTTCATAAATGTAATACTGACAACTGAAAGTATACTGAAATGTAGCTGTGCCAGTATGTGGTACAGAAAAAAAAAGTAAAATATACAAAAGTAAATATTTTTTATCATTGCTTTCTTGAAGTTAGAAATGAGGATATGAGATATCATGAGTGGAATATTGTACAAACAAAACATCAGTCGTATTGTACTAGGAGGAACTTAAACTTGGTATGGTTCAAAAAATATTTCTGGTATAATTTAAGTGGCTGAAATATGTGTTATATTTTCGAAAGCGCCATAGTAAGCCATTTTAAATAACACACGATAGTTTTCTGAAGGTTTTTCATTAATTTCCGATACAAAATACTTGATGACCCACCTTCTAAAGAAGATCTTTTTAGGTACTTTGAGTACAAATTAATAATATTTTTGTCCTCTAGTATGCGTGTGCCAAACGCCTAAACTGTACATTGATTTGCGTTATTTTGCGTTACATGTAGGAATCGATGTGCGAAGTTGAAGTTCAAAGGATTTGCGTCTAGTTTTTTACTGCCGTAACATTTAACAATAGAGCGAATAGGTTCTTAAATTGCAACATAGATATTAATAAAACTAAAAAGTAACTTGCCTTTTTAACTTTGCAGAATGGTTTTAGGAATGCTCGGATGGTATGATTTATAATGATGTGACTACCATACCTGCCAAAATAACTCTTATGAATATTCAGCGAAATTGCGCAGTACTGAGATATTTACAATTTTGCATGGAAAATTATTCTTTACCACGCACTAGGATGACATATCGCTGGCCCCGGGCAATAAAGCGGTTATCGGTGATTACGCCCTTTTTAATGTTATTTAATTTTTGGCTTTCCTGTCCTTCAATGTATACCTCTATTTTTTTTCAGATTTTTTTATCACCATTTTAATATATTTATTGACATTAACAGCTTTATTGAACGGTAAATTATTAAACGAGTAAGTTATGTGATGTTGTCTTACTTCATGCAACATAAAATAAAAAATCGGCGAACATCTTTACACTATTTTTCTTTTTAAAAATTTACAATAAAACCGTTATCCGCTTTTCCCAAAATAAATATTTATCTTAACTTAACTTTTTAAAGGGTACAATATACCAAAATTGATACATTTGTTGCTACTAACTGTACTATGAATTTTACGTGTAGGAAATGTAGATACAGACAAACAGCACATCACGCTGATAAGTGGAACTACATAAAACTATTTCCGGTGAAAGAATCACATTATGTGCGAAAAGACACTAAAAAGTTATACTTAGAAGAAACGCTAAATATTCCTAAAATGTACCGATTATATGTAGAGTGGTTTGAGATAGAAACTGATTCGAACGATATAAAGATGGCGACAAAACGACAGTATGAAACAATTTTTAATACAAAAAATATTTTTTTTATTTCATAAACCAAAAAAAGACATTTGCGGTCAATGTACTTTGTATTATCAAGCGGATGATGAAAGAAAAGAACAACTCAAAGAATCTTATACAAATTACAATAGAAATAAGGAATGTGTTCGTGAGCTTAAAACTAAAGATAAAGCAGAAGGCAATCCTACAGATACTGTCGTTGCTATTTATGACCTGGAAAATGTTTTAACGATCCCTCAATCAGAGGTATCTTTAATTATAAGCGTAAGTATCCTATATATAACTTTAAGGTTTATAACTCATTAAATGGAAGAGGTTATTGCTATATTTGGCATTATCAACTAGCCAAAAGAGAGGCAAATGAAATCGGGAGTTGTCTTTTAAATTTCATTGAAAATGAAAGCAATAAAGGCATAAAGAAATTATTTTTTATTCTGATGGCTGCGCTAGCCAGAATAAGAACATAATTATCTTTGCTCGTTATTTATATTTGCCAAAAAAGTAAAGAGTTAACATAATTCATAGATATTTTAAGACTGGCCATAGCCAGTCCGAAGGAGGTTCTATGCATTCTCTTATTAAACGAGCAATAAAGAATCATACAATTTTACTCCTGACCAAATGTATGGACAATCATGAATGTCAAGATCAACGGTGAAAAATTCCAGGTAATGGAAATGGAACAACTCAATTTCTATGATTTAAAGGAGATTATGGGCAAACGATACTGGTAACGAGCAGACTAAACTAATGAAAAAGTTATGTGGTCAAAGGTTCAGAAACTTAAAATCACTGCAGATCAAACAGATGTTATCTATTTCAAGTACAACTTTGACAATGAGTATATGAGTATATTTCATTAAATACTGCACTAGATCCTCAAGAGGGAGGTGTCTTTTTGCACCTCCCTCTTGAGGATCTAAATGATTAGACAAATCATTACAGAGAGCCAATTGCCTTACCAAAACCATTTTATGATGATTTGATGATTCTCTGCAAAGTTGAAGCAATCCCGAAACATAATCACATATTTTATAATAATTTACAGTGTGTTGGAGACACAGTAGAAGATTCAGATATTGAAAGCGAAAATTCAAACTAAAGAAGCATTTTTTAATAAAGCGAGTTTAATAATTATTAAATATTATGATTGTGATTTTAAAAGCGTTTTATTATACATTATAATTATTCTAATTACTCAATACGCTGACATTTTAGGCGATAACATTTACGTAATAAAATTGTAAATACGTAAAATTAAATTGGTAGTATTTAAAGTCAATTACATAATGTATAATAAAAATAATAATAAATATTATAAAATACTGCTTAAAATAGTAAAAAATATTAAAATATTTAACATTGTGGTTAGTTTGTAATAATAGTTACATAAAAATATAATTCATTGATAGGATTCCAAATTAGCGTTTATTGAATAATACTCCTACAATAGTAAAACATAATTACCCTGAAAAAGGTGGTAATAGGCTGATACGTTCACGATTATAAATGGAAATTGCGTTGTATTATTTACTTACATCCCGGGCTATTACTGGAGGGTATATTTATAAAGCAGTTAATGGTGTTGCAGTTAGAACGGCAACGTAAATAATTTGTATTATACATTTTTATCATTATTTATGTAATATATAAATTTTTATAAGGGATTAGTAGGTAAAAAAATACCCTTTCGATTGAGATATTACCCGCCTATTCCGAATGACTGTACAATAAAATATAAATAAATTAGCTTCAATTGTTTCTCCTGTAAAATTTGTTTTTTGATATAACCGCTTTATTGCTCGGGGCCAGCGATATTAAAAGAGACATCCTATTTATTTAAGTGCTTATTTTTTAAAAGAAACCCTCCCGGACGAACTATATTTATTGTCAATTCAGATCACGCGAGCTAAATACACTTTCACCCGTCACTATCAAATATCAGTCAAACGTACACAGAGATATCACTGAAAAAAATCCATTTAATGCTAACCCTTCAATATTCAGTAGAAAGCTGTATTAGGAGCTTTTAGTGGCGATTGACTTGTAGCCTTGCGGCTCTCACAATGTGGGTAAGGGACTTTCGGATAATTTCGAGAACGGTCGGAATATTTTTCTTTGATATCCACTATCTTCTGTGAGAGACACAAGAACATCATATCAGTGTTCGTGAAGAGAAATAAATCTACCACTGCTACCGCACTACAAACACTTTTACCTGTTTGATATTGGTCCAATAAAACATGTTTATTCTTTTGAGCATAGCGCTCACCAGCGAGGATTTAATTTCGAGCTTTATTCGACTGCTTACATTTTGGTTTCAAATGAA
Organism: Pyrausta purpuralis; assembly: GCA_963924145.1. Classification (NCBI taxonomy): domain Eukaryota; kingdom Metazoa; phylum Arthropoda; class Insecta; order Lepidoptera; family Crambidae; genus Pyrausta; species Pyrausta purpuralis. The sequence continues at coordinate 21,555,113 of OZ001656.1, forward strand.
AAATTCGATTGCATTGAGTGCATTTATTTCATTCATCATTTCATTTCACATTCCTGCATTTTTTTTCATTTAAAACACTTCATGCACAAACAAAAGTTACATATGGGGAACTTAATGCTAAAAGCATTCTCTACCAGTCAAACATAGGTCTATACAGAGAAAATGCTGGCGGCACGAAGGAAGAGATCTCGTATTATGTTCAATGAATGCAACTGCAAGGTTGGTTTAGAGTAAAGTATGCATGACCTATGTGGCTTAGCAATGCTGCTACGCAAGCAAACTTGGCATAGAGTAAAGCTAGAGAATAAAGGATTTGTCACACTGGCTTCCTTCTGCGGTCTTCGGTCCAGTCAATGTTAACGCAGCTCGCATCGTTTATGGGCAGCATTTATGATGAAAAATGTTTATTCAATTCAAGTAAGAAATCCATTAAAAAAAAGGAAAATAAAAAATTGTCAGACTCGAAAGCATTTTGTTTTGACGCGATCTGATCGTGCGGGCGAGGTAAAAATCTCAATGCAAATAGTCTGAAGCAAAATTTTCGACATTTTGTGTAAATAATGCTGAGACAAAATTGGTGTTTTCATGTATTTATTGCTTGAGAAGAATGTATCAATGAAGCTTACATTAAACATTAGCATTAACTTAAACATTACATTGATTGTTTAAAGGTTAATAAAGGCTAAGTAAAAAATATATTTGATGAAACCATAAAATTATTATCCCTTTGGAATAGAACGACAAAAGCGAGATGCCACTAGCAGCAAAAAGTGTGATAAAAAGAGATGGGTAGCAGAACCATTTTAATTTTATTTTATTTTAATACATGTAATACAGGTATTTGATACCTAGCATAGGCATCAGACTTGCACTTACATTGCCTTAATATAATACGTATAACTATTTTATTAGTACTTAATATGTATGTAATGTATGTGTGAGTAAATAAAGACATTTTGATTTTTTTTTTTTTGATAAAGACATTTTTGTCAGATGTCAAACAGTTGACCGCCCTGCAGAAGCTCGCTGAAAATTACGTGCATTTGATTTTTTATATTAAAAAGTGAAATTGTGTATATTTTGGAGAAATAATGCGTCTGAAACATGGTGACTTGATCGGTGATTGATTGTTATGCATTACAGCGGCATAACCCCAACAAATAATCATTTAACAGGTAGATTAGTCCAAATCGAAGCCTCTTAATATACGACTTATATTTACATATGCGCTTCAAATTCAAAGTACGCAGTTCGATTATTCTATTCTACAAACGTTAATTTACGTAAAAAATAAACACAGGGAATGTATATCGACGAATATTTTGTATAATGAAATAACATTTAGTTTTACACTAGAGCTGCATGTTCAATATTTTGTGTCGACTGTTTATCATGCAGTAAACTACTATATATAACTTAGGAACATTGTTATAAATCACCTGATCGAATGGTTATCAAATTTAAAGCTACAAATGTTACTTACTTATGTAGCTTTAAATTACTATTACTTACTTAGTTACTGACATCTTAAATCGGTTTCGTTTGACAGCTTTTACTTGTCCTTCTATTCCGATAGGAATATTAATTTTATGGATGAAACAGAAAATTGAAACTGTCAACGCGAAATGTCAAAAACGTTGTTACAGACTTTAACCGCTGGCAACCGACCGACAAGTACTCGTAATATGATGTCGCAAAACATTTACTTCCACGTTTATGTTTGAAGCGGGCCACGTTAGCTTAACGTTAACGCAACGCACAACGCTCACACTGTGACAAATCCTTAAGCAATTTACAGCTTTATTTACAACTCAGCGAAGGAAAAGCATTGGTGCCGTTTCGGCGGCAAGACCACTCGAATAAAGTGAAACAAAGCAGAAGTACATGCATTTGCAAACTCTATGTAAAGATGTCAGAAAATGTATAGAAACTTATTAATTATATTTAGGTCTCAACAAGTTAATATGAGCGAGCACTAGGCAGTATTCTTTCTCATAAATAAAAATGAATTCAAAATTGGGAAAACCAAACTTCCATAGCAAAATTTAAGTGCAGTATTCTGAATTAAGCTAAGTATACTGTAGTCTAGGCTAAAAAAAAATGTATTCTTGACATATTATAGAGTTGTTTTTCGCGGTCTTAGACAGTAATTCGCTACGACGATGCTACGAAGGCACGGCTGCTACAACGTACAATATAATGTATTCGTAGTAATTCTAAGCGTAAACAAACCGTAGCATAAGATATTAATATGCCTTTAGATGTAATGAGGTTTCAAGGAGTTGATTATTATAGACAGATCATTGATATATTTTCTCTAGATTTGTAGTGACCGCGGAAACAAGTTGCCAGACAGCAAATGTCTACTAGAGACATTATGCGCAGCTTACGTCAAATCAGTGCTCATTCACATACCCACCGAGTTGATCCGAGAGGAAAATGACGTAAAAATTGGTTAAACTTTGCGAAATATGCGGTTTAAGGACACACAAACCTAATAGGCTTTCCAAGGTTACGTTCTAAATATGTTTTAATATTTATATCAATGCAAAACACAAATATATGAAATTTTTAAATAAGGTTCAGTATTGCCGCTAATTGGTTAGAGGAGGATTTGTTTCCCACATGTAGGGGAGAATTTTGATAACAATGCACTACCTAATAAAAAAATGATGTAAAATGCATCCTAAGCTTGTTATAAACGGTTCTGAAAAAACTAAAATGGAAATGAAAGTTTTTTGGGCACTCACCTCAATCTTCCATGGTAAAACTTTATATTAAAGTATAAACCTGATATGCGACTGTGGCGATACATGGCCCTTTCATTATAAAAACGATGTTTTTTTCTTAAATAAGGAAGCAAAGCAAAATGTTTAATTAGTACCTACCTACATGTTTTTACAGTGATTATGATCCTTTGTAGAATTTACTACAACAAATAAGCATTACGCTTATACATTATATTTATACAACGGTAAATGCACAAAACCTGAAAATAATTTGATTGGAATAACGAACGAAATCATTAGAACCACCTTTGAATGTGGGTCACATTTTTCAAAAAAAGTTTATTTAAATGTTGTTCCGTCTATTTCTTAAGGCGCTACCTGGATTTTTACCGCGCACACTAGCGCCACTTTACTAGATTAATCATAACTCGGTAAATAAAAGACCAATCATAAGTAGATACGATTGTAGCTCTGATTATGTGGCTTAGACACAATGTTTAAGTTCAATTAAACAGAGTTATCTGCAGTTACAGTTAGCAAAAATGCTAAAAGTGGCCATATTTAGCAGTTTTTCTAGCTCTAACTACAGTAAACTACTTTCGAAACAATTTAAACGTACTAAATAAACTATAGAACCTGTACTACAATCGTATCTACCAGATTTTTGATTGGACTTTAATTTAACGAGTTATGATTTTTCTACTAAAGTGGCGCTAGTGAGCGCGCTAAAAATCCGGGTAGCCCCTTAATAAGACAAGCCATCGCGTGCGCAACCCCGCCAAAAAACGTAAAAAAATAATTGTTAGTTATTTAAGAGCGTAGATAGTAATTATAATAATACCTACCTTTCTCGACAAAGCGTCGTCCGCAAGGCAAGAAATAACCAAAAGTGCCAGTAAACACCACATTAACCTTTTTTTTTTTAAAAAAAAGTTTCCTTTTAGAATTAAGTCAGAGAATTAAAAATCATTTGGGGTGTCTGAGTTTTGCGCATTTAACATTGCACGTTGTGTTAATACTTATTTCGAGTACACATTAAAGTCAAATATTTCTTAGCTAAAAAGTATTGCTGTAATTCTGAGTAACAGTGTTAAATTAAATTAAATAAGTAACAAAGTAATAGTTTGTATGATAAATTATTATTGAAAAAGGACATGTTTATGTATGCATGTATGGGGAAAATGCCAACACCTTGTACATGACACTAAAAATAGCTTATGTAAAGCTTAATCGTTTTTAGAATGAATGCCGTCAGTAAAATTTTCAATATTCAGGTAATTTGTACTTAAATTAAAAAATCTAGCAATACTTCATGATGTCTAATAAGTCTGTCAAATATTGAAAGCGGAAAGAAAAATAACATTTGACATTGATAGATTTACTTTTTTTGCCTTATAATGTATACCATACCGCCCATTGGCATGTGCGGCGGCCATACTGCTCATGCCGCAGCGGCATTTTCCATAGTATCTGACAGTTCTCGACGAAAGGCGCCGGCAAAGCCACCAGCCGTTGTAGATACACCAACATATACATGATTTTGGAGTTAGAATAGACAGATGGAGTTGCCAGGTTTTTAAAAGTTTATTATTTAATTACCTAAAAATGACGAAATACATTCAGATTTTATATAGTTCGTCTAATTACATGCATTTTTAGCAATTTTTCGAGATACTGTAGATGGTCTTGGCATTTTCGTAAACATCTCCTTTACGACATTTAAGAATATTTTTTGGAATTTGGGGGTTAAATTTTCAAGAGTAGGCTGTCACTGTCAAATCTACGCTCCAGTATTGCGTCCGAACTTATTTAAGTGAGACAGATATAAGTTAACGGACAAATTTCTGGCGGTTTCAAAGCTACGTCGTCAGCTTTGAATGGTCAAGCAAGTGGTCGTTTTGTTTTAGATGTTTGCTTCTCTAGAGTATTTATCTCAATGAGATAGATAGTCCCCCTAGCCGATTTTGACTACGGTGGCCAGTCACACAATAACCGACTGCGCGAGACATATTATAGTGCACAAGTGTGTGCGGTGCACTCCTATCCCTCTCACTCTAATAGCCCGATGGGACAGCAATCTGACGCGCCCGAAGAGAGATCGGGCGAGCCACGAGAGTGAAACAACGTCAACTTCCAAACTGCGGGCTGCCCTAGGAATTTCTGAACAGAAAAACTCAGGCGTGGTAGTTTCGACGCGAAGTGACGTATGCTAACTCGAGTAACTCGTGAATTGCGAGACTCGACACGGTGTTTTGACAGTCAATACGCCGACAACGCAAATTTGCAGGACTCGACACACTTATTTTGACAGATGTTGACGATAACGCTATCGAGGGTAATGAAAATCTGTAAAAGCTCATCTTAGCAGAAAAATCGAAAATTATGCTAGAATTATGTTAGAAAAAATCAAAAGATTTTTCTTTGTATTTTTTACCTTTACTCAAGTGTTTAATTTCTAGATACGGTGTTACTATTGTTTTCGAATGTAAAGAGCCTCTTGCGGATACTTCTGGGAACTAACTTTTAGAGACATGCTTTTTAATAGATTATGATGCTTTTAAATAATTTTCATACATTTTCTTTACTTAGGATTTGTATTTGAATACGGCTAATTTCGACGATAACTCCATTCGTCGGGACTTGCAATTTTTACAAATCTCAATCTCGCAAGCACCATTTTCTAATGTCATTTTCATTATCGTCGAAAAAAGATAAGTTATTAGAAATTATTTAATTTAATACTCGTGGCCCAGTTGTCGCATTTGTGCGGTAATAAGGTTAAAAAAACGCAGTATTTTAATTATTATTTTCAAAAGCATGATAACAATTCCAATGATGTATACAACAAATTGTGTTGAGGGTTGAATAATAAGAAAATAGGAAATCCCGTCGGGATTCCCTAATTTAACTCCATAATTGATATTTTTGATTACATAACGTATTTACTACCTAATTTACGTACCTTCTTACCTACATTACCTCAAATTTTAAGGCACTTACGAAGTAACTACTAATGTAGCTGATAAAAAAATCTATAATATTGCACCTTTACTTGAAATTATATTTTTAAAGTATATAACCACTAGAACACTCGGCCACTATTTGCAACCCTTATTCGGCTCTCATTAATACAGTTAAAAGATAGACTACTAGATAAATAACAGCTTCTAAAGCTCTTGAGTTCTTGTTTATTTTTTTATGAAACCAAAGTTATTTACGGTTTCCTCGCATTTGGATGGGTGATCATTCTAACTAAAATGTCATTTCCGTTCTTTTTAATTGAGTGGTTTTTATCTAAGCGAATACTTCTACGTCACCATCATCATTCTATAAGCTAGAATAGGCCTCCACCACAGTTATCTACAGTAACCGTTTGCGAGTTGCATCCAGTGTGATCCTGCGATCGCAACGGACTTAGACCAGTGAAACTATAGACCCTTTACACTCTGTGATTTTTAGCAGCGATGCAGTCACGATGCAGCATCGATGCAGTCTCGATGAAGGCGCTAGAAATTGTCAAATTATGTACAGAATTTAGCCGTTTGCATCCATACCAACGCCAACTGCATCGATGCTAAATTAAATCTGTTCATTGCGTGAGTCCCGATGCTGAAGCGCATTTTCAACACGCGCGAGTGCATCAATGTTGAAAAAAGTCGCAGTGTGTAAGGGTTCATAAGTTCAAGTAGCAACGGGCAGAGTACATATCGCAAAGGACAGTCATTGGGACAGAGAAGTTCTAGGTTGCACCGATGAATTAGTGATAATTAGTTATTAAACTATCATTAAGTACAAAGGCATTTTATGATGAGAACTGTTTGTATGTCCTATTCGGCACGACGACGAATTCAACTAACTCTAAATAATGAAAATGTGCCCCCGTCTGGAGTTATTAGTACTGTAACAAACGCGACTTTCTGTTACTATACATAACGTATGAGAAAAGATAAATAAAATATTCTGTAATGATTCGCATTAATGATAATAATAATAATATTAAAGAATTTTGCACGAATAAGGACACAAGAAACAAAAACATTTCAATCAAATCGTAAAAAGTACAATATTGGCGGTCTTGTCGCTGGGAGCAATGTCTTCCAGACAACCATTGATTAGGAGTAACGTTTATTAGAGAGGTAGAATCATTTATAAGAAGGTATTTTGTGGTTTTTAATTAAATTATTACACTGTCATTTTTTATTGTACTGCAATTATTGCTTTGTCACTCCTTCAAACTTCCAACTGCAGCAATTCGTGAAAAAGTCCTGAAAATAATTTAAAAAGCTATTACAAATCATTCTTAATGCAGTTCACATGTCTCCTGCATCTTTATGCGCTCGTTTTGGTTTCGTTTTTCGGGTTTTGTAAGTTCTTGCTCTGTCTTTTAAGTCTTTTTAACTGTAATTTGCTAAAAACTTGTTTTTAAATAGTTCTGCAATGCATGAGGGGCTCGGATCTTATTAAGTGAGAAACCGATAATAAACTCAGTTTGAAACCGCTACCTTGCGGAGATTTTGACCATTTAATAATCACTAGTTGAATATTATATTTAAATGATGAAATCATAAACAGACACTGAATATCTAGCTTCTTATGCACATAGAAACACGTTGCAAAAATTTATTACTTACACGCATGGAATCTATTTGTTTATCCGATCTCTACATTAAACGATGTACCGAAAGTCAAGATAATGTGTTTTTATATTATCCGATTTTGTATTTTACTATATTGGCTGGGAATTCATGTAGAATTTAATTTAATAATTGCAATAATTTTTTTTTGGTTATTTTCGTTCCATTTTGGAACAGGCTAAGGTCAATGACCATGCTGCCTTGTCGTAGGTTTTTCATTTTTTTGTCAAATTAGGAAAAATAAAGTCTTCAGTATTTGTGATGTCTTCAATCCATGGCTTAGTCATTCATTTCAAATGTAAAGCAAAATACACGTAAAATCCAGTACAGTACAATGTCATAAGTTTATTTCATTTAGAGCAAATTAATTCTTTAGTTTTATATGCATGTCTTATCCAAGAATTTAGTCTTTTTTGAGATATTTAGATCCATTTTTATTTAAATGCATTAAGTAAAATCCAATAGACCACAAGTCCAAATCCATGTGGGATCAAAATGTCATAACCAGGGAACGAAGCGACGTATCAAACGTCAATGTCAAATTCAAAAATTATCAACAAACAAGCAATTTACAAAAATAACAACAAGAAAGTTTTAACAACGTTTTAACCACAACTAAATTTATACATATTTACAAAAACATTAGATTCTGAAAACTGTACAGAGAATAAATTTGTAGAGAGGTATGTAAGTCAGGCTATTTACAAGAAGAGCTTGAATGGAGCGCGGCACCAAATCAGGCTTGCCATAAATTTTAATCAGCTCGTCCATGAGCACAAGGCGCTGAATGCCAAAGGCCGAGCAAACAAAGAAAATGTGTGATAGAGTTTGCTCTACCACAAAATCACAATAATCACAATGAGAGCTATCAACCATTTTCAATCGGAAGAGATGAAAATTCAAATTACAATGTCCAAAACGTAGCCTTAGAATTGAAGTGTAAAATTTCCTATTTAAATAGGTGTCACCTTTGCAGAACCAAGGCAAAATTCCAATTTGGGTGTTACACTCATCATACCATACACCTTTCTTTTCAATTTGAACTTTATGTTTAAAATGTTTTCTCCAAATGTCAATGTACCTTTTCTTCAAAAGAGGAACAATATCAGAACAAGGTACATGGACATCTAGATTACTACTAGAATCGGGGACTATTGTAGCACAATTTGTTATGGTTCTAGCTAAAAAGTCAGCTCTCTCATTACCTAAGACACCAACATGAGACGGTACCCAAATAAAAGAAACATTAAAATTATTCATTGATATTAATTCCAACCATAACTGTTTGATTGCAACAATCAAATAGTTAGTGTCGGCATTAAATTTATTATTTTTAAGATTTTCTAAGACACTCATACTGTCACTGACTATTATCCATTTAAGACAACCGCTATTTTTGTGTTTTATATGTTTCAAAGCAGCAAGAATAGCCACAGCCTCAGCTGTGAATATGCTTGTGTTTGAATTTATTTTGAAACCAGTTCCAGTATTCAATAAACTATCAAAAATAGCAAAAGAAACAGCAGACTCAGTTTTGGACCCATCAGTAAAGATAAATCTACAATCATCAAATTCAGAGAATTTACTATATACATCTTCTTTTGAGAACAAATTATGATCAATTATAATGTTGATTGCAGGAAAGTGACTTTGGAAGACTCCAACATAACATGGAAGAACAGAAGACCTATGTATTTGCAAAGTTTGAAGGAAATTTAGGAATTGTCTGAAGCCCTGCAATATGTAAAGGGGATTACGTAAGGGAGGAGGTGGAGCAAGTTTTAGGTTAAGAAACAGGTGATTATTAATTTTACTGTACAGTTTCAATAAGAATCTCTCTTTTAAATATGAGAACCTTATGCTTAAAGGTGGAAGTCTACACTCAACTTGCATTGCATTAATAGGAGTGCTTTTAAATGCTCCAGTTATAAGTCTCAAACTTTTATTTTGTATTTTTTCTAAGACATCAACCAGCTTAGTGTCATTGGCAAAACAAAGGAAACCGTATTCAAAATGACTTCGAATCAAAGATTTGTACAACATCAACAGTATCTTGGGATCAGCTCCCCAAGATGTTCTACATAATGATTTCAAAATATTGAAGGCTTTATTAGCTCTAGAAGCTATTAAATCAATGTAATTTTTCCAGGAAAGGTTATGAGTGAAAGTAACACCTAAAAACTTAACTTCATGAGAGACAGGAATAGGAACTTGATTGTAGACAATATCAGGGGTAGAATTTCTAACATTTCCAAATACTAAGAGTTTTGATTTTGATGCATTAACTTGAAGGTTTAAGTATGAGAAATAAGTAAACAATCCTTCCAATGCCTTATTTATAAGGGTTCTAACATTAGCCAAACTTTTTCCAGATGTATAAACTACTAAATCATCAGCAAATTGAAGATTTTTAACATCAGAACCCAAGATCATATTCAAACGACGAATATAGAGAATAAAAATTAACGGGGACAAGATGCCACCTTGGTTTGTGCCAACTGAAGCAAATCTTGGACCATACAGCAATCCATTATATTTAACATAAATTTCCCTTTCTACCAAAAAATTTTGAATCCAATGAACCACTTTGCTTGGAATCCCAATAGAAAGTAGTTCATTGCCCAAAATATCAACATTTACACTATTGAAGGCTCCAGAAACATCAAAAAACACAGACAACACAAAATCATTTTTATATAAACTACTTTGAATATCAAGCTGTAATTGAGAAATGCTTTCACGAGCAGACATACCCCTACGAAAGCCGTATTGATTAGAAGGTAGAAGGTTATTTTTTTCTATATAAAATTCCAGTCGTTGCTTCAATAACTGTTCAAATACCTTTCCTACACAAGATGTAAGAGCGATAGGGCGATAGGAGTCTGGACTAGATCGCTGCTTATCTGGTTTTAATATGGGAATTACACAATCAGTCTTCCATGCATGTGGGATATCATTTGTTAGCCATAGATTGTTCAGAATGAACAGGAGCATGTCCAATCCTTTGGTGCTAAGCTTTTTTAACATCATGTATGGAACACCATCAAGACCAAAAGCACTATCCTTTCTAGAATACAAGGCAGATATTAACTCTTGCTTGGTAAAGGAATCGGTCAAGAAACTATTTACAGAATTAGCATCACTAATGAAAGAAATGTTTGTTTTATTATTTACATAATCAGGAGTGTACTTACGAAGAAAATCTAGAACCCAACTGTCATCATTATTTGTCCAGGAGTATGTTTTATTAAATTTACGCATAAAATTCCAGATTGTCGACAAGGGAGTACATCGATTAAAAGAGTTGCACAATTCTATCCAGCTATTGGATCTAACCGTTTTCAAGGTAAGTTTTTTAACAGCTTGTAAACGCTTAAATTCAATATATGTCTCATCTGAAGGGTTGTTTTTAAAATTAATATATGCAAATTTAGATTTTTGTACAGCATCTGAACATGTTTTGTTCCACCAAGGAAGGCGAGGGTTTTTGAATATTTTTTTAGGTGTACTATTAAAAGTAGTAGTAACGGTAGTATTACTATTACTATAAGTAGTAGTAGGGAAAGATATAGATACATTTTGGTTTGGAAGGCACTTACTTACAGCAGTGTGCAAAATTTTTATGAAAGTGGAGTATGCATCCAGTGGAGAATAATTTTCAATTCGAAAATCAGACAGCTCAAAATCCAAAATTTGCCCATACATTTTCCAATTTACACTTTTAAAGTTAGGATAAATTGGAGAATGCATGATACCATTATTATACAAATGATCTCTATTTACATTATTATTTACAAAGACTTTTAAAATTACAGGAAGATGATAGCTGCTGCCAAGAGGATCGTTATGAACGGACCAGTCGCAAGAAAGAGCTAATGATGAGGAAACCAATGATAAATCCAATGCATTTGAACGCCACGATAGAGATCCAACAGTTGTTACATGACCATTATTTAATAATACCAAATCACTATTGTCAATTATATCTAAAATGTCTCTGCCTCTAGAATCTATTGAGTGACATCCCCAATGTGTGTGATGAGCGTTAAAATCACCTGCGAAAATCATTGGTTCAGGTATTGAATCTATTAAAGACTGAAATTTAAGTTTATCAAAAGATGGTGTGGAATTCGCTGGGCAATAAAAACTAACAATACTTATTTCTACACTATGTACAGTTATTCTAACACAAATATTTTGTAAAGAATTGTCAGAATATGTGTTGATTTTTTTGTAATCTATACTATTATGAATTAAAATAGCTACTCCATTGTGTTTGTTGCCTATATCATTTCTTTCGGTTATATATCCTTTAATATTAAAACTTTTAATTGGCGTAAGCCAAGTTTCAGAAATAATAGCTATGTGTATATTGTTATCATATAAATATTTTGTAAGTGAAATCTTATTACTGGTTATACTTTGTGCATTCCATTGTAGAATGTTAAGTTCCATTTACGGGAAAAGAAGCGTTGTTTCGGAAGGTTAGGTGTAGGGTTTCTTTAATAGTTGTAGAGTTTATTGGGTTTTCTTTTTGATTCAAAATTAATTTGGTGACTGCGTTAGTCAGAATGTTCATAAAAAAATCTGATTTAGTAAGGTTTTCTAACTGAGTTTCTATGTTTCGTAATGACAATTGAGGGAAAGAATTTTCTTTAAAAAGATCGGAATAAGTGGTAGCTCTGGATTTTATTTTATTTTCTTCAATTTTGGCTTTCTTTTGTGGGCATGAATTTGAAATAGCAACGTGGTTGCCACTACAGTTTATACATTTGGCATCTTTTTGTTCAACTGTACAGGATTTGAAACTGTGAGAGCCTGAGCAGATAGAGCATACTTCAGCATTTTTACAATATTGAGCGATATGGCCAAACCTCATACAGCGCAAACACTGTTTCACCGGCGGTACGTATACACTTACTTCATGTCTCCATGAGTCAAGGTATACATACTGCGGGAGCTCTGTGGAGGCGAACGTCACCGCAACAGTCTGTGTGGGCTGGTACGAGACCGCACCACCCTCACTCCGCACTCGACGCATAAACCGCCGGACTTGTATTACATTTCGTGAGCTGCCAATAAGAGCTGAAATCTTTTTATTTGATAAATCGGTGGGTACTGAAGTGAGAACCCCAGTCACCTCCGTGTCGCTCGCCGGAATTGTACCTTTTAGACCTAAATCATCCAGAAGTTTCCTGTTTTGTAAGAATACATTGGCATTGTTGGATAAATCAAAAGTAATGCCGATTTTGTACTTATTGATGGACTTTAGATGGAGTATACCAGTCACGCAATACTTTCGTATGGCGTGAGAAATTGCTAGTCTATCTTTGTCGGTAAATGGCTTTTCTTCATTGTGTGATACAAAAACTATGTATTCGGATTTTTTACTATTTTCAGGGTACTTTCTGGAGTACCCTGGTACCTTAAAGATTTTATATTTTGATGAAGCATCTTCTTCGTCAGATGATGAGTCACTTATTGGAGGCCCATCGGGAGGGTCTTGCTTTTTCCGCTTCTTGCTACCCCCCATGACTCCAACACTTTCACATATAAAACAAACTATTTACTAACTATTTACAAAGATATAAACAAGAAATGTACAGTAATGATAAAAAACTTTGAATTTTACAAAAATTGGGCGCCTTTCACTTACAAGGTTCCCGCGCTTTTTTTCATAATTGCAATAATAAATTATTTGCAAAACGTTGTTTATTTAATGTCAAACTGACATATGGTATTGATTTACTTATTACCGGTGTTGCAGGAATTATTTTTATTTTTCCTTAAATTAATATTCACCGCGAACCTTAAACCTTTTTAAAATAAGGCTCGTGTATCGTCATAGCCGTATCACAAAGCTTATTTTTAGGGTTCCGTAGCCAAATGGCAAATAACGGAACCCTTATAGTTTAGTCAAGTCTGTATGTCTGTCTGTATGTCCGTCCGTATGTCACAGCTACTTTATTCTGAAACTATAAGCATCACACTATTGAAATTTGGCAGGATGATGTATCCTGTTAACCGCTTTACGATTCTCATACAAAAAATAAAAATATTGATATTTAAGGGGGGCTCCCATACACGAGACTAAAACGAAAAAAATATATTTTGTCAAACCTATGCGTGTAGCGTGTCTATGGTCTATTAAAATGACAATGAGGTTCCTCAAACCATTTTCTCTAAAAATCTAGGTAAAATGGGTGTCCTCCCCCATCTAACTTTTAAACTAAAAAAACTAACTTTTAAATTTTGAAAAAAAAACATGATGTAGATGTTGGTTTGAACGAGATCGAACTATCCGTTTTTGAGATAGAGCATATTTTCAATAACCGCGAACATAACTTTATTATTTATAGAAATACTATGAAAAACAAAATTGTATTTGCTGTCAACAAAATATTGTGGTATTTTGGCTAAGTGGAAGTAAGTGGATCTCTAATTGAGTTAAAGTTGGCACGGAATCCTTAGTGAGCGAGTCCGGCTTGCACTTGGCCGGTTTTATTGCTGTGTGCTTGTGCTGAGATGAGGTTTATTGCATAATATTATTTTCTAAACCTTTATTATGATTTGACGCCTTTTTTTGTCTCTATTTACAATCAGTCAGAGAGATTTAATTAAATTTGATGAATTGTTGCATTTTTATTAACAGTAAAAACCATCAGTTCGACAGTAAGGACTATAAGCTCTCTATTAAAAAAATAGCTCCCGTTATAACAGTTACCCCAAATAATGGGAGGATGTGTATCGGGTACGATCCGTGGCAAATGTGTATACGTTTGAAGATTGCGATATGAATACGGTTAATTTTATTAGATTTCGTGATACTGCAAGCTATTTTTTGTGATAATGAAATGTCAAATTTTTGCAACATCAGACTACCAGCGCAGGTACATATTTTTGGCTCGACCCGGGGATCGAACCAGGGACCTCTGGCGCAGCCGTCACTTTAAAGTGCGACTCTCTTACCGCTGCGCCACTATATTTCACACCAATATCTTCATCACTAAGGGTCAACAGCTTTCAAGAGATTGTGCAGGAGCACACAGTAATTGCTATGAAATGTTTGACTTACTTAACTTGTTCCCAAGGACACACAAGTAATATTATCGTCGTATTTAAGCTTTGTACTATATTTGGCGAAAGTCGGAACGTACGGAAACTGCCCCGGGCATTCCGGTAAAACAGACGCCTTATTAATTTGCCAAATATAGTGTTATTTCTCTTCGCTATGAAGTATATTTTGTGTTTTTCCTGTATTCTATACTCAATTCTAAACAACATATATTTTGGAGTTTTTTCTACACCCTAGAACTGATTTACAGTTCTCAGAGATTTAATAACGTAATTGTATTTTATTTTAGATTATTTATTTGTAAAGGGACAACAATAGCTTACAAAAAATATAATATTACATGAATAGGTTACTTGAATAGCCAATAACAGTTGACCACGAAAATATTAACATTGTTTAGATGAGGAGATGTACAAATCTTTAACGGTAAGCAGAACGTAAAGACAATAATTTTAGTAGCATTATATGTGTTAACATAAAACATTATTCGTGCGTATAACGGTGGTAAGTAGTGAATGACTTAGCACAGATCCTATGAAGCTATCATAATATGCATGCATGCAATTTTAGTTAAGACAACTGACCCCAAATTATGGTTCGTCCTAGTAAGGTATCGATAATTGAAAGGTCTCCCAACTTAACAAAACATTGTTTACGTGTTGAGTATGTGTATAAATAACAGTTCCTTTCTTAATTATTTTATTTATTGTCATTCCATAAAAATACTAATCCTAAATGTTTACTCGTCGGGTACTTAAGTTTCAATTTCTTTGTAAAATGTTGAGCGTACTAACTTCTCTAGCATCTAGCAGCAATAGCGCTGAAATAAGTATTTTTTATTTTATTTAATAACGTCTGCGAAAAATAAGCAATCTATTTAGCTTTGTCGTCTGTTTAAACTGCAACTGACAGCAAATGGATAATTTTCATCACAGGACCATTAAAGGATCCTTTCTCAACAAGCTAATTACAACCAAGTTTAGGTTAGGACCGTAAATAGGTACCTAAACTGTAATGATCACAAGCATAAACTTTAACCAACGCTGCCACAATACGGCAATAGTGAAACTTCATTTTATACAAATACAAATGCGTTTATTTGCATAATTTTCAACAAAGGTAGATAAAACATTCAAGTTCACCAAAATCTATCTATACAGGGTGTAACAAAAGGCTTAACGAAGCCTTAAACCTCGCATTAGGTACATTGTACTGAATCGTATGTAACAAAAATTATCGCTGGGAAACGACTTTAATTTTTAGGCATTAAAATAAATCATGCATTTATTGCCGGCAATGTATAGCGCACTGCGCGCACGAAGCGCTACATATTGGGTTTGTGTGCGTGTATTTGAACGTGTGCGAGGGGACAAGCAGGGCGAGGCGGGAGACCAACGCGCCGCGGTTCGCTGTACCTACGCGCGCGTCGTTACGAAAATTACACTCGGCAAAACAAACTGTAAAACCAAAAGTTCTTACCTACTCTCCATACGAATCGTCCAGGTCAGGCCTCTCAAGCCGAACCAGCTGCGGCTTGAACTGGCTACCATCGCCAAACAAATACGCACTCGGTAGCGCGTGTTCTCATGCACTCATTCCAGTATGCCTTTGCGCCCCGATCGTCGTTTAAATTCGTCAAATACGTCAATTATTTTTTGACGCATTTCATCACTAGATGTGCATGACCGGTCAAACACTCTGTCCTTTACGTAGCCCCACAAAAAAAACGTCCAGCGGGGTTAAATCGGGCGATCTGGCTGGCCACGCATGAGGCCCATACCTGCCGATCCAGTGGTCTCCGAACAACTCCGTTAAGCGCTCACGCACAGGTCTTACGATGTGAGGCGGTGCACCATCATGCTGGAACCAAGAGTCTCGGAGCTGGGCTAGTGGCATGTCGTCCAGAGCCTCTACCAGGACGTTATTTATCATGCCTAGGTAGGCTGCCCCATCCATACGTGCTGTAAAAAAACTGGCTCCAGGATTTGGATTCGTACTATGCCAGCCCACACGTTATAGGCTGATGTGCGTTAGGGTATTCCGCTCCGTAAAGACACAATGCTTCAGACGCATTGCCATGAGCCATCCCAAAACAAAAGACCATGTTCACCAACTCACGCACGAGCACTGTACTGATACCAAGGCATCTTTAATAACTTTCACTATCACAAAGAACACTTAACAATAACCGTAAAAAGCAAACCGTGCGCGAAAACAGAATACTTGCAATTTACAAACGCATTCGATGACGTGACAAACGGAACTAAATGTTCGTTTAGTAGGTATTTGCCTTTGATTTCGCCGTCAAAGCAGGCCGCGGCCGCGCCGAACTGTGTTCTGTGGCGCCGAACGTGTCGTTTGCTATTGGCCGGCGGGGGCGGGAAAAGCCGAATGCATGCGATGAACGCGATCCGCGCGAAGATTTCAAATTGAAATGAAGTAGGCAATCAACAATTTCTGGTTAACTGTCAAGTATGACTGGTGGAAAATTCCACATCGTGATAATAAGTCTACCTTTTGTACAAATTGAATTGTGTAAAATCAGTGAAGGTTTTGTTATTGTAAGATAAAAAAGTGTGAGATCATTTTATGGTGATTGAAGGTAAAATTAAGACCTCCGTATCGCTTGGTGGTGAAGCGAAATGTGAGGGGAAGAATACAACGAGTAAGAGAACAATGAGTAGAAGATGTGTCATGTTGTCAACTTCTTCGCTGGCAAGCGGCCCATGTATTTGGCCCTTCCAAGCTCGATCGGGTATAAAAGTCCGCGTTATGAATTTTCTTTGCATTTTTTGCTAAGGGTTTTCATTAAAGGAACATGGATTGTTAAAGCCTTTATGGATACTACCATTTTCAGTACGTGTTATCATTTGTAGGTACTTAAAACAGAAGCAATTTAGTCAAACGGCGGTACCATTATTATTATTTGCCTTAGTGCCTGCTTATTTTTGGTACCTACATTAAGTCGAGCAAATTCGAAAACTACACTTACAACAAGCGATTTTGGTATCCTAAAGTATAAAGTGTTTTGATGCTAGCTGTAGTTATTAAAAAGGTAATAAAATGAAATAATCCTTCATTATGTTTTTAGTTATTATAAGCTTAATTTACGAAAGTAGAAACCTGAACCATTTGGTCGGTTTAGCAATTCAGGAATGTTGCTATTCTTTTTATCTAGGCGTACGTTGTAGGTAGGCATACTTTAAGAATCCCATTTTCAATAACTTATAAATTTTGTAAGTATCTACTTTTGGTGAAGCGAAAAAGACTTTAATTTTAATGGTATGCTTATTTGTGCGAATAAATTAATAAATTGCTTATTTAATTAATCGATCAAATTCTAAATTGCAATTATTTTGTCGCTGAACGTAATTATTCAAAAAGGAATTAGAAATTATTGTTGTTGGATTTAAAGAGCTTGACTTAGGATAATTAAAATCCAAACTAATCAATTGGTTGTTTTATGGGTTCTGATGTTGCTGTTCCCTTTTTCTAGGCGCCTTTATCAACAGGGCTTGATTTTACGTAACTTATCACCTTTTTAAAACAAATTAGTCTTAAGACATGTGATACAGCTTAAGTCTTTAAGATTGTTTCGATACCTACGTTTTAATCCACCTCAATTATCCGAGAAAGTTAGCAATTTGCAATTTGTGAAATTTTGTAGGCATGTCGTAAGAAACTGCGTTGCATGCCTTCAAATGGTTGATTAAAGTGTAGGCTTTTGAACCTAAGGTTTGGAGTTCGAATCCTGGGCGGGCAACGCAAACAAAGTAAGAGCTACCAACCTACCTACTAACTTACTCTGACAATAACTGGTGGTGGTTTATTTAGTTGATTTAAGGCAAGAACCAATAAATTAAGTTGTAATAAATAAAGTCAGCAAGCCAACTTTACAATAAACCACACACAGCTACCAGCTGATCGGGCGCGCGCGATCAGCTGTAAGCGTTCGTCGACCTCGCTCGACGAGTGCGTTGCTACGCAGCGAGGGTACGCACACTAAGACATTATTGTCGTGTGATGTGCGCGGTTCATTGCGGATTGCTATCTTTAAATCGATTTAATTAATAAAGTTCAAAAAATTGACAACATGTTTCTTCGGGAAAAAGATTAGTAATAACAAACAGAAGGTTTTCATGCAGAAATCTCGAAAAAAAAATTTTCACTTTGACCTTCAATATCTCAGTAACCAGGCATTTCCCAGGTATGGTGTCAAGGAAAAAAATGATCGTACAAATGGGTAGAATACGTGGTCTTCGGCTTCGTTAAGCCTTTTGTTACACCCGATATATATCTTTGAAATAACAAATTATGTTTGTTCACCCTTGTACTTCCAGTTTTAAATCCTATTTCATAAACTTCATCGCACAGCAAAATAAAATTATTGTATCGCCAAGAATAATTTGTGTGCTACGAATATACATTAATTAAAATCACATTAATATGACCCATTCAAAAAAAGGATCGTCATAAAGGATACAGGCCTTATGCCTGTCTTCACTAACAGTCCTTAGGGATCATTTTACTTCGATTTGAGAGTTAACTTAAGCTAAAACTTAATTTCAACAACAAACTTAGTTGTTACCGTAGACTTAGCAAACCCCCTTTTAACGTACTTGCCTGTGGACTTGCCTTCCCATTTCAATGATCCTAACCTTATTAATGCTTACTTTCTGGATGCACCGGGCTGTGGAAAAGTTTCTATGTCACAGCTAACTTATTTTGTAACACATAGATTCAGTGATCGGGCTCTATTCTCTTTTCAGACTGTAAGCAGGGACCTAGTCATGAAGACTATAAGCCGACTGCGCTCAAATGCTCAGGGGAATGATGAAATCTCATTGGACATGCTTCTGCTAACTCTGCCACACTCACTGGATGCCATCACCTCCATAATAAACCAATCTTTGATGGAACACACATTCCCTGACAGTTGGAAGGTAGCAGTTGTGAGGCCACTACCGAAGATCACTTCACCGGAAACATTGCAGGACCTTCGCCCTATTAGCATACTGCCCTGTTTGTCAAAGGTACTGGAGAGAATAGTCTGCGATCAGCTGACAAAATATCTAGAAGACAATGACATGCTACCTCGCCATCAGTCTGGATTCCGTAAGGGCCATGGAACAGGAACTGCGCTCTCAAAAGTGGTGGATGACCTGCTGTCTGCACGGGATCAGGGGAATGTCACATTCTTGCTTCTACTAGATTTTTCACGGGCATTTGACTCCATCAGCATTCCTCTGCTACTCTCGAAGCTAACTTATTACGGACTAGATTCCAAAGCTGTTAGGTGGTTTCACAGTTATCTTTGCCAGAGACAGCAGTATGTGGAGATATGTAGATTGGACGGAGTCAAAGAGCAATCTGCACCACAAATGGTGAGCAGAGGCGTCCCTCAGGGCTCAATCTTGGGACCAATTCTCTACATCCTGTACAGTGCCGATATCACCACATGTGTAACTCAATGTAGCCACCATCTTTACGCAGACGATCTGCAACTGTACCTCTCTTTTGATCCTAAACATTGCAGCAGTGCAGTGACTACAGTGAATAATGAGCTGGAAAATATAAACAAGTGGTGCCAGAAGAACTGTCTCACACTCAATCCCAAAAAGTCCAAACTCTTGATTATAGGAACACCCAAAAACATTTCAAAACTAGACATCAATTCAATAAATATAACAATAAATGGAGAACCAGTAGAAAGGGTAGACAGGGCAAG
This sequence comes from Pyrausta purpuralis, assembly GCA_963924145.1. Classification (NCBI taxonomy): domain Eukaryota; kingdom Metazoa; phylum Arthropoda; class Insecta; order Lepidoptera; family Crambidae; genus Pyrausta; species Pyrausta purpuralis. Next base: position 21,575,279 of record OZ001656.1, read on the forward strand.
AAACTTGGGCCTACTATTTGATAGCAACCTGAGATTTGAGAGCCACATAGCAGAATGTATGAGAAACTGTTTTTATAGACTTAGGCTTCTATACAAAATAAGACCATATCTGAGTGAGGCAATCAGGAAAACCCTTTGCGAGTCACTCGTGCTATCCAAGCTCAATTATTGCGACACAGTGTATGGTCCGTGTCTGCTAGCGAGGTAAGCGAAGATGATTCAGCGAGTGCAGAATGCCTGCGTGCGTTTTTGCTATCCTATCCCACCTCGGACTCATGTCAGTCCATACATTAGTGATGCAAGCATGCTTCGGATGGAGGCTCGCAGAAAACTCCACTTAGCAAGCCTGATGTTTGAAATCATTAAGACACAGAAACCAAGCTACTTACATGAGAACTTGGTATGGGCTCGGGGCGGGAGGGGGCGTGGGAGAAGGGAATGTGTAGGCGTCTTTCTGACCCCAAGACACCGCACAATAACTTTCCGCGGCTCTTTCAAATTTGCTGCGACACGGTGCTAGAACTCGCTGCCCCCGCCGTTGCGCGCCCTGAAGGTGAAATCAACGTTTAAAATGAAACTAAAGCAACACTTATTACAAAACCAACGTGAAAACGAAAAGCACGCGTTCACTTACCAACGGGGTATGCGCGTCGAGCGAGGGGGTCGCAAATCCAAACATAGTTGAGCCCGTGCAACGTGTCACCGTTCACGCCGAAAAACACTTATCATTACATGATTTGTCCGCGTAAGCTCCTTCAGGACCCCATGTGTCCGTCGCCGTCATTCGTACAGTCCGGTTATTTTGCGCGATTGTTTGGGGTTATCCAGGGCTCCCCTTCCTTGTAGACTGAAGTCATCAATGTCAACGTGTTTCCTTATCTTGTATTGGTAAATTACGTACGTGGCAGCCGTGGCACTATCTTTTACGTGGCATTTTTATCTCGGTGAGCCTCGGACTTTGTCGGATTCGTAAATAAAATGGCTGCCGGACGAGCCGAGCCCAAGAAGAACGGAGACTTTTTTTTTTTTTTTTTTTTTTTTTTTTTTTTTTTTACTTTTTCTTCTCCGAATCTTGAGTTTGGCCACGTTCCGTTCCACGAACGCAGTAAAAATCGCAGAGCTCACAATAGGCTCACCAAGGTGACCCGAAATAATGGTGTATTATTATTAATTAAATTAATAGTTATGCTATTTGATTTGATTTATGTTTTTATTATTTATATTATAATTTGCAATTGTTCATACAATATGTCAAAATCAATTTGTGATTATTCGAATGATAGATTAATGTTTTGTTTTTGTGCTATTTTATGTCATTTTTTTGTACCCACAAAGGCACTCGCTGAAAATCAGCGTCGTGGTATGAGTTCTGCTGCTGCCACGACCAATGCTGAGCGGGTGCCTTATTCGGCCTAAGTAGACTAGTACATGTATTTTTGTTAATGTTATTCATTTTTGGGTCGAATAAATTCATTTTCTTTCTTTCTTTCTTTCTTTCAAATATTCCACCTAGTAACATTAGTTCAGTACCATGCCATAATAAAAGGTATCATAAATAAGGCCTACGACAAGTTTATAATAAAATACGTTTTTTATCTCATTAATGTGACGTCACTTGTATCGTGCGAGTCCTATAGGTACGTAGGTACGTTGGTGAAACGATATGTAATTTAATTTAAGAGCCAGTAACTTAGTCTCGGTTGCGGGTCTGTTGGTGAAAACGGGCTCTAGTCGCGACTATCACTTGCTTCATAATGTTGGTACTACGTCCGCCCGCGCCCCGGGCGTTACCGCTGACTTGACAACACTAACAACTTTGATTTGAAAAGTTAATTAACTGGTTCCTCCTAAGTAAATTGTAGATTCAACTAAGTTCGCCCGAATTGCCTTTCCCTCGACGATTCTGCGGTTTTGCTTGTCGGATTTCCATAATATGATTATGATTGTCTAATTATGTCTTTTAACTTTTATAAATACTTTTGAAACCCTAACATTATGATAGCGATTATTTTCTCAAGTTATATTACTGTGGCTTAAGAAAATAATTGCTATCAAAATGTTTCAAAACTTTTCTGTAGATCCAGAGCTGGAATTGTGTAAAGCAATCGTATTCATTTGACAGTTCATAACGTACGATATGATCTGTCAAACCCTTTGTTCTTTGCTATTTGACAGACCATACCGTACGTTTTGAACTGTCAAATGAATACCATTGCTTTACACAATCGCACCCCTGGTATAAAGAGAATACAGTAAGCAATCATGGAATCTGGAGGTAAAAACGAACTACTACGACACGAGTACAAATAATATAAGGTGACGAGATATTACTTGTAAGTTTATTTAAGCAAAAACAAACTATATAAATTTCATAAAGTAGAAATATTTTTTTATGTTTTCTGCTGCGCAGGTGATGCTCAATGGTTTTTTTTTTTCGGTAATTTGCCGTATTGATAGTATTAGTACTATTAATACTGTTATAATACTTAAACTATTAATACTGTTCAATTAATACCTACTATTAATACGGAGGCGAAATTGATTCGACGTTCTCTGCAAGATCATTTATCATTTATGACATTTTCAGCTCAAAGTGCTCATGCGCTATGCATGAGATTTCTTAATCAAAAAATTTTGTTGAAAGTAAGTACCCTTTTACAACATTCCGCATCAGAATAAATAATTTAAATTACTTCCGTATAAAACGAAGTGTAGCAAATCTTTTATTTTAAATGTTTTATGAATTAATTATATATTTAAAGAATGGTCATTTGATTTTCTAAAGGTGTATTAATTTCATTTTCCTTTTGTTTTATTTGCAGCCGCCGGCAAACCATAACCACAGGAATACTTCGAAATAATAATCATTTTATTATCATAGTGGGTTAAACAAGGAGTGTTATTATATTTTTTTACCAATACACCAACGTGACAGCCATAGTTAAAATGATTAAACTATATTAAACGCTGAACAATAGCTAAGCTTCAAATCCATTAAATATTTTGCAACGCAAAAAAGCAAAACAGGGAATGAGGTTTACAAAAATAAAGCGATTCCCAACAAAATTATTACATCATAAGAAGCGTAAAACAAAAACCTTACCCACGTTACTTCTCGCGATTACAACCGACTCTAAAAACCTTTGCGCTAAACTTTTGGCAACAACATTGCTTGATAAATCCTCAGTTAGCTCGTTAATAACTTTCACCCACTGAGATTCAACATAAATTTTAATTAGCACAGAAATGGACGTAAAAAAAAACCTTAATTTAATTAATGGTTAGTACATAAGTCGTTGGATGTAACTCAACATAATACCAAATCATACCATCAGCATAATGATAGCTAAATAAATTAGGAACATGCAGTTTTCATAGCATTCTAACAAAAGTGTACATCAGTGTGTGTTCGGTGTTCTTCGTATATTTTCCGTCACGATTTTTGTTTCGCAAGAAATTCGTTAAATTGGCAATTAAATTAATAAAAGACGATTTACTATACAGAATTATGTATTTGGCACTTCAATGTGCCGACTGGTTATGGAGTTATGAGGTGACAAAGTTTTGGGTGTGACGGAAATTAGAAAATAGCTTACTTAAAGTTATATTGTATTGAAATAAAACTCAAATAAAAAATAAACAGAATTTAATGAAAAGTAAACTTCACAAGTTAATGTACAGTCTACAAATAACAAAAAAAAACTGATGACTTCCAGCCTCCCGAACAAGCCGGATTCCGAAAAGGCTACCAGTACCATAGACCACATTCATGCGCTTAGGCAAATTATACAGAAGTCCGAAGAGTATAATATGCCTCTATGTTTAGCTTTAGCTTTTGTGGACTATGAGAAGGCCTTTGATTCGATCGAAACTTGGGCGGTGCTTCGGTCTCTTCAGCGGTGTCACATAGACTATAGGTATATAGAGGTGTTAAAGTGTCTATATAACAACGCCACCATGTCGGTCCGAGTACAGGAACAGAAGACGAGGGCAATTCCATTGCAAAGAGGTGTAAGACAGAGCGATGTAATATCTCCGAAACTGTTTACAGCGGCATTGGAAGACGCCTTCAAGTTCCTGGAATGGGAAGGATTCGGCATCTTCGTCAATGGCGAATACATAACACACCTTCGGTTTGCCGATGATATAGTCGTTGTGGCAAAGACGCTGGATGATCTTGGCACTATGCTCGAAGACCTCGACCGAGTATCCCAACAAGTGGGTCTTAAAATGAACATGGAAAAGACGAAAATTATGTCAAGCTCCCTTGCTGTACCCACTTCAGTATCTGTTGGGAACGCAACTCTCGAAGTTGTCGACGAGTACGTCTACCTGGGACAAGTGATCCAATTGGGTAGGTCCAACGTTGAGAAAGAGGTCAATCGACGAATCCAACTCGGCTGGGCAGCGTTTAAGAAACTGCGCAAGAGCGTCTTCTCGTCTCGATTACCTCAGTGTCTGAAGACGAAAGTCTTCAACCAGTGTGTGTTACCAGTGATGACATACGGATCTGAAACGTGGTTTCTAACTATGGGCCTCATAAAGAAGTTCAAAACTAAACGAGCGATGGAGCGGGCTATGCTCGGTGTTTCTCTACGAGATCGAATCAGAAACGAGGAGATACGTAGAAGAACCAAGGTAACGGACATAGCCTTGAGAATCAGTAAGCTTAAGTGGCAGTGGGCCGGGCACATAGCGCGAAGAACCGATGGCCGTTGGGGCAGGAAAGTTCTAGATTGGAGACCCTTTGACCAAAGACGCAGCGTAGGACGCCCACCAACAAGATGGACATACTACCTTAAAAAGATCGCAGGATCAAATTGGATGCAGACCACTAGTGATCGGTCGCTATGGAAAGCCGTGGGGAGGCCTATCTTCAGCAGTGGACGTCCTTTGGCTGATAATGATAATGATGATGATTATGACAACGGACAATATTAATATTAAGGCCCCTCTTTTCTTAAGAAGCCCTATTGGTATAATACATACAGTGTAAAACTGCGGATGTGAGTGGGTGCTTTTCTGAAAGTTCTGGCAGTTTGAAGGTGAATGTAACTGATTTGGAAAATAACTTAAAAAAAATATTAACGGCGACAGGCGTGAAAGTGTAAATTATTTTATTTTAATGTGATCTAATTCCTGCTAAAATTAAGTCAGTGTGTCTACGGGCTAAACACCACAAGCACATTACTATGTATGCCCTGCCTCATCCAATGAAAATTTCAGGCCAACGACTGACGCAGTTGACTTTCTCTATGAATGCTAGATTAATGAACCAGCTTATTTGTATGTCGGTCATTCTCAGCAGGCCTGGTTTTGGTGCGTCCGTGCAAATATCTGACTAGTTTGTTATATTTTGAAGCTGTCAATTTTTTAGGAATCAGATCTAGCATTTATCCTTTAGGAATTTGAATTTGAGACACATCGTCTTGTAAAAAAGCACATTTTTTTTTAGTTCGTTCTCCTAAGTTCCGTTCGCTGTCCAGAACCCAGATTCAAGTACAAAACCTTCAACAGTGTCAAAATAAATTACAATTGGTACATTTCAGTGTATACAAATTTAAGATTAATAATTAAGTATTCTAATTCTAATTATTCACTAAAAATATTCTGTTTAACTTGTGTATTTTCTTAGATAAAACGAAAATATGTTTGTCCTTTCATCATGCCTAATTTCAGTCACTAGTATAAAAGTAGCGAATATCTTGCTCGCAGAGTAAGTAATTCCAATCCCTAGCGCAACGTCTTGTTTGATCAGTTGCGCCGCGGCAGGCAACCGAAGCGGTCCCGTGTCACATGCTCGGTTGGCGAACTACGACCGTAAGTACCTAATTTCTATTCGCTTGGTTCACCTCTTTTCTAATTTCCGTTCGCTCTTTTAATTAATATTTTAAAATGGATACAAACTGGTGTGTGATAATATTATATGCAGGCAATAGTTGGCTACCTCATACTTGTAGCAATATACTGTATTGTTTACTATTTAATTAATATCTCATAAATACCGTCGTGTTCTTAATTTCCAACACCATTTGTTTTCTTTATGTTTTTACCTTAAAACAGGTGCCTACTCAAAGTTTTTTGGTAGGTTTACATAGCATATACCATAATGTGTATGTACACATTATGGTATATGCTATGTACAAGTTTTTACAAGACGATGTGTCTCAAATTCAAATTCCTAAAGGATAAATGCTAGATCTGATTCCTAAAAAATTGACAGCTTCAAAATATAACAAACTAGTCAGATATTTGCACGGACGCACCAAAACCAGGCCTGCTGAGAATGACCGACATACAAATAAGCTGGTTCATTAATCTAGCATTCATAGAGAAAGTCAACTGCGTCAGTCGTTGGCCTGAAATTTTCATTGGATGAGGCAGGGCATACATAGTAATGTGCTTGTGGTGTTTAGCCCGTAGACACACTGACTTAATTTTAGCAGGAATTAGATCACATTAAAATAAAATAATTTACACTTTCACGCCTGTCGCCGTTAACATTTTTTTTAAGTTATTTTCCAAATCAGTTACATTCACCTTCAAACTGCCAGAACTTTCAGAAAAGCACCCACTCACATCCGCAGTTTTACACTGTATGTATTATACCAATAGGGCTTCTTAAGAAAAGAGGGGCCTTAATATTAATATCTTCTTCTTCTTCTTCTATTCACGATAAGAAGAAGAAAGAGAGTCCCTAAGACCGCACGTTTGTTGCAGGATAATAACGATGATCCTGCTCCAGGTAGCAGTCGCACAAGAGATCCTACTTGACAGCTTAGAAGACGGTCCCGGCATTCTCCCTTTTAAACTAGGTCCTACCAAAATCATATCCCACTATCACTCCTTTTTACAATTTATTGACATAAATGATATAAAATCCAAGGTGAGTTTAGTCAGAACACAGTTAAATGATGTTCGGCCTCAGTTGAATAATAAAACTTTATCTTTGTATGAGCCACATATTGATTATCTTAGTAAAAAGCTAGAAAAGGTTTCTGATCAGTTGCAAACATTTGAAGTTAACCGCGTTAAAAGAGGACTGATAGACGGCTTAGGTTCTGTAGTAAAAAGTATTTCAGGAAACTTAGATTACGCAGATGCTATTCGTTATGACAATGCTCTTAAATCTCTACAGAGTAATGAGGAGAAATTAGTGTCAGAATTTAACAGCCATATAAGTTTAAGTAAGGAATGGATGTTAGAGCACTCTACTATATTACAGACTATAATCGAAAATCAGGATAAGATAAAACAGGTTCTTAGTTTAATAATGGATAGTGAAGCTAATAGAGAAACTGATTTGATAAAATACGCCCATTTGGCTCAGTTACTCTTAATATTAGGAGATAATATAGAAGACCTAGCAGAAGAATTAGTTAAGTTAGAAAATCTTTTAGCGTTTATTCGTGCATCGAGCACGCACCACTCTATGTTAAGTTTAAGAGTTTTAAGATCAATGTTAGATAAGTTAAAATCTTTGTATAATAAAGATGAAGTAATAGATTTAAATCTCAGAGAATACTATGACATTATTAAATTAGGGTCTTACTACACTAGAAATAAAGTAGTGATAGTATTCAAGATTCCGATCGCCTTCCCACATACCTATGATCTTTATAAGTTAGCCATCGTTCCTAATAAAAACCACAACATTCTTATCCCAGCCGCTCCCTATATAGCAATACATAGAAATGATTTCATGTACATAGAGACAGAATGTCCGAAGTCCAATACTTGGTATCTTTGCGAGATGAAGATCAACTACAAACCACACGATCAAGCGGACTGCATCCAAACTCTCATCACCACACAGAGACTAGACACCACATGCGAGTACACCTCAGTTCATCTCGATAAGGAAGCGCTAGAACAACTAGACGACAAACACTATGTCATCGCGTTCCCGAAACCAACCAAAACTCAATCATCCTGTGGGAAGAACACTTACACTACTCTTCAAGGAAGCTACCTGGCCACAGTTCCTTCTGGATGTTATCTCCAAACGTCAGAGTTCACCATACTGAACAGCAACGACCGTACTAAAGGAACAGCCATCAAGATCATGGACCTGCCTCCACTAGAAGATCCTTCATCAGTGTCATCAAAACCACTGATAAAACTAAACTCAATCAACTTAGAAAATCTGCACGCCAGCAACACAAAGATATCTCTGCAACATCCAGTAGAGATAAGTCAATCTGTAGAAAGCAGCCTTTATCATACCACCATACCTATGTATGTACTATTGTTAAGTACAGCCGCACTTTCTATCGGCCTACTTATCCGAAGATGTTACGTCAAACCTCAAAGAAATCCACACAATACTCAAGAGACATATGCAGAAATCGCAGAAAATCCACAAGATGTACCCAGCCTCACCACAGCAACATTCTCGAAGAAAATTCTCCAATAGTTGCTGATCTTCGGGGGGAAGTGTTATACCACGGTATCCTAAGGAAAGTGCCTATGAAGCATCGACCCCAAATTAGGCTTAAACAAGTAATTGCGTCAAGCGGCGACACGAGGCGCTGAGTCGACACAACGTGATGCATCGACCCATCGCGACCCAGCGTTGCAGTTTCGGCGGATACTCTTGTTCTAACATTGAACACTGTCATTCGCGTTTAGGTTTAATTAATTGCATTTAAATTGTAATTTCTATTTTTAATAAATTAGTTTTAATTAATTTGTTTTTTTTTTGTATCCACCGCTGTGGCCGTTCGTAATTATCTATACATATTTATAAATAAATATTGTAATGTTAAATAGTATAAACTTTACATTATATATGTACCTACATCAAATGATGGTACGCGAATATATGGAGATATTTGCAGATATATCCGTTACGCATTAAGTTACGTGTATAGCGGCTCCTTTCCCCCGACCCTCCGCGGACCATGGGAGTGTCACGTACGAATTTGCCAGACTATATCTGTCTTTCCTTTTTTGCAACTTGCACTTTTTTAACCAAAAATTGATTGAAGAGTATTTTAACTGGTTTTTCCTTGATATTAATGTTTGTGCACTTTTAGGTATACTCATACATTGTCTCTTTTTACACTGTTCATTATTATTTTTTCCATATTAATTGTGTTTTGATTGATAACAATGTCACATAAACTTCACATTATAAGCTTTAGATTTTGACATTTTTAATACACAATTTCTTTTTAAGTATATTTTTAAAATTAAATATACGCGGAGCCAAAGTAAACGTGACGGCAGAGCGCTTCACTCCATTTCACTAGCCTATTAGCCTTGTACTTATGACAAAAAAAAAAGATTTGGAGTCGGTTCATGATGTGCGTAGACTGATGGTGAACGTTAGCTTGAGATCTTAAGGCTTCAATTAAAACAATTTAAAATTCCAAACGAATTGAAAGATACATTGGTTTAAGCAATATTTCCAGGTGTAATTCTTTTAGTAACAAACACCTAATTAGTACATAATATGACGCTCGCTCAGTTTAACCATAGTTATACTCACTAAATACAAAATATCAGGGGCCCTCCTTTTAAATAACTCGCGTCAAGATGGCGTGTGATATTCATGATTAATGTCTGATTTTCGATTGAAAAGCAGTTTAACTCCACACGGGAGTGAATTAAAAAAAAGATAACTTCTTTTTTGAGTAAACGTCAAGTATTTTTGCTTGTTTTTTTTTGATTTTCCTTTTGTTTTCTAACAAAAATCACACGCCACATTCAAGCGAGTGATTCAAAAATAGATCCCCAGGAACTATACATAATCGTAATTACGTATATGGCGTTCAAAAATAAAAGTTCTCATATGTAAGATTATGTACCCAATTATTTCATATTAAATTACATCTGGCTTAACCTAATTGCCATTGAACTATTTGAGTCGTGAGTATTTTCGTAGCTTAGAACTTTTATTGAGAAAACATGAGTAAAAAAAAAACACAAAATTGCACTCCGGGAGTGCCGGCAGAAGTGAAAACTTGAATATCAACGTTGTGCATTTTTGATTTTTTGGAATAGTTAGGGAATAATTTTGAATGAATTGCTCTTATTATCAATATAAAAGTACTATCATTTTTGTGATAGAATACAATAATAATAATAAGAATACAATAATAATAATAATAATAATAATAAAATATTTAATAGAATACAATATTTATTTATTGCGCTATCGTACACAAACATTACAATTTATATTATATTAAATTACATTAAAATGTTTATCTCTCAGAAAAATCGACTTACATCCATAATTTCGCCAACCGTCTTACGGTTTTTCGATCAGCTTACGTATCCTAACGCGAGTTTCACATTTTTCCCCCATCCCACAAAAGTGCTTAACGCCGCTAAAGAAGTTTTCACTTCAATAAATACTTATCATTAAATGTTTTACATTAAAACATCATAAGATGCTCATAGCGCAGTGATAGCAGCGCTTTGGTAGTGATACCGAAGTGAAGCAACCTACGGCGCGGTCGTGTTTGGAGTGATATCGGTTGATATTAGTTGTTAAGCCTAGTCAGAGGCCTTAAGGGCGGCTTGATAATATTTGACAGCAGGGTTAGTCGCTGACCTTGCAAACACCCCTCCACCAACCCGTACTGAGCCTTCGTGGAGAGTGTATGGCTCACATCGTACTTGAGGTAAGGCTTATGCCCAGAAGTGGGACGTTAAAGGCTAACTTTACATCATAAGATGCCAATTATACAATGTTTCATTAGAGCTTCAAATTTTATTACCGGTCGGGTCAAAGATTGAAGATAGTATAACATGGAAAAGTATGTATAGAAGGTATGAATCTGAAAAAAACAGTTTTTATCATTACATTATTTCAGAATAAAACATGAGAAGACCACACCGTTAGTTAAACTTTGTAGTTTTACCCGCAAAAATATAAAATAGGCACATTTCCGTCACGTAAAAAATTAATCGGTCCCGCTCGTTGATATTTATCATGCACATGAATTATGGGCCACGAGAGCCACGATTTTTTATCCCGAAATGAAATCGGTGCCCCAAGAGACCACTAATTCTCGAGATATGTTCGCAAAATCGTAAGAACCTTAAATCTACATACTACAACGACACTTACTAATCTTAAACCCCTTACACACTCCGACTTATAGCATCGATGCAGTCGCAATGGATAACGTAGTGTCTGAACAAGGAAAAAGTATAAGATATGAATATTATGTATCGCTCGAACATATGGGATTTATTGCACTTTAGCAAACTAAAGATCGATAACAAGCGCCTTTTGATTTCCAGTAGGTACATAACTTTAAGAAGTAGGTATTTATTAATCATAATTTCTTTAGTAAAAAAAAGGAAGCACCTGGACATAATAACAATTGTTAATTTTGATAATTATAATTGTTTAAAATGTACAGTGTGTCCACACCACAAGGTTATATCGTATTAAGTGTAGACATACATTCTTGTTCTATGTAAAATATCAGGTGTTGCCCCCACTGTTTTCCGGGGATGCGTATTATATAAGGTTGTCATTATGGGTTGAACTGGAAAGAAGACTTGTAGATGAACGAGAAGAATAAAGCTGATTTATAATATATAGCAGCGTTTAATTGAAGCGACAACATTTTCAGAAGTGGAACTGCAAATCGGAAACAAGTTCTGATTTGTAAACAAACGCCCTTCGATACTGATAAGGTTGGTATTTTATTGATCAAGCAAATTTTGAAGTGAAAACTTCTTTAGCGGCGTTGAGCACTTTTGTGGGATGGGGGAAAAATGTGAAACTCGCGTCAGGACACGTGGGCTGATCGAAAAACCGTAAGACGGTTGGCGAAATTATGGATGTAAGTTGATTTTTCTGAGAGATAAACTTTTTAATGTAATTTAATATAATATAAATTGTAATGTTTGTGTACGATATCGCAATAAATAAATATTGTATTCTATAAAAATATTATATTATTATTATTATTATTGTACTATTATTAATATAAATATTATTATTATTATTATTATTGTTGTATTCTATCACAAAAATGATAGTACTTGATAGTGAATGATGATTTTATATTGATAATAAGAGCAATTCATTCAAAATTATTCCCTAACTATTCCAAAAAATCAAAAATGCACAACGTTGATATTCAAGTTTTCACTTCTGCCGGCACTCCCGGAGTGCAATTTTGTGTTTTTTTTTTGTCTCTCGCCCAATGTCGTGTTATGATAAAATGTGATTTTGTTTTGTTTTCATTCGTTTCTTTATACCATTGAGAACCGTTGTTAAATCGCAGTTATTATTCGCACATTTTAGTGATTGGGTACTGTCCGAATGCGACTGTCATGATATCCATTCTTGTCGTGGTTGAAGATAAAGGAACTTAGAAAAACGGACTTAGTGAAGATGGAGATTCACCTGAACGATGAAAAACCGGTAGTATATCGCCCCTACCGGTTGCCTTACAGCGAAAGGGGTAAGGTGAAGGAGATGATTCAATAACGTATGGATTGCGGTGTTTTACGCCCATCCACGTCTTGCTACGCGAGTCCGATTGTACTAGTGAAGAAGAAGACAGGAGATATTAGGCTTTGCGTCGATTATAGGGCTCTAAACCGGAAGACCATTAAAGAGAATTACCCCCTGCCGAGGATCGACGACCAGCTGGACGATTTGGCTGGGTTTTCCTTCTACACTACTCTTGATCTGGCATCAGGATACTACCAGATCCAAATTAAGGAGAGTGATTGTTATAAAACATCCTTCGTAACGCCAGACGGGCAATTTGAATTTACGCGCATGCCTTTTGGGGTCGCCAATGCCCCATCTACCCTTATGCGAATGATTATCTTGGTACTAAATAACACTGGGCAGTTACCGGAAACCACTAATAGACAAAATAAAACACCAAATAAAGAACCTCAATTCAACAAAATTGCATCAGCATATATGGATGACATTATCATACCGTCGATCTCAGTCTGTGAGGGGATGGAGAAGCTAGAAATTATCCTAAAGCTATTAAAGTGCTAAACTCACCCTGAAAATATCTAAATGTTGTTTTTTCAGTTAGTCAGTAGACTATTTGGGGTTTGAGCTTAGTTCAGACTGGATAAGACCCGGGGCTCAAAAGGTAGAAGCAGTCAAAAAAATTCCCGTGCCGATTATTCAACATGCCGTGCGTCAGTTCATAGGATTGTGTAGTTTCTTTCGGCGTTTTGTTAGAAGCTTCTCAGTGATTGCAAGACCACTTACTACCTTATTGAAAAAGGATGTTCCGTAGGTATAGGGCGCGGATCAGCAGACTGCGTTTAATACCTTGAAAGAGGAACTAACGCATAAACCGACTCTGGCCTTATATGATCCTCATAACAGATCATAAGATAGGGTTACAGGCATATTGATGCAGAGGAACAAGGATAGGTTGCTGAAACCAGTGGCGTATTATAGCCGGCAGACCACAAAGGAAGAACAGCACATGACTGCGTACGAATTGGAAACACTGGCCGTAATTGCTTCTCTACAAAGATTTGGAGTGTATCTAATAGGAATAGAATTTAAGATAATTACCGAGTGCAATTCCTAAAGAGCCACCTTCTGGAAACGAGACTTAATACCAAGAGTTGAAAAGTGGTGGATGAAGTTCAACTTTACGGTGGAATACCGACCGGTCACATCAACGGCGTACGTCGACGCGTTAAGCAGAAATCCACCAGTTCGTGACTCGATCCTAAAGTGCTAAACTCACCCTGAAAATATCTAAATGTTGTTTTTTCAGTTAGTCAATAGACTATTTAGGGTTTGAGCTTAGTTAAGACCCGGGGCTCGGAAGGTAGAAGCAGTCAAAAATTTTCCCTTGCCGATTAATCAACATGCCGTGCGTCAGTTCATAGGATTGTGTAGTTTCTTTCGGTGTTTTGTTAGAAGCTTCTTAGTCATTGCAAGACCACTTACTACCTTATTGAAAAGGGATGTTTCGTGGGTATGGGGCGCTGATCAGCAGACTGCGTTTAACCCCTCAAGCGTATGTGAACGAGACACAATATATCATTTATTGTTATGTGGTTGCCTGAAACCGCTTGGATATTGAAAAGTTAATACCTTGAAAGAGGAACTAACGCATAAACCGACTCTGGCCTTATATGATCCTCATAACAGATCATAAAATAGGTGTTGCAGGCACATTGATGCAGAGGAACAAGGATAGGTTGCTGAAACCAGTGGCGTATTATAGCCGGTAGACCACAAAGGAAGAACAGCACATGACTGCGTACGAATTGGAAACACTGGCCGTAATTGCTTCTCTACAAAGATTTGGAGTGTATCTAATAGGAATAGAATTTAAGATAATTACCGAGTGCAATTCCTAAAGAGCCACCTTCTGGAAACGTGAAAACCAAGAGTTGAAAGGTGGTGGATGAAGTTCAACTTTATTTATTTTTTTTATTTAAAAACTTTATTGCACAAATTTAGTGTACAAAGGTGGACTTAATGCTAAAAGCATTCTCTACCAGTCAAACCTTTAGGTCATGCAGAAAGGTGTCAACAGGTGAAGTGAAAAGCTTCTAAAGAAAAAAGGAACATAGTAACAATAATCATTTTATCCTATAATAATAAATATTCATATTATAATGTATTATATAAATAGATAAACCTACATTTAAATAGTAACTTTAACTTTAAACATATTATATATAAATATAATTATACGTACATAAGCATAAATAAAACAATAATACATACATATAATAACAATATTACTATGCAATTATTCACTCTTTCAGAAATGTGCGAACTTTATTCTTGAAGGATAACCTCGAATCAGTCTTCCTTATATTGTCGTGAAGCGACAAATGTGGAGAAGTAAAAGAAGGTAAAAGAAAGAAGTAGAAGAGGGAATAGAATTTATATTACAACAAAAAGAATACAGTACCGAAAAATGAGATGAGGTGATGTCTGTATGAATGTAAGTAAAGTGCAGTGGGCGTGAGTAAGTATCTTCAAATCTTCAATAAGTATTGTCCTGGGGCAGCAAAGGACGGCGTCGGAGTGCAGGGCCGACACAGCGGAGGTAGCAGCGACGCCGATGTGCAGCGGTGACAGGCGCTGTGAAGAGCAGTGACGCCGATGTGCAGCGGTGACAGGCGCCGTGAAGAGCAGTGACGCCGATGTGCAGCGGTGACAGGCGCCGTGAAGAGCAGAGACGCCGATGTGCAGTAATGAGGGTAACGGGCACTATATAGAAAATGTTATGATCAGTTGGAGTGCCAGAAGTACTTGGTCTCGGATCCTCTTCCGAGAAGGAGACAGGTCCCTCCCCTAGAGCGAGGAGGTGTTACTGCAGACAATGTGCTTGGATACTCCTCCGGTGTCCGGTCCCTCCCCTAGCGTGAGGAGGTGTTTCAGTAGTCACCGGCGGTTCTTCAAGACTTCTTGAGGGAAGATGTAGAGTATTTATTTATTGGAGTATAATAGAACTGTTCGAGCTTACAACTCGGAATCGAATGAATTGAATGAAAAAAGTTAATGCTTATATAGGGGGCCGGGGCCGTTCAAATTTAGATCGAGGTAGGTTCAAAAATAGAACATGAATACTGGTGGTTTACAGAGGATTAAACCCGAAAAAGTAATAAACTTTGATAGAAGTTGTCAGACTTTGAAAGATATTGTCATAACAACCATGTCAATAAAGATAAAAATATTTCAGAAATCAAGCAATATATATAAATAAACAGGAAAATGAATCATCACCCAATGCAAATTAAAGGAAAATTGCAAACAAAGGTAAAACACAGCTATTTTTACAGTATTATGTACAGAAAAGTAGAATAACAGAGCTTTGAAAGTTTGACATTTTTAGATTCACAATAAATATTGTTCAAAAAGGATTAGAAAACATCAATAATCCAAAAATACAGAGTAATAGTAATAAGAAGAGTAGAAAGGCAGGTAATGCCTATAGTTTAATGTCTACAGTACGACTTTTTAGGGAGAAAATACGAACTGCGTTATGGTAGATAAAATCTATGATTAACTCTTATGTTCGTGTTTACAGCAAACGAACCAGCAATCTTTGGATGGAAAGCATGGAAAAACAAAGATAATGTGATGAAAATGTTAATGTGGATCCAATGAATACTAAATATATTAAGGTACTCAATTTATTACACATAAAACATGTACAACGGTACAATATCTAGGGGAAGAGGGTTCCAGAGTCGTGTAGCTGTCACTAGCTGTGACTTTACGGTGGAATACCGACCGGGCACATCAACGACGTACGTCGACGCGTTAAGCAGAAATCCACCAGTTCGTGACTCGATCCTAAAGTGCTAAACTCACCCTGAAAATATCTAAATGTTGTTTTTTTAGTTAGTCAATAGACTATTTGGGGTTTGAGCTTAGTTAAGACCCGGGGCTCGGAAGGTAGAAGCAGTCAAAAATTTTCCCTTGCCGATTAATCAACATGCCGTGCGTCAGTTCATAGGATTGTGTAGTTTCTTTCGGTGTTTTGTTAGAAGCTTCTTAGTCATTGCAAGACCACTTACTACCTTATTGAAAAGGGATGTTTCGTGGGGGGCGCTGATCAGCAGACTGCGTTTAATACCTTGAAAGAGGAACTAACGCATAAACCGACTCTGGCCTTATATGATCCTCATAACAGATCATAAGATAGGTGTTGCAGGCACATTGATGCAGAGGAACAAGGATAGGTTGCTGAATCCAGTGGCGTATTATAGCCGGCAGACCACGAGGAAGAACAAGGAAGAACAGCACATGACTACGTACGAATTGGAAACACTGGCCGTAATTGCTTCTCTACAAAGATTTGGATTTTGTATCTAATAGGAATAGAATTTAAGATAATTACCGAGTGCAATTCCTAAAGAGCCACCTTCTGGAAACGAGACAATACCAAGAGTTGAAAAGTGGTGGATGAAGTTCAACTTTACGGGGGAATACCGACCGGGCACATCAATGGCGTACGTCGACGCGTTAAGCTAAATTCAACAATTCATGACTCGACGATAGACGACGTGCAGGACTCGATTATGGAACTAACAGGGACAGATTGGCTGTGCACGGTTCAGGGGGCTGATTCTGAGATACAACGGAAAATCTCTATTCTCTCAGACCCCGAAAGTGATGACATAGTTGATATTAAGAAGAACTTCGTTGTGAGGCACGGTAAATTATATCGCAAAACGGACGAAGGTGAAAAGTGGGTGGTCCCAAAAGGAGTAAGGTGGCAGCTGCTCAAACAATATCATGACGACATAGGACATTTCGCGATTGATAAGACTTTCGCTAAGATAAAGGAAACGTACTGGTTCCCTAGGATTGGGAGTTATATGAAAAAATATGTGTCTTCGTGTTTGGAGTGTGCATATGCCAAATCTACGACGCCGAGAAGGCCACCGTTACACCCCATTCCGAAAGGTGACACATCATTCGAGACTCTCCATATAGACTACGTCGGGCCATTCATTAAGAGTTCTAAAAGCAACACTCATTTGTTGGTTATCATTGACGCGTACACCAAGTTTATTGTTCTCAGGCCCATCAAAAACACTAAGACAAGTTCTACAATAGACAAGCTGAAGGAGTATTTTAGAATTTTTGGAACCCCTAAGAGGCTAATCTCAGACAGAGGGTCGTGTTTCACGAGCAAGAAGTTTAAGGAATATATGGATGCACTGGGTGTAAGACACATACTCAACGCTGTAGCGACACCACGGGCAAATGGGCAAGTGGAGCGTTACAACAAGACTCTGCTAGACGCCTTGACTAGCTTGCTAGATGCGTTGGTAAAGAAGAAAATTAATGGGATGAATACGTACAAGACGTCCAACTAGGCCTGAACAACACAGTAAATCGTAGTATTAGCAAGTCACCAGCGCAACTACTGTTCGGATTAAGTTTAACCAGTGTCACAGAGAGAAGAATTAAGGCCTATCTAGACAATGTCCCACTGGGAAATGGAGAATCTCTAGAGGCTATACGAGAAAAGACAAACCAACATATCACCGAATATCAAGAAAAACAAATAAGGAATTACGATTTGAAGACAGCGGTTCCTAAGCAGTTCAGCGTAGGAGACTTGGTGAGCATAGAGAGAGAGATACCTTCCACGGGGCAGAGCAGGAAACTTGTGCCGAAGTTCAAAGGACCATACAGGGTAGTCGGTGTACTGGGTAATGAAAGATACAGAGTTGAAGACACACCAATTACTAAAAATGAAAATAGGAAGAATAGCTCAGTAGTTTCAATCGATAAAATTAAACCTTGGCTGTGCTTCAGACGGTCAAACCTAATAATATCTGATACTGATAGCGATACGAGCAGCTAGATTACAATTAGCGTTCTATCCAAGATGTCTTTATTCTTTTACATAACTTGAATCGAATAACCTACGTACTTAGTAAGTGATAATTATAAAGTCGGGTTTTGTTTGCTGGTCGAATTATGTAAACAGTCGTTTTAGAACTTTTAAAATTATATCAGTGAATAAAACATTCAACAATTCATTTACTATAATATGATTTTTAAAGATCTCAATGTTAAACAATAATTGGGCTATAAAGTTAGTGAGTTATTTTTTTGGGTTTCCTTTTTTAAGATTGATCGTTTTGTTAAAAGGAGATGTCAAGATTGTTCACGAAATTTGACAAAAAAAACGGACTTTAGTTAAGTAAACAAATTTTTGTATTGTGCTGTAAGACACCAACAGACTTTGTTAAGATAATTTAACTAATTTTTCGGGGTTAGGTTGAGGATGGTAGTGTCACTTGTGCCAGAAAACGGTCATAAGGTAGAATCACTTGTACCGTAATTTCCATTCCACAATGTTCAAGGTAGAGGTGACTTGGACCACTTTACAAGGTTTCAAGGTAGAGGCGACTTGAAACATTTCTTTAACGAGGTTTCAAGGTAAAGGCGACTCGAACCATTTCTTTTACAAGGTCTTAAGGTAGAGGTGACTTGAGCCATGCAGTTGCATTTGGGAGTTGTCCAGACAAACTTACTGCTAGATTTTTTACGGTAATTATCGGATTGCACGTCGTAATGTACAGTTAAAATTGTGGCCTTACTCGGGAGCTCATGTTCTGCACCATATACAAGGTGTTTCAAAACAACGAGTAAAGATTGAAGGGAGTTACTCAGAATCAATAACTAAAGAACTTTCTCCTAAAAATATGGGTCGAAATATGCCAAAAATAAATTGACTCTCCATAGCAATAAGACGGGTCACATGACCGATTTAGTATGGGAAGTAAAATTATTTTTGGCGTTATTCGACCTATGTTTATACGAGAAAGATGTTCAGTTACTGATTCTGAGTAGGTCCCTTCATTATCTACTCGTTGTTTTGAAACACCTTGTATAGTAAATGAATAGTACTTACCGATCTTCTAAAGGAATACTGATAAACATTAACAGTAAATCAAGTGAACTAGACCATCAATACAGGTACATAGATAATAATCTTAGAGTTATCTTAATGGAGACTGCCATTCCAATATACCTTCAAAATATGTTTGATAGTCCATACCGAATTAATAATAATTAATTATTATTAATTCGGTATGGACTATCAATAGAAAAAATAATATTCGAGGCATATCAAGATCTATTCAAGTAGCAATATTGTTAACTATGTTCATTAAGAAGTTGTTCAAATCTGTATTATGTTCTTAAGTTACTGTCTGTAATAGTATTATTACAAACCATAATAGTTGACCGCAATATTATAGCCTAGCAAAAGTTTTCCAAGCCATATTAGATATTAATTTTTATCAAGTGTTTACTTTCTGAGATAGTAATATATATGCCATACTTATTAAGTGTACTATTGAAGTTTGCCAAAGTAGTTCAAACCACATTATTAAGTATTATTTAGCGTTTACTGGCTGTGATAATAGTTTGTGCCATACTTGCTGATTGTACTTTAGTTTGCTGAGTAGTTATTATGATAGTTAGACTAGCTTACATTGTTGTGAAATTGTTAGATGCGTTAAAACCCATTTGACGCACTATTGAGAGATTAGTTTGGGATACAGGGTATTGTTACTAATTAAGTACAAATATTTTGTTTTCTAATTGCATGATTAAGGCAAGCAAAATTGTTTACGTACGGCCATCCACACACATACACGAGGACGTGTATGTGTGTGGATGGCCGAATGTTGAACTCATGCCTTTATTTTCATAATTATAATGGTTTAAAATGTACAGTGTGTCCACACCACCAGGTTATATCGTATTAAGTGTGGACACACATTCTTGTTCTATGTAAAATATCAGGTGTTGGCCCCATTGTTTTCCGGGGACGCGTATTATGATAAGGTTGTCATTATGGGTTGAACTAGAAAAGAGACTTGTAGATGAACGAGAAGAATAAAGCTGATTTGTAATATAAAGCAGCGTTTAATTAAAGCGACAACACAATGATTGTTTCAAAAATGATTCGGAAGTGTGATTTTAAGTATGAGATTGAAAGCAGCGCGACTGCCGCGCGACCGTCGCGCTGCTAAAGTCGCCTAAGTGTGAAAGCGCTCTAAGGGTCTTATCTGGAACTATCTCCATCCATATATCGCTTTTTTATACCGAAAACGTTCCAGTACTTAATCAAAAAAATTCAATAACTTTTGAATTGCACTTTTAATAAGCCAGGAATGTGTCAGAAATCGAACCCTGTGTCGTTTGCTATCGGGTGTCCTGGGTATTTATTTTTTGGGAAAGGCTTTAAAGTATAAAACAGCGTGAGACGTAGAGAGACACCACGGTCTCTGTACTGGATGGTATCTGCGAGAAGGTACTTTCTAGGTCATCTCCGCGTAACCTCAAGAACCAATATCGCTTGCACCACGCGTCGTCTTTTACTTGAATTGATGCCCTTTTTTGTGTGCGTGCAAGCGATTTTTGTCGTAGAAGTGGTAAGGTGGCAGAGAACTCGAACTAGTGTTACGAAGTAACTATTCTCTAATCTGTGCTAGTGTTTTGCCACAGATTAGAGAATAGTTACTTCGTACTTCGTGGTTTTGCGTTGAAATATTTTACGGGAAATCCGAAATGTACGCGGGCGACCGCTTGTAAGTCATGTAAATTTATATAACCGATAGTATTGTAAAAAACGCGTTGTTACAATCTTACTTATAAATCCGTTAGATTGTTATCTGTCGTATAATTATGGCTCTACCGAACCGCATACATTATTTTGACGTCAACTCCAACACGTGCATATGCTTGCTCCGAAGATGCTGGCATCAAGGGCTAATAAGTTTAATGAGGAGGGTTTCACTAAGGTTGAGAGGAAGAAAATGGAGCTCTCTACTCGCAACCAGTGCGGCTCCATACCTTGCGAGGACCGGACCGAACCACCTCCTGCGGCCTGCGATACCAGTGACGCTGTTATACGTGTCCCGGCTTCATTGCTCTACAAAGGTCGAGGAGATTGTAGAGTACATCCGAATTAAGACCAAATACTCACTGAGAGTTAGACGATTGGAATCTTGTCATAATACGAATTTCAATTCATTTGTGGAAAAGGTTCCGACCAAACAGCTGTCGAACTTGATGAAAGTAGGATTTTGGCCAAAGGGTGTTTTGTATCGTCGATTTCGCGGACGGTAACCGTACACCAAGATGCGCAACACTAAGCCAGCAAGATATTTTTTTATTTGTGTTGTGTATTTAAATATTATTATATTCATAAAAATGAAATAAGAAACCAAAAATTTGCGCACGGGCGGGACTTGAACCAGCAACCTTTTGGCTGACCGGGCCAAACCACGACACGATATTATTATATGTATGTTAGTCTTTAAGATATTTATTGTATGGGCCTTTGATGCCTGTAATAAATGATTAAATAAATAAATAAATTATTACGTAAACTGAAATGATGAATCACTTGGCTCAACTGAATTGATGGATAAGTGGTGAGTCAGGGTAGGTGAAGAATAAATGTTTATTCTTCGTGTTACGTTGCCGTATAAGTACCAATAAAAATATAGATTGTAAACTATGTCAAGCTTGTTCACAGTAAATTGACAGATTACAATCTAACGAATTTAAAATCTTAAGATTGATTGTAACCTTGCGGTTTTTACAATATAAAGATGACATATACATTACAATGCCAATATCGTCAATTATTAACAAATCATTTTTAATAAACGGGTAATACTTTTGAGCGGAAATTCCCGTTCGTTAAATGAGGATTATTTTTCATAAAATTTTGTTGTTTATCAACAGCTTTGGGTCGGAAGAGATGTTTATGAAAACCGTTTTTAGTGGTAAAAGATTTTGAGGATTGCGCTTAATACCGCTAACGATTTCAAGTGTTCTGAATAAATGAATGATTGCTTGTTTATTTGACACACAAAGAAATAAAATACATCAACGTACTATTATAAATAAAAACCGGCCAAGTGCGAGTCGGACTCGCGCACTGAGGGTTCCGTTCCAAATTTAAATGAATTAGGGAATCCACTTACTTACACTTAGTCAAATACCACGATATTTTGTTGACGGCAAACATAACTTTGTTTTTCATAGTGTTTGTATGACGTACAAAGTTATGTGTGCGGTTGTTGAAAATGTGCTATATCTCAAAAACTTCTTGTTAGATCCCGTCCGAACCAATTTTCGTTAAAAGTATTTGTTAAGATCTTTATTATTATTATTTTTTCAAAATTAACATGCGCTAATTTTGGAAGTTAGATGGCGGGGACGCCCATATTACCACTTTGGAAGCGTCTAGCTATGAAACGTTAGACTTAAAAGAAAATGGTTTTAGAAACCTCTATGTCAATTTAAAAATCCTATCCATAGACACCCCACACGCATAGGTTTGACAAAAAAATTTTTTTTGGTTTGAGTTTCATATATGGGAGCCCCCCTTAATTGTCATTATTTTTAATTTTTTGTATGAGAATCGTAAAGCGGTGAACAGGATACATCTTTCTACTATATTTCAACAGTGTGATGCTTATAGTTACAAAATAAAATGGCTGTGACATACGGACGGACAGACAGGCAAACAGACAGAAAGACAGACAGACAGACAGTCAGACAGACAGACAGACAGACAGACAGACAGACAGACAGACAGACAGACAGACAGACAGACAGACAGTCAGACAGTCAGACAGTCAGACAGACAGACAGACAGACAGACAGACTTGACGAAACTATAAGGGTTCCGTTTTTTGCCATTCGGCTACGGAACCCTAAAAAATAGAAAAGACAAAAAAAATATTAAAAAAAAATAAACAAATCATAAAGCGCCAATGTGTGCCAAAAAGGTCCCCGCTCAGTATGTCGTGACAGCAGACTGTGTCTGTCTGTATGTCTTAGTTTTATTTTTTCTTGTTTGTTATTAATAAAGTTGTTATCTCCTAAAAAAAGTTTGGACTGTAATATTTAGGTTTGTACTTAATAGGTATCATGGATGTTAGAGGCATATAGGTTTGCCAATTCTATTAATTTTAGACACTTGTAAAACTTATGTTTTGATTTGATACTTTTTCCGTGATCCCGAATAATAGTGGATAGTATATTCATATCCATCTATACTTACAATCCGCTACACAAATTCAGAAATCATTTATTGGATTTAAGAATAGCGAACAAACATAATGATACATCATGTAGGTAAAAGTGAAAAGGGAAAAATATAATTACCTGTAATTTATTATATTTTATCTAAGTCACAGGTTTGTATGGGAAATTATTTTTAGCTGCTGATAAGAACTTTCATAAAATTGTTTGAACCGGAGAGAACCGGCCTTGGGTGAAATTGAGTTTTTACAATGTAATTATACGCTATTAGCTTAGATAAAATAAGTCGAAAAAATATGTACATCAATAAAATAAAACCTTTGTTTATAACTTCATCTAGGCACTAGAAATCAGGATCTGTAGAGTTCTACCATTTTTTCTAGTATGTTACTATCTGCGATTAGTGTCTTCTCTTAAAGCAAGAACGTTATCGCATGATAAGCGTCACACAAGCGAGCCATCTACTCTTGAAGTAAATATATGTATATATTATTATATTATGTCTTTTCGTTCTAGCCTTTACCGATAGTCGGCTGTAACCAGATTGACAGCTAGCCTATTAGGGTGCTGAGTCAGTTTTTATCTTCTCTGTGACGGTGTCCACTATTAAGGCATTGTGGATTTCAGAATTTATAACGAACCAAGATGCGTTGCTTATTGATCGCAGTATACAATTTAGTGCTCTCTGTATATATACTTGTAGTAGCTGACATCACACTGACTAGTTACTGACATCCATTCCACAATCGCTAATAACAGTTCGAGATGTATAGAGAGTAAATTTGCTGGTATCTCTACATGCCACTACGGCCACTTTCGCCGACGATACTACTATGCTTACTAGCGACAGGACCCAGACATTGTGCAAAAATTGCAAATCGAGCTGACAGAGGTGTCAAAATGGCTCCAGAAGTGGAAACTAAATGCGCTGCATCAAAATCAGTGTAAATCACTTTTGTTCTTCGTAGAGGAAACTATTAAACTGGAAAACACAAATCTGCCTCATCATGACTGCGTAAGATACCTTGGGCTTCATCTCGATCGTAGACTAACTTGTAAATATAACGTCAAAGCCAAAAGAAATAAGCTTACTATGAAATTCAAAAATCTTACCTGGCTACTGGAGAGAAATAGCAGGCTTTTACTAGACAAACAGACTGCTAATATATTAATCCATATTGAGACCCGTTTGGCTTTATGGGGAACAGCTGTCGGGTATTGCTTGCAACACTAAAATTTAGGCAAATTTCAATTCAATACAAATTATTACATTCAAAATGATAGCTCATTTGCCTCGTTAGTAAGATGCGCTTGTTTTATACGTTTTCCTTTTTTCAGTGACTAAGCGCAGAATATTTTACATGAAATATGTATCATATGACTTGCCTAGATATAGATAAATGTGCATGTATGTGCATGTGCAAAGATATTAATAAATGTGCATGTTTTATACGTCTTCCGCTTTTTCAACAAAAACCCTTCATATCTCAGAAAAATCGATCATATAAGTATGGTTACCTACGGCTTTATTCGAAAAAACTCAGAAAATAACATACATATATTATACAAATATAATACCACACTTGCATGTTATGTGAAATATATCTTATTTACAATGGGGTGTAGATGCCGACCCATAATTAAATTAGTTCCTAAAACAACTTACAATTATAAATAAATAACCTTTTGATAAATAATTAATAACAAAAAGATTAGAAAGGCAATAAACCCGGCAAAGAGCATCCTGCGACATACAAAAATCCTTTAGATTCTAGTTAATAGGGAAAATCATAATTTAGTTTTTATTTGATGTCCTTTATTTGAAAAAAAAACATAATAATATAAGGTAAAAATGTAACATTTGTAACCATCGTACATAATTTAAAGTTCAAATATTATGTAATGCTAAATAACTTGTTAATTTGTTCCTTTATTTAAATTCCGCTTTCAGTATAGTTATTTTACTGGTGTTTTCGTATAAGCGTTAATGTTTTTGTAAAATGAATAGCGTGTATATTCATCGTATCTCTTAAAAGAAAGATTCTGCCCATTTTAAATGGCTGGGAGGCATCTAAGGCTTTTAATCGGATAGCAAGAGACGCATGGTTTGAGTCTTTTAGAAGATATTATCATTGACATAAATGCTCATGCAGATCTTATCATTACTTACAGGGTAAAATGTCACCTCCTCCTTTGATTTACCTCCTAAACAACTTGAAAGTTCATAAAGATGAAATAAGAAACCAAAAATTTACGCACGGTCGGGACTTGAACCTGCCACTTTTTGGCTTACCGGTCCAAAGCTCCACCAAATGAGCTACCGGGTTGTCTGTCCGACCTTGCGAAATTAGTGGTCTCTTAGGGATACGTCTTTACGCGTGACGTTAAGCACCATCTACCCGTCTGTTTATGCAACAGTGGGCCAAGTAGTTATTCTTTACAGAATAAATTCAACTTGGAAATTGATGACGCTTCGCTATATCATGGTTAAGAATGTTTGTAACACTCACAGTGTCATATTTTACATTCATAAAGATGAAATAAGAAACTAAAAATTTACGCACGGGCGGGACTTGAACCTACCACTTTTTGGCTTACCGATCCAAAGCTCCACCAAATGAGCTACCAGGCTGTCTGTCCGACCTTGCGAAATTAGTGGTCTCTTAGGGATACGCCTTTACGCGTGACGTTAAGCAGACGGGTAGATGGCGCTAAACATTCAAAACCAACTTGAAAGTTGTTTAGGAGGTAAATTAAACCTGTAATTCTTACATCATTCAAATCTTTTATACCTTTAAGTGTCGATTTTACCAACTTCTGATAAGCTTATCCGACTGAATAAGTATAAAATGAACGATTTAAAAATGAGTTTTATACATACAAACTAGCAAACCCAGCGAACTCCGTTTCGCCACCAGATGACTTCGTAACATTACGTTTGGTGATTAAAAGAAGAAGATTTTTTTTTGTTTTATAATTGAATTTTCTTTGCTATAAACCTCACGGAGCCCGAGACCTTTCCAGCGAATGCAAACCGTGGAAATCAGTTTGGCGTTCTGGAGTTTTAGCGTCAGGAAGGAAAACCCGACTTATTTTATATAGTAGAATTATTGCTGACAAATAGATAATATTTTTAGATTTGTATCGTGTTGTATTCGACGAATATTCCTTAATGACGTTGGTAAAATCGACTTCGCCTCCATATTACCATTACCGTAAATTTAGCTGTCAGATTTTTAAGTGATATCAAAATTTTTATTGTGTTTGATATTTATATATTTGAGTCTACGGCCCCATAATAAAAATGTCTTGAATAATTAGTTTCATACAACTCCTAAAATTTAGCAAAACCATGCAATGTCAACCTGTAAAATGCTGTGGTACCCGCAAAATATTGTTTGTTATGATACATCCAATATAATCATCGAACCACCAAGCTGCGCAACACAATACCGATAAAATAGTGTTTTAATTTATACAGTGTATACTTAACATTTTTGTGTGTATGATAGCTCAGTAGGAATTTTAATATCCTTCTGCCTGAATTAAGGAAAAATGTATATTCAATGGTTTAATTTTTCTATTAAAACATATGGACAAAAAAATATAACTCAAACGTTCTTTGAGTTTTTATTTATCTATCATTTATTTTCTGGACTAGCTTTGTCCTGCGTAAATTTACCCTATATAACCAACTTTGACCCACATACAAGTGACTTTATATTTATTTTCAGCTTTATTGTGTTCAGTAATCAATACATTATTTTTATTGAGGCAGAATTGATCGAAAAATGCAAATAATGCATAGAGAAATATGTAATATTAGATACAATGTGAAGATAAACCTTTCTCTACAATTCAACTACAAACAACAATAGAATTAATTTGACCAAAAATTAATAACATTAAAAAAATACATATATTATGCTACTTAGGTCGAAAAAGGCACCCGCTCAGCATTTGTATTTGATTCGTAGTATGCTGTTCGCAAAACTAATGTTGCCTATTCAAAGCTGTTACAGCGCTGTTCTATAGTGCTTAGCAGTAAGCTGCGCAAAGGCCCAAAAGGCAATGTTATTGAAAAGCTATTCCCATTGGAATTTTGGTAGGACTTATATGGGTATTGTTATCAACTTAAAGCAATACCTTGCACCGATGCTCTTTGCACAGAATTTGATTTTAACTTTATGTATGTTTTGATTTGCAAAAACAAAGTTACAAAAATCCTAATTATGTATGTTGGAAGTCAAACTAATCCTAGGTTTATTTTTTTTTAATCCTTATAAGACTTATAAACTAGGTCACTTACACTGCCAATAAGTTTATATATTAAAAACAAGGACACCTGTAACCATCTCAAGAGCCAAAATTGCTTGCACCACTCGTTGTATTTTGCTTGAAGTGACGCCCGTTTTTGTGTAGTCCAAGCAAGCGATTTTGGTCGTGCAATTGGTTAGACGGCAGAAACCTCGACCGTCTCATTCATTTCATTGTAGATTGATTGGATCAAGCGCTGGACGAAATTTAAGATGGTATGTAATTATTTTATAATCATGCAACAACCATTAAATAATTTAAGTAAAAATAATAATTACAATGAATTAATGGAATCAGGCGTTACTTTGCGGAAATCCATTATTAAGTTGAAATTTATAAAATTACTAGCTGTGCCCGCGACTTCGTCCGCGTGGAATACTGACTTTGGGTAGATTTTTTAATTATTTAGGCTAATTATTTTACAAATAAGATATACCGCGAATATGTTGCAGCAATATTCTCAAATAATAGCATTCAGTTTGAGACGGATTGACGTTGTAGACGTGGCAGACTGCCGAGAAAGCTGAGTCCTTTTTCCATGCTTCAACATATTGATTCAGTAGGTATTTTTTTATTAAAAATTATAATTTGGTAGGTAATTTAAAAATGGTGAGAAGATAAACAAAACTTAACAATTTTGTCATAAAAAATGTCCAAAACGTCAAAGCTTTGTAGAGATACAACAAAACAATACCCAATTACAATGAAATCAAATTTTGCATTAAGATTGGTAAATATAAATTAAGTCAACCAACCTATTAATTAAGCATTAACCTAATGTAATCAATCACTTTACAGAGAATAAGAAGAACAATATCAAATCAAATTATAAATGCACATTTATATTTAACTAGCGGTCCCCCGCGACTTCGTCCGCGCGTTTTGAGTTTGCTCCCTCCCCTCCCGTCGCAGCGTGATGTTTTATACCCTTAAGCCTTTCTTGATAAATAAGCTATCCAAAACAGAAATATTTTTTCAAATCGGTCCTGCAGTTCCTGAGATAAGCGCGTTCAAACAAACAAACTCGTCACCTTTATAATATTATTAGCGCAAGAGCACGTCGTACTTAAGCTGCGAACATTATTTTGGTGCCGAGTTATGTTAAAACTGTGATAGCTCCTAAGATATTTATTGAATTTAATTGATATAAAGGGCAACTTTGTTCTAAATGAAATGCTCGTGATGATAAATGTATTTATTTTGATAAGAATAAATACCTGTGTGTATAATACACCTCTAAAAATAATGCATTATTTTTTTACAAATTTATTAACATAAAAAAGGTTGTAGTAAGTCAACCATAAAAGATAGACATATGCTGTCGCGGACTTTATTATAGAACTTTTGATGCTGAACAATCCTGTCATACATGGTTTTTGTGTAAATTAAGCGGTTTCCGCAGCGTACGCAGCGGAATCTCTCAAAAGGAATATCTTTCTCCCGTTTTCGCAACATTTTTCATTGCTGCTGTGGTCTTATGAGTCTTATCTTTATGTTATATAGCCTAAAGCCTTCCTCGATAAATGGACTATCCAACGTTAAAATATTTTTTCAAATCGGGCCAGTAGTTTCTGAGATTAGCAGGTTCAAACAAACAAACAAACAAACAAACTCTTCAGCTTTATAATATTAGTATAGATTTTGCTTGAAATTTCCGCTAAGCGACGCCGGCGCAGGCAACTAACAACACGAACCGTCACCGCATTTAGTATTAGTTCAGGCAAATGCAGGATGCACCACCCGCCCTCCCTCAATACGCATGTGGCACAGCTGATGCAATTATTAGTACACACGGCAGCACGTCATGCTACCCATTATACATATCTATAACTACGACGCAGTATGGAGTGTTGGAAAGAAAGTCTCCTTGATATTATTGGTGAAGTTGTCTATTTTATCAAAATTTGCCAATGTGCGATTAGACTCAAAGCTAACGGCCAATAGAGACAAAATACTGGGGGTTGGCCACGCCTCCCTGCGCCGCCGCCAGTCTGCCACCGGACCCGAGCTCCTCAGTCACGTTTTCGACATTACCGCTGAAAGTTTTTTTTCGCGCCTTCGCTATCCCAAGTAGAGAGGGAGCGAATAATTGCGTGTTACGTGTGAAAGACATTTGTGATCAGACTGGAGAAACGGCAAGTTATTTATTTATTTACTTTTTCGTTATTTTTGAAAGTGTAAACAAAAAGAGCAGGTTAACTTAGCTATGATTTTCCTTACATTAATTAAAACCTCAAATTAGTTACTGAAGTGAGATTTTTATTTGTTTTAAAGATTTAGGAAGGATTAACTTCATTCAAATTTATAGACACACAAACAGTTTCCCAAACACTTTACTTGTTTTCATGTTTACTCACTGTTTCGAAGCACTTTTAGCTAACTAAAGTTGAGTTTTAAAATTTTCATAAATAAACGTTTGACTGTCAGATAACGATTCAATTTAATATCACATTACAAAATAATATGGATGAATCTTACAGATGTGTTTAACAACAATCTGTTGTTATTATCTTGTTTGTTTACCTATGCGACCGTCGGCGGCCATTTGATACCTGAGCGATGTGTCATTTACCTAGCTAGGTATCATTTTTTATCTTGAAATATAAATATATATATATATATATATATATATATATATATATATATATATATATATATATATATATATATATATATATATATAAACCATCAACAATATTTTAAAATGTTATTAACTTTTACTCACGACCAACGTCATCGATGCCATTTTTTTTAGTTTTGAGATGGTTTTATTAATAACTTTTAAAATAGCAAATAAACTAAGTTTGACGTTTTGTTTTAGCGAAAAACTGTTTATTTTTGGTTGCGGCGGTGGGAAGAGTCAGGGATCATCGAAGCCCACTACCGCCAGCGCTATGAGAGAGCTACAACGGCAGAGGAGGACGCGGTCATAGTCGCGGCACACTCCGCTGATCCCTTCCCCAGTACGAGAGCTACTTCTTCTACTTACAATGTGAGTTTATTGCATCAATCCTACATTTATCTATAGAAATAGAATGAAAAAATATATAGCATATTTTAAAACACTGGCATTTAGTTTGCTTAAATACCTACTTATTTGATTGTTTCAAACTCTCAGGAAGTAGACCGACTATAAAAAAGAATTGATGGAAAATTTGCAAAGGCAATCCTTCGCCCAATGCATACTCTATAATAATTTATTGACTACCCCTGCTAGAGTTATTTCAAAAAAATATTTTGCTTTTAATTTAATCGAGTCACAAGTTATATTTATTAGTTAGGTCCCTCCTTAATAGGGAAAAAAGAGTAATAAAGTTATAATTATTTTTTTGTTTTTATAATGTTTTGTCACTATACAAACTTAATAATATAAATTGCACTTGTAAAAAGCAACTTTGGCTGTGCAAGTGCAATTTATAGTAATGAAGTTTTTATTTATTTTCCATATCCGCCCGATATCTCAGTGGTTGTTATGAATAAATTTATATTATAAAATAATTCATTATCATAACAATAAAAGTAAAAATAAGTCTCAAAAAAAATCATAAAGTGTTCATTTGGTTTGCTAAGTTAAAGTGTGATCAGGGCCTGTACAGCTGCGGCCATACAAGCTTTTACAGTTGCAGCAGTATAGCGTTGGTTCACACTATCATGTTCTATGTAAAAGGAACCAACACTTGTTTTTTTTTTTTGTTTTAGATTTCCTTGGTTCAGTCAGGAGGAGACTGAAGGAAGCGGGGAAGAAGTGCTGCCGGCCAGACAAGAAAATAGAACTAAATGCTCATCACAAAGAGGCAAGAGTTAGTTTTTGCTTAGAAATTTATAATTTTGATTGGGAGAATAACATTGTTATATTTGTCGACGAGAAAAGAAGTCCTGGGTTCATATTAATGGTGAGCAAACAAATTAATGTTCGGCTCTCACAAAGACATAATTTTAAACTTATTGTAAATCTTGAAAAAGTGGCAAGATAATAAAGTCTGAGTTTGTTCCGCTCCATCTTCTCAGTAGTAGCCCAAAAAAGTTCCGAAGCTGTGGTATGATAACATGGAAAAATGCGTTATGTGGGCCTATTTACAAAAATAATGACTTTAACGTAGGTAATTTTGTGTTATTTGTGACCTTTTTTCTCCACCTAGATGTTGTCTGGAACAGAACGCTCCTAGCGATAAGATGGCTTTGATTGTAGGTATCTATGTCAAAAGTAATATCAGCATCAACATGTTCATTATTACCTACAAACCATGATGAATTTGACATTGAATTTCAGCCATATTGCTTGTTACTACTATCATAATAATTTTCTTTCTTCTGTCTGTAAATCTTGGTAATCTTGTCCAATCACCAGTTGGACACACAAATAGGTAAAAAAATATAAATAAATGGTAGTTCTGATCCTAAGATGGTTAGGTTTGAATTGTTTAATCAGATTTATTTTTAGGTTGGTAATAATTATAAAAAGTAACTTTAGAACCCAATCAAAGTTATAATAATTTGAGCAAAAAATAATTTTTGCCTCTTTTTTCATGATGGCATAATCATAATGAACGAGCGTAGAGAAGTTTTATATGTTTTTTTATTCTTACAAATTTTATTGTTAATAATGTTATCAAGAAGTTATCTTATTCATAAAATGTTATATTGTAATTAAAATTACATCTATTTTAAAAAAGTTTTTGAGATATTATTGTTTTTGCAAATTTTTATAATCATCAATCAATCATGAATAAAGATATTATAGAGAGTTTTTATTATAAAATAAATATTGTAATTCTTTAGGTGAGCTTGTTTTTCTGTTTCTATAGGAAGTTTTCATTTTGTTACAAATTTAAGCGATAATTTTGCAAATTTTATGATGGAGTTAGTATAAATAATTTATTATGCTGTTATAAGTTATTAATTACTAAATAAATATTTTTCACTTATTATGATGTTATTATTTTTTTCTTATCAATAACTAGTTTATACTTTGTTTTAAAAATTAAAAGTAACTTTTTTATGAGCCATTATCATGCCTCGGATTCTCCTTTTGCGTTTCAAAACTCGTCAAATCGTCACCCCATCGATCGTTCGTTCTGTGGCCTTCAATACTATCTAATATCTTCTTTATAATATCCCAAAAAATCAATATTAGCTATCCGATATAGATATTAAATATACGAAATAATATTAGCTCATGCGATCGGACTCGCCAAATTTGGAGGCCGTGAGCTCAATTGGACTCAATTCTCAGACTAGGATTTTAATACTCTATCGTTTGTTGGGTTCAACCCTTGGCTCACTAGTTTTCGGCACGGTCCACAGTGGATCGACGCCATACTAGCAAAGGGACACAGGCAACTTAAATATACATGTGTCAGTTTTTGACAAACAAATCATTCCATCGTATACGCCTAATTATAAGCTGTAAAAAACTTATGAAGCATTTTCTTATTGGAATCTTATATTGAGAGTTATGGCACCAAACGTGATTTCTTAGTATGGGAAATTGCATAAAAAATAGTGTATCTTCGGAGTTTCTTCGTGTTTCGACTTGAATTTTTTATATGGTATTAAAATATATATTTGCTACATTTTCTCCAAACAAACATGGTGCGCCACACGCACCCCTTGCGGGGTAAATGCGTTGGCCTATTTTTTCCTTCTTATGGACAAATTGATTCATAAGTTATTACTTCGACATATTGTAACAAAGCGCACTTATGTTCCGCTAAATTAATATTATTTCCCTAAATTTTATCTTAATCTTAAAACGTATAATAGGAAAACAATATATAAATAATGTTATAATAGACAAATATTACTATAGTAACTCGTACCGCGAACGACAGAGCTGGCAACCGACCGGTTAGGAACGGATCACGCGCACCGGTCAGCGACTCATTCAGATTCGCATCGCGAGTCGAAGGCAGTCCCGATTCCAACACTTGGAGTGCGGACGTGCGTTCATTAAACTACCAAACTTTGAATTTATAACGGCTTCAGATATATGCCAAAATATATTACGAGTTTAGGAATCGCCTAAAGAATAATTAAATACGCAGCTGTGCTTGTAAAAGTGTTCCCATACTGGGAACACATCCCTGATTTTGAAAACTGAGAAACTAACCACCTGCGGCGATTGACGCCGGAAAGAGGAGACTGGGGCTAATTGGAAGAGAGGCGGAAAGTGAAGAAGGAGAAGAAGGATCGGGAGAACAGGGGAGTGTTGCCGGTGGACTTCGATTTGAGCGGGAATAGACCTTGGCCGAACTACCCCCTAACTTATTTTCAATAAAATTTTAATTTATGTTATTCCATATCTTTCATTTTATTCTCCATCTTATTTGTCCACCCTCCTAAAGGGTGACAATATTTTATCTCCGAATTTCACTTCAATGGTGACTTACTAACAAATGGTCAGGCCATAAATCATCGGTACACTGATAACAGATTACCAGAAGACGTTAACGTTAACCACCTATCGATTATTGTTCAGTTCTGGAAATCGATTGTTATTAGTAGAAATAATGATAAATTCGCCGTTCATTCATACCAAATACAAAGTGACTCCCAAAGAAAAAAAAAGGTAGGTACTTTGTTTCAATGGTACTTCTCAGAATGGTATCATGACCGTCGTGCGTGAAACATCAGGCCTCACGAACACAAAGCTGTAAGCGATAAGCGAGCGATAAGATAACAAAGCGAAAAGCGCCGAACGCAGCAAAAAATAATGGGCGTGGCAAGATCGCCCGGGCATGACGTCACCCGGCCCGTGGTAATTGAGCTGGCACGGAAGGGTTAAACCATATGAAAAGATGCATTACTTGAAGTGCATCAGTCTTAATTTCATCCTCATTCGAGTGTTGTCATTATGTCTTTCCCTGGTTTCGGTACTTACCTCGACCTTTACGTTTCTCTACGTGACGGTGGTGATCTCCGGGACTATAATATATTACATACATCTTTAAGAACAAACTGTTATGTTCAGTTAAGTGACAGTGTTGATAAAGAATTAAAAGTATGGTGCCGTAACTTCTGCTATCGGATCTATGCTAAGTGGACAAAATCTTCAAGAAGCCTGGAAAAATTTATGAAGAAGAATTCTTCCTGGTTGCAGACAGAAATCCGATGGCCGGAAAATTGGAAAGAGAATTGTGCCCTACCCGAAGAAGAAATGAATGAGTCGTCTGAATAACCAGCTGCAACAACAACCTTTTTATGATATCTTTTAAGAATTTTAATTTATTTCATTCTAATTCATTTCCAGAGATTGGGTACAATAAAATAAAAAACTGGGAATCTGTTATCAGTGCACCGATGATCTATGGCCTGACCATTTATTAGTAAGTCACCATTGAAGTGAAATTCGGAGATAAAATATGTCGAAATAATAACTTATGAATCAATTTGTCCATAAGAAGGAAAAAATATGCCAACCCTTGTACCCCGCAAGGGGTGCGTGTGGCGCACCATGTTTGTTTGGAGAAAATGTAGCAAATATATATTTTAATACCATATAAAAAATTCAAGTCGAAACACGAAGAAAATCCGAAGATACACTATTTTTTATTCCATTTCCCATACTAAGAAATCACGTTTGGTACCATAACTCTCAATATAAGATTCCAATAAGAAAATGCTTCATAAGTTTTTTACAGCTTATTATTAGGCGTATACGATGGAATGATTTGTTTGTTAAAAACTGACACATGTATATTTAAGTTGCCTATGTCCCTTTGCTAGTATGGCGTCGATCCACTGTGCGGTCGTGCGAACGTGAAGCAGTCGCAAAAAAGTTAACTTAGCTTTGCGCGCAGCTGTCGAGGCGCCGCGAAAAAATCGAGAAGATAACAATTTAAAGTAAACCTTAAAGTAATGATATACGGTTGAAGCTAGTAGGAGCAGTCGTGAGAGTCGCGCGGCGGCTCATGTGGCATCGGGATGTCCTTGCGAGCGAGCCGTTTGCTATTTCAACTGTATGTAATTAAGTTAGGGTTTAGTTTCAATTGTTATCTTTTCGTTCTCTTTGTCGCGTCTCGCCAAATGTGCGCTCTTAGCCTAACTTAAGACCCCAGATAATATAATACTACTAGACTAACCTCATGGTTGCATGACCGCGAACTGATAGGCTAAGTGCCTTCTGAACTCGTCAATCTGATCAGTTGTGATTTGCCCTTCAGCTTCACTATTTTGTAATGGTTTGTGGTAGGTAAACCTGCCGCTAATGCAGAACAAAAGGTAATGTTACAGCGTAATAATAAGTCAGTCATTCATTAGTTCATTGCACTTATTGCAAACGCTTGGAATAAAATGTTTCTGTCCAAGACTGGAACTGAACCCACATTTTGCACATCAAGCGGGTATTATCTACATTATGCTTGAAATGCTTTACCTAAGGCTAAACAGTTCAAACAATATATCAAAACACAGTTAAAAAGGTAATGTGTGTTTTGAGTGCATAAGCGCTATTTTACTTCTCATGATACTTTTATAAATATTTATTTTAAAAACGGGCGACGTAACTAATAGTAATTAATAAAAGGGGGGGGGGGGGTCAAAGCATTTGTACAACAGTACATCCAATGCAAATTAAAGGAAAATTGCAAACAAAGGTAAAACACAACTATTTTTACAGTATTATGTAAAGAAAAGTAGAATAACAGAGCTTTGAAAGTTTGACATTTTTAGATTCATAATAAATATTGTTCAAAAAGGATTAGAAAACATCAATAATCCAAAAATACAGAGTAATAGTAATAAGAAGAGTAGAAAGGCAGGTAATGCCTATAAATTAATGTCTACAGTACGACTTTTTAGGTAAAAAAAACGAACTGCGTTATGGTAGATAGAATCTATGATTAACTCTTATGTTCGTGTTTACAGCAAACGAACCAGCAATCTTTGGATGAAAGCATGGAAAAACAAAGATAATGTGATGAAAATGTTAATGTGGATCCGATGAATACTAAATATATTAAGGTACTCAATTTATTACACATAATACAATATGTACAACAGTACACATTCTTTGAAAGTGTAATAAGAGCGTAAAGAGTTTAAATGAGATAAAACTCAAAAAGTATTCTAAGGGCTTGTTTTACGGGTTCCAGATAGCTATTTGGAACTTTAACAGGAACCGGTTATACAGACACTAAAAGTAATAAATATATAATCTGCAAAACTGCTCCTATACCATAAAAAAACGAAAAGTAAAGAAATACGCAACCGCTTGTTTGCATTTCAATAAATCACACCATCCTTCCCGCCAAAATCACATGAGAAGCGATGCAGCACGACTCATTTGAAGTAGGACTGAAATAGGATATTTGTCTCTTTCGCACGATTCTCTCCGTTCAACTTTCAAAGCGCTCAAGGTCAAAGTGTAGTAGTCTGACGTGCTGCCGTGTGTACCCAACGCCAACGTGTAAAAAACCTCGACGCGTTTCGCCACTACACGTGGCATCCTCAGGAGATGTTGTCGCCTCGGCGGAGCACAGACAACTGAAGTGAACTGTGTCGGCTGGCAAACAGGCCTCATTAAAAGTCATAAAAGTTATTTATTTATGCAAATAGGCTCTCTTGGGGCACTTTTACACGTCCCAATATAAACCCTACCACAGCTTCGGGTCAATTGTGGGATAGTGCTGAGAAGAAGCTGCGCAACAATCTCAGTCACTATTGTCAATGCCTCTTTTCAAAAGGTTTACAATGTTTGTAGTGATCATGCAAGTCCATACATTATTATCTTTTAAATAATCATCTACTTTATAATACCCTTTAAGGGTAATAAGGGTTTCTTTAATAACAGTTTTAAATTTATTAAGCGGTAAGTTTATAATGTGATCTGGTAGTTTATTGAAAATTTTTATACCTTTCCAAATGAAAGAATTACCAACCTTTCGAATCCTAAATTGTGGAATAACAAGCTTATCCTTATTTCTAGTATTATATCGGTCTGTCGGACATTGGGCATAGTAAATTTTACACATTTAGTTTTACTTCCATTAAGAAGGAGATTGTTAACAGTAAACCAATGTAATACTTGTGAAAGAGTATTATTTACATCGACAAAATTTCCTTCACCTCTTGGAATTTTAAATATAAGTGAAGTATCATCTGCAAACAATACTATATCACAAAGATTCCCTACAAAATGCGGGAGGTCATTTATTTATATTAAAAATAAAAGAGGTCCTAATATAGATCCCTGGGGCACACCCATTGTTAGAGGTGCTCCAGAAGACTCAGTTCCGTTTATACATACCTACTTTTTGCATTCTAACTGAGAGATATGAATCAATTACATTAACGACTTCAATGATGCCTCATAGTAACATATTTTTTTAAGTAATGTTTCATGATCCACACAATCAAACGCTTTCGATAGATCACAGAAAATCCCTAAAGCATCATGCCTATTATCATAAGCAACAAATACACGTGTTAAAAGAGCAACTCCTGCATCCGTGGTGCTTCTTCCTTTAGTAGAACCGAATTGTTTGTTATGTAATAACTTGTTGGATGAAAAGTGTGCTAAAATTTGATTGAATATAATCTTTTCACACATTTTACTCAAGACTGGCAGAAGCGATATTGGCCGGAAGATTGAGGGGTCACTTTTGTCACCCGCTTTGAAAAGCGGTATTATTTTACTAATCTTCATTAAACAAGGAAAAGTTAGTGGACGGAAAGTATAAAATACTTTCCGTCCAGTAATGAGGTGACGTAATCGTTGTCACGGAAATTTGAAAATGAAATTAATTCGTTAGTAGTTGAAGGTTATTATTGATTTGAAAATATATTTGGAAGTGGAGAGGCGGTATAACTGACCTGTTCGTTCAACAATGTAAGCGTATTATCTTTATTATGTTTTATTATTTCTAATTGTTCCAAAACGGATAGTTTCAAGCCTTTTTTTATTATTTCCTGAGGATGCCACGTGTAGTGGCGAAACGCGTCGAGGTTTTTTGCACGTTGGTGTTGAGTACTAATAATTGCATCAGCTGTGCCGCATGCGTATTGAGGGAGGGCGGGTGGTGCATCCTGCATTTGCCTGAACTAATACTAAACGCGGTAACGGTTCGTGTTGTTAGTTGCCTGCGCCGGCGTCGCTTAGCGGAAATTTAAAGCAAAATAATTTTATAAATAATTTCAACTTAATTACAATGAAATTTTTATGACACAATTCGATCATAATATAAATTCATTGAAACTGTAAAAATGCCATAAATCATGTGCCAGTTTTATATATATAGGGTGTGGTATTGGTCAGTGACATCCAACTCAGGGATGATAATATGGGTTAAGCTTATTAAAAAAAATATTTTCTTTAAATTATATGCTAGTTTCATTATTAGAAAACCTCTTTACAACATTCTAAAAAACTTCAAAACGAATAGGGAATTTGCACCCTAGCACCTAGCAAATATTACGCCGTAGCTAGTAAGCTACGAAGAGGCTATCTGGTGTTGTTAGTTTGACTCGATAGCTGTATTCCATCAATAAATGGATTTTGTGGATGTTGCCCATTTAAATAAATATATTTTTTTTATTATTTTTTTGGCATCAGTATTGTGTACAGACATCAATTAGTCGCTCGTCGCTGACTAAAACATATATCAGTTTAGGTGTTACATTGATTTTGGGATCTTCTTCTTCTTTGGGATATAACTGCATATTATGGGTACCATACTCAAAACCCAGTTATGTAATTGCCAGATGTAAGCTTTAAATCATCAGACTGAGCAC
Organism: Pyrausta purpuralis; assembly: GCA_963924145.1. Classification (NCBI taxonomy): domain Eukaryota; kingdom Metazoa; phylum Arthropoda; class Insecta; order Lepidoptera; family Crambidae; genus Pyrausta; species Pyrausta purpuralis. The sequence continues at coordinate 21,614,853 of OZ001656.1, forward strand.
ATTAAAGTCACACGAAAGAATAACTTTATACAAAAGCTTTCATGTTTAAATATAATTTCAGTACGGCAGACGCATATTATTCAAATAAGTTCCTGACATGACAAAGGGTACTTATAAATAGTACAAATATCGTAAATCCCAAGCTTTAAGGGGTGTAATCACGGTAATACGGACTGTTTAAAGTGTGATTTTACAGCAGGGATTTATTTGACTGGGATTGTTTGGGTGTGTGTACTATTGAGGTCACTATTGCTCAGCCATCTTAGAAGCTAAAATTGTATAGGTACGCCCTTTTGTAGCAATCTGTAAGATATTAGGTAGATATCTGAAGAGTACTTCCATTGATTTGTAAATAAAACATCTTAGTAATCATTATCTTGTACAGAATATAGATTTCAGACATGTTTCTAAAGATAACATTGAAACGTTATCTATGTTAAGAATATTAAAAGTAAGAACGTCACTGTCAATTTGTAAGATGTCAAGATCGGCATCTAAATCGAAAGGCGGCATAATATGTGTACGGAAGGAAATTATAATCGTTGGTACAATAACTGGAATAATGTAAAGAATATGATGATTGTTTAATACAACAACAACACAGTATAATGCGGTTATGAAGACTGTCGTTTAATTTAGAGCCAACACTTTATTGTGTCACGGTGCAAGTGATTCACGTTTGAAAGTGGTTAGGCGGCAGATACCTTGACCACACGTACTTTTGTTTTTGTAAAGTAAGCACGTTTAAAAGTAATTTTGTATTATTGATATGTTGGTGCAAATATGTTGAATAAGCAGGCCCCAACCAAACCAAGCTAGGATTACCAGAATGAGACCAGTTCTAGTAGGATGGGCTTTTCCATTAATGCTTCAACACCTGAGCGGTTGCAGGCAACCGCATAACAATAGAATTTGCATTGTGTCTCGTTCACATACGCTTGAGGGATTAAAAGCTACAATATTCAGTGACGGTCCTGTGCCATGGCGAGTTAATTCCGCCATCAAACGAGCGTTTCCTTGGTGTTGGGTAGCAGCAACATCAGTACTTGCAAAAGGCTGAAAATATTATGGAATATCAGGAAAGGCTGTGTATTAAGATTGCAACCCCCGGTTCATAAACTGTGGCGTGGAAGGCAAGAGAGAAAACACCACGTTATCCTCCCTAATTTGGATTTTTATTTAAAAACTCCACTAAAAAGAGCCTAAATCTGATGATAATGAATTCTTTGTATTTTGTCCACCTAGGCACTATACTTCGTACACACGCCCTGTCTAACCTAATCCATACCGTGATTGCTCTACCTCGTTATTAAGGATGCATAACAAGTAATAACGCGTTATATTGCAAAAAGGTTAATGGCTTGTTTTTCTCCTCCACAAAACACGGGGCTGAAATATTTAAATGGCAGCTGCATTCGTTTACTGCTTTAAGTGGTTCATTAATATTTGATTTAATCTGGATTTTAATGTATTATCTGGCGAGCGCCTGCGAGTAACGTTGTAAGTACTTGTAGTAGATATTGCATTGTAAGCTTATCATCATCGTCACCACCATCCTTATCAGCCAAAGGACGTCCACTGCTGAACATAGGGCTTACGAACAGTTGCAAGCGGTCTGCATGCAGCCAGTTTGATCCTGCGATCTTTATAAGGTCCACCTTGTCGGTAGACGTCCAGCCTACGATTATACCCAGCTTATTTAAGTTTATGCTTTGTCGTATTATGTTAGAATATCTTAAAAACATACGTGCTTTTTATACAATGAAATAAGTACGTCTATTTATCCATCAGTACGGTTTTAAAGATTCAGTCATTACTTTATTTGTTTTTCTCTAAGTTTCAAGTGTCCAAACCCGATGGGAATGGTCCCTAAATCAAATCCTCTTTAGCAAATTGCTTCAAAGTACCACTAACAAAAGTGTCTTTGGATAAAGTTTCGTTAGTTTGAAACTTGACGAGTCTCCCGGGTATAAATCAATTTATTCAGAAGCATAAATAGCTCGGCTCAAATGTCGGTCTCACTGAGTGCCCCTGACTGTTATGTTGGGAATACAGAGACGGAGTGGTGGCTTACATTATAAAATTTATTCTTGGGGATTATTTAAGGGAGGATCGCGGCATATCAGTGTATCCTGTATCATAAGTATCTACAGTCAACAGCACATCAAATTAAACATTTTTATTGCAACGTCACCCCTATCATAGGATCAAAAAGTGTTTGACTTGGCGTGTTGTACAGTCCTATGAGATTATGCTATTTGAGGACTCAGCAGACTGCCTGGTTTTTCAAACCAAAGTCAGAAACAGATCAAATATATTTATGAAATGTCATTCAAATCGGTCAAGTCGTTTAGAAGACGTTAGGTGATAAGCATATGTACACACGAATTAAAAAAAATGAATTGCAAGAATAGGTATGGAAGCGTCTAAGCCGGGGTACATTTACGACGTAGTTAGAAAAACACCTTAAAATTTTCTTACATGAATGTTTTGTTATGGAATTTCCCCGTAATTTGTGCAGCATATGGTTAATTATTTTATCTCGACGGATAGCTGATAATGCGTAGATGATTTCAAAATAATTCGCTGACTGAATTCAATAGCAAGCGAATCATATCGTGGATGGATGCATGCAGATTGTTGTGATTTTAATATTTTAGAGCTAAGGACTAGAATGTAAGCTCTTTTAAAATCGGAACAAAATAAGAGATTAAGCATTACTTTTAAAAAAAATGTTTGTTAAAGTAAAAAATCTGGATTTTCTTTAAATTTTTCAAAATCAAATAGCTCTAAGATATTTAACTTTTGGATGGTGACTATTGGTTTAAAATTGGCAACTTGAGCTCCCCATCATATTTCAAAAGCAGATCCTTTTACGTCAAATGACTGATAATCCTGTATACTTGTTAAAGAAAAACGAAAACGACATTTTATATGACAAAATGCGGTCATGTCATTTTCTTCGAACCCACGACCTTCAGTGAACCGAGTCATTGCTCTATAATCTGCGCTTTCGTGTGTTAAGTAACCACAAGTCAAGGTCACGGGTTCACATCCCGCCTAATTTTTTTTTTTTTTAAAGCTATGAATAAATAACAGTAACACCGTGAGTGTCAAATGAAACTAAATATCTACCGATAACAACATAGTTTTCAACTGACGCACTACTTAATGCATGCAAAGCCATTAAAAATCGAATTCTGTCCGTTACTTTTTAATTTTTAAGCGTAGCGGAAACACTACTATGTTAAATTGTTGTTTTTTTTTTTCGGCTAGGCACCTTACCTCTAGCTCGTAATACTACAATGAGAGATAGGGAAAAATACAACAGAAAATAAATAGAATGGAAAATACGATGATGATTAATTTGGTTAGAAAGCTTGGATGTGAAATGTAGAATAGTATGCGCCTGCTAAAGTGTTTGGATTTTTTGGGGAGTGAGATATACTAGCTGCCTATTGCCTGCATAGTTCAAAGTGCAGGTACGAAATTCAGTTGAAACTTCTCTTTTCAATGAGCAGTTTTCTTTCAATTGATGTTTATATCATCGAAAAATGGCGCTAGGGTCATCTAGTAAAAGCTATTAAGTGATGGGCTTACTCATTGCTTGTTGTTATATGTCAAAATGTAAAGAAACTTTACACGATGTAACAATAAATGAACGTAGTATAATAGCACCTTTTCTAAGGACGTAAATAAGGGTAGATCACGTTTAAAAAAAACTGGTCAAGTGCGAGTTGGACTCGCGCACTGAGAACTATAACTGAATTACGGAATCCACTTACTTCCACTTAGTAAAATACCACAATATTTTGTTGACAGCAAATATAACTTTGTTTTTCATAGTGTTTGTATGAAGTACAAAGTTATAGCGGTTAACAGGATACATCTTTCTACCAAATTTCATTACTGTGATGTTTATAGTTACAGAATAAAATGGCTGTGACATACGGACGGACAGACAGACAGACAGACTTGACAAAACTATAAGGGTTCCGTTTTTTGCTATTCGGCTACGGAACCCTAAAAAGACGGCAGCTAGCTGTCAATGTGAAAACGGCAAATTTTCGACAGTGGTTTGTAGATTTGACTGAAAGCCGCTAAGTTGATAGTTGAGCGATGTATGCGTCTGACGCCATTTATAATTATGATTGCATCTCTGTATGAAGCCGTCAAGTGTAGACCGTTTGAGAGTACTACATAAAACATTGACCCCGTATGAAGTAAGTGAAATAGTTGTAGAACTATGCACACAATTAATATTTGTGTCTCAGTTATTAATTTCAAACTTCTTCATATTACTACTCGAAACTTTAGAAATTACCCCACTAGTTTCAACAATATTATTTAACTTGTAAGTACTTGGGTGAAATGTTATTCTCAGCTAATATATTATGTAGAAGGGTTAAGTACTAATAAGGGGTTAAGTTCAGAATAAATTGCCTGCCGATGTTAGTCTGAATAAATTTAATAAAATGTTGTAGAACTTTCCCAAAATATTTGGTTTCTTATTTCATCTTTATAAATATAAAATATGAAACTTTAAGTGTTGCAAACATTCTAAACCATGATGTAATTTACCTCTGTTGAGTGATTTTTGACAACCCACACCCGGAAGCTTCGGAAGCTTTCGGCATCCAAGTAGTTATTACATACAAGAGGTTCTCAAATCATATCAAAACGAATTAAAGCCTATATGCTTTTCCGATATCTGAGCTATAATAATTAAAAGTTTCATCAAAATCAACTGAATGTTGTTTTTGCGCAAACGAGTATCCTTTGGATAAATAATATCCTTTGGACATTCTCACACATCGCCATCTAGTCCCAAAGTAAGCTACTCAAAGCTTGAGTTATGGGTGCCAGACAACGGATATAATACTTAAATACTTTTTGTTTGTAAATACATACATTATATACATAGAAAACACCCAGACCAATACAAACAGTCATGTTCATGCACACAAATGTTTGTATTGTGCGGGGATCGAACCCGCAACCCGCTGCGTAGTAGGCGGTTTCTCGACCACTACACCAGACGGGTCGTCAAGTATCAAACATACTTCTCCCATCCATCCTTACAAACTCTCCCATGAATAATATTAGTAGGACATATAATTAGGCTCATCGTTAGTATATTAAGAAGTTTTTTAATTGGGCTCTAGGCCCTTAAAATTAACTTAAATCGATCGAATTATAAATAAGTAATCGGATAACAAATCTTAAACACACTTGAAGTCCAATCGACGTTATAGTTTTCCACGGAACTGTAATTACAGATGTTTTTTTAGTTAGTGTACATGGAGACAACGCGATTAATTCCAACACAACGACAGTTTGAAACAACGAACAACTGTAGAAGCTTGCCAGGAATTGTGGTAGCAGTCTCGATATAATTATTTTCGTGTTTTTATTGTTGCAGAATAATTTGAATTAAAAATACTTTTTTTTGTCAGTAAAACAAATCATAGACAAACTTCGTTTTGACCCAGTCCCGTCCCGCCCGGACCCATTGTATGGTTATTATCCTATTAGTGACGGCGACAAATCCAACAATATAAAAAATGGAATCGGTCTACCCATTCTCGAGTTATATTATGGTGTAACTAACGTGTCTTGTATAATTTCGTATAAAAAAAATTAGAAGATATTGTTTGTTGCATCAGAAAATCGAAAATCAAAATATTGAGTTGTCACCTTATCAAGGCGAAATGGCAAATTTACCAGTTTCAGACTACAGCCGGTGGCCATAAACAAATAAACAACTACTTACGTCGACTTCAATTCCGGGGATGGCGAATATTCGGCACGTCTCGCGGCGAATATCTGTAGAACTCCCGGTCTCCGCGGTACCATTTGACGGAATACAAGTCTTCCTGTTCGAGGTCGTAGAGACAACGCATCTCGACCCTGGAGCCTCGTTCGACTGCCTCTGGTACAACCACGTGGACGTTACGTAGGCATAGCAGTCCTGGAAAGAAATAAAACCATTAAAATTACCGATATTTCCAAGGATCCTCGCTTTAATAGTTTTTAGACTGCAAATACTGAATGTAAAGTAGGTATGTGCAATATTTTTGTTACTCTTGAATTTTATTTGATCCAGGCATCAGAATTCACTAAGGGCCGGTTTTGCAATCGACAATAAGCGCTTTCCCCGGAATAATTCACATAAATAATAATATAATGAATATCCTTTGGGCATTCCCACACATCGCCATCTAATCCCAAAGTAAGCTACTCAAAGGTTGTCTTATGGGTGCCAGACAACGGATATAATACTTAAATATATTTTTTTGTTTGTAAATACATACATGATATACATAGAAAACACCCAGACCAATACAAACATGTAAACATGTTCATGCACACAAATGTTTGTATTGTGCGGGGATCGAACCCGCACCCGCTGCGTAGCAGGCGATTTCTCGACCACTACACCAGACGGGTCGTCTAGAACGTTATACGTCGTATATAGAACGTTATTTTGCATGAAGTATTTGGGAGATAACGTTGACAAAGCTTGTACAGCGTGTATATGGAGCAATTGAATCATTAATTCTACAGAGTATACGCAGTTATTTTGACTTGGTAATAGTGATCTAAAAAGTGATCCAAAATGTTTTTTCTAAGAGATATAGTAATCCTAAGTTACTCGTATAATACCTTATCAATGTATATCAAAATCGCTTACTCGTTTTCGTAAATGACAATGTTAAGTTCATTGACTGGACGCATTTGTTAGTAATACATTCGATTTATTTTGTTAGAAAATAACACAATATTTATTTTTCATTATAATGAATTAAAACTTTTAAGAATTGATAACTGGTTCATAGAGGGTACTGACTACGCCCTGTATAAAAATTGTGAAACATGCTGAATTAAAAATACTTCTGTTGGTTGTATTGTTTTGTTTTATTTTGTTTATAAGAAAATGCATATGGATCAAAAAACCTATCTATTCATTCATCAGAGGACTGATTGTGTCCTCCATAAAAATTTAATCAAATATTTTCGTAGAAATTCTCTTTGAATTGCAACTTTCATAAAATAACGGTGTCGCTATTTTTATTTGCTATGAGTTTGTATTTGTAGAACATCTTTTGATCATGTCAGATGACAAAACCGTAAAAAGTTGTAAATAAACTAAAAAAAATAACGGTGTTTACTTGATTTAGTGTATATATATTGTTTCTGTAATCTCGCAAAAGGCTCAAGGTATTGAACTACTCAAACGAGGCGTTTTTGTTGCGGATAATTATTGTTTTTATTGAATTCTTTACTTATGTAAGTACCTATTTATAATAGCAGGGTTCCATGTCCAAGAAGGAACCCCATAGTTTCGCCATGTCCGTCTGCCTTCCGCAGTTCAGCGCTCATAGACCTGAAGTGCTATAAAACTGTAATTCAGCATGGGTATGCATTCTAATCTACCCGCCAAAGTGGTAAAATTAAATATTGAAAAATATTTTTGTTATGTACCGCTTATACAAGTATAGCGGAGATGTTTTTTTTTTTCTCTAGTCCAACCCATTGTTAATTTGACCTGTTTGGGGCTCTGATAGTTGATTCATGATGGTCAAAGTGATGGCACCGACTCCAAAAAGGCTTTCTTTCCTTTCAAGGGTCAAGAGTTTATTTAAAACTTTGCATTTTGGTTTTGAAGTCGGTTAAACTTTTTTTTTAAGTTAATTTTATTCCTTATTTTGTTGCACCTTATGACTCTGTTCTTTAAGAAGCTACAATTTATCTATCATAAGTTCTGTCATTATAATTACTGAACTCCTAAGCGTTAAGGAGTTCCACCATCAGCTCATTTTCACAAAATGTTGACTATCAGACGTAACAACACGTCAAGTAAAAAAACACTATGCGTGCCTTCAAAATTTGAGCAAGATCTCATCAGATCCCAAAATGGGACCAACTAGAAGGTATACCCTCTAAGTAGGCGAAAAAAAATTCGGATCGGTTGACAAACGACTGAGATATGAGGCAACATAGATACAAAAAAAGTCGAATTTATAACCTCCTCCTTTTCTAAAGTCGGTTAAAAATATCAAAATTGTGAGGCAGCGTCATCCAAACATAATATAACCGGTTATGTTTCATAGTTCCAAAAATTTTGTTATTTTAAGGAAAACAACCTTAGTAATGTTTTCTTCTTCTTAGTAATCTTAATAATATTTTACAGGCATCATATGAGGGTAATAAATGTGTTTTTTTAATACATTGTATGGACATGGAACCATTTGTGCGCGAGTCTGACTCGCACTTTGCCGTTTTTTATAGATATTTTGTACCTTAAGTTTTTGTGTTAGTATGCGTTCTCTTAGTGTTGGGTAGCAGCAACATCAGTAGGTACTAGCAGAGTGCTAAAGATATAACTATATCAGGAAAAAAAATTGAGTAGGTATTAAGACGCGGGAAACCACCGTTTCTTAAACTTCGGTGTGGAAAGCAAAATGGAAACCACCACACAATTTTTCCTAATCTTTTGTTTTTATGGAAAAAACTTCACTAACAAGAGCCTAGCTCTTAAATTTGATGGTGATAAACTAATGAATATATTCATTAAATACGGGATTACCACACATTCTGTGCAAATGGTTGCGGTGGGTGAAAAATCATATTCACTTCTTTTTAAGGTTCCTTAAAGTTGCTAGAAGCACATTCTCTTAGCAAGTGCAGCGACTGCACGTCTCTGTATTGACCCATGCATGTTGGCAACTCCGAATAAAATAATAATAATAATAACACCAAATATAAATATTTAAGTTGACACCGTAAACACAAAAATGCTCTTCTTAATCATAAATCATAAAAATCTTTATTGTGGATCACAGGTTAAAAACGTTGAACAATGGTAGAAGTACTGGCCGTGTCCTGCCTCTAGCTAGGGCGTACAATGATAGAAGGGCACATGTTAAATACAGTTAATACAATAATAATGAGGGTAAATTCAATCGATTACAAAAATAAATTAAAATTAATTATGTCAGTCAGAAGCTCTCTCCGTCACTTAATCATTAATGGAATAGAAACATGTTCAAATTACGTATTCATGCAATTTAGATTTAAATACACATATGTTAATGTCATTCAAGTCTCTGATTGTTTTCGGTATTTTGTTGTAAATCTGATGAGCCAACCAATATACCAAATACACTTTTACTAAATAGGCTTGATTTACGAGAAGCACCAACTGAGCACCATTTATCCTTGTGGGGTTCTCGATCCATAAATTCAAATTTTTCAATGTTATGTCTTTTAAACAAAGCACATTCCAAAATATAGATGCACGGCAGTGTTAAGATTTTTTTGTCAATAAAATAAGGTTTACAGAAGTCATCACATTTAAGCCATCGATCTTATGCAAGAATTTTGCGCTTTAAATACTTTGTCCCTGTCGGTAGAATTTCCCTAGAAAATTACACGATATCTGTGAGTGCTTGCTACGTAGCTATAATATGCAGTTAGGACAGCTATTTCATTGACTATCAATTGAAGTCGGTAATGTGCAAATGCAAACTACTTAATTTTTGAACAGACACGCTCAATATGTGCTTTCCATTTTAGTTTATCGTCAATATGCAGTCCTAAAAATATAGTTGTGTTAGTTTTTTCAAATGTCTGTCCCAAGTAGTAAATGTCAAGATTTATGAAGTCATTCTTTTGAGAAAATTACATTTCTTATGTTACTTAAATTGATTTTCAGATTATTGGATTCAAGCCATAAAATTATTAATTTTATCAATTTATTAATGTCATATTCAAGCTCAGTCAAGTTTTTGTTAGCAAAGAAAACAGTGCTATCATCAGCAAATAAAGTCATGTGATGGTTAGATGCAGAAGAAAAGTCATTAATATAATTAAAAATAATAGCGGTCCCAGAACGCTCCCTTGAGGTACTCCAAATTTCACTGTTCTAGGATCTGATTTGTAGCACGCTTCCATTTTGCATTTTGAATCTACACACTCGTGTAGTGTCGTGTCGTGTTTGGGTGATTTGCTGTCTTCCGGTCAAATACGATTTAATTAAATTATTGACATTTCCCCTTACGCCAAAAGCATTTTCTTTTTTAAAGAATGTCATGATCTACATGGTCGAAATTTTCGTCATATCCATGTAAATAGCATTCTCTCGTGGTTATGATTTTAACGGTTTCGTCATCTGACATGAACAAAATATGTCAATGGTTTCGTTTTAGAATAGGTATGTTTTAAGTTATTTTTTTATGTTAACGAATGAGAACCAACACGGACGGTTGATATCGAAGGTTTGTATAGTAAAGTGTAATCGGAGTCGAAGGTGAGGGCAGTGACTTGTGCCACTCGTTCACTTTGTTCGAAGAATGTTGCGTAAGGTTCATATTGACGTATGCGTCATGTAGCAGTGTGTGATGGTTATTATTGCAAGCTCTGCATGTTTTCTTCGTTTTGCATGTATTGTCTTTATGTTCGTACAGACAATTCTGGCAAAACTTGAGTTTTATAACGGGCATTAGCCTCTCGTCCGGGGTCATTTGCGCGAACTTGCTGCATTTGTATAGGAAGTGATTGCAGTTGCAAATAGGACAATTGGACGAGCATGTTGCAATCGCTTGAAATTCTCTACGCTGGAACTTTCCATAGCGATGACCGTTTGGTTGGTTTATCTGTGGCTTATAAGGCTTGTTGATCGTAATCTTTTGGGGTAAGTTTTTGTTGAATGACGTTGTGTCCATTTCTTTGACGTTGATGGGCTCGAGTGCGTTGAATTTGCTTTCTAGGAAATCCACGAGCTCGGAAAGTAGCGGTAGATCACGTGGGGCCTTTCTAGCTTCCTTGTAGTCGCTGTATGTTTCAGCATCCAGCTTCTTAGCTATGAGATGGACAAGTAGCGGGTCCCAGGTACTTGTATAGATACCCAGGTTTTGTATCGCATGAATACATTCCATAGATGTGTCATTAAGGCGTCTTATTTCATGTGCCGACTGTTTGTGTACAACAGGTTGATTTATGAAGATCTCAATCTGCTTCTTAAACAACAGCTGAGGGTTGTTGTATCTATGCATAAGTAGCTCCCATGCGGTCTCATAGTTGTCTGCCGAGATATGGAGATGTTGAATAAGTCGCTCAACCTCTCCGCGTAGATTGCCTTTTAGGTGTTGCATCTTCTGAGTGTTAGTGAGAAGATTGTTGTTATGAATGCTCTCAACATATAGGTCATGAAACTTAGGCCATTGTGTGTACTTTCCAGAGAAGGTTGGATTGTCGATCTGTGGCGTTGACTGCTGAAGATGAGCTGTTGATGCAAGCTTTAGATTTAGAGCTTTCTTGATGCTTTTGTACGAGTCTTCATAAGCATAAAACTCGTCGTCGTAATCAGCGTCTGAGCCCTGCAGTATGTTGTCGATTTGTAAATGCAAAGCGTCGATTGCATTCCAACGTGATTGAATGTTGCGTAGCTCATCTTCTAGCTCCCACTTGTCACGAATAGAGGAGCGTGATGTCGACGCGTTCGCCGTCGATGGTATAGACAATCTTGGTAGTAGCTTAGGTGGAGCCGTTTGTGCACCTAGCTCAGGTTGTATGATTGTTGGATTTTTAGGTACCTCTGCCGGTAACGGTGTAATCGATATTGCAGCTGCTTCGATTGCAGGGGGAAATGATGAAATCTTGTTGTAGACAATGTCTTAGTATGTCTTTGCTTGTTGAAACTGGTCTTCCACGAAATAAGGTTCTGAGTTGTTAGCGTAGCGCAATAACTTGTCATTGTTGTTGCTGAACTTGGCCCATAGTTTTTGCAGGGTTTCAAGTCGTTCGTCTAAGTATTGACGAGTCTTCCGATTCGCAGAATCCTTGCCGAAATTACGCTCTAGCTTCTTGATGGCTTCAACAATGTCGTGTTGGTGCTGGAGTAGACTCTCCATGTTGAAAGTAAGAAGTAGATTGAGGTTAAGTATGTATGAACTTGAAGTAAGCCGTAGTCACTTCTCCGAACGTCGACGAGGAAGTAGGTTTTAACGTATCAGATGATCGTAGTCCGGGTCACTCTATGTTCTCGTGAACTTAGCACGACCTTTATGCGCCTTTTCAAATTAGTTGGTGGAACCCTCTTCCGGGAAGCCAGTTAACCGATTCGCAATCGTACAAAGTCACAAAAAAACACAAAGTGCCGTTATAGTAGGATCACTGATACCTACGTATGCACGTAGTTTTTCAAACGTCGATGGAGTTACGTGGTTGTAGATAGCTGTTGCTCCCAAACGCCGATGAGAGTTGTGTAGACTTGTAGTTGCAGATCACTGATTCTCCCAAACGTCGATGAGAGGTGTGGTCCACAATCACTGGTTTATCACTTTCCGAAGGACCAAAAAACTGTTGAGTATAACAGTTTGTGAGATGAGTGCTAGGGTCGATTGTAAGGGTAAGTTAAAGTACAAAGCAAACCAAATGAAAGTTGTTCTAACACTGATTTATTCAAGGTAATCTACGTAATTATAATATCGATGCATAAGCAGACATACGGAAGTTATTTGTGTGCGTAAATAACTTATTACCTAAACGGTCGCGAGTGTGACCTAAATATAAAGTCATTGACATTATACATTATTGTGCGGTAATCTGTAAATGCATGTCTTACTCGTAGTTTGATTTTTTTCCTGTTTGTCATTAATTAATACAATCAGTTAAAAAATCACCCCCAACAAAGATTTTGTAGGCTCCTTGCGCAGTTGCTTCCGTGCGTTGGTAACACTACCTCGTTTCCGCACTCAAAATTCCTCTGCTCCCATCGCAGCGTGATGTTTTATAGCCTTAAACCTGTCTTGATAAATAAGCTATCCAACACAAAAATATTTTTCTAATCGATCTAGTAGTTTCTGAGACTAGCGCCTTCAAGTAAACAAACAAAACTTTCAGCTTTATAATATTATATATGTGTAATAGTTTTCTGGCTTTATCATGGACCCTTTCCAACTTTATTTGCATGGGGCACACTATACTATGTTTAGTGAATCGGATGAAGAATCGATAATTGATACTTATTGGTTACTAGCGGTCCCCCGCGACTTCGTCCGCGCGTTTTGAGTTTGCTCCCTCCCGTCCCGTCGCAGCGTCATGTTTTATATCCTAAAGTCTTTCTCGGTAAATAAGCTATCCAACACAGAAATATTTTTTCAAATCGGTCCAGCAATTCCTGAGATAAGTTTAAACAAACAAACTCTTCAGCTTTATAATATATTAGCGCAAGCGCACGTTGTACTTAAGCTGCGAACATTATTTAGGTGCGGAGTTATGTTAAAACTGTGATAGCTCCTAAGATATTTATTGAAATCAAATGATATACTGGGCAACTTGGTTCTAAATGAAATGCTCGTGATGATGAATGTATTTATTTTGATAAGAATAAATACCTGTGTGTATAATACATCTCTAAAAATAATGATTTATTTTTTTACAAATTTATTAACATAAAAAAGGTTGTAGTAAGTCAACCATAAAAGATAGACATATGCTGTCGCGGACTTTATTATAGAACTCTTAATGCTGAACAATCCTGTCATACATGATTTTTGTGTAACTCAAGCGGTTTCCGCAGCGTATGCAGCGGAAGCTCTCAAAAGGAATATCTTTCTCCCGTTTTCGCAACGTTTTTCATTTCTGCTGTGGTCTTATGAGTTGTATCTTTATGTTATATAGCCTAAAACCTTCCTCGATAAATGGACTATCTAAAGTAAAAATAATTTTTCAAATCGGGCCAGTAGTTTTTGAGATTAGCGCGTTCAAACAAACAAACAAACAAACAAACAAACAAACAAACAAACTCTTCAGCTTTATAATATTAGTATAGATATAGATTCCTGAAAAGAATCTACACCGTTATGTTGTAAATTCATAGTAAACTGAGGATAGTTCTGGCGATAGTTTTTATCGTCTGCCAACATTATAGTGTTGCGTATTTGCGAGACAAGTTCTACGTTTTGCTGATCTGACTGACACTGATACTGTAAGATGGCGTACGCAACAAGAATGAACTGAATTGATAAATGTGTAGACTTTCTGACGGAACATAGCTCTGCTTTTTGCTTTAACGACTATCAATTTTCCGTTTGCAGTCGCAATGCGTATTGTACGGTTTGCCAAGAATATGGCTTTCACAAACGTTTCCAGTTTCATGTTTTTCCAATCCAGCCTAAAATCCAACCAACGTTTCCACATAGACGCTTTTTGCTCGGCTTAACTGGTTTTCGATTACTGGTTCCCTATTTTAGTTTCGAGCTCGCACGTAAGCTTGCAGTAAGAAAACAGAATGCACACGTATTAAGTGACTTAAGTGTTTTATTTATTTTGTATTTGTTGAACAAAAGGTTTTCTCAGTGCTAAAAGCATTCTTGAATATTAAATCATTATAAACCAATGTGTGTTCTAAGACTTAAAAGAAAGGTGATAAACAAAACTTCACATAATTAAAGTATAGAAAGACATTTCTTAAGAAAAATATAACATCTTCTCTAATTTTGGATTTCTTTTTAATGCTGTTTTTCTCTTTTTGTTATTTTTTAAGTTGCGTTGTAAGAATACTATCTTTTCACACTAATTTAAACTTATGAAAGAAGTTGCCCAAACAAAAGGAAGCTTATTAAAATATTATAACCAAAAAAAAAACTTATTATCATTATCCTTCTTACAAGAAAACAATAAGTATACATTTTAATTAATTTCATAACACAAAATACCATCTTATTAAATTCGTTAGGCTGACAAAAGGTGGGGACAAAATTAACGAGGCCATTAACCTTTTCATGTCACAGAGGGTTATACGAGTATATTGTATGAGTATAACAGTTGGTTTACGTGTCAAAAATAGTAACCACACGAGACGTCTAGGGTGTTAGACCCTTTATACACTGCGCTGCTTTTAGCATCGATACAGTCGCAATGCTAACGCGCGTTAGCATCGACACAGTATTGATGCAGAAGCTAGAAATTGACAAATTATGCAAAGTTACCACTGCATCGATACTAACGCTAAAATTAAATCTGTTCATTGGGTGAGTCGCGATGCTAAAGCGCATTTGCAAAACGCGCGACTGCATATACGCTTCAAGTTGGACAAAGATAAGGAGACATGTTCTTGCCCCATACGGGCCAAAATTGATTGATATTACACTAATTATTGACGTTCATAAGTGGCATTTTGAGCCCTAAATTGAATGAATTATTTTTGATTTTGATTTTTGATTTTGTTGCAGTGTGTATTGGGTCTTAGGTCTCTAGCCTCTTCATCATTATAACTCAGGGTTACTATTTTTACCCGACGATGCCAGAAGAGAGGTTTTATAAATCATATGAATAGTACAAAATGCGCAAGTAAATAAATGCACTTTCCTTCTTGACTCATAAATGGAATAACTTTTGATACTGGTCCTTATTACTGGCCTCTCCTTAGGAGGAATTACCAAACGCCATATTTTATCGAAAGTGATGTCAGAAAAATTCGTTCAAATCCGATCTTATTCGTTAATCTTATTCGTTATTATCTTATATTATCTTGATAGAACACACTTTTGGTGCAGCGTAGAACGTCATCCGATAAGATATACTGACAACCTACTAAAGATCGCAGGAGCACATTAGGTGCAGATCGCTTGCAACGGGTCCCTGTAGAAAACTGTGGGGAGGCCTATGTTCAGCAGTGGACATTAAATGGTGATCAAATTGCTTAGTCTCGCTATACAAACAGACACACCGATTGCTACCACTTTGAAGTTAGGTAATACCACTCTTCAATAGTTTCTTAGCTGAGACTGAAATAACAAAATAATGTTTGTATAATGAACTCAATTCTATGAACACAATTCCCGTGAATTGATTTTTCTTCACTTTGCCCGCTCGGTTTTTCAGCAAGTTAAATTTTAATTCAAACATTTGTATTTCCTTTCGGAACTGTCCTCATTTTGCATTACGAAAATATCATTTTAAAGCGAATCAAAGAGTAACTGAATTCGGGGTAATTGAATTTTCAAATAAATGTTCGTGGATCCTTATTGGGGCCGTTTCCAACGGCAGTCCAGTTCTGCGGGATCACTGCTTTACTGGATCTCGCAGAAGAATCTGTGTGTAACACGAGAGTTTTGGCAGGTACAGTTGTCCGTCAACTGACTCCTGTCATCTCCCGAATCTTGCCAAACTGCCAGAGTCATGTCTTTCTCGCTTTCTTTCTTTTATTGCGTTGCTATGGTAATTGCTGTGTTTGTGCAAACTGACATTTTAGAAGTTGAATCTGGTTCAGTTTAATGGCATTACTGGATCATTCAAAAACAGGTATCGGTTTTTTGCGTTTCACTGCAAACGGGGGGTCCATGTGAATATTAGCATTAAAACTCGCTCAGGTACAACTAAAATACAAAACAGTGTCGTGGGAAACTCAATTGTGTTTGGTTATAGTTCATAATTATTATAATTTGTAATTTTTGTGCACTACAATTTTGATATAAATAATATGACTTTTTAAAAGTTCTACGTGACGAGGTAACGATCATTACTTAAAAAACATTTTCAACAGTCAACATCATGGTAAGCCTTCTCATACTTTGTTACATGCTATCAATTTAGTTTAATATTACCAAAGCACAAATAAAATCTCAAATTCGAACCACGTGATTCTTGACCGTTTTTTTATTAATAAAAACCGGCCAAGTGCGAGTCGGACTCGCGCACTAATGGTTCCGTGCCAACTTTAACTGAATTAGGGAATCCACTTACTCCCACTTAGTAAAATACCACAATATTTTGCTGACAGCAAACCTAACTTTGTTTTTTATAGTGTTTGTATGAAGAACAAAGTTATGTTTGCGGTTGTGTAAAATGCGCTTTATCTTAAAAACTTCACGTTCGATCTCGTCCAAACCAATTTTCGTTGAAAGTATTTGTTGAGATGTACCTTATATATTTTTTTCAAAATTTAAACTTGCTTAGTTTAGAAGTTAGATGGGGGGGGGGGGGGGTCATGTATGGGAGACCCCCTTAAATATCATATTTTTTATTTTTTGTATAAGAATTGTAAGCTTAAGTGGCAGTGGGCAGGGCACATAGCGCGAAGAACTGATGGCCGTTGGGGCAGGAAAGTTCTAGATTGGAGACCCTTCGACCAAAGACGCAGCGTAGGACGTCCACCAACAAGATGGACAGACGACCTTAAAAAGATCGCAGGATCAAACTGGATGCAGACCGCTAGTGATCGGTCGCTGTGGAAAGCCGTGGGGGAGGCCTATGTTCAGCAGTGGACGTCCTTTGGCTGATTATGATGATGATGATAAGAATTGTAAAGCGGTTAACAGGATACATCTTCCTACCAAATTTCAACAGCGTGATGCTTATAGTTCCAGAATATAAAAGCTGTGACATACGGACGGACAGACAGACTTGACGAAACTATAGGGGTTCCGTTTTTTGCCATTCGGCTACAGAACCCTAAAAACGGTATCTCGCTACTAAAGTCGTGGAGAGGGACAATTTTAACGTAGGACCATATTCTTTTCCGAGCCATTTACTTTGTGAGCCGATATTGTGAATTACGGTCCGATTTGTTTTGTCGCCGGGTGGTTTATGCCAGAAACTATAAAAATAGGTTAGCATATAAAATATGTGGGCAAGCCGAACTATTTATGTAAAGTGGATTCTTAGGGGACCTTCTTGGCAAATTATGATTTAGAAGGCGGGTGGGTCCAAGAAATGGTAGCATGGGTTTGTATTTGTTATAAATGAAGGTATTTGAACTGAAAGCGTTACATATTATCTTTTCATTTCTCTATCAACTATTTTACTTTGTATTTTTGCTAAGTAAAAATAAAAAATACAATTAAACCTTCTTTGTGTATTCAAATATTTAAGCTATTTTTAATTTTATTTTTTAATACTGGATACAGTATGAAAATACATATACATGTACTTCAAGTTATCAATATTGTATCAGCATCGGTACGGGCCGATTACGCAAGTAATCGTCGTTCGAGCTCCGACGCTTCCAGAATTGACTTGTGTTCATTTTCCCCTGAATGAATACATAAAATAATAGATTTCAGCAAGAAAAAAGTAATTTAATCAAACTCAATCAAATTGAGCTCATATAGGTCGATTGATTTATATAAGACGCCAATGAAAGGCAACAGAGAACAGAATTAGGGAAAGTTTTAGGGACGTAACTTGTCTCTGTCGGTTCGCGCACGAACTGGGCCTAAATTTGCCATGGCGGCTTAATCCAAACTTTTGAAGTACGTAATTATGTCATAAATATTTATCACAGTACAGCCTGTGATATACATATAAGTACAGTACAGTAAAGACTTGGATAATTCTGTACTTATTTATATTTGCTTAAATTATGTCAAACTGAAGTGTTTAGGACAGAATAAATACATAGATTAGCTTATTTTTACAGGTGTGCTTCGTTAAGATATTATAAAATTAACTTATATGGTGTTTTACTCCACATCTTTGTGTACAGTTTTTCATTACCATGATCATAATCACAGTCACCGATGACAAGCGGTCTGCATCCAGTTTGGTCCTGCGACCTTTACAAGGTCGTTTGTCCATTTTGTCGGTGGACGTCCTACGCTGCGTCTTTAGTCGAAGGGTCTCCAATTTAGAACTTTACTACCCCAACGGCCATCAGTTCTTCGCGCTATGTGCCCTGCCCATTGCCACTTGAGCTAACATATTCTCAGGGCTATGACGTATACGTAGAAACTAAGGTAACGACCTTAGTTTCTACGTATTTCCTCATTTCTGATTTAATCTCGTAGAGAAATACCGAGCATAGCCCTTTTCATCGCTCGCTGAGTAATCTATACTAATATTATAAAGCTGAAGAGTTTGTTTGTTTGTTTGAACGCGCTAATCTCAAAAACTACTGGCCCCATTTGAAAAAATATTTTTACGTTGGATAGTCCATTTATCGAGGAAAGCTTTATATAGGAATTATATAACATAAAGATACGACTCATAAGACCACAGCAGAAATGAAAAATGTTGCGAAAACGGGAGAAAGATATTCCTTTTGAGAGCTTCCGCTGCATACGCTGCGGAAACCGCTTACGTTACACAAAAATCATGTATGACAGGATTGTTCAGCATTAAGAGTTCTATAATAAAATCCGCAACAGCATATGTCTATCTTTTATGGTTGACTTACTACAACCTTTTTTATGTTAATAAATTTGTTAAAAAAAAATGCATTATTTTTAGAGGTGTATTATACACACAGGTATTTATTCTTATCAAAATAAATACATTCATCATCACGAGCATTTCATTTAAATCAATAACAATAAACAATAAATATCTTAGGAGGTATCACAGTTTTAACATAACTCCGCACCAAAATAATGTTCGCAGCTTAAGTACAACGTGCGCTTGCGCTAATATATTATAAAGCTGAAGAGTTTGTTTGTTTGAACGCGCTTATCTCAGGAACTGCTGGACCGATTTGAAAAAATATTTCTGTGTTGGATAGCTTATTTATCGAGAAAGGCTTTAGGATATTAAACATGACGCTGCGACGGGCGGGGAGGGAGCAAACTCAAAACGCGCGGACGAAGTCGCGGGGGACCGCTAGTTCCTTATAAAGTACATAGTAAGAGACTATGTTTCGGATCCGTATGTCACTGGTAAAATACACTGGTTGAAGACTTTCGTCTTCAGACACTGAGGTCATTGAGACGAGAAGACACTCTTGCAATATTTACCAAACGCTGCACAGTTTTTCAAATATATTGTTCCTTTAAAAAAAATCCTTTTTCAATATATTTTTAAAGCATTCTTATATTTATACTATGTTCTTACTCATTTAAACACTAATACAGTTAGTTATCCATTGCAAATGTAGGCTTTGTTACCAATGTAATACTATTTAGGTTCAAGTGTCTTACTACTGTCATTTCATCCCGGATATGTCTACCTCACTCATTGCAAAATGAGACAAATCGGACAAATCACAGTCATTCTAGAACCGGTAGATACAATAAGATTTTGAAGTGTTAACTGGAACTTACTGGGTCAACCTAACTTTATACTTTAATTTTTGTTTAACTATTCTATTGTTTTAAACGCCCTGTCAGTAAGTTAGACAATA
Organism: Pyrausta purpuralis; assembly: GCA_963924145.1. Lineage (NCBI taxonomy): Eukaryota > Metazoa > Arthropoda > Insecta > Lepidoptera > Crambidae > Pyrausta > Pyrausta purpuralis. The sequence continues at coordinate 21,634,975 of OZ001656.1, forward strand.
CCACTAACAAACAGCTGGTATGACATTATAATAAGAAACAGTTAAGCTTAAGCGTGAAAACCACAAGGAATTCCCGGACGATAAAACCTAAGGTTCAAATTTTTTTTGGTACTTTAATAACCTAATTTATTACTCCTAACATGTACAAACGTTAAACGAGCTACATCCAATTCCAGCATTTCTATAAATCTGTTATTGCTACTTATTTCGGTAATGAATGTTTTAGTCTACAAAGTCATAATACCCACGTAATTTGTTTTCGGACTTTTTAGGGCTATTTACAAAGCTGACTTTTTAGCACAACTAATTCAGTAATTTCACTACAATGCGAAAATCGCGCAAAAGTTGTTTATTAGTAGTAGGTGGTACGAAGCAGATATCTATGTATTTCACAAAATAATACATAGTTCGACCGTATACAAGTAGTATGATACACTGGGTGCGTATTGCGATGTTACTTTGACAGTTAAGCAGCTCTGCTTTTGTACAAATAAGCAATTCGTAGTATAATTTTGCATTATTTCGTTAATATTATTATAATACGATAAATATTTTTATAAATATCAGAGGTGGAATTGTGTAAAGAAATCGAATTCATTTGACAGTTCAAAACGTACGGTATAATCTGTCAAACGGCAGAACGGCATACGTTTAGTATTATTCCAATATTATTATATTGTTAATATTCGTTTACACCGAGTTTGAATTGAACTGCCTGGAACTGAAACGGATAGAACAAGATCGCAATACGCCCTCTGGTGGTCAAATTTTAGCATGTGATTACCTCACATCTTAGTGACATTTGGTTGCGGCATGAGCCATTGTCATAATATGCAATTTCCCGCTCTGAAAGGCGCCAGTCACCTGTGTGTTAAGACAATAATGGCAGTGCATTTGTAACGCGATCCCAAACTTTGCTATGCATACGAATGTGTTCTAAGTGTGCGTGCTTCCTTTGATATGTATGGGATTGTTAAATGTGGCGACAAAACACAAATGGGGCTTAGGTATGCAACGCTACTTACAGAGCTAGCTGTAACCTTGTCAGTGTTATGTACATGCACTGATACCACATGCAAATGCGATGGTAAAGAAAGAAAGCGATAGTGTAGTGATGAGAGTCCTAAGTATTAGTTTCCTGATCACAATGAGCTGGCTTATATACTTGTACTAACCGAATTTCCTGAAACCCTATCTTATATTTTAATCCCTCAAAAGGTCATACGAGTTGAGTATATGAGAGCTTAATTTTAAGTTTGTTCGAATTGATATGTTTGTGTGAGAAGCTTATAAACTCTAGGTTTCGGAATTAAAAGTAATGAATTATTTAAGTCTGATGCCTCCATTTCATCACGTTGATGTTAGCTTACATAAACGTACTTAAGAAAGTTATTACAATACTTAGAGATAGCTAAAAACTGTATACATTTTCTCTAAACATTACGTCTAGCACTTGAACGAATTAACGACGTCTAGCACAAAAAACTAGCGACTTTTCATCTAGAAATTATTCGCTTTCTTTTAGAAATTGCTTTCAAATTTAACAGATTTTCACTGAAAGTTTTTTTTGTTCAAAAATGATCTCGGTTGTTAAAATTAGTTTTTTGTCTACCACTTTGCAAACTAAAGGTGGCTGGCTAGACTTAAACATTTGTCAGAAACTATACAAATTATTACTACTATGCCGGCGGCCTTGCCGTGGCGGTGTGAAACGACGATTCATCGCGTTAACTATTCGATCTCGATGTGAAAACGAAAGTCCCACATAAAATTAGAAGGCGTCTACAAAATCTACTACAGTTGTGGTTGCTCATATTATTTGTTCAAACAAAACGTTGCATAGCGTGCCGAAAGTAAACACATAAAAACAGTAAAAATAACTTTAGACAGAAATCAGGTATCGCACAGCATTTATTAACTAATAGTATCAAACACTCGCTTCTTTTGCGGTAGTAAAACGTGGGACTGCGACAGTGTCTTGATCAATCCAGTAGTTAACATAATATGTAAATAAACATAGTGCTGATTTGCGAACAGATACTGTTACTCTTGTATGTCAAGAATAGATGCGAGAAAATAGTGAGTTTGTGGACAAGGGTACCGTCGGCAAGCGTAATAAAAGAAATCGAATGTTGGAAACCAATATGTCCAATAACACAAGCTTTGAGTTGCTTACTGTGGGACTAGATGGCGATGTGTGGGAATGTCCAAAGGATATTTATTTATTTGTGATGCTTAGCTCGTGGTGAAACTCCTTAACGCTTAGGAATGCAGTGTTTATGACGCCAAAACTCATGTTTCGTTTTGCTCTGTAAAACAAAATTCAAAAGGTGCAACACTAAAACTTGCAAATAGTTACTTTTTAAACTTTTACATAAAAATAAAAACTGACTTCAAAAACAAACTGCACTAAAAAGTCTTAAATAAATTCTTCTATTTTAAAAAGTATCGATTTTAAGGCAACAACTTTCTTTTTGGAGCCGGTGCTATCGCACTGGCCATCTCAAGCATCATCCATCAGGACACCGACTCCAAAACGAAATCGTTTGCCTTAAATGGATTCCTTTCTTTTAAACAGAAAATAAGACTTTTTAATGCACTTTGCTATCGCCACAAGAGTGTCTTTCATCATTGAACTTATTGTAGTCGATCTATTTATGGTCCACCGCAAAACAGAGGTAGAATTGTGTTAAGCAATCGTATTTATTTGACAGATCAAAACGTACGGTATGATCTGTCAAACAGCAAAGAACAAAGCGTTTGACAAATCATACCGTACGTTTTGAACTGTCAAATTAACACGATTGCTTTACACAATTCCACCTTGAGACGTTTCTGACGTCAGTTTATTCGCCTTCGTTTTCATTTCTCTCTTAATGTACTTTGTATCATCCTTATATTTTAAACAATTATTCTTTCACCAAAAAGGAGAACATTTATTGCCCAATAATAAAGGTATTATGAAGCACATAAAATGAGAAGAAAAGATGACAAAAGTGACATCAGAAACATCTTAGTTCTCTTAGTAATTTCGTGTTCGATGAATTGCCGCCACTTGTCATCATCACATACAAACGGTAGCAAAATATCATTGCGTTCGACATTCCAATTTCAACGAATACGTCATAATCTTGTCATAGAGTGGCGATACATTTTCTTTAAGAGAACGTATTCCAATATAAAAGATGTTGACATGCCCGACCTTAACCAAGCTTTCAAAGCTCAGAAAAAATGTATAAGGGCCATTTGTAGAGTACATTTTCTTGAAAGTTGTAAACCTCTTTTCAAAAAACTCGAAATCTTACCACTACCATGCCTTTACATTAAGCAAATGTTTATTTTTGTACGGCAACACTCCCATTAATTGTCACAAGGGAGAAATACAACAATAAGCCTACTAGACACAAAAATAGGATCATGATACCAGATATAAGACTGAAATTGGACAGATGAAGTTGTCACTGCATGGCTATTAAAATGTATAACAAACTCGTTCAAAAGAAAATTACATGCGTGGCTCCTGACTAAATGCTTTTATACAGTGAGAGAATTTTTAGACGACTAATGAAATTATTTGTGTAACTGCTTGTACTTGTAGCTTTTGTTTTAACTATTGACTTCTAATGATTGTAATTGACATTTAATTTATAACATAATATAATAAGACATGGAAACATGTAAATATAATGAAATTATTTACCTTATATTATTACATTTTTGACTTTATAGAATTTATTGTACGAATTTTGATTTGCATGACAAAATTGACAAACATGAGCAGCTACCTTTAAAATTGTGACATCAATGTAATACTATGTTATAAGCAAATAAATGTTTCTGATTTCTGACCGTACCTTATGTAGACCGGGATATAAATAACGACCACAGCGCATGCCGTGGCAGAAATGTGCGACTTAATGGACTTAGTGAATCTATTTCATGTTAGTCTTGCTTTGAAAATGGGTTTTTATTGTAAAAAGAGACGTATGGCTGGTATAATACGGAACAATTACTGAAGTAAACTATCAACTAATACAGTATCATACGATTTTATTGGTGATTTATCATCTTATAATTACAATGCAGTGTGTTTGATACTTAAATGAATAATAACGACATTACTACTAATTTTTAAGCACTACATTACGAAAATAATTAATAAAAAAAATTGTTCCACAGATTTTATTAATAAATCAAAATAAAACATGAGCTCAAATACTAGTAAAATGCAAGCTGTTGGTCAGGTTTTAAAATAATTAACAAACATAAGATCATGAAATATAATCTAGACCATTTGTTTAACATTAATGTTGCAATGAGACGGCTCTGAGCTTAAGTATCTAAACTTTGCAATATTTTGCTTTGATGACGAGGTGTTCGGTAGCGGTGACTAGATTGTAGTTAAATTTTCTTCTCAAAATCATAATTTTGTTCGGTAGTAAATCCTAGTTATATATTATTATCTTATAGAAGAAATCTAATCGGACCAGTGTAGTTCTTAATATTAGGGCGCTAAATCGAACAAACGTTATATTTGGATAATATTAGTAATGACAGATGAATCTGCTAGATTTGAGTGTGACAGGGATATTTAGAGGCATATCTACAGTGATAATGAACTAAGGACGTATTCTGCCTAAACCAATTTGTTCCTTACAGCAAAGTTTGGGGCTGGAAATTATTTATTGTTTTACACATTCAAAACCAGTTTTTATATCAATGTTCATTTTCCTTAATACAGGCAGTATTAGAGAAAGTATACCAACTTCCTCTAAAAAACTATTTACTGACTTTATTTATTTTATATTAAAATTCAAAATTCAAAATGTACAGTGAAAAATAAAATAAAAATAAATCAATCAAATTATTAACTTTAAGTAAAGTTAACCTGCAACATCCCACTGCTGGGCAAAGGCCTTACCTTAACTATGAGGTAGTTTTAGCCATACTCCACCACGCGGGCTCAGTGCGGGTTGGTGAAGGGGTGTTTGCAAGGCAAGTGACTAACCCTGCTGTCAGATGTTATCAAGCCGCCCAGAAGGCCTCTGACTAGGCTCAACGACTAATATCAACCGATATTAGCCGGAGCCAACAGCTTAACGCCTTCCAAAGCACGGAGACGCTCGTGATGTACGTCTCTTATAAGGTCGGCATGGTCGCTCATCCAAACACGACCGCGCCGTAGGTTGCTTCACTTCGGTGTTACTACCTAATCGCTGCTACCACTGCGCTACGAGCTCTTTTTACTTTTATTAAATGCAAAATAACAAACACTTGTTAGTCACTATTTGACAGGTGCTTCTTAAGTTGCGTTTGCAAGATGGCTTTACTGTCGTGCACGTTCCCAATACCTGCCAATACGTACTAATAACTACTCAATGGGCTTAATATCTCTTTCCGTCTCTAAAGCAATATAACTAAATGCCGCTTTTGTCTGATATTGCTAAATTGAGTCGATTTGATTGATTGGGTGACGGTGGAGCTCAGTAAATTGAATGGTGTCAAGGGATGAGCATTATATTGGTACCCTCATCTATTTTAACTTGTTATATATGTACAATCTTTGGATATATATATGTCGCAGGGGTTTTGTCAATGACGTGATATTATAATTTCACTAGTGAAATTGTAATTACACTAATTATTGTTAATGACAGCCTGTTCGTATAATTGCACGGGCTCTTTTCCGTGATATTGCAATTGCACTGAGCCGCAATAGTGATATTATAATACATTGAGGTTTATTATGAGTTCAGTTTTCGGTGGGAGCTAAGCGTTTTTGATTGGTCAATTGAGTAATCAGTCACCATTTGCTGATAATTAGTCAGAATTATAAAATTTCCAGTACATTCTGATTCCTATATTTTATAGTACAAATACTGTAAATAAAATTACAAAAAAAATTTGTTCTTTAAAAATCTGTCTTTGATTTCCTTAATCTATTTTTTAATTTTAAGACTTTGTTGCACAAAGGTGGTCTAAGTGCTAAAAGCATTCTCTGCCAGTCAAACATTTAGGTCATTCAGAAAGATGGCAACGGTTGCAGTAAAAAAAAACAACAAATGAAAATAGGAACATAGTAACAAGAATCTAATAAATATATTACTGATACAAATAAACTAAGTAAATAACTATACCGATAAAGAAATAAACTACAAAATATATATATATTTTTTGCGGGTAGATGTCAAATAAGTAACATCAAAAATTTTGTCTCTCATTTATTTTAATATTTTAATTAGTTTAACGTTGCTTTATATCTAATGAAATAGCACTAACCTGCTCTTATCTACCAGCTGTACTATCGCACATAAAATCACATCACACATATCAACTTTTTATTTTGAACACTGCAATGGCACAACTTGCTGATATACAGTCATCCCAGGCGGAAATGGAGGCAATGTTATCGGGGCGTATGGCAGAGTTTAAAGCGCAACTGAAGGCGGACTCCTCTACTCTAGAGTCATTGTCGAAGCTTGCGAGCGACTTCTACGCCTTCCGTGATCTTGTGTGGGTCGTTCTGAAGAGTATGCGGCAACAAATTACAGACTGTGTGAACACCGTTGATGCATCGGAAATGCGCAATCGTCGCGAGGCTCTCCTCTTCAGTGGCATTCCGGAGAATGTGGAAAATGTACTTGATGCAGTTGTTGATACCATCAGGTCTAAGCTGGGGCTGGATGACTTTAATGCCTCACAGATAGCACTGTGTCATCGACTAGGTGATAAGACAGGAAAGCGTTGCAGACCTGTGCTTGTTCGTTTCACGACGTATGCTACCAAGTCTTCAATCTGGAGGCGGAAGACTCAGCTCAAGGGTTCGGCGATATCAGTGTGTGAATTCTTCAGGCAGACAGCATTCGTAAAGGCCCGCTCGCACTTCGGTATGCGAGAATGCTGGACCTTTGACGGTGTCATCATGGTAAAGGTATCTGATGGTACAAAGCGGAAAGTAAACACAGAGTTCGAGTTCGTCGTCTAAGGTGGCAACCCGTAAACAAGTATCCGCAGCGAAAATTAAGTAACTTTAGTGATCTACTAACGATATATCTTGCTAATTCTTTTATGTGAATAATTATGTTATTTATAAATGAAGGTATTTTCGCTATAACACAATTTGAAAACACGGCAACATAACCTAAATTGTATTCGAGTCGAGATGGATTGTCACTGTCAGTGTCAATACTGTCAATGTAGTTGTTTTCCTTTCTTTTCTTTTTCCTCTTTTTAATCGATGTGGACCATGATTTTTTCTTGGACAAATAATGTTATTTTTAACTAGTTTCGTTCCGAACAGTGCTCGATAATATCAATGTTATTATGTTGAAATCACTTTTTGTTTTATCTTTTATGTTACAACATTTGTGTTTTACATTATTTTATCATGTGTGATGTTAGTTTTAGTTATTTTGCTTAGCAAAGCTGGTGGGTAATGCAGGGAGAAAGTATTTAGGGGTTGCTTACCCTTCATTATCCTTAAACTAGTAGCTTTCTCTAAAATTATTACTTAGTTTGAATATTATTTTTTTATTCATTTATATACAATTATGACTCTAAACTCGTCAAATTATTCCGTTTCATTTTGTTCTTGTAATGATGACTCATTCATTTCTGTGACGTCTGATATTGAAACACTTGGTATTCAGCTCAAAAACTGTTTTGGAGGTTTCCTAAAATCTCTGAACATATGCCACATAAACGCTCAGAGCATCCCTAAACATCATAGTGAGCTGTTGGATAGCTGTTCATCTTTTAAAGAGGATAGGTCTGACGTGAACTAGGCTAAGTACAAAACTGCGCGAAATCGTTGCAACTAAATGATACGAGCAGCTAAACGTCGTCACATACATGCTGAAATCAAAAGGAGTTCTTCTTCTAACGCCTGAAACTTTCTAAAATCGCTTGGGGTTGGAAAATCAAAGCCTGACGACAACCATAAACTTTTTGACCTTAATGACATAAACCGGCATTTTACGAACCTCCTGACTCTTGATGTTCTCATTAAATCTAATTCTTTAGCATATTAACATTCTCTCCCTTCTCCTGATGTTGACCCGTTCTCATTTTCCCCTGTCACTGAAACTGACATAAGCAAGGCCATCTTCGCAATTACTTCTAAAGCGACAGGGGTGGATGGCGTCAGCCGTTTGATGGTAGTGCCATTGCTGAAAATTGTTTTACCTGTCATCACACATATAGTCAATTGGTCTTTAGTCACTGGCACGTACCCAGATGTTTGGCGTAAAGCTCTCGTTGTACCACTCCCCAAAGTTGCCAATCCCACTTCACCGAGCCAATATCGGCCAATTTCTATTTTGCCATTTCTTTCCAAAATAACAGAGTCATGTGCTCTTAAACAGTTATCCTCCCACCTTTTTAAGAACAATCTCTTGAATCCTTTTCAGTCTGGGTTTCGCGCAGGCCATAGCACTACCACTGCTCTGCTGAAGGTAACTGAAGACATAAGAGATGGAATGGATTCCTCTAAGGTAACACTCCTTGTTTTAATCGATTTTTCTAACGTCCTATCTCACTTAAAGATGTCTCCCTCAGCTCTAGATTGGTTTTCATCCTACCTGCGTGGTCGCCAGCAGTCAATCAAAACTTCGAATTCATGTTCTGACTGGCACAAGCTGACTTCTGGTGTTCCACAGGGTGGGGTTATATCGCCTCTTCTTTTTTCAATTTTCATAAATATAATCACCCTCAACCTTCGCTGCTCGTATCATTTGTATGCCGATGTTCTTCTCAATCTTCAATTGTATGTGCAATCTGAAATTGCAGACATATCCACTGCAATACAGTAAATGAACGACACCTTAGAATATATTTCATCTTGGTCGCATAATTTTGGAATCTCAGTTAACCCTACCAAGTGTCAGGCTATCATCGTAGGCAGTCCAGGACTGATCTCTAAGCTTAATTCCGTTGATCTTGACCCGATAACATATGAAGGCACGGCAATTCCTTTTTGTTCTAGTGTCAAGAACTTGGGTCTAATCATTGACACTACGCTGGGTTGAACTGATTACATGGCCGAGGTCAGCCGTAAGGTTGTTACATGTTTTAGAAGTCTCTACCGCTTAAAATTCTTTCTCCCATTTAAGACAAAACTTCTGCTTATGCATACTCTTGTAATACCTATCATTGACTATGCTGATTCGTGCTGTACTAATCTCACTGAAGCCGTCATCGATAAACTCGAACGTCTCCTCAACAGTTGTATCAGATTCATCTTCAGCCTCCGTAAATACGATCATGTCTCCATTTACAGAGCACAACCGAATTGGCTTACCATCCGTCAACGTAGAGACTCTCGAGTTCTTAGCATTCTACACGCTATTCTTTATAACCCCTATTCTCCTTCTTATCTTCAAGATTCTTAGTTCATTATCTCCTTTCCGAATTCCATATCTCCGTCAAACCCATGATCGGTCGCTCCGTTCATCTGACAATCTCCGGCTAGGCACGCTGGTCCACCGTTCCTCGTACGTTTCCAAGTCTTTCACAGTGACGGCAACACGACTGTGGAACTCTCTTCCCATGGATATAAAGAGAACCGATGGAAAGTTGTCTTTCAAGAATAAAGTTCGTACGTTTCTGAAAGAGTGAATAATTACATAATAGTATTATTATATGTATGTATTTATTATTTATTTATGTTTATGTATATACTTATATATGAATATTTTGTAGTTTATTTATTTATCGATATTGTTATTTATCTAGTTTATTTAATTTAATAAAATATTTATTAGATTCTTAATACTATTTCCTATTTTCATTTGTTTTTTTTTTTTTACTGCACCCGTTGCTATCTTTCTGAATGACCTAAAGGTTTGACTGGCAGAGAATGCTTTTAGCATTAAGTCCACCTTTGTACACTAAAGGAGATGTCCCATCCCAGGCCTGTACCATGTACGTAGTACCAAAAAATCGGTAAAAAATTGCTATTTCCATTAAAAATACAATAAAAATGTTTTAGTCCGTAGTTTAGTGGCTTAAAAATAAAATCAAACACCTTATTTCTTTGTAAAGATGGCAACTGTAGTTTTTTCATTACTGGGATTTACATACCAGTAAAAAAAAACTGTCAATGTCAACTGTCATGATCAGTGCTGCCCTAGGTATTGATTTTCGTTCGTTCAGTTTGTTCGTTGCGTTCAAAGTGTTTCGAGTTCTTTATAATAACAACCTCGGCTTTTTTATAACAACCTCGCTTTCTTTTGGATTTGGTAACTTTTTCTCAAAAGTAAACTGACAGACAAACGTCATTCAAGTGTCAAAGATGGCGTCCTTCGCCATATTGTACTGAGTTGCAATAATGTGGTTTATTTTATTGTTTCAGCCAAAAAACTAAGGCTCTCCATAGAAATTAGTCTTATTAAAACTGTACTACACATATTCGCCTATAATTAGGTATAGCGTACATGGACCTGGCCGAGGCTTCATACATTTTTGGGACATATCCTTTGTGCAATAAAGTCTTTAAATAAAAAATAAAAATAGTCGTTTCTTCGTCTGTACTGCAGAATCTGTACAGAATGTCATTAAACAGTTGAAACTTAGTAGTGTCGTGAATCAAACTCGGTTGAGTTTATAAAGTTCTTTATTCGATCAACACACTTATCTATGGTACAAATCACTATCTCTAGCCACATTAATAATTAAAACTACATTTTAACATAGGTTCCTTCCCTCAACCTTTTGCTGCGGCGGTCAGCTCTAGACTGGCTCGCCTATAGAGTGCACTCCACAAGTCAGAAAATAAGAAGGGAAAGGGCAGCCCGTGTTGCCATTTTTAAATAGCGATAACGTTATTCGACAAGTAACAATACTCGTTTTTATAGAAATAACGTTAACTGGTATTATAATGAGTTAAGATTACAACAGGGCTACTGATTGAAACTAAATACATAAATCATCACATTCGGCCACCCGACCTAGCGCACCTCCTGGTGCATTAGTCTTTAAAAATATTTACAATGGTGCATTCATATCAATACTACTACAATATACTACATTTATCATATTACAAACAATAAAGATTATGCCAAAATTAAGCTGTTGAGTACACATTAGGAAATCATCACATTTGACATTGAAGTTTAACAAGAAATAAAGGTTATGCTACAATCATACTGTTGAGCTCACTCAGTAATAAATAATTACAAAATATACCTATTAATAACAATTATCACATATGTAGTACTTTTTACAATTATAAATTATTTTGGTTTACTTGACCAATATAGAAAGGGTGAAGTATTAAACATTTTATACATCTTATATCTTTTATGTAACCGGGTTCATAACCTATTATGTACCTTTAATTTCATAGGTATTTCATTATAAAGGCTAATAAGTTAAGTATGGTTATGTTATTATAATTATTATCACAATCATAATTATTAAATTGACTAATCTTTTTTTTACTCCTGTCTATGAATGACAATGGGTCATTTATCGAAGCCATTTTTTTTTTTTATTACAGTCTATTATGTTCTAATATATTTAATAAAATTAAAAAAAAAACTGATTTTAAGATAACAAAATGGAAAGAATCTTTAACTTAATTGATTTTTAAATTGATGAATGAATGAAAATTTATAGGTAACTTTTTGTAGTTTTAAGTGTGTGACATATTAACGATCCTAACTTTACAGAGACCTTATCTACATAAACAACAGTTCATTTAGAAAGTAATATATCAGTCAAGTCAGTAAAAGACTAATTAATTGCATGTGATATACATTGTTCTGATCCCAACGTTTTCATTAATATGGTTTTACTAATTAGTATAAATAAAACATGATAAACGTTACATAAAGCTATAATAAACGTAATACATAAACCAGTTTGGGAAGGATTCAAAACTTTATCTTGCATTAGCAACATTTTGTATGTATTTACCTATTTTAACTTTATAATACTTTCTAAAAATGATTATTAGAAATAATGATGATCTTCAAATAAAAACTGACTATAAAAATCATGAATCCTACATGATCATAATGATGATGATTATAATCGATTAAAATCAACAATTGAACGAAATTGAAATTTTCGATTATTAAGCATCAACACTATTTTTACATTACGAAAAAGTGGCTACCCACCAAATGTCTTTTTTTGGTCTATCTAATTAAAAATCAGAGTATAGGTAGAGTGTATATTTTCCCTGTTAAACCGCGACATGTCCGTATTAATTGCGTTAGAGCAGCGAAAGGAACTGCCGGATCACCTACACGGAACCATTACCCAATCTCAATTTCAATTTCATCTCACCGATTTCCCCGGAATTAGGTGCAATTTATTCTCGTTTTACATTCTCTCGATCCCAGAAATGGATCCGAGAGCAAAAGGCAGATGTGACTTCGTTACAAAGCGATCGTGATAAGTTTTCAACTGATTAACCATTCGAATCCGATTAGGCACGGCTTACACAAGATTAAAAGCTCGATATTAGTTTTTCGAAAATAAAACTTAAACTTAAAGTAGGCATTTAATTGACTAACGGGGTAAAGCTGCCTTTAGGGTTAACGGCTCCTTGTCTTTTTATCCTAGTAAGGGCCGATTTTACCAACGTCAGATAAGACTTATCCGACTGAATGACTATAAAACGATCGATTTTAAAATGACATTTACATAAATGATTGCTTACAAATAGGTGATGTTTTCAGATTAGGCGTTTTGTTTAATATTCAACGAATATTCCTTATCTGACGTTAGTAAAATCGGATCAAAATTGGCTAGAACAAAATACACGTGAAGAAATTTGTCCCACACATTTGTTTGTGATTGGCACTTATTATGTCATTTCAGAATTTATAACTACTTTACCTCATATAAAACATACGTAAATACAAAACATGTTTCAATTTATTCGGCATAAGGATTAATATCTCTCTTTATAAATATAACAGAATTGATTTAACTAAGTGACAAGCCTTTTGTCTTCAGCATCAATTTAATTAGTGATATAAATTACAATAAAATTACATCGCAAGGCGGAATTATTAAGCTTGTAATTAAATTGGATACAATGTACATACAACATGTCATTATGAGGGAAGAATGTTCTCGAAATTAATTTCTTCTCTTTTACCCTTCAAAGTCATTTTATGAGGATCATTCCGATGTCTCATTAGATTGTCGGTTTTCTTTTTTTGTTTACGATTAACTTATACATGTTAGGATCTTAAGGAATTTTAACCGAACCATCAGACATCATGTACCTAGGCAGAACAGGGAAACGTGCAAAGAGATAGTGTGATGAATAATCAAACTTTATTGCAGATTTCACAAACAGCCGTTTTTGATGGTAATTTACTAGGTACACTATTTACTGTACTAGATTCACTAGGAGAGACGCAGGGAAGTTCCGTGACGAAGATCTTCACAGCACGACGACTCGATGATATGTGGGCTGTGTCACTGTGTGGGCTCCAAAGAGGGGTTGCTGACCGTCACAACTCTGCCAAGCGCGCCAAAATCTCGTTTGTCAGGAACAGTATCTATAATTTTAAAAAAATATACAATGCTCTTCCTTCTTTGAACGGACGCTTAGCTTAAACAATAGAGCGTTCCGAAACTAGGTGGAATAAAAGCTAAATAAGGCTAAACGTGGCACACACTGTTTTAGATTTAGTAGCTCGCTATCATTAGATTTTCGAATAGGTAGTGTTTCATTAATATCAAATAAAAATAATCAAAAAGCGTTTCCGTGCCGATAAATAAGCTTCAGGTAAAAGACAGCTTATTGTAAACTAGCGGTCCTCCGCGACTGCGTCCGCGCGTTTTGGGTTTGCTCCCTGCCCTCCCGTCGCAACGTGATGATAGCGGAAAGCCTCGATAAATAAGCTATCGAACACATTTTTTTTTTAAATCGGTACAGGAGTTCCATAGATTAGTGCTTATAAACAAACAAACTCATCAGGTTTGTAATATTTGTATAGATCATTATATTGGTTGTATTTCAACTGTTAGAGCGCTTTCACATTTAGGCCACTTCGCTGCCGATGAATACATGCTATACACTGCAGCGCGGCAGCAGCGCCGCAGCGGCGCGTAAGTTGCGCGGGTCCTTCCCACTATACCCATTACCCAGCAGGGGTAATACTATCCCCGTATTAGCACTGAAATGGGTAATGGGTGCAGTGGGACCGACCCAATCGCACGACCGTCGCGCTGCTAATGTAAAGGCATCCGATGCTGCCGCGCTGCTGACGCTCTAATGTTAAAGCGCACTTAGGGTTGGAATTTTGTTTTGACAATTTATTTGACCTTATACTATCAAATAAATCCGTCCCCATCAAAATCGATCAGGTTTCCGACAAAGTTCTCCTTAGATTTATTTGTGGAGGACATTGGAGGATACTTGACTAGCTTGCAATGAATTGCAGGCAGATGGTTCGTTCGATGTAGTATCACTTAGGTATTCGAGAGAATCAGTGTTTTTAATCAACTTCAGACGCGATCTTATTTTCGTTACACTTTAGTATCAATATCGAAAATTATTGAAACTTTGCATGTATTCATATTATTATTCCTATAGACATTCAATTGTTAGTAATCTCGAACCTACTTACGAGAGCTGATTAGCTTTAGGGAAATCATTTATAGATTGTTAAACTAGACGTAAGTAATAGAAATGTATGTGCTATTGATTTTCTCCATAAACAAATAGTAAACGATTTTATAATTAAGTACCATATTATAAATATAAATATTATAATACCATAAATAATAATAAGGTTTTATTGAAAGTAACTGTACGGAAGTCTATGGGCGCTTCATCAATATGATTTCATTTCATTCTTATCATTTAAATTAGTGGGAATATGTCCAAAGAACGTCTGAATTTCATTCTAGCTGAGCTTCTAAAACCGCTTTCGAGCGTTTCAGTTATCAATTGGTGTGGTAAGCACAGTAAATGCGGGTGATTTCGTTTCATTAAGGTCACATTTGCCAATCGCGACTCTCAAAGCGAGGGGAAAATTTTATAATGAGTACAAATAACCACCGTTTGCACTGCTCTAAAGGATGCCTTTGATAATGTGATACGACTAATTTCCTTTTACCCTGATTTAGGCCTCATTTTAACAATGAAATACAAAATTAATGTGTCATTGAGGATTACAGCATCAGGAATTTAAAAGAAGTTATAAAGAAATAAATAATATAAACGACTTGCACCTTATAAATATTTATAAACAAATAAGTAATTGGGATTGATTCTGTTCTAGAAACGGTTTCTTTAGTAATGTAGAATAGACTAAATACTTCCAATCACGTATAAACAAAAAAAGTTTAGGTACGTGGAAACAGCAGAACCTAGTCTTGCCATTAGCATTTATTTTATCGAAGGCATTGTTTGTCTACTCTTCAAACTTATTATTTTGAAACCAAGTTTGTAACATTAAATACTAGGACTACTTTAATTTTGGTTTAGTTATAAAGAAAAGATTTTCAAAGTTCCGTAGTCCAACAAGGAATCTTTATAGTTTTACGTCCGTCTGTTTGTCAGTCCACAGTTCAGCACAGAGGTGCTAGAAAACTGTAATTCGGCATGAGTATGTATTCTCATCTACTCGCCAAAGTGGTAAAATAATATTTGAAAATAAAATCTTATTTAGAGTACAATTCATACAACTGACGTGAGAATGATTTTCTTTTTTCTTCCCAAACCCATCGCGTGGGATGTCGTTGAACAGGCCTTATATAATGATTATGACTATGAGGCCTGTTTAACATTCAGTTCTAAAGGACAAATTTTTGTTAGAGTGCAATGTCCTAACTAAACTCAAGTAGGCGGATACGTGTAAAACATCACAGCACTAGCATAAAATGATCAATTTAGAAAGAAAAATAGGCGGCTAGGCTCGGCTATAATTAGTCCACAAATTATGGAGATGTGTGAGTGAATAAACTTGAACTGCTTACCTCTAACTTAAAACGCGTTAAGATATGAAACCGAAACTATAGTCAACTATTTGAGTGTATCTTTAAAGCTCTTAAAAATGATTTTTGAGTCAGCGCCATGATAGATTGTTTTTTGCCGTAGAGTCGTGGTAGAAGGATCGGCCAGTCTGCGTTACCGACTTGCCGTCAGCAGACCGTTACCCAGGGTGCCGCCGGGCGGAGGCTCCATGCACCCCCATTAAAATATATGTATAATCGCTTTTGTCTCATATTTTCAGGTTTTTGTTTAATTTTAAGAGAATCAAAAATAATTTAAAAAACTAAACCGCCTTTAAAAATTTGACTGAAAAACTCATACTTACGCATTGGACCTCTGTTTAGGAGAAACATATTCTTCGAATCCAAATCATTCATGATCTTTACATGAACACATCCCTAAAACTATTGGACAGATTTGAATGAAACTTACACTGTATTCTAAGTTAAAATATACCCGATTTAATTAAATTAATTAAAAAAATAAGCACCATCTCACTACGGCTTCTCGTTTTCGAGAAATGCAAACATACAGATATACAAACAATGTTTTTGGAAGCCCAAATAGATCGACATACTCAAATATTAAGAAAATCTAACGATATCATATACGATATATATGTGATATTGTTAGATTTAGATAATAAATACCTCATTTTTTAGGGTTCCGCAGCCTAATGGCAAAAAACGGAACCCTTAACGTTTCGTCAAGTCTGTCTGTATGTCTGTCCGTATGTCACAGTGACTTTATTCTGTAATTATAAGCATCACACTATTAAAATTTGGTAGAAAGATTTATCCTGTTAACCGCTTTACGATTCTTTTACAAAAAATAAATAATAATGATATTTAAGGGGGGGCTCCCACACATGAAACTAAAACCAAAAAAAGTTTGATAGATAGACGTTTCCAAAGTGGTAGAATAGGCGTCCCCCTAACTCTAACTTATAAACTAAGCGAGTGTAAATTTTGAAAATAATACATTATCTAGATCTTATGTAATTCTTTCAACGAAAATTGATTCGGACGGGATCGAACAAGCAGTTTTTGAGATATAGTACATTTTCAACAACCGCAAACATTATTAACTTTTTCCTTCATACAAACACTATGATAAACTAAGTTATATTTGTTGTCAACGAAATATTGTGGTATTTAGCTAATGGGAAGTAAGTGGATCTCTATTTCGGTAAAATTTGGCACGAAACCCTTAGTGTGCGAGTCCGACTCGCACTTGGCCGGTTTTTGAAGTCTGTAACAACCATTTTAGGCAAATTTACAGGACATTGTTAGGGCAAGTAAAGTGCTTACATACATAATATTAGATACGAAACCCTTCGTGCGCGAGTCCGACTCGCTTTTGTATTTGAATCCTCCATCCTTCAACACATTACCTACATGCTACATGATATGTATGATTTGTATAATTATGCCGTCTTCTTTGGAGCAAATTGCTTTGTGATGCGATGTATAATTTTATACTGAAGTAATGCGTCGTAAAAATTAATTTTGTTTTTAAGGGGCTACCTGGATTTTGAACGCGCACACTAGCGCCACTTTAGTAGAAAAATCATTACTCGTAATAAAATACCAATCAAAAATCTGATTGATGCGATTGTAGCTTTGGTTATGTGGTTTAGTTACAATGTTTAAGTTCAATAAAACACCGTGGTGGCGTACAGCATACTTTCGCAATCTTGCTTATTTATTTGAAGGGTTTCCCAGTTTTTTCGACTAAGAAGTCTCGTAGACGACACAGGCACAGTCACGGGAGTTGAGGTCGCGTTTTATAACGGCTTTACGGTGTCTTTTACGAATCTGGGCCCCACGTTGGGCGCCAGTAAAATTATACGAAAGTACACGGACAAAACTGATTGATGCGATTGTAGCTTTGGTTATGTGGTTTAGATACAATGTTTAAGTTCAATAAAACAGAGTTATCTGCAGTTACAGTTAGAAAAATTGCCAAAATTATGGCCATTTAGCAGTTTTTCTAACTCTGTCTATAGTAAACTACTTTAGAAACAATTTAAACGTACTAAATAAACTATAGAACATGTACTACAATCATGTCTACCAAATTTTTGATTGTTTTCGTATTTAAGGAGTAATACTTATTTTAAATAGACTGGCGCTAGTGTGCGCGTCAAAAATTCGGGTAGCCCCTTAATCTAAGTAGTTGTTCGTAGCGTCTTTTATTTAAGCTAGGCAATGCCTATTGCCTGATCGCAAAGGGCTAACAAACCTAATCAACAGTAGTGTGCATGCTTGACCTTTCCCGAACTCACTTATCGCATTCGGTGTCGATTCGATAGGGGTGCTCATTACGGAATCGAGTCGCTTAAACATTATTTTCCGTTGTACCTACGCCCTAGTTGCTAATTCTCTGGAACCAAATCTTGCAAACCACGAAATCTCTGTCGCAAATGAAAATAATCATCGCAATTGTTAAATTATTCAGCTATATAATTAATTCAGTGGGTCTTTATTGACAGTAAGATAAGACAGTTATCGAAAGAAATAATAACGCGAACATACGTCAAAAATGGCTACAAATAAGCGTATAAGCGAATTGCGGGGCTTCTATTTGCTTAACCGCTTCACGCGGAACTTTTTAGATTTGCATGCAGTATCGGTCAGTTTTAAATATATTATACATTATAATGTAGCATTATAAATCCTATTTTGACTTTAAAAGTTTAATTAATTTGGTGAAACGGGTGAATGAGTGGAAAGAGTCGCTAGAAAACGGCGGCGGCTTAAAACTAAATGTGGCGAAGACCGAGTACATGGCATGCTACTCCATAGACCCCACATCAGAGGGCTTAGTTTGAGTTTTTCCACTCACGTTCGATTGCAAGCGCGTTAGAATTTTGTATGGGGAAGTTACAGCGCCATCTACCTTAACTTTGTCTTTCCCATACAAAATGTTTCAAAATTCTAACGCGCTCGCAATCGAACGTGAGTGGAAAAACTCAAACTAGGCCCTCTGTCCGCATAGGCGGAGACATGGTCGAGCGCACAGACCAACTTAAATACTGGGGATCTGTACTTCACCCGTTTGGTGACATCGATTACAACGCCAGTCTCAAAATGCCGGTGAGTCTGTCTATAAGACCATCATTAGACCTATCCTTTTCTACGGAACTGAATCATGGCCGGTGCTTGAGCGACACAAGCGTGTCACAGAGATGGCCATGCTGCTGTTGATGTGCGGAGTCACGTGAAAAGATCGCAATAGGAACTCCCGCATACGCGGAGGCCTGCATGTTCGTGCCATAGCGAATAAGCTGCAGGAAAGTCACCTACGCTGGTACTGTCTAGTGTTGCTGAAGCCGGTAAGCGAATTGGGTAACACATGTCTAGTCATGCCGGCTCCGCCGGGCTCCGGGAGAAGGGACCCAAAAAGTGCTGGTTTGACGTCATGGAAGATGCCTTCCTATAAACTGTCCACAAAGGATGCCCAAGACCGTGCCAAGTGGGAAACGAAAAAGTAGGAAGGCGGATCTCGGAGGTCATCTCACGCAACTGGGATCAACGCTGGGATAATGGTAATAATGAAACATGTAGGTAGCATTCCAAATCCCTGTTTTGACTATAAAGTTTACGTACCTAATTTCTCATATTTTATTTAGGTTTGTTTCGCTCTTCAAATTTACCCTTAAGCTCAGTTCTACGTGTCGGGTAGGTAGGTAGACATTGTTCATTCAATTCAACGAAGCAAGAGGCTGCGCGGTTCAGAATTGCTTGGAAATGTCTATAAATACAAATACTATTATTCTGATCCTCTCATCAACAGATTGAGTTATTATTCGCTCGGCCTAAATTCGCACTACCCGATTTTTCACATGTTTACTTACCCTAGATATAATAATAAAGCAAACATAGCACACGCTTGCTTGGAAGTTAATAAACCATCACGTTAAAATTGTATCTAATCCCAACAACACGAGACGAACACGAAGACGACGAACACAGACAGGTCAAACTGATTCATTTTCTTTTGAAATCGCTTAAAAACAGATCGTCTTCCCGAACACCTCGCCATCCCTACCTCACATTGATTAGTGAAGACCGCAATAATTTTCTGTGCTCAGCTGTGAAATTGCTTTAACTTTTTTGCTAAGCTCTTCGATGAGTTTGAAAAACTTTTTTATTTATTTATGTTTTTACTTCCAAAATATTATTTTTTATATTTAAGTGGGAATGATGCATAAGTTTGATGAGGGTAAAGCCACAACTTTCATGACGTACGGGCAGATAGGTAGGGAGGTAAAATTATGTTTTGCAAATCCTGCGGCTTAGCTCAGTACGTAGGGAAATTGGTTAATTTTTAGTTTACATTTAATCCTTCGTATTTAAATCCAGTCTTACTTAAACGTTAATATCGCTGAACCTTTGACTTATCCTTTATTACGCCAAAGATTAAATAAGTATCTAACTCGGTGTTAATTAATGACATATGTTGCCTGCGGGCGTAGTGTGATGCATCATTTTTGACATTTCGCGTCGACAATTTCAATTTTATGATTTTCTAATACATCAAATATAATTTTAACTTACTTAGCTATATCTTTAATAAATTTTAAAAAATATTTATAGTTTTTTAAGCATCATTCAAAAATTCTTCTCAATCAATAAATACACAAAAACACCAATTTTATCTCAGCATTTTTCGAGCGCCACCTGGTGGATTTACACGGAACTATGTCGAGACTTCCGACACTGGGCTCAGGCAACCTTGTCTCACGATCGGGACGGTTGCCTAATTAATTAAGGATTATGTCTGAAGTAGTTGATTTACTTGTGAATACAATTTGCGTAGCAACGAGAACTCCATAGCACACAGTCAAACCGCAGATCCGTATGCCTTCGTTCAGGCTTGTGGTGACACCCTCATTATTGGGTTAAGATCATCCCTAAGCAAAAGGAGATTAACCTTCTGTTTGTAAATAACTATACAACTAATAATAATAGGGTTTAGAATGTTATTAACACTAAGATAACCATATTTTATACAAATTGATAACGCTTCGCTATTTAACGGTCTAGAATATTTTTAACATTTGGACCCTCAGCACGGTAGCTCAATTGGAAGAGCGTTTGGGCTGGTTAGCCAGAAAGTTGCATAATTGAAAAATAATGATATGCTTTACGAAGTAAGTGTACGATTATGTCTAAAGCAGATCTGAAAATGTCATCTGACGTTTGCGTGGACGCAGTCGGCAGTCAGAATGTATTAATACAGAATGTACTCCATTCGACAACCAAGAGAGAATATCCAAGTTTCAGACAAAAAAAGACACCAGATGAAAAATAAGTATAATTATCTAAACTTTTGTGCACTGTAAGTTATACAATGGGCGGACTTAATGCCCCTTGGGAATGTCAAATCAGTGGCAGAACATTTACAATAATTGAGCGTGGTACAAAAAACTAATATAACACTAATAAAAGATACATAAAGGACTAATGAACGTACATAAAATACATAAATTTCATGAATAAGAAAAATTTAAATAAAGAAGATATTGACGACATCCAAAGCTACACCGGTGAAATGGTTGTTAGTTTTGTAGTGAGCCAGGGTTAAGATAGTGGTTGCGGAGAGACTTTTCAAAGTAAACTTGTTGAATTTTCCTTAAATTTCGGTCAAAGGTAAGTAATTAATCAACGAACAGGGAATAATATTGTACTTAGTAAATGGTGCATGACTAAGTGACCATATTATCAACGTTATATAAGACTTATGCGACTGAATAATTATAAAATGACCGATTTATATAAATGGTTGCTGACAAATAAGCGACGTTTCCATTAGGCGTTTTGTATAATATTAATCTCACGCTGGTAGAACCGATTGCTGGTAGATTTATATATATATATATATATATATAAGGAGTATAGTACGTAACTTCTACTAGTATAGGTTTTGGACAAGAAATCGACGGGCCCGTAGAACAGACACGTATGGAAATATAAGATGATTTTTTTTTATTTATCAAATAAACTACGTATCACAGTAGCTATCTGGGTGTGTAATTAATTTTTAAAATACGTTGTTACTTTTTGAGATATCCAATTGAACATTGCCTTATCTGAAGTATCCCTGCGACGAACAATCACGCGTCGACATGTAAAATCCTGTTCGCCGCGGTAAGCAGCACGCCGCACTGCGGCCTAACGTCAGAAGCGAGTTTGTACTCCGCGGTGACGGTCGATTTTGGTGGTTAACATTATTTCATCATTTGGAAACAAATAAACGCTAAAAAGTGTAAAAACGGTGATAAAGTGTATGTGCTGCGATGTCTGCATTGACGAGAAAAAAAATAATTTTAAATTTAGCCCTACAATTGGGTAAAAATGATTGTTCTGATCCAGATTTATTTAAAAATAACGATTAAGAATGTAATAATCTTGGTGAGTACTTGTATATTAATTTCAAGTCACACTCGTTTTATAACTGGCTAATTTATTTTTTACATTTAAGTTAATTTATTACTAAAAATAAGGAACACATTTCAGTTACCGTCGTAAGTGATCAAAGTATTTTGTTCCGTGATACTTAAAAAAAAATATGCTTTTATCACTTTTGATATCGTAAGTTATGATTTAAGAACAACTACTTAATAGCATTTAATTTATGTTTAGTTTTTTTCTACCTAGCTATTTGTTGTACACATAAGTTGTTGTTCAGCCAAAGTTTTCCTAACATATTCAAACGTATGTGCAGATACGATATTGTTCTACGTAAATTCAACGAAAAAATACAGTCGTATGTGAATAAACGATTTTGTTCTTTGTACAAGTTTTTACATAAGACTTTATTCTAAACTAAAATACACAATCCTTTCAATTTGAACGATTTTTTTAAAATAGTAGTAGTATTGCTAATCCAAGGTAATTTCATTTAGTAGTTACGTTATTTTTTATTTGACTTTGTTACAGAAGATGCATGTGAACGTGATAGCTCCCCGTTACCGTCAGAAGCCCACAACATTATCATCGAAATGGCAGAAGTATATCATGAGGTATTTGATGAAACTAATCACACAGCAGTATCAGAACTTCAACTTGACGCTACCGAAAATAATACTAAGCAAGTTTTTACAACCTTGAACACTGATACAACGGTATCAGAAGAGCAGCAAGAAATTATGGAAAATACCACTTCTCCTACCTTTCAGCAAGCGGCTGCCTCACCAGTACCTATTACACAAGACCTGCATTCAGAAGATGTCCTTACTCCATTAAATATAGAGGTAACCTCTAGTTTTAATAATTCGCCAGTAGTATACTTAGAAGAATTTGAAGAACCGCCAGTTGCCACGCCTTCCACTTCACATATCACATTAGCTACACCATTGCCCTCTCCAGTAAATGTAACCATGTAAATGACAAACAATGGAACAAAAATTGCAGATAACAAAAAATACAGTGGACTAAAATAAAAGAAGTTTTCGTTGATAGATCTGAACCAAATAAATTGTATTTTAAGTATGATTTAAATGAAGAATCTTACGAATGCTTGGTTCTAAGAAACGATACAAGAAACTCGTCTTTGATACCTGACTTGGAGCGTGCTTATGCTTCACCATTTAAATTAACAAAATCTAAATATAATGATCTAGAAAGCATGTGCAAAACAGGTGTTATAAATGCGAACAATGCAATATTTTTTAGATCTTTACCCTACAAATCTAACAATGAAAATGATGACGGTGATTTGAGCGATGAAACTGAATAAATAGTATATACTTTTTTTATACGAGAGACTCAGATTTGTGAAATTTAATAAGACTGATAGGTACGATTGTATACAGTTATTTAATTGCATGATTTGTAGCATTTCATTAAAATGTGGATTACATTAAATCTCGTTTTAGCATCATTCTGTAGCTGCCGACAAAAATAGTACAGAATTGAT
Organism: Pyrausta purpuralis; assembly: GCA_963924145.1. Taxonomy (NCBI): domain Eukaryota; kingdom Metazoa; phylum Arthropoda; class Insecta; order Lepidoptera; family Crambidae; genus Pyrausta; species Pyrausta purpuralis. The sequence continues at coordinate 21,658,865 of OZ001656.1, forward strand.
TGATTGATACACAAAAGTTAATTGTTGATTATTTAAAAAATAAGGAGAAGTGTAATAAAGTTCAGAACTGAATTATTAGTGATTAGCAAGCATTGATAAAAAATAATACTATTAAAGAAACAAGTAAAAGATGATTATGTTGTTGTTACTCGTTTATTGTTTAGTGGTGACGTTATAATAATGATAATGTTGTACTAAAAGGAGAAGTTTAATTTGATACATAAGATTTTTAAGTTTTTGTTAAGTGTTTTTAAAGATATTATAAGGGAGGAAGAGTGTGCATTTATAAAGATTTTTTTCATTGATATATTTGACAAGAAGATGGAAAAAGTTGTTAACTGATTACGAATATTCTTGAATTGTTTAGAATGTTATTTATCTTTTATTTTAAGTTTTAAAATATTTTAAAATGTCTCACTGGCAGAATATGCTTGCTACTAAAACACCCTTGATTTAAGCAATAAATAAATGACCATATAAATGGTTTTCTTCCTTACCATCACCTAAATTTATAACATACGACTTAGTTATTTAACCAAATGTCGATGTACATTATCTCTTGTACACATACAACTTAATACGATTGTGAAGATTTCATAAAACAAAGTCGCATATGAAGTTAGGTCTTACTTTGTTCCAAAGAACAAAGTCTTATCATTCCATAATGAACCCATTTCAAATAAAATACATAATTTAAATAAAACAAAAGTTAGCAAAAACAAGTAAATTAAATTGAGAAATACCTTTTAAAATAATTTTCTTAATTTTATAGTTTAAAGATACCGTAATTGTCTTGCGCAACTTTAAAGCCTCGTACTGCAACTTTTTGTCTTCCAAAAATTTTGCAGATACGATTTTGTTCTTGGGACCCGTAGAAATATAACCTAGGATAAGTTTTTAAGGGAGGCTAAGTTCCGTGAAGCAATTAAAATAGTTTTATTTTACGAGTATGCAGCGCATTGGTTCGCGATCGTGAGTAAATTGTAATTCGCCACAATGCAGGATTTTTTACAAAAAGAAAGCAAAATGAAGTACATACTCCACCTGCTAGCTTCCCGGAAATTCAATATTCCTGTGAAAATATCTCCACCTCATTGGCACTAAAATCGGGGAGGCAAAACCGAGCTACGAGTATATTACTAAAATCAACCTGAAATCACAAGAATTGTAGTCCCTTGGACGTGCCATTGTATTAGAATTTCCTATATGAATATGTAATGAAATAGTCTAGGGCTGTAACTTTGATTTTGATACGCGATTGATTGCTTAAATATTTTATGTTTCTTCACTATTTCATGACGTAAAGTTTATTCGCAAGTCATTTACTCAACAACGTGGACTTTCTCGGACTCAACACGATGTTGATTATTTATTTCTACAAAAATCTACAATAATAAATTAAACAAGAAAAGAATTCATTTTGGTCAAAAAGCCCCCTCGGCATAATTGTTTTCTGTTTTTTTTGTTGTGTTTTATAGCACATTTATCAAGTAAGGAGGCTCGAGGACATCACGCTGCGATGAGAGGGGGGAATCTAACTCATAAAAGAGGAAAGCAGTCGCGGGTGACCGCTAGTATTCTTAGATGCTTGATATCAAAATACAAGCATAAGTTGTTTTTAGTTTTCCAAAAGTAAAATATAATATATACATATATTCAATTGAATGCGATTATAGACACCCCTAATGAATCCATTGGGCCTATCTACACAATAAACACAAGGGTAGCTGACCACTTTTCGTACCTAACAAAGGCCTTGTTTAACATCCATATTATATTTACAACACAAATTGTTATACGAAATTATATACACTGAAGTTTTCGGGTCCACTACTGGGTTATATTTTATCAACAGTTCAAAGTTTAAATGCCAAAACAAAATGTTTAAGATTGTCTTAGATGATAGTAAATTGATTTAGTGAACATAGAATTAATCTAGTAAAATTTAAGGTCTTCTCCCGCATATTTCACTACTTTTTCCCTCTCGGTAATAAAAATAAATAAAGGATACCAATCGCATACATTGCTCTGATCTGAAGTCGCTAATGCACTTGTTTTAACAACTTTCTTGAATCAACGGTTTTACCAAAACACTTAGGCCCGAGACAATGGAGAAAGTTCTGATTTCTCCATTAACCCGACTGGTTATCGAACCCGGGACCCCGGAGCGGCAACGCCTTGAAACCCATCGTGCTCAGCAACAACACCACGGAGGTCATCCAAGATTAATGTGAATATTCTTTCCGAATCCCTTTGGATAGAGATTTCAAGCTCAAATTCCACATTACCACACCGGATATTATAATATCATCAGGGTCATTAAATACTTACTTCCTCTTCTCCAGTTTTAGAAAAATATTATCATTACGTATACCCAAACAAAACCTTGAGATGTTATTAATATTAATTGCATTTTTAAGAACCCCAATCATCAAAGCTTTCAGATTTTCTTTTTTCGTTTCGAGTAATTATTATTTACGAGTATACCTCGAAATAGATACGTCAATTAGAAAATGTTACCCTATTTTTTTGTATTTTATCTTTTATTCTTGATTTAGTTATTTCATTTAAGTAAGTCATTATTATAAATAGATATTACGGCTATTTTAGTGTTGATCGTCATAAAATACAATAGTTAGGCACAGACATATTCATATCATGCATTCCAACTAGTCAGTCCTTTAAGCCATATTTCATAATGAATTGAAACGCGATGTCAGTAAATAGACGATGTATTTATATGACATACATACATTTACGAATGGCTTTTGAGGTTTGCTCCAAAACCTTCAAAAATACTCTACAGTAGACACGGAAGGCTCTCTTCTGGAGATCTCCGCTCAAACTTTTCACAGAACTCTTTTTCTCGCAATGAACTGATTGTGTTGTGATTCCAAAATGTGTGGAAATAGTAAACCATGCACTGAAAAGTAGAAAGACGATGATTCTTTAAATCACTGAATCCGCTAGTTCAAATGAAATGAATGTAATAATAGATAGGTAAAGAGAAACGTTGATTTTAAAGCAATTGGAAAATGTAATATACTTACAAGGAGTAAATTATATCGAACATTGGGCCATATTTCATTTTGAGGGGGTAATCTCATTTGAATAAAGCGCAAATCGAGTCTTGGGGCGCGCGATAACGGTATCATACTTGCGTTTAATACAGACCGACTCCTATAAAATTTTTTTGGCAAATAAATATGATATTTTTTATTCAATAAGTTTCGAATAAATCTTGGCCCTTAATGACCATGTTCTTTCAAATCAATGCAATGGTCAAATCATTTTCAAATCAATCAATTGGGTGGGACTGATTGAAAAGTGATAAATAGAAAGTAGTCACATATGATATAGAATTCTGATGAAAAAACTACAAATAAATGAATGCAATTGCTCACATATCCTTGTAGACGTCAGCCACTTGATTTTATACAGGGTTGGTTTTATGACCGAATCCTTTGAAGAAGCGAAGAGGGAGCTCATTTGCGACAATTTTGTAGACAAGTTTGTACAGGTTATAATGTAGTTGGAATGTACTAATGAACTGTATTTGGAAAAAGATTTTTCAAATTTTTGGGTAGCTACATTTATAATAAAATAAATCGCTACATATCTCTTGATACTGTTAATACCTACGATTGCAAAGGTTTAGTCTCAAAATTGTTAATCAATTTGTCGTATGATGAAACAGGAAAACTAATAGAATCGATTTCATAAACTCAACACAACACACACACACACGCGCACACACACAACACACACCCACACACACAGACACACACACACACACACACACACACACACACACACACACACACACACACACACACACACACACACACACACACACACACACACACACACACAGGTGTAGAATAAGTTTGCATGCTATAGTAATTAAATATGTATAAAACGTTACTTGTGCCCTGGGAAGAAAGCTGGCGCTTATAGCACAGGATTTTCCTAATTTAAGTGCCGGCTGCACACTGTTAATTTGGATTCTAGTACTATATCTTCTTATTAAATTGTTATAGCAAATGTTGTAAATGTTGTATAAATAAAAAAAAAATAAAGTATATACTTTTATGACGTAGAAAGAAAAAAAAACTTCTTGAGATTTTGAGATTATCTTACCTGAGTATTTTGTTATCGAATTTCCTCGTAAATTTTGCAGCTTAAAGTTAATTTTTCCATGTTGATGGATAGCTAGTAATGCGTAGAAATTTTAAAAATAATTTCCCGACTCAAGTCACTGGTATTTTTCGAGAAAAAATACATTTTTTAAATAAGTTTGGCAAAATGTTATCCATATTATATATGGAAGGTCCAACCATCAGAACTCGCAAATAACCTAAGGGCGAGTGCTACATTATTATGCGTTAATTGATTATTTGGGTTATCTATAGGTATAATACCTCATAGTACGGATTTAGTGTCAGCAGAGATAAGCAGGAACAATATCCACTAGAGTTCTGTTTCTCATTTATAATGATGTAAAAGTAAACAGAAGGCTCTATTACCAAATTAGTAAGTTATTATCATATATTTTGCCAATATGATATAGAAAATCTTAATGTCTAAATGGTTTTGTGCCTAAATTACAGTTTCCAGTTCCAAATAAACCAGCATAAACCCGATGAAAAATCTGTAGCCTAGCTGTTAATTTATGATTTTATGATTAAAGAACACTGTTACAACGGATAAAATTTGATTAAGTTACAACTTACTCTGGCTGAATTAGGCCTCAGAGCAACGAATAGGTATTATGTACCTACCCACGTTCACAAGGAACCCCTCATCTATTTATTCTACCTATGACCAAGAACAAAACGCCAAATTTAATCGTGAAATAATCCATAACCGTTTACGTTAACATCTTCGATAACTGTAGGTAGCCTCTTTCTTTGTTTCTTGTATATAAATATATGGCACTTCTGTATAAACTTTCATTGTTTATAGGCAGTCAGCAAACAAACCCCAGCGCTAACGGGGCTTCAACGGGTTCACGTGAATTATGTAGATATAAGCTCTCCCAATATTAGCTCACTCACGATTAGATACATATAACTTGCTGTCTACAAATTACCCATCACAAATCGACGTTTGCAGATTTGATTCAGTTCTATTTACTGTACTGTCTCTTAATGTAAAAAATACATAAATTTTAACCCAGATAGCAGAAAAATAATGTGTTAGAAACGTAAGTTTACATAAACAAACAGAAACATAATATAAAATTTAATAGTTTACGGACTCCCGACACGTCACATTTAAAGCCATGGTTAAATTTTCACTATTTGGTTTGTTGTTGGGCCCTATTGTTGCGAACTAGGTAGGAACTAGGTACAACAAAATATTGTGGTATTTTGGCTAAATGGAAGTAAGTGGACCCCTAATCCATACCTATTCAGTTGGTACGAAACCCTCAGTGCGCGAGACCGACTCGCACATGGCTATTTTTTTCCAATGGCTAAGGTGTCCTTTATAAAACATAGTAGGCATATCTGGGCAGATAAACAGTACTTACTTAATATTAGGAATATTACCTAAGCCTCTTTATAGTAAAAGTGAATTGGTTGCTACAAGCAAAAATTAAAAAAACTAAAAAACCACGCTTTTATAGTTAACTGAACTAAAAAGTAGAAAATATTTTTAATTACAAAGAGTTAGAGAATAATTCAATTCAGAGTAAAAAGCGTGGGGTGCATTTTACTATATTTTCATAACTTTTACTATGTTTTTTTCATAACTCTCCGCACATAGATAGTTGCATGTAGAATAATTGTAACATTTCAATTTATCAAGCACCCCACGCTTTTTACTCTGAATTGAATTATTCTCTAACTCTTTGTACTTAAAAATTATTTTCTACTTTTTAGTTCGGTTAGCTATAAAAGCGTGTTTTTTTAGTTATTTTAAACTATAATTTATTTTTCATTATTTAGTTCGATGTTTCAATTAATTATTTGCGGACATGCGACACGCGATAGCCCTATCTTTCTTACTCTCCCTTACAGAGGATCCACGAAAGAATTTATTAATAAGAGATTGAGAAACTGTTATTAAATTATTGCATTGTCATCGGTCCTTGATACGTGTGCAAAGTTTCAAATTAATCAAACTTCGGGAAATCGGTCAAATTTATGCTCAAAGATTCCATTACATACATACATACATACATAGATACAACCCAAGCTAATAAAAAAGCGTGGTAATGAACTGCTAACCTACCGCCCTACTTTAACGCCTCCACACCTGATATCAGGTGTGATCATTGTCACGTGACAGGAAGTCTGGGAATTATCTCCAGAGGGCCAATTTGTATCTGACGCAATCGTTACGTACTAAAAGTACACATCTTTATTCATTCAAGCGTTAAAACTAAATGATTTAATGAGAAACACTGTCCTTGTAAGAGGTCCTTTCCACAGAGTCGCTGACTTCGTTTCGTTTTGACGACCCGTCTGGTGTAGTGGTCGAGAAATCGCCTACTACGCAGCGGGTGCGGGTTCGATCCCCGCACAATACAAACATTTGTGTGCATGAACATGTCTGTTTGTATTGGTCTGGGTGTTTTCTATGTATATCATGTATGTTTTTACAAAAAAAAGTATTTAAGTATTATATCCGTTGTCTGGCACCCATAACACAAGAAATTGAAATTGAAATTGTTGTTTATTCATCATCATAGGTATTAAGGTTAGTTGATACATTTAGAGTGTTCCACTATGATCTACCTCAAAGGCATACGAATTCTCATTAAATATATTTTATATAAACCAAGTCAATCTAATTATACAAAAACAATGTCATCTAAACTAAATTATAAAGTACATACATTGAATTGAATTAAATATTTAGATACAATAAAAATAAAAATTAATGTCAATTAAATTCCCAAGAACAAAACAAACAGTTACACAAATACAGCATGTCAAAAGTTAATCAAAACAATCATTTAAATAGTCATCAACTTTATAGTAACTCTTTTCCTCCAAAAAATGAATTAATGTCCCTTTGAACATTTTGTCTTCAAGCTCCTGTATGTACTGTGGAAGCTTGTTGTACTCGTATATCTTTGGTGCCATACCTATTAAACTCTTTCTCATAAGGGCTGTCTTACATATGCTAATTTGCAATCTAGGTTTTCTAGGCCTAAAACGATGAGCCAATATCGGTTTTTCTATTTTTAATTTGTCCGGATTATGTTTGATAAAGAGGCATGTTTCTAAAATATATAAACAAGGGAAAGTTAATAGTTTAATTTTTTTTAAAATTGGTTTACATTTGTCCGAAGGTTTCAGTCCATAGATAGCCCGAATGCATCTCTTTTGAGCTCTGAAGAGTATTTCTCTGTACGAAGAATTGCCCCAGAAAATAACCCCATATCGTAGGGTTGACATGACAAATCCATGATACGCAGTCAGTACAGTATTACGATCAGCTATTTTTGCAAGTTTATTAAGTGCAAAAGAGAACCTATAAAGGTTTTTACATACTTCTATTGAATGTGATTCCCAAGACATATTGCTATCGATGTGAACTCCGAGAAATTTAATCGACTGTACGTGCTCGATTGCAATAGAATTAAAGCATATATTTAAATTAGAAACCGGTATTCTTTGTGTAAATTGCATTATTTTTGTTTTATCTAAATTGATATTTAAATTATTTTTTTCCATCCATGTAATAATATTTTTTATGGTTTCATATATTTCATTTCTATATTGATCTGGTTGAGTGGATTCAATAATTACTGTGCTATCATCAGCAAATAGAACCATAGGGTATTCAGTAGACATAGGCATATCATTAATGTACACTTAGAACAACAGAGGTCCCAGCACACTGCCCTGTGGGAGCACGCTGCCACACTGGCCAAGCTTTGAGTAGCTTACTTTGGGACTAGATGGCTATGTGTGGGAATGTCCAAAGGATATTTATTTATTTATTTTATTTAAATAAAGTACCTATGTTTTGCTTGTGGACAAGTGAGTTTGTACCATAAAAATATTAACATTACTACATACACCCCCAGTTAACGTGTTCACCAATTACCGTCATTTAACTTCCAGAAACTAAGTAACCCTTGTCTATAGGCTTCTTCATGGTTGTTTTAGCTTGTACGAGCATAGTCACACATTGTCATTATTATAATATGCGTGGCCCATGGTTATACACCATTTGATGGTTGACAAATGTTTTTAGTAAGTAAGATTTGAAAATAAAGAGAGAAAAACGTTCATTCAGTACAAACACCAATCAGCTTTTTTTTTCACTTAGTTTCATTTCATTTCTAAACACTTAGTTTAACTAAATATTTTGCTCTTACAAAACAATATACACATAATTAACTTGGCGGCTGTCAAAAAAATTGCGCATTTTGCGAGAGTGGTAACTAGCTTAGGGTCTCTGCCTTTGTCGTTCGTCTATTATTATACCTTTAATATAAAACAATCTTCTCACGGCTACCCTTAGTCTAAAGACCATTAATTAATTATAGATTCAGCCTCGATTAGAACTTTGGGTTAAATTAGTAGCAGTTGAGTTAACGTAGCCAATTTTCACCAAAAATCAAGAAAACACAGACGTCTGGGTAATTGAAATGGGCTCTGAAAAGCAATCGCAAATTGGTTTTCTATCCTTTCGAAAATTGATTAGAGTTGAGGAGCACATTCGTACTTTGCAGCTATATCAACGTTTACTCGTCGTGCTTACGCGTGAATGTTAAGCAGATTTTTATGAATAAGTTATGACGCAGCATATACAGGGTGTTGTTTTGGTCAGCGACGAGCGACTTAGGGGTGGCTATAAAAACGATACTGATGCCAAAAAATATATATAAAAAATATTTTTTAAATGGAAAAAACCCACAAAATCATTTTTTTTATCCGGTATAGCGATCGAGTCAAAACCATCAACACCAGGTAGCCTCTTCGTAGCTTACTAGCTACGGCGTAGTATTTCGGAGATAAACGCTAGCTACGCGCTAGGGTGCGAGTTTTCCTATTCGTTTTGTAATTTTTTGAATGTTGTGAAGAGGTTTTCTTGTATAAAACTTGCTCAGAATTTAAAGTTTTTTTTTAAATAAGCATGACTCATATTATCATCCCTGAGTTGGATGTCACTTACCTAAACAACACCCTATATTTTGACCTATCATCGTAGTCATTTCTCGAGGAACACCTATTTTAGATACCAACGACACATACCCACATCAGTCAACCACCAGAGGCCTTATTTTTGAATTGCTCGTATCAATATGGCTTGTGATTTTCATTGATTGCTTTTCCTTATGAAAAACAGTTGCAGTTCACACAGCAGTGATTAAAACAAAGAAAGCTCAATTTTACGCTAGTTAATCAATGATGTTTTGATTACAGTTTTGTCAGTGAAAAACTAAAATTTGATAAATAAGGCCTATCCACCCGTATCAAATCGAGACGTTAGTATCATTTGTATGAAACTCCATACTTCAATGCATATTTATCAACTTCGTACCGTCACCTCAGTTTGACATCAACTTGGCACCCACTCTCGATTAGCACCGCATGCGTTGTAACGCGCTTACGGCGAGTCGCCTGATAGTGGTCATCTTTCCACCCACTCTGTCAAACAGGCTGTCATTCACAAGAAGAACTGCCATAAGTTTGCTATCCGGTGCCGCTCCTCTTGCCGAGACGTTGCTGATGCTTTACGTCACGTTATTCCATATGTCTAAAGCCTGGTTTGTGCTGTGCACATGGGTGGGTAGACATGCTTCAACCTTAAGTCTATAATTGTCACTTATTATAATGTAGGTTTGGGGGGGTTAAGAAGCTACAAACTACCAATCATAAGTTCTGTCATTAAAATAACTGAACTCCTAAGCGTTAAGGAGTTCCACCATCAGCTCAGCCCCACAAGATGTTGACAAACAGCACGTCAACATTAACATTCTAGTAAAAAAATACTATACGTGCCTTTAAAATTTGAGGGTTTCTCTCGATTTTACTAGATCCCATCATCAGATCCCAAAATAGCAACAATGAGACCAATTAGAAGGATAGGTCGACAAACGACTGAGATATGACGTAACATAGATACAAACACAAAACACACAATCGAATTGATAACCTCCTCCTTTTTTGAAGTCTGTTAAAAATACTTTTATTACTAAAGATTGTTTAAGAACAAAATCATTGTCTAAAAATACTTAATGTCCGAAGCAGGGACAGGATGTTCCAAACGTCATCGCTTTGTCAGTCTTTTAAGCGCGAAAAGTGCAGGAAATCTGGGATCTTCCTGTGGACGTGACTCCTTAAAATGCGAAAAATACGGATGTCGCATACTTTACAAAATGTTGAACGTTTGACCTCGTTTAAGTCCTGCTGTAAATCGGCATCGAAATATTTAGGGTTCAATCTCGACACCGCGCGACATTTGTAAGAGATGTGTATCGGCGAGTGCTAGATTGATTAGATTACTTCTTGTCGGTCGACGGTGTCACACAATCAGGCCATTTTATTATGTTGGTTTTATATATTGTATTTGGTTCTTTAAATTAATTGTAGATTTCGAAGTTTCAACATTTATATTTCTCGATAAAGTCAGGGTAATTTTGGTTTTGTAAAATCAAATTTTTGTTTGTGACTTTATTTTATTTTAAAACTTCAGGTAAAGCTGCCACATAAATGGATTGTAATCAAGAACTACTAAGGCGGCCAGAAAAGGTCGCTCATCGCCACGTGTGTGCCTGTTTTTACTATATGTTCAATAATCTTTTGGTGATGCTTCCACAGAGAATAATACGATCGTCCGTTCCCTTTTGCTTGTCAAATATTGTAAACAAAGGTATAATCATCGTTCCACACTAAGATCTTTCTCAATCAAATAGTAAATGAATTAAATTCACTGATATTATTTTAAAAGTTATAAGAAGATTGTTGACATTATTCGACTAGCAAAGGAAAACGGACTTGTTGTGCCAGTGAGTGATACTCAGCAGATCAAGAAAATTCGAAGGCATAACGAAAAACGTGAATGCGCTCCACACCCATATATCGTTTAATTCTTATTAAAATAAATAAATATCCTTTGGACATTCCCACACATCGCCATCTAGTCCTAAAGTAAGTTACTCAAAGCTTGTGTTATGGGTGCGAGACAACGGATATAATACTTAAATACTTTTTGTTTGTAAATACATACATGATATACATAGGAAACACCCAGACAAACAAACAGATACGTTCATGCACACAAATGTTTGTATTGTGCGGTATCGAACCCGCTACCCGCTGCATAGTACGCGATTGCTCGACCACTAGACCAGACGGGTCGTCGTCGGTGTATTGTTTGAACTAAATGCATAAATAGTGTTTTGTATGTTTTCAAGCCTTCCGCACCCATACAATGTGTCAATTCAAACTACGTTAAAAAATATTTTTGTTACCTACAGCTTACAACTGCAAAAATGTGCTTCAATTAATATAATTTGCCAATTAATTTGAAATATTTTTCCTTCCCTGTGTGCTTGTAATATTCTGACTTTTCGTCTTTCTCTTCTATTATAACGAATAAAGCGGTAAAGAGGCGGTAATAATTCGACTGCTGACCATTTCTCAGCCGGTGCCGAAGAAAAATGAGCCACTTTTGTACAGGATATTACTTTGATGGCCGACTAAAGGCGTCTTGCGTACAATTACAGCCCCAGAAAAGCAGTCAGAACATCAATAAGTTAGAGCAGGGGCGTAGCTAGCGCCATATCTGTCGTATAAATTATACGGGGCCCCCAGGGGTACGGGGCCCCCCGAAGTAGTAGACAATAATTAATAGAAAATGAGCAGATAAAAATTAACTTAAGAATTTCGATGGGACACTAGTGGCATACCAACAATCATAAGCGCCGTCAACATTAACATCAGCATCAACGTTAGTGATTTTCCTGTTTGTTCAAATTTTAATGCAATTTTGGTTTTGAAGGTCAAACCATATTGGAAAAATAGATCTTCAAACTGGGCGCTTAACTAAATAAGATAAGGAACCTATCATGTACGTCGTAACGAGCCGCGCCGCGGCCCGCGAATGTAAATCTAGCGTAATAAATCTGGATAAATATGTATAAATAAATTGCATTTGTTTTTCCTTTTGTGAGTAATCTTTACCCATGATAAGAGCCCCCAAGCAAGTTTTTATACAGGGCCCCACCAAAGCACGCTACGCCCCTGAGTTAGAGATATTAAATGAACAAGGATGGTTGAAAAGGACATGTCAGTTACACAGTTGTGATATAGCTATATTTTAACAAGACAAGGAATTGAATCTACCATTCACGAACTCACACGCCGCGCTGTACTTATATGATTCACCAATGACCAATCATATATGATTGCCTTTCAAAACCTTTCTTCTGGTTTGTGTGTGAGACAGGATCGTATAACGTATTGAATCTTACGTTGAATGTTATTTATCATAGTTTATACAAACTGTCAAACAAATATCTGCAATCTCTGTGTTTTTGTAATACAGATGTGAAATTAGGTAAGTATCTTATCTTTTTACCCTGTGGTAGAGCGCCGGATATCTTCTCCTTGATGTAATGCGTTTGCTAACCTCTTTTCCCGATTTTGTGACCCTTATAACTACTAGGTGGTTATAAAACCGTTCATTAAGCGCAGTTTCTAATGGAGCTGTGCACTAAGGTTATCAGACCTCGTAGCTACTCGTAGCTCGAAGACTCGCGTGTAATCGCACTTTTCTACTGCTACTTAATTTGATCTATTTCCTCCTGAACCTTGTTTAAAATAATGAAGGACAATATTTATTTTATATTTTTCATGGTAACACCAGTAAATATTTAAAAAGTCAGAAATAACTACTTGTAGATTTCATAGTTGGCAGAAAATACTTGTTAAGACAAATAAAACACAAAAAATATTTCTCCTAACTAATTGGGTTGTATTGAAGAATAATTTAACACCTTCACGGATACTACCATCTTTCTCATAAGAACTTACGGATTTTCATTTATTTAAATGGAATTATTGACGTCATTCTATTGCCATTCGTCCTTCATAATCTAATGAACCCTACAAATTCAGGCTGCGTACTCTCGAACTGAGTTTTACTGCACATGCACCAAGTTTCAGAGTTTGGCTACAGAGGAGTCACGTGTGAAGCAATTTGAGAGTTCGCCGTATAAAGAGTTCTAGCACCTAACGGATTCAGCCTGGACAGCTGGCCGGGGGCCTACTGTGTGAGAGTTAGTCCGTGGTCCTACCTAGCCGTTTTAAACCAACCTTTCTTAATACTTTTATAGTATACAGGTAGGCACGGCGTTGCGACTGAATGGAGCAAAAACTATGACCTGTCTTGCTTATTCCTTCACAACGAGGAGAAAAGACGAGTTTGCGCGTCATGCTTAAGGCAAACGAAATAATTGCTCTGTTTACCAAGCTCTGTGTGAATGCAGAGCAACTTAAAGACGTGCGACGTTACATACGACACTATATTGGTTAATTTAATTATTTTTTCGCAGTTTAATGCTTTAATTGCCTTAAAACATTCAAATAAATAACCCAGGAACCCGCGTATTTTACGCATTATTTAATAAAACCTAGTTCGAAATTATTTGCGTTATTATTATTTTAGAAAAACATGCTAACTCGGCACACAGTGTGCTGGTGACCAAGTCCGAGTGCTATATATGTCGCCGTAAACACTCGGGCCCGAGTGGGCGACACCGCTGGAAAGGTAACCGATAACGACAGTCCAGTAACTAATGATACTGCAGTCTTGAATACAATTAGAGTAGGGTACTAAAATATAGTCAAAGAAGAATTCTCGCTTGTGTTTTTTTGTTCAGTACTTTCAGTGTGATGTAGCGCTCTCTTGCTTCACTTCAATTATTGGTATAGCGCACTTATGTCTCGAAGCTGGGTTGCTCACACTATAATATGTTAGCAGTTCAATCCAACCCGACACCCAGCTTTACACTTGCAGTTTGGAGGTAGAATACTAAAACACACAAGATTGATTGGTAACATATTCAGGCGAGCTAGCTAAAGCACACTACGTAAATTCCTGTTTTTTATTTATTAAGCATATTTAGAAGCCTTACCTAGCCTTAGTATACCCATATTTGGATAGCCCTGGATGGAAGGCTGGATGTGTGTTAGCCGAATTTTTGTAGTTTTCGAGATATTTTTTTTTTCGAAAACTCCAAGAACTTTCAAACAAATAATTCCTCCACTATTTATGGTGCTATGTCGGTTTTTTAAAAAAATGCAATATGATTCTTATAAATCAAATTTCCTGAGATAAAATAATTAGCTAACTAAAACTAACCAAATTTGGCTATCATAAATATGGTATATTTAGACAGCCCTGGATGTAAAGCATCCAAAAAAAATTTTGGACGTCACTGGTAAAGCTAAACACGAACGTAACTTATAAAATGAATACTAAGTGAGTCCTGTCTGGGTCTTTGGAATAATAGTGAAGGTAAACAATGTTTTAAAAGCTTTGGAGTAAGCATTATCTAGCGTTTGACAGAGCTAACAATAATCTCCCCGAACCGAATACTCTTGACCGTACGTTAGCCGCGCTACTTGATCAATTCCGGTAGCAATATCTATGTTTAAAATCAATGACGTTCGAAAACCCATTAAAAGCCATCGAAAATCACCACGCAGGTGATTCCAAAATAGGGCCCAGTGCGTTAACCTGTGGCGTTAACAATGCGATTGCAATACATGTGTAGCTAACTACCCAATCGCATTGTTATCGTTTGAAAGTAACGATGAAACGATTATCGTTTATACCTTGCAGAGTCAATACAATAGTTTTACTTCAAGCTGAAACACCTGAACGGCTCGAGCCTGCCATAATTCAAGTTAACAGGCTATACGTGTTTGCCTGTCTCGCGACCAGCGGGCGTAGTCTGATGCATCATTTTTGACATTTCGCGTCGACAATTTCAATTTTATGATTTTCTAATTCATCAAATATCATTCTAACTTACGTAGCTATATCTTTAAAAAATCTTAAAAATTATTTGCAGTTTTTTAAGCATCATTCAAAAATTCTTCTCAATCAATAAATACACGAAAACACCAATTTTGTCTCAGCATTTTTCGAGCGCCACCTGGTGGTTTTACACGGAACTATGTCGAGACTTCCGACACAGATGCCGTTTGCGCCTGTTCGAGACACTTAGAAGTATTTTGCTCTTTCTTAGCCACAAAAAGAATTATGATACAAACATTATAGTGTGTCCCTGATAGGGTATTAAAATAAAATACCTACATACACAAAATATCATGTTATGATGAATTTGTGTTAGCTATTTTAATTCTACTAAAATTGTCCCAAAATTTCAAAGAATTTTTTAACTCGTCGCATTCCAAAACAAAATAACAAAATGACAAACAAAAGGACAAATGCTTAAACATGCAGATAGTGTAAGATTTTTAGGTACAGAAATAGATAATAATTTAGACTGGAACCCAAATGTAGATATTGTATGTTCTAAGATTAACAGATTCTCATTTGCGTTATATAAATTAACCAAAGTAGCAAATAAGGCAACAGCCCTCACTGCCTACTTTGCGTTTGTTGAATCAGTACTTCGATATGGACTTGTTATCTGGGGAAATAGTACCAATTCGCACAAAGCATTTGTAGCCCAAAAAAAATGCGTTAGAGCAATCTGCGGCGTAGCACCGGATCAATCCTGTAGACCGTTATTTAAGTTACTGAACATCCTGCCATTACGCTGCCTATATATATTCGAGGTGGCAAAATTTGTGAAAAAAAAAACCAAACCAGTTTAATCAGGCTACGGATTTATATACACGGAACACGAGGAACGACAACAGGCTAGTGTTTGACTTTATACCAAAAAGTGCTCGAATGCATAAAAACAGTTTTTGTCTGTGTGTAATAATTTATAATAAGATACCTCAGTTTATACAGGATCAGTTGTTTAATCAATTTAAGAAATTATTACATGAATGGTTAATAATGCGTGGATTCTATTCGGTTCAAGAATTTTTAAATCACAAAGATTAAAATTCGATGACATTTTAATCAATTTCTCATATTGTATAATTATAACTAATCTTAATAATAATAATAAAAAATATATTTTTTTCAATATGTTGTTGATTGTAGACGATAAGAAAGAGGTTCAGTATTTGCATGCTATTGGCAATGGCTGGATAGGCGCTCATTTACTTAACTGGCATCTTCTGTACACCCTATACAAACGTAAATAAACAATAAACAATATTTCCTATCGGGATTATATTTTATCCAGGAACACAAGGTAGGTACCACTGACTTCTACAACTTACAAAGATGCCATGCCAGGAATGAAATAAATATGTTTCAGAAAGCCTTTTCTATCCTAATATACGTAGGCAATTTACAAAGACGTGGTAATTGACCATGCTTTTTAATGGAAAGTTGATGATATACCCAATGCGGCGGTGGTAAAATACGAATGGTCATAATTTATACAAAATCTTACATAGTAAGTTTACAAATTCGTGATTGGTGCTGCCTTTTCAGCAAAGAGTATGCCTGTGTTAGGAATTACCGCTCCCCCATAACATTATTCGTGCAGTAACAAGTTACTTTATTTATCGGATTCCGTATTATGAAACCATTTCATTCTTCTATATGTTCAAATAGAAAGGGTTCAATTTAAGCCCAAAAATATATTGCAATGTATGTTTCTTCAGTTCAAAAGGATCGTTTTATGGTAAGAGTACATCTCGTTTTAACTTCCTGACGCAAATCGTAACTAGGTAATACGTACCTAGGTAATTATCTAATTTATAAGTATAGGGAAATCCGTATAGGTACTGTTAAGTTTTATTGTAAAAGTGTTTCACTTTATCTACATTTTTGGTGACTTTTAAGATATCGTAGAGCAAATATCTAGATTCTTCTTCTGTTATTGTTTATAATCAAAAGTTTGTTAAGTATTTTGTCTGCGTTTCCACCAAGTAAACAGTTCCAGATACAATTAAATGTATATTTATTTACAGGTTTTCTTTTTATAATGCGATTGAATGAAAGATATTCAGTTAAATGTGTGCTCACTCAGTCCTCACAAGCGGTCAGCCATATCTTCATTATGAAATAAGTTGGTCGATTCATTCAGTGTTCTTTTTTTTTTGTTACAAGTATTTTTATTTGAGACTTGATATTTTTTACCCGTCTACGAAAAGTCAAAAAGAAGGGTTATGTTTTTTTAATGCTAATTAAAAATAAACCGCCCTTACCTCGACAACCAAAACAATAAACAAGGCCACGTCAGAGTTTGCATGGCTGCATATCACTCCAATCGGTGCTGTTTCAGGAGTTCTTTCAGAAAGCACTTAGCTCGACTCAGGCCGACTGCTAATTGCCGCCCGTGAGTGATCAGTTTTGTGGCCCGACGTGCACGCGATCGCATGATTACCGACCCCAATATTACTTACTTTACTAAAACACCTAATGGAGCCACTAATAGATTTGGTACAAAGCGCTACCGATTGTAATCTATACTCACTCGAGTCGCACACGCTTGAATGGCTTGCTGAAATGCTGTTTTAAAAGACAGTCTGATAATGATGATGATGATCCTTCCGACCGATTTCGGTCATGGCGACCACTTCGACTCCTAGTCGGTACGGCGCTCGTGCGCCCGAAAATGGCTGATGTAGCCAATCTTCGCAGTAAACTTACGTGCGCACTTAGGGCACGTGAGTACACCTTGTTCATAATGGTATTGAATGGCAGCAGGTTGGCGGGACTTCAGCTCGTCGCGCTTAATGTCGAGGTCAACTTTACGTTGCTCCTCGAAATCGCTGACTCGCTTCTGTACCAGCCTGCGCCATTCGGGACGTTGTGCTGCCAAACCCTCCCACTCTGAGGGCTCGATATTGCATCTCTTCATATGCCGTTTCTGAACATCCTTAAATCTGAGGAGTTGACCGCCATGCTTCCGCTTGCCGTCCTCCAGTTCAGAATAAAAGATGCGCTTCGCTACTCTCTCCTCCGCCACACGCGATACGTGACCGCACCACCGAAGCTGGCGACGCATTAAATAAGCCTCAATCCCACCAACTTTGGCTCGTCGCAAAGCTTCGGTATTTCGAACTCGATCAGACCATTTGATGTTCAATATCTTACGTAGGCATTTAAGGTGGAAACGGTCTAAAGTACGAATGTGGTGACGGTACACGCACCACGGTAGCCAACTTAAGGTCGTGCGAGCAGAAGACCTTGGAACACAGCCTCCCAAATGTTGCAGCTGCAGCACCGATCCTGCTGTTGATCTCAGCCTCAAGGTCGCAATTGGATGTTAAAGTGCTCCCCAGGTAGTGAAACTTGTCAACCTGCTTTAGCACGTCTTCACCAAGCTGTACGGCCAGTGTCTCGTGACCATGTGAGTCTAAAGACATCACACATTAGGGTAGGAACGCGCGCCCACGCGACCGGCACGAGACCGGCGAGATGAGGGCGCTGCAAGCGCTATTACTTTCATAAATATTAAATCTGTAAATGGTTATTATTCATTTATTCTATTCAAATGATTAAGTTATACAATATATAAAATTATTACAATATATACAAAAGCAATAAAATAATGAAATATAATTGTAAATTTATTAATTTATGAATGTTTTAATTCGAATGTATGTAGTATGATAGTAATGTAATCTTCTTTTTTTTATTTGTTGTTGTTGTTTTTTTTTTATATTATTATTATTGTTTTTTTTCTCCAAGTGTGTGTTTACACCCAGTGCCTAGCAGGGGTTCCCGCTGAAAATCAGTGTCGTGGCATGCTTACCATCTGCTGTCACGATATACACTGAGCGGGGACCTTTTTGGCACACCTGGGCGCTTTGTTTTTGTTTTTTTTTTTAATTTAATTTTAGTTGTTTTGATTTGTTTTAATTTATTTAATGTAATGTATCTTGTGTGTCAAATAAATGAAATTCTATTCTTCTATTCTATTCTATTCACCTCCGTCTTTTTGACACTGATTTTCAAGCCGAACTTGCAGCAGGCTTGGTGAAACACTGATATTAGTTGTTGCAAGCCGTTTGGGGATTCCGCTAAGAAACATAAGTCATCAGAATACATGATATCTGTTATCAGTGCATGCAATACCTTAGTGCGCGCCTTAAGTCTGGCCAAATTGAAGAGACCGCCATCTGTGCGGAAGCGGATGCGGACACCCTCGGAAACTGTCTGTAAGACTTCTCGGACCACCAACGCAAAGTATAAGGCGAACAGTGTAGGTGCTAAGACGCATCCTTGTTTCACCCCACAGGTAACGGGAAAGAAACCTGACTGTTCGCCGTCTACGGCGACGCAGCACTGCATGTCGTCGTGTAGGAGTCTTAGAAGCCTCACAAACTTCTCCGTCCATCCCAGCTTACTTAGCATTAACCATAAGGCTTCACGAGGAACACTATCAAATGCCTTTTCCAGGTCGATAAAGCAGAGATATAAATGACGACCTTGTTCTCTGCTTTTTTCTTGCAATTGACGCACTGAGAAAATAGCTTCACAGGTTCCTCGGTCAGGTCGGAAGCCGAATTGGGACTCAGGCAAGATACTTTCAGACAAACCCTTTAAGCGGTTTAGCAGTATCCTAGCAAAAGCCTTCCCAGGTGCTGACAAGAGCGAAATACCACGGTAAGAGCCACAGTCAGAACGGTCACCCTTGTTCTTGTAAAGAGCTTGGATGCGAGATACTTTGAAATCATCCGGGACTCGCTCTTCCTCCCACATGCGAACAAAGAGGTTCCACATATGAACATGCAACTCGTTACCGCCGTATTTTATCAGCTCTCCGGGTATAAGGTCAATGCCAACTGCCCGCTGGTTTTTCTGCTGTCTGATGGCCGTGACAACCTCATCACGTGACAGGGGCTCATCCAGCTCATTAGCTAGAGGGAGTTGGGGCAATAAACTGACGTGTTGTAGATCAGCTGAACGATCTACGTTGAGCAAAGAGTTAAAATGTTCTGCCCAACGTGTCAGTACGTCTTCTTTGCATGTCAGCAACCTTCCGCTATCTGCTGATCGCAGAGGCACCTTCGCTCGACTACACGTACCTGTCAGATTACGCAGCTCACAGTAGAACTCCCCGAGCTGGTTAGTGTCAGCGAGCCACTGCATACGACAAGCCTTATCGCGCCACCACTTATCTTTAATTTGCCGAGACAACCTGCGCATTTCAAGGTCACTCGCTTTGACTACGTCATCACGTCCACCTCGTCGTCTGTGTTGCCGCAAGAGGTCTCGATGTTTATCGAATGCTGCCCTGAGTATGCCGTCATTCTCGTCAAACCAATCTTCGTTACGTCGACTCTTTACGCCCAAAGTAATCAAGGCGGTTTCCAAAATGCGAGTAGACGAAGCCTTCCAGGCCTCAACGACATCTTCCCCGTCGTTAGGTGGCGGCAGATTGTCAGACAAGACTTCAGCATACTTCTTTCTAACCTCGCGATCTTTCAGCCTTTCCACGTTAAGAGACGCAGGCTTTTTTATTGTGGATCTACGTGGTCGTCGGAGGCGGAGTCGCAGCTTCGTAACAATAAGCCGGTGGTCAGTCCAACAGTGTGCTCCACGCATTACTCGCGTGATTTGCACCTGACTGAAGTCTCTTTGCCGTACGATAGCGTAGTCAATCAGATGCCAGTGTTTGGACCTTGGGTGCATCCACGTAGTTTTGTGCTTAGCGGCAAGCCTGAACATCGTGTTTGATATTGCCAGCTCATATTGAGCACAAAGACTGAGTAGCAACTGACCGTTACTGTTTATGTTGCCGACTCCGTGTCTACCCAAAACTCCAGGCCATGCCTCATAGTCCCGTCCAACTCTGGCATTGAAATCGCCCAGTAGTAGCACTTGCTCTTTGGCATTAATGCTATCTAGGCATCGAGATATTTCCTCGTAGAAATGATCCTTAATGTCATCAGACTTATCTAGCGTTGGAGCATAGACACTGATGATATTAAGGTAGTTGTCTTTATCTAGATGAAGGCGCAGTGTGGTAACGCGGTCCGAGATATGCACCGGGTACTCCTCAAGTCGCTTTAACAAGTTGTTCTTGACGGCAAATCCTACACCTGAACGCCGAGGTTTGGAGGCTGCGGTACCTTTCCAGAAGAAAGTGTAGCCGCCACCATCTTCCACAAGCTGTCCTTCGTCGGCAAGGTGTGTTTCGCTGAGCGCAGCTACATCCACGTCATACCGTTGGAGTTCTCGAGCTACTATAGCGGTCTTGCGTTCAGGACAGGCGTTGCCGTCTCGATCAATAAGCGTTCTCACGTTCCACGCACCAAAAGTCATGATAGATGTTTTCATGGGATTCTTTTTCATGCTACGTCGACCACGAAATAAAGTGATGCGATGGCAGCCGTGGCTACTGCCACCTTCCCGGTAGGGACGAGCATTTTCTTGGGGCACCTTTTCTAGCCCCCTCCCCGGCTGAGCGGGGAAAGCAGTGCCTCCCTGAAAAGGGCTGCTTTGTCATCCCGGGTGCTGCCGAATTCGTACTGTCGTCCCAAGTTTGCAGTACAAAAGCGACCACGGCATGTACTCACACCCTCGGAACCGCCCATGTGCAGGAATTAGACAAAGCCCAGTGTGCATCGCACCAGACCTCTCTACCTATTCCCATCGCCACAGGTCTTTGCGTAGATCGGAGTCCATTATTCGGAAGCGGTCAAATGCGCAGGATATATTTAAGTGCATAAGTGTACGCGCAAACACAGATGCACTCTCTCGTCCTCACTCTTCTTGATCCAGTGGAACGGAGAACCGCTACGACTGGAGAAGAGATGGATGCAGTGTCTGGCCGACGATTGCTTTGACCTCTATTGCCGCCCTCAGCCTTCTACAATGCCTTGCTGTCTCGCCGCATCCGCCAAGGCTCGGTGCTAATCAGCGTGAGTTGCCTTCTGCGCTGAGACAGACTTCGTGCTACTAGTGCGGGAGGCATCCGCATCAGACCTTTCTGCCGCAGCAAGAAAGGCCCCCCTCCACCAGGTTTAGCCCGCGAGCCGACGCGGTTTACCGGGATGTGGCCGCTGCGAACACTGCAGCTACTTGGAGCCACTGGCGAGAGTTGCAGGCCGGCCTGTACCTGGCGGTGTACCACCCATTAGGGTCGGCTAGTACACCTAAGCGGAAACAGACGCCCCACAACACCCCAGTAAAAGACAGTCTAGTAAGGCACTGAAGTACATGACGATCGCGCTTCGCAAAGTCACTCTGTGAATAATGTATATCAATTATCTATACTTATATTATAAAGCTGAAGAGTTTTATATTCATAAAGATGAAATAAGAAACCAAAAATTTGCGCACGGGCGGGACTTGAACCAGCAACCTCTTGAATCATAAACAGACGGCTAGATGGCGCTAAGCGTCACGCAATTGACGTTATCATAAGAGACCACAAATTTCGCAGGGTCGGAATGACAGCACGGTAGCTCAATTAGTAAGAGCGTTTGGCCCGGTTAGCCAAGAGGTTGGTGGTTCAAGTCCCGCCCGTGCGCAAATTTTTGGTTTCTTATTTCATCTTTATGAATATAAAATATAACACTGTGAGTGTTAAAAACATTCTAAAGCATTAGATAGCGAAGCGTCATCAATTTCCAAGTTGAATTTATTCTGTAAAGAATAACTGCTTGGGCCATCTGTTTCATAAACAGACGGCTAGATGGCGCTAAGCGTCACGCAATTGACGTTATCATAAGAGACCACAAATTTCGCAGGGTCGGAATGACAGCACGGTAGCTCAATTGGTAAGAGCGTTTGGCCCGGTTAGCCAAGAGGTTGCTGGTTCAAGTTTCGCCCGTGCGCAAATTTTTGGTTTCTTATTTCATCTTTATGAATATAAAATATAACACTGTGAGTGTTAAAAACATTCTAAAGCTGAAGAGTTTGTTTGTTTGTTTGTTTGTTTGAACGCTCTAATCTCAGAAACTACTGGATCGATCTGAAAAAAAATTTGTATGGGATTTAATATAGACATTACCTACTGCTATCGCGGACTTTATTACTTGTACTTTGAAATCGGAATAATCCCGTCTTACATGATTTTTATGTATATTAAACGGTTAACGCTGCTCTATAATAATATTATCACCCCGTTTTTGCAAAAAATTTCATTGTTGCTCGGCTCTTATAAGTCGTATCGTAATCTTTTATGGCCTTAAGCCTTCCTCGATTAATAGGATTGTTTTATCACAACAACCTTTGATATGTTCAAAAATTTGTTAAAAATAATGTATTATTTTCATAAAAAGTCATAAACGTTATTTATTTATGCAAATACATACATTCCATACATTATTATCTTTTGAATAATCATCTACTTTTTAATACCCTTTCGTCATTAGGGTTTCTTTAATGACATCATATGAGGTGAATAAATTCCACCTATTTGACATGAATAATTATTTTAAAAACAAAGTATATTTGACGCGAGATAATTATTATGTTAATAATTATTTCAAACGACAGATAGCAATGTCGCTATCATATTATTTTGACTATTCAGCCAAGAACTTGGCTACCAAATCTGCTTTTATTGAGCAGATTATTGACATGAATATTCAACCATTGGAATCAGTTCCAATAACAAACAATTATTTAAATTAGTAGATCAGACAATAGAAAATAACTCTTGCTTATCAGAAATTGTAGAATCAAATCAATTAAATATTGTACATCAAAATATTCAAGACTTTTCTGGAAAATATTTGGAAATGGAATGGTTTTTAAATAAAATGAATATTCATGTTCTCTGCATAACTGAGCACTGGCTCAAGCAGCATGAACTGATGTTATCGATAGATAATTATAATCTTATTAGTTCGTTTACTAGGGAGACTGCCATTCGCGGCGGGACACTTATATTAATTAATAATAAACAATAATGTAAAGAGCGAAAAGACATAGTGTCTCTCACTATTGAGCGAACAATTGAGATATCGTGTGCGGAGCTGGACGACTACATTATTGTCTGTGTTTATAGACCCCCAAGTGGAAACTTTAAATTATTTGAATCTGTAATGGAAAAAGTTTTATACAAAATATGTAAAACTACAAAGAAAGTAGTTGTATGTGGAGATTTCAATGTGGACATTATAGATATTACGGAGGAACATCGCGTTCGGTTTTTGAGCATTTTCAAATAATTTGACCTCACTCCGGTTTTTGCTGAGCCCACTAGAGTAACTCCTACAACAGTTACTTGCTTAGATAATATTCTCTGCAACTGTAAAATAATCAAACAATCTATTATTAATTTTGTTAAATCGGATCATTGCGGTCAGATAGTTACACTACAGAACCGTTTTATTCCACTCTGTCTAGAAATCAAATGCAGGCCGGTCACTGCATCTCGTAAGGACAAATTTAAAAACCTTGTAAGTGATAAAATACCGTTTATACCTTTTGATAAAAAATGCTAGTGACTTGTATGAACAATTATTTCAGGTAGTTAAAAAACAATTTGATATTACTTTCCCTCAAAAGAAAAAAGTTATCAATAACTGTAAACCAAAATTCAGTGACTGGGCTACACGAGGAGTTTATACAAGTAGGAAAAAAATGTTTGAATTGTATAACAAAAAAGCATATAGAAAGGATCTATCGTTTCATGAGTACGTTAAGAGGTACTCAAAAATTTTCAAAAGAGTTTGCTATGTAGCTAAGTCGAATTACATACGCGATAAAATTAAAAAATCTAGTAATAAAATCAAAGAAACATGGAATATTATAAATAAAGAAACATGAAAAACGAAATCTCATGATAACAAATTTAGTCTTGAAATAAACAACAAACTTATTAAATCTGATGACGAGGTACCAAACGCTTTTGAGGATTACTTCTGTAACATTCCTATAGAGACGACTAAACAGTTGAGTTCTTTCTCAAGTCACGCAAAATCATTACTAGTGTCGAGTGTTCATAGGTGCGAATCCTCATTTAAATTCAGAAATATTGGTCCTTTAGACATCATAGAAATATTTAATGAATTAAAACAAAAGAAAACAGAGGATAAATCGGGTATATCAATAGACACAATAAAACCCGAGGTATAATACCTCTAATAGCTCCTTACTTATCTTATATCTTTAATGAATGTATTGACCAAAATCAGTTTCCAAATTTATTGAAACACATCCCTTTAATTAAATCAGGAGACAAAAGTGACCCCAGCAATTTTAGGCCTATTTCAATATTACCCACAATAAGTAAAATTTTTGAAAAACTCATTTATAATCAATTACTTTCCCATTTTAAACTTAGTAATTTACTACACGAAAAACAGTTTGGGTTCTCTAAAGGTAGAAATACAACTGATGCCGGAGTAACACTCATCAGTCACATTCTTGATGCTTATGAAGACAAACATGATGCTGTAGGTGTATTCTGTGATTTGTCAAAGGCGTTTGATTGTGTAAACCATCAGACACTGCTCATTAAGTTAGAACACTACGGTGTCTCGGAAAACTCATCTAAGTTGTTAATTTCGTACTTATCAGATAGAATACAATCAGTTAACATAAATGGTACCTACTCTTCCGGAGCCCCTCTTCAAATGGGGGTCCCCCAGGGCTAAATATAGCCTTTACTTTTCCTGATATATGTAAACGACCTGCCATTTTATTCCACAAATCTTTGTGAGATAGTTCTGTTTGCTGATGACACTTCTTTGATTTTTAAAATGAAAAGACATGAAGAAAATTTTGACGAAGTAAACAATACTCTCTCCAAAGTATTGAATTGGTTCACCACCAATAACTTGTTGCTGAATGCTAGTAAAACTAAATGTGTAAAATTCACTTTGCCTAATGTAAAGCAACTTACACCAAATATTGTACTAAATGGTAATAATCTAGTCTTAATAGACTCAACTGTGTTTCTGGGCATTACACTTGACTCAAAATTACAGTGGGGACCTCATATTGAAGCCCTAGCTAGAAGGCTAAGCTCGGCTGCCTTTGCAGTTAGAAAAATAAGGTATCTAACTGATGTTGAAACGGCGAGGCTTGTGTATTTTAGTTACTTCCACAGTATTATGTCTTACGGTCTTCTCTTGTGGGGTTCTGCTGCAGACATTGATACCATATTTATTTTGCAGAAAAGAGCCATTCGTGCTATTTATAAATTAGTCCTCGTGACTCCCTAAGAGAGGTCTTTAAGAAAATCAACATATTAGCTATGGCTTCTTAATACATTTTTGATAATATAATGTACGTCCGTTAAAATTTAGATAATTTCATGAAGAAGAGCGACATTCACTCATATAACACAAGAAATGAACACAAGCTTGTCGTTCCTAACTTCAGATTAGTTAAAACTAGTAATTCGTTCATGGGAAATTGTGTAAAATTCTTTAATAATATACCACACAATCTTGTCGAATTGCCGGTAGATAAATTTAAGAAACACGTTAAAAACACGCTTATGTCTAAAGGCTATTAGGCTTATAAGGTTCAAGACTACCTGAACGACACGAATGTGTGGTCCAGCCTGCACCGACTGATGTACTTACCTTTGATGATTTTGATTTAACGGCAGCTAGTGGTGACTGAGTTTGTTCCGGCGTTTCTTCTCAGCACTTGCCTAATTGTCTGTGTTCTGTCTCGAAGCGCTGGTAGGGCCCAAAAGATAAGGAGACATGATTCGGCCTCTTCAGGGCACATTTATTTTTATTTTATTTTTTATTGTACATTTGACGTTCATAAGTGGCATATTGTGTCCTTAATTGAATAAGCAACATTTGATTTTGATTTTTTGATTTTGACAGTTTTAAATTTATTGACTGGTAAGTATACAATGTGTTCTGGTAATATAATGAAATTTTTTATACATTTCCCTATTAAAGAATTACCAACTTTTCGAAGCCTAAATTGTGGATGCACACGGGTATTTATTATTATAAAAATAAACGTATTCACCCCAAGCATTTCATCTGGAATAAAATTGCCCTTTGCTTCATTTGATTTCAATAAGTAAAGTAGAAGCTATCACAGTATTTTAATAACTCCGCACTAAAATAATGCTTGCAGCTTAAGAACAACGCGCACTTGCGCTAACCGCTATGGTTGCCTTACCTCTTACTTACAATGAAAGTATGTATTAATGATTATTTTAAAAAAAATGTTGTGTGTATCAAATATTTAATATTTTATCCGAACATTTTGAAAAGACGCATGCTGACGCAAAGTGGGCCGAGTTTCTATAGAGTTTTGGTCAATATCCTTTACGCAGACGACGCTGCGCTTAATTAGCGGTCCCCCCGCTAATTTAACCTTATAAGGATATTAAACCATACTTTTCTGCGTCCAAAAACGATTTCTTTTTATTTTATTTATGTATCAGCACAATAAAGAATTACGAATATAATTCTACTCCTTTTTTTTTCTCTTGAAGTTCACGTATCCAAAACATTGATTGATTGACGTTTATTTTTCAAAATTTACTTTTTCCAATAGTTTTTTCCTATTTGAATATCGAAGCTTCGAATAAGCGAGACATAGAGGTTTTGCTTGTAAACCTCTCAGTCTAAAGTTCTAACTAAAGATTGTATAAATGACCGTATTCTAAAGCCTGATTGATTTTATATTAATTATAATAGCCACTACCTATCAGGCATCAAAACATTAACGGCTTCGAACCGAACAAACAACTTGGAAACTTCCATTAAAATCTTGTGCAGTAATTAAAATGAGGCTTCATCAAATTACCATCAATATTCATTGGAGGTGTCTCACTTAGCATGTTCGTGTCGCACACCTCAACCTCAATTCTGGACTTTGCAAAATCGTAATTAGAGAAGTTTTCTCATTACTCCCATAGGCAGTTTGTCACAGATCTAACAAGTTCCATCCGCACCCGTTTCAACGTGGAGTTAATTTCGTGAAATTAACGATTGCTAAGACAATCCAAATGTCAGAGCTGTTAGTTAGTCTCGATCTCCTACGTGAACAAACGCGCTAGTTGGCTGCAGCAACATGTTTGTTGATCGATAGACGCAGTAATTCAACTTATTGCAACTGCTTGCTACTCGAGAATAGTGTGTGAAAAATATTAATATAACACAATTTAAAAAAAAAAAACGGCCAAGTGCGAGTCGGACGCGCACACTAAGGGTTCCGTGCAAACTATAACTGAATTATCCAGTTACTTCCACTTAGCCAAAATACCCCTATATTTTGTTGACAGCAAATATAAGTTTGTATCTTAAAAACTAATAGTTCATGATGTTTTTTTTTTCAAAATTTACACTTGCTTAGTTTAAAAGTAAGAGGGGCCCATTTTACCAGTGTGGAAGCATCTATCTCGCAAACGTTAGACTTTTAGAGAAAATGGTTTTAAGAACCTCGATGTAATTTTAAAAGACCCATCCATAAACACCCTAAACGCATAGGTTTCACAAAAAAACATTAAGGTTTTAGTTTCATGTATAGGAGCCCCCCCCCCCCCCTTCAAATATCATTATTTTTTATTTTTTGTTTAAGAATCGTAAAGCGGTTGTTAACATGATAAAACAAACAGTTTAAGAAAACTGTGAAAGCACTCCGGGAGTGCCGGTAGAAGTGAAAACTTGAATATCAACGTTGTGCATTTTTGATTTTTTGGAATAGTTATTATCAATATAAAAGTACTATCATTTTTGTGATAGAATACAACAATAATAATAATAATAATAATAATACAATAATAATAATAATAATATAATATTTTTATAGAATACAATATTTATTTATTGCGCTATCGTACACAAACATTACAATTTATATTATATTAAATTACATTAAAAAGTTTATCTCTCAGAAAAATCAACTTACATCCATAATTTCGCCAACCGTCTTACGGTTTTTCGATCAGGTCACGTGTCCTGACGCGAGTTTCACATTTTTCCCCCATCCCATAAAAGTGCTCAACGCCGCTAAAGAAGTTTTCACTTCAAAAAAATGGATAGACAGACAGACAGATTTGACGAAACTATAAGTTTTTTGCCAGTCGGCTACGGAACTCTAAAATCTGCCATTCCACAATTTTGTTTCTCAAACACGATACCCAATACTTTGGGTTCCGTAGCCGAATGGCAAAAAACATATATAACGTTCAAAAGAAATACATCGTGAGCATCATTTCCTTATGTTATCTACCTCCGCGAAGTAGCAATATTTTTGTAAGAACCTGTTACTAATTTACTGGCGTGACTCCGTACAATTTTTATTCAGTCAGTCTGTAGTTGAAGATTTCAAAGACTGTTTATAATGGTTCATAGCGGAGGTAAATAAGAATTTATATAGCAACTACAGTCCTTAACTTCTTTTTTTTAAATAAAGTCGGGTGTGTCGTGATTAGAACGGAGTAGACTCATCCTTCATATTATGTGAAACTGTCGCATTTTCTGCGTTCACGTTTTATGTTGAGCGAGAACAATTTCTTACCGCGAAGTGTCCCTAAGTACTAAAATCTAAATAATAACTACATCATTTGATGTATAAATGCACGTCATGACTAGCCAATAAATAGATTACTGACTCTACATAAATAAAATATAATTTTTATTCTCACAAATATACATGAAACTTGATTTTATCAATCACTAGGATACAACGTTTTATCTTCGAAATACAAATCCATTTTTCGAAAGTATATTACTGACAAACTGAGCTCGTACATCACTGTAATGTAAAAAATGGAAATGATCTTTCTGATATTAACCGGTACAATAAGTTTATCAGTTTTTAAAGGTCACAATAATAGTGCTCATAAATCTTTTCAGGGTGGGTGGCCAATGAGGTTAAGAACCGATGTTAGATAATTTCTACCTATCGGTGCCTCTTGCCGACACGTTTATGATATCAGCAGTAATTAATTACTACAATCGAGTATTAAATTTGTCAAACGACATGTGACGTTACATTCTAGTAAATAAGCGATGAGCTTGAGTTTATTAGTGATAAGGTTACTTAGTTCGCGGAAATTTAAAGCAAAATAATTTTATAAATTTCAACTTAGTTACTTAGTACATAAAACGATAATATAGCTAGGTAAAAAGGCTTATTAGCTCAAGGAACTAATAGTAATAAAACGCCTTATTTGAATATTTGCTAGATGACTTCTCCGTACATAATAAAGTAAAAATTAAAACAAAGTAATATAAATAAATAAAAATGTATTCCAGAATAGATAATGATGCTACTACTTACAGGTACTCATAGATTACCTTTTAAGTAAATCTGAGAAAAGCGATATAGTTGTATCAGCAGTTACAACTAAGCTACTAGACATTCCACTTTCCATAAAGGTGACTGTATTAAGAAGTAGCGATTTTTCATCAGGTATTGACCGGGCTTGTCACGTCTCCTTTGATCTCGACGGTGAATGCTGGCCGTGTGTCAGCTATTCCCGCTAAACGTTCGCAATGTCCTTATTGCAACCGATATCACGAAACGCCTCAATTCGTTTCACAGCTGAAAACAAGTTACTGGCGTGCATCATGAGGAAATAGCGCCAAAACTATTTTTTGCATCTAATTTTCCACACAGGTAAGTGTAGGTAGTTAGAAATACGCTTTACTTAGAATGCTGTGTGTTAGTTAATCATTTTGACGTAGGCGTGGACGTAGTTAATAACTATGAATCGCATCAACTCTAGTTTTGATTTCAATTTGCAATAGGTGCTTAAAAGTTGAAGCAAATCTACCCTCCCAGCAAGGGAACAGCACCAACCAGGCATCCAACCACCACGGCACGGAAAACACCAACCAAACATACGAAAGCACGTCACGTAAAGGGAACAGAAAAACTTCGGTATGGGGTCGGCACCGCATAGTGAACGCCACGCCTCGGATTGTGTTGGTTTCAACTTATGACAGTTTTTCTTGTGATTGACAGCCCGTTTGACAGAGTGGGCGGATAGTTAAAAACAATCGGGGACCCACCGTAAGCGCATTACAACGCATGTGCTTTTGGTCGAGAGTAGGTCCCAAGTTGATCTTGATCCGAGAGGGTGACGTTACAAAGTTAATATGTGCGTTTAAGTATGGAGTTTCATACAAAGAATACTGAACGCCTCGAGATGATACGGTGCCGTTCCCGTAACGGGTGTATAGATGTGCTACTACAACCTTAAGTCATACTCCAAGCAGCCAGTAGGTACCAAAGCGCAAAATAAGAACGCTCTATCTATGATAGTGATGGGTGCTTTTAAAGTAAAGGGTTCGTTCGTACACATTTTCTCTCGTTTAACTTCGGAGGAATGATTCTCTTAACGGCCGTTTAACTCGTAACGGCCATTTGGGCCAGTAAAAAGCATATAAAATGTCATGCAAACAAATCTGCACAGCCGTTTACTCGTATAAATGCTAATTTTTATTAACAGTGCTAAATCGGGTTTCTTGGGGTAACTTAAGAACGTAACAGGGCATTTCTACAGAAAGTGTTCTTCGCGTCACCTTTGTGGCGAAAATTTATACTGATATTATTCAAATAAAAAAATACTGCTTTAAAGAAACTATCAAACTGTAACAAAATCTGTTAGAATCATGAAAATCGGTTCATTACTCATGTAGATATTTAATATTGAAATTTCGTAAGCCACGAAAGTTACGCAGCGTCTTTTTGGATAGATAATTCGGTAATAAAAGTATCAATTACTTGAAATATTATATATTTATATGAGACAAAAAGTAATGTGGTTAGGTATGACATATATTTTTAAACATTCATGATGAACACTAACATAATAATAGTTTGTTACCTTTGACGATGCTACTATGTACCAAATTATTTATGAGTATCAGATATTTGGAAACTGCTGCAAGTGCCATGATCACAGCGTACCTAAAACTGTTGCGGGTGAGCTGTTATTTGCAGACTTAATGGTCTACTCTCCTTCGAAGTAATTTATTGCATTCTCTTGCGGTATCACTGACCTCAAATTCACTGTTTACTCGCAGTTTTTTTCTACACACTACACTGACAGTATTTGTCAGCGATAGGATACTTTGTTAAATTTTACGGTTTCACACTTTCCAAGCAATGCAATGGTATTTTGACATTCGAAAATTTAAACCCATACTCATGATCGGATTTTTAGTATTTTGTAACTTTATCGCTTCCTTGACCAATCCTGGTAAGTTGTCGCATTCTGTCGAAAATATCGGAGGTTATAAAGGTAAGGGTAAGCTGAGGTACATGGTAGCAAATCTGTAACAATCAACTTTTTACCCTCTAAAGTAGTGCCTCAAATTACATATCCTGTATTTTAGTAGTTAAATATTTGCCGGCTATTATGAGAAGAGATCAATATTAAGACTCATATTCAAAGTTAAAGGTTATTCCCTTCATATACTTTACAAGCAATAAATTAGTCTTCCAGATATTTTTCTTGCCTGGAGTGAGACTATTTAGACTACTAGATGCTGGATCATAGCTGTAAGAGCTGTAAGTATTTCTTTAGAATCTTTGTAAATAAACACCAGACGTCACGCGCTCATTGTCGAATCTTGGATGTTATAGTATCAGTGTTATTTGTAGTTTTTTCCCGTGAAGCAAATTCATGATTTCAAGTCTTTATCTAGTAGCCTCAAAGAAGACTCTTTTATCGGTCTAATGGACAATTTTCCAGCTTTAGACCAGGCTTAAACTCAAATATAGCTATGCAGCTTGGTTGAAAAAATAAAACGACTGGCATAAACTGCCATCATTCTTATTAGTGGCAAAGTATTATTTCCAAGGGTTGCTTTTGTGATATTCATTATTTTCTCATGTAAACTACACAAGTTGGGGTAATTACGAATAATGCACGAAAATTTATAGAAAGGCGATTTAAAGCCGAATGAAAATCAAGATTTAAGACGTCATGTTCTACACATTTTTCTAGTAAGCTACATTATTTCTATAAATCATATCTGAGCCTCCGGAAACTGTCTTAGTAGAAAAAATTAAGTATAAAACGTTAGGCGGTTATTTTAACTGAATTTACAAACATTAACATATAAATTCTAGTGAGATAAATACACTTTGATAACCTTACGTGGTATAATTTGTATCTTTCGTGGGCAATTGGCCACGAAAGTTGTGCCACGCAAGTGACGAAAATTTTACATTTTCAGAAATATTAAATTAAGTTACTAATGCTCATGTAATCTTATCAGCTCAAATGAATCTTGACTATAAGTTTTATGATTCAATAGTAGACATTTATTCCTAACGCTGACTTATATTCTTAAAACATCACCCATGAAGGGTCACATGAACTAGGGTCTGAAGAAAAAAAATCAAAATCAAGGAGCTGTATTAGCTATATCATAGCTGTGAGAAATTTATTTGTCTTCTATTGGAGTTTTGGCACGTCTGAAGTTTCTGCGCACCTATGGTTTGTGTCGATAGGTTGAACCTTTTCAAAGTTAGGAGCATTTATGTGTCACATTTTCGAAAATGGTTAAATCGTGTGACCGACACAAAATTAATTATATTAAATATAAATCTAAAGACGGATTTTTTCCGCCTCAATATAACTGATCCTGACCATATTCCCAATTTGTTGTCATATATTTTGTTAATATAGTGTAAAAGCCCAGCAAGATATAAGTGTTTAAACTGAGCGCTAACTCGGTGTGACGCGCGAAGAACAGCAGTTTTACTCCCGATTGCGAAGGTAAAATATTTTTTCCTACAAAACTACAAATATAATAACACGTTTTATAGTAAATTCATATAAATAGATACATGATAAAACATACAAAAAATAGTCTTAAATTAAACATTGATTATGTTTGGAATAACAAACGTGTGACCATCAAAAAACGGTGCTCAAATAATGGCCCAACAAACGTATTCGGCGACGGAGATAAAGGAGTGATGTATTCCCTGGAATTCCACAAACACTAAATATGAATCACATCGGTTTATCAAGTGAACGTAATACCTTATACGCTGTAATTTACATTACAACGAACGAATTCCAACAAGGTGAATTCGAAGCAATTAATTTGAATATCGTTACTACTGTTTACGCTAGGGTTTCGCATGTTAGCAGTTTTTAATGATACTACTGCATCTCAAATTCTACATGAGCCCTAAAGAATTTCTTAAAAATATTTATTACTCTTAAAAGTTCGTAAATGGCTACTTCAATATTTTTTTAAAACAAATTTATTTATTTATATTTATTTATTTATGTTTACACTAGGGTTTCGCACGTTAGCAGATTCTTAGTGTTACTACTGCACCTCAAATTCTACATGAGCCTTATAGAATTTCTTAAAAATATTTATAACTCTTAAAAGTTCATAAATGGCTAATTAAATATATTTTTTTAAATTTTGACGCGTTTCACAATACTAATTTTCTCGTTTATGACATTTAGACGCCCAGTTTTTGTATGCGTGACCAGACCATCACTTCTCAGTGAGGATGTGAAGTCAAGTGCATGAAATTTGGCTTTGTGTATAAGTTCAGTTCAATAGGAACTTCAACCTAACCTATCTCGCTGTTAATAAACAGCTAACCCGTCGTCTTTATTGCCACTAGATAATATTGGGTCCTTTGACGTTATTGTTTCAACGAAAATACTTAATCATCCTCAGCTGTGTGTATTATACTACATTGTACAATTAATGTATCAATTTCTCATTCGATAGAATGTGCATTTACCCAATTTTAATGTATTTAATACACTTTATATTATACTTTTGCTAACCAAAATGGAAAACAGAGCATACTTTCATAGTTTCAATTACTTAACACATTTGCGTGCGGTAAACCAGATACAATAGAAATTTTATTGTTATGACGTCTATAGACGTTCACCGCCTGCGAAAGAGTTAAATTAATCAAGATGCAAATGCGTCGAAATAAAATCAAACATTTCAAGTCTCATATTTCATTGCACTGAGTAGAAGTTTTACTTAGCAGTTTTGTGTTGTAGGAATGTTTAAGTTACAGCTTCGTATGTAAAGAGTAGTTGCTATGTTTTTTTGTAAAAAAAACTTTTTTATTCCTTATTTGTTACACTTTTCTGTGACAGAAACAGCCTATTATTTATATGAAAATCCGCCGGAGCATTCGTGACTGATCAAACCGCCGATAATGTCAAAGGGCACTACAAAACTATGGACGATAAAACTATTAAGCCTTTTTCCACTACGCTGGATCAGCAGTTTTTTCGGAAGGGCCATAAAAAATCGTTTTTTAATACGTATTTTTTTACATATTTTTTGTAAAGAGACTATCTTTTCTTTCTTACCTCTCATGCAGTTGACAGATTGACTCGTTAATAACTTTCTTATAATTTAAAAAAAAAATCTTCCGTATTGGTTTTTGTTCGGCAGTGTTTTCAAAGCTCAGAAGAACTCGCTTACTTACGTATTTGCTGTAGTTTGCAACGCTGACAAACGATCTTTACGGCCATGCTCAACACGTTTAGCCAAGCAGTCGGGGTCGTGTACGCAAGGACCATTCCAGCGGTGCCACCCACTTGTACCCGATTTACGGTGACGTCGTTTTCTGGCGTCATTTTATTATAGCACTCAGACCACCAGCACGCTGTTGTCCGACCCTGTTGGTTTGTTTTAAAAAAATATATTTTGCGCAAATATTTTTAACGTATTTACAAAAAAACAAATAATTATAATAATTGACTTGCGCTTTCCCGGGTTTTTCTACGTAAAAATTTAAGGCACCAAAAGTGTTAACGACTCTTGCGTCCATGCCAAATTCGAACCAAAATCGTATCGCAACCGTTTGAAAGTTAGTTCACTTATTACGTAATAACCCTGCGGGTCTAAAACTGTAGTAGAACTTAAGGCAATAACTCGCGCTCACAGCTCGCACTCCGGGCTAAGTTTTCCCCAATTTTATCGTCGAAGAAATCAATATTGCTTTGCTTTCCTACAAAGTTTTGAGTCGACTTTAAATATGTTTACAGCCACTCGTATAAATGTTACGTGTTGTAGAGTTTTATATTGGAAGTAGTTATAGGGTATAAAATACAATGTGTTTAGGTTTACTGTATTACCGTCGTGACTCTAAAATTGTATCGTTTTAAATTCTCAGGTAGGATAGAAGTAAACAACCATAATTTATGAAATAGTAAGAACATTATGATTAGTTCGTTAGTAGTTAGATATGATCCATCATAGACCGCATCATACCTTCCCATTTTCCCAGCAGGTGAAATTGCGGTCATGGTTGGCTAACGATAAATAATACTAAGCTATTTGTATCTTTCTTAGCATAAAAACTAATATTCTAAAAAATCATACTTCTTAAATTTTGGCGTAAGACAGTTCAGAACGTGTTAAAATTGATATTATAAAACAGCGTTTTATGCCGCTCCTTACAAAACATCAAAATACATAAGCTGAATAACCACTTCTCGGGTCCTTAAATAAAATATGAAGTGTAATTTCGGTCGTCAATCCTGAATAGAGCCTACTTTTAACCCAGCGGATGGTATCACGATACAATTCCGCCGTGACGAGTGGGAGACAAGCGGAAATGACAGCTACGACCCTCAAGGTGAAATGTCGGCTAAATAAGACCCGGCGTACATCTCCTGAAGCATCTCTCAACCTTTTTTGTCGTGATTTTATTTCAATGTCTCAATATTCGTATCTTGTGATTTTATCTGAAATTTAGAAGTTTTCTATACTGATATTATACAGCTGAAAAGTTTATTTGAACGCCCTAATCTCAGGAACTACTGGTCCGAATTGAATATCTGACACAAAAAGTTGTGATCGATAGCTGCGTCATTTCTTGGGGAAGGCTGTAAGCTAAGAAAACTCACTTTACGATTGAAGAGAAGGGAGTAAAATAAAAACGCACGGACATTTTCGGGAGAATCGCTATAGTAAAGCGCACAGCGAAATTTTTCGATTGCATTTCAGTAATATGCATGATTTATTTCTAAGCCAGACATTCTTATCTCTGGTATTCTTACGGTACTATTTCGGTACCTGAGTTCAAACAGTTCGGATGGGCTCTTTGAAATTAATCTCGTCTGATGTAAATAATGACGCGGACTATGATAGAACATTGATAACAATTTAAATGAATGTTTTTCTATACATATTTTTAAACATAGAAAATGTATGTTCTACAAATGAATGAACAGAGATAAAATTAAATATTTTATTAACTAGAAATCATAATACCTACAGTGTTATAAATGATACATCAACATTTTGGAGAACGAAAGAAAATGTTCTGTTGCATGTTATTAAAAGCTTTTATTGCTGAAATTCCATTTAGTTTTACAAAACACCCTTAGGAACTTAAACTAGGCGGAGTTTTATAAACCGCGTCTCGTTATAAAACAATTTACAGTTGCATTCCTCTGCAGGAAATACTACGCCATTTACTTTCGTAGCAAAAACAAAAAAGTTATCAGAAAGGCTAGAATGAGATAAAAATGTAACCTTTGAATTGAAGTGGTCAAATAATTAAACATTTCTTCTGTATAAACATCCCATTTAATTTAAATGTTTGTTGTTATTTTATATTAAAAATATCAGACAAAATTGCTTTGTGTTTTTAACAAGGTTTGGGTAAATTTTTACTCAGCAAAGGCTTATGATGTTTATGATTATTCGTTATCACGGACGCTTTCTCAAGGCTTTATGGGCGAAATGGAATCTGCCCAGTAAACCTCTTTCGTGTTTTTTGTTTTATTAATGTTAGAGCTTTTAGGGCTCAGACTTTTTACTTTGATGTTTTTGAAGTAAAATATTTCCATTTTTATACGATCAATAGTAGTTGTTGGTCATCCAAAACGCGTTGAGATATGATACTTAAATTGTAGTCATATATTAATTTAGATTGTTCTTTATACCTAAAAATAAATCAAAATTGTGAGTCATCG
Organism: Pyrausta purpuralis; assembly: GCA_963924145.1. Lineage (NCBI taxonomy): Eukaryota > Metazoa > Arthropoda > Insecta > Lepidoptera > Crambidae > Pyrausta > Pyrausta purpuralis. The sequence continues at coordinate 21,696,777 of OZ001656.1, forward strand.
CCATCAAAAGAAGTAGCCGGTATTGTCTCATAACGTCGAACATCTCGTTATTTCATGGGAATAAAAACCGTATATATAAGGTAATCTATAACATGTTTTACAGTTAAATATAAATAAGGCAATAAAATTGCTTACATACATAGTATATACGGAACGGAACCCTTCGTGCGCGAGTCCGTCTCGTACTTTGCCGGGTTTTCGATAAAGCGACCTGTTTCCGTTACATTCCGCAATTTTTTGTTAACGTATCGCACTTGCATTAATAATTATTGAACTGCTAAAAAGAAGTTACCATCAGAGTGAAACCAGTCTATGACCAGTGACTTTTACGGGGTAAGGTTTCATACGATGGAAAAAAGTTTTCAGAGGGGCTCCGGAGCTGATTAAAAGTTGCGAGGATAAAAGCTGACCCGCCTCGCGTAAGTACTTCTATTCAGTAGACTTGTCACTCATCTTTACATAGTACAAAGAAGCTTGAAGCCTGCACGCTTAGATGTTTTCTAAATACGCAACGTATTTTCATGAGGTATTCAAATACACATTACAAACTAAGAGGATGCCAAATGAGCTATTTTAGATTTCATGAAAGCGTTTTAATTTTTTCGATAAAAAGGATACATTATTCGTATTAGCTCCTTTTTTAAGTCGGTAAAAACGGACCACTTAAGACTTAAAGTCAGTAAGTCTTCTGAAGCTCTTTTGAAGTAGACACTGTTTTCAACTTTTTATTTGACAAATGTTATGTTTTAATTGGATGGTAATTAAAGTGCTGTATACTAATAAAACAATTACTGTGTTCTTACATTCAAATTCAAGGTAACTTATTGCAAGCTATATTGAAGTACATAACTTCTGGAATATGATGTTTTTTTGTCAATACTAAATATGGCAAAGACGAAATAAGAAATCAATCATTACGCACGAGCGCGACTCAAACCTGCAACTTCTGGCTAACCGGGCCAATTGAGCTACCGCGCCATATAATATATAAAACTGTAAGTGTTAATAAAAAAAACTTTCTAAATATGACAAAACTAAACATGTTTCTAAAAATCCTATAGTCGAATATAAAAATAATTTGGTTAGTACCAAGCGATATTAATATTAATTATGAACAAGTAGTACGTTTTACCAATATTATCTGTTATGCTTTGTAAATACAAAGTTAAAATTTCAAATTATACAATCTTATTATATAATGTTAAAAAAAATTACAGATAAGTTAACAAACAAACATAGCAAGCCAAATGATGCCGTAATTTTCATATTCTACAGAGTATACGTAATTCCCTTGATCTGGTTATATATATCTCTATTGCAAACTCGTTTAGTTAAAAACCAGTGCTAGTTAGGTATTTACCCAATTTATCGGCAAAATTCTATTTCACTATAAAAATATTTTCAAGACAGTCAATACGGTAAGAGGAAAGCGATACAACGGAACGATATAACTTACCCCATTAAGTTCCATTAGTGAGGGATCCGTACTCCATCCGTCTGAGGGTTTCCGGTACACAAATCCTTAGGGATTCCAGCGTAATACTTCAGAATGGTTTGTGAAGGCCTCTCCGCGAATGCCGCCACAATATCCGCTACTACACGGTCAATTTTACACCTGAACAAAATTGCAGCCAAGTTGCATGCTGTTTTGTCTACGCTGAAACAGCGGTTAATAGTCCGAGAGAAGCTACCTCAGCGCAAGGACATATCGCTCTGTTGCAGAAAAGTAGGTCACGGACGCCTTCGTATCGTGATTCTATCTACAAAAACCTATCTTTTATTGTTTTCTACATTTAAAAATTAAAGTTCTCGTCTTGTGGTGTTTCCCCGATACCGGGGTTCACCTTCGGAAGATACCTGGAGAAGCTACCTGGGCAACATACCTCCGGTCTCCGTGTGCGAATCTTCTCCCGGAAGTTACTACAACTACTGTATCTGATCTTTTGCCGCCGTTTGCTGGACCTCGCTCATTCCGATGCAAAACGATAGTGCGGTTTTATATTAACGGCCCGTAAACTCTTGCTTGCAAAATATTGAACCCACGACCCCTCTACTCTCTGCTGTTGATAATTAATAATTTTCGTAACCTAACCTAACGTTGTCATTTTTATTTATCTTTCTTTCTATTTTCGCTCCCCTATTTCCTTTCAAAACTTCTTTATCGCAAACTGTTTCTACGTTGAGAAGCGTCGGTGCGATTATGCCAGCCTTTTGTGAAGACTGTATGAGAAACAAAAAGGTTTACCGGTTAGGGTAAGCGCTGTACAAAACAGACACGGATGCGGTCGCGGTTCAAGACAATTATGACCTTTTTGTATGAAGGTACGCCAGCCTCTATTTTACTATGTAACATTTTATAAAACGTATGATAACATTTAATTATGTTGATCTATTAGGGCTTTCTAACACTTATAATCAGTTAGACCTGGGGGACGATTCTCGTGCAATTAGTATACGAAAAAAGTTTACCGATCGAATTTTCTTTGTCGAAGAAAAAATAGTTACTGATTTCTCAGGGTTATGATTTCTATGTACGCGTATTCAGTTTTTGTTAGTGCGTTAGATTTTGTAACGTTTAGATATTTTACTTGATTTTTTAGGTAAAACGATAAAACTCGCCTCCTAGAGGCCGATTCTCGCGGCAATCGATAATTTTCATGTGGCAATTCGATTGCGAGTTTAACCGTTTTACCTACAAAATCAAATGTAATATCTTCTTGTATGAAAACTATTGCATTAACAAAATCTAAATACATAGAAATCGTGAACCTGAGCAATCAAAAACTATTTTTATTCGACAAAGAAAATTCGGTCGGTAAACTTTTTTCGTATACTAATTGCACGAGAATTTCCCCCAGTACATATGTGATAAGATATGAGTAATAATTAAAAATTATGAAATAAAAAATATCACACCGCCTTCAAAAAACTGATTAAAAAGTCGGTGCATGATGTGTGTAGACTTTTGGGCTAGGTCAGCATGACATCATGCACCGACTCCAAAATAATTAGTTTCTCAGAAGACGAATTCGTAATTTTGAGCTTTTTAGTCAGTTTATTGAAGGCGGTTTAATTTTTAGAAATCTGGCCTATTAGCTTATTATATCATACATAGAAAAATATATAAAATATCAGGTATGAGGTAGTATGAGCACTTCATCACGATGGCTCAGTGCGGATTGGTGGAGGTGTTTTCAAAGGCAAGCAACCAACCAAATAATAGCGGTTCCTTTTGAGCTAATTTGATGTTTCATAGCCTAAAGCTTTCCTCGATAAAAAAGCTATCAAATAAATTAGTTTTTGGAATCGGTCCAGTAGTTTCAAAGATTAGCGTTCTTGAACAAACAAAAACCCTTCAGCTTTATAATCTTAGTATAGATTAACGTTATACAAGTAGTTTCAAAACAACCTGTAAATAATGATGCGAGCTAATCAGAATCAGTAACTTAACATCATGTAGAGTGAGATCGAAGCATACATTTATGCACACTTTCATATTCGCTTTTTGCTTGGTTTTTTGCTATTAAATTGGCGAGAATGCACTCAAATCCAGATTCGGTTACATAGTCTTTCTTTTAGCGAACTAGCGTTTACGTTGCAAAAACTAATAGGTTTTGTTACAGAAAATTTTTGATCGAATCTCGAACAGTATCGTGTTCGAAAAATCAGGTTGATTACTCGCTGCGAAACGATGTACCATTGTGCTTTTTGCCTGGCCATTTTTACATTGATCTATTTTATCAGTTTTTTAACACATTTGTTTGGTGTGATTTTACTCAAAAGACAAACTTTTGTCAATTGTACTCAAAATACGCGTTCGAGATATATGTATTTGTGTAGACTGCTGGTGGACGTAAGCTTGACAATTAGCGACAGACTACGAGCGCCGTCAGTAAACAAGGGGTTCGCAGCAACTCATTGCTAACGAATTGTTGGGTATTAGTATATTCATTCTAGATTTCAATATATGGGCAAAACGGCAAAATTTATAATTATGTTTTATTGCTGCTATATTATACCTATAGGTGAGTATATTATAATACACTACTCTCCCGCCCCCCCCCCCCCCCCACCCCCGGCTTCACCCCTCCTTTTCTCAATTTTTAAAGGGAAACTATACAAGTTAAGAGAAAATGATCTGAGATGATGAAAGACAAAATTATTTATTAATAAATTTCCTATAAATAAATACGCGCATTCATTTTGATACGAGTTATAGTTTTCAAGTTATGTTGCGGCAAAGTTACAGAATTTTTTTTTACTATGAGAAGTTTATTCAATGGTTTAAAATTCACTCTCCATTCATACAAACCCAAAACCTTATATCATTATCGAGTGGAACAGTCGCAGATGAACACGTCAACTGCTTTAATGCCAAATCTATTGGAGAAGAAATCCTGCAAAAGACTGTAAAAGATGGAACCAAATTCGGAGACGTCAAGTTAAAGCGCATTAATACCGTCAAAACGATCTCACATTCTAGCAAATCAGTAAAAACATCTAATAATGGAGATGTTATAAAAGTTGACACAACTCAATTACTCCAAAGGATTGTGTGCACCATCCACTCCCCAAAAGGTTTACGTGACTGCTTTTGTCATGAATTAACGACAGTACCTTTTTCATTGTTTGAAGAAAACGGAGGAATGAGAAAAACTAAAAAATCGGGCCTATACGACATTTTTAATAATGTCCCTGAACCGATTTTGGATAACGATCAATTTTACGTTTTAGATAGCGGTTCACTCATTCACAAAGTGATTTGGCCGAAAGAAGGCACATACTCTAATATTTACGCTGCTTATGTGAGGTACATTCGAAAATACTACGGAGAGAAGGTTATCGTTATATTCGATGGCTATAGCGAAAATTGTACCAGTACAAAAAGCTCTGAAAGGTTGAGACGGATGCTAAACCGAAAGTGCCCAGAGATTGAATTTTATGAGAACAGTAATATAACAGAGACAAAAGCAAATTTTTTGAGTAATATCGTAAACAAAGAACCAATTATTCTGCAGTTTTGTGACAGGCTTAACAACGAGATGATAAAGACATTAAGGGCAATTGACGGCGCAGACATGCTTATAGTTTGAAGTGCTATAGAAGAAGCCGAAAGGAACCAAAATGTCGTATTGGTTGGGCAAGATATCGACCTTTTGGTCCTATTACTGGGTCTTGCTCTATCCAAGAACATTTTCATGTTGAAAGACGGTCAAGGGACTGTAAAAAGAAGAGTTTATAGCACTCAAAGCTTAATTGGTGGCGATGTAGTCGAAAACTGCAGAGAATCAATTCTCTTTCTGCACGCAATATTGCGGTGGTTGGTGGTATGGTTGCGATACTACATCAGCGTTTTACGGCAAAGGCCTTTCCTTTGCCGTCAGTTCGTTCAGTTTATTCTGCTCGGTAAAAAAGTCGACTTACAAAGTATAGTAAATGTTTATAATAACCCGGATGCCTCAAACAAGCAAGTAGCAGATGCGGGAGAAAGATATATTGTGGCTTTGTATGGAGCTCAGCAAACTGAAAATAGTCTTGACCAATTACGATACGTCCACTTTAACAAATACGTTGGTCTGACGAATAATACGGTGATATGATCAAAGTTACCACCTTCTTCAGCTGCAGCTCGTCAGCATTCAATACGTACTTTCCATCAAGTTCAGTTATGGCAAGGAAACGCATTGAACCCAGAAAATTGGGGCTGGAAAAAGAATGATAACTTTTTATCACCAATACGACAAAGTCACCAGCTCTACAGTCGATACTAAAAATTGTATCATGTAGCTGTAAGAAGGACTGCGGAAAAAGATGTGGTTGTGTCAAAGCTGGATTGCGTTGCTCCGTCATGTGCAAATATTGTCAAGGCCTTAGTTGCTTCAACAAACTTCTTGAAGATTCACTATTGTTAAACTTTAGTTCCACCCTCAATTTTGCTCTACACTACATTTTGTTAGTTGGTATTTGGTAATGTTTATTTTTTATTCACCGCCAGTTCTGTCAACCAATTACTGCCAACGTTGTGTCAAAGTCACAAATAAAATGACGTTTCTCAGTTCGTTCGGAAACCTTTGCGTTCCGTTTTAAGTTTTATTATCTTATTTGTGTAAAAATTACTTTGATGTTAGGACAATAATTTCTTACATTTCTTTTTTTTTATTCTTATTTAATAACTATTTTACTAAGCTCTGTAAGCCGGCCGGTCAGTGCAGAAATGATCTTGGCACTGTTTGAGCACCCATAGTGCATAGTTAAATTAAGTAAAATCATACTTATATTATTTCTTCAAATAATTATATACTTTATAAATAGTTATAGTAAGTTATTATATATATGGACGACGATGATTCTTTTTATTCTGCGCAGGATGTTTCCGAGTGTGATATAAGCAATGACGACTCATTTCATAATTTACTCACTCTTAATGATGTTTTGAAACAAACCTTTGACAAATCTAAAAGATTTTTTAATATCTGTCACATTAACGCACAAAGTATTCCCTGTCATTACTCGGAGCTGCTTGAGTCCTTTTCGCTTGATGCCTTAGACGCTCTCCTCATCTGCGAGAGTTTACTAAAGCCGGAACTTGATTCAGCTATGTTCGTACTTCCTGGGTACATATTGATCCGTAATGACCGCACGGGCAAGGGTGGCGGTGGCGTCGCTATATATTTACGTTCCCACATTCCCTTTAAGGTTTTGGCTGCGTCTCCTGCTCCCTACCATGCTTCAGCCGAATATCTATTTATAGAGGTAATTATCAAAGGTGTTAAGGCGGTTGTAGGCGTTGTTTACTGCCCTCCGGGAGTCAGCTACTTCGAGGATCTTGAGTTTGCCCCGGAATCAATCAGTTCTGAATACACTCATCAAATAATCATGGGTGATTTTAATTCAAACCTTCTTGGTGATTCACCAACGGCTGCTAAGCTGCTTTCCCTCATTGACTCGCAGAATCTCACAAACCTCCCCCTTAAAGCCACTCATCATAACATTGATGTTCCCGATACCTGGCTCGATCTTATTCTCACGTCTTCTCCAACCAATGTAATCACGCACGGGCAGCACCCCGCACCTGGTTTTTCACGCCATGACCTTCTTAACCTTTCCTATAAGCTCCACACCACTAAACTCAAACCCACTGTGGTGCACATGCGCAATTTTTCTCGAATTGATGTGGAAGCTATCAGAGCGGACGCGGCTGCCCTTGACTGGGGGTCAGTTCTCGAAAGTGTCTCGATTGACGACAAAGTTGCTCTGTTCAATGCCAACGTACTGTCGCTTTTTAATAGCCACGCGCCAGTTCGACCGGTCAAACTTAAGCGACCTCCAGCCCCTTGGATCACTAAAGGAGTGCGCATGGCTATGTCTAGTCGCGACCGTGCTTTTCGGACGTTCAAGCGTGACCGCTCTGATTTGAACTGGAATAAATTCAAAACTACAAGGAATCGCTGCAATCGAATGGTGAGATCAGCCAAACGGAAATATATACACGAAAATATTTCTGAGTCGTCTCCAGCAGATGTCTGGAAGTTCCTCAACACCCTGGGAATTGGTAAGGGTAAAATTGACTTTCCCCTTCCTGCATCTATTACGCCCGATGATTTAAATACTCATTTCTCCTCTGCTTCTATTTTAGACACGGCAATCAGATCCAATACTATCTCCGAAATTTCTTGCAAGCCTCGCCTTGACCTCGATCCGTTTTCTTTTACCCTGGTATCAGTCGATTCCGTCAGGAAATCTATCCTTTCGATCAAATCTGGAGCTGTTGGACCCGACGATATCAGTAGGGCTATGATCATCATGATTTTGGATGTAGTTCTTCCTTACATTACCCACATAATTAATTACTCACTCGGATCTGGATCATACCCCACTGAATGGCGCAAAGCCTTTGTCATCCCTCTACCCAAACTTCCCAACCCTACTTCTTTAAATAAGTTTAGACCAATTTCAATACTCCCTTTCCTCTCTAAAGTTCTCGAAGCTGTTGTCCATTCTCAAATTTCTAAATTTGTTTTTACTAATGATCTTTTGAGCCCATTCCAATCTGGCTTTCGCCCCGGCCATAGTACCAGCACCGCCTTACTTAAGGTAACTGAGGACATTCGGAAGGGCATGGAGCGTGGTGAAGTTACAGTGCTTGTCCTTATTGATTTCTCAAACGCTTTTAATTCTGTTGACCACGAAGTCCTACTCTCACTTTTAGCTTATCTTAATATATCTTCCGATGTTCTAAATTGGTTTGGCGCGTATCTACGGGGGCGGCAGCAAGCTGTTCGCGTGGATAAGACCACTTCCCGCTGGCGAGACCTTCTCACCGGAGTACCCCAGGGAGGCATTTTATCACCTTTACTTTTTTCTTTATTCATTGACTCTATAACACACGACATTGGCTCCACCTACCATTTGTATGCGGACGACCTGCAGCTTTACCAGCACTGCCGAGTTACCGATTTAAATCAGGCTGTACAAAACCTTAATATTGATCTCCAGCATATACTGACCTGGTCGAATCGTTATGGTATTGCGGTAAATCCTTCCAAATGCCAAGCCATAATCATCGGCAGTAAGCGGCAAATGTCACTTATTAATATTGCCGATGTAGCGCCGGTCTGCTTCAACGGGGTTAATATCCAATACTGTACTTGTGTCAAAAACCTCGGTCTGTACATCGATCAAACGCTAAGCTGGAACGTCCACGTTTCTGAGGTGAGTCGAAAGGTTATGGGCACGCTGCGTTCGCTCTTCAGGTTTAAAAATTTCCTCCCTGTCAAAACAAAAACATCTTTAGTACAGTCTTTAGTTCTCCCCCTTATTGATTATGCTGATGTGTGCTATCCTGATTTAAATCAAGACCTTTTAAACAAGCTTGACCGCCTAATAAATTCTGGCATCCGCTTTATTTTCTGTCTGCGTAAATTTGATCACATCTCATCTTTTCGGTCACAACTTGTATGGCTACCCCTTCATGTTCGACGTAAAATCAGAGTCCTCTGCACGCTTTTCTCGGTATTAAATGACCTCAATTCTCCTAGCTACTTAAAATCCCAGTTCACCTTCCTCAGTGAGACGCACACGCGTCCACTGCGCTCTTCTCATAATCTTTCCCTCGCTACTCCTTCGCACCGCACAGGTTTTCTCTCAAACTCTTTTCTTGTCCAAGCCATTCGTCTTTGGAATGCCCTTCCGGCAAATATTCAACAAGCTCCCAGTAAGTTCACATTCAAGAGACTCGTCCGTGCACACTTCCTTCATATTTCGGAATCATCTCCATAACATCTATCTACAACGATCGTCACAATATATAGTATATATATATATATATATATATATATATATATATATATATATATATATATAGTATATGTTGGTATATGTATGTATTATTAATGTATTTATTTTATTGCTTATGTTATGTATGTGTAATATTATGTAAGTATTAATTGTATTTATTTGGGACTTTTTTTTGTATATAATTAATTTCGTTTCTTTGTCGCACCGCCCACAATCATTTCTGCTTAGCCCAAAGGCATGACTGGTAGAGAACGCCATATGGCGTTAAGTCCACCTTTTGTACAAAATTTTATTATTGTGCAATAAAGTATAAATAAATAAATAAATAAGATAATGGTGACGATACTGAACAGCTTTAGATAATATCAGAATAATGTCAAAGCATTCCTTGTGTGAAATTTTAAACATGATTAATTAATAAACATAATTGTTTCCTGAATATTTGTTTCATTTTCGTCAATGGCAGATTTGTAGTTAACTTTGGCGCACCATAGCTTGAAAACTATAACTCGTATCGAAATGAATGTAAGTAGTTATTTGTAGGAAATTTATTAATTAATAATTTGGTTTTAGACAATTTTCTCTTAGCTTGTTTAGTTTTCCTGAAAATTTAGAAAATCTGTAAAATGGGACAATTTTCAAGGGGGGGAGGGGTGAAGCCGATGGAGGGGGGGGGCGGGAGAGTTGTGTTTTATAATGTCCTCACCTATAGGTACAACACAATAGCAGTAAAACAAAATTATAAATTTTGCCGCTAAAAAATCTAGAATGAATATACTATATATACAACATGCCATCGACTCCATGGACGAAGTAAGCATCGTATAGTTCTGCTAATCCGATTTTAAGGAGGAAGGTATTTTCCGTGGCAAGGCGCTTCTGTTCCAGATGCTCTGGAATGGTGCCCAGAAGCCGTCTCGCCGGAGGGACGAAGTCGAAAAAAATGTGCTGCGCCAGTACATAATAACCCTGCTGTAGCCCCTGGAGACCTATCCTGACGAATCCTGACCTGCGTTTGTGGTAAAAGAGCTGCACAAGCTGCCTCTGTCACGTTCGCTTACGTCTACGTCACCGGGATGTTAAACGACATCAATTTTCTAAATGCGAGTCTGGCCGAAGTACAGAATGCGTTATTTTAAGATTTTTAGACAGTTTTTTTTAGGGCAGTTTATTTTTTCATGATTTCAAGTTATTACTCTTATCTCAAAAACTACTGGACCGATTTTGATAAATTTTATACTGTACCCCGAGATGAACTATACCTAACTGATCTAAAAAACTAATATCTCGCTATGACTTCTCGTTTAAGAGATATACAGAGACAACATACAAATAAACATACACTTTTGCACACGTGTTAGGAAGCCTTAATAGAACAACATGATAAAATGTTATCCAATTTTGCCGATATCACATACATACAGGTCGAATTGATTATCTCTTTTATTAATTCGGTATAAAGAGGCTACTCGTTCATTGCAAAAATTTGTTAAGACCGCACCACTAAGTAGCTTTGAAACTTAATAATGTAGCAAATGACGTATTTTTCAGTTTGCACACTTTTTTTTTATTAGAGACATCGTTACGAACTTGGCTTTCATTCAGTTTTTCTTTGTTTATTGGTTTATTTTCACAATTGAAACGGCTAAGAAATGTCATGAAATACAATTGCTCTTAAATGCTCTAGAATGGCTTTCATTGCAGATATGCTCATCGGGGCTCCCCAGTCCTCGGTGATTGCTGTCTACTCAACGCGATCGAAGAGCTGCGAAAATGTCGATTGTACATCTGACGATACACTGCAAATTGGAAGTAGTATGCATACTTGACAACATTGACAATAGTCTAATCTTAATGGTGTATCCACACTGGCTGGCCCTGCCGGCGGCGTACGTTAACACATAAGGTACAAGCACAAGAAGTAAACCTGTTTAGTGCTGTTCCCGTGCCAGGTGGGTACGCGGCAGGGAAACAGCGCCAACCATTTTTTTTTTAACGTCAGGAAATGCAGTTTACGCACCGTACCTCTCCGTCGGGGAACGGAGGGGCGTGTGTGGGACTCCCCCTAATTCGGGTATACCCACTAAAACCTGACGACGCCCGCCGCGTTTGGTAGCTTTGACAGCAGGGGCCGCGGTGTCTCAATAGTCCCGCGACCCTTGCCAGCGCAACCTCCACCCTCTATAGGGTCTAACAAAACTAGTGATCGATAGCCAAAGGGGGGTATCTATACATCATACTGAATACGATGACAAAATATTGACACATGTTTTATAGTGATTTTTCAAAGTTATGTTTTCAAACAAAATAATTCAATTAATTAAGAAAACATGCTGTCGTTTACTAACGCACACACAGGCTTCAACCCACAGATATTGTACAGTAACACGCACACTGTTCAAATTAATTCAAGGAGCATTGTACGCTATTTACACACACACAGCTGTTAGATGATATAGGTAAGGCCATCTAACAACTGTGTGGAACTACTTTGTATGGCCGAGCTTAGTCACTCAAGCCGTCCCTGTCATTTTTTCTATCAGGTCTGCGCGAGCGAGCGCGACAAAAAATAAGGTGCCTACTTTGTTATCAATGAAATTTTTTTACTCGAGCCGTCTCTTTCATTTGTGATATCATGATAGTGCGAGCGAGCGTGTGCGTGACGGCTAGAGTCAAAATCATGCATTGAGAGTAGGACCCCAGGCTACTCATTTAGTTTACCAGTGCAGTGACAGATTTACATACTTACTTTTCATGATATCCTTTAGTTCATATTAAATGATCCTACCTACTTAAAACCCCAATGATAATAAACAATCGTATTATGAAAGTCAAGCCTATGGCAATTAAATGAACAAACAGCCAAAAGTAAAAACTTTGTTAGAAATTAAATGTTTAATAAGAAACAAATAGGCTTTGTTGATTAGCAAATTAAAATTTACCTTAGTTTTATTTGTATTTTTCTACTAGCAAAATGAGGTGTAGCATAGGTTAATTGGAATAAAAGGAAAATGCGGGATTACTTTTATAATTTATTATGACTTACAATCACACTTAAGCAAGCTTTCGACTAGCAGGTTAATGTTATGGATACAACCGAGAAATTAAGGCTAAACATTAACTTTATTTTAGGATGATTCGTTTAAAAGCATTAAATAATGTTAGCATAACTTATTTTTTACCTGAATTGTTTTTTTTTTAAATAAATCATTAAATAAAAAAGTACACTAACTTAGAAAGTATTTACACAATTTAACACTTAATTTACAAAAAAATACAGTACTTAAAGATATGAAAGTGTCCTCCTTGGGTATTCACACGTAACACTGCTTACACTGACCTTTTTATAATGTTTTCACGCACACTTGTCTCTAATCACTTTTAACAATTTCTAAGGCATTTACAATCCGCTGGCGTATTTTTTCTAAGCTATCGATGTGATGCCTATCGTCACTGTAAACCAAGTCCATAATCCTACCCCAAACAAAACAGTCCAGTGGAAGTAAGGTCGGGAGAACGCGCTGAGCAGGGTACCGGGCCAGCGACGCCCGGACCGGTTCGTGAGGTATGCACTTATGTCGCGATCGAAGTGGGCCGGCGCTCCGTCCTGCCGGAAGTACAATCCCCGCAAAGATGTAGAGGTACGTCGGCCAGCAGCTTCTCTAGGGTTTTCTGTAGGAAGTCCAGGTACGTCTTGCCATTCAGCCGCTGCTGGATACACTCGCAAAAATGGGCACGACGACGTCCGAAGTCCTTCGGCTTCAGCCCCTGCACCCGGGGGAAGTGGTATGTGTGCCTCTCGGTACGCCTGAGGATGCCACACACACCCCCATCGCAGTCAGGTTTGAGGCGGGCGCTGCGTGACACCGTAGATCTCGGCGTACTTCCGCGACGCTTCAGCGCAATTGTAGTCTTCATCATCACATGGTAATACACTACCATACGCAAATAGGCGATGTTCACGTAACGATAATATGCATCCCGATGACAGGACTTTAATGTTACAATTTCGAGATGAGACTGACGACTTTCGAAGCAACTGTTGCGATTGACTTATGCCGACGCGACGCGTGGCGCGTAGGCAGTAGCAGTGTAGGGTGTCCATGGTACTAAATGCTTGTCTAGTATTTAAATACAAAAATGAGGTTTTTCAAAAACTATTATTCAATTGCAACTTTGTTTTAAGGTTTGCGCTTTTAAACGTATTCTCGTAAGGAAGACGAAATTAAATCCTTTACATTTTTGTATGTCAATTAATAATAATTAAGTGGATGATGGGTCTTACATAATAAGCATGCCTCAGATCACTATCTACTTGTCAACTACTTGAGAATCCAGAAAGTTGAGTAGGTAACCATTTACTCAAACTTTACCTAATCAATTATGTTCAATCGAACGTAAATAACTGACTAAACTTAAACACGTACTTAAATTTAAAACCTTAATAAAACGATGTAATTCAACATCTTTAAAAACAACGCAGTTTTAATTCGTAGTAGTTTAAACACACCTCCACATTAATGTTAACATAAAATGATTAAATTTGGAATAATAGCTTTTTTATTCAAAATAATACTTTATGAAACCGTTGTCACCCTCCATGTAGTCATAACAGAAGCGGAATACCTGGCGGTGGCGCCGGCGGCGGTGCCTTTGACGTTTTTGAGCCGCCTTGCCGACATAAATCTGCCGAACCGTATGCCATTGAATTAGGACTTACTTTAGATGTGCGTTTGTGCTAGCGGCTCTTTGAATCTTTTTGTTAGAAAAACTGAGAAAAAGGGTTGCTATTGCTATGAAAAAAAATGCACGGTTTGATTAAAAATTGGGAATACAAAAGTCGTGAATACATTTTATTTTGAAAAGTAGTACTACTTTTCAAAATAAAATGATAAAAATAACAGGTGCTTTTAATTTAAATTTACGAAATACATTCTGAAAATCAAACGATATTAATCTTACTAAAACAATTCCTTTTTAAAGAATGTTAACAATTTATGGATTCTGAGGTAACTCACAAAATTATTTATTTATTAAAACTTTATTGCACTGTTAGTTGTACAGTCGACAGTACATCAGGTTACCCACTTTTGTTGCAAACTACCCCTTATTACAACTGCATAAGACCCTGCAGTGTTTGCCTTGATGTGCTGTTGTCAGTACAATTAAAACAAAATTTCTGTTTTGTTTTTAATTCAGAATAATACTGCACAATTAATTTTTGTCAAAGGTAATCACTTTTTTTATCAAAGGTAATCACTGAATTTAAATTGTTTAGCTACATAATAAGTTTTTCGTATAAATCGTGCAATTTTCTTTATGCTGCTGGTAATACTCGATGGGCACTGACCGAATGTTGATCTCGGTGCTTGCGTAGTCAGTTATTTTTGTTGGTGTGCGTATTTGTCAGTGTAGTAGTGCAAAAACAGCTGTCTGTAAATGGTGTCTTTTATCACTTCTAAAACACGCTGATGTTTTGTTAATTATCTCAAAAACTAGCCTGTATTTTTGGACCAAATTTGGTGAGCGTGATCATAGTGATTTATAGATTCCCCCCGTTGGCTATCGATCATTAGTTTTGTTAGACCCTGTATAAGGAGGGCGGATCTCCACGGAGTGGGGTGATCCCACTCCCGACGGCACACTGGCGCCTCAGGAGGGTCCCTGGTGATTGGACAGAGGTGTCCCCACACCGTCTGTCCGAGAACCTCCCGACGAGGCGAGCCACGCCCGACGGCAAATGCACGCCGAGCTCGCCCAGAGGACCTAAGTCCTCAGGACATCCCCTGCCTCCTCTGATAAACCAGAGGGGTGCCGGGAGTCCAACGACTGTTAGTGAGCCGCCGCTCGATGCGAGACAGACGCGACTCACTATGGCCACTGCCACCCGATACGGGAACAGACGCAGCGGCACTCTCCACGGAGCATCTTGGCTTCACCCGCCGCTGGATTGCGACAGGCTACTGAGCCCCCTTGCCACGACAAGGCGTGCTCCATTCGAGGGGGAAACAGCGCCAACCATGCGTCAACCATACGTAAACAATTTACGAAAAGGTAACTGAAACGCCTCGGCTTGGGATCAGCACCGGATAGCAAACGCTTCGCCTCAGATCGTGTTTGCTATAAATTATGACAGTTTTTCTTGTGAATGATAGGGTGGATGGATAGTCGTTAACCAGCGGGCGATGTAAGCGCGTTACCACGCATGCGCCGCTGGTCGAGAGAGGGTCCCAAGTTGGTCTCGATCCGTGGTGGTGACGTTAGGAACGATTTTGCGTGATATTTATAGTAATATTAAAATAAAACAACATTAATATTAATATTAGTACCATTCTAGTATTATTACAATAATAATATTCGTTTACACTGAATCGGGATTAAGCTGCCTGGAAATTGAACGGCTAAAGTTGAATCGCAATACGCCCCCTGGTGAGGATGGTGCTACCTCTAGTCTTCGTTTTCAATTAACTAAACTCTTCAATAACATCCTTATAACAAGATTCTTGCCACAAAATTATAATTATTAAATTATAATGTTACACAAGAAAGGAGATACATCAGACATTAAATAACTACAAACCGATTAGTCTTATTTTACACATTTATAAAGTGGACAGTCACCAACCTCCAGAACAAGCTGGTTTTAGACCAAATTTCTAGAGTACGGACCACTTGCACACTA
Source organism: Pyrausta purpuralis (assembly GCA_963924145.1). Taxonomy (NCBI): domain Eukaryota; kingdom Metazoa; phylum Arthropoda; class Insecta; order Lepidoptera; family Crambidae; genus Pyrausta; species Pyrausta purpuralis. Next base: position 21,712,756 of record OZ001656.1, read on the forward strand.
TTAACCAGGTAAGCGAAAAGATCGCTGAATTTAATAAACCGGAATTCAATCATATTGCTTTCGTCGACTACTCAATAGCATTCGATAGCAATACCCACTCCTCCACCTTTGATGCACTAAGTCACCAAATAATAGAGCCAACATACATAAAACTACTTCATAAAATCTTCCATAATAGTACAGCTAGTTTGAAATTACACAAATCCGGTCAAACATTCAGTGTCCAAAAAAATAAAAATTAAGGTAGAAATACAACTGATGCCGGAGTAGCACTCATCAGACACATTCTTGATGCTTATGAAGACAAACATGATGCCGTAGGTGTATTCTGTGATTTATCAAAGGCGTTTGATTGTGTAGACCATCAGACACTGCTCATTAAGTTAGAACACTACGGTGTCTCGGAAAACTCATCTAAGTTGTTAAGTTCGTACTTATCAGGTAGAATACAATCAGTTAACATAAATGGTACCTACTCTTCCGGAGTCCCTCTTCAAATGGGTGTCCCCCAGGGCTCAATATTGGGGCCTTTACTTTTCCTGATATATGTAAACGACCTGCCATTTTATTCCACAACTCTTTGTGAGATAGTTCTGTTTGCTGATGACACTTCTTTGATTTTTAAAATGAAAAGACATGATGAAAATTTTGACGAAGTAAATAATACTCTCTCCAAAGTATTGAATTGGTTCACCACCAATAACTTGTTGCTGAATGCTAGTAAAACTAAATGTGTAAAATTCACTTTGCCTAATGTAAAGCAACTTACACCAAATATTGTACTAAATGGTAATAAGATTATTAGTAGAGTCTTAATAGACTCCACTGTATTTCTGGGCATTACACTTATCTCAAAATTACAGTGGGGACCTCATATTGAAGCCCTAGCTAGGAGGCTAAGCTCGGCTGACTTTGCAGTTAGAAAAATAAGGTATCTGACTGATGTTGAAACGGCGAGGCGAGGTATTTTAGTTACTTCGACAGTATTATGTCTTACGGTGTTCTCTTGTGGGGTTCTGCTGCAGACATTGATAGCATATTTATTTTGCAGAAAAGAGCCATTCGTGCTATTTTATTATGACGACCGTCTGGTGTAGTGGTCGAGAAATCGCCTACTACGCAGCGATTGCGGGTTCGATCCCGCACAATACAAACATTTGTGTGCATGAACATGTCTGTTTGTATTGGTCTGGGTGTTTTCTATGTATATCATGTATGTATTTACAAAAAAAAAGGTATTTAAGTATTATATCCGTTGTCTGGCACCCATAACACAAGCTTTGAGTAGCTTACTTTGGGGCTATATGGCGATGTGTGGAAATGTCCAAAGGAAATGTCCAAAGGATATAATTTATAAACTTAGTCCTCGTGACTCCCTGAGAGAGGTCTTTAATAAAATCAACATATTAACTGTGGCTTCTCAATACATTTTTGACAATAAAATGTACATCCGTAAAAATTTAGATAATTTCATGAAGAGGAGCGACATTCACTCATATAACACAAGAAATGAACACAAGCTTGTCGTTCCTAACTTCAGATTAGTTAAAACTAGTAATTCGTTCATGGAAAATTGTATAAAATTCTTTAATAATATACCACACAATCTTGTCGAATTGCCGGTTGATAAATTACTATTATACATACGCATATATTTAGACATAAGCGTGTTTTTAACACGTTAAAAACACACTTATGTCTAAAGGCTATTATAAGGTTCAAGACTACCTGAACGACACGAATGTGTGGTCTGTCCAGCCTGCACCGACTGATGTACTTACCTTTGATGATTTTGATTTTACGGCAGCTAGTGGTGACTGAGTTTGTTCCGGCGTTTCTTCTCAGCACTTGCCTAATTGTCTGTGTTCTGTCTCGAAGCGCTGGTAGGGCCCAAAAGATAAGGAGACATCATTCGGCCCCTTCAGGGCACATTTATTTTAATTTTATTTTTCACTGTACATTTGACCTTCATAAGTGGCATATTGTGTCCTAAATTGAATAAATATTTTGATTTTTGAATTTTTTTTGAATTTTTGATGTTAAACAGGGGGACCCCATATATCCAAAACCTAATACCAGCGCTCTCGAGGAAATTTTAAAAAACCTGCCACAGTCATTATCGCGAAAGAAGGTATCGCGATGTTCCTAATAATCCAAATGTAAATATGTAAACTAAACCTAATGATAAATGTGAACTCAGCCTAATGATAAATGGCAACACTGAAACAGTGTAGGCAACCTCAATTCAGACAACTTGATACTTCCGCCAACCCACGCCTAGTAAAATGTCGGTAGTGTGAACGCATGAAGATGAAAAGTATATCCAAACCAGTGTAATCGTGGCAGCGCCGAGGACATTGCAGCTAAGTACTTAATCTACTAAGATAGTTGTTTAAAAAACTAGTAATATTATTGCGCACCGCATGCCCTAAATCATGGGCAAGATCCCTAAATCATGGGATGATGGTGGTGGCCCCACCATAGCCGGAGGCTGCGTGTCAATGGCTAATTCTAAGAAGTGCCGACGGGCACTGGTGTCGACGGGCACGGAGAACATGAAAGATGTATATCAGGAGGAAACGGAATGGAAACTGCGAGTTCCAGGTCCGTCTTCTCATTATTGAGTTTGTTAATGTAAATGATGTTAAGGCGCTGGAGGTGGGCCGTCCTGAGGTGACGGACATTCTCCAGGCAAGTTCATGCAACGCTGGTCGCGAGCCGGCCGGTCGTGCTCCAGCGTCTGAGATTCTATACTAAAAGGTGGCAATAGTATTTAGACAAAGTGATAATAATAATAACCTCCTTCTTTTTTGAAGTCGGTTAATAACAATAATGATAATGATGGCTGAGAGAGTCAAAATAAGTAAAGAGTTTATTGAGGCTTCCAAAGGGAAGCATAAATGCATAGTTAAAACAGTAACGCGAACTTGTGTAATATTATAGGATGTACTTAGCCCAGGTTTAATGGGTATATTACTATTTACAGGTGTGAAAGGAAATGAGATGAGGAGGGGAACGATACCAAATCATCCTAGACAGAGAATACACCGCACAGTGTTATCAGAGAAGGTTTGCCAAGTAAGTAGCTTCAGTATATCGCCCGGGGGGCCTTGTGTGCTAGATTCAGTAGAGCGAAGCAACTTATCTTAATAGTAATTTGGTCTCATCTAAACATATAAAGTTAGTTAAATCTAGGATGCACACAGGGTCTGCACCCGCCGCGACATGGTGGAGGTGCTGGGATATGAAGAATCCCCATCAAGAAGAACTCAAGGCAAATTGGCAAACTTTCTCTTGGTAGTACTATCTATTTTCTAAAGTTACAATATCATACCTCTATTTTCACAAACAGGTTAACAGCGACATCTCGAGGATGTTATTGGTATTGTTCCCTTACAAAAAATGTCTATGAAAGTAACCCAAAAGCGCAAAATTTAAACGAGAAAATTATTTAGAGAAAACTAGTATAATATGTCTCACGGCTCGTAAATAAAGAAGGATTTGAGAATTCCTTACAGATATTTGAATGATTATGAAACGAATATACTTGCATTGTTTAGAATTCTGTATGAATAAAATTGGCAATCTTGAAATACGATGCATATTTGGCTTTATTTTCGATCGAACATGAATACTCACCTTTAAGCGGACGGGACGTCATCCGCCTACTGTGAGTGTACAAATGAACGTATTTCTATGAGATTCTAAGTGGAAAATGTGTAAATCTTAGAAATAAGTGATGTAACATTAATAACTTAATTTATCTAATGTTGTTGTAAACGGTTACACTGGATATATGGAAGTAAAAAAGTTATTTGCTGTCATGAGATGACCGGCAACAATCCTCAAAACTTTAAAGATGGCGTGTGGTTAAAACGGGTGTCTCGTTGTCTGAAGTATTTTTGCACCTGAAACATTCTTAATTATTGACAGGGAAGTGAAGATCGTTTGTAAATACGAGTATCGCAATAGTGAAAATTTTCAATCAGTTTAGGTAAAAAAGGAGAACGCTGGTGAGTTTGATCAGATTTTTTCTTGCCAAATTTGTACTTGGCGGCATGGTTGAAAAACTTACAAAGTTGCGGCTGTAGGTTGTTCTTAAGAGGTGATTTAGGCAAAGAGAGTTGAGTCATGAAGTAGTGTATACATGTATACTTTTCTTGGTACAGTTATTCCTCTATAGAAGGTATAGCTAGAGTGAAGCTGTGTCATTAGACTATATGTAGGTATTACTTACCAAAAATTGATGTTTTCAAACAGGTAATCGGATAGAAATAGTTCAAACCAAGGATGGCCACATATCTACTTAAACTTAAAATTTTGTTGAATGCTGAACTACTGAGAAGGAACTAAGGTACACATATTTTCTGTTAATTATGTAGGGACGTCAATTCTATATTATATTTTTAGAAAATCAAGGCGAGCTGACGGATAAACATGTTTTTAAAATAAAGTGTTTGATATGAGTTTATTTCATGTGCAACAATAGTCCCACTTGACCATAGTATTACTTGACTTGTTTTGATGCTTATTTAAATGAATATTTAGTTAATGCAAGTGAAATATAACATCATTTGTGGATGCATACACAAATGGTGTTGGTTTTACTTATTGATGGATAAATAATAAAACAATAATAAATTTTTATGTCATTTAAAAAGGGGTCAACTGGGGAACAGTGCATAGCATGAAATATTTTCAGGAAACTTAAACTTTTGAAATTAAACTAAGAAGAATAACTTGCTTTACCCGTCAGCAAAGATAATAAGTAACAACATAGCATTATAACAGAGTGATTTTAAAATTATTTTGAGTAGAATTTTTAAATAAAAGAAACTTATACTACTTGTTAATTTTGAACTCAGAGAACATGTTGGTTTATAAAATGTCGATTATTCTTCACACATTGAATATTTAAATTAAATAAAAGAGTCAGTCTTTGGTATGTTGTCTATTTAAAGAGTACCAAGCACTGACAAACACTTTATTATACAGGGTGAAAAATAAAATTTTCTAATATATAGGGTGAAATAAAATCTTTATTATACAGGATGAAAAATATATTTTTTAATATACAGGGTGAAAAAATATTCTTTTTTTCTTTTCTTTAATGAGTATATAGGGTATGAGGTTCTGAAAATTATATACAAGGTGTAAAATTTCGAATTTATTTATTCCAGAAACATGGAAAGAATAATATTTACTAGACTAGAGTCTATAGCTAACACCATAAATAAACTTACCTCAGAAGCTCTAGAATATAAAGATAATATTGATGTAAAAAATGCTGAAAACTTAGAAATATTGCTCACAAAGTTAGATAATGCGGTAAAGAGGTTTGGAACGAAATTAAATCAGAGTTTGTCAGTGAATGAGCTAGGAGCTTATGCAGAAGAGGTCACTTCGTTCAGCGAGATACAATTAAGAGGCGAAGAAGCTTTTGCAGAATTGAGCGTCAAGTTGAAAAGAGCAAAGGAAAATGCCACGCCTGCTGCGACGCCTAGTCGTATCGCGTTGACCGGGAAATTACCTAAACTCGTGTTAGCAGTATTTTCTGGTGATATACTAGAATGGCACCAATTCTGGGACCAATTCAGTTCCAATATAGGAAACCGAGATTTGTCTGATGTGGGCAAGCTATCCTATCTCAAGGGTTCTCTGAAAGGTGAAGCAAAATGGATCATCGATGGATTAGAAATCACTAACAAGAATTACGAGGTAGCAGTGTCTATTTTAAAGACGAGATACGGAAAGGAAAGTCATATAGTAGATGCACATTACGCTGCGTTGCACAAAGTTCCTAAAGCGTCCAAAGATAGCACTAAAGACCTGAGAGAGACTTTCAGTCAAATTGAAAGGCATCTTAGAATTTTAGAGTCATTGAATCAAGATATCGGTCATGACCATCTGAGATTTCTCATCCTGGAAAAGTTACCCTCTGATGTAGTGTACGAATTGAAACTGAGAGCGGACACAGAATCTATTGAAGAAATCCGGCGACATTTAGAAGTAATTATTTCGGCTAGGGAAGACGCGCAAAGGATAACTTCCGATAGTAGGGGAGAGTATACCACTCAGTCTCTACATGTGAATACGTATGCTAAAAGAAAGAAGCCAGAAAATCATAATCAGAACCGAGGAGATCTCAAGAGGCATAACTTTACACAGCCAAGACGGGGCATTAAGAAAGAAAGTAATTTCAGCGAACCAGGACCATCTCACAAATACCATGGTCACAATAAACAACCAATAAGAAGAAGGTTCCAGGGAAATGAGAATGATAGAAATGCGCCACAAAGTAAGAAGAAAAGGTTGCAATGTATTTTCTGTCAAGACTCACACTATAATGATCAATGCAATAAATTCAAGACCATGAAGGAAAGGAAGGAAAAATTAAAGAACAGGTGTTACCTTTGCCTGGACCTCGGTCACAGAACGTATGATTGTAAGAGAACCATTTTCTGCTTTCATTGTAAAAGGACTAACAGTCATAATCGAGCACTTTGCCCGGAGAAGAAGGTGTCTAAGTCTGAAAATGTCACAACATTTCGATGGCTCCTACGTAAACTACCGTATCCAACAAAATAACGATATTCTTGTTTTTAGAAATTTAGAATTGAATTATTACTAACTATCAATTTCACTAACAAAAAATTAAATAAACTGAAACACAAAGTTTTATTTTCACGTAAACAATCGTACATAAACCTCGCGTGCGGCGTATGCAGGCGTAAGTTTCAATAACGATATTGTACGAGGAGTACCGCGCGGGCGCAGGGGGGAGTCGTCTATGGTATGCGCCAGTTGCGACTCGATACGCGGTTAAGGTGCACGCTGCGCTCGATAAGCGAGTTATTATTTTACTTTGTTTTGGTGACCAAATTTTATACTGAATAACGTTCAAGTTATGGATAACCCGTATAGAAACTTTCACACGCGATCAAGAGCGCGCAGACTTTGTGATTTAGCATGTGAATTAAACCAGGATGTTAATAAAACAAATTTTGTTCCTCAAAATGACGAGCAATGCATTGATAATAATAATGTTTTTGAAGAAACCCACAGAATGATAGGTAAGTTATTCATTCATATCATAACTACTTCATTTTTTTATTTTTTCTCTCAGTTTTAATTATAAATTAACCAAAAGTATGGTAACTAAAACATACGATTATGTACGTCGGTTTATTTAAAAAATATATATCGTATTTAATACATACGGTTGTATACGCCGTTTTTGAAATTGCTATTTGTATCGTATGTTATACATACGATTACTTACGTGGATTATCTATAAAGGTTCATTATTGTATGTACTGCTTACTGTTATTTACGTTGGTAAATAAAATTACTTTTTATATCGTATATTTATCATACTATTGTCTACGCGGTTTCTATAAAAAAATATATATATCTTATAGTTATTTTTAACTGTTTCAGACTCACCACTGCCGCAAAGTGCTGATTTAGCTGAAATAAAGGCACTTTCCGATATGATTAATGACGATTTAAACGAAACACCGCCTATTTCTCCCACTAGCCATGATGGTAAACTTTCTTCTTTCATAATTTGTTAATTAATTACCTACCCTTTCCATGATTAGATGATCAATTTATGGTGTTTCATTGTTTTAAAAAATAAACCATTCTCTTGTACATAAATTGTTTCGGTTTCCAGTTGAAGATTTGATTGAGACCATAGCTACCTCCAGGCCAACAACGGATGCAGATATTGTGTTTGGAAGTGACACGCTATCGCATAAACAACAGAATTCAAATTTAGACCATAGCAGCTATCAAGCTCAACCTTCAAGTCCTTCAATATTTGCGCAGTGTGATGATTTGACTGCCAATTCCGAAAATATGTCTTATTACCATGATGCTAGCTTGGACACACCTCATACACCGCATCCGTCGTCCCCTAATTACTGTTCTATTAACCATTTAGACATTGATTGCACAAATAGTTTTTGCCCATATTTTATTGGAAACCCTATACAGGAACCACAATCTCAAATATCCAATTTTTCTGCTTATTCTACACCTCAAGCTAATACGCCATTATCTTGCAATTCAAGTGATTTTGTGACCCCTACAACTAAAAAAAAAACGTACGAAAAGATAAAGGAAATATAAGGCGAAAACATATGCATGAATGGATCGACACAAAGAGGAAGACATTAAAAAATCTTGGTAAGGCATACATAAGTCGAAAAGGCAAAAACAGCCAAAGAAAAGTATGAAATCGCCATGTAAGTGTCGGATGAAATGTTTTGAAAAGATATCAAATGATCAAAGAAAAACAATTTTTAAAGCTTTCTGGAAACTTGGAGACCATCAGAAACAATGGGCTTATGTATCCAACTTGGTGAGCCAAAACCTAAAGAGAAGAGTTTATACTGATAGAGAGTCACGACGAAAATACACGCTTAAGTATAACTTACCTCTTCCTGCCATTGATCACAATACAAAAACAAATTACTTGAATGTCTGCAAAAAGCAGTTTTTAGCAACATTAGCAATAAGCGAACAATTCGTGTACACAGCTATACAAAAAACTGAGTCATCGACGGGCACCGTAGCAGGTGATGATCGAGGGAAGCACAAGAACCATCCTCGTAAAATAACAGAAGATGTTATAAGAAGTGTGTGCGATCACATCAAGTGTTTGCAGCCGGTAGAATCCCATTATCTTATAAAGGCAATTCCAGATTATACTTGGACTCTGATTTAGATTATCATAAACTTTTTGTTATGTATAATGAATGGTTCGATGTTAATTTGTATAGCAGTAAAGCCGAAACTGAACGTCAGTATAAGACTGTTGTTAATCCCTCAAGCATGTGTAAACAAGACACAATGGATATTCTATTGTTATGCGGTCGCATGCGACCGCTTCGGTGTTTATGCGTTAATGACAACTTCAAGTTGAGTTTTTTCTGCCCCAAAAAATACCCATGTGACACTTGTCACACGCTTGTTTCTGAAGTTTACGCGAATATTACTCATCGAAATAAAACAACTTTTTTACGGATTAACTTTTCGCAAGTTTATTAATTTTATCCCGACGTTTCGAACACTTTACAGCGTTCGTGGTCACGGGTAGACTAAGATGTTATTTGTCATTTACAGAGTTTTGAAAAATATACACTACCGTCACTCATATTATTAATTAACGTTCCTATCCACGCAGAAAGAGCTAACTGTGTCTTGTGATCTTGCAGTGAGTGGTCTAGCTTGGGTCCTAGTTAGAACTGGATCCCATGCAGGTGGAATTTTCCAACCATCTTCTCTGTTAAAATTTGGATGTTTTCTTATTTCTATAGCTTCGCGTAGCATACGTGGAATGAACCGACGTTCTTTTGACAGTACTTTAGGTTGGTCAAAACGTATGAAGTGGTTGGGTTTGTCTAAGGCATGTTCACACACTGCAGATTTTATGTTTCGTCTATGTTTAACGTCAGCTATATGTTCTTTTATCCGCACGCCTATACTTCGTTTGGTTTGCCCGATGTAGGAAAGGCCACAGTCACATTCCAGTCTATACACCCCTGCATCTTGAAGAGGTATGGTGCACTTGACAGGTGGTAAAAATTGGTTAATCTTCTTTGGCGGCTTGAAATAAGTCTTGATGGAAGCTCGCTTCAAGATATTCCTAATCTTGTCAGTGACCCCCTTGATGTAAGGTAGTACGGCAGGTGGGCGTTCAACTGTCATGGGCTTGGCACTGGCACGGGGTCTGCAACGACGTGGTACTGGAAGCTGGTTGTCCCGTAGTACCTTCCTTACATGCTGAAGTTCAGCAGCCAGGTGTCGGTCGTCACAGATGCCCAACGCTCTCTGAAACAAAGTTTTGCCCACGGTAGCTAACTGTGAAGGATGATGGTGAGATGCACCATTGAGATATTTGTCTGTATGGGTGGCCTTTCTAAAAACTGTGTGGCTAAGTGTGTTATCAGAATTCCTAGTAAGTAAAACATCTAAGAAAGCTAGTTTATTGTTTGCCTCAATTTCCATAGTAAATTGTATTTGTGGATGAATAGAGTTAAGATGGTTCAAAAAAGCAGAAACTTTATCTGTGGGTAATATTGTGAAGGTGTCATCTACGTACCGTTTATAAAACCTTGGTGATATAGGTGATGTGTTCAAAGCTGTGGCCTCAAAATCCTCCATGAAGATATCAGCAACAACAGGTGATACTGGGGAACCCATCGCTACACCATCAATTTGTATGTAGAATTCACCATCCCATAATAAATAGCCAGATGTAAGGCAATGCTCTAAAAGTTCTGCATACTCTATGGGCATATCCAATTCAACTAACTTCCTTCTGGTAATTTCAATGCAGTCTTTCACAGGTAAACTTGTAAATAGGGACTGTACATCAAAACTAACCATTGTTTCATTTTCTGCCAATTGCAAGGTCTTTATTTGGCTTATGAAGTCATAGGAATCCTTAACATGTGCCGTAGTTCCTCCTCGTAGTACAGATAGTGTTTTCGCCAAATGCTTCGCCAGCTTGTACGTTGGGGAATCAATCTGACTCACAAAAGGACGAAGAGGAACATTGGTTTTGTGTATTTTAGGCAGCCCATACAGTTTAGGTGGTTTTGCACATGTTGGTACTAATAGCTTAGCATCAAGATTTAAACTATCGCTATGTTTTTTCACTAGGTCGCTGGTTTTCTTTAATATTTTGCTCGTTTGATCTATTTTTACATGTTTGTAGGTTGTTTCGTCCGACAGCAACTGTGATATTTTGAGTTTATAATCTGATGTATCCATTATAACCGTAGCGTTTCCTTTATCTGCACGTAAGATTGTCAATTCCGGTTTAGATTTTAAGTTTTTAAGGGCTAAATATTGGTCACGAGAAAGATTCGACTTAGGTAGTTTGCTATGTCGCAAGACGCATGATATGTCTTGTCGTATTGATTCTGCGTCTTCTTTCTTCAAATCATTCTTTACTAAACAATCCTCTACGCTGCAAATTATGTTTTCAAAAGGAATTTTTCGCGGTGTTACTGCAAAATTGAGACCTTTGCTAAGAATATCAATGGTGTTTTCATCCAATGTTTGTTTTGATAAATTGACAACTGCCCGGTTTCTGTTGTCTATGGTTGGAGATGTGACATTCGATGCGTTCCGTTTTACTAAATTTTGCGATGACAGTTTGTTGTATTTTTGTATTTGTGTTAGTTTGCATTCGTTATATTTTGATGTTTCGCGTTTATTAAGTACCTGAATGCATTCTTCAAAATCTAGTAGGGACAGTTTTAATTTTAATTCTTTACATAGATTATCCACAGCTGCATTTAAATGGACAAGGTCACTATGATGTTGATGAATGAGATGACGGAGCATTTTTCGACTTGCCTGGTTTAGGATCTTCGCACTCCCACGTATGTCTTTCTTTGGAGCGATTTGTACACATCGCGGGATGAGGTTGTGATCGCGGCACCTCTTAAGGAAATTTAAAGATGATATTTTCCTTGCGCGTTTAGTCTTGAGATCTTCCAACCGGCGGATTTTGTTTGCTGTATCCAGTCCGTACTGGTTCACATACTTGTTTCTGAAGTTTACGCGAATATTACTCATCGAAATAAAACAACTTTTTTACGGATTAACTTTTCGCGAGTTTATTAATTTTATCCCGACGTTTCGAACACTTTACAGCGTTCGTGGTCACGGGTAGACTAAGATGTTATTTGTCATTTACAGAGTTTTGAAAAATATACACTACCGTCACTCATATTATTAATTAACGTTCCTATCCACGCAGAAAGAGCTAACTGTGTCTTGTGATCTTGCAGTGAGTGGTCTAACTTGGGTCCTAGTTAGAACTGGATCCCATGCAGGTGGAATTTTCCAACCATCTTCTCTGTTAAAATTTGGATGTTTTCTTATTTCTATAGCTTCGCGTAGCATACGTGGAATGAACCGACGTTCTTTTGACAGTACTTTAGGTTGGTCAAAACGTATGAAGTGGTTGGGTTTGTCTAAGGCATGTTCACACACTGCAGATTTTATGTTTCGTCTATGTTTAACGTCAGCTATATGTTCTTTTATCCGCACGCCTACACTTCGTTTGGTTTGCCCGATGTAGGAAAGGCCACAGTCACATTCCAGTCTATACACCCCTGCATCTTGAAGAGGTATGGTGCACTTGACAGGTGGTAAAAATTGGTTAATCTTCTTTGGCGGCTTGAAATAAGTCTTGATGGAAGCTCGCTTCAAGATATTCCCAATCTTGTCAGTGACCCCCTTGATGTAAGGTAGTACGGCAGGTGGGCGTTCAACTGTCATGGGCTTGGCACTGGCACGGGGTCTGCAACGACGTGGTACTGGAAGCTGGTTGTCCCGTAGTACCTTCCTTACATGCTGAAGTTCAGCAGCCAGGTGTCGGTCGTCACAGATGCCCAACGCTCTCTGAAACAAAGTTTTGCCCACGGTAGCTAACTGTGAAGGATGATGGTGAGATGCACCATTGAGATATTTGTCTGTATGGGTGGCCTTTCTAAAAACTGTGTGGCTAAGTGTGTTATCAGAATTCCTAGTAAGTAAAACATCTAAGAAAGCTAGTTTATTGTTTGCCTCAATTTCCATAGTAAATTGTATTTGTGGATGAATAGAGTTAAGATGGTTCAAAAAAGCAGAAACTTTATCTGTGGGTAATATTGTGAAGGTGTCATCTACGTACCGTTTATAAAACCTTGGTGATATAGGTGATGTGTTCAAAGCTGTGGCCTCAAAATCCTCCATGAAGATATCAGCAACAACAGGTGATACTGGGGAACCCATCGCTACACCATCAATTTGTATGTAGAATTCACCATCCCATAATAAATAGCCAGATGTAAGGCAATGCTCTAAAAGTTCTGCATACTCTATGGGCATATCCAATTCAACTAACTTCCTTCTGGTAATTTCAATGCAGTCTTTCACAGGTAAACTTGTAAATAGGGACTGTACATCAAAACTAACCATTGTTTCATTTTCTGCCAATTGCAAGGTCTTTATTTGGCTTATGAAGTCATAGGAATTCTTAACATGTGCCGTAGTTCCTCCTCGTAGTACAGATAGTGTTTTCGCCAAATGCTTCGCCAGCTTGTACGTTGGGGAATCAATCTGACTCACAATAGGACGAAGAGGAACATTGGTTTTGTGTATTTTAGGCAGCCCATACAGTTTAGGTGGTTTTGCACATGTTGGTACTAATAGCTTAGCATCAAGATTTAAACTATCGCTATGTTTTTTCACTAGGTCGCTGGTTTTCTTTAATATTTTGCTCGTTTGATCTATTTTTACATGTTTGTAGGTTGTTTCGTCCGACAGCAACTGTGATATTTTGAGTTTATAATCTGATGTATCCATTATAACCGTAGCGTTTCCTTTATCTGCACGTAAGATTGTCAATTCCGGTTTAGATTTTAAGTTTTTAAGGGCTAAATATTGGTCACGAGAAAGATTCGACTTAGGTAGTTTGCTATGTCGCAAGACGCATGATATGTCTTGTCGTATTGATTCTGCGTCTTCTTTCTTCAAATCATTCTTTACTAAACAATCCTCTACGCTGCAAATTATGTTTTCAAAAGGAATTTTTCGCGGTGTTACTGCAAAATTGAGACCTTTGCTAAGAATATCAATGGTGTTTTCATCCAATGTTTGTTTTGATAAATTGACAGCTGCCCGGTTTCTGTTGTCTATGGTTGGAGATGTGACATTCGATGCGTTCCGTTTTACTAAATTTTGCGATGACAGTTTGTTGTATTTTTGTATTTGTGTTAGTTTGCATTCGTTATATTTTGATGTTTCGCGTTTATTAAGTACCTGAATGCATTCTTCAAAATCTAGTAGGGACAGTTTTAATTTTAATTCTTTACATAGATTATCCACAGCTGCATTTAAATGGACAAGGTCACTATGATGTTGATGAATGAGATGACGGAGCATTTTTCGACTTGCCTGGTTTAGGATCTTCGCACTCCCACGTATGTCTTTCTTTGGAGCGATTTGTACACATCGCGGGATGAGGTTGTGATCGCGGCACCTCTTAAGGAAATTTAAAGATGATATTTTCCTTGCGCGTTTAGTCTTGAGATCTTCCAACCGGCGGATTTTGTTTGCTGTATCCAGTCCGTACTGGTTCACATACTTGTTTCTGAAGTTTACGCGAATATTACTCATCGAAATAAAACAACTTTTTTACGGATTAACTTTTCGCGAGTTTATTAATTTTATCCCGACGTTTCGAACACTTTACAGCGTTCGTGGTCACGGGTAGACTAAGATGTTATTTGTCATTTACAGAGTTTTGAAAAATATACACTACCGTCACTCATATTATTAATTAACGTTCCTATCCACGCAGAAAGAGCTAACTGTGTCTTGTGATCTTGCAGTGAGTAGTCTAGCTTGGGTCCTAGTTAGAACTGGATCCCATGCAGGTGGAATTTTCCAACCATCTTCTCTGTTAAAATTTGGATGTTTTCTTATTTCTATAGCTTCGCGTAGCATACGTGGAATGAACCGACGTTCTTTTGACAGTACTTTAGGTTGGTCAAAACGTATGAAGTGGTTGGGTTTGTCTAAGGCATGTTCACACACTGCAGATTTTATGTTTCGTCTATGTTTAACGTCAGCTATATGTTCTTTTATCCGCACGCCTATACTTCGTTTGGTTTGCCCGATGTAGGAAAGGCCACAGTCACATTCCAGTCTATACACCCCTGCATCTTGAAGAGGTATGGTGCACTTGACAGGTGGTAAAAATTGGTTAATCTTCTTTGGCGGCTTGAAATAAGTCTTGATGGAAGCTCGCTTCAAGATATTCCCAATTTTGTCAGTGACCCCCTTGATGTAAGGTAGTACGGCAGGTGGGCGTTCAACTGTCATGGGCTTGGCACTGGCACGGGGTCTGCAACGACGTGGTACTGGAAGCTGGTTGTCCCGTAGTACCTTCCTTACATGCTGAAGTTCAGCAGCCAGGTGTCGGTCGTCACAGATGCCCAACGCTCTCTGAAACAAAGTTTTGCCCACGGTAGCTAACTGTGAAGGATGATGGTGAGATGCACCATTGAGATATTTGTCTGTATGGGTGGCCTTTCTAAAAACTGTGTGGCTAAGTGTGTTATCAGAATTCCTAGTAAGTAAAACATCTAAGAAAGCTAGTTTATTGTTTGCCTCAATTTCCATAGTAAATTGTATTTGTGGATGAATAGAGTTAAGATGGTTCAAAAAAGCAGAAACTTTATCTGTGGGTAATATTGTGAAGGTGTCATCTACGTACCGTTTATAAAACCTTGGTGATATAGGTGATGTGTTCAAAGCTGTGGCCTCAAAATCCTCCATGAAGATATCAGCAACAACAGGTGATACTGGGGAACCCATCGCTACACCATCAATTTGTATGTAGAATTCACCATCCCATAATAAATAGCCAGATGTAAGGCAATGCTCTAAAAGTTCTGCATACTCTATGGGCATATCCAATTCAACTAACTTCCTTCTGGTAATTTCAATGCAGTCTTTCACAGGTAAACTTGTAAATAGGGACTGTACATCAAAACTAACCATTGTTTCATTTTCTGCCAATTGCAAGGTCTTTATTTGGCTTATGAAGTCATAGGAATCCTTAACATGTGCCGTAGTTCCTCCTCGTAGTACAGATATACAGATGTACAGGTGTAGTTCCTCCTCGTAGTTCAAGATGCAGGGGTGTATAGACTGGAATGTGACTGTGGCCTTTCCTACATCGGGCAAACCAAACGAAGTATAGGCGTGCGGATAAAAGAACAAGCTAACGTTAAACATAGACGAAACATAAAATCTGCAGTGTGTGAACATGCCTTAGACAAACCCAACCACTTCATACGTTTTGACCAACCTAAAGTACTGTCAAAAGAACGTCGGTTCATTCCACGTATGCTACGCGAAGCTATAGAAATAAGAAAACATCCAAATTTTAACAGAGAAGATGGTTGGAAAATTCCACCTGCATGGGATCCAGTTCTAACTAGGACCCAAGCTAGACCACTCACTGCAAGATCACAAGACACAGTTAGCTCTTTCTGCGTGGATAGGAACGTTAATTAATAATATGAGTGACGGTAGTGTATATTTTTCAAAACTCTGTAAATGACAAATAACATCTTAGTCTACCCGTGACCACGAACGCTGTAAAGTGTTCGAAACGTCGGGATAAAATTAATAAACTCGCGAAAAGTTAATCCGTAAAAAAGTTGTTTTATTTCGATGAGTAATATTCGCGTAAACTTCAGAAACAAGTATGTGAACCAGTACGGACTGGATAAAGCAAACAAAATCCGCCGGTTGGAAGATCTCAAGACTAAACGCGCAAGGAAAATATCATCTTTAAATTTCCTTAAGAGGTGCCGCGATCACAACCTCATCCCGCGATGTGTACAAATCGCTCCAAAGAAAGACATACGTGGGAGTGCGAAGATCCTAAACCAGGCAAGTCGAAAAATGCTCCGTCATCTCATTCATCAACATCATAGTGACCTTGTCCATTTAAATGCAGCTGTGGATAATCTATGTAAAGAATTAAAATTAAAACTGTCCCTACTAGATTTTGAAGAATGCATTCAGGTACTTAATAAACGCGAAACATCAAAATATAACGAATGCAAACTAACACAAATACAAAAATACAACAAACTGTCATCGCAAAATTTAGTAAAACGGAACGCATCGAATGTCACATCTCCAACCATAGACAACAGAAACCGGGCAGTTGTCAATTTATCAAAACAAACATTGGATGAAAACACCATTGATATTCTTAGCAAAGGTCTCAATTTTGCAGTAACACCGCGAAAAATTCCTTTTGAAAACATAATTTGCAGCGTAGAGGATTGTTTAGTAAAGAATGATTTGAAGAAAGAAGACGCAGAATCAATACGACAAGACATATAATGCGTCTTACGACATAGCAAACTACCTAAGTCGAATCTTTCTCGTGACCAATATTTAGCCCTTAAAAACTTAAAATCTAAACCGGAATTGACAATCTTACGTGCAGATAAAGGAAACGCTACGGTTATAATGGATACATCAGATTATAAACTCAAAATATCACAGTTGCTGTCGGACGAAACAACCTACAAACATGTAAAAATAGATCAAACGAGCAAAATATTAAAGAAAACCAGCGACCTAGTGAAAAAACATAGCGATAGTTTAAATCTTGATGCTAAGCTATTAGTACCAACATGTGCAAAACCACCTAAACTGTATGGGCTGCCTAAAATACACAAAACCAATGTTCCTCTTCGTCCTATTGTGAGTCAGATTGATTCCCCAACGTACAAGCTGGCGAAGCATTTGGCGAAAACACTATCTGTACTACGAGGAGGAACTACGGCACATGTTAAGGATTCCTATGACTTCATAAGCCAAATAAAGACCTTGCAATTGGCAGAAAATGAAACAATGGTTAGTTTTGATGTACAGTCCCTATTTACAAGTTTACCTGTGAAAGACTGCATTGAAATTACCAGAAGGAAGTTAGTTGAATTGGATATGCCCATAGAGTATGCAGAACTTTTAGAGCATTGCCTTACATCTGGCTATTTATTATGGGATGGTGAATTCTACATACAAATTGATGGTGTAGCGATGGGTTCCCCAGTATCACCTGTTGTTGCTGATATCTTCATGGAGGATTTTGAGGCCACAGCTTTGAACACATCACCTATATCACCAAGGTTTTATAAACGGTACGTAGATGACACCTTCACAATATTACCCACAGATAAAGTTTCTGCTTTTTTGAACCATCTTAACTCTATTCATCCACAAATACAATTTACTATGGAAATTGAGGCAAACAATAAACTAGCTTTCTTAGATGTTTTACTTACTAGGAATTCTGATAACACACTTAGCCACACAGTTTTTAGAAAGGCCACCCATACAGACAAATATCTCAATGGTGCATCTCACCATCATCCTTCACAGTTAGCTACCGTGGGCAAAACTTTGTTTCAGAGAGCGTTGGGCATCTGTGACGACCGACACCTGGCTGCTGAACTTCAGCATGTAAGGAAGGTACTACGGGACAACCAGCTTCCAGTACCACGTCGTTGCAGACCCCGTGCCAGTGCCAAGCCCATGACAGTTGAACGCCCACCTGCCGTACTACCTTACATCAAGGGGGTCACTGACAAGATTGGGAATATTTTGAAGCGAGCTTCCATCAAGACTTATTTCAAGCCGCCAAAGAAGATTAACCAATTTTTACCACCTGTCAAGTGCACCATACCTCTTCAAGATGCAGGGGTGTATAGACTGGAATGTGACTGTGGCCTTTCCTACATCGGGCAAACCAAACGAAGTATAGGCGTGCGGATAAAAGAACATATAGCTGACGTTAAACATAGACGAAACATAAAATCTGCAGTGTGTGAACATGCCTTAGACAAACCCAACCACTTCATACGTTTTGACCAACCTAAAGTACTGTCAAAAGAACGTCGGTTCATTCCACGTATGCTACGCGAAGCTATAGAAATAAGAAAACATCCAAATTTTAACAGAGAAGATGGTTGGAAAATTCCACCTGCATGGGATCCAGTTCTAACTAGGACCCAAGCTAGACTACTCACTGCAAGATCACAAGACACAGTTAGCTCTTTCTGCGTGGATAGGAACGTTAATTAATAATATGAGTGACGGTAGTGTATATTTTTCAAAACTCTGTAAATGACAAATAACATCTTAGTCTACCCGTGACCACGAACGCTGTAAAGTGTTCGAAACGTCGGGATAAAATTAATAAACTCGCGAAAAGTTAATCCGTAAAAAAGTTGTTTTACTTGTCACACGTATAAAAATACGGAAAATCGCACGGAAAATGAACAGGAAAGTTACGAAGCCCACATTTCAAATAAAAAAATGGCACGAGAATTAAAAGCTACAGACAAAAGAGAGGCAGTGAATTCTAATGGAAAAATCATAGCTGCTACTTTTGACTTTCAAATGGTCTTAAACGCTCCCTACGGCTAAGTTAGTATATTTTATTATAAACGAAAGTTAGGGACCATGAACTTTACAGTATTTGATCTTGCTCAGAAAAGGGCCTCTTGCTATATGTGGCATGAGGGTGAAGGCAAGAGAGGTGCCAACGAGGTAGCTAGCTGTCTGGCAGATTATATCTCTAAAGGAGTTGAAGCAGGTGCCGTTGAATTTAGATTTTGGTCCGACAATTGCACCGGGCAAAATCGAAATCGGATAGTCTTCGCTGCATACATGTTATTGGCGCAACGATACAATATCACAATAAAACACACATTTTTAGAAAAAGGCCATACACAGCAAGAAGGAGACAGTGTCCACGCTTTGATTGAAAGATGTGCCAAAAATAAATTGATTTATACTCCTATGGAATGGTTTGCATTAGTGCGATGGGCTAAGCAAGACGGAACTCCTTACAGCGTTATTGAGATGGGCCATACACATTTTTTGGATTACAAGTCTACCTTAACTGGCAAAAATTGGACAAAAAATTTAAACGGATAAAATGTGAAATGGTCAAAGATAAAAGAACTAAAAGTACTTCCTTGTAATCCAAATAAACTGCTTTATAAATACAATTTAACTGAATCTGAATATATGACGATTATTACGAAGACCAATACGAGACGGCGACTACAAGATAATAATATTGCTGGTCCTCTTTACAACCACGTGTTACCTATACCTAGAGCTAAAAAAGATGACTTAATAAGCCTTTGTGATAAAGGCATCATTCCGGCAATTCATCACAACTTCTACAAAAATCTCGTTGCAGTCAACAACAGTAATAACCAAGATGTTTTCGATACTGATTCAGAGTAGAATACCAAATTATTGCCTTAGCCAAGACACATTATTCATGATCTCAATGTACAAGGTACGGACTGATTAAAGTAGGTTACATTTTTGTTATATTTTTAATAATTAATACATGTTTTTGTTATGTTGTTTTTTTTTGTCACGTGCAATGAGTATTTTATAGCCAAGTGTAATTTTTTAATTGTCAGATAAAATAAAAGAACACAAAAGGTATTTTTTTTATCAAACAAGCAGCTATTATCACATTAATTTCTAAAATTATGTTCTGATTTCAGTAAATCAAAATTGATTGTTAATTTTTATCTGACAATTGAACAATCGGCGAATTTAAGAGAACTTAAGATCATAATTTTTTGTTATTTGTTTTGTTGATTACGGTTTCAGTTATACTTTTAGATAATAAACCAAAATTTGCACATCCTTTCTCTTTTTAAGAGAGACCAGTGTGGATCAATCATAATAGTAATACTAATACTTAAAGTATCAGTTTGTTAATTGATTATAATGGCTGTAAAAATGCAAGAATGGCATTTTACGATATTGCGAACTTTTAAAAAAATAAAGGATTTAATTTCTTGTTTCTATAGTATTATTTTGTTTTATTTGTTTATTTGATACAATTGCAAAATTCTTCTCCCTACTAAGTAAAATATGGTAAATGTAACATACGAGTAAAAACAAATCCTACTGACCTAAGTATAATTGAGTAAGTAACACGTACGATATTTTTTATCAAAGAACATACGGTGTAAAAAATAGTATGTTTTACTTAAGATTCTTTGCACCATATAATCTCCTAGTAAAATATTGTATCAACAATATCTCTGAAAGTACATGTTTTCGAAGATTTATTTTAATACTTCATTAACCGCCATAATATTAACTACAAATGGTAAAAAAATCAAATCTTAAGCTATAATATCTACGAAACTGTTTATGAAAACATCTTAAAATGGCTCTCCTGTAAAGTTAACATTTCTAACATACGATAGTCTACTTAGGAGCCATCGATTTCATGTTAATGCCATTAGCTCCACAATATTGCAGACGGCAATAGTGGAAGCTCAGAGAGAAGTTGATGATTCTACAAAGGAAAATTGTCGAGTTTTGTTGGACTCCGGCAGCCAGCGAACATACATAACACAAGAATTGGCATCTAAACTGGATCTTCCTATAGAGGAGGAGGACACTCTATCAGTTTTCACATTTGGCGCTAAAACTCCTCAAGTAATCAGAAGTCCAGTAGTTAAACTACAGTTGCAAACAAGAACAAATAACATCCTGTGCATAGAAGCAAACGTTGTCCCACACATATCACATGGAGTTCCTCATTCAGATATAAACATAGGAAAAGAAAAGGAAAATCTAATTCTAGCCGATGACGGTTCACTGGCACCCAAAGTAGACGTTCTAATTGGAAACGATTTCTATTTCTCATTTATTCTTGGGAAGAAAATCCAACTGGAAAATAATTTGTTCTTGATCGAGTCTAAATTTGGCTACATTCTGTCTAGTAGGACCAAAACTAAGGAGATGGATACACTGTCTGTAATAACTTACTTTCAAGGAATAGAAAACAAACTGACTCCACCTGATCTTCCGTTATGTAATGAAAATATCAAATGTTTATGGGAACTAGAGTCCATTGGAATATGTGATTCACCAAAAACAACTAGAGACGAAGAAGTCATCAATCAGTTTAATGAAACCATAGAAGTAGTAGATGATCGTTACACTGTCAGCTGGCCGTGGATCGAATATCCACCTGAACTGGAGACCAATTACGGTCTTGCAATAGGCAGACTAGTGAATTTACTAAAGAGGATGGATTCAGAAGCATTGAAATCATATGATATTACGTTACGAGAACAACTAGCAAAAGGGATTATAGAACAGGTACCCGACCAAGAAAAGGATCATGTTGAGTTAAATCATCCTATACATTACTTACCACATCATGGAGTAAGTAACCCCGGAAAACCTACGCGCATCGTATACGACGCATCAGCAAAAACAAATAATAGTAAAAGCCTAAATGAGTGTTTACATTGTGATCCACTTATGTTAGAAGACTTGACGGGAATGCTAATAAGATTCAGGTCACATCAAGTAGGAATAACAGCGGACGTGGAGAAGGCATTCTTACAAATTGCTCAGAACGAGAAAGACAAAGACGTAACTAGATTCTTATGGCTAAAGGATATAGAAAGAGCGGCTACTGATGATAATATTCTTCACTTACGCTTTTGTCGCGTTCCGTTTGGAGTGATATCAAGCCCATTCCTATTGAATGCTACGTTGAAGCATCATCTGCTGCGTTCCGACGAAGAAGTTCTAAAAAGAGTAGTGAACGACATATATGTGGACAATTTAGTGACGGGAACGGACTCCGTCCGGGAAGCAACTGAAATGTATGAGGCGTGCAAGCTCGCGTTCGAGGAAATTTCAATGAATCTTCGTGAATGGAGTTCGAACTCTGAACAATTCTTAAAGGAAATAAATCCCGCAGATGTTTGTCAAGACAGGAAAGTGAAAGTGCTAGGTTTGAATTGGAATACAGAAAAGGATACTATTAGTCTCAGGCCAAAACAAATTACAAAGGCTAGTACAAAAAGGGAAATATTGAAGAACATAGCATCAGTGTATGATCCGTGCGGATACGCTGCACCGGATCTACTACCGGCAAAACTCCTATTGCAAAACCTATGGATAGACAAATTTAAATGGGATACACCTTTAACGGATGAGCTCACTAAAGAATGGCTGGCAATAAGAGAACAATTAGAAAACACAAAACATATTATTTTACCCAGGAGATATTTTAGTCAAACGAGTAATGAAGACATTCAGTTACACGCTTTTACAGACGCATCGACTAAGGCATACGCAGCCGTTGTATACATTTCCAACGGAAAAGAGCTAAGTTTTGTGATAGGGAAATCAAGATTAGTACCCATCAAAGATCAAGACAATTTGAAGATTCCAAGGCTCGAGTTACTAGGAGTTCTGATTGGTAGTAGACTGCTGAAGTATGTAAACAAGTTTCTAGATCTCAGTCCAAAGAAGAACACTATATGGTCAGATAGCCAAATAGTAATCGACTGGTACTATAGTAACAAACTATTATCACCATTCGTAGCTAGGAGGATAAATGAGATAAAGGGAAATGTAACAGCAACTATAAGATATGTACCAACAGAGTTGAATCCAGCTGATGTAGCAACAAGACCTACGGATTCCGAGGAAACCAAAAGTAAATGGTTATCCGGACCAGACTTTTTGCTGAAAGATAGTAAAGAATGGCCAAAGAGCTGAAGGAATGAAACATCTCTACTCGCACAAGATGAGAGTGCATTGAATGCTGCACAATCTTCTGTGGATCAACATTTTTCTTCCGTTGGGGAGGGTCTCACGAGTCTCACTGGTGAAGAATCAACGCTACATCAACAGAGACAACAATCGGATTCCGATGAAGGGTTATGAAAGGATTCCACAGAGAGTTGTGAAGACGATACACTATCATACGTACAAAAAATAAAGAGAATTCAAGAAAAACATTTTCCAGAGGAAGTAGAAGGTAAAGATACAAATCTAAAGAGAAACTTAAATGTGTTTACTGACGTCGATGGTATTCTGCGGTGTAAAGGAAGGTTACAAAATGCTGAGTGGTCCTACGATAAAAGATATCCAATATTAATTCCGAAAGACTGTGAGTTCATTAACACAGTGATCCTAGAAACACATAAGAAGAATTATCATGTAGGTGTTAACCACACTCTAAGTCTGATAAGATTGTCATATTGGATTCCTCAAGGGAGAAGTCAAGTTAAGAAGATACTTAGAAAATGTCCAAGTTGTGTTAAACATGGAGGAGGTCCGTTTAAACTACCACCACCTCCTGCACTTCCAAAGGAGAGAGTGAATAATAGTTCACCATTTACATATACCGGTATGGATTATTTGGGTCCTCTTCAAGTAAAATCAGATGATAAAATAGCAAAACGTTGGATATGTCTATTCACTTGTTTGGCAGTACGTGCAGTACACCTAGAAGTAGTTAGAGATCTTACCGCCGAAGAATGTTTATTAGCACTGCGGAGATTTATATCGTGCAGAGGCATTCCAGCTAGAATAGTTTCAGATAACGCACTACAGTTCAAACTGACTGCAGAAGTATTATCCAGCAACTACTGCATCACTAACGAAATAGACTGGAAATTCATTCCACAACTAGCTCCGTGGCACGGAGGATTTTATGAAAGACTAGTTGGACTAGTTAAACATTGTCTCAAGAGAACACTTACAAAAACCTTATTAAAGGATACTCAACTTAATAGCATTATAAAGGAAATAGAGGCTGTAATAAACACAAGACCATTAACTTGTGTAGGATCCGATTTAGAAGATATTCTTAGACCTTCATAATTTTCTAACATTAAGCAAGAACATTGTGACTACACCATCAGATGTTGAATTTCCACAAGAAGGCACAGTGACGAAACAAAACCTGGTAGAAGGTTGGAAGATAGGACAGAATATGTTGAAAGAATTTAGAAGAATGTTCGTAGACCAATATCTACCGAGTTTAAGAGAAAGATATCGTCATGCTCTAAAAGAACCAAGAGTGATTCAAAAGGAAATTCCTAAAGTGGGAGACATAGTGCAAATCAAAGGAGATACGAAGAACAGAGAAAACTGGAAAGTAGGGAAGATTACATCTCTGTTAAGGGGAGTCGACGGTCAATGCAGGGTGGCACGGATAAAAGTGAATGATACGGAATTCACACGTTCTATCGCTCATCTGTACCCATTGGAAGTTGATGATGAAGTACCTGAAAGAAAAAAGGTTGTGTTTGAATTTGAAAACGAAGACATAACACCAACATCGTATGACTTACCTCTGTTAGAAAGATTCGACACAATCATACCTACTGAAGATATTTCCACCGCTCCAAGACCTGATGAAGTAAACGTAGACAAACCTGAAACAGAAAAGAAACACATAAATACAACAGAAATAGAAAACCAAATACCTCATAACATACTTACCGCAGAAGAAGATATTCAGTCCATACACGATGAAAGTAATAACGAAGAGAGCAATTCTGAAAACATTAATATAAATGAAAGAACACAAACAGAAGAAGTGAAAGGTGTAAGAGATGCGTCTATGAAAGCTCGTGAAAAAAATCGAGAGTGGACGCGTAGACTAATGGAGACTATGTAACTTCTGTCGTCGTCGGGAGTGTCGCGAAAGAAGGTATCGCGATGTTCCTAATAATCCAAATGTAAATATGTAAACTAAACCTAATGATAAATGTGAACTAAGCCTAATGATAAATGGCAACACTGAAACAGTGTAGGCAACCTCAATTCAGACAACTTGATACTTCCGCAAACCCACGCCTAGTAAAATGTCGGTAGTGTGAACGCATGAAGATGAAAAGTATATCCAAACCAGTGTAATCGTGGCAGCGCCGAGGACATTGCAGCTTAGTACTTAATCTACTAAGATAGTTGTTTAAATAACTAGTATTACTATTGCGCACCGCATGCCCTAAATCATGGGCAAGATCCCTAAATCATGGGATGATGGTGGTGGCCCCACCATAGCCGGAGGCTGCGTGTCAATGGCTAATTCTAAGAAGTGCCGACGGGCACTGGTGTCGACGGGCACGGAGAACATGAAAGATGTATATCAGGAGGAAACGGAATGGAAACTGCGGGTTCCAGGTCCGTCTTCTCATTATTGAGTTTGTTAATGTAAATGATGTTAAGGCGCTGGCGGTGGGCCGTCCTGAGGTGACGGACATTCTCCAAGCAAGTTCATGCAACGCTGGTCGCGAGCCGGCCGGTCGTGCTCCAGCGTGTGAGATTCTATACTAAAAGGTGGCAATAGTATTTAGACAAAGTGATAATAATAATAACAATAATGATAATGATGGCTGAGAGAGTCAAAATAAGTAAAGAGTTTATTGAGGCTTCCAAAGGGAAGCATAAATGCATAGTTAAAACAGTAACGCGAACTTGTGTAATATTATAGGATGTACTTAGCCCAGGTTTAATGGGTATATTACTATTTACAGGTGTGAAAGGAAATGAGATGAGGAGGGGAACGATACCAAATCATCCTAGACAGAGAATACACCGCACAGTGTTATCAGAGAAGGTTTGCCAAGTAAGTAGCTTCAGTATATCGCCCGGGGGGCCTTGTGTGCTAGATTCAGTAGAGCGAAGCAACTTATCTTAATAGTAATTTGGTCTCATCTAAACATATAAAGTTAGTTAAATCTAGGATGCACACAGGGTCTGCACCCGCCGCGACAGTCATGGAAGTCGAAAGGCATAAATAAAGGCGGTGAGAAAAATCTCACTGATCTCAGATTTTCCGTGGATCTTGTGCTGTTTGCGAGGACTTCTAAGGAACTCCAGGAGATGCTTGACGATCTAAGCATTGCAAACCTCAAGGTTGGACTGGAAATGAACAGGTGCAAAAAAAGCAATAGTGTAAAGCGAAAGGTAGCAATTGGAGATCGGGATATACAATATGTCGATGAGTACATCTACTTGAGCCAGCTAATTTCCTTCGACAATAGACAAGACAGAGAGATCAGCCTTCGGGTCTAAAATGCCTGGAAGAGCTACTGGTCCATGGACGTGAAACGTAAGCTACTTGACGTTTGCATGCTACCGGTCTTAAGCTACGGGGCGCAAACTTGGTCACTGACCAAAAGTCAGAAGTCCAATATGGGGTTTGACAAAGGGCGTAGCGTTTTGGGGATCAAAAGAACAGATTAGATCCGAAACACCACAATCCGATGAAAAACTGGCATTATGGACGTTGGTGTAAAAACCGCAAAACTTAAGTGGAACTGGGCGGGCCACGTACTCAGGATGTCTTCTTAGACGTCTGCCTACCGATGGACGCAAGCGGTGGCGCGACGATCTTGACAAATACCACGAGGACTGGCTAATCCTCACCACGATTAGGGACGCATGGAGTAGTATGGGGGAGCCCTTTGTTATTTTAACATAGTACCTACGCGTACGGACTGAATTTGAACCAAAAAAATAAGGAATAACAGGTTTAGGTTAGGATCAGTTATCTCAACACTATTGTGGTCGCCTACGGAGATGTACTAAAAGATTAACAGAGCAATTTCAGTCGTGCGCTCTCACGGATACTAATTCTAATCGAACGTTGCTGCAGGGATCTTACTATGACGATATCTCTTTTGACACTACAGCACAAGAGATACTCGTATTATTAGTACTCGTAGTAGTATCGTAGATTATTAGTACAATGAAAGTTCGACTATAGTGCAGTAGATAGGAATACAATTGTTTATGTACATGGAATCCTCGGCTTATACAAAGGAATATTAATACTTATGGCCCACCACATAGTACAATGACTGTGGCATGGTCCGAGTTTTTATATAAAAATATTGTCTCAATAGATAATTCGTCATAAATCATTTCTGCGTAGCCCAAAGGTATGACTGGTAGAGAATGCCATATGGCGTTAAGTCTACAAGTTTGTACCACCGTTGTCTCTGATTTCCATAACACAAGTGCGATAGCTACTTGCTTTGGGATCAGAGCAATGTATGTGATTGGTGTCCAATATTACTTTATTACTTTTGTACAAATTATTTGTTGTGCAATAAATATATAGTTTTAAATTAGGCATTTCGTTTCTTCTGTACATGCATACAGACAAAAATGTATTTGACCTTAAGCTTATGTAAAAACCAGAATTCGTCACATTTGGTTGCTTATTTGAAAGCGAAATACATGGATTCGAAATGTAATCGAACTGTTCTAGGAACTTGCAAACTAAAGTAATTAAATATTTGCGGGAAAACGGATTTTCTACATTCAAATATCACAAATTAGCCTTGGAAAGGGGTAATTAAAGAAAGGATCGTTTGGAACACAATTTTAACTTCATTTTATAGTAACTGCCAAAGCTTCAATTCCGTTTATTCACATTTCGCTCAATTAGAAACGAATCGAGCTCCATAGCGTGCCACTCAGAGGAAACCACCAACACAAGTCAAAATATTCAATAGAAAAGTTAAATGGGTTCATTTTTCTTCTGTTGTCATTGTTAGATTTTATTACTTTTTATTCTTTTGTGTCAGAACAAAGACAAATTAAAATAAAAACGCACGCAATTGAGAAATCTTTCATCTTTAAATGCCTATTGATAGAACAGTAAGTAAGTAGAGGTACGTATATAGGTTTCAAAAATAGTCAAGGACGTGTTGTTAAATGCTCCAACCAATAATAAATCGACCATTTCAGGCTCTACAAAACTTTCAGTAATACAAGTTACGTGGGTTATCTAAAAAACTTGAACCCAGAAAATACAGTGTTACACGATGATTCCCGATCCTAGTCTGCCCCACATACTTACATAGTTCTGTAATAGTAGACTCATGCACTAAACCACATACTCACTGTGTGTGACTTATGTAACCCCACTGTATACATTAAATTACACATTTTCTTCGTCATATTATGTTCAATACATCATAATTTATACACCTATCTAGGTGTCAACCTATTTAACGTTTGTTATGGAAATGCCGGAAGTGTCCACCATGTTGAATGTAACTCGGCTATGATATAAGAATATTTTGGTTTAATTTTTAGATTATCTTATTATTATAATATTTAATTAATTGTAAATTAATTATTTAAAGATTATTGAGACACTTATTAGATTTTTATGTTTGCCGTAGGTATAACAAATGTTCATTTTGCCGCCAAAAGGAAGTTCACTCTGATTGGTCGGTGGAGGTTAGATTTATTCTAAATATTGTAACTATTAAAATAATAATCTAAAAGGCTAACCTAATTCAGTACGATGAATAACTAAATAATTAAGGAATTTATGTATTTAATTAGCAGATTGTTTATCCCAACAAATAAATATTATAGTAAATGTTCATATATGGAAACGGATGTCGTCCCCACTGTTTTCCTACCGTTGTTCAGGGTTTTGATTTGTATAAAAGCGAGCTGCATGCCAGAATATAGCCTCTGTTTTGTACTTAGTTAAATCTCGAGGAGGCGACCGAAGGTTTTTAAAAATAATAAAATGAGAGTGTTTTCAGCTCGATGCTTTAATACAGACTGACTTAATTCTATTACATAGGTCCTAAAGCTACGTTCCTTATCGCTACAACGGATGCGCGGCGCCAGCTCTAGACTAAACAATAAAAAGCTGCGTTAGCGTCGCCCGCCCGTGAGTTCTAGTACTTAACACGAAGTCAGCATTATAGAGCCGGGGACTGGCTGCATAACTCTTCCCCCCTCAGATTCGAAATTATCTGAGGAATTTCTATTAATCTGATTATTTCGATATAATATTTTAAAAAGATTATATTTGTACATTACATAAAGGCAAATTACTAAAACTAGGATAAAATATAACACTATGGTAGCGACGCTTACACTTTTCACATTAATGACTTTTTCGTATTTCACTTCACTTTCACTAATTTTCAATAGGTTATTCAGATGTTGAAGATTTGTCAAATCGCTGGTGTCCAAATTTATAGGTTCTCGTTGTACGTCTTGTTGCCCCGTAGGTGTTATTTCCGGTAAATTAATTATCGGTAACTTCAGAGAGTTCGTAGAGCTTGCAGTAAGGTGATGCGATTTTAGGGTAATTTCGCCTATTTTCACATCACATTGATCGTCAAGAGTAAGGAGGTAAGTGCCTTTTAAATTTTCTTTCGTTATTTCGTCATTACATATTTTTGTTAATATATTTCCAGCTTTGCTGTAAAGAATCCATCGTTGTTTTCCAACCGACTCTATTTTTACTGTGTTAATTTCCACTATTATAGGATTACAAAAACTGGTGTTGCGGGAAAACTTCATTAACGCAGTTATACAGTTGTCAACTAAAGGTATCTGTGACTCGTCTTCATAACATAAGTACGCCGCCTCGTGGAGTTCGTGGCAAGGCTGGGAGAGCGAGACCATGTCGGAACCCTTTACCAGGAGATAAGGATATTTAGGAATCACTATTTCAGTTCGGTTAAGGGAATCTGTTATGGGTATAGGAATTGCTTTATAATATATGTATATGCCATTTTTGATAATGGGTATATCTAAAATGAATGTTATTTGACTTCCTGACGAATAGGCTTTTAATTCTATACAGTGTTCTATTTTAACTAAATTATCATAATTTACTGGATACACAAGCTTATTAGATTTTTCTATTTCCTTTAACAGTTTTATTAGCTCATCGGGGTTTACAAGTGAATGGTGTAACGTTTTTAATTGACTAAATGTAATACACGTTTCGATTTCGTCTAGATGAGTATACAATAACTGAAAATTATGTAAAAATAGATTGTAAATGTTAATAAAATTCTGAATTGTTAAATTAGCTTTTGTCTGGTTTATTAGTTTCCTTAATTCCCATAATTCCTTATCAATGTGTACAAAATTATTATGGGTTGTGTTAGTTATTGTAACGAGATTATTTGATATTTCAGATAAAAGTGTCACCTTTTTCATTAATGTGTCTTGGCGTGTTTTTAGAGAGGTAATTAACTTTTCATACCTGATAGCGTCTTCATAGTCCAGGTTTCCGGTAATTATTTTAATTATAGATCCAAGAGGATTTAGAACCCTACGTTTAACTCTTATGGATGGTACTAATTGTTGTAATTTTTCAATTGTAGAGTTCATGACGTAGTCAGTTTGCGCTTTTACATTAAGTAATTGAAAGTTCGGGATCCTATTATTTAAATATATTTTTATATGTTGATTTAAATTTGCATATCGATTTATATTAAATTCTAATTCCTCTTGTATAGTGCTTACATTTAAAACCTTAATAATAGTCCATTTATCGTAACTTAAACTAGCTTGGCCTTGTTTCATCAGCAGTACTCCAGGATTTTTGTCAATCCTTTGAAGTTGAAGGGCCTGGGTCCTGCTGACCGTCAGCACCGCGAGGGCGAGGTACCTGTGAAGGTCGTTTAATGTCCTTAATAGGCACTTTAGTTTCGCGGTTTTTTAACGTAACAGGACATATGTTTTTATCTATTTCACCTGAAACTTGCGCTTTTTGGAAGCGAGGCTTATCCTTGCTTCTCCGTGTGTTTACGCCTTTTACAAATATCGTATCTCCTTCTTGTAAATCAAACGACGTCTCACCACCACGTTTTTCTACAACCTTTTCCTTATCATTTATTAATTTGTCCGTTAGGAATTTATAAAGGTATTTTGTGCGCTTTACATGGTCACTAATTAACTGTTGGGTATAGTTTTTATTAAACTCCACATTAAAAGTACTGTTCGAATCCGTATGTCCAAAGACAGCTTCAAATGGCGTAAGGCCGGTTGCGGAATGGATCGTTTGATTGTAAGACATTACCGCATACGTCATTACATTAGCAGCGTCTGTTATTTTGCGTTCATATTTAGCGATACGGTAAATTTCTAAAATAGTTGAGTGAAAACGCTCTATTAAACCCATAGAGTTTGGGTTGTGAGGGGTACCGATGTGAAGGTCTATTTTATAAAAATTTAAAGTTTCTTTGAGTAAATTGTTATTAAATTCGGTACCGGGGTCGGCACTGATTCTATTTGGCACGCCATAAAATGAAAAGAATTTAATTAGTGCGCGGACTACTTCAGGTGTAGAGCGATTAGATATCTCAATCGCTTGTCCTAATTTACTGAATGAATCAACGATAGTAAGGAAATATTTTCCTTCTACAGAAAATAAGTCCATGAAAATTTCGGCAAAAGGTCTAGTTTGTGTTTGTGTCAACTGTAATTTTGGTTTAAGGGGTTTCCGGTCATACTTTTGTGTTTTACAGGTCTCACAGGAATTGATAACAGAGGCGACAGTTAAATCCATGTTATTCCAAAAATAAGTTCGTTTTAGCTTTAAAAGGGTTTCCTTAATGCCGCGGTGGGAAGTCGGACCGTTAAGATATTTGAGTATAATTTCGCGTTGTTAATTCTCATCTTCAACAAACACAACTCGTTTAGTGCACTCATAGCATTGAACTGTATCCTTTTTAAATAACTTGATTACAGCATCTGTAAACTGATTGCGGTGTGTCTGGTCTTCAAAATAGAAGAAATATTTGGTTTTAGGTTTTATATAATCCAGGAGAAAACTTTTTACTAATTCCGGGTTCTTTGAGAGAGTTTAGCCACGCCAAAGGGCGGTGGTCAGTAAAAATCGTAAATTTGCGCCCATACAGATATGGACGAAAATGTTTCACGGCCCACACAATAGCTAACAACTCTTTTTCAGTTGTACTGTATCGTGTTTCCGCATCGTTTAAAGTACGACTTGCATATGCTATGGGCTTATCGTTGCCTACTACTCCTTGAGAAAGCACAGCTCCTAAGGCGTAGTTAGAGGCGTCCGTTGTGAGTACGAATGGCTTGGAAAAGTCGGGAAATTGGAGTATTGGAGCGTTCACAAGAAGCTCCTTGCATTTTTCAAATGCTTCAATATAAGCGGGTGTAATTTCTACTTTGTTTTTCTTTTTTAGACAGTTTGTAAGCGGTTGAGTAATCTTGGAAAAATCCCTAATAAATTTCCTATAGTAACCAATCAATCCGAGAAAACTTTTAATTTCCGTCGGCGTTCGGGGTAGTGGAAAATCTAAAACGGCCTTAACTTTGTCATCATTTGGTTCTAACCCATTTTTCGTAATTTTGTGTCCAAGGTAGAGCACTTCCTTGCGGAGAAACTCACACTTGTCCAAGGTTACCTTAAAGTTGGTTTGTCTAAGTCGTTCGAAAACTTTCCTCAGTTTATCTACGTGTTCCTGTAAGCTATTTGAGTAAATTATTATGTCATCGAGGTAAACGAGGCAATGGATTCCCTGCAGGCCTCTGAGCACATTATCCATTGCCCGTTGAAAAGTTGCCGGGGCGGTTTTCAGCCCAAACGGCATGCGGGTAAATTCAAAGTGTCCTGATGGGGTAGAGAACGCTGTTTTGGTTCTATCCTGCTCTTCCACCTCTATTTGGTGGTACCCACTTGCAAGGTCTAGTGTACTAAAGTAAGTAGACTTTCCCAATTTATCAAAAAGATCATTGATATTTGGCAAGGGGTACTTATCGTCAGTTGTTATTTCGTTAAGACGTCTGTAATCTATTACCATGCGATATTTGGGCTCGCCTGACGCGTCTAATTTTTTAGGAACGAGATGCACAGGGGCACTCCATGGTGAGAATGACTCTTGTATTACGTTATCTTTTAAAAGTTTTTCAGTTTGTCTGTTTACTTCCTCGTTTTGTGATGGTGGAAGTCGATATGGTCTTATGAAAATTGGATCTTCGTTTTTGGTTCGTATCTGATGTTTTACCTGATTACTGAAAGTCAGGGGCAGTTTATCGCAGTAGAATATATCCCTATATTCAAAGCACAGCTTTTGTATTGCTTCGCGTTCTTCGAAATTTGTATGATCCAAGCGTAGTTTACATAAATTTTCTTTTAATAATTCATCGATTTCGTATTGATTAAGTTGATCGCTATTGGTAAAATTGATTTCGCATTTATTATTTTTAAATTTCGTTGTGGTGAATGGTCCGGTGAAAGTTAGAGTCATACTGTTTTGTGAGGCGTTCTGAATAACGGTTGTTGCAAAGGAATCTATACATGTAACTATAGCACTGGGCATACGTACGCCGTTTCCGAAATCTTGAAAATCAATAATCGCTTCACCATTACTCAAATCCGTGGGTATTTTAACACGCGTTTCAGTGCGAGGTTCTAATGTAACTTCCAACGCGGGGCTGTAAACTATTGGTATTTCCGTATTTCTTGTTCGTAAAATTTGATTTTTCATGTCAATTGTAGCATCTAACATTTTCAGTAAATCGGAGCCAATTAACCCATCATATCGCCCGTCAACGTTATAGACGTAAAATTTGTGTTTGCTCATACTTTTAAATGTTTTTGGTAGGGGTATGTAAATGACTTCGTCATGTGTACTGCGCGCGTGCGTACTGATAACCTCAAATGGTTCGTAATGTTTAAAATTGGAAAAGAACTGATTAGCTTTGATAGGACTAATAAAACTTCTAGTACTTCCGGTATCGATCATTAGACGTGCATTCATTTCAGGTAAAAATATGTGAGGCAGTTTATTTACACCGTTATAATTTAGTTGTATCATTTCTGATGGTTTGTGTCCGAGGCTAGTGTGTGAAAATTTACGCTTTCATGGGAATTTTTAGTTTCACAAACTGCGGGTTCCGCATTTTCTACGTAAAAATTTTCATAGTTATATTCATCGGAAAAATAGACGTTTGGTTCGTAATAATTGGCATAGTCAGGCAAGTATTCCTGACCTTGGGGTCCTGGGTAATACGGATCATTTTCATATGAGTAAAATAAATCGTTGCTCTCGGCATCGGGTACGTGTGTAATCATGTTTTGATTTGCAGGGCGAGCAGTGCGCATAGAAACGTCACTGTCCTGGAAATTTGGTGGATTATGTTGTGGTCGGCCTTGAGGTGGTAGCCCAAATTTAAATTGCTGATTTTGTGGTGGCATACCAAACTTGAATTGCGGATTTGGTCTAAAATGTGAATTATTAAATTGGGGTTGAGGTCTGAACTGACCTTGTTGAGGTATACCAAATTTGAAATTATTCTGATGATGATTCGCATTTGGTGCAAAACCTCTTTGATTAGGTAAACCGAATTTTAAGTTTCCGGGAGGCTGTGAGAATCCCTGATTTGGTATCCCGAATTTAAATCCGGGTCTGAAATTATTCTGCGTCTGAAACGGGTTTGCTGGTCTAAAATGTTGGTTACCAGGAATGCCAAAATTATTTGGGGAAAAATTAGGCCTAAATACTGGTTGAGTTCTAAATCCTTCGTTATTTCCAAAATGCTGGAATGTTTTTACGGAATTTGATTTATATTTATTTTTCGCATTATATTGCGTTTGAAAATTAACCTCCTCCATGACGACGCTAAGTGCATTTTCCAAAGTTGTGCAATTTTTCAATCTTACTATTCTTATCAAGTCCTCTGGTAAGTTATATAAAAACACATTAAGACACATATTATTGTAAATGATTGTTTTTGCAGCTTTCATATCCGCATCGGTGAGTAAGTTAACCTTAGAGCAGAGAGCGCTACGCATTTGCTGTATTCTTACACAAAACTGTAAATAAGTTTCGCCCGATTTAATTTTTAGATTTTCTAACTCAATTGCCACGCACTCCTCTGATCTAGGGTCTCTAAAATGCTGTATAAAAAGGGTCTTTAATTGTCCCCATGTAGTTATGTCATCGCGCTCGCTAAGTAGAGCCGCTGCTCTACCGCTCAGTCTGCTACTAACACAATGAAAAAGATACGTTGTCTGTACTGCATTATTTGCTCCATTAAAATTTCTTATAATATATTCACACTTTTTTAAGAATAAATTCAATATACTTTGATCGCCGTCAAATTTTGGGATCAATTCTATAAAATCTCTAGGTATTATTTGAATAGTTTCATTTGCTTGTGCCATTTTTATTTATTTAATTATATTAAAGACTTTAAACTTATATAAAAACAACTTAATTAATTCTTATATCTAAATCTACCAATTTTTGTGCAGGAGTCAAATAACTTTCAACGATTTTAGTTTAAAAGTCACGAAATAAAATAAAGTACTACGTTAACAACCACGGAAAATAGCCGGGAAAAGTCAGGAAAGGTAAAAAGGTTCACTTACAGTCCGCTCAATCCCATGCCTTCTCGTAGAGCTGCTATCGTAGACAGGAACTTTCGGCGCCCACAGTTAACTTATTTATTTGGTTCGAGGATTGCCTTTACGCGCGTTAGAACGTGCAACTGTACCACTCGCGATTGTCCAGAATAGTCACAATTCGAAATTTGCCGAATTTAGGTGACGTTTTCACAGTTTTCCCGCGATTTTGGCGTTTATTCTGCGAATTTCCAAGACGTTTTCACACGATAGTTATCGATTTAGGTAAACTTTTCGCGAATCGCGTCTGGTAACAGCCGGCAATCCTACCGGCTGCGCCAGTTAAATCTCGAGGAGGCGACCGAAGGTTTTTAAAAATAACAAAATGAGAGTGTTTTCAGCTCGATGCTTTAATACAGACTGACTTAATTCTATTACATAGGTCCTAAAGCTACGTTCCTTATCGCTACAACGGATGCGCGGCGCCAATTCTAGACTAAACAATAAAAAGCTGCGTTAGCGTCGCCCGCCCGTGAGTTCTAGTACTTAACACGAAGTCAGCATTATAGAGCCGGGGACTGGCTGCATAACTACTTACTCTCACTTTGTGCCCTATCTTTGTGCTATTTTGTTGGAATAAAACTATTGGAGAAGAACCTGGAGATTTGAACTACGTGTTTATTATTCGAGCACCCAACACGCGGTCACACCAAACAAATATTTGTGGCACGATAGAAATTCGACTCTAACATTTTCTGCTCCGTTCGTGCGGCGCTGCGTAGGTAGAAAAGTATTCAGTACAAAATGTGTACCGCATACCAAGTTGAGGCGCAACGCAAAATTAATAAACGTGAAAAAATACAAACGAGCGTTAATTCTCTCTGTCCAAATAAACCTGCAGTGCGGATTACCTTGTGTACGAGTGTCGGATGAAGAATACGTAGACAGGTAGATGCCGCGTGTATGCGTGGCAAAAATGACATCAAATAAAGCACTGTTTAGCATTTCATTGACGCCATTTCATGGAGTCTATGCTCCTATGGCATGAACTATAAATCAGTTAAATTGAAAGATTTGATTTGGGCCTGGTTGAGTGATCGATAGTAATGGTTAAATGTCGTCACAGGCGGTTGAATATTTACGTTTTTGTGTGTTTTGAAGCAAAAATACCCTTACCAAATGTCAGAATGACTATTTTGAAGATATTTTTTTCATAAAGATGAAATAAAAAAACAAAAATTTGCGCACATTTTTTTTTCTCCAAAACCATAGAAGTACTATATCGGAAGAGGAGAACAAATAAAAGCTGTCAAACGAAAACGATTCAGGATGACATTTATGTGTGTAAAATTGTTTATATATGCGTGTCAGTGACGTTTACCATAACGACTTTTACATTAATATCGTTATCGATAAATTTCATATCTAAATAAAACACCGGTTAAGTACGAGTCGGAGTCACGCACAAACGGTTTCGTATCCGTAGGGTCCGCTAATTTCTTAATAAATAAAAACAATATATATTTTTAAGTTTTATTAAATAATTCCACTTATACCATAAAACTAACCACTTATATGATTAATGCAAAAGTTTGTGATGATGGATGAATGGATGGATGTTATAATTATAACGATATTTTTGAGATCCTAAATATTTCTCGGGTGACCTACCCGCGCGGGAACCGCGTAATCAGTATGAAAACTGAAAGATACATAAATTACACATGTATTTTTTACTATTTTATTAATATCTTAACAATATAAGAACGGTTGCAATTAATCCTACACTATTATAATAGTCAAAATCTATAATGACTGCCATATATGCGCCAAACATTAAAATACTCAGATGTTTTGTCAATCAGCGAAGTAACTATAAATGAGATGACATTCCGCCCAGGTGACTAATACCAAATTGTCATGGGTTAAACATATTAGTTTACCCCGTGATCAACAGTCGACACGAAATATCGATAACGTGATGCATCCCTAGTGTAAAACGAAAATTATTTCTTTACACAAAATAATCGTAAATACGTATTTAATGTTATTTGATCTTTGCTTTTTACGTAAAAAACGTTTATAGAAAAGAGTAATCATAGTCACTACATAAAAATTGAAGCACATTGGCAAAAATAAATCGTAAAATAGGACGACTCGGTTTGAAATATTTTCTCTGTGAAATGAAAATTTGTTCGAATTATTTCGCTGTGTTGAATAACAATCAATCACCGAACAAGGCGCTATGTGTCAGAAGCATTATTTCTCCAAAATATACACGATTTCACTTGTAAATATAAAAAAATAAATGCACGTAATTTTCAGCAAGCTTCTGCGGGGCGGTCAACTGTTTGACGTCTGCCAAAAATGGTTCTGCTACATCGCATCTCACATCTCTTTTTAACACACAGCTTTCTGCTAGTGACATCTCGCTTTTGTCGTTCTATTCCAAAGGGATAATAATTTTATGTTCAAAACACAAACAAAAAAGCATAGTTTGTATTCAAACATGACACAGATTGATTTGCGCCATCTACATAGATAATGTCTGTGCTCGGATAATAAAAACGTAAAGCGGAAAACTTGAGCGATTTGATTACAAGCGGAGCCAGCGCGCGCCGCACGTAGCGCCCTCGAGCGAGTGATCACACGCTTCAAATTTAATTTGCTCATAATGAAATCACTCCAAATTAAAATAGGTTTTTGTGTAAATCATTCTACACGCACCCTTGCGTCGGCAACGCTTTTTGAAGTTCCATACGGATTCAACAACGTAAACAATAACATTTACCCGGAGGGAGAAACATTTTGTTTTTTCAGTATAGAATTTTAAACGAAAACAAAACAAACTAGATGTAAATTGGTGCTGACGTTAAAATGATCTATACTTGCCTTTATTATGAAAAGTGAATTAATTTTATGAATATTTATTTGATGTTTTGTTCTGCTACTAGTACGTAAATATTATTTTGATTATAAAAACACTAAGATAGAGAGTAGAACCACTCAGTATTTTACTAACCGGGCGAATGTGTGTAGTACTAGCCCACGAAATGCTGGCAAAGGTCGGTCTTTGTTCTTTTTTACCTCATCAGTCATACTTACAAGGAATTATTGTTTTTCACCTATGAAAAAGTTATGCCAAACATAGGTATATGTTTATTAGTCTTTTTTATGTATCCTATTACATATTTGTGTAAAATTAGTAGGTATGTATTTGTATGTTAGTGCATTTTAGTTCTTTTTTTGTACCACTCTTCTCACTTAATATTAATATTCCGCCACTGATTAAACTATCTGCATTACCAAGTGGTCGACTGGTAGAGAATGCTATTAGGCATGAAGTCCGCCAATTGTACAACTTACAGTGAAATAAAGTTTAACTTTATAATTAAGTTAACATAAAAAAAATGTGGAACCATCACAATAATAGATAGTTTTACCATCTACATGCAATAGAAGATAATTAGATTGAATTTTCACCTCCATGTTTATTAGCGTAATATATTGCATTTTCTGTTACATACTACATTTCGGAAAATAAAAAGGCTAGTTTGATAAATAAAAGAAAGTAATAATTACAAGCGTTGTTCAGTATTTCAGAAGAGAGATTACTTTGGTAAAAGTTGAATTAACATTGTACGTCAGCTATTCTGTTTCAAATTATATTACTATATTTAAAGCAAAATATTTTTATAAATTTCAACTTAATAATGGATTTCCACAAAGTAACGCCTGATACCATTAATTATATTATTTTTTGTTCTAGAGGCCGATTCTCGCGGCAATCGAACTTTTTTCGTGTGGTAATTCGATTGCGAGTTTGACCGTTATATCGAAAAATCAAGTAAAATATCTACACGCAAACGAACTATCGCTCGAACTAAATCTAAACACATAGAAATCGAGACCCTGGAAAATCAAAAACTATTTTTTCTTCGACATACAAAATTCGATCGGAAATCGGTTGCACGAGAATGGACCCCCTGATGTCTTACATAATATCCAAAAAAGTTTGTACAGCAACTGGGGAAAGGCTATCATTCCGTTTGTAACCAAGCGTAGAGATTAGGCCAAATTCATCCCACGGGTGTTTTCTGATTACGTATTAGTGGACTGGTTTCAGCTTATGCATTTAGATTAAACCAGCAGCGTTTAAGGCAAACTAAATTTATGTGTAAGTACTTATTTAAAACCTCGTGTGTCGATAACTTACATACTTACACGCAGAAACACTAATAATTCTAGCTCAGTAGTTTAAAACTTCTGAATTCGTGCCAGTCTCCTGGAACATTTTTTTATACTAGCGGACTTAAGGTGCGTATCCATTTGAGGCCGCACGAGTGGAGACGCTGCCTCAACCTGAGGCACGCCGCGCCTTGAGGCATATTTGTAGCCGTGGGCCGTGACATATTTTGTCGCTTTTTTTGGCGCCCTCAAAGAATCCTCAGTCGAAACCGTGCACTTGGTGGTGACGGGCAAGTCGCTTTAGGTTGCTTTACACTGGCTTTGTGCATAGAGCCTATGCTTCGGAGTCGAGGCTGCTCGGCCTGAGGATGCTCTAATTGATACGCACCTTAACAATTTTGTAATTACATATTTCACATAGATGGAGAGTATTTGCTTGACATATAATATTTTTTAATGGCGCGAACATAGAACCAATTGGGTCTACCTTGTTTCGCAGAATTTTTATTGTCATAATTTTATTTGGCATATCATCAAATAGCATAAACTTCCTTTCGCGGAACATCAATTAGCATTCACTCATTTATCACACGTACAAAACGCATAATCATGTAAGCTGGAATCATCTTTAGGCAGAAATTTAATATCCATAATAGTCTTAAAGCAGAATCATTCTTACGCATAAAGTTCACAGATAGAATCATCTTGTAGCATACAATTCGTGTATATAGTCATTAATAGGCAGAATCATCCTATCGCAGAAAGTAAACAGTCTGAATCGTCTTTTGGCATATTTTTCATATTTAATATTCTCCTATAAACCTTAATTTCTCTGTGTACCTCAAGTAGTTCTATCTCAGCAATACTAACATACAACATGCATGGCAAATCAAACATGCAGCATGCAAGCAGGCATTCAGCATGCAAGCAAGCAGGCAAAGCATGCAGCAAGCAAGCATGCAGCAAGGAAGCATGCAGCATGCAAGCAAGCATGCAGCATGCAGCATGCAAGCAAGCAACAGCTTGCATGCAGCATGCAAGCATGCAACATGCAGGGTTTCTGACACGGCTCCGGCGCTGCGGGGCTCCGGCAGTCCCACGCGAGCTTATCGTCGCAGATAGTTTTCGCTCACCACCTGCTCCTCAGCTCGCGGGCTGCCTCGCCCCTCCGCGCCTACGTGATTTTGAATTACACTCTAGGGGTGGGGAAAACAAGACTGCGTGAAGTCGGTTTTGCACCGATTCGTTTCTGTCACTAACTTTTGTACCACAACTTAATTACTTTCAATTTTGGGCTAAAATACTATTTAAAAGAAATAGAAATATGCGTAGTGAAATTATTCTAAACGAAATTCTGCTTTCTTCATAGTACGCCTAGTCAAATTATACCAAATAAACATCGTACTTAATAAACATTATGCTTAGCGAAAGTATGCAAAGTAAAATTTTGCCAAAGGTAATTGCCTTATAAATTTCTGCTATCTTAAAAGTATGCCATTGTAAATTCGGGCATATAAATATTCGACCAAACATAATTATGCTAACAGAAAATTCTGCCTGAATAATATTCGACTAAAGAAAATTATGCCAAGTGTATTATGCCAAGTGACTTTCGGAGCAAAAAGATTCTGCCAGATAGAGGGAACCCGAACCAATTACGTCGCTTCTGTTTATAATTAGTTATTGGAATTTGACCGTTTGCGCTTACTCGATTATATTTTATTCGATATTCGACTGTCCCAGCTCACCAAAGCTACATTCGATTGATATCTATATCGATACATTCGGAGTATTATGGATATCCGATTATTTTTTTGTGATATAATCAGTATTTTATCTAAAACCATCTTCAAACTCTTGTGTGACGGTTCTCACTATAGTAAAGACGGATTCTGATTATTTTCGTTGCGGAGTTCTAGGACATTTTTCTGGGACTTCCTAGTCTTCGCTGATGGGGGTAACCAATTAGGTCAAGCTGTAGATCCTGGCTACACAGAGGCAGTGGTTTGGAATAGTAGCTCATCTTTAAATTCTCCGACCACCATCACAGCTTCATAATCGCGATATATGGTAATAAAGGAAGTGCCACAGACTCACGCAGATCACAAGTGCGCGCCAAAGATTCGCAACTTGCGTACGAGTAGACGAACTTTTTCGAATGTAACTACCATAACTTCGCTCGTAAATGGATGAAATAATACCCCTTTAGTGCACTGGAGTTGTCGGATAAATAATGGCTGTTTGGATACTTTAAAGCCCAATAAAACACGGTGACTGGACTTTTTATCACAATTATGCTGTGGACACTTAAAATAACAAGCCATAATTATAAAAAGTACGTTTTAAAATAAAACCCTGTGCTGATTTTCGAAACTGCCTTTTTAACTTTTTGATGAGCTTATTATGATGGCTTCACGTTTTAACGTTTTGATAGGTATTATAAATTCATGTATGAAGATGAGGAATGAGTCGAAATTTTACCCATAAAATAAAATACCTGTGCATGTATGAAAAGTTTTATCACTTAATTTAGGTATCCTTACTATTTGTTAGTTTACATAATTGGTATAGCATTACTTTCACTTAAGAAGGTTCAAACACTTTCATTACGAGTTTGACTCCAACTCATGATAAGAAGTTATAGACAGTACCTATAAATAGTGTCAAGATAAAAAGGTGTCTGAACTCTTGTAAGAAATATTAGGTAATTTGAAGAACTTATCACCTGGCTTATAACCAAGAGCGAAATGGTCTTTTCATACCTCCTGTTCGGAAAATAAATAAGTATCCTTTGGACATTCCCACACATCGCCATCTAGTCCCAAAGTAATCTATTCAAAGCTTGTGTTATGGGTGCCAGACAACGGATATAACACTTAAATACTTTTTGTTTGTAAATACATAAATGATATACATAGAAACACCCAGACCAATACAAACAGATATGTTCATGCACACAAATGTTTGTATTGTGCGGGGGTCGAACCCGCAACCCGCTGCGTAGTAGGCGATTTCTCGAGCACTACACCAGACGGGTCGTCTGATTGAACTTTCATGAGTGGAAAGACGGGTGGAAAATAGCTTTTTCATACCTAGGCTGGAAAGTAATTTAGTTTTAATTGCTACGATCAGGCATGGAGTCAAAACTAATTTGGTCACATCATATTATTAAAACAAAAGAGCTTTCCATATTTTTTCCTTCGCTAAACATTAAAAAACTACAGTTGATTTAAAAATATACAGTACAATTGGTCTATTTTTTAACAATTAAGAAATCAACAGTTAAAATATTCAGGTGCCCATCATACATAGGTTCATCGTGTCATTTTTTTCATTTTACATTTTCCCTTTTTATTTTACTGGAAGTAGGTAAGTCTTTGTTTTTTTCTTTACTCTTAATGGAAGTAAGTTTATTTTTCTTTTTTCTTTAGTTTTGTCTATTATTGCACAGATTAGTAAGCAGGCGGACGGGACTCGCCGGAATGGTGTTCATTATAAAATCTTCTTACTCACTCCTCACCTTTGGCTGTTACTAATGGCGCTATTTCATGAGACAAAATGGATTCTGCAATTCGACATAACCTCTGGTAGTTTTCGTGACAAGGTTAAAGTTGCATTCTGCATTCTTTGATGGATTCTTTGAAAACTTCCGTGTTTTATGTCCTCTGTTTTCTTCCGTGCCGCTACTAGTCCTTCTAATCGTGTGTCAAGTCAATCAAGTGTCGTATGTATAATTTAAGTAAACAAACTGACTGATGTTGTGCAAAATCTTGAGTTTTCATCTCTCGTCGAACTACCTAATTCTCATCATCACATCATCAATCACACATCTAATTTTGTTCTCCTTACAGTCGAAATGAAAAAAGTATGTTTAAATCGAGTGAAAGCACCCATTTCATAAAGGTAAAGGCAGCTATTTTCGTAAACGAATGTTATATTATGT
This sequence comes from Pyrausta purpuralis, assembly GCA_963924145.1. NCBI lineage: Eukaryota > Metazoa > Arthropoda > Insecta > Lepidoptera > Crambidae > Pyrausta > Pyrausta purpuralis. The sequence goes on from OZ001656.1 coordinate 21,756,456, forward strand.
GAGTGTATTGTGTGCACAAATACCTTCTTATTTGGCAGATTTACGCTTTAAAGATTAACCCAATTACAGGGTTAACCCAATTTAAGTATAAATACATAAAAAAAATCTTAATAGCTATAGATTCGTCAATGGGGCGCTGCTACACTTTGATGGAACGCGCTTTTCAGGAATGAAAACTCGGTCAAGTAAGTACCTTACCGCAATTTAGGTATTATGAAAATCGCTTCACATTATATTAAGGCTCGTCACGATTCATACAAAGTACATACCTGGGTCCTGAACACACAATGTTTTGATATTATAAATGCATGTGAAGATGAGAATTGTCTCGATATTTTACCCATAAAATAATATACTTGTACATGTACGAAAAGTTTTTATCACTTAATTTAGGTATCCTTATAAGAAACTTACTATTTGTTAGTTTACATAATTGGTAGCATGACTTTCACTTAAGAAGGTTTAAACACTTTAATTAGGAGTTTGACTCCTACTCTTAATAAAAAGTTATAGACGGAATAAATAGTGACAAGATAAAAAGGTGGCTGAACTCTTGTAACAAATATTAGGTTATTTGAAAAACTTATCAGATGGCTTATAACTAAAAGCAAAATGATCTTTTCATCCCTGCTGTTCGGAAAATTGAACTTACATGTGTAGATAGCTGGGTGGAAAATAGCTTTTCCATCCCTAGGGTGGAAAGTATTTAAGTTTTAATTGCTACGATCAGACATGGAGCACCTATATAATTGAGTTACATCATTTTGTTGAAATAAAGAGCTTTCTATATTTTGACGACCTCCGTGGTCGATTGGCTAGCACGCTGGTTTCAAGCGTCGCCATCTCGTGAGGTTCCGGGTTCGATTCCCGGTCGGGTGAATGTATAATACGATCTTTTCTATATTGTCTCGGGTCTGGGTGTTGTGGTACCGCCGTTGTGTCTGATTTCCATAACACAAGTGCATTGGCTACTTACTTTGGGATCAGAGTAATGTTTGTGATTGGTGTCCAATATTTATTTATTTATTTTTCCTTAGCTAAACATTAAAAAACGTGTTTAACGATAGTTGATTTAAAAATATACAATACCATTGGTCTAATTTTTAACCATTATAATATTCAGTTCATAAAAAGTGTCATCGTGTATTTTTTTTTCATTTTACATTGGCACTTTTTATTTTTCTTTCGGTCTTTGTCTTTTACTTTAGTTTTGTCTATTTTTGCACAGATTAGCAAGCAGGCGGAGGCGGCTCGCCGGAATGGTGTTCATTATAAAATCTTCTTACTCACTCTTACCGTTAGCTGTTAATCATAGCGCTATCTAATGAAACAAAATGGAATCTGCAATTTGACATAACCTGTGGTAGTTTTCGTGACAAGGTTAAAGTTGCGTTCTGCATTCTTTGATGGATTCTTTGAAAACTTCCGTGTTTCCGTGTCCCTTTAATCGTGTGTCAAGTCAATCAAGTGTCGTATGTATAATTTAAGTAAAGAAACTGACTGATGTTGTGCAAAATCTTGAGTTTTCATCTCTCGTCGAACTACCTAATTCTCATCATCACATCATCAATCACACATCTAATTTGTTCTCCTTACAGTCGAAATGAGAAAAAGTATGTTTAACTCGAGTGAAAACACCCATTTCATAAAGGTAAAGGCAGCGATTTTCGTAAAGGAATGTTATACCTTCTCATTTGGTAGATTTACGCTTTGAAGAAAACAGGGTTAACCCAATTTAAGTATAAATACATAAAAAAAATTCTTAATAGCTATAGATTCGTCAATGGGGCGCTGCTACACTTTGATGGAACGCGCTTTTCAGGAATGAAAACTCCGTCAAGTACCTTACCGCAATTTAGGTATTATGAAAATCGCTCTACATTATATAAAGGCTCGTCACGATTCGTACAAAGTACATACCTGGGTCCTGAACACACACTTCTTATAACGTATGCATGAACGACAACCCCGGGCAACGACAACACCAAACTAATAGTTTGTGTTGGCGGCTGAACGATCCCATTACCAGCGGTGGTAGGCCCCATTAGGGGCCGCCTGGTAGCTACCACCCTCCTACCGGAGCCCGGCGCCAAGCAGCTTGCTGTGTTTCGTCGGTGCGTGGGAGAGCCAGAGCCTCAGGGGAGAGAATGTGATTGTCAGTAGTGCTGTGCAAAGCCGGTCTTGATCTCTTAGCAAAACTGTACCAGGTGACTGGTTCTGGAGGGTAGCGGGATCCGAAGAACGGTGCCAGCCGTTGGCCGACCGTGAGTCAGTAGGGGGGCCAAGTAGCGCGCTAGCCACGTGCCAAAGGCTGCCCCACCAACTCGCGAAAAATCCCGATGTGCTCCGTCGTGCCAGTTGGCGACTGGAAGGGAGGACCCGGTGGCCACACTCGGGGGGGTTCGGGCGTCCCCGCAGTCTCCAGATCAGTCCCCTTCAGGGCAGTTGAACTTCAGGGTTCAATTATGAATGTAATGCGCAGTGCCTCGACATCCATATCTTAGACCCACCTCACTCAAAAAATATATATATACATGAAAAAAGCAAAGAAGAAAACAGTAAGACAACGGCTGCACTTCCTCCCACTCAAAGTGCACCTTACCAACATCAGGGGCTTGCACTCAAATCTCGATCCGGTCCACCACCACCTCGAGACCGAGAAGCCACACTTGTTCTTTTTAACGGAGACGAAGATAGCGACCCCGTCAGACATGGCGTACCTCAACTACCCGGGCTACTCCCTTGAGCACAGGTTCTTAAAGCAAGCAGGGGTCTGTGTGTACGTCCGCGATGACATATGTTGCCGCCGTCTCCGATGCTTTGAAAATAAGGGGTTTTCCATCATCTGGATTTTGGTAGATAATGGCATGGAGAAGTCTCTTTATGTTGGTGTTTACCGATTGCACAGTGGTGATCAGGAGACGACTCGGCTCTTTGACTACCTTACTGAAACGAGCGACCTAGCGCAACAGAGGTTCCCTTCCGCAAAACTAGTTTTTCTGGGGGACTTTAATGCCCACCATAAAGATTGGTTGGTCCCATACCTGAAAACCGATCACGCTGGGTTGGAAGCGCGTAAATTTGCGGTATCTCTTGACCTAACTCAGCTGGTCAAAGAAGCGACTCGGGTACCAGATGTTGCAGGCCATACAGCTAATTGCCTGGACCTCCTTTTGACAACCGATCCAGAGAGTCATTCTGTATCAGTCTCAGCCCCATTAGGAACGTCTGACCACTGTGTGATCAAGTCCGTGACTTTCTGCTCTCCTCCAGATAGTAGTCCAAGAGGCACGAGGAGAGTCTGGAAATACGAGTCAGCAGACTGGGAGATGCGACACTTTTTTGCGTCATATCCATGGAAAGAAGTGTGCTTCTCTTCGGGTGACCCCTCGTGCAGTGCGGATGCGGTCGCGGACGTGATACGGCAGGGAATGGAATATTTTATACCATTCTCCGACATCCCGCACGGTTTCAAAACCCGACCATGGTTCAACGCAGAATGTGCCCAAGCTAAGGCCAATAAACAGACCGCATATCAAGCCTGGGTTAACGTCCGCGACCGTAAGGCTGGCGCACGGGAGGTCCTTGCGAAGAAGCGAGTCTTTAATTCTGCCGCGAAGTTCGCCAAGAAAACCCAGCGAAAGGCTCGATATGACCATGTCAGACGCATTGGGTCCAAACTATTGTCACACCCTCCGGGCAGTAAGCAGTTTTGGTCCCTGTCTAAGATCATTGAGTCGAATTTCTGCCGTCCCTCTCTACCATCTATGCAGAAACCTGATAGAATGCTGGCCCATACAGCTGTAGAGAAGGCAAATCTTTTTGCTGCTCTTTTTGCCAGTAATTCGCGTCTGGACTCTGGTTCCAAGCAACCTCCTACTGTACCTCGTTGTAGTTCCACGATGTCCGAGATCAAGGTTAATTAAAGAGGTCCGAATGGCACTGAGCAGTCTAGACTCAAACAAGGCTAGCGGCCCAGATGGAATACCAGCAAGAGTATTGAAGCACTGTGCGCCTGAGCTGTCTCCTGTACTGACACGTTTGTTTCGCCTCTCTTTAAAGACAAAACAATTTCCGAGGGCCTGGAAGCTCGCAAATGTACAGCCAATACCCAAAAAAGGTGACCGTGCTGACCCTGCCAACTATCGACCTATCGCCATTACCTCCATTCTGTCTAAGGTTATGGAGAGGGTCCTAAACAGTAAGCTGCTGACCTACCTCGAAAGCAACGACATCTTAAGTGACCGTCAATATGGCTTTCGCCAAGGACGGTCCACTGGTGATCTTCTTGTGTACGTCACGCACCGTTGGGGCGAAGCCATTGAGAATCATGGGGAAGCATTGGCTATATCCCTTGATATATCGAAGGCCTTTGACAGGGTTTGGCACGCCAGTCTTCTCAATAAACTTCCTGCTCTTGGCATCCCCACTGACTTCTGTAGTTGGGTATCGGACTTCCTGAGAGAGAGATCGATCAGGGTTGTCATTGATGGCTGCTCTTCTGACCTATGGGCTATAAACGCCGGAGTTCCTCAGGGGTCGGTTCTCTCTGCAACTCTTTTCCTGCTACACATGAACGACCTATTTCAGCCTGGTATCATTGGGTACGCAGATGACAGCACGGTTTCAGAGAGATACTTGACGGGCGCCGGGACCGGTGGGGATGAAATACGTTTGTTGAGAGAATCCATGGTAGAACGGACAAATCTGTCCTTAAATCGTGTCTCCCGATGGGGCGACGAGAATCTAGTAAATTTTAATGCGCAAAAAACACAAGCGTGCTTGTTCACCACCAAGAGGACACCATTTCTCCAGTCTCCAACATTCCGTGGTGCGTCTGTTGCAGTCGGCAACCACCTAGAGCTTCTGGGCTTGGAGCTGACTGCTAGTCTCAACTTTGGAGCTAGCATCGAACGAAAAGCTCAGACTGCGGCTAAAAAACTGGGCATCCTCAACAGAGTTAAGCGATACTTCACGCCTGGACAGCTTTCGACACTCTACAAAGCACAAGTCCGTTCCTGCATGGAGTATTGCTGCCATCTCTGGGATGGATCAGCTAAGTACCAACTAGCTGCACTTGAAACGGTGGAAAGCAGAGCTAGAAGGCTCATTGGCGATAAAAATATATGCGCCAAACTCCATAGCCTGGCTCATCGACGCAAAGTTGCCTGTCTGTCGGTCTTTTACAGGCTCTATTTTGGGGAGTGTGCACAGGAACTCCATGAGCTCATTCCTCCATCCCGTTTTTACCACCGCACGTCTAGACGCACCGCGGGCTACCACCCATACCGTGTAGATATTCCACTGTTGCGAACTAAGCGCTTTGCATCATCTTTTATAATGCGCACAGCCAAAGAGTGGAACTCTTTGCCTGCATCTGTGTTTCCAAGAGAATATAACCCGAAAACTTTTAAAAACAGAGTGAACAGGCTTCTTCTGGGTGAGCTCGCTCCATCGTCGACTCTGTCTAAGCCCAATTAGGTGTAGGCTAGAGTCAAGAGCAAACCCATTTTGAATAAAAAAAAAAAAATGAACGCTGAGCCCACATAAAAAGCTTTCAGCCCTTACCACAAATAGGTGTGAAACGAAATTGTCATTATACCCGTGTAACCACAAGAAAACGTGTTCGATATTTTATTCTGAAAAGTAATGAAACGATTTAGCAACTTATTCACATAAGGCGGGCTACATATTTATTTAGGGTGGGCGTATCAGTCAGTTAACAACTTTTATAGCACACATATTCTTTAATGCCCATAAATAATTTATATAACTGTGCGACTGAAATAATAATAGGTAGTTACCTAGTATCCAACCTTAAAAAAGTATTTGATTTCTAGAATAAGTTGCTCAACAAACCAAACAAATGAGCTCGACACAAAAAGAGAAATTCTCCGAAAGGGATATGATCCAAAACATAAAATGTGCGATTAGTGGTAATTTACAAACAGAAATAACTCAGTCGTCAGCGATGTCAGAAAAAGTCAATTTGTCTGCTTTACGAGTCGCGAGTAACAGTTTAACTGTTTTTTACAGCGGCCCAGCTTCCCTGTTTCTCTTTTAAATCGTAAAAATGCCTTGCTGAGACGACGCTCGCTTAAAAGGGAGGCGTCAACGAATTATGGTACAAAATATATTTGATGTTCCCATCTTTACTACGGCGTAATGGTAAGGAAATTTCGCTGAGAAACGATTACGTTTGATACTTTAGCTATAGAATAGACATACCGCCTTAGCAACACGGGATTAGGTAGATATGTTGATTGTTTGATTCAGTCTACCTCGAGGATCAATGGAGGTGAGCCAGCGTCTCTAATGACGCTAATCTTTTCAGAATATGTGTGAATAGTCTTAAAATATCTCTAAAAGGCACATACATAAGAGCTTAAGTTGCGAGCCACGTCTTTTGTTTGAAGTGACGCCCGTTTTTGTATCGTATGTTTATGTTGTAAAGAGGTGAGACGCTGGAGTACTCGATCGTACATAACAATGAATCATATTATATCGATCGATTTCATTTTTAACCGATTTCAAAAAAAAGAGGTTGTCAATTCTACTGTATGTTCCTAATTTGTAGACCGATTTGATTTTTTTTCGCTAACCTAGAGGTTATACCTTCTAGTTGGTTTCATTGTTGTCAAGTTGGGATCAGATGATGGATCTTGGTGCAATTAAGGGAAACCCTCTAATTTTAAACGCATGTATAGTGTTTTTGTACTAAAATCTTAATGTTGACGTCTTTTCTTGTCTGATAGTCAACATTTTCTGGAGCTGAGCTGATGGCAGAACTCCCTAACGCTTAGGAGTACAGTGATTATAATGACAGAACACATGAGAGGTAATTTGTAGGTAAGTGGTCCCCCCTGTAGTCACTAAAAATAAAAAAATAAAATAAAATGTTAAAAGTAAACACCGAATTCAAAACTAAAGTGCACTAAAAAGCCTTTTAAAGTTTATTTAGTGAAGAAGAAACATGATAAGAGGAGTTCTTAGCCTAAGGGATTGTGAGCCTTTGGAGTGTAACATTTATAATCCTTCTATTCCCTGAATAATTGCCACGTCCTTCGTGATTTAATGCTGATAGAGGCATTCCTTATCCCGATTATAATTAAGGTCTCAAAGATTCCTCCTACGCGACATCTCAAATTGGGATCAGTACCAATCTTTTGATTCAGTGAAATCGATTTGATACGCATCGTATAGTATGTTTCATATTTAAAACACATGAACACTGTCGGGAACAATTTTGAGATAAAATCATTGATATTGTAAGCAGCTCTAAGTTTACCTCTTAATAGGCTACTTGAAATCACCAAGGCATTGGTCCTTTATAGTAAGGCTATTAAAAACTATTTTGTTGTTGTTAGATTAGGAATATTCGTCGAATAAAGTACAATACGCCTAATTTGAAAATGTCATCTATTTGTCAGCGATCATTTATAAAAATTTCATTTTAAAATCGGTCGTTTCATACTTATTCAGCCGGATAAGTTTTATCCGAGTTTAGTATAATCGAAACATATCAATTAAAATTTATCTCGGTGGACGTTTATTTATAAAAGGAGTTTTTTTTTTATTTTTATTTATTGTCATTGATTGTAGCCAACTATCTAATCGTAGCAAAAATAAATGAGGTTACCGATACGTAAGATAAAGGGGATAATATTTCTTGAAAACGAGTGTGTGGGTTTATTTAGATGAGACTCATCGCAGACTGCAACGGCATAGTCACTGGTTAGGGAGGGTAAATCGATGAGGGGGGATAACTGTAATCCATAAAACTTGTAGTATCTCGCCCCTGCCTTCCGATAAAAGTCACGGTTCAATTACTTTTATGGACCATGCTCTGTTTTTCAATTTTCCGAATAGTGTGACGGGTGCGGAGTGCTGAATAGAACCTATAGTAAAAAGTGGAATTATATTGATGATGGTACTGGCAAGAGTTACGGAAGTATGTGTATCTAAACTGCTTTTTAACTTATAATAATTACTGGGTATGCTTTGAATACCACAATGCTGCCTCGCCAAAGAGAGGACAAAATGGAAAGCTTTAGAAGAGGCTTTTGTCGAAGGACAGGCAGTATAATTACTCGAAATCCGGTTGGAGACAGTAGTTTAAAAGCTTGACATACCTATAAGGAAATTTATATTAATTGATGTTTTATTTGATTTAAGTTTTTTTAATTTTTACTTGCTTTGGGCTGAGAATCTATCTTATGTATTAAATCCGTAGGTTACTATGTGAGCCCATCTATTTTGACAAGCATAGTGATAGTTTTTACCGACTAAAAAAAGGAGGTAATCAATTCAATGTGTGTGGATAAGATATCGTTGGAATTTTATAGTATTTGAGTATGTTGAACTAGTAAGGCATCCAAACATGTGTGTAAAATTTCGTAAGTATCCACAGAATTTGTTTCCCATAAGACTAATCGGCCGCTAAACGGCTACTTCCCATGTGGTAAACTTTCCATTTGGTAAACCTCAAACTATACCTACGGAAAAGTTGCGTTTGGTAAACTTTATATATTTCATACATTTAGTCCCATTTCGAAAACATTTCAGGAATTATATGTGTTAAATCTCGTTAGGTAAACTTTCTGCTGGAATGGGTACAGTCAAGTAAAAAATAAAACAAGAAAGTAAACATTGTCACATATATTTATATTTTTAATCACAGGTACTACAGTCGGATTATTAGTATGTATTATACATATTGATATTTAAAAAGAAACAAAAAAAGTGACGCGTATAAATGACTTTACCTACATTTTTAGTTCTTTTGATTCTTTCACACTAAAACATAATATATTATTTAAATTTTACTACACAAAAAAAGTAAAATAACTTTTTTTATATAAAATCACAGTTCGATTTGACGTTTTCAAAGACAAGATCTTTCAATTTTTTATAATGAAATTATTATTTTTTCAACACGAGATCATCTCCCAAACTGGTGGCAGTTCACACCATAAAAAATATAAAGATAAATAAATAAAAATAAAAAAAACATCTACATGCAATATCAACTATAAAATATAAACAATAATCACAGATTTGGTATTTTAAAATAATTAAAAAACTTTGTAAAACACTAAATAGTTCAAAACAATCACTTGAAAGTCAATCATAATAAAGTAGCAATTCTTAATAATTTGTTCAAACACTTTTCCGTTGTCATTTTTCCATTTTTGTAATCGCCGAGTAGATTGTTAATTCGTATATCATTTTGGATGGACTTTTTTCTTCGTTTTGATATAATTTCTCCATTATTATAAAACCTTAAAAAAACCAATTAATTAAATCAATAATGTATGTATTAATCACATGTTAATTTAAAGAATAGACAAAAATACGTATGTATCCTCTCAGAAGATTTTCGTAATGTTTAATATTTCCTGCTATCCTTTCAAAAAATAAAAGAATTGATGGCCTTCTTCCAATTTCGCTATTGAAACTCCAATTCCAAGATTCTATGAGGTTTGTCATGCAGTGTCTTTGTGCGTAACAGCACCAAATATTCACTATATCTTCTTTTTCCAACCACTGATCCACAAAGTAATCATTGAATTCCGTTATAGCTGACTAGCAAATAAAAACGGACTCAATACTTTGAAGCTTTTAAATAACCTACATCTAATTTCAATTTAATTTGACACTGACTGTACCGTACGAAAACAATATTAGTAACATAGTTTACCAAATGGGATTAAATGTATGAAGTAACGAAATGTTTACCAAACGCAACTTTTTGTTAGGTACAATTTAAGATTTACCAAATGGGAAAGTTACCATATGGGAAAACGGCTGGACGGCTTGACTAGATTAAAAAATACCGCAATAGAAGACAAATGCGTTATTTTAAGCTTCTGTCAGTTTTTGGAGTTGGTTTACATATTTTTAAACCAATCATTTGTAGCGTCGATATTGAAAGCGGCAAAGCGGTATTTTGAGATAGTATCAATAAGTAGATAAACATTTATAACGATTTTTAAGTAATATTCGATCTTTTGAAGCCTTCTCAAGAAAGTTATGATGATCTTTAAAGCTTTTGTTTGACCTCGTCCGCTCGATCTTAATTACGCTAGACTTAGCTTAGACAAACTGCTTAATAGTATTAATAGTGCTAAAATAACAAAACTACAAAGCTTATTTGCGGGTTAATCCTTTGAAAACCTTTTCGCGAACTAAAATGTAGCATTTGTCTGTACTTTGAATTTTCTAGAGTTCTGAGATCCATAGCTAGCAGTAAGTCGTAACAGAAAAGATTTTACAACAAAAAAATGTGTAGCAAATACGAGGTTAAGATTATATCATATTACTTGAAATTTGAATTTCGAATATAAAACGATTTGTATGAGTCGATGACAAGTAGCGTCGATTTATGGCGCACGAGATTTGTTTGTCGTATCAGTTCCAAACGCTAGTAGCAGTTGTTCAATGATAATTAGTCTGAATTTAAATTCTAATCATTCGCATCATTCTTACCCATATTATCAAACACTTCACCTTCGTCGTGCCGAATTGGACTTGATTAACCTACACAAAATAGTACACTCAGAACTGGACAGTCCCGAGGTATAAGAACGGTTAAGTTTTAACATGAAACACAACCCACGCAGACCCTTGAAAAAAGTTTTTGTCATATCCCTATCGCGAAACAATATTTTCCATAATAAACCCCTATCCAGGTTGTGTTGACTCCCGAGGAATACAGCACTCGCATCCCCAAACTAGACATCTTCAAATTCAGCCTGGTTCACTTTAGAAATGTTCTGGAAGGCATCCTCTAAAAGATTCCATTGTCTGATTAGTGTATATAGTTGTATTTTGTTATTTGTTTGTGTGTTTACGAGCTGTTTAAACCGTATTTAAATTCGAATAAAAAAATATGTTTTCTTTCTTGCCATGCCGTAATAACAAGTATAAGGATTATATCTTGTGTACCACTATAATTCTAAGTGACAGCTTAAGTTAAAGTATAATCTGTTGGGTTGTCCAATAAATAATAAATAAAATCAAAAACACATATAAGCAATGTCATAGCATTGAGTTAGTAAAGTTCAATAAATATTTTGCTTCTTCGAAATTTGTTGCAAATTAGTTTTAGCTTTTAGTACGGTAAATAAGAGGAATCACCTCGTTTTAATATCAGGTGCTAAAGTGAACGTTTCAAGGACGGTAATTAACATTTCTTTAATTAAACTGATTAATATGATTTAACTTGAGGTTGAGGTATTATTATCATTAATAACTTTCTGTGACTTCAATATGCGCCTTCAAATTACGGGCTTGTTATGAATGACACATCATAGGTTGGAACACAATCTTTTGAAATATTTTGTCCCAGTTGCTGTTCTAATTAATGTTGAGCTGGGCATGAATGAACTTGAAAGGTGGCTCTACATATACAGCCCGGTGGCATAGCTATCATACTCGTAGCTGTCCTGCTTTGGAAGTACTCCGATTATTGTCACTTTTTATATAACCAAAATGACAAAATATCAGAGCAGCATAGCTAAGACCCCTTACACACTGCGACTTTTAGCATCGATGCAGCCGCGATACTAACGCAATGAAGCATCGATGCAGTCTCAAACTGTCAACCTTTACACACTGTGCTACTTTTAACTTCGATGCAGAAGCTGGAAAATGACAAATTATGTACTGAATTTTGGCGACTGCATCGGTACTAACGCGCAACTGCATTTTTGGCGTTTTTGGCGCAACAGTGTTAGGAAGGCAAAGGAAAGCGCTTCCTACCGACCGGGTGCTATGGCCGGGGACCAAGGTCCGATGGTCACCGTCTTGGTTTATTCATATGTAGTTAGTTCACTCTAAATATTTAATATCGCGGTTCAGTTTCCATACTTCGACGATAGCGCCATCTAATCGTGTCGAGCCGAGTCAGCGTGTTGCGTTCAAATGTAGTGACAGTGGTTGCTCATAGATGTCGCTACATAACTCCCCTCCGAAGAACCGGAGGTTGATTGAGCCAGGGTGTTTACGCTCAGCAGTCTGTGCGTAGTGAGCTTGCAAGTGCCAGAGTTCGACGATGAGCCGGGATGTGCATGCGCGATGTCCACGGTGAGTCGGGATGAGGATGCTTGATGTCCACGGTGCGTCAGTTCATTCTTTTTTATGTCGGCATTTAATTCTTATGCATGTGAAAGAACACTTTACGAGAATTAGGTTTAAAAAAAACATAAAAAAACCGATCAGTGTTTTTTATGTAATTTTTTATGTAAACACTAGCGAAATTTTCGATGAAAGCATTAAAAAAAACGTATCTCGAAAACTAAAAAAAACGAAGAACATACATGGGGTATTTTTGGGTACCCCTAGGAGGGAGGAATTCAAAAAAAAACTTGACGTTATTGGACGGACCACCCTGTATATTATTGACAAAGCGCTTGTGGTTGTAGTTGCGAAAAACCTTACTTACTATGTAAGAATTACATGTTTAAGTATCTTATTTAATCATTTAAATAGCTGTTTCCACATCTGTAACGCCCGTATGATTTGTCTATTTGTCATATTTTGTTGAGACGGTGTTGTCCCCGTAACGGGTGGATAGATGTGTTTTAACCTTGAATCAGTTCAGCCGTGTTTGAGTTATAAATTGTTTAATTAACACGACTTTTTATTTAAGATAACGTAATTATTTGGGGCCCTAGGTGCTACTGGCTTTTTATAATTATATATTATTGACAAAGCGCTTGTGGTTGTAGTCGCGAAGAAACCTTACTTACTATGTAAGAACTGCATGTTTAAGTACCTTATTTAATCATTTAAATATCTGTTTCACGTTTCACGTTCACATCTGTAACGCCCGTATGATTTGTCTATTTGTCATATTTGGTTGAAATACGAGATACTCGTATCTATGTTTAAGATTAGAATTTGAAATATATTTCATGTTTTCTTTTTACCCGTTATAGCGTTAGTCATTGTTCTCGACGTTGCGGCGTTGTTGAGATCACTCCTACATTATTTGTGTCAAGAAAGTCGTTATTTCAGACGTGTATACCGGCTTAATCGCGACTTTTGCGATCTTTTTTATATCATACATATTAATTAAACCTAATTGAGGAAGTTTATACATAAATAAACTTTAAAAAAAAGTAAAAACCGACTTCAAAACCAAAATGCACTAAAAAGTCTTAAATAAACTCTTCACCATTGAAAGGAAAGGAATCCGTTTTAGGCAAACAATTTCTTTTTGGAGTCGGTGCTGTGATAGTTGATGCTTGATGGTCAAAGTGATGGCACCGACTCGAAAAAGAAATTGTTTGCCTAAAACGGATTCCTTTCCTTTCAATGGTGAAGAGTTTATTTAAGACTTTTTAGTGCATTTTGGTTTTGAAGTCGGTTTTTACTTTTTTTTAAAGTTTATTTTATTTCTTTATTTTTAGTGATTACATAAGAGGGGGGGGGGGGGGGAGAGTTGCACCTTATGATTCTATTTTTTACGAAGCTACAAATTACCTATCATAAGTTGTGTCATTATAATTACTGAACTCCTAGGCGTTAAGGAGTTCCACCATCAGCTCAGCCCCACAAAATGTTGACTATCAGACGTAACAACACGTCAACATTAAGATTCTAGTAAAGAAACACTATACGTGCCTTTAAAATTTGAGGGTTTCCCTCGAATACACCAAGATCCCATCATCAGATCCCAAAATGGAGAAAATGGGACCAACTAGAAGGTATACCCTCTAAGTAGGTGAAAAAATTTTTCGATTCGGTCGACAAACGACTGAGATATGAGGTAACATACATACAAAAAAAATGATGATAAAAAAAAAACATACAGTCGAATTGATAACCTCCTCCTTTTTTGAAGTCGGTTAAAAATAGATAACAAATACGAGTTTCTAAAATCACAGCTTTTTAACTTGTCTACTGAAATAAACAATGAAGTTCTCAATTTCTATAGGGTCTATCAAAATTAACTGCATTACTATTTGGAGCTAATTCTGATGCTCAAATACAACACATTTTTGTATGGGATCAACATCGTAATCCCAAAATAATAAATCACTTTTCCATACTAAAGTGCCGATCAGCTGATGCTAGTTTGTATGGACCAAATAATATGGGATTACGATGTTGGTTCCATACAAATAGTAGTTGTATTTTAGCAACAGAATCACCTCCAGAAAGAATACAGTTAATTTTGTTAAACCCTGTAGATGCTGTGTCTCAATTATTTTTCTCCTTTATATAAAGCTACCTACAATGTTTGTATCAAACGAGTCGGAATTCGCTTCCGTCTTGTTATTGCGTTTTAGTCGCGACTAAAGTGTCGTCGTATTTTGAATCGATTGCAGAATGCAGCTACATCTTGCGTCCGTTGGCGTTTCGCGACCTGGATGCAGTGAATAATGGTGCAATAGCAAGCCAGTAAAAGGGCAATAACATTTAATTCATAGCGTACAACAATTAAAATAAATATTTGTCTACAACAGGGGGCCCTATTTTCGAGTCACTCGCTTAAATACGAGGGTCAAACTGAAAGTTCTTAGAAAATCAAAAACTGATTACATTAGCCAGTTATTAGTTTTATTATATCTTTTCAAAATATTGTCCATTGACGTCAATACACCGCTGCATGCGATGGAACCACTGGGAAAAGCACTTTGCCCACTCGTCCTTAGGGGTCTCTTCAATGGCATCGCGATACGCAGCCACCGCTTCTTTAGCATTCATAAACCGCTTTCCTTTAAGTTTTTCTTTAATTTTTGGAAATAAATAAAAATCACAAGGCGCGAGGTCGGGGCTATACGGCGGGTGACCCAGTAATTCAACGTTTGATGTCGCCAAATAGTCGATCGTTCGCTTGGCGGTGTGCGACGAGGCGTTGTCGTGGTGAAGGAGGATCCTACTGCGAGGTCGTTTCTCTCGAACTTTTTCCAAGACAAGTGGCAAACAATTGGTAGTGTACCATTCTGCAGAAACTGTTTTTTGATCCTCTAAGACAATTGTTGCGAAATGACCTATCCTTCTAAAGAACGAGGCCACCATTTTTTTTCCCGCACTTCGATCTCTCTTCACTTTAGTTGGTAACTCCTCGAAAGGAAACACCCACTGAGCAGATTGTCTTTTGGTTTCAGGATCATAACAGTAAATCCAGCTTTCGTCACCTGTTAGTATGTCGAACACAGCATTTGAGTCACCTCCGTTAAATCTTTCAATCATTTTACGGCACCAATCCACACGATGGAGTTTTTGAGCCTTAGTCAAATTATGAGGTATCCACCGGGCGCAAAGCTTCCTGACCGCTAAATGTTCGTGGAGGATTTTGTGCACTTGACTCATACCGATGCCTAAGCTTGTCCGAATCTGCTGATAGGTCACTCTTTTGTCAGTCTCTATCATACGCCGCACAACACAGATGTTATTTTCAGTCGTCGCCGTAGAAGGCCGTCCCTCACGTACATCATCAGTGAGATTAGTGCGACCACGTTTAAACTCATTAAACCAGTTGTAAACAGTCGCACGAGATGGGGCTTCATCATGAAAGGCCAATCGTAGTCTATCATAACTTTCTTGTTGACTTAAATGACATCGAAAGTCATAAAAAATCATTGCACGAAAATTTTCTCGTGTTAAATTCATGTTGACGTGACACAAACAATTTTCAATTTGCCGCCAAATCGTAAAACAAATGACAAATGAATGAAATATATACTCAGTAATATTGGCAAAGAGTTCTATTTTCAAATTTTAGAATATTTTTTTTATTATATTGTTTATAAGTGGCCAGTTCTAAGAACTTTCAGTTTGACCCTCGTATGGCGTATAATTTTCGTTCAACAACTTATTAAAAACAATTAACATTACGTGAAATGTAGCCGTTAATACTCAGAAAATTTAGTGATTTTTTTAACTAATTCCGTGTGGAATTCTACTAATTTTCATTGGAAAATCGGAAATTAATCAATATCACACGCCATTTGACGCGATTTATTCAATACTGGGATCCCTGTAAAATATGCTCTCTCCGAAATTAAAATACGTATGTTTGAACTTTGTTGGTACGCAAAAACTATTGTAGCGCACTCTTGAATTTCACTCACAGAATGTGACAGCAATCTAACCGGGGCAGAACAGACATAGGAGTAACGGATTAAATCGTTTCCCGAGGGTGTAACAAAGCCAACTTTCCTGACTCCAAAACTAGTGTTAAAATAATGTTGTTGGAGTATTTTTGCTGAACTCTGGTATCAAATTACATTTCTTAACCATTTTTTTGGTTTGACTATCCTTAAGAAGTGTCAGATTTAATCTATTGTTAAATAACCGAGCACTTGATACTAAGAAAAGTTCTTAGAAGCCCACTTTAATCTTTAAAACTAATTCGATATTAAAGCAACATCCGTATTACAAAGTGTGTTTCGTTGAATTTGCGTTAAGATTCACCCCTGCGCCTTACCCCACAAACCGACGCATAGCTGGCAAGGATTAAAATAAACAGTCTGCGTCCAGAGCTTGTTGAGCCGTGGTGGCGGTCTTATCTCGCATGATGCATATTGTTCCTGAATGGTTTGAACTATTAGTGGGGGTCTGGATGCGTTGGACCGGCCGCCCTGCCTCCCCGCCCAGACGGCGCCGTGGTCGTCCCAGAATTTGTCTTTGGCACAACAGTCGCTTTATCGCTGACTCATCCTCTTTATCATTGGCACAATATTCAAAATTTTCCGCCGAATAATGCTAGCATAATTGCTTAGCTATAGTAATCGTCAGATTCTGCGTTTTTGAAAAAGGTGCGGTTTAGAACTTTCTTTTCAGTTTATTTCCCGATGTTCTTTGATAGAGAGATGTAAGATTGAAGGTATAAAATTACTTTGTCGTCTCTTTGAGGCCTTTGACTGGCTTCTAAGTACTACACCTTTATTCAAGACGTTATCGTTACCTAAGAAGGTAATAAGCTGCATTGATATCATATAATTTGTCATATAATTTGCTCTAGTTATTTGAACAAGAAATTGGAATCCATGAAGTTATAATCTTGAATTGTCCTGCCTTCGACCCTGAGATTTAATTGACCATGTAGTATGCCCTACTACGAGTCCATTCACTCGCACACAGATTTAGCGCAAGAAAGAGAAGGTAAATGACCTCACTCCCTCCCACGCCTCACAGCACTGCCAGCCGCCTGTCGCTCATTCGTGTCCGTGCGCGCGCGCCGTTCCAACGCACGCAGTAACCACAGTATATAACCGTTAAGTTTTTATTTCGTGCTTAACGAAATTTATCTTATAGTGACATGTTAGTTCAAAAATGTTTTTGTTATTAATTTAACAAGTGAATGTGAAGTAAAACGCACTACCCAGCGTGGATGCACCATGCATGCTTTACGCTTCGCGG
Organism: Pyrausta purpuralis; assembly: GCA_963924145.1. Taxonomy (NCBI): domain Eukaryota; kingdom Metazoa; phylum Arthropoda; class Insecta; order Lepidoptera; family Crambidae; genus Pyrausta; species Pyrausta purpuralis. Next base: position 21,773,832 of record OZ001656.1, read on the forward strand.
CCGAGCTAGCACGCGATGCTAGCCAGTCCGCATTTTCCGCTCCGAATCAATACGCGATATTGATCTGTAGCAAATACTGGCAGAGCTGACACGTGAGGTCAGCCAGTCCTAATTATCTAGATTATTCTAGATCTTATCTGAGACTTTTGGTATGCGTTGCTTCCAATATCCTACCCTCATTTTCATTGCGAAAAAAGGGAAACAAGTTAGCTGAAGTTACAGCCAATTGTTCTTTGATGCTATAATAATAAATTACAGCCAAAGACATTCATGATTAATATTAAGCAGCGCTGACGATGCGCCACTATGGCCTCTGAGTATGAATCAGCGGCCCTCGCCCGCACTCATCCGGCCATACCTGTGATGTGTGTGGCCCATGACGCGCCGCGAATTGCTTCGCAACGGTGATCTACCGTCACAATTCCAGCGTGTTTTAAACGTCTCGCACTCGGAATCAGAATCCGACCAAAAAAGGTATGTGTTCTTATGAATGCTTTGTTATATCACCTTAAGGCCGTACGTACATGTACTTATTACGGGCTACCGTATTCCACTCGTGGCAAAACCACGACCGAACACTTGTCTCAGCCAATATTTAGGCAAATATTTAAATGGAGCATAATGTGAGCTATCACACGTACAAACCAAAATAGCAATAAAATGGTTTACCAAGTAATAATAGTGGCAGAAGATTTATTTCAAATCGAATAAATTAATATTTATTTTGTAAATTTTTACTCAGAATAGTAAACATGAGAGACTCAAAAACACTTTAACAACTTAGACCTTAATCATAAATACACGTACTCTGCAACCTGCAGTACACGTTCCTAATATGTTTTCCACAAAGCTCTAAAAACGGTAGCATAGCATCCCACCATAGCTCACATAGTTATGGGTGGTTTGGGTCCTTATCCATTGATCACAACTCTTTTGTACTTATTTCTTGCCAATGGCTATAAAATTGTCTAACTAGACAATGCTATGGTAAACATAAATTGCTTAAAAATACTACTTAAAATATTGAATTTAATAGATTTTGTAAAAAGAAAACAATGTACTTTTTAAGAAAGCAAGATTTTTCTACATACAATTCTGCTTTCTGCTCATACCTATAGCTATTTAGCTTGTGGTTGGCTCTTTGATTATAACTAGCAAGCAAGCAAGCTGTAAGCTTGCCCAGGACGTACCAAAATATGGTTGGGTCCATATAAAAACCAGTCCGTTTAAAAACTCCATTAAATGCTTTTAATTTTAACAGCTATAATAAAAATGAGAATGAGCTTTGCTAAATACCTGGCAAATGTATGATTCTGAATGCTAGGAAATTTGCCGTATTTATTTTATATCCAATTAAGATTAAATCAACTTCTCAGTAAATAATTCGGTAAAGCTTAGATTTTATTTACTGAAGCAATAACAACTACCTGGAAAGCGTATTTTTTTTAAATATGCCAATGAGACATCTTATCAAACCCCGAAATCAATATAGTACTACCGTCATATAAGATTTATTAGGGTGCGCTGTATTCCATTGTTTTAGAGGTTATTTCGTTTTTCGAAAAATATGCTGTGAAAGTGATATGCTTTTTTATGAATACGTTCATTTAACCGTCGCAAAGTTCGGTACTTAATCTCGAGTCGAGAAAACTTAATAAAGATCTGTGTCCTTTATCTTTGGAAAAGCCAGCCAACGCCCAGTAAAAATTGTGACAACCTTTGGTCACCTGGAATTGACCTTTGTTTCTATGACCTTGTTTCAAGCACCACCTAAGAATAATTCAAATCAAACGTTCTATTGTATTGAAGTATGCGGCAGATAGCATAAACCAAAACTTATCGACACATTGTTAGATATACCATAAGAGTAGGTAGCTATTAAATTGAAACAAGCTCATTTTATGAAGATAATGCCTTTTTTGCTTTTTATGGAAATGCATAAGCAAAACATATAAATTGACACAATTTTATTTTCTCAAGTATTATTACAATATTTCATATAATTCGGTTATTTTTATTTGCCATTTACACACACACCTACGTTTGACGTGAAATAAATACAAGCCATATTCATTATTACAAAAATATCACTATCAATATTTTTTTAACAAAAGGCTAGGAAATTATTATTTATATATATATATTTAAAAAAAAACTGACGTATCCTAAATGCAATGCAGCATTAGAATCAAATTGCACTATAATAATCTAATTCGAGTTATTGGAAATATGAACCATGTTTATTTTCCTACTATTTATTCTGTGATTTAAGAATAAAGTACATCAAGTAAATATATTCTCTAATCATCAGTTTTTTGTAATCAATTACATCCACCCACTCCCCAACAATCTTCCCCAGAAAGCCACTAATTTATTAAGGAACTGTTCCTTGAAAACGTTGCTCTAATAAGCAATAAAATAGGTACTTATTATATGCATTTTATTGTTTGATGTTTATAGTATTCGATATACTGTGTTTAATAATTTTTCAAAGGACATTTTGTCTTGATATTCACCAGTTACTTACATACGGTGGAACAATTGAAAATTAAAAATTAATAATAAAATAGGTCGTGTGGTATGGTTGAGAAAAAGTATTTTATTTTGAAAATGATTTTTTTTAATGGACTTTTCCTTAATTCTTACGCCAGAGGACGTCATGTGATTCGACTATTTATTAAAATTTGAATCAATTAATTATTTCAAACCAAATTATCTATGTTTTTTATTAACCATATGTAAAGATGTTTTTAAATATGTATAAAACCAGTTTACCCTTGGGATCTCGATATGACATAGGTACTTTTAATACGATATCCGTTTATTTTTGGATTTCGTGTCAAAATAGGTACCCTTATTCTAAGTCATCATCAGTTTTTTTTTTGACACAGCTCATAATATTGAAACAAGTCTCATCTGTAGCCAAATATGTTACAAATATTTGTCAAACTTAAAAATATATATAAAGTTAAATAAATAAAAAACTCATAGCAACCAACCTGAAACATAGGATTGATATTTATTGTAATCCTTAAAAGTAATCCAGACATTTACCCAGGCAATAAAATTATGATTAAATTTATCATATACATCATATATATAAATCTGAACATGTGCCGACTATCGAATACTCGGCGAACATTCCTGGTCGATCAGTCGAATATTAGGCAAACGTATTTGGTCGGGGCCGGGTGGTACCAAAACTTATATCGGAGAAATCGTTTGCGGTCGTTTGCCCTTATAAAGCTCCCAGAAGCCGATTTTAAATCTTATTTTTTTTAAAAAAAACTAATATACTTAATGAAATATAATAATACATAAAAAATCATTACCTACCTACCTATACCTTAAACTTTCTGATAACGATAATATTTCAAAGCCATTGAATTATTGTATTCTTTTTCTTACACAGCAAATAATCATATATCATTGATAGACACCCGTGAATATAATCATGATCTTAAAATAATTACATTCCTAAGAATGAATCTTTTAATCAATTACTTTTATACAAATCATAAACACATTTTATAACCAAATTAAGTATATAAATTTTCTCAGGTATTCGAAATTTTAATTTATAAAATATTATTTATGTGTTTGGTATTCGATCGAATATTTTTCAAACAGTCGCATTAATACCTACATATCCCATACTGAAAAGCAATAGAATAGCATGTACATACGTATTTCAAAACTATAATTATAGAATATGCTAAATACTGCAAGAATAAGATAACGATTTTTCAGACGACATTACCTTCACGCCCTTTATCTTACCAAAGATAAGGCGCTAACTAAAAAGTGTTTTCTGTATGTGGCTTTCCTCGTAATAAAATTATCATTTGTTTTACGTGCCAAATTCAGTGTGTCAAACTATATTATTCGCAAACCGTCTCAGCCCAACAATACGTCTTCTGTATTGTTTGCAATTTTTATAACATGCCACAATTAAACAGAAATGCTTTATTTCAGCTTAAAATTACTAAAATAAATAAATTATCAATTTTTAGTTAATCATTAATAAAAAATACTAACAAATATCTTCTTTCTTTCTAATAAAGATATTTTTATTAGTAGAAAGTTATAACTTATCATAGTTATCATACAACTAATGTTTTTTAGTAATAGTGATACATGTATATGTCAAAGATAGCGACATGAACAATGAATTGCTGTTTAATACGAGGGTCAAACTGAAAGTTCTTAGAAAATCAAAAACTGATTACATTAGCCAGTTATTAGTTTTCAAACAAACAAACAAACAAACATTTATTTACTTATATACCACAAGTATATATTTACTTAAAAGAAATCCTCGACGCAACATTGAAATGTAAAATCACCTGTTTATGAATAAAGAAATTTGTTTGTTTGTTTTGTTTGTTTTATTATATCTTTTCAAAATATTGTCCATTGACGTCAATACACCGCTGCATGCGATGGAACCACTGGGAAAAGCACTTTGCCCACTCGTCCTTAGGGGTCTCTTCAATGGCATCGCGATACGCAGCCACCGCTTCTTCAGCATTCATAAACCGCTTTCCTTTAAGTTTTTCTTTAATTTTTGGAAATAAATAAAAATCACAAGGCGCGAGGTCGAGGCTATACGGCGGGTGACCCAGTAATTCAACGTTTGATGTCGCCAAATAGTCGATCGTTCGCTTGGCGGTGTGCGACGAGGCGTTGTCGTGGTGAAGGAGGATCCTACTGCGAGGTCGTTTCTCTCGAACTTTTTCCAAGACAAGTGGCAAACAATTGGTAGTGTACCATTCTGCAGAAACTGTTTTTTGATCCTCTAAGACAATTGTTGCGAAATGACCTATCCTTCTAAAGAACGAGGCCACCATTTTTTTTCCCGCACTTCGATCTCTCTTCACTTTAGTTGGCAACTCCTCGAAAGGAAACACCCACTGAGCAGATTGTCTTTTGGTTTCAGGATCATAACAGTAAATCCAGCTTTCGTCACCTGTTAGTATGTCGAACACAGCATTTGAGTCACCTCCGTTAAATCTTTCAATCATTTTACGGTACCAATCCACACGATGGAGTTTTTGAGCCTTAGTCAAATTATGAGGTATCCACCGGGCGCAAAGCTTCCTGACCGCTAAATGTTCGTGGAGGATTTTGTGCACTTGACTCATACCGATGCCTAAGCTTGTCTGAATCTGCTGATAGGTCACTCTTTTGTCAGTCTCTATCATACGCCGCACAACACAGATGTTATTTTCAGTCGTCGCCGTAGAAGGCCGTCCCTCACGTACATCATCAGTGAGATTAGTGCGACCACGTTTAAACTCATTAAACCAGTTGTAAACAGTCGCACGAGATGGGGCTTCATCATGAAAGGCCAATCGTAGTCTATCATAACTTTCTTGTTGACTTAAATGACATCGAAAGTCATAAAAAATCATTGCACGAAAATTTTCTCGTGTTAAATTCATGTTGACGTGACACAGACAATTTTCAATTTGCCGCCAAATCGTAAAACAAATGATAAATGAATGATATATATACTCAGTAATATTGGCAAAGAGTTCTATTTTCAAATTTTAGAATATTTTTTTTATTAAATTGTTTATAAGTGGCCAGTTCTAAGAACTTTCAGTTTGACCCTCGTATGATCGTTTTAATGATCAATCACTACTAACATCAGAGATGTCAACTTATTCTATTGTAACAACATTGATTTTACTCCAAACATCTACATGGTCAATTAAATCTCAGAGTCGAAGGCAGGACAATTGGATGATCAAACGAACTTACCTTAAGTGAAGTTCGATCCAAATTGTCCTGACTTCGACGAAGAGATTTACGGTCCCACCCTTCCCAATTCCCGTGTACGTTTTTTATGCAAAAATAATCGTCACCCTTACAATAAGTATAATCAATGTTGTACATCTCATACATCGGTCTCCTTGCTCTGAAATGAATGAGCGACAGGCGGCTGGCAGTGCTGTGAGGCGTGGGAGGGAGTGAGGTCATTTACCTTCTCTTACTTGCGCTAAACCTGTGTGCGAGTGAATGGACGCGTAGTAGGGCATACTACATGGTCAATTAAATCTCTTCGTCGAAGTCAGGACAATTTGGATCGAACTTCACTTAAGGTAAGTTCGTTTGATCATCCAATTGCGAAGAATTTCAATTGTGAAGCTTTTCATATAATTTGGCCTTTACTTACCTATTCAGTGTAATTCAAATAGGTTTGGCTATAAAGATACTCTTATAGTTAAATATATTCCGTGGTCCGGATCTCGAGATCAGCAATAAAAAAGTTACTTAGTTATGGCGGTTCGTTTTATAGCTGTTCGTCATTCCATTTTTAACTTGGCCAATTTGAAAGGCAAATGATTTTCTGAAAGTATTTATTGCTAGCCCTCGCCCGCATATTCCCAAATCGATTCTACGAACCAATTCAAAATTTCACTCGAGTTGCACGATATTCCAGTGACAAGGATTTATTCTGTTTATCCAAAAAAAAACATGTTTTCGGATTAAGACTTTGTACTCTTTGATTTTGTACTGTACAAATTCAAATTTACTTGCTTTTTCATAATAGTTAATGAGATTTTAAATCAGCAATCAAGTAAATACATGGTATATGTTAAGTACCCAGTCCCGGTTTTTGTAATACAATGAGATTATGAGGTACTGTTCATCCTAACACAACATCATGGCTGATAAGCAAAATATGCCGTGGCTTTTGAAAGCTTTCGTGAAGTTTCCGGAAATCTAAAACAATACTCGTGTTTAGATATAGACCACTGTAATATTTCAACATAATGGTTGGGTGTGGAATCGTATACAGCGGTCTCGTTATGATTTTTGCAATAAAAAGCCAGCATTGCTAACATAACTGTCAAAGTAAGTAATAAATATGATTTTTAGTACAAAGGAAGCCCTACATTTCCTGGTGACGTGTGGTCAGCTTTGGTGGCATATTGCATAGTATTTGTCAAGTTTTGACGTAAGTGTCTGCATTTTTGACATGACCCGATTGCCAATACTAAATGGACACACTCGTTGTGAATTCAGGTCCTTAAATAATAAGAGGTGTCACCAGCCTAAGATCACAAATTCTTTAGTTTTACACGGGCAAGGTTTCGTTTATAAAAATGAACCTTATTTTCCCGTAAAAACCTAAAGAAAGTTTAAAATGAGATGACGAAAAAGTTTTTTAAAGTGTAGACGAATATTTAATGGTGGTCTGCGCAGGCGATGGGCTGGACTGGACAGGACAGTCCACCGAGGAAAAAATCCCAAAGTAAATACAATAGCAAAAGTCTCTCGTGTGCGCTACTCTATACAATTCCATAATTTGTTGTAGTTCCATAATGTCCTTGTAGTTGTTGACATAGTTGTTAATTTAAATATATTTCAATTTATTGTTATAGTAACAGTAATAGTAAAATACAGTTTTTACTAGTTTCAATGTCAGGGACTCACTCTTTCCGAATCAACATATTATATTTATTAACCTACTAAGTATGTAATACTAAACCAACAACTGTAAACATTATTGGGTTATGAATAAAGTTACTATTACTAATTGTATTGTTATATTTTAATTTGATCCAATTCTATGTGATTTGCATCAGTTATTTGATGTATACCTTTGATGTCAAATTTATTTAATTTTATATTTATGTACACATTTTTTGTTAAGGAATAAATAACTTTGACTTTGACTAAGGCCTTAGGTGTAGCCGCTCAAATAATTCAATTTTGACACAAAATGTATGGAATGAATTTCAAACTTCCTGAATTTGTCATTTCTCCCATAAATTTTCTGTCAGAATTTAAGACGTCAAATTAGCATTCTCTGTGCGGCTAAATTATAGTTTAAAGGGTGTGTGTTGTTAAGCTTACCGCTAGCAGTGAAGACGCACCGCACTTGTAAACGCGTATCCCTCTAGTCGCATTGCGGCGAGTTTGCGAGGGTTCCGTAAGCCGACTTATAAATTGCTTTAATTTAATATATCGTTACTCCGGGCCCCAACATTGGAAATATTTTTCTCGGGGGTGTTTGGCACTCCACCATAAATAAGTTGCCGCCAAAGCTCAGAATACAAGTACACACGCAACGAGATCGCGTTAAACATTTGCGCTTTTTGAAATGTGGCAAACATCAAGAAGAATGCTAAACATGTTTCTTTTTTACTTTATTATTCGACTCATTTCCAGCACGTGTTGCTACAATTTTAATTAAAAAAATAATAATATTAAACTTATACAACCACATTAATTCCAATTCAATTTCAGTGACAGATGATTTTTTGACATCGGGTCAACAATAAAAGCGTCAACGAATAAATGCGTCGATGTTTTTTTTATGATCTATCATAAACGCAAAACTTTTTTAGTCCAATCAAAGTGAAAATGTATATACATTTTAACTTGTTTTTTTTCATATTTGGTCCTGAAGTTTACGGGAGTATACTACTCATCAAAATAGAAAAACACATCGGATGTATTTCAATTGTTTTTTCAACTCGTGTTTTAACGTCTATGTTGTATTACATTATTTACATTATGGTCACGACTCAGGTCAAACTTTCCGACCCATACCCATATTCAAACAAAATAAAGGAGTAAAATAATACGATAAATACATTTGCTAATGTATAACTTTTTCCTTATGGCTTCGGTTAAAGGCGAGGCATAAATATTTATCACTAAATTCTATAATATTGCTCCGCGTTGAGACCTTGGTTTATTGCAGGGGTGGCTTCCATCGTGCATCCCAGCAAAAGTTTTGTTAAGTACAAAAGTGTGATAAATGCTTGTGGGGTGTTCGGTACGTATTTGCGTAATCTATGACTTCACCAAGTGAAAATAACTTCACTTTTTTCTAGTTATTCGTGTTTTCGAGCCTTAAGTGCAGAGGATCGGGAAATCCAGATTTATGTAAATCCTCCGCAGACAACTTTCATTTTTTAAACGCAGCTCATTTTTTTTTAATGTTGATTTATAAAGTATTACTAACTTACCTACCAAATACAGTGGGAATATAAGTTAAGGGACACTGTCCAGTCTTGCTATAAGAATGATTAATCCTTCATGCAGTACTTAAAAGACCGATGCTCTTTCTGAGACTGTTAAACTTATGTATCGTCTTTGCGATCTTTATAAGACCTCTTATGTAGCAATATTTATGAAAACGCGTTGTTATACCAATATATAAAAACTCTTAAGTAGATAAGATTTACTAAACGCAACTTACACACAAAATTATTATCTCTTATATGTTGGTTGGTATGGCTTGCTCTTGAAAAGTTGCCAGTTTTGGACAGTTCTATGGTAAAACATCTTATGTGTAAAAAAAGGTCGTACTTGACTTTTATTTGCGACTCATGCAGCACCCAGTTGCGCTGATAGAAGTGAGTTTAAGTAGGGCTACAGCTAGTCGTTTTAACTATCTCCAATCCAGTTTTATTTAGTCAAAAATAAACAGTGTGTCCAAGTTTTTAGTAATAAAACTTTAAGGGCCATATCTATGATGGATTTCATCGAGGAAACTACCCCATATGGGTGTTCAATTGACAACATTTCAAAATTTTCTTATGCACATATTTTTTTTTCTGAAAGAACTTCAAAATGAAGGCACCCGTATTTTTACATTTTCATTTCTTTCCAGTATTTTCTCTAATAATAATTGTTGAAAAACTCTCCATTCTAAAAGAGCGTAAGTGCAAGAAGTTGGATGTTTCGAGGTCACGTCTTTGCTATATTCGATAAAAAAAATATCTGACGTTAATAGTTATGTGGTCTGTATCAATTTTAGAATTAAGATGTCGATATCAATGGTATATCCATTGAATATTAAATTTTACTTTATTATGTAACATTGCCTGATTTAAGTTATGTTAAAAGTAACCAAATAAAACAACGCAGCAACCCTTTTTATACTTGTTTCTGAAGCGCGAATATTACCCTAGAATCGCGAATATTCTCTCTATTCGAAATAAAACACTTTTTTACGGATTAACTTTTCGCGAGTTCATTAATTTTATCCCGACGTTTCGAACACTTTACAGAATTCGTGGTCACGGTTAGACTAAGATGTTATTTGTCATTTACAGACATTTGAAAATTTTACTACCGTCACTCAATAATATTAAATAACGTTCCTATCCACGTATCCTATATCATGCTGGTGGAATTTTCCAACCATCTTCTCTGTTAAAATTTGGATGTTTTCTTATTTTTATAGCTGCGCGTAGCATTGGTTCGTTCCACGTATGCTATTTTATTATGCATGAAAAGTATGCTTTTTTATTACAAACCCTTCTTATTTAATATTATGATGATGTCTGGAAATTACTCCAATATTTTCCCATAACTACAAATATCAAACATATTTCTGTAGCCCACTCACGTAATCTACATTTCAAATAACTATTTAATTCTAAAAAGCAACTTAACGTAACGCTTAAGTTATAATATAGTTAACACTTATCTAAAATAATTTAATTACCCTAGCCTATATCTTAACCTATAACTAAATAAACTATGTAAACTTCCATACTACCATTAACATAAGAATTATAAATTTATGTTTACCTATATTAGTAATCGATTGTCGATATCGATGCGGCGAGGCGCCATCGATACGCGCAAGCCCTACGCGTTGCAATTCAGCAGACGCAGCGATTTGCAACGCGCAGTACCCGGCGCCTGCGCAGTCCACTTTAGTCAGAACTTATGCACCGGACGCGGAACCCGCGTCGCTTGCGCCGCCGCCGTATGATTTACGTACTTCGCGGTCTTTATTTGTAATAAGAACTTTTGTTGTTTTCATACGAATAAACAGTCATAAACAAATTGTTGCTCTCTGCACCCCTTCTTAATTACTGGTGGATGATCCCAACACCTTCTACATCGCCCCCCATATTTCTAATGAGGAATCATGATGATTATTTCGTATCTGAACTAAAAATGTGTTATAATGAAAATGTTTTGGTTTGAATAGATAGATATTTTTTATGTTGCGTGTCTATGTTTTTTTTTCCTGTTTATTTTTATACATCATAAAACGATACAATGAGGACTCAAGTATGAATGAAAATCTTTTTTTTAATAACCTTCAATTTACTATATCGTAAATTATCGATAATGTCCAATACAATACCGGAAACAACAACAACACTAAACGTCAAAGTGACAACTGACAGCAATCTCAAAGTTCAAAAGCATTTTTTTGTGCATGAAATGTCATTGCAAAGGCGTAACCTGTGAAATGCCAATTTCTATGTTCTTTTTAGTCTTTTTCATTTAACTTTAAAAATAAAGCGGAAAAAAATCTGCAAAAATGTTCAACGTGTTTAGAAATGCTAAATCTTGAAATGGTTTTTGAATTTTTATACCTTTACAAAAATGAAATGTTGTTAATTTTAGGAACCTACAATACTGCAGTCATTTTGTTTTACTTTTACGAAAAATTAACTAAACTGTTTAGGCTCAAAGATATTTATTCTCATAAAAGACAATATACAGTCACTTACATGAGAACAAGCCTTGCTTATAAAAATTACTTTTGTTTTTGTTACATTTGTTGGTTTAAGTCTTCCGTCGTGTAGAAGCTCGTTTTTGGTGTTATTTTAAAGAACTAGGTGTGGTGTAACTAACACATAAAAAATACGCAATCAAATGACACCACTTTTTTAAATTGCCAAAAGGGTATTTTTTCACTTATTGAGCATTCGGCCAATTCATTGAGATCATTGCCATATTTAAAAAAAAAACTTGTACAAATTGATGTAGCAGTCTGAAACAAATTGTTTCTTTAAATACTTTAGAAGAAGGAGACGTACCCCAAATAAATAAATGAACCGTTTTGTTGGGGATAACAGAAACAATATCCATGACAAATTACAGTTTTTGTTGAATGTATTGTTAATTGAATATTTAAATATTATTGGGACACAATTTAAGACTCCTATGTTTGCCGGATAACAAATTTTAATTTTGGCGCCAAAGGAAGTTGACTCTGATTGGTTGATGAAGGTTACATTTATTTCAAATTAGTAGTCCCCCTCGACTTCGTCCGCGCGTTTTTCGATTTTTTATCGCCTTTCAAACCTTCCCTAGACCTCTAAGAATATTTTAAGTCTGAGATAAGGTAAATCCGTTCAGCCGTTCTCGAGTTTCAGTGAGACTAACGAACAGCAATTCATTTTTATATATATAGAAGAAGATATTGTAAATATTACAATAATAATCTAAAAGGCTAACTACATTCAGTACGATTTATTACTAAATAATTAATGAAATTATATATAATTAATTAGCAGATTGTTTATCTCTACAAATAAATATTTTAGTAAATGTTCAGATATGGAAACGGATGTCGTCCCCACTGTTTTCTACCGTTGTTCAGGGTTTTAATTTGTATAAAAGCATGCCAGCATGCCCAGAACAAAGACTCTATTTGTACATTCTCTCACTTTGTGCCCTATCTTTGTGCTATTTTTAACCGACTTCAAAAAAGGAGGAGGTTATCAATTCGACTGTATGTTTTTTTTTTTATCATTATTTTTTTTTTGTATGTATGTTACCTCATATCTCAGTGGTTTGTCGACCGAATCGAAATTTTTTTTCACCTACTTAGAGGGTGTACCTTCTAGTTGGTCCCATTTTTTCCATTTTGGGATCTGATGATGGGATCTTGGTGTATTCGAGGGAAACCCTCAAATTTTAAAGGCACGTATAGTGTTTTTTTACTAGAATATTAATGTTGACGTGTTGTTACGTCTGATAGTCAACATTTTGTGGGGCTGAGCTGATGGTGGAACTCCTTAACGCCTAGGAGTTCAGTAATTATAATGACGAAACTTATGATAGGTAATTTGTAGCTTCGTAAAAAATAGAATCATAAGGTGCAACTCCCCCCCCCCCCCTCTTATGTAATCACTAAAAATAAAGAAATAAAATAAACTTTAAAAAAAAGTAAAAACCGACTTCAAAACCAAAATGCACTAAAAAGTCTTAAATAAACTCTTCACCATTGAAAGGAAAAGAAACCGTTTTAGGCAAACAATTTCTTTTTGGAGTCGGTGCCATCACTTTGACCATCAAGCATCAACTATCACAGCACCGACTCCAAAAAGAAATTCTTTGCCTAAAACGGTATAAAGAGTTTATTTAAGACTTTTTAGTGCATTTTGGTTTTGAAGTCGGTTTTTACTTTTTTTAAAGTTTATTTTGTTGGAATAAACCTATTAGAGAAGCACCTGAAGATTTATTCTACGTGTTTATTATTCAAGCACCCCATCACACGCGGTCACAATAGCAAAATAAAATGCCATGAGTTAATCTCCTAATTTAACTATTCAATCACTTACGTCAAGGCAGCTCAATCTGCGCACCACGAAAAAAATATGTATTTTTTCCAAGCCCATAACCGATACATACTAAAATGCGTTTTAATAACTTATATAAAAAAGGTACGGTCATTTTTACTCTTTTGATGTCGATTTTGAATTTATAAGTCGTCTCTTTGCCTCACGTTAATGGAACCACTCTTACTATACTAACACACGGTCGCTTTTCAGTTTGCTTATCCTTATTTCTTTCTGCATTATTGATTACTTAGATTCCCTTTAGTTCGTCTACCTGAAGGTTGTCTGTAAGAGGGCCCGCTCAAAGTCGTCCTTAATGTCACATTTACTTTATTTTTCATGCTATCAGTAATCTATACTTATATTATAAAGCTGTAGAGTTTTTTTGTTTGTTTGTTTGAGCGCACTAATCTCAGGAAATTCAGGACCGATTGAAAGATTACTTTTGTGTTGGATAGCTTATTTATCGAGGAAGGCTTTCAAAGAACATCACGCTGCGTCGGGAGGGGAGGGAACAAACTCAAACCGCGGAGACGACGTCGCCGGGGACCGCTAGTATACACAGGCTGGCCGTAAATACTGTAACAATTAAAAATAAGAAAGATATTACATTTGAATTGGGCATCTGTCATTTTTATACGATTGCTCATTGTGTTTTCTAATTTTGGCGCCAGTACATTTTATAGTATTTTGCGATATTAAAATGGAGTGGGGAGATAAAGAGAACCGAATCGCTGTGATTGCATTACACAAAGTTGGTATGGAGCCAAATGCAATTTTTAAAACTCTCCATACGCTTGGTATTAGTCAAATGTTTGTGTACCAGGCTATCAATAGGTACAATGAGACCTCCTCTGTTTGTGACAGAAAAAGATCTGGCCGTCCACGTAGTGTTCGTACGAAAAAGGTGGTCAAAGCAGTAAGGGAAAGAATTCGCAGAAATCCTGTCCAAAAGCAAAAGATTTTTATTTCGTGAGATGAAGATACCATACAGTACCATGTCGCGTATTTAAAAGATGACTTAGGACTTGCAGCCTATAAGAGACGCACTGGTAATTTTTTTACTGATAATTTAAAAAAGAATAGGGCGGTGAAATCGAAAAAACTACTGATGCGGTGTACGCAAAGGGAGGTCACAGAAAAAATTGGTTTACGGATGAGAAAATCTTTACAATTGAGCAACATTTTAACAAAAACAATGACCTTATTTATGCTCAAACCTCTAAGAAAGCTTCCTAATTAGTCGGCAGAGTGCAACGTGGGCATTACTCGACTTCAGTGATGGTTTGGTGGGGTGTTAGCTATGAAGGAGTGATTGAGCCATATTTTTGTGAAAAAGGTATCAAAACATCAGCACAAGTGTATCAAGATACCATTCTTGAGAAGGTAGTTAAGCCCCTTAACTACACTATGTTCAATAACCAAGCATGGTCTTCTCAATAAGACTCGGCGCCGGGTCATAAAGCTCGGTCCACGCAGTCTTGGTTAGAAGCGAACGTTTCGGACTTCATCAGAGCTGAAGACTGGCCGTCGTCTAGTCCCGATCTTAATCCGCTGGATTATGATTTATGGTCAGTTTTAGAGTGTACGGCTTGCTCTAAACGCCATCATAATTTGGAGTCCCTAAACAATCCATACGATTGGCAGTGAAGAATTTTCTCATGGAAAGAGTGCGTGCTTCTATTGATAACTGGCCTCAAAGTTTAAAGGACTGTATTGTAGCCAATGAAGACCACTTCGAATAAGCTTTTTGTATTTTAAATTGTTTTATATTTATGTATAAAACTGACACACTGTAAAAGTAATAAATACTATTTGATTTTTTTTTTCTTTGTGATAATATTTATGGCAAAACTAGGTAATATACAGGGTATTGTTGTGGTCACCAACGAGCGACTCAGGGGTGGCTGTACAAACGATACTGATGCCAAAAAATACCTATATATATATATATATATTAAATTAGTAAAATACCACAAAAGCAACTTATTGATGCAATACAGCGATCGAGTCCAAACTATCAGCACCAGGTAGCCTCTTCGTAGCGTAGTAGCTACGGCGTAGTATTTCGTAGATTCGCGCTAGCTACGCGCGAGTTTCCTCATTCGTTTTGTCATTTTTTGATTGTTGTGAAGAGGATTTCTTGTATAAAACTTGCATAGAACTTAAAAAAAAAATAGAATAAGTTTAACTCATATTATCATCCCTGAGTTGGATATCACTGACCAAAGCAACATTCTTTACTCTCTCTTTAGCTACTATAGTAGCCTATAGGTTGTTATAGTGCCATCGAGAATACAGTATATTAGTGACTCAATTTTTTTTTCGTGTTCCTTTACACCGTTTTACTTTTTACCGCTTTTACTGTTCTTTTACTTCACTGGTTGACTGGTAGAGAATGCTTTAAGCAATATGTCCGTCATTTGTACATTATTTTTGGCAGTGCAATAGAAAATAAAATAAAAAATACGATTTGCACAATATGTCCTAACCAAACATATTTTTCAGAAACAAAAAAAAAGCTTTGTGGCTCGGAATTAAGTACTCGTGCTATCGTGCACGTATGTACGTACATTATACGAGCAACGAGTTTCTGCAACCTATTTACATACATTGCACCAAATTGCATTTCGCAAACGCTTTTGCGGGAGCGGTAGCATTGAAAACTAATTTACTGTAGTACTGCCTGGTATTTTCTTGAACATTCTCGATAATGTTAGTAGCATTGGCAAATGAAAGGTAAATATTTAAAGCGTCGTCGCCTATTGCTGTGTTTTAGTACTGTATATTTGTTTGCTGTTTAGTATTTATAGATTATTATAATAACTTATTGTTTTTAAAATATTCCTTCCTTCGTCTACAATTTTGAGCACTTCTTCGTTTTTTTTTTTCTGTCAAACTTATTCTTTCCATTCATCTCCAACACCACATCTCAAACGCTTCCAGCCTCTCTCTGTCTCTTTGTGTCAGTCCACGTCTCACTTCCATACAATGCTATACTCCAGACGTACATTTTTATAAGTCGCTTACTAATTTTCCTAGAGATATTTGCTCTAAGTAAATACTTTTTGCTGTTGAATGTATTTTTAGCGATAGAAAATCGACGAGGCAATATGATAGAACACTCGATACGACATGACAGATTTTTAAAGAATATCATAAAAGAAAAAATAGAAGGGAAGAGGGGAAGAGGACGGGCCTAGGATAAGCTATTTCGACCAAGTAAAGGAGAAAATTTATGTCATTTCATATCAGGAAGTAAAGAGGAAAGCAGACTGTAGAAAAGAATGGGGATTACTCCACCGACAAGAGCGCGGCTCTTAAATTGAAGAGATAATAATTTATAATAAACCATTTGTTTGGGGGTATAAACCATTTGTTGGGCCCAAATCGTCACGCGATGGTTACCACCTGACGGCTATCGACGAAAGGGCAGACCTAAAAAGAGGTGGTGTGACTATCTGTCCAGCTTTGCGAGGGATTGGGAATTGTTGGCCGCTGATTAAAAAGCTTACATTTACGCATTTGCCTCCTAACTAAGCAAATTCATAAATTTATGTTTAGACTGTTGGTGAACGTAAGCTTGAGATCATGCATCGACTCCACATGAATTTGTTTCTCCTAAATAGAAACCAAGTTTTAGGCTTTTTGATCAGTTTTTGTTCCAACCTCAGACAAGGAATATTCCTTAAATAAAATACAATACGCCCTATATGAAAACGTCACCTTTTCGTCAGAAATCATTTATGAAAATGTCATTTTAAAATCGACCGTTTTATACTCATTCAGTCAGATAAGTTTGACGTTGGTAAATTCGGGCCTTTGTTTTTAAAAAGATCTCATTTTTTAACGATTATTATAAAATACTTTATTATAAAGATTTGAGATTGAAAGATTTTGTTAACTATTGTGATATCGAATCTGCCTGACAAGCAAAGAAAAACGGACGTTATGTTAGAGCGATATATAGCATAATATAGGAATATAATATAGGTTACTGCATGCAATGCGTTAGTGTACTAACGGCGTTATTAACGGGACAAACTCGTGAAAATAATGTTACAATAACAACGAAAATAATTCTTAAAAGACATCATAATTTTTTGGGTTAAGTTGGTCTAATATTGTGCCTGAAAGTTATTGTGTGCTGTGATTATAGTAATAAGCCGTGATCACACGAGCGCGGCCTAAACCAACAACTTGCTATCTGGCTCAATCTTGTTAGGTTGTAAACACACGGTATTTTTACGAGCGGACCGCATTAGACGGTAAACACGGGTGAATTAAGTCTAGTTCATTGATGCGAAGTTTCTCCGCCGTTTGTTCCCTTATTGCATTTTCCACGCGCAATTTTTTTACTAGTTAGGTAGTTCTCTGGCGGTTTGATGCGAATTTGGACGCGACGAATGTTGATTCACACTCAAATTGACTCCCCTCTACCCTCAGAAACGGTGCGAGGGTGACAAGAGGGTGCCTTGAGGACGCTCTTTGGTAAACAAGTTGTCATAATTTTCTGTCAAGGGCGAGGCGTCCATGGAAAACTGTATTACTTCATTTGTTTAAATAAAATTTAAAGTCATCGACGTACGACTAAGATCGATGAACTATTGCAATAACAAGTGCTAAATATAGTTTATTAATAATTTTTCAAATAACCATGCAATTGCAAATGCAGTAGCTAAGTTTAAACCTCGAGGCTGATGATTAGTATAGGACGTATCTCTACAATAATGTTTATAATCGTCCGCGGGTCAATTTCAGTCTACCATAAAAATTTATTTTTCTAATATTGTATAAGATAAGATAAGATAAGATAAGATTTATTTCTCACCATAAATGTAAGAAACAGTGATACAATTATGAACTATAGCTAGTGATATTAGCTTAACTTAACTAGATTAATTTAGATGCACATCAAATTGGTAAGTAAAAATATTGTAGTTGAACATATAAAATACACAGCAGACATTATGGCGGGCTAACACCTGAATTAGGAAAGCTCCTGTCGCTCAGGTTGCTAGCCCTCCACCCCGTATATAATCACAGTATGTCATATTATTCAGTTTCAACATTAGTAGGTGCCAGAGTTATACGAGGTACCGTCATAGATTAAACTGTAATTACTGGTAGTACCCATTTCGGACACCAGGTGGCAGGAATAGGCAAAGTTTTCTCCCTGTATCGACGCGGCAGTCGGAATTGCATGACTCTTGTTGTTCTTAACGACTGGGGACCGTAAT
This sequence comes from Pyrausta purpuralis, assembly GCA_963924145.1. Lineage (NCBI taxonomy): Eukaryota > Metazoa > Arthropoda > Insecta > Lepidoptera > Crambidae > Pyrausta > Pyrausta purpuralis. The sequence continues at coordinate 21,792,412 of OZ001656.1, forward strand.
CTTTAGTTTGCGGAACAAATTCTGGATTTATTTGTTTTAGGGACGATTTTTCAATGGTCAGATCAAACTTATCAGACTGATAAATTATAAAGCGACAGATTTAAAAAACCGGCCAAGTGCGAGACGGAATCAACGCACTGAGGGTTCCGTGCCAACTTTTACTGAATTAGAGAATCCACTTACTTCCAATTAGCTAAAATACCACCATATTTTGTTGACAGCAAATATAACTTTGTTCTTCATAGTGTTTGTATGAAGAACAAAGTTGTTGAAAATGTGCTATATCTCAAAAACTACGTGTTCGATCCCGTCCAAACCAATTTTTGTTGAAAGTGTTTGTTAAGATCTACATTTACTTTTTTTTAAATTTACACTCGCTTAGTTTAGAAATTAGAGTGGACGGGATGCCCATTTTACTACTTCGGTAGCGTCTATCTATCAAACGTTGGCCTTTAAAAGAAAGTGGTTTTAGGAAAGTCTATTTTTTGGTTTTAGTTTCATGTATGGGAGCCCCCCCTTAAATATCATTATTTTTTATTTCTTGTATAAGAATCGTATGGTGGTTAACAATACATCTCCCTACTCAATTTCAACAGTGTGATGCTTACAGTTAAGGAAAAAAGAGGTTTGACATACGGACGGACAGACAGACAGACAGACTTGACGAAAATATAAGCGTTCTGTTTTTTGCCATTCGGCTACGGAACCCTAAAAAATGACAATGCGTATGATTGTTTTCAATTTTGTTCGACGAATATTTCTTATCACAATTGAAAAGTCAGCCCTTAGGCTATTTTTTATGCCTTACGTAAAAGGTAGTATGTTATATTTATATATCTGTTATATTATGTTATTGGCCGCTCATGTGCTTAGGGTGAGTAACACTTCTGGATATTGCATATGCAGCTGCCATTTATTCTTACGCTAAAGGTTTGTGCCCACTACACCGCAACTTACCATGACCGTGCTAGGAAGGGGTCAGACAAAATAATATTATTTAAAATAAAAAATATGACACCCTTTCCACTAGACCGTTCCGTCACCGACCAACGCCGTAGTGTGCTGAGCACGAAGGTAATCATAAATGTTGTATACCAATTAATATTCAATGACATTACTGTAAGTAATGTGATGTCAAAAAAAAAGTTATGATGATGATGATTTCATTTAAAATTTTATAAAATGTGTTTATACCTGAAAAGATAGATCCAAGTGAAATCTGTATTAGATATAAGACCTTTGTATAACCTTGTTTTTATACGCAATGAATATCATTTCATTTCGTTTCATTTCGAAGCGTGTTAACACTTTCTTTTAAAATTTTATAAAATGTGTATATACCTGAAAAAGTCTGTATTAGACATAAGACCTTTGTATAACCTTGTTTCTATACACAATGAATATCATTTCATGTCGTTTCATTTCGAAGCGTGTTAAATAGCGGTGCCTGTCATGTCATCAGTTCGTACATTTACAAAGCAAATATATTTGAAGGTTTTCTTAATTTTACCTTTATTAAAATTCAGCTTATTTTCTTTTCCTATCCATCATAATTGGGATATTTATTGTAACACAAAAATCTGGTGCAAAAGTGCTTGCACGTCGATTTTCCGCTTGCATCCGACGGTTGCATACAATAATCTTGTCTATGCCCCTCACGTACACTGTCTCGTTACTCTGTCCCTGTCAGAGATTTATCCCTGGACTCACTTTGTCTCTGTCCCCTTCCAACATCAGTTTTTAGTACGGGAGTAAGGATAGCGACAACTGTCTGCCGCTTACAGCGAATCCAGGCTTAGAACTCAATCTAGGTGAATGCAATTACCTATTCAAACTGGCTGAAATATCGCTTCATTTGCTAATCCGATACAGGATTTGAAAAAAAGAGGATTATTTTTAGTCTTGCTTTTGACAACGTAAGCTTTGTGCAAGTAACCAATGATTCTTGTAATGTTTCAGTGAGATTTATATTGAAATATATTTTTTGTATGGTAAAAACAAATACGTGAACCTTTTAGAGCACATTCACATTAAGGCAACTAAAGCAGCTGCTGCTGAAGCCGCTGCTGATGATCTATACTATGATTATTAAGCTGAAGAGTTTGTTTGTTTTTTTAAACTCAGGAACTACTGGACCGATTTGAAATATTATCTGTGAGAAAAATCTATCGAAAGTTTTAACAAGGATTTGAATTATTTGACATCGTCCGTGTTTTTACATACTCTGTTTTCTTCCGTGCTGTTATTAGTCCTTTTAATCGTTTGTTGCATGTATAACGTTTGTTACATGTGTTGCGATTGAGGTTTCGTCTCTCGCCGAACAACATAATCATTACATCTACAATCACACATTTAACTCAGGTGAATGCATCCATTTCACTCGCGAACTTTTGGCGCTGTCATTTCTTAAGAGCGCCAGAAATATCACGAGTGCAATGGGGAGCTTTCTCCCCTTGTACCTATAACAATCTACTATGTTGTGATTTCAGGTAACTATAACATTAAGCAATTCAAATTCTCTCAGCTTCTGGAACTTGCTCTATAAAAAAAATACCGAACCAATCAGCGTTGTTTACGCAAGTCAGAAACTGAAATCTTCATTTCCATCACAATAATAAGCTAATGACCTCCGCGGGCGGTGCACAGTCATTTATCATTGCTCTCGGGCCGATACCACTCACGAATTTACCAGCCACGGGAGAATTCCACCAGATCTTTATGCCAAGTCATAACTTTGCTCAATTTGTACGATTTCGCCGTTAATGTCATCGTAGACGGCAACAACCCACTCGCACCTTTATAGCCAATGGCATACGGTCTATAAAACGGTTATAGCAATTTATTCCTTACCATCGGTGGATAGGGTTTACGTGTTGGATGCGTCTTGGGAACACAGAAACACATTTGGGGTTCATAAATACAGAAGTCCTAGTTCTTATTCCGGTGAAGGCATCAAGATTTGCAGTTATTGCTTTTTATTTGCACCGGAGTTTATTACTAAACAAGCGGTCCCCCGCGACTGCGTCCGCGCGTTTTGAGTTTGCGCAGCGTGATGCTTTATACCCTTAAAGCCTACCTCGATAAATAAGCTACCCAAAACAAAAATATTTTTTTAAAAATTGGTCCAGTAGTTCCTGATATTAGCGCGTTCAAATAAACGAACTCTTCAGCTTTTTAATACATCTAATATATAAAATTCTCGTGTCACAGTTTTCGTTGCCATACTCCTCCAAAACGGCTTGACCGATTTTGATGAAATTTTTTGTGCTCATCCGGTATCTATGAGAATCGGCCAACATCTATTTTTCATCACCCTAAACGTTAGGGGTAGTTCACCCCTAAATTTTTATTTTAATTTTTAGTCAAATTTTTTAATTTCTATTTTTTTATGATACAACATACAAAAATACATACAATTCCTAATTTTCACCCTTCTACGATCAACCCTTATTTTTTAATAGCCATTTTAGTAATTTAAGGGCGAAACAAAATTCGCTGGGAATGCTTAACTTTTAAAATTACGGGACTCGGCGGGACGGGGCTGGGGGGGACGGGGCTGGGGGCGAAACAAAGTTCGCTGGGTCTGCTAGTAATAAGTATAGATTTAATGGTGAGGGATGCAATCGGTTTGCAATGTCTAAAAAACTAATCACGGTATTCAAATTAAAAAATCTGAAGAATATAAAGATGTATATACCTTCTTTGACATTTTTGTGAGAAGCGATGATAAAGCTAAACATTTGGATACTCCATGGAGTATCCACCATTTACCATGAAATTTCCATGGTAATTCCTCACATCATTTATTACTAGTCCTTGGAAGCAATCACACATAATCAGGTTGTTTTTCTGCCCAGTTATACAAAAGGTAGATGTTGGTAGCGTTATTTATTATAATGTTTAAGTAAATATTTGTTTATCGTCTATAACTAAATAACGTCTAACGTGGCTAAAGATAATATTTGCTTTACTCCTACGTTTATCTAGTTCTGATTAATATATACTTTTAGCCTACAGCCAACGGGTACCTATTTTATATTCTGTAACATAAATAATCAAATGTGCCTAGTTGATACGCGAATAATATAAGGTTAACTAGCGGTCCCTGCGACTTTGTCCACGCGTTTTGAATTCCCTTCCCTCGCGTCGCAGCGTAGCCCCGTGCGTATTTCATAGCCTTAAGCACTTCTCAGTAAATAAATAAACAAAAATATAAATATTGGACACCAATCACATACATTTTCATTACAATATATACACGCGATATTGAAGCGAGAGATTCAAAAATAGGAGCCCAAGTTGTCGTAAGTAGTTTAGTACCTATAGATTCAAGACAAAATAGCCAATCAATTGTTATCGCGGTCCATGTGATGTCGATTGGGGTTAAAGAATAAAGTATTAAGCAGGGAAGGTGGCAGAGGCCAGAGACAATAGTATGTATCTTTAAAGTGATTTCAACGCATATGTTGGGGTGTAATCATTCCACTTCTGGGTAAAAGCCGCGTGTCTGAGTACTAGTCCTTTATTGATTAAATGTTGGAAAGATTTAAAAAAAGGTTTATTCATTATTAACGAATGTGATCGAGAATCGAGAAATAATATGTCCATAATCTTTTCACTGATCAACATCCCGGAAAACATTATAAAGCACTTGGTTGTGTAAGCAAATTCTTTTTCACAGAATCCAAAATTAGAAACTTAAGAATTTATTAGAATTTCAGCTGAAAACTTTGAGGGTAAATTATGACAAAACAACAGATGGGCCCTTGTGTGTTCAGTGTTCACAGGAAGTTGCCTACAAGTGATTACATTTGTCAGCGTACCCATTTTGTTCAATAACTCTGCTTTTGTGTACGACGCATTCTGGGAACGCCGTTTTCGCCTTTTCGACTGACACCGTAATACTCGTAATCCGTCGCAAGGACCTCTATATTATTTTAGTATTGCAATCTTCATACACACACACACACACACACACACACACACACACACACACACACACACACACACACACACACACACACACACACACACACACACACACACACACACACACACAAAACTGAATGTTGGTATGGGTGTGTATTATAAAAGTAGCCAAAGTAGTAAAATAATATTTTTTTTGGGGTATTTCTCACAAATAACGTGGCCGTTTGTTTTTTTACTTGCATAAGCCATAGTGTAGGTTATCGTTAAAAACCTCTTTAAAAATTACCTATATCAATTTTTAATAACTGTTTCCGTAAAATCCAGTAATAAAATTATTTTTCTTCCCACCCTTTCTCAATTATATGTTAGTTACGTGAAAAACCGGCTAAGTGAGAATCGGACTTATTAACATTAATTATATTAGGGGTCCATTTACTTGGACTTAGCCTAAATACCGCAATATTTTGTTGCCAGCAAAAATAACTATGTTTTTTATAGTATTTGTCTAAAAGAAAAAAATCTTAAAAACTACTAAAACTAAAAAACTACTACAATAAAAAAAACCTCATAAGACAATCCCAGTCATGTTTTACTATGATTGGTAAAATAGCTCTTCCTGCGTGATACCGAATCGCATTTGGCCGGTTTATGTCCGGTAGATTTAATTATGTTTTCGATTCTTCGTTCCTATAAAATTGTGAGCATTAATTAGGTTTTCAACAATTTGAGACTTGTAACGCTCGATGATTGACACTGAATCGCGGTGAATCTCAAACATTCGCGTAAGTTATAACAATATGCAATCAATTATGTATTTCTCGTAAGTATTAATTTTGAGCAGAAACCAAATTTTGATCAGAAACCACATAGTTATTATCCAAATATTCAGAATTAAAGCATAATTATAACGGTTTGTGGGTTACAACAAATTAATCGAAGGCTTTGTACCGATACGATAGCAATTTAAAATAATAAGGGCGGCATGGGCGCCGGAAGCTGGAATCTACCCACCTAAGAGCCGGGCGAATTCTTCCAAGGGAATTTCATTAAATTCCTTCGCTCTTATTGATATGGGTGCCTGGCTGGGTCGCACTTTATTGAGAAATCATATGAATGTCGGCGGGAATGGGTGTACGTGACGATACGCCTTATTGCTCGGCGGGCGGGAGAATAATAAACAATTAGGACGACTCCGCGCTCGGTTGGCACTCGCTCGGGCCGCACTCTTCATTGGGATTTCAAGAAACAGCTTGAAAAATAAAATTAAAATATTCATAAGTAGTCAGTTTAGATTGATAATGTAATTCTTTATTGCTCCATTGTTAAATAAATAATTTATTTACTGTTAAATTACTATCTTGTCGCTGGAAGCGATGTCTTCATATTATTGAAAACTATTTATGTGTCAAAATCTACCTGGTTATTATAACAATAGACCAGTCAAATATGTCACATTCCTCCCGCTTCTCCAATCACCCACCTGCGTTCGTCCGTTTTGTGTCAATAAAGTTCATTATTTGCACACTTCCTTAGTGTACCTACTGTATTTTCACACTTACCGCGTAGTAACAGCTCCTTTCTTATAAGAATGTATGCAACGAACTCTATGGTACATTAGACAGGCTGTTCAGAGTAAAATTTGTGGTACCAAAAATTTATGCCAGATGGAGCATCTATCAAGGCGTTGCCATGGTAAAGCCGTGTGTGTGCAATTTTCTTCTTAATAAGTGCGCCTTCACATTGGAGCGACAGCAGCGCGTTTCTCTAACGTGAAAGGCTTACTGCTGTCATTTTATGTATGAAATTAACAGCAGCGCGAATAACGGAACAAGCGTGGACACGCTGTTCAGACCATAAAATTATTATCCCTTTGGAATAGAACGACAAAAGCGAGATGTCACTAGCAGCAAACTGTGTGATAAAAAGAGATGGGTAGCAGAACCATTTTTGTCAGATGTCAAACAGTTGACCGCCCCGCAGAAACTCGCTGAAAATTACGTCCATTTGATTTTTATATTTAAAAGTGAAGTTGTGTATATTTTGGAGAAATACTGCGTCTGAAACATGGTGACTTGATCGGTGATTGATTGTTATGCATTACAGCGGCATAACCCCAACAAATAAATCATTTAACAGGTAGATTAGTCCAAATCGAAGCCTCTTAATATACGACTTATATTTGTAAAATGCTCGATAACAACAGTAAAACCACACTTTGCCACTTTATTAGACTTCTTAGATCCGCACGCTATAGCGGTTGACAGTCGACTGCCCCCACCACTCAGATGCAGTATACTACATCCCTTCCTTATTAAAATTAAATAATTGTTAAGTAGAAAATTTCGGAATCACTTTTATCAGCTTTTTACATGAACATCTAACTAATTCTTGAATAGTAATAACGTAACATATTAATCTTCGTCGATGTTCCCATCAGTTTCGCTATTTGGCCTGGTCTGATCTATTACTTGCCATTCACCATTTTCAGTTCTTTTGAGGTGCACAACATTTCTACGATACTCCTTGCCTGTTGCATCGTTTCTGATTGTAACATCTCCATCATTTACATCTGTAACCGTATGCGAATCTGGATTAAAATTGGAAGTCAATTTATTTTCTTTTATCATATTTTTTACATATACTTTGTCTCCAACATCTAAGTTATTGTCTGCTGCTTTCCTTTTCCTGTCCGCATATTCCTTTCCTTTGTTCTTTTTCTCTATGTCCCTGTCTCTGACTTCTGAATCTGTAGTCTTGTGTTCAATATCCGCTGCGATGGGTATCTTATCCCGAAATTGTCTTCGAAAGAAAAGTTCAGCAGGTGTTTTTCCGGTCGTCGTATGGGGAGTGCTGTTGTACATAATAAGGTATTCTAAAATGTCATCTTTCCAATCATTTTTCTCTAATTTGCTTGTTTTAGTCTTTTTAAGACATCTCTGTTTTGGCGTTCAACTTCGCCATTCATCTGAGGCCAGTAAGGAATCGTATTGTACATTACAATACCGCACTCTTTACAGAATGTCTTGAAAACTTCGCTAGTAAATTGGTTGCCGTTATCGCATGTTAAGGTCGCAGGATATCCTAATCGAGAAAATACTTCTTTAAGGTTTTTAATTGTATCCACGGCAGTTATGTTTCTCATTATTTTTATTTCCTTGTAGCGACTGTTGTAGTCAACTAAGATGAGTAGGTAGTCATTAGATGGTAGTGGTCCTAAGAAATCTACAGCCACATCAATCCAAGGTTCATTTGGCAGATCGCGTCTTTTAGTCGGGTGTGGCGGATTTGGCGCCGAAACGAGTGTGCAGCCTTTGCAAGCTTTCACTCGATTCTCGGCATCCTTATCAATCTTTGGCCACCAAATCTTAGTTCTGAGGCGGGCTTTCATGGCCACTATGCCGGAATGACCTTGATGAGCGGCCTCAATAACCCGTTGGCGTAGTTGCTTAGGGATGATAAGCTTAGTACCTCGAAGAGCTATATTTTCATGGAAACGAATCTCTGATTGAAAAATCTTGTAAGCATTTACAGACTCATGCCACTTGTTATCAAAAATCCCCGTTTTAAGTGCTAAAATTTCTTCATCTGATGCACTAGCTGCGTTGATTTCATTAAAAGGGACTGCTATCGGTCTACTATATTCTACTACTGCGTTTATGTAGTTCTCATTGTCGAATGGTACAGGGTGGGTCGATTGACAAAGCCGAGAAATGGAGTCAGCAATGTTTTCCTTGCCTGGGCGGTACATGACTTTGTAGTTGTAAGCTTGCAGTCTAAGAACCCAGCGCTCGATACGCGCACACGGCTTGGATCGGTTACCAAAAATAGTTTCCAAGGGCTTATGGTCGCTGATAAGCTCGAACTCTTTGCCCAACAAATATATCTTGAAATGTTCCACCCCCCATACTAGCGCCAAGGCTTCTTTCTCCGTCTGGCAATATCTTTTCTCACAGTCTGTGAGGCTTTTATTACCAAATGCTATAACACGGGGACCACGGTGGTCAATTTGTACAAGCACTGCTCCTAATCCAACGGGAGACGCGTCAGCTATAACTTGAGTCCTATCTACTGGATTATAATATTCCAATGTTTGCAAGTTCGAAAGTTGAGACTTTAGGGTTTCAAATGCCTCATCCTGAGTCTGGGTCCAATATTTTTGGATATCTGCTGATTTGCTCAACTTAAGCCGTATTATCTGCCGAAGGGGTTCTGTCAGTGATGCTAAATTGGGCACCCATTTCCCGACGTAATTAACCAGCCCAAGGAAGCTCTGTATTTCTTCGACATTAGATGGCTTTTTTGAAGACTGTATGGCGTGTATGTATTTATCCAGGGGTTTTATCCCTTTTTCTGTTAGTTGATGTCCCAAGAAGTCGATTTTGTTTGTCTTATAGATGCACTTATCATGATTGAGAAGCACATTGTTATCTTTCAGCACCCGTAGTACTCTTTTTAGCCGCTTGTCGTGTTCCAGCTCATCTGATCCATAGACTATAATATCATCTATGAGATTTGCTGTACCCTCGCAACCTAGCAACAATTTTTCAATTACTTTTTGAAACATTTCAGGTGCGCACGACACACCAAACATCAATCTCTTATATCGGAATAAGCCCTTACTGGTGCTAAAGGTCGTGATGTATCTGCTGTTTTCATCAATTTCCAACTGGTGGAAAGCATTTTTAATATCAAGCCGGGAAAAGTATCTAGCTTGCCGGAAATGAGGTAACAGTTCATCCATTGTTGGAAGAGGGTGGTTCTCCCTAATGATAGCCTCATTGGCTCTCCTCATATCAATGCAAATCCGGATGTCGCCATTCTCTTTTAGAACCGGCACCATTGGAGAAACCCATGGCGATGGTCCGTTGACTTCTTCAATGATATCTGCCTCTTTAAGTTCAGCCAACTTCTTGTTTACCTTTTCTTCCAGAGGGATCGGTATCCTTCTATATGGCTGTATGACAGGCTTAACGTTTTTATTGATAGGAATCTGAATTTTGACATCTTTGAATTTGGGAAATGTTGAAACATTGTTAATAGGAACCCCAATCTTTAGCACATCCTGTTCAATTGCGCTTGTCTTCCCTAAGAGATTGCGTGTTCCATTTCGTATCACGTAAAATGTGGCCTTTTTTATTTTGTCACCATCAATCGTTATATTAGCGTCAAAAACACCAAGCACTTTCAAGGGTTTTTGACTGCCATAAGGCAACAGGATCTTGTCAGGATTTTTTATTAAGTTGCTGGCTTTCACTTTATGGTTTTTCAAGAGTTCCCATGTTTTATCGGTGATGATATTATATTTGCTGCCAGAATCAATCAACAAGTCGATAACTACACCACCCACTTTGCAATTGACAACCGCATCATCGTCTAAATGGAATATATAATCCACTTCGTCAATGTCCTTGGTTTTTTGTTCAGTTTTTTGTTTCTTAGGATTATTAGTGTCACTATTTCTTGTATTAATCCTCCGCTTATTTAATCTGGTTTTACAGTAATCTTTGAAATGTCCAATGATTCCACATTTTAAACATTTTTTATCTTTTGCTGGGCATTTACTATCAAAAGATAGATGCTTACTGCTACCACACCGACAGCAATTTATTACAGAGCTTCGATTCGATTAAGGCATCCTTGTATTTATTTTGTTAATCTCAGAATTCTTTGACTCGTAAATTTTGCTTGTGCCCGGTTTCTCAAACGAATCAAGTTGCCTGTTAACAGTTTCCAGTGTAATTGCAATAGTAATAACTTGGTGCAGTGTGATGGTATCACCGGCTGCCAAGATTTTCTTTCTCAATTCCGAGCTCCGACCTTTTTCAACAATCTGGTCTATCAGATTTTCATCTTTAGCCGTAAATTCACATTTATCTGCTTAATTCCGCAGTCTTATTAGAAAGGTTTCAAATTGCTCCCCTTCTTCTTGTCTCATAAGTCGAAATTTGTATCTTTCGAAGTATCTACTTTGTTTTGGAGAGAAGTACTCGTCTAATTTCTCCACCGCAACTTTATAAACGTCCACGTTATTGGCTTCATCAACGTGAGCCCCCGGTAAGTTGTAGTACACTTCTTGTAAGGCAAGCCCACCAATGTGTAAGAGGGTAGCTCGTTTTTTTAAACTTGAGTTAATGTTAGCTGCCAGAAAATATATTTCCAGAGCTCTCTTCCATTTTTCCCATCTCACACCCACTGAGACTGGGTCGCCTTCGCAGTCGAAACGATCAAGGTTTGGCAGTGCCGATGTTATGTTGGCCATTTGGGGCGATCTGTAACAATCGCATAGCTAGTCATAGCCCATTGACTCAAACCGTCAACTATCTCAGTGATTCAGTCTCTCTTATTGACTTTAGTAAGATCGCAAGTCTACTTGCAACTGCATCATTATGGCCTTTCATATTGACCTCGCAAAACACTTACGGCCTCTCATATTGACCTCACAAAACAAATACGGCCTTTCATATTGACCTAACAAAACACTTACGGCCTTTCATATTGACCTCATAAAACACTTACGGTTTTTCATATTAACCTCACAAATAGTTACGGTCTTTCATATTAACCTCACAAACAGTAACGGTCTTTCATATTGACCATCCAAAATAGTTATGGTCTTTCATATTGACCTCAGCAAGTCTCTCATATTGACCTCCTAAAATAGTTATGGTCTTTCATATTGACCTCAGTAAGTCTCTCAAATTGACTCCATAAACAGCACTGGTTTCCATCAACTATTGTCACGGTAGTTTTATCATTAACCGTGCACACATAAAATCCAAAATTATAAATTATTTGTATGTAACATTTGTTTGATAATCATTATTTTAAATCTTTCATATTGTCATTCAAAATAAGTAGCCACTTACAACGCTAGTGTAAACGTAAATTTATATTAAAATGAAAAAAAGTATCACCTCTATCTTTTAAATCAAAATCAAGGCATAATAATAACACACTTGATTAAAATTGAGGTTTAGGTACCTACCTATTACTTATAGTATTGGATTCTATTTCTGTGAACAACGCGTACATTTATTTGAACTATTAATCATCACAACATACTTCAAAACCAATCGGGTTCCATATTTTGACTAGTATACCTGCATCATAATTTTAAATAATGAAGCATCAGCTGCCTGTTATAATTGATACCAAGTAAATCAAATAAGAAAAACTAGCTATTAACCTATTGTTTACGTCTATTCCTCACGTCCGACCATAGTAGGATATCTTACTTTATGGTGCGAACCGAGCATGCAACAGCGCAACAACAGCAGCGTAAACAACACGATGACTAAGGTAACACGTAGGTACTTTTCAGATTCGGGATAGTTATAGTTACTTTCACATCGTATATCCTATTCTCCCTTGAAATAACACAGTACTAACACACTTCAAACATAACCTCATTCTTTTTCCAACATTATTTTGTGATTTCGTATTTCTACCGAACTTTGACCTTTTCATATTATAACAATGGTACAAACTTACATTTATCGTCGTCGCCACTTGTAAAATGCTCGATAACAACAGTAAAACCACACTTTGCCACTTTATTAGACTTCTTAGATCCGCACGCTATAGCGGTTGACAGTCGACTGCCCCCACCACTCAGATGCAGTATACTACAATATTTACCAATGCGCTTCAAATTTTAAGTACGCAGTTTGATTATTGTATTCTACAAACGTTAATTTACGTAAAAAGTAAAGACAGAATAACACAGGGAATGTACATCGACGAATATTTTGTATAATGAAATAACATTTAGTTTTGCTCTAGTAGCTGCATGTTCAATATTTTGTGTCTACTGTTTATCATGCAGTAAACTACTATATTTAACTTAGGGACATTGTTATAAATCACCTGATCGAAAGGTTATCTCATTTAAAGCTACAGATGTTATAGTCTGGCCATCCAAACGTGATACTGAAAATTGCCCGCGATATTTAAAAAAAATATCTATGGTAACCCTGCATGAACTAGGATTAAACAGTTTTAATACTTTCACATTATTAATTATTACAATATAATAAACGGAAGGTGCATGATGTACTCGCCATTTATGTTGTTCGATAATAAAAGGCTTTGAAATTGAAAGTCTTATTGGAAAGCCATTTCCTTAAAAGAAAAAAAAGTAGTACTATTTACTTACAAAAAGAAATGATATCCCACCAAAAACATTACATAAGGTAATGTTAGTATTTTTTGACCACTCGATATAGACCACTTTCATCTGCGATTTAAGATTAATCTTCACTATAATCATATTATGCAAACAGTATATGTGATACTTAAAATACATTATACCGGGTCTGTCGCAACGTTTTGTATAATACATTTTAAGTATGTGTACAAATCGCGAGAGTATGAAATGTTAGGTGACAATGCAAAATTATGGTATCAGCTATATCAGTAAGGTGGTCCGATGATGAAACTAAAGCAAACATGCCAGAAACGTGAAATGATTAATTTGTTACACCACAGGATTTTTTTATTAAAGTGAAACAGCATACTGATTTAATGATTAATAAACAATTCATTGAATAAAATAACATTCTTTCAACTATCATAGAATCATTATCTGAACTAATCTATAACTAAACACTCTGTCTAAAACTAACTATCATACTCAAAATCAGATTCCAAAAACTCAATTGGCTCCTCAGACTCACTACTCGAGTCCCTGTCACTGGTTACATTTATAATGAATGTTTCTAATGTTGTGACGATTCCATCTCGTTCTATATATTTTTGTTCTACATGCAGTACATGATCAGTACATTTTTTCCAATCCTCCGGAGTTACAGTCCCAAATTCCGCTTAAATCGCTTTTTCTACTTCTTTTACAGTAAGACCCATATTTTTGCTGCCAACTTTCCTTTTAGCTAAACTCCATATTTGTTCAATGGCGTTAAGGTCGCAATGGTATGGGGGCAACCGTAGAACTTCATGACCATTTTCTTTTAAAATTTCGTCAACCTCATATTTCGGGTCGGGCTTGTATTTGTCTACCAGACACATCAGCTCTTCCTTCGTCATGTAAGTTTCATAGGCGATTCTATTGGCAGTGAGCCAGTCTTGAATGTCTGCCTTTCTCTGATGCATTGTGGGTGGTTTATTAACCTGAGTAGAATGATAACTTGCGTTATCCATTATTATGACACTTGGTTCCCTTAAATTAGGGATTAATTTCTCTTGCAGCCATTTTAAAAAGTTCTGTCGGTTCATGTCATGATGATAATCAGCTGACAAAGATTTTGTGCTAAAAACCAAAAGGGCATTCGGTACAAATCCTTTTTCGGACCCCGCATGTACAATAATGAACCGTTTCCCTGGGGAAATTTTTTCAACCACACCGCTAGTTGATGGACCTTGCCACGATTTTTTTGGCCTATAATTTTGATGAATATATGTTTCATCCATATAAATTAACGGCTTCTCTTGCTGGCGATATTTACTAATGGTTCTCAAAAATCTGTGCCTCCATGCCGCAATGTCATATCTCTCCATGATTATACTACGCTCGTTTATATTTTTTTTGAACTCAAATCCATTGGACAATAAAATTTTGCGCAACGTTTCACGACATCCGGTAAATCCAATGCTCTCTCTTAAATCTGTCAACAAGGTACGTAAAGTAGGCACCTGTTTTTTAACTGTGTAGAATTGATTGATCTTCTGCCTGATCGCATTAATGTCAAAACTATCCAAATTGGCAACTGTTGGTTTATGTGGACGCTTTTTCCCGGGAGTATTCCAAACACCTGCATTTGACTGTCCTTCTTTTTTTATTCTTTTGATAGTAGCAGTACCAACATCTGAAAATTAGAAAAAAAAGTACATTATATTGTTTAAAAGCATCGATCACCAAGGAACCTAAATATTATTATAGTATGAGTGATCTAACTAATCATCCCTATGTGGTAAAGTGTTACATTCCTAACCCGCGACCACGGCACCAATAGCAAGTGGTGTGGTTAGTAGTTTTGGCCAACTGATCACAATCCAATGTGAGAGTAGGGTCACCTAGTGTCCACCCATTTATGCATTTCTGTAAGAACTGTTTAAGTAATATTATTTAAGATCTTTTCTCTCATCCTGGCACTATGCTAGTTGCATCTTTGTAGCCCCACTTCCGTTAAACATATTATTTTTAACTAAATGTGACTTCCTTGCTTATTTATAGCTATATAGTATATATTTGGATTTTAACACACTTCTAATTATTAATTTACAGTTAAAATTACATACCTGTCATTGCAGAAATTTCTGTCACAAATTGAATTTCTGATTTGAGTTGACTCTTTTCCTCTAGTTGTTGTAAACTCTTCACAGAATTAGTAATATCATTCAACTCATTTAAGTTGCTCTCACCAAGTTTATCTCTCATCCTGTCTGAAATAAAAAACATACAATAAATAAATTTCCGGTTACAATCGGAACATAACCTCTAAATGCAGGAGAAACTATTATTTCAAACTGAAACCAACAACAAAAGCATAATTAAACGAATAATATGTTTAGTCCAACTAAAAATAACTTGAAATGACTATGAAGTATACAAACTATTCAACAAGTATCAAAATCATTACAGAACACTAACCTGTGGCAGCCATTATTTCATGGAAATATCGTTCTTTCTCGCGGAAAGCAGAGGCTCGCTCTTCTTGTTTTGCTTTAAATTTACACATCATTGTATAAATTAACTTCCTAGCTGAACTTTTTATAGGTTTCGACATAATAACGCAAGATAATCGTTTGTTATGCCGAAAATTGACACGACTTGACAACCAACGTACTAGGGTTTGACAAGTGTTGAGTATTGCCATATAAAGAATTCTGTTTCAAAGTCAATATCACGTTTCGATGGCCAGACTCTACTAACTTATGTTAGTTACTGACATCTTAAATCGGTTTCGTTTGACAGCTTTTACTTGTCCTTCTATTCCGATAGGAATATTAATTTTATGGTTCAGACAAATTTTCTGTCAGGAACAATTTAGTATTAAAATACATATAAGTCTATTGTTCTATGTTTGTCAGATATTTACAATGATGTTGCAATTTCTTTGCATTCCGCAACAACACAGTAATAATTACGGATTTCTAGATGTTAGCCGAATGCGGCACGTGCTCAGCTGAAACTTCATACATGTATGACAATATAAACTTTTCGCACTGCACTGGATGGAACGCAGAAAAAGAAGTTAATTAGTAACTAATAACAACCTAATGTTAAGTACGATTTAGCCACTCAAAAAATGATATTATGACATTTTAAATTTTGACAGAAAACCTAAGAGAAAAATGTCAAAGTCAGGAAGTTTGTCATTTTTCCATACATTTTAAAAACGTCAAAATAGCATCTGAGCGGCTTAGCTATAAATATTAAGTTCCATAGCTTGACTTGATGTAAAGTTGTCTGTCTGTCTGTGCTATTTAACGACTCTACTTCGATAAATGTGCGCAAAAACTTTATGGGCTCATCCCATCCATACGGTGATATTCAACTTCGACACGAACGAAGTGCTTTTCATGAATATTCATTATGCATAATGGACAGAAAAAAACTCACCTCACTTCTTGCCTTCAGCACCTTCTATTGATAGGCGAAATATCTTTTCAGCTTTTACCGAGGGAGTTCGCTTCCTCATTGTCATAGAGCGAAGCCACATGTGCGTCGCCATTGCATGGCGTTGCGTCACGCTATGATGTTACATGTAAGCAGGCCGGGGAAATATTATAGATTTTGAGATGCTGTAACATCCTAAAAAATATGCTTTACCGTTACCAATTCGCTACCTCTGTGTATCCGAGCGTGTGTGATAGTGACAGTCATTTGAGTCTCGACTGACCGACTGACAGATAATTTTTGGTCAATGTGCGAGATTTTTATCGACTATGGCTAAACAAAGAAAATAAGTCCATAAGATTATTATGCAAACAAAGCATATAACCTAAGCCAGATGAAGCGTAGCGTTTTGTGGGAGCTTTAATGTTCCTTGCCTGTTTTAATCATCATCAATTTTTTTTTCTTTTCAAATTACCTTCTTTTGAATATTAGCTGTTTTTCCCGACGATTCTCATAATTGTATAAAAAACCTGTTTTTTTATTAAATTTTTAGAATTGTATTTATTAATATATATATACGAATTTGTGTATGTTTAGTATAATATATTATTAATAACACATTTTTTCTTAATTTATTATGCGCATAATATCATTTTTCCTATAAGCTCATTATTTCTTTACCCAAAGGTTGTCTGGAAGAGATCGCTTATAGCGATAAGACCGCCTAAATTGTACATTTTTCTCGAAATTAATTTGTTATTAACCTTTCTGGTGTGCAATAAAGAGTTATTTATCTATCTAACGGTAAAAAAACATGATTTAAATTTATTTACAAGAATTATATGTAGTTACAATACAATGGTAGTCTTTACCCAGGCACAGGTATTATGATTTCCCACATTTATTTTTCAGGGCTATCAGTATTTTTTCAGGAATCTGTTTATGAGGAATCAAACAGGGCATATGCAACACTTAATTTCTTCTAACATTTTTCCGCGGCCTGGTTAAAAAGGTTCATCATCATCATCATTATCAGCCAAAGGACGTCCACTGCTGAACATAGGCCTCCCCCACGGATTTCCACAACGACCGATCACTAGCGGTCTGCATCCAGTTTGATCCTGCGATCTTTATAAGGTCGTCTGTCCATCTTGTTGGTGGACGTCCCACGCTGCGTCTCTGGTCGAAGGGTCTCCAATCTAGAACTTTCCTGCCCCAACGGCCATCAGTTCTTCGCGCTATGTGCCCTGCCCATTGCCACTTGAGCTTACTGATTCTCAAGGCTATGTCCGTTACCTTAGTTCTTCTACGTATCTCCTCATTTCTGATTCGATCCCGTAGAGAAACACCCAGCATAGCCCTTTCCATCGCTCGTTGTGTGATTTTGAGCTTCATTATAAGGCCCATAGTAAGAGACCATGTTTCGGATCCGTATGTCATCACTGGTAACACACACTGGTTGAAGACTTTCGTCTTCAGACACTGAGGTAGATGAGATGAGAAGACACTCTTGCGCAATTTCCCGAACGCTGCCCAGCCGAGTTGGATTCGTCGATTGACCTCTTTCTCGAAGTTGGACCTACCCAATTGGATCACTTGTCCCAGGTAGACGTACTCGTCGACAACTTCGAGAGTTGAGTTCCCAACGGATACTGGAGTGGGTACGACAAGGGAGTTCGACATAATTTTCGTCTTTTCCATGTTCATTTTAAGACCCACTTGTTGGGATACTCGGTCAAGGTCTTCGAGCATAGTGCCAAGATCGTCCAGCGTCTTTGCCACAACAACTATATCATCGGCAAATCGGAGGTGTGTGATGTATTCGCCATTAACATTGATGCCGATTCCTTCCCATTCCAGAAGTTTGAAGGCGTCTTCCAATGCCGCTGTGAACAGTTTCGGAGATATGACATCTCCCTGTCTCACACCTCTCCGCAATGGAATCGCCTTCGTGTTCTGCTCCTGTACTCGGACCGACATGGTGGCGTTATTGTAAAGGCACCTTAACACCTCTATATACCTATAGTCTATGTGGCACCGCTGCAGAGATTGAAGCACCGCCCAAGTTTCGATCGAATCAAAGGCCTTCTCATAGTCCACAAACGCTAAGCATAGAGGCATATTATACTCCTCAGACTTCTGTATAATTTGCCTAAGCGTATGAATGTGGTCTATGGTACTATAGCCTTTTCGGAAACCGGCTTGTTCGGGAGGCTGGAAGTCATCAAACCTACGTGCGAGACGATTCGTGATAACCCTTGAAAACAGCTTGTAGACATGGCTCAGGAGTGAGATGGGTCTGTAGTTCTTCAATAAGGTTTTGTCTCCTTTTTTGAAGAACAACACCACCACACTCCTGTTCCATGCCTCAGGCGTGATGCCCTCTAGCAGCACGGAATTAAAGAGTCTCTGAAGGACTTTAAGTACCGGTGTTCCACCCGCCTTCAGAAGCTCTGCTGTGATTCCGTCCTCGCCAGGTGCCTTGTTGTTTTTGAGCTGTTTAAGGGCCATCCTAATCTCGTAGAGGCTGATGTCCGGGATGTCTTCGGTGTAGTGACGGGTCAGGATAGCTCGTGGGTCTCTGGCCGAGCTATCAACGGGTTTGGCTACTGAGGTGTACAACTGCCCATAGAACCTTTCGATCTCCCTCAAAACCTCTGCTTTCGTCGACGCTACACTGCCGTCCTCCGTCTTAAGCTTCGTCAACAGGCTTTGCCCAATAGACAAGTCCCTTGCAAACACTTTGGAGCCTTGGTTACGCTCTATCGTTTCTTTAACACTATTAGTGTTAAAGCAACGAATGTCGTGTCGCAGGGACTTCCATATTTGTCTATTGAGCTGCCTGTAGTTTTCAGCATTAACGGAGGTCTGCAGTGCCATAGATCGACGTTTTGCCATAAGGTCGAGAGTGTGGACCGACAGTTTTTGAGGTCTATTTTTACGGCCAGGCCTAAAATACTTAGACCCCACCGTTTGAACAGTTTCCACAAACCCGTTATTAATTTCGTCCACTGTAACGCAATTTTCTAGGCAATCAAAGCGGTTTGACAACTCGAGTTGAAAGCTCTCGGGATTTTGGATATGAGCACGAGTCGGTCGGAGCGTGGACTTCATCAGGCGGGATCTTTCCAATTTCACATTTATATTCAATGTGCCTCTAACCATTCGGTGATCGCTTCCGGTTTTCACCCTGTTGATCACGGAGACATCATTGAATAACCGTCTCTTGGAGGTAATGAAGAAGTCAATCTCGTTTCTCGTGAAGCCATCGGGACTCAACCAAGTCCACTTCCTTTGAGGCGGCTTCTGGAAGAAAGAGTTCATCGCAAAGAGTCCCTCCTTCTCCAGAAAGTCGGCCAGCCTCTGTCCCCTAGCGTTCCTTTGCCCGTATCCAAAAGGTCCCACCTTCAACTCATTCTCGCCTCGCTTGCCTAGTTTCGCGTTGAAGTCCCCCATTACAACAGTATAATAGGTTTTGGAAGTATGTATGGCTCTACTTACGTCCTCATACATTTCCTCCACCTCTTCATCCGGGTGTTTCGAGGTCGGTGCATATACCTGTATGACCTTCAGCGAATACCTCTTGGATATTCTGAGTATAAGGTATATTACCCTGCTCGACACACTCTCGATGGTCTCGATATTGTTGACGAGGGACTTGTGAACGAGGAACCCGACACCACCTTGGGACTTTCGTTGGTTGCCTTCCCGGTAGTAGAGCAGGTTTCCGGACTGTAGAGTTATCGTGTCCTCGCCCTCTCTACGGACTTCTGATAGACCCATTATGTCCCAGTGTAACCTGCTCATTTCTTCCTCCAGCTCGAGCAACTTCTCATCTGTCCTCAGTGTACACGTGTTGTACGTTACCAGGGCCAGTTGTCGTCGGGGGTGGCAGCGCGATCGCCTCCGGGGATTCTTAGCACCCCCTGCCCCGCCGTTACCGTGACCGCTACCAAAGTCAGGAATAGCGGGGCTGCCGGAGACTGGGGGCCTGGTTTTCTGGTGTACTTTCATGTGAGGGGATTTTGCCAATACTCGCCACGCTTGGCAGGCGGGTTGGCGAGCGCAGAGGCGCAGCCCCTTGCAGCTGTGACGCTGCTGCCCGTCACAGTCTAACATTTAGCTGCGCCTTACATTGGATGGTTATACCGCCATCGGTCGGTCGCCAGAGCCTCGTCTGTATAAACAGGACGCACCACGTGAAGGTGAGGTTGGCTTGGAGCTTATGGTCTTGGTCAAGCTCCCTTACGTCCCAGCTAAAAAGGTTAAGTTAGGATAATGTGAAGAGCATGCACCACAGGCAGTGCGTTGCGTCCTAAAAAATATTATCCAAATGTGTTTTTTTTCAAACTTTTCTAGGAGTGGCACGTAGGAAATAAGTAAATTTAGGCACAATAAGACACAATTTGAGTTTAGTAAAGGCAATATGCGAATTTAAGTTTTCTAATCTGAAGTCTGAGTCTTATTTATGGACAGTAAACGTCTATAGACGTGATAACAATAAATTTTCTATTGTGTCTGGAGAACTGTACGCGAGAGAGTTAAGAAAAGGTTCGATACTGGGATCAAGAAGAGGGGCACCCAAATTTATTATAATGTAAGGAGCAACGGAATGAAAGTTATCAATGATATCCTGACGATAACAGACGAAACCTGAACATTAATAAAAAGTTCACACTTTGAAAGGTTCAATTCTAGAAATCCTGATCATAGATGGACATGGTCCTGGAAACAACATCTGCTTTGCCTCTAAAGGAGCCGTCATCCGGATACCAGGTATTGATTTTAGAATTAAAGAGCAGAAACGAAAAGGGTCACCTTGCTGAACGTCGACTACTGCAGAAACAATCGAAAAACAAAAGGATGAATCTAAGAAGTATAAGGCTGAACTTTATTCAACAAGGCAGACCTGTAAAAAGAATTGATAGCATTCTTCACATAAACTTACAAAAAAAACTTCAGTTTCGTCACAGGAGACGAAATTGCGAGCGAAATGAACCACGGCCTCACAACCTCTCTTACTGCCGAAACCATGTTGAATGGGTTGAAAAACTCATTCAAAGGAGAAAAAAGGTTAAGACAAGCTGATTTGGCTGCAAGACGACCAAATGTTGAGCCAATGGCAATAGGGCGAATGCCATCATCTTTTTTTCGAAACGCACAAAGTCTATTACCAAATAATACCGGAACAAAAGTTTTAATAACCCTGCCAGACAAAAGAAGGTTGCAGAGTTTTGTAATGTTGGAAAGTAAAACACTACTGGTTTTAGCAGCGGAACCACTCACCAAGTCCTTAAGATGTTGGGGAGTGATGTCGATGCCGCCGACAGAACCAGGTGGAAAAGATATAATGGCAGCAAACGTGTCACCGTCATTAAGTCTCAGTAACGATTGGAAATTGTGAGGACGAAGAAAAGGTAGAGAAGGAGAATCTTAACGTAAAGGATGCTTACTAAGAAAGCTCTCGAGAGTTTTCTGATAAGGAGCAGCGAGCGTGTCATCGGAAAACAAGATTCGGGCTGCGTTTTTCAGGTCACCGTCCATTCCTTGTTCTCAACGGTCCGATAAACGTAAAATTTTGAAGATACTGTTCTAATTATTATTGTTTTTAATCTAAAAGCGCGTGAGTTAAAGATTTAGACCGATAATTTTCATGTAAACACGAGTAGTATTATTGAAACATTTATCTGTAAGAGAAGAAAGGCTGAAGCTATTCTCTTTTCCCTAGGGACTCTTATAAACAGCGGCTTAGATTGGCGGAGGTTTGAACAGATTCAAAATATGAAGAAGAAGAAGATAAAAGATGTGCAATAGAGACAAGAGTGAGAGACCATAAATCGGTCCTATTATGACAACTGGCCCTGGTAACTTATAACGCGTGCACACTGAAGACAGACGAGAAGTTGCTCGAGTTGGAGGAAGAATTGAGCAGGTTACACTGGGACATAGTGGGTTTATCAGAAGTCCGCAGAGAGGGCGAGGACAAGATAACTCTGAAGTCCGGCAACCTGCTCTTCTACCGAGAGGGTGACCAAAAGTCCCAAGGTGGTGTTGGGTTTCTTGTCCACAGGTCCCTCGTAAACAACATCGTAACCATCGAGAGTGTGTCGAACAGGGTGATATACCTTATACTCAGAATAACCGAAAGGTGTTCGCTGAAGGTCATACAGGTATATGCACCGACCTCGAATCACCCGGATGAAGAGGTGGAGGAAATGTATGAGGACGTAAGTAGAGCCATACACACTTCCCCTATTTCACTGTTGTTATGGGGGACTTCAACGCAAAACTCGGCAAGCGAGGCGAGGGTGAGTTGAAAGTGGGACCTTTTGGATATGGTCAAAGGAACGCCAAGGGAAATAGTGTAACGTTGTATATTTTTGTCTAAGTTCGCGTGAAACGAAAAGCTAAATGGATGTAGGACTCCAGTCCATATTTTGTCATAGATATGATGGATGGTGACACTGACATGTGCCAAGTGTGACAGCTGCTGTTTTTTTTTCTGGTTCCACCACTGTTGGTCGTGCGTCGGAGTGGAACGTGTGTGAAAATGTAAATTGTGAAAAAAAATTTTGATTACGGGGCACGCTCCATTTATTTTGTAGTTTGATAGTTATTCCTGACGCCGCCAACATGTCAATTTGGATGAATTAATTTCGAAAATGATTTGATATAAATGACTGGAAAATGGTCTCAAATATAATAATTAGCATAAATGTTTAGTAATCAATTCAGAAATTATATGGCGAGCCAGCTGTTGCAGGTTTCGCTTTTGATATGTGTCTGTAAGTTGTACAGTCACAATTTGGTGATCATGTTGTAACCTCAGTGACCTTACTTAGACCTCATTTGGATTATTTTTGAAGTCAGATTTTCCTGATGGATTGATTTGCTTCCTGTCTGCTGTTTTGAGGATGGACCGGTATTGGTGAAATTTTGGGGTAACGTTGCACAGTTGTCTGTAGTTTGATGCAACAAAGATTGGAAATAGTAACCTCCGTTGAAATCCAAGGTTGGTTTTCCTTGTATTTACTTTAACTTTAGTAAAAAGTGGGATAATTTAGCTATTAATTTAAGCATAACTTAGGAATCCCTTTGAGGATAAATTTTGGAATCAACTAGGAAATTAAAAACTTAAATAGGTGGTTTATCTTTATTATTAGAAATTTGTGAACATAAAGATTTGTAATAGTATAGATATAGATAACTAAATTAGAACCTAACCTAGTCTCTACTGAATTCTGAGCTATTAAGTTTTGTATTTGTTTTTTTTTTTAAGGTGTTAAAAGGTAGATGTGTAATAGCAATTTTGAATAAACTTTTGTTACCAAATGCTATACCCGGATTTTTTTATTTCATTCAAATATTAGTACCTTTTAAACACCCTTTGTCCACACTAGCCGGGAGTGACTGTGACAATAGGCGGGCCGACTTTCTGGAGAAGGAGGGACTCTTTGCGATGAACTCTTTCTTCCAGAAGCCGCCTCAAAGGAAATGGACCTGGTTGAGTCCGGATGGCAAGGCGAGAAATGAGATAGACTTCGTCATGACCACCAAGAGACGGTTATTCAATGATGTCTCCGTGATCAACAGGGTAAAAACCGGCAGTGATCACCGTATGGTTCCAGGCACATTGAATATAAATGTCAAATTGGAAAGGTGTTGCTTGATGAAGTCCACGCTCCGACCTACTCGTGCCCATATCCAAAACCCCGAGAGCTTTCAACTCGAGTTGTCAAACCGCTTTGATTGCCTAGAGAATTGCGATCAGTGGACGAAATAAACAACGGGTTTGTGGAAACTCTCCAAACGGTCGGATCTAAGTTTTTTAGACCTGGCCGTAAAAATAGACCTCAAAAACTCTCGGTCCACACTCTCGACCTTATGGCAGAACGTCGATCTATGGCACTGCAAATCTCCGTTAATGCTCAAACCTACAGGCAGCTTAATAGACGAATATTGAAGTCTCTGCGACATGACATTCGTTCCTTTAACACGAATAGTGTTAAAGAAACAATAGAGCGGAACCAAGGCTCCAAAGTGTTTGCAAGGGACATGTCTATTGGGCAAAGCCTGTTGACGAAGCTTAAGACGGAGGATGGCAGTGTAGCGTCGACGAAAGCAGAGGTTTTGAGGGAGATCGAAAGGTTCTATGGGCAGTTGTACACCTCAGTTGCCAAACCTGTTGATAGCTCGGCCGGAGACCCACGAGCTATCCTGACCCGACACTACACCGAAGACATCCAGGACATCAGCCTCTACGAGATTAGGATGGCCTTGAAACAGCTTAAAAACAATAAGGCACCTGGCGAGGACGGAATCACAGCAGAGCTCCTGAAGGCGGGTGGAACACCGGTACTTAAAGTCCTTCAGAGACTCTTTAATTCCGTTCTGCTAGAGGGCACCACGCCTGAGGCATAGAACAGGAGTGTGGTGGTGTTGTTCTTCAAAAAAGGAGACAAAACCTTATTGAAGAACTATAGACCCATCTCACTCCTGAACCATGTCTACAAACTGTTCTCAAGGGTCATCACGAATCGTCTCGCACGTAGGGTTGATGACTTCCAGCCTCCCGAACAAGCCGGATTCCGAAAAGGCTATAGTACCATAGACCACATTCATACGCTTAGGCAAAATATACAGAAAACCGAGGAGTATAATATGCCTCTATGTTTAGCTTTAGCTTTTGTGGACTATGAGAAGGCCTTTGATTCGATCGAAACTTGGGCGGTGCTTCGGTCTCTTCAGCGGTGTCACATAGATTATAGGTATATAGAGGTGTTAAAGTGTTTATATAACAACGCCATCATGTCGGTTCGAGTACAGGAACAGAAGACGAGGGCGATTCCATTGCAAAGAGGTGTAAGACAGGGCGATGTAATATCTCCGAAACTATTTACAGCGGCATTGGAAGACGCCTTCAAGCTCCTGGAATAGTCGGATATAGTCGTTGTGGCAAAGACGCTGGATGATCTTGGCACTATGCTCAAAAACCTCGACCGAGTATCCCAACAAGTGGGTCTTAAAATGAACATGGAGAAGACGAAAATTATGTCGAGTTCCCTTGTTGTACCCACTCCAGTATCCATTGGGAACTCAACTCTCGAAGTTGTCGACGAGTACGTCTACCTGGGACAAGTGAACCAATTAGGTAGGTCCAATTTTGAGAAAGAGGTCAATCGATGAATCCAACTCGGCTAGCCAGCGTTCGGGAAACTGCGCAAGAGCGTCTTTTCGTCTCAATTACCTCAGTGTCTGAAGACGAAAGTTTTCAATCAGTGTGTGTTACCAGTGATGACATACGGATCCGAAACGTGGTCTCTAACTATGGGCCTCATAAAGAAGCTCAAAATTACACAACGAGCGATGGAGCGGGCTATGCTCGGTGTTTCTCTACGAGATCGAATCAGAAACGAAGAGATACGTAGAAGAACCAAGGTAACGGACATAGCCTTGAGAATCAGTAAGCTTAAGTGGCAGTGGGCAGGGCACATAGCGCGAAGAAATGATGGCCGTTGGGGCAGGAAAGTTCTAGATTGGAGACCCTTCGACCAAAGACTCAGCGTAGGACGTCCACCAACAAAATGGACAGATGACCTTAAAAAAATCGCAGGATCAAACTGGATGCAGACCGCTAGTGATCGGTCGCTATGGAAAGTCGTGGGGGAGGCCTATGTTCAGCAGTGGACGTCCTTTGGTTGATAATGATGATGATGATGATTATGACAACGGACAATATTAATATTAAGGCCCCTCTTTTCTTAAGAAACCCTATTGGTATAATACATACAGTGTAAAACTGCGGATGTGAGTGGGTGCTTTTCTGAAAGTTCTGGCAGTTTGAAGGTGAATGTAACTGTTTTGGAAAATAACTTAAATAAAATATTAACGGCGACAGGCGTGAGTGTATAAATTATTCTATTTTAATATGAACTTATACCTGCTTAAATTTAGTCAGTGTGTCTACGGGCTAATCACCACAAGCACATTACTATGTATGCCCTGCCTCATCCAATGAAAATTTCAGGCCAACGACGGACGCAGTTGGCTTTCTCTATGAATGCTAGATTAATGAACCAGCTTATTTGTATGTACACTTTTGTTAGAATGCTATAAAAACTGCATGTTCTTAACTTATTTAGCTATCATTATGCTGATGGTATGATTTGGTATTAGGTTGATTTTCATCTAACGACTTAAGTACCAATCATTCATTAAGTAAGTATGATGTATTGGTTTTTACGACCCTGTACTCTGCTAATTAATTTTTATGTTGAATCTCAGTGGGTGAAAGTTATTAACGAGCTAACTGAGGATTTATCAAGCAATGTTGTTGCCAAAAGTTTTGCGCAAAGGTTTTTAGAGTCGGTTGTAATCGCTAGAAGTAACGCGGGCAAAGTTTTTGTTTTACGCTTCTTATGATGTAATAATTTTGTTGAGAATCGTTTTTTTGCTTGGAAACCTCATTCCTTGTTTTGCTTTCTAGCTTTGCAAAATATTTAATGGATTTGAAGCTTAGATATTGTTTAGCGTTTTTATATAGTTAAATAATTTTAACCATGGGCGTCACGTTAGTGTATTGGTCCTCGTAGATACAAGAAAAATATGATTACACTCCGTATTTAATAATATCATAATTAGATAATATCATGATATTTCATAAGTATTGTTATGGTAACGGTTTGCCGGAGGCTGGGACCGTTGAGTTGAATAACAGCCAATGCAAAAAATACAAAAGGAAAATGAAATGAATACACCTTTAGAAAATCAAATGACCATTCATAAAATATATAATTTATTAATAAAACATTAAAAAGAAAAGATTTGCAACGCTTTGTTTTATACGGAAGTAATTTAAATGATTTATTCTGATGCCGAAAGTTGTAAAAGGGTACTTACTTTCAACAACATTTTTTGATCAAGAAATCTCATGCATAGCGCATGAGCACTTTGCAGCTGAAAATGTCATAAATGATAAATGATCTTGCAGAGAACGTCGAATCAATTTAACCTCCGTATTAATAGTATTAATTTAACAGTATTAAAAGTTTTAGTATTATAACAGTATTAAAAGTATTAATACCGTTAATACGGAGGTGAATTTCCGAAAAAAAAAGTATCCATTAACTATCACCTGCGCAGCAGAAAACATAAACGAAATATTTCTAATTTATGAAATTGTTATAGTTTGATTTTGTCTTAATAAATGAACCAGTTTTTTATACCTCTTGATTCAATGATTGCTTACTATATTCTTTTTATACCACGATCTCCAAAAAAGTTTTGAAACATTTTGATAGCAATTATTTTCTTAAGCCACAGTTATATAACTTGAGAAAATAATCGCTATCATAATGTTATGGTTTCAACAATATTAATAAAAGTTAAAAGACAGAATCGGATAATTATAATCATATTATGGAAGTCAGACAAGCAAAACCGCAAAATCGTCAAGGAAAAGGCAATTCGGGCGAACTTAGTTGAATCTACAATTTACTTAGGAGGAACCAGTTAATTAACTTTTCAAATCAAAGTTGTTAGTGTTGTCAAGTTTGCGGTAACGCTCGGGGCGCGGGCGGACGAAGTACCAACATTATGGAGCAAGTGATAGTCGCGACTAGTGCCCGTTTTCACCAACAGACCCGCAACTGAGACTAAGTTACGGGCTCTAAAATTAAATTACACATCTTTTCGTCAACTTCTCTACGTAGCTATAGGACTCGCACGATACGAATGACGTCACATTAATGAGATAAAAAACGTATTTTATTATTAACTTGTCTTAGGCCTTATTTATGATACCTGTTATTTTGGCATGGTACTGAACTAATGTTACTAGGTGGAATATTTGGCCAGTACGTTAAAAGGGGGTTTGCTAAGCCTACGGTAACAACTGAGTTTGTCGTTGAAATTAAGTTTTAGCTTAAGTTAACTCACAAATTGAAGTAAAATGATCCCTAAGGACTGTTGGTGAAGACAGGCATAAGGCATGTATTCTTTATGATGATGTTTTTTTTTTAATCTATACTAATATTATAAAGCTGAAGAGTTTGTTTGTTTGTTTGTTTGTTTGTTTGTTTGTTTGTTTGAACGCGCTAATCTCAGAAACTACTGGCCCGATTTGAAAAAATATTTTTACGTTGGATAGTCCATTTATCGAGGAAGGCTTTAAGCTATATAACATAAAGATACAACTCACAAGACCACAGCAACAATAAAAAATGTTACGAAAACGGGAGAAAGATATTCCTTTTGAGAGCTTCCGCTGCGTACGCTGCGGAAACCGCTAAAGTTACACAAAAACCATGTATGACAAGATTGTTCAGCATTAAGAGTTCTATAATAAAGTCCGCGACAGCATAAGTCTATCTTTTATGGTTGACTTACTACAACCTTTTTTATGTTAATAAATTTGTAAAAAAATAATGCATCATTTTTAGAGGTGTATTTTATACACACAGTTATTTATTCTTATCAAAATAAATACATTCATCACCACGAGCATTTCATTTAGAACAAAGTTGCCCTTTATATCATTTGATTCCAATAAATATCTTAGGAGCTATCACAGTTTTAACATAAGTCCGCACCAAAATAATGTTCGCAGCTCAAGTACAACGTGCGCTTGCGCTAATCTATACTAATATTATAAAGCTGAAGAGTTTGTTTGTTTGTTTGTTTGTTTGTTTGTTTGTTTGTTTGTTTGTTTGAACGCGCTAATCTCAAAAACTACTGGCCCGATTTGAAAAATTTTTTTTACGTTGGATAGTCCATTTATCGAGGAAGGCTTTAGGCTATATAACATAAAGATACGACTCATAAGACCACAGCAGCAATGAAAAATGTTGCAAAAACGGGAGAAAGATATTCCTTTTGAGAGCTTCCGCTGCGTACGCTGCGAAAACCGCTTAAGTTACACAAAAATCATGTATGACAGGATTGTTCAGCATTAAGAGTTCTATAATAAAGTCCGCGACAGCATATGTCTATCTTTTATGGTTGACTTACTACAACCTTTTTTATGTTAATAAATTTGTAAAAAAATAATGCATTATTTTTAGAGGTGTATTATACACACAGGTATTTATTCTTATCAAAAAAAAAATACATTTATCATCACGAGCATTTCATTTAGAACAAAGTTGCCTTTTATATCATTTAAATTCAATAAATATCTTAGGAGCTATCACAGTTTTAACATAACCCCGCACCAAAATAATGTTCGCAGCTTAAGTACGACGTGCGCTTGCGCTAATCTATACTAATATTATAAAAGCTGAAGAGTTTGTTTGTTTGTTTGTTTGTTTGTTTGTTTGTTTGTTTGAACGCGCTAATCTCAAAAACTACTGGCCCGATTTGAAAAATTATTTTTACGTTGGATAGTCCATTTATCGAGGAAGGCTTTAGGCTATATAACATAAAGATACGACTCATAAGACCACAGCAGCAATGAAAAATGTTGCGAAAACGGGAGAAAGATATTCCTTTTGAGAGCTTTCGCTGCGTACGCTGCGAAAACCGCTTAAGTTACACAAAAACCATGTATGACAGGATTGTTCAGCATTAAGAGTTCTATAATAAAGTCCGCGACAGCATATGTCTATCTTTTATGGTTGACTTACTACAACCTTTTTTATGTTAATAAATTTGTAAAAAAATAATGCATTATTTTTAGAGGTGTATTATACACACAGGTATTTATTCTTATCAAAATAAATACATTCATCATCACGAGCATTTAATTTAGAACCAAGTTGCCCTTTATATCATTTGATTTCAATAAATATCTTAGGAGCTATCACAGTTTTAACATAACTCCGCACCAAAATAATGTTCGCAGCTTAAGTACAACGTGCGCTTGCGCTAATCTATACTAATATTATAAAGCTGAAGAGTTTGTTTGTTTGTTTGTTTGTTTGTTTGTTTGTTTGTTTGTTTGTTTGTTTGAACGCGCTAATCTCAAAAACTACGAGCCCGATTTGAAAATTTTTTTTTACGTTGGATAGTCCATTTATCGAGGAAGGCTTTAGGCTATATAACATAAAGATACGAGTCATAAAACCACAGCAGCAATGAAAAATGTTGCGAAAACGGGAGAAAGATATTCCTTTTGAGAGCTTCCGCTGCATACGCTGCGGAAACCGCTTAAGTTACACAAAAATCATGTATGACAGGATTGTTCAGCATTCAAAGTTCTATAATAAAGTCCGCGACAGCATATGTCTATCTTTAATGGTTGACTTACTACAACCCTTTTTATGTTAATAAATTTGTAAAAAAATAATGCATTATTTTTAGAGGTGTATTATACACACAGGTATTTATTCTTATCAAAATAAATACATTCATCATCACGAGCATTTCATTTAGAACCAAGTTGCCCTTTATATCATTTGATTTCAATGAATATCTTAGGAGCTATCACAGTTTTAACATAACTCCGCACCAAAATAATGTTCGCAGCTTAAGTACAACGTGCGCTTGCGCTAATATATTATAAATCTGAAGAGTTTGTTTGTTTGAACGCGATTATCTCAGGAACTGCTGGACCGATTTGAAAAAATATTTCTGTGTTGGAAAGCTTATTTATCGAGAAAGGCTTTAGGATATAAAACATGACGCTGCGACGGGAGGGGAGGGAGCAAACTCAAAACGCGCGGACGAAGTCGCGGGGGACCGCTAGTAATATTATAAAGGTGAAGGGTTTGTTTGTTTGAACGCGCTTATCTCAGGAACTGCTGGACCGATTTGAAAAAATATTTCGGTTTTGGATAGCTTACTTATCGAGAAAGGCTTTGGGGTATAAAACATCACGCTGCGACGGGAGGGGAGGGAGCAAACTGAAAACGCGCGGACGAAGTCGCGGGGGACCGCTATTATATTATAAAGCTGAAGAGTTTGTTGGTTTGAACGCGCTCATCTCAGGAACTGCTGAACCGATTTGAAAAAGTATTTCTGTGTTAGATAGCTTATTTATTGAAAAAGGCTTTAGGATATAAAACATCACGCTGCGACGGGAGGGGAGGGAGCAAACTCAAAACGCGCGGACGAAGTCGCGGGGGACCGCTAGTTGGGTCATATTAATGTGATTTTAATTAATGTATATTCGTAGCATACAAATTATTCTTGACGATACAATAATTTTATTTTGCTGTGCGATGAAATTTATGAAATAGGATTTAAAATACTAAGTACAATGGTTAACTAACATAATTTGTTATTTCAAAGATATATAGGTAGGATTTGGTGAACTTGAATGTTTTATCTTAAGACCTTTGTTGTAACGTACACCCAAAATTATGCAAACAAACGTATTTGTATTTGTATAAAATGAAGTTCCACTATTACGGTATTGTGGCAGCGATGGTTAAAGTTTATGCTTGTGATCATTACAGTTTACCTAATTACGGTCCTAACTTAAACTTGGTTGTAATTACCTTGTTGAGAAAGGGCTCTTCAATGGTCCTGTGATGAAAATTATCCATTTGCTGTTAGTTGCAGTTTGAAGAGACTACAAAGCTAAAAAGATTGTATGTTTTATCTAAGAAGTCATTAAATAAAATAAAGAATACTTATTTCAGCGTTATTGCTGCTAGACGCTAGAGAAGTTAGTACGCTGAACATTGGTTGAAGTTTGAAACATTTTTTTACAAAGAAATTGAAACTTAAGTACCCGACGAGTAAACACTTAGGATTGGTATTTTTATGGAATGACAATCAATTAAATAATTAGGAAAGGAACTGTTATTTATACACACATACTCAACATGTAAACAATGTTTTGTTTGGTTGGGAGACCTTTCGATTTTCGATACCTTACTAGGACGTACCATGGTTTGGGGTCAATTGTCCTAACTAAAATTGCATGCATGCATATTATCATGATAGCTTCATAGGATCCGTGCTACGTCATTCACTACTTACCACCGTTATACGCACGAATAATGTCATGTTTTATGTTTACACATATAAAGCTACTAAAATTATCGTCTTTACGTTCTGCTTACCGTTAATGATTTGTCCATCTCCTCATCTAAACAATGTTAATATTTTCGTGGTCAACTGTTATTAGCTACTAGCGGTCCCCCGCGACTTCGTCCGCGCGTTTTAAGTTTGCTCCCTCCCCTCCCGTCGCAGCGTGATGTTTTATATCCTAAAGCCTTTCTCAATAAATAAGCTATCTAACACAGAAATATTTTTTCAAATCGGTCCAGCAGTTCCTGAGATAAGCGCGTCAAACCAACAAACTCTTCAGCTTTATAATATAATTAGCGCAAGCGCACGTTGTACTTAAGCTGCGAACATTATTTTGGTGCGGACTTATGTTAAAACTGTGATAGCTCCTAAGATATTTATTGGAATCAAATGATATAAAGGGCAATTTTGTTCTAAATGAAATGCTCGTGATGATGAATGTATTTATTTTGATAAGAATAAATACCTGTGTGTATAATACACCTCTAAAAATGATGCATTATTTTTTTACAAATTTATTAACATAAAAAAGGTTGTAGTAAGTCAACCATAAAAGATAGACTTATGCTGTCGCGGACTTTATTATAGAACTTTTTATGCTGAACAATCTTGTCATACATGATTTTTGTGTAACTTTAGCGGTTTCCGCAGCGTACGCAGCGGAAGCTCTCAAAAGGAATATCTTTCTCCCGTTTTCGCAACATTTTTCATTGCTGCTGTGGTCTTGTGAGTCGTATCTTTATGTTATATAGCTTAAAGCCTTCCTCGATAAATGGACTATCCAACACAAAAATAATTTTTCAAATCGGGCCAGTAGTTTCTGAGATTAGCGCGTTCAAACAAACAAACAAACAAACAAACTCTTCAGCTTTATAATATTAGTATAGATTCAAGTAACCTATTCATGTAATATTATATTTTTATAAGCTGTTGTTGTCCCTTTACAAATAAATTATCTAAAATAAAATACAATTACATTATTAAATCTCTGAGAACTGTGAATCAGTTCTAGGGTGTAGAAAAAAGCCAAAATATATGTTGTTTAGAATTGAGTATAGAATACAGGAAGATCATAAAATATACTTCATAGCGAAGAGAAATAACACTATATTTGGCAAATGAATAAGGCGTCTGTTTTACCGGAATGCCCGGGGCAGTATCCGTAAGTTCTGACTTCCGCCAAATATAGTACGAAGCTCAAATACGACGATAATATTACTTGTGTGTCCTTGGGAACAAGTTAAGTAAGTCGAACATTTCATAGCAATACTGTGTGCTGCTGCACAATCCCTCTAAAGCTGTTGACCATCAGTGATAAAGATATCTTGGTATATAGGTTATAATCTACTGATTGCCTCGGTGGCGCAGCGATAAGAAGGTCGTACTTCAAAGCGACGGCTACGCCAGAGGTCCCGAGTTCGATCCCCGGGTCGAGCCAAAAATATGTACCTGGGGTTTTCTGTTCAGAAAATCTTAGGGAAGCCCGGAGTTTGGAAGTTGGCGGTGTTTCACCCTCCTTCTCGCCCGATCTCTCTCCGGGCGTGTCAGATTGCTGTTCCATCGGGCTATTAGAGTGAGAGGTATAGGAGTGCACCCGTGTGTGCACACACTTGTGCACTATAATATGTCTCGCGCAGTCGGTTATTGTGTGACTGGCCATCGTAGTCAAAATCGGCTAGGGGGACTTTCTATCTCATTGAGATAAATACTCTAGAGAAGCAAACATCTAAGACAAAACGACCACTTGCTTGACCATTTAAAGGTACGACGTAGCTTGAAAACCGCCAGAAATTTGACTGTCAACTTATATCTGTCTCACTTTAATAAGTCCGGACCCATACTGGAGCGTAGATTTGACAGTGACAGCCTACTCTTAAAAGTTTTACCCCCAAATTCCAAAAAAAATATTCTTAAATGCAATAAATTTTTCAATATTAATTTATCAGACAAACTATTACTATGTTATGTATTTAATTTAATTTAACACTGTTACTTAGAATTTCTGTAATACTTTTTAGCTAAGAAATATTTTACTTTATTTATTGTGTGCGAATAATTTACCACGAATAAAATTTTATTCGGATAATTATCTAGATTACAATTTATTCGAATAATGCCCAAGTCTGCTACGAATACATTATATTGTATACATAGTAGCAGCCGTGCCTCCGTAGCATTGTCGTAGCGAATTACTGTCTGCGACTGCGAAAGCAAGTGTATAATCAAAATGTATCTCATGAATATATTTTTTTCTAGCCTAAACTACTGAGCTTAATTCAGAATACCGTACTTAAATCTTGTTATTAAGTCTTGGTTTTCCCAATTTTTAATTCTTATTATTTATTTTAGTTATAAGTAAGAATACTGCCCAATGCTCGCTCATATTAATTTGTTGAGACCTAAATAGAATTAATTAAGTTTCTATACATTTTCTGACATCTTTACATAGAGTTTGCAAATGCATGTACTTCAGCTTTGTTTCACTTTATTCGAGTGGTCTTGCCGCCGAAACGGCACCAATGCTTTTCCTCCGGTGAGTTGTAAATAAAGCTGTAAATTGCTTAAGGCTTTGTCACAGTGTTAGCGTTGTGCGTTGCGTTAACGTTAAGCTAACGCAGATCGCTTCAAGCATAAACTTCGAAATAAACGTTTTGCCACATCATATTACGAGTTCTTTTCGGTCGGTTGCCAGCGGTTAAAGTCTGTTACAACATTTTTGACATTTTGCGTTGACAGTTTCAATTTTCTGTTTCATCAAATATATTTTTTACTTAGCCTTTATTAACCTTTAAACAATCAATGTAATGTTTAAGTTAATGTTAATGTTTAATGTAAGCTTCATTGATACATTCTTCTCAAGCAATAAATACATGAAAACACCAATTTTGTCTCAGCATTGTTTACACAAAATGTCGAAAATTTTGCTTCAGACTATTTGCATTGAGATTTTTACCTCGCCCGCACGATCAGATCGCGTCAAAACAAAATGCTTTCGAGTCTGTCAATTTTTTATTTTCCTTTTTTTAATGGATTTCTTACTTGAATTGAATAAACATTTTTCATCATAAATGCTGCCCATATACGATGCGAGCTGCGTTAACATTGACTGGACCGAAGACCGCAGAAGGAAGCCAGTGTGACAAATCCTTTATTCTCTAGCTTTACTCTATGCCAAGTTTGCTTGCGTCGCAGCATTGCTAAGCCACATAGGTCATGCATACTTTACACTAAACCAACCTTGCAGTTGCATTCATTCAACATAATGGACATTTCTACAGAAGGGCACTTTTTTTCTCAATTCGGTGGTTGATTTTTAATTTGGATTTTGTAGTAGTTTAAATAATAAAAAATGAAGTTTACTCCATCCTGAAATGTAAAATAACGATTTGCCTAAATTTCGTTGATTGATCTATGAGAAAAGTTAGGCTCCGAATTGAGAAAGCACCGAATTGAGAAAACGATGCACCGAATTGAGAAAATGAATCACCGAATTAAGAATAGATGCAACATTATCTTAATGTATTGTATTGTATTGCATTCTATTGTGTATATATAATGTATTTGAATGATCAAAATAAAAAAATACCTAAAACGTTATGTTAACTGACCGCTGGTCTATCGGTTTAATAGTTTATGTGCCTATCTATATCAATAATTATTCTTTGTAATGTTAATAATAAAAAACTGATCAACATGTTTATTTTTCGATATAACTAATAATCAGTCTTGTTTTTAAAACTCAAACAATTTAAACATTACCATTTTCAAAGAGGATAACACAAAACTATTTACTA
The DNA here is from genome assembly GCA_963924145.1 of Pyrausta purpuralis. Classification (NCBI taxonomy): domain Eukaryota; kingdom Metazoa; phylum Arthropoda; class Insecta; order Lepidoptera; family Crambidae; genus Pyrausta; species Pyrausta purpuralis. The sequence goes on from OZ001656.1 coordinate 21,828,685, forward strand.
TCGATATATTTATATCTTTATTGTTTTATATATATAAAGATTTATATTTTCTTTTTATCTTTATTGTCTTTATTGTATATATTTATATCTTATTCTTATCCTCCTTCTTTATTGCTTTACTTAATTGAAGCGCTAAAGGAATCATTCTGCTAACTGAACGAAAGTTCAAATTAACCACATGATTGTAGCTAGTTACGAATCAGGAGCCGGGTGGGGAGTTTTTAAAAACTAACTAAATTAATTAAAATTAAAATCGAGTAATGTCTGCACCGATTCGAAGATGATTTATTACTGGCTAACTTATTCTAAATACAGGCACGGGCCGTTGAGGCTGAAACGGCTAAGTCGATAATAAAATACATGAGCTTGCCCTAAATATGCTGAGGCAACCCTAATCTAAGACAGAAGGGAGAGGGGGTTCCATAACTCCTCCCTCCCTAATAGTGAAATTATCAGAACGATCATTCTCAATATCTTGGAAAATCCTCTTTTCAAGAGAAAACTAAAAGAATGGTTATTTCTAAAATGTTTTTATACACTGGACGAATATTTTAATAATTCATAAATTATTCTAATAATTAATATTATTTTATTAATTTGACTATTCGATACAATTATTCTTTCTGACTAAAATTATGTTATTATTTTATCAATTTAGACTGTATCTTTATTATTATTGTATGCCCGAAATGGGTAAACTGTTGAAACATTATTTTATTTTTAACAACTATTGTACACAGTTTTGAGGCAATAAATGATAAATGATTATCTTATCTTTCCGATCATTTTGCAAAATTTTTAATAACCTTTTACGCAGCACATATAAAGGGAATACAATTAAACATATTATAACTTAACATAATATGACAAAATAATCTAAATTAACACTAAAGTTAATGTCTTTTTTATCACTCAAAACACTTTCCACTTCCGCACTGTGCTTTAGAGCATATGACATATATTTTATTTCATCCAGGTTAACTCCAACCATGTTTAGTGCGTGTGTGCTTGATAGATTCGTATGACCGTTCATCACAGGTAAGTTTATGATCGGGATCAGTTTCGCGGTATCTAGCGACTCTTAGATATGGTGTTGATTTTGAGTCAAAGGACTTCTGGGTTGCAGGGTTCATCAATAGTAACGAGGTAAGTCCCAAAAATAGGCTGCTTACTGTTCTGGTCGTGGTTATCACACAGACTAGTTATCGTTGTTGGTCTTCGACTATACAAGATCCAATTGTTGGTATTAACCCTCTGGATTCTTACTTCTTCGATTTGAATTTGATGCTGGTGACAATGTGTGAGAGTATTGTCAAACTCCATAAGCTGCTTCGCACAGGTAGGTTCATGGTAGACAGCTTGGTTGTCTGTCGTACATAAGAAGTGGTCGCCAGCAGCGAGCGCGCGGCATGGCTTGGGAAATGGTAAGTAATTAGACTTTCTCGCCAATAGGTAAGGAAATTCAGGAAAGATTGATATTGTGATGTTTTGTGACTCGTGGAATATTGGTAAGGAATAAATCTTATAATAACTATAAGTATGATTATCAGTTATTGGTATCTTCATTATAAATGTTATCTTGTCTTTCGTAACGTATGATTTGAAATACATTGTTTCCTCTTATTTTTTAAAAAAACCTCTAATTTAATACCTCGTTAGGTAAATACATAAGATTTGCAAATTGAGCTATCGATTTTAAATGATTTAGTAATTCTTTCGAATTAACTAGAGATTGATGTAAAACTGAAAATTTACTTAAGGCTAGAGCTGTTTCAATCTACCTTAATTGTGAATTTAGCCACACAGGGAAAACGCGGAAACTCCTTGAAAAATCCGATCCGGCTGCGCCAGTTACGTATCGGGAGCCGGGTGGTGAGTTTTTAAAAACTAACTAAATTAATTAAAATTATAATGCGAGTAATGTCTTCACCGATTCGAAGATTATTTATTACTGGCTAACTAATTCTAAATACAGGCTCGGCCCGTTGAGGCTGAAATGGCTAAGTCGATAATAAAATACATGAGCTTGCCCTTAAATATGCTGAGACAACCCTAATCTAAGACAAAAGGGCGAGGGGGTTCCATAACTAGCTACGTGGTGCAGCATGTTTGTTAGTAAATTATGTCTTCATAATATTTTGTTACATTTAATATTTAAATTCAATTAATCACATAAAATATTTTATAATAATTTAATATTTAAATACAAATAATCGCATAAAATAGGAAATTGAATATTTTAGGTACGTTCGTAATATGTTATTGTTGAACTGTTAATTTGTCAATTTTAAGACACTTGTTGGTATTTTTGTACTAACTTACTGATTATTTATAGGGAGATCTGTAATTGGCCATACCCAATGTATTAAAACGTGAGTTTTAGCAATGAATGTGCTGTTGATTTTCTCGATAAACAACAATAATCAACAACAACAATTAGCTAAATTAATAATATAAAAGTAAAACCTCAATTCGGTGTAAGTTTTCTCAATTCGGTGCACCATTTTCCACGGAATTGAGATCCATGTAATTGAGAAAATAACACAATACTTCAAATTACCCAAAAATGTTATGAGTTACAGTAATTTCTACTAAACCTAACGATAGAAAGATGTTAAACACTCAATAGTTTTAGCACAAATCTCATATAATTCTTTAGATACATAATCGTGGTGGCACACCGATTTGAGAAATTACCCTGTACCAAAAATACCGAACGATTTCGTACCTTTGAAAATTGCTCCTGAGTGCTACAGATCTCCCGTTTACACTGTTCGTCCGCTCGGGCGCAACTGTCAGATAATGGGAACAAGAAGTGCGCGTACCTATTATGCATAGTTAGTACTACAGGTACATAAAAGTAAATTTCACCGAATTGAGGCATAAGCCTCGGACAAAATTTAAATGTGTCACTGTATTCAGATTAAAGGATTTACGATATATGTGAGCACGTATATGGCTTCATTATTTATTCCTTGTTATAGGAATGTAGGAATAATAATCAACAACTTATTATTTTAAAAGTTATGAAACGAAAACGAGTAAATTCTGGAAACCGGACACTCCATTTTAGGCCAAATTTTGCCCGTTTTTGAAATTTCCGATTTTTTTTAGACCGTATGTACAACCTGGTGGTCTTCTTGATATGCTCTCCATCAGGCCAAGAGTTGTATAAATACGTGTGATTTTTTTCAGACACGTTATTCAATTTTAAAGGTAGGTTTTTTGCTCCAGTCGGTCAATCAGTCGCTTCTGTAGAAATGCCCTTATACGAGATCTCTTCCTTCGTGCCGCCAGCATTTTCTCTGTATAGACCTATGGTTGCCTAGTAGAGAATGCTTTTAGCATTAAGTTCGCCATATGTAACTTTTGTTTGTGCATGAAGTGTTTTAAATTAAAAAAAATGCAGGAATGTGAAATGAAATGATGAATGGAATGAAATGCAATCGAATACCGTAATCAATTCTAATGATTAACAAGTTGGATAGTCTAGGATCGTGTATGAGTGATTTACAATTACTAATTGTTTTTTATGTTTAGAAAAATTGCACCGAAATAAAATTCTGTTACGGTCAATAAAAAAGTTGACTGGTTCTTAGCTCAAAAGATTTTTTCAATAATTTTATTTTTATTTATTTAGGTATATTTTAAATATTTTGTTTGTTGCATGTCTTGATTTTATTTTTTTCTTGTTGTTTGATTTCTGATATTAAGATGAGTACCAGGGGCGCTAGGAAAATTATGTTCCAAATTATAAATATAAACATTTACTTAACTACTTTGAGGCATTTTCATTTGAAACCAAAATGTAAGCAGTCCAATAAAGCTCGAAATTAAATCTTCGCTGGTGAGCGCTATTCTCAAAAGAATAAACATGTTTTATTGGACCAATATCAAACAGGTAAAAGTGTTTGTAGTGCGGTAGCAGTGGTAGATTTATTTCTCTTCCACGAACACTGATATGATGTTCTTGTGTCTCTTACAGAAGTAGTGGATATCAAAGAAAAATATTCCGACCGTTCTCGAAATTATCCGAAAGTCCCTTGCCCACATTGTGAGAGCCGCAAGGCTACAAGTCAATCGCCACTAAAAGGTGAGCTCTTAATACAGCTTTCTACTGAATATTGAAGGGTCAGCATTAGATGGATTTATTTCAGTGATATCTCTGTGTACGTTTGACTGATATTTGATAGTGACGGGTGAAAGTGTATTTAGCTCGCGTGACCTGAATTGACAATAAATATAGTTCGTCCGGCAGGGTTTCTTTTAACACTTAAATAAATAGGATGTCTCTTTTAATATGTCATCTCAGTGCGTGGTGAAGAATAATTTTCCATGCAAATTTGTAAATATCTCAGTACTGCGCAATTTCGCTGAATATTCATAAGAGTTGTTTTGGCAGGTAGTCTCATCATCATTAATCATACCATCCGAGCATTACTAAAACCATTTTGCAAAGTTAAAAAGGCAAGTTACTTCTTAGTTTTATTAATATCTATGTTGCAATTTCAGAACCTATTCGCTCTATTGATTAATGTTTCGGCAGTAAAAAACTAGATGCAAATCCTTTGAACTTCAACTTCATACATCGATTCCCACATGGTACGCGAAATAACGCAAATCAATTTACAGTTTAGCCGTTTGGCACACGCATATACTAGAGGACAAAAATATTATTAATTTGTACTCAAAGTACCTAAAAAGATCTTCTTTAGAAGGTGGGTCATCAAATATTTTGTACCGGAAATTAATGAAAAACCTTCAGAAAACTATCGTGTGTTATTTAAAATGGCTTACTAAGGCGCTTTCGAAAATATAACACATATTTTAACCACTTAAATTATACCAGAAATATTTTTTAAACCATACCAAGTTTAAGTTCCTCCTAGTACAATACGACTGATGTTTTGTTTGTACAATATTCCACTCATGATACCTAATATCCTCATTTCTAACTTCAAGAAATCAATGATAAGAAATATTTCCTTTTGTATATTTTACTTATTTTTCTATACCACATACTGGCACAGGTACATTTCAGTATACTTTCAGTTGTCAGTATTACATTTATGAGGATAATTGGCTTATAATGGGGGCCAAAAAAGAATTCAAAGGCAGAAAATGATAGCGAATGACCCCCATTACAAGTAATTTTAATTAATCACACGATGTACTAAACACCCTGTATATTCACATTTCACATATTTTAAAATAAATAAACCATCGTATCATATCAAAATAGAGCTTAAAAGCTCACTTTATTTCTAGCCTTCATGTCAATAGCATTATTTTCAAAAGCCTAGCTAAAGTCTATTTTAGTTTAAGGAAAAAATGCTCTACTCAGCATGTTTGAGCACGCTAATGTACAACCGTTTTTGAATTTAATATTTAAAGGTCATGCAGAATTGTACGTTTGAAAATTTACTTTATCCGTGCTGGTATAAGGATGCGAAGGGAAATATACTCCAAATAAAAGTGAAGTAGAAATGTAAAATAAAAAAGAACTAGTGACTACTACTACTAACCAACTACTTTGAACAAATCGCAAATATGTTTACCTAGGTAAGTATGGCTACAAAAACATGTTAACGTTTGGAACACTGACGGCTGTTTTAACACAGAGCGTATATGTATACGGGATGTGGCCAGTAAAAAAAAGGCGACGACGAGTGAGCAATTTCGATATACATTAATGCGTATTCGAAATAACTTAATTTTGTGAGTAATACCGTAAATATTTTGGTCTGTAAAGTTGATTTATAATAGTTTTAAACGAAAGTCACACGCCATATCTAAGCAAGTGATTCAAAAATAGGGCCCCAGCGGTTAATTTTTTTACACCCAGTTTTTCCTTCGTGTTTGAAGGTAGTTTCCATGTTACATTTCGTTACTTCTATTCGAGCACTCAATTCCCCTAACAAGCACTTTTATTTCCTAAGCCTTTAAGAAATATTTGTTAATAAATAAAACCTAATATCAAACGTCAGTATACACTCTACTAATACCATCTCCGACACAGGATTAGCCCTCGAATAGAGAAAAGTAAGTACTCGTACAAGTTGAGACACGAAAGCAATTTCATTGAAAAGCAGATCCGTCGAGTTTGCCACCCATCGAATAAATAGCTCTCAGTAATTAGCTAAATAAAATTAGACCTGTAATTGTAAGTGATCAAGGCTGTAAGGAGAATCGAATAATGAATACTGATCTTTACTTTAGTAATTTCATTAGCAAGAAACCTAATTCTGGACACAAAAGGTTAATATATTCGGTGATAGCACACAATGGACTTTATTTGTTGGTTTTTCGGTCTCTTTGACCCTTTGCAGACTGCGCTACTTTTAGCATCGATACACTCACGATGCAGAAGCTGGAAATTGACAAATTATGTACTGAACTTTGGCGACTACACCGATACTAGCACGCGTTAGCATCGATGCTACATTAAATCTGTTCGTTGCGTGAGTAGCGATGTTGAAGTGCGTTTTCAAAACGCGCGAATGTTACGATGCTAAAAGTCGCTGTTTGTAAGGGGTCTTTGGTGAAGCTTAGTTCAAGAAATAAAGAACTATTTAAAATTTAATTATTTTATTTACATAAACACTTCAGATTTTATTATTTACAATACTTTAATAATTTATTTTATTTAACGTCCAGTTATATACTAGACAACTTATCTACAACATGACAATAATATAAAATCGCTTTAGTGTTGGAAAGAAGTGCCCACTTTGCGGGTTGATATATTTTTGATAAATAGGTGTAGAAGCGGAATCGAAATCACTCAGGGGAAAAGCAATTTTCTTTTGAAAAATGTCATGTAGGTCATGAAATATATACTTAATCTTTCACTTATAAATTAGAACGTCGATCAAGTGTGCTCGATTCCACCTTACCACGTAGAAAACGTTTTACTTAGTAAATTTATTGTAGCTACATAACATTATCTACCTTAACACAGTTGAAAGCAGTAGTTTAATTAGTAGGAGCATCCTGAAGACTGTAGCTGGTGATGTTACAGGGCCCGCACCTGAAAAGATAATACTCATTAAGGATCATTCGTGAAAAGATAAATATACAACTTATTACTGCTTAATTATGCTTCTCCGAAAATAGGTTGAAACAACTTTAGTTTCTCGAAAGCATTGGATTTGATACCTTTACATTACTACTTTGGTATAGATCAAATGAACTTACAGTGAAATAAAATAATAATTCAAAATTATGAAACAAATTTTGGATCATATTCTGATAAAATTGGAATCAGGTTTATGAGAAAGTTTTGGTTATATATTGCGCTGATAAGTCAATTATTTGACTACGAAGAAAATCTGATTACGCCATTTCAGAAGATTTCATAAGATAGTAAATTGAGTATAGTGTGCATTTGTTGGGACGCAAAATTACAAATATACAATCGCCATATTTTTTGTGACCCAAACAAAAGAACCACGAAAATAAAAATATAAAACAGATGCCCACACATTTACGGTCGATGTACTTCACGCCACCTTAAAAGCCAAAATCACTTGCACATCGTCGTCTTTTGTTTAAAGTGACATCTTTTTTTGTGTTGTGAGTGCAAGCAATATTAGTTGAAAAGTGGATAGCCACGAGTGACCTCGACCTAAATCATATTCATTTTAACTTAGAACTACCAGACCCAGTGAAATTTGTTTCGCCCCTGGCCTCGTCCCGCCCCGACCCCGTATTTTTTATAATTATTATCTTATTTCGGACGGTGACAAATCTGACAAAGCAAAAATTATGAAAATCTGTCCACGCGCTTAATTTTACATTGTTTTCTTACATAAAACTCTTTTCCTGTCAATAAAATACTGTAAACAAAATAAATAATAATAAGCGTCTTCGGTCCAGCCGTTCACGCGTGATGCCAAGACCAAGGGAAATATGGATTCATTTTTATTTAAGGAGATAAAGATAATTATGATAAAATAAATATGCTTCAATGAACAAGTGAGGAAGCAAGAAACAAAAACAATGTAGTTATCTAACGTGCCTCCTACGTTAATTAAAGACGAATTCTGTTGCGTCCTTAATTTTGCTCTGAAAATGCATAGTTAACGCAAAAGTAATTTTCCTTTTACGCTTTTGCAACGAAATCCTTCGACATTAAGTTTTATAAGGATTTTGGCTGTAATATAAGTCATTGAAAAAAATATAATAACAAAATATAAGTCAGAAAACACACCAATTGTCTTGGTTACAAAGAGGTTTTTTCCTTTTTGTTACGAATACCAGGCAACGATAATACTGAGGGCGGTTCAACATGATTTTATTTTATCACCGTTTAACGGTTTAAATATTGTTCAAATATTTCGACACAATTTTCTGTTAGTGCTGTGGGAAAATCCCACGTATTATATTGTATATTTATTGCCTACTTAAAAAATTATCTGTTGGTACTTGTGGTACAATACTCCAACTTAGTTATACAGGGTGTTGTTTTGGTCAGTGATGAGCGACCCAGGGGTGGTTGTTCAAACGATACTGATGCCAAAAATACATTTTGCTGATATTAAAATATATTTTTTAAAGTCAAAACTACCAACACTAGGTCGCCTCTTCAGCGTAGTATTTCGTAAAAAGACGCGAATTACGCGCGAGGCTGCCAGTTTCCATAATCGTTTTGTCTTAATTTTTAATGTTGTCAAGAGGTTTTCTTGTAAAAAACTTACATATAAATTTAAAAAAAAATGAAGAATCATAACTCATATTATCATCCCTAAGTTATTGTTAATTATATTATTATTGTTGATTATTATCATCCTACGATATAATTGATCTTGTCAAGAGTTAGAAAAATATATTATTATGTAAATGCATGGGCTCTAACCTTATCTCGTGTGGCAGTAATATCTGTATTCAATTGTGGCAAGCTAATATTGATCACTAGACTAAATAACCCCACTATCAATCTCGGGCAGGTGACGGATTACTCGTAGCTGCGTTCTAATGTCTAGGCTAGTGAAATTGTCCTATCTAGATGTATAGAAATCATAGAACTAAAATACCCAACGTTTTCAATCTACATTTTTGTTGGGCGCGGCTAAGGAATTAAATTCACTGTCGGTTGCGGCATTCCTTGAGCAATATACTGTGGAATTGTGGATGTATTCAAGCAAAGAGTAAATAGATAGTTACTGGCCAGTATGATGCTTGTTCAGTCACATCGTTATTTATCGACTATCGAAATTTTGGCCCAATGTATGGTTTTACTTATACACTAGTGGTCTTCATGACTTTGTCCGCGCGTTTTGAGTTTGCTCCCTCCCTTCTCGGAGCAGTGTGATGTGTTATTTATAAACTAAAGCCTTCCTCGATAAATAAGCTATCCAACATAAAATCTGTCAATTTAATTTTATTTAAATCGGTCCAGTAGTTCCTGAGATTTATAATATAAAAATAGATTTAATAAAATATAAAGCTTTTATATATATATCTGTCTGGACTAAAAGATTTCCTTTTTTACTTTGCGAACTCGGCATAAACCTTGCCGACTAAATTTGTAGTTCATAGTCTTCTTTTCAAGAGTAGCCACATAACGATCTACCAAATTAGCAAATCGCACCAGGGGACTTTGCTCTCCAAGGAAATCAAACAACTCACATTAAGGTTGAAACATTCGTCGCTAAGTCGCGGTTAAGCCAGAATTTGTTCGTTATTCCAAAATATATAGTCTGGAGAGGCTTGACAGTCCGTTTGGCTGATTATCTAGCACCCAAGGGGCGGGAGTTTGTCCCGCGCTGGGCCTCCGCAAATACGAGTTCGGTCCTCTTCAAATTACCGGTGTAGGTACCTATATTTTGTATACGGTATCTCATAGCTCATAGTCCTGATTCACTGAGTTCATAATTTCCGAGCGTATTGACATCAAACATGTAACTTTTTATTTTTGAACGACTCTCTTGAATATGGCGTGTGATTTTCGTTCGTAGACAATTGAAAGATCAATAAAAATCACGCAAAATAGAGACGATAGTACTTAAAAAATTTGTTATATTTTTTTTAAATCACTCCCGAGTGGAGTTAAACTGATTTTCAATCGAAATTAAACATTAATCGATTAATATCGATTAATAGTAAGTTATCTAGACGCGAGTGATTAATTGGGCCCCTGGCCCCTTCGCCATATCTTGGAGGAGAAAAAGAAAAGCTCGTATAGAAGCATAATTTTCAATAAAAAATTAACAACGGAATACTGTCTGGCATGGGAATTACAAAAATATCAAATGAAATAAGTGAGGCCACTAGTTTGAATTTACAACTTTATTTCAAGTTAAGTCTGCTAAAATAAAACAATTAGTTGGATGTACATTAGGTTCATTGAAATTTACGCCTTTTTATGAAAATTTGATTCATGTTCGTTGAAACTTGCACTTATTTTTTAAAAGAGTGATTCGCACGATTTCAATACTAGAAATAAGAATAAGCTTGTCGTTCCAAACTGAAGAAGGTTAAACACTTATTTATTGGAAGATGTATTACGTTCTTTAATAAATTACCTCATACTTTAATTGAATTACCCTTAGATAAATTCAAAACGATTGTTAAACAATATTTAATAACTAAAGGATGTTATAAACAAGATGATTATATGAATGATAACAATGTATAATCTAGCTTGTACGAACATGAAAAATGATTTTTTTTTAAAGAGGCATTGACAGTAGTGACTGAGTTTGTAGCGCAGCTTATTGTCAGCACTCGCCCACAATTGTCCCGAAGCTGTGGTAGGGTCAATGTTGGGACGTGTGTAAGTGCTAGTAATAAGCTGTGTACAAAATAAATAAATTTAGATTTTGTTGATTTTCATGTATAATGTCATTTTCACCCACCAGCACTGAAAAATCTGGTAACTCACTTACGGATGGTAACTTGGTCACGTATAATTTCAGATCTCAAACGCGCTAGACCTAGTTTTTGTGTAGGTCATACAAACTTGAATATAACTTGTTAAGAGAAGCCAGCCAAGAACGTATTAATGGTTTCTTACAATAGTGGTTCTTAGTTAAACTTGATTTAGTGTTTATGTAGTAAATGAGAAATCTTTTTCTGGAATAGTGATAGGTACAATACATAACAAAACACATAGTGTCACATTAGATACAACACTTATAACTCGAGAAGGGGTAGACCGATTTTTATAATTTTTAATTTGTTTGATTCATCTATCCTCCAAATAAGACACAGGGGGAGAAAAGGATTTACTCGGCATTAAGTTAAATAAGTATATGTATTTTTATTTTGGCAGACCTTAATGTTGACTTTCAATCGGAATATTTAATCATCAACTTTTTAGCTTTGTGTATATTTAATACACTGGTATTAGGAAAAAATGGGCACCTTACAAAAATACACGTTTCAAGGCTTAATTTAGTACCTTTACAATAGTTGGATCAAAATGGTCACAATATTTACACTAAAGTATACAACGGAGGTCCTTATCCCTTGTACATAAACCGCATTTACAGCTCTTGAAGATAAAACATTGTTATGGACGATAAAGCCCGCGCTCCCCCTCTCCCCTTGTAGCATCATACATTTTTGTTTGGGTCAATTTGAGAGTTTTTTAAAAATAATTATAAATAATTATGGATTTTGTTCACAAATACACGTATAAAATTAATAGGATAACAAGTGAATGGGTATAACGATAAGCAATGTAGTAAAAGTTTGTTTTAAAACCAATGTACACGTAGTTGGATGTAGTTTTTAGAATTAATACATAAGCTTCACCCAAATACCTTTTATCTTAACTTTGACGTTGTAAGTCTGTGCGTACATTACAATATTACAGTTGTAGAGGAGTTTGTCAAAGTTACTGAGCTGTGTGATTAGACGCGGATTATGCCAAAAAGACGCATGTCGCTTCTGTAAGTGATGAGCTTCGCGGCGCCGCCCGAGCTTTTATCACGAGATTAGACAGGCTAAATTCTAGTAGATATGCACAATAATACCATCCGGATATAACGTAACTGGCAAGTAATCGCGATGGGCATCGTTACTGCGCTTATCGAAGTTTTATAAAAATCTAGTAGTTTTTGAGATATGAGTAATAAATAAAAATAAACCGCCTTCAAAAACTGACTAAAAAGCTTAATATAACGTATTCGTCTGCTTTTTAGGAGAAACAGATTATTTTGGAGTTGGTTCATAAATTCAAGCTTACGTACACCAACAGTTAAACACAACAAGGCGGTTATGTTTTTTTTCCAAAACTTCGGTTAGTGTGTAATTAAAATTGCTATAAAACAATCCGTTAGGTAAAACCCCAGAAGTCTTCAACTTCAAGAGTCTGCTTGTTTACATTTAAGAAGTTTTAGAGATACGCTTTTATAAAGATAAATCAAAGTAGAAGGCTGTATTACACTGTGACAAGTTACGAAAAGTTATTTCTTAGCCCACTTACACACTGCGACTTTTAGCATCGATGCAGTCGTGCGTTTTGAAAACGCGCTTCAGTAGCGCAACTCACGCAATGAACAGACTTAATTTAGTATCCATGCAGTCGCACGGTAGCATCGATGCAGAAGCGCGACTGCGCGAGTGCCAAAACAATACATAGTTTGACAATTTCCAGCTTCTGGCAGCGCGATTTTATCGATGCTACAAGTAGCGCAGTGTGTAAAGATTGACATTTTGCGACTGCATCGATGCTAAAAGTCGCAGAGTGTCAAGGGTCTTAGTCTTAGTCTTATTCTTGTATCAATATTGTTAATTATAGAAACACTAAACGATAACCAATACATAAATTTAACGGAACTTTGTGAAAAAGCTACTTCCGATTTTTATTCAATGTTTGTGTTGTTAACTTTACAAAAAGTAATGTTAGTTTAGACAACAGTTCCGTAATAACAAATTTAATTAGGCATCATACCGACTTGCAGCCTCAGGCATGAGGCGCCCAAAGCGATGAACTTCTATTGTGAAATGTTAATGGTGTGTCGATGATTAATTAACGAAATCCGCATTGTGGTCGAATTCCAAACTCAGGAACGTCTTTTGTTTTCTTAATTGGTACTTTCAATTGAATACCGACTAAAGTAGGCACTGAAACTAAGTGCATACAGTGTAATACGATTAAGACGTTAAGCTGATTGAGTAGGAAATCAATATTGGGATTACAAAAAAACAGAATGATTTTTTTGCATTTTTTTAATGATCTGGCATTTGACTACGATCACACCTGGTGGTAAGTTATGATGTGGTCGAGGATGGATCATGACTGATCAGTGACAGCCTTTTTTTGAAATTTTCCAATTTATAGTGTTTGGGGAACACTTTCGAAGCCGGTAGTGCAGCATTTCATTCCTTAGCCGAATGCATCAGAAATGTTGAACACAACCGTCTAGTGCGCATTGATGGTATGTCAACGACATAAGAAGGAACCGCGCCCGCGTCTTGTGTTTCGAAGGTCGAATGTAGAATGTAGAAGAACGAAAGGCGAGCTATTGTGCACCTAGGTCCAATCATATTTAATTTTTGTCTGAGAATTGACGTTTCTACGTAAAAACAGCTGTTTTGACATAGATATTAAAATAATATAATTAAAATAAGGCCTGACATGTTAGAAGATTAGTAGAGTTTTTTTCATTATCATGCTGTGTTAAGACTCAGATAACATATTTTATACAAAACTAGCGGACCCAGCGACCTTTGCTTCGCTCCTAGCACCGTCCCGCTCCGGCCCCGTCTCGCCCAGCCTCGTAAACGTAATTTTAAAAGTTTAGAAAAATTTACATAGGGGTTGGTAATAAAAATTTAGGGTTGTATGTATTTTTTAATGCCACATTATAAAAAAATAAAAAGAAAAAATAATTTAAGGGTGAACAACCCTTATCACTTAGGGGTATGAAAAATAAATAGTAGCCGATTCTCAGACCTACTGAATACGCATATAAAATTTGGTAAGAATCGGTTAAGCTGTTTCGGAGGAGTACGGAAACGAACATTGTGACACGAGAATTTTATATATATGATTTGTATTTATTTTCAAGAGAGAGGTAAAATTATCTCAGGTCTGAATGTTGTAGTATTACTGATTTCCTTAACACATACCATACTTTGCAATCAGAGCAATGTATATTCTTTATGTTCAATACCTCTATTTACAAGTACAATGAAAAAATTTGATTATAGATTAGTACGTAGTTTACATATCAAACTTACAAAATTAACAATGCTTCGTAACAAAATGCCTTAAATTATAGCAAACATACATTTGATTTTCATAGTGTTTGTATAAAGAACAAAGTTACGTTTTCGGTTGATGAAAATGAGCTATATCTCAAAAACTACTTGTTTGATCCCGTCCAAACCGATTTTCGTTGAAAGTATTTGTTAAGGTCTACATTTCATATTTTTTCCAAAATTTACATTCGCTTAGTTTTACAAAGTTAGATGGGGGGGGGGACGCCCATTTGGCCACTTTGGAAACGTCTATCTCGCTTACGTTAGATTTTTAGAGAAAATGGTTTAAGAACCTTGATGTCAATTTTAAGACCTATCTATAGACACCCCACACGCAATGGTATGATGAAAAAAAAGGGTTTTATTTTCATGGGATCTTAAATATCATTATTTTTTTATTTTTTGCATAAGAATCGTAAAACGGTTAACAGGAACAACTTAATTTCAATGTGATTTTTATAGTTACAAAATAAAGTGTCTGTGACATATGACGGACTACAGACAGACAGACAGACTTAACGAAATATAAGGGTTCCGTTTTTTGCCATTCGGCTACGGAACCCTAAAAAGGCAAGTTCGTTAAATAAATTCCAGTTTTTGTCCCATCTTGCGGCATAAAACACTTTTTATTTCAGTTCTTTGAATGGAAACAGTGGAAAATAATTTGTAGTGGAAACAGAAGTTTGCAAGATAAGGCCTTAATTGTTTTGGGCGAAATAAAGGTTTTCTTTCTTCGTATAGTTTTTGTTAGTCTAAAGAGGAAGAATCTCGTTATTAGATATGATAAGAGGATTATGCTTTGAGAATGAAGTTCTTGAAACGCTGTTAGGTTTGCCTGCTCCGCACAAAATGTAATTGTTCCTTCTCAACTCTCTTGTGTATTATTTTCAAAAGAAACTATTGGTACAATTGGAGCATTTCAGCATTAAATAAGATTTGTAAGTTTCTTTTAAGGTACATAAAAGAAAACTAAATTACGAAAATATTATGGCAGACGAGTTACTGTGACTTGAGCATTTTTCGAACCAAGTTATGATTATTCCGTCCACCAAACATTGATCTAAATTTTGACACTTAAAGTATATGTTTGGGATGAAAATCGACATCAATACATCTCCATGGTTCATCATTATCAGCCAAAGGACGTCCACTGCTGAATATAGGCCTCCCCCACGGCTTTCCGCAGCGACCGATCACTAGCGGTCTGCATCCAGTTTGATCCTGCGATCTTTACAAGGTCGTCTGTCCATCTTGTCGGTGGACGCCCTACGCTGCGTCTTTGGTCAAAGGGTCTCCAATCTATAACTTTCCTTGGTTCAATAATTATTAAAATTCATCACAGCGTGAAGCGAAACATGTATAACTGCAACACAATTTATAATTTATATCGGCAATCAAGTTAAAGATTGTTCCATTCAGTATCTCAAGTATTAAATTGGCTATATAATAACGTTTATTAAAAAATATTCTATACATAACTTATCTTGTTGGTGGACGTCCTACGCTGCGTCTTTGGTCGAAGGGTCTCTAATCTAGAACTTTCCTGCCCCAACGGCCATCAGTTCTTCGCGCTATATGCCCTGCCCATTGCCACTTGAGCTTACTGATTCTCAAGGCTATATCCGTTACCTTAGTTCTTCTACGTATCTCCTCATTTCTGATTCGGTGGGGGAGGCCTATGTTCAGCAGTGGACATCCTTTGGCTGATAATGATGATGATGAGGATAACTTATCTTGGTGTTATACTCATTAAGTAAGTATATAATCGTGACATTGAATTCTTGAAAAAATAAACGATAAGAATTCTTTATTGTTTGCTCAATGACGATTATAATTAGGTCCACTGAGTTCGCTGGCACCCAACATATTTTGAAAGCCACTCGTCTCTTGTGTTTGCTAATAACGAAAATTGGAGAGGATGCTCATTAAAACTTTTTAAGGGTCCACATCTCTTTCATTCTTTTCTTCCATATATCGAGAATTTCGTGCTCGTTATGGATTTCAAGTTTAATTCTACGTTATATCTTGGATCATGCCAACTGAATGAGGGAGTTCGTTGTTATTTAATAAGTGTAACAAAATAATTTTGATTCACGTAATCTCTTGTTTCTACTGCTGTAGGAGGCAATAAAAGGATTGACGTCATGGATTGACTTTGTAATTTCGTCTGTAGACGTAAGTATGAAGTAGCTGAACTAAATAATATGAAAGACTATATGAGACTATATGAGGGAGGGAATTGATCAGAAGAGGATTTTATTAAAAAAGTATTATTAATGAACAACATATTTAAATAGCTATGTCTAAATCTTTAATTTTCATAACAATGAAGTGAAATGTTTCGTTCGTTTTTACCTACCATTAGGTATTCTCTGAACTGAACCATGCCATACCATGACGCGCTAGAAACGTTTTAGGCAGGAGAAGCAACACGATTCGTTCTACCTTGCCCACTGAACGGATTGACAGCGTTTTGTCTTCCTCAGCGTAATATAGAGCTAGAGTGAGAGCGAGCTGGAATGTATTTTGCCAGTTCCGACACGCTCCGTGCATGGCACGCTACGGTGTTGGTCGGTGACGGAACGGTCTAGTCAGCAAGGTGTCATAGTTTTCAATACAAATAGTATTTTTGGTGGACTTGTTCCCAGCACGGTCATGGTACCTATGCTACGTTGTTCTAGGTAAAGAGGTTTTAATCTGGTCCTCGGGTCGGGTGTTTTATAACCGATTTCTGTACACTCAAACGGTGAGACAGGCATAAAAGACGAATGACAGTTCATACAATTTTACATGTGCGTTTTGACAATCGCGCACGCAAACTTATTCGCTCACCAGCTTTTATCACATTATATCTGTTTTTTTTTTCATAGTGTTTTCTCACTGCAAAAGCTTAATATCATGAATATCACTTGTAAAAAGCTACTGCTGTGATTGTTGTGAGAGTAATCAGAGGACGCAGCTTACGCATTAAAGGACGCACTTTTCAACAGGCTTACCAATGTGTCGGTGGCCGAGTGGTTTAGGCATGCGCCCGGATAGCGTGAAAAGCAGGTTCAATTCCTTGCTTGCTGGCTGGTCAGGCTGCTGCTTTTTACAAGTGCAATTCGTATAACATACTACGTACAAACCCAGCAAACTTTGTCCCGAAAATGGGGCCGGCCCGTTTAATGGTATTTTTTCTATTACGGGCCAAGAAAAAACCAACAAAGTAAAAATCACGAAAATCGATCAACCCGTCTCGGTCGAGTAATAAGTAGTGATAAAAAGTATTTTTCAACACACTTGCTCAAAACGACGTTTTTATTGCACCGATTTTTGGCACATCTTTTTCAGTATATTATTGCACAAGTGCTTTTAGTTTATTAACTCGACCAATTTACATTTGTACCCTAGTACCTAGTCGTAAGTAAGAAGAAGAAGCGATATAATTTAGTCGGGTTATACAATATTTGTATTTTAGCAACAAACAGTATTTATGCGAAAAATAACAGTATCTACATATTTATTTCAATAAATGGTAAATACAGATTTATTACTAAAAAAACCGGCCAAGTGCGAGTCGGACTCGCGCACCGAGGGTTCCGTACAAACCTGCAAGGTTTACAAAGTTCGTTCATTACGACAATCGGTATCAATGGTTGTACTTTTGCGTTTTGCGTTTTTGCGTTGACTTAGTTTTTTTTTTCACGGGTTAAAGGCAATTAGATCTAAGTATTTGATATGAATTTCAACTTGATAGCTCTACGCGTTCATGAGGAAAAAAGTAATAAGTTTATATTTATTAAAAAATATATATTTTGTAATGTAACTAAAAATTTAAGGTTTTCAGAATTTTTCCTTTATATGTGCTATAAAACGTTGCTTCATGCCAAATTTCAAGATTCTAGGTCGACTGGAAGTACCCTTTAGGTTTTGATTCCCTTGCGAGTACTTGCGAGTTTCAAAATATGCAGCTTAAATTGCTGTTTCTTTTGATTGCGTTCAAATAGATGTTTGATTTTGTTACAGCTTAAAGGTATTATAGACTTGAGTATTTGGTATAAATTTCAATTTAATACCTCTACGCGTTTATGAGGAAATGGGTAGTAAGTTTAAAATTATTAAAAAAAATATAATATGTGATGTAACTAAAAATTTATGGTTTTCGTAATTTTTCCTTTATCTATGCTATAAGACGTTGCTTCATACCAAATTTCAAGATTCTGAGTTCACGGGAAGCACCCTGTAGGTTTTGATTCCCTTGCAAGTGTCGAAAATTTGCGGCATATACGGCTGTATCTTTTGATTGCGTTGGCTTAGAAGTTTGATTTTTTCACAGCTTCAAGGGACAGTAGACCTGAGTAATTGATATAAATTTCAGCTTCATACCTCCACGCGTTCCTGAGAAAAAGGGTCTTGACAGACGGACGGACGGACGGACAGACGGACAACAAAGTGATAAGGGTTCCGTTTTTTCCTTTTGAGGTACGGAACCCTAAAAATAGCTCAAATTCATTTAAAACTTGAGCTATGATTTGTGTTTTAAACACGAATTATTACATTTTTAATCTTGGCTTTTGGCCGATCTAGTTCGCGCCTAAGCCTTGCGCGCGCAATGGTATCGCGACAAGAAAAAAAAACAACGCGCCATTTTTCGTAAATAATAATTGTCGGCTGTGACGAAGTTTGGATTAATAATGAAGTTTATTATTAAAGAAAATGTCTACTTCAAGTGAAGAAAATGAAGAAAACCTATTATTAACTCCGTCGGACATACGTAACGAAGCGAAAAACGCGTGCGAAAGTCTTTGCCATCAAAATCGAGTGAAATGTATTTTTACTAACTGTTTTAATAATTGAAAACTTAGTAAATGAAGAGTTTTGTTTTTTCCTCGCAAGTGTTTTGAAAAACGTCGTATGAAACACGTGTGCCTGTGACCATTATATACGCGGATTTCTTATGGCGCACTCGCTTTCGCTCGTGTGCACACAATATCGCCTTGTATATAATGGTCAACTTAGCACACTTGTATCATAATGTACTATTATGTCCGTCTTCAAGTTCTATGCTACCTCTTTACTAAATTTCAGCCAAATCGGTTAGGCTGCTCTTGAGGTATAAAATAAAGTTTAAAGAGTTATTTGATCCGTACAAATATAATAAAGCATAAGAGTTTGTACTTGTAGGATAGTTTGAACCCACTTATCTCAGGAACTACTAGACCGACTAAAAATATTTTTGTGTTGGATAGCTTATTTATCGAGGAAAGCTTTATGGGCTATAATACATCACGCTGCGACGGGAGAGGAGGGAGCAAACTCGAAACGCGCGGACGAAGTCGCGGTTTAGTATATTTACATAGATTTTATAATGGAACTGAAATAAGACATTTAAACATACTTGACTCGGGCAGGCGGTGTATGGAGTATACTATCGCCTCATGCACCTCCGGCAGGCTGGAGGGAGTAGTTGGCAACCGCTCCTCCTCTGCACTTTTCTCCAAGCTCTTCAAATATATCGTGTACATGTTCGCTGTGCATCGGATCTGTGGACAAATGTGCATTATCCGTATTATATCTCGTACATATTCATTCGTATACATTTTTATTCGTAACAGCTAATTCTTGACTCAAATTCTCTCTTTCAGCATTCCAAACACTCTAAGACCCCTTGCACACTGCAACTACAAGCATACTCTAGGGGCTAACGCAATGAACAGATTTAGTTTGGCATCGATGCTGTCGCGCGTTAGCATCGATGCGGGAGCGCGACTGCATCGATGCTAACGCGAGATAGTATCGATGCAGTCGCCAATGTCTGTATATATAAATTTCTAGACTGGGTGATATATCAACGTACAGCTCCAACCGCTGGACCTAGAAACTTGAATTTTGCACATAGTTACAGTGTAGGCATCCACTAAGAAATAAGAAAGGAGGAAATTTTTAGAAGAAGAAATATTTTTTTTAAATTTCATATGAAAATTTGTATGAAACTTCTTTTTCCTTGATTTGATGCACTCAAAAATGTTTGCATAGGTTCTTTAAGTAATGAAGGCCCGCTCTACGAAAGGACTTTTCAAAATTCAACCCCTAAGAGGGTGAAATGAAGGTTGAAAGTTTGTATGAAAGCCCATCTGTTCCAAAGTTAGAATCTTGAATTTTTGTACTTAGGCTGATGTTTATTAGATAAGAAGTGGGGAAGGGGGAAATCTGGGATTTACTGCAGTGTAGCAAAATAAAGATCGTTAACAAGCGCCTACTATTTCCAGTAGGTACATAACTTTAAGAAGTAGGTATTCATGTATCTTATTTACTCTTTGTTATGGAAATCATTGGCTGAAAACATTGGCTAATTACTTCGGGATCAGAGCAATGTATGTGATTGGTGTCCAATATTTATATTTATATTATATTTTATATTTACTATATCAAAAAGAAGAAAGGACCTGGACATGATACGAACAGGTCTGTCAGTCAAGTTCAGTCAGTCACCACTTAGGGTTATATTTTACCAGGACCAGCGCGCTATAATAGTAGCATAGCGTTGACTGGTTGCGTTGCGCTGCCGTTGTGTCCTGGTGAAATAAAGCCCTAAAAGTAGCGGGAGTAGACTGGAGGGAAAGCTGCTTCTCCCACTGCGTTGAGAAGATTACTTTGTAACAATATTTTAACTATACTCCTTTCAATTGTTATATTATACAGCTAAAGAGATTTTTGTTTGTTTGAACGCGCTAATCAGAAAGTACTGGTTCAATAAAAAAATATTGTGTTAGATAGTTTATCTATCGAGGAATAAGAGTAGTTCATTGGTTAAAGGGGAACATTACGCTTACCTATAGGAACGGAGTAAAACCAAAACGCGCGAACGAAGTCGCGGGCGGTTGCTAGTACAGTACATTATTTGTCTTTGTCCAGCTTCTGCATCGTAACTGCATAGATACAAGCGCGCGTATGCATCGCTACTGTATCGATGCTTAAAGTAGCGCAAGTGTGTAAATGTTGACATTTTGCGATTGCATCGCGACTGCATCGCTGTTAAAAGTCGCAAACAAAGGGTATAACGACTCTCAATAACTCGCATGACTCACAATCTCATGAACTCATCCTATAAACACTCTATAAGCGCGTGTTTTAACTTACAGTTTAGAATATTAATCATATAATGTATACAATTTGTATCATCTCAACTGTAATTTGTTTAAATAAATAAAAATAAAATATAATAAAATATCCTCACAATTCAGTTAAAATATCGACTACTGTATACCTTATCATTTCTTTATCTCTCTCTCTCTCGTCTTTTCATCTTATACTTCTAACGTTCTTTTCCACATTATTACAGATGCCGTGTTTTCATTTGAGTCCTGTCAGTGACATTTCTTATCGCTTGCAGATAACGGTGAAGCGGCGTGCTACATATTCCTATATCTATTGACATCAAGGCTCAGTTTCAACAGAGTCAAAGTTGTAGCACATCTATACACCCATAACAGGAACCACCGTATCAACTAGAGGGCGTTCAGTATTGTTTGTATGATACTTCATACTTCTACGCATATCTATTATTTTCGTAACGTCAGCACCTCGGTTCAAGATCAAGTGGGGACCACTCTCAACCGGCGGTGTATGCGTTGTAACGGGCTTACGGCGAGTCGCCCAATGATTGTCAACGATCCGCCCACCCAGTCAAACGAGCTGTCATTTACAAGAAGAACTGTCATGAGTTGTAGCAAATTCATAAAAATATTATCCCTTTTCGATAGGGGATAGTTAGTTCTTCTGAACAAACACGATCCGATTCGAGCCTTTCACTATCCGGTGCCGATCCCATGCCGAAGCGTTGCTGTTCCCTTAACGTAACGTGCTCGTATGGTTGACGCCTGGTTGGTGCCGTTCCTGTGCCGGGAGGGTAGATTTGCTTCAATCTTCAGTTGCTATCGCGCACACTATAAGAAGTATCTTAAGATCCTTATGTGGCAGAGTCCATGCAAAGATGCATTTTTGCAAAACTATCTAGACAGTGACAAATTGCAAGCAAGTTAACAAACTAGTACACTTTGTTTTAAAGTAAATCTTGGAAATGCCGCTCTAAAGCTGTGTTTACATAGAAGCAGAACGACAGAGACTGAAGCAAAAAAAAATTGTCATCAGTAAAGTTTTACGTATTTGCTCCGCGCAAATCTAGGGCTAATACTCATGCTCAGGTCACATATGTTAAACGTTTTACTTACACAAACATATAAGACGAGAGGTCTTATATGTTTGTTTTAGCGTTGAAAGTTAAAAAGGTTAAAAGGTTCGCGGCTAAGTCGTTGCTGGGTCCAAATAAAAACACATGTCGAACGAAATAGATTATAATTAATAGCGCCGCGTGCTACACTCGTAGCTTTGTCGTCGTAGTGGTGATGTGACAAATCGAATTCCGTAGCCCCTTAAACACTGCGACTCTTAGCAGCTTAGTTTAAGGATGTTATTATTGTAAAACGTTATTTGAATATACTTCTTGCATGTCTGCTGTTCTGCAGAATGTTCGATAAGCCTCGGCTTGGGTGTGGGCAAGATTTTCTATTCATTTTTAAATTAATGTCGTAGTTTGATCGGATGTCGATATGTTAATTCGGTTACAAATATAACAAAAAAAAAAGTAGTTAAATCGGAAAAATACACGTTATTATAATTTAATTAATACGTGAAAGTTTGTACACTAAATTTGTTCAATAAAGTCTTTAAAAAAAAGTTATTGTTTTAAACTTTCATGGTCACTAACATTAGAATAGTTAGATACGGGATTGCTACCGGAAACTCATATCATTCATTGCTAATATCGGAAACTCATAAAAAATAAGGTATATGGTAGCAATCCCGTATCTAACTATTCTAAATAGATATCGGTTCTGAATCGGGAGGCTGGTTCTTTTCATATCTCGAGTCACTCCCTTGTAAGAGGCGTTTACCTTAATTTTCCCTCTGATGAAGTGGTGTTTCTGGACTACAAACTGGATGGTGCTGTAGGCCGTCATCAGCCCGCCGGGCGACTGCCCGTCCACTCTGTGTAAGACGTGTTGCGCGTGCGCCTGTAAACAACGTAAAAATATACAGGGTGGCCAAAACAGTGACGTAAAAAAAATTTTTTTGGAAGCCTTACAGCCAAGGCTATTCAAATATTCATATGTATGTATGTTATCCGAATTTTCGTAGATTTCGAGATATTATTTTTTTGCACAAATTTTAAGAACTCTTTAACAAATTATTAGGTACTTCACTTTTTATGGTTTTAATCGTTTTTTTTATTGCGGTCTGATCCTAATAAATCAAATTAACTTAGATAAAATAATAAGCTAGCTAAAACTAAGACAAATAAAAGTTTAAAAAAATAAAATAAAAAACAGCCTTGAAAACTATTTTTTTTGTCATAAAAATGGTTTATTTGAATAGCCCTGGATGAAAGGCTTTCAAAAAATTTTTTGGACTTCACTGTTTAGGCCACCTTGTATAATACCGTGTTTTATTTTATTCAACTTGGAAAATATTATGGTCCAATGGTTAGTTATGGTCTAGTTCTTAGCTGCTTTATTTCTGTAAATTACCAACTGTAATTTAATTTGCCAGATATGATTAAATTAATAAATTTCACGAATACTATTCGCCTCTCTACAGCTAATGAAAGATAGGATTTCTTATACATACTTTCATTCCACTTTTAGCCCCTTGATAGATGCTGAATAGGATAAAAAGAATTTAAACTGACCTTTTATAGTACTCCTACACCCAGAATGGAGACAATATCTAAAGTTTGAATATAACATTCATTCGAATATGTACCGGATACGGATGATTGAAAAAGAGGTATGATGGCTATCTACCTCTATTGGCTACCAGCAGCTTAGTGCAAAAAATCCACCTGTCTTATTACACCACAAGGGAATGAAACCAGATTTTTTTAAAACGTGTTGGATTTTGCGATCATGTTTTTGGCAATTAGGTATTTATAATTCGCCGCTTGTTAGGCATAGGTTTAATTTGTAAGATTAACGCGTGAAACAGGGTATTTATCTATTTACTAACTAATAAAGGCAATTTATTTTACTTTCAACACATCATTTGTTATCTTATCTTTCTTTAAAGCACTTTGGAAACTCTACCGACGCCTGGTATTCGCCAGAGTCCATTAAGGAGTGTCAATAGCCCCACTATTATACCACCACTAGCCATTGTTACGGTTAAGAACAATACTGTCCATTATACTATACGAGTAAACTAAATAAAGCTTACATTGCGCAGTGGCTCGGGCTACCTGATAACTAGTGATTAGAATTATAAATATAAATATCTATACCTTCAGGTTCAATTTTATTTATTTATACTTTATTGCACAATAATACAGTTTTGTACAAAAGGTGGACTCAACGCCATATGACGTTCTCTTCCAGTCATGTCTTTGGACTAAGCAGAAATGATTGTGGTCGTGGCGAAATTTTCGTATAAACCTAAACCGTACCTTTCAGGAGAGTCGAAAAACTTTTTTTACTGACTTCAAAAAAAAGGAGGTCTCAATCAACTCAACCTGTATGTTTGCGATATGCCAGAATTGGATACACTTTTAGAATGTTGATCTATTCAGGCTTCCAACACGTAGCAAATTTCGTAAGTGTCTGTACGTTTGTATACCTGTATGTTAGTCTCAAGATTTCTCTAAAACGAGAAGTCAGGTGTAGTTAATTAGGTAAAGTGCAACTAAGGGTACAGCGAAAGTTTATTCAAAACTTTCGCTTTCAGTCTACTAATTTTTGAGATATGAGTAATAACTTAAAATTATGAAAAGAAACGCATTTAAAAACTGACTACAAAGCTTTTAATTACGCATTCGTCTTCTATTTAGGAGAAACGAATTTTTTGTAGTCGGTGCATGATATCAACCTACCTAATCTATCAGTCCACACGCATCATGCACCGACTCCAAAATAATTTGTTTCTCCTAAATAGTCTTCTATTTATTTTGAATCGAATGAAGATTCTTAGAAGAACGATGTTATTTTAAGCTTTTTAATCAGTTTTTTGAAGGTAGTTAAGTAATAAAAAGAAATAACTTTTTTATCATACCTTCAAGTAATTTCAAGAGAAATCATTTCTAAAAATATTGCGATTAAGAGTCTAAATAACAAATCATGCACATTTTCGTTAGTTTTAATGTCAGCTTGGATTTACGCCTTTAAAAAATATACATGGAGGCTTATACGACCCACTATAAATAAGCATCAAATGATATTTTTTACATCGCATTTGAATTTTTGGTAAACATGAGATTGCTATGACTAATGGATTAAGATTTGTAACTATTTATTAATAACAAACAAGATAATAACCAAGATTTGTTGGTTTTTAAAACTGTTGAATATAGTGATTTATTTAATGTTATTAACTATTAACACACTTTTATTGTTGGATTGTCTAGAATGTGTATATTAGTTCAAATAAATGTTTCTACATCAATGTAGATAAAAAAATGCGACAATACGAAAATGACTTTCTTTTAATGTTTTTAAAAAGACGAAAGTAATAATAAAAGAATTAATATTTTATGCAATTGTGGAAAAAAATTAAGACTTTTCCTGGATCGAGCCTGTCACTAATAAAATTTATTTCGATTGGTTGTTATGAATTTAAGACTTTTGAACAGAGCCATGGTGTGGCTCGGGAGTGAAATTTGTAGTTTTTTAAGAAGTTCTTTTATTATTGCTAAAAGTGTCAATATTTGGCAATAATTAAAAGTTTGGGTACTTGTGAAAAAAGAAATTCGTTCGTTTCACTCTTTTTTTCTTGTTTAAAAGTCTTATCACAATTAGTCAAAGAGATTCTCGAAGAGAGTCAAATTATCGTAGAGCCGTTTTAAGTCTGATATATTTTTTTGCATCAGACAGTTGCAGTTTGTTGGTTTAAAGTTTAGTTGGGGTCATAGACAACACCTTTTCGTGGTCATATTCACTCAAAGATTTTTAGGCAATACTTCGGCTTCTTGTTTTCACCTTACCTTTCAATTACTTTTTCCAAACATATTTTTGAAATAATGTGTTCTTATCGGTTGGCGTGAAAGAATACTTCCACAGAATATATAACATTAATCTCATATAAATTCTTATTTTTCAATGTAAAAATTTTGCACGTTTCCAATATAGTATATACGCTTTACACCTACGACTTCTACGACTACAGGTGGACTTATCTAATCCCAAATCTTGACATACAATTCTTTACGTGAAACGTAAAAGTCAATTGCAATTATGAAAGAGTTTTTAAGTCCTGGATTTAAAAACCGGCCAAGTGCAAATCGGACTCGCACACTAAGGGCTCCTCGCCAACTTTAACTAAATTAGAGATCCACTTACTTCCACCAAGCCAAAATACCACAAATTTATGTTAACAGCAATTTTTTTTTCATTGTATAAATGAGTATGAATAACAAAGTTATGTTTGTGGTTATTGAAAATGTGCTCTATCTCAAAAACTACTAGTTCGATTTCTTTTAAACCAATTTCCGTCAAAAGTCTTTGTCAAAATTTACAAGATGTATTTTTCTCAAAATTTACACTCGCTTAATTAAATGGTTTTAGGAACCTTGATGTCATTTTAAAATACCTATTTATAGACATCCTACACGCATAGGTTTGACTAAAAAAATAGGTTTTAGTTTCATGTATTGGAATTATCATTTTTTTACCCTTTTTTGGCGCATCCTAACTTTTAATTATAGGACGAAAAATAATTTAGCGATTTCCAAACTAAATAACAGCACAGATATGCTTCTATGTACATTTACGTTAATATCGGAAAGTTTACCCAATTTTATACCTATTTACTGTTTAAACATGAAAAATTATTTACGTTTCCCTTCATACCGAATGGGCGTTTGTTTCATATTTTGTTCAGTACAACCGCGAACGAAATTAGATACTCATTCCATTAAAGCTTGCTAATCTGAAGATGGCGGTGAGTTAGTGTGTGTGAGCACGCTAGTGCAATCGTCGCTGATTGCATTTGATAGGGGCAATGGAAAAATTAACTAGGCAAAGCTTGCGTTCAATTCGAGTAATAAGTATTCAAATGCATGATATTTTTTTGTATTTAGCAGAGTTTTAATGCAGGAATGTGAGTCTTTCAGGCAAGAGTGAATAGATCTATTTATCTATCTATCTAGATACATAGAGAAACTACTCTTTATTGCACATACCATACATTGATTTACAAATTACTTTTTAGGAAATGTACAATTTGACTTGTAGAGAACGCCATATGGCGTTAAGTCCACCTTTTGTACAAAAGTTTATTATTGTGCAATAAAGTATAAATAAATAATAAATAAATAAATTAGGTGGTCTTATCGCTAGGGTGGTACATATTTGCTTAGTAGCAACCTATTCACTCTTGCCATAAAAAGGGTTAGGTAGGTAGCTAAATAGATATCTATCCTCTGAGAGACCTGAGAGCTCATCCACACATGACATCAGGTGCGATCGCGGTCAAATATCTGCTTAACATAAAAAATACCCCATCATTAGATCCGGATTTAACCGAAATGGGACCAACTTGATGACACCAAAGCAATATGATGTGAAAGTTAAAATCATGTCAACTTTAAGACCCTTTACACACTGCGACTCTTAACAGCGATGCAGTTGCGATGCTAGCGCTTCTTTTAGCATCGATACAGTCGCGATGCTGAAGCGCGTTAGCATCGGTACAGTTGCAATGCAGAAGCTGGAAATTGGCAAATTATGTACTGAATTTTGGCGTCTGCATCGATACTAACACGCGACTGCATCGATGCTAAATTCAATCTGTTCTTTGCGTGAGTCCCGACGCTGAAGCGTGTTTTCAAAACGAAAAACGAAAAAGTCGCAGTGTGTAAGGGGTCTAATAGCTCTTATTTCACGCAACACGGTTAGTACAAGAGTAACATCTGTTTAAACAAAATATTCTAGATCAGTAGATGGTAAAATGGAAAATTGGTATCCTCTCAGATAACTAGTGATTTATTAAAAGGTTAACCGTTATTCTTGACACCAATCCACCTACATTGGTTCCTTCTTCTTTTCCTCAACAAAACTTACAAAACAGTGAAACGCAGTTCTTAAAAACATAAGTATCTACCTACGTTGTTACTAAAGATGAAAGCCATTAACTGTTAGCTGAACCAGCAATTAAGATTGTTCTGAATTTAATGCTTTAATAGCACTTGTTCAAGATTCGGAGTTTAGCTGACGAATTGTATTCAGTAACTTTGGGAGTTGTAAATTATTGATATTACGATTACAAGTTGTATAATTGACTGAAAGATGATAAAGGAATATTTATTTAATTAAGTATTCATTAATAATGTTTCAACAGCCCACGGCTACGCCTTTGCAAATAGTTAATATAATTATTCGAAAGGTTAATGAAGAGAAGGAATTGTTATAAAAACTGACGGTAGGAAACCGGTGCCTTGTACCTGAACATACATAATAGCTTGAGTGTGCCAAATTCGTAAGTAATTCCAATGAAAACGCGAGATAACTCAACGCTAACACAGTTCTACAGATTAAGTTAAGTTCTCTATAAAATTAATGGGAGTTATTTCAATATGTTTTTTTCAGAAAGCCAGGTTCCATACTTCTGTTAGTTAAAAACCGGCCAAGTGCGAGTCGGACTCGCGCACTGAGGGTTCTGTGCCAACTTTAACTAAATTAGGAAATCTACTTACTTCCACTTTGTAAAATACCACAACATTTTTTTGACGGCAAATATAACTTTGTTTTTCATAGTGTTTGTATGAAGTACAAAGTTATGTACGGTGGTTGTTGAAAATGTGCTATATCTCTAAAACTTTTCGTTCAATCCCGTCCGAACTAATTTTCGTTGTAAGTTTTTATTAAGATCTACATCATATATATTTTTCAAAATTTACACTTGATTAGTTTAGAAGTTAGATGGGGGGGGGGGGGGGGACGCCCATTTTACCACTTTGGAAGCGTCTAGCTATGAAACGTTAGACTTTTAAAAAAAAAACAAAAAAAGAAGATAGTATAAACTGGTTTTTGAACACACTCAGGAGACAGCTAACGCTGGAGCGAAGGCTAGTGACCATTGATGCGGAAGTTTTTCGTATACTGGCGTAGAAGTCGTCGATGTGCTCCTCTGCGAACATTCCCGATGGGCTACAATGCCTTGACATCCCCGGCAGTATCCTGAGTGCAATATTACATTGGACACGGAGGTCGCTGTATACCCGCAGTGTATAACTTGTCCAGAGGCCGCACGTGTAGAAGGATTGACAGTAAGTTTTAAAAAAAGTTACTTTTACTGTATTAGTAAAACGTGAAAACTTTAAGCCAGCATGTTACATCTTGCAGCCAGCGACCTTCGCTCTCTCGCAATATCTAGGTTATCCTTTAGATCATCGGTATACCTCTTGGATGACCAGGTACTATGTATGAAATTTTAATGTAGAATTATAATCTCATATATGAGGGGGAAGACTAAAAAAAATGTTATTATCGTTATTCTTTACTGCCCATTTTTACATAACATTAGCACGTTAAGGTTAATTTTGTTTGTAAGTTAATGGGTTGGTACCACAGGCTAAACTTTGAAATCAATTAACCGATTCTACAATTCCAGTAGAAAGTTTCATTTCTCAAGCCCCTGAGTAACACAGTAACATTTTTTTTTAAATAATCTACCGGAGCGAAGCAGCGGTAAATTGATGGAGTTTTCTTTTTGTTTTATGTACCTACCACATACTCTTATTGCAGAATTTTCGCTACGGTAGATACTTTCATAATGAAGTTAGCATCCAATCCACCGAAATGATTGTGCCACATATCAGTTTACTACATTTCCATTAGCTTGGTTTGGAATATCAACATTTTATGATACCGTATATTTAAAACCACGCAATGAACACAGTTCGTTGGAAAAACCGGGGATTGCAGAGCTGTAAATCAATATTAAAAGTAAATATTCACCTACACGGGCTTCAGGAAAGTATTTGGAAAATGTATTTTCTAACGTAGCAAGAAGAGTTAATTAAATGTAGTCTCAGTTACGAACACATAACAAAAGCGGTCGTTCATGGGAATACGGGCGTAGTCTTAAGCATTTTTTTACATTTCACGTAGACAATGACTATTTGTTGATTTTCTGCTGCATCAAATATATTTTTAACTTACATAGCTATATCTGATAGCTATTCTGATAACAAAATTTCAGAATATTTTATTCATTAGCCATTGTTAAAATGAAACAATACTCGTGAAAGCTTAGCATTAAACGCGTCATACATTCCTAACGCCGGGTTATTAAATCTAGGTGGATAATAATGAGAAGGATTAGCGTGAAGCTTCGCTCTTCGTGGCGGACTCAAACATATCAGCATAATACATAGTAAGGGTATGTATACATTGTCTATTTTTGTTGCCTAAATAGCTTACCCTTCACGTACTAATTTCCACTAATTTAAACATTATTATAGGAAAGTTTAAACAAGAATTTCGATTATATCTTCCTTTAATTTTTACTACACAAAACATTAAAAACAAAACAAATATATTTATTTTCATGAGTCGATTTTATCAACAGCTCTAGCTCTAAGAAAAGAAAATAAACAATATTGATTTATGTTACCTCCAGCCATTAAACAATCGTCATTTTGCAAATTGCTCATTTTAAATTAATAGCATGGAATGGTTGTGAAAGATACAACGATATAATAAAATAAAAAGTGTTTTCCAGTAGAAATACGGAAATACGTAAAATACAATTTACGGTATAAAAACTATTATTACTTCTACTTGCAAATAAAAAAGATTATCCATCTCGAAAATAGTTACACGTCTATCCTTTGGAAATGCCCATAAAGGTACAGGAAACTGCAATAATATTGTTACAATACCAAAATAAATGCCTTACGAATACACAATACTATTGATCAACGGATTACTTTATTGGCAATTTATTGTAAACGTGCGGAAGCTTATCGACTCCCCCAGGCTGTACAACAAATTACTGAAACAACAAGAAGCATTCAGTAACGAGGGCGTGAATGCATCCTAAGTCACCTGTTTCGGCTGATGCCAAACTTTTGACGAGCTCGTTCAATTATTCCACGGATGTGAGGATTCGACACTGTGTGGGATTAGGCGAATTGTCTTCGTCTATGAATATAAATGATTTGAGCCAGAGCAGCCATGGATGGTGCCGACGCGTAATGTCTTTGAAATGAGAGAGAAGACAATGGTGACTAATCTTAAGGCTGTGCAAAGGGGACGCGCTGTTGTGATCTGCTTAGGATCTGCTTAGGCTGGGACATAAATCACAAATGACTCTAAAAGGATGTCACCTTTTCTCGATAGAAAACTATCACGGATTATAAAGGGGCTTTTTTTAATAGGCCATTTATGTAACCAGTAATCAATTTTAAATGGTTTTAATATATTTTAATGCTTGTCACTTGGGACGAACTACGTTAGCACCTGGGGCAGCAGCCGAGACAGCGGCACTCAAAAAACACACCAAGTATAGTGCGCTAGAGGCAGCTTATCTTTTTGTTCCATTTGCTGTCGAAACTGCGGGGAGTTGGAGTTTAGAAGCAAAGAGTTTCGTTGCAGAGTTGGGTCGCCGGCTGAGAATGAGGACCAGTGATCCTCGGTCAGGGTCATTCTTAGTTCAAAGAATAGCTGTTGCAATTCAGCGGGGAAATGCTGCGAGCGTCATGGGCACTTTTCCTCCAAAGCCAGGGTTGACATTGTATTGATTTATTTAATTTTTGATTTTTTTGTCTTAGTAATTGTAATAAATGGTAGGTACGATGAATTTATTATTTAATATTTCAATTGATGATATCGTAATTTTAGGTTTAATTATGATGTAAAGGTTTAAACATAATTATACAAATACTCATAACAAAAAAAAATGAAAAAATAATTTATTGTTATTTCCTAAAAAAGTAAATCAAACTGAGTACAAAGTACTGAGTCAAAGAACTTGTGTAATTTTATTTTAGTACAAAGAGTTAGCGATTTTGATGAGAATAGGGATCATAACTCTGGATTACTATATCTCTGAGTTAAAGCATTTTAGAGCACTATGACCAGGTCAAGGCAACTGAGTATACTTTGAAGAATCATTGATTTAAATATTTCCTGCTCCTCTTAAATTTAAATGATTTGGCACTTACGACGTTGGTAGGTGTTTCGCGTAGAATGCTCTTGTCTATCAATTGCACTTCACATAACAACTATGGATGTTTTGTTTCATCAATCAATTGCGCCCACTACGTTAACACAGAAGACTATTATGTTGTGCCCCGCAAAAAGATACAGAAATTTTAATTTTAAAACCCCAAAGTTTGTATCAAGTGTAAAATTAACATTACAGCGCAAGACATGCAAGGGTGAAATTCAGAATGTTTTAAGATATTTTTATGTAGTTGTTTTTTTATATGGGCCAGCTAATATGCAACACTCCACACTGGCACTGATCATTTCGGTGTAACATTATAATAAACAGCGGGAAAGCGAGAAATCTAGCGAGTGTAACGGTTATTACTTTTTAAAGATTTGTTAGGTCGATAAATTTTGATCTTAGGTTACAAAAAAAGAATAACTCCAGTGCCATAAAACCAAACTTGATGGTCAAAATTGAAGAATTTACCGCGAAGGTATGAGTTATTCTGAACGTTTGGATTAGCAAACACACGTTGCTTTACAATTTTTTTTTCAGAGCTAGGAGAAGATATTAGACCTCTCATTTAACGGCTTAAGCCCCCGACGAGTATGACACACACTAAAAATAATGGAACAACGCTTAATGACCAGTTATTATATCCAATTTCCCGATAAATGTGGCTATTACAACGGCAAGGAATTAATAGTTTCACAAAATACTTTTTTTAATGAACCATAATAGCACAAAACTATGGAAAGTTTCCACCGCATGCTGTAAAATACCAAAGCTTTACACGTATGCACGTTTTATTTATATTACCTAATTGCCTGCAAATAGTTCTCCAGCTATAAAATTAATCTTGATTTACAGCAGGAGCATTGAAGTGGTCGCAGATTTATGTAACGAGAAATTTATTTTTCAGCGCATATTTTAGTATTTAGGTACGACGATTAATATTTTACCGACTTTCTGTTATATTTGATAGTACTTGCTGCATCATTAACAAATTTAGCTTGTTTAATTAAATTACCTCTATTCTTCTTAAGTCGAAGTCAGAGTCAAAAATCATTTAACAATTTAGGACACAAAATGCCACTTATAAACGTCAATAATTATTTTTAACAATCAATTATATGGAGCCAGAACATGTCTCCTAATCTTTTTAAATCTAAGTATTGATTATTTATGTCGACAATATACTGTTTTGAAAAATAATTAATTTTGTTTCTCTGTCGCACCGACCACAATCATTTCTGCTTGACCCAAAAGCATGACTGGTAGAGGAAGCCATATGGAGTTAAGTCCACTTTTTTTTTAATTTTGGTTGTGTAATTCAGTATAAATAAGTAATTGGCCATTGCGTCATACATATTTTTTATTATTATAATACTAGCGGTCCCCCGCGACTGCGTCCGCGCGCTTTGAATTTGCTCTCTACCCTCTCGTCGTTGCGTAATTTTTAGGGTTCCGTAGCCGAATGGCAAGAAAGAGAACCCTTATAGTTTCGTCAAGTCTGTCTGTCTGTCTGTCTATCCGTCCGTATGTCACAGCCACTTTATTCTGAACTATGAGCATCTCACTGTTGAAATTTTGTTGGAGGATGTATCCTGTTAACGGCTTTACGATTAGTACACAAAAAAATAATGATATTTAACGGGTGGCTTGCATACATGAAACTAAAACCAAAAAAACCTATGCATCTATGGATAAGTTTTAAGTCATAATCTTAATTTTCTCAACTCATACAATCTTATGTATGGCAATACGATGGCACTACGATGCCTATAGTTTAAATCGTGTTGCTGGTACTCTCTAGAACTGGAGTTATACCAAAACACCTTCTCACTGCTTTGCGTAACCTTGATATTCCAGAGAACATCTATCTGACAATGCAGAAGGCGGCCACACTGAACACCTGCCGCATTGTCACAAAGTTTTTGCAGGACGATTCTCCTTTTTATATACTACTTTAATATTATAATCGCAGCTCACTTGGTTTACGCATGTGAGTTTGCGATTTCACTTAGTTTTTGAGAATGAGCAAAAGTGAAAAAAAAGTAAACAAAGAAGTTTATATATAATTTGTTATAGTAAGAAAACCTATCTAAAAAGGTAGAGGGAAATATGTGTACTTCACATATTTATATTTATATAATATGTGTATACAGTGTAGATTTCTAAACAAGAAAAACAAAGCAACAAACAAACCTATGCATATGAATTTTGTACTGTTATACAAAGTCCTTTAGTACTTACGACTTTTCCATAGTAGGGAAAAAAATGAACTTAATAGTAAAAAGTGTCATCACAGTTTTATCAGACATTAATAAATTATTATAACATATTCACATATCCGCATATCCGTGAGGTATAAAATGAGTTAATCGGCTTAAGCAAAACTGGACGTTACAATAAAAGTAACAATCAGAGGTGGAATTGTGTAAAGCAATCGTATTCATTTGACAGTTCAAAACGTACGATATGACCTGTCAAACCCTTTGTTCTTTGCTATTTGACAGACCATACCGTACGTTTTGAACTGTCAAATGAATACGATGGCTTTACACAATTGCACCCCTGGTTTCATAACAACAGAGATACATCCCACAGGAAAAGTAATATCTGTAATAGGGTAAATAAGAAGGCTTTTTTTATGTTCGAACAATGGTTGTCCTGAGACATCATTATTTTGTGCCCCGCTAACTTGGGCGGAGATCGTTAGAAACGTTACGCGTCTGACATAAACCCTAGCTTGCTTAATGTGGAAAACTTCTTAAAAACTGTCAAGATTTCTGTGATAGTAGTGAAACTAAAGCTTCTGATCTGGTTGGATTAACGTTTTATGTTGATGTAGTGAAAGTAAAGTGAGAATATGCGTTTAAATCTGAAATGATGAATAAACACGTATGTATTGAGTACAGATCAAATACGGGAAAAGAGCGCGTTGCAATGGTTAAAAAAATTGTATAAAATATTGAGTAGGTAACAACAAATACGTATACAATATGTATAATGGAATGTATCCAGGATACAGCAATAAATGGATTATATCAGCAGAGTGCAGTTTTCGGGGCTGTGTTTTTATTCATTTCGGATAACGTCGCGATAATACTTGGTATGCCGGTATCGTCGCAACCGAACAAACAGCATTTCCATATATCTGCCCGGCTGGATTTCGAATTTCGAACGGAGCGGTGCGGTTATTTGAATGTGTGCTAGCTAAGCTACTAATGGATTCAACGCTGGAAGTACTCATATGAACTTGCACACCAACAAGTCGGTTCGGTCGAGTGTCATGACTGATGTAGACAATAGTAGATTGTTATACAAGGAGAGAAATAGGTGCTTTTACCCGAGTTATACATACTATTTTTCATTTCGACTGTGAGGAAAAAGAAATAAATTTATTAAGATATTATGTTGTTTACTGTCGTTACACATAAAACACAAGATAAGAAGGACAGTAAAGGCACGGAAGACAACAGAGTACTACATAAAACGCGGACGATATCAAATATTTCAAATCATTGTTAAAAATATCGATCGATTTTTTCTCACAGATAATAATAATAGGAGAAGAACGCAACCTTGCGAAAACAAGGTTACAGTGCTACAAGGATCTTTTGGCACGTGGCGAAAATCGGAACTAACACCGTCAGCTTAAAACTTGTCAATTGTGACAGTTCGTTGATGGTGCTCTTTGTTGCGGTTCTGTTGTGATTTTGTTGCATTTTAAATGTGTAAAACATGCCAAAAGTTATAAGATGTGGCGTAAGAGAAGTGATGCTAAAAGTTAAAGAGTTTTTTATGAAAGAGAAACAGTCTGGCGCCCCGATAACACCATTTGAAAAACTGAACGAGCGGGGTTGCAGCTGCGACATGTTAGTGATACCCCTTTTTCCGAAACTTAACAATTAAGTTTATATTTTTTTTATCAAAATATTAAAAGCTAATATGATTTCAGGAGTATCATTAGGAATTGTAGCAAGGATTGGAAATGAAGGAAAGTTCGCGGCAGCGTCATCTTCCAAAATAGTTTCGCCAGGGAAAAACAGAAAAACGAGGAAGGATAAAATTATGACACGGATGAAAGTAGTGACAGCGAAAAGGATTTCGAAGATGAATATTATGACATGATGCCATTAGACCAGGTTTTGGGGGAACATAATTAAAATAAACATATTTGAAAATAACTGATGTTTCTTTACTTATGATTTATTTTTTCTAACCTAAATACAAACCTGAGTTTACTAATTTCCTCTCACAAAATTGACCTTCTGTTAAGTATAGTAGGCATAGTCTATGGATAGTTAATCAGTAATAAATATTATTTCAAAAACCTATGTTTGTGTAAAACTTTGTAAACTTTGATAGATTTGTTCCCCTAAATCTCCATGTCTCAAACAAAATAAACTCCCTCAACTAAAGGAGAAATTATTCACTGGCAACCCTTTTTTCACAATCACGCCCCCCTGACAATGTCATCCAAGTGCCATATGATCCTTGTAGCACTGTACTTGTCACCAAAACTGCCACAGATTATGTCAAATTTCAGGTTCAATTTTGCCTCATGAGATACCGCTATGAATGACAGCTAAAAGTGGGAGTGAGTAAGAAGATTAATGAACAACAAAAATGGCGGCAAGTCGACTCCGCCTGCTTAATAATCTATGCATTAATCGACCAAACTAAAAAAAATATTGTCTAAGACAAACAAAATGTGACAATATAAAATGAAAAATAAAGTGACACTTTGTATGGCGGGCAACCAAAATATATTTTTAGATTTTAAATTGTAAAAAATAGACCAATTGTACATTTTTCAAATCAGTGACCCTAGTAAGCACGCTTTTAATGTTTAGCTAATCTTAAAAATATGAAAAGGTTGTATATTTTAATAAAATAATGTGACTCAATTACCTTTAGCTCCATGTCTGATCGTAGCAATTAAAACTAAATTACTTTCCACCCTAGGGATGGAAAAGCTATTTTCCACCCGTCTATCTTCACATGAAAGTTCAATTTTCCGAACAGAAGAAATGAAAATAAATGATATTTCAAACGACGCTATTTATATCTGCTATTCGTCGTGAAGATCGAAGCTGAAGTTTTCGACGAGTACGTCTCTACCTAAGACAAGTGATCCAATTAGGTAGGTCCAACTTTGAGAAAGAAGTCAATCGACGAATCCAACTCGGGTGGGCAGCGTTCGGGAAACTGCGGAAGAGCGTCTTCTCGTCTCAATTACCTCAGTGTCTGAAGGCAAAAACCGTGGGGGAAGCTTATGATGATGATAATGATTCGTCGTGATGAATATAAACGCGCTTCGATTCGACTGGTTGGTAATAAGAAAGAGCGCCCACGGTATGTCTATTGGTACAAAGTGCTTCAATCCAAACACAGTGTTAACGCTGCGATACACATGCCTGTAAAGCGGACCAGTAGCTTGCATGCCAGTTACTGACATTAAGTTGAAATTTATAAAATTATTTTGCTTTAAATTTCCGCGAAGCGACGCCGGAGCAAGCAACTAACAACACGAACCGTCACCGCGTTTAGTATTAGTTCAGGCAAATGCAGGATGCACCACCCGCCCTCCCTCAATACGCATGCGGCACAGCTGATGCAATTATTAGTAGGGTAGACCGGGTACAAAAGTACCACGGGGCAATAGTACCATTGCCAATATTTCCAAACACAAACAACGTTTGAATGTGTGTGTTGCGTCAGTTCACGCGCTCGATTCGTCCCCTCCTGCTCCCCAGTCGGCGGCGCGCCAGTGCTGAGGTGGACGCGGATACGGGTTATTTTTTGTTTTCGATCAGTCACAGTAAGTATTCTCGTAAAAAGTTTTAGTCTGTAATTCCGATTAAACTCGTTATCTTATCAAATTATTGCTTTCATTAGTTTAGTAACACTTTAATCTTTGTAAAAGTGATGAATTATAGATATATTAATTGATAAAATGACGTGATTTGTTGGTTAATATTTAAACTGTCCATTTGGAATAATTGTACCACTGAAGGTGGGGACAATTGTAGCGGTACAATTAACCCCATGGTAAAATTAACCCCGATATTATATCAGCTATGAATTATTCCTAATTAAAATGAGTGAAAATTAATTTAATTATAATGAGTTCAAATTAATTAGGGTGAATGATTTTAGGCACATACTTATTTTGACTTTATGTTTAAGATACCACGGCGAAGAGCGAAGTTAACCGATAGAAGCTCCGAGGACCTGAGGTGGAATTGTGTAAAGCAATCGTATTCATTTGACAGTTAAGAACGTACGGTATGATCTGTCAAATGGCAAAGAACAATGCGTTTGACAGATCATATTGTACGTTTTGAAACTGTCAAATGAACACGACTGCTTTACACAATTCCTTCTCTGTTCCTTTATGAACAAGCATTTCAATCATGGTGGAGTCATAAGTATGAAATATAATCCCGCGACGAAAGTTTTCTCTGAAGAGCAAGAGCTGCAAATATCAAAATACTTAATGAAGACTGCTGCCATATACTTTGGTCTGACACCCAAATAAGTAAGACTACTTGCTTTTGAGTTGGTCTACAAATATAAAATTAAGAGGCCGGAATTTTAGGACAGAAATAGCACAGCGGGTTCTGATTGGTTTTTTCGCTTTAATGAAGAGAAATCCAGAACTGTCTATAAGGCCATAACTGCGACTCTGATTAATAATTAAAATATAAATATCATAATATTAAGTACTGCCTTTCAGGGTTAATTGTACCGGGGGTCAATTGTACCCTCATACAAATCGATAGTTTTTGATTTTTGTGATTTGAGAGATTGTTAGTAAGATAATTACATAATGTTTGAGTCAAAAGAATAGTATATTATGCAAGAGTTTACTATTTTTTGTTATTGGAGCAGAATAGTTGTTTTTATTTAAGTTTATGACGTGTTGTCTTTTTCGACTGATTACTATTAATTATTTTGATTCCTAAGAGTAAAGACTGTTACTGTAGCTTAATTACTACGTAAAATTACCAACCATTAATAAAGACATTATTATTAACACATGTAATAGAGTTTTATCACCAAACTTATTTTTGGTACAATTAACCCAAAGTAGGGGTCAATTGTAACAACACGACACCATTCTGTTCAGATGTGGTTTTCATAGACTTTTCGGTACCGTAGGTTTTATTTAAATACATACATTTGCAGCTTAAGAGTGTAGATAGTGATATTTGAATGAAGAATAAAATAGATTTCAGTAGATTTGTCGCTATCAACCAATGTTTAAAAAATGGTACCATTGTCCCCGGTCTACCCTACCCAGCACCAACGTGCAAAAAACCTCGACGCGTTTCGCCACTACACGTGGCATCCTCAGGAGATGTCCGTGCTCCGCCGTGGCGACAACATCTCCTGTGCATAATTGCATCAGCTGTGCCGCATAAATTTCAACTTAATAATGGATTTCCGCAAAGTAACGCCTGATTCCATTAATTAGTTACTGACATGTGAAAGTTTAGCATTTTGAGTACTTGCATGCCTGTATTCATACCGTTGTTAATCACACTCATAAGTTTTACAGCCCCCCGCGTTCCTTACCATTACATGTTAATAAACTTAAACCTACACATATAAGGAGATGGCATGTGCACGTGCAAGGAGCTGGCATGCAAGTACCAGCTAACTGCGGTATCTTAGGTAGTCCGTACAAGGCGTATTTTATAAAACAAAATGTACAGTACGATGCGCTGGCACTGTATATGGCTAACCATTGCGTTTTGCCTTTGTATTATTTTTTAATATATTACCAATATCATTATACGTCCACTGCTAAACATAAGGCTTCCTCGTGGTTTTCCACAGCGCTATATGCGATAGATAATGTTACCGACATTATCTACGAGAAGGAATCAGAAATGAGAGAAAGATACGTAAAAAGCTAGTAAATTGACATAGCCCTAAGAATCCGTAAGCTCAAGTGGCAATGTGCAGGGCATATAGCGCGACGATGGCCGCTGAAGCATTAATTTTCTTGATGGGAGACCCTTTTTAAGTTTTTCCTAAACGCGCTAAAATATGGAACTGAAACTGCAGTTAAATATTGGTTTTAACTGTCGTCATCAACAGGAACAACCGGTTTTGTCTTAAAAATTCGTATATTTTGTTGTTTAAGGGGAATCGAGTTCTTATTATAAAAAAATCTTTATCAGGTTTTACAAGTGATCTTCGTAATAATAAAAGTGCTTACATACAGGTAGGTAGTCTCGCACTGGGTCGTTTTTTTAAATTATCGTGCAAATGTTTCCCACTAACTTTAGTATCACATACTAAAATGTACACGAAATATACACGCTATATTAACAATCTAGAAATTCCCAGGGAAATGATGTAACCCAGCCATAACCGGTGGAAGCAAAATATTAAAGTTATGAAATATTTTCATAAATCCCTCGGGGGCGGCAAAAACTGGATAATGTAGAGGCAAAGTGAAGATACTCGTTAGTTTTTAAAAGGCCCATGTACCATATAAAATTTTAGCCCTTAGCACGAACGCACATGCTCACATAGATACAGCTAAATTAAAGGCAAGTTAAAAAATAAATATGGAGTTGTCTTGACTCCAGACCAGGCCAAGTGCTATGACAGAGTAGAAGACGAAACGAGCTCGCCCGGAAAAAATCTGTTCACTCTTACTTTGAATAGATTCGGATTGTAATCATTAGGAAACACTGCTTTTCGGTGCGCTTTTTTTCAAATTAATTTATCAGATGAACCAAATTACAATAATAGATGGCAAATATTAACATCTTTTCTCACGATTATCAATAATTTGCTTGACATTTTATAGTATAATTTATTAGCTGTATGTATTTAAGACTTGTAAGACGTAATGAAATTGACATTAAAATACAGAGAATGTTACTAATATATTAATATGTATCTAACATGATGATTGTAGTAAAGTAATAATACCTTTTCTTAGTAACATAAATAGCTAATTATTGTTAACTTTCAATTTGCATGCTATTTGTTAATGGCTAAATGGGCCGAACATAAATTTAAATGTAAAACGTCTGTGTACCCCATTTAAACGTAAATATAAATATATATATATAATGTTCTAATATTAGGTCAGTAAGTAAATAAAAAATAAAAAAAAGCAGTCGGCCAGTAACAATTCGAAAAAATGTGATATGAGAAAGTCGGTACTACAGTAAAAAACAAATAAATAAAATATGTACACGTATTGTATAGTATACCTAAACAAGAACCAGGCAGGTGAATGTTATGAAAAGCGCTTCGTTCGTAGTATTGAAACAATAATTAATTTACGTAATCTTTATTTCACTGTAAGTTGTACAATTGGCAGACTTAATACCTTAAGGAATTACATACCAGTCAACCGCTCATAAGAAAGATCATAAGAATATTTCATATTTTTCATGTTATAAATCTTGTATAATCTCTTAGTTTCGTGAAACAACTATTGTAATGAACATTGCCCATCGTTAAAATATGTTATAATAAGTACAGATGTAGAAAGTATTGTTTAAAAGCCCTATTCATACGTATCAGCAGTAGTATCAATACACCTATTAGTAAACGTGAAGTTTTTTCCAGTAATTTTCTGTAGAATTTTATTTCATCTTTTGACAAATGGTGTTATAGTTTGAGGTAGACCGGCGATTTTATTTTGGTTCCAAAAAATAATTGATTATTATTTAATAATTCTGGGAAGGTGACACTGGACTAGATTCGATTTCGTGGTAATAATGTAAACTTATAAAATGCTTTGTCCTGAACTTACTGACTGACTAACTGAGGGTTAGTCAAAGTCAAAGTAAAAATAATTTATTCAATTTAGGACACAAAATGTCACTTATGAACGTCAATGATTAGTGTAATATCAATTAATTATGGCCCGTAAGGGGCTAGAACATGTCTCCTTATCTTTTGAGCCCTTTTGGGTTTATCGCACAGTTAAAACGATGAATGCAACCTCCAAATTTCAAGTCAGAGACTTAAAATTTGGAGGTTGCATTCTTTGTATAACGTAAGGTTCCGATAAGAATGGATTTTTCAACATACTACCCCTAAATGAATGAGTAAATGAAGAAAGGGGACAAAGTTTGTATGGTATAATGTGATTCCTTGGTCCAAACTACGTCAAATTTTGCATACACATTCTATAGCAGAATTGACGAAACCCGTGTTTCGTATTTTATTGAAATAATGTTTTTAAACCAAAAACAAAACGCGCGAACGAAGCCGCTAGTTTATAAATATATAAAAAGGATCTGAACGGTTTCATAATAATCAATATTTAACACATTTGATGTTGGTACTTTTACGAAAAAGAAGCTTTGAGAGCTTTTGAAAGGCAAATCAACACTTTTTTTTGGAGTTATTAATTTATTATGAACAAATACAGGTGGTCCAAATAGAGTATCGGATGTTTGTTTTTTTCAATAAACCAAAAAGTACGAGGTATTTTTTAACATACGAATACGGAATGCAAATTTATATCGAAAAGATAATATTATCCTATTGGTGACTTGTACTACATGTCTTCAAATCTGGAATGAATATTGGTGACGAAACGCTGACACAGCACGATGTTGCTGCCATCTTTGCCATGATATTTTGTTATGGTTGCGTCATGTTTGATGAATTATTCCATTAACCATACTTTTAGGGTATTCTTATGAGAAATAGTCAAGCGGGCTAACTGGGCCTCTGGGGTACACCAAAGGGGCCGCTATATCTAGCATAATATTGGTGATTGTTTTCAGTAGAATCGGCGACGCCAACCGTTCTTGTGTAAATAGTGCCCGGCCAAAGTTGTAGAAGGTTATTGTTTTAACCCAAAAATGTGGCACAAATAAGACGGAGCCACTTACCTTGACAACAATTTAAAAAAAAAAGCTGTTCACGAATTATTTTCTAAAAAGGTGAATTCGACTAGATGTAACATCAAATGACTTCTCAGAAGCCCCAATTTTAGTTCCGTTGACTATTCCGTATGGAGATACCTTAAAATTTTGAGAATAATTCGTTAAATATTTAGCGAATGAAATAAAACAATAGGGTAAAAATGGCAGCATTATTGGAGGAGTTTAAATCAGCGTGTGTAATCTTCTTTTCAGATTACAGTATTGTCAGTAGTTTAACGGTCATCATTTCGATAGCATTATCTTTTCAAAAAAAAGAAAAAAATACTCCATAGTACTATTCGTTTTATTGAACAAACAAGTACCCGATTATCTTTTTGGACAGCCTTTATTTGGTAACAGAAAGTATGGAGATGCTACTAAATTTTGCGATGTCAAATTAATTACATACATTGAATACATTCAGTATGCAAGAGACGGTTCAATATCAATGGTAAGTAAAATTCCAGAGCTGACAGCATGTTGAAAGGAATTTTTATTTCTGAAAGGAACATTGCAGAGTATTCTTAATACATGCTACTATTACAAATTCAAAATTTCTAAATAATCTTTTTGAGTTGTGAAGTATGTGAGGTTGTAGTAGAGGAGATTCTCTAGAATTAAGTACCAACATTGGATTGTTTTTTGCCTGTCTGCTGATTTATCCTATACTTTAAACGAGAACAATTCTTGTCTATATGTACACAAGCGGTCCCCCGCGGCGTCATCCGCGTAAATCTCGGATTTCTCGAAAAATATTTCAACGCAAAACACAAATTTACATTGAAAGTAAGAAACCAGAAATCATTTCATGATCTGAGCCAGAAACCTTGGCGAGTAATACAAGCGCAGGTTGTGCTTAAACTGCAAGCATTATTTTGGTGCGGAGTTATTTTAAAACTGTGATAGCTTTTAAGATATTATTTGAAAGCAAATGATGTAGGTACAGGGAAATTTCATTTAAAATGAAATGCTCCTAATGATAAATATGTTTGTGTTGATTGCTACGAATATGTTGTTTAATAAGAATAAATAACTGTGTGCATCTAAATGCCTTTGAAAGTAGTACATTATTTTTTATCACATTTATAAAAAAAAAATTTGTAGTGAGTAAACAATATTAGATAGACATATGCAGTCGCGGATTTTATTATTTTTTTTAAAGCGAAACAATTTCGTCATTCTTAACTTTAATCAAGCCTAATTTGTGAAGTAAATTATTGAATTTGTGTGGGCCGCGTCGCGCCGCAGCTCCTCGCGCAGCTTGCCCTCGTGCTCCTTCTTGTCCTTGATCTGCTTGCTCAGCGACCTGCGCCACGGGAAGCACGTACGTATATATCCGCCTATTTCAGTTTAGTTAGGACATTGCACTCTAACAAAATTTGCCCTTTAGAACTGAATGTTACAGAAAACAGGCTTTAAAGTTGATCATCCATTGATCATTTAGGTCTATTTAACGACATCCCCACGTGATGGGTTTGGAAAGAAAAAGGAAAATCACCCTCACGTCACTTGTATGAATTGTACCCTAAAAAAGAAATATTTTTTTACTATTTTGTCGAGTAGATTAGAATACATATCCATGCCGAATTACAGTTTTCTAGCACCTC
Organism: Pyrausta purpuralis; assembly: GCA_963924145.1. Taxonomy (NCBI): domain Eukaryota; kingdom Metazoa; phylum Arthropoda; class Insecta; order Lepidoptera; family Crambidae; genus Pyrausta; species Pyrausta purpuralis. The sequence continues at coordinate 21,873,614 of OZ001656.1, forward strand.
TGTGCTGAACTGTGGACCGACTTACTGTCCGTCTGTCCGGACATGGCGAAACTATAATAGTAGTTAATGAAACTGGTACATAATGAGAGGTATTATACACGAGTGTGAGTTTAAAAAACGAGCGAAGTGAGTTTTTTAAAAGTATCACACGAGTGTATAATACCTAGTTATGTGCAGTTTCATACACTACTTTATCTACTCTCATTGATTACGAACATATCAAATAAAAGATAAAGATTTCCATGCTAAAAAGTCTTGATAACATTTATCGTATAATTTTCTTGACTTTACTGGTAGTGGATTAAGACAGACTGCTGTCGCAGTCTCTAAAATGTCGAGCGGCGTCAAATTTTCTGCACTTTCACTATCAGACATTTTAATAAACCGAAACACAAACGTACTATGACGCCAAAATTCCCGTTATCACCGCGCATGCGCCAAAGCGCGCGCAGCCACAGATAAAAAATTAAATAGATGTATCTATGATCTGTAATCTGTATCGTAATAAAAAAAAAATATTATAACATTATTTTGTTACAGAAATAGTGTCATAATATATTTTTTTTAATTTCATTTCGATATGCTATTTAAAAAGTACGTCTATATAAACTCGTTTTGAGTTTTGTATTTTGAATTTACCGAGAGTAGATAAAGGTTCATTGTTGGACTACGGAACTTTTAAAATGCTTTCTTTATAAATATACCAAGATTAGAATGTTTCGGCCCACTTTATTTTCGACGGTAACAAATTGCAGTTCTTTAAGTATTCCTACTTATTTTTTTATGCCTGGTGTACGGGAAGGTAAATACGCTTTCTAGACGGCGAACGATAGCTTTAGTTCAACTGATTTAGGTTTCTGAATTTAAAGCTTTTCGTTAGTTTACCGAAAGGAAATAAGTGGAAGGTAAGTTGTGCAGGTACTTTTTCATTGAATGAGTGTTATGGAAACTAAAAACTGCGTTTTTTGGGGAGGGCCGCTAAGAATTTTCAAAATTAAAGTAGTCCTAGTATTGAATATTACAAACTTGGTTTCAAAATAATAAGTTAGAAGAGTAGACAAACAATGCCTTCGATAAAAAAAATGCTAATGGCAAGACTAGGTTCATCATTTCCACGTACCTAAACTTTTTTGTTTATACATGATTGGAAGTAATTAGTCTATTCTACATTATTATAGAAACCGTTTCTAGAACAGAATCAATTCCAATTCCTTATTTGTTTATAAATATTTATAAGGTACAAGTCGTTTATATTATTTAGTTCTTTTTTACTTCTTTTAAATTCCTGATGCTGTAATCCTCAATGACACATTAATTTTGTATGTCATTGTTAAAATAAAGCCTAAATCAGGGTAAAAGGAAATTATTCGTATAACATTATCAAAGGCATCCTTTAGAGCATTGCAAACGGTGGTTATTTGTACTCATTATAGAATTTTCCCCTCGCTGTGAGAGACGCGATTGGCAAATGTGACCTTAATGAAACGAAATAACCCGCATTTACTGTGCTTACCACACCAATTGATAACTGAAACGCTCGAAAGCGGTTTTGGAAGCTCAGCTAGGATGAAATTCAGACGTTCTTTGGACATATTCCCACTTTTTAAATGATTTGAATGAAATGAAATCTTAACGATGAAGCGCCCATAGACTTCCGTACAGCTACAATAAAACTTTATTATTATTATTTATATTAATAATATGGTATATATTATAATATGGTTTCCTATTTGTTTATAGACAGACGACCTTAAAAAGATCGCAGGATCTAACTGGATGCAGACCGCTAGAGATCGGTCGCTATGGAAAGCCGTGGGGGAGGCCTATGTTCAGCAGTGGACGTCTTTTGGCTGATAATAATGATAATGATGATTTGTTTATAAAAAAAAACAACAGCACGTACATTGCTATAAGTTACGTCTAGTTAATACGTTGGGTATAGATAATTTAAAACAGATTTCCCTAAAGATAATCACTAAGTAAGTTCTAAATAACTAACAATTAAATGTCTATAGGAATAATATTATGGATATAGGCAAAGTTTATATAATTTTGGAGATGAAATCACCGTCCGGTTATATAGACACGAAAGATATTTGTGGCAAATATAGGATCGCATCTTTCTGAAGTTGGTTAAAAACACTGATTAATTCTCTCGAATACCTAAGTGATACTTACATCGAACGAACCATCCGTCTCTAATTCATTGCAAGTCAGTCAAGTATCCTCCAATGTCCTCCACCAATAAATCTAAGGAGAGCTTTGTAAGTCTTAATTTCATTTATTTATTTATTTCGACCAACAAAGGATCAAATTGTTAGTTACAAAAGAGATTTAACCTAATGTTAGTATACAAAGACAGTAAGACACAATATTAAAAAAATACATTTTTGATAGCACAACAGGTCAGACTGTCACCACGTGAACCATGCTGCAGTGGTTCAAGTAGTGACAATCCAACCTGTCGGCGAATGCTTTTAGGACGCCGCTAGAGCTAGCCCTTACCCTGCGCACTAAGGACGTACACCGCTTTCGCATGACTGTGTAAAAATAGTCCACCCTTGCGTCAGCAAACATTCCAGAGGCACTGCAGTAGCGAGGCAACCCCGTCAGAATCCTAAAAGCATTATTGTACTGCACCCGTAGGGCGCTGTATTGTTTTTGCGCATAAGAAAGCCACAGGATGCTCGTGTAGAGAGATGTACATTATGCCTTGAAAAGAGATATTTTTACTGGTGCAGTGTAGCGAGCAAACCTACGTGCGATCATATTCGCCCTTACAGACAACGTCCTTCGTTCTCGTTCCATATCTGCGTCATCTCTCAAGTCAGACGTCACCACGTGCCCGAGATATTTGAACTGTTGTACTCGTTTCAGAGGTACATCATAAAGTTTAATGTGAGGTATGTTTCGCGTGTGTTTTCTTCTGACTTGAAAGACCATACACTCACTTTTCTTGGTGTTGTACATCAAACCATGTCTGAGAGCGTACGCCTCACAGATACCTTTACCAGATTAATAAAGAAAATTTTGAATTTTTCAATTTTGATTTTTTTTTTGGAATCCTGATCGATTTTGATGGGGACGGATTTATTTTATATTATAAGGTTTAAATAAATTGTCAAAACTAAATTCCAACCCTAACAGTTGAAATACAACCAACATAATGATTTATACTAATATTACAAAGCTGAATAGTTTGGTTGTCGTACTAATCTCAGGTAATTCTGTACCGATTTTTAAAAAAAATGTGTCGGATAGCTTATTTATCGAGGCTTCCCGCTATCATCACGCTGTGCCGGGAGGGCAGGGAGCAAACTGAAAACGCAAGGACGAAGTCGCGGGGGACGGCCAGTTTACAATAAGCTGTCTTTCACCTGAAGCTTATTTATCGGCACGGAAACGCTTTTTGATTATTTTTATTTGATATTAATAAAACACTACCTATTCGAAAATCTAATGATAACGAGCTACTAAATCTAAACAGTGTGTGCCACGTTTAGCCTTTTTCAAGCTATTGTTCTACCTAGCTTCAGAACGCTCTATTGTTCAAGCTAAGCGTCCGTTCAAAGAATGAAGAGCATTATATATATATATTTTTTTTGAATTATAGATACTGTTTTTTTCGGATGTTGAGAGAGCAATCTCGCAACATTGATGATGTCACGCATCTACGCGTTAAAGAAAGCACTTGCAAAGTTTTACAGGCTTGTCAATGTGTCGGTGGCTGAGTGGTATAGTCATGCGCCCGAATAGCGTAAGACACAGGGTTCCTTGTCTGACACACTTGCTTTTTACAAGTGCAATTTATGTAAATTATATTTTTACTGTTAACTCAGCAGCTAGTTGTAGTAGTAGTCTTTATGCCTAACTTTTGGCAAGCTAACGAACTCTAGGTATAATCATTGTTGATTGGTGAAAGTAGTTCTTGGCTTTTCTATGCACATTAAGACTGGGTCAAATGTGAAATCTGGATTGTCCTCAATTGATAATTTAAGTTGTTTAACATTAATAATCCATGGCATAAACATCCTTAGTGCCTCCTATTTACCCAACCTCAAAACAAATACACTTATGTTACCTACCTACTTACTCTGAATAAATATTTTTAAGGTTAAAGACTCAATACTTATGTCGCAGCTAATTAAACGGACGGTGGTTCCTGTTTAGTGAAAGTACCTACTAAATACGTTTTGTTGAAGTTGAACTGAAATTGACGCTTGTTTGTTGTGACATTACAGTATGATTGACTGAATAAAGTGAAAAAAAAGGCCGAAAAGGAAATCATCCAGAGCCGTAAAAAGGAATATAAAAAGTGGTTCCTGTCAAACGAGATTTTGGCGCGATTGGCAGAGTCGTAGCGGTCAGCAACCCCTCAATGGCGCTCAAACAGCCCACCTATTTTTAACGAGTCGTTGTGCTGTGAAGATCTTCGTCACGGAACTTCCCCGCGTCTCTCCTAGTGAACCTAGAACAGTAAATAGTGTACCTATAAATTACCATCAAAAACGGATGTTTGTGAAATCTGCAATAAAGTTTGATTATTCATTCTGCCCTAGGTACATGATGTCTGATGGTTCGGTTAAAAATCCTAACATGTATAAGTTAATCATAAACAAACAAAAGAAAACCGACAATCTAATGAGACATCTGAATGATCCTCATAAAATGACTTTGAAGGGTAAAAGAGGAGAAATTAATTTCGAGAACATTCTTCTCTAATAATGACATATTGTATGTACATTGTATTCAATGTAATTACAAGCTTAATAATTCCGCCTTGCGATGTAATTTTATTGAAATTTATATCACTAATTAAATTGATGCTGAGGATTGTCACTTAGTTGAATCAATTCTGTTATATTTATAAAGTGAGATATTAATCCTTATGCGGAATAAATGAAAACATGTTTTGTATCTACGTATGTTTAATATGAGGTAAAGTAGTTATATATTCTGAAATGACATAATAAGTGCCAATCACAAACAAATATGTGGGACAAATCTCTTCACGTGTATTTTGTTCTAACCAATTTTGATCCGATTTTACCAACGTCAGATAAGGAATATTCGTCGAATATGAATCAAAACGCCTAATCTGAAACGTCACAATCATTTATGTAAATGTAATTTTAAAATCGATCGTTTTATACTCATTCAGTCGGATAAGTCTTATCTGACACTGGTAAAATCGGCCCTTACTAGGATAAAAAGACAAAGAGCCAATAACCTTAAAGGCAGCTTTACCCCGTTACTCAATTAAATGCCTACTTTAAGTTTAAGTATTATTTTCGAAAAACTAATATCGAGCTTTTGAACTTGTGTAAGCCGTGCCTAATCGGATTCGAATGGTTAATCAGTTGAAAACTTATCACGATCGCTTTGTAACGAAGTCACATCTGCCTTCTGCTCTCGGATCCATTTCTGGGATCGAGAGAATGTAAAACGAGAATAAATTGCTCCTAATTCCGGGGAAATCGGTGAGATGAAATTGAAATTGAGATTGGGTAATGGTTCCGTGTAGGTGATCCGGCAGTTCCTTTCGCTGCTCTAACGCAATTAATACGGACATGTCGCGGTTCAACAGGGAAAATATACACTCTACCTATACTCTGATTTTTAATTAGATAGACCAAAATTATATTTGGTGGGTAGCCACTTTTTCGTAGTATAAAAACAGTGTTGATGCTTAATAATCGAAAATTTCAATTTCATTCAAGTGTTTATTTATTCGATTATAAAATATTCATATAAAAACTTAAAAATCATGAAAACTACTAAGATCATAATTATTTTTAATAATATATTTAAAGAAAGTTTTAAAAAGTTAAAGTAGGCAAATTCATAAAAAATGTTGCTAATGCAAGAGAAACCTAGATGTTTTAATCTTACAAAATTGGTTTATGTTTTACGTTAATTTTAAGCTTTATGTGACGTTTATAATGTAGGTATTACTTAGTAATGATATACTTATTAGTAAAATCATATTAATGGAAATGTATACCACAAGTTCAATTAATCGCGTACAATTGAAATGTTACAACACTAGTAGTACTACGCTTGCAACATTAAAAAAAATCGATTGAAGCTGTAATTCTGGTCTATCTAATTAAAAATCAGAGTATAGCTCCTGATAGTCAAGGACAGTAGAATAAAAACCTAAGGATTCGATTCTAAGGACAAGGTAAGAACTTAAAGTAGCAAGACTCCGTTTTCTTATTGTTTGAGAATTTGTCTAGTCACAGTCACAGCCGTAGAGCGAACAGATTTAAGTAAAGTGTAACTAAATCCATCATTTATAAATATAAATAAATATTGGATACCAACCACATATATTGCTCTGATTCCAAAGTGTGTAGCTAATTGCACTTGTGTTATGAAAATCAGACACAACGGTGGTACCACATCACCCAGACCCAAGACAATATAGAAAATTATTTCTAAATCGTTTTTTATTTAATTATTTCTATATTGACCCGACCGGGAATTGAACCCGGGACCTCGGAGCGGCGACGCCTCGAAACCAGCGTGCTTAGCCACTACAGCACGGAGGTCGTCGACTCAGTCAACTCAGTCATAAGTCAGTATATTACCCACGCCATTTATTTCGTGGTTAAACCACGGAAAGGTTAAGAGGATTATAATTCAGCCGACTTTCAGCGACATAACCTTATGCAATAAAAGTAATAGGAGGCCGCTACACAGGCACTTTCTTCGAGCGGGCCATTATGTTGAGCGTTATATCCTATTCATTTTCAAAGCATAATTAATTTTCACGTGAATAAAAAACTCAAACGCAAAAGAAACGGTATGGGATAAAAGCTACTTAAGGTCAAGTGTCTAAGAAGCATCTCAAAATCTACTTACACCATCTTGTCTACGTGATCATTACATCAACAGGCTCGTAATTGAGTAACCATTTTCTCGGAGTTTTAAAGTAAGTATAAACTGTTCCTGATTAATTCGTGTTAAATAAGTTTTCCAAAACACTTGCTCGGCAATGATAGATTACATTATGTCATGTTTGGTGAACTCAAAGTGAGTCTTTCCATCTTTAAGGAAGTAATATTGTATGAAAATCCGTTATGTCCCTAGGGAAAAAATGTGATTTGAATTTCGAACCACTACTCGTATACGTACCTACATGAACGCGTGAGCATGCAGTCATGATTCGAAAATTGATTTTGTCACCTGAAGAGAAAAAAGTGTGTAAGTATTTCATGGTTTGTCTAATCTTATATCTACACATTTCTTTGCTTGTTCGGTCGAAAACTTTAAAAAGGAAATTGTATTTTTGTAAATATTTTAAAAGAAGATTCACGCAACACCGAGTCGCGACTGGGCCGTGCCCCAGCCGTGGCACGGCCCGGTGTATGGGGAAGTGTGTGGGTGGAGTGACGCCCGTTTTTGTGTGGTGTGTGCAAGCGATTGTCATCGTGAAAGTGGTTAGGCAGCATAGAGCTCGACCGCACTAACTATAAAAATAGGTAATGTTATGCGTTCAAAGACTTTACTGGAATTTTAAAATGTACGGAGGGAACGCCGCAGGGGGGAAGGGGGGACCGCTAGTTTATAAAATAAAATAAACATAATATGCAAGGACATTAGCACTATACGATGAAACATCAAAAACCCTAATTTGCTCTGCTAGTACGGTGCTACGAGCGAACCCTACGAAAATCGCAGATACTAACTAGATTTTCCAAAAATGAACTTTCGGGAATTTGATTCCAATTAAATAAATCCAAATTTTTAAACTCAAACGAGCAGACGGTAGTTTCACTTAAGAGTTCCGGCATTGACGGCGGGACTAAAACCGATCGAAATTAATTAGAGAATTCAATGGCCATTGAAAACCTTTAACCTCCTTTTCACGGTTTTCGCATTGAGTCATTCCGGCCGGGCTTCGTCATAAACCAACCACGTAATAATCAATCCCTCTTTCTATAGAAGACTACACAAAGTGCACTTTAACTAGGTTGCGCTCTTTTTCGGCCTTAAATTTATTGTAGTCAATAAGTTTTGAAGTTATCCATACTTAGTAGAGTTTATTTTAAGTCTCAATTATGGTTAGAGACTTGTCATAATAAAAACTTGGGTGCTATGTGCTACTCATATCGGATTTTGTACTTATGCGAGGTAAATACCATACATTCCTTCTTATAAAAATACATTTAACTTTTTCCTATTTGTAAACTTTAATAGTTCAAAGCGTGGGAGTGATAAGACGTAAGGGAGCTTTACTGAGACCCAAAGCGCCAAGCCATCTTTCATGTGGTGTGTCCTGTTTAAACCGACAAGGCTCTGGCGACCGACCGATGGCGGTATAACCATCCACAAAACGGCGCAGCCAAGGTTGGGCTGTGACTGGCAACAGCGTCACAGCAAAAAGAGTTGCGCCCCTGCGCTCGCTAACCCGCCTTCCAAGCGTGGCGAGTATTAGCAAAATCCCCTCACATGCAGGTACAACTCTAAACCAAGCAGCCAGTCTCCAGCAGTCTCGCTATTCCTTACTCCAGTAGCAGCCACAGTAACGGCGGAAGAGGGGGTGCTAACTTCTTCTGCTAAAGGTAACACTTCCAACGATTACTTGTTCTTGTAAACTACAAGGCGTGCACACTGAAGACAGAAGAGAAGCTGCTCGAGCTAAAAGAAGAATTGAGCAGGTTTCACTGGGTCATAGTGGGTTTATCGGAAGTCCGTAAACAGGGCGAGCACACAATATCCCTGAACTCCGGCATCCTGCTCTACTACTGGGATAGCAACCGACGAAAGCCCCTAGGAGGCGTCGGGTTTCTCGTCCAAAGTCCCTCGTCAACATCATCGAGACCATCGAGGTCGTGTCGAGCAGGGTTTCGTTTCAGTAAACAAAATAAACAACGGGTTTGTGGAAACTGTCCATACTGTGGGATCTAAGTTTTTTAGACCTGACCTTACAAATAGGTCTCAAAAACTCTCGGTCCACAGTCTTGACCTTATGGCTGAACGTCGATCTATGGCACTGCAAACCTCCGTTAACAACAGGCAGCTTAATATTCGAATATACACAGTCTGGCCATAAATACTGTTACAATTGACAACATTTCATTTTTGTAAAGGTATAAAAAATCGAAAACCGTTTTAAGATTTAGCATTTCTAAACACGTTGAACATTTTTTCAGATTTTATTCCCCTTTATTTTTAAAGTTAAATGAAAAAGACTGAAAAGAACATGGAAGTTGGCATTTCACAGGTTACGCCTTTGCAATGACATTTCATGCAGAAAAAAATGCTTTTGAACTTTGAGCTTGCTGTCAGTTGTCACTTTGACGTTTAGTGTTATTGTTGTTTCCGGTATTGTATTGGACATTATCGACAAATTACGATGTGGTAAATTGAAGGTCAATAAAAAAAAGATTTTCATTCACACTAGTGTCTTCATTGTATCGTTTTATGATATATAAAAATTAACAAGAAAGAATAAAACTAAGACATGCAACATAAAAAATAACTCAATATCTATCTATTCAAACCGAAACCATTCCACTTTCATTCTACCACATTTTTAGTTCAGATACGAAATAATCATCATGATTCCTCATTCGAAATATGATTGATATATGAAGTTATGAGAAAATATTGGAGTAATTTTCCGACATCATAATAATATTAAATAAGAAGGGTTCGAAATAAAAAAGCATACTTTTCATTCATAATAAAATAGCATACGTGGGACGAACCGATGCTACGCGAAGCTATAAAAATAAGAAAACATTTCAACAGAGAAGATGGTTGGAAAATTCCACAAGCATGGGATCCAGTTCTAACTAGGACCTAAGCTAGACCACTCACTGCAAGATCACAAGACACAGTTAGCTCTTTCTGCGTGGATAGAAACGTTAATTAATAATGTTGAATGACGGTAGTCTAATTTTTCAAAACTCGGTAAATGACAAATAATCTTAGTCTACCCGTGACTACGAACGCTGTAAAGTGTTCGAAACGTCGGGATAAAATTAATAAACTAAAAAGTTAATCCGTAAAAAAAGTGTTTTATTTCGATGAGTAATATTCGCGTAAACTTCAGAAACAAGTAGTAGTAAGTATAAGAAGGATTGCTGCGTTGTTTTATTTGGTTACTTTTAACATAACTTAAATTAGGCAATGTTACTTAATAAAGTAAAATTAAATACTCAATTGATATACCATTTTTATCGACATCTTAATTCTACAATTGATACAGACCACATCACTATAAACGTCAGATATTTTTTTATCGAATATAGCAAAGACGTGACCTCGAAACATCCAACTTCTTATACTTACGCTCTTTTAGAATGGAGAGTTTTTAAACAATTATTATTAGAGAAAATACTGAAAAGAAATGAAAATGAAAAAATATGGGTGCCTTCATTTTTGAAGTTCTTTCAGAAGAAAAATAAAAATGTGCATATGGAAATTTTGAAATGTTGTCAATTAAAAATAAGAAAGATATTACACTTGAATTTGGAATCTGCCATTCTTATACGATTGCTCATTGTGTTTCATAATTTTAGCGCCAATACATTTTATAATATTTTGCGATATTAAAATGGAGTGATAAAGAGAACCAAATCGCTGTGATTGCATTACACAAAGTTGGTATGGAGCCAAATGCAATTTTTAAAACTTTCCATACGCTTGGTATTAGTCAAATGTTTGTGTACCGGGCTATCAATTGGTACAATGAGACGTCGTCTGTTTGTGACAGAAAAAGATCTGGCCGTCCACGTAGTGTTCGTACGAAAAAGGTGGTCAAAACAGTAAGGGAAATAATTCGCAGAAATCCTGTCCGAAAGCAAAATATTTTATCTCGGGAGATGAAGATAGCACCCAGAACCATGTCGCGTATTTTAAAAGATGACTTAGGACTTGCAGCCTATAAGAGACGCACTGGTCATTTTTTAACTGATAATTTAAAAAAGAATAGGGTGGTAAAATCAAAAAAACTACTGAAGCGGAACGCAAAGGGAGGTCACAGAAAAATTTTGTTTACGGATAAGAAAATCTTTACAATTGAGCAACATTTTATCAAACATAATGACCGTATTTATGCTCAAACCTCTAAGAAAGCTTCCCAATTAGTCGGCAGAGTGCAACGTGGGTATTACCCGACTTCAGAGATGGTTTGGTGGGGTGTTAGCTATGAAGGAGTGACTGAGCCATATTTTTGTGAAAAAGGTATCAAAACAGCGGCACAAGTGTATCAAGATACTATTCTTGATAAGGTAGTTAAGCCCCTTAACAACACCATGTTCAATAACCAAGCATGGTCTTTCCAACAAGACTCGGCGCCGGGTCATAAAGCTTGGTCCACGCAGTCTTGGTTAGAAGCGAACGTTTCGGACTTCATCAGAGCTGAAGACTGGCCGTCGTCTAGTCCCGATCTTAATTTGCTGGATTATGATTTATGGTTAGTTTTATAGAGTACGCCTTGCTCTAAATGCCATGAGAATTTGGAGTCCCTAAAACAATCCATACGATTGGCAGTGAAGAATTTTCCCATGGAAAGAGTGCGTGCTTGTATTGATAACTGTTCTCAACTTTTAAAGTACCTACTGTATTGCAGCCAATGGAGACCACTTCGAATAAGCTTTTTATATTTTAAATTGTTTAATATTTATGTATAAAACTAACACACTGCATAAGTAATAAATATTATGTGCATTTAAAAAAACTTTTTTTCTTTGTGACAAAATTTATGGCAAGCTGGGCTTATACCTAGGTATAAGCCCCAAACCACGAACAGTGTTAAAGAAACCATAGAGCGGAACCAACGCTCTGAAGTGTTTGCAAGGACATGTCTTTTGGGCAAAACCTGAGGTGGAATTGTGTTAAGCAATCGTATTCATTTGATAGTTCAAAACGTACGGTATGATCTGTCAAAAGCTTTGTTCTGTGCCGTTCGACAGATCATACTGTACGTTTTGAACTATCAAATGAATATTATGATATCTTTACACAGTTCCACCTCTGTTGACGAAACTTAAGACGAAGGATGAAAGTGTAGCATCGACGAGAGCAGAGGTTTTGAGAGAGATCGAGATTTCCGAATGCTGCTCAGCCTAGTTGGACACACAGTGAGCGATGCTCAACTAGCAATGAGCAGGGCACATAGCCCGAATAACTGATGACCGTTGTGGCAGGAAAGTTCTAGATTGAAAACATGTTGAAAACCAAAGACGTATCACAGACGACCTCGTAAAGATCGCAGGATCAAACTGGATGCAGACCGCTTGTGTTCTGTCGCTGTGGAAACTGTGATAATGAATAGCTCACAATATTATCGCATAATATTTTACTGGCTTTTAAAGTACACTTTATAAAAAAAGGGTGCAAAAAATAGTTTGCGTTCTTTTCCCACACAGAAAGCAAATTAAAGAAATACGAAAGCTCCTTACAAAAATTTCATCTGTTATACAACCATTTCCTCCATAGACTTACTCATTATTATAACTGTCCTGCGTGCATGAAATGGCCTGAAAGTCGCGCCGGTAAAAAACAATGTAAAATAATTACTGATGTCCAGGCTGTATGGTTTAATTAAACCTTTGCCTTTTCCAATCCAAACGGAAAGAATAGAACCAAAAAAAACAATGTCAAAAATTTTAATGTCTGAGTGACAGTGACAGTACAGTTAAAGCTTTTAGGTTATGTTTTAACAATAAAAAAATAAATTTTAAGAATAGGTATTGCCCCTAAAATATTTAAACTATGGCTTCTTTACTAATTACTGCACTCAAAAGACTCAAGTTAACCGCAACACCGTGTAGATTGTACTCATCTTTGACCAACCCCACCGCGACAGCTTCTAATGGATCTTTGGATGTAACCAAAAAGGAATGGTTGTTTCCACCATCTTACACAAAACCTCGCGAAGTTTGGATTGAAAATATAGATTCTGTTGAAGAGAAAAAGCTGGGTTTGTTTGAACTCCACCCGACAGTGTTCGCAACTGTTCCACGAATTGATATGATTCACCGTAATGTTGTTTGGCAAAGAAACTATAGATGGGTGTCGTGGGCGCATACGAAGACTCGCGCTGAGGTACGTGGCGGAGGTAAGAAGCCATGGCCCCAAAAGGGTCTTGGTAGGGCTCGGCATGGCTCTCTCAGGTCACCTCTTTTCCGTGGTGGTGGCGTTGTTCACGGCCCCCGTTCTGGTACAACACATTTCTACATGCTGCCATTCCACCAAAGAATCTATGGGCTGACATCAACATTATCAGCAAAACTAGCTCAAGATGATCTACACATAATCAAGAACTTAGAATTGCCCTCAGATGAACCTGACTTTCTAAAGGATTTGATTGAACATAGAAACTGGGGTCCATCGGTGTTAATAGTAGATGAGTAAGTGAGCCTTTAACTCTTATAAATAATCAAGTTTTAATTCATTCAATATATTTTTTAATTGATTACAATTCAATTCATAAATTCACAAACTATTTATTATTACAGCACTGACATTGCACCAAGAAACATTACTGTGGCTTCAGACACAATACCTCATGTGAACTTAATGCCTGTATATGGACTCAATGTATACTCCATGTTAAAACATGACACACTAGTCCTAACTGTTGCAGCAGCAGAGAGAATCGAAGAAAGAATACTGCACCATCTTCACTCTATTACCACTGACAAAGAAGCAGCATTCAAATTAGATCAAGTGTAAATACTATAATATTTATAATAGGTTAGAGTAAATAAAACAATCAAAATAAAATAGGAATGATTTCATTTGCCTCAAATATTATTAACATAAAAATAACCCAAGGTTAGTAATTATTCTAATTATTGTCAAAAGTTCATGGTAGACATGACAAGTCTCTTTATATTTTTTATTATTTCTTGGCAGAACCTTTTATGTTCAAGTTTTGAGTTTCAGGATTCTGAAAACAAATAGAATCTGTAACTTTTCTTAAAGTAGACAGTATAGAATAAGAAGTTAATTCATACAAAGTGAAACATGCAATTTATCATGGGACAACTAAGTATAAGCATTATAAACACACTTTACTGATTGCGGGTTTAGGAACACAGCCAGCCATTTTCTGCCGCACATTCCACCTTAAGTCAGCCCAGTCATTTTCACCAGGTACATTGGGCTTATATTTGGCCCAAAGTGAAGTGTAGTAGTGGTACAGTGAGACAGGATCACATTTCTTTTTGACCTGCTGCTGAGGAACTTTGATTACTGAAAAACAAAGAGTAAGATAAATATCTGTGCACAAGTTCTATGCTAATATTTAAATACATAACAGATATGCATTTACTTACAATTACTATTGGATGACGGGATTTTCTCTTTAGAGATCAGTTCTTGTTTTTCCAGTCTAATACATGAACATGCTCTTCTCATAGGCTTATCATTAACATTAATTTCTAACCTCTTATGACCCAAACTAGGAGCAGAATGAATATTACGAAAAATAGGAGTCTTTCTTCTAAGACAATCTCTACTGCAGCTCATTGGTGCACTTTCTGGATTTTTTGATCTAATTCTAGACGAAAATGTACTGGCACTATGCAATCTTTCTGGCCCTGTAGGCTCGGGCGTATTATGTCCAGAAGCTCTATTACTCTTCTGCTCCAAATCATACTTGATCAGTTTTTTTAGGTCTGCAAACAAGCATTTACATTAGTTTACCAATACTGAACACACCCAGATGAACTTGTAGCATAAACAGTTAACAATTCATTCTTATAGTTCTAGTAAACTGTAATTAGCACAGCAATATTTACCTGTTATAAAATATTTCAGTACCTCTCCACTTATATTTTGTATGCCTAAGTTATTTAGGTATCGCAATATTTCTTTAGCGTCTAACTCTGAAGTGACGTCGTAGTATTCTAGATCCATTTTAATCACAGATTAGTAAGAGTACGTTAATACACAGGTATAAGTTTTCTCCTAACTTGAACAACAAACTATGTTTTGCTTCTTAGAACTACTAATCAAAATAACGAACAAAATTTTATCACACAAAACAAACATACGCATTGCACAAAATATTTCAATTTGACAGTTAATAGTGACGTGTCTTATGCTCGCGACGACCGCGCCCGCTCTCAAGCAAGACCGCCCATTTTCCCTGTCACTATATCAATGATATTGTAAAATAGGTACGGACAATATCACGTCAAGGTAAACACTGCGGTATCTTAAGTGGGCTATACACGACCCTAAAATCAGACCCGATATCGGGGAAGTGGTGGGGAGGACCCTAGATCGTACCGTAAATCGCCTCGTGTATTGGCAAATCGGAAGCCTAATTTTATTATTTGTAAATCATTCCAACTACCATTGTCCCGATATCGGGTCTGATTTTAGGGTCGTGTGTAGCCCACTTTATGCGGTTGCAATAAGAATTAGTTGTCAACAAAATGCATAACCTGATGTTTTGGTGACTGTGCAATATCATTACTTTCTATCTACCAGAAAGCGCAATCAACCACACAGAGACAGTCACAGACAAGAAATATATAAGTCAATGGTCACAGATAGGTTGATTGAATTCAATGAGTGAAGCAAGCTTTTTTCCTAACCTCTACGTGGTGAAGAAGTAGATATGTCGCAGACAAAACGTGTGATTCCGCCGTTTACAATCGTTATTGTACGACGACGACGACGTTTCGTCAGTTTATAAACGCTCGCGGCTTTGCAAAATGTTCAAGGGAAAATATTATATGTTGAATTGTCATAATTTCGATCACGGTTGATTAGTTAGTTGATGGAAATTTAGGGCGGACATAGAAAATCATTAAATATGTACTAGGGATGTTGCGAACATTCGCATCTGCATCCGCAAATGCGGAACATCCGCATTGATTTGGACATCTGCATCTGCTTCCGCATCCGCATTAATCAATGCGGATGCGAATATTATACAAGTAGTGACAAGAAAGAAATTGGGCGGGGCCGGTGATTGACGCGTGCCGGTCGCACGTGACAATAACCAATAGTTAGGGAGGCGAGGTAGCTAAATGGCGTAATTCAACGGCGCCGGCGAGACCTATCAAAATCGAAAGATAAAATAATTTCGAAAAGACAAGCTCGTATGGTAAAAACCATTTTAGCGGTGGGTTTGGCGTGTACGGTTTTTCAAAAATGTAAAAAAAACAGTTACTTGGGCATTCTCGAGCGCGTCAGACATTCATACTACGTATGCCCCAAGTGCCTCTGATAACAACGATATACTAATCTGCCGGTTTGCGTGGTGGGGGTAGGCATATAAAGTAGTCAAAAATGCAAAAAAAAAAACTTTACTCGAGCGCGTCAGATTTTTGGAAGGGGTGTTAAGTAGGCCTCAAGGAAGCTCCCTTTAAAAAAACTGACGATTTTGGCGTGACCATAAGTTACGATGAATTTTTGAAAATGCAAAAAATTAAAGTTTTTTGAAATACTCGAGCGCGTCAGATTTTCATAGGGGAGGTTTATCTCGGTATCCTGAAAGCATATTTTCTTAATCTAACAAAAATGTTGGTGGGTTCTCTTAATCTGACCGGAAAGGTTTTTTGGTTTCCTTTTTTTTCCTTTCTTCTTTCTTTTTAATAATTCTTTACTTCGTTTTGCTTACGGTACGTCCAAAAAACAATTTGAGGATCAACAGGCTATTGAATAATATACATACATGAAACTGTACATGTTAATAATACTTTTGTATACAGACAGATATGCTTAACTTTTTCCGAATCCACGAAAATTGTCGAGAAGCTTTAGAAAAAAAAAATGAAATAGAATAAAAGTAACATAATTTAATCATCGTTATTTCATATCAATTATTTTTAACACCCTCAGTTTTCAAGATATACTCAAAATACCGGGAGTTTGAGTTTATATGATGCTTCAAGTCAAAAAGGTTTAACTTTGGACAAAAATGTAAAGAGACCTTTTTTGTGTAAAATAAAATTACCTTTTTTGTTTATGTACTTTTTTTTGTAATGTTCGCGACTTATATGCCGCAACGCGTTTTTCGGAAGACGAAATGGCTCCTCCACACTCCCAGCCATGCGAAAACCGGCAGATTTTGTATTTTTAATACGTTTTAGATCATATTCTTCAAAATAAAAAATAAAAAAATCGCGCTCGAGAATGCCGGATTAACGTTTTTTTTTTTACAAGTTCGCGACCCTATAACTCGGCGGCGTCAAGGACTTATCGTCAGATTAGTTACATTTAGTCTTAAAACACTAAAATCAACCCCCAATATCTTAATCTGACGCGCTCGAGTATTTCAGACTATCGTTTTTTTTTTACTAATCTGATCGTCTATCCTAGGCGCGCGTCACTACATTTAGAGCTAAATACTTTACAAGGTTGTTCTATTAGGTCCAAGGTATCTCGCATATCTTAAACTGCCACGCTCGAGTATTACCCAAAATTCCCCTATTCGCCTCCCTAACTACAATGGGAGCGAAGAAATTGGTGACAAGATTCGACACGTTTGTTTGTTCTAGCTATTGCATCATTTGTTTCTTGCAAGTGAATAAATATTACGTGTTTGTCTGCGCTGTGAAGTGAAAGTGAACTACTTATCGTATCATAAAGATATGGCTATGATGTTAGATTCGTCGAGTGAAGACGAGAGTCAAGATGAGCCAGAATATGGTAGCATTGAAGCTGTATACAAAAAAGAGTTACTTGCTTACCGTCCTAAAAAAAGAATAAATGTGAATGAAAATCCTTTAAACTGGTGGAGTGTACATCGAGGGGAATTTAAGGTATTATCGCCGATAGTACGAAGATTTTTATCTGCTCCACCGGGCAGTATTCCTAGCGAACAACTATTTAGTAGCGCGGGATTAATTTACGAACCTCTGCGTAACAGACTTGAATCAGAAAAGGCGGCAATACTACTCTTCATCAAGTATAATGCTCCTATTTTTAAATTCAATTACTGATATAAAAAACAGTAGGTGAAGTTTAAATTTTTTTTACATTATACATTACTTATATTTAACATAAAAATAAGTACTTAATTATGTTTGATTACAATAAAAATGTTAATGATTACGTTGTCATTGTTTTAATTCTTCATTAATAGACTTTATTTACATAATATCTTATACATCCGCATCTGCATCCGTGGATGTGAGCCTGCCAAACTCCGCATCCGCGGATGTGAAAATATCGGCATCTGCAATATCCCTGATATGTACAATTTAGGTACTTTTTTTCATCTTTATAATTTGTTAATACTAATAAATGTTGATTGACTCCGAATGTGTTGTTTTTTTATTACTAGTTGAATATTTTTTTACATACATTATGACTAATAAAGTAATAAATCAAAGTTACAAGCATTCAAGCGCATGAGGCAGTGGAAAAAATATTCACAACAGCGTGTGTCGCTACAGCAGCATTTGAAACTACGTAGGACACCGTGATAAAACGGTTTGAAGGAACAAATAGGACTTATGAAGGTAAAATGTATTAATTTTTTGCTTATTTTAGCTTTGGTTAAATACATATTGAAATAAACAAAAGGCTATTACATTTTGACAATAACTGTGGCAATCTATTTTTAGGGTAAGATTATTTACTTTTTCATTATAATTTTTGACCAATAACTAATTCTCTTCCAAGAAACAGATTCTAAAGACATCTTAGCGTTCTTGAAGTGCCGGATAACCTCAATTTTTGGCACTGTTCCGTGGATTTCATATCGTTCCCGTTTGAGTATCGTAAATTGTTTGTGCTTCATTATTATAAACGTCTTTAAAATCACTATTACCATACGTAAAATCAATCACACACGTAATATTTCAACTGATTTTTTATCACATTTTCACATAAGAATTCACCACTTGGCGCCTTTAAGGGGACTTTATTTTGTTGTACTGTACTGAAATTTGGTAGGAAGATGTATGCTGTTAAACAATTTGCGATTTTTATACAAAAAAATATGATATTTAAGGGGGACTCCCATACATGAAACTAAAACCGAAAAATGTTTTTTTTTGACAAACCTATGCGTCGAGGTTCCTAAAACCATTTTCTTTTTAAGTCAAAAGTTTGATAGATAGACGTTTCTAAAGTGATAAAATGCCCCTCCCCCCCTCCCCTATAACTTCTAAACTAAGCGAATGTAAATTTTGAAAAAAATATATGTAGTAGATTTTATCAAATACTTTCAATATAAAGGATTGGTTTGGATTGGACGGGATCGAACTAGAAGTTTTTCAGGTATAGCACACTTTCAACAACCGCAAACATAACTTTGTTCTACATATAAAAAATATGAAAAACAAAATTATATTTGCTGTCAGCAAAATATTGTGGTATTATAGCTAAGTGGAAGTAAGTGGATTTCCTAATTCAGTTAAAGATGGCACGTAACACTCAGTGCGCATGTCTGACTCGCACTTGGCCGGTTTTTTTCTTTTGTGCTCAATGCGGCACCCGTGGTTCAAAAAGAACTAAATTCTTTAAATAAAAACTCTGCATTATATATAATGCGTTTTAATATTCAAGATGTAATGTTGTGGCATTATTTTTAATGACCCTGCATTATACATTTTGCCAAACCGCGAAAGTTTATAAACTGACGACGCCTTAAGTAAACGGCCGAATTATACGTTTTGTGTGCAACGGATGTAAGCGATGGTAGACCTACCAGTAACGAACTACTGACATACAACTCAATGACCCACATACAAACACAAATGTAGTGTAGCACGCGTGTGTTGGCGTAACGCGCCGTCGCATGCGCGGCGGCCTTGGATGAATTAACCACTGGATATGAAACGCAAGAGCGAATGTATGAAAACATCATTAGCCAATTTCTGCGGGGCGGGGGGAGCTTGTCGTGTCAATTTTTGACATTTAGTGCATGGAAGTGTCGATATTTTTTTATCGATATGTGTTGAACGAATGAATGAACGAATATTTTTCGAAACCAAAACAATAACTTACATTATGGGCATGTACTGCACAAACCATCAAATGAACAATTGAAACATAGAAAGTAATTTTATATGAACGATCTGGCAAGTATCACTTAGTTAGTGTGAACTTCCTAAGACATTTTGAAACAGCCCGTTAGTACACAATATAGCCTTGCACCATTTCCAATCACGCTTGGCGTAAATTTTATGCCACATATTTGATGATGTTTTGTGGGGATCCATTTTGCCTCTCTTTGGACTGCTTCTACCCACTTTATTTTCTTAAATGGATCTACAGAAAATATTAAATAATATTATAAAGATGTATTGTTAAATATGAAGTTTAAAATTTTAAACCAAACTGTTGTATTTTTAAGATTACCTTAATCTACTTTCGAGTGAAACATTTTACAGATTTATCATTTTATTTAAAAAGAATTTATATTAAAAAATTAATAAATGTTTATCGATATGAAATATCTATGATTTATCGACAATTGTCAAGCACAATTAAAATTAAACTGACAAGAGAACGAATGATAAACATATGATAATCCTACCGTATAAAGTATACGGTATCTTGTTGATTTTGTAGTAACTGACCACCACTTTTTTAAATGGCAATGTTACTTTTCTCTTGGAAAACACATTTTAATATTTTCATGAAAAATAACAGCTTTTTTGGGATAAAACGTTACTTACGGATTAAAATAAATATTTTTTGTCTTGCCGCTAGAATTTTTACACAAAAATAAGCCACATTTACCCATTTTTTCCGTCAATGTTTCCCACTTAGCTCTATCAACGTACTGACAAGACGACACCTGTAAGTGAGGCCAAAAAGCCCGCTTCGTGGCTAAGGGGGCACAAGAAAATTGCTCGTCATTGCGCGTCCAGTGGTTTATTCGTCCAAGGCGGCGGCATTAGGCGTCATACGTCAATTAACTTAACGTGTACAGCACAGAACACTATTACTCCCTGGCTAACACTATTACGCAGGCGGTTGAGATCCTCAGCTCGAAGACCATCGATGAGGAGACGCGGCGGCTGCAAGCCGCAAACAAGTGCCTGGAGCAGGACGTCGCGGACCTTAAACGCGTCGTCCAGGAGATCCGGGCTGAAAGGCTTGCGGATATCCGCCCTGCAGCCCCAAGCGGAACCCAACCTCACTCTGCCCCCTTTGGGGAGGAGTTTGAACAGCGCCTCATGCGCCAGTTCGGAGGCATGATGGATGCCAAATTGGCGTCCATCCAAGATCGGCTGCTCCCTGAGCCTCGCCTGCGCTCGCCACTTGCTGCGGACGCTCGCAAGGCTCAGGTTGAGCGCCGTTCTGCCGCCGCCGTCAAGGCGAAGAAGCAGCCACCGACCACAGCACCGCCCAGGAGAGCCGCTTCTCCCCAGACGGGTAAAGCGCCGTCCGAGGTGTCCACGACCTCGAATGCCGGCGCAGTCCCTGTAGGGGAGAAAAAAAAGGCGAAAGGGAAGCAAGCGGAAGAAGGCACGTAACCAGGGCCAGCAGTCCGCACCCGCTTCTGCCTCCCAAGCTGGGAGTACCCCCCCCCGACAACTCAGTCCGCAGCAGGCCCTGGAGCCGAGTCGTGGAAAGTGGTAGTTCGGCGGGAAAAAAAAGTGGTCACTAGTTCCGCCCCGAGGCAGCCACCTCCGACCCAGTTGAAGAATACAACTGCCCCGAGGAAGTCTCCGAACCTCCGCCCGCCGAGGACCGCCGCCATCCTGGTAGCGATGCAACCGGGAGTGCTGGAGGCAAAGGAGCATTCCTACGAATCAGTTATGGGCCGGGCCTAGCAGGCCATTGATATCGGTGCGTTGGGGATCTCCGGGATCCGTTTCAGGGTCGCCAAGACTAGCGGTAAGGTCCTGGAAATCACCAGCCCCGACAGCGAAAGGAAAGCTGACACACTGGCAGCCAAGATGCGAGAAGTCATCCCCGAGGCGATCGCGAAAGTGACTCGGCCGACGAAGTGCGTCGACGTCCGGATTTCGGGACTCGACGACTCTGCTACTAAGGTAGAAGTCGCGGAAGCTGTCGCCAAGGTGGGGGGCTGTGATCCAAAATCTGTCCAGGTGGGGTCGATTGGTCGGTCATTTCAGGGCACAGGCGCCTGCATTGTTAAGGTGCCGATAGCTGCAGCCCAAAAGGTTGTCAAGGGGAGGGTTTTAGTGGGATGGGTCTCCGCCCAGACCAGGCTGATGGACCGGTTGCCACTTAAGTGCTTCCGGTGCCTGGAGGTGGGACACGCCCGCGAGAACTGTCCTTCGACAATCGACCGCAGTAGCCTGTGCTACCGCTGTGGTACTCCAGGGCATACAGCAAGGGGGTGCACTGCCTCGCCGCACTGCCCTCTGTGCGTGGACGCAAGATTGCCTGCGAATTGCCTTCACTTGTCTAAATTTAGAGTCTTACGAGAGAGAGGGCGCTATACTAAGGAAAGAGAGAAACATACATTTTCTCTTTCCTTAGAAAAGCGCCCTCTCTCTCGTAAGACTCTAAATTTAGACAAGTGAAAATAGCCCTATACAGCTTGATCTCTCCGTAGTAGTAAACTTTATACAATGCGGAGGTCATTTAAAATGTCGTCGCGGGTAACCGAATTTCACGCGGACGAAGTTTCGGGCAGTCTAGTTTTGAAATATTATTTTAAAGTATTTATGGAATTCCGAAGCGTGAGTGTAAGTTTATGTAAAGTATAAGGTATAATGAATAAAAAATAATAATAATCATCATCATTTTACGTAAGAGAAATGTAAGGTGTAGGGCCCGTCCGTCCTACCCCATACATTTCTTGGTCAGTGTGTATGAATAAAAACTACTAAAATGGTAATGACAATACTTTCATGGAAACACCTAAATTTTTCAAAGAGCATCATAGCCGGAAGTTATGTGTTACCATTATAAATGATATTTATTTTTTATTAATGGCAAGATAGTACTTTTGCCCTAAAAGGTATTTTATTTTTCCCATAGATAGTTGACCAGCGCTGGTGTACAGTGCGACAAGCTGGCAAATAGATGACACTGACAGGGGGGGCGCTAGCATTCAATGCAGGTATGCGGGCGGGGTAGCCAGTGCTAGAAAAACTTTCTTGATTCAGGGAGTCTATTTATTTATTAGGGTCTATTTATTAATTATCTTTTATTGTAATTGGCCGACTATTAAATGGGACCAATGGGAGCGGAGAAGATTATAATTATATAAATACATGTATGTTTCTATAATTGATAAACAATTGAAAATTATAACTATATTTAAGGAGTTTAGCTCTACGGTATTTAAAACAATCGTTTTAATAGTTTACACAAATTACGAATGAAAATTAAACAAAAGGGAAAATTGGAAAATCTTTTGTAAGATTGGGGAGATTCATAACTTTTCTGGCAACCGTTTTTTTAAATTTGACAACGTTAGTTCTGATTTTTGCCGTTGACCAAAAGATCCAGGTCGCACTGTAAGATACTATGGAAAAAGTCGCTGCGGCATGAGCGGCATCGCCAGCACGGGCCCTGACACATGCCGCTGGGCAGTGTGGATTAACATTTAGAAAAAAACACAAAACTGACACTAATGACAGCCAGCAGTTGTCAAGTCATGTTCAAATTCAATTCAATTCATTTCAAATCAAGATCAGGCTGTATGGCTCTGTTTGCCTTGCTCATTGCCTTTCCCCAAGAAGCTTAAAATCGCTAGCAAAATCCTTTCCCATAGAAATTGGATAAATTCAACTACTACTGCCAAGTACTGTCAAGTCATGCTGACGAGTTTTTGCGCAGGAAGCGAAAAGAAAAGGACGGATCTTTTTGAAGTGAAAACTTCTTTAGCGGCGATGAGCACTTTTGTGGGATGGGGGAAAAATGTGAAACTCGCGTCAGGACACGTGGGCTGATCGAAAAACCGTAAGACGGTTGGCGAAATTATGGATGTAAGTTGTTTTTTTTGAGAGATAAACTTTTTAATGTAATTTAATATAATATAAATTGTAATGTTTGTGTACGATAGCGCAATAAATAAATATTGTATTCTATAAAAATATTATATTATTTTATTTATTTTTATTATTATTATTATTATAGTGTAATATTTTTATACTCTATCATTTCTGATAGGTTATACAACTGTTATGCGGGTACTAACCAAGCATTAATATTATTATTAGTATTATTATTATTATTATAATTGTTGTTGTTGTATTCTATCACAATAATGATAGTACTTTTACATTGATAATAACTATTCCAAAAAATCAAAAATGCACAACGTTGATATTCAAGTTTTCACTTCTGCCGGCACTCCCGGAGTGCTTTCACAGTTTTTTTCTTCGTTTATTGTTTTTTTCGGATCAATTATTGTGATTGTGTGGTGGAATTATCATGATAATTTGTTTTTTTGAAAAAAAACAATGCAATTAAAGTGGGGAATTAAGTGAAGCGAGCTCTGATCGCGCCGTCTTACCCGGATCACTGTTACTGCGCTGAGATTCCTTTTTAAACATTGATATGCTAACCACCTCGCATTTCAATGGGTTAGGTTAAGATAGTTTAGGCTAGGATATAGGTCCCTTGCCATAACCGTCTCGTCAAAGATCCCATACCAGTCTGCCCGAAAGGGAAGTGGCGTCCTCGCTATAGTCGGTGGGAAACCCTGGGGTGCCAGTGGCACCTCCACAGATGGGGCTCCGTGGTGGGTGGGGTCACAATCGACTGAATAAAGAAGGAAACAGGAAATGGCTTGCTCGAACAAAATAACTGCAATTTAGAGACCAACCCCCGAGCGCAAGGCGCTCAAGGCGAGAAGAAAGCAGAAGGAGACGGTGACGTCCTTTTCAGGATGCCCGTTGTCCGTCTGCAAAGGTGTATTATACCACAGGTGGGTCCGTCGGGTAGCAAGTTTTTCGGGCCCGGGGATTTCCCCGAGTCTGAAGACGAGGTTACCCCCTGTAACGGCTCGTTACAATACTTCGCAGAATAGCCTAAAAATTAGTTAATATAATATCTAAAATAAACTAACCTAATAACTAAACCTAACTTAGAATCTATATTTACAAAACCTATCCGAAAATCCTTGTCCTAAGCACAGTCAGGCACGAGCGCAGTTTTTACTTAAATTTGGATTAAGCGCGCTTGAACATTGAATGAATAGTTCAAAGAACGACTGCACTCTAAGTGCGCTGCATCATCTCTCGACCGGCCGGCCCGTGCGGCGCTCGCGCTGTCCTCCCAGTCCCTGCCACGCTGATTTTGCGTGAGGACGTATCGCTGCCGCTGAGAAATATTACTCGCGTATCACTACTCTAATCCTCAAAATTATCTAGTGTTAATCCCTAAACATTATTTATTGTTACCCCAATATTGGGTGAGTGTTGCAATTAATTTTAGTGCCTAGTTGTAGTATTTAGCTAGCCGCCAAGTAAGTGTGTTATGTAGTTTTTAATAAACCCAGTTCTCTCATGTAAGTGCTTAATTTACCTATAACTATGTATTCACTCATGCATTTCCTGTATTAATAGTGTGTTTAGGAGCTTTTATGTAGAATACTCAATTGCACAATTGTATCACGCGTGTCCACTCCAAAATGGCGTGGCACCGTGACCTCACATGACCTTCGAGGGTCATACGTTTTTTGTACGTGAACCTAGCCTAAGGCTTCACCTGATTATTATAGTCCTTTTCACCTTACAAGAGTTCTGTGACAGTTCAATTTCGACA
This sequence comes from Pyrausta purpuralis, assembly GCA_963924145.1. Lineage (NCBI taxonomy): Eukaryota > Metazoa > Arthropoda > Insecta > Lepidoptera > Crambidae > Pyrausta > Pyrausta purpuralis. Next base: position 21,899,246 of record OZ001656.1, read on the forward strand.
CTTCTAGAGATGTCCTATAGTAAAATCGTACCGATTTTTTTCTTTTAATCGATTTTACTTTATACGAGAATGAAATCGATTTCATTACAAAAAGTAACGAAACTATTAATGAAAATATTAATCAGATGAGTATATTTTTCCTGTATTAAAACTTAATTGTTTATAATGGGAAAAACAGGATTATAAATGCTTAATTATTTATTCAGTTTCTAAAGAGTTATCAACATTGTCAGAATTGCTTGAAGAGTCATCATCACCAACATGAATTATTAGTTGGTCTTTCAATCAGTATATTACAATGTACCGCTCCCAGTTTTTTATTATTGTTGTTTTCGTCTTTTCGAGGACTTTCGTCCAGTTTTCGCCGATATTATGCAAAGCGAACACAACAAAAACACGACTCCCATACAAGGCTGACGCACTCGTACCTAGTGACTGACGCGATTATCAAGCGATTACAAAATGGCTGCCGATTTACGAATGTCCCACCTCTGTTAGCAAACCGTTCCATTACACGAATATAGTTAATAATTTAAATGGTTAATAGTTTATATAGTTATTAATTTTAATGGTTTTTGTTTTAAATTTCACTACATTAAACCAAGCGATACTGGTTTTGTTTTATAGGATCAAATACTTGTATTTTAATATTTTTTGTAATAACAGGGCAATGAAATTAAAATGTATATTTTCTAAAAAACTGTTAATTTACAAACGTAAAATGCGTAATTCCGAAAACGATGAAGTGACACAGAACTCTTGTAAGGTGAAAAGGACTATAGCTTCATAATTTTAATATGTAAGTTTCTAGGTGTGATTACATGTCACATACATGATTTTGCTTATAGTGCATATTAAGTCATTATTAAATTCCCTCATACATTTTCAACATTAAGTGCTTAGCTTTTAGTATAAGGTTGATCTATCTGGCTGCCGCATCATTGATCACTATATTTTGCCTAAATCATTCCACCCGCTTCGCTTTCGCTGATGTCGCAGTCAGGGTGAAAAATCGGACATTTACTAAAGTGGCCAATAACCTAAATTACAGGGTTCTTACCTCCGGCGTGGAGGACGGTTCGATGGTCGGTCCTACTGCCGCTCGACCGGACTACTTACTTGCCACATCGCAAGCGGACTGCCGCGACGCGACGTGTAGACGCGTGTGTTACGCGTGTGTCATTTATCTACCCGGGGCTCCTACGGCGACAAAGAACAAGGACAATGCGGTTTGATTTAGAGACACTAGTTGTGCGTCGGTTGTGATGATAGGTTACCCACTCCCTGAGACTATCTAACTTTAAATTATTTAATAAATTTGTTATATTAGTTATATCATATCTTTCATTTCCTTAATTATGAATTTGTTGCCGCCTTAGCTAAGGGGCTGGTACACCCCACTGGACATCACAACACCAGACATGACGACCAAGGCTTGGACGACAGCCTGGAGATTGCGAACTCATACGAGTCAGCATCTTCGGGCATGGCGTCAAGATCGCCGTCCGGTTCACGCACCAGCGGCAGGATGATGAGAGCCGGCAAACGGCGGGCGGATGAGGCCTCTTCAGACCTTTTCCCTGCCAAAGTCTCGGCAGACAAGGTCACCGCTGCCCGCAGAGGCCGGAGTCGCCCACCACCCGTGGGGAGTGCGTAGGTGTAGGCAAAGCCCGCGAGTAGTTAGTGGACGAGAAGCGCCGTGCCGCGATTGTAGAAGCCGAGGAGGAGGCTTCTCGCCTAGCGGAGCGGCTTGTGCACAGGCGAAACAAAAGCGAGCCCTCCGTAAAGGAATGCCACCGCGGAAGAGCTGAGCGGCTAGATCCGGGCTGCAACGGACACAGTTCTGTTCTGCGTGGCCAAGTCCGGAAACCTGAAGGGCAGCTTTCAGCGCGCCCTGAAGGAGGCTGCCACCTCTATTACGCAGGCGGTTGAGATCCTCAGCTCGAAGACCATCGATGAGGAGACGCGGCGGCTGCAAGCCGCAAACAAGTGCCTGGAGCAGGACGTTGCGGACCTTAAACGCGTCGTCCAGGAGATCCGGGCTGAAAGGCTTGCGGATATCCGCCCTGCAGCCCCAAGCGGAACCCAACCTCACTCTGCCCCCTTTGGGGAGGAGTTTGAACAGCGCCTCATGCGCCAGTTCGGAGGCATGATGGATGCCAAATTGGCGTCCATCCAAGATCGGCTGCTCCCTGAGCCTCGCCTGCGCTCGCCACTTGCTGCGGACGCTCGCAAGGCTCAGGTTGAGCGCCGTTCTGCCGCCGCCGTCAAGGCGAAGAAGCAGCCACCGACCACAGCACCGCCCAGGAGAGCCGCTTCTCCCCAGACGGGTAAAGCGCCGTCCGAGGTGTCCACGACCTCGAATGCCGGCGCAGTCCCTGTAGGGGAGAAAAAAAAGGCGAAAGGGAAGCAAGCGGAAGAAGGCACGTAACCAGGGCCAGCAGTCCGCACCCGCTTCTGCCTCCCAAGCTGGGAGTACCCCCCCCCCCCGACAACTCAGTCCGCAGCAGGCCCTGGAGCCGAGTCGTGGAAAGTGGTAGTTCGGCGGGAAAAAAAAGTGGTCACTAGTTCCGCCCCGAGGCAGCCACCTCCGACCCAGTTGAAGAATACAACTGCCCCGAGGAAGTCTCCGAACCTCCGCCCGCCGAGGACCGCCGCCATCCTGGTAGCGATGCAACCGGGAGTGCTGGAGGCAAAGGAGCATTCCTACGAATCAGTTATGGGCCGGGCCAAGCAGGCCATTGATATCGGTGCGTTGGGGATCTCCGGGATCCGTTTCAGGGTCGCCAAGACTAGCGGTAAGGTCCTGGAAATCACCAGCCCCGACAGCGAAAGGAAAGCTGACACACTGGCAGCCAAGATGCGAGAAGTCATCCCCGAGGCGATCGCGAAAGTGACTCGGCCGACGAAGTGCGTCGATGTCCGGATTTCGGGACTCGACGACTCTGCTACTAAGGTAGAAGTCGCGGAAGCTGTCGCCAAGGTGGGGGGCTGTGATCCAAAATCTGTCCAGGTGGGGTCGATTGGTCGGTCATTTCAGGGCACAGGCGCCTGCATTGTTAAGGTGCCGATAGCTGCAGCCCAAAAGGTTGTCAAGGGGAGGGTTTTAGTGGGATGGGTCTCCGCCCAGACCAGGCTGATGGACCGGTTGCCACTTAAGTGCTTCCGGTGCCTGGAGGTGGGACACGCCCGCGAGAACTGTCCTTCGACAATCGACCGCAGTAGCCTGTGCTACCGCTGTGGTACTCCAGGGCATACAGCAAGGGGGTGCACTGCCTCGCCGCACTGCCCTCTGTGCGTGGACGCAAGATTGCCTGCGAACCACCGGGTGGGCAGCAAGAGCTGCAAACCACCCAAGCGTGGCAAACAAGCGGGAAGGACAGCAGCCAGGACTCCAGCCGCACCGTCCGCGGCCGAAAGGCCCACAAACATGGAGGCAGAAAATACACCAGCTTAGGATGGCCTTCAGCGTTCTGCAGGCGAATGTGAACCACTCTGCCGCTGCGCAGGATATCCTCCTGCAGCACGCAGCGGAGTGGTCCATAGACGCCGTCCTCGTCTCTGAACCCTACTTCATAACGGCTGACCGGGAGAATTGGGTCGGGGACGTGAGCGGCCTGTCGGCCATCATGGTATCAGGGGTGCATCCCATTGACGTTGTAGCCCGGCAGAGCGGTTTCGTCGCCGCCAAGTGCAGGGAGTTTCTGCTGGTGGGGGTCTATTGCCCCCCCAGCCGAACCAGGAGCGAGTTCGAGGCCGACGGTCCAGCGTTTCGGGTCGGTTCTCCGTCAGTCCACCTTGCCGGTGATCGTTGGCGGCGACTTCAACGCTAAGAATATAGCCTGGGGCTCACGTCATACTGACCCCAAAGGGGAGAGTCTGCTGGACTGGGCGGTGTCCAACGGACTTGTTATCGTCAACGTGGGGACCGAACCCACATGCGTGCGACCGCAGGGGGAGTCCGTCGTGGACATAACTTTCGCGACCCCCGCGGTTGCAGCTCGAATCAGTGGCTGGAGAGTGGTCACAGAGTTGGAAGAATTGTCGGATCACCGGTACATCCGGTTTGACATCTCCGCCTCCGGTCCCGTGATCCCTCCGAGCGGCACACCCCACGAGACATACCCCCGATGGAGGCTCAGTTGCCTGGACAGAGACACAGCGCGGGAAGCTGCGGTCGTCAAGGCCTGGCTGCCTGTAGGTCCCGAGCCCGTCCAAGTGAATGCGGAAGCGGAATGGTTCCGGGAGGCCGTTACGGACGTGTGTGACGCGTCCACGCCTCGGTCCGGGCCTTCCCTTCCCCGGCGGAACGTCTATTGGTGGACGGATGAGGTTGCGGAGCTGCGCCGCGTGTGTATCGCGGCGCGTCGCGCCTCAGCCGGACACCGAAGACGCAGACGCCGTGATCCGGCGCTGGACGAGCCGCTTTATCAGGCCTACAGAGAGGCGAAGCAGGCGCTCAAGATCGCCATCCTGGAGGCGAAACTCAAGGCAAGGGAGGAGCTCCTTGCATCGCTCGATGCCGATCCGTGGGGACGCCTAGCTGTACCGCACGGTGCGGGGGAAACTCCGCCCATTGGCACCCCCGGTCATGGAAAGGCTAGAGCCCGAGTTCCTCCGAAGAGTCGTGTCCACCTTGTTCCCAGCTCAGGTAGAACACACCCCGCCTTCGATGTTGCCACACCCCGTGGCCTCCAGAGAGCCCCCTGACCCCGTGTCCGAGGGCGAGTTCGGCGCGGCAATAGAGCGGTTGAAGGCCAAGAACGTGGCCCCGGGTCCTGACGGGATCCCAGGTAAAATCTGGGTCCTCGTATCGGATATACTGGGTGACCGCCTTCGTAGGCTCCTTACCGCTTGCCTAGAACAGGGGCGCTTCCCGGCGCTATGGAAGGAAGGGAGGCTCGTGCTTCTTAAGAAAGACGGACGTCCGACCGACTCCTCTTCGGCATACCGTCCGATCGTGTTGCTGGATGAGGTGGGCAAGCTCTTTGAAAGAGTCGTTGCAAACCGCCTCGTTCAGCATCTGGATACGGACGGGCCGAATTTGTCGGATGTACAGTATGTCTTCAGGAGAGAGCGCTCTACGAACGATGCTATTCTGCGGGTAAAATCACTCGCCAGCGAAGCGGTGGAGAGCGGCGGTGTGCTGTTGGCCGTGTCTATCGACATTGCCAACGCGTTCGACACGCTGCCGTGGACCACGATAAATCAGGCGCTTCGATTACACGGAGTGCCTGTTTACCTGCAGGACACCATCACATCGTACCTGGAAGGACGAGAGGTTGCGTGTGATTTGGTGGACGGTCGTTTGCGGTACTTGGCCGGATGCGACGTTCCACAGGGGTCGGTCTTAGGGCCACTCTTGTGGAACATCGGATTCGATTGGGCTCTCCGCGGCCAGTTCGTCACGGGGGTTGGCGTGACCATTTACGCTGACGATACCCTGCTGACAGCTCGCGGTGACTCTTTTGCCGATGCTGCACGTCGTGCGACTGCTGGGGTCACTGTGATGGTACACCGAATCCGCCTTTTGGGGCTGCGGGTGGCGCTGGAGAAGTCTGAGGCGCTGTGTTTTCACGGCCGACGACGTGCGCCGCCTGCAGGCACTGGGTTGATGGTGGATGGGGTTCTGATCCCGGTTTCATCCACCATCCGGTACCTTGGGCTTGTGCTTGACGGAAGCCGGCGGTTCAAGGCCCATTTCCGTCAGCTCGCTACCAAACTCAATGCGACCGCGGGTGCGTTGAGCCGGTTACTGCCAAACCTGGGTGGTCCGTCGACGGCTCCTCGACGACTGTACCTAGGGGTGGTCCGCTCGATGGCACTTTACGGTGCCCCGGTGTGGCATGACGCCCTCTCGTCCGAGAATGTGACAGTCTTGCGGAAGGCTCAAAGGGTGTTAGCCCTGCGTTTAGCGCGAGCCTACCGCACCACCTCCACCGATGCTGCGCTGGTCCTGGCCGGCAGCCTCCCCTGGGATCTCGACTCCCTGGTCCTCGCCGCGTTATACCAGTGGCGGGGAGACCAAAGAACTCAGGGCAAGGAGGTGGAATCGGAAAGGACACAGCTCACAAAGCTAGCCCACGAGCAGTGGCGCCGTAGATTGGCCAGTAGCCACTTTGGCGTCCGGGTCATTGAAGCCGTACTCCCCGTTCTTAAAGAATGGGTTGAGCGACCACACGGCCAAGTGACATACCGGATGTCGCAAGTGTTTACAGGCCATGGGTGCTTTGGGTCATACCTCTGCCGCATTGGCAGGGAACCCACAACCCGATGCTGCACTGCGATGCTCCGGAGGATACGGCACAGCACACCCTCGAGGTCTGCCCGGCGTGGGTCGCTGACCGCCGTGCCCTCTGAGCACACGTGGGGACCGGGAGACAGGGAGGCTTGGCAAGCCATGGCCACATTTTGCGAGTGGCGAAAAAAAGGCTAGGATATAGGTACCCCCCCCCCCCTCGAATGGAGCACGCCTTGTCGTGGCGAGGGGGCTCAGTAGCCTGTCGCAATCCAGCGGCGGGTGAAGCCAAGATGCTCCGTGGAGAGTACCGCTGCGTCTGTTCCCGTATCGGGCGGCAGTGGCAGTAGTGAGTCGCGTCTGTCTCGCATCGAGCGGCGGCTCACTAAAAGGCGTTGGACTCCCGGCACCCCTCTGGGTAAGCAGAGGAGGCAGGGGATGTCCTGAGGACTTTGGTCCTCTGGGCGAGCTCGGCGTGCATTTGCCGTCGGGCGTGGATCGCCTCGTCGGGAGAGTCTCGGACAGACGGTGTGGGGACACCTCTGTCCAATTACCAGGGACCCTCCTGAGGCGCCAGTGTGCCGTCGGGAGTGGGATCGCCCCACTCCGTGGAGATCCGCCCTCCTGATAGAGGGTGGAGGTTGCGCTGGCAAGGGTCGCGGGACTGTTGAGACACCGCGGCCCCTGCTGTCACAGCCAACAAGCGCGGCGGGCGTCGTCAAGTTTTAGTGGGTATACCCAAATCGGGGGAGTCCCACACACGCCCCATCCGTTTCCCGACGGAGAGGTACGGTGCGTGATTGGCATTTCCTGACGTTAAAAAAAAAGGATTAGGTAGGCTAGTTTTGTGTTAGTTTCAGTTTTAAGTGTTAAAAAAATGAAAATTTACTTAAGTATTGTCTGTATGGTCTAGAGCCGAAGCCGTTAAAAATGTAAAAAAAAGTCATGCTGACAGTGACAGGACAGCTTATGTCTAAAAAAATAGCGTGCTTGCTTTTTCGCTTTCCGGCTATGTGTATTGATATATTTTTGTATATCAGTTGAAATATTATTACAGGGAAATACTTCCAGTATTCGAAGTATGGTATGTTATAAAAGATTCCTTCTATACTGACTATACGCATGCGTTTGAGTTTCTGCCTATTAAAAAAAAAACAATGAATGTACCTAGTTTGTGTTAACTCCTGCCACGTTCATTATCATAATACCACGAATATTTAAAGTTTATACTTGAAATCTGTGTGTAATATAGGCTTGAATGAACCGGTAACTGCTCAAACTGTTGGTGTTTTAGGATACCCCTACCACAGGGACCAGTTCTCCTGGTCTCATAGCTACGGCGCCGCTTCTGCCGCCGCCGATGTTAGGGCTGCCACCGACTTTGCCGCCGGCGGTAGCCATGCCGCCCGTGCCAGGGTTGCCGCCAAACATGGCGGCGATGCCACCGCCGATGGGTTTCCCACCAATGATACCTCCTTTTTCCATGCCACCCCCTGGATTCCCGTCTTTCAAGCCTGTAAGTTGGTTTGTTTTAATGTAATGATTGCATACTTTTTACCTTGACAGACATTTGTTTGTGATCTTCTTCAAGTACTAATATGTCAAACTAATACTCTTTTCCAGTTGTCGTAAATCAAACTCAAAGAATCAATGTCATGAAATTTTGGGTTGACATTATAATTACTTATTATTGAAAACAAAAAATAATTCATGTGTTTGAACTAATTGTTCTTGCCTCTTCTAGGATTTGACAGCTCCAGCTCCAGAGGTAGTTCCCTTGGCCAATCAAAGCAGTCCCTGGTCAGAACATAAAGCCCCTGATGGCCGGACTTATTACTACAACTCTGTCACTAAACAGAGTTTATGGGAAAAACCAGATGACTTGAAAACACCAGCTGAAGTAAGTAAAACATCAAATTCTATTTAACCAAGTAAAGATTTATATGTTTTTTTGTAACAATTAAGCATATATTGTGTAGTTCATTTTTGCCTCTTTTCATTTTGACACTGAGCTATTTGCAATATCATCTTTTCTCAGAGACTTCTATCTTCATGTGTATGGAAAGAGTACACAACGGATGCTGGCAGAGTTTACTACCACAACATTGAAACCAAAGAGTCAAGCTGGGTAGTCCCACATGAGCTGCAAGAAATTAAAGACAAAATTGCTGCAGAAGAGGCTGCTCAGTAAGTTTATGATTACTCAAGTATTTAAAACCACCTAGAAAATAAGAAAAATCACCCAAGACTATCAAACACTTGCGTCCGAAATCTAAAGCAATATTTCACAATTACACCGATCTTAGCATTTTGTCAGCACATCTGTAAGGCGCTACCCGGATTTTTTACGCGCACACACGCGCCACTTTAGTAGAACAATCATAACTCGTTAAATAAAAGACCATTCGAAAATATAATTGATGCGATTGTAGCTCTGGTATGTGGTTTAGATACAATGTTTAAGTTATTAGATTTATTTAGATATTTAAGTTATTAACAGAGTTATCTGCAGTTACAGTTAGAAAAATTGCCAAAAGTGGCCATATTTAGCAGTTTTTCTGACTCTAACTGCAGTCAACTAGTTTAGAAACAATTTATATGTATTTATATATATACTAAATAAACTATAGAACCTGTACTACAATTGTGTCTACCAGATTTTTTAATGGTCTTTTATTTAATGAGTTATAATTTTTCTACTGAAGTGGCACTAGTGTGCATGTTAAAAATCCAGGTAGCCCCTTAATAAATCTCAAGAAATATTTTATTAATTAAAAAAAACTTGTCATCAATAAAAACACCAATTTGAGCACCATCTGGTTGTTTTACAGGAAACTATGTAGCAGTGTATGGGTTTCACAAAATTACATAAAAATGTTCTGCCTCTCTTTCTCACTTACAAATTCTTACTAAAATATCTGAATTAGATTATTATCGTGATAAATATGTAGTTTTTTTTAAGACTTTTTGCACAAATTTAGTTTACAAAGGGGGACTCAACATTCTCAACCAGTCAAACCTTTGAGTCATGCGGAAAGTTGGCAATGGGGCAATTTAAATAAAAATCACTAATTCACTTGTAAAATTTAATTTATTTTTCATTAGGGCAGCACTAAGTGCAGAAGTGACTCCTGGCGAGGTGCCTTTGCCTGGCTCACCAGCAGTACCGGGTATTTCAGCGCTCGATGAAGCAATGGCCAAGACATTAGCTTCTATTGACCCCTCTCTTGCCAACAGCATACCAATACCAGAAGAAAGTAAGTAGAAGTGCCAACATGTATATAATTGTATTTTGTGAGATACTAAATACATATAACCCCCTTTCTGTTCGAACCCAGCCACAAACAAATAATAAGAGAAAAATTGTTTTAAACAGATCAGGGAAAAGGCATTTTTTTATCATGGAACATTACTTTTTACCATTCCACTTTGCCACAGACTTAGCATTTTCCCAATGAGTACAGGAAAAATAAACAAAACTTTAATACATACAAGAACATAATTAATAAAAGTACATGATATCAGTAGAAATATAGATGCATCTGGTTTTAAAATAAAGATTGGGACTCCATTCTGTACCTCAACTTGAGTATCAGACAGTCTTTTTTATATTATTTTTTCTATAAATCATGTCAAGGTTTATCCAAAAGGAGCATATTTAGCAGGGTGACGAATCGTGCGGGAAAAAGGAAAAATTAAATGACAACATACTCCAATTGGCAGGGACCAAAGTAAAAGTGCGTTGTATGCGAGAAATCGTATTGAGCTGGCAGTAACTATCAGAGTTCTACTGTATTTATGAATATCATAGTATGAACAATAAGAGTCATCTCATTACACCTAAAAGTTTTAATTTTGTTATTTACCTACAAATCTGCCAAAATAAGTCGCGAAACAGCTATTGGGACATGTTTTTTTCACTTTAATGGAGTGAGATACAATTTTAATTTTTAAATAGATTAGAAATAATTTAGAAATTTACTCTTGAAACACTTTTTAAAATTTTAAAATTTACTTTCTGTTTTCATTGCAATTTGTTTATTTTGTAATACCTTTTATTATTCTTGCAGTAAAACCAGAAGAGATAGTAGCACCACCACAGAATGCTGAAAACAGTGAACAGGCACCGGAATTGCAATACAAGGACAAGAAAGAAGCAATTGAGGCTTTTAAGGAACTGCTTAAGGACCGGGTAATTTAATCAATTTATCAAACTATTATGCGGAATTAATTTAGAGCTTGTCTAAGCTGATATGAAGCGCCCCACTACTTAATTGACTTGGATGTGTGAGTGCAAATATTAATAACGACACTTCATCTGTGCGGGAGCGTCGACTGCTCCGCGAATTAAGTTCTGTATGCTTACGTCACGGTCGACTAGTCGCGTGATAAATCCGACAATGCTCTCCTTAGGAGCAGCGCTGGCACATTGTATGAAACAATGATATTGTATTTAGAAGTAGATGACGCCTCGCGAACTAAAAGAGTACACAAATATGGCACCATCTGATTAATGGTAGAGTAGCTTTCTTAATATATTTTTAGGGTTCCGTAGCCGAATGGGGAACCCTTATAGTTTCGTCAAGTCTGTGTGTCTGTCCGTCCGTCCGTATGTCACAGCCATTTTATTCTGTATAAGCATTACACTGTTGAAATTTGGTATGAAGATGTATCCTGTTAACCGCTTACCGATTCTCATACAAAAAATAAAAAGTAATGTCATTAAAGGGGGGCTCCCATACATGAAACTAAAACAAAAAAAAAAACTATGCGTGTGGGGTGTCTATGGATAGGTATTTTAAAATGACATCGAGGTTTCTCAAAACCATTTTCTTTTAAAGTCTAACGTTTCATAGCTACACGCTTCCAAAGTGGTAAAATGGGCGTCCCCCCCATCTAACTTCTAAACGAAGCAAGTGTAAATTTTGAGAAAAATATATGATGTAGACCTTAACAAATACTTTTAACGAAAATTGGTTCGGACGGGATCGAACGAGAAGTTTTTGAGATATAGCACATTTTCAACAACCGCAAACATAACTTTGTATTTCATACAAACACTATGAAAAACAAAGTTATATTTGCAATCAACTAAATATTGTGGTATTTTACTAAGTAGATGTAAGTGGATTCAGTTAAAGTTGGCACGGAACCCTCAGTCCGCGAGTCCGACTCGCACTTGGCCGGTTTTTTAAAGTATTTAGGTACATTACAATAGACTCGTTCGCCCAATTTAAAATTGAGATCACACTTTAGCTTTAGTATATTAAACAGCAAAATAATTTAATTTTTGAACTATATACTTAAATGCAATTTGAATGTATCACGTGAATGCTTGAAATGTCGTGGCACCATATCAGAGTCACGTTCACTTCTAGGCATTCGCGATCACGTGACCACATGTATATATTTTTTTACAGTCCTTATTTAAATAAATAAAAAAGTCATTAGTTATATAACAAAGACATATTAACATACATGTCAGGGTCGTGCGGGCGGGATTCGAACCGACTGCTTATCTTAGTAGTCCATAACGTAAACCACCACACTATGACGGTCGTTAAATTATTATAAAATAATATAGTACCAAACTACTCCATGTATGGCACTGTCTTAGAATATCGACCATATTGGTCCGTGGGATGGCTAAGAAACAAAAATCACTAATTTTATTGAAAATACTTCAATCATGAATGATATGCATCATTAAATACAATTTACTTAACGAAAATATGATATTCGGAAGGTTTTTTAATTATTTAGTTAGTTGTTGCAGTTATAAAGGCGCACTGAGGCATTGGGACTCTGACGCCATCAAAAACAGACTTAGTCAAAGTTAAGACCTCACTTTGACGTGAGGTTATGTTTGCTTGACTATCTTTTAGCCTCTCACCGGTGATCTAGTTCTTAATACAATATCATTGATGAAACAAAACGAACTCTATCTCGCGCGTTCACGTCAATTATGACAAGTTGGACAACAAATCGTTTGAGTCTCACCGGCAACTGAATAACCAATTACAACAGCATTTGTATGTATAGTTTTCTTATTTTAAATTTGTGTGCGTTACTGCGATAGTGGGGCGCGTCATATCAGCTTAGACAAGTTCTACAAGATATTTATAAAATGAAATCTTTTTAGCAGCTTCTAATTATTTAAAATATTTTTTGTATAGAATGTATCATCAAATGCGACGTGGGAGCAATGTGTCAAAATAATATCAAAGGATCCTAGATATAATGCGTTTAAGAAACTCAATGAAAAGAAACAGGCATTCAATGCTTACAAAACGCAGAAATTGAAAGATGAAAGAGAAGAACAGAGGTAAGAACTATTTAGATCTCAAATAATAATGGCATTTGAAACAACAAAATTTTAATATATTTAATCTTTACATAACCTATAGTTCATATCATATCTCTTTTCTATTATTTGACTTACAGGTTAAAAACAAAGAAAAATCGCGAAAATCTGGAGGAGTTTTTGCTAACTTGCGACAGAGTAACGTCACTCACGAAATACTACAAGTGTGAAGAAATGTTTGCTAATCTTGAGGTACAGTCTGTTTTTATTTGCTAGTCGAATATTGTTAACAATCTTGACATTCCTTTTAACAAAATTATTCTCATTAAGGGCTGATTTTTCAATAGTCAGATAAGAAATATTCGTTGAACAAAATACAATATGGCTAATTTGCAAACATCACCTAATTGTCAGCAATCATACGAAAATTTCATTTTTTTAAATCTGTCGCTTGATAATTTATCAGTCTGATAAGTTTTATTTGACCATTGAAAATAAAATAGGAGAATCACAAAACCCACAAACTACATAGGTAACTTGTTGAACACTTGAGATCCTTTTAAATCAAATAGTATTAATATTTTTCACTGATATTATTTTAAAAGTTATAAAAAATAGTGTTTTCATTTTTCGACAAGCAATGAAATATTTAAAGAAAAACTAAGCTATCTCACAGCTGTACATGTGTGATAAAACATCGACATTCTACAATTTTAATCAGAAAATCATCATTATTATAGTCATATTAAACACTCGCTACCTCTGCGGCAGTAAAAATGTAGGACTGCTACTTATCTCTCTTTCACACTCACAGGACTTGTCGGGAGGCGTAGGGTTGCACTGCACAGTTATCGATAAGCGTGCGAACTCGGCTCAATCCCTAAGCGCATGAATGATTTATGGCCGCAGAGGAAACGAGTGCTTAATATACTCTTGTGTATGTAAGCAGCGGGTAAGGGGGACACATGAATGCCAAAACCTTGGGTCAAAACGCACACGTAACCAAGATATTTGAAAAGTCTGACGTTTCTCTAAAAAAACCTCACTGCTCACATCACAAACTATAACTAATTTTCTGATCTATCTTTACTAATATTATAAAGCTGAAGAGTTTGTTAGTTTGAACGCGGTAATCTCAAAAACTACTGGATCGATTTAAAAAAATATTTTTGTGTTGGATAGCTTATTTATCGAGGAAAGCTTTATAGACTATAAATCATCACAATGCTACCGAAGGGCCGGGAGCAAAGTCACAGCGTGCGGACGCAGTCTTAGGGTAATGCTAGTAGTATAAATAAAGTCTAAACAAATTTTAGCTTGTGATTAAAATTGCCCAACGATTTCAGATTTGGCGTTGCGTGCCCGATCCGGATAGGAGAGACATATTTGAAGACTGCATATTCACGATAGCTAAACGGGAAAAGGAGGAAGCAAAGGCGCTCAAAAAGCGTAATATGAAAATGTTGGCTCAGGTAAGTTAATCATAATAACAGAAACTATTAATGGTTTAGAATGTTTTATCACCCAGTGTAATATTTTAATAATCTTAAAGATGAACTGTTGCATAGACAGACGGGTAGATAGCGCTGACGTCACGCTTAGTGACGCATCCATAAGAGACCAGAAATTCAGAGACAGTCGGACCGACAGCACGGTAGCTTAATTGGAAGAGTGTTTGGCCCGGTTAGCCATAAGTTCGGGTCCCGTCCGTGCGCATATTTTTGTTTATTTTTCAACTTTTAGAAATTATTAAGATAAGCGATCATTGCTCGCATTGGGCCACGAGACGCGATCACAAACTGCAAGATGTTTCGTACATTTTGCATAGCATCGGCGAAAACCGGGCATTCGAGTGGCCGCGCTTGCTATCGCTACTTTAGTCTGCGTGGTTTCAACTGAACCCCGTTATACTAAACCTGAAGACTCGTGGCAGTCCGAACCTTAATTATTACTTTTGAAACAAAATACGGTTCTAATGAGGAAAAAATCAAAGTTCTTTACCATGCAACAGCAATATTGTTGTATGATATTTACCAATTTTTACTTTTTATCACCTTCTATAAAAAATATTCAAAATTTGTAATGAAGATATTTACTAGATATATTATAATTTTGGAGATTATTAGAAATAGCAGTTTATAATTCATACTCATAATACTTATGCACAACATAAATTGAAACTGCAACTATTTAATTATTCTCTAATGACATAAAAACAACGCTTGAATAAATTAATTTTTTTCCATTGTTTACAACACTATTTTTTCAAATTACGAAAAGGTGGCCACCGGCCATATGTAATTTTCATCTATCTAATAGGAGCGTTTTACCCTGAAATAAAACGCATATTAAAATACCTCACTGGAAGCTTTATATTATTGAGACAGCATTTCCGTTTCCCGTCGATTTTCCTACCCTTTTTTAGTACTTGTATTGACTTCGTGAATCCGGCTCAGTGGCGACACCTGGCGATTGTGCGCCATTTTTAGTTTTCGTAAAAAAGCATGGCGCCCTTTTGGTTCATTGGCTCAATTATATCACCAGGCAGGAATGGAAGTGAAAGCTTCCAGTGAGGTAAGTATTTTAATATGCGTTTTATTTCAGGGTGAAACGCTCCTATTAAAAGACTTGACCGTCACTGGAAGCTTTATATTATTGAGACCTGTTTGTTATCGCCTGGTGACGTCACTGAGAAACACTGATCTGACGCCAATGTGATAAAGTTATTAAAATAAACACAATTTCTGATTTAATAACATTTATTTTATTTAATACATAAACATTAAATTATATTTAACTATGCTTGTAGTTAGCATGAACGAAGTTACATAGTTATGTATTTATTACATACTAGCGGTCCCCCGCGACTTCGTCCGCGCGTTTTGAGTTTGCTCCCTCCCCTCTCGTCGCAGCGTGATGTTTTATATCCTAAAGCCTTTTTCAATAAATAAGCTATCTAACAAAGAAATATTTTTTCAAATCGGTTCAGCAGTTCCTGAGATAAGCGCATTAAAACCAACAAACTCTTCAGCTTTATAAAAAGTTTAAGGCGCAAGCGCACGTTGTACTTAAGCTGCGAACATTATTTTGGTGCGGAGTTATGTTAAAACTGTGATATCTCCTAAGATATGAATTGGAATCAAATGATATAAAGGGCAACTTTGTTCTAAATGAAATGCTCGTGATGATGAATCTATTTATTTTGATAAGAATAAATACCTGTGTGTATAATACACCTCTAAAAATGATGCATTATTTTTTTACAAATTTATTAACATAAAAAAGGTTGTAGTAAGTCAACCATAAAAGATAGACTTATGCTGTCGCGGACTTTATTATAGAACTCTTAATGCTGAACAATCCTGTCATACATGATTTTTGTGTAACTTTAGCGGTTTCCGCAGCGTACGCAGCGGAAGCTCTCAAAAGGAATATCTTTCTCCCGTTTTCGCAACATTTTTCATTGCTGCTGTGGTCTTGTGAGTCGTATCTTTATGTTATATAGCCTAAAGCCTTCCTCGATAAATGGACTATCCAACGTAAAAATATTTTTTCAAATCGGGCCAGTAGTTTCTGAGATAAGCGCGTTCAAACAAACAAACAAACTCTTCAGCTTTATAATATTAGTATAGATTGATGAACTCTTTTCAATTTACTGGCTTAAATAATTGAGTTACATTCTCTGAATCAACATTTCTTATAATCTCGCGTCTATAAAACTTTTGGAAAGTTTTGGCTGATTGCCAATTTCCACGAGCAAGAATTTCGTCTAAAGGATGATTTTCCACCCAACTTTTGGAAGCCACCGCTGATCTAACACTGCCCGGTGTGGCTGTTATGCCAGCTTCTTGAAATACTGTTTTTATCCACCCCGCTATAACTGTTCGTGAAGCAGGTTTCGGTTGACCTCTTACTGTGATGAATAAACTAGATTTTGAAGCTTCACGTCGTTCGTTCATTAAAAGTATCGTCCTTTCAATCCAATATGGGGGGTTCAAATTATTGTTAGTTGAATTAACTAACAATTTCCAACCAGACTGTCTATATGTATTACTGTCCGTCTTAGAACCGAATTCGGGCCAGAATATTACACTTTCACTAGTTTTAATGTAATGTCCAGGATCAATTCCAAGTAAACTTAGGTCATGTATACGTCTACCCGAGCACAGTAGTAATAAAATCGCAGCGTGACGTGATGTTTGAAACATGTTATTTGCATCAATGGTATATTTCGATAAATGCTGTATCAGTTCACTCACGTCCCATACAGGTGGTTTGGTGTTCTTTGGTTTTACAAAAGCGATGGATTTTAAAATATGTTTTACTAAAACATGTGAGCTTAATTGACCTGATATTTCAGCGTTACATAACGTAGAGACTACTGATTTATGTAAAAGTATTGTATTGTATGACAAGTTGTGAATCAAGTATAAGTCGGATAAGAATTGTGCTAATTGTGGGCCAGTAGGGCTGTTTATATTAATTCCATTAGTAGTGGCCCAAGAACACCAACGCTTCCATGCCACCTCATAAGTTGTTAGTGTAGATTTTCGCCAGGAGTTTTTAAGTAGGGATACCTGTTGAGGATTCCATGTTTCTACCGCCTCGGACCACCCCCACATCTCCAGACTTCTAGAACCAGGTTCTCTACGTTCGGAGGAGGCAGCCCCGTTGTTGTGTCGACGAGATGTCTCTGAAGGTTCCTGAGGGTTAACAGAGCCGCGAGTGCCCGAGCTTTGAGGTCTGCGCGCCAATATACTTTCTCCCACCGAGGTATTACTATTAGAAACACCCCCGTCGACTGATTTAAGTGAATCAGGACTTTGGGTATTAGAAACGGTGGTGGAAATACCCACGCGAGTGGGTAGTTCCATGGAATACTGAACGCGTCGTGAAATAGAGCTTGATGATCTGTCTGATCCAAAGACACGTAGTTGCTGATTACGTGTGCTGTCTTCGAGGCAAATAAATCTATCACTGGATATCCCCATTTCGCAAATACTATGTCTACGCCTGGTGCCAGTAAGTGCCATTCTGGAGGTGTGCGAAGGCGAGATAAATGGTCGGCATGATTGTTGTATTTGCCGGGTATATAATGTATTTTGAAATGTATTTGATGTTGATCCAGTAGATTTAGAATTTGGTGAGTTATTTCTAATAGGGGTAGCGACTTTGTGCCTCCCTCTTTTCGGAGGTATGCTACTGCAGTCTTGTTGTCGCACTGTATGAGAATTGAACTGCTGTGGAGTTCTAGAATCTGGCATTGGAGGGCGTGTAGTATGGCAAGCATATTTTTCTGGTTGCAATGCAATCCTTTCTCTTCCGGAGTCCAACTTCCTGAGATCGCCCGATTGTTTAACTGCGCTCCCCAAGCCTGATCTGAAGCATCTGTTGTCAAAAAGTGATTCGGAGGAGGGTTGTATATTGCTGTTGCTAATTGACAATTCTCCGTCCACCACATCAATTCCTCGTACACTTCTTGAGGTAACGGGAATTCCTTTACAGATTGTTCGGGTAGAGAGTTTAGAAACCTCATTAAATACCGATGATTGAGCCGACCTCGTGGTACCACAAAACTGGCAAAGTTCAGAATCCCTATTATTTTTTGTAATTCTTTTACAGTTATTTTCATTCGCTCCAGAACATGATTTATTTGTTTTTTGATTGATGAACTTTTCTCGACAGGCAGACTTTTTTGATTGGTCCAAGTTCTCCACATTATGCCTAAATAAATTATGTTCTTTTGGGGATGAAGTATGGATTTCTTGAAATTGACTTGCCATCCTAGATTTTTTAGAGTTTGTACTGTGTGATTGACATGATCGTGTAGGTTTTTCTGATTTTGATTTACTATCAAAATGTCGTCTAGGTACACTACGATTCTCATGTTCCACGTTTCTCGAAGTATTTGAGCTACCCAATTCGTTAACATTGAGAATGTTTTTGGAGCTGTGCTCAAACCGAATGGAAGGCAAGTCATTTCCAATAGCTCCCCGTCGTATATTACTCTTAGAAAGCGTCTGTGTGGCTTTGCTATTTTTAAATGAAAGTATGCTTGGGATATGTCTATCTTGCACATCCAATCGTGAGGTTGCAGGAAATCTGGGATGCGATACATATTTATTAAAGGGTTCGGTTAGCACATATTCGTTTAGCGCTTTGAGGTTGAATATAGGACGGGCTGATCCGTCGGGTTTCGGCACAAGAAACAGAGGGGAAATGAAGCTTGGTGACGGGTGAGCAATCTTGAGAACGCCCTGCGTTTTTCATTTTCTGGATTATTGTGGTCATGCAATCCGAAACAGGAGTTTGGAATGGGCATTAATTACTATATCCGGGTATATAAGAGGAGGTTTTTGATAAAAGGGGATTCGATATCCTTGTATTATTTTTAAAAGAATTATTGATGCCTTCATTTCCCTCCATTTTGAATGGTAATGTGCTAACTGACCTGCTCGAAATCGTTCGGAGTCATTTTTTGTATCGTTTTGCCGCGTATGGGTTGGAGGTATTCTGTTTAAAGAAGCTTTGATAAGGGGGTCACGCACTTGGCTAGTAATCGATTCTCGCCTCATTTCAATACTTTCTGCCCGGTGCCCGCAAACTAACTGTAAAAGATCCTTTTTGAAAAAGTTCTTCCACTTTCGCGTTTAAATTATCAAAAGTGACATTTGTATTTTTAGCCCAAAAAAGAAGATTACGAATGCTTTCTTGTAAAGTTTCTTTTTGTTTTAGTACGCAGTACGTTATAGCTGCATAAGCTTTTTCAGTGTGAGCCAAATGACGAAGGTTATCATACATTTTTACCTCATCGTTTGTTTCCAAGTCTATGAAACCTGGAGTGTGGTTGTACAGCTTTTGTGTATCAGCGTATCTAACTTCGGACCAAGAACTATTTCCAAAACGTTGTATGTCAAGAAGAAACTTAAGGTACTGATCAGGTGTCTTTGGTACCGTGGGTTCTTTAAGCTTAGTCTCAATATCAAAAGTGAATCCTGACGCCGAATTTTGGCTTTACGAGTCGCCACATTGTTCCCCAGTAAAATAAATTTTTGGTTCATATAAATCGCCACTAACCCCTGAATATATCGATAAATTATCACACGTCTCATTATTATTAGTAGTTGCAGCTAGTTGCTTTCGAATTTCACCCATTTCATCAAACAATTTATCTATCATCCGGTTAGAATAACGCGAACGTTTACTTTTCTTATTGCGCCGGCGGTGTGATCGTTTACCTCGTTTGCCGGACGATGATGAAGAGCTCGAGGAGCCGCTGCTAGTCGAGGTGCTGCTGCTACTGCTCCGGGTCCGCTTGCGAGTCGTCCCGCTCGGGCCAGGTACAGGTGGCGGTGGTTGCGGGTCACCCGCCAAATCTTTTTCACGGTTGTTCATTTCTAACAAATATCAAATTAAATTAAACGTCAGCTGCTATTAGAACCGGAAAGTCACGAAACTTTTTCAAAATATTTTATACCATATTTTGACACGAACGGAAAAACCGTTAAATTTAATGATCGTAGTACCAAAATGTTACGTTACTCTTTATGAAAGGGGTTTTAATTTCAATTAAGTAACGAAAGATATACGATACAGTCGTAATTTTCAAATATCCACACTTTTCTATAGTAGGGTAGGTTACTTACAGTTTTTCTTCAATTTGCGTAAAATTCACTTACACTTATTTAATTATAATCACTGTTACTTTTACTTGATGTTCTTTTCACAAGTTGCAGAGACGGAACTGCTGCGCACAAGTTAATTCGACGGAAAACAAAACGCCAATGAACCAAAAGGGCGCCATGCTTTTTTACGAAAACTAAAAATGGCGCACAAACGCCAGGTGTCGCCACTGAGCCGGATTCACGAAGTCAATACAAGTACTAAAAAAGGGTAGGAAAATCGACGGGAAACGGAAATGCTATCTCAATAATATAAAGCTTCCAGTGACGGTCAAGTCTTTTAATAAAAATATAGTATAGAGTATAGTGGCAGCATTTGGTTGTCCCTATAGTGGCTTGACTAAGCCACTAGTGGCCGCGTCTAGTGGCTCAATGTGCGCTAGCTCGTAAATAGTTAATACAACTATGTCTTAAAATAAAAATAATATATATATATATATATATTTAAATGCATCTCGGTATCTTTCTCACGCATTGGTATTTTTTTACAGGTTTTGGAAAACATGAATGAAATATCATACAGCAGTACATGGAGCGAGGCTCAGGTGTTACTCTTAGAGAATTCGTCGTTTAAAAACGACGTTAGCTTATTAGGAATGGATAAAGAAGATGCTCTTATTGGTAATTATTTAAGTTACAAATTACTTTATGTATCATTTATATTGAAAACAACTTAACTGCCTCGGTGGCGCAGCGGTTAGAGGGTCACACTTTAAAACGACTGCTGCGCCAGAGGTCCCGGGTTCGAGCCCCGGGTCGAAACAAAAAATATGTACCTGGGTTTGTCTGATCAGAAATTTTCAGGGCAGCCCGGAGTTTGGAAGTTGGCGATGTTTCACCCCCGTACCTGCGTGTCAGATTGCTGTCCCATCGGACTATTCAAAATTCAAAAAAAATCATAATTCAAAATATTTATTCAATTTAGGACACAATATGCCACTTATGAACGTTAAATGGACAGTGAAAAATAAAATAAAATTAATGTGCCCTAAAGGGGCCTAATCATGTCTCCTTATCTTTTGGGCCCTACCAGCGCTTCGAGACAGAACACAGACAATTAGGCAAGTGCTGAGAAGAAACGCCGGAACAAACTCAGTCACCACTAGCTGCCGTAAATCAGTCGGTGCAGGCTGGACAGACCACACATACGTGTCGTTCAGGTAGTCTTGAACCTTATAATAGCCTTTAGACATAAGCGTGTTTTTAACGTGTTTCTTAAATTTATCAACCGGCAATTCGACAAGATTGTGTGGTATATTATTAAAGAATTTTATACAATTTCCCATGAACGAATTACTAGTTTTAACTAATCTGAAGTTAGAAACGACAAGCTTGTGTTTATTTCTTGTGTTATATGAGTGAATGTCGCTCTTCTTCATGAAATTATCTAAATTTTTACGGACGTACATTATATTGTCAAAAATGTATTGAGAAGCCACAGTTAATATGTTGACTTTCTTAAAGACCTCTCTCAGGGAGTCACGAGGACTAAGTTTATAAATAGCACGAATGGCTCTTTTCTGCAAAATAAATATGGTATCAATGTCTGCCGCAGAACCCCACAAGAGAAGACCGTAAGACATAATACTGTGGAAGTAACTAAAAGACACAAGCCTCGCCGTTTCAACATCAGTCAGATACCTTATTTTTCTAACTGCAAAGGCAGCCGAGCTTAGCCTCCTAGCTAGGGCTTCAATATGAGGTCCCCACTGTAATTTTGAGTCAAGTGTAATGCCCAGAAATACAGTGAAGTCTATTAAGACTAGATTATTACCATTTAGTACAATATTTGGTGTAAGTTGCTTTACATTAGGCAAAGTGAATTTTACACATTTAGTTTTACTAGCATTCAGCAACAAGTTATTGGTGGTGAACCAATTCAATACTTTGGAGAGAGTATTGTTTACTTCGTCAAAATTTTCTTCATGTCTTTTCATTTTAAAAATCAAAGAAGTATCATCAGCAAACAGAACTATCTCACAAAGATTTGTGGAATAAAATGGCAGGTCGTTTACATATATCAGGAAAAGTAAAGGCCCCAATATTGAGCCCTGGGGGACCCCCATTTGAAGAGATGCTCCGGAAGAGTAGGTACCATTTATGTTAACTGATTGTATTCTACCTGATAAGTACGAACTTAACAACTTAGATGGGTTTTCCGAGACACCATAGTGTTCTAACTAAATGAGCAGTGTCTGATGGTCTACACAATCAAACGCCTTTGATAAATCACAGAATACACCTACGGCATCATGTTTGTCTTCATAAGCATCAAGAATGTGTCTGATGAGTGCTACTCCGGCATCAGTTGTATTTCTACCTTTAGAGAACCCAAACTGTTTTTCGTGTAGTAAACTATTAAGTTTAAAATGGGAAAGTAATTGATTATAAATGAGTTTTTCAAAAATTTTACTTATTGTGGGTAATATTGAAATAGGCCTAAAATTGCTGGGGTCACTTTTGTCTCCTGATTTAAATAAAGGGACAACCTTACTATGTTTCAATAAATTTGGAAACTGATTTTGGTCAATACATTCATTAAAGATATAAGATAAGTAAGGAGCTATTAGAGGTATAATGGGTTTTATTGTGTCTATTGATATACCCGATTTATCCTCTGTTTTCTTTTGTTTTAATTAAATATTGTAAAAGGAATAAAGAGTGCAACACATGTTTCAATAAATTTGGAAACTGATTTTGGTCAATACATTCATTAAAGATATAACCTCCTAAGGCCCCGCGTACATTATAATGTACATATTCGAAGCAGAGCTTCAGGCCCAGCTGAATATTGTGTGGGAAGAACTAAGCGCCCATTGTACATTCTAATGTACAAATGTATTTATGTGCCTCAGGCCCAAGCAATAATTCTATTCGTTTTTTTAGAAAAACACATAACAGATTTTTTAAAGTATTTTTTTAGATAATGTATGGTCAAAATAGAGACAGTGCGGTAAATTTGAATGCGATAGATTTTGTTCCTTTAAATGTACAATGGGCCTTTACAAAATGAAATATCTTGGGAAAGGCAGAAAATTTGGGTCATGTTAACAGCGATGATGGCCACTTATTCTCCCAGTATATTAGCAATTGCGTAAAGTTTATTGAAGACATCAATAAGGTAATACCCAAGTAAACATAGGCATCTTGTTTGGTCAGATTTAGAGAATGTCCTGTTTTTTCAAAAGCCTTATCATCCGGTATACTGTTTGAATCATCTTCGCTTTCTCCTTCTGCTTTGTCTTGTCTTCTTCTTTGTCCTATATTCCTTTCTCTCCCCTTACTCTTCCCGTATTTAAACCCCTCTGTCTGCTTCTTCCTTGTCTCTGAATCGTTTTCCGAGTGCCTCTTCCACGACCACGTCTTGAAATAACTGTATCAAGTTCATCTTCGCTTTCAGAGCTATCGCTATTACAATCAATGGTAGGTGACTTTCGCACTGAAACATACTCGTACTCTGGATCCCCTAAGTCTTCATCCGAAGGGAAAGAATCTTCAATGTCAGAAACATAAAACCAATTTTCGATCTCGCGGTCTCTAAGACCAAGAATAAAAAATATAATTTATTTACTCAGAAACGCTCAACGTACATTAAAATGTACATTTTTTTTTAACGCAAATATAAAAAAAAACTACTTAAGATCTCTTCAAAATAACAACAATTTGCTGTAAATTACTAAAAACTCTTTATATCCAACTAGAATTTAATAAGAATCTACTCAAGATTTTCGTGAAAATAATTGATTAAACTTAGACCTTCTGCTCGCGATCGCCATTTTCACCACAAGTGCAATATTTTGACAGATACCTTATGGACTACGAACCGCTGTCATTGGTAAATTAATGTACCAATCAAAATAAAGCATTTTTAAATACGGCGGCAGGCGGCCACTCAACGACAATTTGAATTATTCGCTAAAATATATTTTGGTCATTGTAATGTACATTGAGCGTTTACTTTATCTTATGAACAATCACTCTGGGCCTGAAGCATTTTGAATATTATGTACATTAAAATTAACAATGGGCTGTTAGTTGACAAGATGTTTTTTAATGCTGGGCCTTAGGAGGATAAGATAAGTAAGGAGCTATTAGAGGTATAATGGGTTTTATTGTGTCTATTGATATACCCGATTTATCCTCTGTTTTCTTTTGTTTTAATTAAATATTGTAAAAGGAATAAAGAGTGCACCTGTGTTTGCGCACACACTTGTGCACTATAATATGTCCCGCGCAGACGGCTAGTCGTTGAGACTGGCCACTTAGTCGAATTCGGCTAGAGGCACTATTATTGTTGAAAATATATATTTTTTTGCTCTGCGCTATTACAAAATTTATTTTATATCTATCATTTTCCAGTTTTCGAGCAACACATCAGGAATTTAGAAGCTGAGTACATCCAAGAAAGAGAACAGATTAAGAAAAGGAATAAGAGACAGCAAAGGAAAAATCGCGATAATTTCTTGGTAATTAAGAAAAAATAGCCTTCCCTTTTGCGATACGGCACTTGGGTAGAATGAACTCTTAAATGAGGCAATCCAGTGATTAAATAGTATTTCATGTCATAATATTTGTGATCGAATCAGTTTTTTACATATATATATATATCTAAAGCTACTGCATCTGTTTTATCAGATTGCAGCCTGTATTAATCATTGTGCTTTCTTCTTACTAAATTTGAAATTAAACAAAATTTATAAGTTGACATAAAACTCAAAGTATTTAATTTCATACACACAACTTCTCAAATAAGAACTGGTTTGTTTCAAAAAGCTGATGTCATTTTTTAAATAAATGAGTTTAAACAAAGTAATTTCAATAAGCTAACTTATCTGCTTATATGAAATTGAAATTACTTTGGTAAAAAAATAAACTAAACTCCTTCACTAATGTTTAATTTTTAACATTTTATATTGCAATTACAGATCTTGGTAAGAATATGTAGCTAGCATGTGTTCTGAGTGGTAGCTTCAGAAAGATATTCCATATTGTTTTTTAAAGAAATGAAAATAAGATATATTTTTGTAGGCACTCCTGGAGAATTTGCATGAGGAAGGAAAACTTACCTCAATGTCCTTATGGGTTGAACTGTATCCTGTAATATCGGCTGATATGCGATTCTCTGCCATGCTCGGTGAGTAGATTTTAATCTGTATCATCCCACTACTAGATAAATGTCTCCCTTAAAACTGTTCCATTGGTCTCTCAATCCCCGTCGCGGGTTGAATCCCGCAAGGGGCAAATGTTTGTGTGATGAGAACGACCTGAGTCATGGGTGTTTATGTGTATTTAAGTATTTATGAAAAACTGTCCCGTCATAATCGTTGTCTTGCGCATAATTTTTATAACTTATTATATTATCTATTCCTATATTCTGTATTGTAAACGAATATTATATATATTTTAAAGAGATTTGAACATTGTTCTTAAGATTAGAGATTACTTAGCCTTAGAGATTTAGACTAGTATAACGATATTGATATTCTTTTACTAGTAGAAAGATACATAATTTCATCATCATCATTATCAGCCAAAGGACGTCCACTGCTGAACATAGGCTTCCCCTACGGTTTCCACAGCGACCGACCATAAGCGATCTGGATCCAGTGTGATCCAACGATCCATACAAGGTCGCCTGTCCAACTTGTCAGGATACGTCCTACGCTGCGCCTTTAGTCGAAGGGTATCCAATCTAGAACTTTTCTGCCCTAACAGCCATCAGTTCTTCGCGCTTTGTTCCCTGACCACTGCCACTTGAGCTTACTGATTCGCAGGGCTATGCCCGTTGATTTAGTTCTTCTACGTATCTCTTTGTTTCTGATTCGATCTCGTAGAGAAACATAATTTCGGGTGGCCATTATTATTATTCTAAAATGATCAGTTGAAATTATAGGTCAAAGCGGCTCGACGCCTCTAGACTTGTTCAAGTTCTATGTGGAAAATCTTAAGGCTCGCTTCCATGATGAGAAGAAAGTCATCAAGGAGATACTCAAAGAAAAAGCCTTCGAAGTTCGGCCTGACACTACTTTCGAGGAGTTCGCCACCGTCGTCTGTGAAGACAGCAAGTCGGCTTCACTGGACGCTGGAAACGTCAAGCTGACGTACAACTCACTGCTTGAGAAGGTCAGTCAACTTTCAAATTCTTTTAGGTAAACTACATATACTATTCTTTGCCTCTTTCAGTCAAGTTTTACGCTATTTTTATTATAGCACGGAAAAGAGAAAAAAAAAACACAAACTAATGGAACATGACTTGCTGTCATTACGAAAACTAATTAAACTAAAGTTATTTCAATGAAATATTGTATTATCCATTTATTTTATTCAATAGTGTTAATCTAAAGTGTATATTTTTACTTATTAATGAAATGGGTAGTTTCCTACAATCACCAACAATTTTCCAGATCCAACATTGAAAGAAAATACAATGTTTACGACCTAGTTTTATCGATCATTTTTAATAATTAACATAAATCGGTTTTTAATAGCTCCGTAAACGGTAAAACACTGTAAACTATGACGTCATACTTTCAAATCGCCATAGTAAATAAATGGAAAGGTAGCGTTTTGACAGTAATTAAAAAGTATGTGAACGATTAGTGATGTCAGCCTAATATAATGCACGGATACGTAAATTTTGTACTAGAGAAATGGTGACAGACATCATCCAACGTTCTATTTTTGGTCACTGCGAGTGCTGCCATCGATTCGGGATCCCCCACCACCTACTTCACACACAGCTAATTTTATTCTGTTTGGATCCAAGTGTTATGGTGTTTTCTTTTCTTACTCATTAGTTCTGAATAAGAATATGCACCCAACTCAAAATCATGCGCCATAAAACCCTATGAGTGCTTTAGTTAATTACAATTTTTAAGGTGTCAATTTAAATCGCCTGTACATGCTTGATATTTGAAGCTACATTTTAGCATAAACATACACACAGCGTGGTCTATTCACTGAAACAAATTGTCCGCAGGCCGAAGCGAGAAACAAGGAGAAGATGAAAGAAGAGTCCAAAGCTCAAAAGAAGATTGAGAGCGCATTCAAATGGGCTCTCACGGACGCGCACATAGACCACACGCTGCCGTGGAGCGAGGCCAAGGAGAAGCTCGACCTCTCCGCGCCGGAGTTCGCCGCTGTGCCTGATGAGGAGGACCGGATCAGGATATACAAGGTAAGATGTACTTTCCGTCCGAAAGCAATGCAACTGTGTTAGGAAAACAAAAAGACACGCTTTCGACCGGTAGCCACTAGATGCGGCCAAAATAGTTTTTTTTATATATTTTATTTAAATAGTGTCTGACGTAGTGGTCTGCTGGGCTCTCTCTAGGAGCTAACGGTTTACTCCTTGATCGCAACTGTTGTTTGGTATAGAGCGTGATTAGTGTGTGGTTGATTATTTATTGAATTCTTTTAGACTATTGACTATTGGTTTCAGCAGATAATGAAAAGTATTTAAAGTAATTTCTTTAGTTATTATTTCAGGGATACGAAATGGATTTAATTTAATACATCAAAATAGAAATATAAATAATTAGAATATAAATAGTAATATTAAACAATTGCTTCCTCTGCAGCCATAAATCATTCATGCGCTAGGGAGTGAGCCGTGTGCGCACGCGCTTATCTATACTAAACCTCTTCATAAGGCCTTTGAGTGTGCAAGAGAGATAAAATGCGCTGTCGCAGTCCCACGTTTTATTGCCGCAGAGGAAGCGAGTGTTTAATATTACTATAGTAGCTTAGTGACTGCCATAAGTCGTCACCACTACTATAAAGTGGCCACTACGCAGCCTGTGATCGCGTTTAGTGGCCACCACTAGTTGTCCAATGTCGTGATCTTATTGAAATCGGTCTAAATCTTAAATACCGTAGTTCAGTTTCCATACTGCGACTACAGCGCCATCTAGTCGTTGGGAGCAGAGTCAGCATGTAGCGATGTGGTGAGGCAAGCAGATAGATGACGCTAAACCCCTCTATGAGGTATATCTATTGGTATGAACGCTTAAAAAAGATCGAGATTGCAATCAAATGGGCTCTCACGGACTTACACTTAGACCACACGCTCCCTTGGAGCGAGGCCAAGGACAAGCTCGACCTCTCCGCGCCAGAGTTCACTACTGTGCCGGATTCGGGTATACAGGGTAAATACATACATACATAAATAATCTTACTCTAGAAGAAGTATTACGTATATAACACTTCAATACCAAACGCAGCCATTTGTAGCTTAGTAGCCGTCATTAGCCGCCACCACTACTTATAAATCAAGCCGTGTGGCCGCGGCATGCGATGCGAGCGAGTAACGACCGCTTAGCAGCTTGTAACGTTGAAAAAAAATTTAACTCTTACTGAACAAAGTATAAGTATTTTAAAGCCTTATCACTTTCTAACGAACATCGCTTGCACACAAGACACAAGAACGGACGTCGCTCCAAACAAAAGACAACGCAAGGTGCAAGCGATTTTGGCTTTTCAGTGGTACGGCGGCTGTGACTTCGATAGTACGTCCGTGAAACTGTCAAATAAATAAGCATTAATTTAAGTTTGTGTTTGTTTTAAGGATTACCAACATGAGCAAGAGGACAGCTGTCTACACTACCACCATCCGAAACCGCGGAAGGCAAAGCGATCAAAGAAGAAGAAGCGATCGCACTCCGCATCTTTAGTAAGTTTATCACATTTATAGGACAAAATATGTCACAAATTCGCTTCCCTTTTAGTATTTTTTTTCATGATTGTTCTTATTTATCATCATCATCATCATTGTATGCGCAAGGGTAGCAGCGCTTTGGTAGTGATACCAAAGTGAAGCAACCTACAGCGCGGTTGTGTTTGGATGGGTGGCCATTCCGACCAAATAAGTGACGTATATCTTGAGCATCTCCGTGCTTCGGAAGGCACGTTAAGCCGGTGGTCCCGGCTAACATCGGTTGATATTAGTCGTTAAGTCTAGTCAGAGGCCTTATGGACGGCTTGATAACATTTGACAGTAGGGTTAGTCGCTTGCCTTGAAATAACCCTCCACCAACCTGCACTGAGCCCGCGTGGTGGAGTATGGCTCAAACTACCTCATAGTTGAGGTAAGAACTTTGCCCAGCAGTAGGAAGTTACAGGCTAACTTTACATCATCATCATCAGCCTAAGCCACTTGGCCTAAGCTCAATATTTATTTATTAATATATACGTGCTTAAACAACTGACGTGTTATTGGCTGAATTCTATGGTAAGGTGTTCAACCAATGATCTGATTCGTCGGCCATAAATCCAAGAAGAAAAGGAGATGAATTGTTACTTATTACCTAACCTAACAGTTAACCTCTTGGTTAACCGTTGCTGAATGTTAACTATATATTATTCATTAAATGCTTGTCTATGGTAGATATTTGTGACTTGATATATACTAATTACAGTAAATTCATTCACAAACGCGCGCGGTCAGCATTTTCGCTTAGACCCAATTATTCCGTTTTAGTGGAAAAATATTATAAAGACACTTCACGATCCGTCACAACAGCGCCGCGTGTGGTGCTGATACCATTAAGCATTACCATTTTTACCACTTAATGTACCATTTTACATTTAAAACGTCTTTAACCCCGACACATACAGTATTTGGCTCTGTAAACAGTCCATACAGTAGTAGTACTCATATAGTGAAAATACATAAGACATTGTCGAATGTTTTATCCACAGTCGAAGTCGCGGTCCCGTTCACCAACGCCAGTGGCCCGGTCGCCGTCCCCGGCGCCGAGTCGCTCGGCGTCTTCGGACGAGGCGCGCAAGCACAAGAAGGCTAAGAAGAAGCACCGAAAGCATTCGCCACCGCCGGTAAGTGAATACAAATATTTGCCATTAAATAGGATACAATACAAGCGAACTGCTACCATGGGTACGTTCCGCTAGTGGCTTTCAACGAACAAGCCAACGACCATTTTTTGCCGTTGCTTTGCCTTGCGCCGGTAAGTGAATACAAATACAGGATGTTGTTTTAGTCAATGACATCCAACTCAAGGATGATGATATGAGTTATGCTTATTCTAAAAAAAATTTAAATTCTAAGCAAGTTTTATACAAGAAAACCGCTTCACAACATTCAAAAAAAACTCAAAACGAATGGGAAAACTCGCACCCTAGCGCGTAGCTATTGCTTATCTACGAAACACTACGCCGTAGCTAGTTTGCTACGGAAAGGCTATCTGGTGTTGGTTTTGACTCGATCGCTGTACCGGATAATAAAAAAAATATATAAATATTTTGTGGTTTTATCCATTTCAAAAAAAAAAAATTTCTTGGTATCATTATCTTTTGTATAGCCACCCCTGAGTCGCTCGTCGCTGACCAAAACAACATCCTGTATTTGTCATCAAATAGGATACAGTACAAGCAAACTGCTACCATGGGTACGTTCTACTAGTCGCTTTCAACGGCCAAGCCAACGACCATTCTTTTTGCCGTTGAACTTGCGCCGGTAAGTGAATACAAACATTTGCCATTAAATAGGATACAATACAAGCGAACTGCTACCATGGCTACGTTTCACTAGTTGCTTTCAACGGCCAAGCCAACGACCATTCTTTTTGCCGTTCCACTTGGAGCTTTGAGTTGGGGTCGTCTGTCAAGATGATCTCTCACAACGACCTACCTTACTGCGACCACAGCGGTCGTCGATGCGTCGGACTTCTTGTATACCGTATGATGTCACGCGCGATTAAATCTGGCTAATATCTATTATAAAAATGTGCGGCATACTCTCTTATTCATAATAACGCAAATAGTCTAATGAACGTTTTGTCTGTTTCTTTCTAGGCGCTGTCATCATTTGATAGAAAGTGGCAAAACAGTGTAATACCTAAAATAGTTTTATTAAACTGTTTGAGTTATTATCAATAAGAAGGTTTATGTAAACGTTAAAATATTGCATGCAAACAAATCAACTATCTCTGAATATTGATTTCATCGTTTCAAGAGCCACGTTTTCTGTGTTTCTTAACAAGTGCCTCTAAAAAATCTCCTTTTAATTCTGCCCTCCAGTTAATAGAGAAACAAAAAAGTTGCGTGTGCTAAGTACATCCATAAATGCTTGTAAAGTAATCATCTACCACTGAACATTGATTTCACCGTTTCAAGGGCCACGTTTTCTGTGCTTCTTAACAAGTGCCTCTAGTCTGCCCTCCAGTTAATAGAGAAATCACAAAATTGATCGTGCTATTTAACTATTTATTTACTCTTCTTTGTTCTTCAAAAATGCCAGAAATCTCCCAGCCCGGAAGAAGGCGGCATATCGGACGAGGAGCCGGCGCGGCACAAGAAGAAGTCGAAGCGCAGCGCGCCCAGCAGCCCCGAGCCCGAGCCTGAGCACGCGCACAAGCCCAAGAAGAAGAAGGAGAAACGCGACAAGAAGGAACGGTCAGTATATTTTATTGCAGCTATTGGGACCGTTGGCGACGACAGTGCTACGAGACCGCCATTATGGACAGCATTGTCACTAGGAGTGGCGTTAATTCAACAAACTGTTTTTATAAACCGCTTTTGTAATGTTAACGAATTAACTGCTTTTCGTCTACTGCAAAACTAGATAAATTTATCAACTGTTTTATTCAACGTTTTCTGAACGCAACGCGTGGATTGACTCAACGAACATTCAACGCGCAGTCGCTTAACATTATCCGAAGCTGCTTTTACTTAACGTAAAACCAGTTGAATTTATTAGCTGTTTCTCTTAACGACTTACAAACGGAATACACCGAGCGGACGCGAGGCGCCTATACGAGCGAGCGAGACGCCAACAGCTCAAAGTTGTACGAGAGTGAGAGAGATCTATGTATGTTTGCTCGTTCCATGGCTCGGCGCACCGAGCCGACTTACCAATATGAACAGGTTTTTGTCGTACATTTGTTTTGTAAACAATCGAATTAGTCTGTTTGAGTGACACGTTGAGGTCAACGCTTTTTTGTTTTTTTCGCGAAAGTTTTATTGATTTCGTAGTGACTGTTTGTTTTCTAGTTTTAAGTTTTAATATTTAGTTCTTGTAAATAAGTCTTAATAAATAGTTTTAGGTACGTATGTACGTACGCAGCGGCACGAAAAAACTAGTGTTTTGTGGCGTCATTGTGAAAAAGAGAGTGATAGGTGGGAAAGCTGTGTGTAATAAATATTTGTGGGGAAAAAATAAGGTATAAATCGACAATTACAAACTTACGAAGTCATTTAAGAAGAAAGAAGTTGTGTATTAACGTCAACTCCTTTTTTAAATGTTAACTGTTTCGACTAATAAACTGCTACGTCCAAATCTGTTGACATTACTGCAAACCAGTTAATAACGTTAACTGCTTTTTTAACAGGTTATTTGATTGTAATTAACAGTTTCATTTCCTTAACACAAAAACCGTCAACGACCCACCCCTAATTGTCACGGCTGTCAAGCGAGAAATAAGTAGATATTGTGAATAAAATAAAAAAGCATATAAAATGATAATAAAATAAAAATTATATTAGACTATTTTGGACGATGCTAGTCAGTAGCATTAGTGCCAATTGCTAGTCAGTAGCATTAGTGCCAATAACATTAAGATTGTTGTCTTCACTTTAGAGCTAGCAAAAGTGTGTCTTGGTTGAGAATACTTCATTTCTCCCTAAAATGTCAAAAAGATCTTTGATTGCAAGAAGTGACGTCATTTAGGACGCCATGACAGTTCGAGGGTTTTTAATGCCTATTCAAATGGAATATTTTGAATTATAATTAAATCATGTAAATGGTGAATATTTTAAAAGATATGAAGTTTTTTGATTAAAATATTTGCTTATGTTTTTGAAGCTACTGTTTTTGAATTAGCTAGTTTTTGAAGGTAACAACTAGCAAAAGTTTATTCTCCGCCTGAAGTGGCAGAACTGTATGCCGAACTCGGGAGGTTCTACGCCGAACCAACTTTCCAGGAATGGAGTGCCTCCTTATGAAAGGTCAACTTCGCTAGTGCGAACATGTTGTGGTTGCCTAAACTACCAGGTTGCCAAAACGAATATTTTACTTTGAACTTAGCTCAGGTAAACGCAAACCGGGTGGGACACAAAGATTTTTCAAGCACCACCAGACTGCTGCCAACATGCCGTGTGGCTCGTGGAAGAGGCTACAGCCACACAGAGGATTGAATGACGAACTGCTGTCAAACGGGTTTGGAATATTATGAACGACCCCGGCTCAAAGATTTGACGCCAAATCCGTAAGACTCGGTATAAGCCCTCCTATGAGTACCTACACGTACAATGAATCTGGGACTCTACTGTGCCTCTTGAACCGGACCAAATTTGGCTTTGTAAGACACGCTCGCGCCAATGCAAGAGCCCAGGTTCACACCAGCTAAGGGTGGCGCCGTCGACAGAAACTCCTGGGAGGACTTCATCATCATCACTCCTAAAACATCAGAGATGTTTTTTTTTTAAAAAAAAAACCTCTGCTTTATATTTCAGCTTCACCTTACTTGGACGACCTCCGTGGTAAGTGGCTAGCACGCTGGGTTTAAAGCGTCTCCATCTCGTGAGGTTCCGGTTTCGATTTCGTTCCGAACGATCTTTTCTATAAGTATGTCTCGGGTCTGTGTGTTGTGGTACCACCGTTGTTTCCGATTTCCATAACACAAGTGCCTTAGCTACTTAGCTTGGAATCGGACCAATGTATGTGATGTTGTAAAATATTTATTATTATTTATTTAATATTTAAAATAAACCTTCAGCTGCTGAAGGGCGTGGCCCGAGCTCCCTTTCTGGCAGTTAGCATTTCAATTGACGGCCCGTCGGACGCGGTGTTGCGTATACAATCTCATTGATACAGGGGCGTCTGTTGGATGTCGAAACGCTAAATATTAACTCAGGCTTGTCCCCAAGCTTATCCGCGCGTTCGCATAACCGCCGACCACTGTAAGGTTGACCGCGGGAGATGTCAATAAAACAAGTGTTACGCGCACGGTTAGGTTTATTATAATGACTTATATTACAATAATGAAAGACTTATATACTAACTTACATTACCTAATATGGGGTGAGGCAGCGCGCACACTACACCTCCCCCGTTTTTTAAAGAAAAAAAATGAATATACTTTTTTTTTTACACGAATAATAAACTTAAAATGAAAATATAAGTTCAAGCAAACGTTCTGAAACGGATCGATTGAACAACTGATTAATATACATTAAGAATTAAAATAACATACTCAATTGTATCATGTTACTTAGAAAAAAATATCATTAAAATTTTAATTCCTAATACAAAATCAAGTGAATGTAATCACATAAAATGTGTATAGTTAATTATCATAACAATTTTGATAAAATATTCTATTGTAATTCAATAAAAAAATATAAGTTCTTTCAATCTCACATTAATTGAACGACATTGCAAAGCTAATACAAAATTATAACTTACTAATATAGGAAAAGTCCGGTATGCAAGTCTACATTAAAAATAAAATTATACCTACACCTAGACGGATTACTCGTTTGAATTTAAGGTTGTCAATAACTATAATAACTATCTATTTTAAAAATATAAGCACAAGATAAGGATTGTTAACAAATATCTAGTTGTTATAAAGAAAAATATTATGTTGATTAGTTACTGACCATTTAAATTTGTTTTATACTAACATATTATTTTTATTGCTCACTATGAATATCCATGACCTATCCAACAGTATTACTGTAAACATTTGTTATTTATCTATTTCGTAACGATTTTTTAAGCAAAATAATGCCTGTTACAAACAAAATAAAAAAGTTTAAAAAGCTAAAACATACAAATAGTTTATCATATCATGTACAATAAACTTAATATCGGCATCACTTTCATATTTCAATCACAACACAACACAATCTTTATTTCCATATCACATATTTTTCACCTAAACTTAATAACCTTGACTCATAAAAATGGTACTTTTACCCCTTGGGTATTTATTTTTTATACACTGGGCCGGCCCCATAATATATTTTATACATTTTATTATTTTAAAGGTACAGTTAATATTTATGTCGACATTATTTATTTTAATATTTAATAAGACCTTATGCCTTATTAGCTGTGCACAGCATTTTAATAGGTGTACAAGTTATAACATCTTATTTATTTATACTTGATGTCCAAGCATTTTCACGGAGAGAAGCTCGTCTACACCATGATAAAATTGAAGGATCTGTACCCTATACTGTACCCCGTACCATTTTAATGTGTCAAACCTCCGTATGGTTCATCTTTTAAGATTCTTAATGACCTCCAACTGCCTTCACAGAGAAATCTCGTTTGCACCATGATCAAGCCGAAGGATGTGAACCTATACCTGCCTAAAACCTCTACAATATTACCTCTTTATTTCGATTACGTCCTTGATTTCATCAATATATCACTTTAACAACATGTTACGTAACAATAATACAATTTCATTCAATTTCAAAACAAACATAAACTTACACAAACAATTTGAATCCTTCAGCACAAATAATGTTATTTCCTTTTGGGTGATCAGTCCAATCGGTTATCAATAAATCATTTTTACTGAAGTATTCAACACTACCTGATAAATCGTATCGCAAAAAAAATACCAAACAAGCTATTCTCTACTATGCAATGTCACTTTCATCCATTTACTTTTATCTATCTTACTACCATACTTATTGTTATGTTTTTATTTTAATTAATGTTATTCATACATAAAGAAAATATTTCGCATATAAAACAATACAATTTTTCATTTAATGTATCAAATCAATCTAAATGATTATAAAGTATTCTCAATCTTGTTTTATCTCAAAAAGTTAAATCTTCATTTTGACTATATTGGTCATGTTTGGATATTCATAGCTTTCAGTTTTAATAATCCTATAATAAATAGCAGCTCTACAAAAATAAACTAATCATATTTGAAGTATCCATACAAATGTATTTGGTATGTAACATAATTATCATTCTAGAAACAAATCAAAACAGCAGCTAAAACCGATAACATATGGAATGGAATGTCGTTCTGCAGTAAGAAATTTGAAACACAAAACATTTGCTGACCTGACACGCGGTGCTCTTTGACACGCGGTGCTATATGTTCAGCACGAAGTGCAACAAGATACAAATCTAATTATCAAAACGATAAGTTAGTAACTTCATGGGTGGTATTATGGAAAATACGTAACTACTTAAAATCTCAAACTTTACAAAGATTGTAAAATATCAAACTTTAGAAAGATTGTCTGTTAAAAAAAACTTTTCTGTACATAAGTTTTTAGTACCTCAATAATGTGAACTTACGAAAGGTGGACTTCACGTTAAAAAAACATCATCTATGAGGAGCGATAAGTCTATTGGGCTATTGTAAGATAAAACAAATGTGAATAAATAATCCGCAGTAAATGACTGATCTCAAAAAATGCAACTTTAAAATACCAAGTAATATTGAGATTTACGTAATTAATAAAAAATATATATCAATCCCAATAATCTATATCTATCGGTAAATAAAATCCAAACTCATTTAAATACGTTAAAATAATAACAGAAATTAAGTTAATTTTCAATTTAACTTAGTTATCAAATCCATTTCTTATAAAATTTGAGGGATAAAGTTTCCTTAACTTTTATTAACGGAACAAAAGTAAAGACCTGAAAAGAAGTAGGTAAATATACTTACGAAAAATTTTTAAACTGATATAAGCATAAAAACTTGCACTGATAGCTTTCTAAATAAGTATGTTTATGTAGTTGCGTAAACCAAAGTGTTTTTCAGAAAAGTAAATATGATTAAGTACCCTGAATTTACAATATTATGCAACATTTATTAATTTCATATTGAGGTATTTTCAGTTCAATAGTTTGTCAAAACATTTGATAATAAAAATGAAGGCTCTACTTTTAAAAACCAATAAAAAACTAACTATAAAAATACAAGTAGTAATAGACATTACTTTCATAAAAGATTTTAACACAAAAATAAATTGTACTCGGGAATACCGATATGATGCAAGAGTAACTTGAAACCTAATTAGATACCTGTGTGGGAAGTGTCTACTTCGCGTATAATCTGATAAAATGTTACAGAATTTATATTATCTACCAATACTATTGCTGTTTACTTTCAATAAATAACAGAAATATGCATTTTTATAAGACATTTTTCTCATCAAATTAAATCACGAATGTTCGAATTTCAGTTCATCTATACTATTGGTTAAAATTATAACAAAAAAAAATAATATAATACGTCAATTGGTTAAAGTAGTAAAAGTTAACGAATTTATAATAACCATCGAATGATAAACTTCAGAAACATTTCCTGCCATGAAGATTCCTAAAAAATATGATAACACAATACTTACTGAGCGTGAAGAGACTGCCGTCATAGCTCGGGCAAGGTACATACCTATTGTGTACTTACGGTGTCTTGTTACTTGCAAGTTGTTTGTTACATATCTAAAATAAATCCTGCATAGTGATAAACTAAAAACTGAATACTTAATGCACTTGTGATGAAATACATCATCGTTAGGGCCGCTAATGACAAACGTAAATTTGAAAAATATTAACCTATTATAAAAAGCTGTATCTACAATAAATGAAAAAGTAAAATATTTTGCGAATCAATTTGAACTACTACAAGGAATGAATGAATATGAAATATTGCCTTCATAAAATTTTGGTGAGAAAACCGAGTAAATAAATAATAATTCCGGAATTCACTAACCAAGAGAAAAAATGTCTAAGACTCTTAATGCACAATACTATTTTCAACGGCTAAAATGTTTAAAGAGCAAAACCACGAAAATGTTTTATATAGAAATGCCAGAGTCAAAAGTACTATGTTTCAGCTAAACCACTAAAGTAAATTCGAATAAAAAAATATCTGATAAAAATTTTAGATTAAAACACGTAATGTGCCTAGATCTGTAAAATTTATTAAACATCATTAAAAGTAATTTAGGAATTACAGTCGCTTTTTTTTGTAAACAAAACTGCTTTTAAAAAAGTATGAAAATAATTATCCGTCTGGTGGGAACTTAACATAAACGAGTAATATAAAACCCTTACCTTATCTATTACTAGTGTTAGTTTTAGTAAGTGGCCACTTATAAAATTAATTATTTCAATACATAGATAATATGACAAATAAAAAAAAGGATTATATTAATCAAAATTTGAAGTCATGTGTCCGATCTGATCTTATCCCGGTGCCCGTTCTTGATGTTGCTCTTGTCCTTGTCCCGCATAGTACGTCCTTCATGATACGACACGAACTTGCTCCCGGCAGCCAGTCGTCCCATCATTGGACACCAACATCTCCCGGCCGCCTGCACTCTTACTCATCCTCAGACACCATCATCTCCCGGCCGCCAGCGTACTTTAAAACCTCCATCTGACACCATGTTTTGCCCGGCAGCCAGCTCACACGAACATCACATATTAAATTAGTTTTTATCTCCATCACTGTAGTAGTCCATTTTTCTTTAACTGCTAGTCCGTTCTATCAAACAACACTATTTTTCAAATTTTATGCTCACTGTTCATTTTCAAAAAAAAAAAGTGTTTGTTTTTACACATTAAAGTTTTTTATTGTATTATTGTTCCCGATGCACAGCACTGCCAAAAGGCAGCACTGGCAGGGTCGCCATGTAAGGTTGACCGCGGGAGATGTCAATAAAACAAGTGTTACGCGCACGGTTAGGTTTATTATAATGACTTATATTACAATAATGAAAGACTTATATACTAACTTACATTACCTAATATGGGGTGAGGCAGCGCGCACACTACACCACTTTTCTGGAAATCTTAAGAGAGCAAGAAGGAATGGTTAATTTAAGGTTGAGCTTATGAACATTCATCCGCAGTTTTGGGCTCACTATATCAAAATTGACAAAATCAATTTATTTATCCATCTCAATGGCATATACAAAACAAAATTTATATCATAATAATAATAGTCCGCCTAGCCGATTTCGACTACGGTGGCCAGTCAAAACGACTAACCGACGCGGGACATATTATAGTGCACAATTGCACTTTCTATTCATCTCACTCTCACAGCAATCTGACACGACCGAAGAGAGATTAGGCGCACGACCAACGGCTATACGTGCTATTCCGAGGCACGGGGGTGAAACACTGCCAACTTCTAAACTCCGGGCTACCCTAAGAATTTCTAAACAGTAAAACTCATTGAAGCTTGTATAAACATGCCAGAGTGAGGGAGCGTAATCTGTACTAGGATAACCTCTGTTATTTTTCAACATTCTCCCATGCTTACTGCTTTAAATAGAGAGCGAAGTTCAACTCGACTTTTTCTGCTACGTTTTTTTTTCGACTGGGTAATGCCTAACGCATACCATCTGGGCCCGGGGGAGACCAAATGGTTGCGTGAGACTCCCCCACCCGATGCGTATACCCACTAAAAACCAGTCGTCCTCCAGTGCCATGTAAGTGGGGTGCTGCGACTGCGAGTTATCGCCCTGGGTGAACCCTGGGCAATCTTATTTATTAATTTATTTATACTTTATTGCACAATAAATGTTTGTACAAAAGGTCATGCCTTTGGGCTAAGCAGAAATGATTGTGGGCGGTGCGACAAAGAAACAAAATTAATTATATATAAAAAAAAAACAAATTGTCTACATAAATAACCCATGCTTTATTATTTATGAAGACCAAGTAAATACAATTAATACTTACATAATACTAGCGAACCAGCGAACTTTGTTTCGCCCCCATCCTCGTCTTGCCCGGCCTCGTCCCGCCCAGCCACGTAATTAAAGAAAAATGTTAAGGGTGGACACATACATAACATCTTCCGCAGGATTTTTCTTCTACGCTGACCTAAGCGAGTCTATTCTATTTCTTCCAGGTCAAGCTCAAGCGTGTGGAGCGACGCAGAGCTGGAATCGCGTCGCGCGGCGCTGCTCGCTCAGTTGCACGAGCACGAGGCGGACTGACGCCGCGTCACGCACATACACATATTCAACGACTATCCGCGCGCCGCACCGCACCCGTCGCACGTGCAACTGCCCGAGCTCGAACACGAACGCGAACACGAGCACGAGCTTGAGCTTGAACTCGAGCGCGAACATGAGCTCCAGCATGAGGTGCAGCCCGCTCAGAGTGATTCCGATGAGTAGATTTGATTGCATCCATTGTTAGGCCTGTCCATGTTATTATGTTTTCGCAGATAACCTTTTCCTTACCTTATAAACCAGCAGTTTTATTAAGTTAATTAAAGCTTAAAAGTTACTTTTATTAAATTGGATCTCCCATTAAAAAAAATATCGCACTACTGATAAAACAATATTTTGGAGGTTATAGACCTTTCTAAAATACCCATAGTCAGTCTTATTATGATTCAGGCAGTAAGATATCAAGAAAATAAGAAAAATATATCTTAGCCCCCTTACATACATTAAGCTTTATCCTCTCCTTTGCCGAATCCTTAACCATAAGAGGTCTCACCCCAGGACCGATCTCAAAACTTTTGCGAGGATAAAAACTCAGTAAATTGTGTAAACTCAGTGCCGTGCAGTTGTCATAAACGAAGTGTGTCAAACGCTTATTTAAAACGTTTTTTGTGCGAAGTGATTAAGTGGTTCGGTTAGTGGTATGTTTCGTCTGCGAACTTAAAAGGCAGTTACGACTTGTTTGCACCAGATTTAGTAATATGGTGCAGTAAATCAACCTAACCATAGTTGTTTTGTGTTTGGCTTAAGCTATGTCGTTTTCTGTGTGTGAAAAGTGCAAATACCAAATATTTGTAACGCTACGCAGAATTGTATTTTGTGTACTTGCAAACATATTGGATATTGTTAAGTTCGCGGCAAAATTCGATTTTATGATTGTGGTTAACATTAAGTTAGTTGTACTAAGTTCTATTAGTAGTAAAATATGTTGCGTTAGGTTATCTTAAGAAAGTTTATGTATTTTTAATACAAACCAGCATCGCCTGCCTGTAAATAAACAAACATGTGTATTACGTTAGGAAGACACCGAATAAAATATAATTGAGAAGCTTCATATTTAGTTACTGAAGTTGACTTGAATTAATCTACGTTCTGTAGTCAAAATGTGTGTACATTATAAGATTAATTAAATACACGAAAATAATGTATGTATCCTTTGTCATAAAGTCAGTTTTTCATTGCTTGTCGCAAATTGTAAGCAGTTGTAAATAACTTTTAAAATTATATCAATGAATAAAATTATTAACTATTTGATTTAAAAAGATGTCAGTGTTACGATGAGTTATTAATGTATGTAGTTTCCGTTTCTCTTATTTTTAAAATCATTTCAGTAAAATGGAATAATGATATGTGATCAAACGAACTTCATAAGTTCGATATGATATGAATCGCTTCATTCTTTCATATAACATCACCAGGTAGTCCTTTTAGCCTACAAGGTTTAGAGATTTATCAAATCGTTCTAAAAGCGTGCAATATCTTCGTGCTTCTTATGTCAAAGAATGAAGCAAAGAAACAAAATAATAATTAATATGAGCCAGACAACACACCAATTGCCTTAGTTTCGTACTAAAGAGTTTTCTTCCTTGTGTTACGAATCTGGTATTCGTAACAGATAAAAAGTAATAAAAATGAATGTCAAAATTGTTTATTATATTCGAATAGCATAGAAAAACTGACTTTAGTCACAGAAAATATAATAGTACTACGTACAGAAGGATCACTGTGCTAAGAATGATAAAGTAAAAACAACTTTCGCCGCAACGCAATCAAGTGCAATTCACTTCGCACGATTTTAATTCAAGGTTGTTTCATCTACCTATCTATACCTGTCTCTTTCTAACACGTAACGCTTTCCCTGTTTCACGGCCTTGAATGTGTCAGGGTTGGGAGCGGCGCGTGCCACGAACATACGCGTAGGTACACAACGCGCTACTCAAATAAAATAAATAGTCTAGAGGACCTAGCACATTTCTTGACTGTGCTCTATCGGAGAAAGTAATTGATACTGTCAGCGTTCGTTTAATTTTAAAATAAGTGTTTACTCTGTCTAATTTAATTATTTGGTACAAAATTACTGAATTCGGAGAAATGAAAGTACAAACCAAACACACATGTATGTACGGACAACAGCACGTCAAGGTAAACACTGCGGTATCTTATGCAGTTGTAATAAGGGCTAGTTTGCAACAAAAGTGGATAACCTGATGTGCAGTCGACTGTACACACTTAACCAAATAAAATTGTATAGTAGAATTATTTTCTCCGTGCAGTTTGGGTCATAAATCATAGCTCGGCCTCAGCCCGGTTAGGGCGATGAGTATGTTGCGCAGGCGCACCGCCGTTTTAAAATTTATATTATTTAAAATTTTAGTTTATTATAAATAATTTCAATAAATATAAAATTTTATATTAATTTATTTTTTTATAAAAAAAATATAATACATTCGCCAGCATCTTAGGTTACGCACACTTTTGTTGCAAACTAACCCTAATGTCAACTGCATAAGATACCAGTGTTAACCTTAATTTGCTGTTGTCCGTACTTAACTACAAAAAGAGACTTTTGTTTATGTGAACCTTATCTATCGTACCTTTATAAATGCTATCAAAATCAAGATTAATTTTATGGGAATACCTAAAAATTAAGGGTGATATTATATAGCTAAAGTAAAATAATAAACTGTAGCTCTTGGACTATTAGATTTTGGATTACGTAAAATCCTAACACAAAATTACTTAAGTAATTTGGTAGGTACTTATAAATATTATGCTAAAGTAAGTTTATTGACCTGTTTCCGTTTATTTTAAGTTAGATTGACGTAAGTAACTGGGTAGGTATCTTAAACTCAAATCTATTCCTTTGAACAAGAAATGTTGAATACCTACCTACAAAATTTGTTTTGATAAATAATGTCATAATTAGGAACACATATTTCAAATTATTAACAGTTATTTCGTTGTAACGAAGTCAGTCACAGGCTGAGAAAATAAACACAGTCACAGGCGCGTGGCGCGGTCCGCGAGCGGCACAGCCCCGCGCTCATTTATGCTCGGCGTACCGAGTCGCTCGATCGTACCTAAACTTCGGAGTGACACCCCCCTGCTTTAGTGTCGATTTGCGAATGAAGATAATAGGATATTTTGTGATCATATCTGATTTTATAAACATGACTCTCAAATTGATTGCGCATGGTATCCTACACTTTTTTCAGGCACCAATAAATATTTTTTTATAATTTTATTATGAGAATAATTTTATTATGAGACCTCTCGAACTAAATTTTTAGTTAATCTTTGATTTCTAAACGAATTTCGAGTTTCTAAACAAAACAGTAAATTTGAAATAACCAATAAAATTGTATAAACCGCTTTCAGATTTCAATAGATCACTTCAATACAAGTATGTAGTACCAGGGGGGTGTCACTCCGAAGTTTAGGTACGTTCGAGCGACTCGGTACGCCGAGCATAAATGAGCGCGGGGCTGCCGCTCGCGGACCGCGCCACGCGCCTGTGACTGTGTTTATTTTCTCAGCCTGTGACTGACTTCGTTACCACGAAATAGCAATTAATAATTTGAGATATGTGTTCCTAATTATTTATCAAATCAAATTTTGTAGGTAGGTATTCAACATTTCTTGTTCAAAGAAATAGGTTTGAGTTTAAGATACCTACCCAGTTACTTACGTCAATCTAACTTAAAATAAACGGAAACAGGTCAATAAACTTACTTTAAATTTAGCACAATATTTATAAGTAGCTACCAAATTACTTAAGTAATTTTGTGTTAGGATTTTACGTAGTCCAAAATCTAATAGTCCAAGAGCTACAGTTCATTATTTCACTTTAGCTATATAATATCACCCTTAATTTTTAGGTATTCCAATAAAATTAATCTCGATTTTGATAGCATTTATAAAGGTACGATACATAAGGTTCACATAACCAAAAGTCTCTTTTTGTAGTTAAGTACGGACAACAGCAAATTAAGGTTAACACTGGTATCTTATATGCAGTTGACATTAGGGCTAGTTTGCAACAAAAGTGTGTGTGTGTAACCTAAGATGCTGGCGAATGTACTATATATATATATATATATATATATATATATATATATATATATATATATATATATATTTTAAAAATAAATTAATATTAAATTTTATGTTTATTGAAATAATTTATAATAACCTAAAATTTTTAAACAATATAAATTTTAAAACGGCGGTGCGCCCGCGCAACATACTCGCCGCCCTAACCGGGCTGAGGCCGAGCTATGATTTATGACCCAAACTACACGGAGAAACTAATTCTACTATACAAATTTACCCTTATTACAACTGCATAAGTTACCGCAGTGTTTACCTTGACGTGCTTTCATTTCTCCGAATTCAGTAATTTTGTACCAAATAATTAAATTAAACAGAGTAAACACTTATTTTAA
Organism: Pyrausta purpuralis; assembly: GCA_963924145.1. Classification (NCBI taxonomy): domain Eukaryota; kingdom Metazoa; phylum Arthropoda; class Insecta; order Lepidoptera; family Crambidae; genus Pyrausta; species Pyrausta purpuralis. The sequence continues at coordinate 21,943,895 of OZ001656.1, forward strand.
TATTAAACGAACGCTGACACTATCAATTACTTTCTCCGATAGAATACAGTCAAGAAATGTGCTAGGTCCTCTAGACTATTTATTTTATTTGAGTAGCGCGTTGTCACAGAAAATATAATAGTACTACGTACAGAAGGATCACTGTGCTAAAAATGATAAAGTAAAAACAACTTTCGCTGCAACGCAATGAAGTGCAATTCACTTCGCACGATTTTAATTCAAGGTTGTTTCATCTACCTATCTATACCTGTCTCTTTCTAACACGTAACGCTTTCCCTGTTTCGCGGCCTTGAATGTGTCAGGGTTGAGAGCGGCGCGTGGCTCGAACATACGCGTAGGTACACAACGCGCTACTCAAATAAAATAAATAGTCTAGAAAACCTAGCACATTTCTTGACTGTGTTCTATCGGAGAAAGTAATTGTCAGCGTTCGTTTATTATTAAAATAAGTGTTTACTCTGTCTAATTTAATTATTTGGTACAAAATTACTGAATGCGGAGAATGAAAGTACAAACCAAACACACATGTATGTACGGACAACAGCACGTCAAGGTAAACACTGCGGTATCTTATGCAGTTGTAATAAGGGTAAAAAGTAAGGGTAATATTGTACAGTAGAATTATTTTCTTCGTGCAGTTATGGTCATAAATCATAGCTCGGCCTCAGCCCGGTTAGGGCGTTGAGTATGTAGCGCAAGCGCACCGCCGTTTTAAAATTTATATTATTAAAAAAAAATAGTTTATTATAAATAATTTCAATAAATATACAATTTTATATAGGTTGTCTGGAAGAGATCGCATATAAGACCGCCTAAATTGTACATTTCCCTAAAACGAATTTGTAAATCAATTTATGTAATGTGCAATAAAGAGTTATCTATCTATCTATCTATATTAATTTATTTTTTTATAAAAAAAATATATAGTACATTCGCCAGCATCTTAGGTTACACACACTTTTGTTGCAAACTAGCCCTAATGTCAACTGCATAAGATACCAGTGTTAACATTAATTTGCTGTTGTCTGTACTTAACTACAAAAAGAGACTTTTGTTTATGTGAACCTTATCTATCGTACCTTTATAGATGCTATCAAAATCGAGATTAATTTTATTGGAATACCTAAAAATTAAGGGTGATATTATATAGCTAAATTAAAATAATGAACTGTAGCTCTTGGACTATTAGATTTTGGACTACGTAAAATCCTAACACAAAATTACTTAAGTAATTTGGTAGGTACTTATAAATATTATGCTAAATTTAAAGTAAGTTTATTGACCTGTTTCCGTTTATTTTAAGTTAGATTGACGTAAGTAACTGGGTAGGTATCTTAAACTCAAACCTATTTCTTTGAACAAGAAATGTTGAATACCTACCTACAAAATTTGTTTTGATGAATAATGTCATAATTCGGAACACATATCTCAAATTATTAATAGTTATTTCGTTGTAACGAAGTCAGTCACAGGCTGAGAAAAAAAACACAGTCACAGGCGCGTGGCGCGGTCCGAGAGCGGCAGCCCCGCGCTCATTTATGCTCGGCGTACCGAGTCGCTCGAACGTACCTAAACTTCGGAGTGACACCCCCCTGGCGTTGTGTACCTACGCGTATGTTCGTGCCACGCGCCGCTCGCAACCCTGACACATTCAAGGCCGCGAAACAGGGAAAGCGTTACGTGTTATAAAGAGACAGGAATAGATAGGTAGATGAAACAACCTTGAATTAAAATCTTGCGAAGTGAATTGCACTTCATTGCGTTGCAGCGAAAGTTGTTTTTACTTTATCATTCTTAGCACAGTGATCCTTCTGTACGTAGTAGGTACTATTAAATTTTCTGTGGTAGTACTACAGTTTACGTCTGAATAAAAGATATCAAATTGAATTACGTTTTTTTATTCACTCCTAAATAAGGATAAACACAACTGAGTTGTTGCCAATTAACATGGAACGCCGCGTTGCATGCTATTCTTGATATTTTATGATTGATTTACATAGTATGTGATTTTGTATTGAGTTATGAGAGTTGTGGAATAAAAAATCATAAAACTTTTCAATTATACACCATTATATTTTAAAAACTAATATATTTCATTTTGTACATACCCTATTTGTAAATAGATTCTTAAAGTAAATACTAACGAAAGGCCTTCAGGTTACTATAATTAAAACATAACACCAAAAACAATCACTAAATAAGTAATAGAAATTATTTGTTCAAAAATGTGTTCTGCAACATGTTAAATATCCAGATACTCTATCACAGACATATTTTTTCCCACATAACGCACTTATATAATAAATAACCAAAACGATTTCAGAATATATGACTATAACTGTCTAAGCTTACTGATTTATGATAAATAGGAATATATGGAGTAAATGATATTAATATATGATTTATAAAAATATGTGAATGGCGTAAATATTTATATTACACTTATCTAAAAAATATCCTCGCACTTGTTAGACTATAGTACAAAAGCTTGAATTCCTCTTCTATAGTTTTAATCTTCTTCTCTGTGAGAGCCAAGGCTTGCTGCAGCTGAACCGACCCTTTGATCTTTTGCTCTTCTAGAGTTTTCCTTTCTGTTGCAATATGCTTCCACACGGATTCGAACCAGTGCAATGTTTCGAAATCAGAGTCCTGGAAAAAGAGAAAAAATATATGTATATGAGTTGCGGCGCCATGTATACAATAATAATAATATCCTTTGGACATTCCCATACATCGCCATCTAGTCCCAAAGTAAACTACTCAAAGCTTGTGTTTATGGGTGCCAGACAACGGATATAATACTTAAATACTTTTTATTTGTAAATACATACATAATATACATAGAAAACACCCAGACCAATACAAACAGACATGTTCATGCACACAAATGTTTTGTATTGTGCGGGGATCGAACCCGCACCCGCTGCGTAGTAGGCGATTTCTCAACCACTACACCAGACGGGTCGTCGATACAGGGTATAAAAAAGTGCGACCCAATTTCAAAGGAATGGTTGTTAATCGAGTTTGGAAATTTTGGAATACAGGAAAAATTTAAGAAATATTAAAGAAAATTACATATTAAAAAAAAAACTCGACTCTTAACTACCCCCTTGAATTTGGCTCGTGCTTACAGGGTATAAGTAGTTTAAGAAAGAAAAAGAGTATTAATAAGATAAAATTTTCACGGATCCCTAAAATTCTATAACTAAAGACTATGAAATAAAGTACGAGTACGAGTCAAATTCAAGAGGCTGGCTTAAGAGTCGCGTCTAGAATACAGGACAAAAAATCTTTTTATACATTTTTTTCAAAAATATTTTTCCTGTACCTAGGTAATTTATTCTCGATTGACAACCACCCCCTTGAATTTGGATCGTACTTTTTTTACATCCTGTATTACTACCATATTGTATTTGAAGGGTTTATCAGTGTTTAACTTTAATTTATACCTGATTCAATAACTTCAAAATATAAGCGATCCCCATGGCAAATCCGTCGTCAGTGAATGCTGCGCCTGCCTTGTTTTTCTTGGTCATTTTATCTTTCGACAGTATCATATGCTCCACAAAGTTGAGGGTGAGCGGCGGCACGATTATAAAAAAATTCTTCAGGTGCACATTTTTGGGGTTTCGGAAAACTGGCGCGAAAACGTCAACGAGCAATCTGAAATATTCGGTGCCCTGTAAAAAGTTAGACACCAATTCGTTTATCGTACTGTCCAAATTCTCAGCAGAATTAACCAATTTGGGGCCTAAACCACTCTCTTCGCACATCTCTTTGAAGGAACTGGTCTCGTCCAAACTCGGCAGGAACACGGTCGCGTCCGAGCAGCAGTGGCGACCACCAGACCGTATCATCCTAACGTAACCCATCGCGTTGCCGATCTGACTAATCAGATCGCGAAACAGATCTAAGTAGCTCTGCCCTTCTTCATCTGTTCCCAGTACTTTTATGCCTTTGTTGAATTTCTCTGCATTCTTATAAGGATACATATTTCCATTAGCTACTGAATTATCTTTGAAGTATCGTAGATCTTTGATTAGCCTGGACTTAATCTGTTCATCGTACATAAATTGAGAGAAAGTGAAAAATTTCTTTTTCAAGAACTGATATGTGAAATTAACTGTGGTGTTCATGATGCCCGTGCCATGCGTCCTGATCGAGTTAGCTACATGCCTAATGTTAATGGAGTTCAGGTGTTTATTGTTACTGCTCTTTTCAACAAATATTTGATTATTCAAATTATACAAATACTTGGAGACAAATATGTGTATATTTCGCATTATTTCTAACACATCCAAGCCTTGTTCGAGAGTCTGTGTAGGGAGATTGTCCTGCACAGTTTGAAGATTAAATTTGAACTTGGCCATTTGTCGCATTTCTCCGTAAGTTTTCCAATCAGATAACACAACAGTGGTCAAGTTATAGTACATTGTTGACAAATAATGCTCTACTGATGGCACAACACATAAATACACACTTTGTATGCGAAAATTGTCAATTGTTAGTAATAATTTCTTTGTCATATCTGATGTAAATGGGTTGACCACATCCAGCTGCAAATGAGAATGAATGTGCAATCTCAGATTAGTTTCAATGTTTTGACTAGTAGTTTTGAGTATTTTCTCATCAATAAGATTCTTCATATTACTGAGAAATTCTTGAGATTTATCTGTGCCAAACAGAGGGTCAGTCTTGTGCAGCATTATTGAACAGTCTTCTAATACCATCAGGAAATATTTGGTTTTCAAGGCATTTAACTGGATGTTAAAATTCTGTTCAAAGTATATTGGCACTACATTTTGATGCCATAACATCCAGGAGCAGTTGCAGAAGTTGCTAAAGGTTTTCATGAAACTAGACAAAGTTTGAACTTTCTCAAGTAGAATGCCTAATCTGGCATAGCTGTCTTCTAAATATGTGGTGTCAGGGACAAAGCTCAGAGCGACATTCGCTGCTATATTTCTCTCCATAGTGGTGGCCCCTTTGAGTGCTTGCTCAGCAATCACTATGCAAGTGAGCTCATCTAATCTTTTGTTTGCATAATTTTTATCAGTCATCAAAGTTTTTCTGACTTCTTGAACAGACAAGGTGGCTTGGAATATCAGATGTTGTATGATCATATTGATAGAGTTGATAATCTGATAGTGATTGCGTATAACAACATTTTGCAAACTTTTCAACATATCTATGATTTCAAATGAAGACATAAGTAGACTTCTGGACAGTGGTATACCAAGTGATAAATGTAAATTGATAAGTGTTAGGACCGAGTAGCTTATGTTTGAAGTTATGTCCAAACCCTCTAAAAGGATTTTAGCATGTTGTGTCATTTCAGCTGCACATAACTTATTATGGTTGGCAGAGAAAATGTCTTCAACTGATATTGCCCACTGAGTACACAAAGATTGAAGAAGAAAAATGTCTTTTGTGAGTGATGCTTTCTTAGCACTCATGTGAGCCTGGCGCGCTTTGAGCATAGCCTGTGATATTTTTCCATGGCTGGCACAAAGTGCAGGCAAATGTCTCTGTAGATACTGTTCTGGATACCATATTGATGTGCCCAGTATATGAATGCTATGTGCCTGAAATCAACATTAATTTCTATTAGTTTGCATGCTAGTTAGGGATTAAATTGAGGAACATAAAGAAAAAAATTTAACCAACCTTAGTATTTAAATCTACTAGGGACTTAAAAACTTTCTTATCACTGTTACCAAATAAATGTGAACTCAATACAAATAGAGCATTCATTTTAATACATTTGTACATGTTGCTAACATTAGGTTTGTCCTGTACCAACTTATCTAGGTTGGCTATGGCTTGTCTGAGATACTGAGTGAATTCTGTGTAAATATTTGAGCAATTTTTATCCACCAATCCTTTTCTTAGAGTTAAAAGGCTTTGCAGGGTATTTTGAACAATGTCATCATTCATCATCTTAGTGGTGATGTTCTTTGTGGCTGTGGTGACAGCTTGGAAGCTGTCTTCTGAGATATCAAGACTTTCAAGCGAGTGGCTATATGATTCCAAGGTTTTGCAGTAATTTCCCCATTTTGTGGACAGTGAGCAATTTGATATCAGTAGCTCTAGTAGAACAATAAGTGTAAATAACTCTCCAATGTGATTGATTATATAATGTAATTGAATTCCATCTGAAATTTATAATTAATTAGGCTTGAATGAGCGTTTGAGTCACATTGCAGCCATTTAAACAAACATTAAATATTTGAGTCACATTGCAGCCATTTAATCAAACATTAAATAAGGATAGTTGTAATATTGCATCACAAATAAAACATTAGATATTATTGATGGCATACTTAGGTTAACTAGTCCTTCTGTGTAAACTGCAAACACTTGAGAACACAAATTCCTCAGAGTATCCTCGCAGCGGATGAGAAATGCATTCATTTCACAGATGGTCTCCATCTGTAAGCTGACATCACTGCCGTCATACTCTTCATATACAGCCAAGAATGGAAAATGTCTGAAAGACAAAACAAATACATCAACTATATTTTATAGTATGTTGGACAGAAATATACAACTTTTTTCAAATGTATATTTATAATTCATACTTTTCAAAGGCCTCCTTTTTTAACTGCATAACCTCGACACAAAGTGATGTTATGACACCCAAAACTTTTGTCATCAATGTGTTATCAGATGAAACCAATTTGGTTACTGATATGTGTTCTATGGGCTCCATAAGCACCTGTATAGGCAGGAAAGTTTTGTTTTTATCCCATTCATCATTGTTATTGAGCGCAAGGAGATCTTGGAACTGTTTCTTGAAAAATTCGCCATAACTTTTGAGGACGAATGAACCTGCTTCTTTCTCACTATCAGTGTCCATTCTTATAAATTGCTTTTTCTAAGTAAGATAGGATCAAATACTTTTTATCAATTCTATAGACATAATAACAAAGTCAGTACCTATTTTAAATGCTAAGAATCCACCAACACAACACAACTCTTTTTGACACCAAAATTTTGACAGATGGCATTTTGATGCTAGGTTTTGTACACACGGCATTTACACATTCGCGCTCGCTTCACGCTCGTTGTTCGACGAAACATTCGTGCACGAGTGCTAACGCGAACATTTGCGAGAATAATCATAATAGGCACTGTTACACATGACATGATAACACGCGTCGCAAAACGTTGAGTTAGTTTTAGTTTTAATAGTTAGTGATTATTACCGATTTCAAACAAGGAGGAAATAAATTCAATGTTTATGTATGTAATTAGTGATATCGTTGGAATTAATGCTCCCAAATACGTGTGGTTTTGTTATTGTCCACGGATTTATTTCAAGTTATAGTCCATTGTTAACAAATTATGTTCTAGTAGTAGTAGTAGTCCGCCTAGCCGATTTCGACTACGGTGGCCAGTCACAACGACTAACCGACTGCGCGGGACATATTATAGTGCACAAGTGTGTGCGCAAACAAAGGTGCACTCTCTATTCCTTTCACTCTCATAGCCCGATGAGACTGCAATCGGACATGACCGGAGAGAGTTGAGGCGCAGGACCAACGGCTTTACGTGCTTTTCCGAGGGACGGGGGTGAAACACCGCCAACTTCCAAACTCCGGGCTACCCTAAGAATTTCTGAACAGAATAACTCAGATATTTTTTTTTGGCCCGAACCCGGGGATTGAACCCGGGACCTCTGGCGCAGCTGTCGCTTTAAAGTGCGACCCTCCGCTGCGCCACCAAGGTAGTTAGATTATGTTCTATTGACGGCACAACATATATACACACTTTATCTGCGAAAATTTTCTATAGCTAGTTACAACTTCTTATTCATATCTGATGTAAATGGATTGACCACATCCAGCTGCAAACGATAAATGAGGAAGAATGTGCAATGTCAGATTAGTTTCAATGTGTTGACTTACTAGTCAGTTTTGAGTATTTTCTCATAAAATACACACATCAAAAGTGTCTAGGGATCAAGCATTTTTATGCGGATTTCTTGAGATTGAGATGTGGCTTTTGTAATAAATTTATGATTTTATAAATTTATATGGATCCTTTTTGGTGCAATTCATAATTTGAAACAGGAACTGTCAATCAAATACGAGTAAAAGATGAAAATCAGCTGTCAATATTTTCCCTATAAAAACATACAACGCATTGAAGACATTATTAGTGCTACTGTTTCCTTACTACTGATTAAAACCAACGTTATTATGGAGCGGCAACGTCATTTAAGCAGGGGAGAAATGCTCAGAGCCGTGGGAATGATAGAAGCTGGTTCCCGGCAACGTACTGTGGCTTTAGCTCTGAATATAAGTCAGAGTGTTATCAGTCGACTTTGGACACGTAACCGAAGCACTGGTACCGTGGCTGAGCGCCATGGAGGACGCTGCACCACACGGAGACAAGACCAATACATTCAAATCACAGCTCGAAGAGCTCCAACAATAACCGCCATGATGTTAGCCGTGAGGCTTCATCACTCTTCAGGGAACTTAATTAGCGACCAAACAGTCAGAAACCGCTTGCATGAAGTGAACCTTCATTCCCGAAGACCGCTACGGCTACCACCTATAGCAATGCACAATCGTAGGATTCGATATCAATAGGCTCTTGAACACAGAAATTGGGCAGAAGAACAATGGCGTTTCGTGTGCTTTTCTGATGAGTCTCGTTTTGGTATGAGACCGGATACAAGACGTATACGACATTGGAGAACCCCTGGACGCCAATAGCGATTAAATTCCTGCCAGGAAGTCCATCCTTATAGTGGTGGAACCATCATGGTATGGGCGGGTATTTAGATCGGCGGAAGAACTGCTTTGATTCGGATCAGAGGCAACCTCAACGCTCAAATTTATGCTGAGACGATTGTATCAGGCGTCATCGTTCCTCTACAAGTGCAAATCGGTCCCTTATTTCAGTTAATGCATGATAATGCACGACCGCACACCGCAAGAGTTGTAAGACAGACTCGCCGCAGCTAACATCAATGTCCTGCCCTGGCCTGCTCAGTCGCCAGACTTGAACCCGATTGAGCATGCATGGGATATGCTACAGAGAAGAGCTCTGCCGATTATGGAGGGTATCCAGTCGCAAGAAGACCTTTATTTGTTGTTGCAACGAACATGGGCGGCCGGGCGGCCATTCCACAGCGTGATTTTGATGAACTCATTTTGAGTATGCCAAACCGATGTTCTTGTGTTGTTAGTGTTCGATTTAGAAACACGGATTATTAATTGTTTAAGTTACCCAATAAAATTTCAGTATTTTTTTCGAACTTTTGGTGGTTCAAATTTCAAAAATCCCTTTATTAGGAAAATGGCAAATTTCTTTATTAATGCAAAGGTGACTTGGTTTATCGTTACTGAAGACAAGCGAAAGCACTTTATTTGATGAATCCTTAAAGAAAATTTTAATTAATATCAATCAAGAGAAAAGTTATTGCAAAAATATATGTTGATCCCTAGACACTTTTGATGTGTGTGGATACTTCATGTTACTGAGAAATTCATCAGATTTATATCAAATTTAAATCATTAATTATTTGAGTTCTTAAGTAAAGTGCACTCAACACTTTATTATCATTCTAGTATGTATAGTATCATACTCTCGTGGTATTCATAGAATAACTCGCTGATGCGGCGTTTCGTAAACGCTACTTCCCTACATTGAGTATGAGTATAGTAAGTTTTTTTTTTATATAGGTATTATTCTTAAGTTCCATAAACAACAAGATCATCAAGAAAAAAATCAAACAGTGGCTGTACTGGCTGAACTTGCAAATATGAGACGTTCAGAAAGTGATGAAGATTTGTGTATTATATTACTCGTTGATCATCAGACTTAGGTTGTACGGACATATGTCTTTTGCCGGTCCAATTCAATAGACGAAGAAGAGAAAAAAAAAACTCTTTGATCATTGTTGTGAAGAAGAAAAACAAAGTCAAATAGGTACACAGATTAGTAAGGGTTTTTTTGCGCGGGAAACGAAAAGGGAAGGATGGACCATATTTCTTCATTTTAGAAATTGTTTTTTTCGGGTCAATTATTGTGTTTGTGTGGTGGAATTTTCATGATAATTAGAATTAGTGCTTTTGAAGAAAACAATGAAGCTAAATCGAGAATTATGGTGAAGCGTGCTCTAATCGCGTCGTCTTACCCGGATCGCTGTTCCTGCGCTTAGCTTCCTTGTTGAGCATTGGAAGGCGGACCACCTCGCATTTCAATGAGTTAGGTTAAGTTAGGTTAGTTTAGTGTAAGTTTTAGTTATAAGAGTTAAGAAATGAAAATACCTAATAATGAAGAATTGTCTGTATGGCATACAGCCAAAGACGTTAAACTAGTATTAAAAAAAAAAAAAACAGATTAGTAAGAGTATGTCAAATATTTTTGACAGACGTAAGCGTTTACTTTTTCGTCCCCGTTTCACGATTTTATTTTACTGTTTCGTCTTAATAGATATAACAATAAGGAGTGAGTCCTAATTTTGAGTTTCATATCCAGTTGGTTTAACTTTGGGCCAAGATGGATCAAATGCTTCCAAGTCCGTACAACATACCGGGGATCGGTACTCCCCTTCATCAACCAGAAGAAGATCAACAAATCTTACCGAATGCTATGCAACAGCAGCAACAACACCAACAGCAGCAGCAGTCACATTCCCTCGCAACTATGGCATCGCCTCTTGTGGGCTTTAGCCTTGGAACTCCTCAAAGGACTATGCACACGTACGCGCCAACTGCCAGTTATGCTACTCCTCAGCAAATGATGCAGCCGCAGACACCTGTAAGTACTTACAGTTATTTATTCATAGTTTGAAATCGATTTTCTTAGAAATTTACCACTACGGTAGTAGTTTGCATTGTAAGGCCACGAATTAGGGGGGGAGGGGGGAGGGGGGAGGGTTGGGCTACCCCCCTGCACCACTCCCCCCCCTCGATCGGGCCTAGTTTGGGAGATATGAATTTTTGAAAAATACATAAAAATGACCTAAAAATGCAATAAATTCACCCAAATATCCCTCTGAGGCATGAAATGGGGGGGTTACAGGGTTACCACCTGGGAGGGGGGGCTCCCTACCTCCCCCAGGGGGGTACCCAACTCATGTACCCCTCCTCCCCCATACAACACGCTAACGAAGCACTAGGAAATAGCGCTCGGCGGCCGCTGCCGCGGCACGCTCGCTACGCTCGCTCGCCTTCGCGCGCTGTATGGTCGCAGTTCTAACCTAACCTAACCTACATGTTTTTTATTAAGGGGGTAATGCAAGCAATTTGGATTTCCTCGTCTCCGGCGCTGCGGGAAGAGCAGCCTCTTCGCCCTTACGTAACAAAACGCAGTCACCCATGCTCGCCTCCGCAGCTTCGGCTTGCTGGTCGCCTCCGGCGACCAGCCTCAGCCGCTCCGGCTCGCACGGGTGCCTGTGCTTTGTTACAGTGGGCGGAGGCTGCTCTCCCTCCGCGCCTCCGGCTTTGGAATTACACTCTAGTATCGGGCAGACTAGTACCACGGCCAAAAGACCACGGCAAGTCGGGGTTAACAAATGATTTATTCATTTTAACCCTGACAAAAATGTCAGGAATTCTTAGTATCGAAAACCTGCATAAAAATAACGAAACGCAATGACAGATCAATCGTTGATAAAAAAAAAGATCGGAATTTTTACAAAATTCTAGTGATTTTCGAAAATAAACTTATAACCAGAACGAGAGTTAAAACTTCGTGATTAGATGCAAAAAATACCTGCCTTTCCAATGATAGTAGCTGTGCATCAAATATCGTGGCCGTACAATGTAAACGTGAGCCATTACTACTTATACATATAGTAAGTTATGTGTTGTTTTGTTGTTGTAGTAAACAAACACTCAATTCCAAGAAAATATTTAGAGCTCACAAGACTATGAAGTATAATTATAAACTTAAAACTTATTTTGATTTCAGCAAAACCTTATGTCACCAATGATAACCAGTGGCAGTCTGGTGGGTCAGCAAATGCTGAGCCAGGCCAGTCCTGCTCCCATGACTCCTATGACTCCACACTCTGCTGACCCTGGCATTCTTCCTCAGCTACAGTAAGAATCCTTGTTTTATGTTAACCAAATCTTTTCTTAGTTTGAGCCAAGTGGGTATTAAAGACTTTAATTTTTCCAGAAATATTGTGTCTACAGTAAACTTGAATTGCAAACTAGAACTGAAAAAGATTGCACTTCATGCACGAAATGCAGAATACAATCCAAAACGTTTTGCTGCAGTTATAATGAGAATAAGAGAACCACGAACCACGGCACTTATATTCTCATCTGGAAAAATGGTGTGCACAGGAGCTAAAAGTGAAGAAGACTCAAGACTGGCTGCTCGAAAATACGCAAGAATCATTCAGAAATTAGGTTTTTCTGTATGTATTATTCAAATACATATAACTAGCTGCTACTTACAATTTTATTGATTTTTTTATGGCATAGGTGCAAATTTGATAATTTCTTTTTTATTATTGCAGGCTAAGTTTTTGGACTTCAAAATTCAAAACATGGTGGGCAGTTGTGATGTTAAATTCCCCATACGACTAGAAGGTCTAGTCCTCACTCATGGACAGTTCAGTTCTTATGAACCAGAGTTATTCCCCGGACTTATTTACAGAATGGTGAAACCCAGAATAGTGTTATTGATTTTTGTTTCTGGAAAAGTTGTACTCACTGGTGCAAAAGTCCGACAAGAGATTTATGAAGCTTTTGACAATATTTATCCTATTCTGAAAAGTTTTAAGAAACAATAGAAATTAAGAGTGAGACTTGCAGTGTTCATGCATTACTTGTAAGTTACTTTTGTAAGTGTTAAGTATTACTATTAAAGATTTCCATTTCACTTTTACTTGTTTTGTCAATTCAAGAATTTGGCTGATGATAATCTATAAATAGCCTACTTTGTATCATCTCATTATTTCAGCCACATCACATTCAAAATAAATGATCTATACAGATGCTTCTATATCTTTACTACTTCACTTTTCTTATCTGTAAGTTAGTTTTTTATAAGTATATATTATAGTATGTATATTCATTACTCTATTGCTTATATATTTATATTTTTTTATTATCTATGTAGTATTAGTTAGTATTAGAGAATACAATCCCGGGATCCCGATTCTCGGGATCCCGGGATCCCGACCGTTTTCTGGCCCCGAAAATCCCGGGACTGCACTTGGCTAATCTCGGGATTTTCGGGATTGCCACATACAAGTTTAGTTTATATGCCGTAGTCCGTTGCGCCTTGACGATAACCTTGCCTAGGTTATTTAATAGCATTTAATACATAACGACAAAAAACACTTTTAGATACGCCGTCATACGATACGTACTATTCACTACACACACAGGTACAGTCTTAATATGTTTGTTGTAAACTTAGAAGGGACTTCCCCACTCTGAGTACTTCAATACAATACTCTTAAGGTAATTCCCCAATGAATGAACTAACAGGGGAATCACCCGATCATCTCATAATATCATAATATTTTTGCGGGTATTTCCCGTCGGGGTTTCCCTGTACGAAAGTATTAAATATGCTACTTTTAAGGTGATTCCCCAAGTCCCCAACGAACCAACAGGGAAATCACCCGATCATCTCATATCATAGTATTGTTGCGGGTATTTTCCCGTCGGGGATTCCCTGTATGAAAGTATAAATATGCTAATCAGATTTTATTTTTTTCATTTATTATTCTGTCAGTGACTGGTTACGAAGGTTTCGTCATTTAAATTTAAAGTAAATTACCTGAAATTAAGTATTTCAAATGGCGGCAGACTTTGTTAAACATAAAAAAGACAGTGATGCGACGTCAGTGTGGAGTTATTTTTTAGTCGCGAAGGATGGGAATAGTGCTAAATGTAAGCGGTGCCCAGCCATTCTCAGTTTTTTAATTACTCAAGTTTTTTTTTAATTTGAGCCCAATTAGAAACCACATAGTCTAATCCCGGGATAGGCCCGGGATCCCGGGATTACGGTTCAAAAATCCCGTAATCCCGGGATTGAAAAACATGCTCGGGATTGTATTCTCTAGTTAGTATGTATGTTTTTCTACTCTCAGTAAAATATTCTGCCACTGATTAAATTCTGCATTCCCCAAGCACATTCTCTGCATTTCATAAAGCTTAGGGTAGTAATTTGCATTGTAAGGCCACGAATTAGGGGGGGAAAGGGGATGGAAGGGGAGGTTTGGACTACCCCCTGCACCCCCCCCCCCCCCCCTCGATTGGGCCTAGTTTGGGGGACATACATTTTTAAAAATACCAAAAATGACCTAAAAATGCAATAAATTCACGAATGCAAGCAATTTGGATTTCCTCGTCTCCGGCGCTACGGGAAGTGCAGCCTCTTGCCCTTACGTAACAAAACGCAGGCAGCCGTGCACCACTGGGTGCCTGCGTTTTGTTAGAGGCCTCCGCGCCTTCGGCTTTGGAATTACACTCTAGTGTCGGGCAGACTAGTACCACGGCCAAAAGACCACGGCAGTTCGGGGTTAACAAATGATTTATTCATTTTAACCCTGACAAAAATGTAAGGAATTCTTAGTATCAAAAACCTGCATAAAAATAACGAAACGCAAAGTCAGATGTGACCGCGTGTGAGGTGCTTCATTAATAAACACGTACCTAGTATAAATCTTCAGTTTCTTCTCAAATATATTTATCGCAACAGAATAGCACAAAGTCGGAGAAAGTACAAATAGAGGCCATATTCTAGCATGCAGCTCTCTTTTTTACTAATCAAAACCCTGAACAACGGTAGAAAAAAAGTACATCCGGCCGTTCTTGCCAGGCTTCTAGAGAGATCTAGCATATCTAGGCGGATGACGAATCGTAAGTGACGCTGATATATCCAGGTTTTATCGTAAGTGACGCAATAGTTTTCTTGGAAAGTCAAAAAAACTAGGCTCAGACAGCCAGAATTTCGCATTTTCTGACTTTCCATATCTCAACTATCAAAGGGTTTCAGGGTGCTGTTTCTTATAAAATGTGATGTGACGCGTAAGTGACGGTCATCCGAAGTAGTTTGATCCATTTTAATCCAGTAGGTACTTTTTGAGTAATCCTGATAAACGTGTGGCTCAATGCGCACTAAACAGCTTCGATCAATATTTCTGATGCGGACGGATAAACAATGGAATGCGCTACCGTCTGAAGGAAGGCTCTTGTTTTATATAGTATGATTACCGCAAAAGCAATTAAAACTATACCAGGGACAACAAACGCGTGCGTCACGAAGGTTCAAATCTGGTCGAGAGCTGTCACTAACGTTGTCGCATCAGTAAGTCCCAAAAACATTTGTTCGAAACATAACATTTCGTGAAATATAGAGAAAAGCAAGTTGGCTCAGACGACCGGATATCAGGCTGTTTGAGCCACACGTTTATTAGGATTACCTACTCAAAAAGTACTGGATTAAAAGGGGTCAAACTACTTCGGATGACCATTACTTACACGTCACATCACATTTTATAAGAAACAGCACCCTCTAATAGTTGAGATATGGAAAGTCAGAAAATGCCAAATTCTGGCTGTCTGAGCCTAGTTTTTTTGATTTTCCAAGAAAACTATTGCGTCACATACGATGAAACCCGGATATGTCAGCGTCACTTACGATTCGTTATCAGCCTAGATATGCTAGATCTCTCTAGAAGCCTGGCTCAGACGGCCGGATGTACACGAAAAAAACCGACTTCAAAACCAAAATGCACTAAAAAGTCTTAAATAAACTCTTCACCATTGAAAAGAAAGGAATCCGTTTTAGGCAAACAATTTCTTTTTGGAGTCGGTGCTGTGATTGCTTGATGGTCAAAGTGATGGCACCGACTCCAAAAAGAAATTGTTTGCCTAAAACGGATTCCTTTCTTTTCAATGGTGAAGAGTTTATTTAAGACTTTTTAGTGCATTTTGGTTTTGAAGTCGGTTTTTACTTTTTTTTAAAGTTTATTTTATTTCTTCATTTTAAGTGAGTGAGGTGCTCGTAGCGCAGCGGTAGCAGCGCTTTGGTAGTGATACCGAAGTGAAGCAACCTACGGCGCGGTCGTGTTTGGATGGGTGACCATTTCGACCATATAAGTGACGTACATCACGAGCATCTCCGTGCTTCGGAAGGCACGTGAAGCCGTTGGTCCCGGCTAATATCGGTTGATATTAGTCGTTAAGCCTAGTCAGAGGCCTTATGGGCGGCTTGATAAAATCTGACAGCAGGGTTAGTCGCTTGCCTTGCAAATACCCCTCCACCAACCCGCACTAAGCCAGCGTGGTGGAGTATGGCTCAAACTACCTCATAGTTGAGGTAAGGCCTTTGCCCAGCAGTGGGATGTTACAGGCTAACTTTACTTTAAGTGATTACATAAGAGGGGGGGGGGGGGGAGTTGCACCTTATGATTCTATTTTTTAAAAAGCTACAAATTACCTATCATAAGTTCCGTTATTATAATTACTGAACTTCTAAGCGTTAAGGAGTTCCACCATCAGCTCAGCCCCACAAGATGTTGACTATCAGACGTAACAACACGTCAAAATTAAGATTTTAGTAAAGAAACACTATACGTGGCTTTAAAATTTAAGGGTTTCCCTCGATTACACCAAGATCCCATCATCAGATCCCAAAATGGAAAAAATGGGACCAACTAGAAGGTACACCCTCTAAGTTGGCGAAAAAATTTTTCGATTCGGTTGACAAACGACTGAGATATGAGGTAACATACATACAAAAAAAAAAAAATGATAAAAAAAAACATACAGTCGAATTGATAACCTCCTCCTTTTTTGAAGTCGGTTAAAAACAGTGGAGACGGCATCCGTTTCCATATCTGATAATTTACTATATTAATCATTTGTAGGGTTTTTATAAACATTATTTGTATAAACAATCTGATTCAAATGAATGATATATAATTATAATAATTAAATCATCTCAAGATGAATCTCAAGTTATTCTCATATCGACGACCCGTCTGGTGTAGTGGTCGAGAAATCGCCTACTACGCAGCGGGTGCGGGTTCGATCCCCGCACAATACAAACATTTGTGTGCATGAACATGTATGTTTGTATTGGTCTGGGTGTTTTCTATGTATATCATGTATGTATTTACAATAAAAAGTATTTAAGTATTATATCCGTCGTCTGGCACCCATAACACAAGCTTTGAGTAGCTTACTTTGGGGCTAGATGGCGATGTGTGGGAATGTCCAAAGGATATTTAAGGATATATCATAGCCGAATTACATTCAACATGGTGGACACTTCCGCAATTTCCACAGTAAACGTTATTATTATGTCAAATCTAGATAGGTGTATAAATTATGATGTATTGAACATAATTATGACGAAGAGAATGTGTAATTTAGTGAATACAGTGGTGTTACATATTAAGTCACACACAGAGAGTAAAACACATAGACATACTCTTACTAATCTGTGAAAACACACCTGACACCTGCCAAAGATAAGTATTTGTCGTATAGATTTTTTCATTTTAAAAATATTTTCCCCCCTTTTTCCTCTTCCCGGGGCCTCTCCATAATTTTCTTATTGTGTTTAGAGGCAGTAAGTTTGTGGGCAGGCCTCCAGAAGACCTCTCTGTATCATATTAAATTCTTGCATTTTTATGTTCCAGTTGACATTTGGCGTTAGCAGGGAGTCACTCCGGTTGCTAAGGCAACCAGACCTGCGCATCCCCTACTGTCAGCGTCCGTCATCCTAGTTTATTTACTTTTAGTTTTATTTTTATTACGTGTTTTTGTATTTGATATCGTCTCATAAGTTTTAATTTTGTGTTTTGGCAGGTTTTTGCAAATTTCTTTTTGTGATCAGTGTTAAGGCTTATGAGTACTTTATCTCCATCGGTGGGCACCCACTCACAGCCGCAGTTCTTTCACTGTTCAATTTGTAATTCAAATAGGACTTTTCAAGGTAAGAGGGGCCTTAATATTCATATTGCCCGTAGTCATAATAGCACCAATTTACCCGCGTCTCTCCCTATTTCCTCTATTCCAAATCCTTTATCTTCTTCTCAATCTTTTGAATCTATCATCACAAACCTTTACCAATCTACTCCGCTGGTTAAACGGATCCATAGGGGAGCGAGAATAGCTTTAGCTAAATGCCTTTCTTCTTGTATTGAAAAATGTTTCGATAATACTGAAACTGCCTGGCAAAATCTTTTTACTTTTTCATACTCATTTTTCACGTAAACTCTCCTTCTAAAATTTTAACTCGGGCGCTATTAGATAATGCTTCAAATTTCCACAATCCGTCCCTTCCATTCAGTTCGTCTAGTACGATATCTTCCAAATTTAACGTTTATCGTACCGTTGAGAACAGGGTTATGGACGGTGACCTGAAAAACGCAGCCCGAATCTTGTTCTTCGATGACACTCTCGCTCCCCCTAATCAGGAAACTCGAGAGCCTTCGTAGTAAGCATCCTTCACATCCAGATTCTCTATCTTTACCTGTTCCTCCTCCTCAAAATTTCCAAACCTTACAGATACTTGATGACGGCGACACGTTTGCTGCCATCATGTCATTTCCGGCTGGTTCTGCTGGCGGCATC
The DNA here is from genome assembly GCA_963924145.1 of Pyrausta purpuralis. NCBI lineage: Eukaryota > Metazoa > Arthropoda > Insecta > Lepidoptera > Crambidae > Pyrausta > Pyrausta purpuralis. Next base: position 21,962,470 of record OZ001656.1, read on the forward strand.
GACGGCATCACTCCCCAACACCTAAGGACTTGGTGAGTGCTTCCGCTGCTGACGCCGGTAGAATTTTGCTTTCCAACATTACGAAATTGTGCAACTTTCTCTTAACTGGCAAGGTAACTGAAAGTTTTGTCCCATTTTTATTTGGTGCTAAACTTTGTGCCTTTCGAAAAAAAGATGGTGGCATTCGCCCTATTGCTATTGGCTCAACGTTTCGTCGTCTTGCAGCCAAATTAGCCTGTCGTGATCTTTTTTCTCCTTTGAAAGAGTATTTTCAACCCATTCAACTTGGTTTCGGCAGTAAGGGAGGTTGCGAGGCCGTGGTTCATTCCGCTCGCAATTTCCTCTCCCGTGACGAATCTGAAGTTATTTTGAAAGTTGATGTGAAGAATGCTTTCAATTCTCTTGACAGGTCTGCCTTGCTGAATCAAGTTCAGACTCACACTCCACAGATTTATGTTTTTCAGTGTTACCATAATCAATCAAAATTACTTTACAATGAACATTCAATTGTTTCTGCAGTCGGTGTTCAGCAAGGCGACCCTTTAGGTCCAGCCCTTTTTAGTTTAGGCATCCATCCTGTCATTTCATCCTTAAATTCTAAATTCAATGCCTGGTATCTGGATGACGGCTCCTTTGGAGGCAAAGCAGATGTTGTTTTCCAAAACCTTGTCCTGATTATTGAAGGATTTAAGAAATTAGGCTTGGAACTGAACCTTTCAAAATGTGAACTTTTTATTAATAATCGCGTTTTGTCTGGTTCCCGTCAGGCAATCATTGATAAATTCAATTCCCTTGCTCCTAACATTAAAATTCTGAATTCTGAATCGCTTTGCCTCCTGGGTGCCCCTCTGCTTGATCCCAGCATCGAACCTTTTCTTGATAAAAAATTGAATGATTTCACCCTTTCAGCCCCCAGATTAGAACACCTAAATTCATTACATTTACTATACTTAAATCGTGTCTTTTTGTGCCTAAATTTACATATTTCTTACGTGCTAGTCCTATCTGGAAAAAAAATAATTATTTAAAACTATTTGACACCACCCTTAAAAATAGTTTGGAAAAAATTTTAAATTTACATTTCGATAATAATTCTTGGGCTCAGGCTTCGCTTCCTATTCGTTTTGGTGGTATCGGAATTCGCCAAATTTCTAGTATAGCCCTCCCCGCTTTTCTCTCCTCTTTGCATAGCACTTCCGTTTTAGCCGGAAAAATCTTCGAACATCCTCGCCAACTTTCTGAGGTGAGAGAGGCGGAGGAGTTTTGGCAAGGCCTCTGTCCTAGAGAAGAAATCCCAAAGGAACGTCACCAGCAAAAACTTTGGGATGTCCCTCTTGCGAGAGAGACCTTCAATTATTTACTTCAAAATTCCGTCAGTGACAGTGGTCGCGCAAGGCTCTTGGCAGTTTCCTGCAAAGATTCTGGTCATACCGTCTGGTGTAGTGGTCAAGAAATCGCCTACTACGCAGCGGGTGCGGGTTCGATCCCCGCACAATACAAACATTTGTGTGCATGAACATGTCTGTTTGTATTGGTCTGGGTGTTTTCTATGTATATCATGTATGTATTTACAAAAAAAAAAAAGTATTTAAGTATTATATCCGTTGTCTGGCACCCATAACACAAGCTTTGAGTAGCTTACTTTGGGGCTAGATGGCGATGTGTGGGAATGTCCAAAGGATATTTATTTATTTATTTATTTATTGGCTTCATGCTTTACCGTCGAAAAATTTGGGCACTCTTTTCGATAGTGAGTCTTTCCGGGTGTGTGTGGGCCTCCGCCTTGGTACCCCTATATGTGAAATTTTTACGTGTCCATGTGGCAAGGAGGTTGATAAATTTGGTCTCCACTGCCTTTGTTGCCAGCAAAGCGCTGGGCGTCTCGCCCGTCACGCTACCCTTAATGACGCCATCAGAAGAGCTCTTGCAACCATTAATGTTCCTTCCACGTTGGAACCACGTGGTTTGGTCCGTGATGATGGCAAGAGACCCGATGGCCTAACGCTTATTCCTTGGGAACGGGGTCGGGCCTTAGTTTGGGATGCAACTTGTGTCGATACTTTGGCCCCTTCCCATCTCAGAGAATCAGCCCTTAAAGCTGGAGCAGCAGCGGAGTTGGCTGAAAACGCCAAGCGTCGCAAGTACGTTTCACTTGCAAGTGATTATGTGTTTGCGCCGTTTGGCGTTGAAACATTTGGGCCGTGGGGACCCTCTGCTAAATTGCTGTTAAGTAAAATTGCGCCAAAATTAAATTTTTTAACAGCCAATAATAAAGCTGGCTGGTTCCTAGCTCAAAGGATCAGCATAGCTATCCAACGCGGAAACGCAGCCAGCATCATAGCCTCCTTGCCGCAAGGAAATGGTTTCGTTCTTGAATAGGTAGATATTAAGTTATTTTTTTATGTTACATGTCTTAGTCTAATTTTTCTTGTTTGTTATTAATAAAAATTAAAAAAGCCAGCAATGTATTGCAAACAGAGAGTAAGTGGTTTAGTGCATTACAGAACGAAGTTAATATGTGGGGCAGACTAGGATCGGGAATCATCTTGTTACAGATCAATCGTCGATAAAAAAACAGATCGAATTTTTTACAAAATTCTAGTGATTTTCGAAAATATCTCCAAAAAACCTAGTCCAGAACGAGAGTTGAAACTTCTTGATTAGATGCAAAAAATACCTACCTTTCCAATGATATTAGCTGTGCATCAATTATCGTGGCCGTACAATGTAAATGTGAGCCAAGCTTAGGCCCGCCAATTGTACAATTTACAGTGCAATAAAGAATAAATAAATAAAAACATGTTTTACGCTGTAATGGCGTATTTTTCATAGTATTTGTATGAAAAACAAAGTTATGTTCGAAGTTGTTGAAAATGTGCTGTATCTTAAAATTATAGTTTAAAAAAATAATAAAAAAACATGCTTTTATAGCTAACTGAACTAAAAAGTAGAAAATATTTTTTAATTACTAAGAGTTAATATTACCGTAGAAGATCGAACAATCAATCATAACTAATTAATCTAAAATAAAATTATAATAAAATTTAATTTATTAGGAGAATTATTCAATTCAGAGTAAAAAGCGTGGGGTGCATTTTACTATATTTTCATAACTTTTTACTATTTTTTTCATAACTCTCCGCACATAGATAGTTGCATGTAGAATAATTTTAACATTTAATATATCAAGCACCCCACGCTTGTTTTACTCTGAATTGAATTATTCTCCTAATAACTTAAATTTTATTATAATTTTATTTTGGAGTAGGTAATTACTTATGATTGATTGTTCGATCTTCTACTACGGTAATATTAACTCTTTGTAATTAAAAATTATTTTCTACTTTTTTGTTCAGTTAGCTATAAAAGCGTGTTTTTTTAGTTTTTTTAAATATAATTCAATTTTTCATTTTTTAATTCGATGTTTCAATTAATTATTTGCGGACATGCGACACGCGATAGCTCTATCTTTCTTACTCCCTTAAAGAGGATCCACGAAAGAATTTATTAATCCTGGCGGGATATTGAGAAACTGTTATTAAATTATTGCATTGTCATCAGTCCTGATACGTGTGCAAAGTTTCAAATTAATCAAACTTCTGGTAATTGGTGAAAATTATGCTCAAAGATTCCATTACATACATACATAGATACAACCCAAGCTAATAAAAAAGCGTGGTAAAAAAGAATAATTCGATCTCGTTCAAACCAATTTTCGTTGAAAGTCTTTGTCTTGACAAAAAAAACACATGATGTAGATCTTGGATCTACATCATGTTTTTTTTTTTCAAAATTTACACTATACTACTATCCATAGACTTCCAACTCGCATAGGTATGAAAAAAAAAGTTTTTGATTCATGTTTGGGGAGCCCCCTCTTGTATGTCATTATTAGTATTGTTTGTATAAGAATCGTAAAGCAGGATATATCTACCTTCTAAGTTTCAACTGTGTAATACTAATAGTTACAAAATAAAGTGTATGTGACATACGGACGGACAGACAAACAGACAGATTTGAACTCTAAGGGTTCCGTTTTAACCCATTCGGCTACAAAATCCTAAAAAAGCGCCTTATCTGACGCGAAAAGCGCTAAGTTGGCAGCACTACTCCGTTATCCGTAGTCCGTACCAAAAACGTACCTTTTCCGTACTATTAGAGGATAAAAAAGTTTTTTTAAATTATAGTTTCATGCAAGATTATGGGGACTATAAGAGAAATTAATAAAACAAATTTGCTCACTGCGTAAATAGTTTTATGGTACTTAGTTGAATAAGATGAGTACAATTTGTATTTTTAATTTCGGCGCTCATCGTTCGGTATTTTATTAGTAGTTATTAGTTATTGTCTTCGTTGTGTAACATACCTACTTTTATCTGATTGATAAAAGTGTTAGTAAAATAATCAAATACATTTATTTCAGGTATCAGAAGGACCCCTACATAATTGTTAGAAAAAAAATTGGTATAAAAAGATTAAAGTGTTAGTAATAAATAGCAACTATGTAAATTAAAACCTTTATAAAATGGCGATAAAATCGGGAGCGCCTGGACCGGTGGTATATGCTGTGGCATGCAGCCGTATCCAGCGCCCAAGCCCAAGTAGATGTGAGTCCCACCTATGGACCATTGTGCTCAGGATGCTGTTAAGCGGGCTCCACACTCGCGGCGCGAAAGCCCGCGAAAACCGCGAAACGCGAATGTAGATGTTGTTCGCGCCTTCGCTTTCGCGCAACGCGCTGTTCCCCGATCACTGTCGGTTTTTTGGCCCGCGTCTAAGGGTTCGCAGCGCGCGAACGTGAACGCGTCTACACTCGCAGTTTTTTCGCAGTAGCGAACAAGTCATCGTTGAGAGTGGTTGTGTTGTGGTCTTTGCTTGGCAGCAACTTAGCAGCTTGGCAGTTAAGTAAAAATGAGTACTACATGGAGTAATGAACTTGAACTGACTTTGGTGGAGTGTTATCAAGCTGAGCCAATTCTCTGGGAGTCAAATCATAAGGACCACAAAAATAAAAATAAGGTCCATGATGCCTGGACACGCATAAGTGCTATTTTAAATATACCAGTAGCAGACTGTAAGAAGAAGAAAGATTCACTTATGTCGAGCTATAGGCCAGTAGAAATCGACACTAAAAAACCCTAAATTCGCAAAGCACGATGTAGTGTTGCATTTTTGGTATGTTGTTTGGATCAGTTAGGGTGATGTAAATCCCAATTTGCAACTTCGAAAAAGTTGTGCTCGCTGCGCACCACGTGATAAACTGCGAAAATTTGGGACATTTTACACTTTTTGCTCTAAAAGTCATAAACTATGCGTTTCCGACAAGTAACATTCACTACACAAATGAAGGTTATTAAATTTGCAACAATTTAAGCCTAATTGCAGCTCTCTAAACCTTATAACGACTAAACTGTGGCCATTCGAAGATGGTTCGTTTTTCCCGTAATATTGAAATTTTTAGTTTTGCTCCCGTTTGAAGCAAAATATTGGCAAAACCGCTCGTTCTATGAGAAGGTCGTAAAATAAAGTTGTAGAAAATTTAATTTTCTTTTGTTAGAGCACAACGCAATCACTCACAATCTGCATATCAAAACATAAGCTGGGAGTACCTCCACGCGGTGAAGGCGGTAACAGTGTAAACTGGCTAAAACTCCCATCAACTAAACAAATGCCTTCGGGCTTATGTTTTGGTTTTGATTTTCGCACAAGGTAGTAATTTGAAGTAGCCTACCCGGTAACGCAGGGGAGCAGCCAAAAAACTATTATCTTATTAACGCGAACGAAGTCAGGCTAAATAGTCATAAAAATGTCGGTTCCACCGGGAGTCTGCTTTGTGTGTCGGCTGGCACTCAAGGAAGGTGACAGTACAGTGGTAATTGTAAAAAAACGTGGCATCCAAACTCTAATTAAATCGAGTGTGGAGCGTGGCCTCAAAGAGGATTAACTTTTATTGAAAAAGCTAGACGAAGTCAGTGTCCACGATGCTTGCAGAAAGAGATTTACCGCTCGGCATAATATTGACCACATGTGCTCGTCGTGGAGGCGATCAAATTCCACAACCCCGCCCATCAACCTCTAGAACATCGGGCCCTATGAATCTTCGGAGCATTTGTTTCCTTTGTGCGGAGGAAATCACTGAGGAGTTTCTCCAGCTCCAAAACAAACTTCCCAAGTCACGCAGAAATGAGGTGTTCAAAGTAGAATTTTGGCGCAACAGGGTTAGGAAGGCAAAGGGAAGCGCTTCCTACCGACCGGGTGTTATGGCCGGGGACCAAGGTCCGATGTTCACCGTCTTGGTTTATTCATATGTAGTTAGTTCGCTCTAAATCTCTAATATCGCGGTTCAGTTTCCATACTTTGACTATAGCGCCATCTAGTCGCGTCGAGCCGAGTCAGCGTGTTGCGTTGAAATGTAGTGACAGTGGTTGCTCATAGATGTCGCTACATCACTCCCCTCCGAAGAACCGGAGGTTGATTGAGCCAGGGAGGTTAAAGCTCAGCAGTCTGTGCGTAGTGAGCTTGCAAGTGCCAGTGTTCGACGATGAGCCGGGATGTGCATGCGCGATGTCCACGGTGAGTTGGGATGGGCATGCTTGATGTCCACGGTGCGTCGAGATGCGCGATGTCCACATTGAGTCGGGATGAGATGCGCGATGTCCTCACGATAAGTCGGGATGAGCATGCGTGATGTCCACGGTGAGTCGGGATGTACATGCGAGATGTCCACGATGCGTGAGGATGAAGCTCGAAATCCACGGTGAGTCGGGATGATGAGCCGGTGAGGTTGCCGAGGACCCAGGAAGAACCGGTGCGGTCTGCGGTGGTGTCCTTGAGGCTGGAACTGGCTTGGAGGAGACTGCTGGCTGGATGCGGCTGGCTAGTGGTGAGGAGAAGAAGGCGACGCTGACGACGACGGTGCGGCTCCACGGGTATGGATGACATCACGTCGGGGTCACCAATTTGGCGCAACAGGGTTAGGAAGGCAAAGGGAAGCGCTTCCTACCGACCGGGTGTTATGGCCGGGGACCAAGGTCCGATGTTCACCGTCTTGGTTTATTCATATGTAGTTAGTTCGCTCTAAATCTCTAATATCGCGGTTCAGTTTCCATACTTTGACTCTATAGCGCCATCTAGTCGCGTCGAGCCGAGTCAGCGTGTTGCGTTGAAATGTAGTGACAGTGGTTGCTCATAGATGTCGCTACAGAATCAATGACAATTAGGGAATCAATGCTCGATGCATCCAGTCGTCGAGGTGATACATGGGGACGGCAAGTCATTGATCGTCTCACAGCTACTTTTGACCTCGTTGCATCTGTGGTACCATAAGTTATGCCAAAAGAAGTTTTACAGTCTTCCATTCAGAGTGCGATAGAAGAAATACTCAGAACCCAAAAATGTCCCAGAGTGCATGGAATACATATATTCCTATCATTCTAATAATGACAAAGACAGAAGAATACCAGTTTTCCTTGAATGAACTCATTGATCAAATCAAAGGCGCATTTGTATCCTTATTATATTATGTTTTTTAAGATTTTATATGCCCTCAGTTTCAATTCTTTAAAAATCTATTTCTACCTTCTTTTTGTTTTTCAGATATTGTGAGTGAACTATTTGTCTCACAGACTTTGTTTTATGCTGTAATGAAAGAAAATTAAATGCACTACAACTTTATTATACGACCTTCTCATAGAACGCTTCGAACGGGAGCAAAACTAAAAATTTCAATATTTCGGGAAAAACGAACCATCTTCGAATGGCCACAGTTTAGTCGTTATAAGGTTTAGAGAGCTGCTATTAGGCTTAAATTGTTGCAAATTTAATAACCTTCATTTGTGTAGTGAATGTTACTTGTCGGAAACGCATAGTTTATGACTTTTAGAGCAAAAAGTGAAAAATGTCCCAAATTTTCGCGGTTTATCACGTGGTGCGCAGCGAGCACAACTTTTTCGAAGTTGCAAATTGGGATTTACATCACTCTAACTGATCCAAACAACATACCAAAAATGCAGCACTACATCGTGCTTTGCGAATTTAATGTTAATATCCACTGGCCTACTATAGAACGTACAGAAAGAAAGTGAAGGATTCCATCCACAGCGGTGCGAGCTCAAGTGATATTTACAAGCCCATTTGGTTTGCATATGAACTTATGGACTCATTTCTTGGAGAAGGGGGACAATGCAAACAAACAATAAATACTGTAAGTATTATCTTTACTTTTTAATTTACTTAACATTAACTAATCAAAATACTTTCAAAGTATCTCGTGTACTCGTCCCTTATTTCACGAGCATTTAGAGTAGATCGGCGTGCTAAACGTGCTAATGGACGTATCGCACAATCTCTCCCGATTTCATTTCTCCATGAACCAGGTGTTAGTAGTTCACTGTTCTCATCTATTAAGTCTACTGGTCCGGGCGGAATATAAATATTTGAGGAAGTGGAACTTTTCCTTAGGAAATTATGCAATAATATACATGTTAATGTTAGAAGTTTTACTTTTTCAGGGTTTAATTGAATGGGTTTTTTAAATATTCTAAATCTTGTCACTAGTATTCCAAACGTATTTTAGTTGAAAATGGCACTAGATAACCTTTGATTAAATTTACGTTTTCGCGATCCCCAATCATGGTTACCAGGATAAGGTTTCATAATATGTTCTGTAAGTGCAAAGTGCACCATCTCCTAAAAAAACATAGGGTATACATGTCTCTGAATTTGGTAAAGGACGCGGTGTTGGTAAATTTAACTCATTACGACATATTTTCTTCCATAATAAACTGTTTCTGAACACCCCACCATCGCTAATTCTACCTTGACATCCTATGTCTGCGTACATAAAATTATAATTACTATCCACTAAAGCTAATAATACAATACTAAATGTTTTCTTATAGTTAAAGTATTCCGATCCTGAGCCAAATGGACATTGTATGACTATATGTTTTCCATCGATCGAACCGATAGCATGAGGAAATTTATGTGCAAATCCTTTTTCAATCTCCAGCCACTCTTCTGCTCTCGTTGGCAACTGTAAAAATAAAAAGAGAAGATGTTTCAGGAAAGACCGCCGTCGGAGATTAATGAAGTGGAGGAGAGTTTAGATGCACCTGTAGATGATAGTCAATCTACGAGAGCAAATGAAGATGATAGCCCTTCAATGAGACCACCAACAATTCGTCGTCGAAACAAACCTTCCATGGAAATAATGGCTGCTGGGGAAACAGTGAAAGATGCACTAGTTACACTTAAAGATACTATTAAAAGTAGAAAAACTCAAGACGATGATGAATGTGACTTACACGGCAAAGTTATTGCCAAAAAATTAAGAAAAATTCCGGAAAATGAAAGAACACAATTTATATGTGAAATATACAATTTGTTTATACGTCATGAACAACGTACTTCACTGTATATTGCATCACCAACCCCGTCGCCCTCATATACCAACCACCACTACCAGAGACCGCATTCTTCCCAAAGCAGTTACTCCGAACCACCTATGCACTACTATGTACCACCACCAGAAATCCATATTCCGGAAACCCCTGCCTCTACTGCTTCTCAGGTTATCATAACTTCAAATAGAAATATCCAGACGGGTACTGAAGAATACACAAATAATATTCAAAATTTGATTGACATGGCGTACAAAAATGCTTGATTTTTTATATACTTATGCAAATCTATTATTTTCCTAAAGACTGATTAATAAATAATTATGAATAAGTGATTTGATTGATTAAAAAATAAGTAAGAAAAAGAGTAATGAATAAATACTTTTAAAAATAAATTTTTACTTACTTTAATTTCTTCCTTGAGCGTTTCATTCAAAGCATGGCATACTTCTGGAATAATCTTCGATATAATTTGAGGTGAGATTTTAAATAAATAGTGGAGACTTTCGAAACTATCTCCAGTAGCCAAATACCGCAACGTAATGGCAAGGCGTATTTTAGCTGGGTTGGATAGTCTTAATTGAGTGTCTTGTTTGGCTACCATTGGTGAAACTTTGCTTAATAGGTAATTAAAATCCGACTCAGACATTCTTGTAAACTTATGAAATTCTCCTGATGGTTCAGCCACTAATTCACTCAACTGCTTATCCATTGTTGCACTAAAAAAAGTATGTAGTTAAATAAAAATAAAATTAATAAGAAATAAAATGCTCAGAATTATGCTCAAAAACTATTAATTTACCTGTTTCTGTTGCGATGAATTTTAGTCATCCACCAACGTCTTCTTCGTCTGTTTTTATTTTTTTTATTTTGAACACACATATAATTATAATACGCTATGGCAAGCAGTGACACAGCAGCGGCAGAATCACGTCATCGTCCATTTTAGTTGAAGTCGCGAATAAGACTGTGAAGCTTTGCGAGTGTGGATGGACACAGTTCACGCGCAAATCGCTGCGTAATTTCATGCCGTGAATTCACGGCGCAACTTCGCGCGCGAGTGTGTAGCCCATTTTAGAACTTCCCCGCGAACGTTTTAGCAATGACTCTACCCGCTTCCTAATATTGGCATGGCGACCATCCGACTGCATTTCCGCAAACATTCCTGACGCGCTACAAAACCGAGGCAACCCCATCAGGATCCAAGTCCATTATTATTATGGACCCACAACGCGCTGTACACCCGCGCGTATACTCGAAGTCAACTCATAATAATACAGGATTTTGTTTTGGTCAGTGAAATCAAACTCAGGGATAAAATATATGTGTGGTGATGATTTTAAAAAAAAGTTTTATAAAAGAAAACCTCGTCACAACATAAAACCGGCTAAGTGCGAGTCGTACTCGCACACTGAGGGTTCCGTGCTTATTTTAACTGAATTAGGGAATCCACTTACTTCCCTTAGCTAAAATACCACAATATTTTGTTGACAGCAAATATAACTTTGTTTTTTATAGGGTTTTTTTGACGAACAAACTTATTTTTCCGGTTGTTGAAAATGTGATATATCTCAAAAAATACTTGTTCTTACTTTCTCTGTCCATGCCATTCGTGTCTAGCGTAAAATGCCCTTCCGGCAAATATTCAAAAGGCTCCCACTAAATTCTCATTCGTCCGCGCACACATTCTACATGTATATTGGAAGCAGCAACATTGTGCAATCCATTATCTTCTACAACAACGCCGTAATTTATTAATCGCTCGTGGTATACAATGTCATATAAATCTAATATTTCATTAGTTTATATTGTATTTATTTATAACTGTGTTCATTTTGTTTTTTGTCAAGTCCACCTTTAGTACTTTTTGTTGTACTGTGTGCAACATTGTATAAATAAAAAACCGGCCAAGTGCGAGTCGGACTCGCCCTCTGAGGGTTCCGTGCCAACTTTAACTGAATAAGGGAATCCACTTACTTCTACTTAGTAAAATACCACAATATTATGTTGACTGCAAATATAACTTTGTTTTTCATAGTGTTTGTATGAAGTACAAAGTTATGTTTGCGGTTGTTGAAAATGTGCTATATCTCAAAAACTACTAGTTCGATCCCGTCCAAACAAATTTTCGTTGAAAGTACCTATTTGTTAAGATCTACATTTCATATTTTTTTCAAAATTTACACTTGTTTGGTTTAGAAGTTAGATGGGGGGACGCCCATTTTACCACTTTGGAAGCGTCTAGCTATGAAACGTTAGACTTTAAAAGAAAATGGTTTAAGGAACTTCTATGTCATTTTAAAAGACCTATCCATAGGCACCCCACACGCATAGGATTCTCAAAAAAAAATTTTTTTGGTTTTAGTTTTGTTTATGGGCCTCTTAAATGTCGTTATGCTAATAGTTACAGAATAAAATGGCTGTGACATACGGACGGACAGACAGACAGACAGACAGACTTGACGAAACTATAAGGGTTCCGTTTTTTGCCTTTTGGCAACGGAACCCTAATAAAAAGAGTACATTCTCGTACTATTTACAAAGTCGTGCCTTTTTGGCAGTCTGGACTGGCAGCACTGGTTCCTCGTGTCAATGTCAAAAACTGAAACGATCTGTGGAAACCATACTCTTACTAATCTGTGGTGGAAACGATAGTACATAGATAGTAATTATTATAAAGCCAGCCACGCACAGGTTTTTCTGCTTGTTTATTTGAAAAACTACAGCATAACATTAATTGTTCTGTGTTATAAACTTACAAATCATGGCAGAAACTATGAAACAAACAGTTGCAGGCATACTGAAAAGTATTGAAAGGTTGGTTGACGTCAGTGTGTTATTGAGGTTATGTGGTTTGTGCGAGTAATTTTCATGAAAAAATATTAATTACTCAGTTATTATTTTATTTTAGGTATAACCCGGCCAATCTGCAGACCTTGGAGAGGTATGTAGAGACGCAGTCGCGTGAGAACACTTACGACTTGGAAGCCAATCTGGCCGTTTTGAAGCTTTACCAGTTCAACCCGGATAAGTTCAACCCTGATATTACGTGCCAAATCTTGCTGAAGGCTTTAACTAATTTCCCACACACTGATTTCACCCTATGCAAATGTTTGCTACTTGAGTCTGTGGTAAGTTTTTTTAGTTTTCTATGAAAGTAGGTTTAACACACAGGCAATAGGCCTTGTATTGAGCATGTTTAGTATGCTCAATGTACCTATTTCGTTTGGATAAAAAATATTGAATCTAAATCGTTTACTCATTTTCAAAGAAGCTTTATATGTGTTGACTTATCATTTATTATTTTCAGGTTGAAAATGAGACTATTTCTCAAATCAAATACTTGGCAGACATCCTAGAGCAGTGTGACTTCGCCCAGTTCTGGAATCGTGTACACCAGATGCCAGAGCTTTGCAGCCGAATCAATGGCTTTCACGACTCAATACGCAAGTTTGTCTGCCATGTTGTTGGCATCACCTTCCAGACCATTGACAAAAACAATTTAGCCAACCTATTGGGAGGAATTGATGGTAATAATTGATTTTTGTAGAATTTTGTTATTCGTAATCTTACAGAATGATGTCAAATCTGTTTTTCTCTCCTAGTCAAAAATTTTAAACTATTTTGACATTCGTATTCAATGAATGATTAATTTTAAAACAAGATAAACTCAAAAGTAACCTACATTGGTAATTCATGGTTGAGCACTGAGATCTTTTTAATCCCTCAAGCGTATGTAACAAGACAATAGATATTCTATTGTTATGCGGTTACCTGCGACCGCTCGGGTGTTGAAGCATTAAAGCCTTATGTTGATAAACAAATCTATAAAGGATTATATCAAATACATAGTGTAATTGTATTCCTTAATATTATTTTAAAAGTTTTAAAAATTGTTTACAGTATAATAATCAACACACAGAATTTAATGCAACAATAGAACTATTTAAAAGGTAAACATTGTATTCCTTCCTAAATTTTTGACTCGAGTAATGGTCAGAAAGGTAAATACAATGTACCCTTTATATAAGTATACCATTGTATTACAACCTGTTTGTTGATTAGTTTAGTAGAAAATGCAACAAACTTTTATTACTTTAATTTTTACAATATTCCATAAACAAAGAAAAACAGTGTTTTAATAACACATATTTTACTATTTCTTGAAACACAGCACCTAAAACCTCATTCTGATATCCGAATACAAGTTAAATAAAATGGATGAGTAATTGTGTAAATTTTTCCAGATGTCACACTGAAACATTGGGTGAAGAAATATGGCTGGAGAGATGATGGCAACCTCATCTTCATTGCCAACCAAGATGAAAACATCAAAACCAAGAACATTACAGAGAAGATTGAGTTTGACCACTTAGCTCCTCTAATGGCACTCTTGTAGATATTACATTTCAATATTATTTTGTAATAAATTTTGTGCTATCTACAATAACAAATCATCTTTCTTTTGTTAGTAACTCAGATTTCCTATACACACCTTTTTTTTTCAAGTCTATCAGATTATAGAAATACATTATCCAAATGATACCAGAATAATGTTTAAAATAAATCGGATTATGCTTTCTGAATCTTGAGACATAGTGCATTGGTTCATTGCACTATTCAATCAATCGGCTCTGATTGTGCAAGGTGTAGGATCACAAGAAACTGATTTTATGTAATGGCAAAACCTGAGAGTTGGTAATCTAACCATGTTTGAGGGAAGTTATGTAAAGGGTTCATGAGTTATTGAAACAAAAAAGGTGTAATATTTATATTTATTACATTATTTCATAACAATTTGATACACCTAAAAAATTCAAAAACATCAATTTATATTCCAATATGCCTAGTAGTTCAAAAAACCTAATTTAAGTACTACCTAAATTTTAAATAGTTATTAAATTATGATTACAAAAAATGACTCGTTTGATAAGAAAACAATAAACAACAAAAATATGTAACAAGAAAGTGTCTTCTTGACACATGCTAGGCTTTTTTCCCGTGGCTGTATCCGTGTTCCTTGCCGCCCGCATGGCCGCCTTTTTTGCCGTGTTCCTCGTGGTGTGCGTGGTGCTCCTCGTGCCCGTGGTGACCCTTGTGGCCCTTATGGTCCTCGTCATAATGCCCTTTATCATGATGACCCTTCTTACCGTGATGCTTCTCATGATGACCCTTCTCGTGATGTCCGCCCTTCTTATGGTGCCCGCCCTTCTTATCGTGATGCCCATGGAAGTCTCCATGCTTGTGGTGATGTCCACCCTTGTGGAAATCGTCGTAGAACTTGTGTTCTTTGTGATACTCGTCTTTATGTGACTTGTGGTGGAAGCCCGTAGTTTTTGAGCCTTTCTTGTGTCCTTTTTTGTGTCCGAACTTCCCGCCTTTGTGTCCGTGTGCGGCTTCGTGGTGCTCGCCGTGGTGGTCATGTTCGTCGTGGTGCTTTTTCTTGTGTCCGCCGTGTTCGTCGTGATGGCCTTCATGATGATGCTTCTCATGATGTCCGTGCTCGCCCTTGTCATGATGATGGTGAGACTTGTAGCCCTTATCACCTTTCTCTTCTTCATCTTTATGGTGATGCGCGTGATGCTCGTGCCCTCCGCCCGTTTCGTGGTGGCTTTCCTTAGCTTTCTTGTGCTCGGTACCCGCTGGAGTCTGGTCTATGGAAGTGCCGGCCGCAGCGAGGTCGCCACTCGTGATTGATGAGACCTCATCTTCTACGCCGAGATCGCCCTTTGATACGCCTAAGTTACGGGCGTGTGTTAATAACACGCATGCTAGCACCTCTAGTAGGAGGAGGCGTCTCATCTCTGAAAAAAGTTTATTTTCATGTCAATTTCCAAACAAACTATTGTCTGGCAAAATATTATATAGATATCGCGTACCTGTGTTTACAATGAGAGTTATTCAGTAGCATTAAATATAAACATGAAGTACTTACTTGGCTTTGTTTACTCAGTAGCTTGGCTGCTGGTGGTCACGGCGGCAGTGACACAAGACTTTCCGCACCTCGAATTTATAGATAACGCTTTCATCTGCAGTCGATTACAGACTTCTTTAGCAATAGTTGCTACCGATTTCTGGGCTGCGACAGAAACTGTGGCGACATCGAGACACGGCTAAACACAATTAGTTCCGTTACACCGCCTAGTAATAGCTGGTACTTATTTATTTCCATATATTAACTTATGCATTTATCATGGTAAGTTCATTAATGTGTTCATTAGTTCAAAATACGCGTTTTGTTTAACATGTTTGTTTGTAATTAGTGACCTATAGACATCCTCACAATGTAAACTTTTTGTTGCGGGATCAATGAGAACACAAAAAGTTCAGTCAACTTTCATTTTATTTACAGGGAGGTAATGTAAAAAATAACAACAAAGACATAACAAGTATCTTAACAGTAGTACTATCAGTGTTTGCCGTGGTGGAATCCCCAGTGCTTGTGGTCTTCGTGTCCGCCCTTCTTGCCGTGGTCGTGGTGGTGGTGATGATGTTCTTCGTGTCCGTGGTGTCCCTTGTGCCCCTTGTGGTCCTCGTCGTAGTGGTGCTTGTCGTGGTGGCCCTTCTTGCCGTGGTGTTCCTCGTGGTGCCCGGAGTGGTGGTGGCCGCCCTTCTTGTGGTGTCCCCCCTTCTTCTCGTGGTGGCCGTGGTGGTGGCCGTGCTTGTGGTGCTTGCCCTCCTTGTGGTGGTCGTCGTAGAAGTGGTGGTCCTTGTGGTACTCGTCCTTATGGTACTTCTTGTGGTAGCCCTCTACTTCCTCGCCCTTGTCGTGGTGCTTCTTATGGTGGTGCTTGCCGCCCTTGTGATGGTGACCATGCTCGTGGTGTTTTCCATGGTGGTCGTGCTCATCCCAGTGTTTCTTGTGGCCGCCGCCGTGCTCGTGATGGTGTCCTTCGTGGTGGTGTTTGTGGTGTTCCCCGTGCTCCCCTTTGTGGTGGTGGTGATGTCCTTTATGGCCCTTATGTCCCTTCTCCCCGTGTTCGTGGTGGTGATGCGCATGGTGCTCCTTGCCGCCTCCTTCCTCGTGATGGTGGCCCTTGTGATGGCTGGCGGCCGTTTCTAAATCGGCCTCTTGCTGCTTGATCTCGCGGCCGGAGCACGCGACTACAACGCATCCTAACACGGCTAGTGCGATGAGCGTCCTCATGGTTTCCCTGGACTGGCTGTCTGAGTGGACACCAGGGCCGAACTGACCTGACCACAGCCGAGAGAGTATTTATATTAAAGGCTGCACGGTGAAACTACTGGCAAGGACAGCACGCCGGCACGCGTTCCGCCTAACTACTCGATTGGGGTTGCGACATTTTTATATTAAATCTAAGTAAATGTTGTTATTCATTACACCAGAAGTTCAATTAAATGAATAGTAATTGCCACCTTATATTTCGTTTCTAGTGCGTGCGAACGTACACATTCATGAGATGGTAGGTCATCATAAGGAACTAACCATGTTTAACTTGCAATTAAATAGGAATCCATGTCGATCAATATCTATTTACCTATGCATAAGTAAAAAAGTTTATAGTACACTCATTAAAAGCGAATGGAAAGTATAGCTTTAAACGTTACGACCGCCTAAAAGCTCATCATAGGAATTTGGCAGGATTTGGTCATGCTTTATTTGCATTTAAATAAGAATCCGTGTCAGTCAATGCGTATCTACTTGAATTGATAAGATTTAGGTAAACGTACTAATAAAAACTAAATGAAAAATATCGCTACAGACGTTCAGACCGTCAAAATTTTTTCTTGCCGACTTCCGAAAGAAGAGGATCTCAGTTTGAACCGCCTTAAAAACGCTAAAAGGATTAAACTTATTAGGAGAAACAAATTAATTTATAGTCGGTGCATGATATACGTGCAAGACTGTTGCTGGCCGTTACGGTTGACTGACATTATGCACCGACTTCAGATTAATTTGTTTTTCTTGTTTATAGTGTTTTTTTAAGGCGCTATTTTTTTATGAAACCACTTGTTTTGTACTTTTTAGTTAACCTAACTTGTGTAGGTGTACGAGGGTCAAACTGAAAGTTCTTAGAAAATCAAAAACTGATTACATTAGCCAGTTATTAGTTTTATTATATCTTTTCAAAATATTGTCCATTGACGTCAATACACCGCTGCATGCGATGGAACCACTGGGAAAAGCACTTTGCCCACTCGTCCTTAGGGGTCTCTTCAATGGCATCGCGATACGCAGCCACCGCTTCTTCAGAATTCATAAACCGCTTTCCTTTAAGTTTTTCTTTAATTTTTGGAAATAAATAAAAATCACAAGGCGCGAGGTCGGGGCTATACGGCGGGTGACCCAGTAATTCAACGTTTGATGTCGCCAAATAGTCGATCGTTCGCTTGGCGGTGTGCGACGAGGCGTTGTCGTGGTGAAGGAGGATTCTACTGCGAGGTCGTTTCTCTCGAACTTTTTCCAAGACAAGTGGCAAACAATTGGTAGTGTACCATTCTCCAGAAACTGTTTTTTGATCCTCTAACACAATTGTTGCGAAATGACCTATCCTTCCAAAGAACGAGGCCACCATTTTTTTTCCCGCACTTCGATCTCTCTTCACTTTAGTTGGCAACTCCTCGAAAGGAAACACCCACTGAGCAGATTGTCTTTTGGTTTCAGGATCATAACAGTAAATCCAGCTTTCGTCACCTGTTAGTATGTCGAACTCAGCATTTGAGTCACCTCCGTTAAATCTTTCAATCATTTTACGGCACCAATCCACACGATGGAGTTTTTGAGCCTTAGTCAAATTATGAGGTATCCACCGGGCGCAAAGCTTCCTGACCGCTAAATGTTCGTGGAGGATTTTGTGCACTTGACTCATACCGATGCCTAAGCTTGTCCGAATCTGCTGATAGGTCACTCTTTTGTCAGTCTCTATCATACGCCGCACAACACAGATGTTATTTTCAGTCGTCGCCGTAGAAGGCCGTCCCTCACGTATATCATCAGTGAGATTAGTGCGACCACGTTTAAACTCAATTAACCAGTTGTAAACAGTCGAACGAGATGGGGCTTCATCGTGAAAGGCCAATCGTAGTCTATCATAACTTTCTTGTTGACTTAAATGACATCGAAAGTCATAAAAAATCATTGCACGAAAATTTTCTCGTGTTAAATTCATGTTGACGTGACACAGACAATTTTCAATTTGCCGCCAAATCGTAAAACAAATGACAAATGAATGAAATATATACTCAGTAATATTGGCAAAGAGTTCTATTTTCAAATTTTAGAATATTTTTTTTATTATATTGTTTATAAGTGGCCAGTTCTAAGAACTTTCAGTTTGACCCTCGTATTGTGTAGTTATTTTGTTTGTCCTTCATACTTTTGAGTCTACCTTTATAGTCCAGAACTAATCGATATAATCATAATGATGAAATACCTAAGTAACCAAAAATGGCGTACGGGTGGGACTTAAACCTGCAACTTTCTGGCTAACCGGGCCAAACGCTTTTTCAATTGAGCTAGGTACCGCGCTGTCGATCTAACCGTGCTAAGTTTCTATTAATAAATAAAGTATTAGCAATACGTTACGTACAGCTACATAATTTAACAATGTTTACTATGTGTTTATCCTAAATCCCTGATATC
The DNA here is from genome assembly GCA_963924145.1 of Pyrausta purpuralis. NCBI lineage: Eukaryota > Metazoa > Arthropoda > Insecta > Lepidoptera > Crambidae > Pyrausta > Pyrausta purpuralis. The sequence continues at coordinate 21,981,475 of OZ001656.1, forward strand.
ATAATCATATATTGAAGATATTTAATTTACTTTCACGGGGGCATGAAAAATTTAGAGAAACCGCGTTGTTGTTTTCTTTTTGTCGCACTCTGGAGCCCTATTTTTGAATCACTCGCTTCGAAATGGCGAGTGATTTTCGTTCGACAACGAGTTTTTTTCTATGACTTTTAATCCATCTTCGAACGAAAATCACTCGCCATCTTGAAGCGAGTGATTCAAAAATAGAGCTCCTGATGAGTCACGACGACACGTTTAAAACCGGCCAAGTGCAAGTCAGACTCGCGCACGATGGGTTTTACTCCGTACCATTGAATAGGTAAAACATTAGCTCTGTACACAATTTTCATATTGTTTTATTTTCCGTAAATGAGCAAAGTAAGGCAATAAATGCGTTTTTAAAGAGACCCTTAAATTTATATATATTTTTTTCATTTCAAAGTAAAAATACAACTGAGAAGGCACTTAAAATCGAGCAAAAAAGGCATAAATCGCTTCTGTTGTATTGGAGCCCCTCTCAAATATATAATATATTTTATATTTTACTTTTAGTATTTGTTTTTATAGCTGCATCAAAAGTATGTACCTACATAATTTATGATAATTTTAACTGTCTAGTTATAAATGAGATTTGTATTGATAAAGAAGAGAGAAAAGAACCTAAAAGAACGAGTCTTATCTGATATGAGATGAATTTGCATCGTACTTATTTTTACACCCTGTTTAATACGTTATTTTTTTCTATTCCTGAAAATTTCATTGTTACAGTCAGTATTGTATGTAGGATTTCTCACAGATCTCAACTTGGCGCATTCTGTTTTATTACATAAAAGAGTTTCGTACACGATCAATCAACTGGATCCATCCGTCTAGACGTGCAGCAATCCCTGCAAGGTCAAAGCCACGCGACTTGCAGTGTTCTCAGTACCTAATGTCCAAAACTCTGAAAAATATTCGTGGATTCGCACTCAGGCTTTAATCTGAGCCACACGTTTCACAAATAGTTTATGTATTTATTTATTTCAGACTAGTGGTCCTCCGCGACTGTGTTTTGTAATTGCTCCCTCCCCTCCAGTCGCAACGTGATGTTTTGTGCCCTAAAGCCTACCTCGATAAAAAAGCTATCCAACATAAAAATATTTTTTCAAATAGGTTCTGTAGTTCCTAAGATTAAAGCGTTCAAACATACTCTTCAGCTTTATTAAATTTATTGATCAATTAATCGGATGATAGGTATAAATTCGGAACCGGTACCTAGTGTATGTCTAACCGGTATCGATCTTTAAATATTGGGACAGGAATATCTCATTTAATATAATTATGAATCATATAGCATATCTTTGTCAAAGCTTATATGTGCTATTCCAAGGTGTTAACCATATCATTGTTAGTTTCATCAATATTCATTTAGTAGTTTTAGCGCAAAGGAGTAACAAACATCCTCTTTCTATACTTTTATCGCCAAACTTTCTCATTCATAAGTAATATTAGCATTTGCATGCGTTATTTTTTACCAACTTCATTTTATGGCTGTAGATACTTGTCTTGAAACTCATCATCATTCATCATGAATGAATGAAAAGATTTTTAGCAGTTTCAAAGAATTCATGAAACAAAAACAAAATTCTATTGGCTTTAATTGCTATGTAGGTACTGTTCAGTGTTCACTAACTTCTATAAATCCAAGGGGCAGATTCTCGTGCATTTCGTATACGAAAAAAGTTCGCCGATTGAATTTTGTCTGCCGAAGAAAAAACCGGCCAAGTGCCAGTCGGACTCGCGCACTGAGGGCTTCGTGCCAGCATTAACTGAATTAGGGAATCCACTTACTTCTACTTAATATTTATTTGTGGTATTTTACCACATTATTTTGTTGACTGAATATAACTTTGTTTTTCTCATAGTATTTGTATGAAGTACAAAGTTATGTTTGCGGTTGTTGAAAATGTGCTATATCTAAAAACCTACTAGTTCTATCCCGTCCGAACCACCATTTTCGTTGAAAGTATTTGTTAAGATCTACATTATATACATTTTTTAAAATTTTACACTTGCTTGGTTTAGAAGTTAGATGGGGGGGACGCCCATTTTACCATTTTGGATGCGTCTAGCTATGAAACGATTTAAAAGAAAATGGTTTTAGAAACCTCGATGTCATTTTAAAAGACCTATCCATAGACACCCTACACGCATAGGATTGACTAAAAATTTTTTTTGGTTTTAGTTTCATGTATGGGAGCCCCCCCTTAAATGTTTTTATTTTCTATTTTTTGTATGAGAATCGGTAAGCGGTTAACAGGATTCATCTTCCTACCAAATATCAACAGTGTATGCTTATAGTTACAGAATAAAATGGCTGTGACATTCGGATGGACAGACAGACAGACTTGACAAAACTATAAGGGTTCCGTTTTTTGCCATTCGGCTACGTAACCCTCCTAAAAACACTTTTTGATTTCTCAGAGTCACGATTTCTAAACATTTTAATTTCGGCCATGCGGCAGTATTTGACGTGTGAAAACTAGATATTATTTATATTCATATTCATTTATTCACTTCACACAGTATATTACTGAGTTTTAGGTAAAACTCGCAATCGAAATACCATACGAAATACGTTCGATTGGCTGAATCGGTGTCAGCACATGAATCTGCTCCCAGGTGTTTTGATTGAAAATGCCAGTCTTGTTATTATTTATTTATTTGTTCTTAATTTTTAATTTTAAAAATATAATTTAACTTATTTGCCTCGCATACCAGTTTCGTGGTTGACTGCGAGTGCGAATCTCGCTTAGTACTCGAATATGTATGTAACCATGTTCTTTTTGTAACTTGTGACACTTGCAGAAATTAAATTGAACCACTAGTTTAATATTTTTACTTAATTTGTATTATCATCATACTATGTTATCTACCTAAACATAGATTCATGGAATTATATATCATAGTTTCAGTTTCATTCACGGTTGGAGGTAGGTACCTAAGCCAGCTGTTTATTCAAATTAGATTTTGTTTCTATACTCAAATAGTGTAGAGTAACTTAATATGTTTTCGTTTTAATGGTAGTTAGGTAAGGGAATAAAATGATTTTGTTTTACAAAAGGTATGAAATTATTTACTTCGTATAAAAATATTAACAGCAACAATAACAACTTTCATTCTGAATAACAAAAAATCACAACAGTCGTAATGAAGAGGCTTAGTGTTTGCCGTGGTGGAAGCCCCAGTGCTTGTGGTCCTCGTGCTCGCCCTTCTTGCCGTGGTCGTGGTGGTGGTGGTGGTGTTCCTCGTGTCCGTGGTGTCCCTTGTGACCGTGGTGGTCTTCGTCGTAGTGGTGCTTGTCGTGGTGCCCGTGCTTTCCATGGTGCCCCTCATGATGCCCGGAGTGGTGATGACCGCCCTTCTTGTGGTGTCCCCCATGTTTCTCGTGGTGTCCGTGGTGCTTATCGTACTTGTGGTGCTTGCCCTCATGGTGGTGTCCGTCGTGGAAGTGGTGGTCCTTGTGGAAGTGGTCCTTGTGGTGCTTCTTGTGGTAGCCCTCGACGTGCTCGCCCTTGTCGTGGTGTTCGTGATGGCCGTGCTTGCCTCCTTTGTGGTGGTGGCCGTGTTCGTGGTGTTCGCCGTGATGGTCGTGCTCGTCCCAATGCTTCTTGTGGCCCCCGCCGTGTTCGTGATGGTGGCCCTCGTGGTGGTGCTTGCCGTAGTGTCCCTCGTCGCCTTTGTGGTGGTGGTGGTGCCCCTTGTGTCCTTTGTGCCCTTTGCCGCCGTGCTCGTGATGATGATGCGCGTGGTGATGATGTCCGCCGCCATGTTCGTGGTGGTGTCCACTGGCAGCTACCGCTTGATCCTGCTCTTGCTCGGCGGCGCACAGCGCCAGGAGGCAGAAGATCCCTACCACGAACAGTGCCCTCATGTTTCCGCCGGTTCGGAAGTCCGGTTGTGACTGACTTCTGATTCGCTGATTGACTATTTATATTAGGCACTTAGTAGTGCACGGCCTGTGCGATGGAGAAATATTCCGCAAGCGTCCAGGCACTAGTTCATGGACAAACTAGAAAAACGTAGTGCATCGTTTCTTATTGTATCGGAACTAAATATTTTTTGACTGACACGGCAAAATAGCATGTGGTAGCTAGATGTTATGAGTCATTTTAAATAATCTAAATCGATATGTTAACCGAAAGAAAATGATTGTTTACATTTCAATCTTGAAAACACCTTCCTAGCACAGGATTTTAAAACAATGTTTAAATGTTGTTACTCAAAATTTTTAAACTTTGATTAAATAAATTATGTGAAGACACTGAAGGTCAAAAAACACTTTTGTATCATTCAATTGAGAAAAAAATTTATTTTGACCCATTTCCCAAGAATCTTCCAACCCGATTCCGCAGTCAGCGATGCATATCTTCAGTTGTAGCATTGTCCGCGTCACCTTACAACATCTCATTCAGCACCCTTGATTGACAGCTTACAAGCTTGGATCGATCGAAAATTATCTGCTTAGCGGAGCTTCCCGTTTCTAAAACGCCGCTATTTGGATAGTGCTAAACAATCCTTCCGAGTGAGTGGGCAGGGGTAATCCGCCCTTGTTGAGCACTCTTTCACTCTGTTTGGGCTCTCGGCTGATTATTCACGCTTATAAGTTCATCGTGGCTTGTATTCAGCTTATTATCATACTCGTATTATTTATTTAGGTAACAGAATGTGGAAATGTTGAACCGATTCGATAAAGTTTGGATGGCTGACTTACAATGTAAGGGGCAGGTAATTTTTAAGAACATTATGGAAGAAGAATTTGTCTGTAAGAACTAGATTCAATGAAAATAAAAAGCATTCCGAATTTCAGCGTATCTAATCTCATATTAAAGCCAAGATAGTCATAGAAATAGTCTACTGTAAATTATCAAGTCCACTTATGCATCATCATTAATTATTATCATCCTATCATTTATGAGTTAGGTATTGATTTCATTACCTTCACTTTGCTCAAACTTCTAGCCATGTGTCTATGAAATGGTTCCATCACGCAATCGCCACAGTGCGTTGTCTTGACCCAGGTCAAGATCACAATTCGACCAACTTTTTTTGGTTTGTTTTTTTTTGTTGTTTCGTTGGACCGCTGTTTTTGATGAGGAGGTTTACCTATCAATGTTTTCATTTGACATTTGGCAGTCATCGAGATAAGATGTAAAAACGCGATTAGAATAGTTATTTTGTATTTTTCTACATTACTTGTAGTTAGCTCAGGCACAATTCACTTTTTGATTCTTCTAAAGAGCTTAAGTATTGTAGAAAAAGCTGTTGTGATCCAACAATTTGCCTATAATATATTAGAAGTACATACCTACTAGAAGAGAACAAAATCGAGGTAGTCCTAATTATTATGTACTAATGTGGTATTATTACGTACATTAATCACGAGAAGAAAGGAAGTATTTAATACAATTGGTAGGTACGTACCTAATTAATTTAATAGCCTACTAGTAACGTAACACTAAACAAAAGTACGACACATTGTTACTTAACTAATGACTGAAAAAGATGAACAATTATGTTTATCTCAATAGTTTCATAGTAGAACGTTGGCCTGGCTTTCTTACTACTCTTTTATGTATCAACACACGTAAGGGACATTTTCGTAGCTATGGAATCTTGATGATGACAGCAGAAAAGTTGTAATCAGCAGTCATAGGTTGATATATCGATTTGAAAGCGAATTAATGTTACTTGCACCATGCTTAACAGATTGTACTTACTCTTAAAATTTTGAGCACCGTTTCCTCTTAGTTGTTAGTTCCTTTTAGTAGTTGTTATTTTGGAATCGCTTGCTTTTTAATCTGTCGTGTGATTTTCGTTGATTATTGTTAGTTTTTCAAATGAAAACCGGATAAAATCCACACAAGAGGACTTAAAAGACATAACTCGATTTTGTGAGTACTCTTATCAATATTTCACGTTATTTTCGTTGAATTTGAATTGATTTTTGACAACAATCGCCTGTAATATTGACGCAAGTGATTCTTAAAGACGTTGGTTAATAATATTCGTAAGGAAAATTTAAGAGACACCTAACGTATTTTAAGTGGATTACTGAACGATTTTTATTTTTCATTTCTTGTTGGGTGCCGCGGTCTTCTCTTTTGTCGGAATAAGTTCACGACCGACGCGGTCCAGCGAGCACTTTTCTAAAGGCTCGTGTCGAAACAGTTTTCAAGGGCGCGCTGACCTAACTGCTTTCGCTAGCCGCCATGATCCGTCAGCTGTTAGATAACATCCATGGGATAAGGTGTAAGAGTCCATTACCGCAGGCTATTACTTTGGATAAGTTCGATTGACACTGATTGATAATAATTAAAAAAGAATGTCAGCAAATTCCCAATTCATACGAATTTAAATAAAACACTTAAAACTGATTTATTAACGAAACTAACTTTGAAATAAATGTGCGCGAAATAAATTCTTCAAGTTTTTTTTATTTCAATGATTAAATTCGCGTAAATTTCAGAATTACAGAAAACTTGAATAGAGGTACTGGAACACTTGAATAGAACCTGTATTCAACATTTCTGTGTTTAGAACCAAATATAATTCATCGAAATAACCTTGTTACAATATTTATTTGAATTAATTTTACAACCGTTTTTTTTTAAATTAAAAAGTGTTTATTTTATGTAATATTATCTAACGTTCATATAGTAATAGACATTAGAAATTACATGTGGGCTATTAAATAAATCAGACGTCGTACTATCATTTAAAAAACAATTGGACTTTAGAATAAGTTTTTTTAAACACTTATTGAAACATAATGCGGACTAGTTATAACAGCTAGCTGAAGAATTTGACACATGACACCATGCAGCCTAGCGGTCATTCCAACTGCATCAATGTTTACTAAACCCTTTACCAGTGCAAAGGGCCGAGCCCTACAGTCCTACTGAAACACAAATAGTTAATGCTCTTAGCATTCGCCGACTTACCAGCATTACCCTAAGGAGCCTAGCCTGCAACACGCGGTATCTTGTTAGACGCATTATAATAATGCTATTACCTCACTAGTGTAATATTATCCTTTTACTCGCAACGGCTTGTAACGTAGATTAATGTCTGTGATTTTAAGACGGTTTCGGTTAAATAAATATAACTGAGGGAGGTTTGCCTTAAGTTCGTATGGTCCGAATTAAGTAGCCCATTAATAACAGAGTTAAAAAGCTAGCTAATTAGGTTTATTATCCTAGCCAATTAGATTTTAAAACCTGATATCTTGCATGATACACTGAAAGACATTTCGTCCGCTAGGACAAAAGATTTTGGCTTTAGAACTATGTAGTAGCCCTTTTCTGTGTAGACAATAGAACTTCTCTTTTACTTTCAAAAGTTACCAACTACAGGGTTGCCTCTTATGTCATGAACCGTGTTAAACATTATCAGCTTAATGGGTTAATTAACCACAAATATTAGAGTAAGTTTGGACCACGTTTAAATATGAAGCGGCCAAAAAAAACACTAATGTCGTCGGTAGTCATCGGATTGCGTAGCATATAATGCTACTTTTTTTGACGTTTTTGTATATATTAGTACTTTTTCAGTGATATCGCTTATTTGGGCGTAAATAGGCGGATAGACGTGTGACACCGAAACGGTGGAGCACGTTGCCAGGTTTTAATGGAATCATGGATATAAAAATATCAAAGCCAATTTACAAATATGGAATAGAATCTGGTTTTCGCGAGGTTTGTGACAAACTAGTAAAAAAGTTTGTGAGAATGGCTGGCTGGAAACATGACACTTGTTTGACATTGATTTTAAACTTCTTAGGTATCTTGTATCCAAACAAGTGGTCCAAACAAAAAAAAAAGTGGTTGTTTGTCGGCCGCATAGGTATATTTAATATGTTACTTAGAGAAGATTTTACCGACGTCAGATAGGACTTATCCGACAGTGTGAAACGAACGGTTTTAAAATGGAATTTTCATACATAATTCCTGACTAATAGGCTCGTCTTAACATTGGTAAAATCGTCTCTTAGTGTCCATTTTGTCTTCTATCTATTTAGGTAAATGTAATTTTAAAATCTGTCGTTTTCAAATACTCTGTAAATACTATTCAGTCGGATAAGTCTTATCTGACGTTGGTAAAATCTACACTAAGGGTCGATCGAGTCGTTTTCAAATTACTAACTTTGGTTAAATCGGGCTTTATTACCTCGCCTAATTGTATCTTGTGCACATTGTTAGTCTAAGTTGATATAATACGTATACATTCCTATTTTAATTATATTGTCCCTATTAAGAGACTAGTACTTTCTGTACATATATATGTTTTTTACATTAGTAACGTCATAATAATAATAATATCGTTACGAATCATACTAAAGTAGGTCAGAGGATAATCTGCTTGCCTTCTAAGTTATTCGTGGGCCTATTATGAATACCCAATTTCACGTATAATGTTTATATCTCACTCCAAACTCACCTCTATGTATTTATATGTAAGGTTGCGTGTCCATTGGGTCAAAGTGGCCGCGCAAGTTAAATTTACACATGTGTGTGACATAATGTAGTTCGGGCGTGGCTTACAATATGTCGGCGTGGAGGTTAGCCTCGGATAATCCGTCCCATTGTTACCTATTTTAATGCTTACGCCCTTTGTGCGTCGTCCTGTATTAAGTCATACGCGGATAATCGCTCTATTATGCCGGGTTAATTTTCCATTAGCCGTAGGAAGTTGGCAGCTGCTTAGCCACGCCGAGACAAACCGGCGACATCTCGCATTTTGTAAATACACATTTGTGTATCACAATAGCGTGTGCAAAATGAAATCGATATGATCGCGATTTGAAAATGTGAATGTAATTTTGACAAACATTTTTTCATCATAGTTCTGATAGTGTGTGAGAAGAAAGGGTTGCAATATCTATCAGAACAAAGTGCATACTTACTCGTACATATTTTAAAACCACATTTGAATTTAGATTCTTTCATTTCATAAATACTTTAATTCATTTTATATTTATAAGTTAATTACACGCCAACTATAAGTTGTTTGTTTGTATATTTGCATCGATTTTGCTCTGAAACAACTGGACAGATTTGAGAAACTCTTTCACTATTAGAATCCTGCATCATCTGTGATGAACATAGGCTATATTACATTTCCAAAAAAGTTAGGGTTCCATATAAAAACGTAGACAATGTAACTGAAGATGTGTAGGAAAATCTTCATATCGCGAACGCTCCTAAACTATTGACAATAGAGCAAAGTGATCTAGGTACTACAGTTTTATCGAGGACATAAATATCTACATATTATGACGTATTTAGAACACCTATGTAATATACAACCTAAATAAAGCCCGTTCAAAAGAAAGGGTTCGTCATCATGTCAAATCGTTTCAAAACAACTTAAGCAAAGTCAACATTTAACTATACGGTTAAGTTCTGTATCGAATTCCTTATCCATTTACCGTTGGTAAAAAACTATTACAACCAACATCATCCTAGACGTTCAACGTCAATTGTCCAATACCAACGGATGCGTCCACTCGTCTTCTTACGCTTCATCGAGCGCTCAATATTTGCTAGGACCGGTCGCGTTAAGATGTTTCCGGCATAAAAGTATCATATTAACTGTCCAAACAGAGGAGGCAGCTGGCGACACGACTAATTACATCAATTACAGGCAAACAGGAGCGGGTCGGGTTTCGGGCCACCTTTGTCAATATTTGCGGGTCGGGCGGCCGCGGCGCGCCCACAGGCTTAGCCGACGGACTGACGGTACATGGCTAAACGAATCACTGATAGACGGTAGCTCAAGAGATGATAGATAATACTGATCTGGGAATGAACTCTGAAGCAATGGTAATCTCATCAGAGTAGCTGCTGTCGGTCCAGCGGTATAGCTCATGGTTTGGTAACTTCGTGGCGATATCGGGAGCTTCTGTAATGTATTGAAAAATAAAAATAAAACAAAATCAAAATGGTTTATTCGTTTAAAAAACACGTATTTTACTAATATTATCAAACATATTTGGAGTAACCTAGTAAGTACAGACACATACATGTGGCAGGTAACCACGCTTCTGCAAATTATTTATTATTACAATTAATTTGACGACCCGTCTGGTGTAGTGGTCGAGAAATCGCCTACTACGCAGCGGGTGCGGGTTCGATCCCCGCACAATACAAACATTTGTGTGCATGAACATGTCTGTTTGTATTGGTCTGGGTGTTTTCTATGTACATCATGTATGTATTTACAAAAAAAAGTATTTAAGTATTATATCCGTTGTCTGGCACCCATAACACAAGCTTTGAGTAGCTTACTTTGGGGCTAGATGGCGATGTGTGGGAATGTCCAAAGGATATTTATTTATTTATAATACCAATATCACAATCATACTCACCAATGTACAGAAAGTTGTGAGTATGATTTCATGATGATGATGCAAGTACAATAATAATTTTACACAATTATAAACTAAAATATGGACAGCCAGGATGCATTTACAAACAACAGAATAGTATTATTTTTATTTTATTGGAGAAGCAATTATGGATCCTTGTAACTAAGTAGCTGAAGCACTTGGCTTCAGCTAGCACTTTTTACAGGATTTTAAGCTTAATGGATTTAAATATTTATATTATTGTACACATGAGCTGATATAGCTTTACTATAGCCGTTTCTCGGTGAAACGGTTGGTTTTGAAATTTTGTTTTCTGTCAACGTTCCTGCTTCTATTTTAGTTTTTTTATACGCAATAATGTTATAAAAATAGATTACAAAAGTTTTTTCCTGTTGTGACTTTGGCATGCTACGGCCCACGCTCTCATTGCTACGAATAGGGCTCGTAGTATTCGTAGACGTATTAACTTCTGTAGTGTATGACGTACGCCCTACTTTATATACTAGGTATGTATTATGCTAATTTGAGACACTAATAAACAGACATTCTGCCGAGATAATTGTTTAATTCCGTTGCGCAATATCCAAATATTGCACTTCTGAACAGACTTACATGTTTTTTTTTCCAAAATATTATTCTGATGATGAAAAGCTAGGGTACTTACTAACATTTTTTAAATTTAGTTTTAAAATCAATCCTTGTATTTTGCTTTAGGCGTGGTACACGTATGTTGTTAAAGAAGAGGTTTTTCACTTTTCACCAGACACTGGCATGATACGTTGTATTAAAACACTTACTTCGTTTAACAGTTAAGGGCTACTTAGTCATATCTGAATAATGTTAATAACCCTTATAATAGAAGAAGCAGTCAATCATTTCAATCGATTTGAATGCTCTTAAAGTGAATGTCTTCCTTAAAACCATTGTGTTTTGTTCTCTTTTTCAGATTAATGTATAAAATGAGTATAATAAATTTTATGGGTTGATGTTAAGGTTTTCTTTAGCTTCAACAGATTAAACGATCTTGCTGGTAGCAATTAAACGGCCACCAAAAGGCAAAAGGGTCTTTATATAATCTTACGCTAAAAAAATGATCAAAACACGCCTGAATCCCAAAAAACGGAATTGATTCTTTTCTCGTTTGTCATCTCGTGTTGTGGGCTTAAGTTTAGGCACAATTGTTGTTGCAAAAAGGCCGGCGTCGCCTTGGGCGCAAGACAGCGTCAATTCGTTCGCGATCGCGGCTTATCCCGGTGTTTGACAATTGCGACAAAGCGTGTGTGATGCGGACCTCGGGCTGGGTGATCCCGGGCGGGCGGTATAGGTGGCTGACGTGTCGTATTAGATCTCTAAGACCCCTTATACACTGCGACCTTTAGCATTGATGCAGTCGCGTATTTTGTAAACGCGCGATAGCACCGCGATTCATGCAAAAACATATTTGATTTGGCATCGATGCAGTCGCAAATATAAGTACAGCACATAATTTTCAATGTTCAGCTTCTGCATTGCGATTGCATCGATGCTAACGTGCGTTAACATCACGACAGTAACGATGCTAAGTAGCTCAAGTGTGTGAAGGTTGACATTTTGCGACTGCATCGATGCTAAAAGTCGGAGTGTGCAAAGGGTCTACTAGCGATACGAATTTTGTACAAAACAAATGAGGTATGCAAACAAACGATGTACCTATGCGTTAGGCTAAATTAATGGCGGAGACAAAAAGATTTTGTTACCTTCTTTGTTATTGATTTTATATTTTACCAAAAGTCAAGTTAAAAGAACGCTTCTCAATGTTACTTACGAAGTCACACAACATGGCATGTGAGCTATGCTATACCTGATTCATAAGCATAAGTTATGCTAATGGATTCTTAAATTTATAATTAAATATGCGCCAGACAAAACACCCACTGTCGTGATTTTGTGGTAAGGGATTATCATCCTTGTGTTACTAATACCTGACAACAATTATGACGGGGGTTTCTCCCTTAAATACGTAAATATGTACATATAAAATATTAATATAATTAAAAAAAGTATAACATAAAGTAAAAATATATGGTGCTTACTAATGTATTTACAGTAAAAGGTTTTTCAACAATCCGTACAAAGCTTTTAGTTATTGTAACGTCGATAACTGCACAATGAAATTATAAGTCTCCAAATCATAAAATTAATCCGAACAGCCTACAATCCGGACGAAATTTTATATCATGCATAAAATTATCTGCGAAACTCCACTAATAGGGAGGGATATAGATTATTATCTGATTGGGAGCGTCGTATTGTCACATCCATTAAGTTGGGCGGGGCGTGGCGAGTTACGCCCCGCCCGCCGCCCAAAGGGGTTCAGTTGGAGCGCGTTCGGCTTACTCGGTAAGGAGATTTGGCGGCAATCGCATCACGGGTGCTAGTCGCTAGCCGGTCAGCTCGAGTCGTGTCTGTGATGGTGTCGTGTGCGCGGTGGCGGTGAGCGTGTGGTACTCAGCCGTGGCGCGGCCGGAGGGCATGGGCGGCGCGGGGTGGCTGGGCCAGGAGTCCCCGGCGCTGCTGAGCACGGCGCTGCTGCTGGGCGGGCTGCCGGAGCGGCCGCCGGCGCCGCTCTTCACCATCGACAGCATCCTGGCGCCGCGTCCGCCGCCGGTGCATCTGCACCCGCCGTTTCATAGAGCGCCCGAACTGTTCGGTACGTCCGCTAAGATGTTTATGATGGGTGAGCCTCTTTTGTACTATTGCATGCTTCTCGCGGTTCCTGTACTCTTACAAGGGACTTTAAGCCATAACTTTCTACGATTCGGGTCTGAAGCGAAATAAAGAACTTTTAACATGTTAGGCTGCTAAGCAAATACCGGAAACAATTCTTCACAAAATTTAAATTACTAACCCTACCATATTTTTAAAATATCCAAAAATTTACTAAGGTTCAGAAAGATACACATAATGTTAACACAAGAATTAAAAACAAACTTTACTTGCCATCCTCTCGAATAAAAATGTGAAATAAGTACTAGCCCGTATTATATGGCAGTCAAAATATTTAATAAATTGCATGCCATATTCACAGAGAACCTGACATAAAATCTTTTTCAAAGTTCCTGCAAAAATACCTAATAACCATGCTACTACTCATTAAATAAATATCCTTTGGACATTCCCACACATCGCCATCTAGTCCCAAAGTAAGCTACTCAAAGCTTGTGTTATAAGTTCCAGACGACGGATATAATACTTAAATACTTTTTTGTTTGTAAATACATACATAATATACATAGAAAACACCCATACCAATACAAACAGACATGTTCATGCACACAAATGTTTGTATTGTGCGGGGATCGAACCCGCAACCCGCTGCGTAGTAGGCGATTTCTCGACCACTACACCAGTCGGGTCGTCAAATGAATATTTAAATAACTGAAAAAGAAAATAAAAAATCTGCTCTATATTTTAATCCTTAGTATCTACACACATCAAAAGTGTCTAGGGATCAACATATATTTTTGCAATAACTTTTCTCCTGATCGATATTAATTAAAATTTTCTTTAAGGATTCATCAAATAAAGTGTTTTCGTTTGTCTACAGTATCGATAAACCAAGTCACCTTTGCATTAATAAAGAAATTTGTCATTTTCCTAATAAAGGGATTTTTGACATTTGAATCACTAACATTAAAGTTAAAAAAAAAGACTGAAATAACAGTTTTCTTTAAAATTTTATTGGGTAACTTAAACAATTAATAATCCGTGTTTCTACCGCGAACACTAACAACACAAGAACATCGGTTTCAAATCACGCTGTGGAATGGCCGCCCATGTTCGTTGCAACAACAAAAAAGGTCTTCTTGCGACTGGATACCCTCCATATTCGGCAGAGCTCTTCTCTGTAGCATATCCCATGCATGCTTAATCGGGTTCAAGTCTGGCGACTGAGCAGGCCAGGGCAGGACATTTATGTTAGCTGCGGCGAGAGTCTGTATTACTACTCTTGCGGTGTGCGGTCGTGCATTATCAAGCATTAAATGAAATAAGGGACCGATTTGCACTTGTAGAGGAACGATGACGTCTGATACAATCGTCTCAGCATAAATTTGAGCGTTGAGGTTGCCTCTGATCCGAATCAAGTCAGTTCTTCCGCCGATCCAAATACCCGCCCATACCATGATGGTTCCACCACTATAAGGATGAACTTTCTGGCAGGATTTTAATCGCTGTTGGCGTCCAGGGGTTCTCCAGTGTCGTATACGTCTTGTATCCGGTCTCATACCAAAACGAGACTCATCAGAAAAGCACACGAAACGCCATTGTTCTTCTGGCCAATTTTTGTGTTCAAGAGCCCATTGATATCGAATCCTACGTTGTGCATTGCTATAGGTGGTACCCGTAGCGGTCTTCGGGAATGAAGGTTCACTTCATGCAAGCGGTTTCTGACTGTTTGGTCGCTAATTAAGTTCCCTGAAGATGGCATGGCGGTTATTGTTGGAGCTCTTGGAGCTGTGATTTGAATATATCGGTCTTGTCTCCGAGTGGTGCAGCGATACCGTCCTCCATGGCACTCAGCCACGGTACCAGAGCTTCGGTAACGTGTCCAAAGTCGACTGATAACAATCACTTGTATTCAGAGCTAAAGCCACAGTACGTTGCCGGGAACCAGCTTCTATCATTCCCACGGCTCTGAGCATTTCTTCCCTGCTTAAATGACGTCGCCGCTCCATAATAACGTTGGTTTTAATTAGTAGTAGGGAAACAGTAGCACTAATAATGTCTTCAATGCGTTGTATGTTTTTATAGGGAAAATATTGACAGCTGAATTTCATCTTTTACTCGAATTTAATTGACAGTTCCTGTTTCAAAGTATGAAATGCACCAAAAAGGATCCATATAAATTTATAAAATCATAAATTTATTACAAAGCCACATTTCAATCTCAAGAAATCCGCATAAAAGGGCTTGATCCCTAGACACTTTTGATGTGTGTATTTTAGATTTTTATAGCATGTAGTATAATTTACTTAACTTCACTTTTAAGCTGCTTCAAAGTGAAAGAGTGAAAATGAAGTGAAGAACGTACCTATAGCCTTCTGGGTAACTAGGTTATAAGTACACTTAATGAACACATATAATCACCTATGTAAGTTTGTAACACATAGGTAGTATTCATGCATGAACAAATGAAATGAAATGAGATCTAACCACTCGTTAACAAAGGGACTTGAGCTCTATCAAATTCCTAGCGGCACTACCTCAGATCGAGAATTCGAGATCAACCCGGGACCTATCCCAGCTACGAATTCGTTATCATGCGCTTTCGGCTAGTCATCCGATGTTCGTAGAATATCCCTCCTCCATTCACAAAAAGAACTGTCATAAGTTACAACTTAAGACAGTTCAGACCCAAAATCAAGGCGTATGCTATCCGAAGCCGACAAGGGCTATTTTTAATAAGCACTCGCTTCGAAAAGGCATGTGATTTACTTTAATTAATGTTCAAATTTTGAGTGAAAATCACCTGAAATCCCCAAGGGGGAAAAAATATATCCCAATTTTGTAACTACCTCCGTCAACTTAAGTGTGATTTTAGATTAATATAAATCGCTATCAAGTAAATATCTACATATAAGTACACTTTAACCAATATAACATGAGCGCTTAAGATTAAAAAAAAATTACAAAATCTTTGCCTTTTCTGAGATGTGCGTGTCACATACATTGCATACATAACGTATTATCACACAGGGTGACTGTTTAAACAAAGTGAATTTGTTAATGTTACCCGGACGTAAAGTACCTACCCATATTCCCTTGAACTATTTAGCCCGTTTTACCATGGACAAGTAGAACTAACCAACGAATAATACCTGTAAATATGAAATGTTATGAAGAAATTCCCTGACGAATTACGAGCAAAGCTAATAACCAATGAACGAGCTATTACGGCTAAGGCTAAAAAATTATAAATAATAAGCAAGAAAGTGCAACTCTTTACTCGCATCAGTGTTTCCCAATTGAATACAGCGTGCGGCCTGTAATATGAACATAGTCCAGAAAGTCCTTGACCTGGTCATGTGCTCTAAAATGATATTTGAATTATCTCAGAGATAAAGTAATCCAAAGTAATAATCCCTAATAAATGTATATAGACAATGTCAAGTTCCATGACTGGACACATTTGTTTACAATAGATAACATTGCTGGTTCGATTTATTTTGTTGGAAAATAAAAATATTTTTTCATTTCTTCTGTTCGGAAAATAGAACTTTCATGTGAAGATAGACGGGTGGAAAATAGCTTTTTCATCCCTAGGGTGGAAAGTAATTTAGTTTTAATTGCTACGATCAGACATGGAGTTAAGGTAATTGAGTCACATTATATTATTAAAATAAAAAAGATTTTCATATTTTTAAGATTAGCTAAACATTAAAAGCGTGTTTATTATGGTGACTGATTTGAAAAATGTATAATTGGTCTATTTTTTTACAATTTAAAATCTACAAATATATCTCGGTTGCCCGCCATACTTTTTTTTTCATTTTAAATTGTCACATTTTGTTTGTCTTTGATTATTTTTTTTAGTTTGGTCGATTATTGCATAGATTATTAAGCAGGCGGAGGCGACTTGCCGCCATTTTTGTTGTTCATTAATCTCCTTACTCACTCCCACCTTTAGCTGTCATTCATAGCGCTATCTCATGAGGCAAAATTGAACCTAGAATTTGACACATAATCTGTGGTAGTTTTGGTGACAAGTAACCTATTTTTGTCTGTGAGAAAAAATCGATCGATATTTTAAACAATGATTTGAAATATTTGATATTGTCCGCGTTTAATGTAGTACTCTGTTGTTTTCCGTGCCTTAATGTCCTGTTAATCTTATGTTTTATGTATAATGACAGTAAACAAACTGACTCAATGAAATCTCAAGTTTTTACATCACATATTGATGTAAAAACTTGAGATTTCAACTCTCGCCAAACAACATAATATCTAAATAAATTTATTTATTTTTCCTCACAGTTGAAATGAAAAATAGTATGTATAACTCGGGTGAAAGCACCCATTTCACTCTCGAATTATTAGCGCTCTCGCTACGTTCGAGCGCCAAGTACTTCTCGAGTGAAATGGTTTAGTTTTAATTGCCACGATTAGACACGTATTTAAAGATAATTGAGTCATATCATTATTATTAAAATAAAAAAGCTTTCCATGTTTTTAAGATTAGGTAAACATTAAAAGCGTGTTTACTATGGTCACTGATTTTAAAAATATACTATTGGTCTAAAATGTGGAAATTTAGAATCTACAATTAAAATGTTCGGTTGCCCGCCATGCATAGTGACACTTTTTTTTTAGTTTAAATTGTCACATTTTGTTTGTCTTTGACAACATATTTTTTCAGTTTGGTCGATTATTGCACAGATTATTCAGCAGACGGAGGGGACTTGCCGCGATTTTGTTGTTCATTAATCTTTTTACTCACTTCCACCTTTAGCTGTCACACATAGCGCTATCTTATGAGTCAAAATTGGACCTGGAATTTGACATAACCTATGGTAGTTTTGGTGACAAGGTTAAGCTTGCGTTATTCTACTATTATTATTGTCTGTGAAAAAAAATAGATCGATATTTTTAACAATGATTTAAAATATTTGAACAATGATTTGATATTGTTCGCGTTTAACGTACTCTGCTGTCTTTCGTGCGCGTTACTGTACTTCTAAACGTGTGTTTTAGGTAACAGTAAACAAACGAATATGTGATATAAAAACTTGAGGTTTCATCTCTTGCCAAAAAAACATATATCTCATCATCGCATCACAATCACACAGCTAAATTGTTTACTTTTCCTCACAGTCGAAATGAAAAATAGTATGTATAACTCGGGTAAAAGCACCCATTTTACTCTCGAATTATTAGCGCTCTCACTCCGTTCGAGCGCCAAAACATCTCGAGTGAAATGGGTCACTTTCTCCCCTTGTATAACAATCTACTATTATTTTTCATAAATCAAGACCATTTAGATTTCATTACTAGTTACTTAAAGGGCCTATATTTTAATTACAGGCTACACCCTGTATAACTTTAGCTCGCTATATCGTCGTATTTGTCTGTTCCGCGTCTGGTGTAGACTGGAGACAGGAGCAAACCTGTTTTTTTTTTAAATGATGAGAACAGAATAATGATTTAATCCAGAACTAAGCTTGTTTTGAGTTGCGCAGGTCTCCTAGACATAAATTTATGTATAAAATTTGAAAATTTCATGTTCATTCGGTGACCAGTTAATTGACGTCATTATTTTAACATTAATATCATTAATTTAGCCTTACAAATTATAATTATGGCAAAAAAGAAATTATATTCTAAAGTGCGATTGTGTAAAGCAATCGTATTCATTTGACAGTTTAAAACGTACGGTATGATGTATCAAACGGCAGAACGGCAGGCGTTTGACAGATCTGGGGTGCGATTGTGTAAAGCAATCGTATTCATTTGACAATTCAAAACGTACGGTATGATCTGTCAAACGGCAAAGAACAAAGGGTTTGACAGATCAAACCGTACGTTATGAACTGTCAAATGAATACGATTGCTTTACACAATGGAAATTTGCTGTCTTTTAGGACCAATTGTACAGAAGTGGCCCATTAAGTAGGAAGTATCTACTACTTATCTATACTAATATTATAAAGCTGAAGAGTTTGTTTGTTTGTTTGTTTGTTTGTTTGTTTGTTTGAACGCGCTAATCTCAAAAACTACTGACCAGATTTGAATTTTTTTTTTTACGTTGGATAGTCCATTTATCGAGGAAGGCTTTAGGCTATATAACATAAAGATACGACTCATAAGACCACAGCAGAAATGAAAAATGTTGCGAAAACGGGAGAAAGATATTCCTTTTGAGAGCTTCCGCTGCATACGCTGCGGAAACCGCTTAAGTTACACAAAAATCATGTATGACAGGATTGCTCAGCATTAAGAGTTCTTTAATAAAGTCCGCGACAGCATATGTCTATCTTTTATGGTTGACTTACCACAACCTTTTTTATGTTAATAAATTTGTAAAAAAATAATGCATTATTTTTAGAGGTGTATTATACACACAGGTATTTATTCTTATCAAAATAAATACATTCATCATCACGAGCATTTCATTTAGAACCAAGTTGCCCTTTATATCATTTGATTTCAATAAATATCTTAGGAGCTATCACAGTTTTAACATAACTCCGCACCAAAATAATGTTCGCAGCTTAAGTACAACGTGCGCTTTCGCTAATATATTATAAAGCTTAAGAGTTTGTTTGTATGAACGCGCTTATCTCAGGAACTGCTGGACCGATTTGAAAAAATATTTCTGTGTTGGATAGCTTATTTATCGAGAAAGGCTTTAGGATATAAAAAATAACGCTGCGACGGGAGGGGAGGGAGCAAACTCAAAACGCGCGGACGAAGTCGCGGGGGACCGCTAGTGTTTTATAATTATGAGAGTACCTTCTTATCGAATAATCATGCAACGACTTTAAATTTATCGAGAGATAGAGGAGCTAGTGTCTGAGCCGAAAATCATCGGAGAAATAAAATATTGCCGACTTCGCTGGCTAGGACATGTGGAGAGGATGGGAGAGGATCTAGCCGTAAAGAGAGCGTATCTTGGTCAACCTTCCGGGCGCCGGCCGGTGGGGCGCCCAAGATATCGCTGGAACGATGAAGTTGCCAAAGACCTGAAAGAGCTAGAAGTGTCCGACTGGTCACTTGCGCACTTTAATGTCGGGGGCCAAGATCCACTTCGGGTCGCTGAGTCAGCGAAGTAAGTAAGTGACTTTAAATTAATTAGTACCTCCAAAATGCGTTATTTTAAGCTTGCTAGGCAGTTTTTGAAGTTTTTTAAACCGTTTCATTATTTCCGTATTTTTTTTTGTTATTATATGTCAAAATGTACTAGACTGATTTTGATGAAACTTACACTAAACTCTAAGTTGGAATATATCTCATTGAACTAAAAACATTTCGCCATGAATTCTCGTTTTTGAGGACAAACTTACAACATAGTCACACGACATTTTGCTTACTTGCTTGGAAGCCTGAATTGATCAACATACCTAAACATTATCAAATTCCAACAATATCGCACACTTTTACTAGTTTTATTTAAGGAATATAAAGATTTCTCAATCATTAAAATAAACATCATAATTCGTAAAACGACTTAATTTGCGAAACATACATTACAGATCCCCACCCCACAACATGCCTGACCTAAAAAACTGCTGACGTCAATGTACCAGCTATCCATTATACCTATCTTATATTCTAGTACTAGCAGTCCCCCGCGGTGTCACCTGCGTCTAGTGAGATTCGCCATAAAATCCTTTACCCCGCTAAAATTATCACATCTCGTTTTAAATAATATACTATATTCTATCCATGTTTAAAATTGTTTTGCCTGTTTATGACTATAAGTGAAAAAGAACGTAAGTGTTAATCCCTCAAGCGTATGTGAACGAGACACAATGCAAATTCTATTGTTATGCGGTTGCCTGCAACCGCTCGGGTGTTGAAGCATTAAAACACAATTTCGTTATCTTTATTATTTGAACGTTAGTAAGGTTAAGGTAATATATTAATTTATTTAGATAAGTTATCAAAAGGTCTTATTTTCGGATTGGGATCGGGTATTCCTCCTAGATCATTTGAGCCACAGAGCTGTTCTGCAGACACAGCAGAACACAGCGAGATGAACTATTCATATGTTTAAGGAACCGAAGGACAGGTCAGCTCGGGCTCAGGCTTGGATTCGGATTGGCACAGCAGATTGGTTGAAGATATACTTTTACTTTTCGTTTACGTTTTACGGAGAATCCCTCGATTGTATTATATATAGTCTGGTCGTCATTTTTCATTTCTTCTCGTAAGTTGGCAATCGTTTATATTTCACCGGGAATCCCTAGTTTGTATTAAACGTCATTTAATGTTGTTTTCGTAGTCAGTATTCGTTTCAGTTTATGCAAAAGCACATTGTTCTAGTCGGTATTATTAAAGTAAGTTCATAGTGTTCGTACGCCAATGTCCTCAAAAGAGGGACATTTGTATAATCAGCTGTTTTTGGCCTATAAAGGCTCTCATGCTTTATAGACCTACTTAGATACTTGGTTAATAGTTGATTAAATTTAAATTTAGTTAAGAATACATTTTTATTTCGGGTAAAATGTTGAATTTCAGTTAGGTTTCTGTTTATAATTGCATTCCCAAAGGTTAAAATAAACATGTTATGTATTTTAAGAGTTTATTAGTAAAAAAGCGAAAATAGGATAGGAATTATGAAGAAAAACAATTGTGTGTATGTAAATCCAAAAATATACAGAAAAAAAAACAAAATACGCTGATCTTGCGGATTAAAAATTTCTTGTTTTGTTTAGTATGATTACCGCAAAAGCAATTAAAACTATACCAAGGAAAAAAACTATAAGATAACTTCATAAAGATGAAATAAGAAACGAAAGACCTCACAGGGAACTCGGAGTGGTGACGCCTTAAAACCAGCGTGCTTAGCCACTACACCACGGAGGTCGTCAATAGTGTCGTCATAGTTAGACAGAAGGCGAATTTCCAAAAAAAATTGATTTATCTGCAAGCTGCATGTCTCTAAACCCAGCGGCTTCAGCTGCATGTTGATCGATCAGTCAATAAATCAGCCGGCCAGTTAGTTTCTTGTTTTATATTTATAGGTGTAAAGTGTATTAAAGTGCGCTGCACTTATAAGGTTCTACCCAATTATCCGGGGCAGTCAGATAAACTCGTGCTCGCCCGTATCCCGTGTACAGTTGCCAGCACATCAGCTACCCACTTTTGTTGCAAATTAGCCCTTATTACAACTGTATAAGACACCGCAGTGGGTACCTTGACGTGCTGTTGTCCGTACATATGACGGCGATACTTGCCTACTTCAAAAAAACCGGCCAAGTGCGAGTCGGACTCGCGCACTGAGAGTTCCGTGCCAACTTTAACTGAATTTGGGAATCCACTTACTTCCACTTAGTAAAATCCACAATATATTGTTGACAGCAAATATAACTTTGTTTTTCATAGTGTTTGTATGAAGTACCACTAACACCGACCCACTTTTCGTTGAAAGTATTTGTTAAGATCTACATTATACATTTTTTTCAAAATTTACACTCGCTTAGTTTAGAAGTTAGATGGGGGGGGGGACGACGCCCATTTTACCACTTTGGAAGCGTCTAGCTATGAAACGTTAGACTTTAAAAGAAAATGGTTTTAGGAACCTCGGTGTCATTTTAAAAGAACTATCTATAGACACGTATAGGTTTGGCAAATTTTTTTTTGGTTTTAGTTTCATCTATGGGAGCATGATATATTTTTAATTTTTTGTATGAGAATCGTAAAGCGGTTAACGGGATACATACTTCTACCAAATTTCAGTAGTGTGATGCTTATAGTTACAGAATCAAATGGCTGTGACATACGGACGGACAGACAGACAGACAGACAGACAGACTTGACGAAACTATAAGGGTTCCGTATTTTGCCATTCGGCTACGGAACCCTAAAAATCTTGTAGTTCGTGATGCCCAACCGTTCAGCCTGTGTCTATAGACCCGATTCCTGGCAGCTCTTGCTATAGGTAATTTTAAATTTATGAGTCTTTTTAACCGACTACGCGACTTTTAAAAGGAGCAAGGTTATCAATTCGGCTGAATTTTTTTATGTATTTTACCTCATATTTCAATCATTTGGTGTCAGGATTTACCTACTAGTAGGTCGCATTGTTGCCGAGTTGAGATCTGATGACGGGATCTTAGTATTATCAAAGGAAACCTTTAAATTTTAAAGTCACGTGTATTGATTTTGAACTAGAATCTTAATGTTGACATGTTTTTACGTCTGAGAGTCTCGTCTTACGTTACATTGCGCTGAACATAGGCCTCGCCCACGGCTTTCCAAAGCGACCGATCACTAGCGGTCTGCATCCAGTTTGATCCTGCGATCTTTATAAGGTCGTCTGTCCATCTTGTTGGTGGACGTCCCATGCTGCGTCTCTGGTCGAAGGGTCCAATCTAGGACTTTCCTGCCCCAACGGCCATCAGTTCTTCGCGCTATATGCCCTGCCCATTGCCACTTGAGCTTACTGATTCTCAAGGCTATGTCCGTTGCTTTAGTTCTTCTACGTATCTCCTCATTTATGACTCTATCCCGTAGAGAAAGACCCAGCATAGCCCTTTCCATCGCTCGTTGTGTGATTTTGAGCTTCATTATAAGGCCCATAGTAAGAGACCATGTTTCGGATCCGTATGTCATCACCGGTAACACACACTGGTTGAAGACTTTCGTCATCAGACACTGAGGTAGATGAGATGAGAAGACACTCTTTATTAAGCACAAATCATAACTTAATTTGCATTAAATTACTGTAGTCAGCAGGGGTAGACCAATAGCAAATGATTAATAGGGGTGGTGGTGGTGGTCATCAGCAGTGGTCTGTAACAGGAGCAAATAAGTTTGACATCTTGTTTGACATATTTTTTTAGAGGTTTTGCGACATGTATACGAAAAGTGGGTTGTTACTTTAACGCACGATCTGTTTCTGGTAGGTACTGTTGTCACAGTAAAAAGTGAGTTGCCTCAGCTTAAAACAAAAAAAAAACGCCATTACAATTCAATGAAAGATATCGTTTTGTTGACAGTTAATAATAAAATACGTTAACGATTGGTAGTATCGATGAGCCTATTCTAAAATATAAATTAAGCCATGGACTGTGATCTAAATTTTAACTAAAGCACATTTACTTATCGATTCCTTCTCCTCAAATACTCCTTAAACCTAATTTCTAAGACAAAATCACGTCGTTAATATTAATCCCACCCCTCTAAAACAATCGCGGCGAGATGTTTAGAGACGCTAATGCATTTTTAAATTCAATACCGCATTGGGGTCGTAACGTAACTCGAGCCTCGGGCTAGCGGAATGAAGGCAGCCGCGAATTAAGCTTCACCACCTATGCGAGTATAAATCTAAACACATTAACTAATTGGAATCGTAGATTTCAATATTCTATGAAGAAATAAAAAAAAAAGTAAAAACCGATGGTCAAAGTGATGGCACCGACTCCAAAAAGAAATTGTTCGCCAATATTGGCTTCCTTTCCTTTCAAGGGTCAAGAGCTTATTTAAAACTTTCCAGTGCATTTTGGTTTTGAAGGCGGTTTTTACTTTTTTTTAAAAGTTAATTTAATTGCTTCTGTTATTGTGACTACAGGAAAGGGGGGTGGGGGGAAGTTGCACCTAATGACTCTGTTCTTTAAGAAGCTACAAATCATCTTTCATAAGTTCTGTCATTATAATTACTGAACTCCTAAGAGTTAAGGAAATCCACCATCAGCTCAGCTCGACAACATGTTGACTATCAGACATAACAAAACTTCAACATTAAGATTCTAGTAAAAAAACACTATATGTGCTTTTAAAATTTGAGGGTTTCCCTCGATTACACCAAGATCCCATCATCTGATCCCGTATTGGCAAGGTATACCCTCTAGGTAGGCGAAATTTTTTTTCGAATCGGTCGACAAATGACTGAGATATGAGGTAACATAGAGATACAAAAAAAATACAGTCAAATTGATAACCACCTCCTTTTTTGAGTTAACAGAAGGTAATTCAAATAGGTGTACTGAAAACGAAGCGTAAGACTGTAAAAAAAATCGGTTTTGGAAAATAAAGACCTCTTGTGGTAGACAAAATATAAAAATCACTAGCTAACCGTCTCAGATTCAGGTAACATACCAACACCACGTACTTAAACCACGTTTAACGCATTCACCTAATAAACATATCCACAACAAAGCTAGGGGTGTGCAGGTACAAAATGCTAATGCATTTTTATATTACAGTGTGGTTTAGAGTTCTGTTAAGCTCCCCACGGTAAGAAAAGCCTCGGGCTCCGATAAAAATGCGAGATGATCTGTTCCAAATTTGTAAGACCTGCCATCCGAGCGTACATTTCATTACATTAAAAAAATCAAAACAACCCGAGGGTGGCAGATTGTAATGATAATTTAAGTTTCGATTTTACCAACGTCAGATAAGGAGTATTTGTCGAAAACAATACAATACGCCTATTTTGAAAATGACATCTATTTGTGAGCAACATAGGTCATACATCATTTAAGTAAATGACATTTTAAAATCTGTCGTTTTATGCTTATTTAGTCTAAGACTTTTCCGACTAACACACTAAAAGGACTAAATTAACACTCACTCATTTGAAGTCGGTGCATGATGTCAGTGGACGACCTCCGTTGTGTAGTAGCTAAGCACGCTGGTTTCAAGGCATCGCCACTCCGAGGTCCCAGGTTCGATTCCCGGTC
The DNA here is from genome assembly GCA_963924145.1 of Pyrausta purpuralis. Classification (NCBI taxonomy): domain Eukaryota; kingdom Metazoa; phylum Arthropoda; class Insecta; order Lepidoptera; family Crambidae; genus Pyrausta; species Pyrausta purpuralis. The sequence continues at coordinate 22,007,263 of OZ001656.1, forward strand.
GGGTCAATGAAGAAATCAAAATTTTCTATACTATCTCGGGTCTGGGTGTTGTGGTACCACCGTTGTGTCTGATTTCTATAACACAAGTGCTTTAGCTACTTACTTTGGCATCAGAGCAATGTAGGTATGTGATTGGTGTCCAAAGTGTCAACCTTAACAGGCAGCACCAGTCTACATCATTCATACAAAAACAAATTCGTCGTTTTTAGTTATTGTATACGTTACGATGTACCTGATTGAACTGAAATAGTTACTGAACCTTTCACCTTAATGTAACAAATACTTTTCTGAAAACCGGATTGAAATTGGTTCAGCCAAACGAGAATTCATTGCGCACACATATTACATATTTAAGAGTCAAACTCAAAACCTCTTTACTTGAAAACGGTCAAAATAGTTACTAAAACTTTCTCCTCAGTCTATCAAATACTTTACTAAAAACCGCATCACAATAGGTCCTACCAAACGCGAGATATTCGCGAACAAACAAACATACACACAAATACATGTATATACGCCGAACTAAGAACCTACTTTTTTAAGTTGGTTAAAAATCCACAGAAAATCAGCCAAAGGAAAGTGTTGTTAGAATGATTCCGAATAAAATTGTAGTGTGTAGGAATCTGTTATAGTGTTTGTTGTTGTTGTGTGTTATTTATTATATCTGTGGATTAGGTATGGTCAAGGTATTTCGCGCCTAACCACTTTTCAACTAAAAGCGCTTGCTCACACGACACAAAAACGGACGTCACTTCAAAGGTTTGCCATAATCTCTGGCATCCTACGGTTGCCAGAGATTATGGCAACCGTAGGATGCCGAAGGTTGGTACGCTAGGGTGTAAAAATATAACTGCAGTAATAGACAGCGAACGTTTGAATAGAATATATTTTCATTTAAATAGTACACTTAATGTGTGGGCGCCTCCTTCATTTGAAGCGCCCTTGATCTGGGCCCTTATATTTGAATCACTCGCGTCAAGATGGCCGTGTGATATTCATTGTTTAATGTCCGATTTTCCTATGAAAATTAGTATAATTACACGTGGAAGTGATTTGAAAAAATGACAAATGAATTTTGTGAGTACCAACGCCAATATTTTGCGTGATTTTCATTGATTTTTAATTTGTTTTCAAACAAAACAATATTCAAGCGAGTGATTAAAAAGTAGAGCTCCTGGAGCCATATTTTTGAATCACTGATTTGAGTGATTTTCGTTCGACAACGAGATTTTTCTATGTCTTTTAATTCATTTTCGAACGAAAATCACTCGCCATTTTGAAGCGAGTGATTCAAAAATAGAGCTCCTGATCGGAGACGACACAGATCGCATGCAGCGTGCGACACACCGATATATTATGACCAATATATACGAGGCAATCACGCCTCGATATCAGACGGCCAAACGTCGAATCGGGCGCAAGACACAGAACAGAGTAGAGAGGAACACGCGTCGCCATGATCTTACAAATATTTTCGATTTTCAACCCATTTAGCTATTGTCAACAACATGCAAATATATATTACATTACAACTCAAGTTCTTTTTAAAGTTATTAATATATAAGTTTGCAAAAATAATGTCATGTCATACACTTATTACTTATTTCTGCACTCACTTATTCGAAAATCAATACGGCTTACGATACGAATCGCGAAGACGAAGCACGGCGATAGCGCCTTAGCCCTGCCCGCGGCCTTAAAAGCTTTTATATTTCTTTCAATAATAATACTTTGTAATACCGCTCGGAAGTATGCAAAAATATTCAATTTTTATTTGCCGCGGTAATATTTTTACCGGGTCGGAACGCCCCGGGCGTAAGCTTGGATCTTCTCGGTCGAGCTGCGATGAAGCACATTACGTCTAAAGAAGGTGACGTTTGACGTCAATGTATAAATCTCTTTCGGCATTAATTCCGCCATGAGTTTTTACGATTAAGTCACTATGGTGAAATTGGTGAATACTTTTTCTAACAGTATTCTAAAAATTAAAATAAGTTCTACATCAGTAAAGAGCGATTCGAATTATTAGATGGAATTGGTTTCGAAGTTAAAACAGATATACCTAAGTTAGACTTATCGAAACAACCTGTAAAATAAATGAAGATTTGCTAAGATTCCACAAACATACTACTTTCTATTGTTTTTTTAGGGTTCCGTAGCCGAATGGCAAAAAACGGAACCCTTATAGATTCGTCAAGTCTGCCTATCTGTCTGTCTGTCTGTGTCTGCCTGTGTCTGTCTGTGTCTTTCTGTCTGTCTGTATGTCTGTCCGTCCGTGTGTCACAGCCACTTTATTCTGTAACTATAAGCACACACTGTTGAAATTTGGTAGGAAGATATAGCTACCGAATCTTCTCTCGACAGTGCGCCGTTCGCAGAGCAAGAAATGGTCAGAGGTGCCAGTAACCACCACATAAAACCTTAAATATATTTTTCTTTTTCAGAATTAAGTCAATTAAATTAACAATCATTTGGATCGTCTGATATTTTGAGCATATAACATTACACGTTGTATATCCTCATTGACTGCCACCAGTATCCCATTATGAGAACAACGTAGTCGATCCCAAAAGGACACAATTTAACACAGTTAAAAAGTCAGACACTCTCGCTTCGGCTAACATGGCAGAGACACTACAGTATCTCAGGAACTTCATGAGGATGCGGTAGGTTCATTGTACCGCACCCTCAAAGTTCTAAAAGATGACAATTGGTACTTTACCCACAGCTGATACGTGTAGAAGCACTTACAATCCGCCCTTAATAGGGTCTTTTGACTTCCACACTACACTTGGCGAGCCTGCGGGCAGGGAGCATATTACACCGAATTGATAGTGCCCTTCTTTCTCGCTGAATGTCCTGTTCATTCTTAAAATCTTCCGTAAGAATGTGCCCTACATACCGCAAGGTGGTAACCACCCGAGCCTCCGTTCCGTCGAACTAAATATCAGAAACGCTATCCCTAAAATTTTCAAATTCAGAATGAACAGGCTTCTTCTGGGTGAGCTCGTTCCATAGTCGTCTCTAGTCAGAAGACAAGAGCGAACACGTTTAATGTATATAACAAAACCTTAATAATGTATCATTTTTCAGGCGTTGGCGGCGTTGGCGGAAACCCGGCAGGGGCGTACGCAGGACTTTACGGGGGGTACGCAGCGGCGGCCCTCGCGGGCCTCGCGGGGCCCCCTCCCAAGCGCAAGCGCAGACACCGCACGATCTTCACGGAGGAACAGCTGGAGCAGCTGGAAAGCACCTTTGATAAAACACACTACCCCGATGTGGTGCTGAGAGAACAGCTCGCGTTGCGAGTTGATCTGAAGGAGGAGAGAGTAGAGGTATGTAATATAATATTTTTTACACACTTAGAACCGACCGACCAACGTCGAACATTATTAAAAAAACGGGTAAGTGTAAGTCGGACTCACGCACGAAGGATTCCGTGTCTACTTTGTATGTAAGCACTTTTATTGCCCTAATAATGTCCTGAAAAACATAATTAAGATTGCCTTATAAGTTTATGATTTTAATGATTCTCTTTAAACGATATGATTCTGCAAAGTATACGTAATTATGAGACAAAACCGGTTATACCTTTTTATGACGCTGACTTATAAGTTTGATTTTTAACGGCTAAAATAGACAATATTTTACAACAGTTTCAGTTCCATATTCTAACGTGTTTTGGAGGTAAAATTTTGAAATGAAAATTTACATGAAACTGCGCTTAACTGCGGACAGACGGACATACGGACATGTCGAAACTTTTAGGGTTCCTTAATAGACTACGAAACCCTAAAAAGGAAGTCTAGTTTTGGAGTAAGTGAACATTACTTTTTTATTCATTATAAATACACATACAAGAATCCTTTGTACAATCTTAATCGTCTTATTCTTTCAGTAGGTACATATTTACATTTTTTTTGTATTTATCTACCTTTACACAGAGAAAGAGTCGATTAGTATCGATTTTTGATACAAGGATATTTATGTACAAGAATACGCATAAATACATACAAACTATAGATCTCAAGTGTAGGTGATGCAAATTCAGCTGCTGCAAATATTTATTGATAAATATATTTTTTTAAAATACGTTCGTTAATAAAGTAATATTAACAAAATGCTTTGAATGAAATGTCAGTAAAAGTCATAATTATATTAAAATATTAAACAATTTATATAATATTATTAAGTAAATTCAAAATAATCCATAAAAAAACTCTTTTTACAACCAGTCTTCAGGTAACATTTTCCTAAATTTGGTAAGTTGTTATATATTTCACTAGCGGATCCGGCGAACTTTGTATCGCCCGGGCCCCGTCCCTCCCGAGCCATGGCCCGATCGAACGGGATAAAAAGTATCCTATTATGTCCATCTCTTGGTTCTAAGCTACCTCCTCACCGATTCACCCGGCCACGTTCTACTCCAGCCCCGGCCCCGTTTAACGGGATAAAAAGTATTCTATGCCCTTCTCCTTCGTCCTTAGAACATAAAGTCCTTAGAAAATAAACTTTTGCTATACAAATGCACTATAAAACCTATGTGGACCTACGGTGTACAACTATGGGGCACAGCTGCCAACTCAAACATAGAGATCCTCCAGAGATTTCAATCAAAAATGCTGCGTATGATAACCAAGGCACTGGTTCGTTACCAATGACAGACTACATCACGACCTTAAAATTAAAACTGTAAAGCAAGAGATTGCGGATAGCACACAGGCATACAGGACCAGAATATCCAATCATCCCAACACACTTGTCCAGCACTTAATGGACATGCCGACTATGCCTCGTCGTCTGCGGAGGAAAATACCACAAGATCTATTGGAGTAGATATTTATTTTTGGGGAGGCGGGAGTGTCAGTGGATACTTACCGTACAAGATCTTTAATACTTATAAACCAATTGCTAAATGTCCACTAGACAGACAGATTGCAAGCAAAGTAAAGATAAAAAAAGCTTGCCCTTCTCCTGGTTCTAGTTGGCAGAGTAACTATCACAACTTTCTTTTATGTAGTATATATAGGTAGATTACTGTATTGCTTAATTGGATTATTTGGCTGATGAAGAAAATATATAACCTTTTCTTACTTTAAACAGAATATAACCTCACTGAGTTTTTTTTTAAATAAAATCGATAGGCGTTGACAAAGACATCTCATAAGTACATGCAAGCCAGAGTCCATTCAACTTATGGCTTGAACTCAATAATTCAAGGTTTAGTAAATGCAAAGTTTTCAGGAATGAATTAAAAACTAAGGTTTTAAGAGTCGCCACTGAAATATACTTCTACAATAAAAATGTGGAAAGTCCTTTGAAATCAAAATAAAGATTTCCCATATAAAACATAATGAATATGGGTGATTAAGGATGAAGTAAAAGTTTTGTTATAAATTCTGATGTTAAGGCCCAATTTCTTTATCCTATAGAAAATATACTTAAACTTTTTGTCCGAATGGCTATTGGATATTTTATTGACCATTGGTTAAGGTTTTTTAGGGTTCCGTAGCCGAATGGCAAAAAACGGATCCCTTAAAGTTTCGTCAAGTCTGTCTGTCTGTCTGTCTGTCCGTCCCTATGTCACAGCCACTTTATTCTGTAACTATAAGCATTACACTATTGAAATTTGGTAGGATGATGTGTCCTGTTGACCGCTTTACGATTCTCATACAAAAAAATAAAAATATTGTCATTTAAGAGTGGAATCCCATACACGAAACTAAAAACAAAATAAATAAATTTGTCAAACCTATGCGTGTGAGGTGTCTATGTATAGGTCTTTTAAAATGACATAGGGGTTCCTAAAACCATTTTCTTGTATTGTCTAACGTTTCATAGCTGGACGCTTCCGAAGTGGTAACCCATCTAACTTCAAAACTAAGCGAGTGTAAATTTCGAAAAAAAATAATATAATGTTGATCTTAACGAATACTTTCAACGAAAATTGGTTTGGACGGGATCAAACTTAAAGTTTTGAGATATAGCACATTTTCAACAACGTAAACATAACTTTGTACTTCATACCAATACTATGAAAAACAAAGTTATATTTGATGTCAAAAAAATATTGTGGTATTTTACTAAGTGGAAGTAAGTGGATTCCCTCATTCAGTTAAAGTTGGCACGGAACCCTTAGTGTGCAAGTCCGACTCGCACTTGGCCGGGATTTTTTTTTCGTTAAAGTACGCACGGAACCCTTAGTGTGCGAGTCTGACCAGTTTTTTCTTTAAAACACACACGATATAAATATTCAACCGCTGCACGCTAGTAACGATATTTTACCATTACTATCGACGAAGAAATTAGGCCCAAGAGTAACAATAATAGGGTAAGCTAACATTCAGAAAAATAAATCAAAACAAATATCTGAGACAATGGATTGAATAAAAATCTGATAGCAGTATATTTTCCAAATCCACTTATTTCGTAATCAGAACACAATAACAGAAATTGAGGTTTCATCGCTTTGTTGTTCAAAAACTTTAGGGCTTCAGTGCTCCTTTTTACTTGATTTTATTCATGTAACCATTTTCTTTTCACTGTTTTTGTCAGACGGTAAAGTGCCTTAAAAAACCTTACACTCATTTTGAGGCTGCCTATGTATTACTTACTTACGTGTATTTCACCATAACATTAAGGATTAAATGAGAACAAAACTTGATATATGATTTGATACATTATAATAATAACTATACTCACTAACGCGGCAACGCAGTCAGCATCATAGCTTCCTTGCCGCAAGGAAATGGTTTCGTTTTTGAAAAGGTAGATTTTAAGTTTTTTTTTTTTAAGTTGCATGTCGTAGTTTTATTTTTTTCTTGTTTGTTATTAATATACTATTGCCTATAATTATAGCGATTTAAACAAGACTCATAATACCGTTATAGTTAAGTATAGGATGAAAATTATGTAGGTGCGGTACCGCGTACACTAATTTAGAAAACTCGTTAGGGATAGAACGCTGCTCGTTTTACCATTTCCATTAGATCCCTTCTTTTATCCGCATTACTCTCATACTTACTTATTATTTTTTCTACGATTAAGTTCACAATTTTTAAGTAGCTACTGGCGGACCCTTGAGCAAATAATGACTTAACATTTTTTAACTCGAGTGTCGATGTGGGTGGCCCGAAATGAGGGCATTTAAATTCTTGCGCTACATTTATCTTTAACTATTTGCAAACAATATTTTTGAGAAAGATGATGCATGCAACCATATTCTACATTACGTAATTCCTAGAGTATGACCTTATCGATTCCAATCAAGAGTAGGTCTCACTTTATGAAAGTCAACAATTGCAAACATTAACAATTCAGGTAATATATAAAATATCTCGATGCTGTGTAAGTTTAAAAAAACTCCAGTATTCCAGGCGTCTAAATACATATTTATTACAATACGCAGATGGTCTAGGTGTATCGCTTCCTTCGATAATTTTGCATTTGTAGAAAATTTTTCAATAGAATATTCAATACGGTGAACACAATTTTTGACACTTTAAAAATAATATTTGTGTCTGCAACTAATTAATTTCTCTCAATAGATATTCAAGATGGTTTACAATATTAGACTAGAAAGAAAAAATGATTATAAGGGTGCTTTTGCCCTTATCGCATCCGATTTTATTCAGTTTGAATCCAAAGTTCATAGTTTGATCTTCAAGTACTGTTGGGTGAGAATGTTTTTAACACTTTCAGTGTCATTTTATATGCATAAAGATTACGTCACGCGTAATGACGTATCCATAAGAGACCACAAATTTCGCAAGGTCGTACAGAGAGCACGGTAGCTCAATTGGTAGAGCGTTTGGCCCGGTAAGCCAAGAAGTTGCTGGTACGAGTCCCACCCGTGCGCAAATTTTTGGTTTCTTATTTCATCTTCAAGTACTGTTATTCAGCACGTGAAAATTCCGAACGGATTCGGATGACATCGCAAGCGCCCTCAGTTCTGATATCCCCAAACTTGTCCGTTAAACCGTAGTATTTGTACTCGTAAGCTGTCTCGGCCGGCTGCCGAGTGCCCTCAGCACACAATCTCGTGAAAGTATCGTGTTTGGGCTACCGTGCTGCGGGCGGTGTGTGCTGACCACTCGGCGCGCGCCACCCAGAACGGCTGTTTGACTTCACGCCCACACTGATGACCGAGTTTTTCTGCAAGATATTCACCAATGCGGGGAAAGTTTTACAATTCTTCATAACTATGTTGTTGATAAATTTTATATCGCAACGCCTTACTTGCATGTACGTACATGAGGGTGTTTGGTACATCGTGTGCCAAAAGTAAGTGACTTATACTGGAAGTCAACCGTATTTTTTGAATGTTTTTTTTGGTCGATTTTAATGGTTCTTATTAAAAATATCCGAAACTTGGCGTTTCTTTTTTAAACTATATTTGTTTTTCCCCATATAATTATTGCATGTTATTGTGCATTTATTTCGCGGTTTCACTAACACCACAATCACATCAGCCATATAGTCAACGAGGTATTACATCGCTACGTTTTATGTATCTTTAACTACCTATTAAAAAAACTATTATTTCACTCTCGCCAAGTAAATCTATCTTATTCTTCTGGGTATATCTTCAAAAAAAAAAGAGAATATGGACCTCGGGCTAAACTTTTTTTGTATCATTACTTATTTTTCATACAAAAACTTGTCTTAGTGCGAATTTTGTATGCAACAGTTTGCTACCTGGATCCCTAATGAGATAATTTACGGAGTAGTTTGAATGTTTTCAAGCACAGCCTAGAGAAATTTTTATGAAGTCTGACGAGTCTAGTCGTTTTTGGTTTATTTCTTAAAGTCATATAAACATAGAGGTAAAATGTAAAAAAAATATGTTCAGCAACTATAAAAAAAGAACTGGATGGCGTAAGTAAGTGATTTTTAAAAACCACAACCGCAAAAAAATATGCTAAATGATATACAAAAAAGATAAACAATTATAGTCGACAAAAATATGGTTCAAATGCCGAATATCGGATATATTTCTTAAAAACCATAAAAAATCGATACAAAGAAACCACCAGACCAAAAAACTTTTTTTAAAGCAGTGAAATATAGCTAATGACTCCCATTATAAGCATTTCCTTTTTCTATCGTTATTCGTGCGTAACGTATGAACGTACCCTTAAATTAAGACACTTTACAATAAACAACCGTTTTGTAACCCCAAAGCCAATACCGATTATGTCCCATATATTAAATTTTTTGAGCCCGCCTAAAGAATTACAATATTTTTATCGACATAAAATACGCAAATGACAATAATCACTTGCAAAGATTAACATTGTGTTGTTTACTATAACGAATTTATAGGGCTTAGAAGCCGTGCACACCAGAGTTGCTTAAATGTAAACTTTTTATTAAGGAATCCATAGTAAATCGGAGCTCTAAAGAAGTTTTCAAGCGCACAGTAATTTAGCTGAGGGCGAATAAAACGGGCCACGCCACGGGTGTGGGTGAGTCGGTGGCGAGAATTAATCTGAGTTAATTAAATTTGATTTATTTATGCCTCGGCCGTCGACGATAAAAGCACAACATTACGACTAATTAAAGCCACTTTTGCGGCTTTTCTAGTTACGAAAAGTTTATAAAATTTGTTATAATAAGATTCCGATTTGTTTGAAGAATCGGTGAATGAAACATTTAAGTTATAATACTTTTAAAGAAGGGCTTTACAAAATACACTTAAATACAACATTTCCTCATTTATAAAAATACAGGTGCCGGTTATTTAAAAGCTATGCCTCTCTTCCTTCTTAATTATTGTTCTACTTCTTCAACTTGTTTTAGAATTTTGCGTACCACCACGACACTAACTGGCTGAACAGTGAAATGGCTACACCTAAACAGTAAAAATGTTGCATATAAAAAAATACAAAACGTTTTTTTTTTATGCTTTTGTCAAGATTGTACATTGTAATTTAGTGATGTGTACTGCATTTGCTACATTTTCGTTTGAAGTGGTGTTTATTTGTGGGTTGTCGGTAGCGGGGAAAAAGCTTGTTTTTGCTAACACAAGCACACACACACACACACTGTATTTGCTCTGCGCCAATTGGATGATGAATTATTAAATGGCCGTTGTTTAGCGCGCTTTGCACAACACTTGCCGAATATCCTGGTGCCTACTTTATTTTGTTTTGCTCTACGTACGGAGTGATATTAGACATTATCGAAATAAAGTGTTCGAAACGTCGGGATAAAATTAAAAAACTCGCGAAAAGTTAATACGTAAAAAAGTTGTTTTATTTCGACGAGTAATATTCGCGTAATTTAAGCAGGTAGACTTTATTTGGTTTCATTAATCAGTAATCACACAACGCCAATTAGAAATACAATTTTTGTGTCGCATTATGGTAGCTGACTTACTAATTAAGATATAACTAATCGCTCTCTATATTTTCATGTAACAGGTGAGGCAAGTAATATAATTGTCTGTTATTCTTACCTTAATTTCGTTAACGAATGAGGTGAAGTTCTAAAGTAATCAAATCTAATAAGCCAAGCGCTCGCGTTCCATTCCATGTGTTTATAAAATATTATATTAATTCTTACATTTTGCCGGCTTCAGGGCGATTAAAAAATCACACTTAAGGCTTCGCTCTGTGGCTCTCTCAAACGTAGCGGAGAACTTTATTAAAATTTGATAAATTGCCCTTTATCGGGATTCCTTGCTTTCGTAGTCCTTAATTGTGTTTCGCGGTTGTAAGCGTGAACACGATTTTCAGCTTTATTGCAAACTGGTTACTTTCGTTTCGTTTTTATGAAATTTAATAGTCAAGTTAAGATAATCACTGATAAAAAAATTACAGGCACAATAATAATATTCGTGTTGGTATCCACTCTTCCTTGAAACCAAATCTTATTCTGTTCCGAGTCCCGAGAACTCATAATGTTACTCTTTATTTTCATTTCAATTCTTTGAACATGAAATGTATCATTTTCTATATCGTTCGATCGTCGGTATCATTACTCACCCTTGATATCATTCGCAAACTTCACTTATATACTGTGTTTTTAAATAACAGGAGTTTTAGTTATTCAGAGATATTTTAATGAGTTGTAGAACATCAGCCACTGCAAATATTTTACATGGAGATGGTTGTGCAAACTCAAGACCCATTGTCTTCCTGGGCTCCCAATTCCAACTCTTTGCACAATTTATTATTTATACAATTTACCGTCTCAATGGAGTGATGCCAGCTTTAATTCTCTGTTGAATATGAGCTGGTATCAATTTCTTGATTTAAATAGCTAGTATTTATTCATTTGAAATATATATATTCATTCATGCTTAGTAATAATTAGTTAATCTTAAGAAGCAGTTGTATTTTTAAAATTGCAACCTAAAAGATTTTTTAAATTTTAATTATCGGTAATGACATATTTTTTACTAGTTTTTGTTGTGAAATGGGAAAGCCTTGTCTCTAGACTAGGAGCTCTATTTTTGAATCACTTGCTTCAAGATGGCGAGTGATTTTCGTTCGAAGATGAATTAAAATCCATACAAAAAACTCGTTGTCGAACAAAAATCACTCGCTATTTCGAAGCGAGTGATTCAAAAATAGGGCTCCAGGTCAGGGGCCTTATTTTTTAATCACTTGCGTCAATTTTACGAAAACCACTCTAAACATAGACGCAAGTAGGTTCAAAATTGAGTAATCATTTTTTAAATCTCCTTTGAGTGGATTTCAACAAATTTTCGTACGAAAATTTTACATAAATCAAAGAAAATTACACGCAATATTGACGTGAGATTAAAAAAAGGGCTATATTATTATTATAACTTAAAAAACATTAAATTCTAAAGAATTTGGCATATAAAATCAGCAAACTGAAGTCTTACATTATTGCAGGTTAATGAACCTACTTACTCATAGAAAAAATACCAAATCTCTAAGCAAAAGTACTTCCCACGAGGCGGTATAACAAGCGCGGGTTGTCAACTCGCCTTCAGCGCCCCGAGGCCTCGGGTGGCGCCGGCCCTGTCAATGTTGATCTTATTGTGAGCGTTGTCTGATTAAATCTCCGCGGCTTATTTCATTCCGCTCATGGCTTGTTTTCCTTTGTCATCCCTAATTAAAACATAATAGAGTGTTAATTTAAGTCAGCGGTAGGGTTTCGGAGATACAAATTAAACGAGCTTAGTTTTACCCGCCCCTCTTTTGTTGAGATTGTACATGATAGGTTTGTTACGGAGCTGTTTTTAATTTGTTTCTTGGTGAGATTAATTAATTTTCTTAAGGTTTCTTTTCGAGTTAGTTGTTGGATTGGTCTCGTTAAAGTATTCTGGTATTATACCTCTCAAATGGCGAAGTCTGTGAATCTCATCTACTAATATCGTCTATATAGAAAATTGATTTACCACAACTATGTAAACTATTCGTGGCTAACTAGGCATAATATCTACCTATATCTATCTTATCAAGGCTAATATTGCATTCCCGTTTATAATAAAATTGCCTACCTTATTATTATTTTTTCTGTTACATGCCATTTTTGCTTCATAACGATGATTTAAGCGTAAGGCTGTTTCATTAAACACTAATTAATGTCTGTTCTTAGATGGTATTGTGCATGTATATAAGCAAGCAGGTGATATCATATACACAGTACAACATTTCAATTTAGCACTGAATAAATTAGCCGGTTGTGTTTCTTGGAGTATAAACTAATTTACTCATTGAAAGCAAACGAGGCTTTTAACTTTTTTTTATTTTGACGACACGTTTGGTGCAGTGGTTAGAGTTCCTTACTACTGAACTGGTCTGGGGCTGGTCGCGGGCTCGAATCCCACAAGGGGCAAATGTTTGTGTGATGAGCACGAACATGAAATTTTGTACCAAACTCATGGATGTTGTATATATTTCAGTATTTATGAGAGACGGTTGTCTGGTACTTCGTAACACAAAGAAGAAAATTACTTACTTCGAAACCAGACAATTGGTGTGTTGTCTCGCGCATATTTATTTATTTTCTTTCCAATTAAAAACGTATCCACTATGTATTATATCCATTATCTAGTAAGGGTCTGTTTTCAGGCAGCCACCAATATTTTTGTGCCGCATCGACAAAGGCAGGTAATGCAATGGGTAATACCCGTTGCATTCACGCTTCGACTCGCTAAAATAATTGGATGATCCAGCCACCCTGTAGAGGGCCGACAAACTAGAAATAAGAGTCATACGGTTGTTAAAATGCAATATTTTCCCTGTATGTATATATAAAGAACCAATACTTATTTTCAAAAAGATGAAATAAGAAATCGAATATTTGTGCACGGGCGAGACTCGAACCATTAACTTCTTGGCTAACCGGGCCAAACGCTTTACTCATTGAGCTACCGGGCTGTCTGACCGACTTTGCGTTTGGGGTTTCTTGAGGATACGTCATTACGCGTGACGTTTAGCGCCATCTACCCGTCTGTTTATGCAGAGGGCCAAAAGTGCGCAAATTTTTGGTTTCTTAATTAATCTTTATGAATATAAAATATGTCATTGTGAGTGTTAAAAACATTTTAAACCAATACTTATTTTATTTTATAGCTGGTATTGGGTTTGCTCTTGACTAAGATAGATCTCCAACACTGAAATGAAGCCCTCTGATTTTGTAAGTACATTTTATTGCAGTGATGCTTTTGAAACACTGATAGGAGGTGGTATTCAGCTCTAACTTTTTGCTGTGCGCTATACGACTACCTAAATATCAATGAGAATAACTTTTCATAACCTCTACTACATCAATATTTTATTTATTAATAACAAACAAGAAAAAAAAAGTAACACATAAAACCTAAAAATTAAACTTAAAAACTAACCTATTAAAAAACAAAACCATTTCCTTGCGGCTAGGAGGCTATGATGCTGGCTGCGTTGCCGCGTTGTATAGTTACGCTAATCCTTTGAGCTAGGAACCAGCCAGCTTTATTATTGTCCAGAACAGAATTTAGTTTTTGAGCAATTTTACTAAACAGCAATTTAGCCGAAGGTCCTCGCGGCCCAAATGTTTCAACGCCAAACGGCACAAACTCATAATCACATTCGCTACACGATTCGCTATGTTGTGTCCATTTATCCATTTATTATATTGCCGACGTTTGATTGTTGCCTCATCACTAAAGCCATTCATGGAGTTTGTCGGTCCCTCACTCTCGGTTCGAATACCGATTTTGTTAAGCTATAGATAAAATCAATCAATGTTGTTCTTTTGTTTTACAGCGACATCCATATATCCGTTAGTATGACGTCATCTGCGTTAATGCTAATTCAAGAGTAGATTTATTTTTAAATAATTCGGATTTTACTATTGCTGAATCAGCAGCAGCATATGAGCAGAAACCTTTTGTTTTATTGCTTAATCATCAAACAATTACCTACATGTTCCACCTAAACATCGAACAAAGTTGTATACCAGTATTGATGAAATAAAAAAAAACAGTCTATTTCAATCGTTGTGACAGTTGTTAACCCTTCTCACGCCGCGTCTTCTTCCGTCGCATATTCGTAGATACCGCAACTTGCAGCGTCAGTCGGTGAAATGACACTGGCCGCGTTCAGGCGCCGTCTGAAAAAGAAAAAGTGGGCGTGGCGCTCCGCCCAGTCCGCTTTCTGTCATCTGCCACCCCTACGGGACACTTATCTCGTAATAGGTAGCTATAAAACAGATACATTCACGTGTTACTAAGTAATAAAGCGACGCCATTTTGTCTCCGCTCCAACTTCCTCCAGCAATAACGGCTTTATGAGCTGAGCTCCGATACGACGTGAAGTGATCAAAGGCTGTTTCATTTTACGCTTGTTGCTTCTCTTTTATAATAAAAGCGATCTGTTCAGCATCGTACTATTTTTATTAGAGCCTGAATTTATTTAACTGTCCCAAATAGATACGTGTTTTATTGCATAGTGATATTAAGCTTAGAAAAAAATATGAAAGTAGGAATGAATATTAATAGGAGCGGGAAAATGAAACTTATTAAAGTAAATAAATAAATACAATTGTTAATAAAATTCAGTTGTACAGAGATATAAATAGAACTAAAAATATTTACAAGGTGCATTATCTTTGTCTGAACTAGGATAAACCTGTATCTCAGGCTAAAAAGAGCTTACACTATCATAAGGGCTTACATTATTTAACAATAGATGTAAACGTGATATTTAAAAATATAAAACAACCAACTGGGCATAAATTAAATAAAGTTTTGACTGCGACAGTATTATTGTGGCCCTACCACATACGTTAAAGTAAAGTGCTTTACTTACAATATTTTTGATATGATACATTTGAAACTACTGTGTCTATGTTTTATAGAGTATCAGTGAGATACATTACATAGTATGTACCTAGTTTACTTTTCAGATGCCATAATAGGTTAAATAAATAAGAAACCGGTTGTGGTACCACCACCGTTGTGTCTGATTTCCATAACACAAGTGCATTGGCTTCTTACTTTGGGATCAGAGCAATGTGTGTGATTGGTGTCCAATATTTATTAATTTATATTTAAAAAAAAAACGATATGTGTATAAAATTAAACCAAAGTTATGTCAAAATAAAACACATTAAAAAATCTGTACCCTGGTAATCAACGGAACTGATGTATCGAGTTTCAATCGCTTTTCTGGCCGGACTAGACTTTGTTAGTGCAATCTCTCATGGCGTGACACACTTCTTTACACCACACTTCTTCTTCTTGGCTGCAGGTGCTGGCCTCGTCCCTGCAAGACTTGGCTGCATGTTATGGACATGCTAATACTTGTAGCGCCTGGTGACATGTGTACAATCCCTTGTAGGGAATGAGAACCAGTTAACAAATACTCTTTCATTGGTCATCAGGGCTTTACGTATCGCATGATGTCATTACATAGGTCAGCGTCTTTCCTACCAGGGGGTCGATGCTCGCGGCAATCGATTTTTTTCGGATGGTAATTCGATTGCGAGATTAACAGTTTTACCTAATAAATCAAGTAAAATATCTACACCTAAAAATATATCTAAATCTTGGATGAATTAACCACTGGATATGAAACGCAACAGCGAATGTATGAAAACATCATTAGCCAATTTCTGCGGGGCGGGGGGAGCTTGTCGTGTCAATTATTGACATTTAGTGCATGAAAGTGTCGATATTTTTTTATCGATATGTGTGGAACGAATGAATGAACGAATCTTTTGTTAAAAGACATATATTTTTTATCACCAAAACAATAAATTACATTATGGGCAAGTAATGCACAGATTATCAAATCAACAATTGAAACATAGAACGTCGTTTTATAAGAGCGGTCTGGCAAGTATCACTTAGTTAGTGTGAACTTCCTAAGACATTTTAAAACAGCCCGTAAGTACACAATATAGCCTTGCACTATTAAAATCCTTCTATGGCATAATTAAGCTAAAGCAGTAGATTTTTTGCGTTGGCATTCAATCACGCTTGGCGTAAAATGGATACCACATATTCGGTGATGTTTTGTG
This sequence comes from Pyrausta purpuralis, assembly GCA_963924145.1. Lineage (NCBI taxonomy): Eukaryota > Metazoa > Arthropoda > Insecta > Lepidoptera > Crambidae > Pyrausta > Pyrausta purpuralis. The sequence goes on from OZ001656.1 coordinate 22,023,748, forward strand.
GGGATCCATTTTGCCTCTCTTCACTTTATTTTCCTTAATGGATCTACAGGAAACCTGAAATAATATTATAAATATGTATTGTCAAATATAAAGATTAAAATTTGAAACTGAACTATTGTATTTTTAAGATTACTTTAATATACTCTCGAGTGAAACATTTTACAGATTTATTATTTTATTTTAAAATAATTTATAATAAAAAAATAATAAATGTTTATCGATATGATTTATCGACAATTGTCAAGCACAATTAAAATGAAACTGACAAGAGAACGAATGATAAACATACGACAATCCTACCGTATAAAGTATACGTTATCTTGTTGATTTTGTAGTAACTGACCACCACTTTTTTAAATGGCACCTTTACTTTTCTCTTGGAAAAAACATTTCATTATTTTCATGAAAAATAACTGCTGTTTTGGGATAAAACGTTACTTACGGATGAAAATAAATATTTTATGTCTTGCCGCTTTAATTTTTACACAAAAATAAGCCACATTTACATTTTTTTTCCGTCAATGTTTCTCACTGAGTTCTATCACCGTACTGACAAGACGTCACCTGTAAGTGAGGCCAAAAAGCCCGCTTCGTGGCTAAGGGGGCACAAGCGAAATTGCCCGTCATTGCGCGTCCAGTGGTTTATTCGTCCAAGATCTAAATACATAGAAATCGTAACCCGGCGAAATAAAAACTAATTTTTCTTCGACAAAGAAAATTGGATTCGTGAACTTTTTCGTACACGAATTGAATTGGCCACCTGATTTATGGCTAAGTTTCGTGGTAGACAAAAATGACTCAAGTGACATTCCCTGTAATTTTCCGACTAGGTTTTGCTGGCAAATACAACAAAAACATCCATCTCTCTCTGGCAAGGAGATGGTGATGGGCACACCGATGATTACAATGCTGGGCGGACGTTGTGTCGATCATCTACAGTGAGGCAGAAGACGTAAGAAGTAGTTCTACGTCTTGCGCAAACCCCTCACGTGCAGTTTTATTTCCTCTGGTTTTACCATCTTTTGGACCAGGTTTTTCCTTTTCCCTCATTCTTATTATCCTGCCTCTGTGAATTGTTCAGTTACATGACAAGATACAACACTCACCAGGAGTATAAGTAATAATTCGGAAGGCTTTATCTAAGAATCGTAGTTAGTAAAACGTATGAAACTTAGTAAAAATATCCACCAATAGAGTAGATTGGGTTAGCCAGAAAGATGCAGGTTCGAGTCTTCTTCGAGAATTTTTGGTTTCCTATTTCATCTTATAAGGATACAAAAATAACACCGTAAGTGTTAAAAACATTCTAAACCAGAATCATCATCATCATCATTATCAGCTAAAGTACGTCCACTGCTGACCGATCACAAGCGGTCTACATCCAGTGTGATCCTGCGATCTTAACAAGGTCGTCCTTCCATCTCGTCGGTGGACGACCCACGCTGCGCTTTTGGTTAAAAGGTCTCCAATATAGAACTTTTCTGCCCCAACGGCAGTCAGTTCTTCGCGCTATGTGCTCAGCCCTCTGCCACTTGAGCTTACTGATTCGTAGGAATATTTGTCCGTTGCCTTAGTTCTTCTACGTATCTCATCGTTTCTGATTTATCATTATCGCGGCAATCGATAAATTTTAAACGTCATTTTATAAATATTTAAAAAGGGCTTTACTTACTTTAATGTGTTCATTTGTTTTTAAAAGAAATAAGGATTACCGTACAAGTTGAAAAAATGATAGAAATCAGGTACGTTGTCTAAGAAAATACAATTATTTTATCGACGCGATAAACGGTATCGAGGCGTACATGTTACATACCTAGGCCTAGAATAGATTTGTTTAAATACATTTTGAAGGTGATTATGAATTTAGTTCCTGAAGTAAGTACCTGTATTTTGAAAAACTGTTACGAATGCTCAAAAATTTTAGTCAACAAGAAAAAGTACACATTAATACATCCATTAATCACACATAAACATCCCATTAAAACTTCCCCAAAATGCATCCAATTACAAACACGAAGTTTATGTTTTTAAATAGGTTACTATTTTTTCTACTAAGTTGTAATAATAGCAGTCCTCTTGAAATGCTCAATTAGCACAACATCGTTAATGTTATTATTTGATTATTTTCACGAGGCGCCCCTACGCGGTCACAACTCGCAGCGGGCAGAGTATCACTCTATTATTTATAGACGCGTTCGATACGCAATACAAATTATTGTTTTCAAAGTATAACGTTTAGGGGAGCGTGTTTGCAGAACGACCCTCGGGACTCGCTCCCCCGCGACGCCGCCGGAATATGAAGCTTAAGCTCCAGCTTTAAGTGTTATTTTAGACGGAAGTAATCGCGATAAAATGCTTTTTCGATTTACGTGCGAATCGGGGTCCTATTAAAGCGATCTTATGACAATTGAATTTCGATTCTGGGTTCGCATTGTGCGGAGATAGGACTTTATGACAGTGCGGCGATGTGAGCATGGGTGTTTGCGTGAGGTAATTGATACGAAGTGACAGCGAGGGGCGCAGCCTCCGGCCGAGTGGAGCGCTGTTTTGACATTAAGGGAAAAGAGATGGGTGTGATTTGAAGTGGCCTTTGTGGAATTACAGTCGCGGATGGCGTCTTTAATATTTGCTAATGCATCCGCTAATGGGGTGATGAAACACGACAGGTGTGACGGCTCACGGCACGGCAGACAGACACTTTATTACGTTTTGATGTCCGTTAATTAACTCACCTTTTAGACGGGTTTATTTCATGGTAGGGATAGGGGACAGCTATTTTTGATTAATTAACAAAAAAAGTTTTGTTGCACACTTCGGTTTTCATTGTCGGTGAGTGGTTTGATTGAATTTCACAATGCACATATAAGCGTATCAAATATGTAGGTGCGTTACAGCTAACTCATTGGTTAGCTAACTCTAGCTTACACTGCTAACTTATTCTTCATTATCAACGTACATTGGTACCTTCTCATAGAATAAGTTTTGGGTTGGGATTTTGGGGTAATGGGTAAAAATTAACTTCTAAAACAATAAGTTCTTTTTACTAGATAATATTTCTTAGTTACTTTGTAGTAGCATATTTGTGATTCGATTTCTGTAGCTTTATCTCTTCACAGTGTAGTTGCATGTTTCGTACCAAAGTGATAATATAGCGGCCTTTTGTAAATAGTCAATTACAAATCGACCATCAAATAATTATTCCGAAGGCGTTACAACCGAACTCAGTTACTCATAATGCAAATTAAATAGACATTAAAGTATCAAGGGCGGATCAGGCGGTCCATTAATAAATCAGTTCGCTAAAACCGTAATTGTAATCTCAAACAAGGCGGAGGGCTGGTGTTTGTTCTAACAACATTATTACAATAAGTTCCGCGGTCCGCCGCGCTGCACCCGCGCGTTCACACGACCGGCGCGCTCTTGCGCCAGTGATGTCAGGAGTTTCGAGGAATAGATAAAGAAGAAAAAAAAAGTAAAGTTAGCCTGTAACATCCCACTGCTGGGCAAAGGCCTTACCTTAACTATGAGGTAGTTTGAGCCATACTCCACCACGCGGGCTCAGTGCGGGTTGGTGGTGGGGTGTTTGCAAGGCAGATGTTATCAAGCCGCTCATAAGGCCTCTGACTAGGCTGAACGACTAATATCAACCGATATTAGCCGGGACCAACGGCTTAACGTGCCTTCCGAAGTACGGAGATGCTCGTGATGTACGTCACTTATATTATGGTCGGAATGGTCACCTATCCAAACACGACCGCGCTGTAGGTTGCTTCACTTCGGTATCACTACCAAAGCGCTGCTACCACTGCGCTACGAGCACCCGGTTAAAGATAAAGAAAATACAAAAAAAAAATGCGCGACAAACGACAAGTGTTACCAAGACGTTATTCCGAATAGTAGTTAAGTAAAATATTACGCGATAAAATGGCAAAAGTGGTATAATAATTCTTTTTTTGCATCAGGAAAAGCGATCTGAGGGGCAGGTGGTGTTGAAATGAGGGGTTTTGGTTTTGAATATAGCCTTCCACTTAAAAGTAACCACGTTCTCCAGTGCCAATAGTGAAGCAAGAACTGAGACACTTCTATAAAATCAAAAAGATCTATTACCGGCACTTATGCACATAAATAACTCTTTCTTACGTCTATTCGAATCATAAAGGCATCTTATAAGAACCGAAGTTATGATTCTAACATAAATATTATGTTTAGTATTACTACCTTCACGAATCAGTGCCTACTTTTAAAGTAACGTTTCTGCGAAACCAATAATCTTCTGGACAATATTAAGTAAGACCTTAAAAACACATTTATATCGAACTTAGAAAATCGACGATTATTTCACGGCACTAGCTCAACTTCGGAGGCTGCGAACTCGATACGCATACATAATAAGTGAAGCGACTTCCGATTGTCGAACCTGTATTGATTTGTCGCGGATTGTAACTTTTTGTAGCGGAGTTGGGCGGATAATGGCTTCTGGGTAGCAAAAAAGAGTTTTCGTAAACAAATGAAATAAAATCAATTGAATTAATAGGTATCATCAAGATTAAGTACTAGGTAGTTGATTTATAAAATGTTATGGTAAATGAGAATTACGTGACTTTTGTTTAAAGCAAATAGTAACGGATATGTTTTTCGCAATGATATTGTATTAAGAACTAGATCACCGGTGAGAGGCTAAAAGATAGTCAAGCGAACATCACCTCACGTCAAAGTGAGGTCTTAACTTTGACTTAGTCTGTTTTTGATAGCTTCAGTGTCTCAATGCCTCAGTGCGCCTTTAAAACTGCAGAAACAACTAACTAAATAAATAAAAAAACAGTCCGAATATCATATTTTCGTTAAGCAAATTGTATTTAATGATGCCGATCATTCATGATTGAAGTATTTTCAATAAAATTAGTGAGTTTTGTTGTCTTAGCCATCCCACGGACCAGTATGGTCGATATTCTAAGACAGTGTCATACATGGAGTAGTTTGGTACTATTTTTTTTTATAATAATTTAACGACCGTCATAGTGTGGTGTTTTACGATCTGGACTACTAAGATAAGCAGTTGGTTCGAATCCCGCCCGCACGACCCTAACACATATGTCTATGGACATGTATGTTAATGTCTTTGTTATATAACAATACTAGCGGTCCCCCGCGACTTCGTCCGCGCGTTTTGACTTTGCTCCCTCCCCTCCCGTCACAGCGTGATGTTTTATATCCTAAAGCCTTTTTCAATAAATAAGCTATCTAACACAGAAATATTTTTTCAAATCGGTTCAGCAGTTCCTGAGATAAGCGCGTTCAAACCAACAAACTCTTCAGCTTTATAATATAACTAGCGGTCCCCCGCGACTTCGTCCGCGCGTTTTGAGTTTGCTCCCTCCCCTCCCCTCCTGTCGCAGCGTCATGTTTTATATCCTAAAGCCTTTCTCGATAAATAAGCTATCCAACACAGAAATATTTTTTCAAATCGGTCCAGCAGTTCCTGAGATAAGCGCGTTCAAACAAACAAACTCTTCAGCTTTATAATATATTAGCGAAAGCGCACGTTGTACTTAGGCTGCGAACATTATTTTGGTGCGGAGTTATGTTAAAACTGTGATAGCTCCTAAGATATTTATTGAAATCAAATGATATAAAGGGCAACTTGGTTCTAAATGAAATGCTCGTGATGATGAATGTATTTATTTTGATAAGAATAAATACCTGTGTGTATAATACACCTAAAAATAATGCTTTATTTTTTTACAAATTTATAAACATAAAAAAGGTTGTAGTAAGTCAACCATAAAAGATAGACATATGCTGTCGCGGACTTTATTATAGAACTCTTAATGCTGAACAATCCTGTCATACATGATTTTTGTGTAACTTAAGCGGTTTTCGCAGCGTATGCAGCGGAAGCTCTCAAAAGGAATATCTTTCTCCCGTTTTCGCAACATTTTTCATTTCTGCTGTGGTCTTATGAGTCGTATCTTTATGTTATATAGCCTATAGCCTTCCTCGATAAATGGACTATCCAACGTAAAAAAAATTTTTCAAATCGGGCCAGTAGTTTTTGAGATTAGCGCGTTCAAACAAACAAACAAACAAACAAACAAACAAACAAACTCTTCAGCTTTATAATATTAGTATAGATTAGCGCAAGCGCACGTTGTGATGTTAAAACTGTGATAGCTCCTAAGATATTTATCGGAATCAAATGATATACAGGGCAACTTTGTTCTAAATGAAATGCTCGTGATGATGAATCTATTTATTTTGATAAGAATAAATACCTGTGTGTATAATACACCTCTAAAAATGATGCATTATTTTTTTACAAATTTATTAACATAAAAAAGGTTGTAGTAAGTCAACCATAAAAGATAGACTTATGCTGTCGCGGACTTTAATATAGAACTCTTAATGCTGAACAATCCTGTCATACATGATTTTTGTGTAACTTTAGCGGTTTCCGCAGCGGAAGCTCTCAAAAGGAATATCTTTCTCCCGTTTTCACAACATTTTTCATTGCTGCTGTGGTCTTGTGAGTCGTATCTTTATGTTATATAGCTTAAAGCCTTCCTCGATAAATGGACTATCCAACATAAAAATAATTTTTCAAATCGGGCCAGTAGTTTCTGAGATTAGCGCGTTCAAACAAACAAACAAACAAACAAACACTTCAGCTTTATAATATTAGTATAGATAAAGTACGCCTTCAATATCTTTAAAGTACCAACGTAGACGCTCACGGATCAAAGGTCACCGGCACTCGCATTAACAAAAGTATAACAAAAGACTATTGATAAACACATCAGTGAGGGATGATCCTCACGATTGTAGAAAAATATATGTACGCTAACTATAAGCATGTTATTTGAAGGAATCATCCTGTTTACATGATGCCAGATGACTTTGGTGTATTAATAAATATTTATTTATTTAAATAAGGACTGAAAATATTTTTATTAATTTAAGTAAAAATATACATGTGGTCACGTGATCATGAATGCCCAGCAGTGAACGTGACTCTGATATTGACGCCATGACATTTCAAGCATTCACGTGATACATTCAAATTGCATTTATTAGATAATTATTCAATATTTTAAATGTTAAATAGTTTGAAAATAATTTTTTTTTGTTGAATAATATACTAACGAGCTAAAGTGTGAACTCAATTTTGAAGTGAAGTCTATTGTCATGCACCTAAATACTATAAAAAATATATTAAGAAAGCTACTCTTTTTTTTCTATTTATTAATTTAGGGACTTTTACAGTGTATGACAGTCCCATCGTAAACTAATCTTAATTACCACAACATCAAAACAAAAACAAAGAAAAAAGCTACTAATAATAAAAAATATACAAAGAACAAGTGACTGTCACTGGTGAATCACCGAAACCATATCGCAGACAAGTTTAGCAGCATCTGATGAGGGTTTGGCTAAAATGCTTTAAAAGACTCCTAAATCAAAAGTCCTAAGATCAAGTCGACTCACTAATGACAAAAAAAAAGCTACTCTATTTAGACTCTGTTCCGAAACTAATGTCTGATGTGATAGATGTCAATCCATTGACATCCATTAATCAGACGGTGCCGTATGTGTGTACTCTTTTAGTTCGCGAGGCGTCATCTACTTCTTAATACAATATCATTGGTTTTTCAACATTTTGTCATTCTTTTGTTTTGTTTTACGCTTTCGAACCGTGAGGTTATAAAGGAGGATAATTTCGTGCACAACATAAAAATATTCTATAGAATTAGGGGTGATTTTTCAATGATCAGATAAAACTTTTAAGACTGATAAATTATAAAGCGACAGATTTAAAAAAAATGACAGTTACGTATGATAACTGACAATTAGGTGACGTTTTAAAATTAGCCATATTGTATTTTGTTCGACGAATATTTCTTATCTGACTATTGAGAAATCAGCCCTTAAAAGAAGAACAATTGATGGCTTTACTTAGACCTAGTTACGTAATCGATAGTTAACTCAACTAATGGTTAAATGTCGTTACCAGAGGTTAGATATTTATGATGGTCAATAAAATACCCATTGTGACATTTGATTACGTACGATCGTAATTATTTACCCACTGGTAACGACATTTAACCATTAGTTGAGTTAACCATCGATCACGCTACTGGGCCCTAAGGGGTTTTATTCTTGCTGGAATTGTAACTACATTACTTTGAAAAATAAATCCTTATTCATTGATATTTCGTTTATGTCTTTACAAGGAGCGTAAAATGCTACGCGCTACGGACTACGGATTGCTACGGACAGTTTCGTAGCATCGTAGAAAAATACGCCCATAACTTTTTGTTTATATAAATCACTAACCAATGTTATACGTATATTACGTATAACATTGGTTAATATTACACGTTTTTATACCAGTCGGTTGTTACGCGTACAGAAACTCAATTATAATAAAATAAATGTCGAAAAATATTATAAATTGTTCCAGGTTTCAGAAAGTTATGGTAGACGACCATTTTGACATTTAATTATTCATTACATAATGCTAACGTCATATCGTTGTTTTCGTCTTCAGAATGGTTACACTGGTTAAAAAATGATTATGTTATGTAAAAACATTAAAGTAAACCACCACTCGTCCACTCCTCATAATAGTAACTTGAAAACGTGCATTGGTAAATGTTATGTTTTATGTAATTTACTAGCAAAAATATCTGGGAATAAAGGCTGAGTATGTCAAAACCATACCTTTCATGGGTAAGCGACCATCGTATTGATACTTGTAATGACACCGTTAGTCCACCTACGCATTGATTATATTAAAAGAATACCGACTAGGATGCAACAATCACATCTATCTATGTTGAAGCGAGACATAGCATATTTGAATTTCGCATGCCGCATACGAATGCGTTGGTCTTCAAACGGCTTTCAGTGCGAAATGGATCTTTTGATGAACAGTGACAGTCTAACGCTGTCATCTTCAAAAATGCGGTTTTCAGATCTAGTGTAGCCAAATTTCCTCAATCTTATAGGTTTAATTTTCGTACATTTATAAAGTAAACTTTTAAAATGATTATTTTTAATACCCTAGAGCTAAAATCTTTAAACAAAGTTTTAATTTTTAATCGCTTTTAATGGTTATACAATTATTTTGGTTGGGTAAAACAATAATCGTTAAACAAACAGCTTCCTAAACTCTGATTGAATGCTGCCCCCCCCCCCCCTTTCGTTTGTATTGTATTGTTTTTTTGTGTCTGTTATTCATCCTTGTCCAAGTCCGTTATAGCCTCTAAAATTGTTCCATGGTCTACGGTGGTCTATGGCCCCTGGCAGTTTTGGTATGAAGTTAATCTGATTACCGATTAAAAAATAATGATTTAAATTCAGAATCAAAAAAGTAATCTCTAATCTTAAATGATAAATAATTAATTTCATTAGCTTTTAACTACTTATTAATTTATTGCTATTTTGACGGGAAATGCAAATAATGAAAATTGCCAAAATTTAGGAAGATTAAAATTATTTTCATACATTTTAATTAAACTTTGGAGTGGCATTCTCTGAGTGGGCAAACTATAACAGTCATGTTTTAACACTATCAGGCGGAGACACGGTGCCTTGGCAGGTAGGTGTATCCTGCCCACGGCTTTCCGATTCCTATAATATTTTAATAATTCCTATAAAAATAAACATTTTTTGCTCAAACCTATACATGTGAGGTGTCTATGGATAGGTCTCTTAACTTTTTCCGAGGCGGTAACCCAGACACAATAGATTTTTTATTGTTTTACGGCTATAGCCGTTCACCGCGCTGGAAAGACTCTTTCAAAGTGGTAAAATGGCCTCCCTAGCCCCCCCCCCCCCCCCCGCAAACTTTTAAACTAAGATGAAAACACACGCTATTATGGTCCTTCTTCATACAAAATATTTTTGCCGTTTTTATGCCAAACTCACGATCGGTCTCTCCGTTCCTCCGACAATCTCGGGCTGGGCACGCTGGCACACCGCTCCATGTACGTCCAAGTCATTTTCAGTCACAGCAACACGACTGTGGAACTCTCTTCCTTTGGATGTCAGGAGGGCCGAGTCGAAGGCCAAGAGGAAAGTCCGACAATTTCTTAATGAATAGATAATTGCAAAATAATATTGTATTTATTTTGTGTAAGTTTAAGTATATTTATTGAATATAAATTATGTTGTTGCAGTAATTTAAGTAGGTTTATTTGTTTCTATAAATATAAGTTAATTGTTACGTTTTTGTTGATTTTCTCTAAATTTCTTTTCTGCACCCATTGCCATCTCTTTGCATGACCTAAAGGTTTGACTGGCAGAGAATGCTTTGAGCGTCCACCTTCGTACACTATGATTTGTGCAATAAAGTCTTTAATAAATAAATAAAACAAAATATAGTAGTATTTTGGCTAATTTAGTAAGTGGACCTGAACTGAAGATGAAATAAGAAACCAAAAATTCCGCTCGAGTATTTTATTAACCCACGACCTCTGGCGAACGCTCTTACTAACCCAGACACCGTCAAATCCTCTCAGGCATAATTTCTGGTCTCTTATGAATACGACATTACTTATTTCTTCTTATAATCTTTAAATTATTCAATCTTATTAATTGATGAAAACTAAACCTGATTAATGCCAACACTGGCCCCTGGGCTTCTTCGATTGGTTATTTAGTAGCATGCTCAAGATGCGAACACGGGTGACTCGAAGGCGTCAAGGCGTGAGCGCTCCGGGCGCCGCCCACGGCTCGTCCTGTCTGCCGCCCGCCCACCCCACCTGATAAACATGTTGCTAATTACATAATTACTAAATCTCCGATGGAAGTTGGGTACTAATATCTACAGGGTGTTGTTTTGATCTGTGACATCCAACTCAGGGATGATAATTTATAAAATTATATGCAATTTTTATAAAAGAAAACCTCTTCACAACATTAAAAAAAACGTATAGACAAACTCACACCCGCGCGCATAACTACGAAATTTCATTTCGTTTCATTTCATTAATTCATGTTACAAACTTACATAGGTGATATATATGTGTTCATTAAGTGTACTTACATATAACCTAGAAATAGACATACTACGCCGTAGCTACGAAGACGCGACCTGCTGTGGGTAGTTTTGACTCGCTCCTAGCGAGCGATATTAATAGATTTTTTGGGTTTTTCCATATATATTTATTATATTTTTTGGCATCAGTATCGTTTGTACAACCAACCCCCTGAGTCGCTTGTCGCTAACCAAAACAACATTCTGTATTCATATGCCAATAATATCGTTATATGGGTTATTTTAAAGTGAAATGAAATTGTTGCACAATGCTTTTTAGTAAAATGTGGAATTTTAATGTGTGCTAATAAATTAAGAATACGTATGAAGGTACTTAGTAACTTTTAGGAAAGTTAGTAACGAAAATTTAGAACACAATACAAATGTAAGAGTAACAGTGAATACCTGCCTAATTAGGTAAAAGTTCTACAAAAGAATACTGCGTCGACGTCAAGGTCTACCTTTGTAGAAACAATGTCCGTTCAACAAACAAAAAAACATTCACAATACAAGCGAAAACTTTTATATTTTCTTTTAGACAATACCAATTCCCGCTCGGGTATACAACGAACTTAACGAAACCATACTCCGAGCTCAAACAAGCAGCCGAAAGCCGAAAGTTAGTCTAATACAAGTTGAAATTACCTAATCTGTTTAACGATTCAGGGACCCGGGCAAACACCAAGAAACTCGCAGCACAAATTTACAATACGGTTTAGCTCTCAATAAAGGATGCCTGGCTTCAATATGGGGCGGGGAGTAACATATGCACAGGCTGCAACGCCGCACAATGGAATTTGGGCAATCTCCCTTTGGTTTTAAAACAATAGCTGTATCGAACGGCCGGGCCGCTGGGTCTTGCTTAGTAGATTAATTTGCTGTATGCCGAATACACAATACAGACTAACTCGTATTGTGGATTGATTATTGAGTTTTAATGTGTTCTGGTTACATCAACCAGCTTCAAAGCAGTAGTAACACACACACACACACACACACGTAACAGGGAAATAGTGAACTATCTACTTTTTCGAAATATGTTTTGCGATAAATACGAATTTTGATTGCCGACTTAGCATGTTCAAAAACAAATAATTATATTGGAATTCTTCACTCTGTTACCTCGTACTTTCATAAGCAAGTTAAAGGTTCTGTTCATGACATTCATAATTCAACACTAACCCGACCTATTGTGATGCGTATCTCGCTCATTCACTCGGCAGCCGACCATTGATGGCTCAACTTGAGGGCTTTATTTCGATTCGGGCGCTGATTGCCAACGAAAACAGCAAACGAGTTAAGCCAAACACAATGTGCCGCAAAAGGCCCGGCTAATCTCATTGCGGGTAGACAATCGAAGACGATGCCGCCCCCCAGTCTGCCAGTGGCGGTCATATTTGCCGCCCGAGCGGGCCGGAATGGGCCCGCCAAGTGAGAAAACACTCTCATTCGTTTAGCAGAAGTTAATGGGGCTTTTGTGGCCCGCCCAACTCTTGTAATGCAATTAACTCCGACAATAGCCGTATCGCTTACGAATTAATTTTAAAGCGAGCTTTAATACTGCAATAGGGCGGACTGGAAATGACAATGAGTTTTTGCTGGTTAAAGAATTTTATGACGATGTCTTTTTGTTGAAATAATTTTAGTTCTCTATCTATTAGGTACGAGTAGGAAGGAGTCTACTTGTGTTCAACATGTCTGCAAAATATTTAAACCAACTAAATAAATAGAGATTCTGATATGTATCGCTATCGCTATACTAAACTGAGAATCATATAATTTTATTAACTGCATCACAGGTGTCGCACTTGCTCGTCATGTCTAATTCTCATAATAATGCAACGCCAAAGTTTAAAATTGTCATCGCAAAGACGCAATACTTAATACAGAAAAAGTACCAATGCCTACCAAATTATGTAGTACATGACGAGTAAATATAAATATCCGCTATCGAAATTTCCCGGTAACAATACATTAGCTGTTTTAGAACTTATTGTATTCACTAAAGCGGAATATTAAAATGCAATCTTGTTCGTACACTACAAGTCAAATATGAAACCAGGCAAGTTTCTGAATGGGTAGATGTATAAAGGAGCCGTCCTTATTGTGATGTTTCTATGTTGTCCACTGTCAATTGGCCGTCAGGCGTGAGGCGATGGACCTTGGGAGAGAGTGGTTCTTATGGTTGTAGTTTGTACTTTGTGTGGGTAACATCGACCATCGACCACCCGCAGTGCCGGCCACTTGTGTCCGAGCACTCGAGTGGAAGCACCGGCCTACCCAGAAACATCAATGGTTACTCCAACACACAAATGTTTTTTGTGACGCGTATTGATCCGGTAGCTAGGTCGCTCGTAAAATTGGGTCGGCGGCATTGTCCCCGCTCTAGCTATTATGTTGTATTAATCGCTCGTTTACAGCTTACTGGTGCATCAGTGTAACATCTTTTGAGGTGCGATTTCACACTGAATGTTACCGAAGATATCTATAACTCAAATCATTTGTTTGCATTGTAACAACATTTAGACATCAATATGATCGGCATTGAGTTATTGTAAGCTTGGATTCTGGATATTACAAATTCCATAATTCTTTCTTGTCAAAGAGAGTCATTTAAAAGCAATATTTTCCTTCAGTAATACGGTATTATTATTGCTTTGGATCTGGATATTATGCCGACCATTGATTTCTATTTACATACTGTCAAGAGCGTGGTCCTGAGCGCTTGACTTCGAGATGCCCATAATATCAATCAAGTCCCTTATCCTTAAGCTCATGGTTACGAATCAAATTAACCTCACCGTTCTTCCCCAGGTCTGGTTCAAAAACCGACGAGCGAAATGGCGGAAGCAGAAGCGGGAAGAGCAGGAGCGGCTTCGGAAGCTCCAGGAGGAACGGGTGTGCGGGCGGGCCCCCCTCCTGGTGAGGGGGGCGCTGTCCCCTGCACACTCTCCCGTGGGGAGCGCCCCCGCGCCGCCCACACCCCGCCACTATACTGACGACTCCGAGTCCGACCTGGAAGTCGCCTGAATGCTGATAACGCCTGGAATTTGGAAAGGGGATTGACAACTGAACTGAGCCGTTGGACGCTAATCATGGAATCGAATCAGTGAGAGAATGCGATGAAAAGTATTTCATTGCAAAACTGTTGGGATGTCGAAGTGAACATCTAACTAGTTCTTACCCCGTAAATCTGGATGGGGATGATTTTGTATTCGCAGATAATAAAAAAGATTACATTGGTTTTCATTAGACGAACATCTCAATAAAAGCCGAATGAAAACCAGCCAAATAAAGAGTTGGGTGAAGTTAGGTACTTACTTCATGACGTCAGATCAGTAGGTAGCCCTCAGTGCAATCTCACTGTCTTACAAATTACAAAGCTTAACCTCAATAAAATAAAACTTAGTAGGTACCAAGTACCTAATTTCGATCTTGACACAATATATGCTATTCGAAGTTATATTAGGGGTATATACTGTATACCCAGGCTACTTGCTGTGATTGCTGAAAATGGCTCAACAGTTCAGTTGGAGTTGGTGCCACACAGAAACATGTGCAATGTTATATGGCGGGATAACAGTGAAAGTGATGGACGGTCAATCGCGAGTGCTTTCTCACAGTTTCATGTGACGCGCTAAGGACGTTGCTTGGACTTTAGTTTAACTATAAATATTTGTGTCCGATAGAGTTACACAATGGTTATAGAGTACCGATGGAATCACCTGTAAGGTAAAGTAGATTATTAAATGAGAATAAGTATACTTTTTATTAAACAGTAACAGTCTTGATGTCAAATCATTATTACACCGTGTCTCTAATCTTAAAAGTATTATTCTTCTTATTTATGTACAATTCTTTAACTTTAAAGACAGACAAAATGGCGATTACACTAGTAGTCCATTGAATAAAAAGTTCTAGAGTGTGTGAGTTAGTAACGTAAGATGTTTCTTCGTAAACATGTCAAGAATCCCTAGGTAATAAACATACTAAAACCCCGGGAAACTAGGAGGAGCCCCGGAGTGGGGGGAGGGGGGGAAAGGGTCCATTTTTTCATTTTTCGCTTAAATCTCAAAAACGGTACATGTTAGAGAAAAACTTTCAAGGAAAAGTTGAAAGGCCATAAAATTATCTACAAGTTGTACTTATATCATTTTTTTCTATTCACAGCCGTTTCTGAGTTACACGCAGTAAAAAATGATTTTGGCTCAAAAAATTTCCCCATACTACATACCCATGTTTATCACATCAATCGATCAAAAAATATTTCTTTCTTCCAAAAAACTCAAATGTGCAACTTGTGACCGGTACTGATAGATTGCTCTTAATTAGGTCTATAATTGGTAAAATAAACACATTCCTCCATGGAAGCCTTTAGGAGGAATCGATTGTCAAAATATTATATTAGGGTAGTTTGAGTTACTGAACTTGATCTTTTTATTTTTTTCTTACAAAAAACTCAAAAGTGCAACTTGTGACCAGTACAGATAGATTGCTCGTAATTAGGTCTATCATTGATAAAAATACCAGATTCCACCACGGAGGCGTTTACCGGGAATTGAATTTTATTAGGGTAGTTACGATACTTGAACTTTTTATTTTTTTTCTTCCAAAAAGCTCAAAAGTGCAACTTGTGACCGGTACTGATAGATTGCTCTTAATTAGGTCTATAATTGGTAAAAAAAACACATTCCTCCATGGAAGCCTTTAGGAGGAATTGATTGTCAAAATATTATATTAGGGTAGTTACGCAACTTGACCTTTTTATTTTTTTTCTTCCAAAAAGCTCTGAAGTGCAACTTGTGACCAGTACTGATAGATTGCTCTTAATTAGGTCTATAATTGGTAAAAAAAACACATTCCTCCATGGAAGCCTTTAGGAAAGTTTAGGAGTTCGATTTTTTCACCTTTTATGGGATGTAGCTCGAAAACGGCTGCGAATAGAAAAAAATGATTTAGGTACAACCTGTAGATAATTTTATCGCCTTTCAACTTTTTCTTGAAAGTTTTTCTCTAACATGTACCGTTTTTGAGATTTAAGCGAAAAATGAAAGAATGGACCCTTTCCCCCCCTCCCCCCACTCCGGGGCTCCTCCTAGTGTCCCGGGGTTTTAGTATGTTTATTACCTAGGGACTCTTGACATGTTTCCGAAGAAACATCTTACGTTACTAACTCACGCACTCTAGATCTCCCTTGGAGGGACTCATTCAATGGACTATAGCGCTCAGTTTTGAAATTTTTATTTAAAAAAAAAAACTATTATTTTTCAGTCCCTCAGTTAGTACAATTGGGTTTCCTATCGGATCATAAATGATTGGTTACTAGGTCTTCGAAATATACCTAATTAGTAATGTTATGCAAAGTAAATCATCAAAATATATTACTGCAAAGTCGTTAAGTCAGTACTATGCTTAATAAATAAATAATGTATCATTAAGGTAAATAAATTAATTTATCGTAATAGATTGTATCTATAAATGTTTAGAAATAAATGTACTTACATAGTTGTAATATCTTCATTATTTTATGAACCATTTGTGTTATGCTATCACGAAGCAGTCGGAAAAAATACATATTAGTTCACATAGGTATCTTATTTTTCCACAGATTAAATACACAAATGTTTGGTATTAGTCAGTCATGTTCATCAATCGAACAAAAGTCATGATTGTACATGAAATACATTGTATAGTTTTAATATATATGATGACAGAAGTTTTGGGTTATAATACATATACAGGATAGAATTTATGGTCGGCAAGTGGTCTGTGGTGGTCACACGATAATCTCCATCAGTTAATCATTAGAGCCAGTACAGGATACCACAATGTTCATACGTTAAGTGTTTTTATTTCAAATGTTTCAATCAATACAGTTTATCTACTCACTCTGCTAACCATGTTAAAACCACAGAAAAAAACATGAAAATATTATCACGGATTGTAGATTATAATTTCAATAAAAGTGTCATCAGTCGTTCATAACATTAGTGCTTACTTAGTAAATAAACATTATATGCTGTGTAAATATTGTAGTAGACAGACATGAATTTCGCTTGTTCATTGCACAATATGTACTTTATTCAGCTAACCAAATTGCAATATATAGTTATGAAAACATTTTGAACTTTGATTTTTAGTTAGTTCCTAACTAAAAGAATAAATCTAGGTATCAGGAATTTAATAAAGTTTATAGTACCTACCTTATATTATAATGTGTTTTTTTCTTACTTCCTCATCAATAATATATTTTAAGTGATTTATTAATCATTTTCTTATTGGAAAATGTATAAAGTCCGTAGCTCAATCGCACCTAGTTTGTACCTAATACTTACTTACAATGAAGTCTTCCTTACAAACGCAACAACGCTTACCTGTCCTATGATAAATAAATAAACCAGACCAGACACCACACATACATTGCTCTGATCCCAAAGTGGGTAGCTAATTGCACTTGTGTTAAGGAAATCAGACACAACGGTGGTACCACAACACCTAGACCCAAGATAATATAGAAATTTTTCATTTCGATATTGACCCGACCGGGAATTGAACCCGGGACCTCGGAGCGGCGACGCTTTGAAACCAGCGCTTGCTTAGCCACTACACCACGGAGGTCGTCAAATAATATGGTTGAAGTGGAAAGCATACGTTATTATTGTACTTACCAAAACATCGAATGATCAGTTGCATTTTGCAAATACGTAAGTAGGTACATAAATCACATACATATAGGTCAAACATGAGAATATCAGAACGTTCCCAGGCCATCCTCCATTGTCTTGTCAAAAAAGATACCAAGCAGCATACTAATGAGGGGGAAACCATTAGACCTCGCGAATACCATGCCGGTTATGTCACGTCGTATCGTACCCATATGTCATCTCATGATCGAGAATTGACATCACTGTCACATACCTTCTTAGTACGTGACACCACGAGAATAGGCTAGTGTCCACTAAGAAAAATCACAATAGTACCGGTAGTTTGTAGTCATTCATTATGGTATGGAGATATCAAAACACTTATTCATTTCTGAATTTAAATTAGGATTTTAATATTTAAAATAATTAAGTTTGTCCAAAACACACATTTTGATCATGTGGCCTTAGATATACGCCTATCAGAGGAAGTGTGGTCAAGCCTTGCACGACGGCGGGCTTTTTTTTCTGCTGTATACCATTAATAGTATTTTGCTGTCAAGAAGATCTTCGATTGCAAGAAGTGACGTCATTTAAGACGCCATGACAGTTCGAGCGTTTTTAATGATAATCGTGCTTGTGATGCCATGATTTTGGTTAATATATTTACTAATGTAAAGTATTATCTAGTTCTTTAGAATGTTTTTAACACTCACAGTGTCAAATTTTATATTCATAAAGATGAAATAAGAAACCAAAAATTTGCGCACGGGCGGGACTTGAACCAGCAACCTTTTGGCAAACCGGGCCAAACGCTCTTACCAATTGAGCTACCGTGCTGTTAGTCCGACCCTGCGAAATTTGTGGTTTCTTATGAAAACGTCAATTGCGTGACGCTTAGCGCCATCTAGCCGTCTGTTTATGAAACAGATGGCCCAAGCAGTTATTCTTTACAGAATAAATTCAACTTGGAAATTGATGTCGCTTCGCTATCTAATGCTTTAGAATGTTTTTAACACTCACACTGTCATATTTTATATTCATAAAGATGAAATAAGAAACCAAAAATTTGCGCACGGGCGGGACTTGAACCAGCAACCTTTTGGCAAACCGGGCCAAACGCTCTTACCAATTGAGCTACCGTGCTGTTAGTCCGACCCTGCGAAATTTGTGGTTTCTTATGAAAACGTCAATTGCGTGACGCTTAGCGCCATCTAGCCGTCTGTTTATGAAACAGATGGCCCAAGCAGTTATTCTTTACAGAATAAATTCAACTTGGAAATTGATGTCGCTTCGCTATCTAATGCTTTAGAATGTTTTTAACACTCACAGTGTCATATTTTATATTCATAAAGATGAAATAAAAAAACCAAAAATTTGCGCACGGGCGGGACTTGAACCAGCAACCTTTTGGCAAACCGGGCCAAACGCTCTTACCAATTGAGCTACCGTGCTGTTAGTCCGACCCTGCGAAATTTGTGGTTTCTTATGAAAACGTCAATTGCGTGACGCTTAGCGCCATCTAGCCGTCTGTTTATGAAACAGATGGCCCAAGCAGTTATTCTTTACAGAATAAATTCAACTTGGAAATTGATGTCGCTTCGCTATCTAATGCTTTAGAATGTTTTTAACACTCACAGTGTCATATTTTATATTCATAAAGATGAATATAAAATATTCGCAGGGTCGGACTAACAGCACGGTAGCTCAATTGGTAAGAGCGTTTGGCCCGGTTTGCCAAAAGGTTGCTGGTTCAAGTCCCGCCCGTGCGCAAATTTTTGGTTTCTTATTTCATCTTTATGAATATAAAATATGACACTGTGAGTGTTAAAAACATTCTAAAGCATTAGATAGCGAAGCGACATCAATTTCCAAGTTGAATTTATTCTGTAAAGAATAACTGCTTGGGCCATCTGTTTCATAAACAGACGGCTAGATGGCGCTAAGCGTCACGCAATTGACGTTTTCATAAGAAACCACAAATTTCGCAGGGTCGGACTAACAGCACGGTAGCTCAATTGGTAAGAGCGTTTGGCCCGGTTTGCCAAAAGGTTGCTGGTTCAAGTCCCGCCCGTGCGCAAATTTTTGGTTTCTTATTTCATCTTTATGAATATTATCTAGTTTTTGAAATTTGATCAACTAGCTTATAGTACCTCTAGATCTCAAGAGTGGTAAGAAGTCTTAAATGTTTTATTGACCGAGGACTCACTTAAGTCGACGTGAGTTTTGTTAAACTTACTATTAAAAGTAAAAGTCATAAAAGTCATTTATTTATGCAAATAGGCCCTCTGGGGGCACTTTTACACGTCCCAATATAAACCCTACCACAGCTTCGGGACAATTGTGGGCTAGTGCTGAGAAGAAGCTGCGCAAGAAACTCAGTCACTATTGTCAATGCCTCTTTTCAAAAGGTTTACAATGTTTGTAGTGATCATGCAAGTCCATACATTATTATCATTTAAATAATCATCTACTTTATAATACCCTTTCGTCATAAGGGTTTCTTTAATAACAGTTTTAAATTTATTAACCGGTAAGTTAATAATGTGTTCTGGTAGTTTATTGAAAAATTTTATACCTTTCCCCATGAAAGAATTACCAACCTTTCGAAGCCTAAATTGTGGAATAGCAAGCTTATCCTTATTTCTAGTATTATATTTGTGTATGTCACTATTTTTCGTGAATAAATGAAAATTTTTCCGTACATACATTAAATTTTCGTAAATATACTGAGAGGCTAGAGTTAATATTCTAATTTTTTTAAACACCTCTCGTAAGGAATCTTGAGGTTTAAGATTATAAATAGCTCGCACGGCTCTTTTTTGTAACACAAAAATTGTCTCTACATCAGCAGCCGCGCCCCACAGTAAAATGCCGTAGGACATCAAGCTATGGAAATAACTAAAATAAACTAACCTAGCTGTTTCAACATCAGTTAAACGTCTTATCTTCCTTACAGCAAAAGCAGCTGAGCTTAGTTTCCCTGACAAGGCCTCTATATGAGGACCCCATTGTAGTTTGGAGTCTAAAGTGATTCCCAAGAATGTTGTGGAATCAATAGTATCAAGCGGTTTGTCTTTTATCTTAACCTGAGTTGATGCCTGTCGGACATTAGGCATCGTAAACTTTACACATTTAGTTTTACTTCCATTAAGAAGAAGATTGTTAACAGTAAACCAATGTAATACTTGTGAAAGAGTATTATTTACATCGTCAAAATTTCCTTCACCTCTTGGAATTTTAAATATAAGTGAAGTATCATCAGCAAACAATACTATATCACAAAGATTCCCTACAAAATGCGGGAGGTCATTTATATATATTAAAAATAAAAGAGGTCCTAATATAGATCCTTGGGGCACACCCATTGTTAGAGGTGCTCCAGAAGACTCAGTTCCGTTTATACACACTTTTTGCATTCTACCTGAAAGATATGAATTAATTAAATTTAACGAGTTCAATGATGCCCCATAGTGACATATTTTTTTAAGTAATGTTTCATGATCCACACAATCAAACGCTTTCGATAGATCACAGAAAATCCCTAAAGCATCATGCCTATTATCATAAGCATCGAATATATGTGTTAAAAGAGCAACTCCTGCATCCGTGGTGCTTCTTCCTTTAGTAAAACCGAATTGTTTGTTATGTAATAACTTGTTCGATGAAAAGTGTGCTAAAATTTGATTGAATATAATCTTTTCATATATTTTACTCAGGACTGGCAGAATCGATATTGGCCGGAAGTTTGAGGGGTCACTTTTGTCACCCGCTTTGAAAAGCGGTATTATTTTACTAATCTTCATTAAACAAGGAAACTGGCCGTCATCAATACACTTGTTAAAAATTAATGCTAGTTGAGGGGCTATTATGTTAATAATTGACTTAATAATATGCACAGATAGTCCCCAAAGATCCTCTGTTTTTTTCATATTTAACTCTCGAAATGTTTTTATTATTACTTCAGGTCCTACATGCCTAAAGTGCAATTGAGAATTACATTCACTGACATTAAGTTTTAGAATAGATTCGGCTATTACTGAAGAAGAAGCAAGTTCTTTCGTTGTTGTTGGTGCAATATGTGAAAAAAACGATTCAAAAGCAGTTGCAACCTCTAAATTTGAATTTATTGTTTTATCATTGATTTTTAATGCAAATTTACCATCTCTCAATTTATTTTTACAAGTTTCTTTATTTATGATGCTCCATGTAGCTTTTGCTTTATTTTTGGAGCTAGAGACTATTCTACGAAGGTAATGGGATTTTGCTGTAGCACAAACTTTTTTAAATATTTTTGAATAATTTCTAACATATTCAATAAAGTTTTGGTCTTGAGAGTTTTCTCGTAGACTATATAATTCATATAATTTAATCCTACTTTTATGAATTCCTGGCGTGGCCCAATTATTAAATTGACATTGGACCTTATTTGATTTAGTCTTTTTTATGGGAAATATTTCATTAAATTCGTTTTTAATTAAGTTAAAAAGGTCTTCATATTGTTTATCTACACTATCACTAGTATTTTGTTTCACTGAATATAGTGTATCGTTAATTGTATCCCTAAATCTATCTAACCTATTTTCTGTGACAGGCCTATACATAGTTTCCACAGGTAAACTTGCGGTATGATTGTGTTCAAATAAAACTTTTTGACCTCTATGATCAGAACTGAGGCCAATTAAAATACCTTTATCAATGACACTTGCGTTTTTGTCACAAAAAATATTATCTAAGCAAGTGGCCGTGGTGGGAGTTACCCTTGTGGGTTCACAAAAGAGATTTTTTAAATTAAAAGATTTGAAAAGATTAAGAAATCGAATGGCGCTATTCCATTCCTTTAAAATATCAAAGTTAAAATCTCCACATACTATTATTTTCTTGTTAGATTTTGAAACCTTTTCTAGCGCTGATTCCATAATTGGTTCAAAAAGTTGGTAAGTAGCGTCGGGGGGGCTATACACAGATAAAATTATATAATGTTCGAGCTCAATACACGCTAATTCGATAGTACGTTCTAAAGAGAGTGACACAATGTCCCTGCGATCTTTACAATTTAATTCATTATTTATAAGTATGAGTGACCCCCCTCTAGTTGTGGTCTCTCTTGAAAACGAACTACCGACTGTATAGTTTTCAATACTAATCATTATTTCACATTTTCTATACCAATGCTCTGTTACACACATTACATGAACACTTAAATCGTGTAGAACTAATGATAGTTCAAGCTCTTTGCCAGCCAGGCCTTGTATATTTTGGTGAACAACATTAAAACTAGACCTGGCCTTTGTCTGCCCTCTTAGTTTAAAGCCTCAGAGGTTGTCTGGTTGATAACATCAACATTACTATTATTACTTACAAGTTGATAACCATGTGATATGGTTTTGTTAATTATGCAATTAATGTTATATGCTAACAAATTAGCAATTAGTTTTTTGATTCTATATGGCAGGTGTATAGAGCCGCCAGTCAGCAAAAATGAGTTATTAGTAAATTTATTTGTGTCAAAAAACACAAATTTGTCACTATGACGTTGGATTAAATTAAATAATAAAGTATTCAATACATGAATACAGTTATTTTCCTGTGTCGTATGATTTTTTGAGAATGGAATTGCACAAATGATTATTTTATATACATTTAAATTTAACAATATTGAATAATTTTTTAACAGTTTTTTTTTACTTAAATTTTTACTATTTCCTAACATTAACACAAGTATTGAACTTGAATTTAAATTATTATTGTTATGCACATATTTTAATTTTCTTTTTCATATGAGTCATTTGCCTGTCCGAACTTTATTTTAGACAATTCAATAAAGCTAAGACATGCAACATAAAAAAAATCTTAAAGTCTACCTATTCATATACTTATTCTCTTTATTGCACATGACATAAAATTGATTTACTGATGAAATTGTACAATTTAGCGAGCGATCTCTTCAAGGCAACCTTTGGGTAATGAAATTCTGGGTTTTAACGGTATTTTGTGTTATTATATCAAAAATAATATAAATACCTACGTAATAAACATGATAGATAACTAGCTTGGAGCTTACATTAGATACTAGATATTTTAATTTTCTGTATTTTACATTTCTCCAATTACGAGTAGAACGTAAGTAATTACGATTGTGAAATTATATAGCTACGTTCTAATTGGAGAGATGTTAAGACATGAGGTTCTTGGGATTTACTGTGTTATTTTGATGTTTTAGCGTGTCTTGCATCAAACGGGGTAAGTAAGAGGTGGTAATAAAACATTTACATACGATTATTATTGTATAATTAACATTTATTTGTAATGTAAAACTGCTTAGTATCACATTATAATAATAATGCATTGGAATTTCGATACAAAACATTTAAACAAAATCGATTACGAAATTTTTTGTACGTGATAGATGCTTGCACATTTATGACATTTCACAAGACCTAAATATGTTTATGATACTCACATAAGAACAACAAAAACTTACCTAAATAAATTCATTTTTATAAGTAAAACAATCACATTGACGTAGGGTGTTGTCTACAAACACTCTTATTGCAAAAGTGACAGGCGGTAATGTTTTGGTGTAACCCTGTATAAGATTAAGGTAACGTGCTGAGAAAAGTTTGAGTCGTCAGTGCCAGCAATGCAAATATACTATGATAGCTTGATTGTTATGACTGCGACGGTTTTATGCAGTTCAGATTTACAAAGGAGTATTTTTTTATTAGGTAGGTAGGTACTGAGAAGGGCAAGAAGAGATAGGATTTAGCATAAGACTGGGGAATACGGCTATTAGAGGTAGGAATAGGTCATGGGCGCAATGTTACAGGCAGGGGCGTAGTACTTATATGCAGATGGAGATGGTAACCTACAAATTACAATTGAGTAAGAGCTATTTTATAAGGTCAAATCGTTTTAAGTGAATATATTTTAACTGTGTCTTTGTAAACATCATAAAACAGGACATTATCATTATTTTTAAGATCATCGAGATATTAATTTTATTTTCTCTGACAAATAAAATACTGTTTTTTTAATCAGCACCCTGATAATTTTAAAATTTATCTACTTTATCGGCTCTCTGATTTTAATGCCCAATCCTTCTTTTTTTGTAAACTAGCCCTAATTAATAAAAAAATAATACCTTTAACTCTAAGTTTCTCAAAAACGAGCGTACCTATATGTATAAACCCAAAGTATTTTCTACAAAAAATGATTTATTTATTGTGCTGAATCGGCCCTTTAAATATAATCACGAGTCCTTATATACCTGTTGTAGAAAGGGAACGCACATGAGTAGAATAAGGTCAGAAACGCAGTGTTGCAGCGCAGGCAGGGACGTTCTAAATACATGTTTATAGAATGTGACGTAGAATATTATCTACTTATAGTAGAAAGGATATGAGTAAGCGTACGCGTACGGGTAGGAATAAGTGAGGGGCGCAGCGTAGTACGCAGGGGCGTAGTAGCCGTAGTCCACGAGTACTTGAGGCTTCGCCAGGGCCGGTGCTAGGAGCACCGCCGCGAGCGCCAGAAATACCAGCTGTGGACAAAAGAGGTGGAGTTAAGAATAGATTATATTATGACAAAAGAGTAGAAAAACAAATCCAAATACCAAACCAGAGAAAACCTATATTCAAGCTTTCTGTGTACCAAACGCTCCTGTTGGTCGAAAGGTATTAAGGTAGTGCCTAGTTGAGTGATATTAACAAGGTTCTTGCATACCTAAGCATCACCTATTAAGAAGCATCCACAGAAAAATCTGTTCAAGTGTTCTGTGTGCCAAACGCTCCTCTTGGTCTAGAGGTATTTAGGTAGTACCTAGTTGAGTGATATTAACGAGGTTCTTGCATACCTAAGCATCACCTATTAAGAAGCATCCACAGAAAAATCTGTTCAAGTGTTCTGTGTGCCAAACGCTCCTCTTGATCCAGAGGTATTTAGGTAGTACCTAGTTGAATGATATTAACGAGGTTCTTGTATACCTAAGCATCACCTATTAAGAAGCATCCACAGAAAAATCTGTTCAAGTGTTCTGTGTGCCAAACGCTCCTCTTGGTCTAGAGGTATTTAGGTAGTACCTAGTTGAGTGATATTAACGAGGTTCTTGCATACCTAAGCATCACCTATTAAGAAGCATCCACAGAAAAATCTGTTCAAGTGTTCTGTGTGCCAAACGCTCCTCTTGGTCCAGAGGTATTTAGGTAGTACCTAGTTGAGTGATATTAACGAGGTTCTTGCATACCTAAGCATCACCTATTAAGAAGCATCCACAGAAAAATCTGTTCAAGTGTTCTGTGTGCCAAACGCTCCTCTTGGTCTAGAGGTATTTAGGTAGTACCTAGTTGAGTGATATTAACGAGGTTCCTGCATACCTAAGAATCACCTATTAAAAAGCATCGTCATAATTCTGCGATTAAAATCATAAGGTATTCTATCTTCGTAACCAGACATTAAAATTAAGTCTATTTATTAGGGTTATTAACCGACATAAAAAAGGAGGTTCTCAGTACCACCTGTATGTTTTTATGTATGTGGATGTTTGTCTGCAAATATCTCACGTAAAGCTGGACCGATTTTGATGCCTTTTTCTGCAAAGTATTTGATGCTCTAAGAAGAGGATTTAAGTAACTTAGTTCAATCACGTACATCGTAACTTAAACAATAACTAAAAAGGGCGCAAAAAAATATTGTCACAAAACTTTTAAATCAATTTTTCAATGTCAACTTTAACGGACAGCAGCAGTCTACGTACGCACATCATGCTTCGACTTCAAATGAGTTTGTTTCTTATCTGTGTTATTTAAGTTTTTTCAGTGTTTTAAGGCGGCTTAATTTTTGTAAAAAAAAAACTAATGCTCTAAAATTTTTTAGCACTCACAGTGTCATATTTTATATTCATAAAGATGAAATAAGAAACCATAAATTTGCGCACGGGCGGCAATTCCCGCCCGTGCGCAAATTTATGGTTTCTTAAAAGGTTGCTGGTTCAAGAACCAGCAACCTTTTGGCTGCACAGCACGGTAGCTATATTGGTAAGAGCGTTTGGCCCGGTCAGCCAAAAGGTTGCTGGTTCAAGTCCCGCCCGTGCGCAAATTTTTGGTTTCTTATTTCATCTTTATGAATATAAAAAAAAAACTAGGTACATAACTAATGTTTGATAGAATCCGAAAATTCGGAATAAATTATGCTAGGTGGATTGTTCAAATTCGTCAATTTTGCGCACTTGATGCGAGTAAATCATGTTTAGTAAAATGTTTGACTGGAGTATAATATGGACAGAAATTAGTCCGGATATAATGAGAGATGATAACTAGAACTTCTTAGCATAACTACCCGGTTGACTGACGCTGTTAGCGCGAACGCGTACTTAGAAATAAACATCAAAGGCATCAAGTCTGTGATGAAGAATCAAGTCAGCCAGTTGTGATTTGTACCTTTTTTTAAATTATTGATCAGGCATTTGATTGCGACTACACCTAGGGCTCAATTTTTTTATCAATCGTTGGAATACGACGTGTCATTTTCGTTGGATTATATGAGTGATATTCGATGACAAAATCATCTAATATCACGCGAAAAATAAGGTAAGTGCTCACAAATTTGAGTAATCGTGAATCAAATATTCTAACAAATAGGGTAGTAAGTGATAGATATGTACAACTCGCAATAAAATTTAATTCGTTGCTTGAAAGTTAAATTAAGTATACTAATTGTAATTGTAAGATTTAAATGTTCAATTTCTAAAATCAAAACTAAAAATGAACTGTAAGTGGTGTATAATATTGTATGAAATTAACTAAACTAAGTAAAAAACTACAAAAATACAATCAATACTTACCAATTTGTACATTTTGCGTCGATCACACACCGTGGACTGAACAAGACGTCTGCTGCGTCTTCGAACAAAGATTTAGAACTGCCATAATCGATCCTGCGCGCTGTTTATATCTTTACCATCCCGGAGTCCAGATCGTGATTTGAAAAACTAATCGCGCTCGTCCTAAGGTGTAAACAATGTCGCATTATCCGTTAATAGCATCATTTCCATATCGGAGCCGGATCACGAGCGTACGTAGAGATACAATAGTGCGGCAGACGCGGCCAGTGATTAGATTAATGGTTATAAAAACATTAACCGTGAATGCGACATCGAAGACGAATTGCAGGGAAGGGCCGAGAAACATTTGTTAAAGTGCCGGGTCTGTTAGTTTTTTATGCATGTTTCGGTAAGCAGCATCAGTTCTATGTAAGACGCGTTCGTACTAAGTAATACCTATCTCACATGTTTCTCCAGCCAGACCAAAGGCCTATTTTTGAATGAAAATCAGCTGAAATTTACACGGGAGGGACTTAAAAACCGATAGCTCAATTTTGTGAGGAGTTACGTCTATAATTCGCGTGATTTTCGTTGATTTTTTAATAGTTCTCGAACGAATAAGTATCACACGCCATAGTTAATAATTCCTTCGTACCATATAAGCGAATAATACAAAAATAGGGGCCCAGCCTATGAGACAACACATTATTTATCGACATAAAATACCTACTTATTTACCTACTTATGGCAACGATTTAAAAGTTTATTGAAATTATTAAGTCCGCCTTTTGTGCATTTTAAAGAAAAGCTCACTTTAAACGAAATTATTACCTTCTTACCTTATATACTTACCTAGAAACTACATTTAATTTATCTACGCACCAATCTTGATTCCTACCTATTAGGTATGTATAGGGCTTCAAGAATACAAAATTGCAATACTTAAATACATTCTTCTTATAATCAGTGACCAAATTTTGGTTAAAATGTCTTATTGTATCTTAAGAGAGAGAATAAGGGACTTGGATTTGGCATGCTATCGAAAATATATCACCTTGGTTGAATGTTCCATTGAGAGAGATCCAAATTGCTTTTGGTCATACATTAAGTCGCGCCGGGATTCAAAAGGAATTCCTAGCAGTATGTGTAACGGCTCAAAGGTAGTAAATACAGGTGAGAACATATGTAACGCATTTTCTTCTCATTTTCAGTCAGCATTCCTAAACACAAACTCAAATATTAACCAGTGTATACCTACAACCGTCCAGTGTCTCTGCGATAGATTATGTTCCGGACCTCTGCTCGATTGAGATTGATCCATATGTCATAAAAAAGCTGTTAGTCTCTCTGGATCCCGCTAAATCGGCGGGACCTGACCTCCTGCCAGCGCGTTTCCTCATTCGATGTGCCGAGAGTCTTGCAGTTCCAATCTCGTTGCTGTTTCAGAAATCTCTTGCTGAATGCACGGTTCCAAAGCTTTGGAAGTCAGCCTTTATCACGCCAGTACATAAAGCCGGGCCCAAAACGGATATTAAAAACTACTGACCCATTTCTAAACTTTGTATAATCTCCAAAGTCTTCGAAAAAGTGGTATATGAACAAATGTACAATGCTTTAAAGAGTTCTTTCAGCATATACCAACATGGATTCTTGCGAAGACGATCGACTGTTTCAAACCTTGTGCTTCTTAATGACTTTATAACCCAAAGTATGGATAGTGGAAGTCAGGTAGACGTCGTGTATACTGATTATACTAAGGCGTTCGAGGTCAATTCGATCGAAGTTCGATCGAATTGACCATAGTCTCCTTCTTAGTAAGCTGCAATGTATAGGCGTCAGAGGTGATCTGCTGCGATGGTTTTCGTCCTATATCTCAAATCGATCTTAGGCTGTAGTTGTTGAAACTATATTTGCAGTTGGGTTCCTATCCCCAGTGGTGTTGTCCAAGGATCGCTACTTGGTCCTTTGTTATTTGTAATATTCGTCAATGATATTGATTCCTCTGATATTGAGTCTGCTTTCCTCTCGTCTACTTTGTTTTGCCGACGATATGAAAATATACTCCTCGATTAGCTCCCACGAAGATTATGTTGCTCTGCAGGCTGATCGGTCACGTCTGTGCGATTATTGTGACTTGCATAAGTTAGATTTAAACCCATCGAAATGTACTTTTAGCCGGAAACATAAAACAGAGTTCTACTCCTACTCAATGAAAGGCCAGGAGCTACAGAGAAAAGCCTCCGTTCGTGACCTTGGAGTTATTCATGACTCAAAACTACTTTTTGAGGATCACATCGATCATGTTGTGGGTAAGGCGTTTAAGGCTCTCGGGTTTGTGATGCGTAATTCAGAGTGTTTTAACAATATAAAGACTATAAAAATATTTTACTGTACATTTGTTCGGAGTTACCTAGAATATGCATCGCAGATCTGGAATCCAAGATACCTTACATACGTTTCACGACTGGAGGGCATACAGAGAAGATTTGTTAAGTTCCTATGCTATCGCACGGGGACGAAATATAGTTCCGAAGATTATTACAAGTTATGTAGGCAACATCATCTTCCCTATGTTCTAGGCGAGAAATTGCTGACATTGTTTATTTGATGAAGATTATCACAGCTGAGATCGATTGCCCTGATCTTTAAAGTAAAATCTACTTTAACACCCCTAAAAAGCGTGTTTTGCGTAATAATTCACCGCTATATTTGCCCGTTGTAGGCACTAACTATAGGCGGAATAGTTTTATTTGGCGGGATAGTAGCGAGTTAAATAAAAATTTTAAATGTGGAGATCTTGACATATTCCATTCTACCATTACTTTCACTATACGGCTATTGGGCGAACGCTTTTTTGATTGCAAGTTGCTTAAACAGTTTTTTTTCTTCCTTATTATATTATGTTTTTTTTGTTGCTTGGCAGTATTTTTGACTGAATGCTTATGATAATTCATACTATTTCTTTAAGTGAGAACCTGTAAGAGGTTTATGAGTTAACCATACAATCTCATATCATCTATTTAAAAACCCTGGTTTTCCTGTAATAAAAAAATAAGAATAAAATTTAATAAAATGTGTGGAACAGCTGATTCTTTTTTCTCGATATCACTATTGCCGCCTTTTTAAAAGTTATTCATATCTGTCAGTGGAGTCTTCACACAAAATTTGGTCACAGATTAAAATCTCAGCCAGTAATAGGTAGATAACTTTTGCTGTTACGATAAACACCTTGTACACCAGTCAAATAACTATAGTTAAGCCTTGTACAGGGAATTTAAAGGAACACAATTATTGACTTCGTAACTTTGTTTGGACTAATAAGGAGGTAAACATATTAAAAGGCCTATCCCGTACGTACTCCTTGAGCCGAGAGGAGGGGGAGGATTTAAAAGTTTATTTTAAGGTTTTTCGCTTCATTATCGGAAACAATGCGTTTTAGCGACATAGACGTTCTAAAACGTTAAAATTTACTATTTTAACGTAATAATATTCCCCTAGCCGATTTCGACTATGGTGGCCAGTCACGAATAACTGACTGCGCGGGACATTATTATAGTGCACAAGTGTGTGAGCAAACACAGGTGCACGCTCTATTTCTTTCACTCTCATAGCCCGATGTGACAGCAATCTGACACAACCGAAGAGAGATCAGGCAGGACCAACGGCTTTACGTGCTTTCCGAGGCACGGGGGTGAAACAACGCCAACTTCCAAACTCAGGGCTACACTGAGAATTTCTGAACAGAAACAGTACCCAGGTACGTATGCCCCGACACGGGGATCGAACCCAGGACCTCTGACGCAGACGTCGCTTTAATGTGCGACCCTCTAACCGCTGCGCTACTGAGAAACTTGAATACTCGCATACGTTAAAATGACTGCCATTTAAAAGTATCCTAGTTTTAAACCGAGCTCAAAAATGGAGGTTATCAATTCGACATATATGTATGTCTGTGACGTTTTTCGAATTTGATATTTGTAATTTTATTGTTTGTTACAGATATAAGGGACAGAAAAATCCAAACTTGGATTTTTCTTTTAATATTTATTGAAACATATTTCAATAAAGGGAACACGCGGCAAAAAAATAACTTTTAAACTAAGCGATTGCAAATTTTGAAAAAATTCTCGATGTAGATCTTGACAAAGACTTTCAACGAAAATTAAACACACACAAAATTTTACAATTATACCAATATCAAATATACACTTTACCTACTTATTTGGACGCCTAAATAGGCCATAATACTCAAATATTATGGAATTCTAACGAAGTCAATAAAATAAAGGGCGAATCGATTACCCCCTTTTTTTAAATCGGTTCAAAACTGAACTGAGTAAAACTTGCAGAAAATCTCATTAGCTTTGATTTTGTAGACGGTCTTATCTCGCTAGCACGCATAGTTTTCGATATATATTCGAAAAACCTAAAAAAAAATACCTTCAAACCCTCCCGGCTTCAGAGGGGTAGGTACAGCCTGGGACTTTTGATAATGTTAACTTCCTAACTAGTCCAAAAAAAGTTACGAAGTCAAAAATTGTGTTTCTTTAAATTCTCTCTACAATCTTTCGTTACCTAACTGAACTATTGTTATAATATAAATACAGAATCGCTTAGCCATATGGTTTTGATTGACCTTGGCTTTAATTTGGAATATTGTGTAGGACTGAGTACCTACTAGCGTTGATAGGTTTATTAATAAAATTGACTTTCATAATAATTTCTTTCAAATTATGAAAGATAATTTTAGTTTCACGCCGTTCAGTCCAAATTCATGCGGCACTTAATACATAGAATTGTATGTCAACGTTTCGGATATGCCGTCTCGCTCTAATACATTGATTTTAGGTAATAGTGATATCCTTTTCGATTTAGTTCCGCAAATCCGCAAGTAAATGCGAAATGGTCTTCTCACCAATACATTAACTAATTATAGCAGTGTAGATTTCTATTAACGTTCAGAAGTTATTTTGTATTCGCAATAAAATCGCTGCCGCATGCTAAGGCGTAAGTGAACTAACGGCGTTACTAATTTGCAGCGATCAAGTAGCTCCTGACTTAAACTTTAACCTTTCGACTTAACTGAAAAGGAACGGTTTGTGAAAGGAACTGTTAAATGGAACATAAAAAAGCCGTTTTTTTTATAAGAAACAAATTTTTATTTATTCATTCATCATCTAGCGCCTGTCTTGCGTTGCGCGGGGCTATCTTCCGCCGCTTGAAGGCGACTGGCTCACCGCCGAGAGAACCGATTCTTCGCTCGCCGAACTGAATGGACTCTGGTTCCATGACCACTGGGGGAGGGGGCAGCTCCTTTATTTTGGGCAGTTGCAAGTCTATGCTCTCTACTGGCCTGTAGAAAAAAAGAAAACATTTAGCTTTGGTGTGGTGGATCTCGCCGCCGGGCGGATGGATCTGTTCATTTTAATATCTTCTTTCTCACTCCCACCTTGTCACCCATATGGACCTAAATTTTTGCAAATGCAATTTCACATAATCTGTGGTAGTTTTTGTGGTCATCTGAGTCATATATGTGATACAAACAAGCTGTTGTCAACTTATGCAGAGAAAAAACTATGAGTCCAGGAGCCCCAGGGGTAACTGCGGGGCACATGAGTCATATAGGATACATGCACGGGTCATGTGAGTCATATATCTGACGAACTCCGTGGTATAGTAGCTAAGCACGCTGGGTTTCAGGTCGTCGCCGCTCCGAGGTTTCGGATTCGATTCCCGGTCGGGTCAATATATATATCAAAATGTTCTATATTGTCTCGGGTCTGGATGTTGTGGTACTTACCACCGTTGTGTCTGATTTCCATAACACAAGTGCAATAGCAACTTACTTTGGGATCAGAGCAATGTATGTGATCGGTGTCCAATATTTATTTATATTTATAATATGATACAAACAAGCTGTTGTCCCTTTACGCAGAGACAACAGGCGTCCAGGCGCCCAAGGGGATCCCGCGGGGCGCATAAGTCATATATCATACATGTACGGATGAAATAAGGAACCATAATTTTTTGGGCACGGGCGGGACTTGAACCAGCAACTTCTGGCTAACCGGGCCAATCGCTCTACCAATTGAGCTACCGTGCTGTCAGTACGACCTTGCGAAATTAGTGGTCTCTTATATAGGTACGTCATTAAGCGTGACGCTTAGCGCCATCTACCCGTCTGTTAATGCAACAGTGGGCCGCCAAGTAGTTATTCTTTACAGAGTAAATTCAACTTGGAAATAGATGACGCTTCGCTATCTAATGGTTAAGAATGTTTTTAACACTCACAGTGTCATATTTTATATTCATAAAGGTGAATTTCCAAGTTGAATTTATTCTGTAAAGAATATTTACTTGGCCCACTGTTGCATAAACAGACGGGTAGATGGCGCTAAGCGTCACGCGTACTGACGTATCCTTATGTGACTACAAATTTCGCAAGGTCGGACTGACAGCACGGTAGCACAATTGGCCCGGTAAGCCAGAAGTTGCTGGTTCAAGTCACGTTCGAGCGCAAAAAATATTAGTTTCTTATTTCATCTTTATGAATATAAAATAGGGACACTGCAAGTGTCAAAAACATAAACCAATACATGCACGGTTCATGTGAGTCATAGATGATAGATACAGAGCTGTTGTCTACTTACGCAGACACAACCGGTGTCCAGGAGCCCAAAGAGTTCCCGCGGGGCGCATGAGTCATATGTGATACATGCACGGCTCATGTGAGTCATATATGATGCAAACAAGCCGTTGTCTACTTACGCAGACACAACCGGTGTCCAGGAGCCCAAGGGGTTCCCGCGGGGCGCATGAGTCATATGTGATACATGCACGGCTCATGTGAGTCATATATGATGCAAACAAGCCGTTGTCTACTTACGCAGACACAACTGGTGTCCAGGAGCCCAAAGAGTTCCCGCGGGGCGCATGAGTCATATGTGATACATGCACGGCTCATGTGAGTCATATATGATGCAAACAAGCCGTTGTCTACTTACGCAGACACAACCGGTGTCCAGGAGCCCAAGGGGTTCCCGCGGGGCGCATGAGTCATATGTGATACATGCACGGCTCATGTGAGTCATATATGATGCAAACAAGCTGTTGTCTACTTACGCAGACACAACCGGTGTCCAGGAGCCCAAGGGGTTCCCGCGGGGCGCATGAGTCATATGTGATACATGCACGGGTCATGTGAGTCATATATATGATACAAACAAGCTGTTGTCTACTTACGCAGACACAACCGGTGTCCAGGAGCCCAAGGGGTTCCCGCGGGGCGCATGAGTCATATGTGATACATGCACGGGTCATGTGAGTCATATATATGATACAAACAAGCTGTTGTCTACTTACGCAGACACAACCGGTGTCCAGGAGCCCAAGGGGTTCCCGCGGGGCGCATGAGTCATATGTGATACATGCACGGGTCATGTGAGTCATATATATGATACAAACAAGCTGTTGTCTACTTACGCAGACACAACCGGTGTCCAGGAGCCCAAGGGGTTCCCGCGGGGCGCATGAGTCATATGTGATACATGCACGGGTCATGTGAGTCATATATATGATACAAACAAGCTGTTGTCTACTTACGCAGACACAACCGGTGTCCAGGAGCCCAAGGGGTTCCCGCGGGGCGCATGAGTCATATGTGATACATGCACGGGTCATGTGAGTCATATATATGATACAAACAAGCTGTTGTCTACTTACGCAGACACAACCGGTGTCCAGGAGCCCAAGGGGTTCCCGCGGGGCGCATGAGTCATATGTGATACATGCACGGGTCATGTGAGTCATATATGATGCAAACAAGCTGTTGTCTACTTACGCAGACACAACCGGTGTCCAGGAGCCCAAGGGGTTCCCGCGGGGCGCCGGCCCTACGGCAGCGGAGGGCCGCGGCGGCGCCGGCTCGGGCTTCGCTGCCAACTCACGCATGCTCTCGCGCATTAAGTGGGCGTTCACCTCTTTCGTAACTTCTTCCCGCTTCTCTTTCCTGTCAAAGTCGGAATATATGTAAGGAACAATGTACAAGTACTATTTGTGTGATAGATATAGCGTGCTTATCTAAGCCAGATGGGACAATGCAATACAGACATGTTTGATGATCTTAAAACACAAGGAACACGTGTTAGCATACATTCACATCAGCAATTGCCCAGATACATTAAAATAGTAATCTGCATTTTTAGGGTAATGAGTGAGGAAATTATTAAATTGATTAATAATTATTATTAAACAAATACATAAAAATCCATAACTTTGTAACAGACAAGGTGATTCAATACTCCTAAACAGTCAAAATGTCAATAAGTTGTAAACTTTACATGTTATCAGTAATATCTGAACATTAATTATTTCATACCCAAGAGATGGCGTTAGGACTAGAGGACTTAAACCAGTAAGATGGGAGGATGACCTAAAAATGACTTTGGGGCCTCTCTGGACAAGAGTGGCAGCAGACAGACAGCAGTGGAAAGAGTTGGAGGAGGCCTTTGCCGAAAGGCACACCATGATACGGGACATTATTTAAAACTAAAGCAGCAATCAACAGCGAAAAATCACGGAACATAAAGGGCTTTATAATTTTTATTATTATTAATTATTTCATTAATATCTGAGGACATACTAGGCAATTACCACACGGTTGTTTGTTCAGTATTGACTTATTAACATTTTCACAGTTCAGAAGTATTTGATAACTTTGTCTGCTGGAAAATATCTGACAGTGACTGTACAAATGTGTGTGCTACTTGCAGTATACACTAACTATACATACTTCTGTTTTTCTTTGATTTTATCTGCTTTTTTTTCTTTGAGTTTATCTTTTTCTTGCTCTGCAATGGACAAATATTCATCAGGAGCATCCCAAGTTGTTTCTGTAATAAATAAATAAAAATGTTACGATGGCCCTATTGATCACACATGTTTCAGTTTATTAAACATATCAAAACATACCATTTGTAACTGTATTCCAAAAGTATGAACTACCATCATCATTTTTTACTTCATTCCATACAGGAGGTGTTTTAGTTTTTGTAGAGGAAGTAGCCACAATGGCAATATTACTATCACTACTCTGGCCCAGCATCTCATTGATACTCTGGAAGAAATGATTAATTACAATACACTTTGCCAGGTGAAAGCCATGAATCTTAATATCATAACATAAAATACTAAAAACTAGCGATAACTACAAAAAGCTGTACCATTATGTATAAAATTATGTTATTAAATTTAGAAATGAACTTTATAAATATAAGAATTAAACAAAAACTAACACTGTTATTTAAATATAAAATAGTTAGTCAGCACTTATCCCATTTACCAATCAATTATTAAGGATCTAGGATTTTACTAAAAGTAAAAATTTCTTACAATATTTTGATATTGCAATGTAAATCATTTTTATAATCATTACTTATGCAAAAGTAATCAATTTAGTTTTTTTTATGTGGAGAGGCAGTACTACGGTGGATTTTACCAATGTCCGACAAGACTTAGGTATCTGACTGAATGAGTATAAAATGACTGTTTTTACATTGACATTTACATAAATGAATGCTGAAAATTAGGTGATGTTTTCAAATTAGTAAAAATATTCCGTAGGTGACGTTGGTGAAATCGAGCTTATGAAGTTTTTAATTATGACAGAAAATAAATGCAAAAATGTCAAACTTTCAGATTTTTGTTTACATTCCTTAATATTTTGTAAAATAAGATCAAAGAATGGCCACTCTAAGAATGCTTTTTTGTCAATAATAAGTGCATGAATACCAACTTTTGATGTCAAATCAGCATTGTTCTGCACATCTTTCAGGTATGCAGCCATTGCTGCTGCCTCCATTTTCTTTATATCATCATCCATTTTCTCTTTCTGTTTAAAATCCTTCGCACTCTTCTTGCTAAGTTGAGATATGTGTTTCTGGACATTCTCCTTGTGACGTTTGCCATTTTCGTGGAAGGATATTGACTGAAAAAATTTAATTACAAGAATATTAACAACTTGACCAAAACAAAAATTTACAGAAATTATCGTTGTTTATTAAATATTTCAATAAACTTTCAAATGCAAATTAATAGGAATAAACTTACGACTTTGTTGTCAGCAAACCAACATTTACAAAATTCACAATACTTTCGGGCTTGTGATTTCCAGTATTCTGTCCTGAAAATGATTAATGTTGGAGTGATAATATTTTTATCAATTTTCAGCACATCAAGTTTGTTAACTGATCGTTTCTAACCATAATTTTCTCAAAACATTTTGATAGGTAAAGCGGTAAGAAGAACGTACATAGCTACTTCTGCTTCACGTGTAATGTAATGTGTTGTTGGTGAAACAGTAAAAATCACAAATTCCAATGTATGTAGGTAATTAGGTATTAAAATAAGTAAAAATAAAACCTCGACGCGACGTGTTATACTAACAATTTTTTTTTTTTTTTTTTTAATACAAGTTTAACGTCCTCGGACAGAGCCATACAGACAATTCTTTATTAATGAGTTCAATATTTACACTTAACTACAAAACTAACACTAAACTAGCCTAACCTAACCTAACTCATTGAAATGCGGGGCTGGCGTTCGCATTTCAATGCTCAAGAATGAAGTTTAGCACGAGAATAACGATCCGAATCAGAGGGCGCGATCTGCGATCAGAGCACGCTTTACTTTGTTTCCTCCTTTGTCTTCATTGTTTTCTTCAAAAGCACACATTATTATGATGATTCCAACACAAAATCACAATAAATTACTAGAAAAAACCAATTACTAAAATGAAGAAACAAAATCCAACTTCCTCTTTTCGTTTCCCGCGCTAAACTCCTTATACTAACAATCACTGACACTGACAAGTGACAATCACAGATTAGTAAGAGCAATCTACTTTTTTTTCAATACTAGTTTTAGGCCCGGTTTCCACCAAACAGAGAGGAGAGGAGACGGGAGGAGATGTGCTACAAAGCTGGCAGGTTATTGGAAGTTAGGAGAAGAGATGTGAAAATAACGAAATCTTATTCAAAAAGTTAAGTTAGTTAAAGTTTATTCAAATACATCTCCTCCCGTCTCCTCTCCTCTCTGCTTAAGGCCTCGGCTAAGCCATACAGCCAAATCTTCTTTTGTGTTTATTTTATATTTATTTATTTATAAAGGCACACCAACAGCAAGTCACATTGTACACTACAAACAACATCATTCGTCATAAATTGAATTGTAATCTATAATCTAACCACTGATGGAAACCGACTGATGGATACCGATTGGCAAGCTCTTGGAGCGTTTAGGACCCATATTATGTTTGGGGCTAGTGATGGGATACTACCCGGTATTTTCTCGGTATTTACCCATAATGGGTAAAAACGCGGGGAAATACCCTGTAAATACAAGAGTTATGGGTAAATGTAAGTTTTGCCACTAATTCAATATTTTCCAGTCTACAATCAAATCAAACACGCTTTGCAAGTGTATTAAGGTCAAACTTACCACAAAAATGAATTAAATAAATTCTATTTGTAAAAAACAAAACATTTAGCTATTTTTTTTTAGTTTGGCGCTTTTTTTATGTGATTAGTCCTTAAAACAATCAGTTTTAACACAATAAATGTTGCTTTAGCCGGTTACGTAAACAAAAAGTTTTGATAAACAAAGAACATCAGTGATAATACTAGGTCGATGAAAAAGTACCCGTTTTTGACGAAAGGTGGCGTTAGGTGTTAAATTTGACATAGCTTCCACTAAAGACATTGTGCTTATTTGAGGTTTAATTAATTTGCGGCCTTTTTCGAGAGCTTTTTTTATCTTTCGTGTCTGGTGTACATAGGTACATTAACAAAATTCAAAGAGAGCAAAACGACCCGTAATTTATTTTTGAACGGAAAAACATGCGTTGAAATAAAATAAAAGTTGGATGCTGTTTATGTGGAGCTTTTGCCGTCCATAACCACAGTTCGATTTATATTTAACGCATTTAAGCATGTTTGTACAATGTGCTTTCGACAGGCAGGGGCTAGGGCGCCCCCATTCAGTCGTGGTTACCGGGGCAATTGCTGATGATACTTCTATAATCTTCAAATCAAGAAGAGGCGAAGAATCATTTGAGAACGTTAGCAGAGATCTCTCTAAGGTATTAAACTAGTTCACTAGCAATAATTTTCTTCTTAATCCAAAAAGGACTAAATGTATTAAATTCACCATGCCTAACGTGAAACAAGCTACCACAGAAATTCTACTCAACGGTGAAAAATTAGATCTATCAAACTGTATTATTTTTCTGGACATTACATTGGATTCGAAATTGCAGTGGGGACCACATTTTGACGCTCTGGCTGGGAGACTCGCTTCAGCTGCCTTTGCGGTTAGAAAAAATAGACATTTGACTGATGTTGAAACAGCAAGGCTTGTATATTTTAGTTACTTTCATAGTATTTCATCTTATGGTCTTCTCTTGTAGAGTTCTGCTGCGGACATCGATACCATCTTTATTTTTCAGAAAAGAGCCATTCGTGCTATTTACAAACTTAATCCCCGCGAATCCCTGAGAGAATTCTTTAAGGAAATTAACCTATATATACTGTCGCTTCTCAAAACATATTTGATTATATAATGTACACTTTTTTTCATAAAAAAAACTGTGAAAGCACTCCGGGAGTGCCGGCAGAAGTGAAAACTTGAATATCAACGTTGTGCATTTTTGATTTTTTGGAATAGTTATTATCAATATAAAAGTACTATCATATTTGTGATAGAATACAATAATAATAATACTAATAATAATAATAATATAATATTTTTATAGAATACAATATTTATTTATTGCGCTATCGTACACAAACATTACAATTTATATTATATTAAATTACATTAAAAAGTTTATCTCTCAGAAAAATCAACTTACATCCATAATTTCGCCAACCGTCTTACGGTTTTTCGATCAGGTCACGTGTCCTGACGCGAGTTTCACATTTTTCCCCCATCCAACAAAAGTGCTCAACGCCGCTAAAGAAGTTTTCACTTCAAAAATATAATTCTTGCGTAGAATTAGATTTTTTCATGAAAAAAAGTGACATACATTCGTATAACACACAAAATAAAAACAAAATTCCTGGGAAATTGTGTCAAATTTTCAACAATATACCTAATAATGTTATCGAACTAACCATTCATAAATTTAAGTTACGTGTCAAAACTATCCTAATGTCGATGAGGTATTATAAAATTCAAGACTATCTAATGCACACTTAAATCACAAATTAGCTTAACACTTTATAATTATAAATCGATTTGAGCTCTTTTGACATACTTTGACTTGGTGTAGAATTTAACACTTGTTGCACCTGGTTTAGCTCTACCGATTCCTGTTACCCGGGAAAAAAACGAAATATCCTTGAATGTGATGTTCAGATCCAGAAGGATCATAATAAATGGGTTGCTGGAGAACCACCAAGAGACTTTCCTTTTTATCCCTCCTCAAAGTTATAGTTTTTTGACAATGGATTTACTAGGAAAATAGTTTTATTTATTATTTTTGAAAGTTTAACATCATTATTGTTATTTGAGTCATCATACATAGTTGACAAATGATGATTCTGGCCTTTTCTTTGTCAATTTTGGTGGGCGATAGGACAAAAGAGTCACTATACAGAGGTGCAGGGGCACCCCACGACACACGTGCACAAGTCTACTTTAAAGTAGTGTACTTTTTTTGTTTATTAATACTCACAATATAAAAATGCTTTAGCTAAATGATAAAGGATTCACATATAAAAGTGTTAAAAGTGTCCCATATACATTTAACGTTTAATACTGATGCGAAACCAAACAAACTACGGAAAGGATTTACCTAGAGTCAAGTCACAGCTACCAGTACCCCGTATTCATAATGATGAAATAAGAAACCAAAAATTTGCGCACGGGCGGGACTTGAACCAGCAACCTTTTGGCTGACCGGGCCAAACGCTCTTACCAATTGAGCTGCCGTGCTGTCAGTCCGACCCTGCGAAATTTGTGGTCTCTTATGAATACGTCCTTGCGTGACGCTTAGCGCCATCTAGCCGTCTGTTTATGAAACAGATGGCCCAAGCAGTTATTCTTTATAGAATAAATTCAACTTGGAAATTGATGACGTTTCGCTATCTAATGGTTTAGAATGTTTTTAACACTCACAGTGTCATATTTTATATTCATAAAGATGAAATAAGAAACCAAAAATTTGCACTATGCTCCCGTTTGTTGTAACTTGTATCGTGAATTATTTACGTGCTGATCTGTTACTAGTGCATTGTGGGATGTGTAATATTTATTGAATTCAATTTATTTTGTTTCATCTTTTGTTTAATCTTCGCTCATTAACGTAAAATAAAATCCAATAAAAAAAGACAGGTTACGTAAACTTGCCCCAGAGTCGTAAAATGTTTGTTTAGAAATCAAGAGACTTGACTTAAGCATTTTGCAAAAAAAACTTATACACATATAAAATTCTCGTGTCACATTGTTCGTTCCCGTACTCCTCCGAAATGGCTTTACCGATTCTTACCAAATTTTTTATGCGAATTCAGTAGGTCTGAGAATAGCGTACTATCTATTTTTCATACCCCTAAGGGATGTTCACCCTTATTTTTTATTTTATTTCTTACGATTTCATCCCGCTCGATGACTGATCAATTATAGTGTTATTCTTAACTTT
This sequence comes from Pyrausta purpuralis, assembly GCA_963924145.1. Classification (NCBI taxonomy): domain Eukaryota; kingdom Metazoa; phylum Arthropoda; class Insecta; order Lepidoptera; family Crambidae; genus Pyrausta; species Pyrausta purpuralis. The sequence goes on from OZ001656.1 coordinate 22,065,942, forward strand.
TAAAATTACGAGGCTGGGCGAGACGGGGCCGGGACGGGACGGTGCTAGGGGCGAAGCAAAGTTCGCTGGGTCCGCTAGTATTAGTATAAAATAATATATATTTTTTAGATTGCTTTTAAAAAATGGAGTTCTTCAAGGATCTTCTGGTCAATAACTGACATTGACAGAAGGGCACTAGCATTCAATCAGGATAGCAAAAATCTCTTTTGATTTAAGGAGCTTCGAAAGCTGTTTAACAATTATTTTATTACCCAACCATAGCAAAGTCAAAGAGAAGGGTACTAATTTAAAGCTGTATCAAAGACAAAAGTCAATAATAATTTATTCAATTTAGGACACAAAATGTCACTTATGAACGTCAATAATGGGGAAGCAAACTGTCAAATTAGTTCCTTATAGAGGGCGCCAAATGTTTGTTACTCAGGAACTGTCAAAACCCATACAAATATTTGTTGCTTTGCTGTTATAAGAAGTTTTTTAAAAAATGGGGCGCTGTACAGCTATTGGGAGTGGAGAAATAGGTTCCTAGAAATTCCCCAGTGATCCACCACAGCAAAGGAAAATAATGGAAAAGGCATTGAGAAGAGGAAACTTTAAATTAAAATTAAAATTAATTAATCAACTCATTTGGGGTTCAGGACTACTCTTGTAATGGATTTACAAAGTTGAAGTTTCTGTCGTAGGGTTCTAATCTAGGAATGATAACTATAATTTAGAGACATAACTATATTTTAGAGGTTATGTCGCGTTAACAAATTTTTATCCTTTGGAAATGATAAAACTGGGATTTTTATACAATAAGCCTTTAGTTTATACTTTATTTGATCAAATTTAATCCTAGATTTGCTATCAAAACGTGTAAAAGTATAAAAACACTATGTTATCTTACCTGTCGACTAGGTCAGCTTTTTTCCTTTTTAACGAAGCTACACATTTTCTCAACACTTTCTTTAGCCTATCCAAACGCCAGGAGTCCACAAAAGGTCACAAAACAAGGGTCCAGAGTCAAAAAAAGTTCACAAATCCACAAAAGATTTAAATCAATAACAACAACAATATTTGACATTAACAAACACACAGCGCCCTCTACCAAAAAGTTTTGCGTAATCTTCCCCATTAGTGTAATAGCAATCAATTATGGCCCATAAGGGGCTAGAACATATCTCCATATTTTTTGCAGCAGCTGAAGCGAGTCTCCTAGCCCGAGCGTCAACATGTGGTCCCAACTGAAATTTCGAATCCATTGTAATGCCCAGAAAAACAGTGCAGTTTGATAGATCTTATTTTTCACCGTTGAGTAGAATTTCTGTGGTAGCTTGCTTCACGTTAGGCATGGTGAATTTAATACATTTAGTCTTTTTTGTATAAAAAGGAAGGTCATTAATATAGATCAAAAACAGCAGAGGTCCCAATATTGAGCCCTGGGGCACTTCCATTTGAAGCGGGGCACCTGAGGAGTTCATGCCATTAACGTTTACTGTTTGTATGTATATTCCACTTTTTTCAACGCGTTTGTATGTATATTCCATGTTCTTATCAGCATGAATGTATATTCCACTTTTTTCAACGAAAATACAATCATATAAAGAATACAATGCATTAAAAGTTATAACCTGTGACAGTGTTCGATCACAATAAATATCCTTTAATAAATAAATATCCGTAGGACATTCCTACACATCGCCATCTAGTCCCAAAAGTAAGCTACTCAAAGCTTTTGTTATGGGTGCCAGACTACGGATATAATACTTAAATACTTTTTGTTTGTAAATACATACATGACGATGACCTCCGTGGTCGAGTGGCTAGCACGCTGGTTTCAAGCGTCGCCATCTCATGAGGTTCCGGGTTCGATTCCCGGTCGGGTCAATGTTGAAAATGATCTTTTCTATAATGTCTCGGGTCTGGGTGTTGTGGTACCACCGTTGTATCTGATTTCCATCACACCTACTTACTTTGGGATCAGAGTAATGTATGTGATTGGTGTCCAATTTTTTTTTTTTATACATGATACTATACATAGAAAACACCCAGACCAATACAAACAGACATGTTCATGCACACAAATGTTTATATTGTGCGGGGATCGAACCCGCAACCCGCTGCGAAGTAGGTGATTTCTCGACCACTACACCAGACGGGTCGTCAACTTATTCAAGGAGAACAAATATATATTATTAATAATATAATAATAATAATAACTTGTTCAAGGAGATCAGATCTATGATATTTAAAAAGAATCGTTTTAATAATTTACATACGAAATGTTACACGAAAATAAAACATTAGAGAAAATCGGGAAAACTCTGGTAAGATTGGAGAGATTTGGCTACACTCGATCTGGCAACCGTATTTCTGTTTTGCTTTTCGCCGTCGGCCAAAAGATCCATGTAGCACTGTAACAATTATTGACAGTTTAATACGGGCCAAACGTGACAAATCTATTTCATCAGGATTTTGTTACAATGTGGAAATGCGGCCCTAGGTAGTGTGGAAGAAAATAACCCCATACGTAGTTAATTACGTTGAACGTAAAAACCCGTGCTATCTACGGATACATTTAGTTGTTTGTATATTCTAAAACAATATTAAAAAAACAAATTCATGTTAATTCAGTTATAGTGCTGAGCACATCATCAGCATGTGCACGTTTGTTTAAATCGTCACCGTACCTAGAACGCGCCGCGCTCTTTTCACTCTACAACGTACGTCGGGTTTCCTCGCCCCTTCTGGGCGGCTCGGGTTCGAGCCTCAGCTCCTTCCCCGGGCTTCATCTCATGGGCCTACTGGCCCACGGTATTGGGAGCCGCATTGCGACCGTCTTGCGACGACAGGTCTGTATCTTCATCTTCTGCCAGAGCCAGCTGCACAGTCGCTGCGGGCTGCCCATCAGGTGAGACCCCGTTCGGGGAGGCCCGATGAGCAGGGCAAGCTAACTGCGGCTGACTCTGGCTAAGGAGGGGATGAGAGATAGGGGGCGGGGGGGGGGGGGGTTGTGATTGGGACTCGGGTAGGTGAGAGGGCGGATTTAAGGAGCAGACCTGTCGTGGGGTGGGCCTCTTGCTCGACTCTTGTACCGTGGGCATGGGGGCTATATTTTGTAGCCCGGGGTGCGGCCCGTGGTCCGCGGCTTCATACATCCGCTTGGATGTGCGGACCACGAATCCCTCCAGGGCCTCCATCTTGAGGTGCCTGTGTATAGTGGCATTTCGAACATAGCGCCCGGCCCCCGTGATAATTCGGAGCGCTATGTTCTGCTGGGATTGGAGCTGCGTACGGTGGGCTGCGCTTATCATCGCGTACCAGGCTGGGGCCGCGTATGTCAGCCTGGAGCGCACGTACGTTTTAAAAATGCCCACCTTTGTTCTGGTGGGCAGGCGGGACTGGAGGACGGGGCGCAATCTTGCGCGCGCCCCGCGCCTGGAGTCGACCAGGTGCTTGACCTGGTCTTTCAAGGTGAGGCGCTGGTCCAAGTGGCAGCCTAAGTACTTGGTACTGCGCTGCCACTTTATCTTCTGGCCGTTGAGGACCAGCTCGGGCATCTTCCGTCTTTGGGGGCCCGTGTAGATGGCGGCGGTTTTGCCCACGTTTACCGCTATCCGCCATCTCTCCAGCCAGTCCGGCAGTAGGTCGAGCTGCTTCTGCATCCTTTTCACCGCCGCCTTGACCCATGGGGCGGTGGTGTAAAATGCGCTGTCGTCCGCGAACAGCGCCAGCTCGACCTTGGGTTCCCACTCATGAAGATGGTCGTTGATGGTGGGAACGTCGTTGGTGTAGGCAGCGTACAGGGTCGGTGATAGGCAGCTGCCTTGGGGGACCCCTGCGTCTATGGGGCCCTCTGCGGACGTAGCGTCCTCCACGGCGACCTGGAACGAGCGTCCTTGGAGGAAGGACGCTATCAAGTGGACGAGGGCGGGGGGCAGGGCGGTCGTGGCGAGCTTGAAAATAAGACCGGGGTGCCAAACCCGGTCAAAAGCCTTCTCCACGTCTAAGAAGACCGCCACCGAAGCCTGGTTCTTATTGAGGCCCTCCGCTAGGTGGTGGATCACCCTGGCCAGCTGGAGCGTGGTGGAGTGCCCGCTGCGGAAGCCGAACTGCTCGTCCCTCGGGACGAGGTGGGGACGCAGTCGGCGCAGCAGGGCTCGCTCGAACAGCTTGGCGGCGTGGTCCAACAGGGTGATGGGCCTGTAGCTCTCGGGGCGGCGGCGGTCTTTCCCCGGCTTGGGGATCATCACCACCCGCCCTTTCTTCCATGGCGAGGGGAAGTGATTCGTCCTGAGGGCGGCGTTGAGGACGCGGGTCAACGCCGCTATCCCCCTCCTGGGCAGCTCCGCCAGGGCCGCGGGTGGCAGGCCGTCAGGGCCCGGCGCCTTCTTTCGGTTTAGGCGGGCGGCAATCTTCTTCACCTCCGATGGGGAGATGAATGTGTCGCCCGGGAGTGGAGGTGGGGTGGTGGCCAGGAACTCCTCCACTCTCTGGACCACATCAGCGTGGTGCTGGAGGGCTCTGGGGGCTGGCGGGTGGGGCCTGAATTGGACGGTCAGGTGATCGGCAAGGATTCGGGCTCTGTCCTCAGCCGCGAATCTCCTCTGACCGTCCGCGTCCAGGAGGGGGTGCGTGGAGGACTTCTCCCCAGTGAGGGCTTTGTTGAGGCAGTGCAGTGAGGGCAGGTCTTCTCCTGCCCTGTCTACGAGTTCCTCCCACTCGCGACCTTGCCACATTCTCACCGCCTCGGTGACCTTAGCCGTCATGGCATTCAATTCGGTTTTGACCCGTGGGCATCTCGTATTGCACCATAGCTTCTTGAGGGCTTTCTTCTTCTGAAGTTGGGCCCTCAAGAAGAGCGGGAGTTGGGGGCGTTTCTGGGAGGGGGGCGCTACCTTCTGGGTGTGCGCCTCCTTTGCCTCCCTCATCCGCTGGGTCAGGAGGGCCACCGCGGCGTCAATGTCGTCTGGTGTTGACATTGGGCCCTCTAATGTCAGGTCCCTGAGGGCCGCCTTGTAGGCCGGCCAGTCTACGCGGGACCTGGGCGGACGCACTCTCACCGCCGCTAGAGAGGTGGGCACTGTTATAAGTAGGGAGAGGTGCTGGGTGTCTCCCTCATACAGCACCTCGGTGGCCAGGGGGACGCGCAGGCCCTTGTGTAGGACCACATCTAAGACATCCTCCTGGTGGTCTGCCTCACTGGGGATGTGGGTCGGGGCATCCGTACCCACCTCCTCAATATCTCTTGAGGTGGTGGCATTTACTCTACAACATTGAGTACCTACCTATTTATACTAAAAACTTTCAGCCGCTTTATGGCCGCCTAGCCGCCCGCGCGTTGCCCTGTCGCTTCCGTTAGCTTTAGGACCACAGCATTACGATTTTTAAGTTGGAAACACATTATCGGACGCGGCTGACGGACGCGGCAGTAAGCCGCGACTTAAAGGTATCTAGGTAATGAATGTACACTGAGCCGTTTACACTATCGGACGTAAGTCGCAGACGTAACCTTGGGCTGACTTTCATCTGTCGGACGTCCGACAGCAATCTGGCACGCCGGATGTTTCTGTCAGCCGAAAACGTCCGCGGACGATATGCACGGGGTGCAGGACGCGTCCTTGCGTCAGAAGGACGCGGTCCACGCGAAAGCTAGCACGCGTTTAGAAATGGATGAACGATTCATATAGTGTGTTCGCATGCAACAGAGAATTTCTTTATAAAACAAGGTTTAGGTTGCGTTCTTCGGCTAAATAATTTGAATAAATTAGGGTATCATTAAAATCTAAGCCTGTTGTTAATGTAGAAATAGAATAGTACAAAAAAAGGTAAATGTGTAATGCGTTTTTATGCAAATAAATATTCTGATTCTGGTTTTATACTCTTTCATTCAAATCGTTATTCTCGTGCTAAACTTCTTTCTTGAGCATTGAAATGCGAACTCCAGCCCCGCATTTCAATGAGTTAGGTTAGGCTAGGCTATTTTAGTGTTAGTTTTGTAGAGTTAAGTGTAAATATTGAACTTATTAATGAAGAATTGTCCGTACGGTATAGCTCCGTCCGAGGACGTTAGACTTGAAAATTAAAAAAAAACGCGTCTGCAAGCTACGTCCGAAAAGACTGTGCACACTAATCAGTCGCGGCTTACAGCCGCGTCCGATAATGTGTTTCCAGCTTTAATCTTAGATGTCTAGTCTATGGTTGATTTTATTCTCTCTAGCCTGCTGTGTATGTGTGGATGCGTGCAGTTATCCAGCAGCGGTGCAGTCCTGTCTGTGTGTATACATGATTTAAAAAAACAATTTGTCTTTGGTTACTTTGTGATGTCGTCGTCGAGTATCGAGTGTCGTCTTTTGTAAAGCTTTATCAAGGTAAAATATGTTTACTGCATTTATTTTAGGCATTAATTAATAATTTCACCGAAGTCAATAATGATTTATTTAAACTATATCAAAGATATATTTTCATACTGCGTACTACTACAGCGTATAGTTATTTTCTACGGCAGCCATATTAAAATTTTTGGAAGTTGCGATCTACAATCTTTATCCTTTAGAATCTACTCAATCATCAAATCTTCACTTTATAAATTTTTAATACTATGTTCTAGTCACCAAAATCTAATTGCCTAGCCAATTAGTTGACTAGGGCTGTGTATTGTTATTTGTTGCCCTTACGTATTATGTATTTTTATGTATCTGATTTGGTTGTTGACGCGTCTCATTTATCTCTGCTAAAATAAAAGTACCGTTGATGTTCATTAAAAACATTTACCTATATGTTGTTACAGATATTCCCGAACTAAGTTGGTGAACGTGATAAACTTTTCTAGTAGCCTATGTCTCTAAAAGTGACTTCTCGTAAAATTTGTTTAGTGTTGGACTTGGACAAAGATTTGTGATTATAAGTTTCTAATTTTAGTCGTCCCTAGTGGGATTCTTTGGCAAAATGATGACCGAAAATAGGATTAGTTCAAGTAATCACGTCGGAAATAGTATGAGCAATCAGAATAAGGGGTATGTACATGAGTGTTAATTTTATATTTGGTCGTAGGTAAAATGGTGCTAATTTATTCGTTTTTTACACAGAGACGTCGATAAAACAATCGACGACATCGGTTGGAAATCAAAATTAAAAATACCCCCAAAGGACAGAAGGATAAAGACTAGTGTAAGTTGTTACAAGTACCCTCATTTAATTAACAGTTAACTTTTAATTAATTAGAAAGTGTTCAAGCACTAATTACTCAACTTTTTTGTTCAGGATGTTACAGATACTAGAGGTAATGAGTTTGAAGAGTTCTGCCTGAAACGTGAGCTGTTGATGGGTATTTTTGAAAAGGGCTGGGAGAAACCTTCCCCTATTCAAGAGGCTTCAATCCCCATTGCACTTAGTGGTAAAGATGTACTTGCAAGAGCTAAAAATGGTACTGGCAAAACTGGCGCTTATTGTATTCCAGTTTTAGAACAGGTATTTTTTTTTCTGCATACCCTTCACATGAAAAAGCACACATTCCCTATAATGATGAGATTTTTGGATTCCCCTTCACTTTATTATAAGTGAGAAACCCAAAGCTGATTAAATTAATAATTTATAATTGTGTTAAACTTGTTTATTGATCTACTAATAAAAATAAATGTTTCTCAGGTTGATCCCAAAAAAGATGCTATTCAAGCTTTAATTGTGGTACCAACTAGGGAGTTAGCACTCCAGACATCACAAATTTGCATTGAACTGGCGAAGCACACAGACATACGTGTAATGGTTACTACAGGAGGTACAAATCTCCGTGATGATATTATGCGTATTTATCAAAATGGTAAGGAAATCACCCTTTTTTTAAACGCTTGATTTTATGGATTAATAGAACACTGGCGGGCTTTGCATGGGTGCAATGTATGGTACACATAAACCTTCCTCTTGAATAACTATTTATTTAGAAAATAACGCATCATAATCAGTTTTGAGTTTTAAAGATTAAGCATACATATATACAGACAGTAGAAAGTGACTGTTTTATACTATTTAGTGATTTAGGGGTGAAGAGAAAGTAGCAGGTAACAGGGACCGAGGCACATGTTGAGCAAATATAATATTTAGATCTATATTGCTTATATATGCAACTACTTGTTTACTGTTTGCTATTGTTCATTAAATAAACTAAGTGTTATCATTGAAACACCACTAGCTCGTACAGGTTTGTAGTTCCCAGTTGCCTGCTGCTTTATGTTTTAACCCATAGTCAGCAGGACTATGAAGTCTCGAACTTGGCTCGGTTTGTGGTGACAGCCCCTGTATAAAGTTCACTATTTTGTAGCTTTTTTTTTTAATATTTTCGGTTGACAGCTGTCAAACAGTGAACATGTTGGAAAAGTGCTCTGCTTCTAATATTCATAATTAGTGCTAAAACTTATTAATAGTGCTTCAAATCCACCTCAAACACAAGGCCCGGCTATAAAACACTACATCAAACGTTATCTCCACTAGCTGTAAGTCGTACGCCATTATATCTTGCTCAGAAAACTAGCCTGCAGTGATTCGACAAATCAAGAAAATATACGAGTACCCTCGATCCAAGAATATTTAATCCTAACTGGCATTTCATCGTCTATGATAACTGATATTTAATCTGATCTGACATTTCGTCTGTCACACGTGTCACAACTGACATCTCGAGGGTTGCCACTTTGAAACAATATCTACCAAATAGTAGCAATGGAAGTGACACTGATACTAGAAAAAATGGAAGAAATGAAAGCTGATTTTATAAGACAAACTGAGTCACTAGGCGAGACCCTAACAAAAAATCTCTCAAAAATGATAGAAGAAAAACTGCAGCATGTAGTGGAGGAGAATAGAGTGCTTAAAGAAGAAGTGGCTAAATTGCATTCAAAAGTACAGAACTTGGAAAGGGAAACACGGAAAAACAACTTGATACTTCACGGCGTCCCTGAGAAAGAAGACAATTTCACTGATTTAAGGCAAAACGTTATTACAATCCTTAACCACGTTAGTGAAAATGTTGAGGACATGCAAAACTGGGACAAATGGGAGATAAGCAACGTAAGAAGACTAGGCAAGAAAAGCACTGAGAAAATAAGACCAGTACTTGTTACTCTTACACTTACTTGGCGTAAATACGAAGTCTTGAAGAACAACAGAAACTTTACAAATGGGATATATGCCACCGAAGATTTTCCAAAAGAAGTCCTAGAGATAAGAAGAGACTTAAAACAAAAGAAAGAACTGGAAGAGAAAAATGGAAATACTGCTTATATCCGGTACGATAAGCTTGTGGTTAAAAAAAACAAAGGTAACGAAAAAAGGAAGAGATCACCGCCAACTCCAGATGCAAATGAAAAATCTCATGATAGAAAAACCACAACACCTACATCCAAGTTCAGTAAAGTTAACGCATTTTCATTGATGAAGAAACACAACAACACTAAATAGCAATCACTAAATAAACAAAAAACTCAACAACGACGTCAGCCAAAACCGGAAAAGGAAAAGATAAACACAAACGAACATAAACAAAACAAAGTAATAGCAAATATCACCCCAACCCGGCTGGTCACCGTGGGGAAAGATGACCACTACCCCCCAACCAAACAAACAAAAGGAACAAAAAACATACAAATAGCCACTCTAAACACACGTACACTGATGAGCGATGAAAGCCTGCTCGAACTAAAAATGGCACTGGAAAAAGTTAAATGGAGTATTGTTGGATTAAGTGAAGTAAGAAGAATGGGCGACCAGATTGAAGACTATGGCGACTGTATCTTGTACTATAAAGGAGAAACGCCTGGCCAATATGGTGTAGGTTTCTTGATACACAAAGACCTGAAATCATATGTCACCGAGATCTATGGCATCACTGAGAGAATTGCAGTTCTGAAAATCATACTCCCCCCAAACAATAAGGAATGGACTATAGTACAAGTATATTCACCCACAGAGAAATCTTCCAAAAATGCCATTGACGAGTTCTACAACAAACTGAATAGTACATTAACAGAAATAGGTTCAACAAATCTTATACTAATGGGAGACTTCAATGCGAAAATAGGTAAAAGGAATGATGGTGAAGAAAAAATCATGGGACAGTACTGCCAATCAAAAAGGAACCGAAATGGACAGAAACTAATTGACCTAGCTTTGGAAAAACAGCTAATGATAATGAACACAAAATTTAAGAGGAAAATGCATAAAAACTGGACCTGGATATCGCCTGACGGACGCTATAAAAACGAAATCGACTACATCCTTACTAACTGTCCGAAGCCATTTAGAAACTGCATGGTCGTAAAGAACCTCAACTTTAACACAAATCATAGAATGGTCCGAGCAGAGCTAAGTATTCAAACGCCGACATCTACAAGAAGAATCAAGGGTCAGCTCTATCCTAAACTATATACAGAACCCCAACTGTCTGCTGAACAGTTGGTAGAGCAACTCGACACTATCGACCAACAGCTATCAAAACAAAACGTCCTAGACTCATACAGAAACCTATCAAATGTGCTAAGAAGATGTGAAAAGACAAAAGGAATACATAAAAATGGTAAAGATATCTTGTCCGAAAAAACAATACAACTAATGAAGAAGAGAGAAGAAATGATCCAAACAAAACCGAAAACCGGCCATCTGAGGAAGGAAATATCTGAAATCAGTAAAACATTAAGAACAAGCATAAGAAAAGACAGACAACTCCACAGACAGAAAACACTTGAGAACCTTATAGAAAAAACAGGAGGAACTAAGAAAGCGATACAAATTTTACAAGAAAAAGAAGAGTGGATCCCTAAACTAAAGGACAAAAATAGCCGCGATAGAACCAAGCGAGCGGACATCATTGACGCTGCTACTGAATTCTACAAGGACTTATACTCAAAACAATCAAAAAGCGGAGACATTGAACTACTAGATACAGAAGAAGTACCCTGTATAATGCAGAGAGAAGTAGAAAAAGCAATCACTACACAGAAAAGAGATAAAGCTTCAGGGCCAGATAACATTTCCAACGAAACAATTCTTGCTACTAGAGACTGCATAGTGCCAGCACTTACAAAAATGTTTAATATGATCCTCAAAACAGAACTGATACCCGAAGAATGGACAATATCACACATAAAACTACTGCATAAAAAAGGAAACAAAAACGACATTGGCAACTACAGACCTATAAGCCTGATGTCTAATATCTACAAAATATTTGCGAAAATCGTGCTAAGCCGTATAACCAAAACATTAGACGAAAACCAGCCAAAAGAACAGGCAGGATTCAGAAGTAGCTACTCAACGGTGGACCACATGCATGTAGTTAGACAGATCGCGGAGAAATTCAAGGAATACAACATTACCTACTACTGCTGCTTTGTGGACTACAGTAAAGCATTTGACTCACTGCATCATCCTAAAATCTGGGAAGCATTGAAAAGCCATGGAGTTGAACAAAAATACATAAGAATAATTAGGAACATATACGCGAAAACCACAGCAAAAATAAAACTGGACAAAGAAGGACCACTTATAGAAATCCAAAGAGGAGTACGACAGGGTGACCCCCTATCACCCAAACTGTTTACAGCCGTTTTAGAGGAAGTATTTCGCAAGTTGGATTGGACGCAAAGAGGCCTGAATATAAATGGTGAAAAATTGACTCATCTAAGATTTGCCGATGACATAATAATATTCGCCAACACAGTTGAAGAACTTCAATGCATGATTAAAGAACTTGATGCAGCTAGTCAGGATGTAGGACTATCTATGAACATCAACAAAACGAAAGCTATGACAAATGGAACAGCTAACGAAGGAATAAACATAAACAGCAATGTCATAGAGTTTGTGTCAGAATACATTTACTTAGGGCAAATAATATCTTTAGACAACTCTTCAACAAATGAAATAAACAGAAGAGTTGGGAATGCGTGGAAAAGATTTTGGTCTTTAAAATCTATCTTCAAAAACCATCAGACAACCATACACATAAAGAGGAAATTGTTCAACACATGTATTCTGCCCATTCTCACCTATGGCTGCCAAACTTGGGCACTCACAAAAGCAGAATGCAATAGACTAAAAGTAACCCAACGGGCCATGGAAAGAAGTTTAACTAACACTAAACGTATTGATAGGATGAGAAACAAAGACCTAAGAGCCAAAACAGGACTGACTGACGTAGCATATAGCATTAAAAGTTTAAAATGGAAATGGGCAGGACACATCATGAGAGGACCAGACAAATGGAGTAAAACAATAACAACTTGGTACCCAAGAGGCTTCAAGAGAAACAGGGGTAGACAGTTCAGGAGGTGGGAAGACGAGATAGTCGGAACAGCCGGAAGAACCTGGACAAGACTTACTAAAGATAAAGAAGAGTGGAGAAATTTGGGGGAGGCCTTTGCCCGAAGGCACACAGAAGAAACTAAAAGAAAAGACAAAAATTAACAAATATGTCACTACAACACATATTATCTTCTGAATAAAGGCTATAAATAAATAAATAAAAATATACAGACAGTAGAAAGTGACTGTTTTATACTATTTAGTGATTTAGGGGTGAAGAGAAAGTAGCAGGTAACAGGGACCGAGGCACATGTTGAGCAAATATAATATTTAGATCTATATTGCTTATATATGCAACTACTTGTTTACTGTTTGCTATTGTTCATTAAATAAACTAAGTGTTATCATTGAAACACCACTAGCTCGTACAGGTTTGTAGTTCCCAGTTGCCTGCTGCTTTATGTTTTAACCCATAGTCAGCAGGACTATGAAGTCTCGAACTTGGCTCGGTTTGTGGTGACAGCCCCTGTATAAAGTTCACTATTTTGTAGCTTTTTTTTTTAATATATTGGACACCAATCACATACATTGCTCTGATCCCAAGTATGTAGCCAATGCACTTGTCATGAAATCGGAAACATTGGTGGTACCACAACACCCAGACCCAAAACGAAAAGTATGATTTCTACATTGACCCGACCATTGACCCAGAGCAGTGACAACTTGAAACCCAGCGTGCTTAGCCACTACACCACGGAGGTTGTCAAAACATTGGCTCTAGGAAAAACACAATATATAATTTTTATTTTACTGACTATATGTTTTTTTGTTTCAGTTCAAGTAATAATTGCTACGCCAGGTCGTATGATTGATCTCATGGATAAACAAGTTGCCAAGATGGACCAGTGCAGGATGCTGGTACTAGATGAAGCAGATAAGCTCCTTTCCCAGGACTTTAAGGGCATGTTGGACATGGTTATTTCACGGTATGAAAAACTTTCTTAGAAATAATTACAACAGTAATTGCTGGTGTAGTCTTTTTGCAACAGGCATTTGGCTGTTATCTCACTTGACGCCAGACATCCAGCCAGGGTGGCGATATCGCGTCAATTGAACTTTTTGGTGAGGTAATTTAATTGTGAGATCAAACAATTTACCTTTAAAAATCAGATAATATAACCAAATGTAAAAACTACTACACAAACTAGATCGAAATTTATAGATATTGTGATCCGAAGAAATCAAAAACTATTATTTCTTTGACAAACAAAACTATCACTGAACTTTTTTCATACAAGAACGGCATGAGAATCTGCTGAATAGGTCCAGTAGTTTTTGAGATATATGTAATTACTAATAATCATGAAATAAAAAAATATGAGACGGGATTGAACCCCGTGTGTTACGCTATCCGTCCGTCCTAATGTGTTGGTGCCCCAGAGGCATAGGCAGACGCCCGGATAGCGTAAGGCACGGGGTTTGATTCCTTGTCTGACACAGTTGCATTTTTCAAGTGCATTTTATATTATTATATTAAGTTTGTATAATGATGACAAAAAACCATAAAAGCAAAAATATAATTTTAAAAAGCTCAAAATAACACATTTGTAGTCTGTTCAGTTCATGATCTCGATCTTACGTTCATCAATAGTCTAACTACACTAACTTGAAATGTTTCTCCTAAACAGAGGGGTGTTGTTTTGACCTTTTGATATAGATTTTTGAAAGCCGATTATATATTTATATATTGAACATTTGTATTAATTATTGTGATGATATGAATTGGATTCCCCTTCACTTTTGATAAGTGAAAAATCCCACTTCTGATACCTTAAATACAACTTATTTCCCATGCAAACTTTTTTGAATCTGAGATGTAAATCGTCATTTTATTTGCAGATTACCCAAAGAACGCCAGATCTTGCTGTTTTCCGCGACTTTCCCATTGAGTGTGAAACAGTTCATGGAGAAGCACCTGAGGGAACCCTACGAGATTAACCTCATGGAGGAGCTGACCCTCAAAGGAGTCACACAGTACTACGCATTTGTTCAGGAGAGACAAAAAGTCCATTGCTTAAATACACTATTTTCAAAGGTAACTTAATTTGTAACTTGTTGAATTTTGTTATAAATTATCAAGATGGCCTTGCTGTTGTTGATTTGGTATGTGCTATCGTTTTTTTTATCACAGCAAGACTTCTTATCTAATGTCAGTAGGAGAAAAATTGTATAAACAACTCGGTGTTTTTTGTTGACATGAAAATAATGTCTGTTTTTGTTGTTTCAGTTACAAATAAATCAGTCTATTATATTCTGTAATTCGACTCAGCGAGTGGAGCTGCTGGCGAAAAAGATAACGGAGCTGGGCTACTGCTGCTACTACATCCACGCGCGCATGGCGCAGGCGCACCGCAACCGCGTGTTCCACGACTTCCGCGCCGGCCTCTGCCGCAACCTCGTCTGCTCCGACCTGTTCACGCGCGGCATCGACGTGCAGGCCGTCAACGTCGTCATCAACTTCGACTTCCCGCGCATGGCCGAGACGTACCTGCACCGCATCGGCCGCTCGGGCCGCTTCGGCCACCTCGGCATCGCCATCAACCTCATCACGTACGAGGACCGGTTCGCCCTGCACCGCATCGAGCAGGAGCTGGGCACGGAGATCAAGCCCATCCCGAAGGTGATCGACCCGGCGCTGTACGTGGCGCGCGCCGCCGAGGACGACTCGGCCGACAAGTAACGCCGAGTCGCGAGCGCCGCGCGCACACGACCCGCTCTCAAATCTGGACTTGCTGACTGGTGAACGGAATTAGATTAAAAACACAAAAACAAAAAACTTATTTGTAAAAAGTGTAATGAATTTATTATAAAAAAAATGTGAGTGTAAATAGTTATCGTGAAATAAGACTAACCTGAAATGGTTACTTTTTTAAAGTGTATATAAAACGAAACATCGGGACTTTCAGAGGCACGTTTGCGCACCTCGTCCATATTGGATTATGTGCGCGGATTCCTCTATTGTTAAAAACGTAAAATATTTATCTGAGTACCAACTGTGAGAGTCTACCTAGATTTGTCATAGATCTTTACATAAATTGTGGTAGACTTTCCACAGATAATTTGATCACCTGCCCATATTCTTGAAACTTGAGCTAGCGCCATTTTTAGTTTACATGATTTAATGATATTGTAATCACTCTGTGATATGGGCAGGTAGTAGTCTAGCTCAACCAATGTTATTCGACAAAATGTATCTAAAGTCAGCATCACAGACATTGTTTATTGCCGCTTGGAACAGTGTCTATTTAATCAAGCCGTTTTTCCAATGGTTATGTATAATAAAAAACTTAGTAGGAACTGTTCAGCTAAATAATTTAGTTCATAGTGTTGTTTCTATGTGAATCAAAATCATAATTGAGCTGTACATTTCAGAATTTATTATCCAAGGTGGTTCCTCTAAGTGATTTATTTTATGTGGCTAGTTAGTGTCCAGTATTTAATTCAATTTTCTTTATTCGACTTTTGCAAAGCGGCTGTTGTCACAGCATCACAGATGTTTTAAGTAACATCAGACGTGGCGGGCAATCTCACTTATTTACAAAGAAAGAAAAAATATATTTTCTATTTAATTTTTCTTCCTTGCAACTTGAATTCTCCAGTTACAAAAGTGAATGTGAATTGTCCATCATGTCCATTGCAAAATGGTGTTCGTTTTCAGAGACACCACTGTGACTATAACAAGGCGAGGGAATGAACTGTTCTGACACGGCTTGCAGAGACAGTACATTGCTTTGTCTGGGGGATATTTTTGTTAGAGAGCATTTCAGTTTCCTTTACGTAACAACCATTCTCGCTCTCGGGGGATAATAATTTTTGCGGATGTCAAGTGAAGAGTTGCGCTCAGCTTGGTAACAAAACTACATATTTTGTTTACTGTGAAATTATTTCAAATATTTTCCGTCTTTAGTATAAAATGAACACTGCCTTGTTATTTTGTTAGTGATTGAGCAGCTCTGTGGTCAGCATAATATATCTGAATACTTTATTGCAGACTTTTTACATGATGAAACTGTCCATACGTATACATTAATGATTTTTGCATTTACATCTTTTTCTGCTTGTCTGAGAAGTGACAATGCAATATAAAACACTGTTTATTAAATAGACTGATTGGAGTATCAATTTTCATGAAGAAAGTGATTATTGTTATTTTAGGCAGATCTGTGATATTCATTCATTTTTATTTGTAAGGTTTAAGAGTGGCCTTTGTCACTGTTCTGATGAGATATTGTGTTTCGGCATTGCTGTATAAAAGAGGATTTGCGCTGTAGAGCATGTAAATGTATTCGCGTGTTTATAAATATAAGGAAATAACATGTTTACCATGAATAAGACTTGACTGACTGGACTTCGGGATTTGAATTGGAAAGTAACGTAAAGAGATATGATAAGAAATAATTATAATTTTTGAACACTATTTATCTCATCTTGAACAGGCTAAGGCGCGAAGGCATATCAGATAGATTTTATATTTAAAGTTATTTAACTTCAATAAAAATCATGCTCTTATGTGTACATAAACAGGTACCTTTAAATTATTAGATACTCATTACTGAATTGTCTTACCATTTCGGCAGTGTCATATATTCTGTATTAATTTATTTATCTTGTTTTGATCTTTGAAAAATATATTGTTAATAAAATGGGCCAAAAATAAAACTCTTCACGCCACTATGTTTTTTCTTTTCCGTAGTTGAGAAATTCGTGTCACTTGCGCTTCGCTATAGGGCTTAAAATATCTGTTTCGCAAAACCTCTAGTGTAAATAAGTCGCCCCCGCTTGATTTTGACATACACTTAAAGTATAATGATGCACGCTAAACGTACGTATGTAGTGTAAATAAAAAGTCGTGCCGCTTGATTTTGACATACACTTGTGTTAAAGTAGAATGATGCACACTAAACGTACGTATTGTAGGTACCTACGTTCGAGTGATTCTGTACGCCGTATATTCTGAGTGGAGCTGCCAGGAAGTATGCTCCCCAGCAGAACCTAGTGTTCCCGAGAGGCCTATAGGCTTTTAAGTTTTTTTTAAGGCTATACCTACTATAAATTAGGGGCTACAGTGGAATAAAAGCCAAAATAGTATTTTAGGCCTGCAGGTTGGGCTTTTTTATAGCCTTTTTTTGTCGACCTGTGTCGGAAGTCTCGACATAGTTCCGTGTAAAACCACCAGGTGGCGCTCGAAAAATGCTGCGACAAAATTGGTGTTTTCGTGTATTTATTGATTGAGAAGAATTTTTGAATCATGCTTAAAAAACAACATTTTTTTTAAAGATTTATTAAAGATATAGCTACGTAAGTTAAAATGATATTTAATGAATTAGAAAATCATAAAATTGAAATTGTCGACGTGAAATGTCAAAAATGATACATCAGACTACGCCCGCTGGAGCTCTATTTTTGAATCACTTGCTTCAAGATGGCGAGTGATTTTCGTTCGATGATGAATTAAAAGTTATAGAAAAAAACTCGTTGTCGAACGAAAATCACTCGCTATTTCGAAGCGAGTGATTCAAAAATAGGGCCCCTGATAACTTTAGTTAGGCTCTTAGCCATTATGAAGGCTAAGCGCATATTAAAAGGCTAAAAACCTCTACAAAGAATTTTCGTCCTTTAGGCTTGGTCTATTTTATTTATTGTTCGAGTATAAAAATCATCAACTGAATAACTACCCTCAAAATAATGCATAACAAGTAGATACTTATTAAATAAAATTTCAAATAATATCGTTTTCATGTAATTTGATAATAAATACAACACATACTATACAGGACCAACGGCTTTACGTGCTTTCCGAGGCACGGGGGTGAAACACCACCAACTTCCAAACTCCGGGCTACGCTGAGAATTTCTGAACAGAAAAACCCAGGTACCTACATATTTTTGGCCCGACCAGCGGATTGAACCCTCTGGACTGAAGCTGTCGTTGGAACTGTAGGCTGTTTAACTTAGAGAATACCAAATTCACAGAAACAATGTCAAACTCGTGATTTCTAATCACGCCGTTCACAGCCGTGCGGCGTTAGTTTTGAACAGCGTTGATGAGTAGGTACATTAGAGAATAACAAACGCGCGGTCTCCACTGTGACAGAAGCTGCAATTAAGGCTTTTACGATATATTCGCTTAGAGAATAGCACTGCAGGATCCTCTAACCGCTGCGCCACCGAGGTTTGACTCTTCGTAACCCAGATAATATAATACTTCGTAACTTTCGTCTTTAAGTCATCGTAACACTCCAATAGTCGAGAAATTTGAGTTCGATAATGCCCGATGTAGGTGGAGCTATAATAAACTCTATAGCAGGTACTATAGAATAGCATTTCCCTTTTAA
This sequence comes from Pyrausta purpuralis, assembly GCA_963924145.1. NCBI lineage: Eukaryota > Metazoa > Arthropoda > Insecta > Lepidoptera > Crambidae > Pyrausta > Pyrausta purpuralis. The sequence goes on from OZ001656.1 coordinate 22,084,613, forward strand.
GACAATTTGTCTCGGAATTTCAAAAATGTTAATCTTCTTCAGATCATTTAGTTCAAAAAATATAGTAGATGATAGTGAGTAGAATATAGTTTTGATTGTATGTTATAGATTATAGGTAGCTAACATTATAGGTATATATAAAACTAGCGGTCCCCCGCGACTTCGTCCGCGAGTTTGCTCCCTCCCCTCCCGTCGCAGCGTCATGTTTTATATCCTAAAGCCTTTCTCGATAAATAAGCTATCCAACACAGAAATATTTTTTCAAATCGGTCCAGCAGTTCCTGAGATAAGCGCGTTCAAACAAACAAACTCTTCAGCTTTATAATATACTAGCGGTCCCCCGCGACTTCGTCCGCACGTTTTGAGTTTGCTCCCTCCCCTCCCGTCGCAGCGTCATGTTTTATATCCTAAAGCCTTTCTCGATAAATAAGCTATCCAACACAGAAATATTTTTTCAAATCGGTCCAGCAGTTCCTGAGATAAGCGCGTTCAAACAAACAAACTCTTCAGCTTTATAATATACTAGCGGTCCCCCGCGACTTCGTCCGCGCGTTTTGAGTTTGCTCCCTCCCCTCCCGTCGCAGCGTCATGTTTTATATCCTAAAGCCTTTCTCGATAAATAAGCTATCCAACACAGAAATATTTTTCAAATCGGTCCAGCAGTTCCTGAGATAAGCGCGTTCAAACAAACAAACTCTTCAGCTTTATAATATATTAGCGCAACCGCACGTTGTACTTAAGCTGCGAACATTATTTTGGTGCGGAGTTATGTTAAAACTGTGATAGCTCCTAAGATATTTATTGAAATCAAATGATATACAGGGCAACTTGGTTCTAAATGAAATGCTCGTGATGATGAACGTATTTATTTTGATAAGAATAAATACCTGTGTGTATAATACACCTCTAAATATAATGCATTATTTTTTTACAAATTTATTAACATAAAAAAGGTTGTAGTAAGTCAACCATAAAAGATAGACATATGCTGTCGCGGACTTTATTATAGAACTCTTAATGCTGAACAATCTTGTCATACATAATTTTTGTGTAACTTAAGCGGTTTCCGCAGCGTATGCAGAGGAAGCTCTTAAAAGGAATATCTTTCTCCCGTTTTCGCAACATTTTTCATTTCTGCTGTGGTCTTATAAGTCGTATCTTTATGTTATATAGCCTTAAGCCTTCCTCGATAAATGGACTATCCAACGTAAAAATAATTTTTCAAATCGGGCCCGTAGTTTTTGAGATTAGCGCGTTCAAACAAACAAACAAACAAACAAACTCTTCAGCTTTATAATATTAGTATAGATTAGCGCAAGCGCACGTTGTACTTAAGCTGCGAACATTATTTTGGTGCGGAGTTATGTTAAAACTGTGATAGCTCCTAAGATATTTATTGGAATCAAATGATATAAAGCGCAGCTTTGTTCTAAATGAAATGCTTGTGATGATGAATGTATTTATTTTGATAAGAATAAATACCTGTGTGTATAATACACCTCTAAAAATGATGCATTATTTTTTTACAAATTTATTAACATAAAAAAGGTTGTAGTAAGTCAACCATAAAAGATAGACTTATGCTGTCGCGGACTTTATTATAGAACTCTTAATGCTGAACAATCTTGTCATACATGATTTTTGTGTAACTTTAGCGGTTTCCGCAGCGTACGCAGCGGAAGCTCTCAAAAGGAATATCTTTCTCCCGTTTTCGCAACATTTTTCATTGCTGCTGTGGTCTTGTGAGTCGTATCCTTATGTTATATAGCTTAAAGCCTTCCTCGATAAATGGACTATCCAACGTAAAAATATTTTTTCAAATCGGGCCAGTAGTTTTTGAGATTAGCGCGTTCAAACAAACAAACAAACAAACAAACAAACAAACAAACAAACAAACTCTTCAGCTTTATAATATTAGTATAGATTAGCGCAAGCGCACGTTGTGCTTAAGCTACGAACATTATTTTGGTGCGGAGTTATGTTAAAACTGTGATAGCTCCTAAGATATTTATTGAAATCAAATGATATAAAGGGCAACTTGGTTCTAAATGAAATGCTCGTGATGATGAATGTATTTATTTTGATAAGAATAAAAACCTGTGTGTATAATATACCTCTAAAAATAATGCATTATTTTTTTACAAATTTATTAACATAAAAAAGGTTGTAGTAAGTCAACCATAAAAGATAGACATATGCTGTCGCGGACTTTATTATAGAACTCTTAATGCTGAACAATCCTGTCATACATGATTTTTGTGTAACTTAAGCGGTTTCCGCAGCGTATGCAGCGGAAGCTCTGAAAAGGAATATCTTTCTCCCGTTTTCGCAACATTTTTCATTTCTGCTGTGGTCTTATGAGTCGTATCTTTATTTTATATAGCCTAAAGCCTTCCTAGATCAATGGACTATCCAACGTAAAAAAAAAAATCAAATCGGGCCAGTAGTTTTTGAGATTAGCGCGTTCAAACAAACAAACAAACAAACAAACTCTTCAGCTTTATAATATTAGTATAGATTAGCGCAAGCGCACGTTGTACTTAAGCTGCGAACATTATTTTGGTGCGGAGTTATGTTATAACTGTGATAGCTCCTAAGATATTTATTGAAATCAAATGATATGAAGGACAATTTGGTTCTAAATGAAATGCTCGTGATGATGAATGTATTTATTTTGATAAGAATAAATACCTGTGTGTATAATACACCTCTAAAAATAATGCATTATTTTTTTACCAATTTATTAACATAAAAAAGGTTGTAGTAAGTCAACCATAAAAATAAGACATATGCTGTCGCGGACTTTATTATAGAACTCTTAATGCTGAACAATTCTGTCATACATGATTTTTGTGTAACTTAAGCGGTTTCCGCAGCGTATGCAGCGGAAGCTCTCAAAAGGAATATCTTTCTCCCGTTTTCGCAACATTTTTCATTTCTGCTGTGGTCTTATGAGTCGTATCTTTATTTTATATAGCCTAAAGCCTTCCTAGATCAATGGACTATCCAACGTAAAAAAAAAAAATCAAATCGGGCCAGTAGTTTTTGAGATTAGCGCGTTCAAACAAACAAACAAATAAACAAACAAACAAACAAACAAACTCTTCAGCTTTATAATATTAGTATAGATTAGCGCAAGCGCACGTTGTACTTAAGCTGCGAACATTATTTTGGTGCGGAGTTATGTTATAACTGTGATAGCTCCTAAGATATTTATTGAAATCAAATGATATGAAGGACAATTTGGTTCTAAATGAAATCCTCGTGATGATGAATGTATTTATTTTGATAAGAATAAATACCTGTGTGTATAATACACCTCTAAAAATAATGCATTATTTTTTTACCAATTTATTAACATAAAAAAGGTTGTAGTAAGTCAACCATAAAAGTAAGACATATGCTGTCGCGGACTTTATTATAGAACTCTTAATGATAAACAATCCTGTCATACATGATTTTTGTGTAACTTAAGCGGTTTCCGCAGCGTATGCAGCGGAAGCTCTCAAAAGGAATATCTTTCTCCCGTTTTCGCAACATTTTTCATTTCTGCTGTGGTCTTATGAGTCGTATCTTTATTTTATATAGCCTTAAGCCTTCCTCGATAAATGGACTATCCAACGTAAAATTTGTTTTTCAAATCGGGCCAGTAGTTTTTGAGATTAGCGCGTTCAAACAAACAAACAAACTCTTCAGCTTTATAATATTAGTATAGATAACTTGATATTATGTCACTAAGGTGTAAATATGGGTATTAAAATAGACAATATTACTACAATTAACTGTTGTTATCACTCGCATACAATAATATGACGACACGGTTCCGCCACAAAAAGTAATATGCTGGAAACACAATCGACGACCTACCCTCAAATTCAATAAAATTTTCTCATAACTTGTAAAACACGGTAAGGTGATATTTACCTGGTTAAATGCAATCTACGTTTAATAATTAGGGCTTCCATTGATGACCAAAACATTTGTTGTCTCTTTACTGAATACATCTGTTTAATTCTAAAAAAAAAAAAAACTAAACTAGGTACTACGAAAATAAATAACGAATATGAGAATAACTTTTAAACTTTTTTAACGCAAAAATATAGGTACTACTTATCTGTGGCTAGTTAGTTAGTTTGGCTGGGGTGTTTTCCGCACTTAGCCTCACGATCGGACCATTGTACGTATGTCCCTCTTTTTCATTCTTACCACCCCAAGCTTTCCCGGAAGCCTAGCAGGCTGCCCACATTGATGGGCCTTCGGGAATGTAGCCGGGGATTTGCGAATATTTGCCTGTTGTTCCGCCACGCCATGAGCACATGAAGTGGTGTGTCTTCGGCCCCCATGCACCCTCTGCATAGGATGCTGTCTTTGAGACCTACTCTTATTGTAAATAGATGTTTGTTTAAGAGACTGTGGCCAGTTATAGTACCTATAACTGTGCGTAGTTTGTCTCTTAGTTAACGGATGAGGTTGCGGGCAAACCTTTAGCTGCTAATAAATCCGTGGTGCGCGTGAATGAATACGTTGACAAGTCCAAAACAGTGATTTTACAGGGCGGCCGTTTTAAAGTTTGACGTCGACTGGTAAATCCGCGTTTTTATTTATTTAATGCTTTTTACTTTATTCTAGGGTATTTTTCCCCGTACTTTCGAATGCTGTTAACGGTTTTTCTTAATTTGTTTTTGTTTCCTTTAAAACAGACATATCCAATTGTTAACCGAAGACTTATCAACTTATTCACCTGCAAATAAGTGATAATTTGGAAAAAAAAAGGTGAAATATGAAGTTTTCTTGTTGAAAAAAATAAAATAGTCTGATAAATTTCTTTGGTAAATTTTAGGGTTCCGTAGTCCGTCAAAGAACCCTTATAGTTTCGCCATATCCGTCCATGTGTCGGTCCACGGTTTAGCTCACGGGACTTTGGTACTAGAAAGGTGTAGTTTCGCATATATAATATATTTAATCACGCCACAAAAGTAGTAGAATGAAATATTTAAAAAAAAAGTTTTTCTTCGTGCCTCCCCTAAAGTTAAGTGGGGAGGTTTTATTTTTAACTCGTCTACCTCAACATGATTTGACGACACGTCTGGTGTAGTGGTCAAGAAATCGCCTACTACGCAGCGGGTTGCGGGTTCGATCCCCGCACAATACAAACATTTGTGTGCATGAACATGGCCGTTTGTTTTGGTCTGGGTGTTTCTCTGGTCTATGTATATCATATATGTATTTACAAACAAAAAGTATTTAAGTATTATATCCGTTGTCTGGCACCCATAACACAAGCTTTGAGTAGCTTACTTTGAGACTAGATGGCGATGTGTGGGAATGTCCAAAGGATATTTATTTATGTTAGGAGTCGTTGGATAGGTCTCAAAAAATCATTTTAAGCCTGCATGCATCGCTCTTATTATTTTTTCATCCGTTTGTGAAATATTTAGCATGAAAGTGGTAACACCACCCCTACAATCAGCTACACGGATGTTTCTAGATGCATTTAAAAATATCACGGAGTTAGAATATACAATGAATTGAAAATAAAACATATCACGCCTATAAAGTGTTATCAAATTATGGAGTTCAAATTTTATAATAAGAACAATTAAAACATAAGTCTTTCTGAAAAGCAACTGCTTCAGAACACGTGACCTGTTACCAATATGACCAATATGACCTTGAAACTAAAGTTAATTACTAATTAATACATATGATTTCTTAAAGCTGTACTTAAATCATAGTTGTAATTTAACGCCATCAAAAGATGTTACCGTTTCTGTCTCATAATTTTGGATATCTGTCAATTTCAATGGTATAAAACTAAATTGCACTTGTAAAAAGCAACTTTTGGCTTTGACAGAAGAGGAATCGAACCCCGGGTCTTACGCTATCCGGGCGTATGTCTATACCACTCGGCTACCGTCACATTAGCAAGCCTGTTGAATTTTGCAACAACATTTACAATTCAACTGGCTCGCTTATGTGACAGTGGCCGTGGTATAGGCTGGTATAGTGGTATAGGCATTCGCCCGGATAGCGTAAGACACGGTGTTCGATTCCTCGTCTGTTACAGTCACATTTGCTTTTTACAAGTAAGTTTGTATAGTGAAAAATTTTCTAATCCCCCCTGTTGAGTGAACGGTAAATGGATAAGGGCTATGTGTTTAAAATAAAAATAAAAACCTGTCAGAAATACATTATTTACGAGTACCAGAGGAATAAAAGTGATTGTGAAGTGATTCTATCGAGAGAAAAAACACAAAAAAGTGATGGTCAATTGGTGCATCTAATCTCTCTAAGCTCTCTTTCGTACATTCAATCAATTTATTATCACTGAAAAAGAGGTTTTTATACATTGAGCTAAAAATATCATTTTTTTTAACCTATGCGTGAGATGTTTCTACTAAAATAAATAAATAAGGTTTCAAAATCATATAATTTTCAAACATTACATAGATATAAACTATTATAGTGGTTAATCGTGTCCTCCGCTTTTAAGTTTTTAAAAGCCATTAAAAAAATACCTGCTTTAAAAAAAAGTCGGCAGTATTTTGTCATTTATAGAAACAGTAAGGTATCTTATAAAACACAAAGTAATATTAAAATATTGAAAAATGTCATTCATTCATTCTCAGCCAAACATAGGACGTCCACTGCTGAACATAGGCCTCCCCCACGGCTTTCCACAGCGACCGATCACTAGCGGTCTGCATCCAGTTTGATCCTGCGATCTTTTTAAGGTCGGCTGTCCATCTTGTTGGTGGACGTCCTACGCTGCGGCTTTGGTCGAAGGGTCTCCAATCTAGAACTTTCCTGCCCCAACTGCCATCAGTTCTTCGCGCTATGTGTCCCTGCCCATTGCCACTTGAGCTTACTGATTCTCAAGGCTATGTCCGTTACCTTAGTTCTTCTACGTATCTCCTCATTTCTGATTCGATCACGTAGTGAAACACCCAGCATAGCCCTCTCCATCGCTCGTTGTGTGATTTTGAGCTTCTTTATGAGGCCCATAGTTAGAGACCATGTTTCGGATCCGTAATGTCATCACTGGTAACTCACACTGGTTGAAGACTTTCGTCTTTAGACACTGAGGTAGATGAGATGAGAAGACACTCTTGCGTAATTTCCCGAACGCTGCCCAGCCGAGTTGGATTGACCTCTTTCTCGAAGTTGGACCTACCCAATTGGATCACTTGTCCCAGGTAGACGTGGAGTACTGGAGTGGGTACAACAAGAGAACTCGACATAATTTTCGTCTTCTCCATGTTCAATTTAAGACCCACTTGTTGGGAGATTCGGTCAAGGTCTTCGAGCATAGTGCCAAGATCGTCCAGCGTCTTTGCCACAACGACTATATCATCGGCAAATCAGAGGTGTGTGATGTATTTGCCATTAACATTGATGCCGATCCCTTCCCATTCCAGAAGTATGAAGGCGTCTTCCAATGCCGCTGTGAACAGTTTCGGAGATATAACATCTCCCTGTCTCACACCTCTCCGCAGTGGAATCGCCCTCGTGTTCTGCTCCTGTACTCGGACCGACATGGTGGCGTTATTGTAAAGGCTCTTTAACACCTCTATATTATATACCTATAGTCTATGTGGCACCGCTGCAGAGACTCAAATCAAGAGAAAAATCTCAAGTTTAAAATTATTTTTTACTGGTATTACGCGTTAATAACATGATAACTCAATATATCTAACTTTGTGTATTGTACTTTCACTGGTCATAACTTGATAACTCAATATGTCAATTTATGTTTATCAGTTCTAAGTGATTCATAAATGCATAAGTAGAAATATTCAACTGTATTTTTGGTAGAATGTAAATATTGAATTTCATATGTCGATTTGTCCAGTAAAAACTGTAAAACATGGAGTTGTTCAATCGTGCACAACAGGATATCTCATTAATTTTTGAAAATTATGTTTTTTTTCCCTGGTGAGTATTAGGCATAGGAAGCCATTAAGCTAATATAAAAACATTCATGCAACTCGACATGTCAACGTATTCACGCGCACCACGGAAATATATTTTGGACATTCCCACACATCGCCATCTAGTCCCAAAATAAGCTACTCAAGCTTGTGTTATGGGTGCCAGACAACGGATATAATACATAAATACTTTTTCTTTGTAAATACATACATGATATACATAGAAAACACCCAGACCAATGTGGCATGACATTGAAAATCTTTGAGAATTATCTCACTTATAGGCATCAATGTGTTAAAATTGGTGAGTATATTAGTTGTGAAACACCGATAAATTACGGAACGCCACAAGGCAGCGTACTCGGACCAAGTCTTTTCCTTATTTATATCAATGAGCTATGCTTACATACATGGTAAAGTTTTCACGTTTGCAGACGACACTGCTCTGATATACTATGGAGACTCCTGGAACGACGCCCGCGTCTATGCTGAGCAGGGTCTGAGAGAGGTGATATCATGGTTAAACAAAAACTTGCTGTCACTGAATATTGGTAAAACTAAATATCTCACCTTTACCATCAACAACAGTACTCAGCCTGACTCTAACTTCAATATTCGGGCACATGCATGTGATAGGTTACAACTTTGTACATGTGTTTATCTTACGCGTGAAGACTACATTCGATACTTAGGTGTTGAAATCGATAAACATCTTTCTTGGACGAGACACATAGAACTCATGAGCGGTAAAGTTAGAAAAGTTATATGGGTTAGGAAAAACCTACGAAACGTAGCGAAATGTATTGAAAACTGTTTATTATGCATTATGCCAATCGATACTCACATACTGCATTGAAGCCTGGGGTGGAACATGCAGGACAAGACTACTGTCTGCAGAAAGAGCCCAAAGGTCTGTACTCAAAGTCATGACCCAAAAATCATATAGATTTTGTACAACAGACTTGTATAAATTATGTGAGGTATTAACTGTCAGACAGTTATTCATTAGCAAAACAATTTTAAAACAGCACTCTAGATTGACTTATGACCCATCCATATTATTAAGCAACCGCAAAAGACGAAGACCCAAAAGGATATGTACTATAGATAGATACAATACAGTATTTTACAAGAGGTTTTCATGTTTTCTGGGACCACATTTATACAACCAAGTTAATAACATTTTAGATATTTATGAACATACAAGTAAAGTGTGCAAAATTAAAATACGTTGTTGGATACAACAGTTAGATTACAATAACACTGAAAATCTTCTAAATTAAAAAGTTTAAAATAAATTTATTAAAATAATATATTCTAAGTACCTTAATGTAGTTAAATAATATACAAACACGCATATACACACACACACACACACACACACTATAAACAAATATTTTATAAATTCGTTCAAGTATGAGATTATGTGCATACTGACAAAAGTGATAAATTGTTACAGTATAGGCAAGAAGCTGTCTCCTAGAATACAGGATAAACGTAAACTAGGAGGCAGAGTCTCATTTTTTCTTGGAAAAAGCATTGTATAGTACAGTAGCATTATGCATAAACTTAAAAAAAAGTAAAAACCGACTTCAAAACCAAAATGCACTAAAAAGTCTTAAATAAACTCTTCACCATTGAAAAGAAAGGAATTCGTTTTAGGCAAACTATTTCTTTTTGGAGTCGGTGCTGTGATAGTTGATGCTTGATGGTCAAAGTGATGGCACTGTAGCATTAAAAGTTTCCACCCTGTTTATTAAAGAAGCATTTACTACCTATAATTACTATGCTTAGTATCAGAATAGCGTAGGGTCTGAGTAATGTCGATATAGAAATTCGTTTGTGATGCAGGGTATGCTGGTATCTGAGTAAAACCATGTCAATTTATCTGACGGAGTAGCATAGTGTCAGAAAACAATTTGTCGAAATACAGTTTTAGAGACTTATCTGACGTTGGTAAAATTGACATTTAATTGATTAAAGAAAGAATAATCTTGACACTATAGCTTGCTTCCAATATATTCGGGAACAAACACTTCTACAACAATTATTTTAACAATTAATATACAAATATCAAACATACATACACTTGCGAAATTTAAGACACTTATTTGGACACTTGAAAATATCATCATCCTCAAATTCCAACGACGTCAAAAAAATTAGGGCGAATCGGAAACATTATTTTTTTAAGTCGGATCAAAACTGGAGTGAGTGAAATTTGCTGCAAGTCCTTAAAGGTGAAATATGAAACCAAACCGTCACGCTTAATGACGGATCCGATACCAGAAATTTCGCACGGTAGCTCAATTGGTATAGCGTTTGACCCGGTTAGCCAAGAAGTTGCTGGTTCGAGTCCCACCCGTGCAAAAGTTTTGGTTTCTTATTTCATCTTTAAGAATATAAAATATGACACTGTTTGGTTAATTCTAAACTATTGATGCAAGTTTTACTTTGTTCGTCCTTATTAGCTATGATATTGTAGATCTCATGTCGCTAGGACGCATAGTTTCCGCTACACATGCGAAAAACCTAAAACAATACCTTCAAACCCTCCCCCTTCTCCCTGGTCAAAAGGTACGGCCTGGGACTTTTGCACATTATTTTTTTATGGTCTAAATTAGGTACGTCGCGCTTGGAACAATTTGTCGCCAACATGAATAATGCGGTGACAACAGGATGCGACAGCGTTTTGTTAAGAAAAAACAAAACTAAATAGCCAAATCATTTTAATATAAATAAATCAGTCGTACAAAGAATGCGAGTAAATGTACAGAATTGTGAGTTAAATATTTTTTTACAGTTTTATGGAGAGCGTATCGCCAATCTTACATGCTATAGAAATTAAATACTTTAATGAATGCACAATACGGTAAATTGTCATTTAGATGAAAATTATATCCAATAAATGAAAATACATTAATCTAAAAATGGCAGCGTAAAAATAAACTGCTTAAGTAACTTATAATTAAAATTAAGTATAAGTATACACAATGTGTTAAGTCATCTTTTGACTTTTTTCAAGGTAATACCGTCATATTTCTTATTGTCTTAGCACATTCTAACCCACCAAGTTAAGAATGTAAATATGATATACATAGGTAATTCTAAAGTAACTGCCCAGTAGTGAAACACTATGTATTTAATGTTCCTCAAGCAACCCATTTTAAATATAAGGGTCTAAACTACGTAAAGCAGAGACCCGCGCGATGCCATAGACTCAGCAACGCTGAGCACGGCACTTATAATTTTATGAAACCCCTCTTAACGAGTTTAGGCCCTAAAAGCTCAAATTAAGGACCCACATAAATTTTAAGATATGTTTGTTTCTTTCATAATAGCCATGTTAGGTCATGGACTTCACAATATAAAATCAAAAAAAGAAATGAACATTCCTGTAGAACCTGCACAGGGTTTTATTTGGTGGGAAATGGAATATATTAGTTTCAGCTCAGGTACATACTATATTCATTTTATCTGCACCATAAAAATGACAAAAATAAAGGCAGTGATATATAAAATAGTCTGTGCGAATGTATGTTCGTTACAACTTAAAAATAATAAAAAATATGTTTACAAGAAACATAAAAGGCCTATAACTATTTTTTTATTCATACGTAAAGAACGAAAGTATTAAAATATTGAACACATTACAAATTCGTCAAAATAATAAATAAGATTAGTTTTCACACAAAATATTATTTTTAACTTAAATACCTAACCTACCTTATCGTTAACAATAAATATTGTGTATTAGATTTTAGTACCAGATTACTTACAACTATTGGGTGGCTACAAAACAAGTTTTATTCAAAAACCTAACAAAGTCATGTTGAGTTAAAGAGTGAGTGAGTGAGTTAAAGGTTATAAAATTGTATATTTATTCATGAAAAAATAACAACTGATTTGAGCTAAAAATTTCCTTATTAAATTACTTATTACTATAGTTCATTAAGATGGAATTGCGCATGATGATTTGACCCAGGCTTATCCAAATCCTCGATTAAATCTTTGTTCTGTCTCTGTCAACGTCAAATAAACTGAGCGAGACGTAATGATGATTTAATCCAGGATAAGTTAAACCTGGGTTCCTATCCTAAACATGGGCGGGTTCTGAAACATGGACTAATAACAATGTATACAATATGAATAACGAAGGAAAAAATACATTCATTTCGTGCGTTTGTTATTATTTACATAGGTAGGGTATAACAATGGAAGTACGTAGTTTTAATTAAGTAACTCGCGGTCAAACTATTTTAGGCTATACATTTTCCATCACATCGTATATTTTGAAGGCTTGCGTCGTATTGGCACTACCAAAAAAAAAAAGAAAAAAAAAAAGTTAAGTAATTTGATTGTTAAAATAAATTTTCATTATGCACTGTTTACAAATGACTATCACGACTTCTTTTTCTTCCAGTTTGCGTTTTTTCATATTTTAATTCATAATTTTTGACTAGGGTTTTTCATAGTTTAAAAGTTTCAGTTTTTTATTTGATTGTTAAGCCCTGTGGATTGATGTAAAATAAATAATAATAAAATAGTGTCAGTTAAAAATCAAGTATGTTCAAATATTAAGTACAAAATGTTAAATTTGTTTTAAGTGCATTACAAATAATAATAAGTTGTAATGGCACCCTAAAAATATGATTACTACGTGTAATAATAAGCAAATTAAATTATTTTAGTCCAATACGTATAAAATTGATTTTTGTGGAGGTAAACAAAAAATGTATTTAAAAAATGCTATAAATAAATTGGATTGGTTGATTAATTAACGGCAAAAAACATCAAGAGTCGACACGAACTTCTCCGAAAGACTTGATATTTTTATGGATTTTCAGTAATCTCCTTCGGAGTAATTTCTCGGCGGTTCTTGAATATCAAAAATTGCGTGCGTCGGTGATTCCTAGTGATTTCATCCTGAATCTATTCAAAGTTAGAGTGAACAGGCTTAATCTGATTCAGCTCGTTCCATCTTCGACTCAGTCTTAATCGCACTTGGCTTGGTCTGGAGTCAAGAGTAAACCCATAATAAATAATAATAATAAAAAAAGTTGCCCATATTTGTTCGTGACGTGATTTTTATTTCTTTTAACAAACATGCCTGGCACAGTGCTGGGCTGCATTACACCGCCAGCTTTTCAAAATGTCGTGTTGTGGTCCTTGTTTCTTCTATCTACCTTCTAGCTACTTCATATGGCTCTGGCACAAAAGACAGATAGTAACAGAAATCAATCTACATACGACGCACGCTCGAGCAACGCACACATAGACACCGTTCACGTACACAAGATCTCGGAACATTTCGGAACAGCGCGAGCACGAGTGCCGCTCGTTTCAGATACCCGTCTGTATAATTTTGTAATTTGAAAATATGTGTCTATTTCAGATTCAGTTTTATGTAATAGCTTCTTTAACGAAGTTATATTTTTGTAACATAAATTCCTTCATTCCATAAAATATTACGTAGATGAAAACAAATTATTTTATTTTTGTAAAGATATAGCACATTTTTAGTATAATTTAATAGGTGTAGGTCTTTAACGGATAGACTAAAGAAATAGCGTCAATAAACTTAACCGTTTAAAAGTTATGATGGATTAATTTGGTAGTACAAATGTAAAATTCTATTATTTAGTTGTGTTAGCTTAGTTTATTTTATTTCTTAACAAAAAAATCAAACAACTAGATGCGAGTGCGACGACCACGATAGTTCTTTTATATATAAGCCACGGTTGACATCCCTGGCGCAACCGACGATGGTCAAAAGTGTAGTACATACATGAGTTTGACTTCTGCTACTGTCTATATTTAGTGGTTCCGGGATCTTGTTCTCAGAGTAAGTAAAGTAAAGTTAGCCTGTAACGTCCCACTGCTGGGCAAAGGCCAGCAGTGGGACGACGACTCGACTCGACTTACCTCAACTATGAGGCAGTTCGAGCCATACTCCACCACGCGGGCTCAGTGCGGGATGGTGGAGGGGTGTTTACAAGCGACTAACCCTGCTTTCAGATTTTATCAAGCCGTCCATAAGGCCTCTGACTGGGCTTAACGACTAATATCAACCGATATTAGCCGGGACCAACGGCTTAACGTGCCTTCCGAAGCACGGAGATGCTCGTGATGTACGTCACTTATATGGTCGGAATGGTCACCCATCCAAACGCGACCGCGCCGTAGGTTGCTTCACTTCGGTATCACTACCAAAGCAATGCTACCACTGCGCTACGAGCACCATCCCAGAGTAGTGGTGTTTAAAAAAAACCGGCCAAGTGCGAGTCGGATTCGCGCACTGAGGGTTCCGTGCCAACTTTAACTGAATTATGAAATCCACTTACTTTAACTTAGTAAAATACCACAATATTTTGTTGACTGCAAATATAACTTTGTTTTTCATAGTGTTTGTATGAAGTACAAAGTTATGTTTGCGGTTGTTGAAAACATGTTATATCTCAAAAACTACTCGTTCGATCTCGTCCAAACCAATTTTCGTTGAAAGTATTTGTTTATGATCTATGTTACATATTTTTTTCAAAATTTACACTCTCTTGGTTTAGAAGTTAGATGGGGGGGGGGGGGGGATGCCCATTTTACCACTTTGGAAGCGGATAGCTATGAAACGTTAGACTTTAAAAGAAAATGGTTTGAGGAACCTCGGAACCTCAATATCATTTTAAGGACCTATCCATAGACACCCCACACGTATAGGTTTGACAAAAAAAAATTTTTTGGTTTTAGTTTCATGTATGGGAGCCCCCCCTTAAATGACATTATTTTTTATTTTTTGTATGAGAATCGGTAAGCGGTTAACAAGATACATCTTCCTACCAAATTTCAACAGTGTAATGCTTATAGTTACAGAATAAAATAGCTGTGACATACGGACGGACAGACAGACAGACAGACAGACTTGACGAAACTATAAGGGTTCCGTTTTCTGCCACTCGGCTGCGGAACCCTAATAAATAAATACCGGTGTCGTGTTGAGTTGTGCTACTCTATGGCGAGCTGCGACAGCAGCAGGTCGGGCGGGGGCGCGAGGCCGGGCTGCAGCGTGACCGCGACGCCGCGGTTCAGCGACACGGCGGGGTAGAACGCGCCGCGGAGGCCCGTGAACGCGATGTCGCCCTGCGAATAAACTTAGTTTTAATTCGATTTCGACTCGATTTGTGAAAAATGAGTTTAGTATAAATTGCACTTGTATAAAGCTACTTTGTCTGAATGACACAGTTTTTTGTATATATGTTACCTCATATCTCAGTCGTTTTTCGACCGAATCGAAAAAATGTTTCGCTTACTTAGAGGGTATACCTTCTCGTTGGTCCCATTTTTTCCATTTTGGGATCTGATAATGGGATCTTGGTGTAATCGAGGGAAACCCTCACATTTTAAAGGCACGTATAGTGTTTTTTTACTAGAATCTTAATGTTGACGTGTTGTTACGTCTGATAGTCAACATCTTGCGGGGCTGAGCTGATGGTGGAACTGCTTAACGCTTAGGAGTTCAGTAATTATAATGACGGAACTTATGATAGGCAATTTGTAGCAATCATAAATCCCCCCCCCCCCCCCCTCTTATGTAATCACTAAAAATGAAGAAATACATTTTACAATTGCAATTTATAGTTTGTATAGTGACAAAACACTATCAAAACAAAGATGTAATTATAAATAAGTTTAGTTTCTGACAGCTTACTCCCACAATCGTGTACATTGTGGGAGTACACTCTGCCTATAGTGCGTTTACACATGGGTTAGCTGTTACGACCACATTATACCCATTAGAGAAACTATGAGGATAAGGTTTGATTTATTGTATGATCTGTTAGCGTGAATATAGACTAGGCGCACCGCCCTAGCGTCGGACGACGGACACCACAGCGGAAGCGGTCAAGATGGCGGAGCTGGCGTTCTAGATTAGGCGTAGTTGGAGTGCTCGTGTATCAAAATATAAGCGATATAGTTTTGAACGTAATCGAATCGTATTATTTGCAAATCTCGCTCACAGATCCATTTCTTTTAAAATATTATTATATGTATGTTATACTCTGATTTTTAATTAGATAGACCGGAATGACAGCTACAATTGCGCTTTTGCTTTTTTAATGTTGCAAGCGTAATGCAATAGTGTTGTGACAATTCGATTGTGTTCGATTAATTGAACTTGTGGCATGAATTTTAAATCAGCAGACTTTATTTATTTGGATGAATAATACAAGTAAAACGTTGCAAATAGTTATAAACAAACGAAATTTATATCACAGTTGTTCTAATGAGTAAAAACCTGCTGTTTCCCTTGCAATAGCAATACTGTTTGATTTTACCTCATTTCACCACATTCTATAAATAATTTATAATTGAAAATGATGATACTTAAAAGAAACATGATTTTTAAACATATTAAAATTTTAAAGATCATTTTGAATATTAGTATTACTAATAGTATTTTCGCACAACACAATTCAAAATACAACTATTTAATTATTTTTCAATCACATGTAAACAACGATTGAATAAATTGAATTCTTAGATTACTTAGGAACATCATTATTTTTGAATTACGTAAAACTGGCCACCCACCAAATTTCATTTTGGTCTATCTAATTAAAAATTAGAGTATAGTCTTTAAGGTATCTATAGTAACGGCCTCTGTTGCCTGCAATAAATGGTTAAATAAATAAAATATCCTTTGAACATTCCCACACATCGCCATCTAGTCCCAAAGTAAGCTACTCAAAGCTTGTGTTATGGGTGTCAGACAACGGATATAATACTTAAATACTTTTTGTTTGTAAATACAAGTAGTGTATTATTGGGCATTCTGTCCCCCAGTCGTCCGCTTCGCTCCCGACCGTTCGCTGCGCTCACTCTGGTATGACAGAATGCCCAATAATACACTACGAATCAGTGGTGCAATATATTCAGCAAACCTTCAGTTCGCAACCGGAAGTTCAACAAACTGCGTGGCAGTGAATTTTTCATGAATCCCATTAAATTTATCTATCATCACTATTTTCATCATTCCGTTGAAACCCGTCAATCGGAACGGTTGAGTTAAAAGAAATGAGATTTATAAAACAAAAAGAATCACTTAGATTACAATGTATATGTCCAGTCTCTTCAAATCAGTGTAAGAGGCATGGCAATTTATTGCCAAACACAATCCGAAGCATTGTTTGTGGTCCATCAAACTGCGGAAAAACTAACTTAGTAATAAGTCTATTGCTACACCAAGATGGGCCTCGTTTTAGAAACCTTTATGTATATTCGAAGTCTTTGTATCAACCTAAGTACATATTTTTAGAAAAGGTATTGGAGAAAATTTCAGAAATATCTTACTACAAGTATAATGATAATAGCGAAATTCTAACGCCACACGAAGCTTTGCCCGACTCAATTTTTATTTTTGATGATGTTGCGTGCGAGTAACAAAACAATATTCGCGATTACTTTGCCATGGGAAGACATAAAAACATTGACTGCTTTTATATTAATCAAACCTACACCAAAATACCTAAGCAACTCGTAAGAGACAATGCTAATCTGATAATATTATTTAAACAAGACGACATCAACCTGAGACATATATACGATGAGCATGTAGGATCTGATATGACGTGGTCACAGTTCCGTAAAATGTGTTCAACAGTGTGGAAAAAACCATACAGTTATGTCGTCATCAATAAGGATTGTGAACGAAACAAAGGTTGTTACAGAATGAAGTTTGATACATTCATAATAGTGGATTAAATGTTTTATTTCTTGTATAAGTAACTATTACTTGGACGGAAACGAATCAGTTACAATCAGGAAGTCATACAAAGTGGAATCCTTAACAATGGAGCGAAACCTTAAGGAACAAATTGTAAAGTCAGCATCAGCTGTGAAAAAAAAGGTAGAAATGATAAAAGATTCAAAAAAGAACAACGACTTGGCTCTGGAAACAATATTTAAACCAATTGTAAGCCCCCTTAAACTATTGACGAGTGGAACTGCCAACAAACGCCTCATAGATGAAGAGACAGAACAAAGCAAATCAGTGAAAAGAACTAAACACACTAAAAGTGAGTCATCAAATATTTCTGACGAAGATTTTGATTATTTTAAAGCGGATGATGACAACGAAGAATATTTTGAAGAAGATGAAGTTAATATAGAAAATGAAAACTGTAAAACGACGCCTAACAAAACCCTTACCGCACCACCCACTGAAGGTGATGATGATCATGAGAGCTCATTCAAATCTCTTCAGTCCTCGCCAAGTACTGGCAATATTAATAATGATTCTTTATCATGGTCTGTATCATCTGAAGTAATGAAAGATATACCTTTCGGTATTAGGAACGTAAAGGGGAAACTAATGCTTGGCAATACGCGTGTTCACGATGATGACCATATTATAAAAATTGGAAGTCGTAGCCTCAAAAAGACTCCTGGCCTGAGAGAGTTATTGTATGAAAAGATCCCAAATTTAGAAATTATTACAGAACAAGATTTACAAAATTATAAATTAATACTTATGGATACCAATGCTTACAGACGCAACTTTGATTCTTCGAAACCAATTAACAGTAACAAAAGTTTTAAGTATATGAAAGTAATCAAACCATTATTTAAGTTCGCTAGAAGCCATACAAGTAGTTTGGAAAGTCTTCGACAGGGCAAAGCCATCGATATTTTAAAAGAAGTGAAGAACGATACCGATTTGGTTTACTGGGATGATCCCAATGAATTAGTGGAAAGGTTAAAATTACTACTTGGATCATGGGCAGCTGGCAACACTGGGGTACAAAATGAAATTTATGCAATACTTGAAGAGTTGTATGAAGCTGGAATTATAAAACAAATCAAATATATAAAGCTTCCATCAGGAGGATCCGACAGTGTCATTAAACTACGGAAGCGGACCAGGCGACAATGAATATTGACAAATTTGGTCATCATATTCACAAACGTTTACGACTATCAGAATTCAGTAATATTCTTAGCGACATCCTAGTGCGAACAGATGAAGGAGACTTTGACTTAAAATCATCGAGATTAAAAGGACTACAAATTCCGGAAAGGAACGATGAGGCTGTAAATAAAGAATACGTGGATAAACGTGTTGATGAACTAAAAAATGAACTGAATAATATTCAAAGCAATTTAAAAAAGTATCTTAACAATTTAGAAAAACTTACTACTACAAATTTTAGTAAATTGTACTACACAAAAAAAGAAATTGACCTCATGCTACCATCAAAAGTTGTTAATAATGAGTAAACAAGATATAGTTAACGAACTTCACAAGGCGGCAAGAAGAAATTTCATTCGTCGACATACTGTTATTAAAGGAATCGATGATTTATGGCAAGCTGATCTCATGGATTTTCAAAAGTATGCATCATTCAATAAAGGATACAAATATGTTTTAGTAGTAATTGATGCTTTATCAAAATACGTTTGGGTTAGACCGTTGAAGACGAAATCTAAGACATGCGTTGCAAATGCTATGCACAGCATATTTTCTGAATCCACACGAAAGCCAAAAAATTTACAAACAGATCTAGGTACAGAGTTTTACAATGATTCTTTTGAAAAATTAATGAAAAGTAACAACATAAACCATTATTCCACATATTCTGTTAAAAGAGCTTCCATTGTAGAACGCGTAATTAGAACCATAAAATCCCATCTTTACAAAGCATTCAGTTTATGCGGACGATATGAATGGGTTCAAAGTAATTTAGATTCTGTTGTGAATCACTACAACAAAACTTGTCACCGTATCACAAAATTCAAACCAATCAATGTTAATCGTTCAAATGAGCTTTTAGTAAGGTCTAATATTTTTAAAACACAACATGCAAAGATAGCACGTCCAGGTCCAACTTTGAGAGTTGGTGATTTTGTTCGTATAAGTAAATATAAAGGTGATTTTTATAAAGGCTATACTCCTAATTGGTCTACGGAAATATTTCGCATTGTTAAAATAGGTCAAACTAATCCTCAAACGTATCAAATAGCTGACAAACACAATCAAATTATCTTAGGTTCTTTTTACCGGTATGAGTTACAAAAAACTAATTTTCCTGACATATACCTTATTGAAAAAGTTATAAAAAGAAAAGGAAACAAACTATTTGTAAAATGGTTAGGGCTAGATAATGAAGAGAACACTTGGGTAAACAAAAAAGAATTAGTGGTGTAGTGGAGAGGTATATAAATAACACAAATCACTTCTTCATGACACTTACTGCTTATCAATGAAGGAAGGCAGCGGTATAATTGATAAATTGATTGATCGTTTGCCAGTTGAGCTACACTTACCAGGCTATCAATTTTGCGGTCCTGGTACAAAACTTCAAAAACGGATACAAAAAGGTGATCGAGGAGTTAATAGATTAGACGAAGCTTGCATGCATCACGATATTGCATACATTAATAAAGATTCAAAAGTACGACGTAAAGCTGATTTAGAACTTTTGAACATGGCTAAAAAAAGGTTGAATTCGAAAGACGCAGGCAAAGGAGAAAAAATTGCCTCATGGATAGTAAAAAACGCAATGAAAGCAAAAATCAAAGCAGGCGGAGCCATAAAATCGTTTCATAAAGGAATTAAAAAGATTAAATCTCATTTAAAAAAACATAAATCGAAAAATCACACTTCGTCTATAAAATATGCTTATGCAGCGGCAAAGAAATTGTTTCGGAATAAAAAAGGAATACGTTTGCCACGTTATATTCCTCTCCCAAAGAGTGGTGGAGTATTGCCACTCATCCCCATATTTGCTGGGCTATCGGCGTTAGGTTCACTTGCTGGAGGTGCAGCAGGTATTGCGAAAGCTGTTAATGATTCTAAGGCTGCACAAAAAAGTCTTCAGGAAGCTGAGAGACACAACAGGATGATGGAAGCAGTGGCTCTTGGAAAAGGATTATACCTATATAAAACCACATAAAAAAGGAGCAGGTTTATATCTTAGTCCATCAAAAAACTAAATAAACGGCTGCCCAGACGTGCACTCACCAACCTTGATATAATACAACATGCCGCTAATATTCCTTATTTTCGTGGTGTTTACATGAGAGATACGTTACCATTAAAACCTAGAAAGATAGAATGTGGAATTATGAATTTGGATAGCAACATAAATCCTGGCACGCATTGGGTAGCCTATGTAAAGCAAAATGAATACATAGAATATTATGATGGCTTTGGAAATTTGAAACCACCAATAGAATTTATGAAATATGTACATGACTTGCCTGTAAACTATAATTATGCAAGACATCAAGCATTTGGTACTACAAACTGTGGGCATTTGTGTCTAAAATTTTTAAGAAATTATTGGAAGAATCATTTATATAATGAAAGAAAAAAATAAATATGTCAGTTTCAAAATGTCTTTCACTGTGTCTATAACTGGGAGAGGAGCTTCCTTATCAACAAATTACTCACCAACATTAGAGCTTCAAGGAGACTATGAATGTGGTCTTTTGTACTTTTCCACTTTCAACTCTATTCCTAATATAGATGAGCGTAATAATAAGTTTTACTATGGTGAAAATGAAATTATCGAAATTCCTGAAGGGTCTTACGAGCTTCAAGATATTTGTGATTATTTGAAAAGCAACATTAAGAACACAATTTTAAAAATCACTTGCAATAATAATACATTAAAAACAAACATCTTTTGTTCAAAAGATGTTCATTTCAATAAGAGTGCATCATTAGCTCAAATTTTAGGGTGTGGGAAGGAAACAATAAATGCTAATATAAGTACAGATTCACAATATCCTGTCAACATTCTATCAACGACCATCGTACGGATCGAATGCGATATTGTTAGTGGTTCATTTGTAAACGGGAAAGCAAGCCATATTATTTATGAATTTGTGCCGAATGTACCACCTGGTTATAGAATAATTGAAGTTCCAAAAAATTTTATTTATTTTCCTGTTAATCAATCATCAATAAGCGCTATCAATATAAGACTCTTGGACGCAGACAATAAAGAAATTAATCTGCGAGGTGAAGAAGTTCAACTCTATTTACATTTTCGAAGAAAATGATAAATTTCAATAAAAGCTCCCCTCAGTCGAATATTCGAGTCAGTGCTGAAAGATCATCCCGCAAAGGCACACCGCTACAGCTCAAAAAGAAACTTACCAAGACCAATAAAGAATTCCTAAAGAAAATTGGGCTAATAAAATGAATATCTTAAATATATCTGAACAAACTACATACGACAACAGCATTGAAGGTTTCGAGTATCATTCATACAAGCCATACGTAACAAGTTTCAACAAGAATGATGAGATAAGAATTCCGATTAATCAGCAAGACCTATACGTACTGCCATCACTTAGTAGTCTGTACATCGAGGGAAAAGTGAGTGTTCATAACACCACGACCAAAGCAAAAATATCAGATGTAAACTTCGTTAATAATCCGGCATTGTTCCTATTTCAAGATATTCGTTACGAATTGAATGGAGTAGAAATAGATAAAATTAAAAATGCTGGTTTAACTACAACTATAAAGTTATATCTGTCCTTAAGTGAAAACGAGTCAAAATATGCTCGTGTTTGGGGCTGGTCAACAGGGGGAACCAAAAATACAGGAGATGGATCGTTTTCTGTATCAATTCCTTTAAGCAAGATATTAGGATTTGCAGAAGATTATCAAAAAATTATCATGAACTGTAAACACGAGTTAGTGCTACTTAGAAGCAATACGAACCTTAATGCCATAAAATTAAATGCAGGAGAAGCTGTAGATGATATTACAATAAATAAAATCATTTGGAGAGTGCCACACATTAAAGTGTCTGATCGAGAAAGAATAAATCTATTAAAGCATTTAGAGAGAGATCGTGCTATTCCATTAGCGTTTCGCAACTGGGATCTTTACGAATACCCATTACTACCTAAAACACGCAAACATACTTGGTCTATCAAAACTTCATCGCAAATAGAGAAACCGCGCTTTGTTATCATTGCTTTACAAACTAACCGGAAACACAACAGTCAATTGTCAATGGCAGAGTTTGATCATTGTCACGTGCGTGATGTAAGAGTATTTTTGAATTCATCATATTATCCATATGAAGGATTGAACATCAATTTCTCCGAAGACAAATTTACTTTATTATATGAACAATATACAAGATTTCAACAGTCGTATCATGGACGTCGACCAGAGCCGTTGTTGAGCTTAAACGAATTTAAAAACATTGCTCCTTTATTCGTTATTGACTGTTCACGACAACACGAAACGCTTAAAGGATCTATTGATGTGCGAGTCGAAATTGAAACAGACCAAGAAATTCCAGATAAGACAGCTGCATACTGCTTGATTTTAAACGATTGTTTATACGAATATAAGCCTTTGAGTAACATTGTAAAGAAAATATCATGAATAATTATAATACAGTAATCGTTGATTTGCAAGGATTCAAGGACATCGATAATAAATTCTTGGTTAAAGAAATGGCAGTAGCTACTCCAGAGTATACTTACGTGTTTTTAATAAAGCCTCCGTATCCGTTCTCTGCATTGAGTGATGAAGAAAAGAAATGTGTTCGTTGGATTGAAAGAAATAGAGGTTATTTATGGAGTGAGGGCTATATAGACTACAGAGAATTTCTTAGAATGATCAATGGTTTTTTGAAAAATAAAAGAATTATAGTCAAAGGGGAAGAAAAAGTAAAATGGATGCAAGAGTTGTGTGATAATTACAATAGTGTTTTCGATATAACGCGTAAAGGTACTCCTAATTTGAATAATCTTAATGAACTCTATTGTAAAGACAAAATAATGTTTAATTGTTTTTATCATGATAAGTATTGTGCGTTACGAAACGTTTTAAGTATTAAAAAATGGTGTTTAGAAAATAGTGTAGATTTTTAACCCTATGGTTTTTAATAAATTTTTTGTCAATATATATATTTTTTTCTTTTCTACTAAAATATTCCCAAAGACAACCCAAAAATAAAAAGAAGACACTGATTTCAATATAATTTATTAAATTATATTTAAGACACATACACTTACTATTACAAAATATCAAATTAATTAGAAGCTACAACCACATAACTTTTTTGAAATTTTTTTAATTACACATTCTGTCATGTCCATAATTTCATCCACTGCATCATGAACCACATATTGTGCACTAAGCAACACGCACTCGCTGTCGGCATCCGGCGTCGATGGCGATGAGCTCGTCTGCGCTCGGTCCCCCTCGCAGACCAGGTCCAACACTTTTATCTGGATCATCTTGAAGCCTTTTTGTTCGTTACAAACCACGAAAGATTTTGGAGTTAGTCGCTTATTCTTTCTTGGGGTAACTCGTTTTTTTCTTTTTTGTTTAATTTCCGCTGATTGCACACCGAGTAAATCTTTGTATTGCTGAGTGAAGTCTTGTAATGGGTCTTGCGCGTATTGAGGAAAATCATCATATACGTCCGTCATTATCTGTAAAGAAGAAAAAAAATATAAATCTATTGATTTTATGTATAGCATACAGTGATTAAAATGTGTTAAATACAGATTATATAACTGTTAAGTAATAAGTTAAAAAAAAAAAAAAAACATACCTGATTGTTGAATTATTTCTCAGTCACAAAGTAGGTCTTTCGTTGCGGTCTCGTAACTTGGAACTGATGTGCGACAGTAGTTGCAGCGTGCTAAAATACACATCGTCCCAATTTTCGTATACAATGTATTGTGTTTTTGCACGGCTTTGAATGTCCACTTGATCGTTTGACACTTCCACTGCATCCATAATTTCAATCTTAATAATCTGCTTTGGGACTCTACTATCGATTGAAAGAACGTAGCTGGCTTGTGGTGAGGTAACTTGATGGTGACTACCTTGAGCCATCTTAACTTTTAATCCAAGCAAGTTTGAACACAATGAAGGCGAATTGATAACTAAATAAAATCTACTGATTGTTTAGGTCAAATGGGTAATATGAGACACGCTGGTTGTGCCACGTGCTGTTAATTTACTTCAAGTTCAAACCTGTAAAAGTTTTCTTTGCGTTGCAAAATAAATAATTAGTAAATTGATTCCCAGCGTGTGATAGTTGTCATACGATCTCACCGTTTATACGCGGTGACTAACATTAAATTTAAAACATGTCTGAACTTGATTGAGATGTGTAAGAATTTTACATAAAAGAAATAAAATCCAAATAAATATTTAATCATCATTTATTTTTCATATTAAAGCATTCTATATATATAATACATAACTAATTACATTTATTACAATGTAGATAAGAACTTGTTTTTTCAATTTAACAATCAAAAATAGGTTACATTCATCGTATATTCTATAGTAGGAAAGGTTCATTCTCGGTTTTTGTTAATAAAATGAAATATTTAACAAGTTTTTACACTAACATAGTCAATTAAAATAAAATAAAATCCTGTAATAACCTATTTCTTGGCTCAATATAAATGGAACTAAATGTTAAGAATTGATGTGTGTCCCCAAGCTCTCGTAGACACCTTGTCTCCCGAAACAAATCGCTTGTCATCGTTACTGGATAACGCTACTTTGTTATGACTGCGAGTAAAAATATCATGTTTGATTGACTTAAATAAAATATTTGTCTTTCGCACTATATTACCGTGATACAAGGTTCTTTTGTAATCTGATATTTGTATATCGCGAACCACACTTGTCTTAACTCCCTTTGCTTTTTTAATTGTAGCATTAATTGTCTTTATACAATACAATTTTGACCGTAATCCAACGAATTCTGTAATAATACTTCCTCCCATTTCGTCTTTGAAAAGTCCTGGTACCTTTTTATTTAAGAGCGGCAAACCATATACGTTGTTTTCAGAAAAATTACTTGTATCAAAATAATGAAGGAATGATTGTTTCAAATCTCTGTAAAAGTCTTCGGTTTCAATTTGATACACGAAACTATCTGTGTCAGTGTAACACATTTGTAATTTGTTTTTATACGATGGTTCAAAAACTGAATAATGAAAGTCATACATGTGGCTTTTAGATAACTCTAACACCGTGAATCCTATGTATATTGGCTTATCTAAAATCACGCGATCAGGTTTTGTTTGTATAGCAACTAAATTTTCTGTGAAAATTGAAGCACTGTGAAAACTAGAGCTTGCAATTAATTTATTAGCAGTTATTTTCTTTTTTGTTTTATTATTCTGGTCACTCCATTCGTTAACTAAATGTACGTTAACTCTTTTTTCATTGTTTTCTAAAGTTTTCCCAAAAATGCTGTTATTGAGCAACTTAAAAAAATCTTGTTCGAACGTAGACTGAGCTTGTTGTCTTAAACTTGTGTTTAGATCGATATATTGCTTTAAGTAAGGACTTTGTTGAAATGTAATGACTCGATGTATTTTTTTTAATACCAGTCCATGTTTGAGACATGTTTTTAAGTGGACATAGTGAATGACGTAGAAGTACTTGTCGTAAAGATTAGGCACGAGTTTATTGGTTTTACCCCCGGGTGGAATGCATTTTTCAGGGCAAAATGGCAAATCATTATGTCTGTCATGTAAATCTTTTGGATAGCTTAAGTCGACCTCAAGTATAAATCCATAGTCTGCATCAGAAGAAACATTAACAATATCAAGACATTCTATTTCTGACTGGTTTAAAAATCTGAAATTCGACAACGGCAGAGATTGACACATACTAAATCCGTATAAGTTATTGCAATCTATGTAAACAACGAAGGTATCCGGTTTTAAGGGATCGTAATTGTTCATGTATTTGTTATTGCCCGTAGCATGCCTGTGCGAACACATGCATACGCCTCCCCTAATGCCTGATTGAATCATACGCAATATGGCAAGGTCATCTATCAGCTCCAACTCAACTCCGGTTTTATAAAGCATTGCATCGAATGACAAACTAGGAGCGGTCACGTAAAAAGCAGGATCTAATTGATAATGAGATTTACAAGTTTTTCTGAACTTTTCAAAAATATCAGTCAACAAGAGAACGTCTGTTTTTAAATATAACTTAGTGTATTGACGTAGATTTTTAATGTTAAAATGAGACCAAACTAATTGAGCATGTTCATAATCTGCGTCGGTAATATGTTCATTCGTAAGGCAGCTGTAAAATTCTTTTTTTTCTGGAAGACAGCGCTCTTTAAAGCGATCCCAGCTATCCATGTATTCGTACGGATATATACCTTTGCGAGTAAGTAAATCAAATTGGGACTGTATTGGAAAATGGCTGCGTAAATGTTCAAATTCTTCTTTTTTAATAGTTTTCGCTAATTTTTCCAAGCTAGTGCCAAGAAATTTAAATGAATCAACGAAACGCAACTGTACAAATTCTTGATCAGAAATAGGAACAAATTTCGTAAATGACACATAATTTTCTTTAGTTTTAGGTATAATCTTAATATTTCCTGGCATTTCACCTAATTGTTTTATGAATAAATGACAGTCATAACCTGCCAAATTGTGGAAAAAGACAGGAATAAACTTAGGTATTTTGTATTGTAAATTGCAATATCTGTGTGCCGCACCGCGATATTGACCTGTTATGTGGCAATGATCTCGCACTTTGTCAGAAAATAAAAAGTGGTCACATATAATATGACAGCGAGTAGCTTGCGAAAATTCGAATGCATCTTTTTCAGTAAAAATCATAGGCGAATTTTTGCATAAGATTGTATGAATTTCACGCACATCGCGATAAAGAGATTCTATAAATTTAGCAACACAGTCGGAGCCGAGATATGATACATAACGATTAAAGCTAGTATTTACAGAACATACTATATTATATGCAAACGCAGCGGGTATATGGTGCTGCAGCGTTTTTGTATTTTCCGTATCAGAAACAGACTTGTCTTTGTGCTCTTCTAAAATAGTCTCAAAATCTGCATAAATTACGAATGGAACATTTTGTTTACGATCGTAATTATTAAATTTGATTACAGACCCCTTTTCGGGTAATACAGTGACGATCCCGCTACAAATATGATTTTCTAGTTCATCACAAGTAGTAAAAAATACTAAGCATGTATCACAGAAATACATTTTACCATGATGTGCTGTTATTTGATTTCTGAGAAGCCGCGACAAGTCCTTGATAAGACAATAATGTGATGTCGCACCGTTTTCTAAGAGCAGCAAATGAATAGTTTTTTTGTTTTTGGTATTTTTGGATTTATATACGGGGCCGATAATGGTTTTGTTATTTTTTAGTCCGTAAATGATAAAACTTAATTTGGGATTATTTTTTTCAAAAATATTAATATCTGAGAAAGTGATAGGATAAGATATTCCGTCAATATTTAGAACATCTTTAAAATTAGGATAAGATGAGACTCGTTCTGGATGATTTCGAGCTGGAAAAAGAGCTGCTGTTACACTCCATAAAAAGCAACACTGGTCTTTATTTTGAATATTTATGCACGCTTTCTTACTTTGAATGAACTTAGGTAATTTTAAATAAGTTGAACCACCTAATGGCTGGTACTTATTAACGTTCATTTCTAAATATGAATTACTCAAGAAGGCCCAACCACTGTCACTTTCCTCAAAGTCTTCCATTTTCTTTTTCAACATACTCAATAGTTTAGAAAATAAACTATTAAAATCATAGTTACGGTAAAGTATAAAATTTTTTGTAACAAAGGATTTCATTTCCTGCTTGTTATTTTTGAATAACAGGAAAATGCTAAATAATTCAAAATTCACTTTGATACAAGTGTGTACTCTTAAAGCTTCGTCTAAAAGTGTTTTTATTTTATTATGTATAGAATTCAAAAAAATATCTATAGAGTTTTGATCAAGTTCATTTGCAACTATTCGGTACGCAATTATACGAGAGCGAAATGCTGATCCTACAATTTCTACACCATCACTGTGCGGCTCGCTGGAGTTATTTTGTCTGTGCGAGCGACTACGCAAGTGGCCTACCCAAGAGGTCGAACCCATGGACACGTTACAAATAGTACAGAACGGCATTTTAGAACCAAGAATTATAAAGTAATAAAAAAAGTATCTTATCTACCAGAAATAATGACAAATGAAGAAATATTTAAGAAACTATAATATATTTGAAATTATTAAATTACAAATTATTTTATGTTTATTATATTACTATAGTACGTTGGTTCGGACTCTTCGAAAATGGTATAAGCCCTACTTATAAACTCTTGTAAAATTTCCCACTCCCGGGATTGTTCGCCGCATTGGAGCTTTACCGATGCAAGCGCTTTCTTATAGCGTTCGTCGGCTGGAACGTTCTTAACATCGTCGGTGTGGTAGATTTTCAAATCCACGTAGAACTCGCCGCTGGTGACGGCAGTGCGACGACACTGGCCCGAAGACACCCGCGACGTAAAGCTCGACGCGATGCTACGAGTTGTCTCCTTCGTACTTGCCCGCTCGTCTTTGTTGAGAATAGAAAACAAACTCTTTGTTTTCTTTGGTCTGTGAACAATTATTTTTTTATTTTAGCAACCTATATTTTTTACGGGATATCTAGTTTAGAACATAATATTATTTATTCCTTGTTTTGTAATACTTTTGTGCATTTACTACTTTACTTTCCTAAATACTCTACTCGTAAATACTTATTGTAATTATTAATTAATTAATTATTCAAAGCAGAATTGAGTTTTATTGGTAAATATAATAAGAATATGCCAGGAGCTAATTTACCTAGATAAAGCTTCAACGTTTGCCACTGGAGCGATGGCAGGCTTTCGCTTTCTCGGCTTAGGCGCAGGAGCGGACGAGGTCGACGTGCCGGCTTTGGCCCTGCTCTTGCTCAGAGGCGGTGGCAGCACTTCTACTTGCGCCTCCTCAACAGTTGATTCATACTCAGAGTCCGACCTGAAAAAATATATAATGAGAATCATTAATATCAGCAAACAATCCGACCATCTTCATAATATCTAAATACGGTAAAGGCATATTTCAATACACTAAGTTCCAAAATGGAAATATATAATATTCACATAATATGCTATTTACACCGATGGCTGCGGGATTCGAACCTGCGACCGATCAGCGGATTGCGACGCAACTACGCGGTAAAGAAAACTTCACCTTATTAAAATTTATAAAAAAAAATACTATGAAAAAATAATAATACTTACTAACATTTTGCACAACCAGGAGCTTGTTTCTTGCGTTTCACAAAGAATCTCACAAAATAATTGATTTTATCGTGACAAAAATCCGTATTTATGGGAATCAATAATAAATCGTCAGCAAAAATAAAGCTGATTTCTCGTGACAAAAGTAACAATAAAATAACATACGAATTTAAACCATATTAATAATATGTAACATATCATAGATAAAAAGTACAGTAGCAAGTTACTTATTACCTTTTGAATTAGATATTAACGATACTTTGATGTTACGTTCAAAGAAAATGTGGTAGTATTACACTATGTTACAGTACAAGTGAAATCAGAATCTTATGCTTGGTTGCCATCATTCCTTGTATAGAGTAAAATTGATATTACTACATTGATTTGAGTCTACCGCTAAGTAAAAACTATTTTATTAAGTGAGCATCATTAAATATTTATTAATCATAATCTCATTAATAAACTTAACTTTTATTGATTTTATAAATTAATATTTCAATTTTATTACAACGTTTTCATATTTTTTACAGTGCATACCATTTAGAATACTTTCTTTATTCATTTATATCTTTTTTGCACATACTTGTGAAGTGTACTAAACCTAAACTTAACGCTAGAAACATTCTCTTCCAGTCAGCCTTTATGTCATGCAGAAACTTTAAAATAATTATCATTTCCAACTTCGACCGCAACACAAAGTAAACAATAAAAATCTAAAGTTACATGTCGTACACACACATTCAAAACTTTCAATGCTGAATCTGCAAGTTACTGTGTGAGACCAGGAGCCGTAATGTTTGAGGTGACATTATAATGAACATTACTGGTGAAAGTACTTATGATTTTTAATTTCTGTTGTAATAGTATTTATATGAGTTTACGGAACAATATGAAATATATAAAATATGATGTCTTAACAAATACTTTGATTTTGCAATATTGAAAAGAGGTATATTATTATTATTACAAAATATACAATAAGTACACAATGGCAAATTATAAAAAAACACAGAACTAAACAAAATTAAAACCTTTTAAAATAAACAGGTTTAACGATAAAATACAAAAATCATAGTCCGAAACAGGTGAGCATCTTACTCCTGGACTATAAATTGCAGATTGCAAATTCCCACGGCAACCGCGATGCAAGGCACATTCAGACATTGGACGTCATCGAGTAGAAAGTTATTCATCATGATTTTTATTTATCAAAAATATTTAAAAAGTGTGGTAATAAGTTTAAAAAATATGTGATTTAAGTGCATCATTTACAAAAACATGTAAGTAAAATTGTATTTTATTTCATATACTTTTTGTATAGAAGAGAATTAGGATCATTAACCGTAGGATGTTACTTTTGAATTAATATTTTCGTTCAACTTCCGAGATATATTACCATTTTTAATTCTTCTTAGCATCTTAGTTATTAGCATTTACGCATCATGCAAGTGGCTTGCCCTATTCGCAGTCCGAACTTTTTTCGTGTAGTAATTCGATTGCAAGTTTAACTGTTTTACCTTAAAAATCAAGTAAAATACCTACACGCAAAAAAAAAAACTATCGCATAAACAAAATCTAAATACATTGAAATCGTGACCCTGAGAATCAAAAACTATTTTATATTCGATCAGTGAACTTTTTTCGTTAACGATTTGCACGAGAATTGCGCCCCATATCACAAATAAAATTACTTAAGCTGCAAAAAATCGTTAGTGATTTATTTGTAAATTTCATCTACAAATAAGATTGATGATTAACACAAATGTTTATTTTTTTCAGGATTTGCGGCAGGATTTAATCAAGCCAGACCAAATGTAGAACACATTGTTTCAAAACTTTTGTAAAAACAGGTAAACTTTTTATTTATTAATAACTTTGAAAGTATTTTGAGTTTTGTATTTGTATTTTCCTGCATTTTATTTAAAGCCTTAATGTTTTTTTTTTTCAGATCTCCAACGATTCGATCTAATAAAATTATTACACCGTGAATATGAAACTTCGACGAGAGGAAGATTCGCTTCATTTCATAAATACTAATAAGAAAAAGGTCTTCATTTTTTTTTTGTTTTTAATAAATAATGGTTGTTGTGGTTGTTTTATTCTGATAAAAATTTAAAGGTATGGTTTAATGTTATAAAAAGGTATGGTTATGCTAAAATTGGTAATGGTAAAAAGGGTAAGTAATGGTAAAAGGTAACTAAAGGTAATAGTTATCAAGATAGAAACTAGAAACTTGCCATAGGTCTTGAGCTGCATATGTTAGGCATAACAGACGGTGAGAGAATCTTACCTCGGGTCTCTCTGAAGATACTTGCCATGGGTCTTCAACCGAATGAGTTAGGCGATACATTCAGCAAAGGAATCTTGCCATGGGTCCCGAGTTGTCTGTGTCGAGTTAGGTAGGACGTTCGGTGAGAGAATCTTACCTCGGGTCTCTCTGAAGATACTTGCCATGGGTCTTCAACCGAATGAGTTAGGCGATACATTCAGCAAAGAATCTTGCCATGGGTCCCGAGTTGTCTGTGTCGAGTTAGGTAGGACGTTCGGTGAGAGAATCTTACCTCGGGTCTCTCTGAAGATACTTGCCATGGGTCTTCAACCGAATGAGTAAGGCGATACATTCAGCAAAGGAATCTTGCCATGGGTCCCGAGTTGTCTGTGTCGAGTTAGGTAGGACGTTCGGTGAGAGAATCTTACCTCGGGTCTCTCTGAAGATACTTGCCATGGGTCTTCAACCGAATGAGTTAGGCGATACATTCAGCAAAGGAATCTTGCCATGGGTCCCGAGTTGTCTGTGTCGAGTTAGGTAGGACTTTCGGTGAGAGAATCTTACCTCGGGTCTCTCTGAAGACACTTGCCATGGGTCTTCAACCGAATGAGTTAGGCGATACATTCAGCAAAGGAGTCTTGTCATGGGTCCCGAGTTGTCTGTGTCGAGTTAGGTAGGACGTTCGGTGAGAGAATCTTACCTCGGGTCTCTCTGAAGATACTTGCCATGGGTCTTCAACCGAATGAGTTAGGCGATACATTCAGCAAAGGAATCTTGCCATGGGTCCCGAGTTGTCTGTGTCGAGTTAGGTAGGACGTTCGGTGAGAGAATCTTACCTCGGGTCTCTCTGAAGATACTTGCCATGGGTCTTCAACCGAATGAGTAAGGCGATACATTCAGCAAAGGAATCTTGCCATGGGTCCCGAGTTGTCTGTGTCGAGTTAGGTAGGACGTTCGGTGAGAGAATCTTACTTCGGGTCTCTCTGAAGATACTTGCCACGGGTCTTCAACCGAATGAGTTAGGCGATACATTCAGCAAAGGAATCTTGCCATAGGTCCCGAGTTGTCTGTGTCGAGTTAGGTAGGACGTTTGATGAGAGAATCTTACCTCGGGTCTCTCTGAAGATACTTGCCATGGGTCTTCAACCGAATGAGTTAGGCGATACATTCAGCAAAGGAATCTTGCCATGGGTCCCGAGTTGTCTGTGTCGAGTTAGGTAGGACGTTCGGTGAGAGAATCTTACCTCGGGTCTCTCTGAAGATACTTGCCATGGGTCTTCAACCGAATGAGTTAGGCGATACATTCAGCAAAGGAATCTTGCCATGGGTCCCGAGTTGTCTGTGTCGAGTTAGGTAGGACTTTCGGTGAGAGAATCTTACCTCGGGTCTCTCTGAAGATACTTGCCATGGGTCTTCAACCGAATGAGTTAGGCGATACATTCAGCAAAGGAGTCTTGTCATGGGTCCCGAGTTGTCTGTGTCGAGTTAGGTAGGACGTTCGGTGAGAGAATCTTACCTCGGGTCTCTCTGAAGATACTTGCCATGGGTCTTCAACCGAATGAGTTAGGCGATACATTCAGCAAAGGAATCTTGCCATGGGTCCCGAGTTGTCTGTGTCGAGTTAGGTAGGACGTTCGGTGAGAGAATCTTACCTCGGGTCTCTCTGAAGATACTTGCCATGGGTCTTCAACCGAATGAGTAAGGCGATACATTCAGCAAAGGAATCTTGCCATGGGTCCCGAGTTGTCTGTGTCGAGTTAGGTAGGACGTTCGGTGAGAGAATCTTACCTCGGGTCTCTCTGAAGATACTTGCCATGGGTCTTCAACCGAATGAGTTAGGCGATACATTCAGCAAAGGAATCTTGCCATGGGTCCCGAGTTGTCTGTGTCGAGTTAGGTAGGACTTTCGGTGAGAGAATCTTACCTCGGGTCTCTCTGAAGATACTTGCCATGGGTCTTCAACCGAATGAGTTAGGCGATACATTCAGCAAAGGAGTCTTGTCATGGGTCCCGAGTTGTCTGTGTCGAGTTAGGTAGGACGTTCGGTGAGAGAATCTTACCTCGGATCTCTCTGAAGATACTTGCCACGGGTCTTCAACCGAATGAGTTAGGCGATACATTCAGCAAAGGAATCTTGCCATAGGTCCCGAGTTGTCTGTGTCGAGTTAGGTAGGACGTTTGATGAGAGAATCTTACCTCGGGTCTCTCTGAAGATACTTGCCATGGGTCTTCAACCGAATGAGTTAGGCGATACATTCAGCAAAGGAATCTTGCCATGGGTCCCGAGTTGTCTGTGTCGAGTTAGGTATGATGTTTGATGAGAGAATCTTACCTCGGGTCTCTCTGAAGATACTTGCCACGGGTCTTCAACCGAATGAGTTAGGCGATACATTCAGCAAAGGAATCTTGCCATGGGTCCCGAGTTGTCTGTGTCGAGTTAGGTAGGACGTTCGGTGAGAGAATCTTACCTCGGATCTCTCTGAAGATACTTGCCACGGGTCTTCAACCGAATGAGTTAGGCGATACATTCAGGAAAGGAATCTTGCCATGGGTCCTGATTTGTCTCTTTAACTGAATGGTTTCAAAACGCTACTTAGTTTTAGTAAATACCATTCGTAGTGTATTATTGGGCATTCTGTCATACCAGAGTGAGCGCAGCGAACGGTCGGGAGCGAAGCGAACGACTGGGGGACAGAATGCCCAATAATACACTACTAATACATACATGATATACATAGAAAACACCGAGACCAATACAAACAGACATGTTCATGCACACAAATGTTTGTATTGTGCGGGGACCGAACCCGCAACCCGCTGCGTAGTAGGCGATTTTTCGACCACTACACCAGACGGGTCGTCAAAAATAAATAGTGATAGGATAATAAATATAAGAATACCAAATGTAGCATATCGGTGATTAAAATATTTAGGTTAGAACTTAATTATTTTATTATCTTACAATATTTAACGTCAAAGAACTACAGCAATATCCGTTTCTACTAACCGGATATGATCTATTATTAATTTGGCCGGAAACACATTTTGATCCGATCATTTACGGTTGATTTTCTAAAATATTAATGTTATTGTAAGATGTCATGATTTTAGATTATTATTATACTTAATTCTGTTAAACATTTATTATAATTAATATTTGCCATGACAGGAAGTGACTTGCGTAGATTTTAATATATTGTACCAACCGGATATCATATTTAAATAAAATTGAACGGAAGCGCTGCCTAGTGGCGCCTCCTTTAATTTACTTTGCTAAACATTAAAACTATTACGTCCATACTTCACTTCCAGTGGGCAGATATTAAATGACAGGAAGTAGTATTTTTAAATTAAAATCGAACGGAAGCCTTACCTGTGGCGCCACGTATAATTTAGTTCGTTAAAATGTTAAAAACTGTAATAGCTGTACGTCATTTCCAACATGCAAGTATAAAACTAGTGCTAAGACGATAACCAGTGTCTTTTCTCTCTGTAAATTGGAAGAGTAAACAACTCCTCGAATGTGCTGTGTTTGAATTATCCACCGATCCTAACAATAGATATACCTGCGGGCGGTCGTCGACGGTGAACCGCAACGTGCCGCGCGTCAGGTCGAGCAGCACGCCGACGGTGGAGCCGCGCGCGATGCCGCCGGCCGCTCGCCCGCCGTGCGCGCCGCCGTGCACGAACCAAGAGCGGGAGCCGTCGATGTACATCGCCCAGCCGAGCGCGTCGCTGCCTGCGAGACGTGCCGTCGTGAGTATCGTGCACAACGGATGATAATATAGAGGTGAAAAGTTTGTATGTTTGAACGCGCTAATCAATGGTATTGTATTTAGAACTAGATCGCCGGTGAGACTCTAAAAGATAGTCAAACGACACCTCACGTCAAAGGTCTTAACCTTGACTTAGTCTGTTTTTGTCAGCGTTCATAAGTCTCAATGCCTCAGTGCTCCTTTAAAAACTGCAGAAACAACTATCTAAATAAAAATCTTTAGTTAGACAATCATATTTACGTTGAGTAAATTTTATTTAATAATGCCTATCAAAATTGAAGTATTTTCGATATATTAGCAAATTTTGTTTCTTAGCCATCACACGCACTAACATGGCCGATGTTTTGTCATCGAAAGAAAAGTCAATTTTCTAAGACAGTGCCAGACATGGAGTAGTGTGCTACTATTATTTTTTAACAATAATTTAAGAACCTTCTTTGTATGATGGTTTACGTTCCAGATTACAAAGATAAGCAGTAGCGGGATCGGATCTTATGTCTATGGATATGTATGTTATAATCCGTCTCTGGGTTATATAAATATAAAAAACATCTCTAATTTCTATCAAAACAAAATCGTAGATGCTTACGGATCAAAAGGTCACCGGCAGTCGCGTAAACAAAAGTACAACAAAAGACTGTTTATAAACACATCCGCATAGGATGTCACCCAGCATTAGGTCATTGTAGAAAAAAAATAGGTAGGCATTTCAGCATTCACGAGGCCCATCAAATTGAATTTTTATTTCAAAGACCATTTTTTTTTATCGAATAATATATTATCAAACTTAAGTGATAACTCGTTTTTAAAATAACGTCAGAGTCTATTGTAATGTACCTACATACTTAAAAAAATATTTTAAGAAAGCTGCTCTATTATGACTCTGTTCCGAAAATGATGTTTGATGTGATAGATGTCACGCGGTGACTGGTGTACTGGGTCCGCGGTCTATTTACACAGCATCTAATACAAGGCGACATCAGCTCTGGGTACGTATTGCGATGCAGCTTTGACAGTTAAACAGCTCTACTGTCAAATTAGCTATTAGTATCGCGGTTATAAAGAAGCTCAAAATCACACAGCGAGCGATAAAGCGGGCTATGCTTTGTGTTTCTCTACGAGATCGAATCAGAAATGAGGACATAAGTAGAAGAACTAAGGTATCGGACATAGCCCCGAGAATCAGTAAGCTCAAGTGGCAATGGGCAGGCACATTGCTAAGAACTGATGGCCGTTGATGATATGACGATGATTGCAATTTTGCATTAAATTAATAATATAATTATATAATTACATATTATTATTCATACATTGTAGTTTTATTATAATGAAATGTTTTCTACTCTACCATTACTGATAGGTTATACAACTGTTATGAGTGTACTAATCAAGCATAACAGTGTTGAAAGTTGATATGTCTGATCAGAAAAAAAGCGGGTTATACGGCAGGTGTTTCAAATGACAGCCTTTTGTAAAAGGCTTACTGCCTTTATGGGAATATTCAGAAGTTTGAGGCTTTTAAGCAGTTCCTCGTTTGGAGATAGGATTTCGTACTGACAGAAGTTTTATAAAGACAAAAAATTTAAGTGCATGACCACTTCTATCTCTAGTAGGGCATAACCACCGATAGAAAGGATAAGGATAGAGAATGGCCGTTAATGGTCAAGGCTGAGGCACCAGCATAACATGCCGCGCGCTAGCGGCTGGTCCGCGAGTGCCACGCGCGGTTGCCAGCCCGCCGCTCGGGCGCTGTTGCCAGCCCGCCGCTCGGGCGCTGTTGCCAGCCCGCGTGTACACACCCAGCATCTTGTCCTTGGCGACGTCGGCCCTCGCTATCCCGAAGGCGGGGTCTGCGTCGCCGTCGTAGTGGTCGAGGCTGAGGCGCCAGTAGTGCGTGCCGCGCGCAAGCGGCTGGTCCGCGAGGGCCACGCGCGGTTGCCAGCCCGCCGCTCTGGCACTAAGCCCGTCCGCGCTGAGAGTGACGCCTCCGCCGCCTTCTGCGCCGCCACACCGTGCGTCCCATGTGAACCACGCCACTTTAAAACAGAAGTAGACAAAATGAGTGCTAGATACATATTAAAAGAATGTGCAATAGCAATTCCAACCCATATTGTGGACAACAGCTAACAGCTGCCAGCTCGCCTATCGATCAGATCAGCGTGTTTAATTTTGACGTCGTTGAACCGCGCTATGTGGCACCGAGTTTACATGTAGCACATGTAATGACTCTAGGATTTCATATTATAAATTTGTATGTCATTGAAGTTTATTTAACGGTCCCTGTCAGTTTAGGGTATGTTAAGTGTCAGAAGACATTACATACACACACAGTAGTATAACCAATTTGATTCCATAATTCAAACACTAGATTTGTCGAATCAGAAATACCGTTTTTTTTGCGATAAAAAAGTGCATTCTATATTATAAAATATCTTAAAATAAGTAAATATGACTATTACCGATTCTATTCTATAGTATGAAAAAAAATTATAAAATAATCCGCAATCCCATGATTATTACGATTCAAAAGTGCTTTCCATAATACTCGTAGCCATCACCACAACTTTGGGTAAATATTTATCCAATTTTCCGATCACTAGTTCTACGTAACATACCGGGCGAAGTCTGCAGCCCGATGAGCTCGCTGTAAGGCCCCTCGCCAGCACCATTAAACGCTTTCACACGCGCGCTGTACAGCGACGCGTAGTGCAGCCCGTCAATGGTGCACACAGTCTCGCGGCCGCAGTACACCTCCTGAGGACGATGCCAGTGGTGAAACGTAGAGGTCAACATTACTATTCAGATGTCAGACCCCTTACTCTGGACACTCATACCAGGCCGTGTACGCGTGTGACAAGGATGGCTATATTCATTGGATCGGGTTTTGTGTCCAGTCCAGAGTAAGGCCTCAGACTACGATGTAGCCGAGAGATGTGACAAGTGCTATCATGAACCACATACCCACCGAGATGGCTAATGTTTGTTTGATAATGATAACTCCGAATGGTCATTTGGTCGATATTAAAATTGTACGCACATGCGTTACGCCGCTAGTTGATTTGTCGATCAGTAATTTTACGAGCTATCATTTCAGCTATAGTCAATTTATCGATTGTTTGATTCGTACCATCATTCCTTTTACCTATAGTCAATTTATCAAATATAATAATTGGAAGCGAGCGGGATCAAAGAAAAGCAATACCTACATCACAACCTTCTTCAATACACAAAAGTCCCGCCTTAAGTCAACTTTTTTTACATTAATTATATCAAATTAATAAAGAAAAATAGGAAAACATGCAATTTACGCATATCTTACAAGTAAATTACATAATTTTATGTATTTGCTTACTGCAGTCGAGTTTTAAATTATTAAT
The DNA here is from genome assembly GCA_963924145.1 of Pyrausta purpuralis. NCBI lineage: Eukaryota > Metazoa > Arthropoda > Insecta > Lepidoptera > Crambidae > Pyrausta > Pyrausta purpuralis. Next base: position 22,124,081 of record OZ001656.1, read on the forward strand.
ATTTTACTAATGTCATATTTCTATAATTTAAATCGAAAAATTTTAGAAAAAACATTTTGCTGTTTTAAAAATCTTATTTACGTTTGAGGTTAAATAAACATACATACTTATAAAAAAACACAGCCAAAGAAAATATCATTGACCAACAATAACAAAAGAGTATTAGTAGTATATGGTATAGGTTTACCTATTTTATCATCACCATCATCATTATCAGCCAAAAGAAGTCCACTACTGAAAATAGGCCCCCCTTACGGTATTCCACAGTGACCGGTTGAGAGCGGTCTGCATCCAGCGTGTTCCTGCGATCTTTACAAGGTCTTCCGTCCGTCTTGTCGGTGGACGTCCCACGCTGCGCTTTTGGTCGAATGGTCTGCAATCTAGAACTATTCTGCCCCAACCATCGGTTTACGGCAATCAGATCTTCGCGCTATGTGACCTGCCCACTGCCACTTGAGCTTACTAAAACGTAGGGATATTTCCGTTACCTTAGTTCTTCTACTTATCTTCTCATTTCTGATTCGATCTCGTAGAGAAATACCGAGCATAGCCCTCTCCATCGTTCGTTGTGTGATTTTAAACGTCTTTATGAGGCCCATAGTTAAAGACCACGTTTCGGATCCGTATGTCATCACTGGTAACACACACTGGTTGAAGTCTTTCGTCATCAGACACTAAGGTAATTGAAACGAGAAGACGCTCTTGCAAAGTTGGCACAGTTGCCCATACTATACTGCTGATTTTTTAGTGTTATTGTTGATCAATGAGATTTTCTTTTGCTGTTTTTTTTCCTAAAAAGTTAAAAAAAAACTCAAAACAAGAAAAAGTTACCATTGAATAAGTAACAATAATGTTAATTTGTTATGTTTTATTGTGTTAAAGCAAATAGTATTTTTTTGTTTCTCTATTAAAAAGTAGAGTGAAAAAAAAACTATTGTTTTGTTATAAATGTATTTATAAGTAAAGTTTATTTAACCTTAAATCTAAACAAGATTAATAAAACAACAAAATGTTTTTCGTTTTAAATTATAGAAATATGAAAATAGTAAAATATTAATAATTACAAACTCGACTGCAGTACACACATACATAGAATTATGTAATTTACTTGTAAGATATGCGTAAATTGCATGTTTCCTTCGTTTTTCTTTAATAATTTTGATATAATTAATGTTAAAAAAAGTTGGCTTAAGGCGGGACTCTCGTGTATTGAAGAAGGTTGTGATATAGGTATTGCTTTTCCAATTATTGTATTTGATAAATTGACCAATCAACTAGCGGTAACGAATATGCGTAGAATTTAATATCGGACAAAAGACCATTCGGAGTTTTCACGGTCGGTTAGATAGTTTTGGAAAAATGCTCTGGACTTGGGTGCGACTTGCCGCATGCGGCCCTTTGGAGCCGCGTGTTTATCACGATATTATGGAAGCGCATGGAGCGAGCCGCATGCGGCCATACACTCCAGCCGTGCGTCTCTATGGGGCCGCATCGTTTAGAAGTCTCCCATTAGATGTGTGGCAAAACTACCACCTATTCCTGAAGGAATGAATGTAAGACTTCGTCCTGAACGCCAGCGGGCGGAGCGGGCGGCGCGGGCGACGGCGCGGGCGACGGCGCGCGCGTCTTGATCAAGTTCATAGATTTGTGTGAAGCTATTCTCGATGACAGCGGTGCGGGCAGCGTCGTGATCAACCACGTACACCGCCCCCACCGCCCCGTACCGCCCGCTGGCGTCTAGGACGAGGCCTAAAGGTGAACACACATTTATCCGAGCTGAACGCGCCGAACGATTCGAAGTCAAGCAGGCCTCGCACACTTAGGCGGTTCGGCCCAATCGACCGCGTCGAAGAAGTCATGAGATAGCGGTATGAGCGACATCTAAGGTGGGAGTGAGTAAGAATTGAATACCCGGCGAATCGACCGCATTAGCTGCGCCGAATCTGATGACGTCATCCGAATTCGTCTAGAATTTCTGGGGTTCTTTCAGATTCGGACGATTCGACGCGGATTAGTGTGCGAGGTTTCATCAGCTTTCATATAAAGAATTACAAAATTCGTTTCGTTCGACGCGTTCGGCTCGGGTAAATGAGCGTTCACCTAAATGAGTCTTCTTCTTCTTCTTCTTTCGTGTCGGCAAGAAACGGGCTAAATCTTACTTGTCTAGAAAGCGGCTACTGTGGTAGCCCTCTGGTTACAGACAAGTAAGTCCTCATGCGAGCAGGTGGTCGGGCACGTGGGACAGTTAGTGAGGTGGGCCATGGTTTGCAGGGGCTCTCCACATTGACAGGTGGCGTCTGCGCTGCTTGAGAACCCCCACCGACACAGGTTATCTTTACTCCGACAAACCTGGGTCCTCAGCCTATTGAGACTTCTAGGGGTTCCCGCTGAAAATCAGTGTCGTGGCATGCTTACCATCTGCTGTCACGATATATACTGCGCTTTTTGGGGACCTTTTTGGCACACCTAGGCGCTTTGTTTTTGTTTTTTACCCAGATTATACTACTGGCCTTTTGAAAGGACACCTTAGTTATAAGAAAGGACAGGTAGTTATATTAAGTATAGCTTACTATTTATCAGTTTACATTTATTTTAAATCCAAATTAGAACAAATAGCTTTTCGTGTTCCTAAAATTCATATTGACTTATTTTTAATTGAATGTAACTTTGAAAAATATGAATGGATAAAGTAATAACTATTTTAAGCACACAAGTTTTGTACCGAATTTGTACATAGGACCTTATGTTTCTAAGGCCGATTTTTTCCGTATTATGTGGGTTCATTTAATTTTCTTAAGTTGTTCTTAATTTGTTTTTAATTTATATAATGTATTTTTTTTTGTCTGTGTCAAATAAATAAAATTTCAATTCAATTCAACTTCTCTGGGTTAGCCAAGGTTCTTTATAGCCTGGAGGCAGATTTTCATCGGGGGGGTACAGTGAGTGTAGGTACTCGCTTGCCCAAAGCCTAAATGAGTATGTTGGTGGACTCACCCGGAAGGGCCCGCCGAGCCCGTCGTCCAGCTCGAGCACGTACCCGCGCACGGCGGCCGGCGCGGCGGGCGCGCGCCACGCCAGCGTGCACGAGCAGCCGCGCGCCGCGCACGCCTCCACCGCCATCTCCGGAGCGCCCGGCGCTGATGTAAAACATCACTTCAGTATGCTAATACAATTATTTTAACCATTTTTAGGGTTCCGTAGCCGAATGGCAAAAACCATTATAGATTCGTCAAGTCTGTCTGTCTGTCTGTCCGTCCGTATGTCACAGCCATTTTATTCCGTAACTACAAGCATCACACTGTTGAAAATTGGTAGGAATATGTATCCTGTTAACCGCTGAACGATTCACTCACAAAAAATAAAAATAATGACATTAAAGGGGGCACCCCCCCTTAATAAAAATACATAAAAAAAAAACAAAAAATAATTTTTTTGTCAAACCAATACGAGTGGGGACACCCCACTATGGATCTTTTAAATGGGTTCCCTCTATCTGGCAGAATCTTTTTGTTCCGAAAGTCACTTGGCATAACACACTTGGCATAATTTTCTTTAGTCGAATATTATTCAGGCAGAATTTTCTGTTAGCATAATTATTGTTTGGTCGAATATTTATATGCCCGAATTTACAATGGCAAACTTTTAAGATAGCAGAAATTTATAAGGCATAATTACCTTTGGCAAAGTTTTACTTTGCATACTTTCGCTAAGCATAATGTTTATTTGGCATAATTTGACTAGGCATACTATGAAGAAAGCAGAATTTACTTTAGAATAATTTCACTACGCATATTGCTATTTCTTTTAAATAGTATTTTACCCTAAGATTGAATTAAAAAGTCATTAAGTTGTGGTACAAAAGTTAGTGACAGAAACGAATCGGTGCAAAACCGACTCCACGCAGTCTTGTTTGCCCCACCCCTAGAGTGTAATTCAAAATCGCGTAGGCGCGGAGGGGCGAGGCAGCCCGCGAGCTGAGGAGCAGGTGGTCTAAAAGCTCGCCGCCGCGGCTGAGGCTGGCCGGCCAAGCCGGCCAGCAAGCCGAAGCTGCGGTGGTGAGCGCAAACCATCTGCGACGATCAGCTCGCGTGGGACTGCCGGAGCCCCGCAGCGCCGGAGCCGTGACAGAAACCATGCATGTTGCATGCTTGCATGCTGCATGCAAGCTGTTGCTTGCTTGCATGCTGCATGCTTGCTTGCATGCTTCATGCTTGCTTGCTTGCTTGCTGCATGCTTGCTTGCTTGCTGCATGCTTTGCTTGCTTGCTTGCATGCTGAATGCTTGCTTGCATGCTGCATGTTTGATTTGCCATGCATGTTGTATGTAAGTATTGCCGAGATAGAACTACTTGGGATACACAGAGAAATTAAGGTTTATAGGAGAATATTAAATATGAAAAATATGCCAAAAGACGATTCGGACTGTTAATTCTCTGCGATAGGATGATTCTGCCTATTAATGACTATATATACGAATTGTATGCCACAAGACGATTCTATCTGTGAACTTTCTGCGTTAGGATGTTTCTGCTTTAAGACTATTATGGATATTAAATTTCTGCCTAAAGATGATTCTAGCTTACACGATTATGCGTTTTGATCGTCTGATAAATGAGTGAATGCTAATTGATGTTCTGCGAAAGGAAGTTTATGCTATTTGATGATATGCCAAATAAAATTATGACAATAAAAATTATGCGAAACAAGGTAGACCCCTTTTAAATTGACATAGAGGTTCCTAAAACCATTTTCATTTAAAGTCTAACGTTTCATAGCTAGACGCTTCCAAAGTGGTAAAATGGGCGTCCTCCCCCATCTAACTTCTAAACTAAGCGAGAGTAAATTTTGAAAAAAATATGTAATGTAGATCTTCACAAATACTATCAACGAAAATTGGTTCAGACGGGATCGAACTAAAAGTTTTTGAGATATAGCACATTTTCAACAACCGCAAACATAACTTGGTTTTTCATACAAACACTGAAAAACAAAATTATATTTGCTGTCAACAAAATATTGTTGTATTTTACTAAGTGGATTCCCCAATTTAGTTTAAGTTGGTACGGAACCCTCAGTGCGCGATTCCGACTTGCACTTGGCCGGTTTTTAATCATTTAAAATGATTTTAAGGCGCTACCCCGATTTTCAACGCGCACACTAGCGCCACTTTAGTAGAAAAAACATAACTCGTTAAATAAACAATCAAAAATCTGGTAGACACGATTGTAGTACATGTTCTATAGTTAATTTAGTACGTTTAAATTATTTCTAAAGTAGTTTACTGTAGTAAGAGTTACAAAAACTGCTAAATATGGCCATTTTTGGCAATTTTTCTGACTGTAACTACAGATAACTCTGTTTTATTGAACAAACATTGTGTCTAAACCACATAACCAGAGCTACAATCGCATCAATCAGATTTTCGATTGTTTTTTTATTGAACGAGTTATGATTTTTCTACAAAGGTGGCGCTAGTATGCGCGTTAAAAATCCGGGTAGCCCCTGTCATATTTTATGTTCATAAAGATGAAATAAGAAACGGGTAGATGGCGCTAAACTTCACGCATAATGACGTATCAGTAAAAGACCACAAATTTCGCAGAGTCCGACAGACAGCACGATAGCTCAATTGGTAGAGCGTTTAGCCAGAAAGTGTTGATTCAAGTCCCACCCGTGCGCAAATTTTTGGTTTCTTATTTCATCTTTATGAACCATTTATTTCAGTATAAGGTAAGTACAATGTAGTAAGTTTTAACAGAGGATCATAATTAACTACTTTACAAAAAGGTACTAATTAAATCATCGCTTTGCTTCCTAAGTTGGGGAGAAAACCCCTGTGTTTTAGGATAAGCAAGATGCGCCTCCCATTTTTTTTATACGTGTAGTTATGCATAATATGGACATTCGATGAACAGTCGCCAGCACATCAGGCCATTCATTTATGTTAAAAAATAACTTATAAATAACAATTGCATGTTGCACACTAGAGCGTGCTGTCATCTAAAATTGTATTTTTATGCTAAGAAAGATGTAGTTGGTTATCTTTAAAATAGCCTTTAAATACCTATTTAACTTACAAAACAAATCCTACTAACACTTGACTCCATAACGTCTACATGTTAAGTATGACATGAAGAAAAACATTAATAAGTAAAAGAAGTTTTGATCTAAACAGCAGCTATCAATTACAGATAAAATGCAAGTACAATGGCTGTGTTGAGAGGAAAACAGCAGCTGTGAGCGTATATGACCACGGTGGGACGTCCACCGACAAGATGGATGGACTACCTTGTTAAGATCGCGGGATCACACTAGAGGCAGACCGATTGTGATCGGTTGCTGTGGAAAACCGTGGGGGAGGCCTATGTTCAGCAGAGGACGTCCTTTGGCTGATAATGATAATGATGATGAACGTTTATGAGCAAAACGGTGACCTGACCGTTAACTAATGTAAGCAAACGTGAGAGCGGAAAAATGCTAAAAACTGTAAGCGTGCGTATAAACGCTTCCGTCCGCTATTTTACACAAAATGTGTGTCATGATGATTTAAATTTGCAGGAATTTAACCATTGATTTCATATTTGATAACCTAGACAAGTGTGCTGTTGTTACTGTGATTGAGCTAAATAAAATAACAAACGAATACTTAACGCCTAAAACTGCGATAATCACTGATAGTCGAGGTCACTGCTCGCTAAAAATGCAGCGTAACTTACCCAATTGGTAACTGCTTTCCCGTCGTTAAAATGTTTCGTAAGTCCGTTATTAACTAGTCGTTTTCAGGGACTTTTAGCATCCCTAGTTGGATTAGCAAATGAATTATTTTAAAACATAAAAGTAGGTACTATACAGAGGAATGTATTATTTATTTACCTGATGATTTCATTTGTTGCTCTATTGCTGCATTCCAAGGACATTTCAGATATTTAAATTCAGAATTTGAAAAGTTAGTCACATAATAAAGCTAAAACATTGGTATTATTATATAAAATAATCATATTTATTATAGAAATTCAAAAGTGTATCACAAAACTTGTAATATGAGTTAGTCGTACGGTCGTCTCTGGCTCCTATAACCACTTTTCAACGCTTATTGCTTGCGTAACACAAACGTCATTTCAAACAAAATACCACGCTAGGTGCAAGAGATTTCTGCACTTAAGGCAGTACACATTCATTTTATTCACCTATTAAAGGTCTTTGTGTAGTACATCGTAGCGTACAGTGACCGTGTTAGGAACATGTCCGGCAAAAAAATATTCTTAGTATTGAAAACTATGACACCTTTGATCTTGCCCATGAGACCGTTTCGTCATTGTTGCGTGTCATGCATGAAGCGTAATTTTGCCGCTCCTCGCACGCTCCGTGCATGGCACGCTACTTTGTTAAACCGGTGAGCAAACGGTTTGTAAACGCGTATGATGACCGTTTTAAAAGCGTCGCCGTAACTTAGACTAAGTTGATTGTCCTGCCAATACAGACTGTCGGACTGGTCACGACTCTTCTGGGTCAGTGCCTTTGGTAGATATGGCCAGTTAAATAAAAAAAGACGCGGTTCGCTTTTACGTAATGTTATTTGGTGGTAGTGACCACCAAACATTATATACATACGGGTATCATGCGCGTTGCATACTGGCATAAATAATACGGGTTGTCTAAGGGTTCAGTGGGCAAGGTACAGCTTATCTTGTTGCTTTTCTTGACTGACATGTTTCTAGCACGGTCATGGTATGGTACGTTCTAATGAGCAAATACCTTTAAACACCTTTAACATTGTCCGAAAAGGGATTGTTTTGAATTAATTATTTCAATATACGTTTGCGGCGAGATATTCCACAATGTCTAGATAGATAAAACAGCTCCTGCTCGTACCACTGGCACTCGCAGGAGTGTCTCTGTGACAGTATTACCAGTTATTAATGGCATAATAATGCTTCAAAACAGTTTAAAGTGTTAAGTTGAGAGAGTAATACCTCAACATTGATGAGGTGACACGGCCAACGCGTTTAAGAAAGCACTTGCAAAATTTTACAGGGTTGCCAATGAGTCGGTGGCCGAGTGGTATAGGTATGCGCCCGGATTGCGTAAGACACAGGGTTCGATTCCTTGTCTGACACAGTTTTTTTAAAGGGTAATTATTGGTACTGGTATACTTACGTATGCACTCGATAAAGTTCATCGTCCTTACTGTCCGCAGCACGGGCTCGATGTCAAGCGTGAGCGCGGGCGGCGACGGCGGCGCGGCGAGGGTTGAACACAGCCCAGAGGCGGTCTCTTGCGCACGGGAGGACAGAATCGTGCCCACCTGGAACGGGCCAAGTGTCTATGGTTTACAGAACTTAGCATAAGACTATCTTACTCCGTTAATATCAATATTTATTGGGAGGTGAAGAGCAGGAAGACAATGTTTTGTACAAATATCGAGACATATTTGGCCACAAAGAGAAGATTTTACCAAGTCAGAGAAGACATATCCGACCGAATAAGTAAAAACGACTGGTTTCAAAATTGCATTCTCGTAAATGATTAAATGCAAAGCCTATAAAATTAATAAAACGTTTTTGAATAAGGCGATATGTATTGTATTCGACAAATATTCCTAATCTGTCATTGGTAAAATTGACTCCTAAAGTGCTGATGATTGTGGCCAGAATGGATCATGTCTAATTAGTATTTGGCCGTACAGAGAATGCTAATTGACGTTTTTAATTTAATATTACCTGCGCGGCTAAACAATAGTAACAGCCTATTCATATTTAAAAAGGTTAGAATATTACCCTCTGTTTAATTTTATAAACAAAATGTTTATTTTAGAGAGCTGTTTACATTAACTCATATTTTCCTGTTATAGACTTTGTTTGTTAGTAAATATTTAGTTTCATTTTGAAAGCAGATAAGTGTTGATAAAAATAACATAAGATAACAAACAGCTTGCCATATTAAGGTAACAAAGCAAGCTGCTATGATTGATTTGAATGAGTGTTTATCAGCATTACTAAGTACACACAGACCTAATTGATAAACATATTAGATAACTCAAATGTAGGTGATTTGTTCTGTTTAAAATGGCCCACTTATCAGTTACACCAAGACAATGCCCACTACTCTTTAGACGAGTGACTAAATTTGATAAGATACTAACAATATGTTTCTAATTGGAGTTTCCAGGAACAGTTTTTATTGATATTTTCATAACTTTTACACAACGACTAAATAAATATAAGCATTTCATCTTTAGTAATGTAAAATTTTACTTTTAGGTATAAATGGGAAAAGGTAAAGGTATTCAAACATAATTTTTAGGAGATTTTTACAATAATAATAGTAAGTAAGTAGTTTGCTGATTTAGACTATGGTGGTCAGTCACAATGACTAACCGACTGCAGGGGATATATGTATTATAGTGCATAAGGGTGTGGTGCAAACACAGGTGCACTCTCTATTCCTTTCTCTCATAGAACTATGGGACAGCAATCTGACACAACTGGAGAGAGATCAGGGGTAGGACCAACAGGTTTACGTGCTTTCCAAGGTAGGGAGGTAAAACATCAAAAACTTTCAAACTCTGGGCTACCCTGAGAATTACTGAACATAAATCCAGGTATACATTTTGGCCTGACCTAGGAACTCTGACACAGCCACTGCTTTATTATATTATTCTCATACCACTGCACCACTAAAGCAGTTAAAGTTATAACAATAGTTATTTAATAAAAGGTTACATACCTGTAAGAAAGCTGCATGGTCAGCTTCTTTTAAAGCCTCAATAGAGAAGTGTAATAGGGCAGTAGCCTCTCTAAGTTTTTGTGCTGCCTGCGAGGTTAATGAGCGCATATTAGCCACAGCTTGAGAGCGGGTGTTCCGTGCTGCTCTGATCAATTCATCACGACGCAGTTCTATTGCTCTGGTTACTTCAGCACAGGCACTATCTATTTGCCTTTCTAATTCTTCACAAGATTCCTGCAAAATAATAACATTGGGACATGTTTTATGTAACAGTATAGGATATCTTCTGCAATAAAATGTCTGTTGATGACTTACATTTATTTTCTCTCCTGAACCTTTGACCAGCTGTATATACTCAGTCATAGCTTTGGCTTGTTCAGAAAGTTGCTGCAGGGATTGTGATAATTCAGTCTGAAACATGTAATTTTGTGGTATTAATCAAATTTCAACATTATTTAGCATTGTCAGCTTTCTTAACAGGTGCATACCTTATGAGCTCTAGCTGCACTAGATAATTGTTGCGTTTCATGAGTGGAGTGTCGCTCAGCAAGGCAGCGTTGACATATAGGGACTAGGCATGTGTTACAGTACAACACTGGGGTCGACCCATGGTCACTGCATGTGGTTCCGAGCGCTCTCAGCTCGTGCTGGGCGAGAGGCCCGCGAGTCGGGTGCCAGGCATCGCGACACCCTGCGCAATACCGTACAGAACACTGCTCGCACCGCACCACCGCTGCTCGCTTCTCGCCCTCGCACATCTGACACGCTTCCTCAGCGGGCGGCGCTCCCGTAACACCACCGAAACGCTCCACGATCGTCCGCATAACTCGGAACGGAGGCAACCCTTCGGCTCCATTATCATCTAAATACACCAACTTGCTGCACAATGGACAACTCAAACTAAACGCTGCCGACGGATAGACAGGCGCGGCCGGGGTTCCCGCGTAACTATTAGGCCTTGATCCACATACCACACCGCTGTCAGTTTCACTAGATACGGAGGCCTTGTCCGCCTCATTGTAATCGGTAGAGGCTGATACGTTTTCAGCCTCATGAACATGGCACTGCAGGCTCACGGCACAAGCACGACACAAAGCATGACCACAGGGTAGGAGCACTGGTTCTCTGTAGAATTCCTTACATACAAAACATCTTAGTTCTTCTTCCATAGTGAACACTGAGCGCACTTATAGCACCATTTTGTGTAATCACTCAATTATTGACTAACTACCTAGGTACTTTAATGTTTTAATCCACGATTATATCAAAATTAAAGTATTATCATTAAAAACTCCACAAGCATGTTTTTATTTTTTCTACACAATTTTGTTTTTTTTTATATCTACTTTAGTGATGGGAAATATCTAGCTAGTATTCTTAAACGAATCGATATAACATAATTAATCGAACATTCAGATATATTTGCTTTAAAAGAAAAAACTGTTAATTTTACGCTTGAAACTAGGCTAGACCTAGATACCTCATATAAACTGTTAAGGTACATACACCACGACACGACACGACACGACTCTATAAACGTATGAAAATTGCCTTCACCCTGAGTCTTATGATTATGACGTATTGTTACCTATATGAAAACTTTGAAGTTTTACAACCACAGTTTGATTGTAGCCTCAATGAGTATATTGTTTTATTATATTTATTCATCTATTCTGTTTGGGAAGAAAATAGCTTTTCCATTCCTAAAGTGGAAAGTAATATTGCTACGATCAGAACTGGAGTCAAAGTTAATTGAGTCAGATCATATTATTAAAATAAAAGTGCATTCCATAAATATGTGCTTAGCTAAACATTAAAATCATCTTTATTAAGATCGTTGATATAAAAAATATTCGTATATTTTCCAATCGGTCCAGTAGATTCTGGTAATCTCAGGAACTACTGGACCGATTTGAAAAAAAATGTATACAAAAAATCTCTTAAAGATGAAACAAGACACCAAACATTTTTTCGCACGGGCGGGACTCGAACCAGCGACTTCTTGGCTAACCGGGCCAATCGCTCTACCAATTGAGCTACCGTGCTGATGGACCAACCTTGCGAAATTTCTGGTTTCTTATGGATCCTTGATTCCGTCATTACGCGTGACGGTAGTGCCATGTACCATTACAACTACAATCTCAAAGTTTATTTTCGTTTTACCTGAATCAAAAAAAAAATTAACTGGATGATAGCATCCATTTCACTCTTAAACTATTGAGTAAAATCGGTCGCTTTCTTCCCTGATCTTAAAATCTGCTATTTTATTTTATTTATTTCTTTGTTAGTTTAGTTTAATATTGTTTTTGCAAAAAAATTAAGGTAAATAAATAACTCATATACTTTCTTTCAGTGCAACAGTCGATATAATACAAATTGAACACTTTTCAATTTAATTTTGAATGTAGTACCTACAACACTATTTTGTCATGAATGTCATTCTGGAGTTTTGCGCGGGAAAGAAAAAGGGAAGGACGGATCTTTTTTCTCCGTTTTAGTAATTGTTTTTTTCGGGTCAATTATTGTGATTGTGTGGTGGAATTGTCATGATAATTTGTGCTTTTGAAGAATACAATGCAATTAAAGTGGGGAATTAAGTGAAGCGAGCTCTGATCGCGCCGTCTTACCCGGATCGCTGTTCCTGCGCTGAGATTCCTTGTTGAACATTGAAATGCGAACCACCTCGCAATGGGTTAGGTTAAGATAGGTTAGGCTAGGATATAGGTAGGCTAGTTTAGTGTTAGTTTTAGTTTTAAGTGTTAAAATACTGAAAATTCACTTAAGTACTGTCTGTATGGCCTAGAGCCAAAGACGTTAAATATGTAAAAAAAATGAATGTCATTCTTCCGCGTGCCATACTGCCCAACCTTTGACTTAAACGGATTTTATCAAAACTATCTAACAATTATGGAAAATGACATTAAAATACAGAACTAGCGCCACACACAAGAGCATCCTCTCATCTGCTTTCTGACCAATAAAAGGCGGAATCACGGCATCACGTACAGCCAATAGTATTTTTTGCGAGTTCAAGGCCGCTCATTGATTGGTCGATCGATCTGATGCAAAATCTTCGTTCTTCTTCTTCTTCTTTTTCTTTTGTGGCGACGAACATAAGTTTACCAGGTGCCTGGTGTACCATTCCGCCAAAGACACGTGTGCAACATTTACACGTCAGGGGATTTTATAATAAGAAACAAAAAAAAACGTTAAATTAGCTTTAAGCAAAATTAACAACTATAAACTACACAGGGGTAGAGTTGCTCTATAGACTGATTATAAATTAATGTTTTGAGTTATTATAAATTTTGAAAGGGATTTAAGAAGCGGGGGAGATAGGTTACATAGAACACATTTAATATTAGTTGGACGAGGAAAGCTTTTTGCATGCAAATTATATGCAAGTTTAAAAAAAAAAACTCTTCACTACATTCTAAAAAAAATCAAATCGAATCGAATGGGGAAACTCGCAGTATCGCTCGTAGATAGCCCGTATCTACGAAATACTACGCCATAGCTAGTAAGCTATGAAGAGGCTTCCTGTGTCGGAAGTCTCGACATAGTTCTGTGTAAAACCACCAGGTGGCGCTCGAAAAATACTGAGACAAAATTGGTGTTTTCGTGTATTTATTGATTAAGAAGAATTTTTGAATGATGCTTAAAAAACTACAAATATTTTTTAAGATTTATCTCTATATATTATTTATTGTCCTATCATCGGTGCTTCTTTGCCTTCCTAAAGAAGGAAGTCGAGCAAAGAAGCACCGATGATAGGACAATTGAAAAATATATGATTCGTTGATCCTTCGTCAATGCCACACTCACAGAGTGAGTTGTCCTTAATACGAAGCTTCGCCAAGTGAACTGGAGTACAAGAATGGCCAATACGGAGCCTGCAGATGATAGAAACCACTTTTTTGGAGAGGCTAGTGTGTTTGAAGAACCAAGGTCTTGAGGGAATCGTCTGCTGAATATCGGAGAAGTATTTCCAACAAATCTCTTGGTGGAGTTCCAATGGGTATTCCATGACTCATATAAGTGGATTCGAAAAAGGGACAAGGCGTCGTGGAAAAATAATTTATAATGTTCTAAAGAACCAGAAGTGACAGCAACCTTCGCGAAAGAGTCAGCGGTTTCATTTCCAGGTATTCCCTTATGGCTGGGGATCCAGGTCAAAACAACATTAATACCAATTAAAATACATTCAAGTAGAGCTTCTCTGATCTTGAGGATGATGGGAAATTTAGTTTTAGATTTAAAGGGATTGGCCAAAATTGCTTGAAGACAGCTCAATGAATCGGTAAATATTATGGAGTTGTTCAGGGAATGAGATTTAACATAGAGAATAGCTTCTAATAAAGCTATTGATTCGCCTGTAAAAATTGAGGAGACTGGAGGACATTTTAGGTTTAAGGCTATTTTAAACACTGGGAGCCATACAGCAGCACCTACACAACCAGCGTCGGAAAATTTTGAGGCATCGGTGAAAATTGGTGTCCATCCTTGCCAGCGATCGAAGAAAATAGACCGGAACTCTTGGGGAGCGGAAATAGAGTCTTTAGAAATGCCAAAATTCAATAATACAGGGGGATTAAAAATTAAAGACTCGTAACTATTTGAAAAAAGAGGGTTCAAGGGATTATTTTCAATTGGTACCCCAATTGAAAATAATCCCTTGAACCCTGGAGACGATTAAACTTCTGGAAACTTAGTAGGATACAAGGGATATTTCGAGGAGATACAGAGGATTCGGTTAAAGATGAGAGAAGCTCAAGTTTAGCCAAAAGAGGATGTGGGAGGAATTTTGCGCATTTTTTAAGTAAAAGCGATCAGAAAGATACTGCCTTCGGAGGTAGAGAGGCGGATCAACGCTTTCAATTTGTAGTGCATTGATAGGGGAGGATTTCATCGCTCCCAGAATTATACGCAGGCATTTCGATTGAATTTTGGATAACTTTTCGAGAGCTGCTTTATTGCCAGGATCTAGTAAGAAGGAGGAGTAATCGAAGTAGCTACGAATAATTGCGTTGTACAGTAGCTTCTGCGAATAGGGATGAGCTCCCCATCGAACGCCTGAAAGGGCGCGGAGAACATTTACTTCTCTCTCAGCTCAAAATCTTCGTTGTCAATTGACAAATATATTATCACTTTTAAATTGTCAAAAAAGACATTTTATTAAGTGGAAACACTGATTAGCCATAAAAGAGAAGAAGAAGAAGAAGACATTTTATTGATGGCAGTGTAAATGTTTTTTTTTTCATCAAAACTGCTGTACTGTTTGTCTATACATTAAACAATAACAAATATTGATACGGTCAAAACGCGAGCTGCAACATAACTTAATCATAAAGGTTGAAAATGGAGTCTGAACTTACCCTATCGTCCGACGATAGTTGCGACACAGAAATGAAAAACATGAAAAGTCAATTAAACGGTAGGTTCATATTTTTGCTGAATCGCTTTGTGATTACCTACCGAGCTTCTTATCACAGCATACACGCTTGCATATTTATCTTTACTTAACATTTCTAGAGTTTGGCTTGAACGAAGAAAATCTCAGCAAGGAAGAGATGGTTGATCTATTGAAGGCATTACAGAATTCAAAAACTTCAGTTGAAGAAGATGAATTATTGCGGCAAAAGGTAATATCCCATTAAGTTATTTTCTCATGTCATCATCTCTATGACTTCCTAATTATTTTTTATTTTGTACATTCAGGTTGAGGAAACTCCTGGTACCAGTCTACCAAAAACTAATCTGAAAAGGAGGTATTTAAATGTTAGGGATAGGAGAATGCCTTGGAGTCTGCTGCCAAACACATTGACTCAAGCTGAAAAAGCTCGTACTTTGGCTGTGTATATAAAATTAATGTCAATTAATAGCTACCGTCAAGCCCGCCAGTCTGCCACTTTTGCAGCATGGCCACCACCAATTCAGATTGTAGAAGAAACCACCAGGGTTCAGCCATTACGATCCACCCGAAGTGGTCGCTCTGTTCCTATTTATGCTGGCTTTGATGATGATTCAACTGATCTGGACTTTGTAATCACAAAAACTAAAAAGAGGAAGATATCCAATAGTGAAAAAGACAGTCAAAGTAGTGAAGGTGTGTATTCAAATAAAGTTGTCAGCCTGAAACGGAAGTCTTCAAAAGATGAAGATTCTAGGCCAGTCAAGGAAGCCAAAACAAATACAGACTCAAGTGACTTTGAATCATTTACCTTAGTAAATAATTTGAAACCAAAAAATAAACTCTTGGCAACAGTGATTGAAGACTGATAAGGGGAAAACCTATGTTATTTTATATTGAGAGTATTGTGTAAAATTAAATGGAATATTTATGATGAATGCCTAAATAAATAGTTGGCAGTGTGGCTTTAATGTGAGAGATTTTAAAGATATGCATGTAAACAAACATACAGGGTTGTTTTGGTCAGTGACATCCAACTAAGGGATGACAATATGAGATATGCTTGTAAAAGAAAAATAGTATACAAGTTTTATAAAAGAAAACCAAAATCAAACAATTAAAATACCTTTATCAATGACACTTGCGTTTTTGTCACAAAAAATATTATCTAAGCTAGTGGCCGTGGTGGGAGTTACCCTTGTAGGTCCACAAAAGAGATTTTTAAAATTTTTGATTTTACAAAAAGGTGACCCTGGTGTTCGTAGTTTGGACTCGCTTGCCAGTATCATAAATAATAATAATTGTGTTTTTTCCATTAAAAAACATATTTTTTTGGCATCAGTATCATTTGTACAACCACCCCTGAGTTGCTCATCGCTGAACAAAACAACTCTGCATAGAATGAAAACAGTTACTAATATCGTCCAGTTATTATAAAGTATTATTGTTCAGGTTCCATTAATATCTGATCTCTCTATTTTACTTCCATGTGATGTAGATACCAAATAACATCACTAATTACAGTTAGAACTACTAACTATAGTGCTCATTATTTGGTAAAGAAAAAAGGTAATCCATTTTTAATAATTATGAAAAAAGATAACAAAACTGATTGAACTCTGCATTCCCAAGTGGTTGACTGGTAGAGAATGCCTTAGGCATTAACTCCACCAATTGTACATCTTACAGTGAAAGTTTAAATAAATAACGGAAAGTCATGTTGAAGTGAAAATCCTAGTCAATCGCGTTTTTATAGCAGTTTATTTAGTTTCAAGTTTGTATGTCAGGCATCTAAAAATAATTGAGGAAATTTTGCCTCCTATCCTGCCTAATTTATGATGTGTGGATTTCTTAATATTATGTATTTAATTTCTTTTTTTATTCATGCTATTGCTGAGATTAGGAACTATAATCTCTTTAAAATATTGTTACAAATTATTTTAGTTTTTATTTTATAAATGTTGAATAAATGTTCATATTTATGAGGAAAGCTTAGCTACTCTTGAAACAAATAATAGGTAAAGTTGCATAGGTACTATAGAATACATAGTCATGATTGTAAGTGAAGACTGGTATTGTAACAGTTTTACCTTCAATAAACGATTGTGCTAAATAACTTTTATCATTGAATAACATACCCAGCGACCTCTGTTTCACCACCGACCCGTGTCGTACTCCTAAATTGAATAATTTACCGCGCAATTTTCTTATTTGTTTCTTTCCTAAGATCCTTCTCCCGACAGTAAAAAACAAAAAAAAGAATTAGCGTAATCAATTCAGCCGTTCACGCGTGATCCGTGACCAAGGGAATATGGATTCGTTTTTATATATACATAGAAAATAAATAGATATAGATTTTAATTTACAGGATAATACAGGAGATGGATAAGTATAGCTTTACAGATGTTTTGGCTAGCGCATAGAGCATAGTAAATATACCGAAGGATAGAGAGCCATCCAGAGCCATCTCACTGAGGTTTATTGCCACCCTTTTTCAAGTCTGCCATATTTGATTATGATTATCGATAGCGCAGTTTGGTGTAATGAACTAGTGAATGAAACCCATCGAGGTATTACTACTAACTACGTATAGAGACGCTATGTCAAGCAAAAAGTGTGCGCAATTTGATGACAAGTTTTAACGCGAACTGTCAACAGACTGATGTATTCGTTGGAATGTTGAATATAAAACTGCAAAATTGACACAGGCTTTTGTGCCTATTATACCTGCCCCCTTACTCTGGACACAAAACCCGATCCAATGAATATACCCATCCCTGTCACACGCGTACACGGCCTGTTATGAGTGAAAGGGATGGGTGTATTCATTGGATCTGGTTTTGTGTCCAGAGTAAGGGGTCTGGGGTGCGATTCTGTAAAGCAATCGTATTCATTTGAAAGTTCCAAACGTACGGTATGGTCTGTCAAATGGCAAAGAACAAAGGGTTTGACAGATCATATCGTACGTTATGAACTGTCAATTGAATACGATTGCTTTACACAATTCCACCTCTGACTGTATTGAATGAATATTATTTTATTTAAATGTATAATACCTAGTTACTTACATGGATTTATATTTATTTATAAAGGCTACGCTACAGCCTACGAGGGTGGTTTAAGTCACGGGGATCGTTAAATTATCATAAAACGAAGTGTTTAGTTAGTTTTATTATTTTTCAATTCATCTTTTTCCTTATCAAAATTTTTGACACAAAATCACTCGGGAAAAATACCGTTATAAAAACATTTTATTAGAAGTAGCACAACATCGCATTTACTTACCTCATTTTTTACCTACTTTTCCATTCTATGCGAGTCACATTTTATAATCTTTGATTCTCGTATAAAATGGCGGCAATTTCATACAACACATTTAAAACTTTAAAAAATATATATAAATAGGTGACAGTTAACATTTTATTTACATAACGCTTAAAAGTAACGCCGGTATCTTTTAAAGTCTTGTTGGTTTTATAGTTGCATGTTATTAAAACGCAAGACGGCATTTTTGACGAATTAATTGACCAAATGTCGTATGTCGTATTGCATATCGCTACGAGCGGTAGTGAGTGACTGGGATACCGCGCATGCGTAATATTAAACAGATAAACAGACTTAATTATATATTAGTCCCATATATGTTAGGCATGTTACTAATTTCACCGCCTCCTCCTCCGTCACCTCCCGCGCGTTTTGAATCTGATCCCTCCCCTATCATCGCAGCGTGATGTACTATAACGTTAATCCTTCCTCGATAAATAAGCTACCCAATACAATTTATTTTCAAATTGGCCTAGTAGTTCCTGAGATTAGCGAGTTCAAACAAACAAACTCTTCAGCTTTATAATATAAGTTTAGATTAGCACATATTTTCTGTGACCTTGAACTGCACGGCGAAGTGGAAGGCAAAGAGATGCAATGGGATGACGCGAGTTGCGACGAGGCACTCTGAAAGAGATTTGGTTCAAAAGTTCAGGGCAAAGTTAAATCATGGCAAAATTAAATTAAATTTAAATAAATTATCTTCATCGACAGTATATTGGACCAATCTAAAAGGAAATGTGCAAATCTAAACGGGGTGAAGGGTTTTTATGGCAAACCTCATATAAAGAGGGTGAAACCGCAAGGGGCTGCAAGTTTCTAAAAAAGTCAAATCGTTTATTTAACGGTAACATTGAATAGTATTTTCAGTATATATCAGGATATGGTAGTTTTTGCATACATAGCCCGATCCAGTAATCCAGGTTCCGCCACGTACGAGAAAACCTTTTCTGAATCCGTATAGTAGTTTAGCATTCGAATAGAATAGGTATCAGATACGGAAGAGTGCGATAAAAAGCATCCTCATGCTTCGTTTGTTTTTGCTATCTCAAAGCACTTTTTTTTAAGCTTCAATTTTTTCATGTGAAAATTATAAATCGAAGTTTTGTCTGAAAAGTTTCGAATGTCTGTTGATTTAGGACTCCCGGGTTCGTTCTAGATTAAATTTTAACTAACTTAATTACTCTGTATATTTAGTATCCATGGCTAGTCTATTATAACTAGATTGTCATCAGTTTTGGACCCCTTACACACTGCGACTTTAACGCATCGATGCTAATGCGCGTTAGTACGAGTATCGATGTAGTCGCCAATATACAGACACATTCGCAAGTGTGTCGTACCCATTTTATACTCTTTGGTGTAAAGGTTGACAATTTTGCGACTGTATCGCTTCTAAAAGTCGCAATTCTCGCAGTGTGCAAATAGTTTCGAATGCCAGGACCCCTAATTTGAATCACTCACACTACAAACTGGATAAACCTACACAAGAGCGGTTGAATTAAAGTATTCTGAAAATCGTTGTCCAATATTTATGCCATTTTAGTTTATTATTATAGTTATTCTATTGCAGCAAGTATCAACTTCTCTACTAAAACCTTGAAAAACAAACTACTCGTTTTGAAAGCACTCGCATAAATCAGCGAATGATTAAAACATAAAGCTCCAGAGTTGTAGCCTAGATGTAGATTTATCTTCAAAAAACTCATAAATCGTGGAATCGGGAAGTTAACGAGTATATAAACCCGTCATTGTTTACCTCATCAACATCAAGATTGATATTTATAAAGATGAAATATGACACTGTGAGTGGTAAGAACATTCTAAACCATATTATGATTGATATTGTACATGCCGGTGTCCAGCTCACAGAACTACATAGCAATTTACTATTTAATTGCTGTGACGTCTGATTTGTCATTCGCGTCTAAACAGTCCCTGTATTTAGTTAGATTATCGCCAGGTAGCAGGTATTTGCTCAGAAACCAAAGTTTCGAAGTGAATGCCCGCTGTGTTCAGTGTAAAGTTTTCGTTGGGCTGTAGGGTGGGTGTGTTTATTGAAATTCACAAACTTTACACTAACTTAAATTTGTAGAGGTCTTTCAACACAACTTAACTTTACTTACTCACACATGTCGCTAGTACAACTAAGTTTTCTTTTAATACTTATAAGGTATCATACCTAACGCAGCTTCACGTCCAAATTTTAAACTTAATACTTTAAGAATCGTAAGTGCGTAAGCTTTACACATTATAAAGGTTCTAATAAAAAAACTCAAATTATTTACGAGTCTCTTTACTTACAAAAATAAGTCAACCTTATGAAAAATATAAAGAAAAATACTTAATTTAAAGCAATTAATAATAAATAACACTCTTAACTCTGTTTCGTTTGACGAAGATCGTAACAAACGCTATAGTGATCCTTAAAAGCTAAGATCCTTAAAAAACTAATCCAGTCCATAAAAAAGTTAATGTTGATGTTGTTTCCTACAATGCGGGTCTCCTTTCTTCTTGGCCACGATGT
Source organism: Pyrausta purpuralis (assembly GCA_963924145.1). Classification (NCBI taxonomy): domain Eukaryota; kingdom Metazoa; phylum Arthropoda; class Insecta; order Lepidoptera; family Crambidae; genus Pyrausta; species Pyrausta purpuralis. The sequence goes on from OZ001656.1 coordinate 22,145,067, forward strand.
CTATAAGAGTGGGTGACGCTGCCTTCAGGTCGTAAGCCCAGCCGATACTAGCGAACCAGTCGAGTATTGTGGTGGTGGCGTTGTAAGGGAAGGCTAGTTCAGCCGCCTTGTAGTCCCAAGGGAAGGTGTGGTGATAGTTGTGCCAGCCTTCGCCCATCGCGAACATCGATACGCCCCAGTTTTCGCTGGGCATAATGTCGCTGAAAACAAAAGGAAGTTGAGGGCGTGCGTTCGTGAAATAACCAAAAGAGAAAAAAATACTATAAATACTACGGAGTAACGGGGGTGTGGCAATATTGTAGGTAATCGTTCCTAATGATCCTAACCCTTAAAATACGCGAGTACTATGACATTAAATAGAGAGATGTTTCTTATTTGCAGCTTCTATATTATTTCTGTATTAAAATACTTGCAAATCACTCGAAATAAAATTTTCAAAGCTTTTTTTACTATCTTACGGAAACAAAAACAATTTAAAGTAGAAGCAAATTATATTAGGACCTTATTTAAATACGTTCCTTCCTTAAAATGCTAATTTATACGGCATTAATATCAGATCATCATTTTATTTATAGAAGGTTTAAGTTTTGGAAACTAGTACGGGGGATTTAGGACTGGTTGGAAAGGCGTTGTCGAAATGAAAAAACTTACCGGTTATAAGGTTTGTCTCCATACAGATGAGCGAAGCTGTTGACAGACCACGTGATGTTCAGGCTCATCATATATCGCAGGGCTTGCGAGAAGAGTGCCACCTGCCAGCACTCGCCCCAGAACGCCATCGGGATTAGGATCGGTATGATGAAGCAGAGCAACACCTTGAACACCAGGAAGTACCTGCAAGTTCAAAGATTGTTAATACCATAAAATATTTGGTTAGGGTGCTAGCACACTCATTGAAAGCAGATTTGTTGTTTATGATTTGGTTTTTGTTTGAAAAATAAAATTCTCAAAAAAATTGTCGAATACGGTCGAGTGCAAAGGCGTCTTTACATACTTACTGTAATACGAGGTAATCAATTTAATGTGTATGTATGTAAGATAGTTAGAATTTGATAATTTAAGAGTACGTTGATCTATTATGGCTACCAAACACGTGTGCGAAATTCGTAAGTGTGTGTGTTTTTGTATATTTATATGTTTGACCTTGATTTTCTCAAAAACAAGAAGTCATACCGTGATGATTCTTTTAAGTTTAATCAGAGGTGGAATTGTGTAAAGCAATCGTATTCATTTGACAGTTCATAACGTACAATATGGTCTGTCAAACGCTTAGTTCTTTGCCGTTTGACAGATCATACCGTACGTTTTGAACTGTCAAATGAATACGGTTGCTTTACACAATTCCACCTGTATATTTAAACATAGAGTACCTACAGTGTAAACGTCATCAAAATTAGTGCAGTTGTTTTTAAGATATGGGAAATAACTAAAAAACATGAAAAAATAAATAAACCGCCTTAATAAATCTCAAGCTTACTAATCATCAATGGGCTTCGCACATCATGCACTGACTCTAAATAAATTCCTACCTCCTAAACAGGGGGGAAGTATGTTATTTTTAGCTTATTAGTCAGTTTTTTGAAGGCTATTTAATTTATAAAACTATTTTTTGAGTTTTCGGTAGGCCAATTTCTAGAATTTCACCTAAATAAGTTTTAGCAATGCGAAGAGGGAGGGTTGATCGCGAATGTCAAAACAAACTCGTATGCATGTATTCGTTAAGAGTGAAGTTTGTCTATGAGCATCAAATACCTACTTGTCGTGTCTCTCACCGCTCACATAGCTCAGGCAGTGACGAGCTTATCTGCGTGAAGCGAAAAAGCAACAAAAAAAAATACTCACTTCGTATGGAATCTGATAAGCGGATCGTTGGCGATGTCACTCATGTCCACCTTCCTGCCCTCGCGGATCACATCGGGGTGCTTCTTCATCATCAGCCAGCCGATATGGGAGAAGAAGAAGCCTCGTTTCGCGTCGTGAGGATCCGCAAACATCTCTGTAAACTTGTGGTGGACACGGTGATCGCGCACCCATTGGTACATGTTGTTCTGTGGATCAAGAGTTGTGAAGAGTTGAGTGGTTTACGTACATAAGTATTTTATTTTTATTTAATTTAAAAACTTCATGCACAAACAAACGATAAATAGCGGACTCAATGCTAAAAGCATTCTCTACCAGTCAACCATAGGTCTTAACAGAAAAAATACAGGCGGCGCGAAGAAAGTAAGAAAGGGACAAAAGAAAGAGCGTGACGTTAATAACTACAAATTAAAGGTACATTGTTTAAAATTCAAATGTTAAAGGAGATGGCTAAACGACTGCTCTAAGAATGTATAAAGATTGGTCAATATGCTATAACTCTGAAATATTCATTAATTAATTATTCCGTATTGATTATTTCTCTAGAACTTTAGTAAAATAATTCAAATATGTAAGTTGTAATATTGATTTTTTTCGACAATAACGACCTCAAAAAGAAAAACAAACAAAAGTCAGGCGATAAAAAAAGACGTCACTCGATCGTGCTCACTGGATTCTTGTTTATTGTTAGTGGATTCTTCTTTTTAAAGTCACGGTTACCCATCTTACTACGAAACTACAGACGCCTTATAATACGTCATAGTAAAAGCATTTTTTGACAAGTTTATTAACCAATCAAAGTAGGTAGATATTACCACGATTCTATTTTTAAGATTGTTGGTTTTTGAAAGTTCCTGAAACTTTTTATATTCGTATTAATCTATTGAGCATTAAACAACACTAGGTGTCATGTTTATACATTTGTAGGGCAGTCGCCCATACTTCTATTTAGCCATGTCTTTTAAATTAACATTTAAATTTTGAAATTCTACTTAAGGCTGATTTTTCAATAGTCAGATAAGAAATATTCGTCGAATAAAATACAATATGGCTAATTTGAAAACGTCACCTAATTATCAGCAATCGTATGTAACTGTCATTTCTTAAACTCTGTCGCTTTATAAATTATCAGTCTGATAAGTTTTATCTGACCACTAGCGGTCCCCCGCGACTTCGTCCGCGCGTTTTGAGTTTGCTCCCTCCCCTCCCGTCGCAGCGTGAAGTTTTATATCCTTAAGCCTTTCTCAATAAATAAGCTATGTAACACAGAAATATTTTTTCAAATCGGTTCAGCAGTTCCTGAGATAAGCGCGTTCAAACCAACAAACTCAGCTTTATAATATAATTAGCGCAAGCACACGTTGTACTTAAGCTGCGAACATTATTTTGGTGCGGAGTTATGTTAAAACTGTGATAGCCAAAGATATTTATTGGAAACAAATGATATAAAGGGCAACTTTGTTCTAAATGAAATGCTCGTGAAGATGAATGTATTTATTTTGATAAGAATAAATACTTGTGTGTATAATACACCTCTAAAAATGATGCATTATTTTTTTACAAATTTATTAACATAAAAAAGGTTGTAGTAAGTCAACCATAAAAGATAGACTTATGCTGTCGCGGACTTTATTATAGAACTCTTAATGTTGAACAATCTTGTCATACATGATTTTTGTGTAACTTTAGCGGTTTCCGCAGCGTACGCAGCGGAAGCTCTCAAAAGGAATATCTTTCTCCCGTTTTCGCAACATTTTTCATTGCTGCTGTGGTCTTGTGAGTCGTATCTTTATGTTATATAGCTTAAAGCCTTCCTCGATAAATGGACTATCCAACATAAAAAATATTTTTTCAAATCGGGTCAGTAGTTTCTGAGATTAGCGCGTTCAAACAAACAAACAAACAAACAAACAAACAAACAAACAAACAAACAAACAAACAAACAAACAAACAAACAAACAAACAAACAAACAAACAAACTCTTCAGCTTTATAATATTAGTATAGATTGAAAGATCAGCCCTTAATAGACTAAACACTCGGCGTACCTTTAAACACCCAGAAACTATAGCATTGCGTCGTCATGGTTTCCGTCGAAGTCCCGGTGTCACAGCGATTTACGAAAATAATTTTTTCAACACACTTGCTCAAAACGACGTTTTTATTCCACCGATTTTTGACTCATAATCCTAGATATTAAACACGCGTGCTTTTTCAGTATATTATTGCACTAGTGCCTTTAGTTTATTAACCCGACCAATTTACATTTGTACCCTAGTACCAAGTAGTAAGTACGAAGATGACGCGATATAATTTAGTCGGGTTATAACTTTTATTTTAGCAACAATAAGTATTTATGCGAAATATAACAGTATGTACATATTTATTTCAATAAATGATAAATCCAGCTTTATTACTAAACATAACTCAAATTCATTTAAAATTTTCTGTAATTTGTGTTTTAAATACCAATTATTACATTTTTGATCGTGGCTGTTGGCCTATCTAGTTCGCGCCTTAGCCTTACGCGCGCATCTGTTTCGCGGCAAGAAAAAAAGCAACAGTCCATTTTTCCACAGATTAGTAAGTGCATTTTTCGTAAATAATTGTCGGCTGTGGTGTGATGAAGTTTGGATTAATGGCAAGTGTGTTGAAAAATGTCGTATGAAACACGTGTGCCTGTGACCATAATATACGCGGCTTTCTTATGGCGCACTCGCTTTCGCTCGTGCGCATACAGTATCGCCTTGTATATAATGGTCAACTTAGCACACTTGTATCATAATGTACTAATATCTCGTGCTAGGAATGAGCTATTATCATTCTTCAAACGGAGTTTTGTTGTTAAATATGTTGAATATCACGTTTTATTTCAATATTATAAGTTTCTGCATTTTTTTTACTTTATTAAAATGGAGTATGTCCTCTCTTAAAGTTATTTTGTATGGCAAAAATCTATTGTTGTTTTTTGGATAGGTGTGTTGTGTATTTTTTGATAGACACTTCGGTGCTTGAGTCCAACTCAAACTTGACCTTGTTTTTTTACATTCTTAGTAGGTAATCTTTAATTGGCAACAATGTTGTGTTGACTCTACTTTTTAACCGACTTCAAAAAAGGAGGAGGTTATCAATTCGACTGTATGTTTTTTTTTTTTTTTTTTTGTATGTTTGTTACCTCATATCTTAGCCGTTTGTCGACCGAATCGAAAAGTTTTTTCGCCTACTTAGAGGGTGTACCTTCTAGTTGGTCCCATTTTTTTCATTTTGGGATCTGATGATGGGATCTTGGTGTAATCGAAGGAAACCCTCAAATTTTAAAGGCACGTATAGTGTTTCTTTACTAGAATCTTAATGTTGACGTGTTGTTATGTCTGATAGTCAACATCTTGTGGGGCTGAGCTGATGGTGGAACTCCTTAACGCTTAGGAGTTCAGTAATTATAATGACGGAACTTATGATAGGTAATTTGTAGCTTCTAAAAAAATAGAATCATAAGGTGCAATTCACTCCCCCCCCCTCTAAGGTAATCACTAAAAATGAAGAAATAAAATAAACTTTAAAAAAAAGTAAAAACCGACTTCAAAACCAAAATGCACTAAAAAGTCTTAAATAAACTCTTCACCATTGAAAGGAAAGGAAAGGAATCCGTTTTAGGCAAACAATTTCTTTTTGGAGTCGGTGCCATCACTTTGACCATCAAGCATCAACTATCACAGCACCGACTCCAAAAAGAAATTGTTTGCCTAAAACGGATTCCTTTCCTTTCCTTTCAATGGTGAAGAGTTTATTTAAGACTTTTTAGTGCATTTTGGTTTTGAAGTCGGTTTTTACTTTTTTTTAAAGTTTATTTTTTACTCTTTGGGTTTAAGTAGAAATAAATATTTTGAATTAAAAGCCTTCCTATAAAACCTTTTGGGGTTAAAGTGGAATATTTTTTTGGGGTTTTAGTGGCATAAGTCAAATAAAAGGTGCAATGTGGTAATTATACAATGACAGTAAACATACATACTAATTATTACATAAATACAATATTCATATACATACTATAGATATACATATACATAATAATGATAATATTAATTCGTAAGCTTTTTCTCCGTGAGAATACCACGTGACGCTTGATAGTTAAGGTTGGTCCTTTTCTCGTTTCCCCTATTATAATCTCTGTTAGCTTATGTATGGAAAATTTTATGTATTCAAGTATGTTTTTTTTTTATTTTTTTGTTTAAGTATATTAATTAGTAGCTCGAAATAATTTGTTGGTGTTTTCGGTTCTTTTACGCCGCCTCAATCGTTTCTGCTTCACCCAATTGTTGACTGGTAAAGAAAGCTTTAAGCATTAAATTTGCCGTTTATAATTTATTTTTGTCAGTGCAACAAAGAATAATAAGAATAATACACATGAGAGAAAATAATGTCAATGAGTCAAGACGGATAGCTCTTCCTGAAAAAGTGCCCGCATGGATTTGGATATGGACGCTTGGATTGTCCTGGGAGGCCATTCCAAAGTCGAATGGTTGTGAGAGCCAAGGAGTTGGACATAATGCCAGAAGATTGTCGCGGAGTGAAAATTTGGAGAGAGCTACTGGAGCGGAGGGACCGGTAATGAGAAGTAAGTAGATATACCTGGTAACTGGTAACTACTTTTTTGGCAAATGTCAGACCGTTTGTCGCCTCATGTCTATAGAAGTATTCTATCAACATCGATAATTCGACGCTGACAGACGCAAGTAATTATGAAAAGCCTGATTTCGACGGCTTGAGTGAAGAAAGTATTTTTAAATTATATCATTGAATGAAACTATTGAGTCAAAAAATATACTACAGCTTATTTTTAAAGGAAGCAGGTCGGCCGGTTCGGTCTAGTTTGCTACGGAGCTACGAATTTTCGTAGCAAGGTTAAGAGTCGTAGCATCGTGGTTGGTAGGAATTTAGGATATAAATTAGTAATACCATATAATAAATACTACAAGCTTATCATATTGATGTGTTTACAGTATTTGAACGCACTTACCTGTCCCGCCACTGAGAAACATAGTATCAATATAATTCTTAGTGGTGTTTTCGCTTTAAAAGAGTGATGACACCAGTAACGGTGAGCTCCGCCGGTCACCCCAAAACCAGCAATCTGACCCATGAGATATGCTGAAAAATCCCAAAGAAAATTTTCAAATTGAAATCAAATACGCGCTAACAAGGGATAAATAAAAATGACTATGTAACGAAATATTAGTGCCAGCTCCATACTGTTAATTTAGAATGTTGTATTTTTGATTATAAATAAGTTATAAATATTATATCATTTCATTTTGTTCACAAAAGCTAAAGGGGCGGCTCCACTTGCCTGCCACTGTAACTCCTGTCTGAAGCCAGGATGAAAAGCTTTATCTGATTGAAATCCCAAACCAGTAAAGCTTAGGTAGTGCCAGGGGTAAATAAAGCATACTTTGTAATATCCACAATAAGTTTTTTATTCATAGCGAGATGATTGAAGTATATACTCACAAAAAATCACCGTCTGCCATGTCGGTAGGAATCCGCGCGGGTAAAGATACGCCAGCCCGGACAGCACCACGGTGATATGGAAAGATATGATTACAAATGCGTCGAGCCACTTGATAGGAGTCACGAAGCCAGCCTTTTTCTCCCACTCTCTGACATGTGACATAAGCCATCCCTCATTCTTATCTCTGGCTTCGTCGTAACAACTTTCCTTACTCCTTGTCTTACTGTGTAGTGTCATTTCTATCTTCTTATTTGGATTAAGTTGGCGCATAAGATCAAGTTGTCTGTCTATCACAGCTGTCTCCGCTATTGTTTCATAGGTCATGGCTGTAAAGTACGGAAATCATTATGCGGATAGCGATTAGAAAAACTAGCAGCATTTGCATAATATTGATAAATTACGTTAATTTACGCAAATAAGTACCTAAATGAATTTGAAATTTTAATAATTTTTAATACAATAAAATTCCAAATAAACAGTAAGCATTACAATTGCACGTAATGCTCATCATAAATCTTAAGTACCTGTTACTACTAATAGTTTAATATATCTTTTCAATTACAAATATGCCTTATTTTGATAGAGAGGGAGGGACATTGTCATAAATATTCGTCTAATAAAACACTACATAATAAATAAAAAAATACACCACACACCGATTGTCGTGGTTTCGATTCAAAGTAAGGAACTGTCTTCCTAGTGTTACGAATACCAGACAACGCTTATGACGGGGGCACCTCCCATAAACATCCAAGACTATATTCATAAAGATGAAATAAGAAACCAAAAATTTGCGCACGGGCGGGACTTGAACCAGCAACCTTTTGGCAGACCGGGCCAATCGCTCTTATCAATTGAGCTACCGTGCTGTCAGTCCGACCCTGCGAAATTTGTGGTTTCTTATGAAAACGTCAATTGCGTGACGCTTTCATAAGAAACAAGTTCAAGTCCCGCCCGTGCGCAAATTTTTGGTTTCTTATTTCATCTTTATGAATATAAAATATGACACTGTGAGTGTTAAAAACATTCTAAAGCATCATCCAAGACTATGTTAAAAAAAATGTGTCATTTTCTCCTTGCGAAAATCGAATCCGTGACGCGACGGCTAGCATAGTAGTTAGGAGCGCTAATCGCTACACTAAAAACGTTGTCAACGGGATTGATTATTTATTCACCCAGGGCGTTAAGGTCTTTCGGCGCGGGCGCTACTTTCGTCTAAGGACTGAGCAAATCGAGGGATTTAATTCCAGATTAATGATTTGGCTAAGGAAAGTCCTGAGTATAGCGAGGGATTTAAGTTCGCCGAAGACAAAGACACCTTCATGCCCGCGGTGAATACTCTGCTTTTCACGCTTTCTGCGAGGCATTAAAATGATGGTAACTAATAATAGTTAGGGACGCGAGGTAGCTAAATGGCGTAATTCAACGGCGCCGTCGAGACCTATCAAAATCGAAAGAAAAAATAATTTCGCAAAGAAAAGCTCGTATGGTAAAAACCATTTTAGCGGTGGGTTTGGCGTGTACGGTTTTTCAAAAATGTAAAAAAAAACAGTTACTTGGGCATTCTCGAGCGCGTCAGATATTCATACTGCGTATGCCCCAAGTGCCTCTGATAACAACGGTATACTAATCTGCCGGTTTGCGTGGTACCCCCACCACGCAAACCGGCACATTCGTGATTCAAACACATGTTTTGAGGCGATGGCCAAGTCTCAATATATTTATATAAAACATTAAGGAATTTAAATATTGATATGCGTCACTATAAGATGCTGTTAATTATTACGTAACAACTTAATGCTTCGAGTACGGAGATTCCAGACACAATGGATTTTCAATTGTTATGGACCACAATCGTGGTCTTAGAGACTGGACGTATTAAGACAGAAAGTCGCTTAAGTAGAGACTGAATAAATTAATAACCGACTTGGTATTACATGGATCTCACAACTTTTTACCGCAGAACAACTGAGTTGCGAGACTTGGTTTTTTTGACAAGTATTTCAAAGGACCTTTGGTCTTTTGAAACGAAATAGAGGTTTCTTAAACCATTTTCTAAAAAACTCTATCATTTGGGAAATGAAGCTTCCAAATTAGCTAAATGGGTTCCCCCACTTTAAGTATTAATCAAACCAAGTGAAAAAAACATAATTTAGACCTTAACAAATATTTTCAAAAAAAATAGTATGAACGAGATTGAACCGGTTATGAGATATAGAACATTTTCAACATCTGCAAATATAGCTTTGTCCTTTATACAAATACTATGAAAACAAAGTTATTTTTGCACTCAACAAAATATTGCGGTATTTTGGGTCATTGTACAGTTAAAGTTTGCACGGAACCCACAGTGCGCGATTCCGCTTACTTTTCCGCTACTCGCACTTAGCCGGTTTTATACTAAAAGTCGACTTCACGCTGAATGAATTTCGTTACTATTCGTGCCTTTGTGCTAAGCAAAGGGAGAAAGCTATACCATACAATAAATCAGTGCAATTCGTTATTCATGAATCTCTATACTAAGATTATAAAGCTGAAGAGTTTGTTTGTTTGAACGCGCTAATCTCAGGAACTACTGGACCGATTAGAAATATGTAAGTGTTGGATAGCTTATTTATTGAGAAAGGCTTTAGGCAAAAAAATATAAACATAACGCTACTAGAGGGGAGGGAGTTAACTCAAAACACGCGGACGAAATCGCCGTGGACTACTAGTCGTATATCAAATCGAATGATAAATGATGGCGTCCTTGTATGTTTCACCATTGTTGCATTTGAATACCTCTTAACAATTCAGACTATATTGATTTACACACTCAAGTTACTTGTTCCAGTTACAAGGTTGTTAATTAGTTTTGAAATATGTTTCGGCTTTACCAGCCGCACCTGTATACATTCCTCAAGGAGGGAGGTACGTAATATTAAACTCGGTTGCAAACTTCATTAATCTATATTCATACTAATATTGTAAACCTGAAGAGTTGGTTCTTTTGTTTGTTTGTTTGAACGTGAAAATCTCAGATAGTACTGGACCGATTTGAAAAAATATGGAAAAAAAATCCATATTTTCCAGAACGTTCAAACGTGGTAATGACTATTATTTTCATTGAAGGAAGCTTTTGTTGTCATCTTCTTTGTTAAAGGTTTTGTTTTGTTTTGTATAAAAAAATAAAAAGTAAGACTATTTTCAGAATAGAATGACAAGGGTGTTTCCGTCTCTCTCATTCGTTATGATTGGAGATAAAATGAACACATCATTTAACACATTACTAAAGCATTGTGAAAACGTCATTGAAGGGACACCGCCACATGTAGCTTTAGTGAGGTGAAATAGAAATATGGTTACCTAAAGAAAATGGATATCTATTATGTAAAGGTTCGGGTACTATTCTTCAAAACACGTACATGTGTAAATATTTGACCACTGGTAACGATATTGAACGATTAGTTCAGTTAAATATCAATCAGAAACCGGACCTTACTGAGCTAAGCTAACGATAAATGATTATAAAGCAACGGACAGTTCACGTACTACTTCGGTTTAAAAAAAAACTAACTTGTTGTGTTCATTTTAAAGTCTACTTATGACCCTTATGCCCTATTTTTGAATCACTCGCGTCAAAATGGTGTCTGAAATTCATTGATTAATGTCCGATTTTCGAAATTAAAGCAGTTTAATTCCAAACAAGAGATAATTTATGGAATCAGGCGTTTCTTTGCGGAAATCCATTATTAAGTTGAGCTTTATAAATTTCAAGTCCAAACAGGAGTGATTTAAAAAATATTCGCGTATATGGTTTGCTCGGTTAGCGTTGATTTTTAAATCGCTTTCAAACGAAAATTACCCGCCATCCAAGTGAGTGATTCAATAATAGAGCTCCAGATCGATGTAATTTGATGCATCTAAATCCCAACGAATTGTGGGAAAGCTGTTTAATTATTATCAACCGTTGGTAGCAAAAAAATACGCCTACATCTATTGTGGGCATTCCACTCTGTCCTTTGCGCTATGCACCCTGTTTATATGGCACTTGAGCTTATTAGTTAGCAGGGCTTTGTCCGTCACAATCCAGAGTAGGAATAATTAGACAGATTGGAAACCCCTGAACGAACATAATGTATATTTACATTATATAGCGAAGCGTCATCAATTTCCAAGTTGAATTTATTCTGTGAAGAATAACTACTTAGCCCACTGTTGCATAAACAGACGGGAAGATACACGTAGACGTCACGCATATTGACGTGTCCTTACGAGACCACAAATTTCGCAAGGTCGGACTGACGGCACGGTAGCTCAATTGGTTGAGCGTTTGATCCGGTTAGCCAGAAAGTTGCAGGTTCGAGTCCCGCCCGTGCGCAAATTTTTGGATTCTTATTTCATCTTTATGAAAGTAGTCTCAAATTTCCACCGGCTGTTGCAAAGGTTGCAGGATATAGGCCTATGGAAAACTGTTGGGAACGTTCTCGCTTAGTATGACTATGAGATCAAGATCTAGCATTGTTTTTTACGGTTACAGAGCATGAATTGTCAAGTGGTTCTGTGTTTGCTGGTCTGTGTGAGCTATGGGAACGCGCGTTGCCCATCGGATGCGCTTGCGCCGCTTGCCTTCGCGCTTGAGTACGCGCTGTGGCGGGGGTGGCGACAGTGCCTCGTTTACACGCCCAGATTAGAAAAAGGTAACATAAATAAATATTGGACACCAATCACATACATTGCTCTGATCCCAAAGTAAGTAGCTAATGCACTTGTGTTATGTTAATCAGACACAACGGTGGTACCACAACATAAATAGATGATACATAATATCTTTTGTACGTATTTATCATCGTCAAGCTCTTTTTTTGCCCCTCTATCACTTACTGCGAGCCACCCTTTTTTGCTCCGTTTAGACCTATTGTTGGCTGGTAGAGAAATAAAAATAAATAGTAAATATGAATATCAGAACATATAAAAACTTGGACAGTGCCGTCATGCGGCACTGGACACGCTTCCACCTAGCTAAAGACTAGGGTAAGTAGTTTATATGGAAGGAACGCCGCGGGATGAGTGAATACGCCGGTTGCTATTAACGCACTGACTTTATTCATAAGTAACGAACACAGCGGGCGCAGCCGCATGTATAGCTTACTATACTTATACATAACACTTTTTCCCCTCCCAAAAAGAAAATAGAGTTTACTTTTAATTATAAACTAAATCTTATAATTAACACGAGGAACATTTCGTAACTTTAAACGTGAGGTTGGATCACCACGCCGAATTAGTGACGCGTCTGGCGGCGCACCGTCGCTGCCGGCTGTCCCACTCGCGTCACCTGGTTCAGCCTCATGATACTCGTCCTCGTCACCGGTAACCTGACACACGTCTTGGCTAACCGCGGGCGCAGACGGGCTCAAGGTTACCGAACCTTCCCGTGACCCTGCATCAGGTCCCGGTTCCGGACTAAACGGAAGAGAGTTTGACGTTGGCAACATGTTCAATTCAATATCAATAGTTTGTTCCTGTGGAATACTTGGACTGAAATTTCCTTTAAATATAACTATTTGATTTTTATGTCTACGATGACAAATAGATGTGACAATGTCCTTTACTAGAAACATGACTTTACCGAGCTTTTCCACTATTATACCCTTATTCCATGAAAACTTCTTCTTATTCACAAAATATTTATATAGTACATTAGCACCAACTTCTAAATTAAAGTTCTTTTTTCCGCCGTGTAATTTAATCTGCGAAAACTGTTTGTTTACGACGACATCAGATAACGGCGAGGACGAAGGCGAAGTAATAGGGTTAAGCAAGTCTAATCGTGATTTTAAATCCCGTCCAAAGGTTAATTTAGCTGGTGACAGTCCCGTGGTACCATGTATCGAATTTCTATAGTTAAATAGATACTTTAATAAATTTAAATTGCTCTCAGTGACGTTTTGGCTACTTAAAATTGAACTTTTAATGCCTTTTTTGACTATTTTGACATAACTTTCAGCTTGGCCATTACTGGCAGGGTGATAAACCGGGGATGTTATGTGTTCAATTCCGTTAGAACGGCAAAATGTTTGAAACTCATGTGATGTAAAGGCGGTACCGTTATCACTCACAACACTTTGAGGCAACCCGAACCTTGATATGAAGTCGCACATTTTGGTTACAACAGCTGATGAAGTGGTTGCAGTGTGCATATTGTAGACTTCTACCCATTTAGTATACGCATCTACTACAACCAAATATACATGTCCATTGATGGGCCCTAAGAAATCGATGTGGATTCTCGAGAAAGGTTCCGCTGGGAATTTCCAAGGCGAAATTGATACACGTGGTGGTGATGGCCGTAGTTGCATACATACGTCACAAGTACCTATCATTCTTTCGAGAGCGTCATCGACTCCGGGAAACCAAAACAACTTACGAGCAGCCGATTTGGTTTTAACTATCCCTAAATGGGAGCTATGTAGTTCTTGGATGACCCTTTGCTGTAAACTAGTGGGTAACACAACTTTATGACCCCTCATTATACAGCCGTTTTCTAGGGCTAACTGAGACCTACACAAATAGTAAGGTTTCAGAATGCTGTCTGTGTAAAGTCGTTTAGGCCATCCCTTAAGAATGAACGTCGATACTTTGCTTAAAATAGTATCATTTTTAGTCTCCGCGCGTAATTCATTTAAAGTTAACGGCATACTACCATCGATCACGAAATGAATATAAGACGCACGGTCTAGCGGTCCGTCTGTCACGTGACCGTCATCAGCTGATGCTCCCGGCGGGCTCGCCTCGAGCCCACTGCGCGTACGCCCCCCGCACTCACCCGCCCCGCTTGCTGACTCATCGCCAACAGGCAGGCTGCTGCGGGAAAAATAATCGGCGCAGTTATTCTCGCTTCGCACATATTCGATAACATAATTGTATCCAGTTAGAAACATCGCATATCTCTGAAGTCTATTTGCTGAGACTTCCGGTATGCCCTTATATGGGCCAAATATAGAAATAAGTGGCTTATGGTCCGTACGAAGGATAAATGGATCAGATCTACCGTAAAGATACTGGTGAAAACGTCGCACGCCGAAAATTATAGCGGTGGCTTCTTTCTGAATTTGCGAGTATCTTTTCTCGGCTGCGTTCAGAGTTCGTGATGCGAAGGAGATCGGCCGCTCGCAGCCGTCCTTGTCTCTCTGCGCGAGCACGGCGCCTAGGCCCGTCGGTGACGCATCTACTGTCAGGACTAGTTTTGCCTTAGGGTTGAAGTGCACGAGTACTTTATCGGAAGCCAGAATATGTTTTATTTTATTGAACGCTTCATCGTGCGATTTCTCCCAAACCCATTTGGTACCTTTTTTAAGTAACTCATACAGAGGGCTGAGAATAGATGACGCGTCAGGAACGAAATTACGGTAGTAATTCATAAGTCCCAAAAATGATTGCAATTTGCTAACATTAGTAGGAACCGGTGCGTCAACGATTGCTTTAATCTTGTCATTTGATTTTTTTAGACCATACTTATTTATGGTGTAGCCCAGATAATTTATTTCCTGCTTAAAAAATTCGCACTTTCCCTTTTGTAACACCAGCCCACAATCCTGTAACCTCTTTAAAACAGCTTGCAATCTCTGCAAATGAATAGTCCTATTGGGGCCAGTAATCAACACATCGTCTAATAGGCACAATACTCCTTCTAGGCCAGATAACGCACATTCCATTGCTTTTTGGAAGATAGAAGGTGCACTGGATAGACCGAAAACCATACGCGTATATTTAAATAACCCGCGATGCGTATTAATGCATGTAATATCCTGTGAATCCTCATCGAGAACGAACTGATTATAAGCCATCGAAAGGTCAAGTTTTGAAAATTCCTCACCCCCATGCAATCTAGAAAAAAGCTCGTGAATTGTTGGCAACGGGTATTGTTCGACTACAAGAAACTTACTGATACTAACGGAGTAGTCTGCGCACAGCCTAACAGAGCCGTTGCGTTTTAGTACTGGGACAATCGGGGATGCGAAATCTGAGTGATCAACTGGTTTAAGTATGCCTAACCGAACCAAATGATCGATCTCCCCGTCTATTTTATCTTTCAGGGCAAAAGCTATTGGTCTGGCCTTGAAAAACACTGGCCTTGCGTCGGGTTTCAATTGAAGTTTCACTTTATATTTGTTGAATGTTCCTAGTTTGTCAGAGAAAACTTCAGGAAATTGTGCCTCTAGAGAGTATTTTATGCTGTCTCCATAACTTATAAACTTACATGGTAAAAGTTCTAGTTTAAACAAGGAAATAAAATCACGACCAAGAAGTGGTGGCCCGACACCGTGTACCACAAAAAAGTCTAATTCGTGCGTTTGATTTACATAAGTTACCGGTAGCTTTGCAACGCCCACGCACTTAATGTTATCACCAACATATGTCATTAATTTTTTTGTCGTAGGCAATAACGGTACATTAGGAAACCATCTTTTAAACGAACTGTGTGGTACTAAGGTAACGGAAGATCCACTATCTACCTCAAACTGTAAAGGTACCCCTAGTACTGTCACCTTTTCTACCATTGGTTCACCGTGTTTGCTAGAAATATTAAACAATTTACCGTCATCCTCGCCCACCTCCTCGCCGTTGCCCGATGTCTCAACGTATTTCACTTTTTGACACATCTTTTGTAGATGCCCCTTAGTGTTACACTTCCTACACTTGTAACTCGCGAAACGGCACTTAGACGCACTGTGATTTGATCGGCCACACACTGTACACTTTATAGGAACTTTTGTGCTCCCTTTCGCAGCATCATGGTTGATCTTAAAAACTTGATCCTGTTGAGTGGTAGATGCAGCGCGTGCACATCTGAGGGTTTCTGCCAACTCCACCGCTTTCGCGAAAGTTAATTCCGTGAGATTCTGGACAAACAGCTTGTCGCGCTCCGGCCCGGCTAGCATTCCCATAACGAACCGGTCACGTAGGGCCTCTTCGATATCCTTAAAGCTGCAATGAGCCGTTAAGCCGCGAAGTCTCGCTGCCCACTGCACATATGACTCGCCTGCCTGCTGTGACGCTGCGTAGAATTTGCTACGTTCACCAAACCCTATTCTTTTGGGTGTAAAATGGTTGTTCAACAACTCCAAAATGTCTTCATAGGGAACTTTATCCAGTTCTTTAGGGAGGGCGAGATCTGACGCCAGTTTGTAGGTCCCTTCCGTGAGTGCGCTCAGCAATATTGCTTTCCTTTTAGTCCCGCCCGCATCACTTGTTTCAGTTATGTTGTTTGCAATAAACCATTGCATTAAACGGCTTTTGTACGTATTCCATTCGTTTATATTGTGGTCGAAAATCGATAGAACACCAAACTGTGTAACCGACATTTTTTATTTTTTTGCACTTTGTGGGTAGTTATACACGTCGCCAGTAGTTTATATGGAAGGAACGCCGCGGGATGAGTGAATACGCCGGTTGCTATTAACGCACTGACTTTATTCATAAGTAACGAACACAGCGGGCGCAGCCGCATGTATAGCTTACTATACTTATACATAACAGTAAGTTATTTTAATTTATATTTTTTATAATGTTAAATTTATTTATCCATTTTAATATTGAATTGCAATGAACTAACATAGTTTATAAACTATGTTAATAACACTATGATATGATATGATTGTTAATAACACTTTATGGGCAACGCCAGTTTATTTTATTTAAACTTTGTCAATACACGTGCTAACTTTTGGATATAAATCTCTCACGTGCACGCACGTCAATCGTTCGTGCCATCGATTCTTAATCGCTGACCCAGTAAACGATCGCAAAAAAACATTAATGATTGCACTCGTAAAAAGCAACTGTTTTTGACATTGGACACAGACCTTTCTTTCTTGTCGAAAACAGTTGATTTTTACATTTGCAATTTATGTTATTAAGTTTGAATAGTGACAAAACACTATAAAAACAAAAAATCAAATAATCGCAAAAATGCTTTAACCTATACCGACACCCCCTGAAAAAGTTGCTGCATCGGAAGTTACAACATTATTAAGTGTATTTTTTATATTCCCCGATTTGTTAAATAAAGCCTATCGGACAGTTATTTTTATGTTTACTATTAGTATATACCTAGTATGGCACGTGCTTAGCAAATTTAATTGATTATTGGATATTGGACACCAATCACATACATTGCTCTGATCCCAATGTAAGTAGCTAATTGCACTTGTGTTATGCAAATCAGACACCACGATGGTACCACAACACAGCACCCAGGGCCCCTATTTTCGTATCACTTGCGTCAAAATGGGGATCTTCATTGATTAATCAATATTTTTTGAAATTAATAACAGTTTCAATACACAAAAAATGTTCACTCAATATTGTGAGTACTCACCTATAAATTTCGCTCGCTTTTCGTTAATTTTAAATTCGATCGATAATAATCACACGCCAAATCCAAGGGAGTGATTCAATAATAGAGCTATTTTTGAATCACTCGCGTCAAGATGGCGTTTGATATTAATTGATTGATGTTTGAATTCCCAAAAAGGTAGCTTAATTTCGTGAGTACTAATGTGTATATTTCGCGTGATTTTCATTGATTTTAAATTCGCTTTCAAACGAAAATCACACACTATGTTCAAGCGAGCGATTCAAAAATTAGACCCCTGACCCGAGACAGTGTATAGAAAATTATGATTTCTACATTGACCCGACCGGTGACAGAACCCGGGACCTCGGAGCGGCGATGCCTTGACACGCAGCGTGCTTAGCCACTACACCACGGAGGTATGTGAGTAGGTAATAAGCTTTCAAAAATTTCACGTTAGATTAATTCTTAGAACGCTTTCACACTTAGGCGACTTTAGCAGCGCGACGGTCGCGCGGCAGTCGCGCTTCTGTCAATTTCATACATAAAATGACAGCAGTAAGCCTTTCACATTAGAGAGAAGTGCTGCTGTCGCTTTAAAATGTGAAGGCGCACTTAAGCTTTCTTAATTTCCGAAAAGCACGGAAGTGTTTATTTTATAAAGCGACGCGATGCCTTTAGTGTTGAAAACTATACATACGTATAGTGGGCTAGTGGGCTTAACTTATTTATTATTAAGAAGATCTTAAAAGTAATCTTTGTTCTTACCTAATCAGTAGTTGGCTAATGAACAATTGAAGTTGACAAGATTGTAGCAAAAGACACGCAACAAGATACACAGGTACTCAACTGGAAATCCACTCGTAGAATAGGAAAAGTAACGCTATTTAATGTTCATCTACTAAATGTAAGGGTCTTCCCACACGAGTGGCGGTCTTCTCATCACAATCACAAAGTAGCGAAATATCTCTTCTTTGCTACGCAACGGCATTTGATAAGGCTCTTTTAATTGATAGAGTGAAGTGAGGAAGGTTTATATACCTATAATACTCGTATATGCATACTATAGTAGCGAAACATCATTTTCGAGGTTTCTAAGTGACGTCGTAAATAAATTCATATTTTTTGCGCTTATGTTGCGAATGTTAATAAGCGCGAAAAAATGAATTAAGCTGAATCCTACGAGATGGATCAAAAATTGCATCCGAGCGAAGCCGGGGCGGGTCGCTTGTTTAGTATAGTTAGGTAGGCTAGTGCCAGTAATATTTATCTAGATGTTGATGCAAAATAGTAAACTCTTTTTAATTATGATGGTTAAAAGAAACACTTTTTGAAGAGTTTAGTCAGGGGCAAAATCAATAATAGATATAACACGTTATACATTAGGGTACATTTTGTTTTGACGATTATTTAGTATTACTTGTAATTCAATATAACCAACCAAGATGCGGACACATACTGTGGAAAAGCATCCAGTCTTAATCTCATAGCTAAGTGTATACGTTTTTATATGATATTATACTGCTTTGTGTTTTTTTTTATAAATCAAATAAAATAAAAATGACGGTCTGCCGAAAAATTTAATGGGTACGTGATAACCTCCTTCTTTTTTGCGGTTGATTGTAATAAGGTTGTTTATGTTCTAGCTTAAATTTTCAAAATGATCGCTATGTTCTATTGATATTGGAAAAGAAAAAAGAAAAAAATGAATTTGTCACACTGCGCTGAAAAGAAACGAGTATGTATGCTACCCTAGGAAGTTAATTTAGAATTTTATGTAGAATCTGATTGACAGGTGTCTCCGCCTTCATCACCAACAATAGGCAAATTTATCGTTGTCAACAATTTTTGTGTTTTCCATAATTGACAACATTTCCTTATATCCTTATATACCTTTACAAGGTATGAAAATTCGAAAACCATTTCGAGACTTCGACTTAGCGATTGATCTTTTTAAGATTTTTCTGCAATGTATGTTTAAAGTTTAATAAAAAAGAGTGAATAGAACATGGGAGAAGGCATTACACAGATTACGCTTTTGCGATGACATCAATATGCAGAAAAACACCTAATGCCTTGTCCAGGGGGGCAATTCACCACGAATGTCATACAAGCAAGGATTCAGGGATTTTTCACTTTTTAGGGTTCCGTATCCGTGCCGAATGGCAAAAAACGGAACCCTTATAGTTTCGTCAAGTCTGTCTGTCTGTCTGTCCGTCCGTATGTCACAGCCATATTATTCTGTAACTATAAGCATCACACTGTTGAAATTTGGTAGGAATGTGTATCCTGTTAACCGCTTTACGATCCTCATACCAAAAATACAAAATAATGACATTTAAGGGGGGGGGGGGGGCTCCCATACATGAAACTAAAACAAAAAACAAAAAAATTTGTCAAACCGATGCGTGTGGGGTGTCTATGGATAGGTCTTTTATAATGACATAGAGGTTCCTAAAACTATTTTCCTTTAAAGTCTAACGTTTCAAAGCTAGACGCTTCCAAAGTGAAAAAATGGGCGTCCCCCCATCTAACTGCTAAACTAAGCATGTGTAAATTTTGAAATAAAAATTATAATGTAGATCATAACAAACACTTTCAACGAAAATTGGTTCGGACGGGATCGAATGAGATTTTTTTGAGATATAGCACATTTTCAACAACCGCAAACATAACTTTGTACTTCATACAAACACTATGAAAAACAAAGTTATATTTGCAGTCAACAAAATATTGTGGTATTTACTAAGTGGAAGTAAGTGGATTCCCTAATTCAGTTAAAGTCGTCACGGAACCCTCAGTGCGCGAGTCCGACTCGCACTTGGCCGGTTTTTTATGAATAAATAAATAGTCACTCCACCTATATCCTTTTTTTTTCTTCAGAGTCAATGTTTTTTGAACATGTAATAATAATGTAGTAATGTATGCACCAGGAGGCTGATTCTCGCGGCAATCGAACTATTTTCGTGTGGTAATTCGATTGCGAGTTTAACCGTTTTACCTACAAAATCAAGTAAACTATCCACACGTAAAAAACTATCGAACAAACAAAATCTAAATACATTGCGAAATAAAAAACTATTTTTTTCTTCGACAAAGAAAAATCGGTCGGTGAACTTTTTTCGTATACGAATTGCACGAGAGTTGGCCCCCAGGGGGACAATTCTCGTGAAAAAGAATAAAACAGTTTTTGATATCTCAGGGTCACGATTTCTACGTAGAAATCGAATAAGTACCAACAAAATCTAAATAAGTAATTTTTTTACGTGTTGATATTTTACTTGATTTTTAGGTAAAAAGATTAAACTTGCAATCGAATTACCACACGAAAAAAGTTCGATTGCCGCGAGAATCGGCCTCCTGATCTTCTTCTTACGCATTCTGTTTTATAGTTCTCGTCCCGTAAGGTGGACTTGCGCATGATGACTTAACTCAGGATTACGCTAATCCCGGATTAAATGTCCATTCTGTCTCTGTCAACGTCAAATAAACTGACCGAGACAGAATAATGATTTAATCCAGGACTAGCGTAATCCTGGGTTACATCATCAAGCGCAAATGGACCTAATAAGCGTATGACATAAGTGCTAGCTAGCTAGCTAGCTATATGCTTAATAAGCGTATGACTCCATGTCCTACATCATTGCTTTTCTCGACCCGTTTTTTAAAAATTCGGTATAAAAATATTCAGGCAGTCACATTTACTAGACGCAACCTAGAGGTGAATGTACGGTACGATTATCTTTACAATAGCTAACAATAACAAATACACATCATTACGTACCTTTCTACTAAAACCTTAAAATAATTAAACAAAACCAATCAGTACTTTTTTTGCTACTTTTAACAATCATATTTTTAATTTCCTTATTTAAAAAGGAAATATTGGACACCAATCATTTCTGTTTAGCCCAAAGGCATGACTGGTAGAGAACGCCATTTGGCGTTAAGTCCACCTTTTGTACAAAATTTTATTATTGTGCAATAAAGTATGAATAAATAAATAAATAAATAAAACCACATATACTGATCTTAGGGTAAGTAGCTATGCACTTGTGTTATGGAAATCAAAAACAACGGTGGTACCACAACACCCAAACCAAAGATAAGATAGAACATTTCGATTTCTATATTGACCCGACCGGCAATCGAACCCGAAATAATACGTACCCATATTATATTTTTATAAATACTTCTTGATCAATTACTCGGATACCCTAAATTGATATAATTAATTATCTCAGTCCACTTGAATACCTGAGGTTAGAATATCGCTTATGCAGCATTATGCAGAACATTTAGCTATGATATTAGCTTAAGTAACCAAGCGGTGGTGCTCGCTATTAAAATAAGCACAGATGCTCCTTGTTGCCATAGCCAACAATTATAAATTGTGTACTTAACCACGCTTATTTGCACTTGCATTATTAGCACTTTATGTAAATGTTAACTTTGGTTAATCTGTGATATAATTAAACTATTATAATAAAAAAAAAAATTGGTTGCCTGTAAAGTCGGTATACGGGCGAAAGTTTTACGTGACAACGACTTTTTATGTCTGTCTCTCTCGTTCTTACGCGTGCCTCTCACTCGCTCTCAGTGCTGCGCGCGCGGCAGACCGATCATAGTTGAGTGGGAGAGAGACGCAAGGCATTCGGCGGGCCTCTCTCTCGTTCGGTGACTCATCGTAACGTTACCGAGCGTTACACTTTTTCATAAGTGACTCCCAGCCGCAACCTAATTTAAGACGTTGTCACGTCAATAAATTGTCAGATAATCTGCCACCGATTACGTTATGTGGGAAACCGCTTTTAGACAACTAAAGTTTAAATATCTTGGGCATATTGTTTGCGGGGTTATGTCTGGTGACAAGGATATAAAAAAGGAACATAGGGCGTTGGCGGTGAGAGATAAAATGATGGCCCGCAGGTTTGCTCGCTGCTCACAGAACCCCAAGGTCACACTATTCAAGGCATATTGCCAGTCTTTTTTTGCGAAAAAAGAATTGATACCATTTGTAAGAATGTAAATGATTATATAAAAACCTATCTCGGCTAAGTCCCGTAGAGAAGATAGGTACTCTGAAATATTAAATTTTATGATCTTTTTTATTTAATTACCACACGCAGCTGCTATTTCATTACCAACTCAAAAAAGAAATTAAATCTAACTGTATCGATGTACTTTTGTTGGAATTAGATAATATTTAAGGACGTATACTATGAGGTTTTTATGGTAAATAATATCTCTCACTAAATGGCGTTGGAGAGTACAAGTTTTTTTTATTTTATATAATAACAATAGTGGAAAACAGTATCGTCTGCGATAATGGTACTGGGGACGGTCTTAACTTAAACACGAACGATTTTTGGGTGTATTTGTGGATCAAATACACTCAAAAATGATACAGCGCCCTCCGTGTCCAATAAAATAACATTTTCAATGTGCTTTTGGGGCTGCCTCGCTTTTGTAGCGCGTCCGGCATGTTTGCTGAAGCACGCGTTGATGATTTTTACGCCATTATGCGCAAAAATGCAGCATCTCTGCTTGCAAGGTTGTGTGGTAGTTTCAACAGCATCCTTAATCCCTCAAGCGTATGTGAACTAGACACAATGCAAATTCTATTGTTATGCGGTTGCCTGCAACCGCTCGGGTGTTGAAGCATTAAAGTGATTGCAGAGAGATTTGACTCTCCCTTTTTGCGACAGTGGGTGGGGCTGTTAAACTGAAAAAATTTGCAGCACTACTTAGCTGTTGTAATATATTGTAATTCATATTAAGCATATCTAATAATATAGCATAAGATTATATTTTTAATATAATATACTTTGGACATTCCCACACATCGCCATCCAGCCCCAAAGTAAGCTACTCAAAAGCTTGTGTAATGGGTGCCAGACAACGGATATAATACTTAAATACTTTTTTTTTGTAAATACATACATGATATACATAGAAAACACCCAGACCAATACAAACAGACATGTTCATGCACACAAATGTTTGTATTGTGCGGGGATCGAACCCGCACCCGCTGCGTAGTAGGCGATTTCTCGACCACTACACCAGACGGGTTGTCAAATATTGTTACTAACAAATTGGATGTAGTTGTCTGAATAAACAAATATATAATAATTATTATTATTAGACTACTTCTGCTCGTTAGTAATAGATAGAAAATTCTACGTGATACAGAATGTCCAAAAATAGTACCGGGTATTTGTCTGTTCAAAAAATACTAGGTACTTAGTAGTTTTGTATTTATTAATGTTGAATATTGGATTAAATACGAAATTGAAATTTATTTCGAAAAGGTAATGCTATCCAATAGGTGACCGTTACTGGGCAATCTAATCTGGAACGAAAATCGGCGACGACACAGCTCGATGTTGCTGTTATTTTTACTCTGATGTTTTGTTACCAGATGAATTATTCTTATAAACCTTACTTTAAAGGCATCATGTAAGAAATAGTCAAACGGACCGAGGACGGGACAGAGGGGCCGCTATGTCTAGTTAAGGCATAAGATCAGTTCTTGCGTTTATGAAGATCGGCGACATTATTGAGACATGCTGCGAAATTTTTAGACCTGAAGTTGCAGGTTGCAGGTCAACAAGACGGGGTCACTTCTCTTGACTTAAAATCAATGAATTAACTGTTAGCAAATTATGTGTGTGTGTGTGTGTGTGTGTGTGTGTGTGTGTGTGTGTGTGTGTGTGTGTGTGTGTGTGTGTGTGTGTGTGTGTTGTGTGTGTGTGTGTGTGTGTGTGTGTGTGTGTGTGTGTGTGTGTGTGTGTGTAGAGTGAAAGAAGAAAAAAAATGAATGTGGCCCTTGACCTCATCAACATCTAATTACTAAATTTCGGTTGACTGGTAGAGAATGCTTTAAAGCATTTTTTAAATAAATAATTATAAATAAATGCATACGATTAAATATTTTTTTCTACCTGGGACTGCTATCATAACTTGATGTAGGATTATTATTAAATACGCGAAAAAACTACAATACATAAAGACTCAGACCCAGCTGATTCCATTGCATTGGTGCAGTGCTTGAAAAAAATAATGTACTATTGGTACCAGCAGTTAGAATAAGTATTAATTATTTTTGCCCGGGATGGTTTGAATTTTTGTTTATTTATTTAACTACTAGCCGCCACCCGCGACTGCGTCCGCGCGTGAGTTGAGTTGGCCCCTCCCTTGCAGCGTGATGTTTTATAGCCTTTCTCGATATATTTTTTTTCAAATAAGTCCAGTAGTTCCTATAAAATTACTATCCCTTTGGAATAGAACGAACAAATTGTGTGATAAAAAGAGATGCGAGATGCGATGTAGCAGAACCGTTTTTGGCGGCTGTCAGTCAGTTTGTTTAAATGTAAGTGAAATTGTGTATATTTTGAAGAAATAGTTCACTTGAAACATGGTGACTTGATCGGTAATTGATTGTTGTTCATTACAGCCAAAAAACCCCAACAAATAGGCATTCAACAGGTAAATTCGTTCAAATCGAAGCCTCTTAATATGCGATTCATATTTACCAATGCGCTTCAAATTTAAAGTACGCAGTTTGATTATTCTATTCTATAAACGTTAATTCACGTAAAAAGTAAAGACAGAACAACACAGAAATAAACTATTTATCATGCGGTGGTAAACTAATATGTTTAACTTAGGAAGATTGGTATAAATCACCGGAACGAAAGGAATCCTCATTTTAAGCTACAAATGTTACTTACTTTAATTAGTTACTGTCATCTTAAATCGGTTTCGTTTGACAGCTTATACTTATCCTTTTCTTCCGATAGGAACATTAATTTTATGGTAGTTCCTGAGATTTGCGCATTCAAACAAACCAACAATCTCTTTAGCTTTATAATATTAGTATAGATTCAGTATACTCGTAGCGCAGTGGAAGCAGTGCTTTGGTAGTGATACCGAAATGAAGCAACCTACAGCGCGGTCGTGTTTGGACGTGTGACCATTCCGACCATATAAGTGACGCATATCACGAATATCTCCGTGCTTCGGAAGGCACGTTATGCCGGGTAATATCGGTTGATATTAATCGTTAAGCCTATAGTCAGAGGCCTTATGGCTTGATAACATCTGACAGCAGGGTTAGTCGCTTGTCTTGCAAAACCCCTCCACCAACCCGCACTAAGCCCACGTGGTAGACTATGGCTCGAACTACCTCATAGTTGAGGTAAGGCCTTTGTCCAGCAGTGGGATGTTACAGGCTAACTTTATTGCAGTTCGATTTCAGTAACCTACCTTTACCAAGTATGCAATAATGGTAATTTATTTTAACTAGCTCAGGTAAAATAAGTCCAAATAAGACTGTTTGGCGGCAAAATATGTACATTATCTAATAAAAGCTTTCTATGTAACTTATTCTTGGTATTTGAAATTAGGATCTGCCGAGTCCTACCAAATTATAGGATTGATATTTTGTAAGATATGCAAGATTTCGTTGAAAGATAAGGATATATAAAACATGCCCATTTATTAAACTAGGCAAGTAAAGTACAATTTTTAATTTTATTTTCTGCGCTTAATCTATTGAGACCATATTTATATCTACAACATGAATATTTTGCGAGATACGAAGGTTTTTTGTTAAGGAGCACGTATAAAACGTGCATATTTTACAAACGAAGCAGATGGGCTATCATTTTCAATTCATTTTTTTTCGCTGTATTAGATGAGATACGATACTAGATACATACTCATGATCATACGATCGTTATTTTGCTAGATACGAAGGATTTTTAAATGGTGGCATGACGAGTTGTGGGCACGTAAGTTGACACAAACCCTTCGTATCTCCCAAAATATTGACCCTATGAGTTTGAGCATAGCTTTATTCGTTTAAGCGAAAACCATTATATTGAAAATGACTTCTCTCTCGCTAGTCTGTTTAATTGTGCATAATTTTATAATTTCACCCTTTCTCAATAAAATCTTTCATATCTGGCGAAATATGGATGATATAAATATGTGTTTGATATCATTCGATTTAACGCGGGAAAATTCATTGAAAATAATAGCTTACTTGCTTCGTTTGTAAGATGTGTTTGTTTAAAACGATCCCCCTTTTTCAACAAAATCACTCATTAAATATTTTTCAATATATTAATTTTCTAAAAATAGATTTTGTTTCATTCGATTAAGCGTAGAAAAGTGAATAAAAATTATACTGTATTTGCCTAGTTTAATAAACAAAACCTTTAATATCTTCTTAAATATCAATCCCATAACTATGGGCATCATTTCATATAGATATGAAAATGCAGATTTGAATTTGGCATACTGATTGGGGTCTGCGTTACGGTCCGTATAATATTGACCGCATGCGGGCAAATTTGTATGGACCGGACCGCACGCCGTAACCAGTGAGTGTGCCAAATCCTGAATTAAACTGGAAAACTGAAACTCAAAATTGTGTTTTTTTTTAAAAATTAAAAACACACACAATTTGAAATTGTTTTTTTTAAACGAAGGTAAAAAAAGTAAATAAAAAAAGCTCACCATGGTTCCGTCCAAGTATTTTTCACTATGACCACAACAATGTTCATGTGTCAATCACGCACCGGCATCTTCAATTATGAGCGCGCGCGCATAGTAATGCCAACTTAGCGCAAATATTCACGTACACCCGCTACGTGTCTGAAACGCTTATTTGGCACGTAATTTCTGTATAAATATTACTATACGATTCACGAGGTGATAAAATTTTGCAATTAAATGATTCACTCAAGCAAATGGTATGAAGTGGATTGATGAGATTTGATATTCGATTAATCATCAATTAGCCGTCCCCGTTCCTTAATTAAATGTCTTAAAATAGAGACAAGGGTTGCTCACAATTGACAGTGCAAACGATGAGGCTCTATTTGGCCTATTTATATCCTCGACACTCCCTGCGGATTAGTAAGGTACCACTTCATGCAAATGTATGTTACACGATGATTCCTGGTCCTAGTCTGCTCCACATATATATTTACTTAAGTACTATTATAGTATTTTTCATCATTAAACCACATACTCGCTGTGTGTGACTTGTGTAACCCCACTGTATTCACTAAAATTCTCGTCGTCATATAATTTATACACCTATCTAGATTTTACTTATGATAATCGTTTGTTATGGAAATGTCGGAAGTGTCCACCATGTTGAATCTAATTCGGCTATGATATTAGAATTAGTAAATTAAGTATTTAATGATTTTATGTCTGCCGTATAGCAAATGTTCATTTTGACGCCAGAAGGAAGTTGACTCTTATTGGATTGTGGAGGCTAACCCCTGGCTGATACAAATAAAATAGTTATAATATAAATATAAATAGTTAAAATAATACTTTGATGCCTTTATTCAGCATTATTAACAACTAAACAATCAATGGGTTTATATTAATTAGCAGATTGTTTATCCCTACAAATAAATATTTAGTAAATGTTCATATATGCAAACGGAAGTCATCCCCAATGTATTTCTACAGTTGTTCAGTACTAGATTATGATGACAAGTTATTCAGGAAATTAAGGTGAATAAGGGGGAACCCATAACTTAATCGCAATTAATCGATTTTCATTCCCCATGAAACGATTCGCAGATGTTTCAAAATAATATGCAACAAATTGTAGAATCTTGTTACATCACAATTTCATTTGGTCGAATGCTTATTATCTACAAACTTACCTCATCGTAACTTCTTTTCAAAAATTACGTATTTTATCGAAGTAAAGTTACCTTTCTATTTTGTTACTCATAATTTAATTTCCACGTAAGTTTCAATATGCAGAATACTTGAAACATCCTATTTTACTTCTGCAAAGTCCGTATTTCCAAACGATTTGTTACCAACATACTAATAGACAATTTAAAGCATAACTGATATAAATATGTTATAAATATTGATCTTATAAATAAACTGCGTTGATCCCGATTCGCCGTGGTCTCCCTGCCGTGGTACTAGTCTGCCCGATACTAGAGTGTAATTCAAAAGCCGGAGGCGCGGAGAGAGAGCAGCCTCCGCCCGGTGTTACGCAAAGGCGACGAGGCTGCTATTCCCGCAGCGCCGGAGACGTGGAAATCCTAATGCCTGCTTGGTTGCTGCATGCATGCCTGTATGCTTGCATGCATGCATTAATGTATGCCTGCTTGCTTACTTGCATGCATAAATGTATGCATGTATGCCTTCTAACTTGCATGCGTATGCATGCGCATGCCTTCTTACTTGCATGCGTATGCAAAAACATATGGGAACCGTTACACATTGAAACAATTTTTATGAAAGGTTATATCGATAACTTTATAATTATATGAAACATTAGTTTAATATATCGTTATTCTGCTAAACAAAACAGTTGCGAAAATTTTTTTTGGTGAACTGTTATTCGATGTTACGAAACGACGATTATTAACTATTCGATTAATCAAGAAAAAAGATATTACATTCATTGAATAGTTTTCTGTGAAATGAAATTCGATATCAAAAAAATCTGTGTTATGATAGATACCCGTGAATTAGGTGACAAAGCAAAGCTAAGTTATCGCTATCAACGTGCCTCTAGTCAAGGCTTAAATAGGCATTTTGGCAGCAATATTGTAATCATAACTAGGTCGTAATGGGTTATTAAAATTTTAACGATTAGTGTCGATTTTACCAACGTCAGATAAATAATATTCATCGAATATTATACAAAACGCCAAATTTGAAAACATCACGTATTTGTCGTTAGTCATTTGTGTAAATGTTATTACAAAATCGGTCGTTTTATACTTATTTAAGGCCGATTTTACCAACGTCAGATAAGACTTATCCGACTGAATAGGTATAAAAAGACCGATTGTAAAATGGAATTTACATAAATGACAACTGGCAAATTGTTGACGTTTTTAAATTAGGCGCATTGTATTTTATTCAACGAATATTCATTACCCGACGTTGGTGAAATCAGCTCTGAGTAAGTATAAATCGACCGATTTTTAAAATGTCATTTAGACAAAATATAAATAAATAAATATCCTTTGGACATTCCCACACAAAGAAGGCGTAGTCCTGGCGGGCTGCCCGTGCTAAGTCCTCCTCAGCTGATGACACCAGGTTCTCCGAGTCGGAACACCCACGTATATAGAACGCGTTCAGTTGGGCATCTTTGGTTGACTGTAAATAAATATCCTTTGGACATTCCCACACATCGCCATTTAGTCCCAAAGTAAGCTACTCAAAGCTTGTGTTATGGGTGCCAGAGAACGGATATAATACTTAAATACTTTTAGTTTGTAAATACATACATGATGTACATAGAAAACACCCAGACCAATACAAACAGACATGTTCATGCACAGAAATGTTTGTATTGTGCGGGGATCGAACCCGCAACCCACTCCGTTAGTAGGCGATTTCTCGACCACTACACCAGACGGGTCGTCAGATAAGATAAGATTAAGAAAAAGTCAGATAAGTAAGATTGCTGACTATTACGAGTACGTGACGTTTTCAAACAAATAATCCTTATCGGGCGTTGGTAAAACCGGGCCGAAGCTGATTTTTATTGAGCTTGGTATATGATCTCTACGATGATGGTTGTAAATATTTAATAGAAATCACTTGTAGCAGTCATATGCAGTTTCTATACATTTTTTTCTTATTCTTCAAGATGAAATAAGAAACTAAAAATTTGCGCACGGGCGGGACTCGAACCAGCAACTTTTTGGTTAACCGGGCCAAACGCTCTACCAATTGAGCTACCGTGCAGTCGGTCGGACCGCGCGAAATTTCTGGTCTCTTATGGATCCGTCATTACGCGTACGAATAGGTAGACGGTTTAAGAATATAAAATATGACACTGTGAGTGTTAAAAGCATTCTAAATCATTCTGTTCTTGACAATGTTAGTTCTTAATTTGTACAGTTAGTTCTTACCCTATGTCCATTGCCACTTGAGATTACTTTTTAGCAGCCCGATGCCTGGAAATTAAGGAGTAGAGGAACTCCTTAGTTCCTTAAATTACTAAATTACCTTATTTTTGCTGATTCGATCTCGAGAAATTTGAAAATGTATATGTTACGGCTAAAGGTAGGTGTGAACATAAACTTAAGCTTAGCCAGCTAAACCTAGGTTTATGAGTATCTTCGACTAGGTGATTATGTTAGTTTCTTCCATCTTTAGCCGGCTAAACTTAAGTTTAATTGAAGGCCCTTGTCTAAAAATGAAGAAGGAAATGGAAAAGGAAACAATGTTATAATGTTTACTATTTTGACACGAAAACTTTATTAAAAAGTAATCGCTTTCATTACACAGATTACAAAGATGAAGCAATTCTAAACAAAAACATAGCCACATGTGCGCGCGTTGTCTCCCCACGCCCCACTGTGGAATATTTCGGTGTGTATTCGGATCAAAAATCTGTAACTCCGTCAATTTGAAAGATAGACTTATCAAATTTTGCTTTAATATAAAATAATACATAAGGATTCATATCAGTAATGTTTGATGAATTGGTATTTTTTTTAATTAATAAAAAATGACACAATAATTTAAAAAAGTATTTATTTATTAAAATATTTTTTAGAAACGTATTGTACATGTATTTCTTAATCCTTATTACTCTATTAAGATATAAATATATCTCTATAAAACGTACCACAAACTAATGATAATAAAAGTAAACTACGAAACCGCATTTGATAGCGATATCCGTTCCCAGACTAGTATCCGATTTTTTCACATATCTTCGAAAACCGCAAAAAACCGCAGTTAATTTTTTTATATGTTTTAGATGAGTAACTAACCTATAATTTAACATTAAATTCAAAGCATCGGTAAACAACTATAAATGTTAAAAATTTCGACGAAATTCATTTTTTTCTTTAAATTGGTTTTTAAATTTATATTCTAATTAAAAACAATCAACTCTAATTTCTAATCTCTGATAAATTTGCTTTTCAAAAATATATAATAGCTTATACATTTCATTACAAGTTTTAAAACTATTTCACGTTGAAAAATGTGTACGAAGAACTTAATATTTCCCAATTGCCTAAACGTTTAACTTTGCTACATGAAAAAAAAAACTTTTTCAAAATATAATATAAATTACGCTATTGAATATTAAACTTCGACTTTTGAACTATTAAATTCTATTCATATCACAAATTCTATTCAGTTTCAATCAGTGATAAAAATCAATTTTGATATGCGTTTGTTCGATCATATTCCACAGTACTGTGAAATATTTCGGTGTGTTTCGGATCAAAAATCTGTAACTCCGTTAATTTGAAAGATATACTTATCAAATTGTGCTATAGTATAAATAAATACATAAGGGTTCATATAAATAATGTTTGATAAATTGGAATTTTGCGCATTTTTTTAAATTAATAAAAAAGTCACAATAATTTAAAAAGTATTTATTTATTACAATATTTTTTTAGAAACATATTGTACGTGTATTTCTTAATCCTTGTTACTCTATTAAAATATATATATCTCTATAAAATGTACCACAAACTATTGATACTAAAAGTAAACTACGAAACCGCATTTAATAGCGATTTCCGTTCCCAGACTAGTATCCGATTTTTTAACATATCTTCGAAAACCGCAAAAAGCCGCAGCTAACTTTTTTATATGTTTTAGATGAGTAACTAACCTATAATTTAACATTAAATTCAAAGCATCGGTAAACAACTCTAAATGGTAAAAGCTTCGATGAATTTGAGGAAAATCATTTTTTTCTCGATTTTTTCTTTAAATTGGTTTTTAAATTTAAATTCGTATTAAAAACAATCAATTGTATTTATTTCTAATCTCTGATAAATGTGCTTTTCAAAAATATATAATACCTTATACGTTTCATTTCCAGTTTCAAAACTATTTCAAGTTGAAAAACGTGTATGAAGAACTTAATATTTTTCAATTGCCTAAACGTTTAACTTTGCTACATGAAAAACAATACTTTTTCGAAATACAATATAAATTACGCTATAGAATATTAAACTTCGACGTTTGAACTATTAAATTCTATTAATGTATTACCCAATTTTAAATTAGTGATAAAAATCAATTTTGATATGCGTTTGTTCTTCCATATTCCATAGTCCCCCTCAAACTCTCCGCCAGCCCGGCGAGCACATCGAATACATTTTTAGCCGTTTCGTTTTGGGTAATGTGCACATTAACCGGCTAAAGATGGAATATCATGACGCAAACTAAGATGTTATCGAACTTTAGCTGCTTCTCGAAGATAAACCTAAGTTTAGCTGGCTAATCATAAGTTTATGTTCACACTTACCCTTAGCCGTAGCATATATATTTCTTTGATTTATAGGATGCGACTGGGCAAAGGTGCGTCTAGCAAAGTGCCTCGGCGTGAACGGCGTCGCGACGGCGTTCGATGGCTCGCAGCGGCCGAGGCTGCGCACACGCATCGGCGTCTTGCTTCTGGCGCCGCGGCTGACCAACAACGCTTCTGTTGCTGTCACCGAGCTGCTTAAAAGGGTAAGAGACGTACATGTTTGGTAGCAACGTAAATTAATCTCACGCTCCATGAAATTAAATTCTCTGATTAAATGCATTACCAAGTGGTTAACTGGTAGATAATGCCATAAGGCATTAAGTCCGCCAGTTGTACAACTTACAGTGCACTAAAGTTTAAATAAAATAAAAACTTATGTGGTACTTTATTCCCTATTGATGGAGCTAGCTGGCAGGATAATTCCACGCTAACGACAAAGAAATACTTACCTACCTACATAACTTTATAAAATACAAGCTGGCAAAACGCAGGCATTCAAAATTAAGGAACTCTCTTAAAGTGAAACAAAAAAAAAAAAACAACTAGCCGATCTTAATTATGATGGAAACTTGTCACGTTAGTCCATTGAATGAGTCCCTCCAAGGGGGGTCTAGAGTGCGTGAGTTAGTAACGTAAGATGTTTCTTCGGAAACATGTCAAGAGTCCCTAGGTAATAAACATACTAAAACCCCGGGACACTAGGAGGAGCCTCGGAGTGGGGGGAGGGGGGGAAAGGGTCCATTTTTTCATTTTTCGCTTAAATCTCCAAAACGGTACATGTTAGAGAAAAACTTTCAAGGAAAAGTTGAAAGGCCATAAAATTATCTACAAGTTGTACCTAAACCATTTTTTTCTATTAGCAGCCGTTTTTGAGCTACATCCCATGAAAGGTGAAAAATTCGAAAACATAAGCAAACTTTAGCATAAGCTTAACGAGGGCGGACCCCTTCCCATGCTACGTGTGAAACTTCATTGAAAAAATCCGAACAACGGATAATGTTGGGACATTGATGTCATATGAGAGGCACTAGAGGAAAAAAAATAAAAAGTTCAAGTATCGTAACTACCGTAATAAAATTCAATTCCTCCTAAACGACTCAATGGTGGAATCTGTTTTTTTTATCAATAATAGACCTAATTATGAGCAATCTATCGGTACTGGTCACAAGTTGCACTTTTGAGCTTTTTGGAAGAAAAAAATAAAAAAGATCAAGTTCAGTAACTCAAACTACCCTAACATATATTTTGACAATCGATTCCTCCTAAAGGCTTCCATGGAGGAATGTGTTTATTTTACTAATTATAGACCTAATTAAGAGCAATCTATCAGTACCGGTCACAAGTTGCACTTTTGAGGTTTTTGGAAGAAAAAAATAAAAAGGTCAAGTTGCGTAACTACCCTAATATAATATTTTGACAATCAATTCCTCCTAAAGGCTTCCATGGAGGAATGTGTTTTTTTTACCAATGATAGACCTAATTAAGAGCAATCTGTTAGTACCAATCACAAGTTGCACTTTTGAGCTTTTTGGAAGAAAAAAAATAAAAAGTTTCAAGTATCGTAACTACCCTAATAAAATTCAATTCCTCCTAAAGGCTTCCATGATGGAATCTGGTTTTTTTATCAATAATAGACCTAATCATGAGCAATCTATCTGTACCGGTCACAAGTTGCACTTTTGAGTTTTTTGGAAGAAAAAAATAAAAAGATCAAGTTCAGTAACTCAAACTACCCTAATATAATATTTTGACAATCGATTCCTCCTAAAGGCTTCCATGGAGGAATGTGTTTATTTTACCAATTATAGACCTAATTAAGAGCAATCTATCAGTACCGGTCACAAGTTGCACATTTGAGTTTTTTGGAAGAAAGAAATATTTTTTGATCGATTGATGTGATAAACATGGGTATGTAGTATGGGGAAATTGTTTGAGCCAAAATCATTTTTTACTGCGTGTAACTCAGAAATGGTAGGATATAGGAAAAAATGATTTAGGTACAACTTGTAGATAATTTTATGGCCTTTCAACTTTTCCTTGAAAGTTTTTCTCTAACATGTGCCGTTTTTGAGATTTAAGCGAAAAATGAAAATATGGACCCTTTGCCCCCCTCCCCCCACTCCAGGGCTCCTCCTAGTGTCCCGGGGTTTTAGTATGTTTATTACCTAGGGACTCTTGACATGTTTCCGAAGAAACACCTTACGTTACTAACTCACGCACTCTAGAACTTTTTATTCAATGGACTACGTGTTTTTTATTTCATCTAAAGATTTACTTCAATTTCAGCACAATGAATTTGAGATGAACACAGCCTCTTACGACTGGCTATTGACAGTGAGATCGGATGAGGATTTCGCACGAATGAACTCTATATTGAACGTTACGTCACTGCGGTTCGATCAGAATATTGTTGTCGGATATCATTCACGCGGCCGTAATCCAGACGAGACTTTGGGTCTTTGCGACATCAATTTTGTTCACGACAAAACCGACTCTAAGGGAAATTCCAGAAATTCGCAGAGTGGTATCTACAACGGAAAAAACGAATGTGGAAGGAATCAGCTATCGAAACTTTGTCAACAATACGCAAATCAGGCAAATTACTACCGCTCAACGATTCGATTCAAAAATATAACAGTAAACAAAAAGTATAAAAGCTTTGGAAAAGTGTTAGATTTGTTCCAGTCAGGGTCTTTGAGCTTCAATTATTCGAGACCCTTTGAAATGTTTAACATAAGTCGTTTTTCCTTCAAGCAACATTTTAACAGTTGGAATAGATTTAATCGCGTGAATCGAAACAAAGGCGGAGTGCACATGATTCAGTATTTTAAAGTTCGATCGAACTCTACGCTGTATGCTTATTATTTAGGTACGTGCGATTCAATGAAGAATTACAAATAGTATTCATTGATATTTTACTATTTATTTCAATACAGTAATTATTTGCAACATTAATTAATAGGTTTCTGGAGCAAAGAAAACTCTATGTCAGGAGTAAACTGTCCGTATCCAGTAGATATAAGAAACTTCTTGGGCGAAAACATAGTGGTCGGTAGAAGAAACGTAACCGCAGGCGATACTACGGCTTTAGATGATGAGGGCCCTGCAGCACCAAATCTTTTGGACGACGTTCTTCATTTTCTGGCCATTAAATTGAATGCTACGTAAGTAAACTTTCATATTTGGTTCGTATAATCCGTTTTTCTTTGCTAGTCTTATTATTATTAAGAAAAATACTGTGTGGTAAATTTGACTTGTTTGTAATTAATAGAATAAGTATTTGACATTTGTAAAATCATAATCATTTCATTATAGATTGAATTAAATGTAATATAGCAATAAATGTTTGCATGCTATTTATTAAAAGTTAAATAGAACGAACATATTTTAATTAAAATCTTTAGTGTAACCCTATTTATGAGAAAATAAAATATTCATTCATTCATTAATTCTTATATTGTAAACTATCTTTTTATGAGATAAGATTTTAATTAAAATCTTTAGTGTAACCCTATTTATGAGCAAATTAAATATTCATTCATTCTTATATTCTAAACAATCTTTTTATAACTTTTAAAATAAAATCAGAGAGTAAAATGAGTTAACTATTTGATTAAAAAGATCACATTTTTACTTACGGAAGTATCTTATTTTTTACAGAAATATTTTGAAAAAAAAAGGAATATCGAGATTGTTTACAATATAAGATGAGCAAAGCAAAATGGATGATACAACCAAACCCTTGTAATAAAAGCGTAACTTTTGTGAGGCCCTCTACCTTTTATTACACGTTGTTCACAGCCGTAAATTACTTTTAGTCAACATGTGACACGTGCCCATTCCGATGTCCGTGAATTTAAATTATACCGTTTTAGTCGGACGAATAGTTTGACAATGTCGTTTGCTCTTTTATCTGCTTTGACCTGCGAATAAAATGGAATGCTTAGTAACTATGAAATTTCGTTCATTTCCACACGATATGTGGACGTCTTTTTTCCTTGAAAAATTAGCTGCCTTCCGTCATTTAATGCATGCCACCGACGCGACGGCTGACGCTGCGTCTTGTGAGCGGCAGGCGTTAACTCTGTCGTCAGCATACTGCAAAATACATTATATCCTCTAAATATGTTTACATTATGTTCACGTCTAACTTTATATTACAGCACTGTAACACGTTACTACAGTAAGCTGGGGTTCCGTACGTACGAAGGGTCGTGGACGGGTCTGCTTGGGGCGTTGATGGTCCAATCAGTGGACTTGGCCCTGGAACCTGTCACTGCGCATCCATCGCTACACAACGATATGGACTTCGTCTTTCCTATTGCTAAAACCATGTAAGGTTGAATAGCCGTGTTAGATTTTAAAATAAATGCTTTATTTAGAGACTATCTATACTAATATTATAAAGCTGAAGAGTTTGTTTGTTTGTTTGTTTGAACGCGTTTATCTCTGAAACTACTGGCTTGATTTGAAAAATTATTTTTAAGTTGGATAGTCCATTTAAGTAACACAAAAATCATGTATGACAGGATTGTTCAGCATTAATAGTTCTATAATTAAGTCCGCAACAGTAAGTAAAGTAAAGTATGTCTATATTTTATGGTTGAATTACTATAACCTTTTTTATGTTAATAAATTTGTAAAAAAATAATGCATTATTTTTAGAGGTTTATTATACACACAGGTATTTATTCTTATCAAAATAAATACATTCATCATCACGAGCATTTCATTTAGAACAAAGTTGCCCTTAATGCCATTTGATTTCAATAAATATCTTAGGAGCTATCACAGTTTTAACATAACTCCGCACCAAAATAATGTTCGCAGCCTAAGTACAACGTGCGCTTGCGCTAATATATTATAAAGCTGAAGAGTTTGTTTGTTTTAACGCGCTTATTTCAGGAACTGCTGGACCGATTTGAAAAATATTTCTCTGTTGGATAGCTTATTTATCGGGTATAAAACATCACGCTGCGACGGGAGGGGAGGGAGCAAACTCAAAACGCGCGGACGAAGTCGCGGGGGACCGCTAGTATTGATAATATTTAGAAATGTCATTTGACCCTCAGTAGGTGGGTATTATCATATAAAAATGTAACAAGAAAATAGGAAAAACACTGGTAAAGTTCATTGCAAATCTAGGGCAGATTTGAGTAGGTATTATTTGGATTCATTTTTTCGGAAATCGATCAAAATATCAATTACCATGATTGAAATTCGTTAACTTTAGATGGTTTATCACAACTCATAATGGACACCAATAACCCAGATAATAAAATACTACTAGTATTCGATACGATGTAAAACCTAAGTAAGATCTACTGATTGGCCGAATGTCACGTGATATTATCTCTTGTGTAAGAAAATAATAAATATTGACTTAAACCAAAGGAATAATTCTGTAATGAATAAATGTGTAAACAGTATTTAAAATTTAACATAATTATGTATTTTTCGTATTACGTTATGAATATTTAAGAAAAAATTCAAACATTGGAACTTTAACTAAGTCAAGCGGTGTTTAACGGAAACTTCCCTTGGTAATTTAAATGTTTATAAATGATACAAATGTCATGGCGAAGCTAGCTAAATTCTAAAAAATACTTTAAAAGGGCTGTTGATTTAGTTTAAATAGTTATTTCTGTAGCTTGATAAATTTAAGCTGACATTCTGATACGAATTTAAATATCTATCTTTATCCATCTCTTACACGCATATACAATATTTGTGAGAATTTGGTATTATAAATCGAATAAGTGTCACGATCACAGGGGTTTAATGGTTCGTGAAAATGAATGTTCGAACAAAGTTTGAAGGGTACTGTCACCAATTCTGTAATAAAGCATGGGTTTGGGATTTTTGATCCAACGCGACGAGTTTGTCAGACCTCGATCATATAGGATGACACAAATAAATAAATTTGAAAGATGCTGGAACTTTATCTTCTAATAAAGCAAGACGGTGCAGAGCCTTAGATAATATACTACAGTAAAACTCCGATAGTACGATTCTGTCGAGACCCTGCCAAAAACGTGTTATAAGCGGGAAATCATTATCCGCCTCTGGATTTTTTAAACATATGTATATAATAATATTGGACACCAACCACAGAAATTGCTCTGATCCAAGATCCAAAGTAAGTAAGTAATGCACTTGTGTTATGGAAATACACAGACACAACGGTGGTACCACAACACCCAGACCCGAGACAATATAGAAAATTTTCATTTCTATATTGACCCGACCGGGAATCGAAACCGGGACCTCGGAACGGCGACGCCTTGAAACCAGCGTGCTCAGCCATGACACCACGGAGCTCGTCATAATTAAATTATTTTGAGTGTTTAAATAGTGCTGTCAAACGCTCTACACCAGCAGCCGGTGGACTAACTACGCTAAAAGCTTTAATTGCTCTACGCATTCAATACAATAAAAGTTTCAGAATGCTGATGGAGCTACCGAGGTTCTGTAGATTGTCGAACAAGGTATGCCGCGCATCAGGAATGTTTGCGGGGGTTGATTTGATTGTTTTTGCACATCATACGTAAACGAGTGGCCTCGCAAATGCGACATGTGTACGGGTGAGCTCCATCAGTCTTCTGATCACATTATTGGAAAGGTTGGATTGTCCCATAATTCAGCGGAATCAAGTGTACATGTTTGCCAATGTAAATGGCATAGTATATAACAAAAAAATATATTTGTAATTAGGACATACAAATAATATGAATTACTAATTTAACATAAGTAATTACTAACACAAACGGATTGTACTATCTGATTGAATAAATGCCATTGAAATTGAAATTATACACATTTAATATTTTTTGCTTTTCCAATCTTCAACAACAAATTAAACAATTTAGACTTATTCGAATATGTGTCTGATTAATTAACAAAATGCAAGTACAAACAAATTCCAAATTAACCAAGTTACAAAATATCAGTGGAAATACGAGTATAGACGCAACTCCTTCAAAAATGAAGGAGAGGGAGGGGTTCCATTTTTCACCTCAAATCGACCATCAGACAGTTCTTTTGTATTTTGTTTCCATCAAAATGTAACAAGAAAATAGGAAAAAAAATGACAAGGTTTACCCAAAATGAGCTTAACGGGGAGACGAATCGTATTTAAGCAGGTACAAATGTATGAAAACATATTTCTCGTTCTAAGGAGCGACGTTTGACAGCATTATATCCGGGAGATCGTATTAAGTCGGGAAGTTCTATCGGGGTTTTACTGTCTATAAAGTGGAGCACATGCGAGGACCCGTTTGGTGTAGTTACTACTATGCCGGCAGTAGCGGGTTCGATTCCCGCATGGGGAAAACGTTTGTATCCCAGTAATGAGTGTTTATATGTATTTGAGTATTGATGGGATACGCCCCCATTATTATTGTTGTCTGGTATTGGTAACACAAGGAAAAAAAAACCTTACTTTGATTGAAACGACGACAATTGGTGTCTTGTCTGGCGCAAATTTATTTTGTTATTTAGTGAAGCGCACGAAACTTGAATGAAAGAGTAACTTTTCTAGGTGCAACATCTATATCCGCCAGCAAGAGACGTCAACCGTCCGTGACATCTTCATGGCGCCATTTAGCGGGCGGCTTGTGGCGTGTGTGGTTGCGGTGGCCGTGTTGGCCGCGTCTGCTGTCGTGCTGATCAGTAAACTGGCCCCCTCAGTGCGCAATAGAGCGCGGCCAATGGAGTACGCTGAGGCCCTTATATGGTCTACAGGCATTTTGTGTCAGCAAGGTGAGTGACTGTAAGTTGGGTAAGATAAAAACAGCATATTCGATAGCCTGGCGGTGTGATTTTATGCCAGTAAGGTTAGTTTATGACTTTTTTGAGCTGGCCGCGTCTGCTGTGGTGCTGATCAGTAAATTGGCACACTTCTTGCGGAAAACAGCATACCTCATGGAGTATGCTAAAGTTTTTGTCTAGTACACGGGCATTGTGCCAGCAAGGTGAGTGGCGATATCCGGGCTCGCCACGTCTGCCTTGGTGCTGATCAGTTAATTGGCCCAATAAGTGCGCGTTAGAAAAGAGCTTTAGAAAAGCGTAAAATGATGGGGTATATGAGGTGTTCATCTGGTCTACACTATAACTATGTGACTGTAAACTAGTTAGGATAGTGTTATGTGGTAGCTTATAGACTCTTTCAAACCTAATAGCCAAAATGCTGGTCATCTCCTATTTGCAGTAGCCTCAACCGCTTAGTTGACGGTACTGCTTGCCTTTCCGGACACGTCGTGGTCTTTCTTCATACAATAATAGCACTACACTTCTTTTCAGGAGTCTCTTGGACCCCTCCGAATCCGGCAGCCAGTATCTTACTGATTGTCTGCTTGTTGTTTGCGGTTGTGACATACAACGCATACGCTGCCTTCATAACCTCCGTGCTGTCTGTAAGAGTGGCCTCACTTGACACCGTGGCTGCTGTTCTCGACTCGCCTGATTTGAAAATTGGATATATTAGGAACGGCGCTGATCAGATGTATTTAATGGTATGTATGGTTTCTACATAGATAATATTCTTATGGTCAAATTCGACAAAGGTGCTTATCTCTTTTGAGATCGGCGACCTACGCGGTAAGGGTACTATATAGAATACAAGAGTATTATTTGTTTCTTCAGTCTATTACTCCAGTGATGTTAGACAGTAATCCGACATGACTGGTAAAAGATCAGGCGCAGGACCTACGAATTAACGTACATTACGAGCTACGCTTGACTTTGGACGGTTTTTATAAGATGAAATAGGAAAAAAAAATGCACCTACGGAAATCGAACCTGCAACTTCTGGCAAACCAGG
Source organism: Pyrausta purpuralis (assembly GCA_963924145.1). NCBI lineage: Eukaryota > Metazoa > Arthropoda > Insecta > Lepidoptera > Crambidae > Pyrausta > Pyrausta purpuralis. The sequence goes on from OZ001656.1 coordinate 22,186,896, forward strand.
CCAACGCCCTTTTCCAATTTTTTGAAGACGGTTTGAAGGTACCTATGATTGGTACAGAAACAGGAATGCCCAGATACTAGCCGGCCATTAGATTTCGGGTTCGGGACGAACTTTCCACCGAGGTAGTTGAGTTAGTAAGTAAGTTTGCTATCTTAAAACCCGTAAAAAAGTTATATAATGTAGAACGCTCTTAATCTGTTTCATCGTTGTAGTTTCCAGCAATTTTCTCATAAACCTAAGTATTATTAAAGTTCATAAGCGCATTGAGATCTGAAATACGCTTAACGCGTCAGTGAACTCTCTTTGAAGTAAACATTTGATAGAGTGCTTTAAATTCTACGTAAAAGTGATCGTATTCTCTCCATTTTTCATATCGTAAATATCAGAAACACACCGCTAAGGACATGCCATCTCGCAATAAATAAAGTTATGAAGATACTCATGGATATACTTGATTTCAAATGTTTGTACCTGTAGCACCAAGTTACACCTACTACGGTACAGTAAAAACGTAAAACATAGGGTTTACGCACTTTGTCAGTTCGGATCCTATATAACATTCGTCATAGTAAAAGCAACAATCTGTTAGAGTCTGCGAACGGCCCAGGCTTTTATCAGGATTCCTTGTTGTTTTGCTTTGTTGTTGTTTATTGTTACTGTACATAAAGCTCCGTGACTCCGCGGTTGTATTCGCAGGTAAACCGTGTATTTTTTAGTTTGGGGTCAAGTCATAATCGAAACGAAATTATTTAATTTTGGCATGAACCACGCAATCACCAAATCTATTGTCATTTTAGGGTGTAAGTTTATCGAAGAGACAACAACGACCTCCTATTTATTTGATTTTGTTCAAACTAGTTTGTGGACGTACAACTGTGTTCTTTACCCGATTCACTCAGAAAATATTTTATGTATAATTGTGTACAGTCAACCAAAGATGCCCAACTGAACGCGTTCTACATACGTGGGTATTCCGACTCGGAGAACCTGGTGTCTTCAGCTGAGGAGGGCTTAGCACGGGCGGCTCGTCAGGACTACGCCTTCTTTGCTGGTCAGCGTGCTGCAAGGGCTACCTTACGGTAAGCTTCTTTGACGGGATATGGGGAGTATTCCCTCAAGCGTATGTGAACGAGACACAATGCAAATTCTATTGTTATGCGGTTGCCTGCAACCGCTCAGGTGTTGAAGCAGTATGCTAGTAACTCCGAATAAGATCGTTCGTACTGAAAATAGCTGGTAATATAATTAATTGTTGTATAGTACACGGTCGCAATACAATTAAAGTTCAGTGTGTTTTTTGAGCTATTGCATAGCTTCTATTGCGGATCTTAAGCGTGGAGACCGAATCCAGAAATACCGTAACGAAAACAACCTAACAACCCCCACTCCGACCCGCACAGCGGTGATACTTTTTAGTTTTTCCATCTATCGATGAATAGCAGAACTTTTAATGAATTTTTGAAATATCACGCTTGTCTCTTTAGTTCAGCCACCCGCCTTTAGGTGGCATTGGTTGTATAAATAAAATAAATAAATAATTATAATTGCTTAAGTTGATAAAAAAAGCTATGCAATAGCTTTTCCGCGGCAGTCTCCGAATGCCACACGTCTTTTTTTCTGATTATTCAGAAACCTGAGCCAGGCCAGAGGCAGGTGTGCAGTGCGGGAGCTTCCCGTGCCATCGACGCGGGCGCAGCTGGCCTTCCCTTTGCCGCATCGTTCGCCGTACGCTAAACCTACGCTTATAAGGTCTACTAGCTTTCTGACCGCTACCCTCACCTTTTAACAAATTTAGGGCCCTTTTTTTCAATGGTCAGATAAAACTTATCAGACTGATAAATTATAAAGCGACAGGTTAAAAAAATGACAGGTACCTATGATTGCTGACAATTTAGTGACGTTTTCAAATCAGCCATATTGTATTTTTTTCGACGAATATTTCTTATCTGACTATTGAAAAATCAGCCCTTAACATATCACGACGTCGCGGGGAGCCTCTGATAGTATATGTACTGGTATATTGGGTCTATCAAAATCAACTGCATTTCTTCTTAGGACTAGTTCTGACACTCAAATACAACATGTGTTTGTATGGGATTAACATCGTAATCCCAAAAAAACTTTCCCATACTAGAGTGCCGATTAGCTGATGCTAGTTTGTATGTCAAATATTTTTTTGCGATTTCGATGTTGGTCCCATACCAAAAGTTGTTGTATTTTAGAAACAGAATCATCAGCCAGAAGGAAAGCAGTTTATTCTGTTAGACTGTATATGTAGAAAGCGGGCACCAACATTTGTCCTAATCGTACACCGCGTTTTCCTCGATCAAACATGAGTGGCGCGCGCCTTAGTGGACGGCACTATCTATAATAGGATATAAGGGGGGCTTAGATATCCGCCCGTGGTTTCACTCTCAAATTATCACAGGGAAAAGCTCCTATAAAGTAATTGGTTAAGTTATATGTAAAGTATAGTTAACTTAGGTCATTGACATGTGTTATCCCTAGTTTTTAGCATTTTGTAATTATTGAGTGCTATTCATCAGAGTATATAACAGGGGATGAACTTCGTAATAGCCTTTAACTTAAGTCATTGACATGTCTTACCTATAGTTTTCGAGGTTAGGTCATTTAGGGCCCGATTTTACTGACGTCAGATAACGAATATTCATCGAATCTAATTGGGAAACGTCACTTTCTATCAGCAATCATTTATGAACATGACATTTTAAAATCGGTTGTTTTATACTTATACAGTGGGATAAGTCCTGACGTTGGTAAAATCGCCCCCAAAAGAGATTTTATTCACTTTAACTTTATTTTATACACAGTCTCCTTCAGCTGCACAACACAGGGGCTCTGGGAAAGTTGGAGACGGCACTGGTGCCTTCGATGCCTGAATGTTCACCCCCCTCCGGCTTTGCCTCTGCTCGCATCAACGATGTACGCTCTGCGCTAATACTGGTCATCGCAGGACTGGTGGCTGCTTCATTACTTGGTGAGTGTACTCCATTATTAATAATAGACCTCCTAGCCGATTTCGACTACGGTGGCCAATCATAACAAGTCAAGACTAACCGACTGCGCGGGATATACATATTATAGTGCATAAGCAATCTGACACGACCGGAGAGAGATCATGCGCAGGACCAACGGCTTTACGTGATTTTCCGAGGCACGGGGGTGTAACACCGCCAAGTTTCACACAACACAGCCATATTTTTGGCCCGACCCGGGGGTCGAACCCGGGAACTCTGGCGCAGCCGTCGCTTTAAAGTGCGACTCTCTTACCACTGCGCCACCGAAGCACTTAAACTCGATTATTACTACTATACACATAACAATTCCTTCGAGTCTATCAGCCTGCTTACAATAAACTTTAAAGCTACGGCACAGATTTTAATGCGTCTTACTAATAAATTGAATGATGTTTGTGTGAGGAGAGAGTGTTGAAGGTTTAAGTATATGTAGGTTATGGACGTGGAACAGAACGTAAGTAATATGAAATGACAGACGAGAGACAGTGAGAAAGGAGAAGAACGATTGATTCGAATTTGAATGTGGAATGCTGAAGGTATATTTATGTATGTGAGTATGAGGAGGATAGAATAATAATCAGTAGAGTGGTTGTACTGGTTTGCAAGTGGATATTTTATTTAAGTTAAGCTATCCTGTAATGTATTTATTTATTAATAAAGAAGTACAACCGAAAAGACGAGTTTCCTATACCGGTTTCATTTCTACATATATGAATCGCTAGTGCATATAAATGCGAAAGTATGTTTAGTTATGACGCCAAAACGGCTGAATCAATTTTGAATTTTTGATGAATCTTATGAGATATGCAACCACGCCTTTATCCATTAAAACACATCCTGGGTGTGAAAGTAGTTTGAATGGGAAATCCAATATAGTGCTTTGCAAGTTATATTTGAATATAACTCGGAAGAAAATCGCTTTCACGCAAAACACGAACGAAGGGAACACAAGATAAATCTTCTTGCATGTCTTTGAATAGATTTCTTACGTGAGCTTACATTTTGCAAGCTTTTCATGCACAGTCTTATCAATTTTTTGTTTCCTAGTCACGTGTATTTTTGAATTGCAAATGTATTCATAATTTGACTTGTGTGTACTCGAAAAAAATAAGTGATAAAACAATACGAGATAAAAAAATACAATTCGCAATATCCATATTTCGGTAACTGTTATCAAGAATCACAAATTATTTAAAAGATTCGTTTTTGAAAAGTTTCGACTTTTACTCGTACTGTTATGACAAAAGGACTATCGTTTAATTTTTTTTTTAAATTATGTGAAGAGGTTTTCTTTTATTTAAGGCAGAAGCGGCGTAGGCAGGTAAGTGTAGCGTTTCTTAAGGGGCTCCCCGAATTTTTGACGCGCACAATAACGCCACTCTATTTAAAATAATTATTACTCCTTAAATACGAAAACAATTAAAAATCTGTTAGACCCGATTGTAGTACAGGGTCTATAGTTTATTTAGTACGTTTAAATTGTTTCTAAAGTAGTTTACTGTAGTTAGAGTTAGAAAACTGCTAAATATGGCCACTTTTGGCAATTTTTTTAACTGTAACTGCAGATAACTCTGTTTTATAGAATTAAAAACTTTACCAGACAAACCACAATACCAGAGCTACAATCACATCAATCAGATTGTCGATTGGTCTTTTATTTAACGAGTTATGATTTTTCTACTAAAGTGGCGCTAGTGTGCGCTTTAAAAATCCGGGTAGCCCCTTAACTGATCCGATTGTGAATCTTTCAGGTCTTGCTGAATACTCATGGAAGAACAGGAACGATTTGCAAAAGGCCTCAAAAAGGTATTGGAAGTGGCTAATTGGTGTTGCTAAATTGAATGATTGCATTGTAGATTAAAATTATTGGAAATATTAAGTGAGCAATTTCCAACTTTAAGTCGAGCTAATTCTTTAATTACCTAATTAATCGAATAAATTTAGTCATTATGAGTCATGAAATAAAACGGAAATATAGTCATATATTTTGGCATTCCCTGAAATGTTATTTGGTCAATGCATTTGAAATGAACGGACTCATCACAAGCTTTGTACTGCTTAGGTAGCTCAATAACACTTTTCCATTTCTTCAATATCATGGGGGTGGCGGACTGACTAACGAACAGTGAAGGACTTGATTTTTTCCACAGCCTTTGCTTTTATCTCAGGTTCTGGCACCGTTTAGAGAAGCGCTCTTGTTTTAGGAAATTCTATTGTTGGCTCGTTACCGAACTCAGTGAATCGTAACCAAGTTCGGTAGTGACAACTTGAACAGTCACAAAAGGAACTGTCACTAACTTTTCGCGCAATTATCTTTACATTATTATCCCAGTTAGAGATAGCAGAAAATACTTCTTTTGTTGCCTATAGTGGCTGAGATATGGTAAAAAGTATTTTCTATTTATAGGCAGAAATATGTCTCTATATATGATTCATTGTACTGGAGAAAAGAGGAATAGATGTTGTTAGATTTATAATGATCTCTTTACATTGTTTTTGACGCAGAAATATGATACACACATTTATCTTACTCATAACATATTAGTGGAGACGAATGTGTCGACGAAATGTTCAAGACAGCCTGTTTTCAGATTTCATTTGTTAATTCGTCACCGCGCTAGGATAATAGCAATCATTTGTTAAATCCTTTCACATCAGTCCGGAGCACATGTTGGCTTTTAGAGACTTTGCGGAACATCAGATTTAAATGATCCTTTTCAGTCTGAGCACCACTGCACTGTCAATTAAATTTATTATAACCTACGCTCTGCGATGAACAGTCTATAAACTATGCAGTATGTTTTGAGACTCGCGGTCATTTTGGTTGCAATCAAATATTCCTATTTCACTCTATAGATTTATTTCATCTAAGTAAAAAAAAAAAACTTAGAATACACTCGCTCACACACATACACACAATAATCGAAATTTATTGATAAAAAGTAAATCCAATGTTGTTTGTATAATTAGTACTTAAGTATATAAGAAACGTGCAAAATTGATGTGTAAAGAGGCTTTTGTTGTTTAATAAAAAAAATACAGCAAGTACTGAGTATTAGTATTATTTTCCAGTTATTTCTACAATTGCAGGGATAATAAATTGAGCTCCATTAAATTCCCGGATTTCCAGCCTGAAACGAGTTTGTTGTGTAGTCATGTGCAGTTAATAATCCCTAGTTAGAATTGTAAAATGCTTAAAATCTCGATAAAAATAATAACAAATCATCGAACTACACGTCATTTTGTGATTTGTTTAAAATGATGTGTGTGTTTTTTTATATATATCAAAATTGTTATTAGAATTATGTTTAGTTATTATAGTACCAAAAGCTTATTATGTAGTACTGCTGATTCGGAAAAGGTTGACTAAAACTACCTTTTCGATGAATTGATCTAAATTGGGTGTCGATCGTTTGTTCGTGTGACATTTCGATCCAAGTCTTTGTGCAGACAAGTTATGTAAGTAAAGCACTTATGCAAATAACGAATTGTTACGTAATATTTCACGAATTTGCATTATATTCGAAAAGTCATTCGTGAATTATATTATTTGTTGTACCCAATGTACCCTTTTTCAAAAGCATATAACTATATAAAACATTTCAATCATAATTGGGTTGTTACTCATTTACCCCAGCTGCCCTGACTCACAGCTCATTATAAATGTTGAGAAATAATTCCATTTGAATTAAATTAATTAATTACTAACATAATTGTTTTAGCCAATTTTCACAAACATCGAATAAGGATTCTGTCCGAAATTAAATGTTTTTAATTTAAATTGAATAATATTCAACAGATATTTAACTGTTTGTTTGAATAAATAAATGGATCAACTTCATGCGTTTTATTATTTAGTTAGAATCATCCTCGTCGAAGATAATGTCCAGAGGGTAGGTGTTGCTTCGAAACCGCTTCATCAAGGCAAGTCTGGACCGGTCGCTTTGATCTGAAAAGTTAATTTATTATATTTTATTTCTTACGTGTACAAAACAGAGTTACAACAGTTTCAAACAAAAACAGCGTGTAAGATACAGAGGACGCCTGCGGCTTCATTGTCATGTACAAGCTTAATATCGATCAAGTGGCAGATAAATTACCTATACGTTTTTACAGACAAATCGTTAATTAATTAACTTGTCAATTACTTAAGTTCCTACATAAACACATTAATCCCTTGCTATAAAATAGGCTGTCCTGTCCAATGTCCAAGATTAGGATCTCAAACAATAGTTCCTGGAATTGTTTCAATTTACAGCTTCATTAATTTTCAATTGCTTAGCTATCCTTTTGTGGCAACATCAAAAACAGACAAGCATTATTTGAGACAAGGGGCAGGGAATCCATACTTCGTTGAAAGTTGATGACGATATCTATAAAATAATTGTTATCTAGAATGGAGTGAAAAGAGGCATTCAATAGTAAATCATTGGCAGTTGAAGTAACTTTGTCAATAGAAATATTTGTTAATTAACCAAATGTTTTGATTGATCCCTAATCAATATTCAATTTTGTATGGAGATCAAACAAAAAGGAGATGAAACTTTAACACAATAAAAAATATTGTCCGTTGTGAAAAACATAATAAAGCAACAGACAACATTTATTTTATTAGTTGCACAAAAAAAGCTTTTTTGACAAGCTTGAAATCACTTCATCCAAAACAATATTTTGCTCATAATAATAACTCATTTGATGACTATGTGCGATAAGCCAATTCAATCTTTTTAAATAAATTCAGTATACTTTCTAACCTTGCGGCTTCTGCCAAAGCCTTTTGAATGGTGGGTGTTTCGATGGTCTTCAGATCAGTGGCTAGGTCCAATGCAGCCCAGACTCGGATGAAAGCTGTCGTACAGCCAGAATCTGAAATAAATATGCTTCAGTCAGCAGGATTAAAGTTCATCTTAGTTGCACAAGGTATCTTACTGAAACCTTCAGGCATATTTTTTCGTATGGAGTGTGGAAAGAGACGATCGTTGTAAGGACCGTTTTTCTTTGCTTGGGGAATATTGCAAGCAATCTTGATATTCCTTTTTAACGAAATGATTAATTTTGAAAATAATATAATCATAAAACTCACAATCTACGTTAAGAAATTCATTTTAAAAAAAACACAAAAAACATATTTTTTTAAATTTAAATGATTGCATACAATATTCGCCAAGCAGAATAAAGTTAATTTTTCTTTGCTAGTCCAATATTGTACATAACTACATCTTTTTGTACTACTATCAGTAAAATGCAACTGATTTAATATTCAATTTAAAAAGGCCTCAGTATTCAATGATTAATTATTATCTTTGTAGTTTTTGAGTTAAGTGTTTATATTATTTTAAAATGAATCAATTTGTTTGAAAGGAGTGACAATATTGTTTACAATATTAGACTAGAAAAGGAAAATGGTGTTTAAAAAGGGCTTTAGGTAAAGTAAGATGGTGTACCGAGCTCTAGTTCCAATATTACCTAAGCTACAAAGACTTTACGAGTAATAACACGTCTCAGTTAGACTACATCCAGAGGGCATATTGCGATCTCAGGCTCCAGGCTGTTCAATTCCCAGTCAGTGCAAACGAATTTCACTTCATAGTGGTAGTATAAAACCATACAAATATTATACCTATCGGAAGATAAGGACAAGTAAAAGCTGTCAAACGAATCCGATTTAAGATGACAGTATCTAACGTTAATAAGTAACAATTTTAGCTTAAAATGAGATTACCTTTCGATAAGGTGATTTATACAAATCTTTTTAAGTTAAACATATAGTTTACTGCATGATAAACAGTCGACACAAAATATTGAACATAGAATCGAATGTAGCTCTAGTGTAAAACGAAATATTATTTCTTTATACAAAATATACGTAGATGTACTCTACCTGTGTTATTCTGTCTTTTTTTAAAAAAAAAAATACGTTATTGATTAATACCTCACTGATTAACGTTGTTTCCTCTACCCAATGGTTGTTTGGAAGAGATCGCTTCCAGCGATAAGACCGCCAATATTGTACAAATGATTTGCCTGTATTGTTATTGTTTCTTGTGTCCTTATTTGTGCAATAAAGAATATTTATTATTATTATTATTACGTTCATAGAATAGAAATGATCAAACTGCGTACTTTAAATTTGAAACGCATTGGTAAATATAAATCGTATATTTAGAGGCTTCGATTTACACTAATTTACCTGTTGCACGATTATTTGTTGGGGTTATTTCGCTGTAATTGATTGTTGTTCACAATCAATCAGCGATCAAGTCACCATGTTTCAGGAGAACTGTTTCTTCAAAGTATACAAAATTTTACTTAAATATTAAAAAAATCAAATGAAAGAAATTTCCAGCGAGCCTTCATGGGCTTACAAACTGACTGACAGCCGCCAAAAACGGTTCTGCTACATCGAATCTCGCATCTTTGTCTAACACACAGTTTGCTGCTAGTGACATCTCGCTCTTGTCGTTCTATTCCAAAGGGATAATAATTTTATGTATAAAACAAAGTCGCTTCCAGCTGTCTTTATGTATGTAGGCTTAAATGTTTTTAATATGCAACGGATTTTCATGCGGTGTTTTTAGGGTTCCGTAGCCGAATGGCAAAAAACGGAACCCTTATAGTTTCGTCAAATCTGTTTGTCTGTCTGTCTTATGTTAGCAACCCCGGAGTAACGGCAGCACTACGGGGCTATATAAACCGAAGCAGTCCAGAGAGGGCCCCTTTGGCCACCGGACTAGCAGGGCGAGTCGGATTCCGATATGTCAGTTCGGTAAAAAATATAATAAAACTAGTAGTCCCCCGCGAATACGTCCGGGAACGTCAGAAGAGCACATCAAGCGATAAGCGTACGACGGACACAATGACCAAAGTCAAAGGAGCTCATCGAATCAAAAGAGGAAGCTAGAAACGTTTAACTTTGATAGAGCGCATCAAGCTTTAAAAACACGCCAGTCAAAATATGGACGCAAGTGAAATGCAGAAAACCAGAAATCGGACGCCACCAGTGAAAAACACATGTGCTGCTCCAGAGTATCGACCATATATCCGAATCAAAAGGACCAAAGAAGATCTTAAAGAACTCCTACGCGTATCCACCAAGGCAGATCGCCCACCTCATCAACGCTCAGCCCTACTAATTTACCCGTCTTTCTCCCTATATTCCTAGACCACACTCGATGCATATCTTGGTGGTTGTGGCCGATAGGCTCCGGCTAGTCGGTCTCCTCTCCCATCCCGGAGCGTGTCCCTCCTTCTAAAAATCGTGCTATTTGGTGTGCCGGTTTGACCGGATCAGGCTTTGATCCTGGCTGAATAGTACTTCGTATCGTATCGTATCGTAGTCCCCCGCGAATACGTCCGCGCGTTTTTCAATTTTTTCTCACCTTTTAAACCTTCCCGAGACCTCCACGAACATGTCAAGACTAAGATAAGATATATCCGTTCAGCCGTTCTCGAGTTTTAGAGAGACTAACGAACAGCAATTCATTTTTATATATATAGATAACAAAATAACGTAGTCGCATCGGATAAACAGTTATTACAATTTTAATAATATGTGAAAGTTATCGAATTGTAACCGAATCCGTGACCTAATGGTTCTGAATCGGATAGGACCGCGTATATAATTTTACGATTTTTCGATTAAATCGCTGTACATATTTTATTTTAGAATTAAAATCAATAATGTTTCTTAGAATCGCTTGTATTATTTTACAATATAAAATACTTAAGCGGACCCGATAGGATTAAACTGAGAATGTTTGCTTACAGCTTCAGGAAAAGTTTATAAATAGAACTCCTCTTTACTCACACAAAGCGGCTTAGATTTGATCTATAAACGTTTCAATGATTTGATTATATAAATTTATAAGGTAGGAAGTACACATTTTAATAATATAGCTTCAATATTTCAACACGAAAAATTGGGACTTTGAACTTAAAAAAATACTGTCGTATTGGTGAGGGGTAACAGACTTTCAGGAAATATTACTCTACAACGGCAAAAGAAACGTCTACTTACAGCAATAAAATAAAAATGACACGTTAAGCAAATTGAAGTAGTTCTTTGGTATATTATTTTATCATTGAGTATCAAATAGAAGTGGTATTACTTATTTTGGGTTGATTTGTACAAAAACGAAACAGTCAGACTGGGATTATTGCTGGGGATGATTAATTTAACCACAAATTCGAATTAATATTTTTCTTTTAATAAAATCTCTTTAAAAAGAGGTTTTTAATTTTTTAAAACTATTTTTTGTTACTGAATTATAAACTGCTGGACCGATTATGATAAAACTTACACTTTAGTGTACCCTTAGTCAAAATATAACTGATTGAACTAAATTATCTCGCTTTGACTCCTCGTTTTCGAAAAATCCATGGACAACAGAGATATAAATAATCTCCTTTTAGAAGTTATTAAAAGTGTTCAAATGTTTTGACTTTGAAATCTTTACATATCAAAGTGCTTTATAATATTATCTACTACCTACTTATGTCGCTTAAAGTAACGGTACGTTTGGTAATATTTAATTCGAGGTTCAAACAACGCGTGTTTCTGTCTGCATAAATAAAAAAAAAGGTGATAGCATGGAGTTATTACAACGTAAAGAGAAGCTATGCCAAGCAAAAAATGTCGCAACTTTATGACTACGACCCTTTACACACTGCGACTTTTAGCATCGATGCAGCCGCGCGTTAGCATCGATGCAGAAGCGCGACTGAATCATTGCTTACGCGCGTTAGTATCAATGCAGTCGCCAAAATTCAGTATGTATAATTTGTCAATTTCCAGCTTCTGCATCGCGACTGTATAAATAAATAAATATTGGACACCAATCACATACAATGCTCTGATTCCAAAGTAAGTAGCTAATTCCACTTGTGTTATGTAAATCAGACACAACGGAGGTACCACAACATTCAGACCCAATACAATATAGTAAATAATGATTTCTATATTGACCCGACCGGGAATCGAACCCGGGACCTCGGAGCAGCGACGCCTTGAAACCAGCGTGCTTAGCCAGTACATCACGAAGGTCGTCCAACTGTATCGATGCTAAACCGCATTAGCATCGTGACTGTATCGATGCTAAAAGTAGCGCAGTGTGTTAAATAATCCGGTTGTATACGTTGATGACAGGTGTCGCTAATTTTTTTTCTTGGTGTCAATTTCGTACGCTAGTAATAGTAGATCAATGAGTCAACCCTGTGAAGGTAGCGTTCCGTGTATTAAATTACCTATATTTTCAATGACTAGATATGCCAATGGCCCAAGCATGATATTCTTACCGTATGTCCCGTATTCGCCTGCTTTGTAGTCATACGGCATCAAGTAATGGTAGTGGGGCCAGAAGGTCTTGGTCAGCACAAACACCCAGTTAGAGTCCGGTGGGCACCTGGTGGTCAAAATACACCGAAACTTATTCTGTTGCATGTGGTGAACCCAATGAGATAATTTGGACTTATAATAAATAAAATAAATAAATAAATATTTTGGTCATTCCCACATATCGCCATCTAGTCCTAAAGTAAGCTACTGAAAGCTTGTGTTATGGGTGCCAGACAACGGATATAATACTTAAATACTTTTTGTTTGTAAATACATACATGATATACATAGAAAACACCCAGACCAATACAAATAGCTGCGTAGTAGGCGATTTCTCGACCACTACACCAGATGGGTCGTGGATTGAACACGTATAAGTAAACACACACACACACACACACACACACACACACACACACACGCACACACAGTAGGGTCTACGCTTACTTCTCTCCCGGCTGCAGCCCCCACACGCAGACGCCGCTCTCGACGAGCCAGGAGGCGTGCAGCACGATCAGGTATCGCACAAACCCGATCACGAACACCGCGCTCAGGATCGAGTCGCCCCAGTACTCCAGCGGCGCGTTCAGAGGTAGCAGAACGAATAGTAGACCGTAGAGCACCCAGTAGGCTCTGGAAAGAAGAGTGTTATATATCGTATTATATAATATATATAAGTGGGTAAGGTCAGATTAATTATTTACGTAAATACACAGTCTGGCCATAAATACTGTTACAATTAAAAATAAGAAAGATATTACTTTTGAATTTGGAATCTGTTACTTTTATACGATTGCTCATTGTGTTTTCTAATTTTAACGCCAAAACATTTTATAGTATTTTGCGATATTAAAATGGAGTGGGGAGATAGAGAACCGAATCGCTGTGATTGCATTACGCAAAGTCGGTTTGGAGCCAAATGCAATTTTGAAAACCCTCCATACGCTTGGTATTAGTCAAATGTTTGTGTACCGGGCTATCAATAGGTAAAATGAGACCTCCTCTGTTTGTGACAGAAAAGCACCATTTCTTCAGAAAATCTTTGCAATTAAGCAACATTTTAACAAACAAAATGACCGTATTTATGCTCAAACCTCTAAGGAAGCTTCCCAATTAGTCGGAAGAGTGCAACGTGGGCATTACCCGACTTCAGTGATGGTTTTGGTGGGGTGTTAGCTATGAAGGAGTGACTAAGCCATATTTTTGTGAAAAAGGTATCAAAATCGGCACAAGTGTATCAAGATAACATTCTTGAGAAGGTAGTTAAGCCCCTTAACAACACCATGTTCAATAACCAAGCATGGTCTTTCCAACAAGACTCGGCGCCGGGTCAGAAAGCTCGGTCCACGCAGTCTTGGTTAGAAGCGAACGTTTCGGACTTCATCAGAGCTGAAGACTGGCCGTCGTCTAGTCCCAATCTTAATCCGCTGGGTTATGATTTATGGTCATTGATTTTTGGAGAGTACGACTTGCTCTAAACGCCATGATAATTTGGAGTCCCTAAAACAATCCATACGATTGGCAGTGAAAAATTTTCCAGTTTAAAGAGTGCGTGCTTCTTTTGATAACTGGCCTCAACGTTAAAAGGACTGTAGCCAATGGAGACCACTTCGAATAAGCTTTTATATTTTTAATTATTTTGTATCTGTGTTTAAAACTAACACACTGTAAAAGTAATAATCTTATGGATACTCCTAAATTGCTAGCACAGAAGCTTTTGCTGACCATATGTGTCTCCCGACGTCCTAATTATCCTCACTTGTTCTGGAAGATAACGACCGGGTCCCTATCGAGGTCGCTCATATCAATCTTTTCCTTCAGCGCCTCCTGGTGCGGGCTGAGCCTGCGCAGGCGCGCGAGGTAGTGCGCGTGCGCGAAGCCTCGCCGGTGGTCGAAGGGATCCGCGTCGGTGCCGAAGTGAGCGTGGTGCAGCTGATCGTACTGCATCTAAGGTTCTATCCTTTTTTATCAACTAGAACCGTCATTTACTACATCGGGAAAAGAGTAAAATCGCATTTACATTTCGGCGACTTTATCAGCGAGACTGTCGTGCTACAATCGCGCTAATAATTTTATACATAAATGGCAGCAGCGGCACGCAGCAGTGGCATGGTAGCAGGGCCGATGTTTTTTATGTATGGGCATCCGCTGCTGCCGCGCTGCCGTCGTGCTGCTGTCACTCCAATGTGAAGGTACACTATGACTATGGTAGCGTCTTGCCCTGTAGCTTGGTCGATTTCATCGCTTGGGATTGACAATCTGCTGGGCAATGCGCTTTATTTCTCGCTCTATTAAATGAAAAAAAAAATGGGAAAAAAAGATAGTACGATTCTGGGATATCACACATAGCAAACCCTGCTGTATTGCTATCACTTGCAAATTATGTAGCCACATTAGGATGCCTTTTAAATACTGTCATGACATCACAGCCAGCGTCACAACTCTGCTTTAGCGATCGTTTTGCGTGATAATCTTATGGATCCTCCTAAACTCCTAGAACGGAAACCACTGCTCCACGAACAATAGACACAATATATTTTTTTAGACCAAACGTTTCTCCCGACGTCCTAATTATCCTTACTTATTCTGGAAGACAACGACCGGGTCGCTATCGAGGTCGCTCATATCAATCTTGTCCTTTAGAGCCTCCTGGTGCGGGCTGAGCCTGCGCAGGCGCGCGAGGATGTGCGCGTGCGCGAAGCCTCGCCGGTGGTCGAAGGGATCCGCGTCGGTGCCGAAGTGAGCGTGGTGAAGCCGATGACATTGGACCCAATCGTAGATTGTACCCTGGGGAATGAAAAGTCCTGATGAATATTGAGAAGATCCAAAGCCTCTCAATATTCATCAGACACACGGACATCAGAAACAAACTGCAAACCATGCCAAAAGAAGAGGTATTACGGAATTTGTCGGTCAGTTGTTTATTAATAAATCAACGACTGTTGATTTATTAATAAACAACTGACCGACACATTAATATGTACGCAGGAATGCAAATTGAAGTCACTTTGCAGCATTCTATGCAGTCATTTTGGTTAAATATAGGTATAAATAGAAGCTTGTTGGAACCTCACCTGTCCGGCTAACGTTTGGCATAGCATTAACGCTATTCTAAGGCCAGTACTGGCTTTGTACGAGTGATGAGCCCAGAGTCGGTGAGCGCCTGCCGTCACACCAAGCACTCCTAGTGACGATAGCACAACCACTGAAATAGAAAATTTAGTTTTCGTGTTTAAAGTAACGCAACCGGTGTCATCATCATCATTATCAGCCAAAGGACGTCCACTGCTGAACATAGGCCTCCCCCACGGCTTTCTGCAGCGCCGATCACTAGCGGTCTGCATCCAGTTTGATCCTGCGATCATTACAAGGTCGTTTGTCCATCTTGTCGGTGGACGTCTTACGCTGCGTCTTAGGTCGAAGGGTCTCCAATCTAGAACTATCCTGCCCCAACAGCCATCATTTATTTGCGCTATGTGCCCGGCCCATTTCCACTTGAGCTTAATGATTCTCACGGTATGTCCGTTACCTTAGTTCTTCTACGTATCTTCTCATTTCTGATTCGATCCTGTAAAGAAACACCCAGCATAGCTTCTTTATAAGGGCCATAGTTAGAGACCATGTTTCGCATCCGTACGTCATCACTGGTAGCATACACTGGTTGAAAACTTTCGTCTTGACACTCTTGCGTAATTTCCCGAACAACTCCGTCTTTTAGCAGCATGGAATTAAAGAGTCTCTGAAGGACTTTAAGTAACGGTGTTCTACTCGCTTTCAGAAGTTCTGCTGTGATTCCGTCCTCGCCAGGTGCCTTGTTGTTTTAAAACTGTTTAAGGGTCATCCTAATCTCGTAGAGGCTGATGTCCTCAGTATAGTGTCGCGTCAGGATAGCTCTTGGGTCTCTGGCCGAGCTACCAACGGGTTTGGCAACAGGTGTATTTATAAATCAATTAAGTAGTTTTAACGACTAAGTTCTGTGCCTTTTACGCTTATAATTTAGAATTGCAAAAAGACGGCAGCCAGACATGATTTGACATCGCCCGGAAGAGATAAGGCGAATTATCGACTAAATGTGCTTATTGGGACCGAAAGCTAGTGTTACAAGTAACTCACAGTTTAATTCAATTCAATTTAATTCAATTTATTTCAAAAACACATTTACATATTATTTCAGAAACAATCTTGCGTTAACAACCGCAGTAGTCAAAAGACTGTGTCGCAGTTATTAGCGCCCACCTCTAGAATTCTACAAACAATTACATAAATTATCTATTTGAATTTTAATAACAATGCTATTATTATTATATAATTGAAGTTTGATAGTGTGAATATGTATACTGGAGTGAATATATGTGCGAACATACGCGTTTGTGTGTGTGTGTGTGTGTGTGTGTGTGTGTGTGTGTGTGTGTGTGTGTGTGTGTGTGTGTGTGTGTGTGTGTGTGTGTGTGTGTGTGTGTATTTGTGTATGTGTGTGTATGTGTATGTGTGGTGTGTGGTGTGTGTGTGTGATGCGTGTGTGCATGTGTGCGTGTGTGCTTGATTGCAAAATATTATACTATGGGCGCATACCTAAGCCTACTTTCTTGTACAGATCAACAGACCTTTACTTGAGAAACGATTCAACCTCGTCATAATTTAAGTCGAGAAGCCATTTCAACAAAACGGTTTTACATTTAAATTTAGTAAGTGGGTAAATATTTAATTGTTTATTAACTTTATTATACAGTAAAGGAGCCATAAAATCAAAATGATATTTTACTAGTGCGATTCTCCATCTGGGAACCTGACAGACGCTGTGTTTTCTACGTTTATTTTTCATGAGCGCTGGGTCGTAAGGAAGAAGCCTATGTTTGCGAAGAATAACATTTAGCACAAATAGTTTACGAACCGAGAGCACTTCCCAATAATTGTATATTCCCTCAGTTGGATACCTATTAGGCACGAAGGCCATAACCTTCAAGACTGCCCTCTGAGCCCTTTCCAGTTTTAGCACTTTCGTTTTGCCCGTAGCACACCAAACCGCAATACAATATGTCACAATCGACTGAGCTAATGCAAAATAGGCAGTCCTAAGAGTAGAAGGATCGGCTCCAAATCTTAACCTACTAAAAACAAAAATAAGTTTCCTAAGACGCGAAGAAACGGATTGGATATGTTCATCCCATGATAAGACACTATCAACGATGACACCAAGATATTTAATACTATGGGTGCGTAGAATTGTCTCACACCCGCATAATTCAAATGGGTCAGCATTACATTTGTGTGCGCGAATGGAAAAAGTGGAGTCAGGTTGCGATGCGAGTCTAGGGGCAAATGTAATGAATTTAGTTTTATTTAAATTTAAGGTAAGCATATTACAGGACAGCCATGTGAGAACTAATTTTAACGCAGACTCAGCATGACGGCGTGCGTCCTCCCAGTTTTCCCCTTTAACAATAATTGCGGTATCATCTGCGTATGTGACAATGTTGCAGTTTGTTGGGTTAAGTTGGCAGAGGTCATTGACATATAAGAGAAATAGGGTCGGGCCGAGTACACTTCCTTGGGGAACTCCGTAAGAAATTGTTTCTATATCGCTCCTTAGACCGTCTATGGTGACGCACTGCTTGCGATCACTAAGATAACTTTGAAACAGATCAAGAACCGTACCCCTTATACCAATGCGATGTAGTTTTTCCAGGAGAATAGAGACAGACACAGTGTCAAAGGCTTTAGAAATGTCGAGGAAGACACACAACGTACTAAAGCTTTGATTAATATTACTAACCAAGGTGCTAGTGAGGTTTAGAATTGCATCTTCAGTTGATTTTTGAGCTCTAAAGCCGAATTGATTTGACGCAATGAGATTTTTGGATTCAATGTAATTAATTAATCTTTTGTTTATAATTTTTTCCAGAATTTTAGATAAAACGGGCAGGACAGAGATAGGTCTATAATTGGTAACACTGTGTCTGTCTCCACCCTTATGAATTGGGTGGACTAGTGCGTTTTTGAATACAGAAGGAAAACACCCGGACGAAAAACAATTGTTAAAAAGATGAGTGAGAATCGGTACCAGTATATGCCGGACCTCTTTGATTATAGTAGTAGGGATGCCATCGCAACCTGCTGCACTTTCCCGTTTAAGCTCCATGATTATTCCCTCAATTTCTGCCTCATCGGTGTTTCGCAAAACCATAGAGTCCGTCACTGAAACATCCTTTTCCAATGTGGAATACTTCGATGTATCAGGAGAACTACTAGTAATATTTGTGGCCAAATTCTCACCTACACTGGCGAAAAATTTGTTGACTGCATTTATAGCGGAATGCGAGTCGTCATGTACAGATAAGAGTTCGTCCGCGGATGACGATTTCTGCTGCAAATTTGAAATATTTTTAATTACCTTCCATAGCTGCCTCGGATTATTTTTATGTTTGTGTAATTGATTACGCTCATACTCCCTTTTAATTTTCTTAAGCAAGTTGTTGCAGAAATTTTTGTAGCGTGTATATGAAATTTGAAAGATCTTGTTATAAGGATGTTTCCTTGTCTGTCGATACAATTTATCTCGATGTCGTATACAGCGGAGCAAGCCTGGTGTGATCCAGGGCTTAGAAATACGTTTCCGACTAGGAACACAGGTGTATTTAGTGTTGGCAAGGATAATCGACGACAAAATGTCCGTCAGAGTCCGAGTAGCATGATCTGGATTATCACTTTCTAAGACTTGCGAAAAATCTGTGCTCTCAATCTTCAACACGCAAGCAGGTAAATCAAGATACTTATTTATTCGAACGCAAGCCGTTTCGCCGCGTTTCGTTTGGCAACAGAACAGCACAGGAGAGTGGTCGGTGAACAAGGAATCCAACACTAGCGTGATGGAAGGCTTATCACTTTTAAGAAAGATATGGTCTATACACCTATCTTTGCGAGTCGGAAACAGATGAGCCGGTAACATTGCGTGGGATGCCATCATCTCCAAGTACGTATCAAAATCCTTGTCTATACTGTCCACAGCTATATTTAAATTAATGTCGCCGGTCAGACATATTGTTTGATAAGCTCGTAACGACTGCAAAAGTATATCCAGTGAGTCAAGAAACTTCTTGACATTTTTACAAGATGGCGAGCGATATATAGCAACAATAACGACACTGTCTGAAATCTCAACAGTCAAACAATTAGCATCAGTCAGAACTGGCTCCACAACTTTAGCCTTAATATTGTCTTTAATAAAGATAACAACACCATCGTTCTGGTTAGAGTACTTGGAGTGAGAAGATTGATAGCCTGGCAGGTCGGGCAAGTAAGGACATTTACTGAGCCAACACTCGGACAAAATTATTACATCAATGTCAGTTTTGATTCTGTCTAGAAGAAGAGTTAAGTTTCCAAAATTTGCTACATTCCCTATGCTTCTTACGTTTACATGGAACACCTTAAGATTATACATTTTGTCCATTACATAAAAAGGTACGTTTTCTGGGGAACATACGAGCGACCTGCCGATGGATATGCCATCAATTTCAGATGATAAGTCTTTTATGTGACTGTCCATAAGAAAGAAAAACGAACGACGTGTACACAACAGGTATGTATAGTTCTGAAAGGCTTCTGAAATAATACTGACGATAATTGTTAGCTAATAGCGAAAACGCACAAGTTTTACGGTCTTTATGTGTATGATTGTGTGTATTTAGTGATGTAGGTGTGTGTAAATGTATAAAGTTACAAAAGAAAAAATAAAAAAAAAGTTACAAAAGTTAAAACGTATACAGTAGCTGCACATAAAAGTTAGTCAGGTTTCTTTAACAATTTTTTTTAAATCTGTTTCATCCTTAATCAGGTGCAATTCGGATCCATCCTTTTCTCTCATGAAGACTTTGCCACCAGCTGTCCAGCAATATTTAAATTCATGACTGTTTGCAAAAATACGTGTAAGGTAGAACAAACGCTTCATCTTCGACGACAGGTTCTCTGATATGAAAATAGGTTTCGTTGTACCGCTGATTCTGATACTTTCAGTGTTGAGTTTACTGGGCCCCTTATTATATTTTTTATATGCTTTTATGACACAGTCCTTGGCAATAACGCTTGTTAAGTCGACTATAATGGTTTTATTATCAGGGTTTTTAGTATTAATACGGAACACATCTTTAATGACATTTGGCTGAAGATCAACACTTAAAACTTTCCCAATTTTGGAGACCGTATCAATCAGGCTGGTTTTTGACTCAGGCTTGATAACTGGTATGTTTCTTATTTCCAGACATGTGGAACGAGCATTTTTTTCAAATAATTCAAGTTTATTCTCAAGCAGATGAATATGCTCAAGATTTTGTGTATTCTCTTTTTTGAGTTCATTTACCTGGGTCAACAGGCCATCATATTTAGAAGACAGGAATTCAATAGATGAACGTATCTCCGTGTTTTGGTTTTTTATTTCATCTAAAGCAGACTGAAGTTTCTTCATCTTTATACATTGGTCCTGTTTTAAATCAGATATCATATCTCTCATTTCAGACATGAAATTCGTAAGGTGAATCTCTGATGTATTAGTTCTCCTCCTTTTGTGGCGCCGTGAGCCGCTAACGTTTGAGATATCGTCCGACGCGCAGTGTTGTTCATGTTCCGAGGAGCTGTGTAATTGCTCATTAGATCGCGAGCCGGCCGGCCGCGCGGACGCAGCTTCGCTCACGTCACGACGAGAACGAATCGGCGCAGGCGCGACGGCAGAGGTGTGGGGTGGGGGACTGTGACGCAGCGGCATGGCTCGGCTTGAATGTAGTTAGTCAAAAGTACCAGGGTACAATAAATAGTAGTAACTGGCCCGCGCGGAATGAATGAAAAATACACTCACTTATTGGCTGGTGCGTTCGATGTGCAAGCGGTATAGTTATGCACTCCCAGTATCCTGTTCTTGAGAGTTTTGGTATTTGTTCAAAAAATAATTATTTTTAAACACGGAATTTAACTCAAACACGTCTGATCACCTCAGAAGTCCGGAGGGAAGGGGGTTGTTTCTGTTTAATTTTAAAACGGAAATCCAAGAAACAATTTATGTAGTAGTACCGGTCTTCGAAATGTATCAGAGACCAGACCTTCGTTGGTTCGTGGTTAGCCGAATCAAGAGCTCTATTTTTGAATCACTCGCTTGGATATGAAGTGTGATTTTTGTTCGAAAGCGGACTTAAAACCAACGAAAACCAAACAAAACATATACGTAAATACACACAAAATTTGGTAATAATTTTTAGTATCAACCTTGTGTAGAGTTAAACTGTTTTTTATTTGAAAATTGGACTTTAATTAAAGAATATCACACGCCATTATGACGCGAGTGATTCAAAAATAGGGCCCCAAGTCGACGATTTAGGCATGCCATGGCATGTCATCAGTTTTGCTACAGTCTATCTACATATACTAAAAATATTATTGGAAAAATTCTTACACAAGAAAACAGTCATCCATTTGGCTTCAAACAGGATCAGCCAGATCCCATAGAAAGAGAGAAGGTGTATGTGAATAAAAAACAAGACAGCTGGCCAATTTGCCTCTCGCACTTTGCTTAAAGTCGTCTCTCCTTCTGTGGACGCCATGTTGCTGGTCACTCTGAAAAAAAAAGCACATTAAAACAATTATTATCCAGAAAATATTCCAGTATTGTTACGGGCCTCATCTCAAGTGTGAAACATATAATATTATTCAACCACAAGGATCAGTGCGATTGTTAGGGTATTGTCAATCCGCCCTAACATAGAGCCGCTATCTACTAAGTTATGTTAGCTCGGATAAATATGTATTAAAATTCCTTCCTTCCGTAGCACAGAAATTTGCATGATAGACTAATTTGACGGTGAGTTGTATAACTTTAGGTGATCCTGATCAAAACGCTGCCGCAACTGCGCTAAATGGAACAAAACATACATATAACTTCATTCAGAAAGAGGCCATTTTAGCAATAATCCGAAACCGTAAATTAACAACTCGTTGTCCATTTGTTCAATTGATTGAAGAACTGAACAACGAGTTATCAATAGACAAGATTTACGGTACGATTGATTTATTTATACGACCGAGAAAGGATCATGAGCAGAAAACAGATGGTACTTTTGTAAAACTGTTTATTTCCTTTAATGCATGGAATGCAATAAAAGTCCTAGTACCGACTTATAACAAATAGCGGCTATCTCACATAAAAAACCATTATTCTAAGTAAGAACTTACTTCCGTTAACAGTAATAAATACGCTAAGCTATCTTACTAACTAAACAATTCTACTCTCGTGTGCAGGCAATGCGGTGAATTGCCTACATTTGCGGTCGAGATTTGCTTGGGATTTAAATCTTTTTGGTTGAAATTAGACAAATTCGGACTCTTTCGTTTTCATACATCCGAAACAAGGCTTGTACGTATCCGATTAAAAACAAACAAACCTCGTTTACGTAACCTTTTTTACCAAAATTGGTAAAAAATGGACGAAATTCTAAAAGGGTTTGGTTTGAATGTGAATGTATAGGTTCATATGTTAACCGAAATATATAAGATACATAAAATATTTTTTTTTAAACAAAGGGTACAAGCTTAGTAGGATGTATGAAAAGGCCAAATTTATCTCATTCCATAAAGGTTGGAAAAGTTATTGCCCGCAAGCATATTTCGACCGCAATTGTAGGCTATTCCGCCCGCACCCACAGTCTTTACTCCATCGTATAATTAATTACACATGATGAACGTAAATAAAGTTTTTTATAAGTGGTTACCTAATTACGGTCACGCACGAGTCGTACTGTTTGCGACAAGGACAGTATTATGCCCATTTAATTTCATTTAGGGCTTCAGTTACTTAAGTACATTTGTTAGACAGGTCATAAATAAATAAATAAATAAATAAATAAATATCCTTTGGACATTCCCACACATCGCCATCTAGCCCCAAAGTAAGCTACTCAAAGCTTGTGTTATGGGTGCCAGACAACGGATATAATACTTAAATACTTTTTTTTTTGTAAATACATACATGATATACATAGAAAACACCCAGACCAATACAAACAGACATGTTCATGCACACAAATGTTTGTATTGTGCGGGGATCGAACCCGCACCCGCTGCGTAGTAGGCGATTTCTTGACCACTACACCAGACGGGTCATAATATTACGCCGCGGAACGAGAAGCAAAAAGCAATCATGTTAGGGAGGTGAGGTAGCTAAATGGCGTAATTCAACGGCGCCGTCGAGACCTATCAAAATCGAAAGATAAAATAATTTCGAAAAGAAAAGCTCGTATGGTAAAAACCATTTTAGCGGTGGGTTTGGCGTGTACGGTTTTTCAAAAATGTAAAAATAAACAGTTACTTGGGCATTCTCGAGCGCGTCAGATATTCATACTACGTATGCCCCAAGTGCCTCTGATAACAACGGTATACTAATCTGCCGGTTTGCGTGGTGGGGGTAGGCATATAAAGTAGTCAAAAATGCAAAAAAAGAAAAAATACTCGAGCGCGTCAGATTTTTGGAAGGGGTGTTAAGTAGGCCCCAAGGAAGCTCCCTTAAAAAAAACTGACGATTTTGGCGTGACCATAAGTTACGATGAATTTTTGAAAATGCAAAAAAAAATAGTTTTTTTGAAATACTCGAGCGCGTCAGATCTTCATAGGGGAGGTTCATCTCGGTATCCTGAAAGCATATTTTCTTTATCTGACAAAAATGTTGGTGGGTTCTCTTAATCTGACCGGAAAGGTTTTTTGGTTTCTTGTTTTTTCCTTTCTTCTTTCTTTTTAATAATTCTTCACTTCGTTTTTCTGACGGTACGTCCAAAAAACAATTTGAGGATCAACAGGCTATTGAATAATATACATACATGAAACTGTACATGTTAATAATACTTTTGTATACAGATACGCGTAACCTTTTCCAAGTCCACGAAAATTGTCGTGAAGCTTTAGAAAAAAAAAATTGAGATTAAAGTAACATAATTTAATCATCGTTATTTCATATCATTTTTTTAACACCCTCAGTTTTCAAGATATACTCAAAAAACCGGGAGTTTGAGTTTTTATGAAGCTTCAAGTCAAAAAGTTTTAACTTTGGACAAAAATGTAAAGAGACCTTTTTTGTTTATTTAAACTTTTTTTTTGTAAAATGTATCGTTCGCGACTTATATGCCGCAACGCGTTTTTCGGAAGACGAAATGGCTCCTCCACACTCCTGGTCATGCGGAAACCGGCAGATTTTGTATTTTTAGTACGTTTTAGATTATATTCTTCAAAATAAAAAAATAAAAAATCGCGCTCGAGAATGCCGGATTAACGTTTTTTTTTTACAAGTTCGCGACCCTATAACTCGGCGGCGTCAAGGACTTATCGTCAGATTAGTTAAATTTAGTCTTAAAACACTAAAATCAACCCCCAATATCTTAATCTGACGCGCTCTAGTATTACAGACTATCGATTTTTTTTTACTAATCTGATCGTCTATCCTAGGCGCGCGTCACTACATATAGAGCTAAATACTTTACAAGGTTGTTCTATTAGGTCCAAGGTATCTCTCATATCTTAAACTGCCACGCTCGAGTATTACCGAAAATTCCCCTATTCGCCTCCCTAACTATAAAGATGAATTGCAGCACGGTAGCTCAATTGGAAGAGCGATTGGCCCGGTTAGCCAGAAAGTTGCTGGTTCGAGTCCCGCCCGTGCGAAATTTTTGGTTTCTTATTTCATCTTTATGAATATAAAATATGACACTGTGAGTGTTAAAAACATTCTAAACCAAAAAGCCTGTCTTCTGTCTTCTGAGTGTACCTTATTGTAAACCATGTAATACGGGTTGTTTATTATAGAGAGCTCTCATATTCAACATCGACTCCTGAAAATGAAAATTTACTGTTATATACAAACTTTGCAATAACCTATAATGGTTGGTATGAAATATTTTGCTATCAAATAGTTGTATAGGACCCTAAAGTTATACGTTATTTTATAAATTCCTTTACCGTCCATAGAAGCAAATGGAATGTAGAATGGATAGAGAGGCGGGAATTTCATGTACGTAAATTTTACCTGAAAATTGTATTTTACCTAAAAAAACCGGTGACCGTGCGAGTCGGACTCGCGCACTGAGGGTTCCGTGCCAACTTTAACTGGATTAGAGATCCACTTACTTCCACCTAGCCAAAATACCACAATATTTTGTTGACAGCAAAAAATACTATGTTTTTCGTAGTAATTGTATGAATAACAATAATTAGGGGGGGGGGGGAATTGTTTTAGGCACCTCGATGACCTATCCATAGACACCCTGAACGCAAAGGATAGACAAAAAAATACTATAGGTTCTCGTTTCTTGTATGGAAGCCCCCGCTACTTACTTTGTAATAGGTACTTATAGTTTTAGAATAAAGTGGACGACGGACGTGGACTTACGGTAGGACAGACAGACAGACAGACTTGACGAAATTGTAAGGGTTCCGTTTTTTGCCATTCAGCTACGACACCCTAAAAATGACGTACTGTAGGGCGTATGCACACCGCCCGGCGACATGAGCGCGGCTTCCGAACCGGCGGCCATGCCACTAATGCCGCTACGGCTACCGCTGATACCGCAGCGGCTTTTTCCATAGTACCTGACAGTTATACATATATGCCGCCGTCAAAGCCGCCGGGCGGTGTGGCTACACTATAAGGCGGTCGTGTGGCTCTTAATCAGTTATAATTGCAATCAAAACTTTCCATCTTTCTAGCTAGCTAGAATCGTGAACTTTGACAAGACCATGAATAATACCCAACAGGGTCAGCAATTATTGAGCCCATAATATAATTGTTAGACCTACTAATATACTTAATGGCAATAAACGTTTTTGACTTTGATAATCTTAAACGTGAAACACAAAAATGTAAACCTTATTATCAGCTAATACTTAGCATATTTCTGATAAAAACCACCTTTGTCTTTATAAATTGATTCCATATTTTTTTAAGCGCCTTAACTTTTATCGCGTCGGAAATTCGGAACAAAATAATCATTATGAAAATTCAGCATCCACCTACACATTTTCGGTAGCTTATTTTAAGATGTTTTTAGTACCTACATCAAGTTGTATCTGCTTGTTATTATTCGTACTTACATTTTAGTTCTTTTTTGTTATTATCAAAGAAGTTAGAACTTGTAATGAACGAAACAAATGTATATAATACGATATAAATAGATAAAACATAAAATAAATACGTGATCTTTAGGTATTACGGTAAAAACAATTGATTTTGGGATGATTATGAAAATAATAAAATTAACGAATTCTAACGATATCACATACATCTTATCTTACGTACACATTCAATTGATTACCTTTTTTATTTGAAGTAGGTAGGTAAAAACACACGCCGGTATCGTAAGAAATCTAAACATGGCAATGATTATTTATTAATTATCAAGTTTATTTGACTAGCTATGTAAATAAAAAAAACAAGAAACAAAGCATACAAATCCTTTACTGTGCGATCATTTGCATAGAAATTGTTTTTTAGAAATCAACCAGTCACTGTGTAGTAAATTTATGTATACCAGTGCTTTTCAACCTTTTTGATTCCGCGACCCCTTTACCTACAAGTTGAAAAAGTCTGGCGACCTCTTTCATAGAAAGGCACTTTTTTACTTATTTTTTATTATTTTGTTACATATAAGTACATTCATCTAACGTCCGTTTTCTTTGCTAGTCAATATCGTAAACAAATTATTCACTGATATTGTTTTAAAAGTTCCATAACTTTTAAAACAATATCAGTGAATAATATTAATAACCGTTTATTGTAATTTCAATAAATATCTGGTCATCTCGTAAGTTTTTGGTAGGTATCCTATAGCTGATATCACATGTTCTGACGATAAAATCATTCAAAAGTGACAACTGGTTATTTAACTGGGCCTAAATTGAAACTATTTGTTCCTTTTACAGGCCCCTCCCTGTATGATTTTTTATTTTAGGAATCTAGGTCAATTTCGGCTCTGGGAATGCGACATGCTCATGATTATATTAGCACATAAAGATGCTAATATAATAGCACATTACAACCAACTTTCAATAGTGCACTGTGCACTTTACTCTCTGATCCATATTTATGCACCATTTAGTGACAAATCCACTATACGAATGAGATAAAATTCCCAAATGCTGGAAATATTTATCTTGTTCTCAGAATCCTTCAACATTATCGAAACCAATACCATCGAAAACATATTAGAGTACCTTACTCTGTACCACAGACAAGATCGAAACGTTTTAGCACGTCATTAAATAAAACATTTTTCAGCAAAATCAGTATACACGTAGGCACGACATCTTATTAGTTGTTCCAACCTAAGCCACTTATGTAAGAGCTCTTCTCAAGGCCCTATTGCAGGTTATAAATACAAAAAATTATCTTACCCGTCGATCCTTGAACTTATTATAACTCTATCAGTCAATAAATGTACTTCAAATGCTTTTGATGGCACTGAGGTATATGCGGCGCGTGTCACACAATCATTAAAAGTCTAAAATATGTCTCCCTTAACTACCACGTGGACTTATTTTGTTACTTTAATAATTAGAAACGAGCGTATCACAGCAAGTTATAGCACTGACTAAGTGTTCAGTATTCTTGCAGTATCATGTTTCCTGACGTTAACCTTACGATTCAACTACACCACTAAGGTTACTATAATTAAAAGGCGGCTATTGAACGATGCTTAATTATATTCAAGTCACGTTACGATCAGAACAATGAAAATTGTTAATTCAATCAACGAAAATAACAACACAATACTAAGTAGGACATAGGAGTAATTCGGTAGATGCGAATACATTGGTCACGAGTTGGTAGGTAAAACTAATTGCTTAGCAATTTATGCGTCATTTAGTTGTAGTTTTAAGACCTCTAACATCCTGCTTTTAGCATCGATACAGTCGCGCGTCTTAGAAACACGCGACAGCATGGCGACTTACGCAATGAACAGATTTATTTGGTATCAATGCAGTCGCGCGTTAGCATCGATACAGAAGTGCGACTGCATCAATGGTAACGCGCGTTAGTACCGATGCAGTCGCCAATATACCGTACATAATTTGTTAATGCCCAGCTTCTGCATCGCGACTGCATCGATACTAACGTGCGACTGTATCGATGGTAACGCGCGTTAGTATCGATTCAGTCGCCAATATACAGTAAATAATTTGATAAATGCCCAGCTTCTGCATCGCGACTGCATCGACATTAAAGTGCATTAGCATCGTGACTGCATCGATGCTTAAAGTAGCGCAGTGTGTAAATGTTGACATTTTGCGACTGCATCGATGCTACATCGCAAATACATCGCTGCTTAAAGTCGCAGTGTGTGAAGGGTATACTAAATGTTACGGCGCTAACTTCACGGTAATTTGCTAAAGTACCCGGGGTATTATGAGAATGAACCTGTCAAACGTTCGTCCGTTTTGTGTCAATACAGTTCATTTTTGTCGTCTTGTAGACAGTGAGACAGTAACAGGTCCATTCTTACGATAACCAGGAGATCTTTTTTGAACTACTCGTGTAATATTAAGAGCGTTCGGAAACCAATGAAAATTTAATGAAACTTACGATTAATATAGGCACCATTAGATACGAAAATTTAGTTATTATTTTAAAGGTTACTACCGCCTGGATTTCAACTGATTTCAATTCAAAAATCTAACAATAATCTAAAATATTCACTCACCATATTCATAAGAGTGATTTATGATAGGGCCGGGCAGTTGACTTGTTTGAGGGTACCTTTTTGAATGACATGAACTATGCTCATCCAATTTTTAAGATACAATAAAATCGCTGTAAAATATGAACGGCAATATTATGAAAATGTCACTGTAGTTTTCACATCCTAAAACATTATACTGAGATATAAACGTACAATTGCTTTATGCACGTCAGACCTATTTAATCAAAGTAAAAGCATAACAATCATCTTTGGTAAAAACCTTAATCCCTAATTCAGTTAAAGTTGGCACGGAACCCTCAGTGCGCGAGGCCGACTCGCACTTGGCCGGTTTTTTTTTGAAATTGTAGGTACTACAATAAGTAGTCTATGTTCATCACAGATAATGCAGGATTTAAATGGTGAAAGAATTTTTTAAATCAGTCCATTATTTTTAGAGCCAAATCGATATGAAAAAACAAACAATCAAATCTTTTCTCATCATAGTATTGTATTAGTATTTGTGTATATACAGGCTATAAATGTCGTATTCTTTCGAAATTTAACACATTCTCAACCCACTCTACACTCTTTATTCTTTCGAAATCTAACACACTCTCAACCCACTCTACACTCACTACCTTACATGGTTTTAGCAATGGGAAGACGAAGTCAATATCGTTGTGTGGCGATAGTTGTCGGCCAGCAGTGAAAAAAATACTTATCGTAGGTATTGTAAGGGCGTATTGTCACCCATCCGATACCTTTTTGAATTACACTGAATGAAGACCAAACATAAAAATTAAGATTTAGATGAGTTAAGTGACCATCAACTATAATAAGATGGGCTAACTTAATCGGATCAAATGCGGATTCAAACTGAAACGAATACACATTGGATACCGATAAAGACGAAAGTGCTCTTAATTTTACATAATTAAACCTTTCTTAGTAAAAGTCTCTATTTTCTTAGTAAACCGCTCCGCCTACATGCTTGACTGAACCTATTAGGAATTATTAGCCCCTTTCGAGCATTTACCACAAATATTTTCCCGATAGAAACGTGGTTTCATATTAAGTGTAGGTGTTGCGTTATGAACGTATATTAATATTATCAGCGGAGCATCTTGATTAAAAAAATAATTTCACAGATTTAAATTATAATGCCGTGTTATTATAAATCAACACATTATATCAAGGTGAAGAGCTCGAACAAACAATCAACATGTTGGAATTGGTTTGTTGTTGCCAGCGTTTTTAATAGGCTTTTTGCTTCACTTGCTCAGAATCTTTCGATTAAACGCGTACGTCTCATAATATTGACTTAAAGTGACACACATTTTAGGGCCGGAATTTAATTTTTAGGGCCGGAATATTGTTTGAAAATCCATCGCGGCCCATATGTGTTGTCATGAGATTGAATTTGGAAGACGAGCTCGAATGAACGCAGCAGTGTGGGCGAGGTTGCACCGAAAAGATCATTATTCGAAAATCGAGATGCCCACGCTCCGACTCAAGAGAGAAAAAAATGAGTGTTTTAAATACTTGGCGATTTGTCTGTATGACACAGGACACCAACTATGTTTCATTGCCTTTTTTCATTGAACATTTAAAAAAATGATGTTGTTTTAAAAAATATGCAAATAGTGTGTTTACATAGGTTATTAATTATTATTTAATCTCATCAACAAAAAGAATGTTTTGTTTTTGTGAATCTTATTAATGATGGTAAGGAAAAGGTTTGTTTAGTAGAAAATGTTACGTAACATCTTTTTGATTTCTTGACTAAGCCATTTAGAAAAAGGGTGGGCGAGCAGTTTCTTTCAGATCAAAATACTTAGTAGACTAAATCGTATTTATATAAAATGGTAGCTTGTGATTAAATGCAGCGCATTGCGTCCAAGTGAAAATTATTATTATCTTAGTAGATAATCTTATGACTTGCTTCGCAAAGAGAAGCGAATAGCACTGTTCACCACCGGAATAAAGTTGTCTTCGTCTTGGGTCAGCTTAAATTGCTCGCTTCACTCTGGATTCTCTATCACCTACCTAGTAAAACTGGTAGTCAAAATTATAATCCTTTAGTTTCGCTCGTGAATCAAGATGGCGCCCGTGCCCTAAGACATTACTTTAATAATCTATTATAAGTTAACTTCTTCCAGTCTAAAGTAATGTGATTTTTTTAGAGCAATGACATCAAATAAATGCAACGGCAACTCATTACAACTAAAAGTAATAAATTCTATCTTTACAAATACTACACTCGAGAGCAATGAATCCGGGTCACTTACAGAATGTTAAAAATCTCGGAAACTAAAAATGATAGGTTAATGCAATAAATTGTATTTAATAGACAATGTAATACTCCTTAAATGAAGGTATTAAAACTTCTTAGTTATTGTAAAGTTATATCATAAAAAAATCAAATTTGAAAAAGGGCCACTTTCGAAGATGGAACTACGAAATTACAGCATTTGGTTTTGCTTTTGTTTGTAATCTGTCATTTATGTGGGTACATAAACATGTTGATAGTGCTCTATATTCATTATTCAAGCTGAAATTATGTCGCTTACGCCTGAAGAATGCACCAGAATACTTACAATGCTGGAAACCGGCCGGAGTCAGCGCGATACAGCCAGGACTGTCGGTGTGTCGCTGTCAACAGTACAAAGAGTTACTTTAACCAAATACTTTTTTCTTTTCGCACGGCTTGTGCCGGAAACAAATATTGAGCTCAGCGACGATTAACCGCAGAGCTCATAAGCTCCAATAGAATCCGAAGGCTGAACGCACATTATGTGTACATGTATTTAAAGGGTTACTATTATTTAAAGGCTACTATTGTTAGACTATTAAATTATTGTTATTCTTTGTTTTTATTGTTATAAACAAAAGTATTTTTGAATTTAATTCTTTTTAATTATAATGTAATTGCATTTACTAATGATTTATTAAATGATTATATTTTTAATAATAATATTATATTATTATAAGCTATAATTCTTTATTTTAAATTGTTTTTTTTTTGTATTTTTAATAATTTTGTAATTTCTGAAATGAAAAAGAAATGAGTTGAACTTAATCAATTTGCCTGAAACACGGTTTTACAAAGGTGACCTTAAAAATCAATGTTTTACCATGGTGTGGCATGCAAATTTCTTCTTTTTCAAAATTCTGTGTCAGCATTTGTCCTTAATTTTAATATGTTTGTTTGTTTAATGGTTTGTGTTTTTATTATTTTTTGATTCGTTCGCATTTAATTGTATTTTATTATCAAAATAATTATTTAAAATATTATTCTACCCACAAAGGCACCCGCTGAAAATCAGCGTCTTGGTATGCGTTCCGTTGCCACGACTTATGCTGAGCCTTTTCGACTCGAATAGTTTCTGTTTGTTTGCATGTTTTTTTCTCTCTCAATGTCCTTTGTTTTCGGACGAATAAAATGATTTCTTTCTTTCTTTCTATTTTCTTTAAATTCAGTTATCTTTTTTTAAACCACTCTTGTAAGGAATCATACTCATTTTCAATGGAAAATCGGGCATTTATCAATTAATACACACACGCCATCTTGACGCGATCAAAAATGATTCAAAAATACCTGTACCTTGGCGAGACTATCTTGTTTCCATAAGCTGTATTGAAACGATCTGAAACATTTGACATTGCAAGGGCATTGGCCGAATACAGCTCCAATACAAAGATTGGTGATGAAAAATAGCACCAGTGTTTTTATATCTTCACGGGATTTGTCATTGATCACTCACCCAAAAGTGAAAATATGATTCCTTTGACTGCTTATTACTAAGGAAATGTAGTCTTTGGAATGTTGCACTGTAACACATTTATTGTAAGGGTCGTTTCGCATATTTTTTATTGTCATAATTTTATTTGGCATATCATCAAATAGCATAAACTTCCTTTCGCAGAACATCAATTAGCATTCACTAATTTATCAGACGTTCAAAACGCATAATCGTGTAAGCTAGAATCATCTTTAGGCAGAAATTTAATATCCATAATAGTCTTAAAGCAGAATCATCCTAACGCAGAAAGTTCACAGATAGAATCGTCTTGTGGAATACAATTCGTATATATAGTCATTAATAGGCAGAATCATCCTATCGCAGAAAGTTCACAGTCCGAATCGTCTTTTGGCATATTTTTCATATTTAATATTTTCCTATAAACCTTAATTTATCTGTGTATCCCAAGTAGTTCTATTACAGCAATACTAATATACAACATGCATGGCAAATCAAACATGCAGCATGCAAGCAAGCATTCAGCATGCAAGCAAAGCATGCAGCAAGCAAGCAAGCTGTTGCTTGCTTGCAACTTGCATGGTTTCTGTCACGGCTCCGGCGCTGCGGGGCTCCGGCAGTCCCACGCGAGCTTATCGTCGCAGATGGTTTTCACTCACCACCGCAGCTTCGGCTTGCTGGCCAGCCTCAGCCGCGGCGGCGAGCTTTCAAACCACCTGCTCCTCAGCTCGCAGGCTGCCTCGCCCCTCCGCGCCTACGCGATTTTGAATTACACTCTAGGGGTGGGGCAAACAAGACTGCGTGGAGTCGGTTTTGCACCGATTCGTTTCTGTCACTAACTTTTGTATCACAACTTAATGACTTTTTAATTCAATCTTAGGGTAAAATACTATTTAAAAGAAATAGCAATATGCGTAGTGAAATTATTCTAAACGAAATTCTGCTTTCTTCATAGTATGCCTAGTCAAATTATGCCAAATAAACATCGTACTTAACAAACATTATGCTTAGCGAAAGTATACAAAGTAAAATTTTGACAAAGGTAATTATGCCTTATAAATTTCTGCTATCTTAAAAGTATGCCATTGTAAATTCGGGCATATAAATATTCGACCAAAGAATAATTATGCTAACACAAAATTCTGCCTGAATAATTTACGACTAAAGAAAATTATGCCAAGTGACTTTCGGAGCAAAAAGATTCTGCCAGATAGAGGGAACCCTTATTGTAAAAATGCTTATTTACTTTTCTGTATCTATTTACTATTCATCTTTGATAGACTTGTTAGAAAGAGAGAGAGAGAGTGAGAAGAGTTAGTGCCGTGGAGGCTTACCTGCTGCGAAAAATGCAATCTACGAAATGCTTCGGATCTGCGAAATTATTAATGTGCTAGAGGTCCTTGAAAACTTTGCCCACAGCTCAAACCGCTGGACAAGAGACTTGCAATTTTGCACATAGATACTTTACACAGTGTAGGCTCAGAAAGGATTTTTCAAAATTCCACCCCTGTGAACAGGGGTTGAAAATTTGTATGAAACTTCTAATTCCGTAATGGGATTCACTTAAAAAAATATACATAGGTCTCTTTAATGATGAAAGTCAGCACCACCAAAGGACTTCAAAATTTAACCCCTAAGGAGGTAAAATAAAGGTTAAAAGTTTGTATGAAAGTCCATCTGTTTCAAAGTAAGAACGTTGAAATTTTTATATTTAGGCTGATGATTAGGTATTAGATTAGGGATGGGGGAAGAGGAAGGAAGGGGAAAGGAAGTAAGGTATAGTTATTATGTGTTGCCCGAACATCTGTGATTTACTGCAGTGTAGCAAACTAAATATCGTTAACATGTACTTGCTTCGGCAGTACATATACTAAAAAAAAATATCGTTAACAAGCGCCTACTAATTTCTAGTAGGTACATTACTTTAAGAAACAGGTATTCATATATCATATTTACTATATTAAAAAGAAGGAAGGACTGCGCTGGTAGTCTGATGTTGCAAAAATTTGACATTTCATTATCACAAAAAATAGCTTGCAGTATCACGAAATCTGATAAAATTAACCGTATTTATATCGCAATCTCCAAACGTACACAATTGCCACGAATCGTACCCGATACACATCCTCCCATTATTTGGGGTAACCGTTATAACGGAAGATATTTTTATATTAGAGAGCTTATAGTCCTTACCGTCGAACTGATGGTTTTAACTGTCAATAAGAATGCAACAATTTATCAAATTTAATTAAAGCTGTCTGACTGATTGTAAATAGAGACAAAAAAATGGCATGAAATCATAACAAAGGTTTATAAAATAATATTATGCAGTAAACCTCGTCTCAGCACAAGCACACAGCAATAAAATCGGTCAAGTGCAAGTCGGACTCACTCACTAAGGGTTCCGTGCCAACTTTAACTCGATTAGAGATCCAATTACTTCCACTTAGCCAAAATACCACAATATTTTGTTGACAGCAAATATAACTTTGTTTTTCATAGTATTTCTATAAATAAAAGTTATGTTTGCGGTTATTGAAAATATGCTCTTTCTCAAAAACTGATAGTTCGATCCCGTTCAAACCAACATCTACATCATGCATTTTTTCAAAATTTACACTCGCTTAGTTTAAAAGTTAGATGGGGGAGGACACCCATTTCACCTAGACTTTTAGAGAAAATGGTTTGAGAAACCTCATTATCATTTTAATAGACCATAGACACGCTACACGCATAGGTTTGACAATTTTTTTTTTATGTTATAGTTTCGTGTATCCTTTGCCCTTCCTTAAAAATCATTATTTTATATTGTTTGTTTGATAATCGTAAAGCGGTTAACAGGATCATCTTCCTTCCAAATTTCAATAGTGTGATGCTTATAGAATAAACTGGCTGTGACATACAGATAGACAGGCAGACTTGACGAAACTATAAGGGTTCCTTTTTTTGCCATTCGGCTACGAAACCCTAAAAATTACCTTTGTGATACAGCTATGACGATACACGAGTTCATTTTAATCTTTTTAGTTACTGATATTTTTCGAGATACCCGTGGACAAACTTTTGCACTCGTACTCGCATATATAACTTTAAATTTAAAAATAATCAATCAAAAAGGTCAATATTAATTTAAGTAAAAATAAAAATAATTCCTGCAACACCGGTAATAAGTAAATCAATACCTTATGTCAGTTTGAC
The DNA here is from genome assembly GCA_963924145.1 of Pyrausta purpuralis. Taxonomy (NCBI): domain Eukaryota; kingdom Metazoa; phylum Arthropoda; class Insecta; order Lepidoptera; family Crambidae; genus Pyrausta; species Pyrausta purpuralis. Next base: position 22,222,927 of record OZ001656.1, read on the forward strand.
ATTAAATAAACAAAGTTTTGCAAATAATTTATCTTTGCAACTATTAAATGAAATTCCACAAGAATTCCCAGCCAATTATAGTAAAATACAAAACCGGAAAATATAAAAACACATTATCTTGACTTTCGGTACATCGTTTAATGTAAAGATCGGATAAATAAATAGATTCCATGCATGTAAGTAATAAAATTTAGCAACGTGTTTCTATGTGCATAAGTAGCTAGATATTCAGTGTCTGTTTATTGGTTTCATGATTTAAATACATATAATATTCAACTAATGATTATTAAATGGTCAAAAATCCCCGCAAGGTAGCGGTTTCAAACTGAGTTTATTATCGGTTTCTCACTTCATAAGATCGAGCCCCTCATGTATTGCAGTACTATTTAAAATCAAGTTTTCAGCAGATTACAGTTAAAAAGACTTAAAAGACAGAGCAAGAACTTACAAAACCCGCAAAACGAAACCAAAACGACCGCATAAAGATGCAGGAGACATGTGAAGTGCATTAAAAATGATTTATAATAGCTTTTTCAATTATTTTCAGGACTTTTTCACGAATTGCTGCAGTTGAAAGTTTGAAGGAGTGACAAAGCAATAATTGCAGTACAATAAAAAATACAGTGTAATAATTTAATTAAATAACACAAAATACCTTCTAATAAACGATTCTACCTCTCTAATAAACATCATTCCCTCTAATCATTGGTTGTCTGGAAGAGATCGCTTCCAGCGACAAGACCGCCAATATTGTTCTTCTTATGATTTGATTGAAATGTTTTTGTTTCTTGTGTCCTTATTTGTGCAATATTCTTTAATATTTATTATTATTATCATTAAATGCGAATCATTCCAGAATATTTTATTAATCTTTTCTCATACGTTATGAATAGTAACAGAGAGTCGCGTTTGTTACAGTACTAATAACTCGAGACGGGGGCACATTTTTCATTATTTAGAGTTAGTTGAATTCGTCGTCGCGCCAAATAGGACATGCGACAGCTATCATCATAAGATGATTTTGTACTTAATGTTACTTTGATAACCAATTATCGCTAATTCATCGGTGCAACCTTGAACTTTTCTGTCCCAATGACTTTCCTTCGCGATATGTACCTACTCTGCACTGTTAGAGGCTCTTTACATTCGAAAACAATAGTAACACCGTATCTAGGAATTAAACACTTGAGTAAATGTAAAAAATACATAGAAAAATCTTTTGATTTTTTCTAACATAATTCTAGCATATTTTTGATTTTTCTGCTAAGATGAGCTTTTACAGATTTTCATTACCCTCGATAGCGTTATCGTCAACATCTGTCAAAATTAGTGTGTCGAGCCCTGCAAATTTGCGTTGTCGGCGTATCGACTGTCAAAACACCGCGTCGAGTCTCGCAATTCACGAGTTACTCGAGTTAGCATACGTCACTTCACGTCGAAACTACCACGCCTGGACATGATACGCACAGGACTGTCAGTCAAGTTCAGTCAGTCGCCACACCACAGTTAGGGTTATATTTTACCAGGACACCGTACAGCGCGCTATAATAGTAGCATAGCGTTGATTGGTTGCGTTGCGTGGCCGCGTGGTGACCTGCGGGCGTAGTCAGATGCATCATTTTTGACATTTCGTGTCGACAATTTCAATTTTATGATTTTCTAATTCATCAAATATCATTTTAACTTACGTAGCTATATCTTTAATAAATCTTAAAAAATATTTGTAGTTTTTTAAGCATCATTCAAAAATTCTTCTCAATCAATAAATACACGAAAACACCAATTTTGTCTCAGCATTTTTCGAGCGCCACCTGGTGGTTTTACACGGAACTATGTCGAGACTTCCGACACTGGTGAAATAGAGCCCTAAAAGTAGCGAAGTAGAAGTAGGAGATGACGTTGTAACAAAAATATACTTCTTTATATTCTAATATGATACAGCGCTACAGAGATTTTTGATTGTTTAAACGCGCTAATCAGAAACTCCTACTGGTTCAATAAGAACAATCATGTTTGTATAAGATAGCTTATTTATCGAGGAAAGCTGTAGGGAGTAGTTCATTCGCTAAAGATGATAAAACATTACGTTTCCCTATCCTACAGAGTAAAACTAAAACGTTCGAATAAAGTCGCGGGCGGCCGCTAGTATTCTTATAAAAGCTTATCACAAATGTACAAAGCCATCGTAAGATGACATAATTTTTTCGGTTCTGACTATTATCTAAGCAATACCCAATATAAATACTTTCCTAAAATATTATTAAATTGTTATTATACCTGTTATGATTAAATATGTAGATATTTAGCAAGGTAATTTCTCCTGTCACTTACCTTTTCGACTGATCCCTGCGAACTCCGAGTAAACACGTTCGACGCTTCTAACAAAGTGACAATATTGTGAACATTGAGCGATTAATTTATGCTTTGAACTCGAAGTCAAGTTGTATTTTAATCGCTTTTATTCCGGTGGATTCAAAATACAAACTAGCGATTTCAGATTTAAAATGCAAGATATTACTTGGATCGTAAGCCATAAAAATCCAAAGTTTAAAAGTCATTTATTCATGCAAATAAAAGCCCACTATTACACGTCCCAATATAAGCCCTACCACAGCTTTGGGACAATTGAAGGCTAGTGCTGAGAAGAAGCTGCGCAACAAACGCAGTCACTATTGTCATTTTTAGGGTTCCGTAGCCGAATGGCAAAAAACGGAACCCTTATAGTTTCGTCAAGTCTGTCTGTCTGTCTGTCTGTCTGTCTGTCTGTCTGTCTGTCTGTCCGTCCGTATGTCACAGCCATTTTATTCTGTAACTATAAGCATTACACTGTTGAAATTTGGTAGGAAGATGTATCGTGTTAACCGCTTACCGATTCTCATACAAAAAATAAAAAATAATGTCATTTAAGGGGGGGCTCCCATACTTGAAACTATAACCAAAAAAATTTTTTTAGTCAAACCTATGCGTGTGGGGTCTCTATAGATAGGTCGTCTTAAAATGATATAGAGGTTCCTAAAACCATTTTCTTTTTAAGTCTAACGTTTCATAGCTATCCGATTCCAAAGTGGTAAAATGGGCGTCCCCCCATCTAACTTTTAAACCAAGAGAGTGTAAATTTTGGAAAAAAAAATATAGATCGTAACAAACACTTTCAACGGCAACGACCTCTATGTAACACTAGACACGCTGTTTAGAACAAACTTTGTTCTACAGTAAGTTAAGGCCAAATGGAGCATCTGTGTTTAGTCTGTTGCCATAAGCTACCATGTCAAAACGTCCCTTACGTCAAAAGACGAAATAAATAAATAACTTAAATATGTGTTATAGCGCCCGCATTTTAACCTAATTTGAAAGTAATGTTTTTGTTTAGTTGTATGTAGTAAATTGAAGTGAATCAAAGATTCGTTGATGGCGTAAAAGTGTTAATTTTCCTTTTCTCACAATTTTCATAGAAACCCAAAGATCAACTAAAAACAGACATGCCAAAACTCTTATAGGTAGAATTAGCATTATCATTGTGTACCCATTAGAATTATAGGGCCAAGTTATATCTATGAAGTATGAGTTTTATTTCAATTGACTTTATCATTAGGTCTAATTTTCTTAGCAAGTCCAAAATTGTAAACAATATTTTAAAACTTTTATAATAATATCAGTGAATAAATTTACTTACTATCTAATAGAAAATATATATGATTATTGCCTATGTAAAATTTGAGTTTTGTGTTTCTTATTTTTAAATAAATAATTTTGTTAAAAAGGTATGTCAAGCAAGATTGTTTACAATATTCGACTAGAAAATAAAAACGGACTTTAAGTAAAATATCTGTCTGTACAGGAGTAGGATGGTAAGATAATTGGTACAAATTATGTTGATATAATATTGGTAGGCATAAAATTCCCCTTTTTTGTGGAAACATTACATAAGCATTATCATTTAAAATAATAGACATATGTAATAATACTAGTACATATATTGAATCATAGGCAGAAAACTAAACACCAGCAAGGTATCATATCTGTTCCATTACTCTTTGCTACCTTTGACAGCTCAGTGTTGTTGTTGTAATGTCTATTGTCATGTTTAGAAGAAATGGGGAAAAATAATCGATAAGATATCTTTTAGGGATTTGTTCATTTTTTAAGTGATTTGTTTTTCCTATTGCTTGAAAACGTTTTCAAATATCACGATGTTGAAATGTATGTGCTATAATAACTTAAGATTGATTGTCCACGAAGAAGCGCATCAAACAGGAGAAATCAGAAATATTAAATAGCAACACTCCATACTTCTGTCATTTTAAAAATGTGACACAAAATTTGTTCTGAACAGCGTGTCTAGTAGAATACATATAAGTCTATGTTCAACGGTAGATTGGACGAGATCGAACGAGTAGTTTTTGAAATATAGCATGTTTTCAACAACCGCAAATATAACTTTGTACTTCATACAAACACTATGAAAAACAAAGTTAATTTGTAGTCAACAAAATATTGTGGTATTTTACTAAGTAGAAGTAAGCGGATTCCCTAATTCATTTAAAGTTGGCACGGAACCCTCAGTGTGCGAGTCCGACTCGCACTTGGCTGGTTTTTTATATTATACATATAACTATCTTTTAAATAATCATACCTTTCGTCATCATCGTATGGGTGTTTTTTATATTTCACAATTTTATATATTTTCCCACAAAAGAATTATCAACCTTTCGAAGCCTGAATTGTGGAATTAGCTATTTCACTAAGAATAGGGATTAAGAATTTAAAATGAATTCCATTGGGAATAAGGATAAGCTTCCTAGCCTAGGATTAAACTCTTTTTTCGTGACTGGATGTAAATTTATGCGAACAAACATTAAATTTTCATTAATATACTGAGGGGCTACAGTAAATACTTAAATTTCTTAAAACACCTCTTGTAATCCAAATTATTAATAGCACGCACCTTTTACCACTTTTTTGTGATACAAAAATTGATTCTATTTTAACAGCTGAGTAAAATGACGTAGGACATAAAGCTATGGAAATATCTAAAATAAACTAACATAGCTGTTTCTACATCAGTCAAACATGTAATCTTCCTTACAGCAAAAGCAGCTGAGATTAGATTTCTTGTCAGGGCCTCTATAAGAGGACTCCATTGTAGTTTGGAGTCTAAAGTGATCCCCAAGAACTTTGTGGAGTCAAAAGTATTAAGCGATTGGTCTTTTATCTTTGATGTCAGACACATATTTAATTTTACGTCAAAATCGCCTTTACCTCTTGGAATTTTAAATATAGGTGAAGTATCGTCAAAATGTGGTGTTAGTTCAATTAAAAACTAGCAGTTAACTTGTTGGTGAGTCCTAAGTAACTACTTCTGCTACTACTTCTACTATCATCAACTGATGATCCATTTCCAAGTATATTATAACGATCTTCCTTCCTTCAATTTAAGAGCCACGCTCTTGTCGGTGGAGTAATCGCCATTCTTTTCTACAGTCTGCTTTCCTCTTTATTTCCTGATATGACATGACATTAATTTTCTCCTTCACTTGGTCAAAATAGCTTATCCTAGGCCGTCCTCTTCCCCTCTTCCCTTCTATTTTCCCTTCTATGATATTCTTTAAAAATCTGTCATGTCGTATCAAGTGTCCTATCATATTGCCTCGTCGATTTCCTATTGTTTTCAAAATATTCCTTTCTTCGTCTACAATTTTGAGCACTTCTTCGTTTGTTTTTTTTTCTGTCCAACTTATTCTTTCCATTCTCCTCCAACACCACATCTCAAACGCTTCTAGCCTCTCTCTGTCTCTCTGTGTCAGAGTCCACGTCTCACTTCCATACAATGCTATACTCCAGACGTACGTTTTTATAAGTCGCTTCCTAATTTTCTTAGAGATATTTGCTCTAAGTAAATACTTTTTGCTGTTGAACGTATTTTTAGCCATAGCGATTCTAGAGATTACGTCTGGAGTACATCTTGAGTCCTGTGTAATTAAACTGCCAAGATACTTAAAAGATTATAACGATCAGTGCTCACAAAAAAATGATATTCAAATAGATTCACGCATTAATAAAATTGTAAAGTATCTCACTGATGACAAAATTGATATTGAATAGTGCCTGAGGCGTCTCTCATTGATACGTTTACAACAAAAAGTATAAATTGACGTATAACGGTTTAAGCTATTTTCTACTCTATGCCATAATTGTGTTTTGCTCATTTCAAGCAATATTTTTGTTTTGTGGTCTTATATGTTTAGATTTATAAGAAAATGACAATTAGGTCCAAAATTGCGTAAATCGATGTTTTTAGTTTAAATATGCTTGGCCACACTTTTTTTGTTTTTACGAACGTCATTATTGTTTTATTTTATTACAACTTGCAAGTATTTATAAATTTTTCTGTTCAAATATTATTTTGTTTTTCGAGTGTCATTAGTGTTATAAATTGTTTTTTTACAATGATCAATATTAGCCATATTTGTTTTTTTTTCCCAAACTGGCAGTAAAACTTTTCTGGTTAGCTGCACTTGACCAAAGTGTATCTTACAGGAACAAAAGCGGGGATTTTTCAAAAGTGTATCCACGAGGAAAGTGTATATTGGAGCAATGATTCTAAATGGTTTAATAATGCTAAAATAATCATCAATCATCATTTTCTTTTGTTAAGAGGGCTTATTTAATGTTATATAATTTGTGTGTTAATTATTATTTTCTGAAGTTTTCATTTACCTAGTGGTCATGTTTGCATATACATCTAATATACACTGTACCTAGCAAATCCATCTCTTTGGCGATACTCCTCGTAAAACAACGCTCATCTGCAATCACACTAATATTACCAACGTTGATATTCTGGGTATTGGGCGCAGGCGGTGGTCTGGCTTGCAATTTGGGAATTCTCCAATTAATAGGTAAGTGAATTGGAGTCAAGCGCCTCTACGTCTTCAGTGTCCACAGCCACAAGCGATAATGGGCGAGAGATGACAATGGCTTGCGCTTTTAAATGAAATGAGCTGAGCTGATGGTGGAACTCCTTAACGCTTAGGAGTTCAGTAACTATAATGAAAGAACTTATAATAGGTAGTTTGTAGCTTCTTAAAAAACAAAGTCATAAGGTACCCCCCCCCATTCTCCTGTAATCTCTAAAAATGAAGAAATAAAATTAACTTTAAAAAAAGTAAAAACCGACTTCAAAACCAAAATGCAATAAAAAGTCTTAAATAAATGCTTGACTATTGAAAAGAAAGGAACCCATTTTAGGCAACCAATTTCTTTTTGGAGTCGGTGCCATCACTTTGACCATCAAGCATCAACTATCACAGCACCGACTCCAAAAAGAAATTGGTTGCCTAAAATGGGTTCCTTTCTTTTCAATAGTCAAGCGTTTATTTAAGACTTTTTAGTGCATTTTGGTTTTGAAGTCGGTTTTTACTTTTTTTATTAGTTTCTGAGTTAGCAAAAATAAGCATCCATCCATCATTTAAATTCACATTCAGATTTTTTAATTATAATGTAATTGCATTTACTAATGATGTATTAAATGATTATATTTTTAATAATAATATTATATTATTGTAAGCTATAATTCTTTAATTTTTTTTAAATATTTTTGTAATTTCTGAAATGAAAAAGAAATGAGTTGAACTTAATTAATTTGCCTAAAACACGGTTTTACAAAGGTGACCTTAGTAAGAAATGTTTCCTCATTTGGCGGTCATAGCTTCATAGTCTCTGGTGCAACGTTGCTCGAAGTACTGTTTTAGTTGAGCATGTTGAAATGAAGCAAAATCTAATTATATTTTTTGTTTTATATTGTGAAAATACTGGTATATTTATTAACATGGAAAAACCAGCTGTAGTAACATTGGTTCCAGCCAACTTGACTTTGAGTGATTTGAATGTGTTACTAATTATGGCCAACTAGCGGCCACCAACGACTTCGTCTGCGCGTTTTGGTCTTGCAGATAAACAAAAATTAAATATTTAGATTGGTATAAGAAAACTAATCAATTAATCTTTTATTCAGGGAACAATGTAAATTAATGAATGCAAATCAAATCGTGAACATTGAATCGATCTCTGACTTTAATATAAACATTTAAACATTGGGAAAACATTAGCAAATGCCATAGATCAGCCTACACCGAATTCTATTGATTCCTACAAATCCCCTGTTAATTCTTTAGTCTTGACAGACACTGACCACTATGAAGTTTACACAATCCTCATGAATTTAAAATCAGATAGTGCTGCAGGATGGGACAATATCCCACCCAGCTTTCTAAAATTTGCAAATAACGAGATAGTCCCTATAATTACCCACTTAACAAACCTCTGCTTTAGCAAAGGTATTTTTCCGGCGCTCCTAAAAGAGTCCATAATAACGCCGATACATAAAGGTGGAGATGAAAACGATGTCAATAATTATAGGCCAATTTCAGTCCTTAATTCAATATCTAAAATTATAGAAAAATTGATTAACAAAAGGTTACTAAGCTACTTTGAGATAAATAACATCTTATCACCATGCCAATTTGGATTTCGTGTAGGAAAAAACACTGAAGACGCTATTCGTGAAATGACATCTGAAATAATAGACAATTTGGATAACAAGAAAAAATGCCTTACAGTGTACCTAGATCTTAAAAAAGCCTTTGACACCGTCTCCATCTCCATACTAATTAAAAAACTAGAAAAGGCTGGTGTCAGGGGCATTCCCCTCGACTTATTTAAAAGCTATTTGCAGGGCAGAAAACAAAGAGTGAAGGTTGGCCACATTTTCAGTGATAAGATCCGAGTAGAATACGGCGTCCCTCAAGGAAGCGTACTGGGCCCGACCTTATTTTTACTCTACATTAATGACCTTTGCAATATGCCAATCAATAGCGGTAAAATAATATCCTACGCTGATGATACTGCTGTTATTTTTACTGGACACTCTTGGAACAGCATTAAAGCATCAGCCGAATTTGAATTAGCCAAAATTAGCACATGGTTAAGATCAAACCTTATGACGCTAAATACCTCAAAAACTAATTATATGTGTTTCACAATCTATGATAAGACTCAGCCGGACGACAACTTGGAGATTAAAATCCATTCCTGCAAGACTCATGACGCATGCAGCTGCCCTATTATTAATAGGGTACGGTGCGTAAAATACCTTGGAGTTATGGTGGACCATCGACTCTCGTGGCATGCTCATATTGAATTGGTTTCAAGCAGAATAAGAAAGATGATTTGGATTTTTAAATCTCTAAGACATATAGCAACTAAAAAACTGCTTCACCTAGTTTATGTTGCGTTAGTCGAGTCTATCATAACGTATTCTATTATCATATGGGGTGGTGCACTCAAAACCAAATTCCTTGACGTAGAACGAGCTCAAAGAATTTTATTAAAAGTAATGCTGTTTAAAGAGCGAACATTTTCAACCCAGTCACTGTATAACATAGCGGATGTCCTAACAATTAGAAAACTTTATATTCTTCGAACCATCCTAAAAAAACATAAGGCCTCAAATTATAACCAAAACCTAACTAAGAAAAGAAGAAAGCATAATGTCATGGAAACTCAAAGCACACACACAAGTTTCGCTCAAAACCAATTTAATAGCCTAGCGTCGTATTTATATAATCAAATAAACAAAGCCTTAGAAATATATCCAATGACCTATAGGGAATGCAAAATTAACCTTAGTAAGTGGTTGAAATCACTAAATTATAAAGAAGCCGAAGATTTGCTTAAGCGTAGTAGCTGACTGTTTCACACACACACACACACACACACTCTCTCACACACACACACACACACACACACACACACACACACACACACCACACACACACAGACACACACACACGCACGCGCGCACACACACACACACACACACACGTGCGTTTCGTGATTGTAGCGATAAAATTTTTGTTTTGTTCAGTATTTGTTGTTTAGTTTGTAAATAAGATTTGTATTGATAAGGAACAGTGACTCCTTCTGGCACAGGTGCTATGCACTTAAAAGAACGAGTCCACATCTAGTATTGTTATATGTCTTTGCAACAAATAAAGATTTTTCATTTCATTTTCATTTCATTTTCAATATGGTCCTGTAACTATTTCTTTTTAAAAACGAAATCATAAAGTGTTCCAAAATGTCAAAAACGTACAGAGTTCTTAACCTTGAACAATAGCCTTGATTAAACAATAACCTTCCCCGATCAATAGGTAAGCTATTTAACATGATTATTCTAATCGTACCAGAAGATCCTGAGGTTGAGATTTACACCTATCGTCAATATTTTTTCTTTCGGGTAGAATTCATCAGGTTTACCAGGCCACACTGGAACACACCACAATTGCCACATACAACTATACAACAGGTCAGTGTCAGGGCAGCAAGCAGCTTTCCCTCAAGACTACTCACGCTGTGCCTATCTTAGGAGTTAACCTTTGAGCTTTATAATTTAACTAGCGGTCCCCCGCGACTTCGTCCGCGCGTTTTGAGTTTGCTTCCTCCCCTCCCGTCGCAGCGTCATTTTTTATATCCTAAAGCCTTTCTCGATAAATAAGCTATCCAACACAGAAATATTTTTTCAAATCGGTCCAGCAGTTCCTTAGATAAGCGCGTTCAAACAAACAAACTCTTCAGCTTTATAATATATTAGCGCAAGCGCACGTTGTACTTAAGCTGCAAACATTATTTTGGTGCGGAGTTATGTTAAAACTGTGATAGCTCCTAAGATATTTATTGAAATCAAATGATATAAAGGGCAACTTGGTTCTAAATGAAATGCTCGTGATGATGAATGTACTTATTTTGATAAGAATTAATGTGTATACCTCTAAAAATAATGCACTATTTTTTTACAAATTTATTAACATAAAAAAGGTTGTAGTAAGTCAACCATAAAAGATAGATATATGCTGTCGCGGACTTTATTATAGAACTCTTAATTCTGAACAATCCTGTCATACATGATTATTGTGTAACTAAAGCGGTTTCCGCAGCGTATGCAGCGGAAGCTCTCAAAAGGAATATCTTTCTCCCGTTTTCGCAACATTTTTCATTTCTGCTGTGGTCTTATGAGTTGTATGTTTATGTTATATAGCCTAAAGCCTTCCTCGATAAATGGACTATCCAACGTAAAAAAAAAAATTCAAATCGGGCCAGTAGTTTTTGAGATTAGCGCGTTCAAACAAACAAACAAACAAACTCTTCAGCTTTAGAATATTAGTATAGATTCATAACTTATAGTTGCTAAGTAGGTATGATGGAAGACTACACTCTTTATTCTACTATTTATATTGAACATTTAGAAAGTACTACATTACATACATTGACTATTATTTTTTATAATAAACTTACTGTTTTAGAACATTAAATTTGATTTTATTTACCAAATACCTATGAAACACTATAAATATAAAAAACCTGCCAAGTGCGAGTCAGACTTGCGCACTGAGGCTTCCGTGCCAATTTTAACTGAATTAGGGAATCCACTTACTTCCACTTAGCTAAAACACCACAAAATTTTGTTGACAGCTAATATAACTTTGTTTTTCATATTGTTTGTATAAAAAACAAAGTTATGTTCGCGGTTGTTTAAAAAGTGCTCTATCTCAAAAACTATTAGTTCGATACCGTCCAAACCAACTTTCGTTGATAGTATTTGTTAAGATCTACAATACATATATTTTTTCAACATTTACACTCGCTTATTTACATTTGCCATTTTACCTCTGTGGAAAATCGTCTATCTATCAAACGTTAGACTTTAAAAGAAAATGGTTTAAGTAATCTCTATGTTATTTTAAAAGACCTATCCATAGACAGCCCACACGCATAGGGTTGAATAAAACATTTTTTTTTTCGATTTTAGTTTCATGTATGGGAAGTCCCCTTCGATATCATTATTTTTTTAAATAAAAAGGTTAACAGAATACATCTTCCTACCAAATTTTAACAGTGTGGTGTAAGCATCGCACTTACTTAACTATAAGTAGTTCTTTACAGAATGAAGTGGCTGTGACATACTGGACGGACAGACGGACAGACTTAACGAAACTATAAGAGTTCCGTTTTTTGCCATTCGGCTACGGAACCCTAAACAGGTTTCAATCCATGATATTGTATAAGATTTGTGAAATAAACTACTTACCGAACTTGATTTCATCATTTGAATCCCGCGATAAAATAACATTACGTGAAGTCTTTTCTTTTGACCTCATCACAGACATCTCACAGTCACAAGCTATTTATTACCAACAAACTTATACAGTCTGAGGCGTAAAATCCGGAATATTTGTCGAATTGTTCGTATTTTGCATGCGCCATGAGTGTGTGATAATGATGAATCAAAATATGGGTGATTGGATCCCTACCACCAAGCAACACTGGATGCCTTGATTTTTTGCTGACATTCGGAGCAAGCCGCCAGCATAAAAACCTTGTCTTCTCCAAATGACGGCGACTGGTTAAGAAGAGAGCTGTTTTTCGGGAAAGCTTGAGATGCCAGAATGAAGCGAACTATTGTATAAAACAATTTTAGTTGACGAAATCGCCAAAGAACACTTATTGAGACTGTCTCAAAAAAGTGTTCTTCGGCGATTTTGATGTGCTCAGTGTAAACAGCAGGAGCTGTCGGCAGCTGCGCCCTCAAACTGCGATGATGAGATGAATTGTATACAGGTGAGTTGTTTGATTTTGTAGAAAAACTTTATTCCGGGATTATGAACTTTGAGGAGGAGTCTGAAAGTTTTCTGATTATCGTCGCGGCTTGGTGAACTCGGGCCCTTGAAAGCTCGCTCGCATCGGATGTAACTCGCGTTCGAGAGAGTATCAGCTTTTAAATAGCAATATGAGAGGCGAATGTTTGCTATAGCATTTAGCTCTGAAGATCAAACCTGCTAAGCGTAGATCGGGGCTGGTAGTAACTGATGGTCCATCAGATGTTGCTTCGTTAAAGAAATTGAAACATTCGACTCTTTACAACAATTAGACGTAGTAGCCCTCTAAAGGATCATATTGTGTGTCTTATCTCCACAGATAACGCATCACGATCTTCGGTTATGATTCCCTTGTTCTTCTGTGTTGTTGTTTGAACATCTCATTGATGTCAACTGTCAAAGCTATACAACCTTTCCTTAAACGAAACAAAATACTCAGGAGTGAGTTTTCTAACATATGTTATCGACATTTTGACATCTATTAAGAAATTTGAGAAATGAACAGAAATGTGATTTTTTCGTGCAAAATTTTTTTAAATACGAAACAGTCGTTACAGGACAATAATATTTATTCTCTTAATATTAGTTAGCGCTAAACCAATAACCAAGAGTATCAGAAACATATCGTGCTTCTAGCGTGAATGTCATTTTTTTTAAATATTTGATACCTCTGTGCGGAGGCCGTGTTTAGTTTACGTAGTACGTCGAAAGATAAAACTGGTATTTTTATGCATGATAGGTATTGTTTTCATGAAAATATATAAAATACTCGCGTACTCGCGCACTGAGGGTTCCGTGCCACTTTTAACAGAATTAGGGAATCCACTTTCTTCCACTTAATACGAAGATTTGACAAAAAAAAACTGTTTTAGTTTTCATAGATAGATAGATAACTCTTTATTGCACATTATATAAATTGATTTACAGATTCGTTTTAGGGAAATGTACAATTTAGGCGGTCTTATCGCTATAAGCGATCTCTTCCAGAAAATCTTTGGGTAAAGAAATTATGAGTTTTATAGGAAGGGGTATTTTGTGCATAAAAAGAAAAGAAAAAGAAATAGAAGAGCTGAATTAGTGGAATAGAAATATATCTGTATAATAAAAATAATTATATAAAAACAAAAAATAAATAAAGAATAAAATTAATAAATAATATACATCTTTATAAAATATAACAGATTAATATATATATATATATATTATATGTGTGTACCAACACAGTAATAATCGTACATAATAATATAAACACAAACCAATATGAAATGAAAGGAAATAAACTGAGACATAAGAGTAGATAGAATTATTTTGAAGAGAGTAGATGTTCTTTAAGCAGTTTTTTTGAAAATAGTGATAGATTTATATGATTATAGATTTTCATGTATCCCTTAAATATCATTATTTTTTAATTATTGTATAAGAATCATAAAGCGGTTAACAGGATACATTTTCCTACCAAATTTCAGCAGAATGATGCTTATAGTTACGGAATAAAGTGGCTGTGACATACGGACAGACAGACAGACGATAGACTGTCAGACAGACAGACTGACAGAATTTCTGACAGACAGTCAGACAGACTTGACGAAACTATAAGGGTTCCGTTTTTTGCCATTCGGTATCGGACATGTTAATTTTTTTTTCAACACACTTGCTCATAACGACATTTTTATTCCACCGATTTTTGGCACATAATCCTGGATATTAAACACGCGTGCTTTTTCGGTATATTATTGCACTAGTGCCTTTAGTTTATTAACCCGACCAATTTAGGTTTGTACCCTAGTACTATGTCGTAAGTAAGAAGAAGAAGCGATGTAATTTAGTCGGGTTATAACTTTTATTTTAGCAACAAACATTATTTATGCGAAAAATAACAGTATTCTACATAGGTATTTATTTCAATAAATGGCAAATCCTGATTTTTGACTCCTGATCCTGACTGAGAAGGATATGACGCAAGTATCTTTTGGGCTAGAATAGTTAGATACGGGACTGCTATCATGTACCTTTTTGAGTAACTCCGTGATCATGGCGCTTGCAACAGTGCCGAAATATCGGAAACTCATAAATAATAAGGTACATGGTAGCAATCCCGTATCTAGCTGTTCTAATGTAAGTGACCATGAAAGTTTAAAACATTATATCTTTTGGGCTCATCGTAGGATACCGTAATTTAATGATATGCAATAAACGTGTCATTATCAGGAATTCAGGAACATATACTTTTTAGAGTTTCGTAGCCGAATGGCAAAAAAGGGAACCCTTATAGTTTCGTCAAATCTGTCTGTCTGTTCGTCCGTATGTCACAGCCGCAGCATTCTGAAACTATTAGTATTACACAGTTGAAACTTAGAAGGTAGATGTGCCCTGTTAACCACTTTACGAATCTCAAAACAAAAAATAAATATAAGGGGCTCTCATACATAAAACTAAAACCTAAGTTTAAAAAAAACTATGCTTGTCTATGGATAAGTCTTTTAAAATGACATCGAGGTAGGTATCTAATTTAAATTAAAAATTAAAATTCATTTATTTCAGGTTTCTAAGACCCATAATCGTGACCATTGAACATTACTGTTAAAAACAATTAAATTACATAATTCCTATTGAAAATCTAATACATAAGAAAATATTAAAATTATAACGAAACATAAAATATAAAATTAGAAATCAATAAAAAATAAAATTTAAAATTTAAAACCCCCGCACAAAAGGTTGAACGGGGGCATGCCTGCCACCACAGTGCCGCATGTAGGGGCAATCGAGCCTACTGGCGATCATCGATAAGATTGCGTTGGGGCTGGCCCGCACTCTGCGCACCAGGGAGGCACTACGCTTGCGCATAGTAGTATAAAAGCAGGCGGTGCGCGCCTCTGCGAACATGCCCGAGGCACTGCAGAAACGGGGCAGCCCCACAACAATCCTGAAGGCATTGTTATAAAGGACACGAAGGTCGTTGTAACTCTTCTGTGTATAATGTGCCCACAGGCTGCAGGTATAAAGTGATGTACAGTAGGCTTTAAACAGTGTAATTTTAACTTCTTTAGAGCATCTTGCGAACCTGCGGGCCAACATATTGGCTCTTATGGACAATGACCTCCGTTCCCTACCCATGTCCTCATGGTCTCTGAGGTCAGTCGTGAGAATATGTCCCAGATACTTGTAATTATCCACCCTCGTAAGAGGTACTCCATTCAAGCATATCGGAGGGACCGCACGGGTATCTACTGAACCAGCCTCAAAAACCATAAACTGACTCTTCTGCACATTATATCTTAACCCGTGGTCACTGGCATACTCCTCACACGTGCTCAGGAGTTTTCTTAGTCCACATACCGACGCGCTCAGCAGCACCATATCGTCTGCGTAACTGAGATTATTCACACAGACTCCATCTACATGGCAGCCAACATGCTGGTTGCTGAGCGCGACGATCAGGTCATTCATGTAGATGTTAAACAGGGTAGGCGAGGTCAGACCTCCCTGTTTAACCCCACACTCGAGTCGATATTGCTCTGACATCGCTCCCGCCCATCTCACACAATTTCGCTGATGCCCATACCAAAACTGAAACAAGCTGATGAGCTCCACAGGTAAGTTAATGGCCCTCAGCTTGTTCCATAGAAGATCGTACGATACTAAATCGAACGCCTTGGACAGATCGAGGAAGCAGGCGTATACTGGCGTTTTTCTTTTCGTGTAGTAGTTGATGGTGTGCTTAAGGCACAGTATCGCACTCTCAGTTGATAGGTTTTGGCGGAATCCAAACTGGTTGTCGTGTAGTGTTACATACTTGTTAAGCTGTGCATTAAGCAGACCATCAAAAACTTTGGCAGGTATGGTAGCGAGCGAAATAGGTCTGTAGTTATTAGCATCACCGAGATCTCCCGTCCTATTCTTAACAATCGGCACTACCACAGTTTTCATAAAGTTATCCGGTAGATAGCAGTGGCCCACGCATAAAGAGTAAAACATTGCCAATACACGAGAAAGATGGGGTCCAGCATAAAGGAGATGCTCAATGCTGAGTCCATCATGACCTGGGGATTTACCCCGCGTCATACTCTTAATCACATTACTCACCTCTTTGGCGGTGAACCGCGTACCCACGGACTCATTGAGCCTTTAAGCATTGAACATCTCCCTAGCCGGACATCGCGGGGATTTTACAGTAAAAAGCTCCCTGAATATATTAGCGATCTCTTTAGGTTCACTTACCCCACCGACGCTCGCAGGAAGTCCGGGCCGTACATTGATCTTGTTTGTACTCTGCCAAAACCCACCATAATACCAATGTCACCAAAAGTCTAAGGTTTGACAGATGGACGCTTCCAAAGTAGTAAAATGGCCCATATCTTACTTTCAATCTAAGCGAGTGTAAATTTTGGAAAAATACATGATATAGATCTTGACAAAAACTTTCAACGAGAAATGGTTTGAACGAGATCTAACAAATATTAAGATATAGCAAATCTTCAACAACCGCAAACATAACTTTGTTCTTCATACAAGCACTATGAAAAACAAAGTTATATTTGCTGTCAACAAAATATTGTGGTATTTTAGCTAAGTGTAAGTAAGTGGATTCCCTAATTTATTTAAAGTTGTCACGGAACCCTCAGTGCGCGAGTCCGACTCGCACTTGGCCGGTTATTTATTTTTATTTTATACTTAGCAGTGATAAAATAAAAATAAATGTAAACATTAGTATTTCTTATGAATGAAAATGTTTCAGTACTTACATTCTGCCCAAATTGCGTACCGTACAGTCTGCTGTGCTTACTCTTACCTCTCTTAAAGTTGACAAAATATAAAATAGAATCAGTACTCCGTCGGTAAGACTAAGGGTCGCTTAAGGGGAGCACTTGAATACGCCTTTTTAAAATACATATTTCTGAACCGTTCTCTTGTATACAAAAGCAACTTTTTCAGGTCATATTTTACGATGAAGCTTTCGAAATGTCGTACTCTCATATCAAAGGCCAAAATTGTGTTGACTGATGTAATTAATGAGGGGATCGGACTACCTTCCTTAAGTCCCATCGATAAGAATATTTGGTAGGTACCGTGTTATTACAATGACATTTAAATAGCACGCAAATAATCCTAACAACATTAAAACAATCTTTAAATCCTTACATACACGTTTTGTGACAAATATTTTGTGAAAATAGCTTTTATTGCAGTCTGGATATACAGACGATATAACCTCATAATTTAAAAAGTCATACGTCTGTGTTGAAAGACATTTTCACGAAAATTTTTACACAAAATAAAAAATAAACTTTTTCAGACAAATAACAAAAATACACTCGTGTTTTTAATTATTAAGTTAATCAACATTTTGTATTATGTTTCATTATGAGAAATATACCTAAATGATATCTTTGTTTTTCAGATAATTTTCTCAGAAATGTCGATATAAAATTCCAGTCTTAGCTAGATCAAATAATAATACAATAGGCTCTCATGTTGAGACCTTGTCTGGGGTATTTACTCGTAGTTCGGCCACCTACGCTCTGAAATATTATACGGACGTTGAAACCATCGGACTAGTTTTTTTGGGTATTTATGACACAGGGTTTAGCAAAGCTGTTGCGAAAATGTGAGAATCTAAAATAATGAGTAAAACTGTACAAAACGCTTATATAAATAAAATAAAAATATTAAATTGCCAGACATTGTAGTCTTTTTTATTTAAAGGAGTTCAAAAAAATCCATACGATCCCATTATTTGATTTTATTCCGTTAATAGATATTGATAAATGATGTCAACCTAATCGGGTTTTATGGAAATAAAATCAAATTATGTAAGTATTTTTTTATTTCTAACATCGATGTTTCGTGTTTTTTTGTGCTTATAAAAATTGTTTAGGACATAACATTGTTCAGACTAGATCGTTGGATACAAATTGGAACATTCTTCTTGACCTCGAAACTTTGTTCTATTATTCTGTTGTTAGCCGAGAAAGAAATTTTAATAAACAACTTTCTATCACAAGACAATCAATAGAATAATTTCCACTAGAATTACAAATTTTATTGTCTCAGCCTTTACGCAAATTACAATCTAGGTGGTTCTCACACGAGTTTTGAAATCCGCAGCATATTTAACTTGAAAAAAAAAGTGCAAACCGACCTCATAATACGGTTAGTTACCAAAGTCTTAAATAAAATCTTGAAACCACATTTCTTTTTGGCGTCGGTGCCCAAGCTTAATAGCCAATGCGATTGCAGCGACTCCAAACTTAAATGGTTTGCCTAAAATGGAGACACTTCAAGAGTTTATCTAAGACTTTATAGTGCATTTTGTTTTTACGTCGGTTTTTATTTTACTGTTACTGTAATATGCAGATGACTTAAGTGTCAAATAAAATAAATACTTTATTCTATTCTATTATAATCAATGATTCTACAGAGCATGCGTAGTTTCTTTGATTTGGTCATAGTGTACTTAGAACTCACATGCTTAAATGCTTTAACACAGATATATAGTAATCAAAAGTTACCTTACAATATAATCCATAATTAATGTATATCTAAATCGCTAGTTGTAGTAAATGACAAGTCAAGTTCTATGATTGGACACATTTGTTCGCAATATTGCTAGTTCCATATTTTTGTTAGACAATAAAGACACAATTATTTTTCATTTTAATATAAAAAAACATTCAGAATCGATTACTGGCTACGCAATATTGCTAGTTCCATATTTTAGGCAATAAATGTACAATTTATTTCATTTTAATTAAAAAAACATTCAGAATCGATTACTGGCTACGCAATATTGCTAGTTCCATATTTTAGGCAATAAATGTACAATTTATTTCATTTTAATTAAAAAAACATTCAGAATCGATTACTGGCTACTTCAAGGGCCTACATAAAAAATAAATTATTTTAACAGGCCACACCCTGAAAAGGGTTCTATTTCTAACGTTTATTTGTAACAAACTATGAATACGGTTTTAACTATCAAGACTTAACAAAACTTATAAAACATATCCTAAACCAGTATCAGATGGATGAGCTTTACTCATGCCATTTATACGCCCCTACGATATAAAGTTGATTAATTCATGGATAAATTGCTATTAAATCAATATTGGTATATCCTTAAAGATGAAATAAAAAACCTAAAATTGCCTACCTACCTGCAAATGTCATGCCAACGCTCTTGAGCTACCGTGCTGTCGGTCCTTTCTCGTCTCTTATGGAAACGTCGTTTCAAGCAAGTCGAGCAGTTATTCATTACAGAAAAAAACAACTTAGAAATTGATAACGATTCGCTATCCAATAGAAAATGATATCACTTATTTCATCTTTAAGAATATATAATGACATTGTGAGTGTTAAAAACATTCTAAGCTATTGGTATATTGTTTACACTGAGTTAAGAAAAAGAGGAAACAGACCTTACAATATTAAATATTAAGTAATAGTTTTTTTTTACCTTTGTTTGGTAAACTATGTACACTGTAGAAATAAGCAAAAAAACGGCCCTATAATAACTTTAAATTAACTAACTTCAATATTTTATTTAACTTCAGTCTGTAAATAAAAGTAATTACTTATGTTCTTAGCAATATAGTAAAATTTTGCTTTTAGTACATATAAGAACTACTTACAATTACTTACTAAATTAACAACAACATATCTCTGCTTATGTACAAAAGTCTTATTCTATATTTGAACACCCTTCACCCTTTAACTGTCTTAATATCTTTCAATAAAATAGTAAAAACTTTTCAACTTCTTTATGTCTCACATGGAAATTGTAACAAGGCGTTACATTATTCTTAATCTTGTATCTTAAAGTATCAATACAAGATCACACGCTATAAATAGTGTCTTTATTTTCCTAATTTGGGTTCCGTAGTCTAGCAAGGAGCCCTTAAAGTTTCGCCAAGTCCTTCTGTCCGTCTGTCCGCAGTCCTGCTCAGCCCTTCAGAACTAGAAAACTGTAATTTTCCATGAGTCTTATTCTATATTTGAACACTGTATTCGAATGCTAAGTAGTAAATAAAATTTGAAAAAAAAAAACATTGTTTTTGGTTCCCCTCATACTAGTAAGGTGGGGATGTTTTTTTCTGATGATGAATCCAAAATGAAACCAATCACAGAATGATAAATCAACAAATTACAGAGTTTTAGTCCATAAACTCAAAGCACATTATTTTGTTGACTGCAACAATAATTTCGTTGATCAAAGTGTTTATACGAATGACAAAAATATATTTGCGGATCGATCTTGTACAAACATTTTTTTCTTTTAAAGTATTTGTAAAGATTCAAGAGTAATATGTAGTAAAAAATAAATATTTGTATTGTCTTAATTTAAAAAAAAAACCCTCCGAACGTTGCATAAAGACAGCATTATCAGCATTTCACCCGTGCGAAGCTGGGGCGGGTCGCTAGTTATAAATAAAATGTAATTTTGTAGTAAAAATATTTTTTTGATTTAGTTCAATGTATCGGGTAACCCTTAAATATATTTTTTAAATTTTTGTATAAGTATCGTAAAGCGGTCATCAGGATACAAAGTTTCAACTGTGTCATAGTTTCAAAATAAAGTAACTGTGACATACGGACCGTCAGACAGACTTGACGGAAATATAAGGGTTCTGTTTTTTATCACTCGGTTACGGAACCTTAAAAAACTACTAAAACTAAACATTTGGAATTTCTGCTAATACCATATTATGATATACTTACAAAAAGTGTGTTGCTTGTGTCCTTCATCTTTCTTTATTTTAATCGGATATTCTGTAAATGAACCATGTTTGTGCAAGTAAATATTGAACCTTTTAAATTTCGTCGCACACAAAATACAAGTAAGCATTGCATGAAATAAATGCAAAAAGACTACGTCGTACGTACCTAGCTATGAAAGACAATAACAAAGTTAATACTATATTAAGCTGTCTATAAAAATAGGTTTTAATTTTAACGCACTCGTACATACTAAGAATGACAAAACGTAAAAAAATATAATATTGCTGTTCGTTCAAAAAAATCATGTTTAAAAAACATGATTATGCCATGTTAACATTGACACTACAGGGTATTGTTTTGGTCAGCGACGAGCGAGTCAGAGGTGGCTGTACAAATGATACTGATGCCACTTTTTTTTTAAATGAGAAAAACCCACAAAACCAATTAATTACTAATGCGATACAGCGATCGAGTCAAATACCAACACCAGGTAGACTCTTCGTAGCTTACTAGTTAAGGCGTAGTATTTCGTAGATACGCGCTAACTCGCGCGAGGGTGCGAGTTTCCCCATTCGTTTTGACATTTTTTTGAATGTTGTGAAAAGGTTTTCTTGTATAAAACTTAAATAAAAATATTTTTTTAGAATACGTGTACCTCATATTATCATCCCTGAGTTGGATGTCACTGACCAAAACAACAGCCTGTATAGTGGGGCAACCGTCGACAAGGATTTTATTTGAACGTTCCTATGTCTTTCCCGTGCTTTATCTATCAGTCAAGTTACTCCAGACAATAATGAATAATACTGTTTTAGGTTTCAGCTTGTAAGCTCCTAGAGTGTATTCTGGTCTCAAGATTACCATTCCTTATGTCAGTTGTATTAAAAATGTGTGGTAGATCTCTGGAACCTATACTGATGAAGGGTGTTCTGCTGTCATTATCATTATTTCTAGATACTTTGTGTGTATTTCCATTACTGTTTTTCTTTATCAGCCCGAAGTCTTTGCTGGACAGTTGGTTGCCTCGGCCGGCGCCTGACACTACTTTCTTGCACGCCGGGCAAATCAGCTGTTCCATTGCGTGACCATTTTCTTTTCTCATGCTAGACACGCGGATTGGTTCACTTCTCATGGATTTTCCTGTGAAAGATTTTCGATTTATATTTGCACATGTTTATAACTTCATCATAGCTATCTATGAATTCAATTTGTAGATCGATGATCTATTTGCTGTGGTTAGTCTAAATGTATTTCTAGTATAAAAATCTAAGTAAAATTTAGTAACGGGAATTGGGGCGGTGTGTACCAAAACTAATATGAAATATGTTTAACACTGACTGTACAAATGATATAGGAAGGCATTTTGCATCACCTGATATAAATATGATTATAGTTAGAAAAAACATAAGTACCTTCTGAGTTACCTGTGTCCGAAGACGTGGCATTCCTCACGATCCCCATAGCGGTGTAGGAGCACCTCTTCACTTCAGGGGCCTTGATGGGGAGGCAGCACCACTGCCTGAATGTATTCTGGAACAAATATACTTTTGAGGCAATGCAAGAGTATAAGAGTGCAAGAGATCTTTAAGAATGCAAGTGTTAAAGTATTGTATTAAAGTATTGGACACCAATCACATACATTGCTCTGATCCCAAAGTAAGATCCAAATGCACTTGTGTTATGGACATCAGACACAACGGTGGTACCACAACACCCAGACCCGAGACAATATAGAAAATTGTGATTTCTATATTGACCCGGCCGGGAATCGAACCCGGGACTTAGGAGCGGCGACGCCTTGAAACCAGCGTGTTTAGCCACTACACCACGGAGATCGTCAAAGAGTTGTTCACTTCAGTATAAGATCAGGGTAATTTTAAGCAGGATCCCAACCGGCTACATAACTATCTCTCTTTTAGGCTCGTGCAGGGGCTGTCTGGGCCATTTGGGCATGGATTTTTTGGTCGCTACCTTTTTAAGATCGCCAGCAGAGAACCCAGTCCAAACTTTGTGTCTGATATGTTAATGTGATTCATTTTGGAGCCAGGGACATATTGAGGGAAGTATTTTTAGAGTAATATTAGGGTTTTATTTATCTTTAAAACACGGCATTGTTCCAAAATGACTAGTTTCACTTTTAGCAACAGTAATGTAGATTACATTTCTTGTAATAAATTTGAAACTTTTAAATATTTTTTTAACATCCGATAACAAACCGACATAGAGGTTTATAGAACCCTTTTTCTAAAGTTTAATAAAGATAGACGCTTCCAAAGTGGTGAAATCGGTGTTTATGCTTCTCCCTCTAGCTTTTGAACAAGCGAGTAACAATTTTGAAAAAAGAAATACACAATGTAGATCTTTACAAAAACTTTTTAAAAAATGGCCATACAAATACTATGAAAAAAAGTTATTTATGCATCAAAATCCCCTTGTTTTGAAACAAAAAAATATGGATGCGGCTGAGGAAATGCGACGGAACCTGCCAATTTTTTGTGGTAAAAAGATATTTAAGAAAAATATGAGAATTGGTGTTAGAAATAATGGCGGACATGTGTGTATTACAGTATTTTTTGGTTTTATTTGCCTATTTTAGCTATTTTTACCTCAAACGAAAAAAAACCTGGTTAGGTAACGGAGGGTAAATTATGCATATAATTATACAATATCTATTAAAATTATATATTTTTTAAATTTCCTTCTTGCTAGCTTTCATTTAATACATAACTCTTCTTCTGGCGCAGTCGGGTAGAAAAAAAGACGTTACCCAGGAACAGGGATTATGGTTTCCCTGACGAAGAATCAAACAGAGAATTATCTGAAAACTGAATCCGTATGCAACACTTAATTTCTTCCAATCCATTTATTTATGTTATGGAAACATCTTTTGTGCGTTTCAAGAAACAATTATGTACTTAGGTTTATGCTGATTAAAATTATGGTAAAGATAATTAGATTAAGATAAAGTTATGCATATGAAACCATTACGGGTTAAGAACATTCTGCTTATCAGAATTTATGCGAAAAGAGTTTATGCCAGAGACTTATGCCAATCTAAATTATGGCGAAAGAGGGTATACAAATGACAGGGCTCCCACTATTTACGTATTCACCTAATATGTATAAGTGCAAAGTATAAATATCCCTACACGACCGAAAAAGGAGTGATTCTAGAGTTACATCACTAACATCTACATATATATAAGAAAGTCGTGTTAGTTAAACAATTTATAACTCAAGGACGGCTGAATCGATTTGGATAATTAGATCCCGGAGAAGGACGTAGGATACTTTTTATCTCGCTCGATGGGGCCGGAGCTGGGGTGGAACGGGGCCGGGATGAAACAATGTTCCCTGGGACCGCGTAACGTTTAAAATTACGGAGCGGGACGGGGCTGGGGCGAAATAATGTTCGCTGGGACCGCTTTACTTTTAAAATTACGGGGCTGGGCGGGACGGGGCTGGGGGTAAAACAAATTTTGCTGAGTTCGCTAGTTAATTATAATTCCCACTATGTTTTTTTATATGGGGTCATTAGGAAAATTACAATTAAGTACTTTATGAACAGAACCAATATAATTATTAGATAGCGTATATTTGTGCAGGAATTATCTTCGGTCCAATTATTTTAATAATGAATTGCTCATTTATCTTTTCAAAGCTAGTCCACGAGTATTTCGTCTGCCTGCACAGATTGGTAAACAGAGATCTATAATAATACATAATAATACAATATAATTCGATCGAAGACTCCCCGCCATTTCTAATAGGATATCTTTGTGTACAAATATTGCCGGATTAAATGGCTTTTCAAAAGCAAATGTTTACCTATTCTGAAAAGATATGTGTCAATAATAACAGCTCAGTTTTCACAAAAATAACGCGACGACATCGAGTTCTGAATGTAGGATTATTACTGCTGCGACGTTGGCCGCTTTGAATAAAACCCTTTATTAAAATTAGTCTAAACGAGTGCCGTAGAGGCGCAGAGAATCAAGTCAATTATCTTTTAGGTATTATCCCACTGCACCGTACCATGAAACCGTACCATGAAAGTGCTAAGAATCCATCACCATGCTAGGAAAGTGTCAGGCATGAAAAGCAACTCGATACCCTCTACCTTGCCCGATGGATCGACAGCGTTCTGTGCCCGTATTACAACCTTTATGATGCCAGTATGCAACGCGTATGATGCCGGTGTGCAACACGTATGATACATACGGGTATGGTGTATGTTATTGGTGGTAGTGAGCGAACAGAGATTTGTTTTATATTGTGTAGGCAAAGTCTACCTAAGACTCTGACCCAGAACTGTCGTGAATTCGTGATCAGTCCGACAGTCAGCAGGACTATCAATACACAGACTTAGTTATGGTGACGCCTTCATATATTTTAATAATAACAATTAAATATATTTATTTCAATCTACACAGGGTTATTCATTAATTTTAATTCAAATGTTAAAATTATAATAATAAATTTAATGAAACTACACAATCTGCTTAGACTTTTAGGTCCAAGATGACAACATGCCCAAGGTATTTAAGTCTATCGACTCTTTTTAAGGTCAACTTTACAGTTCATTCAAGCATCTACCTCGAGCCTGAAATACCATGCAACCACATTTTTTTCATTGCACAGTAAGCTGGGGTATTTTTCACTTATACCAAGTACCGAGCAAACTGCGCACCGAGGCGCCATGTCGTCAGCATAACTCATATTGTTGGGGCAAACACCTCCATACGGAAGCCGACATGCGTGCTACTGAGCTCCTCAATGAGCGCATTCATATAAAGGTTGAAGAGCTAAGGCAAGGTAAGCCCGCCTTGCCGCACCCCGCACTCCAGCCTTTAAGGATCAGAATAGGACCTCTTTATAACGGTCACTGTCATACATTGCTACACTGGTGAGCATCGGTTACAACCGGTTCAGTAACGTGGCGTGTCAGCACTGGCAGAATTAAGTGGGAAAGGTGTCATAGTTTTCAACACAAATAATGTTTTTTTGCCGTCATGTTTCTAGCACGGTGGCAAAATACCTTTAGTTTAAACTACGAAAACCACTCGTGCGTTACCAAAGTGGGCAGCTACTATGCATAAATGCGATCTACTATTACGTTCATTTTCATGGATGAGTAATATGGACAAATTAATACATAGTAGTATCATAACAATATCTTACGTTAACGCATAAACACCGAAGCGGTCGCATGCGACCGCATAACAATAGAATGTAAACGAGACACAATGGATATCCATTGTGTCTCGTTTACATATGCTTGAGGGATTAATAGACTATCACATAAAATGGAAACCATACACAATTATGAAAAGACATCAAGGCAGTACGCATTTAATAATCCCTATCGTGGCCTTGTCTATTATAGAAATAGATAATGATTCTTTTATTATGGTATTTTCCCACTGTGCCGTGCCATACCATAACCGCGCTAGGAACGTTTTAGGTACAGAGAGCAAAACTTTAGGCACAAAGAGCAACACGATCATTAAAATATTATCCCTTTGGAATAGAACGATAAACGCAAGATGACACTAGCAGAAAGCTGTGTGATAAAAAGAGATGCGAGATCCGATGTAGCAGAACCATTTTTGGCGGCTGTCAAACAGTTGGTCGCCCCAAAGAGGCTCGCTGAAAATAACTTACATTTGATTTTGTATAATTTCAAGTGAAATCGTGTATATTGTATATTGATACCTACTATAACTGATACTAATGAATATTATCGATTAATGTAAGAAGCGGTATGGCAAACATCACTGACACTCAAACATAAACAATATTACACACATAAATGTCATCCTAAGTCGGTTTTGTTTGACAGCTTTTATTTGTTCTTCTCTTCCGATAGGGGATAATACTTCTATGAACACGATACGCTCTACTATGCCCACTGAACGGATCGACAGCATTCTGTGCCCTAATACAACCCGTTTAATGCCGGTATGCAACCCGTATTATAACTGTATGAAAAATGTTGTTTGGTGGTAGTGAGCGAACCACAATTCGTGTTTATATTTTTTTGGCAAGGTTTACCAAAGGCTTTGACCCAGAAGTGTCATGATCAGTCCGACAGGCTGTATCGGTAAGACTATCAACGCACAGACTAAGTTACGGCGACGCCTTTACGGTCATCGTACGCGGTTACAACCCGCAGCTCACCGGTTTTTTTTTAAAATTCTAGTTCCCACTGGCATGGGGGACCAGTGACCTTTGTTGTTAATGGTTTTAATATATTGTTCATTTTTATTATTAACTGTTGTACTTTTATTGTTGTTTTATCTTACCTTATCTTCTAATTATTATATTACTTATTTCTATGTGCCTTTTTTATATGCCTTAATATTTAACTTTTTGCTAGCAACGCAACGTGTCAGCACCGGTATTAATAGTGCACGGTTACGCAACGGTGTTGGTCGGTGATCGAACAGTTTAGTGGGTAAGGCAAGGTGTCATATTTTTTAATACAAGTTATATTTATTTGCCTGACAAGTTCCCCGTACGGTCATAGTATTACATGCTTACATGATATACGGTGTAGTAGGAAAATATCACTAACCATTAACGCACACATAAAAACTTAATTGTTGCTCTTTTGCGTTACTAGGAATAATGACTTAGTGCACCTTCACATTAGAGCGACAGCAGCGCGTCTCTCTAATATGAAGGGCTTACTGCTGTCATTTTATGTATGAAATTGACAGCAGCGCGACTGCCGCGCGACCGTCGTGCTGTTATAAACGCCTAAGTGTGAAAGCGCTCTTACTTGCAAGTCAACTCATCGTGTAATAACGTTTTTTTCCACACACTTGCTCAAAACGACGTTTTTATTCCACCGATTTTTGACTCATAATCTTAAACACGCGTGCTTTCTCAGTATATTATTGCACTAGTGCCTTTAGTTTATGAACCCAACCAATTTAAATTAGTACCCTTGTACCAAGTAGTAAGTAAGAAGAAGAAGCGATTTAATTTAGTCGGGTTATACAATACTTTTATTTTAGCAACAAACAGTATTTATGCGAAAAATAACAGTATGTACGTATTTATTTCAATAAATGGTAAATCCAGCTTTATTACTAAAAATAACTCAAATTCATTTTAATTTTTCTGTAATTTGTGTTTTAAACACGAATTATTACATTTTTAATCTTGGCTGTTGGCCGATCTAGTTCGCGCCTCAGCCTAGCGCGCGCATCGGTATCGCGTCAAGAAAAAAAAAACAACGCGCCATTCACAGATTAGTTAGAGTATGGCGCCATTTTTCGTAAATAATTGTCGGTTGTGCTGTGATGAAGATTGGATTAATGGCAAGTGTGTTGAAAAACGTCGTATGAAACGCGTGTGCCTGTGACCATAATATACGCGGCTTTCTCATGGCGCACTCGCTTTCGCTCGTGCGCACACAATATCGCCTTCTATATAATGGTCAACTTAGCACACTTGTATCATAATGTACTATTATACCAAAATAAATTGAAACAGCAATGTTTTGCAAACAAATTAATGTGTCTAGTCATAGTGTATGGGCGATAAGGTCGAGTGTATGATGTGGGATTTTTAAATGCGAAAAAACGTGCGTTTAGTATGAAGATTTATTGGACACTGTTTTTTGTGACATCAATAGCTTTAGAACATCGTGGACTGTATATCTATATCTATAAGTAAGGGTGTATGACGTTAGCCGCATGATTCGATTCGTACATTCCGCCCACCAAGAACATTAGTTCTTATAAAATAAACTAACAAACAACTTAAGTTAAACTGTAAACAAGAGCCATCATAACCGCAGCGTGCTACGGTAAAAAATCAACACTATGCAGTAGGTACTTGTATTCAAACCTATCACACATCAGTAGCTTCAAGCCACGTATCACGGGCACTTATTTACTCAATATCTTACAACAATAGAAAGGGAGGTAGAAAACTAAATTCAACCGCCCACCGTAACATACTTAGAGATTTAACTAGATACATACCTCTTCATTCATCGTATTAAGCAAAAGACAAATTATAAAGTGGTGACGACTTATTGTAGATAACTAGTAAATGGATGATGTTACGCAAACAATCGTTAACAAACATTAAGGTAGTATACAAAGTATAACATAAATAAAATATGTAAAATTACACTTACCAACTAAATAACCTCTAAAACATGCAAAAAAAACTCATTTTGTAATCATACAAAGTTTACTTACTGGCCGTTTTAACGTACCTGATTTACATTTGACCGTTACTACTCTTGTAATATTATCGGGTCCAGTATGTTTCTGTATTATTTTACCTAAGAGCCATTTGGCTGGAGGCATATTATCCTCTTTTACAATCACAATATCATCAATTTCAGGTTCCCTGCTTGGTTTGTTCCACTTAAATCTTTGGTTAAGGTTACCTAGATATTCTTTGTACCATCTAGTCCAAAAATTACTAACAATTTTTTGAATTAATTTCCATCTATTTAAACCTGTAACATTACAATCATCATCGCGATCAGCTAAGTTTATTAGGGGTTCACCTACAAGAAAGTGGCCGGGTGTCAACGGTAGGGGATCGTTAGGGTCGTCACTAATTAAGCTAATGGGACGCGAGTTCAAACATGCCTCCACCTGCGCTAGGACCGTCGCCAACTCCTCATAGGTAAGTGTAGTGTTACCAAGCAACTTACGCAAATGTGTTTTAGTGCTTCGTACTCCTGCCTCCCATAGCCCACCAAAATTTGGAGAATGGGGGGGGATATAGTGCCACGTTGTACGCTCTAACACTAAGAGCTCTGCAATTTCCTCTGGAAGTGATGATTTTGCACTATTGAACATATCCTTGATTTCTCTATCCGCGCCGACAAAATTAGTGCCATTGTCACTCCAAATATCTTGACAATGACCACGTCGTGCTACGAATCGCCTGAAGGCTGCAATAAATGCTTTCGCAGTTAAGTCGGTGACCGCTTCTAGATGGATAGCTTTGGTGACCATGCACACAAAAATGCATCCGTAACCTTTATAAGATTTCGCTCCTCTGCCTGGTGAAAATCTTATCTGTATCGGGCCAAAGTAATCTACGCCTGTAGATATAAAAGGTTTTCCGGGTTTTAATCTCGACTCGGGTAGTAAACCCATTAATGGTGTAGTCTTTTTTATAGAATACCTTAAACAGGTGACACATTCTCTAAAAATCTTTTTAACACGCTCTTTGGCTCGAATAATCCAATATTTAGCTCTCAAGAAATTAAGCATCACTTGCGGTCCTCCATGGTAAGTCTGATTATGAGCATCAACAATTAAAAGCTTGGTAAAGTGATTTTTAGCCGGCATAATTATTGGATGTCTCGTATCATAACATGCATCAGAATGAGTGATGCGACCTGACACTCTTAAAATCCCCTTGTCATCCAAAAAGGGATTAAGCGTGCGCAATGAGCTTATCTTCGGTACACATCCTCGACTCTTTAACTGTTTTATTTCACTCTCAAACTCACGCATTTGAACTTGTCTAATGCAAGCTAGTAAAGTTTCATTTATTTCTTCAGCTGTAGTAAATTTTGGTAAATTTAATCTCTCATTTTTTGGCAACTTTAAATTTAAAATTCTTCGACAATATGATAATACCTTCAGTAACCTCGATAAGGACGAAAACCTCGACCAAATGATGTCTTCCTCTATATTAGATAAAACAGTTAAAGATTTGACTTTTTCCTCTTCATGTGTATCTTCTATAGTTGTATCAACCATCTCAATCTTGTTTTTCAACAACCACTGAGGTCCATGCCACCACAATGGATGATCAATCAAATCTTTTGGGGGCAAACCACGTGACGCACAGTCCGCAGGGTTTGATTCTGTAGGTACGTGATTCCATTGCTCAACTTCCATGATATTTAGAATAGTAGACACTCTATTACTAACAAAAGTAGTCCATCGACACGGGCCTCCTTTGAGCCATGCCAAAACGATAGTCGAATCCGTCCAGCCGAACAAATGATCTTTTGGTATCTCCATCACTTGCGACACTTCACAAATGAGCTTGGCAGCCAAGGCAGCTCCACATAACTCAAGCCTTGGTATCGAAACTTCCTTTTCTATTGGAGCTACTTTGGTCTTAGCAGTTACTAAGTGTACATGTACTCCTTCAGGTTCATTTATGACTCTAATGTACACTGCCGCTGCGTATGCTGATTTTGAAGCATCTGAAAACACATGTAACTCTACTTGCGAATTTCTCATACTGTTAAACCATCTCGGTATTTTCAGTTGCCTCAAATCCACCAAGCTGTCCCTAAATGCTAGCCATTCTTGTAATAGATCATCAGGTAAGCAGTGGTCCCACGACAAACCTGATTTCCAAAGCGTCTGAATAAATTTCTTAGCATTGATAACGACTGGAGCAATCCAACCCTCAGGATCGTACAATTTCGCTACATCAGCGAGAACTTGCCTTTTTGTGATCAACCCTTTACGTTCTGGTAGGTCCACCGTGTATATAAATTGATCAGTCTCTCTACACCAACTCACTCCGAGTACCTTGATTGTCTTGTTTAGATTAATAGTCTCTACTTGATTACCTTGGTCATTCTGATCTCTGATTTTCCTCATAATATTGTCACAGTTACTATTCCACTTTTGAAGCTGGAATCCACCTGATTTCATTAGCTCGTTCATTTCATAGTGTAGTTCTAGTGCTTCACTTTCTAACTCTGTTCCTGTAATCAAATCGTCCATGTAGTAATCGCGTTGAGTAACTTTAGCAGCCAGTGAATATTTTTCCTTCTCCAAATCAGCCAGTTTTTGTAAACATTTCACTGCTAAATATGGCGCACATGCAGTGCCGAACGTCAGGCGTAATAGCTTGAAGTGTTGTATAGGCTCCTCCAATGAAAACCGCCAGACGATCCTCTGAAAGTCTGTATCCTCGTCCGCTACACAAACCATTCTATACATTTTCACAATGTCTGCAATGAGACATATTTTATGATGTCTCCATCTCATTAAAATATGCCTCAAGTCTTGCTGTAACTTTGGACCAATAAGCAGATCATCATTTAATGACACATTGTTCTCTCCTTTACTTGATGCGTTAAACACGATTCTCACTTTTGTCGTCTCCTTGTCGTCTCTTATCACTGCGTGATGAGGGAGATACACACAGTTAAGATTCTTCAATTCATGTTCGTAAACTGGTCTCATGTGATTTAAGCTCAAATACTCTGCAAACACCTTGTTGTACTCGTCTCTTAGTTTTGGATCTCTTGATAGTTTTCTCTCTAATGACTCTAATCTCTTAATCGCTATCTCTTTAGAATTGCCATACTTACTCTTGGGATCGTTTGTGGAAAATGGCAATCTCACGATGAATCTCCCTTCTTCATCTCTCTCTGTAGTTGAATCGAATATCTCTTCGCATAACTTCTCACTCTTCGACATCTCTTTTTGTATAGTGTTAGGCTCATTCTCCATCTCCCAAAATTTCTTCAGTAAATCATCTTCGACATGGACGTGCAGACTACAAAAATTAACTTGTGCAAACTCACCAGATCCTCGTGTCACCTTGCCAGATATAATCCATCCGAAGACAGTGTTTTGCGCCATCAAACTTCCCTCAGACTGCTTGATAACCCCTTCCAGTAAAATCTCACTGTAAACTTCCGCTCCGAGCAAAATGTCGATCTTCCCAGGCACGTTGTAGGTAGGATCAGCTAAAGGTAGGTCCACTATAGCAGACCACTCAGATGCACTAAGTTGGGTGGCTGGAAGCAAAGATGTCAAGGAATGTAACACGTAAGCGTTCACTTGAACAACACTATCAGGATTATGGCGTGACTGTAAGCGAAGTGAAACCGTGTGTTTAATTCTCAAACGACCATCTCCTAACCCTGAAACCCAACCACTTACAGGTTTACGTGATAAACCAAGTAACTGTACAGTAGCTTCCGTGATAAAAGAAGCCTGAGACCCCTGATCAAGTAAAGCCCTAAGTGTTTGTTTACAATTATATGAATTAAATACCTTAACTTTAGCTGTCGCCAGCAGAACGTGGTGTGGTTGTAACTCTCCTCTAGAAAATGTAGTAGTAATATGGGTGTCACCTCGTGCTGTGCAGCTTGTGCTCGGTTTCTCACGGGGGGGTGGGGGGTCACTCGATTGGGGATTAACTGTAGCGCCGCTCGGAGGTGTGGTCTCGTAGGTATTTCTATTCTCTCGCTCGAAATGAAGTGTAGTGTGGTGGCGTCTGCCACATTTCTTACAATTCGTTGATTGTCGACATCTCATCACGGAGTGTGTAGGCGATAGGCAGTTAAAACATAATTTATTGTTTTTCACGAAATCTTGTCGTTCATGGGGTGTTAATAGGCCATACTCTTTGCATTGATAAATAAAGTGGTTTTCATGACACATTGCACATTTCACTTCGTTACTTCTAGGCTTTTCATCAATTGATGTATGAAACGTTTTAGGTTTCGATACAGGTTTAGACGGCTGTGCCGTGCGCATCACATTTGTGTCGATCATCTCTAAAGATCTGAATCTGCTTTCTAAATAATCTTGCAATTGTTCCCAGGTCGGTAACTCATCATTATTCAGGGAATTAAGATTGTGTTCCCACTGCTTAATCGATTCAGGGTCTAGCTTTGAAACTACTAAAAACACTATGATTGCATCCCATTTACTCGTGCTTATGCCTATATTATCCAACGACTTCAAACATGTAGAAGTAGTGTCTAACAATTGCTTGATTGCAGTAGCCGATTCAGTTTGCAATTTTTTCAGTGAAAATAGATTTCTCAATACAGCATTACAATTGTACCTTTTATTGTCATACCGTCGTACCAACTGTTTCCAAGCTTCCTCGTAGTTTGCGTCCGTAGTCGAAAAGTTACGCAGTAGGTTTTGTGCCTCACCAGATAAGTTACTCTTTAGGTAATGTAGCTTTTGGACTGGCGTAACTTGTTTGTTACTGTGGATTAATGACGAAAACATATCATAAAAGGTCGGCCACTCTTCGTACTTTCCGCTAAATGTCGGCAATGTAATTTGGGGTAGTCGTACATCACAATTTTTATTTTCATACGTAACAACGGGTTGCGGTACCGACTGTGACGTCGTGGTAAATGTTGGTACTTGCGGCGTCGTTGGAAGTAATGGTTGCAAAGCTTCTAGTATTGATGACTTGTAGTGAATGTAACTTTCTTCAAAACAATCATATTTATCCTCAATAAAGTATGGGTACTCCTGGTTTGTCAAAGTTTCTGCGATGATTGCCTTGTGCCCTTTTTTAAAACTACAGTACAAGGCTTCTAGTAATTCTAACCTCGTTTCCAAATAAGGTCGCTTAATTCTT
The DNA here is from genome assembly GCA_963924145.1 of Pyrausta purpuralis. Classification (NCBI taxonomy): domain Eukaryota; kingdom Metazoa; phylum Arthropoda; class Insecta; order Lepidoptera; family Crambidae; genus Pyrausta; species Pyrausta purpuralis. The sequence continues at coordinate 22,257,711 of OZ001656.1, forward strand.
TCTTTTGGTGTTTTTCTATAATTCTTTTCCGCTTTCGCCAAACTATTTAAATACTCGTCTTGCAATGCAAAAAGCACGTTCAACTCATTATCATCGTCTTGTTCCATGGTAGGTAACTCGTGTTATTAATCCCAGCAGCAATACGTCGATAATAGAAATGATGAAATTAGATAGGTATCTCAACTCAGTTCTCGTAATATTAACTCGATGAATAATGCACATTTAAGTTCACAATTCGTAAGAAAAAACTCGATCACTCCACATTATTTAAGTCCATAAACTCAAAAAACTCAGTTCGTATTGCTAACACTGATATTCATACACTCGTATTCAAAGTTTTTATCCGTAATTAACAAATCACTTCGAACTAGCATAAAAGCCTGGTAGCCGTAAGTTGTTATCGCATTCCAATGCACTGTCTTTTGTTCTCGGCGGGTCGGCCTGCCGTCCGATGCACGCGTAGTTATCCGGCTCGAAGGACCATATGTATGGGCGATAAGGTCGAGTGTATGATGTGGGATTTTTAAATGCGAAAAAACGTGCGTTTAGTATGAAGATTTATTGGACACTGTTTTTTGTGACATCAATAGCTTTAGAACATCGTGGACTGTATATCTATATCTATAAGTAAGGGTGTATGACGTTAGCCGCATGATTCGATTCGTACACATAGATTTTGGCATTGTCACTTCATACAACGATTTAGCGATTTTGATAAACATTTATTAGGGATTATACCTTTGGATTACCATATCTCTGAGTGAAAGCATTTGAGAGCACTATGACCAGTTCAAGAGGTCAAGGTAACTACGTATACTATGTAGATTATTTAAAAATGTTTGCTCCTATTACAGGCCACACGCTATATATTACAGATAAATTAATAGATTCGTGTTGTGATGATAGAAATAGATAATTACCAAATGCAAAAGTGAGGCGAAGTCAAGGCTTGCGTTTGATTTTACTACTTTGCTTAAACATCATTATGAGTATGTAAGTTGTATGGATAGGATTCTTACCCAAAATAAACATGTTTTTTTCTTCAGTTTTCTAATACTAATTTGCTCGAGGTGCTAATGTAAATTAAATGAGAAGTGTTTTACAATAGAAGTATTTAACAACACAAATATGCATAGAAATGAACCTAACCTTCGTTTTACGAGTATTCGCTACCAAATAATTATATACATACTCACTTTAAACGCCTCCCGAAACTTGTTTGACATTATGTGGTAGAATATCGGGTTGATGCACGTAGACATGTAGTAGAACACTCCAGATGTGTACGTGAGGAATGAGTACACTTTCAGCAGGATGGGTGACCGCGCCATGTGATCCTCTGTCGTGCCGTAGATGGCTACTAGTCGCTGCGCGTGGAAAGGGGCCCAGCACAAGAAGAACGCTACCACCACTGCCACTGTTGACAAAATTATTTTTCTGTGAATATTTAGGCATTGGGCCATATAGCCTACTCACGTAATCTACATTTCAAATTACTATTTAAATCTAAATAGCAATTTATTTACACAAACATAATAACATTAACTTATTATCTAACTTAACCTAACGCTTAAGTTATAATAAAGTTAAACACTAATCTAAAATAATTAAATTAACCTAGCTTATATCCTTAACTTAAACTAAATAAACTATGTAAACTTACATACTACCATTAACATAAGAATTCTAAATTTATGTTCACTTATGTTAGTTATCGATTGTCGATATGCGGCGAGGCGCTTATCGATACGCGCAAGCCCTACGCGTTGCAATTCAGCAGGCGCAGCGATTCGCAACAGGACACTGATCAGATCGCTCCGAACTAGTACAATCGATCAAAGGAACTAATTCGGTCTTTTAGTACTATTAGTTCAATAGTTCACCGATTACTCTGACATCAGTCGCCCGTCGTACACAGCGAACATGGTCGTACGTCCAAGTCGTTCAATTTAGTACATCTTCTATCACGCGCTGGCACACGCGTCTTTTTTGTTCTCGCTTTATTAGTTCATTTTCCGTCACACTCACGCACACGCGTCTGTCTCGTTCTCGCTCAATCTAGTACATCGTCCATCACGTTCACGCACGCGCGATTGTAATCTTCCAACTCACTCTGACACTTGGAATTATACGTTCTTACTCGGCTCGCGCGAGCTAAACTGAACTATAGACATATGTGACTAGCGGTCCCCCGCGACTTCGTCCGCGCGTTTTGAGTTTGCTCCCTCCCCTCCCGTCGCAGCGTCATGTTTTATATCCTAAAGCCTTTCTCGATAAATAAGCTATCCAACACAGAAATATTTTTTCAAATCGGTCCAGCAGTTTCTGAGATAAGCGCGTTCAAACAAACAAACTCTTCAGCTTCATAATATACTAGCGGTCCCCCGCGACTTCGTCCGCGCGTTTTGAGTTTGCTCCCTCCCCTCCCGTCGCAGCGTCATATTTTATATCCTAAAGCCTTTCTCGATATATTTATCCTCGATATAGCTATCCAACACAGAAATATTTTTTCAAATCGGTCCAGCAGTTCCTAAGATAAGCGCGTTCAAACAGGCAAACTCTTCAGCTTTATAATATATTAGCGCAAGCGTACGTTGTACTTAAGCTGCGAACATTATTTTGGTGCGGAGCTATGTTAAAACTGTGATAGCTCCTAAGATATTTATTGAAATCAAATGATATAAAGGGCAACTTGGTTCTAAATGAAATGTTCGTGATGATGAATGTATTTATTTTGATAAGAATAAATACCCGTGTGTATAATACACCTCTAAAAATAATGCATTATTTTTTACAAATTTATTAACATAAAAAAGGTTGTAGTAAGTCAACCATAAAAGATAGACATATGCTGTCGCGGACTTTATTATAGAACTCTTAATGCTGAACAATCCTGTCATACATGATTTTTGTGTAACTTAAGTGGTTTCCGCAGCGTATGCAGCGGAAGCTCTCAAAAGGAATATCTTTCTCCCGTTTTCGCAACATTTTTCATTTCTGCTGTGGTCTTATGAGTCGTAACTTTATGTTATATAGCCTAAAGCCTTCCTCGACAAATGGACTATCCAACGTAAAAATATTTTTTCAAATCGGGCCAGTAGTTTTTGAGATTAGCGCGTTCAAACAAACAAACAAACAAACAAACAAACAAACAAACTCTTCAGCTTTATAATATTAGTATAGATTAGCGCAAGCGCACGTTGTACTTAAGCTGCGAACATTATTTTGGTGCGGAGTTATGTTAAAACTGTGATAGCTCCTAAGATATTTATTGAAATCAAATGATATACAGGGCAACTTGGTTCAAATGAAATGCTCGTGATGATGAATGTATTTATTTTGATATAAATACCTGTGTGTATAATACACCTCTAAAAATAATGCATTATTTTTTTACAAATTTATTAACATAAAAAAGGTTGTAGTAAGTCAACCATAAAAGATAGACATATGCTGTCGCGGACTTTATTATAGAACTTTTAATGCTGAACAATCCTGTCATACATGATTTTTGTGTAACTGAAGCGGTTTCCGCAGCGTATGCAGCGGAAGCTCTCAAAAGGAATATCTTTCTCCCGTTTTCGCAACATTTTTCATTTCTGCTGTGGTCTTATGAGTCGTATCTTTATGTTATATAGCCTAAAGCCTTCCTCGATAAATGGACTATCCAACGTAAAAATAATTTTTCAAATCGGGCCAGTAGTTTTTGAGATTAGCGCGTTCAAACAAACAAACAAACAAACAAACAAACTCTTCAGCTTTATAATATTAGTATAGATTTGCATAAATGAAATGAACTAAAGACCGACTTGAACGACCAGAAGTGAATAGTTCGTACTCGTTCACAAGCATGAACTAGTTCCTAATAGTACATAGTACATGTACTACACAAGCCTACCTCTTTAGTCAGAACTAATGCACCAGACGCAGAACCCGTGTCGCTTGCGCCGCCACCGTATGATTTACGTGCTTCGCGATCTTTATTTGTAATAAGAACTTTTGATGTTTTACGAATAAGCAGTGATAAACAAATAGTTGTACTCTGCACTCCTTCTTAATTAGGGTGATCACAGCACCTTCTACATCACCCCCCATAGGCCATGATCTCATCAGATGTTAAATAATAGCCGAGGATGGTTGGTTAGACTGTTTTTCGCATGGTTAAGTCTAATACAAGCCGCCCCCCTCAGCTTCGGCTGTTCTGTCTGATCCACTTTATCAAGCAGGTACATGATATATTCAGGTATTGGGACTACAAACGAAATTGAGATATTCCAGAGAAAATGGACTTGGCGGTCTCCAAACGGACTTCACAAAAACGAGATCGACTACATTCTCACAAATCAACCAAGATTCTTTACAAACCTCGAAGTTTTAAATCTGAACTACCCGTCTGACCACCGTGCAACCAGAGGAACAATAAAGCTCTCCAAACAAAAAATAAGTAGAAGCCAATTTACTAATAAACAAAGATGTCAACTCATAAGTGAAGAAGAAATAGAAAGGTACAAAGAAAATTTAGAATTAATATTATCTGAACCAACAACTTTTCAAGGAAATGAAACTGTACAGACCTGTTATGATAAAATAATAAAAGCTATTTCTGAAAACCTAAAATTTGCACAAATAAACGAGAAAAAACCTAAACATAAAATAATACAAGAAAGGACAGAAAAACTCCTTCAACGAAGAAAAGAACTTCAGAAAACCAAAAACAAAACTCGTTCCATGAGAAACGAACTGTCTGCCTTGTACAAATTAGTCAACAAATATATAAGAAAAGATTACTCAAAATACAGACAAGACACCATATTAAGACACCTTCAGATTTGTGGTAGCACGAAGAAACCATATAAGGAACTTCGAACAAATAACTTTTGGATAAAAGGATTAAAAAACCTGGACAAAGATATATACAAACGAAGGGATATTGTAAATGTTGCTACGGAGTTTTACAGAAATCTATACAACGACAACAATGATAACTACATAGCAACATCCAACAATAACAAAGAAAACCAATATAAAGACCTTGTACAGATAAATGAATTAGAAGTTGTAGAAACAATAAAAAATCTTAAACTTGAAAAAAGTCCAGGATCCGACAACATTACCAATGTACAAATGTATGTAAACTTACATACTACCATTAACATAAGAATTCTAAATTTATGTTCACTTATGTTAGTAATTGATTGTCGATATGCGGCGAGGCGCTTATCGATACGCGCAAGCCCTACGCGTTACAATTCAGCAGACGCAGCGATTCGCAACGCGCAGTGCCTGACGCCCGCGCAGTCCTCTTTATAGTCTTGTTCTTACTCGGACACTGATCAGATCGCTCCAAACTAGTATAATCGATCAAAGGAACTAATTCGGTCTTTTAGTACTATAAGTTCAAAAGTTCACCGATTACTCTGACATCAGTCGCCCGTCATACACAGCGAACATGGTCGTACGTCGAAGTCGTTCAATTTAGTACATCTTCTATCACACTCTGGCACACGCGTCTGTTTTGTTCCCGCTTTATTAGTTCATTTTCCGTCACACTCACGCACACGCGTCTGTCTCGTTCTCGCTCAATCTAGTACATCGTCCATCACGTTCACGCACGCGCGATTGTAATCTTCCAACTCACTCTGACACTTGAAATTATACGTTCTTACTCGGCTCGCGCGAGCTAAACTGAACTATAAACATATGAGATTTGCATAAATGAAATGAACTAAAGACCGACTTGAACGACCAGAAGTGAATAGTTCGTACTCGTTCACAAGCATGAACTAGTTCCTAATAGTACATAGTACATGTACTACACAAGCCTACCTCTTTAGTCAGAACTAATGCACCAGACGCAGAACCCGTGTCGCTTGCGCCGCCACCGTATGATTTACGTGCTTCGCGATCTTTATTTGTAATAAGAACTTTTGATGTTTTACGAATAAGCAGTGATAAACAAATAGTTGTACTCTGCACACCTTCTTAATTAGGGTGATCACAGCACCTTCTACATCACCCCCCATAGGCCATGATCTCATCAGATGTTAAATGATAGCCGAGGATGGTTGGTTAGACTGTTTTTCGCATGGTTAAGTCTAATACAAGCCGTCCCCCTCAGCTTCGGCTGTTCTGTCTGATCCACTTTATCAGGCAGGTACAAGATATATTCAGGTATTGGGAATACAAACGAAATTGAGATTTTCTAGAGAAAATAACTTATTTTCACACCGCACGATAAATCAGTACATCATAGACAGAGACCATAGATGTATGTATTTTTTTTATAAACTATTATGACTAGTGTTGTGCAGAATGAAATATACAACTTAGTATTGTAGCCAAATAAAATTTATACTCAATATGATATTCTATACCAAAATCAAATGGGTAAAAGCATGTCTGCCTATACTTAAATTCACTAATGAAGTGAATACGCACGTAAACATGAAAAAACATGTGTGCATTTTGTTTATCGATTTTTCACGTGCTTTCGATAAACTGGAATACGAGCAATTTATAACTAAATTAAGTGACTGTGGTATACGTGGACCGCTCTTAAAGTGGTGTAGCAGTGAACTCCAAAATATTAAGTTTCAAGTGATGGCAAATATTTTTTTAGTGAAGCGATAGATACGATACGGAACGCACAACTCAAGGATTAGTGTTAGGACCCCTAACACCGACCCCCGTGCCTCGGTGCGCACGTAAAGCCGTTGGTCCTGCGCCAACTCGGCTAGGGGAACTATTAGAGCGTTTTTACATTTAGGCGACTTTAGCAGCGCGACTTACGCGCGACAGTCGCGCTGCCGATGATTTCATTCAAGAATTATAAATTGATGTTTACCTATGTTAGTTATCGATTGTCGATATCGACGCGGCGAGGCGCCATCGATACGCGCAAGCCCTACGCGTTGCAATTCAGCAGACGCAGCGATTTGCAACGCGCAGTGCCCGGCGCCTGCGCAGTCCTCTTTAGTCAGAACTTATGCACCGAACGCGGAACCCGTGTCGCTTGCGCCGCCGCCGTATGATTTACGTACTTCGCGATCTTTATTTGTAATAAGAACTTTTGTTGTTTTCATACGAATAAACAGTGATAAACAAATTGTTGCTCTCTGCACTCCTTCTTAATTATTGGTGGGTGATCACAGCACCTTCTACATCGCCCCCTATACTCATTACCCATTGCAGTGGTAATAATATCCCCGTATTAGCACTGAAATGGGTTATGGGTGTAGTGGGACCGAGCCAGTCGCGTGACCGTCGCGCTGCTAATGTGATGGCATCTGCTGCTGCCGCGTTGCTGACGCTCTAATGTGCAGGCGCACTTACTTTTAGTAGATTGTCGATCAATTGATAATAAATACATGGCATTTAATTTGCTTAACCACGTAGATCAAGTTTTTTTTTGCAAAAATCATAATACTTAAAACAGGATAATGTGTAAAGTTAAGTTAATGCTATACAAGTATACCTACTCGTACTTCCTTTTTTTCGGAATTTGATAATTAATTTCATCATTTGTGTGACTCCTGGGGATCTCATCCGAGAAAGGTGGGCTGTTAATGGCATGCTTGCATGTGCGGTGAATATACAAGTATTGGGATTTGATTACATTTCAGATTCGTAATACGTATCAGCCGAACCCAAACAATGCAATGATACCTAGTCCATCAAGAAGAAAGGGAGGGCTCCACAAAAAGCAAATAAAAGCCAGTACAGTTTATAGTTGATTCATTCCTTAGATTGAATCAAAAATATTTTTTGTATTTTTATTTAGGTATTAATCTTAGGCAGTAATGTCAATGTTTTTTTATTACTCTCCAACTTGACTGAAACGTGATATGATAGTTGTATAATTTTGTCTCAGGAGTTCACAATTAAAAATGACCGATGGCCTTAAATGGTTGAAAGCGAGAAAGGTAGGCAGACGAGTAATTATGTTATAGGTTACAAATTAACTTTCGATTAACCACCATCGAAGATTCGTTCTCGAATCGGGGACTTATTAATAATAATTTTATCAACGCACATATTTTCCCACAATTTTAACTTAATTCAGCGAAAACAAGTAGGTTAAGCAGTTAATTATACGAGGCTAATTTTTGTTGGTTGTGTCAACTTTGCTGGACTTTGCATTTTGCTTATGTTGCGCTAATTGTTATTTGCAAGCATAAACTAACCGATTACGTTACAATAATATTACATATGTAGTAAATGTGTTTTTTCGTTTCATAGTACTTAATAATTGAATGCTGAGTTATTTTAAGGGGTATTTTGTTATTTGGTTATCGAAATAACAATGCAACAAGGGTTTTCTGTATTGAATTCCTCATTTATTTTTATTTTTTGTGAACTGCAGAGTTACCATTTTCGGGAATTCAAAATAGACGTTAAACTCCATCACCGTCTCTAAGGCCCAGTTCTTCATTAATGGTAATGATGAAATCTCGTTTGAATATTACCGAATGTGTGTGTTTTAAAGAAACAATATCTTTACCTATTAAAATGGCCATTCTGACATTTGGTTAAGGTAGGTTTCATTCAAACCACACACAATTTTAAATATTCAACCGCTGATAACGAAACTTTACATTACTATTTATGAAGAAATAGGACCTACGAATATCCATGCATATTTTAACTGCCCTGTGGCACGATTTCCAATCCCAACTTTCAGAGCTGGCAGGGTGGAAAAGTAAACTTAGTTGTGTGTCAATAACTCAACTTCTTCATACTGACCAATCTACTATAAAAGTATAAACTATTGAAAATAAAATAAAAATAATTAACTTACCTAACATTTTCACAACTCGCCTAGTTGCTTGACTTTGTTTTCTATGCGTTTTGTGAGCGCAACTCAAACTCCTCTCAAATAATTTGGGATCCCGAGCTTCCTTGCTTATGCTCGTCTTCTTCAGCTTCAAGCCGATCAGTGAGTAGAGCACCGTGATCAGCACCATCGGGGCGAAGAAAAAGAAGAACGTCGATATTTCAAACGAGTGCTCTACAATAACCCTGATTTGTAAACACATCGTCACACCTCTGTATTTTTTGATACCGAATTGAAGCGCTTGTGGTAACGCGAAGCCCAACGCAGCTACCCATAGCATTAGAACGTGCTTAGTGGCTCGTGATAGTTTCGACATCTTGTGCGACACGAACGGGTGACATATGGCCAGATATCTCTCTACGGTAAACAAGGTAATCGTTAGGACGCTGGCATTGGTCGACGTCTCCGCTGCGAGTCCTCGTATCAAACAGAAAGCTGGACCAAACACGTACGGCCATTTTGACCAGATTGTGTACATCTCCTGGGGCATCCCACTCACTAGCAGCAGCAGATCAGAGATCGCTAGACTGAACAGATAGTAATTTGTCGCAGTGTGCATGCTCTTATTTCGCACTATCACAAGACAAGTGAATACGTTTCCGAATAAGCCAGTTATAAAAATGAGCGAGTAAATTATTGTGATGGGAAGTACTATGTACATGGGGTCCCTTTGAGGTCCGAAAATGGCTTCTGGGTCCACTATTTCCGTCTCGTTCAGAGTGAGATTGGCTACGTCATGTATGCTACTCATAGTGATAGTTTCTTTAGTAGATTTGATTCAATATCGGTATGTGATTTCGAAGCGTCTCTCTCGTTTTCATTTCTTCTAGTGTTGTTTTGTCTGTACCTGAGAACAAGACCAAATATATTAAAAACATGCTAGTTAACCAAAAAACATCATATGATATTCTGGCCTTGGAGAGCTACGTTAATTTATGCAAACCAGTTGAACACAAAAGTAATTATTCTTAAGACAGAAGTTTTCTTTTCATATGGATTATTTAAAAAAAGTTTATGATCACAATGTAATCTATCATAAAGAAAATATACAGGTTTATAGTAGGTATAGGTACTAAATAGGAAGGAGCATTTTATTTTTCTTGGCTTTATAATAAAATGTATAAAAATAATAATCGCCATATTTTTTTATGAATGCATCATTCCGAGGTGTATTTCTTGCCTGACAACCTCATAAAGTACTTCAGAAACTAATAATAGGATCATAGCATAAGATTGAATATAAACTACTCGATTCCGTACCGTTGCTCGGTTGATTCGTTCAAGGAGCTTCTCAATTTTAAAGTCAAATCCAAAGTTAAATTGAAACAATACTTTTTAAGCTTATTGTAGTTGTTTATTGTGTTTAATAACCTATTTTTGAATAAAATATTTTTATCCTATTGATTTCCGATATGTAAACTCGATAGTTTAGTGTAAACTTCAGTGGTTTTTTTAAGACTATCTTATTTAAGCATGTAATTCATTGGAATTGATAAATAAATGAAAAACAAAACTGGAATCACAGCACTGATATCTAAGGTAGATGGAAATTCAATTTTCTGAAAAATAATAAGGGTGATATCATTTACCTTTATTGTTTTACAATTTTATAGAGTTCCGTTATTTTTTAGGAATAGATACTATGATTATTTAGTATTTAAGTCAAGCCGTACAAGATTCAAGATTCTGGTCATTGGCTTCATCTGCTTTACCGTCGAAAAATTTGGGCACTCTTTTCGATAGTGAGTCTTTCCGGGTGTGTGTGGGCCTCCGCCTTGGTACTATATGTGAAATTTTTACGTGTCCATGTGGCAAAGAGGTTGATAAATTTGGTCTCCACTGCCTTTGTTGCCAGCAAAGCGCTGGGCGTCTCGCCCGTCACGCTGCCCTTAATGACGCCATCAGAAGAGCTCTTGCGACCATTAATGTTCCTTCCACGTTGGAACCACGTGGTTTGGTCCGATGGCCTCACTCTTATTCCCTGGGAACGGGGTCGGGCCTAAGTTTGGGATGCAACATGTGTCGATACTTTGGCCTCCTCCCATCTCAGAGAATCAGCCCTTAAAGCTGGTGCAGCAGCGGAGCTGGCTGAAAACGCCAAGCGTCGCAAGTACGTTGCACTTGCAAGTGATTATGTGTTTGCGCCGTTAGGCGTTGAAACGTTTAGGCCGTGGGAACCCTCAGCTCAATTGCTGTTTAGAAAAAATGCGCCAAAATTAAATTATTAAACAGCCAATAATAAAGCTGGCTGGCACAGCATAGCTATCCAACGCGGCAACGCAGCCAGCATCATAGCCTCCTTGCCGCAAGGAAATGGTTTCGTTTTTGAATAGGTATATATTAAGTTATTTTGTTATGTTGCATGTCTTAGTTTTTTTTTTTATTTATTTTTAGCCGTACAACGCATGCTGTATCTAGAAAGGTTTATGTGAAAGGACATATCGCAATATTGGAAAATATTACGTAACTCTCCGATCAAAGGGTAATAGTATCCTCATATTGAATGCAATGCACCTACATTAAAGCTCTAAAGCTCTAATTTGAATCACTCTCATGGATATGAAGCTTTTTAATCGAAAGCGAACTTAAAATCAAAGAAATCGAGTGAAAAATGTACGTGAATATTCACAAAATCGAGTAACAATTTTTTTAATCACTCTTGTGTGGAATTAAACTGTTATAAATTAAAAACCGGCTAATTGCGAGTCGGACTCGCCCACTGAGGGTTCCGTGCCAACTTTAACTGAATAAGGGATCCACTTACTTCTACTAAGCTAAAATACTGCATTTTTTTGTTGACAGCAAATATAGCTTTGTTTTTCATAGTGTTTGTATGAAGTACAAAGTTATGTTTGCGGTTGTTGAAAATATGTATTATCTCAAAAACTACTAGTTCGATCTCATCCGAACCACTTTTCGTTGAAAGTATTTGTTAAGATCTACATTATGATTTTTTTTCAGAATTTACACTTGCTTGGTTTAGAAGTTAGGGGGGGGGGGGCTTTTAACCACTTTGGAAGCGTCTAGCTATGAAACGTTAGACTTTTAGAGAAAATGGTTTTAGAAACCTCCATGTCATTTTAAAAGACCTATCCATAGACACCACACGCATTTTGGCTACGCAGGTTTGACTATTTTTTTTTTAATAATAATAATAATAATAATTAATTTTTATTTCAGACTTACGTCTATATTTAGTGTTAGTAACATAGGTCTTATATTATAATGGGAGCCCCCCCTTAAATATCTTTTTTTTTTTTTTGCCATTTTGACGCAAGTGATTCAAAAATGATTTCCTAATATTTGGAAGGTGTGTTTCTTGTATGACGTAGAAACCCGACAAGAATTTTCCAAAATTCCCCCCTTCAAGGGTTGAAAAAGGAGGCAAAGTTTGTATGGAACAACGTGATTCCTTGGTCCAACCTACATAAAACCAAAAACATTCTTTAACGGTATTGACCCAAAACGGATTTCGTATTTCATTGTCATTTATCCCGTAAAGGTGGGTCAAAAAGGGTAAAAAGTTATTTGGGGGATGATGCTCGGAATTTCATATCCTTTGTACTTTTGAAACAATAACATTTCATATTTTTGACATTCATCTGACATTTTTCAGCTTATACCCTTACCACAAATAATTAAACTTGGTTTAGACAACTGTTTAAATATGATACGGCTAGTTTAAAATCTACGTCAATCAAGTCAATTGACATAAAGGTGAAATACATTTTACTTTAGCTGCATAACACTTCAACAGTAGTTCAAACCCATAAAATTACTATCCCTTTGGAATAGAACGACAAAAGCGAGATGTCACTAGCAGCAAACTGTGTGATAAAAAGAGATGGGTAGCAGAACCATTTTTGTCAGATGTCAAACAGTTGACCGCCCTGCAGAAGCTTGCTGAAAATTACGTGCATTTGATTTTTTTTATATTTAAAAGTGAAATTGTGTAAGTTTTGGAGAAATAATGCGTCTGAAACATGGTGACTTGATCGGTGATTGATTGTTATGCATTATAGCGGCATAACCCCAACAAATAATCATTTAACAGGTAGATTAGTCCAAATCGAAGCCTCTTAATATACGACTTATATTTACCAATGCGCTTCAAATTTAAAGTACGCAGTTTGATTATTCTATTCTACAAACGTTAATATACGTAAAAAATAAAGACAGAATAACACAGGGATTGTATATCAAACAATATTTTGTATAATGAAATAACATTTAGTTTTACACTAGAGCTGCATGTTCAATATTTTGTGTCGACTATTTATCATGCAGTAAACTACTATATTTAACTTAGGAACATTGTTACAAATCACCTGATCGAAAGGTTATCTCATTTAAAGCTACAAATGTTACTTACTTATGTTAGTTACTGACATCTTAAATCGGTTTCGTTTGACAGCTTTTACTTGTCCTTCTATTCCGATAGGAATATTAATTTTATGTTCAAACCTTGTTTATTTATTAGTGGAAAGGCCTTAAATGTTTTGTTTGTTATAACTGTTGCCCTAAAAGAGAGTATTTATTCCTTGACAATGAGTTGAAAAAGAATAATAATCATTTATTTGCGTGTAAGCAGGTCTACCTGTAGTATTCCACAGTGACGGTAATATTCTAAGTGATTTTTCTTCGAATACCAACGGAAAGTTAAAAAAAATCACGATGTATAAAAACACCAATAGTTAACAAAAATTGAGTTATCATTCTTAAATTCACTGGTTTCCACAGATTTTCATTCAAAAACAATCATCATTCGAAGATAATTACATGCCATATTGACTCGATTGATTTAAAAATTGAGCTCCAGTGGGACAATTCTCGTGCAATTCATTTACGAAAAACGTTTACCGTTCGAATTTTCTTTGTCGAAGAAAAAATTGTTTTTGATGTTTCAGGGTCACGATTTCTACGTATTTAGATTTTGTTCGTGCGCTAGTTTTTTACGTGTAGATATTTTACTTGATTTTTTAGGTAAACCAGTTTAACTCGCAATCGAATTACCACACGATAAAAGTTCGTTGTCGTGAGAATCGGTCCCAGGTGACCCTGAGAAATCAAAAACTATTTCTTCTTCGACAAAGAAAATTCGATCGGTGAAGTTTTTCGTATACGAATTGCACGAGGAGTTCCCCCTGATCTCTACGATCAGCGAGTACGAGTTTTCTTTGTCTAAAGGTGTTTGTTGATCCGTCAGTCAGTGAATAATTCATCACAAAACATTTTATATGTATAGATTATGTTCTAGAATGTCCAACAAAATGTCGAATTTGCACGTCTTACCCGAGCAAAACATGCTGAACTTATTATGTATGAACACCATTAACTATGTACCATGTTTTAGGCAAATACATTAAAATTAATTCAATTGAATGTTGTGGCTTGTAAATCCCTTAATAGAAGCAATAAACTAAAATATATGCACTTTAATTAACCAGTAATCAGTTCTAATATAAGTAACCGAACCAGCAATTTATTGCTAACAAATGTGTTCTGTGTCATACAATTTGAGATTATCATTGTCGTAATTTTCAAATAAATAGCTGCTATCGTTTATTCGAACTGGTATTCATAAGTTACATTTAAATTTATTTGCTGGCAACACCGATATATTTTGGAGGGGAGTTTTGTATTCGGGGAGAGCGCGGAGTCCGGCAGTTCAGTTGGTTTGCGGCATCAAGTTGAAGAGGTTGTATCTAAAGTTGTACCCTGTTCGAAGAATAAAAGTATTGAAAATGTCTCAGTCTTATAATTTCATAACAAGTCAGAAGTGGTGCTGTCCCACGAGCTATGTCCGAGAGAAACTGTAAGTAGTTTTTATTATTCTTAAAGTGATTATAACGCTTCTCAGATATTAATAAACGAATTCTATATACAAACCACACTTCATACACTGATTTCACACCCATTGCTCTCCGGAGTCACAGGCACCCCTTGTGGGCACTTTACACGAAGAGACAATGATGGTATTGAGTGGGCTAGTGCTTGCGCTGTTTTTGGTCGGGGCTACTCTCCGATAAAATAGGTGCAGCATTTGGCTCATCCATAACCATCAAATTAGACTGTTTCATTTTGAACATTGTATTTAAATATTAGGTTTAGAAGAACTTGAAATGACCTTACATTATTCTCATTAACCTCTCAAGCGTGTGTGAACGAGACACGATAGATATTTTATTGTTATGCCTGCAATTGCTTGGATATTGAAAAGTTAATTGCCATCAGAATTTCAACAGATTCATTTTATTTAAAGGTTATATGACCTTCAATAAAGTTATGAGAAGTTCTGTTGTCATGTGATATTAGTATTTGTTTAAAATGAAATTATTTGAAGGCCATGAAGCCATGTAGCCATGTATGTGTGCTGCGTAGAAAAATAATAGCCATGTAGGTGTGCTATTAAAATATAGCCATGTGAAGTGATCTTGGTTTTTATTTGAAGTGAATCTGAAGGCCGTGTAGCCATGTAGGTGTGCTGCGTAGAAAAATAATAGCCATGTAGGTGTGCTATTAAAATATAGCCATGTGAAGTGATCTTGGTTTTTATTTGAAGTGAATCTGAAGGCCGTGTAGCCATGTAGGTGTGCTGTGTGCAAAAGAAGTAGCCATGTAGGTGAGCTGTAAAAATATAGTCATCCGAATTGATAATGATAGCTGTGCCAAATTAATGTAACTTATAGTCGTAAATGTATGCTATTAGCATAAAAAGTAATATAATGTATAAGTGAACTCAGTTTTAGTTTCATTGCTAGATAAGTTTAAAGGTTTTGTTTTGTGCTATGACCCTGACGAGAATAATTTGCCTTAGACTGATTAAGTGTGTCAGTTTGTACTTTAATATAAAATGATTTCGGAGCTAATTATGCTACTTTATTGTTTTCTTTGTAAGGGAATAGTTAAGTGCGCTATGACCCTGACGAGAATAATTTACCTTAGACTGATTATGTGTCAGTTTGTACTTTAATATGAGTTGCTTTCGTAGCTAAGTGTGATACCTGGTTGCTTTCTTTGTCTGGGATTAGTTAAGTGTGCTATGACCCTGACGCGAATAATTTCCCTTAGACTGATTAAGTGTGCCAGTTTGCACTTTAATATAAAATGATTTCGTAGCTAATTATGCTACTTTATTGTTTTCTTTGTTAGGGAATAGTTAAGTGCGCTATGACCCTGACGAGAGTAATTTGCCTTAGACTGATTATGTGTGTCAGTTTGTACTTTAATATGAATTGCTTTCATAGCTATGTATGATACCTGGTTGTTTTCGTTGTCTGGGAATAGTTAAGTGTGCTATGACCCTGACGATAATAATTTGCCTAAGACTGATAAATTGTCAGTTTCTACTTTCATATGAATTGATTTCGTCACTAAGTATCCCAACTGGTTATTTTCTTCCTCACTGGATAGTTTTATGCCTATCGAGAATAATTTGCCTTCATACTGATAAGTGTGTCAATGTCAGACTGAATAAGATGTACTTCGATATGAATTAATTTTGTAACTAAGTACGCTATTTCATTTTTTTCCATACCGAGAAATAGTTAAGTGGGCTATGACCCTAATAGGAATTATTTGCTTTAGAGTGATTAAATGTCACTGTCAGACTGATAGTCACTGACAACTTTTATATGGATTGGTTTTGTAACTAAATATGCCGAGTGGTTGGTTTTTTCGTCGGGGAATTGTTAAGTTTATTACTTTTATATGGACTGATTTTGTAGCTAATTGTGCAAATTGACAGGTTCCTTGTCAGATGATAGTTGAGTGTGATATTTCTCTGACGGAGGCAACTGTGGCTGATTATATGTCCGTTTGTACTCTAGTATGAACTGAGTTTGCCATGCGGTTATTCTCTTAATGACATAGTTTTTTTTGATACAGTGATATAAGTTAATGGTAAACTTACAAGTGGCTAACATAGCCAGATAATAATCTTGATGCTAGGCAAAGTTATAATGGTGATGAAATTTTGAGTGCTATATTAATTACCTACCATAAATGAAAGATATTTTTATATGTAAAAGTTAAATAAAATATGCAATTTTTCATAAATATTACCTTATGCCCTTGTGCTAATTTTTTCATAATTGCTTTTATTTTACTTCTTAAAAACCCTTGAGAAAAATATTTACTCATAACTTCGAATTCATAATTGAAATTTTCTGGTTCAAAATTAATATTCTATTAATGAATAAATGTTTTCTGCCTACTTGATTAAATTCAAATCATTTACTAGCAAAAATGTGTTAAAATATAAAATGCTAGTTAAAAGCACAGGTTCACAGGTTTTTACAAAAGCAATGCAAGGCGTGAAAACTTTATTTAAATGTCATACAATATTTTGTCCCGTAGCGAAATCTAATTTATCAATACATGACAAAGTTTTTCATATTTTATTATTATAAATTATAAGTGTATTATTATTAATTTCTACTAAGTTATGAAGACTAATGATTATACAATAAAGGCATCTGATGAATCCTAATGATTTTGTTTCATGCGATCTGATGAGTCTGCATCACACGCGATGTCGCGCATGAGCTCGAAAGAAGCAAAGACCCCACGGTGAACGATGGAGGATGTCACTGAGAGGCAGAGCCGAGAAGGAAGACGTGTAGCTGGCTGGACCCACTCAAAACTCCAAATTATACCCTAATACAGCTTTGGGGCAATTTTGGGGGGTACCTAATGCTGAGCAGCACAAGAAACTGTCACTGTTTTCAATGCCTCTTTTCAAGGAGTTGACTATGTTGTAGTAGGTATTCAATTTAAGTCGGTACATTTTATTAGCCTTGAAATAATTTTCTGCGTTATAATACACTTTGTAATGACCTACCCTCTTGAGGGTTTCCTCTTTGTAACAATTGTTTTAAGTGTAGTATTGGTAAGTCTATAAAACATTCTGATGATTCATGAAAAAAAAAATCATTTCCCCATGAAATAATCAATCAAATAATCCCAAAGAGCAATATTAAGCAGCTAGTATAGCTGGAGTTTAATTTTTCTAAAGACATTCTTATGAATAGGCTATTTGCCTAAGCTTTTAAAATTTTAGACGAAATATTATTTGAAATTTAATTTAAGTAAATCGTAAAGCAAGTACCTATTATATATACTGCCTTAGGCTCTATTTTACTGTTGTAGTTATCAGAACACGATGTTTGACATATTTTCATCAAATACTGCATTATATGATTACATTCAGAACAACAAAAATAATACATAATAGCAAGCTTTCATTTTTAATTCTTACAACTTATATCATTGTATATTTTTTTCTTTCGATGAGTTTTATAAACATATCATAGTGTTTCTGTTACTAAACCGTCTTTGTTTTCATACTATGAAAACAAGTACCGTATCTTACCTAGGTCTCAGTGGATTAAATTAGTAACACTAGAACCATTTAATATAATTTCCCCATCATGCTAAAAAACTATTACTTGATTCAGAATAAGGTTAATAAATTTGGGAAAATAATGCTTATTTTGTGTGTATACATCTTAACTTGCAATTTCTTGTGCGCACGACCAACCATTCCCTATCGTATGGGTTGTTTTTGCTGAATTTTTGGTTCACAAAAAGGGTATGATTGTGATTTCTTTTTTAAATTAAGTAAAAGTACACCACAGCTTTTTGCTTGATAAACCTTAATTATTTATTGCTCCCAAAGAATACAATTCACTTGACCAAAGATATACAAAACTCAAATGGTATTAGGAATTGCAAACAGGTGACATGTTACACGAATTATTTTTATTTTTACTTTTGGCTAAACTTTAACAAGAATCGAGTCATTCATTAAGTATCAATAATGTTGCGGGTGGTTTTGATAAAAGTTTCGTCCTAACCGGTTCTCCGTTCGCATTAGAGAAACGCATTACGTAACTGTAAGTAACTGTAATTGTTTTTTTTTATTATAATTTTATAAATAATAAGTGTTATAAACTTTTAATCTAATTTGATGATTTATTGGATTTGAAATAATTTATACACTATTAAATATCGAGATCTTTTAGAAAATGTTGTATCATGCTTCTTTTAACAGATAATCTGAATATGATTTAGTTTTTAAGCTGTCTGGCAAATGTTTGGTACATTACACCTTGATAATGTAAAAGCAATACACTGCACTTTTTATAAATAAAATATTTAGGTTACATTACAAAACTTTATTAGCTATGTTTGAAGGTTAGTAAATGTAAGATCACTATTTACAGACGAATAACATTACGACTTAAACTCTCAAAACATTCTAAAGCGTATTTTATTAAATTTAATTCTTTATAATGTGCACTTAGCGTTACATAAACTATAACTTAATTAACAAATTGCACTTTAAACTTAGTTACCGCTAGTTAATGAGTAAAACTAAACAGTTTTAATGTTGTGAATCTACAAGTCTGGTATTAAGCAGCCGCTTATAAAGTTACAAGTTACGTTTGTTGAGAACGTTTTAATGGATTTTGAAAGTTATTTTTTTTTTTATGAATATTCAGAGTACGCAAAAGTAAACTTACTATAGTTGAAATCGCCGCTTTTGATGAATGATTAGATCAATTGACAACCTTAAATAAAAACACTGAGACGGTTGTAAGCTTGAGTCGAAGTAGTACACAAAATCTGCAAGATTTTAAAATATTTTTTAAAATATTAGTTCTACAGCTTATAATTACTCAATGTAGACATTGTTGCTGTATAATCAAATCAATGGACATTTTTTTTATAATTTTACGAATTCATAGCATTTTATCACCATATGAGACATGAATACCATATATCCATGAATGATATCTATCATAAATTATCGCCATCTAGTGATGGTGTTGGCGACGCTGTAAGAACAATATTTAACAATGTTTGCTGGCACAAATATTTTATCTGCCATGTTTAATGTTGTACAATGTTTGAATTATTTGCTTTATTTTATATAAAATAAAATAAGACCCAAAGAAAACTAAATTAATATTGATTTACAGTTTTAATTATTACTTAATCTTGATAAATCTTACCAAAATTGTATTCAAATTATTTATATGCTGTTTCGAATGGTTAAGTAGATCAATAAGAAGATATATTTGTATTTAGATTTAACTTTAGTACTAGACGGTCTGGTATATACAAAATGTTGAAATATAATGTAGAATATTTGCTATTACTGCGCGAATGTCGTAATGACTCAAGGAAATTATTAATTATCTGAAACAAATTTTATAAATACTTTCTTAGCATTTTGCAACCAAATTTTCATTATTATGAGTGTAAAATGAAAATTTCATGTTTTATTTATTACACTATAATTTTCTTGGCATTAATAATTATTCATGCACATGTTAAATTATTTAAATTCCGTTTGAAAACTTTAGATTAGACACTTAGATGCTATTTTTACTATTCAAAATCATAAGGTAATGTTTGGTTATTTGTGTACTCGTTTCAACCCAACTGAACTGCAAGCCATTCGAGTGCCAGGAGGCTGCTCGATGTAGGACGGCCAAATGTCGTAATTTTCAAATAAATAGCTGCTATCGTTTATTCGAACTGGTATTCATAAGTTACATTTAAATTTATTTGCTGGCAATACCGATATATTTTGGAGGGGAGTTTTGTATTCGGGGAGAGCGCGGAGTCCGGCAGTTCAGTTGGTTTGCGGCATCAAGTTGAAGAGGTTGTATCTAAAGTTGTACCCTGTTCGAAGAATAAAAGTATTGAAAATGTCTCAGTCTTATAATTTCATAACATCATGTACTATAACAAGTTAGTGATTAAGATACACATTGATTAGGGATTATAACTTCGGACTACTATATCTCTGAGTTATAGTATTTGGGAGTACCATGACCAGCTGAAGGTCACTACTTATTTTCTGAATAATCATTGATCAAAACTTTGGCTCCTATTACGTGCGTGTGGCTTACGCTCTATACGAATCCGGGATACGTCTTATTTGAAGTTTATTGAGTGTAAACTAAACTGATTTTTATATAGGTGGACGTAGAACAAGATTAATTTAGAGCCATAGGGGTGGTAGCCTATTTAATCAACCTCATTTTAAGTGAGATAAGATATTCTTAGGAATAAGTAATAAGCGGTATAAATAGGTAATTACTAAGTGTAACCCATAATTGAAGACTTAGACAAAGAGTCTTGTTGATATTGTCTTTTAACACGTTTTGGTGATATTTCAAAATTAATCAACACGAAAGCGGTCAAACCCCACGATGGCTGGCAATCTGCACAAACTAATTGATTCCGATTGGCTTAACTATAATCCTCAATATTGCTTGAAATGGCAGCGAGACCAACGACTATCAAATGTTGGATTAGTTTCGCCGATATGTATTTGTAAAGCAATATACCGATTAAGTGTCATATGATTGATTTATTTAAAACCTTCAAACTATCTTTACGGGTGGTAACTTATTGCAATAGCTAAGTAACAAAAAACTTTTAAAAAGTACAAGTAAAGAAGATGGATAGATATAACTCTTTATTGCATATAACATAAATTCATTTATAAAATTAGTTTTTAGAAAATGTAAAATGTAGGCGGTCTTATTTAAGCGACCTTCTCCAGATAACCTTTGGGTAAAAAAATAATGAGTGTTATAGGAAAACCCCTTCCTATAACACTCATTATTTCTTACTACACTAGTTAGGTACCTTAAAAACCAGTAAAAATCTTAACAAACTAAACCCGACAGTACATCTAATAATATTACATGCGTACCCAATTGTATCTAGTTGGGTTCGGATTACTCCAAATCAAATCATCTAATCAAACTAATTAGTACGAGAGCTCATGTCAGATTGCGAATACCACCCGCCCAGCTTTTCGCGGAATCACTGGAAGATGGAATCCACGTCGTAATTTCACGTCAAACGTGATACATGGAAATGTAGGTAGCAATTTTCACGACCTGGTTAATTCAAATAATATGGATGGATATGGACAATCGACATTGCCTTGTTAGTTCTGCTGAATGCGGTGGCGGTTGCTAGGAGAGTACGTAGGGTATTGGTATTGAAAATATGTTCGCGCGCGGGCGCGTTTTGAAATTGGCATTTATTTCGTTGTCTTATGATATTGATAATCCATGATATCTTACATTTGTAATTAGTGATTGGGTTAACATACATCATACTTGTATGTCGTTTACCAGAGACGAAGAAGCACTTGTTTACAGAAATACGAGTATATTACAGTTCCGAATTAGATTTTTATTTATTAATTGTGTTCGTTACTCACCAGAAGATGCCTAACTCTTACCCAATTTGTCGGCAACTTTAAGCTCTTTAGTGGATAGGTACTTAATGCCATCTATTTAATATGCCAACAGCTTCATTACTCAGCTGTTGTTCTGCCCCTCTTTTTTCCTCAGACGGTTATCGGTGACATCA
The DNA here is from genome assembly GCA_963924145.1 of Pyrausta purpuralis. Lineage (NCBI taxonomy): Eukaryota > Metazoa > Arthropoda > Insecta > Lepidoptera > Crambidae > Pyrausta > Pyrausta purpuralis. The sequence continues at coordinate 22,279,951 of OZ001656.1, forward strand.
CCGTTAACACACGGGCCCGAGTGGACGGCACCAAAGGAATTCTTCAATAAATCTGTTATTCCCCCATAGATGCGACGCGAAAATATTGCGAATTTAAAACATTTGCCGAATTTCGAACGTTACCAAATATTGCAAAACGCTTGCGTCCATCTGCGTCGGTTTAGTAGCAACCATTTCACACTTGTTTGCGGAACTAAACTGAAAAATCCTTTTCGGTTGCGGTCGACCTATAGATGTTGTATGTGCAAATAACACATTTATAGGTCGACTGAAAAAGGGAGACATTGATGACGTAACTAATATCGCCTTCGTTTACATTTCCCTCCCACTTAATATACTCCGTATCATTATTTTAACGATCATTCCTGCACCTAAAATGAGATCATTCAATTCATGATAATAATATGAAGTACATAAATTTGGAGGAGAAGACGAAAAAAGTAACTTCAGAAACGTCTCAGTTTCAGCGAGAAATATCGTATGGGAAACGTTGCAGATTTACAGATTTTCGCATTACCGCATGACTTTCGCATGCCGCACGCGAATGCTGTTTGTGGACTACCGTTGGCACGTAAATCCAGAAACAGACAGAACAGAATTCATGCCGTATTTATTAAATTATGTAATACACTCGTCCATGCCAAATAGTACCTTGTTTGAGAATGAGTGCTAAATCTCTTCGAAATGACAGTAATATGGTGACTGTATTCAGAGCGAGATGATTGTGGCCGCGTTTGCAAATTGCATTCATGGTAATTGATAGCACGCCGACAATCGCATGTTTAAAACATTCAATCATTGAGAATTTATTAAGGTAGCGATGTTGGATGTGCATTAGATAAGGGTCAATTTTGTCGCGACGTCTTTTTTTGGTGAAGTTCATTTGTTTTGCTACGGCTACTGATTACAGCCGCCTTGAGCGACATACGAACAAATAGGAAACAAATAAACTACAACGAACGCGTAATAATTTACAAAGCGCTCGCCAGCAAAGAAGGGAAGTTCTACACTGGACCCCAACAAAAGGCGGATATGCACTGATACAGGTACCACTATACGCTATAATATCACAACGAGAAGTACCTAATGTCAATCGGGTGCAAGTGGATGACGATGTAGACGGTGAGGACCGATTTAGTCAGTTTAAATCTGACGTAATGAAAATGCTTATAACGGCGTTAGTCCTTATAGCAGCAAGGTTAGAAAAAGTTTAGGAGAATCATGCAGATATTAAGTAACAAAATTCTACTATAGTCTGGCAAATTCGTACGTGACACTCCCATGGTCTGCGGGCGACGGGAGACGAAAGGTTGCGGGGGCATGAAAAAAGAGTGCAGGCGGGACCGCGTAGTAGGAACACGGTAATATTATGTCTATCAGTATTGTCACGGTAATATTATGTCTATCAGTATTGTAACTGGCCCGTGTCCTTGAAATAAGTACCTACAGCAGCACAGTACGTTAGCATGCGATAGGGCTGTCGCCCACCTACAGCGTTTTATTTTATTGCATCTGCCTACTTTGAGTTTCTATCTAGTTTTGAGATTGTAAATTTATTACTTTTTATTTATTTATCTATTAGTGCAGATACTAATAGATAAATAAATAAAAACAATATGAAATATTAAAATGAAAACATAAAATACTTCGTGAATTGAATAGAAAGTGTTCAATAAAAACACAAGTTGTTTTTTTTTATTGGTAGATAGATTTATTAAATAATCATGTTTATTTTTATCTATGTTTGATTATAACAAATCGGTCTAATAAATTTGCGACCAAAAAATATTTGCGCCTTGACAGAGATGTACGAAATGGTTTATTATTATATTATAGTCTATAAAAAATCCGCATTCTAATATAAAGCAACAAAAACAGCACAATATATTCTACTTGCCGTATTAAATAGCTACTTGTACTTATTTCTAGTAAAAAATCGCGCGGTTACTGATTAAAAACCAACACACCGTCCGGTCGTCACTGCGGCACGTCCGCGACTGTAGCATGCCGAGCGCATGCCAACACCCGAGCGAGTAGGTATAGCTCGCGCGTCGTCCGTTTGTATGAAGTTACAATACTGATAGATAATATTACCGTGGTATTGTAACTGGCCCGTCTCCTTGAAATAAGTACCTACAGCAGCACAGTAAGTTAGCATGCGATAGGGCTGTCGCTCACCTACAGCGTTTTATTTTATTGCATCTGCCTACTTTGAGTTTCTATCTAGTTTTGAGATTGTAAATTTATTACTTTTTATTTATTTATCTATTAGTACAGATACTAATAGATAAATAAATAAAAACAATATGAAATATTAATATGATAACATAAAATACTTCGTGAATTGAATAGAGAGTTTTCGAGAAACTCGTGGACAAACATACATATACATATACATTGATACATACAAATATTACATACATACAAACATGAATAATATTTGGCACACGTGTTCAGAAGGTAGTATAGATTAACATACGCAAAAATGGTATAATTCTAACAATATGACATACATACATTGAATTGATAACGTCCTTTTTTGAAGTCGGTTAAAAAGGAAATACCAATCCATTAAGACACAAGACACAAATTACGTAGTAGGTAGGTACCTACTTACCTAATAGTAAGTCTTATTATTTTATAGTCTTACCTTTTGGAGTTTCCAGGTAATCGAAAAAAAGTTATCATTGGGTGCGTTATTGAAGAATTCATGCAACCAAAAACAGCACAATATATTCTACTTGCCATATTAAATAGCTACTTGTACTTATGTCCACTTATTTCTAGTAAAAATTCGCGCGGTTACTGATTAAAAACCAACCGTCCGGTCGTCACTGCGGCACGACCGCGACTGTAGCATGCCGAGCGCATGCCGACATCCGAGCGAGTAGGTATAGCTGTAGACATAATATTACCAGGGGGGTGTCACTCCGAAGTTTAGGTATGTTCGAGCGACTCGGTACGCCGAGCTTAAATGAGTGCGGGGCTGCCGCTCGCGGACCGCGCCACGCGCCTGTGACTGTGTTTATTTTGCCTGTGACTGACTTAGTTACAACGAAATAACTATTATTAATTTGAGATATGTGTTCCTAATTATGCATTATTTATCAAAACAAATTTTGTAGGTAGGTATTCAACATTTCTTGTTCAAAGAAATAGGTTTGAGTTTAAGATACCTACCCAGTTTCTTAGGTCAATCTAACTTAAAATAAACGGAAACAGGTCAATAAACTTACTTTAAATTTAGCATAATATTTATAAGTACCTGGGTGTTATTCATTTTTTTTGTACCGTCACCATAATGAAACAAAAATGAACAGTGTAACAAAAATGAAATCCGTAACAAAAAGATAACAAAGTGGAATTATTAGGGTCATTTCACAATAGAAAAAAAACATTGACAAGGCCAATTAGGCACTCTCGTGTGACGCACTGCATTCCGGCAAGATCGATGATTGGTTTTTAGCAAGATCAGTCATGTCATTCGTGCGCGCATGTGCCGCGTTGTCAAAAAACGTGGCCATGGCAACCGTGGCATAGTTATTAGTTATAGACCCCGACGTCACACACACCAAGCGCGCGAGAAAATGGGCGTTTAAAAATCTGATTTTCTCGGGGTACTTTCAATTATTATTATTTTTAACTAAACATTGTTTTTCCGTGCTGGTCTTTTACTAGTATGAAAAAATGTAAATTATTTTACAAAAATATTTAAAAAATACATGTATATTTCCTATAGTGGCCCCTAGAGGGAATATGCTTTTTTTTAAAATGGGAATTTTTACCATTTAGGTACGGAACCGTACAAATAGTCATATCCATGGTCCAATCTATTGAGAATTTATTTTGTAGTTCAGGTCATACTATCATAATTTAAAATTAATGTTTATTAAATTATTTATTTTTTTATATTTAAATGTAGTTATAAAAATAGTAAGTTTCCAGTATGTAATAGTCCTTACTTCCCTTTGTTACGTCATCTTTGTAACGTAACAAATTTTTGTAACAAATGTCACAAAAATGAAAACAAAAATGGATACCTACTTGAATGATTCGATAATAACCTCAAAATAAATTAATAGCCGCTGAGGCTACAACCAGAATCACTTATTATTCTAGAAAACAAATACTCTATAAATATAGTGAAACAGTTAAATATGAACTTACCGTAATAAAATTAAGGCAATAACCAAAAAGAACACTTTTTTCTTGAAAATGTTGACAGACGAAACATTCATCAAATGCTCCGAAAAGAATGGACGCAGACTAAATGGCCGAATGTCAACGCTAAGCTCCGTGATTGGTTGTTGTCAAATAAAGGTGTTAAAACACAAATATTTTAAATTCTACTTAATTTTGCCATAACAATTATGAATAACAAATATGAAACAAAATGTGGACAGATTGTTTTATATAATCATTTTTATAATTTTATCGTTAGTTAATATTTATGCTTGTCCTAAAATTCTAAAATTAGCAAAAAATATGTTATTTAGGACCAAATTTCAAAACTGTCCAATACAGAAAAAATACTTAATTTTTTGTTACGCTGGACTATTGTAGGACAATGATTTTTGTATGAAAAATATTTGATTCCAATTTTGTTTTTATTTTTGAAATATATTTCCTCAATATATTTATGTTTTTAAGCAACTATATAATATTTTTACAACTTATATTCATACGTTGAGTTGTTCCTATAAACCGACTGTGCATATATCTTAATCTATAAACCTGGGACATTTGCTCTGGAGAAAAGGTACAAAAAAATTGAATATGACTCACCTACCAAATTACTTAAGTAATTTTGTGTTAGGATTTTACGTAGTCCAAAATCTAATAGTCCAAGAGCTACAGTCCATAATTTTACTTTAGCTATATATATAATATCACCCTTAATTTTTAGGTATTCCAATAAAATTAATCTCGATTTTGATAGCATTTATAAAGGTACGATAGATAAAGTTCACATAAACAAAAGTCTCTTTTTGTAGTTAAGTACGGGCAACAGCAAATTAAGGTTAACACTGGTATCTTATGCAGTTGACATTAGGGCTAGTTTGCAACAAAAGTATGTGTAACCTAAGATGCTGGCGAATGTACTATATATTTTTTTATAAAAAAATAAATTAATATAAAATTTTATATTTATTGAAATCATTTATAATAAACTAATTTTTTTTAATGATATAAATTTTAAAACGCCGGTGCGCCCGCGCAAATACTCACTGCCCTAACCAGGCTGAGGCCGAGCTATGATTTATGACCCAAACTGCACGGAAAAAATAATTCTACTATACAATTTTATTTGGTTAAGTGTGTTGTACAAATTATTTGGTTACGACGATTAATTATTTGGGGTTAATTTTAGTTGCAAACTAGCCCTTATCACAACTGCATAAGATACCGCAGTGTTTACCTTGACGTGCTGTTGTCCGTACATACATGTGTGTTTGGTTTGTACTTTCATTTCTCCGTTTCGTTCAGTAATTTTGTACCAAATAATTAAATTAGAAAGAATAAACACTTATTTTAATATTAAACGAACGCTGAAACTACTTTCTCCGATAGAACACATTCAAGAAATGTTCTAGGTCCTCTAGACTATTTATTTTATTTGAGTAGCGCGTTGTGTACCTACGCGTATGTTCGTGCCACGCGCCGCTCGCAACCCTGACACATTCAAGGCCGCGAAACAGTGAAAGCTTTACGTGTTAGAAAGAGACAGGTATAGATAGGTAGATGAAACAACCTTGAATTAAAATCGTGCGAAGTGAATTGCACTTCATTGCGTTGCAGAAAGTTGTTTTTACTTTATCATTTTAGCACAGTGATCCTTCTGTGATATTTTCTGTGATATTACCGTGGTAGGAACGTCAGTCGCGTGGCGGCTGTCGTGGCGGCCGCTTGTGTGCACTGGTCAATTTTCGCATCACAAAACATACGCGGTATTATACCCAAAGATGAGTCCGCCGATAGGTAAAGTTATTGGTCGTCAGGCTAAACAAATTATTTATAATATTTACAAATATTTTAAAGCTCGTAAGGAAGATCCAGCTTCGACTGAACACCAAAATGATGTTAACTTGGCAAATTTAGTAGCTGATATTAGTGGTTTGTCGAATACTGCAGTCCGAAATGATATTCGCCAAGGAAAATCACTATGTGATAATGAAGGTGCGGCTAAGTTCAAATCCCCAAGAAAATAAAAAATGGCAAAAAACGAATTGAAATTGATAATTTTACGGAAGGTGTTATTCCTTGAAAAGTAACACAGTATTATACCATTAAGAAAGAAGTGCCTACTTTAAGAAAACTTAATGCCGAATTGAAGCACGATGATATATTAGATTGTTCACGTGAGTATTTACGGAGTACCTTACATAGGATGGGTTTTAAGTATAAAAAATGACAATCCAAACGAAAATTATTCATAGAGCGCGCAGACATTACTTCTCTTAGGTGGCACTACATTCAAGCTATAAAAAAATATCGAAATGAAGGTAGACCAATATTTTTCCTGGACGAGACTTATGTTAATCAATCACATACTGTTGGCATCGTGAAACATCGGGACTCTTCGGCCCTCGTCGTGCGCACCAGCGGCGCGAGCACAGTCGTAGGTGCTCCGTCTTAGGACCCTAACACATACTGTATCAAACTGCTGGCAATCCAACACCGAACATGGAGTCATGACAAATATTGGCAAAGGTCTTAGATTAATTATTGTGCATGCTGGTGGTCGCACTGGATTTGTCAATAATGGTTTATTGATATTTAAATCACATTTCAAAACGGGTGACTATCATGGAGACATGAACTCAGCAAATTTTGAAAAATGGATTAAAGAGCAACTTCTTCCAAATATTGCAAACAATTCCGTAATAGTCATGGATAATGCAGCTTATCAATGCAAACAAATTGCAAAAAAATCCGACCATGAGTTCTACAAAGAAGACGATGCAAGAGTGGCTAACGAAACGTAATGTTCCATTTGAAGAAACCTTGCGAAAATGTGTCTTAATGCTAATAATTAATAGCCAAATGCAAGCAAAACAATATACAATTGATCAAATAATAAATCAAGAGGGACACACAGTACTTTGTTTACCCCCGCCCCGTACCATCCCGACCTCAATCCAATCGAGATGGTATGGGGTGATTTTAAAGGAGATTTAGCACGAAATTACGTCAATTCAACATTGGATCAGAAAAAAGACGCCCCTGTAAGCTTGTTTGCTAATTACACTGCTGAAAAATGGGAAAAATGTGATGATCAAATAATAAAAAATTAAGATAAGTACTATAAAGAGGACATGATATATGATGAAGAGTTTGATAAGTTTGTAATATCTCTAAATGATGATTCTGATAGCTCCGATTATGACAGTGAGGATAGTTCTGAAATGGAATGTGACGATAGTGAATAAGTTTTATATTATGCAAATAAATTGAATACTCATAAAAGTATGTTTCATTATGCGTTGGTCAGATATCCTGCCTACCAACTCACAGGTTTCGGGTTGAAATCCCAATAGGTACACATGTTTATGTTCGAATATTTATTTATGTATGTAATATCTATATATTTTGTCATATTATTTATACACGTATTAAATATTTATACTATATTTTTTACTTCACTCATAGCTGAATAATAAAATAACAAGTAAAATAATAACATTTTAAAATAGAAGAACAATTATAAACACACTAAAAATATATCTATACATATTTATAAATAAATATTGTAGTGTTAATTAGTATAAACTTTACATTATATATGTACCTACATCAAATTATGGCACGCGAATATATGGAGATATCTGCAGATATATCCGTTACACTAATATCCGGACGATATTTATGGCAAGACTAAATATTATTACATGTATTTGCAGGTATATGTTGACTAAATATCATAAATACGGCTAAATACGAATATCATAGTAGGTACATTATATCTACTTGCATATTTCGTGGCACGACATGTAGGTATGTTTACGCCACTCCGTAATCTGTCCATAATTGGCTGAGATGGAATCCTCATACCCTTGTATCGATCAAAAAAATTGGATTGCTTGCATAATGAAACGCTTAAGAAAACAAATGAAAGTACTCCTTGTTATTTAAGATTGCTTACACTCCGCTAATACAACCCAATGTGTTTGTTTTCGTTGTTTGTATTGTAAAATATGCGCATATTTCCTTCGTTCGCATAAAAATTTATGGATATTTCGAATGCGTACAGGTATTAAGTCCTATAAGGTAATTTCGAGTGAAGTCCTTGAAAATAATAATTGAAAATTATTCAAGATTTAAACGGTCAGTAATGCTTAAAATACAAAAATGAATAAGATTTATACTGAAGCAGATGAATGAGAACATTTTACCATATCTTTACACAAAATCAAAAATCCATATTACCTTTTATCATGCCCACGCGTGACTGGTTGGACAATTTAACTAATTATTTTTTGTTAATTATAATTGTCAGGTGAATGATCTTTTGAAAGAAAAAAATGAGAAAATTTCGAACAGTTGGAAAAGTTAAGAACCCAGAGCGGGCGTGGCCGGGAGAAAAACGAAGGTTGCTAGGTCCGCTGGTAATGATATACTTGTAAATAAATATGTCGTTTTTCTACTATTCCTTGGCACAGTTTAACTAAATGTTTAATTTAAAACGCTTTAAAAATAAATCATTGAAGAAATTGCAATATTTTATATATTGCACTGCAGCGATTTCAGTATTTTTTCCCAGAGTGTAGCAAAGGGTACATAGGATGCAAACCCATTATTACCATGTTATGTTTAGATTATGGAATAATAGCAAGTAAGTAACATCTGCTTGTCCTATTAACAGCTATCCTTTATATAGTTTAAACATCTCAATCCATAATTAAATTTTTTATCTTCCAACAAGAAATCTTTTCGTCACCCGCCTTTTGAAAAAACAAATGACATCGCGTTTTAGGGTTCCTTAGCCGAAAGGTTAAAAACGGTACCTTTATAGTTTCTTCAAGTCTGTGTGTCTGTCTGTCTGACCTTCCATATGGCACAGCCACTTTATTCTAAAACTATTAGTATTACACAGTTGAAACTTTGTAGTTAGATGTAACCTGTTAACCGCTTTACGATTCACGTTAAAAAATAAAATATTGGTCATGTTATTTAAGAATCCCATACATGAAACTAAAACCTAAAATATATTTTTTAGTCAAACCTATGCGTGTAGGTTGTCTATGGATTCTTTTAAAATGACATCGAGGTTCCTAAGTCTAACGTTTGAGAGATAGACGCTTCCAAAGCAATGTGATAAATGGGCGTCCCCCCTTAAACTTTTAAACTAAGCGAGTATAAATTTTGAGAAAATACATGATGAAGATCTTGAGAAAGACTTTCAACGAAAATTGGTTTGAACGAGATCGAATAAGTAGTATTTGAGATAGAGTACATTTTCATTCACCGCAAACATAACTTTATTTTTCATACAAATACTATGAAAAACAAAGTAATATTTGCTGTCAACAAAATATTGTGATATTTTGCAACTATTTTGGAAGTTAGTGGATCTCTAATTCAGTTAAAGTTGGCACGGATCCCTTAGTGTGCGAGCCGACTCTCACTAAGCCGGTTTTTTTAATTTAATTTGATCGCTTGGGCTATGCCCTTACAGCAAGATAATCCTAATACACTCACTGAAAAAAAAACACTAAAGCGCTTATTATTATTTAAAAAAAATGATTAATATATAGCAGTTATTTTTTGTTAAAGGCGTTATTTGTCATTATTACGCGCAACGCAATAACAATAAATTGCCTAAATTCAATAGATTCTGTAATTAAGCTTTGTTAACATTCTTGATTTATTGAATTTTAAATGTTATTATACTTATTTAATCGAGGAGCTCGTAGTGCAGTGCTTTGGAAGTGATACCGATGTGAAGCAACCTAGAGCGCGGTCGTGTTTGGATGGGTGACCATTCCTAACATATAAGTGACGTATATCACGAGTATTTCCGTGCTCCGGAAGGCACGTTAAGCTGTTGGTCCCGGCTAATATTGGTTGATATTAGTCATTCAACCTAATCAGAGACCTTATAGACTTGATAACATCTGACAGCAAGTCTAGTTTCTTGCCTTGCAAACAACCCTCCACCAATCCGCACTGAGCCTGAGTGGTGGAGTATGGCTCAAACTACCTCATAGTTGAGGTAAGGTCTTTGCCACTTTACTTTACTAATGTCTGAGACTGAGACTGCACGATGACGAAATATTTGCACATCGACATATCAATAAAACATGCATGCTCACACCTTATAGTAAGAACTTTGTAATGTACCATGTTTTAGCAAAAAATATTTATTGTTTTCTGTTCTATTAATTTCAGGCATTTAATTTTAAGACGTTTATTATTTACATTGATAGATAGAAATACTGACTTGAGTTGCTTAAAACTTATCGAAATATACAACAAAGAGTTTGCATACGGAGCCTCGTTAAAACTTCTAATTGAATCACCTTTCGACAAAAGTTCAGTGACACGAAAATCTAGGCCCTGTTCTCTCCCAATTATCTGTGAACATTTTTACAAAATTCCTAGGTAGGTACCTACTTGTAGAAAGTTGAAAATATTCCTCATAATTGTACTAAAAATATTTTCACTTATCGAAAAGACAATAACAATTAAAAATATAGTTTTGATGAACCTTATTATCACAATTTAGAGTAGTGAGTTTAGGGTTGGTCCCTGATGCCATCTCGGAATTTTATGTATGTACGCAAAAAATTACATTCATTCACGAAAAAAGTGATACACTAAAATATAATACAAGGAATTCTATTAAGTTTGCTATTCCACGATTCAGGCTTCGAAAGGTTGGTAATTCTTTCTTGGGAAAAGGTATACTAAAATTGTTCAATAAAGTACGTCGTCTTCATCTTAGTCGCACTAGGGTTGGGCTGGAGTCAAGAGCGAACGCATTCTAAATAAAAATATACTACCAGAACACTTTGTGAACTTACCGGTTAATTAATTTAAAACTGTCTTTAAAGCAACCCTAATGACGAAAGGCTGTCATAAAGTATTATTTAAAAGATAATAATGTACGGACTTGCATGATCACTACAAACATTGTAAATCTTTTGAAAAGAGGCATTGACAATAGTGGCTGAGTATGTTGCGCAGATTCTTCTCAGCACTTGCCCTCAATATTCCCGAAGCTGATGGTGATGATGACCACAATTAATAAAACTTGAATGTTCAGATATTTCCTAATTATGGTACCAATACTTTCGAGTTCCTGAAAGCTTTACGCGTTGCCATCTCTACGCGATAAGTCCTTTTTCTCTATATACTCGTAACACACGTAATTAGAAAGAGTTTCTCCAAAAAGTCACGTTGCCACTTTTATTAATATTTCAAAAATTAAACCACCCTCAAAAAACTGCTTAAAAAGCTTAAAATAACGCATTTGCCCTCTTCTTAGGAGAAACAAATTCATTTGGAGTCGGTGCTTGATGAGTGTAGACTGTTGGTGACGGTAAGCTTGACATCATGCACCGATTATTTTATTTATTTCATGATTTTTGTTATTTACTCATATCTCAAAAACTACTGGACCGATTTTGATGAAATTTACACTGGGCCCTTAGTTAAAATATACCTTATCGAACTAAAAATCATCAAATCATCTTGCAATGACTTCTTGTTTTTGAGAAATCCGTGGACAATCATACAAAGTACATACAAACATACATACACTTACGAAATTTTGCACACGTGTTTGGAAGCCTTTTTAGATCATACTAAAATATTATCCATACCAACAATATCACATACATACACATTGAATTGATTACCTCCTTTTAATTAAAGTCGGTAAAAATACGTTTTTTTTTAAGGTGTACAAATTTTGCGATATCTATATTTGTGGGTATTCGGTTGTTACAAAGCTTTTATTAATTTTGAAATTGTGGTATCTTTACACAATGTATTTGAATTTTAGGTATCCTAAAAATATTGGTTTTGTATGATATACAGGGTGTAACAAAAAGGCGAAATAATATTTAAGGGTATGTATGTATGTAATGTGAACATTAAGTAGTAAAAGTTTTGGTTAAAAATAAACAACTTTTTTTCCCATACTAAGGAAAAAAAATGTTTTTTATCGAAAGTGTTGACAACCCTGAAACTGCGGTCTTTCGTTAGCGAACCCCCCCCCCCCCGCCCGCAACCCTCGCCCGCCGCGCACACACACACACACACCTAACAGCTGTTATTTAAGGTTGTCACCGATAGGTTTTTGTTAAAACTTTAGCATCAATTTACACAGTAATTTATGCTCGCACGAGTTTGTGTTTTTGCATAGGAACTACACATTTACTGCTCTACGCATAGGTACTTTACATTTTATTTCGCCTTTTGTTACACCATGTAGAATAGTGATGAGTACGTAACTCAAAGAAATGTTGGCCAGCTACATTCAGTAGCAGACCACAAATGTAATTGATTGTTTGTCACGGTTGAATTGGCATCCCTGGACCCTTTGGCTAACCAACGAGGCGTGGTTAAGAGAATTAAAGGACTATAATTCAAGGTAAACCTAAAAGTCATTAACATACGGTCGGCAATTGAACGCCACAGCAAACGGCAACGCGTGCCGTGGCGTTATCAAGCTCACTTACCATGCGATTTCCAAACGTATTTTCATTTAATTAGGGTTTAAAGTACTTAAAATGGTATAATGTTGGTCTCTTCATCGCGTTTTGCGATTTACGCTGGTTCGTATTTTATTGAAGGTAGAGAATGACGTGGGCAGTTACACGTGTTATGCTGCTTTCTAATACCTAAGCTTTTAAAGACAGCATAAGGAGTATGAAGAAAGCGATTCTTAAAGAAACTATAATTTTTTTAATCCAACTGAGGCAAATAGCAAAAAATTACACCCGTATTTCATGTTACACTATTCGATAGAGAAATATCGATGAATACGAAAAACATGACGTAACAACACAAACAAACAAAATCAAAAAGGTACACAAACACAATCCTGTGTGTTATCTTTACTAAAGCGTATTTCCATAATTCTAAAAAAGAACTTGTTTGCCTAAAATGGATTCCTTTCCTTCCAAAAGTCAAGAGTTTATTTAAGGCTTTTTAGTGCATTTTGGTTTTGATGCCTATTTCTTTTTAAAAGTTAATTTTATTTCATCATTTTTAAATTTTGAGGGTTTCCCTCGATTACACCAAAAACCCATCATCAGATCCCAAATTGGCAACAGTGGGACCAACTAGAAGGTATAACCACTAGGTAGGCGAAAAAAATATTTCGAATCAGTCGACAAACGACTGATGTTTGATGATGATGATGATGGTTTTTTTGTATCTATGTTACCTCATATGGTAACATAGATAAAAAAAAAACATATAGGGGAATTGATAACCTCCTCCTTTTCTGAAGTCGGTTAAAAGCTATTCATATTTATTTAAAAAATAATATGTTTCTTTGAGTACTAACTTAGTTTTCAAGTAGGCACTTTTTCTTCAGTTAGTAAACAACATTTTTACTTACAGCCCTTTGTAGGAGGAGCAAGAGTTGGCAGCAAAGCTTAAATAGAGGTATAATTAAAAACAAAAACTTTCCCACTGAAAATAAACCAGAATATGCACAGAGCTGGTGCTGTTTTCTCTACTGAAAGGTAAAAATAAAAGTAAGTTACGATCTCAGCGTCAAGATTGCGGACTACAGAGAACTTAGGGCTCTTTCACGTCTGAGAATTTCATTGATGAAAAACAGAAAAAAGGCAAATCGGATTCAGGAGGCCGATTCTCGCGGCAGTCGAACTTTTTTCGTAAGGTAATTTGGTTGCAAGTTTAACCTAAAAAATCAAGTTAAATATGTAAACGTTAAAAAACTATCGCACGAATTAAATTTAAAAACATAGAAATCGTGATCCTAAGAAATCAATAACATTTTTTTCTTCGACAAAGAAAATTCTATCGGTGAAATTCTTTCATAGACGAATTGCACGAGAATTGTCTCCCAGATGAGTACAAAGGCGTTCACAACTAACAGGGTGGTCAAACCAGACAAATGAGGATACGAATCAAATATAGAAAGAAAAACACTTATTCGATCGATAAAAGAATATTTTAAAAATCATGTGTTAGAACGAGGTTTTTTACTGAACCGGTGGACTTTCCCGTCAACCCTGACTGAACGGGGTTGTAGATTATGTAACCATTTTAAAACCATAAGTAAGAAGATTTATGGGATTGTATGGGACTAATGGGTCATATGTAAATCTTTGCTAAATACTGAAACTCGTGGTGAATTGTAAGTAATGACGATGAAAATCTTCAAAATCGTTTAATTGGTTGGTAATATTTAAAGGGCCGATTCAGCACAATTAATGAAACATTTTATGAAGAAAACACTTTGGGTTTTTTAATATTTGGAAAAGAGATTAAGGTAAATTTTCGGATCTTTATTTTTAACTTATTAAGGTTAAGATTAGAGAAAAAGAATAATTGCGAATTGAATTAAGAGACGCGAAGCTGATGACGTAGATAACTTTTAAATTTGTCAGGGTGCTGTTTAAAAAAATATTTTTTCTTTCTAAGAGAATAAACAAATTAAAAAACACTATTTTCCAAAAAAAAATGATAATGTACTGTTTCTATGATGTATACGTCAACGTCATATTGTAAAAAACCGCGAGATTACAAAGTAACAGTTTTAATTCTGTTAAAGTGTTATCTGACGATTTATTCTGAACTGTTCCGACATCTGTAAATGATATCTCAAATGACATATCTAAGTATTCCCTATATCAGTTTGGAGCCGGCACTTGTTTAAAATCCGCTGATAAAGATGTAACAGTCGCTGAAAGCAATTTACATCAAGGTTTTATAAACCTCTGTAAATGGTCTCACGATATGGGTCTAATACTAAATGCAAAAAAAAGATGCTTAAACACTCGAGCCGAAATACCAACTAGGTATGCTCGTCTGAAAGCTCACTGCCACACCTGTCTACATAATAATTGCCAAGCGAACTTTAGTTGCGGTTACATAGAAAGAGTTAAACAACAGACATATCTTAGGCTTGTCATCGATGAGAGTTTAAACTGGGGAAGTCACATAGAACAGCATACTGGCGATTTTTTTTTCACAAAGAACAAAGTTCCCTTTTTCTTCCTAAAAAATATGTAGTACACTAGCTGAATCTCACATATCATACGGCATCACTAGTTAGGTACGCCGGACGTTTAAAACCTAACTAGATAAAATATACTCCATACAGCTTAAGTTTATAAGTTTGTGAAGTTTGAAAATAACTACTATAATCTTTACAGCTACTGTAATATTGTCCCCTAACCCCCTTGCACCAAAAAGTTTACCAAAGATTACTTATTGAAAATTACTATCGGAAACAATAACACATCCCTATTCAGCACAATAAAAGACAAGAAAAGCAACAGATAAAAAAACCGAGGCCGCAGTGCGAGTCGGAGCGAGACCTACTCGATCAAGCGCATCGAGCGCGTAAACGTGAATTTATATGGGATTGTTTTAGTGTAAAAGTTAGTCACTGGACGGCGCTGCTTTAATCCCATATAAATTCACTCGACCGATTTGATCGAGTACCTAAGTCTCGCTTCGACTCGCACTACGGCCACCGATAAGGATACCGATAGGTAGATGGTAGCTTTGATTGAGTAGGTACGACTCGGACTCGGTCCTTGCACGACCAACGTTATAATTATGTCATACTTAGTCAGACGTGTATGTAGGTACCTACAGCCCTTCTTATTACACCGTAGCCGTAGCTTGCGTAGCGATCGAAACTTGGGCGGTGCTTCGGTCTCTTCACCGGTGTCACATAGACTATAGGTATATAGAGGTGTTAAAGTTAAAGTGTCTATATAACAACGCCACCATGTCGGTCCAAGTACAGGAACAGAAGACGAGGGCGATTCCATTGCAAAGAGGTGTAAGACAGGGCGATGTAATATCTCTGAAACTGTTTACAGCGGCATTGGAAGACGCCTTCAAGCTCCTGGAATGAAAAGGATTCGGCATCTCCGGCAATGGCGAATACATAACACACCTTCGGTTTGCCGATGATATAGTCATTGTGGCAAAGACGCTGGATGATCTTGGCACTATGCTCGAAGACCTCGATCGAGTATCCCAACAAGTGAATCTTAAAATGAACATGGAAAAGACGAAAATTATGTCAAGCTCCCTTGTTGTACCCACTCCAGTATCTGTTGGGAACTCAACTCTCGAAGTTGTCGACGAGTACGTCTACCTGGGACAAGTGATCCAATTGGGTAGGTCCAACTTTGAGAAAGAGGTCAATCGACGAATCCAACTCGGTTGGGCAGCGTTTGGGAAACTGCGCAAGAGGGTCTTCTCGTCTCAATTACCTCAGTGTCTGAAGACGAAAGTCTTCAACCAGTGTGTGTTACCAGTGATGACTTACGGATCCGAAACGTGGTCTCTAACTATGGACCTCATAAAGAAGTTCAAAACTACACAACGAGCGATGGAGCGGGCTATGCTCGGTGTTTCTCTACGAGATCGAATCGGAAACGAGGAGATACGTAGAAGAACCAAGGTAACGGACATAGCCTTGAAAATCAGTAAGCTTAAGTGGCAGTGGGCCGGGCACATAGCGCGAAGAACTGATGGCCGTTGGGGCAGGAAAGTTCTAGATTGGAGACCCTTCGACCAAAGACGCAGCGTAGGACGTCCACCAACAAGATGGACAGACGACCTTAAAAAGATCGCAGGATCAAACTGGATGCAGACTGCTAGTGATCAGTCGCTATGGAAAGCCGTGGGGGAGGCCTATGTTCAGCAGTGGACGTCCTTTGGCTGATAATGATGATGATGATGACGTAGCTTGCAGATACTCACTGTAATGCGTCCGGGACCTTTTTGTAGTAAGCAAACATATGAAGTCTATTTATCAATCTGTGTCATCATTACCCTTAGTTGTATGCGATGCGATGCTATAGTTGTACCCTATAGATTTTGGCGACCCGTCTGGTGTAGTGGTCGAGAAATCGCCTACTACGCAGCGGGTGCGGGTTCGATCCCCGCACAATACAAACATTTGTGTGCATGAACATGTCTGTTTGTATTGGTCTGGGTGTTTTCTATGTATATCATGTATGTATTTACAAACAAAAAGTATTTAAGTATTATATCCGTTGTCTGGTACCCAGTGGCGGCTGGTGGGTTATCGAACTGGTAGTGCACTTTAGGAAAATCGAAGCAAAAACTAAAATCAATTACGGTAATATAAATAAACAATAATTAATGAGTCACACATACAGTGAAACATGTCATTATGTCAATCATGGCTGCCGTCGTCGCCTCGCGCCCATGCCGGCCGGCCAATCCGTCAAACATCGGCTGCTCTCGGCAATCGTCGGTTCGCTCGTGCGGCGCTCGAGAACCCGCTCATTACTCGGTACATTTCTATGAACTATCTTTTGTTTCACGCGTCAGGCGTACGAGGGTCAAACTGAAAGTTCTTAGAACTGGCCACTTATAAACAATATAATAAAAAAAATATTCTAAAATTTGAAAATAGAACTCTTTGCCAATATTACTGAGTATATATTTCATTCATTTGTCATTTGTTTTACGATTTGGCGGCAAATTGAAAATTGTCTGTGTCACGTCAACATGAATTTAACACGAGAAAATTTTCGTGCAATGATTTTATATGACTTTCGATGTCATTTAAGTCAACAAGAAAGTTATGATAGACTACGATTGGCCTTTCACGATAAAGCCCCATCTCGTGCGACTGTTTACAACTGGTTTAATGAGTTTAAACGTGGTCGCACTAATCTCACTGATGATGTACGTGAGGGACGGCCTTCTACGGCGACGACTGAAAATAACATCTGTGTTGTGCGGCGTATGATAGAGACTGACAAAAGAGTGACCTATCAGCAGATTCGGACAAGCTTAGGCATCGGTATGAGTCAAGTGCACAAAATCCTCCACAAACATTTAGCGGTCAGGAAGCTTTGCGCCCGGTGGATACCTCATAATTTGACTAAGGCTCAAAAACTCCATCGTGTGGATTGGTGCCGTAAAATGATTGAAAGATTTAACGGAGGTGACTCAAATGCTGTGTTCGACATACTAACAGGTGACGAAAGCTGGATTTACTGTTATGATCCTGAAACCAAAAGACAATCTGCTCAGTGGGTGTTTCCTTTCGAGGAGTTGCCAACTAAAGTGAAGAGAGATCGAAGTGCGGGAAAAAAAATGGTGGCCTCGTTCTTTGGAAGGATAGGTCATTTCGCAACAATTGTGTTAGAGGATCAAAAAACAGTTTCTGCAGAATGGTACACTACCAATTGTTTGCCACTTGTCTTGGAAAAAGTTCGAGAGAAACGACCTCGCAGTAGGATCCTCCTTCACCACGACAACGCCTCGTCGCACACCGCCAAGCGAACGATCGACTATTTGGCGACATCAAACGTTGAATTACTGGGTCACCCGCCGTATAGCCCCGACCTCGCGCCTTGTGATTTTTATTTATTTCCAAAAATTAAAGAAAAACTTAAAGGAAAGCGGTTTATGAATGCTGAAGAAGCGGTGGCTGCGTATCGCGATGCCATTGAAGAGACCCCTAAGGACGAGTGGGCAAAGTGCTTTTCCCAGTGGTTCCATCGCATGCAGCGGTGTATTGACGTCAATGGACAATATTTTGAAAAGATATAATAAAACTAATAACTGGCTAATGTAATCAGTTTTTGATTTTCTAAGAACTTTCAGTTTGACCCTCGTATTACCTCGTATCTCCTACAAGTTATATTAGCAGTCCTCGTGCACTCGCCGAAGCGCACGAGAATTTGTCTTTACAGAAAAATAAGTCTTAATAGTTTAGTAAAGCGCTAAAACTGTTTTACCATAATTGGAGATTATATCTTTTATACGTTTTTGTATGTTTAAAAATAACTATTAAAATGGTAATGAAAAAGAAAGATGAATTACTTAATATTTTGTAATTTTTAAATCTTTTGAATTGGTGGTTCAGCGCACGAGCGCACTTAAGGTACAGCCGCCACTGCTGGTACCCATAACACAAGCTTTGAGTAGCTTACTTTGGGACTAGATGGCGATGTGTGGGAATGTCCAAAGGAAAAGGAAAGGATATTCCAAAGGATATTTATTGGCACCCGGTAGCAAGTTTATATATTGGATTATTATAATAATATTTTCACCATATTTAGTTTAGACTAATAGCACTGTTATATTATTTTTCTCGAGCGTCCAACCTCGAACGTGCAATGTCACAACAAACACAATGTTTAGTGACACGAAAATCAGTAAACACGATGTAAATGATTATGGTGTGAAATAAATAAAATCATACAAAAAGTAAACTAAATGCCGAATCACCGAGCAAAGTGGTGGGTCAGGGTAGGTGAAGGATAATTTGTGTAAGGTTGACATGTAAGTACCAATTAAAGCGTTAATGCTAAACTATGTCGAGCTTGTTCATAATAAATCGTCAGATTACAATCTACCGGATTTAAAAGCGTGGTTTTTACAATATTACGGTGACATATACAAATACAGTTATAATATTTTCACTTAAAACGACTTGACCTTATACAGAGTGTGGCCTTTAATAGGGGCAAAAATTTAATATATAGGCCCTTTTGGAAGGTTTCTTAATTTACTGGTTATAATCAATTCAAAATGGTTGTAATTGATTAAAATGAAAATTAAATTTATTGATATTTTCTAACAAATTAAAACGAACTAGTGCAATGTACAGTCAAAGAATTTGACATTGTCATTTCCTTGAATTAGCCAGCGATTACGATATACATTGATTAATAACTTTATAATATTATAAC
Organism: Pyrausta purpuralis; assembly: GCA_963924145.1. Taxonomy (NCBI): domain Eukaryota; kingdom Metazoa; phylum Arthropoda; class Insecta; order Lepidoptera; family Crambidae; genus Pyrausta; species Pyrausta purpuralis. Next base: position 22,299,855 of record OZ001656.1, read on the forward strand.
TCTAAATTGAAGCATTTCAGAGCACCATTCTGAGGAGCCCTGTTGATAATAGAACTACTGTAAAGCTTATTAAAGAACGGAGTCAAAAGACGCGCCCTCTTCTACCATTTCACAAAAAAATAACAACTAAAATACAATTTAACAAAAAAGTTAAACCAACTCTATTCCACTCCACTCCACATTTGAAAGAAAAGACTCATTTTTGGGAGAACCGTTTCTTTTTGCAGTCGATGCCCTGATGGTGCTTGAGATGGCTGCAAGACGATGGCACCAACTCCAAAAATGAATTGTTCGCCAAAAATGTGGGCCACAGTAGCTTTCAAGAGTCGATCAGTCTTAAATAAAGACTTTTTAGTGCATTTCGTTTTTGAAGACAGTTTCATCTTGATTGCAATTTGATGATAATAAATAGCTGTTACCCGACAATGACAATCGGTCTATACCAGATATTGTTCATTCGTTCTCTAAAAATGTATTTTGTGAGCATTAAACTGATACTATAATATCTGATATATAACAGTAAGTTAATGTACCCCTGTTTTATTTGTGTCCATAAGAGGTTTTTATACAATAATAAAATAAGAAAACTATGAAAAAACACATATACACACGTACCCCATTATTTCGATTAAACGAAATGACTTTTCTCTATCTCGTGAAAAATAACAATTAATAGATACAGTGCATGAATTAAATAACATGCATTTAAAATAGTAAAACAGCAGAAAGCGAGCTCACACAAGTTATGAAATGATCGTAGAGTATAAATACTCTTTGAGAGTTGAACGGCTGGAATCACCTCATAACTCGAATTTCAATTCGTTTGAGGTAATGGTTCCCACTGAACAGTTGTCGCTCGTCACAAAGGAAGCATTTTGGCCGAACGGTGTTGTGTATTGTCGGTTTCGGGGACGGTCACTTGACACCAAGAGGCGCAACACTACGCCGTCAAAATAGAGTAATAATTTATGGGCTGATTTTTCAATACCTAGTCAGAGAAATATTCGTCGAATAAAATACAATATGGCTTAATTGAAAACGTCACCTAATTGTCAGCAATCATAGGTACCTGTATTTTTTTAGGGTTCCGTAGCCGAATGGCAAAAAACGGAACCCTTATAGATAAGTCAAGTCTGTCTGTCTGTCTGTCCGTCCGTATGTCACAGCCATTTTATTCTGTAACTATAAGCATCACACTGTTGAAATTTGGTAGGAGTATGTATCCTGTTAACCGCTTTACGAATCTTATACAAAAAATAAAAAATAATGACATTTAAGTGGGGCTTCCCTTGAATGTCATACATGAAACTACAACCAAAAAAAAATTTTTTTAGTTAAACCTATACGTGTGGGGTGTCTATAGATAGGTCTTTTAAAATGAAATAGAGGTTTCTTTTTAGAACATTTTCTTTTAAAGTCTAACGTTTCATAGCTAGACGCTTCCAAAGTGGTTAAATGGGCGTCCCCCCCAACTAACTTCTAAACTAAGCAAATGTAAATTTTGAAAAAAATACGTAACGTAGATCTTAACAAATACTTTTAACGAAAATTGGTTTGGACGAGATCGAACGAGTATTTTTTTTAGATATAACATATTTTCAACAACCGCAAACATAACTTTGTAATTCATACAAACACTATGAAAAACAAAGTTATATTTGCTGTCGACAAAATATTGTGGTATTTTACTAAGTGGAAGTAAGTGGATTCCCTAATTCAGTTAAAGTTGGTACGGAACCCTTAGTGCGCGAGTCCAACTCGCAATTGGCCGGTTTTTTTAATCTGTCGCTTTATAATTTATCAGTCTGATAAGTTTCATCTGAGTATTGAAAAATCGGCCCTAAGTGAAAGTGTAATTTTATTATAACTGTCATATGTATATATGTTATTGTCATGTATCAACATTCACACTCACAGCACTTATTTCTTATGTTACAATCAAAGGAAAGTTTAAGAAGATACCTCGGCACATAGGTACATAAATTTTTGTACGGGTTGTTCTGTAGGTAGTTTGATTGAACATGACAGTAATTCATAAGAAGGAGGCATCAGTGGAAGATGGTGCACAGCTGATGTATGAGTTGTTCATTGCTATACTATACATGTGAAAAACAGCAATTGCAACTTGGCGCCTGATTTAAATGTAAATGATAATGCTTTTCACTCGCATATGCCTAAGTGTATGTTGTATTAAGCGCAAAGTGTATGTCACGTAATTTAATCATAACCCTATGAAGATGTACTTGTTTGCAAAATCGTTTGCATCAATCAATTTAAACAGTGTGTCCAGACATGTAGTAATAAAACTAAGGGCAATATCTACGATGAATTTAATCGAGGATAATACCCTATATGGGGGTAAAACCAAACAAATGGCACTGTACTGCAGTGACATGTGTTGTTTACTTTTACAAACACTTGTGAAATTTACGGCGGTTTGAGTCTTCTGTCATGTAGGCTACTTTAGACTTATCAATGAGTAGGTAGAGTAACGATTCACGAATAATTAGATGTAAAAAAATACTAAAAAAGTTTTAGTATATATTGATTGATATAGAGATACGCTACAAAATGTATTTCAAGGTAGAGATTTATCGATATTTCATATTTTTTTTTGTATAACTCTAAAACAGTAAGATTGATAAAAACAGTAAACAATAAAATGGTCGTAACGTTGTGTCTGATTACCATAACACAAGTGCATTGGCTACTTACTTTGGGATCAGAGCAATATATGTGATTGGTGTCCAATATTTATTTATTTATTAAGTCCGCCATTTGTACTCCATTTTGTTTGTGCAATAAATAATATATAAATAAATTAATAAATAAAATTTCGCTGAACAGGTACTGAGTTTTTTTGGTAGGTATTGATGCCAGCTATCACCCCCTGCAGTATGTCGTACTATTTCTAGGATACCCTGTATGTTTCTCACTCAGATTTAACACAATATTATTATGTTAGTATACTACATCTTTTAAACGTTTACAGAGTACACGCATTTGTGTTGTGAGGTCACATGTTCGGCGTTTTTTTATGACCAATAAAAAGTAAATGACTTTCGGAATAGTCTTAGGCTTCGTCGCTTTTAGGGTACGTTTTGTACAAGAAACGAATCAAAATAGTCCACTAGGTCACTGAAGGGGCCGAGATAAAGGTCGGTTGTGTTGGCATTTGATAGAGGCGTTTGTTTAGATGAGACGTTAGTGTTTGATGACGTAAGTTAGTAAGTAGTAGGTTTTTCATGAACGAAACCATCTTCATTGTGTTCGTCAACGTTACAACTTTTCAAAAGACGTCGAAATAAAAAGATGGTCGTCAATCTATATCATCGGACAAGGATTCTAGCTAGACGAATGCAGTACTATCAGTCACCTTGATATTCTATATTATAAGCATCACACTGTTGAAAGGACATCATTTTTTTTGGGCCTAAAATACGTGAATATTTAACAGGGTCATATTTAGTTGTGGATTACTTATAAACTTCTGCATTGGAATTGTTATTAAAGTAATGAAGACACTGGAATTTGGTGCTACCTGAAGAATTTTCGAGCCACTATTATTTGGTCGTTTTCAGGAAGAGGATGTAAGGCCGCTACTAGACAAAATACTTTCATTTAACATTAATTTTAGATTTTTTAATACGCCCGTTTTCTTTTTGAAAACATTTTATTATTCTCGAAAATGCGTCGAACTAAACGTTGATTTATACCGCTTTTGACATTTGATTTGCCGGCACTGACATATTACAGATGTCAATATTTACGAAGAAGTGGATTAAACCAAACCAGCGTTTTGTTCGTCGAATTAAAAAAAAACAGAGTAAAAATCTTTGTTTTAGAATAAGTATCAAGCTGATTGTAAAGTAGGCATTTCCTCTTTTTGGATTTTTAATGTAATTTAAGTATCTTTGTATTCGTTTTCTCAAAAATAAATAAATTCTGAGTTTCTGTTGTCCAAAAAAGCGCACAAGGCATACAAAGTTATTTGCAGTTCCAAAAAAACTGACTAATTACGCACAAAACTCAATCGTTCCGAGACTTCACAGAAGCTACAACCAAAAATTTCATTCGACAGATTTATTCCACACTGCAAAAAGTAGCTTCCGAAAAGAGGTACTAAGGATAATTGGTGAAAGTAATTCCTAAAACAGACGCACGCACACACACACACACACACACACACGCACGCACGCACGCACGAACACACACACACACACATACACACACATTTCAGAGAGACATTCAGGTTTAATAATACACGTCAAGTTAACTGATGACCGTTACTAAAATTTAGTATAAAAAATGTAAATCCGTCATTGGCTGTAAGTCTTAAATATTATTTATTTTATGTTATTATCATTAAGAGCTGTGGATTTTGTAATACAAATAATAAAAAAAAAAAAAAAATGAAATGTTTCTATTACTGTAAACAAAACGAACTTACTGCGGACAGTGTTGCAACTCTCTGCTGTACATGCCAGTAACAAAAGACTTAGATTGAAAATAAAAACAAAACCCATATCGAAAAATTAACAAAAAGGTGTGTTTTTTGTTTGTATGAATTTATTCTTTCATTTTGTGTATCATTTGTTTCTGTTAGTTAGAATTGTATTTTAAGCCCAACTCCCATACAAAAAAAAAATATTGTCCTTTGGTAGGAAGATGTATCCTGTTAACCGCTTCACGATTCGTACACAAAAAATAAAAAATAATGATATTTAAGGGGACTCCAATACATAAAACTAAAACAGAAATTTTTTTTTTAGTCAAACCTATGCGTGAGTCTATGGATAGGTCTTTTAAAATTACATGGAGGTTCCTAAAACCATTTTCTTTTAAAGTCTAACGTTTGATAGATAGACGTCTCCAACGTGGTAAATTGGGCGTCCCTCTCTAATTACTAAACTGAGTGTAATTTTAATAAAAAATACACGATGTAGATCTCGACAAATACTTTCAACGAAAATTGATTTGGACAGGATCGAACTAGTAGTTTTTAAGATATATAGCACATTTTCAACATCCGCAAACATAACTTTGTTCTTCATACAAACACTATGAAAAACAAAGTTATATTTGCTGTCAACAAAATATTGTGGTATTTCAGCTAAGTGGAAGTAAGTGGATTCCCTAATTTAGTTAAAATTGGCACGGAACCCAGTGCGCGAGTCCGATTCGCACTTGGCCGTTTTTTTTATTCATCCAAGTTTATTTATACTTACCTGAGATATAAATGACGCACTTATTTCACATATCCCTAAAATTTTAGGACTACTTAAAATTAGTGTACAACGTATATTTATGTACTAGCGGTCCCCCGCGACTTCGTCCGCGCGTTTTGAGTTTGCTCCCTCCCCTCCCGTCGCAGCGTGAAGTTTTATATCCTCAAATCGGTCCAGCAGTTCCTGAGATAAGCGCTTTCAAATAAACAAACTCTTCAGCTTTATAATACGAGGGTCAAACTGAAAGTTCTTAGAACTGGCCACTTATAAACAATATAATAAAAAAAAAAATCTAAAATTTGAAAATAGAATTCTTTGCCAATATATCTGAGTATATATTTCATTCATTTGTCATTTGTTTTACGATTTGGCGGCAAATTGAAAATTGTCTGTGTCACGTCAACATGAATTTAACACGAGAAAATTTTCGTGCAATGATTTTTTATGACTTTCGATGTCATTTAAGTAAACAAGAAAGTTATGATAGACTACGATTGGCCTTTCACGATGAAGCCCCATCTCGTGCGACTGTTTACAACTGGTTTAATGAGTTTAAACGTGGTCGCACTAATCTCACTGATGATGTACGTGAGGGACGGCCTTCTACGGCGACGACTGAAAATAACATCTGTGTTGTGCGGCGTATGATAGAGACTGACAAAAGAGTGACCTATCAGCAGATTCGGACAAGCTTAGGCATCGGTATGAGTCAAGTGCACAAAATCCTCCACGAACATTTAGCGGTCAGGAAGCTTTGCGCCCGGTGGATACCTCATAATTTGACTAAGGCTCAAAAACTCCATCGTGTGGATTGGTGCCGTAAAATGATTGAAAGATTTAACGGAGGTGACTCAAATGCTGTGTTCGACATACTAACAGGTGACGAAAGCTGGATTTACTGTTATGATCCTGAAACCAAAAGACAATCTGCTCAGTGGGTGTTTCCTTTCGAGGAGTTGCCAACTAAAGTGAAAAGAGATCGAAGTGCGGGAAAAAAAATGGTGGCCTCGTTCTTTGGAAGGATAGGTCATTTCGCAACAATTGTGTTAGAGGATCAAACAACAGTTTCTGCAGAATGGTACACTACCAATTGTTTGCCACTTGTCTTGGAAAAAGTTCGAGAGAAACGACCTCGCAGTAGGATCCTCCTTCACCACGACAACGCCTCGTCGCACACCGCCAAGCGAACGATCGACTATTTGGCGACATCAAACGTTGAATTACTGGGTCACCCGCCGTATAGCCCCGACCTCGCGCCTTGTGATTTTTATTTATTTCCAAAAATTAAAGAAAAACTTAAAGGAAAGCGGTTTATGAATGCTGAAGAAGCGGTGGCTGCGTATCGCGATGCTATTGAAGAGACCCCTAAGGACGAGTGGGCAAAGTGCTTTTCCCAGTGGTTCCATCGCATGCAGCGGTGTATTGACGTCAATGGACAATATTTTGAAAATATATAATAAAACTAATAACTGGCTAATGTAATCAGTTTTTGATTTTCTAAGAACTTTCAGTTTGACCCTCGTATATTAGCGCAAGCGCACGTTGTACTTAAGCTGCGAACATTCTTTGGTGCGGAGTTATGTTTAAACTGTGATAGCTTCTAAGATATTAATTGAAATCAAATAATATAAAGGGCAACTTTGTTCTAAATGAAATGCTCGTGATGATGAATGTATTTATTTTGATAAGAATAAATACCTGTGTGTATAATACACCTCTAAAAATAATGCATATTTTTTTTAACAAATTTATAACATATAAAAGGTTGTAGTAAGTCAACCATAAAAGATAGACATATGCTGTCGCGGACTTTATTATAGAACTCTTAATGCTAAACAATTCTGTCATACATGATTTTTGTGTAACATAAGCGGTTTCCGCAGCGTACGCATCGGAAGCTCTCAAAAGGAATATCTTTCTCCCGTTTTCGCAACATTTTTCATTGCTGCTGTGGTCTTATGAGTTGTATCTTTATGTTATATAGCCTAAAGCCTTCCTCGATAAATAGACTATCCAACGTAAAAATAATTTTTCAAATCGGGCCAGTAGTTTCTGAGATTAGCGCGTTCAAACAAACAAACAAACAAACTCTTCAGCTTTATAATATTAGTATAGATTTATTGGTCTATCTCCTCACCTAATAGATGGTAAGTGTTGATGCAGCCTAAGATGGATCGTCTGCTCATCATCTTACCTGATCATCTGTCTTGAATTCAAATTCAAATTCTTTTATTGCTATTAAGTGTACATTAAGGTCTTCAAATTAGTTTGGCTTAATACTTAATGACCCTATTGGGTATTGCAGCATTTACCTTAAAAACTAATGAGAAAAGAAATAAATTTTAATAATTAAGTTTAATTACTTGACGCCATATAATACAGTTTATAGATAGCATGGAGTATCCGTCGGCGTAATAAGTTTGTCTATTATTCAAATGTACCCATAATTTTTATTCTAAGCTATTTTTGTGGTAAAAGAATTCTTCAGGAGTGTAAAAACAGTTCGTCGTTACGTATATTTTTATTTTTTTTGTAAAGATTTTTTTTTATTTTTTTATATGGTTGGGTATTTTAAAAGAGATCTTAATTGTCATGTACATTGGGCTGCAGTTTCACATTTTTATTCTAGAGTAGGGTATCCATAGTTTGTCTTTATTTCGGGTGTTGAAATCGTGAGTATCTCTGATTTTTTGAAAAAAGGACATATTTTTGAAAGCAAATATACATATGAAGCAGCCTTTACTCGCTTTGTGAAATCATCCAAATTATAGTGACTAGGGAAGACTTTTTCCGGGCGAGAATTCCACTCTCAGGGCGTGCGCATTTATGAAATGTAGATCGAAAGCATATTCTCAATCAAATGCAAGTGAACTTCATATTTGTCAGCAACAATCCTTTTTCCATTATAAATCATACATAGCGTTCGACCTAGATATTGTATTTCAGAATATTTACTGCTGTTTTCAAACTTTTATCTAGCACTTTCTTATACAGCTTTAGTCACGCTCAGATAGACTGATACTACGTACTTTATAAATTTTATGTTTTATCTTACGCTTAAACATATAAAAACTAGTGCCTGTTTATGAGTTGTTGGGCAGATTTTAATTGTGATATTTTTCTATGATTATAGTTGATGCTTGATGGTCAAAGTGATGGCACCGACTCCAAAAAGAAATTGTTTGCCTAAAATGACTTCCTTTCCTTTTAAGGGTTAAGAGGTTAAGGAGTTCCACCATCAGCTCAGCTCCACAAGATGTTGACTGTCAGATGTAACAACGTCAACATTATGATTTTAGTTAAAAAAACTAAATGTGCCTTTAAAATTTGAGGGTTTACCTCGATTTCACCAAGATCGCAATAACCAGATCCCGAATCGGCAAAAATGAGTCTAACTAGAAGGCCTCTAGGTAAATGAAAACAATTTTCGAATCGGTCGACAAATTACTGAGATATGAGGTAACATAGATACAAAAAAAACATAAAGTCGAATTGATAACCTCCCCCTTTATTGAAGTTGGTTAAAACTAAACAAACACTCTTCCACATTCATAATAATATATCTGTTAAAAGATATGACTTGCAAAAGATTTTCAGGCACATGTACCGTCTGAAAGTGAAATCCGTCATAGTGACCCAGTTTCCTCGTGTGATGTTATGGCTTTATTATGTCAATTTTACGACCCTATAATGATAAAGATTTGAGTATCTGTACGATGTGAACGCTCTACGATTTAAATGGAAAATTGTTGCTTAGCGAAGGTTAATGGGAAGGTGAAATCTTGTTTTTCTTGATCACGCTTTAAATATCTTTGAATTGACTCCACTGATTTTAAATCATATTTTTGTACTGTTTTGTGCAATTTTATTTCGGAACAACTCATAAAACTTGAACAAATGTAGTTAACAACTTATTATTTTTTAATCCGATATTTTTGCAGGAATATTATCTTTAAAAAAAATGATCATATAATATGAATTTACATACCGACATCGCTAACGTACGGAATATGACGGTTTACAGAATTCTACTTTAGTGAACAATAAAAGCACTAACGATGTCTCAGACTTCAACGGAGGTTAGAAACTTTGCAAAGCAAAAATAGTTTTCCTTGTGAACAAAATAGTTCCGTGTATATACAACATTTTGTATTTCGTCTACATTGTTATGAAAATATGAGGAAAACTGTGAGGAATAAAGCATCTTCTGTGAAGTCCTATCTTGATGGAAATTTACTTTTTAGAAAAATAAATGTCGTTCCTCAAATACACATTAAAACTGCCTTTGCTCACAAGCAATTGTATAGTCGCTGTCTTGCTCTACAATAAAATAAATAACATTACAGAGGTAAATAGCAAAACATTACACGAATGCAAAAGAATTGTCTTACAACTATGAGGAAACAGAGGATATCATCAAACACACAGTAAAGGATATTAAACACAACGTGCGCGCGCACACTCACACACATACACTCTCACACACACACACACACACACACACACACACACACACACACACACACAAACTGCTTTTTAAGAAAGACATTAATTTATTATTTAGGGTTTATCTCCAAAGCACTTAGTGGCCCTACAATATGTTGATACTTTTTTAATTAAAAAGATTATCTCTTAATAATATTTTTTAATAATACATCTTATTATTTTTATAATTTACTAGCCAATTAGAATAAAACCATATGGTGTAACTGTAGTTATGGAAGAGCAATGTCACCTGTCACAGTTAGACATTGACGATGGAGAAAAAAGCAGTCTGAAAGGGTCAGGGGTGTAGATTCGCAGACTGACCTTCTGCGAGGAAAGCGACTGTGCACTCGTAACTGCCAGAGGCCCTAAAATCGGAGTATAATTTCATAAACCATGCCATCATTAACGCTGTTAAAAATAAATGCAGTTGCCAGATCAAGTGTAGCGAAATCTCCCCATTCTTACAAGAGATTTTCCAAATTTCCCTTATGTTTTATTTTCATACATGTTCCGTGTAAACTATTAAAATTATTGTTTTTAAATACCGTAGAGCTAAAAACCTTCAAAAACAATTATAATTTTCAATGGTTTTTATTGTTAACACAATTGTTTTCAACGATATAAACATACATGTATGGTACTAATATGATCATTACCGTTCCATTGATCCCATTTGTCTTGGTCGGGCAAACAATATAAGGTAATAAATAAAGAGACCCAAATAAGAAAAAATATAACGGTGATTTCTTTGCACTGGCTTACCTCATTGAATGCTAGCGCCCCCCTGTCAAATTCGTCTATTGGCCAGAAGATCCTTGTCAAACTCTACCTAGTCTTGCCATAAATATTGTCACAAAGAAAAAAAAAATGCAAAAAATATTTATTACTTTTACAGTATGTTAGTTTTATACATAAATATAAAACAATTTAAAATATAAAAAGCTTATTCGAAGTGGTTTCCATTGGCTGCAATACAGTCCTTTAAACGTTGAGGCCAGTTATCAATAGAAGCACGCACTCTTTCCATAGGAAAATTCTTCACTGCCAATCGTATGGATTGTTTTAGGAACTCCAAATTATCATGGCGTTTAGAGCAAGCCGTACTCTCTAAAACTGACCATAAATCATAATCCAGCGGATTAAGATCGGGACTAGACGACGGCCAGTCTTCAGCTCTAATGAAGTCCGAAACATTCGCTTCGAACCAAGACTGCGTGGACCGAGCTTTATGACCCGGCGCCGAGTCTTGTTGGAAAGACCATGCTTGGTTATTAAACATGGTTTATTGAACAAGACATTAAGGGGCTTAACTACCTTCTCAAAAATGTTACCTTGATACACTTGTGCCGATGTTATGATACCTTTTTCACAAAAATATGGCTCAGTCACTCCTTTATAGCTAACACCTTACCAAACATCACTGAAGTCGGGTAATGCCCACGTTGCACTCTGCCGACTAATTAGGAAGCTTCCTTAGAGGTTTGAGCATAAATACGGTCATTTTGTTTGTTGAAATGTTGCTCAATTGTAAAGATTTTCTCATCCGTAAACAAAATTTGTCTGTGACCTACCTTTGCGTACCGCTTCAGTAGTTTTTTGATTTTACCATCCTATTCTTTTTTAAATTATCAGTTAAAAAATGGCCAGTGCGTCTCTTATAGGCTGCAAGTCCTAAGTCATCTTTTAAAATACACGACATGGTTCTGGGTGCTATCTTCCGAGATAAAATCTTTTGCTTTCGGACAGGATTTCTGCGAATTCTTTCCCTTACTGCTTGACCACCTTTTTCGTACGAACACTACGTGGACGGCCAGATCTTTTTCTGTCACAAAGAGTGGAGGTCTCATTGTACCTATTGATAGCTCGGTACACAAACATTTGACTAATACCAAGCGTATGGAGAGTTCTAAAAATTGCATTTGGCTTCATACCAACTTTGTGTAATGCAATCACACGATTCGGTTCTCTTTATCACCCCACTCCATTTTAATATCGCAAATTATTATCAAATGTATTGGCGCCAAATTTAGAAAACACTATGAGCAATCGTATAAAAATGACAGATTCCAAATTCAAATGTAATATCTTTCTTATTTTTTATTGTAACAGTATTTATGGCTTGACTGTGTATATGACATACAAGATTAAGTGACAAAAAAACATCGTAATACGCACGGGAGCCCTTTCGGGCTCTTTCGGGTACATGCCGAACTACCCCATTATATTTAAGGTTCATCCCATGCCTCTCTACCCCATTTCACAAAGTTCTTCTGGCTCGAGAATCAGTACTTCAGAATTGACCTATAATCGGTACATGTGGTTGGTCACTATCATCTGCACGCTTTTTCCATAGGACCTCTTATTGTACCTGGTTTAAAGCTTTAGACAAGTTATAATCAGTATAGGCCAAGAAAAACCGCATAGAAAGAGGTAATTGATGATTATTTAAACACACAAAGGATATAATATAGCTGCCACAAAACGCTTCGCTTCAATAGGCTAAATGTTGTTCTAACCAAACAAAACCAAAAAGAACCCAACAACAAGTTTTTGCATTATGGTTTTCCACTTTTTTCAGGATTTTCAGTATTTTTCAACAATCTGTTGATGAGGAATTAAACAGGGCATTTGAATAGATTGTATCGGATCGCTACCATTTTCCTACTTTTTCACTTCATGGAAAATTATTTTCGAATTATTTGTGTAGAAATTGTCTGCGTCTCTACCAAGTGAGCAGCTCCAGATTCAATTAAATGTATATTTATTATTTGGATAATGCCTTGTTTCATTTCTCATCAACAGCGTCCAAAAAAAATACTAATAACCCCGAAAAATAAATGTGGGAAATAATCCCTGTGCCTGAGTAAGGACTTCCTTTTTTTGTCGCTACATATAATTCTTGTAAATTAATTTAAATAACGTTTATTTATACCGAATTCAAAATAAGGAGGTTATTATGTTGAAGTGTTATAAGAAAGAATGGCTGACCGCTTGTGAGGACTGAGTGAGCACACATTTAACTAAATATCTTTCATTCAAACGCATTACAAAAATTTAATTGATTCTGGAGCTGCTCACTTGGTGGAAACGCAGACGTAGAAATTTGCATATGGATCTAGAAACCAGTGTTTGAGCAATCGTAGTTCGTAGTTCAAGTTCCTTTTATACATTTTTTATTGTAAACCTAACCTACCTTAATGCAACCTTATTTTGCGCAGGAAAACGTTAACCTTACCTAACCAACGAATCATTCAATTGTTGAATTTCTATTATTATAAATGGGAACTTATTCAGACTCTGTGAAAAAGGCTGTAAATGTTGGATTTGTTTTCGGCTCGAATTAATAAGAATTCAATAAACGTATTTAAATTGATCTTCCGTTTCCATCTCACTCCACGCCGGCAACGATAGTAAATATTTCGTTAACAAAAGCGGAAATATAAGAAGCTTGGCATATTATCTTTCATCGGGCGGGAATCTTTATTGTGTAAATATACCGATATTTACACAATACAGATTCCCACCCCGATGAAAGCTTTTATTAGTACCGACTTATTCCCTACATTTAGGTAATTAAAATACAGATTTTGAACGAGATAGGCATTTTTTCTTCGTTTCTGTCAATTTGTTTACTGTTTTTAAGGACGTAATTTAATCGTGATTGTTTTAAAGATCTGACTTTTGTGTTTGCTTGAATTATATAGTTTTGAGAAATGAAATATTTTCTTATTACATGTGGAAGAAAGTGTGTGAATTTGAAACAAGCTAGAACAATCAGTTGTTCTTGTGATCAACGGTTTATAGAAAACGTGGAAATTGCACAGTATTAATTTTAATATTGTGAATTTTCTACGTTTTCTATAAACCATTAGAGAAAGTAATAAAAATTGAAATTTTAATATTTGCGTAGACAAAGCCGCAGGAAACAGATAGTTATAAGTTAAAGGTAATCTATAAATAAAATAATCACGTGCCTTCTCGTGTAACAAAGCCCATTAAGTGATCATTAAAATTTCGTTCGTTCGTTTCGACGTTCAACATGTTATTCGATGCCCATAATGACGAGTAGACGAGTACGTAACATGTCTCAACGTGGCGACGTTAATGAAGGGTTAACAATAAAATGTTACAGGGCAAAGTTCTTAGCAAATTGACAGAAAAGTAACAAAAATAATCACAAATCAAATATATATATTATTCAAACATAACAAAAATACTTAAATCCTAAGTAGGTAAAGAAAGATGAGATATAGGTAAAAGTAAAATTATGAAGTACCTAATCGTTGTAAGTGGTTCACAGCCATTTGTTCCTAACCGACTTCAAAAAAGGAGAAGTTTATCAATTCGACTGTATTTAGTTTTGTATCTATGTTACCTCATATCTCAGTCATAGTAGAGTAAATTTTTTGTCTACCTAGAGGTTATACCTTCTAGTTGGTCCCATTATTGCCAAGTCGAGATCTGATGATGGGATCGAGGGAAAACCTCGAATTTATGAGGTACGTTTAGTGTTTTCGTACAAGAATCTTAATGAAGACTTGTTATTGCGTCAGATAGTCAACATTGTGTGGAGCTGAGCTGATGAAGGAACTCCATAACGCCTAGGATCACAGGAATTATATTAGAAGGATATTTATTTTTGGAGTCGGTGCAATTATTTTGACCATCTCAAGCATCAACTATCAGAGCACCGACTCCAACATTAAATTGCTCGCCTAAAATGAATTCATTTCCTTTAAAAGGTCAAGAGTTTATTTTAAACGTTTTAGTGCATTTTGGTTATGAAGTTGGTTTTTACCTTTTTAGGGTTCCGTAGCCGAAAGGCAAAAAACGGAACCCTTATAGTTTCGTCAAGTCTGTCTGTCTGTCTGTCTGTCTGTCTGTCTGTCTGTCCGTCCGTATGTCACACCCATTTTATTCTGTAACTATAAGCATTACACAATTCAAATTTAGTAGGAAGATGTATCTTGTTAACCGCTTACCGATTCTCATACAAAAAATAAAAAATAATGACAGTTAAGGGGGGGCTCTCATACATGAAACTAAAACCAAAAAAAAATTTTTTTGTCAAACCTATGCGTGTGGGGTGTCTATAGATAGGTCTTTTAAAATAACATAGAGGTTTCTAAAACCATTTTCTTTTAAAGTCAAACGTTTCATAGCTAGACGCTTCCAAAGTGGTAAAATGGGCGTCCCCCCCATCTAATTTCTAAACCAAGCAAGTGTAAATTTTGAAAAAAATATATGATGTAGATCTTAATAAATACTTTCAACGAAAATTAGTTCGGACGGGATCGAACAAGTAGTTTTTGAGATATAGCACATTTTCAACAACCGCAAACATAACTTTGTACTTCATACAAACACTATGAAAAACAAAGTTATGTTTGTAGTCAACAAAATATTGTGGTATTTTACTAAGTAGAAGTAAATGGATTCCCTAATTCAGTTAAAGTTGGCACGGAACCCTCAGTGCGCGAGTCCGACTCGCACTTGGCCGGTTTTTTATGAGTTAATTTCAAATGAATTTTACATTGTTTGGAATCCGTGTTACAAATATCTTCGGTAAGCGACGTAGGCAGCGTATTTAATACTTTCTAGCTCAAAGTATCTGCCTACGTATAGATCGCTTTCACAATCAGAAGGGCAAGCAGGAATAATTTGCGTAAAAGTATGCTTATCGGTAACATAAACAATTAGTACGAAAATCGTGAGAGCGCCCCTATAGGACGAAAAAAATAAACTTGGTAGCACGAATGCCTGATGCATCGTATTGCAATCTTGCAGTAATGAACTCGTATCCAGTGTTGTTTAAACTAGTTTTGCGAGCACGAACCTTTCTTTGACGTATAGAACTTGTCGAAAGCTGGCTATCGGAAACGTGTAGTAAAAACACAAGCTTACGTTAGGAATACTTTCAAAGTTCATGCTTGAGCGACAAAACAGTAAGACTTACTTTTTTGTAAAACAGTAGTTGTAAGAGCAAATGTTACTGAAAATAGGTACTTACTGAAGTTTATTTTAGAAGTTTCAAAGCTAAGACTGAAGTCCGTAGTCATCCTCGGAGTTTAAGTACTGGCACTAATTACAACTATGAATAACTTTCATAGAACTCATGAACTTTATTAAAATACTATCTTTATGATATAATACGTTCGTTGTTTTATGATACGTAGGTACTTCTATTCATAGCTGTATAACAAATGGTACTTCGAAATCATCATCATCATCATCATCATCATTATCAGCCAAAGGACGTCCACTGCTGAACATAGGCCTCCCCCACGGCTTTCCACAGCGACCGATTACTAGCGGTCTGCATCCAGTTTGATCCTGCAATCTTTATAAGGTCGTCTGTCCATCTTGTTGGTGGACGTCCTACGCTGCGTCTTTGGTCAAAGGGTCTCCAATCTAGAACTTTCCTGCCCCAACGGCCATCAGTTCTTCGCGCTATGTGCCCTGCCCATTGCCACTTGAGCTTACTGATTCTCAAGGCTATGTCCGTTACCTTAGTTCTTCTACGTATCTCCTCATTTCTGATTCGATCACGTAGAGAGACACCCAGCATAGCCCTCTCCATCGCTCGTTGCGTAACTTTGAGCTTCTTTATAAGGCCCATAGTTAGAGACCATGTTTCGGATCCGTATGTCATCACTGGTAACACACACTGGTTGAAGACTTTCGTCTTTAGACACTGAGGTAAATGAGACGAGAAGACACTCTTGCGTAATTTCCCGAACGCTGCCCAGCCGAGTTGGATTCGTCGATTGACCTCTTTCTCGAAGTTGGACCTACCCAATTGGATCACTTGTCCCAGGTAGACGTACTCGTCGACAACTTCGAGAGTTGAGTTCCCAATGGATACTGGAGTGGGTACAACAAGGGAACTTGACATAATTTTCGTCTTCTCCATGTTCATTTTAAGGCCCACTTTTTGGGAGACTCGGTCAAGGTCTTCGAGCATAGTGCCAAGATCGTCCAGCGTCTTTGCCACAACGACTATATCATCGGCAAATCGGAGGTGTGTGATGTATTCGCCATTGACATTGATGCCGATTCCTTCCCATTCCAGAAGTTTGAAGGCGTCTTCCAATGCCGCTGTGAACAGTTTCGGAGATATAACATCTCCCTGTCTCACACCTCTCCGCAGTGGAATCGCCCTCGTATTCTGCTCCTGTACTCGGACCGACATGGTGGCGTTATTGTAAAGGCACTTTAACACCTCTATATACCTATAGTCAATGTGGCACCGCTGCAGAGACTGAAGCACCGCCCAAGTTTCAATCGAATCAAAGGCCTTTTCATAGTCCACAAACGCTAAGCATAGAGGCATATTATACTCCTCTGACTTCTGTATAATTTGCCTAAGCGTATGGATATGGTCTATGGTACTATAGCCTTTTCGGAAACCGGCTTGTTCGGGAGGCTGGAAGTCATCAAACCTACGTGCGAGACGATTCGTGATGACCCTTGAAAACAGCTTGTAGACATGGCTCAGGAGTGAGATGGGTCTGTAGTTCTTCAATAAGGTTTTGTCTCCTTTTTTGTAGAACAACACCACCACACTCCTGTTCCACGCCTCGGGCGTGATGCCCTCTAGCAGCACGGAATTAAAAAGTCTCTGAAGGACTTTAAGTACCGGTGTTCCACCTGCCTTCAGGAGCTCTGCTGTGATTCCGTCCTCGCCAGGTGCCTTGTTGTTTTTGAGCTGTTTAAGGGCCATCCTAATCTCGTAAAGGCTGATGTCCGGGATGTCTTCGGTGTAGTGTCGGGTCAGGATAGCTCGTGGGTCTCTGACCGAGCTATCAACGGGTTTGGCAACTGAGGTGTATAACTGCCCATAGAACCTTTCGATCTCCCTCAAAACCTCTGCTTTCGTCGACGCTACACTGCCGTCCTCCGTCTTAAGCTTCGTCAACAGGCTTTGCCCAATAGACATGTTCCCTGCAAACACTTTGGAGCCTTGGTTCCGCTCTATCGTTTCTTTAACACTATTAGTGTTAAAGCAACGGATGTCGTGTCGCAGGGACTTCCATATTTGTCTATTGAGCTGCCTGTAGTTTTCAGCATTAACGGAGGTCTGCAGTGCCATAGATCGACGTTTTGCCATAAGGTCGAGAGTGTGGACCGACAGTTTTTGAGGTCTATTTTTACGGCCAGGCCTAAAATACTTAGACCCCACCGTTTGAACAGTTTCCACAAACCCGTTGTTAATTTCGTCCACTGTAACGCAATTTTCTAGGCAATCAAAACGGTTTGACAACTCGAGTTGAAAGCTCTCGGGATTTTGGATATGGGCACGAGTAGGTCGGAGCGTGGACTTCATCAGGCGGGATCTTTCCAATTTGACATTTATATTCAATATGCCTCGAACCATTCGGTGATCGCTACCGGTTTTCACCCTGTTGATCACGGAGACATCATTGAATAACCGTCTCTTGGAAGTCATGATGAAGTCAATCTCGTTTCTCGTGAAGCCATTGGGACTCAACCAGGTCCACTTCCTTTGAGGCGGCTTCTGGAAGAAAGAGTTCATCGCAAAGAGTCCCTCCTTCTCCAGAAAGTCGGCCAGCCTCTGTCCCCTGGCGTTCCTTTGCCCGTATCCAAAGGGTCCCACCTTCAACTCATTCTCGCCTCGCTTGCCCAGTTTTGCGTTGAAGTCCCCCATTACAACAGTAAAATAGGTTTTGGAAGTATGTATGGCTCTACTTACGTCCTCATACATTTCCTCCACCTCTTCATCCGGGTGTTTCGAGGTCGGTGCATATACCTGTATGACCTTCAGCGAATACCTCTCAGATATTCTGAGTATAAGGTATATCACCCTGCTCGACACACTCTCAATGGTCACGATATTGTTGACGAGGGACTTGTGAACGAGAAACCCGACACCGCCTTGGGACTTTTGGTCACCCTCCCGGTAGAAGAGCAGGTTGCCGGACTGAAGAGTTATCGTGTCCTCGCCCTCTCTACGGACTTCTGATAAACCCATTATGTCCCAGTTTAACCTGCTCATTTCTTCCTCCAGCTCGAGCAACTTCTCGTCTGTCCTCAGTGTGCACGCGTTATAAGTTACCAGGGCCAGTTGTCGTCGGGGGTGGCAGCGCGACCGCCTCCGGGGATTCTTAGCACCCCCTGCCCCGCCGTTACCATGACCGCTACCAAAGTCAGGAATAGCGGGGCTGCCGGAGACTGGGGGCCTGGTTTTCTGGTGTACTAACATTGAGGGGATTTTGCCAATACTCGCCACGCTTGGCAGGCGGGTTGGCGAGCGCAGAGACGCAGCCCCTTGCAGCTGTGACGCTGCTGCCCGTCACAGTCCAACATTTAGCTGCGCCTAATATTGGATGGTTATACCGCCATCGGTCGGTCGCCAGAGCCTCGTCTGTATAAACAGGACGCACCACGTGAAGGTGAGGTTGGCTTGGAGCTTTAGGTTTTGGTTAAGCTCCCTTACGTCCCAACGTACGTTACGTACTTCGAAATCGTTGTCTGTTATTCGTACCACTAAGAAGAATATTCTTTAGATCAAAACCAAGAAAATTTGTGTTTTAGCATGTTTATTTTAAAGGCTATTACCATCAAGGTCTTCAGGATATAACTGTTGTTATTCTGTCTTGTTGTTGTTCTCTTGTGTCTATTTGACGACCCGTCTGGTGTAGTGGTCGAGAAATCGCCTACTACGCAGCGGGTGCGGGTTCGATCCCCGCACAATACAAACATTTGTGTGCATGAACATGTTTGTTTGTATTGGTCTGGGTGTTTTCTATGTATATCATGTATGTATTTACAAAAAAAAAAGTATTTAAGTAGTATATCCGTTGTCTGGCACCCATAACACAAGCTTTTAGTAGCTTACTTTGGGGCTAGATGGCGATGTGTGGGAATGTCCAAAGGATATTTATTATTATATTATTTTATTTATTCTACGAGTTACTGCTATCCAATCATAGCATCACGCATTGTAAGGAATATAAGAACCCACCAAAAACATTTTCATGTTAAATGTTGCCAAAAGCCGAGATGAAATGGCTTTTAGTATCAAAAAGTTATGATATCTCATGTAGAGCCCAAGTTCTTACCCTACACGTACTAGCTTAACTTCACAAACCTACTTCAAAATTTCACACAAACACCTTAGTCAAAATAATGCGGTTTTCCCGTTAAGCTTATTTAGTTTACTCATTTTAAAATATTGAACTACTATTACTAGCGTAACTGCCTCAGTGGCGTAGCGGTTAGAGGGTCGCACTTTATAGAGACGGCTGTGCCAGAGGTCCTAGGTTCGATCCGTGGGTCGGGCTATAAACTGTACCTGGGTTTTTCAGTTCAGAAATTCTCAGGGTAGCACGTAGTTAGGAAGTTGGCGGTGTTTTACCCCCGTATCTCGGAAAGCACGTAAAGCCGTTGGTCCTGTGTCTGATCTATCTCCGGTCGTGTCATATTGTTGTCCCATCGGGCTACGAGAGTGAAAGGAATAGAGAATGCACCTGTGTTTGCGCACACACATGTGCAATATGTCCCGCGCAGTCGATTAGTTGTTGTGACTGGCTACCGTAGGCTAGGGGGACTATTATTTAATTAATAGCTTATAGCGACTGACACCACGAAAAAATCTCGTGCGCCATTAATTGACACCACTGTCATCAACTCATACAAATGGTTTCATAGTCGAAATTCGAATTTCAAGGAATACTCCATAATCTTGTTGTCGTATTTGCGTATCATTTTTGGTTTGGCATAGCTTATCTATACGAAGTAGTACCGTCGCCGTCAGATAATTGGAGCAAACAAAGTGACCAAATACTTTTGAACAGTATAAAATGTCAATAAGTTCCATACACTACAAGTTACCATTAATATCAGAACATTCATTACTTCATTAATATCTGAGCAGAAGCTAGTCGAAAACTTCTTTATACATACACTACAAGTTACCATAACTTGTAGTGTATGGAATTTATTGACATTTTAAACTGTTCAGAAGTATTTGGTCACTTTGTCCGCTCCGATAAACGAGTATCTGACGGTGACTGTACTTATAATAACAACACACTGTTTTAATAGTAATTTTTCTGACTTGGTAAAGTTGTAGTACGGAATCTCATTTAAATTTACATCACCTAGTGTGAGGGGTTGTGGGGGTAAAATTCCAAGTTTTAGAACTTTCTCGTAGTCACAGTATACCTAAACTAGCTAAAATACCAAATTCCGCTTTCTAGGACTTCAGGAAGTCGTTCAGACTTTTGATGATCATCAGTTAGTGACGATATTTGATTATATCAATAAAACCTGAAGTATTAAAACTTTGCATTTAAAACTTTGCTTATGCAAAGTAGTAATATAATGTATCTGATCTTAATAAACATTTAATATATCTAAAAACATTATATCCAAAAAAAATGTTTCTAGGTATAGTTAGGACAGAAGTTATTCTTCTTCTTCTTCGTCGTCGTTTCCTCATGTCTGAGGGTCGTGACCACTAAAAGCAGCGTTGCGGGTCAGGGCTCTCCAGGCATACCTGTCCTGGGCTCGGTGGATTGCCTCTTGGGTGTTGCACTTAATGGACTGTAGAATGGCATGGCATCTGTCCACCGAGTGGGTGCTCTACTTCTACTCCTTCTTCCTTCGACGAGCCTAACCAGTATAAGCATCTCCAGATTTTCCGGCTCCCGGCGGGCAAGATGACCGAAGAAGGAAAGGGACCTTTGGAGGCATATTGTAGACAGGCGTGTTTCTATTTTGAGCTCCTAAAGAATAGAGACGTTAGTGCGACGCGCAATCCACGGGATGCCCAACATTTTACGCCAACACCACATTTCGAACGCATCTATTCTAGATCTTAATCGAGCTTTGAGTGTCCATATTTCCGATGCATAAAGGAAGGTGGAAAAAAACAAAGTACGTATAAGTTTCACTTTCGTGCTGCGATAGATTTTACAGTTTTTCCAGATGTTTTCCAAACGTTTAACTGCTGACTTTGCTATCTGAGCTCGTCAAGTGACTTCCTTTTCGCAATCTCCATCATTTCGAACAAGGGACCCCAGATACACAAACTGTTTCACCGTGTCTAAGTCTCGCATCACTTAGGATCTTTGCAAGGCTTCCGCTCTTTCAACGAACATCAGTTTGGTCTTGCTCCGATCAATCCGCAGTCCGTACTCCATACTTGCGCTTTCGCGAAACGCAAGTTATGGATAAGGTGACCGCCAATCCGAATTCCTCCTCCCCAATCCTCTAGCACTCGTCTCATGATATGCTCCCCTACGAGGTTGAAAAGTTGTGTGGAGAGAATGCAGCCTTGCCGAACTTCGCGTTCCGTTTTAAACGGTTCAGACAATGCGTCGAATCGTACCTTTGATTGTCCATCTATATATATATTTTGGACGAGAGATATAAGGTGTTCAGGTATGCCCATCTCTTTCATAACCTTCCACATTTTTGACCAGTTCATACAGTCAAAGGCTTTGGCGTAGTCAATAAAGCAGAGAGCCATTGGCACGTTGAATTCTCTACACTTTTCTATCAACTGCCTTATATTTGAATTTGCTCCCGCGTACCTTTGACGAACCAGCCTGTTCCTTAGCTATCTGGCCACAGATAAAGTTCTCTAATCTCCTATTGATTATGTGCAGAAGTACTTTACCCGCGTGAGATATCAGGGATATGGTACGATAGTTTTCACATTTTTGGGGAAGTTATATGCGTTCAAATAAATATTCGAAACACTGCGAGATAAGGTAGGTATTGCCTTTGCGCTTCGCTTGGCTCGGTTTTGGCGAAGACACTAACCGTGCCCAGAGATGAATAGACTTCCTTTTTCGTCATTTTAAATTATGTACGTAAGTACCCTTGGATCTACCTGGAAGGGATTTACAAAATTCTCGTTTGTTGTAATGTTTAAAAAAAACATTTATTTCAGGTAACAAGACCCACAACCCACACATTCCAATCAATTTTAATAACTTTGAATAATAAGGATAAATGAATGAATTAATCTTTATTTTGGACAATAACATCCATATCATAATAAAAACAATAAAAATACAAAATTACGATTGATAAACAAAAGTAGAAATGTTAATAATAGTTGATAAAATAATTTTAATTGCCTTGGTATTAAAATTCTAAGTTTGACTTATTTTAGCGATCTGTTGTATAATGGGGCAGTCATATTTTTTGGGTAATTGCATTTAAAATACTGTTGGTACTCCCCCGTAATCTGCTCAAGCCGGAAGCTGCCTTTTTCGCATTATAGCACCAAAACCCTCTGTACGTGCTTCGCAAAACATACTTGAGGCGCTGCAGAAACGTGGGAATCCCAACAGTATTCTAAAGGCATTATTGTGTTGCACTTTAAGTGCCTTTAGCGCCTTTTGCGTGCAGCTGACCCAGAGGGAGCCCGAGTAGAACGACTGGAAGTATGCTTTGAAGAGAGTTAACTTAACTTCATTACTACATCGGACAAACCTCCGGGCCAGCATATCACTCCGGATCGCTAGGGCTTTCCTATCCCTCTCTGTATCCATGCCGTCTTTTAGATCATCTGTTACAAAATGCCCTAGGTACTTAAAGACCCTAGTCAGAGGGTGTTATAGAGTTTAACAGGTGGAATAAAGCTTGGACATTTATTTGATGCCGTTAACAGCACCCTAAATAAATAAATAAAATCATTAAAATTTTATTAAACATACATGTAATTAGTAATGTTTAACCCCGGTCGATTTAATTTGAGTAGAAGCAATTTTTCATAAAAAGTAAAACTAAGCTAAAAATGCTTACAAATCAAAAAATATATACTAAGTGTTCGACGACTGATTGTTATATTTAGTTTTATTTTGTATTCAGTCTTTAAAAATAACGAAAAGTCTTCGAATAATTTATTTATAAAGCCTAGAAAAATTACATCTTACGTAAAAATCACAGTTTTGAATAGGATAGGGACTTTCATACCATTCAAAATGCATGATATTAAATTACATTTATTAAAATCGGGGTCAAACACCACGGGGACAAATACCACTGGGGTCATAGTCCACGAACCCGATTTGAATGATTGATAATGCTTATACTTAATATTGTATGAAGTTACATAAAAGTTTTTTTAAAGGAATTCAAAAACGATCGTAGTTCCTATAAAAAATAAATAAAAGCTTGTAAAGATATCTATGGGCTGGTGCAAAGAAGAAGCGTTCTTCAAGTCACTGTTGTAAAAACAAAAAAACAATTAAATGTATTACCTACTACCGCTACAAGAAACATCGCGTAATCTCATAACAATGATCGGAATCTAGAGTGACAGGGAAATTCCTTCGCAAGAGGCAAAACAACTTTGATTGACAGTGAATATCTGCATTCCTCATTTTCGGTAATACCAATGAGTTAAAACAATTGGAATGTAACAAAAAAATGATGACTGATATATTTTGGCAATACCTAAGGTTAAACGTTTACTAATATCCCAGAATGGAATGTGAGACGCCCGACTTCTTTTAATCACACATCACAATATCAGCGTCATGGTCTTTTCTTCCCTTTATTTAGTTGGTGAATCTTGACAACCTCCGTGGTGTAGTGGCTAAGCACGCTGGATTTCTAGGCGTCGCTGTTCCGAGGTACCGGGTTCGATTCCCGGTCGGTTTAATGTGGAAGTCATAATCTTCTATTGTCTCTCGGGTCTGTGTGTTGTGGTATCAACGTTGTGAAAAAGCAGCAAGTAGCAATTTCTTTTATTGACCAATAAATACACACATCAAAAGTGTCTAGGGATCAAGCATTTTTATGCGGATTTCTTGAGATTGAGATGTGGCTTTGTAATAAATTTATGATTTTATAAATTTATATGGATCCTTTTTGGTGCATTTCATAATTTGAAACAGGAACTGTCAATCAAATTCAAGCAAAAGATGAAAATCAGCTGTCAATATTTTCCCTATAAAAACATACAACGCATTGAAGACATTATTAATGCTACTGTTTCCCTACTACTGATTAAAACCAACGTTATTATGGAGCGGCGACGTCATTTAAGCAGGAAAGAAATGCTCAGAGCCGTGGGAATGATAGAAGCTGGTTCCCGGCAACGTACTGTGGCTTTAGCTCTGAATACAAGTCAGAGTGTTATCAGTCGACTTTGGACACGTTACCGAAGCACTGGTACCGTGGCTGAGCGCCTTGGAGGACGGTATCGCTGCACCACACGGAGACAAGACCGATACATTCAAATCACAGCTCGAAGAGCTCTAACAATAACCGCCATGATGTTAGCCGTGAGGTTCATCACTCTTCAGGGAACTTAATTAGCGACCAAACAGTCAGAAACCGCTTGCATAAAGTGAACCTTCATTCCCGAAGACCGCTACGGGTACCACCTATAGCAATGCAAGATCGTAGGATTCAATATCAATGGGCTCTTGAACACAGAAATTGGGCAGAAGAACAATGGCGTTTCGTGTGCTTTTCTGATGAGTCTCGTTTTGGTATGAGACCGGATACAAGACGTATACGACACTGGAGAACCCCTGGACGCCAACAACGATTAAAATCCTGCCAACAAGTCCATCCTTATAGTGGTGGAACCATCATGGTATGGGCGGGTATTTGGATCGGCGGAAGAACTGATTTGATTCGGATCAGAGGCAACCTCAACGCTCAAATTTATGCTGAGACGATTGTATCAGACGTCATCGTTCCTCTAAAAGTGCAAATCGGTCCCTTATTTCAGTTAATGCATGATAATGCACGACCGCACACCGCAAGGGTTGTAAGCCCGACTCTCGCCGCAGCTAACATCAATGTCCTGCCCTGGCCTACTCAGTCACCAGACTTGAACCCGATTGAGCATGCACGGGATATGCTACAGAGAAGAGCTCTGCCGAATATGGCAGGTATCCAGTCGCAAGAAGATCTTTTTTTGTTGTTGCAACGAACATGGGCGGCCATTCCACAGCGTGATTTGGATGAACTCATTTTGAGTAAGCCAAACCGATGTTCTTGTGTTGTTAGTGTTCGCGGTAGAAACACGGATTATTAATTGTTTAAGTTACCCAATAAATTTTTAAAGAAAACTGTTATTTCAGTCTTTTTTTCTAACTTTAATGTTAGTGGTTCAAATGTCAAAAATCCCTTTATTAGGAAAATGGCAAATTTCTTTATTAATGCAAAGGTGACTTGGTTTATCGTTACTGTAGGTAGACAAACAAAAACCCTTTATTTGATGAATCCTTAAAGAAAATTTTAATTTAAATCAATCAGGAGAAAAGTTATTGCAAAAATATATGTTGATCCCTAGACACTTTTGATGTGTGTATTTCAAATTGTTATCCATTTAATTCTTGACTATAGATAATCAAAATTTAAGATCAAAGTTTGTTATTGGTATTGAGGAAAGTCCTTGATTATTTTGCTATTAAGTTCACCACGGCTGTAGTTTTTTATTCCATAGTATTTGTATTTGCCTATATCTAAAAAACTACTGAACACATTTTGATGCAACTTGTACTGTTTGATAAGTTTGAATACACCCAATGAATGAACTGAACTGGTTGTATAAATGT
The DNA here is from genome assembly GCA_963924145.1 of Pyrausta purpuralis. Classification (NCBI taxonomy): domain Eukaryota; kingdom Metazoa; phylum Arthropoda; class Insecta; order Lepidoptera; family Crambidae; genus Pyrausta; species Pyrausta purpuralis. The sequence continues at coordinate 22,326,127 of OZ001656.1, forward strand.
TTTCTCATTTTTTTTTTCTTTCTTGTAAGTAGCCTTTGACAGCCTTTAATTTAAAGATTCATTAAGTAGCGACTGTCTTTAAGCCCTTGTAAGTATGTGAAATGTTTCATCCCGAACGGAGCTTTTGTGTTTATCTTGACCGTAATGGAACAAGGGATTTAATTCCGTCTGTTAGCAAGAGACCGAGGAATTTGTACTTACTTGAATATTTAAACCGTTTTTTAGACACGTTTGCCCTGGCATTTCATTAACGTGTTGTTCAGCAGGCACTTTAACATGAGCTATGTAATAAAAGCAAGCACTGAAGAAAATGTACGTTTTAATTGTAAAAAGACGAGCTCGTAATCACATAATTTCCGTGGTCAAATAAAATGACTTTAACTAAGAGATTCTAGATCACAAACAGGGATATCTTGTACTTTTATTCGAGACAGCTTTTCAGGATAATTTAAATTCAAAAATATTTAATGCATAGGTGTGTGAAAACAACTTACAGAGTGCACATATGAATAACTATTCTGCATAAATACCATTTTATCATCCTCTGTAAATTTTATAAAATAAAAACTAACAAAAATGATATGTAAATTCTTAAAAAAAACGATTACCAAATTTATTTGGAGTCGGTGCATGATGTGCAGAGGTGTTCGTAAGCTTGTTTTTATTTTTATTTTATGATTTTTAGTTAAAACCCATATCTCAAAATCTACTGAGTTGATTTTGATTAAACTTACCCTAAGTTAAAATATAATAATATTCGAGAAATCCATGGACAAACCTATAAACATAGAGGTACATACGAGTACATACACTTACAAAACTTAGCACACGCGTTTGAAAGCCTACCCAAAAAAAAGTCAAACGATAACACATACATACACATTGAATTGATTAACTCTTTTTTGAAGTCGGTAAATATTTCAAATAAACAAGGAAAATTCCAGGAGGGCAAATTTAAATATAACAGAGAAACCAAAAATTTATTCGGTACGTAATGACACCCTTGGGAATCATTCGTTAGTCGTTACTCGTGAAGCGGCCATAAAAAGTATTACTTAAAGAAAATGCATAACTCCGGGCACGAATTTCAACAAAATAATGTAAGAATTATCTAATAACTTGGGTATTTTTAGTATGATACAATACCAGACATTGGATTTTTCCATTCGATCGATTTTTTGACTGATTGGTATACACTTGGCTAGCAAGAGGTGCTCGAAGCGCAGTTTTGGCAGCGCTTTGATAGTAGCAAATACCGAGGTTACTGCGCGTTCATGTTTGGATGGTTGACCATTCAGACCTCTGATTTCCGACCGTATATCATCAGCCTCTCCGCTCTTCGGCAGCACGTTCAACAGTTGGTCCCGGCTGATATCGGTTGATAATAGTCACACAGAGATGCGTGTTGTTTGGTATATATTTGAAAATATATGTTTGAAAATCGGGTTTTGCATGCATTTTTAAACGACTTCAAAAAAGGAGGAGGTTATCAATTCGACTGTATGTTTTTTTTTATTTTTTATTTTTTTGTATGTATGTTACCTCATATCTCAGTCGTTTGTCGACCGAATCGAAAAATTTTTTCGCCTACTTAGAGGGTGTACCTTCTAGTTGGTCCCATTTTTTCCATTTTGGGATCTGATGATGGGATCTTGGTGTAATCGAGAGAAACCCTCAAATTTTCAAGGCACGAATAGTGTTTCTTTACTAGAATCTAAAGGTTGACGTGTTGTTACGTCTGATAGTCAACATCTTGTGGGGCTGAGCTGATGGTGGAACTCCTTAACGCTTAGGAGTTCAGTAATTATAATGACGGAACTTATGATAGGTAATTTGTAGCTTCTTAAAAAATAGAATCATAAAGTGCAACTTCTAATCACTAAAAATGAAGAAATAAAATAAACTTTTAAAAAAGTAAAAATCATAAAGTGCAACTTCTAATCACTAAAAATGAAGAAATAAAATAAACTTTAAAAAAAGTAAAAACCGACTTCAAAACCAAAATGCACTAAAAAGTCTTAAATAAACTCTTCACCATTGAAAGGAAAGGAATCCGTTTTAGGCAAACAATTTCTTTTTGGAGTCGGTGCCATTACTTTGACCATCAAGCATCAACTATCACAGCACCGACTCCAAAAACAAATTGTTTGCCTAAAACGGATTCCTTTCCTTTCAATGGTGAAGAGTTTATTTAAGACTTTTTAGTGAATTTTGGTTTTGAAGTCGGTTTTTACTTTTTTAATGTAATATGGATAGGGCAGTGTGTTGCACGTGCGCATCCTAAGACCCTTTACACACTGCGACTTTTAGCGGCGATGCAGTCGCGATGTAGAAGCTTTAAATTATCAAATTATGTACTGAATTTTAGCGACTGCATCGATATAAACATGCGTTAGCATTGATGCAGTCGCGCTTCTGCAGCGATGCTAATGTTAAATTAAATATGTTCATTGCGTTAGTCGCGATGCTGAAGCGCGTTTCAAAACGCGCGACTGCATCGATACTAAAAGTCGCAGTGGGTAAGGGGTCATATTTCAAAAGTTTTTTATAACACGAACTGCTGCTTTGGGTTTAGTATAATACGATTTTTGTTTAGATTCCTCGCTGTTGGTTTGAAGCACTGCTATTGTTTATTGAAGAATCCTCCACGATATTTGTCTTTCAGCACTTGAGACTAGCAATGCTTTGGTAAATATTTAATTTAACTTGGGATCCCTCAACCGTCGACGTTGAGCACCGACTCCCAATCTTCTCTACTCAAAAACTTAGTTTACCCACGTCTCAAACAAACATTAATCGAGCAAAATTGGTTTTAACTCGCGAATCTTTAAATTTCTATTCAATTTTAATTGAATTATCTGTTTAAACTAGGCACCTTTCTGAACACAACTATTGCTACAATTTCGCAAATGAAAATGAGTAACCACCATCTGTGTCGGAAGTCTCGACATAGTTCCGTGTAAAACCACCAGGTGGCGCTCGAAAAATGCTGAGACAAAATTGGTGTTTTCGTGTATTTATTGATTGAGAAGAATTTTTGAATGATGCTTAAAAAACTACATATATTTTTTAAGATTTATTAAAGATATAGCTACGTAAGTTATAATGATTTTTGATGAATTAGAAAATCATAAAATTGAAATTGTCGACGCGAAATGTCAAAAATGATGCATCAGACTACGCCTGCTGGATATCTAATTACCGTGTTGTTTTATATAATAACAGGTATGCACATTTTGTGAATAGCCACCCAATTAATTTATTTCAGGTTAGTTTACGGGCTGAATATATAATTTTGAAATTGTATGTTTTGGTAGCTAATGGATCTCTGTGCATATGTATTATTTTTATTACGGTCGTCATAGTCAAGTTATTAACTATAACAAAACATTAACATTGAATGATGTCTTACATTTGCAATATTTTGCAAAAATAAGATTTTCTATCAGTTTGAAATGACAAGATACTAAATAATTAATTTGAGCTCGTAAGGGCTAGGATACGATCGAGGTATCTAGCGCCTTTTAACGAAAATCGCTTGCAAACACGACACGAAAAACCGGCCAAGTGCGAGTCGGACTCGCGCACTGAGGGTTCCGTGCCAACTTTAACCGATTTAGGGAATCCACTTACTTCTACTTAGTAAAATATATAACTTTGTTTTTATAGTGTTTGTATGAAGAACAAAGTTATGTTTGCGAATGTTGAAAATGTTCTATATCACAAAAACTCCTCGTTCGATTCCGTACGAACCAATTTTCGTTGAAAGTGTTTGTTATGATCTACATTGTATATTTTTTTCAAAATTTACACTCGCTTAGTTTAGAAGTTAGATGGGGGGATGCCCATTTTTCCACCTTGGAAGCATCTAGCATAGAAACGTTAGACTTTAAAAGAAAACGGTTTTAGACACCTCTATGTCATTTTAATATCCACACGCATAGGTTTGACTAAAAATTTTTTTTTCGGTTTTAGTTTCATGTATGGAAGCCCCCCCTTTAATATCATTATTTTTTATTTTTTGTATAAGAATCGTAAAGCGGTTAACAGGATACATCTCCCTACCAAATTTCAACAGTGTGATGCTTATAGTTACAGAATAAATTGTCTGTGACATACGGACGGACAGACAGACAGACAGACAGACAGATTTGACGAAACTATAAGGGTTCCATTTTTTGCCATTCGGCTACGGGACCCTAAAAAGGGTTTAATATTAATAAACAAAAGGCGACGTAAAGTTCAAACGATTTTGACTCTTGAGAGCGCTTTCACACTAAAGGCCGGATCGGCCTCGGCACATGTTTTGTCGATGTTGGCACTAATTCCAATATATGTTTGTTTGAAAAAGCTTATGGTAGGTAGGTCAAGCCCTATTTACTCGATTAGATTAACAAACGGCCTCTATTGTGGAGGCAGAGCTTAATCAACTGAAGACTCAAGTGATTTAATAAGGAAGCTTTGCATAAACAATTTCTAAATAAGAAATTAATTGTGGGTTGCCCCAACAATTTTCGCACTCGATTTTTCTTTTGCTTTCTGGAGCAAGTAAGAAAAATATTGGTTTTTGGCTGTTACTGCTGTATAATACATACTACTCACTGAAATTGATGTTTACCGTCTGCCTGCACTTGTGTTTGATTTACTATGATGTTAATTATCACTCTCAGCTTTTTTACTGAAAGATTAAAAACCCACTAGAACATGTTTGTGGCGTAGTGTATATTATAAGAAATTAAATATGATCAATGAAGTGATGAGACAAAATCCATTATAATTAAATCAATATATATAATAATAGTTTTTTCAAGAACAATAATACTGAATTAATATCTAATAAAAAAGAAAGAAACATTACAATTAAGATCTTAAGAAATATACAGTTAAATCTTCAATATATTATTAAAAGGAGTCTTTAGGCAAGGTTCCGAAGATACTGGCAGCGTTCCCCTTTGAATAGCTAGACTAGTTCTTTGTCCGAGGTAGCTGCCAGCTCTTCAGTCTCTTGTGATGTCGACTATTCTTTTTGATATTTTCTTTAAAAGACTTGTAGCGCTAGGACCCCACGGACCAAGGTTCTCGAGACCGAATGTATTGATATTGGAAATTAGTGGATACAACGACATAATTATTATTTTGATACAAAATTCCAAAGGAGAAATTATTTTCTACTCCTCTCCTCTATATAAATGAAATAAGTTCGTTGGTGAAACAAAATCGGTAAAAAATATTGATGGTGCCTCTGAAATTTTCTTTTAATCATGGAAAACATGATTTTGTGAGAAAAGAATTGGCTGAGGCTGTCGCAAAAAGCCATTACCATTATATTTTCTTTACATCTTTAGATGGTTTTCTTACTCCGATACGTCCTGTTTATTTTTGAACGAAACAGATCAGCACTTTCTGTGTTGACCGACCATCGCTTTCTTATATAAAATATTTATTTATCCCTGAGCAAATTTCGTTTTAGGAAAATAAATATATTTTTATAATGAACGCGTTGCAAATTATTGCGTTAAGCCAGGCTAAAATCTTTACTCATTAAGCTTGGACTAACTGGAGGCAGAACTTTTTTCATGTGGTATTTCAATTGCAAGTTTAACCATTTTACCCAAAAAAATGAAGTAAAACATCTCCTAAACTAAAAAAACTATTGCACGAAAAAAATCTAAATACTTAGAATTTTTGACGAGAGAGCTTTGAATATACGTAATACATAAAACTATTTATGTAAGCAATTTTCTTTTCTTAAATTAATATGACTGCCCATTTAAACTTTCAATAAATTAATTATTTGAAATAATGATGATCTTTGTAGCATTTATGATTTTTATAAACAGTTTTTTTTCCGAATATTATATAATCGACTAAAAACAACAATTCAAAAAAAAAATCTCGATTATTTAGGAAAAACACTAATTTTAAATTACGAAAAAGTGACCACATACCAAATGTCATTTTGGTCTTGCTTATTTAAAATCAAAGCATAAATGGTTCAATTACGTTATTAAAAATTAAAATAAATATATTGTCATATTCTAACAAAATAAATCGAACCTACGACGATCAAGATGTATTGCAAAAAATGTGCCAAGACATTTGTGACAAAAAATTTGACATTGTCATGAACCATAAAGAGTTAGCGATTTTGAAATACGTTGATCAGGAATTATAACTTTGGGTAATTAATCTCTGAGTTAAAGCATTTTAGAGCACTATGACCACGTCAAGGTAACTACGTTTCTTTGTAGAATCATTGATTAAAATGTTTGCTCCTATAAAAGGCACACGCTGGATACGTTACGTTGCAGCATATACCTGACGTCATTATATATATAGTAGTAGTGGACCCAGCGAACCTTGCTTCGCCCCTAGCACCGTCCCGCCCCGGCCCCGTCTCGCCCAGCCTCGTAATTTCAATTGTTGTAATTTGTTATGATCAAATTACTAAAATGGCTATAAAAAAATAGGGGTTGATCGTAGAAGGGTAAAAATTGAGTGTTGTATGTATTTTTGTATGTTGTATCATAAAAAATAGAAATTAAAAATTTTGTCTAAAAAATAAATAAAAAATTTTAGGGGTGGACTACCCCTAACATTTAGGGGGATGAAAAATAGATGTTGGCCGATTCTCATAGATACCGGATAAGCACGAAAAATTTCATCAAAATCGGTCCAGCCGTTTCGGAGGAGTATGGCAACGAAAACTGTGACACGAGAATTTTATATATAAGACTAGCGGAGCCAGCGAACTTTGTTTCGCCCCCAGCCCCGTCCCGCCCCAGCCCCGTGCTGCCCCAGCCCCGTCCCGCCCCAGCCCCGTCCAGCCCCAGCCCCGTCCAGCCGAGTCCCGTAATTGTAATCGATTTTTTTAATTTTAAGCGAAGCATTTCCAGCGAATTTTGTTTCACCCTTAAATTACTTAAATGGCTATTAAAAATAAGGATTGATCGTAGAAGGGTGAAAATTGAGGGTTGTATGTATTTTTGTATGTTGTATCATAAAAAAATAGAAATTAAAAATTTTGTTTAAAAAATAAATAAATAAATTTAGGGGTGGCCTACCCCTAACATTTAGGGGGATGAAAAATAGATGTTGGCCGATTCTCAGTCCTACTGAAAGTTAAGCATTCCCAGCGAATTTTGTTTCACCCTTAAATTACTAAAATGGCTATTAAAAAATAAGAGTTGATTGTAGAAGAGTGAAAATTGAGGGTTGTATGTATTTTTGTATGTTGTATCATAAAAAAATAGATATTTAAAAAAATGTCCAAAAAATAATAAAAAAAAGTTTAGGGGTGGACTACCCCTAACATTTAGGGGGATGAAAAATAGATGTTGGCCGATTCTCAGACCTACTGAATACGCATATAAAATTTCATCAAAATCGGTCAAGCCGTTTCGGAGGAGTTTGGCAACTAAAACTGTGACACGAGAACTTTATATATTAGATATAGCACTCACATCCAAGTGCTTGGCCACCAATACGATGTGTGCCCATCAATTGTATCCGAGTCTCTTGTTTTTTTTATCATAATATTAATTGAGCAAATTTTGAAGGCACTAAAAGTGATAACATAGTTTATGGTACAGTCGCCAGAGCATCATGTTAGCTACATACTTTTGTTAAAACTAACCCTTAATACAACTGTTTAAAAGACCGCGGTATTTACCTTGATGTGATCCTGTCCGTACCTTTGTACCAAATACTCGTACCTTTGACGTGGATCCCTTCGTTTTTAGCATTTCACAGCGCTAACAAATACTCGTAATCGTAAGAACACTTCAGTGACCTCCGCTTTAACCTGACCAGAGATCATGCTCGGATTGTAATCGCAATTGCATGCAGTTTAAGTAATCTAGTCACCCTTAAGGCTGCCTCTTGCAGGGTGATAACAGCGTGTAAGTGTGAGCGTAACCAGAGGTTACGCGGAGCTTGCTTGAAATTCTACCGTCTTTAAAAAACGGAGGCAATCAATTCGAAATGTGAGTATGTGATATCATCAAAAATGGATAAAATTTTAGTATGTTGATCTATTCAGGCTTTCTAACACGTGTGCGAATTTTCGTAAGTTTATGTATGTTATTATGTTTTTATATTTGTCTCAGAATTTCTCAAAAACGAGATGTCATAGCAAGATAATTATTTTTGAAGTGAAAACTTCTTTAGCGGCGATGAGCACTTTTGTGGGATGGGGGAAAAATGTGAAACTCGCGTCAGGACACGTGGGCTGATCGAAAAACCGTGAGACGGTTGGCGAAATTATGGATGTAAGTTGATTTTTCTGAGAGATAAACTTTTTAATGTAATTTAATATAATATAAATTGTAATGTTTGTGTACGATAGCGCAATAAATAAATATTGTATTCTATAAAAAAAAAAAATATTATTATTATTATTATTCTATTGTGATAGAATACAATAATAATATTAATAATACAATAATAATAATAATAATAATAATAATATAATATTTTTATAGAATACAATATTTATTTATTGCGCTATCGTACACAAACATTACAATTTATATTATATTCAAGTTTTCACTTCTGCCGGCACTCCCGGAGTGCAATTTTTTTTTAGTTCAATCAGTTATACTTGGTTTAATTAAGGGTACAGTGTAAGTTTTTTTAAAATCGGTCAAGTAGTTTTTGAGATATTTGTAATAACTAAAAATCATTTAATAAAATACTAAAGAAACCGGCCAAGTGCGAGTCGGACTCGCCCACTGAGGGTTCCGTGCCAACTTTAACTGAGTTAGGGATCTACTTACTTCTACTAAGCTTAAATACCACAATATTTTGTTGACAGCAAATATAACTTTGTTTTTCATAGTGTTTGTATTAAAAACAAAGTTATGTTTGCGGTTGTTGAAAATGTGCTATATCTCAAAAACTACTGGTTCGATCCCGTCCGAACCAATTTTCCTTGAAAGTATTTGTTAAGGTCTACATTATATATTTCTTTCAAATTTTTCACTTGCTTAGTTTAGAAATTAGATGGGGGGACGCCCATTTTACCACTTTGGAAGCGTCTAGCTGTGAAACGTCAGAATTTAAATGAAAATGGTTTCAGGAACCTCTATGTCATTTTGAAAGACCTATCTATAGACACCCCCCACGCATAGGTTTGACTAAAAAATTTTTTTTCGGTTTTAGTTTCATGTATGAGAGCCCCCTCTAAATTTCAACAGTGTGATGCTTATAGTTACAGAATAAAATGGCTGTGACATACGGACGGACAGACAGACAGACAGACAGACAGACAGACTTGACGAAACAATAAGGGTTCCGTATTTTGCCATTCGGCTACGGAACCCTAAAAATCCAACCGGCTTCAAAAAACTGGCAGTTTTTTTTAAAACAATGAATAATTTCGTAGACTGCTTGTACAAAATAAAAACCTGAGGTCCCGTGTTCAGTCTTCCTTGACAACTATCGAGAATCTAATAATAATATATTGTACCTACTAAACCAGGTTAGTGCTGCGTGCTACAAATGCTTGCGAAACAAAAGTGCTAAGAATACTATTGCGATACAGTAAAAACGTGTGAATTATCGTTTTAGATGAGTAATGTGAAAAGGAGCGCGCGAATATGAAACATGTGAAAACATTGCTATCTCCAACATTGAATTGGATTATGATTGCATAATTGGAGATATGATAAACACGTTGTGGCCTGTTATATAGGAGCACTATTACTAGCTATTATGGATGCTCAACGAACTACTCGTAACACTGAAAACATCTAGCATCTAGACAAACCTGAAATAGGCTTTAAGATACTATTAATTAAACGTATACATATGTGTAATTCTGTTTGTTGTGATAATTATGATGAATAAATAAATACAACGATGAGTTACCTATATAAGTTGTGAGTTATGTGTTTATCTTATTTTAAAAATAATTATTTCTTTAAACCATTTGCTGCCACACTTGAGACACAATAGAAATTTAATTGTTATAATGCACCGGTGCGTGCTGTGGCATGGAACCAGTTAAAAAGGAAAGTCATGATTGTTTACTCGTACAATGTTCGACTAGCTAAGAAAAAACGGACTTTATAAATAAATTAGGGTTGATTGTGCAACATCACACTGGTGGTATCGTTAGAAGACAACATTTACTATACTAATATTACAAGGCTGCGGAGTTTGTTTAATTGTTTTAAGTAACAAAAATTAAATTGTAAATATTTTGGATTTCCTTACTACACCAAAGTGCGAGTCGGACTCGCGCACTGGTTCCGTGCCAACTTTATCTGAATTAGGGATTAATCCACTTACCCCACCTATAAAATACCACAATATTTTGTTGACAGCAAATATAACTTTGTTTTTCATAGTGTTTGTGTGAAGAACAAAGTTATGTTTGCGGTTGTTCAAAATGTGCTATTTCGCAAATACATCGCGTTCGATCTCGTCCAAACCAATTTTCGTTGAAAAAATTTGTTAAGATCTACATTATATATTTTTTTCGTAATTGACTCTCGCTTAGTTTAGAAGTTAGATGGGGGGGGGACGCCCATTTTACCACTTTGGAAGCGTCTAGCTATGAAACGTTAAGACTTTAAAAGAAAATTATTTGAGAAACCTCTATGTCATTTTTAAAGGCTTATCCATAGACCCCACGCGCTCCACATGCATAGGTTTCATTAAAAAAAAACGGTTTTAGTTTTATGTATGGGAGCTCCCCCTTAAATATCATTATTTTGATTTTTTGTATAAGAATCGTCAAACGGTTAACAGAATACATCTTGCTACTAATTTTCAACAGTGTGATGCTTATTGTTACAGAGTAAAGTGACTGTGACATACGGACGGACAGACAGACAGACTTGACGAAACTATAAGGGTCCCGTTTTTTGCCTTTCGGCTACGGAACCCTAAAAACGCTGTTCTTGTACCATGTGGGATGGAGTGGTGCAGAACTAGCCGTTATAAACTGATATCTTCATTTGTTTTCAACACACTTGCTCAAAATGACGTTTTTATTCCACCGATTTTTGGCACATAATCATAGATATTAAACACGCGTGCTTTTTCTGTATATTATTGCACTAGTGCCTTTTGTTTATTAACCCGACCAATTTACATTTGTACCCTAGTACCAAGTAGTAAGTGAGAAGATGAAGCGATATAATTTAGTCGGGTTATAACTTACACAACAAACAGTATTTATGCGAAAAATAACAGTATGTACATATTTATTTCAATAAATGGTAAATCCAGCTTTATTACTAAAAATAACTCAAATTCATTTAAAATTTTCTGATATTTGTGTTTTAAATAACGAATAATTACATTTTTAATCTTGGCTGTTGGCCGATCTCGTTCGCGCCTTAACCTTGCGCGCGCATCAGTTTCGCGGCAAGAAAAAAAAGAACAACGCGCCATTTTCGTAAGTAGTTGGCGGCTGTGGTGTGACGAAGTTTGGATTAATGGCAAGTGTATTGAAAAACGTCGTATGAAACACGTGTGCCTGTGACCATTATATACGCGGCTTTCTTATGGCGCACTCGCTTGCGCTCGTGTCGTGCGCACACAATATCGCCTTGTATATAATGGTCAACTTAGCACACTTGTATCATAATGATAGTACATTATGTCAGGAACATAAAAAACTTAACTTAACCGTGTTTACTAACACAGTTTATCAGTGTTACTAACTAAAATGAGTCACTGTTACTTATGCGAAATAAATCATTCATTCATCTATACTAATATTATAAAGCTGAAGAGTTTGTTTGTTTGTTTGTTTGTTTGAACGCGCTAATCTCAATAACTACTGGCCCGATTTGAAAAAATTTTTTTGCGTTGGATAGTCCATTTATCGAGGAAGGCTTTAGGCTATATAACATAAAGATACGACTCATAAGACCACAGCAGAAATGAAAAATGTTGCGAAAACGGGAGAATGATATTCCTTTTGAGAGCTTCCGCTGCATACGCTGCGGAAACCGCTTAAGATACATAAAAATCATGTATGACAGGATTGTTCAGCATTAAGAGTTCTATAATAAAGTCCGCGACAGCATAAGTCTATCTTTTATGGTTGACTTACTACAACCTTTTTTATGTAAATAAATTTGTAAAAAAAATAATGCATTATTTTTAGAGGTGTATATACACGCAGGTATTTATTCTTATCAAAATAAATATATTCATCATCACGAGCATTTCATTTAGAACCAAGTTGCCCTGTATATATGTCCAATAAATATCTTAGGAGCTATCACAGTTTTAACATAACTCCGCACCAAAATAATGTTCGCAGCTTAAGTACAACGTGCGCTTGCGCTAATATATTATAAAGCTGAAGAGTTTGTTTGTTTGAACGCGCTTATTTCAGGAACTGCTGGACCGATTTGAAAAAATATTTCTGTGTTGGATAGATTATTTATCGAGAAAGGCTTTAGGGTATAAAACATGACGCTGCGACGGGAGGGGAGGGAGCAAACTCAAAACGCGCGGACGAAGTCGCGGGGGACCGCTAGTTCATAATAAAAATCCCCTTGACTCTGTGCTCGAAGAAACAATCCATCTATACTTACGTGCATTCTTAAATTTCTTTTCATAGTGTAGATGTATATAAGGCCACCACGGTTAGGGCCCAAGACGGTAAACAGCATACGTATTCTTGAACATTGAACTATACTACTACGTATGGAAATGACATCCCAAAGGAACCTCGTGCGAAATGATTTGATGGTCACTAACATCAAAGCATGCGCGGTATCCCAGTCACTCATACCCGATCGTATGCAATATGCAATATGACGCGCGATATGCAATATGACAATTGGGTAAATTCGTCAAAAATGCCGTCTTGCGTTTTAAAAACATGCAATAATAAAACCCATAAGAAATAAAAAGATACCGGCGTTAATTTTCAGCGTTAAGTAAATAAAATGTTAATTGTAACCTACTTAATATTTTTTTCAAAAGTTTTAAATGTGTTGTATGAAATTGCCGCTTTTTTTATTAAAAAAGTGACTCGTATATATGCGAGTCACTTAGTCTACGACACTACACACTCTATAGAGCGGAAAAGCCGGTAATATATGAGGTAAGGAAATGCGATGTTGTGCTACTTCTAATAAAATGTTTTTACATCGGTAGTTTTTCCCGAGTAATTTTGTGTGAAAATTTTAAATAAAGAAAAAGATGAATTGAAAAACAATTAAACTAACTAAGTACTTCATTTTATGATAATTTAACGATCCCCCGCGACTTAAACCACCCTCGTAGGCTGTAGAGTAGCGTTTATAAATAAATATTAATCCACACACACACACAATATTAATTCACAATTAATGTACCTATTATAAAGTTAAATAAAATAATATTCATTAAATACAGTAAGGTATAATAAGAACAAAAGCCTGTGTCACTTCTGCAGTTTTATATTCAACATTCAAATTTCAAGGAAAACATCAGTCTCTTGACAGTTTACGTCAAAATATTGTCATCAAATTGCGCACACTTTTTGCTTGGCATAGCGTTTCTATACGTAGTAGTAATACCTCGATGTTCTTGAATAGGTTAATTTGATGAAAACATTTCTTTTTCATCTCTTCTGTTCTGAAAATTTAACTTTCATGTGAAGATATACGGGTGGAAAATAGTTTTTCCATCCATAGGATGAAAAGTAATTTAGTTTTAATTGCTACGATCAGACATGGAGTTAAAAATAATTTAGTCACATCATATTATTAAAATATAACTTATGTGACTCAATTATCTTTATATATCATCATCATCATATTTTTAAGATTAGCTAAACATTAAAAGCGTGTTTATTAAGGTCATTGATTTTTAAAATTTACAATTGGTCTAATTTTTAACAATTTAAAATCTATAATATAATATTTGGTAGCCCGCCATACCACAGAAAATATACACAGTGTCACATTTTTTTTTTAAATCGTCTTGTCTTTGGCAATATATTTTTTAGTTTGGTCAATTATTGCACAGATTATTAAGCAGGCGGAGATGACTTCCCGCGATTTTGTTGTTCATTAATCTTCTTACTCACTCCCACTTTAGCTGTCACTCATAGCTATCTCATGAGGAAAAATTGAACCTGGAATTTGACATAACCTGTGGTAGTTTTGGTGACAAGGTTAAGGTTGCGTTCTTTTACTATTATAAAATCGATCGATATTTCAACAATGCTTTGAAATATTTGATAAAATCGTCCGCGTTTTATGTAGGTACTCTGTTGTCTTCCGTGCCGTTACTGTCCTTCTAATCGTGTGTTTTATGTATACCGACAGTAAACAAACCGATCATATGATGTAAAACCTTGAGGTTTCATCTCTTGCCAAACAACATAATTCTCATTATCGCATCACAATCACAAGCTAAATTTATTTATTTTTCCTCACAGTCGAAATGAAAAATAGCATGTTTAACTCGAGTGAAAGCACTCATTTCACTCTCGAATTATAAGCGCTCTCACTCCGTTCGAGCGCCAATAACTACTCAAGTGAGATGAGTCACTTTCCCCCCTTGTATAACAATCTACTATTTTAATCTTACTAGTTTTCGGGCAGAAGTTGAAGCGATGGCTAAATTTCACTTGGCTTCCGTAACTACTTATATGTTTTGTGATAGTGAATGAATTAATAAGAGAGAGAGATTAGTGTATCTTTATTTTTTTATAAATTAGAATGATCAGTCATGAGGTAAAATAACAAGGAAGACGTTTTAGATTAAAGTAATTCTACTTCTATAACAGAGCGGACAGGAATTCTATTTTTGAATTACCCGCGCCAATATTATTAGAAATTTTTATTCTAAAATCAATTAAAAACCGGCCAAATGCATGACAGACTCGCGGTTCCGTACCATAGTCTACGTAAACAGGCAAAACTGGCGTTTTTTGTATGGGAGACCTCCTTATTATAATTTTTCTATTATTTATTTCCACTGAAGTACTTTTCGGCAGAATTCAGTAGTAGTAAAAATACAAGTAAGTATTTTGTGAATATTTCAAGTGCTTACCTGAAGAACAAAAAATCTCGTTTTTCGTATGAGCACCTGTAATAGAGTTTTTAGTATTTGCTGATAAAGCGGCAAACCAATAATTTAAAATTTTCATCTGTTTACCCATAACGGTTCTTGAGATACAGAATGGTGTCAGACAGATGGACGGACTGACAGATAGCGAATTTTTAGTAATACGGTCCCATTATTACTCTTTGGGTACGGAACCCTAAAAATCAACGCAAAAAGCATCCAAACTATTGGCACGAGTTCTAAAATAAATTGCTTTACCCTTTTTTATATAACTCTTGAGATTTTTTCTATTTTAATTTGTAAATCAAACGTGGCTGTGTCATGTTTAAAGTGCTGTGTTCCGAACGCTTATGGTTTCGTGTGTATTATACTACGCCGTTGTATTTCTACAATTGCCTATCACAATATTTTTTCAGCGACTTCGCATGACCTCTGACGCAAAGGAAGCAAGGTGGATGCAAAAGTCTGTCTTACAAGACCAACATGACCTTGCGTTGTTGTAGTGTGGTAGGTACTCGCATGTTCTCTTTTGTTTACTTTGGTTATGTAGAAAAATAACTTTTTTTTATGAATATTACTCATTTAAAATACTTTATATTTACCTTTATTTTTTAGAAATACAGAACACTAAAGTCCGTTTATCTTTGGTAGTCCAATTGTGTAAACAATCTTTTCATAACTTTTTAAATTTATCAGCGACAAAAATTAATTAACCATTTGATTTAAAAAGATCTCAGTATTCATCGATGAATTACCTATTTGAGTAGACAGTTATGTCTTTATCTTATTTTAAAATTAATCATTTTATAAAAATGGAATGACAAGATTGTTTACAATATTCGACTTGTAAAGAAAAACGGACTGTATATTCTTTCACTTACACCTGGCTCCTAACGCAAGCACGCATGGCCATAGCCTACGCCTACTCTCGCCCCCGGCTCTCGTGTTATCTTAGTGAACTTCTTTAGACTTTGTCACTGACAGCACCCCATGGGGCATGCCCCCACACGGTGTGTAATTATTTTAAACTTCACTACAAAGGTAGATATTACTACAAACACTACAGTTGGTTGGTTGGTTGGTAAAGATGCAGAGCTCTCACAGCTTCGTCTACAAAAACAGACCCGATGTGAATCGAACTAGTGTAACATAGACTTTGTATTTCTATATATACTACAACATAATGTTTTATTTAAAACCACATTAGTCTTTATTTTATTTTGATTGGGTAATATAAAGATATACCTAGTCTTGCCATAAATATTGTCACGAAGAAAAAAAAAAAATTATGCAAATAATATTTATTACTTTTACAGTGTGTTAGTTTTATACATAAATATAAAACAATTTAAAATATAAAAAGCTTATTCGAAGTTGTCTCCATTAGCTTCAATACAGTCCTTTAAACGTTGAGGCCAGTTATCAATAGAAGCACGCACTCTCTCCATGGGAAAATTCTTCACTGCCAATCGTATGGATTGTTTTAGGAACTCCAAATTATCATGGCGTTTAGAGCAAGCCGTACTCTCTAAAACTGACCATAAATCATAATCCAGCGGATTAAGATCGGGCTAGACGACGGCAAGTCTTCAGCTTTGATGAAGTCCGAAACGTTCGCTTCTAACCAAGACTGCGTGGACCGAGCTTTATGACCCGGCGCCGAGTCTTGTTGGAAATACCATGCTTGGTTATTGAACATGGTTTATTGAACAAGACATTAAGGGGCTTAAATACCTTCTCAAGAATGGTATCTTGATACACTTGTGCCGATGTTATGATACCTTTTTCACAAAAATATGGCTCAGTCACTCCTTTATAGCTAACACCCTAACAAACCATCACTGAAGTCGGGTAATGCCCACGTTGCACTCTGCCGACTAATTGGGAAGCTTCCTTAGAGATTTGAGACGGTCATTTTGTTTGTTTAAATGTTGCTAAATTGTAAAGATTTTCTCATCCGTAAACAAAATTTTTCTGTGACCTCCTTTTGCCGCTACCGTGACCGCTTCAGTAGTTTTTTCAATTTTACCAACCTATTCTTTTTTAAATTATCAGTTAAAAATGACCAGTGCGTCTCTTATAGGCTGCAAGTCCTAAGTCATCTTTTAAAATACGCGACATGGTTCTAGGTGCTATCTTTATCTCTCGAGATAAAATCTCTTGCTTTCGGACAGGGTTTCTGTGAATTCTCTCCCTTACTGGTTTTCTACCTTTTTCGTACGAACACTACGTGAACGGACAGATCTTTTTCTGTATCAAACAGAGGAGGTCGCATTGTATCTATTGATAGCAAAACCATTCCATTTTAATATCGCAGGATATTACAAAATGTATTAGCGCCAAAATTAGAAAACACAATAAGCAATCATATTTAAACTTGACTCTGGCAAGGCAAAGGCCGCAGATTGCCATGATAAAAAAAGCAATCGTATAAAAATGACAGATTTCAAATTCGAATGTAATATCTTTCTTATTTTTAATTGTAACAGTATTTATGGCCAGACTGTATTGGAAAATGGATACTAATAATGGATAGTTTTAACTTCAAATGAAAACTCCTACATACCTAATGTGGTGAAAATGGGAAATATCGAGTGGATGAAGCCGCTAGGAGAAACTATTTTTAAGTAAGATAAAAGGATTTATAAACATAAAACTTTCAAATGATTACTACCTATGCTAATTAAATAACATCTACATACGAAAGTAATTGAGCATGTAGATAAAATGGTAATTTTGTGGCAAATTACCTCACTGGGTTAAATATTATTCAAATAGAAGTAGGTACATACTGAGGGGCTTACTTACAGCAATTCGTATAACTTTCAATTTAAATAATGACCCGAATTTCATGAAAAGGTTTCAGGATGGATTAAATCAAGAGATAACTTCTTAATACACAGGGTGTTTAGTGGATCGTGTGCGAAATGAAAATGGCTAAAAATAAGGGTCATTTAATCTATACTAATATTATAAAGCTGAAGAGTTTGTTTGTTTGTTTGTTTGTTTGTTTGTTTGTTTGTTTGAACGCGCTAATCTCAAAAACTACTGGCCCGATTTGAAAAATTTTTTTACGTTGGATAGTCCATTTATTGAGGAAGGCTTTAGGCTATATAACATAAAGATACGACTCATAAGACCACAGCAGCAATGAAAAATGTTGCGAAAACGGGAGAAAGATATTCCTTTTGAGAGCTTCCGCTGCATACGCTGCGGAAACCGCTTAAGTTACACAAAAATGATGTATGACAGGATTGTTCAGCATTAAGAGTTCTATAATAAAGTCCGCGACAGCATATGTCTATCTTTTATGGTTGACTTACTACAACCTTTTTTATGTTAGTAAATTTGTAAAAAATAATGCATTATTTTTAGAGGTGTATTATACACACAGGTATTTATTCTTATCAAAATAAATACATTCATCATCACGAACATTTCATTTAGAACCAAGTTGCCCTTTATATCATTTGATTTCAATAAATATCTTAGGAGCTATCACAGTTTTAACATAACTCCGCACCAAAATAATGTTCGCAGCTGAAGTACAACGTGCGCTTGCGCTAATATATTATAAAGCTAAAGAGTTTGTTTGTTTGAACGCGCTTATCTCAGGAACTGCTGGACCGATTTGAAAAAATATTTCTGTGTTGGATAGCTTATTTATCGAAAAAGGCTTTAGGATATAAAACATGACGCTGCGACGGGAGGGGAGGGAGCAAACTCAAAACGCGCGGACGAAGTCGCGGGGGACCGCTAGTTAGTTATAATTTTTTAGTTTTAAGTTTTGTTTTCAAAACACTTGATCGACAATGTTAGATTATACATTTTATCATATTTGGTGATCTCAAAGTAAGTGATTCTATCCCTCAGAAAGTAATATTTTATGAAAATCCATTATCTATTTATTGAATGAATGTGATTTGAATTTCGAACACGAGTTCGTATAATGTATCTACGCGCGAGCATGTACTAAAGAGGTCGTGATTCGAAAATCGAGTTGCTGGCCACGACCTAAAGTAAAGTGTAAAGAAAAAAATGTGTAATACTAAACTTCATGATTTGGCTGTTTGTCAATGTCTGTTCAGTGCAAAATCAAAAAAATAAATTGTCATTGTTTTGTCCATCATTTTTGAGAATGGTTTTGGGAGTTTTGCGCGGGAAACGAAAAGGGAAGGATGGACCATATTTCTTCATTTTAGAAATTGTTTTTTTTCGGGTCAATTATTGTGGTTGTGTGGTGGAATTATCATGATAATTTGTGCTTTTGAAGAAAACAATGAAGTTAAAGTGAGAATTATGATGAAGCGAGCTCTAATCGCGTCGTCTTACCCGGATCGCTGTTCCTGCGCTTAGCTTCCTTGTGGAGCATTGGAATGCGGACAACCTCGCATTTCAATGAGTTAGGTTAAGTTAGGCTAGTTTAGTGTTAGTTTTAGTTTTAAGTATTGAAAAATGAAAATACGATAATGAAGAATTGTCTGTATGGCGTACAGCCGAGGACGTTAAACTTGTATATTAAAAAAAAACATCTCTTTTAAATACATTTATGATTGAATTTACATAAATTAACAATTAATTACATTTAAACATTACGCTTGGGTTTATATTTGAATCTTTTTTCATTGTGTATGTTATTAATATGGTATAAAAGAGGTTTGCATAACATTCTACAAATATCATCTTCACTAATAAGTGCCCACCCATCCGATATATATATGTAAAAGTAACAAATGGGTTTATATAGCATTGCGTGCACATTACAATAGTTAGATAGGAGATTGCGACTATGCTTATTATTTATGATCTATTATCTATCGGAAGCTTACAAGTAATGGTACAATCCCGTTTCTAACTATTCTTAACTTATAGTATGTTGAAGGTCGATAGAATGTAAAGGTTTTTGGATGGATAGAGGTTTTTTTCTATAAACATTATCACCTCAAAAATGGCCCTCTGTGGGTTAGCATCTTTTAAGTCTGTCCTATGTCCTAGTCTGTCTGCCTGTCATAAAATTTTTAGCTATTTTGACTAAAATTAGTTAAAGTTGGCACGGAAACCTTAGCGCGCAAGTCCGACTTTTTTTTACTTTATTGCACTGTAAGTTGTACAATTGGCAGACTTTATACCTTACGGCATTCTCCACGAGTCAACCACTTGGTTATGCAGAGAATTTAATCAGTAGCGTTATATTAATAACAAGTTAGAAGAATGGTACAATAAAAGAAGTATAATGCAATAACATAAACATACATACTAATATTACATAAATTAAATAATAGGATATATAAACTCAAATATTAAATTGTTTTTTTTTTAAATAATAACAGTGCTATAGTTTGTAAATCCGATAAAAGCTCGAAACCCTCTATAGGTGGATAAAAAGTGTCCATGGAATTAAGAATCATTTTGATTTCAATCGGTTCACGCACGCACGACTTTTAAATCTAAGTGGCAATCCGTCAAAATTGTCGAAATAATAGAAATAACGATGTTTATCTACTCTCATATCGTTAAATTCAAAATACAAAACTCAAAACGAGTTTCTATAGACGTACTTTATAAATAGTATATCGAAATGAAATTAAAAAAATTAATTATGACACTATTTCTCTAACAAAATAATGTTATAATATTTTTTTTTTCATTACGATACAGATTACAGATCATAGATACATCTATTTATTTTTTTATCTGTGGCTGCGCGCGCTTTGGCGCATGCGCGGTGATAACGGGAATTTTGGCGTCGTAGTACGTTTGTGTTTCGGTAGATAATTATTAGTGTTTATTAAAATGTCTGATAGTGAAAGTGCAGAAAATTTGACGCCGCCCGACATTTTTGAGACTGCGACAGCAGTCTGTCTTTATCTACTACCAGTAAAGTCAAGAAAATTATACGATAAATGTTATCAAGACTTTTTAGCATGGTAATCTTTATCTTTTATTTGATATGTTCGTGTTCAATGAGAGTAGATAAAGTAGTGTATTAAACTGCACATAACTAGGTATTATACACTCGTGTAATACTTTTAAAAAACTCGCTTCGCTCGTTTTTTAAACTCACACTCGTGTATAATACCTCTCATTATGTACCAGTTTCATAAACTACTATTACAGATCAGGTCTGTCATCTGTAAACATTTTCCGTTTTTAGTTTTTTTTTATAAGAATCATAATATAATATGTGTAGTTTAAGACTTGGATCGATGCATGAAACTTTTGGTAGACTTATAAAATAAATAAATAAAATCAGTCAAGGAGTTACCGACCGATACGCCTTATAAATACTCGAAATACGTGTAACGAGATGTTTGTCAAATTTTTCACCAATAAATACTATCGGAGCACTATTAATGCTCTATCTGTTACTTGTTGTTTGTAAGGTTGGTAAAGACGGAGAATAAACAGCATGTTGAAAGAGCCGGGTTACCGACAAGATATATGGCAAAAGACCGAGAGAACGCAACCCGGTGAGATGGTCAGACTAGAAATCAAGGAAGAGGATTAAAGCATTATATTTGTAGGCTTATTTCTAACCAGATTTATAGGATTATTAAAACGAAATAAGTCTGACTGAAAATTTAGGTCGATAAAACGGAATCGGAGGGTTTTACGCCACTTAATACCCAGTCAAAAGCCTTCCCTGATATTTTTTATCTTTAGGCTTCTGCCACTACTGATGGAATGCTGATTTGATGGCGGCGTTTGTTCGCCATCACCTTATCTGGTGGCCGGTCACAATCCGCCACCTGTGACCCCGCTAGTAAATACAGGGAAACCGCTTCACTATCTCCGTCCTAATTTGTTTTTTTTTTGTGGTAAAAACTCCAGCGACAAGAGCCTCTTCTGATGATGACGATGATGAAACGGAATTTGCAAGTAAGCAAATATTAGGGAATATCATGAGATCTCATAACTTTTTAACACTGAAATGTATACGTTGTCGGCTTTTGGCAACGTTTTACATAAAAATGTTTTTGGTGGGATCTATCCTTTTTGTATGTTGTTTAGAACTATTTATTTTATACTTAAGGGCAGTACCCTTAGAATTAATGTTGTATACGGATTTAATAACATTGGCAATTGGCAACACGCAACCTGTACACTTTGTATAGAGATAAAAACACTATAAATATGAGTATACGGATTTTCTTCGCTAACTTTTTTTTTTCCTATCATTCCTGTCGTTTTGAATGCTTTGTAGATTCTGAGGTCACAGGTAGGCTTGGTGCTATTTGTCATTATTTAGCTACCATCAACATTCCTATACACGCAAAGTGTCTTGAGATCTTGCAGTATGAGCTGTTGTTTGGGTCTCGAAAGTGTAGGATGGCGATGAAATTTTCCAAACATCTTTTCTGTTAGAATATGGATGTTTTCGTTCTTCAGTAGCTTCATATAACTTATGAGGAACGTAACACCATTATTTTGCGAGTACTTTATGAGTCATATCATCAAGAGATGGCGCTCTCGTAACTTGGTAAAACAATGTACGTAAATGAATGAAACAATATAATGTACTTACATTAAAATGACAAAAGTTAGACATCGTTCCTATAGATATAGATAATGAGTCGCAAACACCATCTAGTAAGAGATATGAACTACTTAAAACTGATTATTATTTCACGGGGGCGTTATTGTGATAATTATGTCGATATTGTCAAAAAATGATAGCTTAGCGGCTTAAAACGTCAGGCTGGTGATACCGGAAACGAACCTAGGTTCGTTTCCGGCGCCTAGGCGCCGGCGTTTTTGTTATTTTTTACTGTACTTACGACCACTTCACTTGTATAATGATACTTTTGATGATTTAAATTTACGTGGCTAAGTTTTATTCGTTTTTCTAATTTTAATTAATCATTTATCTACAGGTCAAGTATTAGTTGCCCGGAAGTCTCATATAAAATTGCACCTCGTAGTGTTAGTAGTGGGGGTAAAAATCCAGCTTTTAGAATTTACTCGTTGTCTGTGTACATAAACTAGGCTACATTCCAAATTTCAGCTTTCTAGGACTTCGGGAAGTTACACAAACTTTTGATGATTATCAGTCAGTGAAGAAATCGCTGATGTTAAGATATCAATAAAACCTAAAGTTTAAAAGCTTTGCAATTGAAACTTTGCACGTTTAATACGTTTACTTCAAACATTATATTTAGAACGTCTTGTAAGGACAGAAGTCAGGCCGCAGACTGGACGGCCGCAAGGGCTCGCGCGGTGCTCGCGCGATTTGATATTTGTGCTTTTAAGTTTGCATTTTCGCGGGCGGCGGGCAATTGCCTTGCCGCTCGCGCCGCAGTCGCCCCCGCGCCCGCACCCGCGGTTGTCCAGTTTGCGGCCTTAAAGACCTTCAAAAAATCGACGAATCTCTTCGAGTTAAGATTGTGCTCCGCTTTGCTTGTTGATCTTTATCACAATTTGGTTTAACTTAAAATTATGCCTAAAGATGAAATTGCCGTGCATATCGCGTGGAAAATCTTGTTGCAAGTGCATGTCCCGCTTTAGCTCAGAATATTATGACTATTCGTTGGTTAGTGCTAATTCGTCGATCTTCACCACCGACAGGCCTTTAGTTTATTAATTATTAACGACCACAAATCTGTTCAGCAGGGCAATTCTAAACGTTCGATAAGCAATTCGGCTTGAGTTTCGGATAGATTTTATGTTCATTTTTAAATAAATGTCGGCGTTTGATCCAATGTCGATATGGTAAATGTCGTTCAGTAACAACTATAATAAAAAACATAATAAAATAATTGCATCGGATAAATCCAGGTTATTATAACATCATTATTTATCGAATCGTATCGTATTTTATTTGTAATCGAATGGTTCTGAACCGGGGGGCTGTACACGTGTAGTATACAACCAAGTATAAGCACAAATATTGATAGGTATAAATGTAGTGGTTAGATGTAATGTAGGCAGACTTATTTGTATATCACCCCTGTCGGAGTCAGTTTTTTGAGTTACAATCGTTTAACATACCACTTTTTAGGGTTCCGTACCTCCTACTTCGAAAGGAAAAAAACGGAACCCATATAGGATCACTTTGTTGTCCATCCGCTTGTCTAACCCTAGTCTTTTTCTCAAGAACGCGTGATGGTATCAAGCTGGAATTTATATAAAATATTCAGGTGTACTGTCCCTTGCACCTGTAAAAAAAAAAGCTAAAAAAGCCAACGCCATCAAAATATACAGCCGTTTATGACACAAATTTCTGACACTCGCAAGGGAATCAAAACTTACAGGAAACCTTCCAACTTACCATCCCTTTTCCTCATGAACGCGTAGAGGTATTAAATTGAAATGTATGTCAAATAGACACGTATATAACACCTTCAGACTGTATTAAAATCAAACTTCTATGTTAACGCAATCAAAATAAACAGTAATTTAAGCCGCATATTATCATACATGTACCTACTCGTAGAGAATCAAAACCTAAACTGGTACTTCCAATCGACCTATAATCTTGAATTTTAGCATAAAACAATGTTTTTAGCTTGTAAATAAAATGAAAAAATCCGAAATACGGAACCCTTGGTGCGCGAGCCTGACGCGTACGTATCTGGCCGTTTTTTACAGTTTAACAAACTGTTTTAACAATCGTTCAAAGTTCCCAGAATGTTCTTTTTAGACATTTTACGCACATATCGGGTCATAAATAAACATCTAGACGGCTGAATTTTTTTTCGATATTTCCAAGAATATTTTTTATTAAATTTTTTATGTTTGCTCTTATCCCTATAGGCTAGACCACAATCGGTATAAACAAAGATGACGATAGTGCGAGCTGATTGAAAAAAAACTTCAATCTGACTTTAAAGTTTTCAGAGTTTCATTCATTGGAAACACTGATGCATCATTCTATTTCAACCAAGTTTAACAGTTATCTAACCTTGCCCTCATGAATTTCCCGTCTGCGCGTTTTGTAATTACTCCCTGCCCTCCTGTCGCAGCGTAATGTTTTAAAGCCCCTAAGCCTCCCTCAATGAATAAGCTATCCATCACATAAATATTTTTCGAATCGGTCTAGTAGTTCCTGAGATTAGCGCGTTCAAACAACCAAACAAGTTTTATAATTTCAATATTAGTATAGATTAATAGAAATCGCATGTTTCCGTGACTGTATTGTAGTGATGGGAAATACATGGTCCTAATATTTCATTCTAATCCGCACATACTATTTCAAGTATGTAGGTTTAAAGGTGCTATTGAAAAAATTAAAGCATACGCAATATTACGCTTTAAACGTGAAAGTCGAATTATCAATCTTAATATCATCATCACCTCAATGACGATACAAACCAGAAAACAATGACTTAGAACTTTCATCTACGCTGTACAAACGTCAAAGCTATCCCAGATTTGCATTATTATTTTGTAACTTATTTAAGGTATGGTTGCTCATGTCTCTAGACACAAGACTATACCATAGCAAATCAAATCGGTCCACAAATGGCATATATACAAAAAATAGATATAACGTAACATATGGATAACCTCCTCCTCTTTGAAGTCTGTTAAAAATTGAAAACTTCTTAATGGCATACTCTGAAATCACTTTGGATCGCATGCGTTCCTAATTTGTCTAAATTGGAAACTTCTTAATGGCATATTTTCAGCGGCGTCTCTTTAGGTATATTTTTGCTAGGAAATAAGGCATCAGGTTCGACGATGTATAATCGGGTATACTTTTATCTTTATCTTTTATCGGGTTTGCTTTTTAACAAATTTGTGTATTTAAAAAATAATAATTTAATAAAATATTATGCGATATGACCGCTTAAATGGTACATTTCCTTAAAACGAATTTGTAATTTTATTTATTTTATGTGCAATAAAAACTATCCTATTTACATCGTGATATAATTTATTTATTTACAACTTCATGCACATAACATAAAATTGTACATATAGCGGACTTAATGCAAAAGCATTCTCAAGCAGTCAACCATGGATCAGAACAGAGAAAAATACAAGCGGTGCAAATAAAGTTAAAGAGGCAAGAAAAGAGAAGAGTGTAGCGATAGAGATGACTTTAATACGATGATAAACATACACGACATACGAGTACATACGCTCGAAAAACATAGCCCTCCTTCTGGCGCAGTCGGATAAAAATAAACTGTCATTTAATTATTATACCTACCAACGCTCGCTCAATGATAGTCAAGCTGGTACGCATTCATTCACTCATATGTATTTGTTTATTGATTTTTGTGAAATCATAATAGTTATTTTGTATGTGTGCACGCACACAACGCACTTAAGAAAATTATAAAATTAGTGTGGACTGTAAAAATATAAGACGGTAAATTGTTTTGATGTAGGTGCTACGAAATACATTTAAAAAATATATAATTACTAGCGACTTGCCCCAGCCTCGCACGGGTGCAATGTCTTAAAAAACACGTTAAAATTCGTTGCGTAGTTTTAAGGATTTAAGCATACATACACACAGAAAGCGAAACAGAATGCATCAGTCGTTAATAAAATGGTTTACGCTCTTTTTTTTAAATACTAATTTAACGTCTTTGGCTGTACGCCACACAGACTATTCTTCATTTTTATTTGCATTTTTCAACACTTATAACTAAAACTTACACTAAACTAGCCTAACTTAACCTTACTCATTGAAATGCGAGGTGGTCCGCATTCCAATGCTCAACAAGGAAGCTAAGCGCAGGAACAACGATCCGGGTAAGACGGCGCGATTAGAGCTCGCTTTACCATAATTCTCACTTTAACTTCATTGTTTTCTTCGGAAGCACAAATTATCATGAAAATTCCACCACACAAACACAATAATTGACCCGAAAAAAAACAATTTCTAAAATGAAGAAATATGGTCCATCCTTCCCTTTTCGTTTCCCGCGCAAAACCCGGTTTACGCTCTTCATAACTGTTTGACGTTTATTCTCTTAAAAATTGCTGCAACGTCTATAGATATTATTGATCAATTTTTCATACAAGAAAACAAAAGAACATGAAGGAGTCTAGTTTTCTTTTTTCAGCGCGCGGCGCTTCAAGTGGCCGGCACGCGCGGCGAGGAGGTTGCGTTTTAACTTATGTTATTTATATGTAAATACGCAACAGTATGAATACGTCCGTTTTGGATTGTCACTTGTCATTGCTATAACATGGATGCTCAACAAACTAATCTAGAGAACAACATCGTATTAGGCAAATATGTGTATACTTTTTTGGTACAGTAAAAAAAAATAGTGCCCTTAAAATTGTTATAAAACGAAAAAGTTCTGTGTGACTAATGGACCTTCCGGCAAGACAGTTACTTAAGCGCTCAGCATACTGAGTCTGTGGACCAAGGATTTACAGTATAAACATACTATACTGCTCAACCAAAATTTGTACAAAAACTGGACTTCACGCCATATGGCATTCTCTACCAGTCATACCTTTGGGCTAAGTAGAAATGTTTGTGGTCGGTGCGACAAATAAATGGATGAAATAAGGGATTACTACGAGAAACAAAATATCTACGTAGTTTTAGATTAGTATTACGATACTACTACGATAGGGTTTTATACTCAAAAAGAATTTTAGAATAAAAAAGTTTTATAAACGTTATATATTCTATACAGAGAGCGGAAAGGTTGTTCTTGTTGTTCTTATAATTATAAATAACAAATAATTGTTATCAATAAACATATCGCACCCCTAGATGAAAATAACTTTTTTCGCGTTTTCGAATACCTTTCTCAAATACCTGTGTAATATTACACGACTGTGGAATTCTCTTGCCGTGGATATAAAAAGAACCGATGCAAAGTTGTCTTTCAAGAACAACGTTCGTAGATTTCTGAAAGAGTGAATAATTGCATAATATTATTATTATATTTATGTATTTATGCTTTATTTATGTTTATACTTATATTTTGTAGTTTATTTATTTCAGTAATATGTTTATTAGATTCTTGTTACTATTTCCTATTTTCATTTGTTGTTATTTTTTTCACTGCACCCGTTGCCATCTTTCCAGTTGCCAAAGGTTTGTCTGGCAGAGAATACTTTTAGGTTTAAGTCCACCTTTGTACACTTAATTTGTGCAGTAAAGTCTTGAAAAATAAAATTAAAAAATACCTACACAAAGGTATAACTCACAGCATCTTTGCCAAAAGATGGGCAACGGTTAAAGGTATCATTACGTGAGTTATATTTCGTGTAGATATTCTAGTAAGGTATTCAAAAACGCTACTAACCTTAAATGGATTATTTTGATTTAGTGGGGTTGTCATCTAGGGGTGAGATATTTTAATTATTTTATTTATTTATGTACGAGTATTTCTGCTGACCGGGCATAAAAGCGATTTATGTACCTAGTAGAATATTCTTAATACATCCCATAATAATAAAATGTTTTTTTTTTCTTTTCGGTCAGCTTTTTTCTTAAGTAAGTTAGGTTTTCTTTTTGAAGTAGCGGGAGCGGGTAAAACAGTTTTGATATTTTTACGTTAAGATTATTTTCGTGTGTCATTAAATAGTTAAAGGAATATTATTAAATGCAAAGCAAATACCTATTGCCCATCATTTTATGATTACAAATTATTTAAAAAAACTTCAAATATAATACCTATATTACAGTAAATAAAAACTTGTTCAACAAAATTATTACGTACTACAAAAAATCGTTTAATGTGCAAAAAAATATATTTTCATATCAATTAAAGCCTACCTAATACTTAATACTCCTAGCATTATAACTATCTTCGCAACATTTTGCCCCATTACCCTTTATATCATTTGATTCCAATAAATATCTTAGGAGCTATCACAGTTTTAACATAACTCCGCACCAAAATAATGTTCGCAGCTCAAGTACAACGTCCGCTTGCGCTAATCTATACTAATATTATAAAGCTGAAGAGTTTGTTTGTTTGTTTGTTTGTTTGTTTGTTTGTTTGTTTGTTTGTTTGTTTGAACGCGCTAATCTCAAAAACTACTGGCCCGATTTGAAAAAATATTTTTACGTTGGATAGTCCATTTATCGAGGAAGGCTTTAGGCTATATAACATAAAGATACGACTCATAAGACCACAGCAGAAATGAAAAATGTTGCGAAAACGGGAGAAAGATATTCCTTTTGAGAGCTTCCGCTGCATACGCTGCGGAAACCGCTTAAGTTACACAAAAATCATGTATGACAGGATTGTTCAGCATTAAGAGTTCTATAATAAAGTCCGCGACAGCATATGTCTATCTTTTATGGTTGACTTACTACAACCTTTTTTATGTTAATAAATTTGTAAAAAAATAATGCATTATTTTTAGAGGTGTATTATACACACAGGTATTTATTCTTATCAAAATAAATACATTCATCAGCACGAGCATTTCATTTAGAACTAAAATGCTCTTTATATCATTTGATTTCAATAAATATTTTAGGAGCTATCACAGTTTTAACATAACTCCGCACCAAAATAATGTTCGCAGCTTAAGTACAACGTGCGCTTGCGCTAATCTATACTTATATTATAAAGCTGAAGAGTTTGTTTGTTTGTTTGTTTGTTTGTTTGTTTGTTTGAACGCGCTAATCTCAAAAACTACTGGCCCGATTTGAATTTTTTTTTTTGCGTTGGATAGTCCATTTATCGAGGAAGGTTTTAGGCTATATAACGTAAAGATATGACTCATAAGACCACAGCAGAAATGAAAAATGTTGCGAAAACGGGAGAAAGATATTCCATTTGAGAGCTTCCGCTGCATACGCTGCGGAAACCGCTTAAGTTACACAAAAATCATGTATGACAGGATTGTTCAGCATTAAGAGTTCTATAATAAAGTCCGCGACAGCATATGTCTATCTTTTATGGTTGACTTACTACAACCTTTATTATGTTAATAAATTTGCAAAAAAATAATGCATTATTTTTAGAGGTGTATTATACACACAGGTATTTATTCTTATCAAAATAAATACATTCATCATCACGAGCATTTCATTTAGAACCAAATTGCCTTATATATCATTTGATTTCAATAAATATCTTAGGAGCTATCACAGTTTTAACATAACTCCGCACCAAAATAATGTTCGCAGTTTAAGTACAACGTGCGCTTGCGCTAATATATTATAAAGCTGAAGAGTTTGTTTGTTTGAACGCGCTTATCTCAGGAACTGCTGGACCGATTTGAAAAAATATTTCTGTGTTGGATAGCTTATTTATCGAGAAAGGCTTTAGGATATAAAACATGACGCTGCGACGGGAGAGGAGGGAGCAAACTCAAATCGCGCAGACGAAGTCGCGGGGGACCGCTAGTATATTATAAAGCTGAAGAGTTTGTTTGTTTGAACGCGCTTATCTCAGGAACTGCTGGACCGATTTGAAAAAATATTTCTGTGTTTGATAGCTTATTTATCGAGAAAGGCTTTAGGATATAAAACATGACGCTGCGACGGGAGGGGAGGGAGCAAACTCAAAACGCGCGGAGGAAGTCGCGGGGGACCGCTAGTTATATTATAAAGCTGAAGAGTTTGTTGGTTTGAACGCGCTCATCTCAGGAACTGCTGAACCGATTTGAAAAAATGTTTCTGTGTTAGATAGCTTATTTATTGAAAAAGGCTTTAGGATATAAAACATCACGCTGCGACGGGAGGGGAGGGAGCAAACTCATAACGCGCGGACGAAGTCGCGGGGACCGCTAGTTATTATATATGTATAAAATAGTGTTTCACTTCGGGCCGGTTTTGTGATAGATAGTTAACTCAACTTATGGTTAAAAGTTAATAGCACTGGTTGAATGTGTACGATTCTGCGTGTTTTGACCATTGGTGTGGATATTATCTGTTCAAAATACACAGAATTTAAAAATATAAAAAAACGCAGTAAAATTTCAAACAATTGGTAATAATGACTTTTAACCATAAGTTATAGGTAGCTTACTATCAGTCACAAAAGTCATTATCATATATATGCATCCAAAAAAAACCCTTACTTTTAATTAAATAGCAATGCGCTACGAACATAAATTGTTGCTAAGACTTAATTATTTTGAGGTAGCTATGTTGTATTTTTTTCTGTACAAAAGACATATTTTCAGTTGAATACTTCCCATGGCAAAATTTCACTGTAATGACTGTGTTGAGATCTTCGTGGATTCCCATAGAATTCCTTGTGAGATGACTGAAGATCGTTGGACGCGTGTTATTTACGCAATCATATCTTAACTATAACCCTTTGGTTTTTGGATTTGAGTAAAAATATTAGCGACCTAGTCATGAAAAAACTATGCCTTTAGTTGTAAACACCTTTTATTAAATACACGTGTATGAATTGCATTACATGGCGCGGACTACGGACTTTTTTTTAAATAATAACATTTCCAAACAATGGTGTAAGTCAAAGTTGCTTTTTTTGCAAATGCGAGTTTGGAGGATTCACAGAAATTACACGGAGATCCTATAGAAATATTTATTACGCAGCATATGTGAAGAGGAATAAATGTTACGAAAGTGCTAGCTACTAATACGCAAAATAGATTATCCGAAGATTGATTAGCAGTTTTAATTTTTCAAATAAGGCCAACATAAAATTTTCTCGATGACGAAAAAATTCAAAATGAGAAGTATTAATATAGAAATCACAATGTTCTATAAATATGATTATCTTGGATCTGAGTGTTGTGGTACCTACCACCGTTGTGTGTGATTTCCATTACACAAGTGCATTAGCTACTTACTTTGGGATCAGACCAATGTAAGTGTTTGGTGTCCAATATTTAAAAAAATGCATTAAAAAAACATTAAACTGCCTTGTGTGTAATCAAGACCAAGTAGTTTTTTTTTTTTCTATTTTAGGTTTTAAAATTGAAAATGTTCACTCACCCGGCTTTCAAAATCCAAATCAGGGGTAAACACAGCACAAAACAAGGTATCAACTAACAACACCACACACTTGCAACGCGGGAATAGAGGCGAAGTTCGCGTGCCTTTGGACGCGGCCGGCGGTGACGGCGGCGGAGTTACGACTACGCTCTTCAGAGCGAATCTGAGACGACTCTTCTGCAGACTACGACAATTTTTTATACGGAAAATGAGAAAACCTTTTCAGTTGTACTTTTCAGAATAATTTGGGGTTGTAGACAAAAACTAATACAACAGACTATGCTCTGCCAAGAACGGAGTTGACACGACTCTGCAGTAGAATACAATAGTTTTCATGCGAAAAACGAAAAAAGGAAAAAGTAAGCTCGTGAAAATTTTACAATAAATAATTTATGAACTCGAGAATATTCTTATGGTAGATATTATGCATATCACCAGCTAAATACCTTTTTGCGCATAAAGTGTTAGGATGCCTAAAATATTGAAGAGCTGCCGGTACCTATTTACAATTTGCATCTTTCCGTCGAGACGAAAAGGTGTTTGACCTTTAAACACAAAATAATCAAGTACTTGCCAAATCACGCGCGTGTCGTGATGATAGCTCTTATATGCTTTCAGCGGCCTTTGCCAACGTTTCGGCGAAAAAGGGATAAGAGGGAAGGTATTTTCCCGGTATACCATGTTCTATTTCTAGTCTAATTTTGCCAAATGTTATATTGAAATCGTTAAATAACATAGTAAAATGGTTTAGTATTAACTAGCGGTCCCATCGATCTTCGTTTCGCCCCGGCCCTGAGTTTTCAAATTTAAATACACAATTTAGAATAAAATGCAGCTTGAAGTTTCAAATTAGTCCACAAGAAAGCGACAGATTGCTTTTTGTTACACAAAAAACTAATTTAATACAAGCATTTTAATAAACAGTGGGAAATAAATACATACTGATTTCCATTGTTTTTGTGTTTGTTAGTTATTCTCTTATTATAAGTTTTTTAATCAGAATGATATTTAAATGGCGACATGTAATAATTAAAATAAGTACTTGTACAGCATTTTGACAAAGCAAAAGTCATTTTTTATTTTAAATTTAAAATAAATACTACACACTTCTAAATTTATTTTTATTCGTAATTTTGCCTGTTTTATTCGATACTTGGTTACTGTATTACCTTACATAACCTTAACAAAAACTCAATAAAGGACAGAACAATTTTCACAGCATGGCCCGCGTAACCATAAATATTCATTCAACTCAGTATGCATCGGCCATAAAAACGACTTTTTCAAAGGGTCTACGACGAATTCGCGGTTAATAATCAGTTATTGAGCAAATCATGCCAAGGTTTTTTAAACGATTTATTAACTTGATCACGACTTAGTCATTGCATTTTCTTTTCCCGCTAGAAAATCCTATTTTTTAAATATTTCTGCACAACGAATGATTGTTTTTGTATACAGAGTGTGGCAAGTGATAGGAGCAAAAATTTTAATCAGTGATGCGAAAGAGTATATGTAGATACGTTGATTCATAGAGCTCTAAAATGCTTTATATCAGAGAGAGAGAGAGAGAGAGAGAGAGAGAGATAGTAATCCAAAGTTATTAAGACAATGTCAAGATCTAGGACTGGACACATTTGATTGCAATACATTGCAAAAATTAAAACTAAGACATGCTACATTAAAAAAATAACTTAAAATATACCTATTAAAAACGAAACCATTCCTATCTTTATCTTTCCATTTTTATCCTTAAAGGCACTAGATTCTTGCTTGTTACATACAATTTAGTATTTTTCTACATGCTATAACAGCATGTTATATCGTTTCATACATTGCTAGTTCGATATATTTTATCAGAAAATATCAATAAATGTATATTTCATAATAAAAAATAACAATTTAGATATAATAACTGGTTACTGAAAGGGCCTGTACTCGTATTAAAAGAAAAACTCCTAATACAAGCCACATTCTGTAAGTATAATATATTCAAAACATTGGTTTAATTAATTATGCAGACAGTGTCACAAGGGCAGCAGGTAACAGATTGATTGATGCCAATATAATATATACTTATATATTAATACCAAACCTGAACACTATGCATGTTATACAGGGTGACTTTTTATCAGTACCGATATTTTGTGTAAAGACTCCACTGATGAATATGAACAATTTTTGCTATGGGGGCAATAGCGAAATCGAGAAAAATAAATCAGCTGTTCCATACAAAAGTTCAATTGGCGCGCGGTCAAAATGTATGGAACAGCTGATTTTTTTTTCTCGATTTCGCTATTGCCCCCATAGTAAAAGTTGTTCATATTCGTCAGTGGAGTCTTTACACAAAATATCGGTACTGATAAAAAAGTCACCCTGTATACAGAAGAAAATGCATAGGCGCCAGTTAATAGATAGATAGATCAATAGATAGATAACTAATTATTGCACATCACATAAGCTTATTAAAATTTCGTTTTGAGGAAATGTACAATTTAGGCAGCCGCATCGCTTTAAGCGATCTAGCATACATCGATCTATCATTTACGTAAGATATATAGCAATTTGACGACCCGTCTGGTGTAGTGGTCGAGATATCGCCTACTACGCAGCGGGTGCGGGTTCGATCCCCGCACAATACAAACATTTGTGTGCATGAACATGTCTGTTTGTATTGGTCTGGGTGTTTTCTATGTATATCATGTATGTATTTACAAACAAAAAGTATTTATGTATTATATCCATTGTCTGGCACCCATAACACAAGCTTTGAGTAGCTTACTTTGGGACTAGATGGCGATGTGTGTAAATGTTCAAAAAAGAAAAAAAATTAGTTAATTCAGA
This sequence comes from Pyrausta purpuralis, assembly GCA_963924145.1. NCBI lineage: Eukaryota > Metazoa > Arthropoda > Insecta > Lepidoptera > Crambidae > Pyrausta > Pyrausta purpuralis. The sequence continues at coordinate 22,360,850 of OZ001656.1, forward strand.
CACTGCATTATAATGTTGAAGCGTTACTACGTTTTACATTTTTTTTAAAGGATTACAGTTCACCCAAGACCAAGACACCTTCATGCCCGATGTGAATACTCTGCTTTTCACGGTTTCTGCGAGGCAATAAAATAATGTTAACTAATAAGTTAGATGTATGCCACGCTGCATCAAATCTTTTTAAAATTAGGAATTATTTTCACAATTGTAGTCTGATTTAAAGCAAAGACAATGTACTATGTTCTTAATCAGCCCACTTTTACTCCTATATAGCAATTATAATCTAGAATTTGTATCGGGTATGATTTCTTCCTAGAATACCAAATATAGGTTGGAAAATTCTGAAATCTTTTCGACTTTAATGATCTTTTTGATAAATGTTATTAATTCCTTAAGGGAATAGTAAAATTCTGTACCTATAATTATATTTTTGTTTTTATCGTGTTTTGTCACAATAGAAACTTAATAATATAAATTGCACTTGTAAAAATCAACTTTGGCTGTGACAGACGAGGAATCGAATTCTGTGTTTTACGCTATCCGGGCGTATGCCTATACCACTCGGCCACCGTCACATTAGCAATGATTTTTCAAGCGCTTACTTTAACGCGTAGGCTCCTCAGTCGTAGTTTTTTCGTCTGTCACAGCCAAAGTTGCTGTTTACTAGTGCAATTTATATTATTCTGTACCTACCATAACATGAACATAAATTTAAAAAAAGGCGTTTAGGAGTTAATAATAATCAACAGAATTACTATACACAATTTCATTTGCATTATATTTATTCATTGCATTAGGAGTATTGTTATTGACCATGACATGACATAAACTTATGAATGTTCCAAGTATCTGTTTCTTGTCAAACGTCTGTGAGAGAATTTGCAGAATTATGCTGAGGTCGACGGATTGATTCTAAATTAGTGTAGTGGCTAAGCACGCTGGGTTTCAAGGCGTCGCCGCTCCGAGGTCCCGAGTTCGATTCCCGGTCGGGTCAATATAGAAATAAAAAATATATATATTGTCTCAGATCTGGGTGTTGTGGTACCACCGTTGTGTCTGATTGCCATAACACAAGTGCATTAGCTACTAACTTGGGGATCGTCGCAATGAATGTGATTGGTGTTCAATATACATTATGCCCACGCATATAATAAAACTTTAAGATTGTATCTACAATTAATTTTATTGAGAAGAATACCTCGTGTATTAGTTACACTACACCTTTTTATTAAAAATAATACCAAAAACAGGCCTTTCACGATGTGAGAGAGAATCAAACCACTGTAAATTTCACGGGTAAGGTAATTTTTGTGAAAATAAAAACAAAAATCACAGCCATATGTTGGAGTTTTGGAATTGACTCCCATATCGATAGAGTATCGATGAATTTTATTATAGTTATTGCCCTTAAAGTTTTATTATTTTATGCCTGTACACACTGTATAATTATATTTATCAGTGACCATTAAATCTAGTTGAATAGAACTGATGATCTACCTTTGATGACTATGATTCAAAATACTCATTCTAAAGAGGTTGACATTGGAAGATTGAAGGGGCTGCTTTTTGAACTACAGGCTAACGCTAAAGGTCAATTTCATGATCGATAGTTAATTAACTCAACTAATGGTTAAAAGTCGTTATCATAATACGAGTACTTACCCTGAGTGCGCCTCCACATTAGGGCGACGGCAGCAGCGGACACCCATACTTAAAAAAACAGCAGCGCGACTGTCGCGCTAAAGACGCGCTGTTAAAGCCGCCTAAAGCGCTTTCACACTTATTGCGCCTGCACATTAGAGCGTCAGCAGCGGATGCCTTTACATTAAAAGCACGACGCTCGCGCGACTGGGTTGGTCCCACTACACCCATTACCCATTTCAGTGCTAATACGGGGATAGTATTACCACTGCAATGGGTATAGTGGACGGACCCGCGCGACGAACGCGCCGCTGCGGCGCTGCTGCCGTGCTGCCGTGTATAGTATGAAATCATCGGCAGCGCGACTGTCGCGCGTAAGTTGCGTTGCTGCCGCGCTGCTAAAGTAGCTTAAATGTGAAAGCGCTCTCAAGCGATTTTAGCAGCGCGACGGTCGCGCGGCAGTCGCTCTGCTGGCAATTTCATTCATAAAATGACAGCAGTAAGCCCTTCACATTAGAGAAACGCGCTGCTGTCGCTTTAATGTACAGGCGCACTTAAATGTAAAAGCGCTCTAAGTGCTTCCACCTATGCGAAGTTTTGGCAGGGTGCGTGTTAATAACCTAGGAATATTTGTATGTACGAGTACCTACTTTAGTTTACGAAGTGCATGTTGTTTTTATTAACCTCTGCATTGTGATATTGATGTCACGAGGACTTTGCGCGTGGTTTTCTCGTAAGTTGTTTTGGGGTTTATTTACTTAGCAGATTCAGTGTCAGTGGACGACCTCGGGATACTCGCATGGAGTCAGAGATATTTGAATGTAGGTTAAGTATGTTTATTTATTTTTCCTAAAACATGTTAATCCTTCAAAATATAAAGCGATCTCTTGCTCCCTCCTCGGATGTATTGTGTTTATTGGCAAGGGCACTTTGTGTAATGAAACTGTTCATTATGAAATTGAAAGTGTTATTGAAATATAAAAAAAGTTTTCTTTTCAGAGATATTCAGGTTGAGGTTCCATGCTGGTTAATTTTATAAACAACATTAAATCCTGCAAAATTAATCTTGTATTTCACATAAAAATATTATGTTCGGTGGATATCTGCAGTGCTACCATTACCTACTTTAGTAGATCTGTGTCAGGTTTGATAATAAAAACTAAATGTATTTATATTAAAATTCCTTGAGGTTAGAAATGAGGATATTGTGTTGGTATCGTTTGCAGTATATTCTACCTACAAACAAAACCAACCAAACCAAATGGAGTAATGCCAAGCTTAGTATGGTATGAATTGTTTTTATTTAATTAAATGTCTGATATGTAATGATATGCTATATTTTCGGAAGCGCCTTAAAAAGCTCTTTCAAATGATATTACACTCGTTAGGTTTCTGATATTTCCTTTAATTTCCCGTACAAAATATAGGATGAACCAGTGACTTCCTCTTAAAAAAATCTTTTGACTTCTAGTATCCGTGTGCCAAACGGCTAACCTATTGCTTTTCATCGAACATACTTACGCCAAGTCCGTTTTTGTTTGCTAGTCTATACAGGCTGTCCCAAAAAGAGCATGGCAAACTGACACTGGAGTTGGCTTAGTCCTGTTGGCATAGACCTTTCAGATACAGGATGTTGTTTTAGTCAGTGACATCCAACTCAGGGATGATAATATGAGTTATACTTATTCTAACAATTTTTTTTTAAATTCTAAGCAAGTTTTATACAAGAAAACCTCTTCACAATATTTAAAAAAAATTACAAAACGAATGGGGAAACTCGCACCCTCGCGCGTAGCTAGCGCGTATCTTTGAAATACTACGCCGTAGCTACTAAGCTACTAAGAGGCTACCTGGTGTTGGTAGTTTTGACTCGATCACTGTATCGCATCAAGAAATTGATTTTATGGGCTTTTTCCTTTTCAAAAAAAATTTTTTTTTTGGCATCAGTCAAAAATCAGTCGCTCGTCGCTGACCAAAACAACACTCTGTATATTCTACAAAAAAAATGACATGCCACTTTTTGTCTTATAAATGGCACACCAGACCAACACTGAAGATAGCTTAGCAAGAGACCTTTGAAATAAATACAACATGAATCTTATGAAAGTGTCACGATTTGGGAGATAGTGCCACTTTCTTGTTTTCTTCATACAAGAAAAATACAGAAAACCGGCCAAGTGCAACCGGCAAGTCTAAAGTCGGACTCGCGCACTGTGGGTTCCGCGCCAACTTCAACTGAATAAAGGAATCCACATTCTTCCTCTTAGCTAAAACATGTACCACAATATTTTGTTGACAGCAAATATAACTTTGTTTTTCATAGTGTTTGTATGGAGAACAAAGTTATGTTTGCGGTTGTTCAAAATGTGCTATATCTCAAAAACCACTTGTTCAATCCCGTCCAAACCATTTTTTGTTAAAAGTATTTGTTAAGATTTACATAAGATATATTTTTCAAAATTTACGCTTGCTTAGTTTAGAAGTTAGAGAGGGGAAGGACGCTCATTTTACCACTTTAGAAGCGCCTATCTATCAAACGTTAGATTTTAAAAGAAAATGGATTAAAACCCTATATGACATTTTAAAAGACCTATTCATAGACACCCCACCCCCACCCCACACGCATAGGTTAAAAAAATCGGTTTAAGTTTCATGTATGCGAGCCCACCCTTAAATATCATTATTTTTAAATTTTGTAAAACAATCGTAAAGGGGTTAACAAGATACATCTTCCTACCAAATTTCAACAGTATGATGCTTATAGTTACAGAATAAAGTGGCTGTGACATACGGACGGAAAGATACTAGCAGACAGACAGACTTGACGAAACTATAAGGATTCCGAATTTTTTGCCATTTGGCTACAGAACCCCAAAAAGTTGCCTAAACCCTAAAAGTATTATCTCTCGAACTATGAGACTTTTATTAGAGTCATGTTATTTTTCTTTGAAAGGTCTATGGCTAAGATATCTCCAATTTCAGTTTGGCGCGCTCTTTTTGGGACAACCTGTATATAAGGTTTAAAATCAACTGCATTCTTTCTAGGGGCCAATTCTGTCCCTTCTATACACATTTTTTTTGTATGGGACCAACATCGTTATTCCAAAAATAGATTTCACTTTCTTATACTATAGTGCCGATCAGCTGATTCTAGTTTGTATGGAGAAGTCAAAATATTTCTTGAGTTTTCGATGATGGTCCCATACAAAATGTTGTTGTATATAAGCAAAAGAATGACCACCGAGATGGAATGCAGTTTATTTTGTTAAGCCCTCTATAATGTCATAACTTACTACCTATATGATTTAATGATTTCAGCAAACGACATTCAAATATAAGTATTTATCTTTTACTTTGAGTGCGTTATTTGATTCTACATAGAATCAGTCACGTTTCACAAGACAAACATTTAGCACTATCAAAAAATATTAATAAGCATATTTCACTTGTTTCTGTAGACCAATTATCGTGCAGTTTGCATTCGAACAAAGTTCACCGATAGATTTTGTCTTTTTGAAGAAAAAACTGTTATTCCTTTATCAAGGTGACGATTTTTATGAAATTCGATTTCTTCCGTGCGGTTCTTTTAACGTGTCGATGATATATTACATGTTTTTTTGTGGTAAAACAGTTAAACTCGTAATCGAGTAAGGATACGAAAAAATATAGATTGACGCGAGAATTTGAGCTCTGGGTGTCAATTCTCACGTCGATCGAATTTTTTTGTTTGGTTATCCAATTGCGAACCGTATAACCCTTTAACCTAAAAATCAAGTCATACATCCATACGTAAAAAAAAACTACGGCACAGAAGAAAACGATATGCATGGAAAATGTGACACTGTGAAATCAAGAACACTTTTTCTTCGACAAAGAAAATTGGTGAACTTTTTTCGTATACAAACTCCCGAGAGTCGACTCCCTGCTTCGATTTAGAAAAACAAAAGAGAGATAGTATATAAAAACATATTACCTCTATCGTAAGTAATTAACGAAAATTTCAAGAAAAGCTGGCACTTTATATCTATATTATCTTCCATGCAATTAAATTTTCTTCAATTTTCCTTTTTGATTCTGTTTTTTTCCCTCTTTTCATGGCCAATTAACCCCTTGCGAGTATCCTTGCGAGGTAAGTTTTTGTTTTTACGGACTTTTTTTGACGATTAAAGAACACAAATAAAAATATTTGACCAATTTAATGCAATCACCTGATACGGAGTTAGTTAGTAGTTTCTTTTCTGAAATTTTATTTTTGCTGTTTTGTTTAGTCATTTAAAAACTTAATATATAAAAAGTAATTGTAGGTATCAGATAGGAATCAAGCCCACTATCTAGGCGTAAGCCTATGCCACTCGGCCACAGACTTATTGGCAAGCCTGTTGAATTTTACAAGTCCTTTCTTTCTGTATCGTTTTCTAGAGGTCATTCAGAATATTTTTAATTTCTCAGTCAACACAACGTAAAGTCCTCTTCTTTTTGCTTGTCAAATATTGTAAACAAGCGTGACATTCCTGTATACCGAAATAATTTAATTTAAAATAAGATAAACACAAAACTCACCAACTGCATTTGTTGAGCACTGAATCTATTTAAATCAAATATTAAGTGAATTTTATTTACTGATATTATTTTAAAAATATAAAAGAATTGTGTTCATAATTCGACTAGCAAAGAAAAACGGACTCTATATCAGCAATTTATTTTCATTTATTTTGTCAACTAAGATCTCAACTTATTCTCATTTCGTATTGCTTCTCAGACCAAGCTCAAATGATCTTTTACGTTGCAACGTTTTTTGCAAAATTAATCAATATTAAAATTTCATAATAAGTTGTACTAAAGCAATATTAATGCAACAATATTTGTCATAATTCATTTGACATCTTGTCATAAAGATACATTGTTTGTGCATGAATTTTAGATGAACAAAATTTATTAAATTCTGATTAGTTTCGTCGCGGATTTACTGTTTAACCTAAATCCTTCAGTAGTTGAAGTTTTATGTATTAATACAATACTTACTTACTAAATAATATTATATGGCAATACCGAAATTTCTACTGAAGGTGGACTAAACGCCATAATCATGGCATTCTCTACCGGCCGTATCTTTGGCCTTGGCTTGGTTTTAAATCAGGTCAGGCTGTAGATCCTGATTTCTGACTCAAGACTTGCAGTGGTGGGAAAGTCAGTAACTTCACTGTGAAAACGAGAGGTGAAAATGCAATTGTGTATAGTAAGATTAATTATATTTCGGTTAAACACAGACAATAATTAGAAATGTCACACGAAACGTCCAAAGCACAAGTTTTTTTTTTAAAACAACCATAGACAGATATCTGTCATAAGCACTTCATAGAATTCTAGTCAATGATCTCTACAAAGAAGGAACATTGAATTTTATTACTCTAACACTTTCGTGTGTCAAAGTCCTAAGCTGTATTCGACGCGTTGTTTGTACGCATTTGTAATCAAACAGACCCCCCGCCAGGACTACGACAAGGATAATCAGTTGCTATCAAAAGACAACCTGAGCCTGACTGGCCTTTTAGATCAACGTTTGTATTTTACGGACGAAATAATTGCAAAACCGAGGAAGATGGGATGGGCTTGGGAAGACAAACACAAAGTTGTTACAATACGAGGGTCAAACTGAAAGTTCTTAGAACTGGCCACTTATAAACAATATAATAAAAAAAATATTCTAAAATTTGAAAATAGAACTCTTTGCCAATATTACTGAGTACCTATATATTTCATTCATTTGTCATTTGTTTTACGATTTGGCGGCAAATTGAAAATTGTCTGTGTCACGTCAACATGAATTTAACACGAGAAAATTTTCGTGCAATGATTTTTTATGACTTTCGATGTCATTTAAGTCTACAAGAAAGTTATGATAGACTACGATTGGCTTTTCACGATGAAGCCCCATCTCGCGCGACTGTTTACAATTGGTTTAATGAGTTTAAACGTGGTCGCACTAATCTCACTGATGATGTACGTGAGGGACGGCCTTCTACGGTGACGACTGAAAATAACATCTGTGTTGTGCGGCGTATGATAGAGACTGACAAAAGAGTGACCTATCAGCAGATTCGGACAAGCTTAGGCATCGGTATGAGTCATGTGCACAAAATCCTCCACGAACATTTAGCGGTCAGGAAGCTTTGCGCCCGGTGGATACCTCATAATTTGACTAAGGCTCAAAAACTCCATCGTGTGGATTGGTGCCGTAAAATGATTGAAAGATTTAACGGAGGTGACTCAAATGCTGTGTTCGACATACTAACAGGTGACAAAAGCTGGATTTACTGTTATGATCCTGAAACCAAAAGACAATCTGCTCAGTGGGTGTTTCCTTTCGAGGAGTTGCCAACTAAAGTGAAGAGAGATCGAAGTGCGGGAAAAAAAATGGTGGCCTCGTTCTTTGGAAGGATAGGTCATTTCGCAACAATTGTGTTAGAGGATCAAAAAACAGTTTCTGCAGAATGGTACACTACCAATTGTTTGCCACTTGTCTTGGAAAAAGTTCGAGAGAAACGACCTCGCAGTAGGATCCTCCTTCACCACGACAACGCCTCGTCGCACACCGCCAATCGAACGATCGACTATTTGGCGACATCAAACGTTGAATTACTGGGTCACCCGCCGTATAGCCCCGACCTCGCGCCTTGTGATTTTTATTTATTTCCAAAAATTAAAGAAAAACTTCAAGGAAAGCGGTTTATGAATGCTGAAGAAGCGGTGGCTGCGTATCGCGATGCCATTGAAGAGACCCCTAAGGACGAGTGGGCAAAGTGCTTTTCCCAGTGGTTCCATCGCATGCAGCGGTGTATTGACGTCAATGGACAATATTTTGAAAAGATATAATAAAACTAATAACTGGCTAAATCAGTTTTTGATTTTCTAAGAACTTTCAGTTTGACCCTCGTACTTCAAAGGGCAATAAAGATTGTCGTTGTTGAAGGGTTTGCATGTTTTGTACCAGGAGATAAACCATAGATTGAAAAAAGTCATTCAATTATAAATTGCACTTCTAAAAAGCAACCCTTGTCGAACCCTGTGTCTTACGCTATCCGAGCGCATGGCTATATCACTCGGCCACCTGATCAATGTTGTGAGATTGCTTGTTAAAAATATCGTAAGAGAGTTAATTGAAACTAATTTGTATATACATGAAATAAGTATAGGAAAAGCCCAGTAGTTTACACCGTGTGTATACTTAGCAGATTAATTGATACCGATATATATTAAAATACACAGACTGGCCATAAATACTGTTACAATCGCAAATAAGAAAGATATTTGAATTTAGAATCTGACATTTTTATACGATTGCTCATTATGTTTTCTATTTTTGGCGCCATTACATTTTATAATATTTTGCGATATTAAAATGATTGCATTACACAAAGTTGGTATGAAGCCAAATGCAATTTTTAAAACTCTCCATACGCTTGGAATTAGTCAAATGTTTGTGTGCCGGGCTATCAATAGGTACAATGAGACCTCCTCTGATTATAGTAATTTTTTAACTGATAATTTAAAAAAGAATAGGGTGGTAAAATCAAAAAAACTACTGAAGCGGGTACGCAAAGGGAGGTTACATTTTTTTATGGATGAGAAAATCTTTACAATGAGGGTTTTTGATATTTTTTCTGCCACCAGACGGCGCCACGTAAGCGCCAGGTCCAAACAACTTGCACATAGTATTGATTTCTACCGAATTTCGGTAAATTCTACGTATTTGTGAATTCAATGTGCTTTTATAATGGTTTAGAGACAGAAAAAGGTTGCCGAAATAAATAATGATCTAAAAAACAGAGGCGCCAAAGAAACTGGCACTAAAGGAAAATATGAATAATAGGAGATACTATAATAACTAATGAAGAATAGGATTGTGTGGAATTTTGGACAGTGCTACCATGCAATATGTGATACATGACCATGACTATCTGCCTTTTTCTTTACATCATCAACTTATACATAATAAAATATATGTAAGCCTATTCCAGGTGCATATTAATCACTATAGTAGCTATGACTTGTAATAACACTGAACTGATAAAAATTGTAGTAACTTTTTTTTATTCAATATGTATATTATGTAATTATCGATAATAGGTGATCGTATTTGCATAGGGATAGTAGATAGTAGGAGTAAATTTATCTCTGTGAATAGCTACAAGCCACTGTTTCAATCGGCTTTTATCAGTTATAGGGAACATATGCCCTCCTGTTTTATTTGCACACATAGGCACTGTACAACACTGTAGTATTTTAGAAAACAGTACTCTTTTTGCAACTATTGTATGAATAAATAAATAATAAAAAATATCAGAAAATACAACATATTATGTATGTATTTTGACAAGTGGTTGGACCTGACGCCTAGGTGCTGCCACCTGGTGGGCGTCATTTTTGACAACCCTCATTGAGCAATATTTTAACAAACAAAATTACCGTGTTTATGCTCAAACCTCTAATGAAGCTTCCCAATTAGTCGGCAGAGTGCTACGTGGGTTACCCGACTTCAGTGATGGTTTGGTGGGGCATAAGCTGGAAGGAGCGACTGAGCCATATTTTTGTGAAAAAGGTATCAAAACATGGGCACAAGTGTATCAAGATACCATTCTTGAGAGGGTAGTTAAGGCCCTTAACAACACCATGTTCAATAACCAAGCATGGTCTTTCCAACAAGACTCGGCGCCGGGTCAGAAAGCTCGCTCCACGCAGTCTTGGTTAGAAGCGAACGTTTCGGACTTCATCAGAGCTGAGGACTGGCCGACGTCTAGTCCCAATCTTAATCCGCTGGATTATGATTTATGATCATTGATTTTTAGAGAGTACGACTTGCTCTAAACGCCATGATAATTTGGAGTCCCTAAAACAATCCATACGATTGGCAGTGAAAATTTTTCCCGTTGTTCCCGTCCCGTCTCAACGTTAAAAGGACTGTTACTGTTGTTGTTGACTGAAGCCAATGGAGACCACTTCGAATAAGCTTTTTATATTTTAAATTGTTTTATATTTATGTATAAAACTAACACACTGTAAAAGTAATAAATATTATTTGCATTGAATTTTTTTTTCTTTGTGACAATATTTATGGCAAGACTAGGTATTTATTGAATACAGAGGTTTTATGACCTAGTCCTCTAAATACTTACTTCTATTCTTGAATACTCTTCCTGACAAATATTATTGTTGGAAAAGGGTAGTGAACTGTGTAGTGATATAATAAATAGAGACATAACTGCTGAGACGCCAATGTTGTTTATTTTCGTTAGAGTGCAATGCCAAACCATACGTAGCGATGGGATAGCTAACGGAAATATATAAATACATTGTATAAGCTAAATACTTTGAGATCAGAGCAATGTATGTGATTGGTGTCCAATATTTATTATTATTTATATTATTCCAAATGAAATGTGTTATTATTAGCTTAATCTTCTGCAGGATACGTGTACGGCATCGTCACGAAAATTATTCACAATAAGCAGTTCTCTTGTCATTAGATGTTTTTGTCATCAAAAGATGGCGCCAGATGATTAAATAAATTAAATAAATAAATATTTGATAACATCACATTGCTCCAATCCCAAGCCATAGCTACATATAGCTATAGCACTTGTGTTATGGAAAATCGGAAACAACGGTGGTATCACAACACCCAGACCCGAGACAATATAGAAAATATCATTTTGTACATTGACCCGACCGGGAATCGAACCCGGATTCTCACGAGATGGCGACACTTGGAACCAGCGTGCTAGCCACTCGACCACGGAGGTCGTCACTTTGGGAAATAACTTTAAAACAATTATTTAGGTATAACAGAGGGAAATTGCTCTTCGCCAACGTAAATAACAGAAAGTAAATCGTAATGCGTACCTATGTCAAGTGAAACATGGCCATTAAAATGATTAAAATAAGACTTTTATTTATTTTGGGTTCCTAAAAACTACCCTAACGCCATTTATTAGGAGATAAATGGTGGGTGAAAAGTCGTTAAGGAAACGGTAGCGTAAAAAAATAAACCAAAAAAAAAACGGTAACTAAATGATATCAAAGTATGTTTGTGTGTGCCCTTATTTGCTGACCATTCGCAGTTGTAGTAAAATTGATAACGTCACTAAAACACTGAGAGCGAATAATGACAAACTGATTTAAAAAAAAACAATCTTACTCGTGCATTATACTTCTGTTAGAATAAATTGTTTCGGCAAAGTAATACTTATACTTTGTAGAATCCTTGTATTATTTTCCAAAAAACTAAAAGAACACATTGTATATGTGTACTTATATTATAAAGTTGAATAGTTTGTTTAAACGCGCTAATATGAGAACTATTGGACTGATTTGCATTTTTTTAAGTTGGATAGTTTAGAAGGCTGTAAAACATCACGATACGACTCAGAGCAATAATTAAAAATATTGCAAAAACTGGAAAACTATATTCATTTTGAGTTTCCGTTGCGTACGCATTGTAAGCCGTTTGAGATCCACAAAAATCATGTATGACGAGATTGCTTCACTTTAAAAGTTGTAATCTGTGATATCTTATATGGTTTATTCACTTCAAAGTTTGTTATGTTCATAAATTAGATAAAAATATACTATTTTCAAAAGTGTTTTGACGCACACGGGTATTTTTCATATTCATCATCACGATCATTTCATTTCGAACAATATCTTAGAAGCTTTTTTATTTAAGTACAAAGTGCGCTGGTCTCTTACTTAAAGTGAAAATATGTGTGTTGCGTTAAATTGACATTGAAACTGATATTAAATCTTGAAAGTGTTTTACATTATTGCACAACCAACAACTTTATTATTATATGTGATTGTAAAAACGCACCTTAGGAAGACTTTTTCTTTTTTTCGTGAGTCATTCAAAACGAAGTAGGTTATCATACCAGTAGTGAGCAGCAAATTAACTGACGTTTCATACATTCGTCGCAGTTGCAATCTTGCATGTACGGACAACAGCACGTCAATGTAAACACTGCGGTATCATATTCAGTTGTAATAAGGGCTAGTTTGCAACAAAAGTGGGTAGCTTGATGTGCTGGCCACTGTACATTTATATCCGCTTTTGTACGTTTTGCCTTTGTTAGCAGAAACCCTCTGAGTTTGTAATGGAGCAACGATGGCAGTAGTGTTACAAATGCCGACATTGGGGATATTAAAAATATTTTTTCTTTTTAAATTGGCTTCATCACGACACTTCAGTCGCATGTAGAAAAGGGGGAATGCTGGGACACCTGATACGACAGGACAACTTCATATTTACTATAATAGAGAGCAAATAGAATAGAAGAAAGAAGGAAGCACAGCAATAAGCTCTATGCAGCAAATTTTACACATCGGGTCGTATCAGGAGGTCCAGAAAATAGCGGACTACGCAAGGAATGAAAAACAAACTCCAGCGACAAGAGTCTCTTTTAAATTTGATTTACAAACCGGCCAAATGAGAGTCAGACCTGCATACTGAGGGTTTAGTACCAACTTCAACTAAGACAAAGTCATGTTTGCAGCTTTTGGAAATGTTCTATATCTCAAAAAAAAACCGGTTCAATCTCGTTTAATCAAAATTACGTTGTAAATATGCGTTATGTGCTAGGTTATGAATTCTAAAAAAGGTTCTCTTGCCCATTTTACCAATTAAATCTTTCTTACAAATGTTAGACTTTTGAAATAAAATATTGAAATTTCTTTTGTGTAATCTTACCTATTTACTACCGCTAGCTAGGTTTGTGTAAAAATTTGTTTGTTTGTTTTAGTTTCATGAATGGGAAAATAAAAAATATGATATTTAAGGGCATTATTAAAGGGGTTAAATATATTTTATTTTTATTTTTTCGATGAAAATAGTAAAGCGATCATCAGGATACAGCTTCCTACTTAGTTTCAAAGTGTACTACTAATAGTTCAGAATAAAGTGGCTGTGACATACGGACGGACAGACAGACAGACAGAATTAACGAAACGTAAAGGGTGCCATTTTTTGCCATTCGACTACGGAACCCTATAAATGTCATATATGTTCGTTTTTTTCTATTTTTATTAACCACAGCACTTTTTTATGTACCAACCAAATTAAATCACAATATAATTATTATATTTTTGTCTAAAAAATGTATTTTTTATGTGAATGTCTTTTCTACATTATTTTATCATCAAATGATGTATAATATGTCAGGGCATCAACAAAGGAGTGTTTATGTTATACGATAAGTTACTATTAAGTACGTATAGTAGTTTGCAAATTAAAATCAACCAACCGTGATCACCGATAGCTTAGAAAAGTCTGTTTGTTGTGTATGTGAGCAACTGTGCAAGTATGAATTATTATGCATAATATTTATTAGCCACTTTTTTTACGCGCCAGAACAGTACCGTTACCATGAGTTTACTCGATAGCGATGACCGTTTTTCTCGCTAGCGACGTCGTCACTTTTTGTATGGAAAAATTTAGTTCAGTCAGTGACCACTAGAGGCGCTGTCCAATTTCCCATCAATGATATTTTATTTAGAAGAAGATGATATAGATTAATGGATGTCATGGATTGACATCTATCACATCAGATATCAGTTTCGGAACATAGTTTTAATAGAGTAGCTTTCTTAATATATTTTTAAAGTATGTGGGTGCAATAGACTCGTTGGCCTAATTTTGAAATTGAGTTCTCACTTTATCTCGGTAGTATATTAATCAACAAAACCATTTTGCTTTCAAACTATTTAACATTTAAAATATTGAATAAATATCTAATAAATGCAATTTAAATGAATCACGTGAATACTTGAAAAGCCATGGCGCCAATATCAGTCACGTTCACTGCTAGGCATTTACGATCACGTGATCACATATATATTTTTTAAAAATTAAATTAATTAAAATATTTACAGTCCTTATTTAAATAAATAAAGAAATATTTATTAATACACCATAGTCATCTGGCATCATGTAAACACGATGATTCCTTCAAATAACACGCTAATAGTGAGCGTACATATTTTTTTCTACAATCGTGAGGATCACGATGATCATCCCTCAAAGATGTGTTTATCATCAGTCTTTTGTTATACTTTTGTTAACGCGAGTGCTGGTGACCTGTTGATCCGTGAGCGTCTACGCTGTTACTTTAAAAAAAAATGAAGATGTGATTAATAGTTATATAACAGACATATTGACATACATTTCCATAGACATATTTGTTACGGTCGTGCGGGCGGGATTCGAACCCGAGACTGCTTATCTTTGTAGTCCGGAACGTAAACCACCACACTATGACGGTTGTTAAATTATTATTAAAATAATAATAATAGTCCCCCTAGCCGATTTCGACTACGGTGGCCAGTCAAAATGACTAACCGACTGCGCGGGACATATTATAGTGCACAAGTGTGTGCGCAAACACAGGTGCACTCTCTATTCCTTTCACTCTCATAGCCCGATGGGACAGCAATCTGACACGACCGGAGAGAGTTCAGGCGCAGGACCAACGGCTTTACGTGCTTTTCCGAGGCACGGGGGTAAAACACCGCCAATTTCCAAACTCCGGGCTACCCTAAGAATTTCTGAACAGAAAAACTCAGGTATATTTTTTTTGGCCCGACCCGGGGATCGAACCGGGGACCTCTGGCGCAGCCGTCGCTTTAAAGTGTTACAGTTATTATTAAAAAATATAGTACTAAACTACTCCATGTATGGCACTGTCTTAGAATATCGACCATGTTAGTCCGTGGGTTAGAAACAAAACTCACCAATTTTATTGAAAATACTGCAATCATGAATGATAGGCATCATTAAATACAATTTACTTAACGAAAATATGATATTCGGACTGTTTTTTTTATTTAGTTACGTGTTTCTGCAGTTTTAAAGGCGCACTGAGGCATTGAGACACTGACGCCATCAAAAACAGACTAAGTCAAAATTATGACCCCAATTTGAAGTGAGGTGTTGTTTAGATGAGCCATGTTTTAGCCTTTCACTGATGATCTAGTTCTTAATACAATATCATTGTTTCCCATAGACTTTTTAAGTCGTCGCTAGCGAGTAAAACCTTTGTAAACTCATGGTAACAGTAGATACAGTAATAACATGTTTGGAGAGAATTTACTATATCAATTTCTGTTGTGGAATGAGCATGGACTTTATGTTCGAGCAATTTGCAGTGACAGGTCATCGTAGAAACGAAATCCTTTGCTTGACATTTTTATTGTTGTCTTCTTATTTCACAATTGCATTGCAATTATTATTATGTACTTACTCAGCTATTGCCACTAATTGTTTTATTTATGCTAATAAATTACAAATAAGATACCACAAAGATATCCATAAATTTAAAAATTAACGGTCTATTTCGTGGAACACTTACGAACGATTGTCGGTTATCTGGAAATGATTCAAACAGCAGTCGTAAATAATGGGGAATTCATGTTCTTATTTGATATGAATAATTTTATGAAGAGAATCAATGTAGACTTCAATTATCTGTTTCGAGTTGCTAACAAAATTATAGGCCTTTTTTGGGTGACTTTATAATAATTAATTATTGGTTCAAACCAAGAGGCCCGCTACGAAATCAAAATCCGTCAATACGATTGTCGTTTCATTAGGATAGCATTTCACTGTAAGGATTGCATACTAAAATTGCTTCAGATCCGCAAAACGATCGTATTGACGGATTTCTTTTTTCGTCATAGGCGTCCCGTTATTTTTTTGGCAAAATGGACAAGGTGCTACCATGAATTGAGGCGCATTTCGCAAACGTGGTTCCGTGATCTAGTTATACTCAAATGGGATCGCTGAAAATTGTCTGGGGATTTTGTAGCTTCTTTTCTAGGTGCATATCCATAAAATGTTAATAAATAAATAAATAAATATATCCTTTGGACAATCCCACACATCGCCATCTAGTCCCAAAGTAAGCTATTCAAAGCTTGTGTTATGGGTGCCAGACAACGGATATAATACTTAAATACTTTTTGTTTGTAAATACATACATGATATACATAGAAAACACCCAGACCAATACAAACAGACATGTTCATGCACACAAATGTTTGTATTGTGCGGGGATCGAACCCGCACCCGCTGCGTAGTAGGCGATTTCTCGAACACTAATCTACGAGTATGTCTTTTGAATAGTTGACAAAAGATTCTTATCAACAACAGTTATGTTTATTAAACGAAACAACGGTTTTAATGAGGAGAACTGCAAAAAAAATGAAGTTTTCCATATCGATTTAGGTATTTAATAATGCACTGTTTGATTCTTATATTGATTTAAGTTACGCCGTGACCATGGCACTTGCAACAGTGCCGAAATATCGGAAACTCAAAAATAATAAGGTACATGGTAGCAATCCCGTTACAATAAATTCTAATGTTTGATTCTTCCTTAAAATATTCCTGATAAAATACTGATAACACTGAAAAAGGACTACCTTTGTCTTGTTGCTACATATATTTTTGTAAATTAATCTAAATAATACTTATTTATACCGAATAAAAAAAGGTTTATTTATTAAGGTTTTTATTCGTATAAAATAACGAGAATCGTCCGGAGCGTTTTATTCAAAAGAAAGTAAAGTACCAACCTACGTTTAATAACACAAAATGCCTTGCTCCGGCAGGTGATAGTCATATTATGTTCCCCACAAGTTTATTTTCCTTAGACAAAAATAATGTAATTCCAATTAGGAAAACTCCAAATCTCCAACATATTATCAATAATTAAATATCAGTCGGTCAGTCGAAACTCAAATAGCTGTCAGTATCATCAACGTCCGTTTACAAAGAGATGGCGAATTGGGAACGATAGACTATATATTTAGGATTATAATTAAACAGATTGTGGGCTTTTTACTGCTTCAACCTGGAAACTGCGTCAAAAAAAAGTGAGACGTATGATGGGCTTAAGGGTTAAGTTGTTCCGTAGTAGGTACAACTTTTAATGATAGATCGTCCGACCCCGTGTCCTGCTGGAAGCGCTTCCGGAAGGACGTCCGATTATATAAAATACTAGATTACCCGGGGAACTTTTTATCACCCACCTAAGAAATTCAATATAGTCCTACTAATTTGCATTGATAATGATCCAAACCGTGCAAGGGTGTAAAAAAAATAACGCA
The DNA here is from genome assembly GCA_963924145.1 of Pyrausta purpuralis. Classification (NCBI taxonomy): domain Eukaryota; kingdom Metazoa; phylum Arthropoda; class Insecta; order Lepidoptera; family Crambidae; genus Pyrausta; species Pyrausta purpuralis. The sequence goes on from OZ001656.1 coordinate 22,378,646, forward strand.
GAAGTATTTTTTATTGTTTTTCTTAAATTATACACTTCAAACACCAACATAACATTCCTTTTTAATATTTTTTTTTTATTATAAAGAAATCTTACCTGACTCGTCTTACGCTGCATTTATCAACAAAGTGGAAATAATAGTGCATTTTCCGTCAATATTCCATCGCACTAGTACTTTGTTTACATTGTGAACACGCACATTAACTCCAAATATTTTACGCGTATTATAATGTTCGCCAAAATGTTGGCAGGTCGAAAGTAGTCGAAACACGTCGCCGGCGCGCGAACGCGCTGCCCGCGTTTATAACGGGCGCCATAGCTTGCCAATTGAATAGCGGTACCGATTAGTAATAAATATTATATTCAGGCGAAAGAGAAAGAATACACTATTTTTTTATATAAATTCGAACTTTGAATTATAATTATTTAAGGAACTGTGACCCAAAAAAAATGCGTCCTTCCGGAAGTACAAAAAATCCTGCTAGCAGGACGCCGGACGATCTATCATTAAGCAGGGGATCGAAATGCACGTGAGCCATGCTCTAGATACCGTATTTAGTTACATTCGTGCCAAATAGGCATTTTTATTTTAGTCAGACTTAAGCCAAAAAGCGTAACTCAAGAATATGCTAACAGATCGAAGTTCTTTCTTTTTGAAAACTATACAAGTATAAAGAGCTTAGTGACAGTTACGATACCTTTTATTGTTTATTTTATATTTTCTATTGAGACATTTTGATACTTTGTTGCTTTGCTTTATTGTGTCACATTACATATTGAAAACACAGTATTCCTTCAGCTGGTCGCTGAAGCAATACTGTGTTTCCTTCCTCTATGAGTTGTAGCAATAAGTAAGAAATATGATGAGTAAGTGACCAATAACCGCAAGTAAGTTCAGTGAGCCTAGTGCCTACCTAGGCCCAGATGCGTGAACTAAACTAATGATCAAAATAGCCATTTTGACATGTGGTTTAGGTATTTTATCTCTGATACACGCACGATCGTAAATATTCAACCGCTGGTAACGACATTCAACCATTATTTGAGTTAACTTTTGTTCACGCAACTGGGCCTCAATGGCATTTATAAGATACAAATAAGTTCAAATAACAGATGAGTGTAAAGTAAATTCGGCGTCGTTGTAAGTTATTTCATTTATGTTTTGTAATAGTAAAGAAGAAGTGGATCGACCATCACCGATCTGATAACTCGATGAGACATATTTTTTATCAAATATAATTTATAAACAAATATGATCACTTCCCTTTCTAGGAGTGAACATAGGTGTTTAATTATTTAAATAATTTATTATTAGGTCTTTGCCAATGAAATTGCCGTTTTGTATGGAATAATTGAAAGTACTTTATTTTTTATCTTTTTATTTATGTTATTCTAAGTAATCACTCATTCAATCGACGCATCTTTGCTAACGCATTGGTAATTTGTTGATGTCCCCTACTTATAAAAATCTGCTGGATAGGAGGCAATAAAATCTTCAAAGGCATTTTATCCTGCCTCTCGGAAATTGATTTTTTACCGACTTAAAAGTTGTTTAAATTTTGTAAAAAGTAAAAGTCGGTAGGTGCAAGATCTGGTGTGTATGGTGGATGAGGGAGAGCTTCGAACCCCAGCTCTTTCAACTTGGAGTTGGTTTGTTGTGCAGTATGGGGCCGCGCGTTATTGTGAAGGAGCAGTGGGGACGACCGATTGAGCAAAGCAGGTTGCCGATGTGCAAGTTGCTCCAACATTGTCTCCAGTTCTTCACAGTACACATCTGCACTAATGCTTATGCCGTTTTGTAAAAAACTATGGTAAATTAACTTCGATCTGTTATCTACTTAGGCATATTCTGTGTGTTAAATACTATCAATAGAGATTAAACTCATTAGATTTATGGCAAGAGACAGAGTTTTGCGCGGGAAACGAAAAGGGAAGGACGGACGTACATACTTTATTTTAGAAATTGTTTTATTCGAGTCAATAATGTGATTGTGCGGTGGAATTGCCATGATAATTCGTGCTTTTGAAGAAAACAATGAAGTAAATGTGAGAATTATGGTGAAGCGAGCTCTAATCGCGCCGTCTTACCCGGATCGTTGTTCCTGCGCTTAGCGTCCTTGTTGAGCATTGGAATGCGGACCACCTCGCATTTCAATGAGTTAGGTAATGAAAAACGAAATTTTTATAAATGAAGAATTGTCTGTATGGCGTACAGCCAAGGACGTAAAACTTGTATTTAAAAAAAAGTTGACCGATAAAAAATCTCGATAAGGAGGTCGTTATGACTGGTGCAACTCTAGGTATACAAATATTTCGATAGGACAGCTAGAGTCGATAGTCGACGATAAATATTCGTTTTCTACAATGAAAACGCGCCGTTTACAGACGGGCCTACAAATTAGGCCCATTAGGCTAAGTCTCTATCTAGAAAATATTTACCATTGTATATTTTTTTAAATGTAGGCATTCTAAATACGGTATAATGTTTTAAACTTTCATGGTCACTTACATTAGAATAGTTAGATACGGGATTGCTACCATGTACCTTATTATTTATGAGTTTCCGATATTTCGGCACTGTTGCAAGCGCCATGATCACGGAGTTACTGAAGAGAATTTGCGGGTGGGTTGTTATTGGCAGACATATCGGTCTACCCTCCTTCGAAGTCGTTTATTCCGCTTGCCACCGGTACCATTGTCCACAAACTCACTATTTTCTCGCATCTTTTCTCGACACACAACACTGACAGTATCTGTTCGCGAAACAGCACTATGTTTATTTACACGGTTTTTACACATACGAACCACTGGATTCCAGACACTTGACAATTTAAACCCGTCCTCGCGATTGAATTTTTTGTATTTAGTTATTTCAATCGCTTTAAAAAATTTCAATCGCGAGGACGGGTTTAAATTGTCAAGTGTCTGGAATCCAGTGGTTCGTATGTGTAAAAACCGTGTAAATAAACATAGTGCTGTTTCGTGAACAGATACTGTCAGTGTTGTGTGTCGAGAAAAGATGCGAGAAAATAGTGAGTTTGTGGACAATGGTACCGGCGGCGAGCGGAATAAACGACTTCGAAGGAGGGTAGACCGATATGTCTGCCAATAACAACCCACCCGCAAATTCTCTTCAGTAACTCCGTGATCATGGCGCTTGCAACAGTGCCGAAATATCGGAAACTCATAAATAATAAGGTAAATGGTAGCAATCCCGTATCTAACTATTCTAATTCTAAATACGGGTTGTGATATTTACATACTTATATAGTTATTGCTTTTGTAGGCTATTTTAACACGTAAAATGGCGTCGCGTGTTGTGTTCTAAGAAATAAATGATTTTCAAAAGTAAACCGTGTTTACCTAAGCTCCGTTTACTATGTATGTATGAAAATATTGGAATCTTAATTGGACCCACTTCCCGGTCTTCGATTAAAATGAAATTTTGCACACTCTCTGAGTTCTGATGACAATACATGATAAGCTAAGAAACTTCATTACAAATCCAATATCTAGACCTCTCCAAGATGGCGGACAGGTTTTTTAAAATGCACCCCCATGTTGTTGAGATGATGTTGTAGACTGAAGATTTCAAGATCTTCTTGAGATCGCACACCGTGAGAGCGCGTACAAAATGGCCCACTCGCGGCCCTATATTTACTCCAAAATGTACACTTCCAAGGGCGACTATTAATACAAACTAGTTCCAAACATGTACGGACACAACACAAATATCTGCGTATTCTTTCTTTCGCTTTCTACAGTCACCCTTCTACATCGAGATACGGAGGGAGACTACCGATGTTCTTGTACCTTAATCCTTCTTACATTTTTCTCACCGACCTATAAAATTCTCACCCGGAACAAACAACTCTATGGGATTCCTACCTACCCTTAGAAAGTGCGAGATGAGGGACAGGAACAGCTGAAGCATTTACCGCCCTCACTCCACCTGAACGAGACAGCCTACCAGGGTCTCCTTTCCCCTGTACCAAACTACCTAGATATTTCGTAATATTTCCTAGCTATTTAATTACTACCCCACCTGCCTACCAAACTTGCAAGCTGGAATTCCAAACTAACCGGTTCTTATTATTGTAATTAAACTAGCCCTAAACTAAATTAAATACTTATTCGCTATGGCCCTAACAGAAAATCTTATTTATTTTCATCAAAAAAACTTTTCAATAAAACTTATAACTAAAACACGATTGGACAACGTAACAATGACCAAACAGGTTTAACAAAAACAGTTATCGGTTTTTTGCTGGTCACTGAAAACGGTATGTCCGTATGAATATAAGCAAACGTATATAGGATACTGCCGAAAACATGACTCGATGGGAAACTGCCCTACCACCGTAGTATTAATTTACAGAAGCCGCGGTCACTCCTGCTTTCTCGTTCGAATAATGTAGCTATTCGGCTTTATACCTTTGCTCCTTAATGCGGTTCCTGATACGAAAATACTAAGATTTTCTCAATCCGTCATCAAAGCACATTTCCGCTCATGTCGAGGGGTCACATCTATTTCCGGATCGTTACTGTAAACGACCAAACTATAGAAGTAGAAAAGTACTTAAAAGATACCCAACATACTTATTACTCTTAAAACTCAAAGAAACATAATGATCAAGCAAGTAAGAAAGATCAAATGCATGTTGCGAAAATCGTCGAATTGCCTTAGGAACATATTACACTCAAACAAAATAAACAATGTACGGACAGTTTAACACGGGGAATAGGTCCTCCAGTTTGGGTGAAGAGTAGGGACAGGTATGCGGGACTCCCACTTCCCTAAAAATATAGAAGATGAAGCAAGGGAAAATTGAAGGCAGAAGATTTCTGGATACTCCCTATATAGTGGACAGGCCTCAGTTAATGTGTGTCGCCCTTACATTGAACATTGACGAATGCTCTCTTTCCCACACACACTAACTCTCTCTGTCTGCCAAATACACTTTACCTGCATGGTGACGAAAACAGTGATGACAAAATAACACTAGAGTCGACCTAAAAGTGCCTAAAACCTTAGGCTTAGAAAGAGTGCACCATCAGAAATGAAAAAAAAAAACATTGAACGGGCGTCTCCTTCACGGCGTTATGGGACCACCACAACACCAAAGTAAGTTACAGCCAAGATTTTCAGTTCTATACCTTTTTCGTAACCTTTCTACACGTGGTCAGAATGATATATTACACCTGACATCTTAATTATAAATTGAGTTTTACTCTAAATATATCCAAGTTACGTTGTCAAAGTGGTAACCTATTTAGTGGGTAGTTGTGAACAATTTGAATTTATTATAAGGCGTGGAATATTACCAAATCTAAACCCTTTCAGCAGACTGCGTCGTCACTTCGCCTACGGCTAAGTTTGAGACGATATTATGTAGATACCTGTATAACTAATAAACACTTATTACTTGGATTATTTTAAGACATTTCATTCGTGTATGTAAATCTTACTAATATCGTGCTTTTAAAGTTCGGCTACTAAAAGGTAAAGTGAGCTCTTTCACACACACTTTCACTTTTCGGTTCAATTTTCCACTATGGTACTTCTTAGGTAAAACCTCCTAGGTTACCTCTTAGGTTTGACTTAGACCCCTTACACACTGCTTATAAGTCGCAGTATGTAAGGGGGCAAAACCTGATTTTGACCCGAACACACATTTTAATATACATAGAAGTAACATCCGAAATACTTTAAGTGTAGGTACAACAACATGTATTCATTTTTGTGAGAGAAGTGTCGTTGTTAAAATTTAAGTAGTCAACAGATACTTATTAAGTAATTATATTTCTCTTCTTACATACTCTCCCTTTCTTTTATTGTATAAAAATTCGACCCCTTCAATTGTATTAAATCTTTAAGGGGTCTAAGTCAATAAATATGCATAGAACACCATTTTCTTGTTTAGATTCCGTGTAAACCACCCAGTGGCTTTGCGGCGGCATATATCAATTAACTGTCAGATACTATGGAAAAAACTGCAGCCTCAGACCACATCTAGCAAAAAAAATACATCATCTTGGCTTCTAACTACGGGATTTTAGAGCGATATTTATAGCATATGCCAATGTTATATGACGTATTAATTACAATTTCATTTACTGTGAAAACCAATCTTATAGAAATCGGAATCAAGCGAGAATCCATTCTAAAGTAATAACAACTACTAGGATGATCGAAGCAAATGGAATATAATAATATATAATTATAAGCGATTAAACGAAATTTGAATTAAAATCTCATACGAAATGGACATTGCTATGCAAAAATGCAACTTTGGAAGAAATATAAATGTTCTCTAGGAAAAAGTGTCTCCTGAATAATGTACAAACGCGTTTTTGGGTTCATTAATTATGATTGAGAAATTTTTCAGTTTCACGTTTTATTCTTTCGGTTTTCAGCATGAATAGTATAATATCTTCCACGGAGATCACTGGGTTCTTTAGTAAAAAAAAGTAGTAATATTAATATAACTATGTATAATTATGATTATACCTTTGAGGAAAATCTGCCGATGCCACGCCTATAAAATAAAACTAATGGCAACTGGCAAGTGCTGGCTACTTTTAAAAGTAGGTCTACGGTACTTAGTTAGTATCAGAAAATTATTATCCCTTTGGAATAGAACGACAAAAGCGGGATGACACTAGCAGCCAACTGTGTGATTAAAAGAGATGGGAGATGCGAAGTAGCAGAACCGTTTTTAGCAGCTGTTAGTCAGTTCGGAAGCCTATGAAAGCTCGCTGAAAATTTCTCTCATTTGAGTTTTTGAAAATTTATGTGAAATTGTGTTTATTTTGAAGAAACATTTCTGTTGAAACATGGTGACTTGATCGGTGATTGATTGTTGTTCATTACAGCGGAATAACTCGACAAATAATCATTCAACAGGTAATTAGTCCAAATCGAAGCCTCTTAATATACGATTTACCAATGCGCTTCAAATTTAAAGTACGCAGTTTGATTATTCTATTCTAAAAACGTTAATTTACGTAAAAAGTAAATGTATATACGAATATTTTATATACTGAAATGATATTTAGTTTTATACTAGAGCTGCATGTTCAATATTTTGTGTCGGCTGTTTATCATGCAGTAAACTAATATGTTTATCTTAGGAACATTGTTTTTAATCACCTGATCGAAATATTATCTTAATTAAAGCTACAAATGTTACTAACTTATGTTAGTTACTGACATCTTAAATTCGTTTGACAGCTTTTACTTGTCCTTCTATTATTAATCTATCTATATATTAATTTTATGGTTAGTATATTCTACGTATGAGTGCTTATTGTATAGCGTGCTTAGCTGAAAAGTAGTTTTAGATAATACATTAAACGTGAGTTTTACCAAATTTAAGCGCGATTAAACCTGGTTCAAGCCGATATGGTGTATTATAAACCGAATTCTAGCTTGTATGAGAGATTAATTGTAACCAAAACAGTTAGATAGCTTTATGATAAATACGCTGTGACCAGCTAGGTACACCTAGTTTAAAAGTGTATCTGCACTATTAAGGGCCGATCTGACGTTGGTAAAGTCGGCTCTTTGTACCTACTTTTAACATGTATGAGTACATTTTTTATGCTTTGCCCTTTCATGAGTTCATGAGCCGTTGTAATCAAGTAAGTTTTCAATGCTAGGTCTAAATCACAAAAAAAGAAAGTAAACTAAAACCCGACCACTTAAAACTCGCTCTGAAAAGTACGAAACCCGAAAATAGACTTAAAGGATAGCCGTGGTCGTATGCCACTTTGATTATATTTTACTATTATAATGAATCTGCTAGAGTAGGTGGCATACAACCACGGCTATCCTTTAAGACTATTTTCTTGTTTCGTACTTTTCAGAGCGTGTTTTAAGTAGAGTTTGAGTTTTACAAACGTTCTTTTTATTAAACTTATTTTGGAGATATGTAAACTTGTGTTAAGTATAATTATTATGCAGAGCAGACTTAGTATAGTACCTAACACCTAACTAGTTTAAAAGTGAGTATATAAATTCTTGCAATTATTCAGGTGATTGCAAGCAAAGCCGTGAGCAACAGCTTATATTGTTTATAGATTTAAAATGTGGTAAAAGAGTTCTTTCATTTGATACACACCACAAAACACCGTAAAAAATATATTTGTTTTTTTGTTATTTACTTCAAGTCTTCTAGAGAGCGCTGTAGTCAATATAATGAAGCCTTTATCCAGCGGACGAGCAAGGAGCTTCCAATAATTCCTCATTTGTAATAAATTAATAAAAAGTTTATTAGTTATGAGGGAACAGATGAAAATCCATACCCACATACTTACATACATACATACAGGTCAAAATCATAACCCTCATTTTTGCTTCGCCGTAGTCAGCTAAAAATAACGGTGTACTCATATAAATCTTTCTGAGTTAAGCCAAACAACATTTCAAATCCAGAATAACGAAAATATAAGTAAATCTGGAAATCACCTCTCCTCTGAAAGACCACCGTACACTTTTTTCATAAATACTAAGTAAAATTTAAATAATATCCATTAAAAAAAATTAAACAACTGTTGCTCCAGTTTTTGAAAGACCTAATTACATTTTTGTTGTTCTTATGCTAACTTTAAGGCCATTAACTTTTAAGTTTTTTTTCATACTGTTTTAATCATTCTCCATACAACAAAGTTATGTTTGCGGTTGTTAAAAAAATGCTATATCTTTTTTATCCTGCTATGGCAAAATCTAAGAGAAGGATACTAATTGAAAAAAGTCTAGGCAGGCGTGAAGATATTTTAAATAAACCGGCTAAGGGCGAGTCGGACTTGCCCACTGAGGGTTCCGTGCCAACTTTAACTGAATTAGGGATCCACTTAGCTAAAATACAACAATATTTTGTTGACAGCAAATATAACTTTGTTTTTCATTGTGTTTGTATGAAAAACGAGTAATGTTTGCGGTTGTTGAAAATGTGCTATATCTCAAAAACTTCTAGTTCGATCCCGTCCAAATTAATTTTCGTTTGTTAAGTCTACATTACCTACATTTTTTTTTCAAAATTTACGCCTGCTTAGTTTAGAAGTTAAAGGGGGGGGGGGGCATTTTTTTAAAGACTTTATTGCACAAATTTAGTGGACAAAGGTGGACTTAATGCTAAAGCATTCTCTGCCAATCAAACCTTTAGGTCATGCAGAAAGGTAGCAACCCATTTTACCACTTTGGAAGCGTATATCTCGCACTCGTTAGACTTTTGGAGAAAATGATTTCAGAAACCTCTATTTCATTTTGAAAGACCTATGTGTAGAACCCCACAAGCATAGGTTTAACCAAAAAAAATTTTTTTTTGGTTTTAGTTTCATGTATAAACCCCATGTCCCCCCTTGAATATTTTTTATTTATTTTGTATATAAGAATCGTAAAGCGTTTAACAGGATACATCTTCTTACCAAATTTCAACAGTGTGATGCTTATTGTAGTTACAGAATAAAATGGCTATGACATACGGACTGACAGACAGACAAACAGACTTGACGAAACTATAAGGGTTCCGTTTTTTGCCATTCGGCTACGGAACCCCTTAAAACTGTGACTCTTTAAACTAAGTAGAAATTTGTACGTTAAACAAAAATGAATACGTATGACCTGAGTATTTGCATTCAATGTGTCATAATCAATTAAAACTTTTCAGTAACCTCGATGTTTAAAAAAACGGTATAATATTTTACTGAAATTAAATGACCCAAGAGGCTAATAATCGGTTGAAAGCAACTTAAGAAAGTATGAGTATAATGCATACAGCCGATTAAGTATTAATTTTGACAGCGTAGGACTACCTGCTTAGCCGAATATGAACGAAATATATTTGAGTAAAGATGGATTGCTAAAACTCAAAGTTTATTTTGGGATCACTTATTAAATTCTGTTAGCTCGTTACAATGAAACCCAGCTTTCGCTTGAACGCAACCTGACAAACTACGTAGGCGTCGTAGTAGGCTTAAATTTTTATTTTGAGTGATTCATTTTGCGTTCCTATTACCTGCCTTAATCGTTGGACGCTTGTTTCTTTATTATGCAACCTAATAATTGTAATTTAATCTTGTTTAACAATTACCACATGGTCTTCCACCTGTTTATGATGTTTAGCGGCAGGCATGTAACCAAACAGGTTTACCATAATAACACTAGGTTTTCCTGTCATTGCCTTCCGTGTGCAAAAATCTAGATATTGCACTTGTACTAAGTACTTAAGCTGGTATGTGACCTGTGATGGATTATAGATGATTAATAAACCACTATAAGTAAGTAGATTTTTTTGCTAAAAATACGTTAACGTGTATTACCATTCCGTTGTTTTCTTTTTGAGTCTTGAGTCTTGTTCAAAATGATTATCGGGTATTTGTTTGTTCAAAAAAATCAAAGTATCTACGAGGTTGTTGTGTATTTAGTATAGAATATTAAAATACGAAATTAAAATTAATTTCGAAATGATTATAGAGGTAATATCAATTGGGTGAATATCCTCTAATCTGGAACTACGAAGGCTACACTAAAAGTTTTGCGCAACTCTAATATTATCATTAAATTTTTATGTAGTTTTTTAACTGGTTTTGAACGAAGTATTTTCTTTTTAATTTTAACACTTTTTTATTGTGGTAAACCTATAGGTAGTGAAAACATGACGACCATTGCTCTTAGGGCATGTGTTTCACGAACTGGTTGAAAGCTATCACGGCCTGTTTCTGTATAATCTCAAACCTCGCATGAAATCTTAGTTTTGGGAAAGTACAAAAGGGCATGATGCCAGCTCAAAAGCCATAAATGGCTTTTTCAAAGAGACTGAGCAAAAAAATTGTGTTGTACTACTCGACATTAACTACCTTTTATAATGTGGGAAAATACAGACATGACCAGCCCGGCTGAAATTATTTTTTTCTTACGCTGCTCGCCTGCCGCAATTTTATGGATTTGCTGTCACATTTAGGCACCCACACAGAAGACTGGTGGTTCCTTTCCGGAATGTAACGATATATCCAAGTTTCATCTATGCTAATGTTAAACTAGTCTTAACACGGAATTTGACAGGGCAGCCAGCAGGGCGATTCAAAACAAATTCACGAGTATGAATAAGATTGTTTACTCACACGCATTATTTATTGTTTTTTTTTGGTTTGGTCTGAGATATAATATAAATTGCACACTTATACAAGGTGGTCTATCCAATGACGTCAAGTTTTTTTTTAATTCCTCTTTCCTAGGGGTACCCAAAAATACCCCATGTATGTTCCCCGATTTTTTTTGTTTTCGAGATACGATTTACGACTAATACTATGACTGGACACATTTGTTTGTAATATATTGCTTTGAATTTTTTAGAAAATATCAATAAATACTTATGTTTTTATAATTATGAGTTAAAATCATTTAATTTAGAATTTATTAGTTCTATATCAATTCTTACAGCCCTCTGGCTCGGTTTTTAGCACATTCTTTTATTGGACAGAAATTCGACCTCTACAATTTTATTATATGTAGATATTGATTGATTACTGGTTACTACAACGGTCTATACATATATATTATCTATATATTTTTTCTATTACAGACCACAGCCAGTTTAAATAACGAATATATTTTTTTGTATTTTTCTAGGGATTGTAAAAAAAAGGAAAATTGTATTTTGAGTTTTTCAGTGTGTTGGTCTTTCAAACGAAGTTGTATTCGAGCACCTGAATCGTTCCTTATGAGGTTTTCTCCTACCTTTGAGAATATTCCATGTTATCATTTTATTGTAGGTATAGCAATAGATGATTCGATAGCGGTAAACATCTTGAATTTGCGATGTCACTTTCCGGAACTCAGTCTACCATTATGCATATCAGTTATCACGCAATCTTTAGGTACCGATGTACTGCCAGCAATTTACCTGGATATATGTACTATGACACATGATAGATGAAGATAGACTTGGCCTAGGTATTATAATTACTACAATAAGGGTCGATTTTACCAACGTCAGATAAGAGCCTGAAGCAGTATAAATCAAACGATTTAAAATAAAATTAACATAAATGATTGCTGGCGTTACCAAATTACGCGTTTAGTATTATATTCGGCGAATATTCTTTAATGTATGTACGTAAAAATTTTACATTCATTCACGAAAAAAAGTGATATACATAATTATAATACTAGGAATAAGAATAAGCTTGCTATTCCACAATTTAGGCTTCGAAAGGTTGGTAATTGTTCCATAGGGAAGTATGTTTGTATTTTTTTTTTCAATAAACTACCAAAACACATTGTAAACTTTACCGGTCCATAAATTCAAAGGTGTCATTGAAGAAAATAATGTACGGACTTGCATGAATATTACAAACATTGTTAACCTTTTGAAAAGAGGCATTAGCAATAGTGACTGAGTTTGTTGCGCAGCTTCTTCTCAGCACTAGCCCCAAATTGTCCCGAAGCTGTGGTAGGGTTTATATTGGGACGTGTTAAAGTGTCAGTGACTTTTTATTCCTTATATGACGTTGGTAAAATCAGACCTAATGAGGGAAACGCCCGATAATTTAGATAAATAAAAGATCAAATTAAGTAAGTGTAAAACATTTATTGTTTTGGATTTTAACAAGTAAAGTAGGCATCAGTTAATTATATAATTTAACAAAGATTTTAACAAATATAACAATATTTTGCTCAAACTGTATATAATGCTAGAAACAACATTGAGGCGTATGAAGTTACTTCAGTGATAACATTCTTTAAACATCAAAAACACTGAATCTTAATAATAAACTTCTTACAATTATCTGTAATTATAATAGTTTCATTGAGGAATGAATTTTGACGGGCAAATTAATGGTTTTTAAACCAATCAAGTAATTATTAAAGAATAAAATAATACCATTACACTCTACTCTATTTTTAATGAATCAAGTTAGAATATGAGCCCTACTACAGTCCCATCGTGGATTAATATTTGTGGGACGGAAAGAAGTAGAAAAACACTATTTTAAAACCAATTATGGGATATCGATTTCTTGAACTTCTTTTTTTTGGTCCCACCAACATAGACGACGTAACATGTGCGAATTGTAAATAGGTACAGGTATCTATTTCTTATAAGATGTAACACAAAAAAATAAAAATGACGAGAAAAAGGGTTCCAAATTTCTTTATTTACGTTTACTTATGAAACGCATCCATTTCTGTTTTTTTTTTTATTGACACACCACTCATAAAAAATATCGCAAAGAGTATCGGAATGCAAAAATCGACTCGTTTCGACATGAAGTTTGCAACTATAACACTTAAATTGTATTAAATTATTTTTTGCAATGAGACACTTAACACACTTGCGCTACTTTCCCAACGCGCCTTAGTACCGATGCAAACGGGATGCTGCATCGCGGCTGTGCCGTAGCTAAAGAGCCACCAAGTTATCTATCTATAGAATGACAGGGTCGCGCGTCTGTGTCGATACTAATGCGTGTTAGCATCGATTTCAACGCACGTTAGTATCGAAGCCAAAATCTGTTCATTGTGTGATGTCGTCGTCACTGCATCGGTGCTAAAAGTCGCCGTATATAAGGGGTCTTAAATCAAAGACCTCTTAACTAAAATTTTCAACCTTAACACACTGCGCTACTTCAAGCATCGATTCAGTCGCGCGTTAGCATCGATACAGAAGCACGATTGCATCGATGCCAACGCGCGTTAGTACCGATGCAGTCGCCAAAATTCACAGTCACTGTTTTCAGCTTCTGTATCGCGACTGTATCGATGCTACCGCGCGTTAGCATCGCGACTGCATCGATGCTAAAAGTAGCGCAGTGTGTAAAGGTTCACATTTTGCAACTGATCGACACGTGTAGCAAGTCCGTAGCCGTACCTGTTGTATAAATTGTTTGTTGTGTGGGATTTATTGATGTTGTATTAATTAAATCATCACGATCACGAGTAGATAACTTTTTTAGGATTGAGGTTAAAGGTTAATTGATAACAAATAAGAGTATGTTACACCATCGACAAAATAAAACTAATATTAAAATAAAGAACGTTATTTTCTATAGATAGATAATTATACAATGCGGCCTGTAATGGGAGCAACACTTAAGTAACCAGATATCAATTCAAAATCTTTGTTACACAATTGATCGAACCAGCAATGTATTGCAAACAAACGTGTCCGCAATCATATAATTGCAAATTGTCATTTACAACAACGATTGATTAGATCTTCTAACTTTGGATTGCTATATCTCTTAGTTACCTATAGCATTCTATAGCACTATGACCAAGTCAAGGCAATTATGTACAATCATTGACTAAATTTTTGCTCTTATTAGAGGCCACATGATGTATAATATCAATTTAGTGAGAAACAAGCAGTAAATGTAACATTGTTAAAATATTTCCGTAGCCTTTGACTGACTGGCTTAATTAAAAACCGTGAATTTAATCAGAAAATAATCGCAAAGCTATCTTACCCAAAACCAACATTTACCAACCCTCACTTTGGATTTAATTCTAAAACTTAACTATTACTTTACTTCAGTTTGACTATATAAATCGATCTAGGAAAATTGACTATAATATACCCGGAAAGTTATAGCATTTTGCTTTATCCCTTACGACGTTAGCAGGTACCACAACGCATTCGCGACGCGACTGAACGATACCGACAGGGATGCAACTGTTCGATCTAGCTATGATAGAGCGAGATATAGCATACGTGAATTTCTATACGTCTAATTACAGCGTTAAACCGGATGGATAAGGATGTTATATCGCAGAAAGATTAAGGGTAAATCTCACGAACTTGGGTTTAACTCCGGAGCCGCCGCGGCTGCGATTTTCGGTTGCAAAACATGGCGGGCGATAATCGCAAGACGGGCGGTTATTTTTTGAAAAACCCGCGACCCGCGCGACTCTCAGATTTCATGACGCTGTTTTAATCCGCGCGTGGGGCGTAAACCTCGTATTCCCCTCATTTATACGATTATTTTTCTCGAAGACACTATACCTGGGAAATAAATACGTTACTGAGATATTGACAGTCAAAGTGAAAAAAAGGATTTTTGAATGAAAATGTTGTATAAGTACTTACTAACAAATTTTGCTGTTAAGAAACATGTTAAAAAAATTCAGTACATTTTCCGTAAACGGACCCTAATCGGTGCACTACGCATTGTACCGCGCGAGCGTTCGCACACATTGCGGCTAAATAAATTATTATTTTAATAGCTTAATATAAAGATAATTTCTCATGTAATATTTTTTTTACTTACGATTTAAGGTTTCGGTAAGGCTTTTGTGACACCCTGTAAGAGTAGTTTAAAAAGGTGTCTTCTGTGACTTGAAAGAATAACAAGTAGGTACTAAATCTTATTTCTTACTATGGCAACCAAATATTTTTATTAGAATCAAAAATGAGAAGTTTTTAATAACATTTTAAAACTTAAAGTATTACACCTTCCATTCTTTTTCATTAAAAGTGGATTGTACTTAGTTGTTAGTTAAAACACATCATTGTGTATGTATAGAACATAATATTTGTGAAAAGAGCCTTAACATGAAAAAAATGATTCATCCCTATCTACTATCAACAATAAAACATGGTTACTCTTATTATTTGTTTCATACAATAACAAGTATATTTTGACAGAATTCTTGCGATGGTATCGTCTGAAAGTTTACAAAATTTTAGAGGAAGGTTTTTCAAACGTCATATAAAACCTGACTGGTCAAGTATGAATCAACCGATTTTATAATAAAATGTTGTTATCGAAAAATATTTCTTATCTCTGACTATTGAAAAATAAGGCATAACACTCTTTATATATTTTGCAGTGTTTATGTTTTTATCTTAAATAACATATCATTCAGCAAAATATGGTGTCACTAGACACGTTCTATCAAATGTTTATGACCTAGATAAACATAACACATCCTTTGTCCATTGGTCGTAACGCGGGGTATCCCAAAATAGAAAATAAATGAGTTAGCATGAAATAAATCTCACAATCGATCGATGTTCGCTGGCCACTACCTTAAAAGAGGGTTGGAAATGTTAAGTGTCTGTGTTTTTTCATCTTGAAAGTACTCAGAAACAACTTGGAATATAGAAATTGGAGTGTGACATCCCCGTTGCGTTGAGAAGCTCGTTCATCTGTTCGATCTCATGCCTGAAGTCTTACTTGCATTATGCTTACACATTAAGCACTGTAATATTTTCCAAATAGGTAATCTCAACAGAGCCATAGAAGGACAAAATGAATGTTTTATGATGCTTCCAGCTGTTTTTCCTAGTGTAAATAAATTAATCTTCTTCACACTTGATTGACTGAAACCACACACACCAAATATATATTTTAATTAAATATTTTTACACTTATTTGTTCACGAATGTTCATACTAACTAGGTAGTACTCAGTTTGGATTATACATAAGATATACATGTCACCGTCATATTGTGAAACCCGCGAGTTTATAATCTTACGGATTTCAATCAGTTTCATTGTAATCCGTCGATTTATTGTAAACTTTACTCAACTTCATAAACTCTAACGTATATTGAAATGAATTACTGGGCAAAGTGGTGGGTGAGGGTAGCTAGAGGTTAATGTCCTTCGTGTAAGGTTGACATTTAAGTACCAATAAAAACGTAAATGCTAAACCATGTCAAGATTATTCACAATCAACCGACAGATTACAATCCACCGGATTTAAAGCCGTAAGAATGTAATCTAACAAACAAGAAAAAAATAAAACTGTCTTAATTTTATTTTGCAACATAAAAAATAACTTGAAATCTATCTATTCAAAAACGAAACCATTTCCTTGCGGCAAGGAGGCTATGATGCTGGCTGCGTTGCCGCGTTGGATAGCTTTGCTAATCCTTTGAGCTAAGAACCAGCCAGCTTTATTATTAACAGCAATTTAGCAGGGGTTGTTCCTCACGGCCCAAATCTTAATCTCGCAATTTTGACAATATTACGGTTACATTCTTAATATGATCATTGGCGACTTTCATGCTCATTCTTAAAGTTGGTTATTATATTAACCATCCCATTTAAATAGTGTACTTAATTTTGACTAATTTATTCATGTTTGTATTCTTCGGGGCAAGGGTCTGGCTCTTCGGTTTCACGAAAGGTACCATCACCGCTCTTCTTAGCTCTGTTCATGATCATCTCTGGCGTCGCTGCTTTAACTGAAAGAAAGAATTAAGAAAAAAAATAATTATAATATAATGTTTAGATAATGATGCTGCTAGAGAATGAGCTGCTGGCCTCAAATCGCCTACGGGAGCCAGTAACGTAGAAAGAAGGCTGTATAATTTATGGTCAAAGTGAGAAGAAACATACGATAAATAATAATATAAGAATAATTAACAACCTTATAACATGGTTTAATTTTTTGCACTTTTAATAGTTTGCGAATTTAATTAAGTGTTTTTTTTAAACTTTAATATTTTCACTTTTTTTTAATCTAATTTAAACCTATTATTATTCAATTAAGGTTCAAAAGCTGCATTAAGTTGTTTCTGTGCCTGACTGTTCCAAAACGTAGGAATCGGTATTCGTTGGGAAGCGATTTTAAACCTTATTTTATATTTCAAATTTGGTTTACGTTAGGATTAAGACGATTTTGATGAGTGTTACCAAATACCGTTGGTATTAGCTTTTGGGATTAGAGTGGAATAGATAGTTGTAATCAAGAAAAGTTTTGAATTTACGTAGTACGTAACTTTGCCAAAGACCAGTACCGTTACCAAGAGTTTACGACGGTTTGACTCGCTAGCGACGACGTAAAAAATATCCTTTGGACATAAATATCCTTTGGACATTCCCACACATCGCCATCTAGTCCCAAAGTAAGCTACTCAAAGCTTGTGTAATGGGTGCCAGACAACGGATATAATACTTAAATACTTTTTGTTTGTAAATACATACATATTATACATAGAAAACACCCAGATCAATACAAATAGACATGTTCATGCACACAAATGTTTGTATTGTGCGGGGATCGAACCCGCAACCCGCTGCGTAGTAGGCGATTTCTCGACCACTACACCAGACGGGTCGACAAAAAAAAATCTATGAAAAAAGTATTTTAAATTTAAGGAAGTACAAGCCTGTGGAAAAGTTATTACTTTTAAATTACAAGATACATACGATCATACGCCCATCCGATCTTCGCGAAAGCGTCGATAAAGTTGGTGGAGAAGTTGATCCGTCCTAGCTCGGAAGTGCGGTAGTCCCAAGGGAAAACGTGGTGGTAATTGTGCCAGCCCTCGCCTAGGGCTGCCAGGCTCACAGCAGCATTCTCCACTGAATGTATAAACCTGCCACAAAAAATATAATGTTTAACGCCGTAAGTACACCTATGCATTCGCATGCAGCAGCGATACGGCGGAACGACACCGACAAGGATGCAATAATCACATCTAGCTTTGATAGAACGAGACAATGTTACACATGTTACATGTTTGTTTTTAGAAAACGAAAAGGAACTAAAGGATAATCACTTATTAGGTGCATTCGGGCATGTGTAATAATACCTTTCTAATGATAAATCTTGAAATTTAATAGCATGAAAAAGCAATTTCTATCGGAGTACTGGAGGAAGTTATGAGATAAATTAATAAATTAATTTAAAACTTTCTAGGTCATCATCATAACCAGTATTTTTTTTACATATTCCAATAAAAAAATACTATAAATAAGCAACAGCTGAGCATTTAATTGAATAAGGTACCAATTTGTCAACCTGGCTTTGGTATTATTAAATCTAAAAAAAACGTTTCATTCTTACATATTAATAAACTAGACACATTCAGACAAACCGAAGGTAAATATCAAATCATTTTCATTGCATTGACATTTATTAGCAGGGAACGTATATTTGCTTTTAAACAAATATCCTAATTCAGACTTCAGTCTAATTTTCGCTTTGAAATATGGGAATTGCTGAAATTATTTTAACTTGATAAGGTTACTTGATTAACAAAATTTGTACCTTAATAATTAGGGATGATAGAAAATCACCAGCCGGCAAAGAAAATAGGTACTTAGATTCCAAGTAATAGAATCAAGGTATCTAATTTAGAAACGTCGTTGCCATTGATACTAATTTAAGGAATTAACAAGGTTTCTTTACGAATTGCATATCAGACTAAAGGCCCAAAATTACTCAATCCAACGCATTGATAATCTTCTTCTCAGAACTAACTAGGGTTGCCACCTTTATTTTTTGAAATTAAAGTATATCGGTTGTAAAAGGTAAAAATGCCTTCCTGTGTGTTTAGGAGTAGTACCAATTACACTACAACTGTTAGAGAAAACAAAAACGTGTCATTTCATTCATAAGTATAGTTTTTTCATTTCAAAGTAATAAAACTTAAAATACGTATTTAGTCTTTACCATAATTTGGCAATGGCGGACATTAGGCTAAAGAGCGAGATGTCACGCGCTCGCGCTAATCAGCACTCAGTAGCAATAAGTACGTAACGAATGTTATATATTTATCTCTTTCTATCAACAGGCATGCCCCATCATTTGTCTCTATTAGCGCTTAATGTCGTAATACACAACTATACGTGCACTTTGAAAAACATGTCTATCCTTTTGTACGTCAGTGATTGAACTATAATAATATATAGTTTTGATAGCGGTTTATTTATGTTATTTTGTTATTTAATCATACCTCACAAGTAACAGAACTTACACAGTATACCATATGTTGAACTATACCTGATTGAAGTAAAAAAAACATCTCGTTATGACTTCTCCTTTTCAAAAAATCCTGATACAAACATACAAATATACATACATACATGTACAATTACGAAATTTTAAACAAGTGTTAGGAACAAGCTTAAATAGATCAACATCCTAAAATACATACAGGTCGAATTCATTACTTTAATTGACCATAAAAATTGCACTTGTAAAAAGCAAGAGTGCCAGACACG
Organism: Pyrausta purpuralis; assembly: GCA_963924145.1. Classification (NCBI taxonomy): domain Eukaryota; kingdom Metazoa; phylum Arthropoda; class Insecta; order Lepidoptera; family Crambidae; genus Pyrausta; species Pyrausta purpuralis. Next base: position 22,398,610 of record OZ001656.1, read on the forward strand.
GAATCGAAAATTGTGTCTTATGCTATCTAAACGCATGCCTTTACACGGCCACCGTATTCTTAAAAAGTAGTAGTAAGTAATTTAAAAAAAAAACGCTTTAAAAAAATAACTGACCTGTCATAAGGCTTATCTCCCCACAGATGGGCGAAGCTGTTCACGCAGTATGCAACGTTCAGTGTGGAGGTGAATCTGAGCACGAAGCTGACGACGAAGCTGTTCACAAGCGACTCCTGCCAGCAGTACCAGGGGATCCACACTGGAAGCGCTATGTTTAGTATACCGAACAGCGGGATGAATAATCTGAAACATAAACCACATTTTTTTAATAGAACATTTAAGAAGAAAATAAAATACGTACTTAGTTTCTACTTTACATAAACTAACACGCGCGTACCTATACGAAGGATAATTTTGTTCCTCGATTTTGTTCTCAATTAGGTTGGTCCAACTTTGAGAAAGAGGTCAATCGACAAATCCAACTCGGCTGGGCAGCGTTTGGGAAACTGCGCAAGAGCGTATTCTCGTCTTAATTACCTCAGTGTCTGAAGACGAAAGTCTTCAATCAGTGTGTGTTAACAGTGATGACATACAGATCCAAAACGTGCTCTCTAACTATGGGCCTCATAAAGAAGCTCAAAATTACACAACAAGCGATGGTGCGAGCTATCCTGGGTGTTTCTCTACGACATGGAATCAGAAACGAAGAGATACGTAGAAGAACTAAGGTAACGGACATAGCCTTGAGAATCAGTAAGCTTAAGTGGCAGTGGGCAGGGCACATAGTGCAGAACTGATGGTCGTTGGGGCAGAAAAGTTCTAGATTGGGGACCTTTCGACCAAAGACGCAGCGTAGGACGTCCACCGACAAGATGGACAGACGACCTTATAAAGTATATTAAAAAAAAGGTTGTGCAATAAAGTATATAAAAAAAACCTACCTACCTAAACCGAACCTTGTAAAGATCGCAGGATCAAACTGGATGCAGACCGCTAGTGATCAGTTGCTGTGGAAAGCCGTGGTGGAGGCCTATGTTCAGCAGAGGACGTCCTTTGGCTGATAATGATAATGATGATGATGATTTTTTTCTCGAATAACAAAGTCGTTTTTTGACGAAAAATTGTAATAAGAATTACTATACTCGCATAACAAAACGAATGATTTAACTGTATTATTTTCCGGCAAATCAATGGTCCACCAAAGCACTATGGTGTGAAGAAAGTATAAAACCGGCCAAGTGCGAGTCGGACTCGCGCACTGAGGGTTCCGTGCCAACTTTAACTTAATTAGGGAATCCACTTACTTCTACTAAGTAAAATACGACAGTATTTTGTCGACTGCAAATATAACTTTGTTTTTCATAGTGTTTGTATGAAGTACAAAGTAATGTTTGCGGTTGTTAAAAAAGTAAAAACCGACTTCAAAACCAAAATGCACTAAAAAGTCTTAAATAAACTCTTCACCATTGAAAGGAAAGGAATCCGTTTTAGGCAAACAATTTCTTTTTGGAGTCGGTGCTGTGATAGTTGATGCTTGATGGTCAAAGTGATGGCACCGACCCTTAAATGTCATTTTTTATTTTTTGTATGAGAATCGGTAATCGGTTAACAGGACAAATCTTCCTACCAAATTTCAACAGTGTAACGTTTATAGTTACAGAATAAAATGGCTGTGACATACGGACGGACAGACAGACAGACTTGAAGAAACTATAAGAGTTCCGTGTTTTGCCATTTGGCTACGGAACCCTAAAAATCTTGTCAACTAAACATGTCGTATGAAACTGTGGGAAAGTATCGAGCTGTCAAAAGTTTTTAATTTGACAAATTTTATCATTACGGCATACAAAGATTAGCTCTTACGAGTATTTCACGCAATCAAAGTTACTTCCGTATTAACTAATATTACCGGTAAAATGGGAAATATTTATACGCTCAGATAACTAGCGATTTATTAACATTTATTCACGTTTGGTCGAATCCATCCTTAACTTCATAAGTTTCTACTCGTATGGTCTGTTAATAGAATAAATGTTTTTGCGAGAAACAAAAAAAATGTTTGGATATAGACTTATTTCTATTATCGATTTATGTGGACCTATTTGTTTCAGTATATAAATACGTTTTCAAATGAAACGTTTTTTTTTTCATTTCAATGCCACACTCGGGCAAGAGTAACATGTAAAATAATATTTATTGAAAGAAACATACATTGTAATAGGTCATATTTATGTATATTATTTACAAAGAAAAGATAATTTGTATTCCACGTGGCTCATTTCATCGTATCAAAGGAATTCGGGTCACATTCAAAAACCTTTCAACCCTTATAAAGACTTTTGTAGGTAGTTATAAACCGGGCCGCTCAAGGAATTCAATTGACATGTTTCAATTTTGTCAAAATATATATACAAACTTCAGAAGTTTGACATTGTTGCGATAATATTTTCTGTTAAAATTTAAAACTTCATGGTAGGATTCTTTCCAAGTAAAATGTGAGGTGCAGCCAGCCATAAACGATGTTTTATCGACGAGTGAATGCTGAAGATTTGTCATTGTAAATTTTGCCGATGCTTCCTCACACAAAGCTTTTGTCCTAGGTAAGACACCCACAGGATACTGATGGGTTACATAAAAACTCAAGCTAGCTAGCACTTAAAATATACAGTAACAGAAGTCATACTCGCGCTTTACTTCATTTTGTTTCTCACACACCTCACCGGTCGCGCTAGGGATGTCAACTTTGGCTTATACACAAAAGAACTATCGTAGTAGTTGCACTCATTTCTAGTCGTTTGTTGTTTAATTGAGAATTAAATATAGTCCAAGAAATTAAAAATGCAAGAAACTAAGCCCCTTATTCATAATAACTCAAACAGTCTAAAAAACCTATTTAAGCTATTACACTGTTTTGTCATTTTCTGTCAAATGATGACAGCTCCAAGAAAGAACGAGACGATACAGTGTAATAGTTAAAACAGGTTTATTAGACTGTTTGCGTTATTCTGAATCAGGGGGTTAGTTTATACATCAATTAAACATACAATTCAACATTGTGTACTTTCAAATGAATCTATAATACCTCCTTAACGGTTGATTTCTAGACTTTTTTTCTTAATTATCCATTTTAGACCTTAATTAACCTATCAAATGACAGTAAAAATTAACATTATCTACATAAATAAACAACATAAACACAACATGATTCCATCTTACGTAATTATTCAGACTTAAAATAAGAAACAATTACAAGAAAGAGCTGTTGTCACCTATCAACGTATTAAGGCTTTACATAACGCTACACAGACGCGTGTCTCAAGCGGGTGGCACAGGCACTCCCACTGTTCCGAAAAGTTCCGAGATCTCGTGTCCGTGAGCGGTGTAGTGACTTGCTCGAGTGCGTTTTGTATGTAGTTTCACTTCTCTACTACTATCCATATTTTGTGTAGCCAGGCTCAGAAACGCAATAGATAACGTTTTATGTAAAAGGTACTTTGCAGATCAAAGGTACTCGTATATCACATAAAGGCACAACGGTGGTACCACAACACCCAGACCCCGAGACAATATAGAAAATAACGTTTTCTACATTGACCCGACCGGGAATCGAACCCGGAACCTCACGAGATGGCGACGCTTGAAACCAACGTGCTAGCCACTCGACCACGGAGTGTATGTTTGTTACTTCTTCACGCAAAAACTATGCGATGGATTGTGATTACTTTACAGTAATATGGCTCATACATCAAAATAGCACATAGGCTATCATTGATAACTATATTTATTGGAGATCACACATTTACGCGAGTGAAGCCGCTGGGAACCGCTAGTCTATTCTATAACATACACGTGTAACAAAAATACAGAGTAATATATTCGATGACGTGAGATTCTGGCCATATTCGTTGCTTATGCCATTCGCATTATAAAAGTAAATTGTAAATACGAACTAAATGGGCTCCTATTTAGCCGGTAATTACTGCTGAAATTAGGAGATACAAGGACAAGAGTTGCTTGCGATTCTAGCTAAACTACTTCAGCAAATATAGAACCATCAATGGACCTTACTAGCTAGAATTAGCATATGGACCTTACTAGCTAGAATTAGCATGTTAAAAGATAGAACGTAGCGTTTCTCCTACTGTAAGTAGTTAGTGTTTTTTTGACACCGGTCACATATTATAATGTATATTGCTCTGATCCCAAAGCTAGTGCACTTGTGTTATGGAAATCAGTAATAATGATGGTACCACAACACCCAGACCTGAGACAATGTAGAAAGTTCTGATTTACACATTTACCCGACCGAGAATCGAACCCGGGACCTCGAAGCGGCAAAGCCTTGAAAGCCAGCGGCGCTTAGCCACAACACTACAGAGGTCAAAGATATTGTCATTTCTAGCTTTTCAACGAAGACAGCTGAGTTGAAAAGCCAGCACCCGATCAACATCAGTTAGTTGTGGTATCGGATGCATACTGCGACGCTGGTTTCCACTTCTACTTTGTCATTAAAGAGGTAATTTGTTTGTGCGATCCCAGCAGTATAGGTACGAGAAATCCAAGGGAAACTGAACTTTATTTAGCTACTAGCGGTCCTCCGCGACTTAGTCCGCGTTTTAAGTTTGCTTCCTCCCCTCCCCTCTTGTCGTGATGAGTTGTCGTGAGCGTGATGTTATAGCTTCAAGCCTTCCACAATAAATAAGCTATCCGACACATTTTTTTATTTTTCAAATCGGTGCAGTAGTTCCCGAGATTCGCGCGTTCAAACAAACAAACTCTTCAGTAATATTAGTATCGATTTAGGTCAAAGAAAAAAGGCTGTCTCAAGCCGTTTACCGTTATTAAACATTCAAACGAGAGGAAACCATTAGCAGGCGGATAAATCAATAAGAAATAATTCAAAGTAATTTATTAAAAACCCATATTTTAGTTAGAGATCATACTCGTATTAGAATAAAAATCTGAGCGAAGCTCGGTATTTTGTTGAAAACAATAGAGAAAAAAGTACGATAAAATCAAAAATAGAATAATTACGATCAGATTTATAATTATTATATTAGTACTAGTACGATTCGAAACGGTTTATCCGAGATTAACAGGTTAGTTAACTGCGAGGTATATCGACTTCGTAGCTGACATATTTACCTTTGGATTCTAGTGACATTTTAACCCTATTTAAGCGCCTAAAAATACGGTGATAACACCATTTTCTGAAAATAAAACCAAGCTGTATCGATTTTTTCCTTCAGCACTTCACATATACAAAATTTCATAAAAATCTTTAGAGTCGTTTCCGAGATTCACAGGATAGATAGAGAGATATACAGTGTCCCAATAATAATGGATAACCATGTAACTGACAATATACCTCCTAATGGTGTATCTAATGTCAAATTTTGACCGAAATTAACCGTGATATTGAAATTAAAATATCACGGTTTACAAGTTTTTTTTTAATTTTAGTGTTTTTTTTTAAATTGACATTACGATTAGCTTTTCTCTTGTCATTTTAGAAATAACCACATTTTTCAGTTCAGTCTTTTTCGGTTTCACTAGAGATAACTGGGCTATCAAAATAAAACATGAATACAAGAAACTAGTTCATACATTTATAAAACAATTAGAAAAAGCAGGAAAATTATTTTACATTGCTATTAATATCGATAATATTGATTGAGTGACTGATCGAGTTGCGTCCGATACCATCGAAAATGTTGCCCCAGATTTACTCTCAATATAACAAACTTTCGATAATACTGATAAGTTTTTGTTCATGCCGATTGATTAATACAATATTTGAAGTGATTTTCAAGGTCATCTATCGATAATGAAAATAAAAATGACGAGAGATGATACTGGCAGCCGTTTTATATGATTTCATATAGCAGGAGCCAAAACTAATCAGTATTTTCGATACAATTTAATATAAGTAGTAAATTAAGAGCAAACCCTTCGTTAGTATAATAATAGGAATGCTTAAATTGTGCTATCGTTACTTCCAATAGTATTGATTACCTTTCACATTACCAAACCTGAATCTAATATATAAAATTCTCGTGTCACAGTTTTCGTTGCCATACTCCTCCGAAACGGCTTGACCGATTTGATGAAATTTGTTGTGCTTATCCGGTATCTATGAGAATCGGCCAACATCTATTTTTCATCCCCCTAAATGTTAGGGGTCCAACCTTATTTTTTTTATTTTATTTTTTGTCAATTTTTTTAATTTATATTTTTTTATGATACAACATACAAAAATACATACAATCCTCAATTTTCACCCTTCTACGATCAACTCTTATTTTTTAGCCATTTTAGTAATTTAAGGGCGAAACAAAATTCGCTGGGAATGCTTAACTTTTAAAATTACGGGACCCCAGCCCCAGCCCCGTCCCGCCGGGACGGGGCTGGGGGCGAAACAAAGTTCGCTGGGTCCGCTAGTAGCCTATAAAATTAGTATTATGGACAGTTTTTCATATCGATAATAATTTGTACCGTTGGTAGTTAGTGATAATAACGTTTTTGATAGAATCGGACGCAACTGTATGTATACTGTTATTATTAGTTATGCAAAAAAATATCCATACATTGATTACATAGTATCGATATTCTGAATAGTTCCCGACAATAACTAACGATAATAAAACTATAGATAGTTTTGCAACACTATTTCCAACTTAAAAACTCATGCGTGGTACTACTAACATTCGTTTTACTTCAGAACAGAAGTATTGTTACGCTTTAAAAACACACTCTTTGCTATTTAAGTGGTCAGTTGTATCAGATAAAAACAATACAAAACACATAGGCTTGTGAATCTTTGAATGACCAAAGATTTTTTTAAGATGATAGTGCTTACGCTTACGCTTATACGCTTTTTTTACACCACGGCCGATAAAAAATGCGGGTCAATATTTTATTTTTATTTTTTATTAACTTAATGTTCTACTCCGTTGAATTTAAATGATTTATTTTGGTAGTCACTGGTGAAGCCTACAATTGAACTGTACCATTTGTAAAAATATCACGAAAAAAACTAATTGCAGATAGAAATTTTTGAAAACTTTAATATTTTTACTTAGGTCCAAGCCATGAGGATAGCGCTCCTGACTACTCTGCCAGCGGTTGCGTATTTATTGGAGTCACCCCCCTCAATATCGTAGTCTGCTATTCGTTACACAAGATAAAAAAAACCTTACTTCTAAGCAAAGATGATTGGTGTGTCGTCTGGTGCATATTCATTGAAATTTATTTCCTCACATCTTTTGCAGCCTGACCACAGAGGTCCTCCACCAGGTCCTGACAGCAGCTCTCCGCCAGCGCTGGCCTTCGGTTTTCCACCGAGGGTAGGGGGGTGAGCACCAACCAGCCCACGTGTGCGAAAAGGAATCCTCTCCTGATGTCGTGGGGGTTTATATTTACAAGAGACTCACATCTTTTGCAGCCTGACCACAGGGTCATCCACCAGGTCCTGACAGCAGCTCTCCGCCAGCGCTAGCCTTCGGTTTTCCACCGCAGGGTGGGGGGTTAGCACCAACCAGCCCACGTGTGCGAACCAGAACCCTCTTCGGATGTCGTGCGGGTCCGCCACTGTCTCCGTGTATTTGTGGTGGACGCGGTGATCCAACGCCCAGGTGTAGATGTCCCTCTGAAAAAAAAAGGGTTTGTTAACCTTTGGTAGATCATTTCAGAATAAAAGGATGGGGACAATGAACTGGGATCGATAATGAATAAGTGTAGTTTTCCGTTACCACGACATTTGATCAAGCGAAATAGAATAACTTAGCACGTTATACTATTTCGTTGTACATGTTTTTTTTTTCATTAGAATTATTATATTTCTTTCCTTTTAGTTGACCAGACAGATGAACATAGTATGAAGATTAACTGGCTTTGCATTTTTCCGATAATCCGATTTTCGTAACTTCTACTCTCTCTTCTCTTGTCCTAAATATTGAAAATCACATTACTGGCCTAGCTATAATTTTTATAAGCAAAACAAAATATGCATATCAAAAGGACGCAAGGGTGGCATCATAATATTCACCTTTGATTAAGATTATGCGCAATCATCAAGTTATTGCTTAATAACTTACCTAGGACTCACACACCCTATTTAACCAAAGCTAAACTAATGTTGGCAAGGAAAGCCAATTGCAAAATGCGAGGACAAACTTTGAGTCGGAAATGAGAGATGAGAATATTTCTGTCAGAACAAGTCTTTAATAAAAAGATTGAAATATATTTTCCGTAAACCTCTGAAGCGACTAAATAATTGAGTTTGTTTTTCGTTTCTTTGATAATTTTAAAAGATTAGTAAGTTAATGGTTACCTAAGAAGTAGTAGATTTTTTTATGACAATTTTTTGTATCGCTGGGAGCGCGACGGCTTAAAATTGAGTACCCATCCTCTAAATGCGCTTTAACACCCGAGCGGTCACATGAGACCGCATAACAATAGAATTTCTATTGTGTCTCGATCACATACGCTTGAAGGATTAAAAGCCCGAAATTAAAAAAAACACCTGAAGAAATCATAACTCGATTCGAATAGCCTAAGTTATACTCTACCTCTGGACATTGGCTTCACACTCATTAGTGACACACCCATATAAACTTTATAAAAAAATCGGTCACGAGTAAAATATAATCAATAATCCCATAGAGTGATTGGACGCTTACAAAGTTACCATTTTTTAAAGAATTCATTTACTTGACCATTCTTAACGCCTCGAATTAAATCACATCATGATTTTCTTTTATACAAAGCAATATTTCAAGAAATTATTGAAAATTTGTGTTCCTCGTTCATAGTTTTTGAAGTGAAAACTTCTTTAGCGGCGTTGAGCACTTTTGTGGGATGGGGGAAAAATGTGAAACTCGCGTCAGGACACGTGGGCTGATCGAAAAACCGTAAGACGGTTGGCGAAATTATGGATGTACTAGACAAAAACCCGGCTCCGCTCGGGTGAAATGTGAATCATAATCACACAATCACATCTAGGTACACAATGTAGGTAAATATTTCTGTATTCATCGGTTCTCAAGGAATTATTGGCGCTGACAACATTAAGCGCTAGATTCGAATATGTTCACGAAGCATTAAAGCGCTAAATCGGCTCCGCTTTTTTAAAAAAAAACACTTCTGATTTATTAATTATTATCTGTAACTACATGATGAAAAATTCAAAAACGTATTTATTTAACTTTATTGCATAACTTGGTGTAATTAATGCCGAATGGCATTCTCTACCAGTCATAAATAGCTAAATACAAATTAATATCTAAGCCGTTTGTTAATAAGAATTAAAATATATTAACCTAATTAATGTGTGATGGTTTTATACCTTTGCCTTTATATCATCCGCATAAAAGAAAATAAAACGACGCTAGCGACACCACAGGTTGCTTCCTCAAACTTTATAAGGGTCTTAAACGCTCCAAGAGCTTTCCAATCTATACCTGTCATATCTATGCACTATATGCCTTGTCAATGGCGACTGCGGTTTGTTTGTCAGCGCTATTAGAATTTAATTCTCCATAATCCGAATTTTGCGGATATATGTTGTCGACTCGAAATCAATATATTTTTATGATTTGTCATTCATATAAGGTTTCGATCAAGTCTACCGTACCCCTTGACGAAATTATAAATATAGAAGTTGATTTTTCTGAGAGATAAACTTTTTAATGTAATTTAATATAATATAAATTGTAATGTTTGTGTACGATAGAGCAATAAATAAATATTGTATTCTATAAAAATATATTATTATTATTATTGTATTCTATCACAAAAATGATAGTACTTTTATATTGATAATAAGAGCAATTCATTCAAAATTATTCCCTAACTTTTCCAAAAAATGAAAAATGCACAACGTTGATATTCAAGTTTTCACTTCGGCCGGCACTCCCGGAGTGCAATGTTGTGTTTTTTTTTTAATTATAATTATTTATGAATGAACTAAATGAACCAAATGAACGTAACACATCACAAGTAAAAAAAAATAGCAACATTTTTTTACAACTTGACATTAAGGCGCTACCCGGATTTTTACCGCGCACACTAGCGCCACTTGACTAGAAAAATCATAACTCGTTAAATAAAAGACCAATCAAAAATCTGGTAGATACGATTGTAGCTCTGATTATGTGGTTTAGACACAATGTTTAAGTTCAATTAAACACAGTTATCTGCAGTTACAGTTAGCAAAAATGCTAAAAGTGGCCATATTTAGCAGTTTTTCTAACTCTAACTACAGTTAACTACTTTAGAAACAATTTAAACGTACTAAATAAACTATAGAACCTGTACTACAATCGTATCTCCCAGATTTTTGATTGGTCTTTTATTTAACGAGTTATGTTTTTTTTACTAAAGTGGCGCTAGTAAGTGCGCTAAAAATCCGGGTAGCCCCTTAACATCTGTCAAATTACTCTACGGAATTATTGGTTACTTTAGTTCTGTTCGAAAAGGTCAAAGTTCATATCACAAAAACAGTAACACACATTATCTCAAGTTAGCATAGCAAAAGTTGTCGTTTTGGTGTTAGTTTTCTAGTCCTATAAGATTTTCGACGAACCCTAGCATACGATCAATAAGGAATTAATAAACAACCTTTTGGTTCACTTACTCAGAATCGTTCGAGTATACGACACATAATGTTGACAAGTGATTCATCTCCACTCACGGGGCCGAAATATTGTACGAAAATCCATTACGCGATAGTCGGTAATGTGGCATATTTCACTTGCACTATCATCCAGCGAAGGGGAGATAGTTTGAAAATCGAACGACGCCACGCGTCGGTACGAGAAAAATAATTACGCATTTTTTTTCCTTTATATAGCATAATCGGAAAAGCACTGATGGGCAGTGAATGTCACAAAAACGAGGTAAATGTACCTATACATTTATTTTGTTGAAATAATTTGATAAGGTAGCGTGGCGCAGCGGTGCATACACTTATCATCATTTTACTGCCTCACAGAAATCGTGAAAAGCAAAGTATTCCTCTCGAACATAAAGGTATCTTTGTCTTGAGCGAACTTTAATCTTTCGCTACACTTAAAATTTTCTTATATTTTCCGATTAATCCATGCTACACTCGGGCCTTAAATCTACAATCCGCACGATCGAGCGCTCGCTCGTGATTCAATGTATCGCCTGCGCCGAAAGACACTACTTTACGCCCTGAGTATGAATAATCTACTATTGTCAACATCTAACCTAAATGTAGCGCTTCGTGAAGCCGTTCACTTCTCAAATTACAAATCAAATACAGCCGGCCTAGAATTTGGTTTCAATTACAAGCTGCCCTAATTTTAAATTGTAAACTAAGCCCCTGTTTGGTGGTTTGTTGCCTAAAATACTTTGTTTTGGGTAGTTGCCTACTAATTCCAATACCAAAAAAATATAAGACTGATACCTATTAAATAAAATAGCGGGTATTATATTTTAAACAATTATATAACTAAATAATAGTTTATACATAAAATAAAGGTAGCGTTGGTTACAAATAGGACTTAAACTTAGGTTTAAAGACATTTATTCTCATAAAGACATAATACATTATATCACTTACATGAGAACATGGGCAAACAAACTTTTCAAATTCGTTGTCGTACATTGCATAAGTGCATAAATAAATAAAGAAACCGGCGATACAATGTTATCATGTTTAACATTGTCACAAACGAATCAACAGTGGGTACAGATCCGAATAATGCACAAAACTTCATGTAAGTACGTTAATTATTTTTCAATATGTAATTTGTTAGCCGTTTTTTGAACCCATTGAGCGTGTCAATATTTTTGATTAAAGAACTTAAAGACTTAATTATTATATAGTGTTCGTCTGAACTAGGTTTTGGATCTGTGTTTAGACTACACTAAAAATAAAATTATTAAAATAAAATAAACAATCCAAAATGTCTGATATTGGACAAAATAATATATACATACTCTGATAGTTTTGACTCGCCATATCACGGACATATAGTATAGTATGGTTATTTATAGCGACAATTGATAAAAAGTACTCCAACGTTTGGTAAGGTCAATAGAAGTCTATTGTGTGTGAGGGTTTTATCAATTACCAAAGGTTATGAGAAGAAGAGTACACGTGGTCATAGGAGTTATATTCGTACTTGTTTAGTCTGTCTGGGTTGATGCAGTATATCACTAGTGATCGGATAATTTGATACATATTTACCTTAAGTTCAATTTAGTTGAGATGTAATATAATGGAGGCGCCTTTTTAAAAATTTCAGGAAATTTGGGATTGCGAAAGTAGCCCGCAACATTGTGATATGTATTGTATAACATTGTATCTTTAGCGTGTGGTATTTTTTAACCGACTTTAAAAAAAGGAGGAGGTTATCAATTCGACTGTATGTTTTTTTTTTTGTATGTATGTTACCTCATATCTCTGTAGCTTGTCGACCGAATCGAAAAAAAATTTCACCTACTTAGAGGGTGTACTTTCTAGTTGGTCCCATTTTTTACATTATGGGATCTGATGATGGGATCTTGGTGTAATCGAGGGAAACCCTCAAATTTTAAAGGCGCGTATAGTGTTTCTTTTCTAGAATCTTAATGTTGACGTGTTGTTACGTCTGATAGTCTACATCTTGTGGGGCTGAGCTGATGGTGGACCTCCTTAACGCTTAGGAGTTCAGTAATTATAATGACGGAACTTATGATAGGTAATTTGTAGCTTCTTAAAAAATAGAATCATAAGGTGCCCCCCCCCCCCCCCCTCGGTGCCATCACTTTGACCATCAAGCATCAACTATCACAGCACCGACTCCAAAAAGAAATTGTTTGCCTAAAACGGATTCCTTTCCTTTTAATGGTGAAGACTTTATTTAAGACTTTTCAGTGCATTTTGGTTTTGAAGTCGGTTTTTACTTTTTTTTTTTATAAATAAGACTCCGGGATAACGTCATATTACTTACTTACTAATTAGCTCCCTACCAATTTATGAGTACGCTTAGTTTATGACGAGAAGTAGACAGTACATAAACACATAATACCTAGTACACCCGATTTAGTCCTATAATGAAATTACAAAATATGTTAATTTCGTGATCTCGGGATTTTTTGATTCAAAAGTACATTCCAAAAAAAGTAAATACCACAACATTAGGTAAATATGCATCCGTTAATCCGATAACTACCTATCGCCGATTTTTTTGGAGTCTGAATTTCGGAATGAATCTGAGTGAATCAATGAAAAAGTCAAACAAATTGGTATCCTTTAATATCCTTTGGATATTCCCACACATCGCCATCTAGTCCCAAAGTAAGCTACTCAAAACTTGTGTTATGGGCGCCAGACAACGGATATAATACTTAAATACTTTTCGTTTGCAATTACATACATGAAATACATAGAAAATACCCGGACCAATACAAACAGACATGTTCATGCACATAAATGTTTGTATTGTGCGGGGATCGAACCCGCAACCCGCCGCGTAGTAGGCGATTTCTCGACCACTACACTAGACGGGTCGTCCGTAATTATTAGTAAAGTAAAATTAACCAGTAAAATCCCACTGCTCGGCAAAGGCCTTACCTCAACGAAGAGGGACTTTGAGCCATACTTCACCACGCGGGTTCAGTGCGGATTGGTGGAGGGGTGTTCGCAAGGCATCGACTAACCCTGCAGTAAGATATTATCAAGCCGCCCATTACGCCTCTGTCTAGGCTTAACGACTAATATAAACTGATATTAGCCGGGACCAACGGGTTCACGTGCCTTACGAAGTACAGAGATGCTAGTGATATGCGTCACTTATATGGTCAGAACGGTCACCCATCCAAGCACGACTGAGCCGTAGGTTTCTTAACTTCGGTATCACTACCAAAGCGCTGCTGCCACTGCGCTATGAGTATGTCGTTTTATTTTCTTTTATGCGGATGATATAAAGGCAAAGGTATAAAACCATCACACATTAATTAGGTTAATATATTTTAATTCTTATTAACAAACGGCTTAGATATTAATTTGTATTTAGCTATTTATGACTGGTAGAGAATGCCATTCGGCATTAATTACACCAAGTTATGCAATAAAGTTAAATAAATACGTTTTTGAATTTTTCATCATGTAGTTACAGATAATAATTAATAAATCAGAAGTGTTTTTTTTTAAAAAAGCGGAGCCGATTTAGCGCTTTAATGCTTCGTGAACATATTCGAATCTAGCGCTTAATGTTGTCAGCGCCAATAATTCCTTGAGAACCGATGAATACAGAAATATTTACCTACATTGTGTACCTAGATGTGATTGTGTGATTATGATTCACATTTCACCCGAGCGGAGCCGGGTTTTTGTCTAGTACATCCATAATTTCGCCAACCGTCTTACGGTTTTTCGATCAGCCCACGTGTCCTGACGCGAGTTTCACATTTTTCCCCCATCCCACAAAAGTGCTCAACGCCGCTAAAGAAGTTTTCACTTCAAAAACTATGAACGAGGAACACAAATTTTCAATAATTTCTTGAAATATTGCTTTGTATAAAAGAAAATCATGATGTGATTTAATTCGAGGCGTTAAGAATGGTCAAGTAAATGAATTCTTTAAAAAATGGTAACTTTGTAAGCGTCCAATCACTCTATGGGATTATTGATTATATTTTACTCGTGACCGATTTTTTTATAAAGTTTATATGGGTGTGTCACTAATGAGTGTGAAGCCAATGTCCAGAGGTAGAGTATAACTTAGGCTATTCGAATCGAGTTATGATTTCTTCAGGTGTTTTTTTTAATTTCGGGCTTTTAATCCTTCAAGCGTATGTGATCGAGACACAATAGAAATTCTATTGTTATGCGGTCTCATGTGACCGCTCGGGTGTTAAAGCGCAATAGTGACTGAGTTTGTTGCGCAGCTTCTTCTCAGCACTAGCCCACAATTGTCCCGAAGCTGTGGTAGGGCCAATGTTGGGACGTGTATAAGTGCTAGCAATAGCCTATGTACAAAATAAAGTAATTTTGAATTTTGAATTTTTTTTGAATTTTGACCTGATTGCAAAACAACGAGACAAAAGCAACTACTATCAACTCGCTCGCAATGTCTCTAGATCTTTCGCCAAAAGTCGAGAAGCCGGCGTAAGAAGGGTTAAAATCTCCTATAGACCAGTAGGATCATAATTACATTTGACAGCTGATTGTACTGTTTACAAAGCAGCACCGAGCGGGGTTAATACGGCAATTGACTCCATTTGCTAGTGACGGCCAGTTCCTGACCATTAAAACGATTTTTTTTAACAAGACACGATTACTGTTATATGAATACATTAAAAATAGGTTGCATCAACCATCTTTGGCCTTAACCGTAATTTTTCTTTGTTTAAAATGCCATTTCACCCGCGGCATAAGAAGGCCCCTACAACGGCAGAAATGGCATTTGACATGTATCTGCAGATAACATGTCCATTCGCACTAAAAGTGTATATAGCTACCCATTGGTTTAACCCATTTGCTGCCATACTTGAGACGCAATTGAAATTTAATTGTTATAACGCACCGGTGTGTGCTGTGGCATGGAACCAGTTAAAATATTTATAACACTAACAGTGTCAGGGGTGCGATTGTGTCAAGCAATCGTATTCATTTGACACTTCAAAACGTACGGTATGGTCTGTCAAATGGCAAAGAAGAAAGGGTTTGACAGATCATATCGTACGTTATGAACTGTCAAATGAATACGATTGCTTTACACAATTCCAGCTCAGATCTTCTTACAGGCTTAAAGATGAAAAAAGAAATCAAAAATATAGCACGGGCGGGACTCGAACCTGCAACTTCTGGCTTACCGGGCCAAACGGTTCCAATTGAGCAACCGTGCGGTCCGACCGTATGAAATTTTGGTCTTTTATGCATACGTTATTACGCGTGACGTCAGCGCTATCTACCCGTCTGTTTATGCAGAAGTAGGGTAAGCATTTTTAACACTCAGTGTCATATTGTACGTTCTTTAAGATGAAATAATCCCGCCCGTACTTTGGTTTCTTATTTCATCTTTAACAATGTAAAATATGACATTGTGTGTTAAAAACATTCTGACCATGGTAAGCTAGATAAATGTCAGTGCGATTGGATATGTTATCTGCAGATACTTGTCAAATGCCATATCTGCCGTAGTAGGTAGTAGGGGGCTTCTTGCTACGGGCAAACTGGCATTTGAACCAAGGAAATTTACGGTTACGACTAAAGTTGGTTGATACACCCTATTTTTTAGGGTTCCTTAGCCGAATGGCAAAATAAGGAACCCTTATAGTTTCGTTAAGTCTCTCTGTTTGTCCGTCCGTATCTCACAGCAACTTTATTCTGTTACTATAAGCATCACACTATTTTAAATTTGGTTGATTTTAACCTGTTAAACGCTTTACTTGAAAAAAAAAAAAAAAAAAAAACAAAGGCCCCAAACATAAAACTAAAACCGATTCTTTTTTTACACCCAGTCGTGTGCGGTGTCTATGGATAGGTCTTAGGTCTTTAAAATGACAGAGGTTTCTAAAACCATTGTCTTTTAAAGTCTAACGTTTGATAGAAAGACGCTTTGGTAAAATGGGGGGACGCCCCACTAATTTCTAAACTAAGCGATTTCGAAAGAATATATATTGTAGATCGTAACAAATACTTTCAACGAAAATTGGTTTTGACGGGATGGAACTAGTAGTTTTTGAGATAAAGCACATTTTCACAAACAAAACTTTGTTCATCATACGAAAAATATGAAAAACAAAGTTATGTTTGCTGTCAACAAAATATTGTGACATTTTCGCTTAGTGGAAGTAAGTGGATCCCTAATTCAGTTAAAGTTGGCTCACTCACTGGGCGAGTCCGACTCGCACTTTGCCGGTTTTTTTCACTTTGCCATAAGACAGCCATCTTGCTTTCAAGAAAAAAACTATTTTTAATGTATACATACAAATAACAGTCATTGTTTGTCTTGTCAAAAAAAAGTGTTTGTGAATAGTGAGGAATTGGCCGTCACTAGCAAATGAATATCCTACCGATGGCCAACAACCATAAATAACTCAAAAAAAAAAATTGTTGCCCTGTATTTAGACAGCTAAATCAGCGGTAATGACCGGTATGGGTGCGTAAGTGGTGTATAATTAGGAACAGTCGCCAGCACATCAGGTTATCCACTTTTGTTGCAACCTAGCTCTTATTAGAACGGCATAAGACACCGCATTGTTTACCTTGACGTGCTGTTGTCCGTACATAATCAATCAGCGTTACTCGCGCACGATATTCGATTTAACAAACAGTAGTCATAACGTTATTTTACTTTCTCACTTCACATATTACGAGGGTCAAACTGAAAGTTCTTAGAACTGGCCACTTATAAACAATATAA
The DNA here is from genome assembly GCA_963924145.1 of Pyrausta purpuralis. Lineage (NCBI taxonomy): Eukaryota > Metazoa > Arthropoda > Insecta > Lepidoptera > Crambidae > Pyrausta > Pyrausta purpuralis. Next base: position 22,415,988 of record OZ001656.1, read on the forward strand.
TAAAAAAATATATTCTAAAATTTGAAAATAGAACTCTTTGTCAATATTACTGAGTATATATTTCATTCATTTGTCATTTGTTTTACGATTTGGCGGCAAATTGAAAATTGTCTGTGTCACGTCAACATGAATTTAACACGAGAAAATTTTCGTGCAATGATTTTTTATGACTTTCGATGTCATTTCAGTCAACAAGAAAGTTATGATAGACTACGATAGGCCTTTCACGATGAAGCCCCATCTCGTGCGACTGTTTACAACTGGTTTAATGAGTTTAAACGTGGTCGCACTAATCTCACTGATGATGTACGTGAGGGACGGCCTTCTACGGCGACGACTGAAAATAACATCTGTGTTGTGCGGCGTATGATAGAGACTGACAAAAGAGTGACCTATCAGCAGATTCGGACAAGCTTAGGCATCGGTATGAGTCAAGTGCACAAAATCCTCCACGAACATTTAGCGGTCAGGAAGCTTTGCGCCCGGTGGATACCTCATAATTTGACTAAGGCTCAAAAACTCCATCGTGTGGATTGGTGCCGTAAAATGATTGAAAGATTTAACGGAGGTGACTCAAATGCTGTGTTCGACATACTAACAGGTGACGAAAGCTGGATTTACTGTTATGATCCTGAAACCAAAAGACAATCTGCTCAGTGGGTGTTTCCTTTCGAGGAGTTGCCAACTAAAGTGAAGAGAGATCGAAGTGCGGGAAAAAAAATGGTGGCCTCGTTCTTTGGAAGGATAGGTCATTTCGCAACAATTGTGTTAGAGGATCAAAAAACAGTTTCTGCAGAATGGTACACTACCAATTGTTTGCTACTTGTCTTGGAAAAAGTTCGAGAGAAACGACCTCGCAGTAGGATCCTCCTTCACCACGACAACGCCTCGTCGCACACCGCCAAGCGAACGATCGACTATTTGGCGACATCAAACGTTGAATTACTGGGTCACCCGCCGTATAGCCCCGACCTCGCGCCTTGTGATTTTTATTTATTTCCAAAAATTAAAGAAAAACTTAAAGGAAAGCGGTTTATGAATGCTGAAGAAGCGGTGGCTGCGTATCGCGATGCCATTGAAGAGACCCCTAAGGACGAGTGGGCAAAGTGCTTTTCCCAGTGGTTCCATCGCATGCAGCGGTGTATTGACGTCAATGGACAATATTTTGAAAAGATATAATAAAACTAATAACTGGCTAATGTAATCAGTTTTTGATTTTCTAAGAACTTTCAGTTTGACCCTCGTATGTACAGTCGCCAGCATTATATTTTTTTTGTTGAAAACTGATCCTTATCACAATTGAATAAGATACCGCAGTGTTTATCTTGCCGTGCTGTCGTTTGTAGGTACTTCAATTTTAATCAAGCATTGAACAAAGCGGGCATAGGCACCATATTTTCCATTGGACCAAAATGATTGTCTTGAATTCATTTTCCGATTCAGATTAATTCATAAAACTTCCCCTTCACAAATTGACAGGAACTGGGAGCGTGTGAAAACAGACAAGCCGGTGTGGTAGCAATTGATTAAAGATGATCTGAATGTAGGGTTCCCAACCATACTGTTTTTAACAGTATTATACTGTTTTCAGCTACATTATACTTTTTACTGCTGGACAAAAAAAAAAGTATGGAAAATACTGTTTTTATGTCCGCTGGTGGCTGGTATCCGGGGCAAAAAATCTGTTTATATTATAAAGTATAGGTACGTTCGTCCATACACGAACTACAATTTTGTACAAAACTGTTAATGTACGTGAATATCACGAAAAAAAAACGCCACTTCTGCCTACACCGAAAGAGTTTTTTCGGTAAAGAATGCAAAGAGGCGGGATGACAGTAATAGAGCATCTTTTTTTTTAATGAACTTCTTATACTCTTTAATATGAATTTTGAATCTGTGAAGAGGCTTATGAATAGTTCAAAAGTAATATCAAATTGTTAACTTGTGCAAGAAGATCTAAAAGATATGTTTTAAAAGTTTAAAAAAAAACTGTTTTATTTTGTGAAATACTGTTTGTTTTTCTTCTCCGACCCTGATATACTTTTTTTGTTGAAAAAAAAGTTGGGAACCCTATCTGAATGGTTCCGTATTTGACTAAGGTCGGATTTTCAACGTCAGATAAGGAATATTCGTCGAATAAAATACAATACGCCTAATGTGATGTGTGGTCACTTCTTTGTCAGCAATCATTCATCCAAAATTCATTTTAAAATCGGTCGTTTTATACTTAACTTCGTCGGATAAGTCGTATTTGATGTTGGTGAAATCGGCCCTTGGGTGGACTTGCGCATGATGATTCAACCCAGGATTACGATAATCCTGGATTATATAGGTTTTAAAATTGTGAATCTTATCTATTGGCCTCAACGACACAGACGGTGCCTAGTGTGGACCCCTACGCAAATATTTTCACTTACCTAATGCTTGTAACTTATTTTGTTGTTTGCTACCTGTACTTCATAACATTCATCAGTATGCTAAGCGAAGACCGCAAACAGCGGGATAAAATAGTCATAATTAATAATACCAAAAAAAAGACTCAGTAACCTATAAAATTTATACTGACGTGTGAGCCAGTTTAATTTGATCTGTTCCACTATAATCCCAAAAACTAATACCAGCGGTATTTGATTACACTTATAATATACGTTCTATTCCTTCCTAACGAGTACCAGCGCAGCGTAGGACCTCCACCGACAAGACGTCTGTCCAACGACCTTAAAAAGATCGCAGGATTAAACTGGATGCAGACCGCTAGTGATCGGTTGCTATGGAAAGCCGTGGGGGGAAACCTTTGTTCAGCAGTGGACGTCCTTTAGCTGATAATGATGATGATGATGAGTTCAGTACAGAGGTAGGCAAACCAAATGAAGTATAGGCGTGCGGATACATATAGCTGACGTTAAACATAGACAGAACATAAAATCTGCAGTGTGTGAACATGCCTTAGACAAACACAACCACTTTATACGCTCTGAACAGCCCAAAGTACTGTCAAAAGAACGTCGGTTCGTTCCACTTATTATACGCGAAGCTATAGAAATAAGAAAACACCCAAATTTCAACAGAGAAGATGGTTGGAAAATTCCACCAGCATAGTGCTATCGAAGACCTAAGCTATACCACTCACTGCAAGATCACAGGACACAGTTAGCTCTTTCTGCGTGGATAGAAACGTAAATTAATATTACGAGGGTCAAACTGAAAGTTCTTAGAACTGGCCACTTATAAACAATATAATAAAAAAAATATTCTAAAATTTGAAAATAGAACTCTTTGCCAATATTACTGAGTATATATTTCATTCATTTGTCATTTGTTTTACGATTTGGCGGCAAATTGAAAATTGTCTGTGTCACGTCAACATGAATTTAACACGAGAAAATTTTCGTGCAATGATTTTTTATGACTTTCGATGTCATTTAAGTCAACAAGAAAGTTATGATAGACTACGATTGGCCTTTCACGATGAAGCCCCATCTCGTGCGCCTGTTTACAACTGGTTTAATGAGTTTAAACGTGGTCGCACTAATCTCACTGATGATGTACGTGAGGGACGGCCTTCTACGGCGACGACTGAAAATAACATCTGTGTTGTGCGGCGTATGATAGAGACTGACAAAAGAGTGACCTATCAGCAGATTCGGACAAGCTTAGGCATCGGTATGAGTCAAGTGCACAAAATCCTCCACGAACATTTAGCGGTCAGGAAGCTTTGCGCCCGGTGGATACCTCATAATTTGACTAAGGCTCAAAAACTCCATCGTGTGGATTGGTGCCGTAAAATGATTGAAAGATTTAACGGAGGTGACTCAAATGCTGTGTTCGACATACTAACAGGTGACGAAAGCTGGATTTACTGTTATGATGCTGAAATCAAAAGACAATCTGCTTAGTGGGTGTTTCCTTTCGAGGAGTTGCCAACTAAAGTGAAGAGAGATCGAAGTGCGGGAAAAAAAATGGTGGCCTCGTTCTTTGGAAGGATAGGTCATGTCGCAACAATTGTGTTAGAGGATCAAAAAACAGTTTCTGCAGAATGGTACACTACCAATTGTTTGCCACTTGTCTTGGAAAAAGTTCGAGAGAAACGACCTCGCAGTAGGATCCTCCTTCACCACGACAACGCCTCGTCGCACACCGCCAAGCGAACGATCGACTATTTGGCGACATCAAACGTTGAATTACTGGGTCACCCGCCGTATAGCCCCGACCTCGCGCCTTGTGATTTTTATTTATTTCCAAAAATTAAAGAAAAACTTAAAGGAAAGCGGTTTATGAATGCTGAAGAAGCGGTGGCTGCGTATCGCGATGCCATTGAAGAGACCCCTAAGGACGAATGGGCAAAGTGCTTTTCTCAGTGGTTCCATCGCATGCAGCGGTGTATTGACGTCAATGGACAATATTTTGAAAAGATATAATAAAACTAATAACTGGCTAATGTAATCAGTTTTTGATTTTCTAAGAACTTTCAGTTTGACCCTCGTATTGAGTGACTGTAGTGTAATTTCTCAAAACTCTGTAAATGACAAATATAACACATCTTAGTCTACCCATGACCACAAACGCTGTAGAGTGTTCAAAACGTCGGGATAAAATTTAATGTATTCGCGAGAATTAAATCCGTAAAATAGTGTTTTATTTCGATGGGAATATTTTTTAAACATTGCTATAAATCCTAATTTATTCTTATATGAATACCAAAAGCTAAATTAAACCTGCTTTAATAGCAGCAATAAAGGTTCAAAATCTGCTTTAAACTTCTGCACTCCTAGTACTTACTTTGAGAAGAATTGGAGTGCAAAATAAGTTGTTTCTGTGACTGACTGTATCAACACTTAGGAATTGGTGTTCAATGGAATCTATTTAAAACTTTTTCTTTATATTTTTAATTTGGTAGACTAGAGTGGAATAGATTTGACGTGACCATTTCGACGATCGATAAGTATTTCACTTACTGATGGTTAATTTCCCTATTAGTATCGTAATAAATTAGGAACTAGGTATCACACAATAGTGGGCTGGTTTGTGCTGACCTCATGTTTTCAGGACTGGGTGTGGGTGGCTGAAATAATTGATCTATTATAACCCACACGAGGTGTAAACACGCAACCGGAGCTGTAATTATTTCTACTATGGACAAATTAATTAATATCATAATACAATAAACCTCAATTACTTACACAATATATCGTGATTAAAAGTGACGAAAATAGTCGTAACGGCCCTGTGTATAAAATTAAGAGTTGGACAGTTTGATGTATTGAAACAAATTTTCGAAAAATAAAATCCTACTTCGAAAAACTAACAGCCTTACCATGAATTATTAATCTAGGTTTGGCTTTTTTAATATGATAGGGCTAGTTTAAAATCAATTTCAATCATCTTTCGTTCAGGAAATGATGTGATTTTCGTTCAGGAATGATAGTGTTTCCAACTACAGGTCAATCTTTTAAAACTCTAGGGAGTTAATTACATAACGTATTTGTAATGTTCAAAATTAGCAATGCTTGCAATATTCGAGGCCATTGAATACAATGGAGTTTGTAGCTAAAGCAGTATATTTTGATTGTTTTTCTGTGGATATGTGCTGATTAAAATTATATTACTGCAAATTAGTAAGTGTTTTAAACAAATTATAAGCTATCCAAGAACGGCACTTTCATTTAGGGTGTCCTTAAAACATCCCCCTCAAGAATTATTACTGCGATCAAAACTCGTGTCAGTTGAAAACACAAAACACACTCAGTCACACACACGCACGCTCGCACGTACGCACGCACGAGCGTGTGGGAGAGAGAGACAGATAGAGATAGATAGAGAGAGAGAGATAGAGAGAGAGAGAGAGGGGGAGACGAATATTATTTTATTTTCAGTTAGTAGCGTTCCGAAACAACGTAAAAAATACCGTGTTTTTTCTTAAAAAATATTTTATTTATTCACCCCAAAACGAATTGTTCAACTCTTAATTCTAAAAAGCGTAAGTGCTAGCGATCAGATGTTTAGAGGTTACAAACTTCCAATAAAGTTTATTAAAAAGGGCGTTCGGCAAACTTCTAGCCAAAGCGTATCTAGCATGATTTCTTAGTAAATGACAATAATAATGTCTTGCAATTATTGCTTATTTCCAATACAACACCGGAAGCAACAACTACATGTCAAAGTGACAGTGACAGCAAGCTTGTTCTAATATTATTGACTTATAGAAAATATAGAAATCATAATTTTCTATATTGTCTTGAGTCTGGGTGTTGTGGTACCACCTTTGTGTCTGATTTCCATAACACAAGTGCAATTGCTACTTACTTTGGAATCAGAGCAATGTATGTTGATCGGTGTCCAATATTTAAAAAAAAACTGCATTAGATGTCATAGCAAAGGCGTAACCTGTGAAATGCCTTCGCTCGTGTTCATTTCAGTCTATCTCATTTAATTTTAAAAATAAAGCACAGTAAAAAACATACCTTCATAAAAATGAAAATCTTAAAAGCCGTCCGTGATACATACATCACAGCCTATAATAGTAGCACGGGGACCAATGTATCACATAAATGTTTTTATCAAATAAATAATTTTGTATTCATAAAGATAAAATAAGAAACCAAACATTTGCGTACGGGCGGGACTCAAACCAGCACTTTCTGGCTAACCGGGCCAAACGCTCTACCAATTGAGCTACCGTGCTGTCGGTAAAGTAAATATCGAGTCGGGCCCGTGCACATATTTCTAGTTTCTTATTTCATCTTTATGAATATAAAATATGACACTGTGATAGTTAAAACAATATAAACCATTAGACGGCGAAGCGTCATCAATTTCCAAGTTGAATTTATTCTGTAAAGAATAACTACTTGGCCCACTGTTGCATAAACAGATGGCGCTAAACGTCACGCGGAATGACGTATCCATAAGAGACCACAAATTTTGCAAGGTCGGACCGACATCACGGTAGCTCAATTGGTAGAGCATTTGGTCCGGTTAGCCAGACAGTTGCTGGTTCGAATCACGCCCGTGCACAAGTTTTTGGTCTCTTATTTCATCTTTATGAATATAAAATATGACACTGTGAGTGTTAAAAACATTCTAAACCATTAATTTTGTATTTGCATAAATTAAAAGCTCGCTCACCTGTCCCGTGATGGTGAAGAGCAGAGCTAGAAGTACTCGCAATGGCGTCCTCGCACGGTACGCGCGGTGCGACCACAGCCGATGCACGCCGGCTGTGATGCCGAAACCCGACGCGTAAAACGTGAGGATTGCTGGAAAAATGACAAGAAAATAAAATAAAAAGGTGCTTGTTAGGCGCTGAGCAGACGGGGCGGGCAGGTCGTCTGCTCAGCGCCTTATTGCCACGGACTTTCGATTCTTCGAAACGCCGTTGGGCGCACGAGCCTCCTTCTGCTGGCTTGTTGATCAACAAATCACAGCGCGACAAAGAACTTTAATTATTAATCGGTAGTATCATCACTTCTTGCTTGCCGCTAGCTATCATTTTACGTCGTTACATTGGTATAAGGAACGTGCACTTTTTTACCAAAACCTACAGAAAGTTTTGTTATCTAAAAATATTGACTTTAATTAAATTTGAAGACAGATGAGGCCGTACCTCTATTAGTGAATAGCTTTTTTCCAGGATTCCGTCAGCGTAGTTAGATTGAAATACATATATATATATTGATTTTGACAAGGTTAAGCTCGGAAATGGCTAAAGGGGCGACTCGGCCTACTTTTAAGTTGGTCAACTGGGCCCCATAATATTTGTACCAGGGACGAGTTGACTACTTCAACAAAATCTAAAATATAATCAATAATTCCGTAGAGTAATTTGACAGATGATTATGTCACTTTGTAAAATTATGTTGTCACATGTATTTTAACTAGTGACGTGTTTCGTTCATTTGGTTCGTTTCGTTAATTGCGTTCACTCAAACAAAGTTAGTATCTACGTATTATAAATACCTACTAAGTGCGAGTCGGACTCGCCTACTGAAGGTTTGGTGCCAATATTAACTGAATTAGGGAATCCACTTACTTCCATTTAGCAAAATACCACAATATTTTGTTGACAGCAAATACAACTTTGTTTTTCGTAGTGTTTGTATGAAGAATAAAGCTATGTTTGCGGTTGTTGAAAATGTGCTATATCTCAAAAACTTCTCGTCCGATCCCGTCCAAACCAATTTTTGTTAAAAGTATTTGTTATGATCTACATTACTTATATATATATATATATTTTTTTTTTCAAAATTTACACTCGCTATGATGCTATGAAACGTTAGACTTGAAAACAAAAATGGTTTTAGGAGCCTCTATGTCATTTTAAATGACCTATCCATGGACACCTCCCCACACGCATAGGTTTGACAAAAAAAATTTTTGGTTTTAGTTTCATGCATGAGGGCAGCCCCTTAAATATAATTGCAAAAAATAACGTTTAAAGAGAAAGAAAATAAGAAATCAAACTACGGTATAATTGATTATTCATAAGGCTAAGGGTTCCTTTTACCATCGAAAAATACTCTTAATTAACGAATCATTTTAATATAGGACGTCATTTCGTATGAAGGATTGGGCATATAATGGTTATCAACATTAGATTATTAGAACGTTATGAACAGGCCGTAAATGATAAGAAGAATATTAATTATTATAACTTAAGTATGTCATTTTGGTCCAAAATTAATAATTAATATAAATTTTCAATGAACTGGTGGTTCATGTCAAGCTTTCCTGATGTTGCTCGTTAATGCCGGTGCCGGTACAGTGCCAACACGTGCCGTTCAGTGCCGTATGCATCAGTGTCAGTAAAAATGATAATATTTTAGCATACATTATGTACGACACTATCCGCACTCGTCAGTGATGGTGACAATCAGTGGCGTTCAGTGATCACCGACACTGATGAATACGTTACTGATATGGTATGACCGATGACCTTCTGTCGTCACTGTGCCGGCACTGTTGTGTGCGGATCGGCCTTAATGATGCAGAATAATAGGGTGACAGGTTGTGCAATACGCCGTATCAGAATCCGTGTTAAAGTTTAAGGGTAACTAGCGGACCCAAAAAACTTTGTTTCACCCCCGGCCCCCTGCCTGCCCGCCCTGTCCCTATTGTTTTAATAGGTATTATCTTATTCCGGACCATTAAAGAATCTAAAAAAGTAAAAATCATGAAAATCGGTCAACCCGTTTCATTTTCTTGACTATTTCATTCATAAAAACTTTCTAATGACCAAAAAAAACAACAAAAAAGAATTATCGAAATTGGTCCAACCGTTCACGTTTTATGTCGTGACCAAGGGAAAAATGGATTCGTTTTAGCACGGTTCTATATGTAGACGTTTTAGACGTCGAAACGGTGTAAACGCTGCTGGCGATAATTTTGTTGCCACTGGTATAGTCAATGCGTTTACGAATACGTTTCAGTCTTTTTGATTTACATTAACCTTAACTAATACCTAATATAAAACTTAGGCCTTGTTTGATATTTATTTAAACTTAATTGCACTCTGTAAGTAGTACAATTGCCGTACTTAATGCGTATTGGCATTCTCTACCAGTCAACTACCTGGAAATGCAGAGAGTTTAATCAGTGGCGCAATATTAATAATAAGTGAGAAGAGTGGAAGAATTAAAGAAGTAAAATGTGTTTCTCAATTTAGAATGATATGTTTAAAACCAGCCAAGCGCGAGTCGGACCCGCGCACTGAGGGTGCCGCGCCTACTTTAAAAGCTGAATTCGGGGTCCACTTAATTCCACCTCTGAATTGTTATATTTCTTGACAGCAATACACCGATGTTTGTCATAGTGTTTGTATGAACGACAGTTATATTTGCGATTTTCATTTTTTTTGTATGGGAATCGTAAAGCCATTAGCAGGAGACACCTACCTACCAAGTTTCAACTATGTAATGCTAATAGTTTAATAATAAAGTGGCTGTGATATACGGACAGACTGACAGACAGACTTGACGAAACTATAAAGGTTCCGTTTTTTACAATTCGGCTACGGAACCCTAAAAACGGTCCTCAGATCGATCAGTGAGATCAATCTGTGGACCGTTTTTTGGCGTTGGCTTCTGAAAGCTCCTTTTTTCCAAGAGGTCTCGGAAGTAATTAAAAAAAGTTTGTTTTCCTCACAACAAGGCAGTGATTGATAGATGATCCTTGGAGCAGGATTTTTAAAAGACCGATTTGATTTTTAACGTAATTAAATTCCAGTTTAAAAACGCGTAGTTCCAAATTCAGTGTCGTTTTCCTTTACAATTTAAAGCAGGGTTGATAAAAATCATGATTTTTTTAAAGAAATCAAATTAATCGGATTTATTTGATTTAAATCGGATTAATTTGATTTAAATCAGATTTTTTTGTACTTTCTTGAGTTTTTTATTAATTTAACAGTCAGTTATTAATTTAAAGAAAAAAAACGTATTTTGGTTTATACTGTTTAATGAAAAAAAAAACCATTAATTCCTTATGACAGCATTTACACACTGGTTTGTTAAACTTTCCGCAAGCGGACTTTTTTTCTTTAAAATAAACCCACACAGCATCTTTTTTCTTCGAGACATTTTTGCCATATTCCCTCTTCCACTAATCAATAACAAATGACAGAGCGTAAAGCAAACAACATCGCGTGTTTCACAAGTCCCTGGACACTTTTTGGCTGATTTGGTTGCAGTAAAAATTTATTGATTTAAATCAATGATTTTTTTAAAAAAATCACTTGATTAAAATCACGATTAAAATCAGTGATTTAAATCAAGTGATTTAAATAATTTTTCAAAACGTGCTTTAATTACTTCGATTTCATTCAGCTTTAAATACTTCTCAGGATTTGTAGACTTCGATAAAACGTGCAATATAACAAACAAATAAACATTATATTAATGTTATTTAAAACGCACTTGTGACAAATGCGAAATACATGGCATTTATCTAAAACGTTTGTTTATTTAAAACGTTATTTGTCAACGATTAGTCATTGGTGCCTATAAATAACCCAATTGTAATCTGTTTTGATAGTGTGTGACTTTGAGACCTTGCTATGATAACTTTACGCCCGTAAATACTTATTTTGCAATAACATCGTCGCATGCTTTTTTGGAGAATATTTATTTACCAAATATTTTATAAGGTTTTGTCATTTTCTCAGTCTTGGTCTGAGTGTTGTGGTACCACCGTTGTTTTCTAATACTTAGTAACAATATATATTATATTTATATTTATTATTAATAATATAAATTTTATTGGACACCAATCACAGACATTGCTCTGATGCCAAAGTGGGTAGCTAATTGCACTTGTGTTATGGAAATCAGACACAACGGTGGTAGCACAACACCCAGACCCGAGACAATATAGAAAAGATCGTTTTCTACATTGCCCCGCCTGGGAATCGAACCCGGAACCTCGGAGCGGCGAGGCCTTGAAACCAGCGTGCTTAGCCACTACACCACGGCCTCCGTGGTGTAGTGGCTAAGCACGCCTGTAATGCACAACATTTGTATGATTTATTTTTATAATAATTGATTCACACTTGCGAAAAGCAAACTGTGTGTACTCCTATGACCTTTACACATTGCGATTTTTAGCAGCGATGCAGTCGCGATGCTAACGTGCGTTAGCATCGATCTAGTCACGATGCTGTAGCTGGAAATTGTCGAAATGGATTTTGACGACTGCAAGGATACTAACGCGCGTTAGCATCGATGCAGTTACGCTTCTGCATCGATGCTAACGCGCGACTGCATCGATCCTAAAAGTCGCAGTGTGTAAGGGGTCTTTGACATATAAGTATAAATTACAAAAGAACTTACCAAATAACACAGTGTAGAGTTTCACTTGAAGACTTAGAATCAAATATATTCCGTAGAATGATACTAAATGCAAAGCTATTTGTACTATGAGATCTGGCCACCTAATCGATGCCTTAAATTCTATGGCTTCGTATTCACTGATGTCGAAGTCAGATTTCTGTGGTTCGGGACCATTTTCATCACTTTTCACTGAACTATCACCCTTATTGTTGTTGTCCTTAAGTCTCATTTTGATTTGGGGCTGGGCCGTGTCCCCGCACATGTGGATGTCCTTATGTGCTGGTGCCATACTGTGGACAAACAGAAAACAATCAGTTGCATGCTTTTTATTCGATTTTAAAATTACCCAAGTAACAAAAGCTTCTATAATCTAGGTGTTTTATCACCAAACAGTAATATTATAAGTCTATAATAGTAACCCTTGTGACTGCTTGTACTATAAAGGTTTTCATCAGAGTGATTTGGTTCTATAAGATAAAAGAGCATTTAAGTCCTATAAATTAGCTCTTAAAACGCTTACAGGACCATGCAAAAGAACAAGTACAGTGTTGCTGTATAATGGGTTTAAATATGCGATTATAGTACTATTTAATGCTGTTGACAAACTAATTGACACCTTTATATATCTATTTGGCACTAATAATGTTTCAAAATTACTTTTATAGTACTAGTACTGCATCAGTATCGAAAACTGTATTACAAGACCATTTTGCACTATAAAAGTACTTTTCACAACCATTTTGTAACGTTTTAGCATTTTAAAAGCTCCCAAAACATGGCTATGGGGCTAGTCCTATTAAAGCCATAAAAAATCTTCTATAGTACTAAAGTGACTCCTGGTGCATTTCTAAATAATTTGTATTTTAAGTAGCTCTTTAAGTGAGTTTGCATTACTGCTACAAGACTAAAGCATAATATAAAAGCACTAAAATCTACAGTTATTGGACTAATTCGATCTATAATAGCTTTTCAGAATCATTTATATGACAAGTACTTCATAAATGGCGGCACACTGTCGAATATTTACAGAAATCTGGTAAAAAATAGAAGGTAGTCAAAGGTTCAATAATAGATTTAAGATCTCTGCGTCGGTATAAAGTGAGTGGTAGTTATAAAAATAAGGTAAAGAATCGATACACATAAGCATTATCATTAATACAACTGGCTCGTGTACAAAATGTAAATACTGGCCAAGCGGTTTCTGAAAATATGATACATGGTTCTGCACAAAATATTTTCTTTGAACCACAACAGGGAGTTAGCTAAATCATTCCTTTTTCTCAACCTAGTAATATGAATAAAAAATATGAGAAGGAGAACACCTCTTTTGAGAGTTCAGAATGTTCAGATAATGAGAGCAATAAAAACGAACAATTTCTCAGTGACATAAGAAGATGCTGCTTGACTTATAATATAGCACATCAAGCAGTTAAAAGTTTGATAGAAATAATAAATGAGCGCAATCCAAAGATCCAAGGACACTTTTGCAAAGAAATGTTAAAATAAACATCAAATCAATACCTTGTCAATGTTACTGGCATAGGTAGGTAACAGCTTAACAGAAATACTGCATGTTTTACTAGGCGTTATAGAAAATCCACCTAACAATATTTTGAACTTTTTTATTATTGAACTTTAATATAGACGGATTACCCCTTTATCACAGCTCAAAACAACAGATATGGCCGATTTAGTGTAATATCCGTGAAATTCCGCTGCTATCTCCTTTTGTGATCGGGATATATTTCGTAAAAGGAAAGCCAACAAATTTAAAATCTTTTTTAAGAGATTTTGTCGACGAGATGAGACAACTAATAGAAAACAATATTATTATTAAAGACATTAATAATACAGACAAAAAAATTGGTGTCAAAATAAGACTTTTTGCCTGTGCCTCTCCTTAGGAAACAATCCACGTCCATAAGACATGCTATGGCTGAATTTATTAATTGTAGGTTAGGCACTGAAACAAACACATAATTTTGACTACATTTTTTAAAGGTACCTATTTGGACAACGCAACCCTAATCCGTTATAATGTAAAAAAATGGCTGCTGTTTTTTTGTCATGGTAGCACTTTAGCAGCACGGCTAGAACCAATTTGTACTATAGAAGTCATATTCGGTAGAAGATGTTATTTTATTAATTAAAAATAAATTAAAACATGAAAATGATGAGGGCGCATTATCAAATTTGAAATCCGTATAATGACTTTAGCGACACTATTATTTTCGCAAGTGCAATTTACCGCAGATGTATGCTCTATGAATGTAGTAAACTAATGGTATAGTTACATTAAACATAAACTTATCGATATTTGTTTTCTTGAAGAACACTCAGGATACTTCACATATCATGCACGAACAAAATGGCATACAAGTGTGATAAAAAATATATCACTGGAATCGTTTACAGTGCAAAATAACACTATAAACATGTTTTGGTTACTTTTATAGAGCAAATGTATGTTAAAAACGTTGCAGATAGGGCTATTATAGTACTAATAAGCGTTTCTCATCACTTTTACATTTAAATTACAGAGCTGATTTATCACCATGACAGCCTTTATGTAATGTTTATAGAATAAATAAGTGATAAAACTAGGGCCTATTCGGGGTTCTATATACATTTACAACACTATTATAGTACTATTCATGAATACTAATTAGCACGTTTTAAAATGTTCTCAGGACTGTTATAGTACCAGATTTTGCTACTTGGGTAAGGCTTATAAAATGTATTGAACGCTAGTGAAACCACGTTTCTTTTTTGCGAAATATATCTCCCTATAAGCACCTGTACTGAAATTGTACGATTTCCTGTGCGAAATCAGCCTACCTACTACGAAAAACGAAGTATATCCCAATTCGATAATCATTTTTCGGATCCGAATTATTTTTAGAACGGAATCTTTACAACGAAATGCTTCGTACCCGCAAAACAATTATGACGGATTTCGTTTTCGTAGATTCTATTAATGTTACCTCATATGTTGAAAGAGTAAAAATGTCTATAGTAACTATATAATTAAATTAATGAATTGTTTAACTCCAATTAAAATTTTGCATGCCTCCTGTGGCAAAACATGATGGTCAAAGATAAAATTCTGTTATTAAATTTACTATGTTTTGAGCAAATAAAAAGATTAAATTTTATATTCTATTCCTGCTGAAACCAAATAAAACGGCATACAAACCTACTTATTACTCTTACCGTATTTCTTACTCTTGCTTAATGTAAGTGTTAACTGAATATTTTTGCTTATAATGTCATAAATCTTTAATATTTACACTTTCAACTTAGCATTATCGTTTGTAAACGGCCACAACTATTACCTAACTAACTCAATCGCTATCGTAATGCGATACTAAAGATATCATAATGATCGATGTTCATACAAAAATGATTCGGACCCGGAAAACGATAATCGTATTGGTGGATGTCGTTTTTCGTAGTAGACCAGATACATAGAAAGATGAAGCGCATTCGCCTTTTCATTTATATTCATCAGTGTAAGCTTCTAAGGTAGGTACTTCACAAGTATATCGTTAGGTAGTGTTTTGTTAAGACGCTGTCCTTGGTAGCCCTGCCCTGCGCCGAAATGTCTATCTATACTAATATTATAGCTAAAGAAATTGTTTGTTTGTTTGAACTCGCCGATACTTGAAGCTGCTGAACAATTATTTTTGTGTTGGATAGCTTATATATCAAGGAAGGCTATAAAACACCACGCTGCGAGGGTAGAGGAGGAAGCAAACTCTACACGTCCTTAAAAATGTATTTTAGGGTTCCGTAGCCGAATGGCAGAAAACGGAACCCTTATAGTTTCGTCAAGTCTGTCTTTGACAGACATGTGTGTCCGTTCGTATGTCACAGCCATTTTATTCCGTAACTATAAGCATCACACTGTTGAAAATTGGTAGGAATGTGTATCCTGTTAACCGCTTTACGATCCTTATACAAAAAATAAAAATATTGAATTTTAAGGTTTCATGTCCCATACATGAAACCTAAAACCAAAAAAAAATTTTTAGTCAAACCTAAACGTGTGGTCTATAGATAGGTCTTTTAAAATGACATAGAGGTTTTTAAAAACCATTTTCCTTTAAAAAGTTTAACGTTTCACAGCCAGACGCTTCCAAAGTGGTAAAATGGGTGTGTGTGTGTGTGTGTGTGTCCCATCTAACTTCTAAACTAAGCGAGTGTAAATTTGGGAAAAAATATATAATGTAGATCTTAACAAATACTTTCAACGAAAATTGGTTCGGACGGGATCGAACCAGAAGTTTTTGAGATATAGTACATTTTCAAGAACCGCAAACATAACTTTGTACTTCATACAAACACTATGAAAAACAAAGTTATATTTGCAGTCAACAAAATATTGTGGTTATTTTACTAAGTGGAAATAAGTGGATTCCCTAATTCAGTTAAAGTTGGCACGGAACCCTCAGTGCGCGAGTCCGACTCGCACTTGGCCGGTTTTTTGTTACACCCTCTATAGATAAATAGATACACACCGTCTAATGCAAGCCACATAGGTTGCTATGTTGGTGACACACTCTAGACGTGTAGATGTCTATGGTCACAAGTGTCACACGTGTCACAACACGAGAGCCGTTAGGTGAGTGGACGTAGGATATTATATCGAAGTGTGCTTGTGAGGCGACCCGATATGGGAGTTGGGAGTCATATATGTACAGTCGACAGCACACCAAGTTACCCACTTTTGTTGCAAACTAGCCTTTAGTACAACTGCATAAGATACCGCACCTTGACGCGCTGTTGTCTAAACAACTGCGATACCGTGCTATTGTACCTAGTACCTACGAGCTAAAGTTATTAAGAGGGTAATAAAAATACCTAAATAAAATTTTAAAAAATAAGGATGATGGATGGCAGTAGAAAATACGTTTGAGAACTTTTATTAGTTATTTTTTTTCTCAACAACTGTTTCAACAAAAAAGCTAAATTAAAAAAGATGTTTCATCAAGTCACTTCAAAATAATTTTCACAAAATGGTACTCGTAAATAAATATTGTGATGTTATTGTTAATGGGTTTAGTTTAAGTTTGAACGCGTCGACTATAAATTGGTAACTTTGATTTTGCATTCAATCAAAGTGAGTTGTTATTACTACTGTTCGTTTAGTATTCAGCAAAATAGCCTAGTGATAAAGCATTGGTAATATTTGATACGCCTTGGCATGCGGCGCGGGAGGGGAATAGGTGGCTGACGTCGAACCCCGAGGGCATTCGGTCGCGAGCCTTGAGTTGGTTAGAATTGTATTAGCGAAATGTTAATGATTATTTATTGTAAAAGTCGCTAGATAATAAGTTAAAGTGATGCATGCCGGTTGATACTAAAGTGATTATCAAGTTTTTTTGTATAAATAAAAATAATAAATATAAACTGTTACCTCTGTCAAGAAAACAACGGATTTTATTAAGAGCTATATTGACCAGCGTCAACACTACTTACCTATGGAGAAGATATGCCGGGCAAAAAAAACGTGTCGCAACTTTATGACAAGATTTTGACAAATTCTTCGAAATTTGAATATTGAACATAAAACCGTTTGTATGAGTTGATGACAAGTGGCGTCAATTTTTGGAGCTCGAAATTTGTTCGTGATGTCAGTTCCATACGCTAGTAATGCTGCTTATGGCCTACTAGCGGTCCCCCGCGACTTCGTCCGCGCGTTTTGAGTTTGCTCCCTCCCCTCCCGTCGCAGCGTGATGTTTTATATCCTAAAGCCTTTCTCAATAAATAAGCTATCGAACACAAAAATATTTTTTCAAATCGGTTCAGCAGTTCCTGAAATAAGCGCGTTCAAACCAACAAACACTTCAGCTTTATAATATAATTAGCGCAAGCGCACGTTGTACTTAAGCTGCGAACATTATTCTGGTGCGGAGTTATGTTAAAACTGTGATAGCTCCTAAGATATTTATTGGAATCAAATGATATAAAGGGCAACTTTGTTCTAAATGAAATGCTTGTGATGATGAATGTATTTATTTCGATAAGAATAAATACCTGTGTGTATAACACACCTCTAAAAATGATGCATTATTTTTTTACAAATTTATTAACATAAAAAAGGTTGTAGTAAGTCAACCATAAAAGATAGACTTATGCTGTCGCAGACTTTATTATAGAACTTTTAATGCTGAACAATCTTGTCATACATAATTTTTGTGTAACTTTAGCGGTTTCCGCAGCGTACGCAGCGGAAGCTCTCAAAAGGAATATCTTTCTTCATTGCTGCTGTGGTCTTGTGAGTCGTATCTTTATGTTATATAGCTTAAAGCCTTCCTCGATAAATGGACTATCTAACATAAAAATAATTTTTCAAATCGGGCCAGTAGTTTCTGAGATTAGCGCGTTCAAACAAACAAACAAACAAACAAACAAACAAACAAACAAACAAACAAACAAACTCTTCAGCTTTATAATATTAGTATAGATTTGCGCAGGCGTTAAAACCTAGACCTAAACTAATCTATGCGCACGATGGCCCTAAATGTATTCCGTTATCAATGATATTATCTGTTGATAATATTTGACTGAGTTGACTCAGGTGCGGTCAGACCCAGTATTACTCATCTGTTTATCGTACTTATCAATCAACAACGATAAATATTGATAAGTATTCCATGAAAACATTTAGTTATCGCTATCGATTTACTTTTACTAGTAAAACCTACACTTTAAAAGTCAAATTATACTCACATATTACATACATATTATACACACTGCTACTTTTAGCAGATGCTGGAAATTGACAAATTATGTACTGAATTTTGGCAACTGCATCGATACCAACGCGCGACTGCACCGATGCTAAATTAAATCAGTTCATTGCGTGAGTCGCGATGCTGAAGCGCGTTTTAAAAATGCGCGACTGCATCGATGCTGAAAGTCGCAGTGTGTAAGGGGTCTTAGAGTTGTACGTTGCGAGTTGGTAATAAATAGGATACAATTCACATCAAGGGCTATTACAACTGAAACTTGATATGTATTCCGGTTTTAAGGTTTCAAGTCTGCGCGAACAAAGTGGTCCGGGTGTAAGGCCCCTGGTGTGATGCCCCCGTGGTGAAACGCCTAATTTTAATTATCCTTATCCTTATCCTTTGGACATTTTGCACAAATTTAGTGTACAAAGGTGGACTTAATGCTAAAAGCATTCTCTGCCAGTCAAACCTTTAGGTCATGCAGAAAGATAGCAACGGGTGCAGTGAAAAAAAAAACACAAATTAAAATAGGAAAATAGAAACAAGAATCTAATAAATATATTATTGAATTAAATAAACTAAATAAATAACTATATCGATAAATAAATAAACTACAAAATATTTATAAGTATAAACATAAACACAAATAAAGCACATACATATAATAATAATATTATGCAATTATTCACTCTTTCAGAAATGTACGAACTTTATTCTTGAAAGACAACTTTGCATCGGTTCTCTTTATATCCACGGGGAGAGAATTCCACAGTCGTGTTGCCGTCACTGTGAAAGACTTGGAAACGTACGAGGAACGGTGGGCCAGCGTGCCTAGCCGGAGATTGTCAGATGAACGGAGAGACCGATCATGGGTTTGACACAGATATGGAAACATATCTTGAAGATAAGAAGGAGAATAGGGGTTATAAAGAATAGCGTGTAGAATGCAAAGAACTCGAGAGTCTCTACGTTGACGGATGGTAAGCCAATTCAGTTGTGCTCTGTAACTGGAGACATGATCGTATTTACGGAGGCCGAAAATGAATCTGATACAACTGTTGAGAAGACGTTCGAGTTTATCGATGAAGGCTTCAGTGAGATTAGTACAGCACGAATCAGCATAATCAATGATAGGTATTACAAGAGTTTGCATAAGCAGAAGTTTTGTCTTAAATGGGAGAAAGAATTTTAAGCGGTAGAGACTTCTCAAACAAGTAACAACCTTACGGCTGACCTCTGCCATGTGATCAGTCCATCCCAGCGTAGTGTCAATGATTAGACCCAAATTCTTGACACTAGAACAGAAAGGAATTGTCGTGCCTTCATATGTTATCGGGTCAAGATCAACGGTACTAAGCCTAGAGATCAGTCCTGGACTGCCTACGATGATAGCCTGACACTTGGTAGGGTTAACTGAGATTCCAAAATTATGCGACCAAGATGAAATATATTCTAAGGTGTCGTTCATTAACTGTATTGCAGTGGATATGTCAGCAATTTCAGATTGCACATACAATTGAAGATCATCGGCATACAAATGATACGAGCAGCGAAGGTTGAGGGTGATTATATTTATAAATATTGAAAAAAGAAGGGGACATTCCCACACATCGCCATCTAGTCCCAAAGTAAGCTACTCAAAGCTTGTGTTATGGGTGCCAGACAACGGATATAATACTTAAATACTTTTTTTTTGTAAATAAATACATGATATACATAGAAAACACCCAGACCAATACAAACAGACATGTTCATGCACACAAATGTTTGTATTGTGCGGGGATCGAACCCGCACCCGCTGCGTAGTAGGCGATTTCTCAACCACTACACCAGACGGGTCGTCTTTTATTAATGGGTCGGTCGAATTACATTATAATAGCTGATATCGGAGAAATAAAAGACAACTACACGGTACATTTAGCGATAAAAGAGTTTCCACTACTACTACTAGGTACTACTAAATAGACAATTAATTTTGTAAAATGTTATGTTTGGTAATAAAGTACCTATGATGGGTTAAAGCTATGATTAGAATTATATGACATTAAGTTTTTTTACTATATGAAAATTTTACACATTGTTATGAAGGGGCTGATACAGGTCCTCTTATTATTATTTTTGTATTATACCTTTTTAAAACTAGTCGTCTAGGCAAACTGGTATAAACAAAAAGGCAGATTGTTTTCTTATCACCTCTTACGCGCAAGGGATTGAAAACAATAGAGTTCAGGTAAACGGTCAAAATCCATTTTTGACCTTTACGTTTGACGGAAAACAATTATAATTATGGAATTTAGGGTACTGTTTCTACCCCAAAAGTAAAGTTATTGGTGCAACAAATTTCTGACTAGCTGACGTCATTCCCCGACCCTGTCAGAGGACCCGAATTAAAAGTCTCGAGTCGAACTGAGAAATCTTTTCAGTTATTTCTTAGAATCAGTTCGAGACAGAAAATGAGTTCCTTACATCGAAGTTTTCAGAAAACAACTATCAGATTTCGCTGTGCCACGGGCTTTGCACACGAATTGTAAAAACAAATCGTATTAATTATATACCTATCTGTACTAGACAGTGGAAATTTTATCAATGCTAGAAATAACAATGTTTGGATAGGCACACGCGTATCGAGTTTTTAAAATGCCTGCTCCCAAAAATGAAATTCCTCCTACTATATATATAAAACCAACATTATAACAGTTTAAAAGAGATAAACAAAAAGTATTCTAATATGTTACAGCTATTGGAGACTTACCTACGTTATACACAACTTCTTTCACACAATGTTTTGTGTACATCCGGCCGTCTGAGCCAGGCTTCTATAGAGATCTTGCATATCTAGACTTATAAGGAATCGTTAGTGACGCTGATGTATCCAGGTTTCATCGTTTGTGACGCAATAGTTTTCTTGGAAAATCAAAAAAACTAGGCTCAGACAGCCAGAATTTCGCATTTTCTGACTTTCCAGATCTCAACTATCAGAAGGTTTCAGGTCGCTGTTTCTTATAGAATGTGATGTGACGCGTTAGTGACGGTCATCCGAAGTAGTTTCATCCATTTTAATCCAGTACTTTTTGAGAAATCGTGATAAACGTGTGGCTCAGACAGCCTGATATCCGGTCGTCTGAGCCAACTTGTTTTTCTCTATATTTCACAAAATGTTACGTTTCGGACAAATGTTTTTCGGATTTACTGATGTGACGACGTTAGTGACAGCTCTCGACCAGATTTGAACCTTCATGACGCACGCGTTTTGGAGAAATTGAGAAAAAACTGCTGGCTCAGACAGCCGGATGCTGGCTGTCTGAGCCACCCAGTTCTACCACTTCCAGGTGTTGTACGAAGCTGAAAACTCATCTAATCTGATGTGACGCGGCCTCTAAGTACAAAAAATCGTAAGTGACGGCTCTATATGCCGCCAATCAAAAGTTATAAGCATTTCAAATGTTTTCCATACATCGATGCATTTGGGTAGCCACACTTCGCACTCTTTATGGAAACGGAAAGACAATGTAGTAGAAAATGTAAGCTAAAGCCCCTCATATCAAAGCGGATGCTTTCTCCTGCTATTTAAATATTTAATTACGTAGTCAATAACTACGCCGATGAAGGAAAATATGTTAATTATTTATGGTCTCAGGTATTCCAAGGAAAAAAATCGTTAGATTGCTATTTATTTGGTAAGGTACATACTACTTACATATTACTCGACTCTTCCCATGTGATTTTACGGCCCACTTGGGACAAGATGCAAAAAATCAATATAAATACTAACTTAATCCTGCAAGTCGTTTCCTTTTTTGTTTGGATGGAAAACTTAGTAATTCATTGACTCGTCCCACCATGCCTATATAATATTTGGGACGAAATGCGGAAAATCAAAGATATATTTACAAACTGCAGCTCGTCCTGAGTAATTCTTAGACTTTCTCAATGTTTAAAAGAAGGCTTTTATTTTTATTTCTAGTTTAAAGAGATGATCTTACCAAGATTATCAGACCATGTACACTTGTACAGGCTCATATTTTATTCACCATTTAAAAAAACAGGAATATGCTATCAAGTTAAAGAAAATATGTTAAATAAGAACATTAAAACACTTTTGACGTGACAACGTCTTAAATTAGGTTGCGGCTGGGAGTCACTTATGAAAAAGTGTAACGCTCGGTAACGTTACGATGAGTCACCGAACGAGAGAGAGGCCCGCCGAATGCCTTGCGTCTCTCTCCTACTCAACTATGATCGGTCTGCCGCGCGCGCAGCACTGAGAGCGAGTGAGAGGCACGCGTAAGAACGAGAGAGACAGACATAAAAAGTCGTTGTCACGTAAAACTTTCGCCCGTATACCGACTTTACAGGCAACCAATTTTTTAATCACTGTTAATTCGACATGCAAGATAGCGTCAGACGAAAAAGTAGACATTTACAGTGATGACAGTTGCTGAAAAAATATCCGCACTACTGATTAGTGACTGATGTCCTGACAAGGAAACCTGCACTTACGAAGTTAATCATTAAAAAATGCATTTAAAGAAATTTATGGTAACAATATTGGGCTAGTTATACTAAAAGGGGGCACAAAGACTTATGACAACAATCAGGCATGTTTTGACGTGAGCTCCAGACTCAGACCTCAGTAAGCAGAGCAGTATTTAGTTGGACTACTTACTACTTTTACTAGGCGTAGTCAGTGTTCTCTTGAAAAAAAGCTAGGCTCCAGGCTGACTAGGCATACTCAGCGCTTTGCACTTACTTTTTTACTCGGCGTTTAGATAGCTGTTTACTGATAATTCTGATATCACCCAACGTCTAAGAATTACCATGTGGAAGTCTCCTGTTATTGATATTTTAGTAAATAATAAAGTTATTTTACGAATTGTTTCTGGTGTAGCATTAATACAAATAGTAGTTCATCAATTCATCCCATACATGTCTACAGCTTATTTTGGACGAGATGCAGATAATTTAATCAAATGATTTTTAACGTCATTTAATGTAATCAAAAAGTTAAAACTATCAATATGAGTATAATCAGAAAAAAAACAATAATATTGTTACAAAAAAGTTAGCACAATTTTGTTGTATGAAAGGAAACCCTTTTAATGATTACAAAGTAAAATATAATATACATCTGATAAAACAATTATTTTAGTCAAATGTGAATAATACTCCTCGTAAATAGGTATACTATACTCGTCATAAAATCAATAAAGTCTACGAACTAAGTAAAAATCCATGAGCACAAAACTTATATCATTGCTTTATTAAAACAAAATAATTATTACTTGTCTTATGAACATAAACTTTAAAAGAAGATAAACGCTACAACCTGTGGTTATAAACATGACAGGTCCAAAACAAAATACATTTTTTTCATTTTATTTCATTATTTTCGTAAGTTGGTTTCTACGCACCTCTCTTACCGCCATATCCATTGTTACTTACTTACATTTTTATTTATTACTAGCGGTCCCCCGCGACTTCGTCCGCGCGTTTTGATTTTGCTCCCTTCTCTCCCGTCGCAGCGTGATGTTTTATATCCTAAAGCCTTTCTCAATAAATAAGCTATCTAACACAGAAATATTTTTTCAAATCGGTTCAGCAGTTCCTGAGATAAGCGCGTTCAAACCAACAAACTTTTCAGCTTTATAATATAATAGCGGTCCCCCGCGACTTCGTCCGCGCGTTTTGAGTTTGCTCCCTCCCCTCCCGTCGCAGCGTCATGTTTTATATCCAAAAGCCTTTCTCGATAAATAAGCTATCCAACTCAGAAATATTTTTTCAAATCGGTCCAGCAGTTCCTGAGATAAGCGCATTCAAACAAACAAACTCTTCAGCTTTATAATATATTAGCGCAAGCGCACGTTGTACTTAAGCTGCGAACATTATTTTGGTGCGGAGTTATGTTAAAACTGTGATAGCTCCTAAGATATTTATTGGAATCAAATGATATAAATGGTTCTAAATGAAATGCTCGTGATGATGAATGTATTTATTTTGATAAGAATAAATACCTGTGTGTATAATACATCTCTTAAAATAATGCATTATTTTTTTACAAATTTATGAACATAAAAAAGGTTGTAGTAAGTCAACCATAAAAGATAGACATATGCTGTCGCAGACTTTATTATAGAACTCTTAATGCTGAACAATCCTGTCATACATGATTTTTGTGTAACTTAAGCGGTTTCCGCAGCGTATGCAGCGGAAGCTCTCAAAAGGAATATCTTTCTCCCGTTTTCGCAACATTTTTCATTTCTGCTGTGGTCTTATGAGTTGTATCTTTATGTTATATAGCCTAAAGCCTTCCTCAATAAATGGACTATCCAACGTAAAAAAATTTTCAAATCGGGCCAGTAGTTTTTGACATTAGCGCGTTCAAACAAACAAACAAACAAACAAACAAACAAACAAACTCTTCAGCTTTATAATATTAGTATAGATGTATACATTTTGTAACATACATATTTAAACTTTCTTGTAAAATTCAACAACAATCTTTTGGGCTATAAAAATAAATGATATTAAGGGGATGATTTCTTTCCATCCTGCATAATTTTATAGTCTATCCAAATCTATACTAATATTATAAAGCTGAAGAGTTTGTTTGTTTGTTTGAACGCGCTAATCTCAAAAACTACTGGCCCGATTTGAAAAATTATTATTACGTTGGATAGTCCATTTATCGAGGAAGGCTTTAGGCTATATAACATAAAGATACGACTCATAAGACCACAGCAGAAATGAAAAATGTTGCGAAAACGGGAGAAAGATATTCCTTTTGAGAGCTTCCGCTGCATACGCTGCGAAAACCGCTTAAGTTACAAAAAAATCGTGTATGACAGGATTGTTCAGCATTAAGAGTTCTATAATAAAGTCCGCGACAGCATATGTCTATCTTTTATAGTTGACTTACTACAACCTTTTTTATGTTAATAAATTTGTAAAAAAATAATGCATTATTTTTAGAGGTGTATTATACACACAGGTATTTATTCTTATCAAAATAAATACATTCATCATCACGAGCACTTCATTTAGAACCAAGTTGCCTTTATATCATTTGATTTCAATAAATATTTTAGGAGCTATCACAGTTTTAACATAACTCCGCACCAAAATAATGTTCCCAGCATAAGTACAACGTGCGCTTGCGCTAATATATTATAAAGCTGAAGAGTTTGTTTGTTTGAACGCGCTTATCTCAGTTACTGCTGGACCGATTTGAAAAAATATTGATTTGAAATAGTATAATCTGTGTTGGATAGCTTATTTATCGAGAATGGCTTTAGGATATAAAACATGACGCTGCGACGGGAGGGGAGGGAGCAAACTCAAAACGCGCGGACGAAGTCGCGGGGGACCGCTAGTATTTTTATATATATGATCAGCCATTTGACCACTATCACAACTGGTGGTAAGTGATGATGTCGTCGAGGATTGGTCATGTCTGATCAGTAATAGCGTAATCATTCTTCTTTTGAAAATGCCCAAATTAAGGGTTTCGGGAACACCTCAGCCGGTAGCGCATTCCATTCTTTATTCCCCCGCATCAGAAATATTGTTCGAACAAAGATGGCGCGCGTCTCGTGTTCCGAAGGTGAAATAAGGCTGGCTTTGTAATTTTTGTTCGTAATAATAATAAGCGGTCCCAGAGAACTGCGTTTCACCTTCTGCGCTGTTTTATGGTTATTATTTTGCACCCAAAAAAGCAGGAGACGATTTGCATAATAATTAAAATTAATTATTGCATCTTGTCCCAAATGGGCCGTAATAATATGGGACGAGTTGGGGAATGAGTACTTAGTATGTATTTAATACCGAAAAAGTCTTCTATTGTAGTAACCAGCTGGAGCTAGTGATCATTTTTAAATAAAGAGTAATTTTGAAACCTGGAATAACCCATACATAATTAACATATTTTCCTTAATAGGCGTATATAGTTATTGACTACGTAATTAAATATTTCAATAGCAGGAGAAAGCATCCGCTTTGATATGAGGGGCTTTAGCTTACATTTTCTACTACATTGTCTTTCCGTTTCCATAAAGAGTGCGAAGTGTGGCTACCCAAATGCATCGATGTATGGAAAACATTTGAAATGCTTATAACTTTTGATTGGCGGCATATAGAGCCGTCACTTACGATTTTTTGTACTTAGAGGCCGCGTCACATCAGATTAGATGAGTTTTCAGCTTCGTACAACACCTGGAAGTGGTAGAACTGGGTGGCTCAGACAGCCAGCATCCGGCTGTCTGAGCCAGCAGTTTTTTCTCAATTTCTCCAAAACGCGTGCGTCACGAAGGTTCAAATCTGGTCGAGAGCTGTCACTAACGTCGTCACATCAGTAAATCCGAAAAACATTTGTCCGAAACGTAACATTTTGTGAAATATAGAGAAAAACAAGTTGGCTCAGACGACCGGATATCAGGCTGTCTGAGCCACACGTTTATCACGATTTCTCAAAAAGTACTGGATTAAAATGGATGAAACTACTTCGGATGACCGTCACTAACGCGTCACATCACATTTTATAAGAAACAGCGACCTGAAACCCTCTGATAGTTGAGATCTGGAAAGTCAGAAAATACGAAATTCTGGCTGTCTGAGCCTAGTTTTTTTGATTTTCCAAGAAAACTATTGCGTCACAAACGATGAAACCTGGATACATCAGCGTCACTTACGATTCCTTATAAGCCTAGATATGCAAGATCTCTATAGAAGCCTGGCTCAGACGGCCGGATGTACACAATGTTTTTAATGAAATAAAGTGTAATATAATATTTTACTACGATATTTCGAAACTGAAAATTGCTGAACGCTACATATTCTGGGCATTCTCGTGCAATTCGTAAACAGCGATCGAATTTTCTTCGTCAAAGAGAAAATAGTTTTTGATTTCTCTGGGTCACGATTTCTGCGTTATTAGATTTTGTTCGTGTGATATTTCTTTAGGTGTAGATATTTTACTTGTTTTTTTAGGTAAAACGGTTAAACTCGCAATCGAATTACCACACGAAAAAAGGTAATATTGCCGCGAAAATCGGCCTCCTGAATGCGTCTGTAATATTACTTTTACCTATGTGTAAGTGTAATCTGAGATAATAATGCTATCTGAAAGATAAGTAAGATGTTTAAATATAAAGTAAATATTAGAGAATATTACAAAAGAGTAAACGCTTATATACAAGCATAAAGGTTTTTGTCTACTTCAACGTATCATACTATGATCGTGCTAGGAATTTGTCAGGAATAAAAAGCAAGATCGTCTTAGTGTAGTGGTTTATGTTCAGGATTTCAAAGATAAGCAGTCGCAGGTTCAAATTCCGCCCGCACGATGTGATGGATGTCAATTCATTGACATCTATCACATCAGACGATGCCATATTTAAGTACTCTTAGTTCGTGAAGCGTCATCTCATTCTAAATACAATATCATTGCCCATAACAGGGCCTCTATTTTTGAATCACTCGCTTGGATATGGCGTGTGATTTGCGTTCAAAAACGGACAAAAAAATAACGAAAATACCATGAATAAAGACGTGAGCACTCACAAAACTGAGATATATTTTTTCAAATCCCTTCAGAATGGATTTCAACTGGTTTTCATTCCAAAATTGGAGTATAATCAATGAATATCATACGCAATCTTGTCGCGAATATTTCAAAAATAGGGCCTCAGAGCTCTCTGGCGCAGATGTACTAGGAGACCCGACCCCAGATGAACTGGAAATAAGGGCTGGAAAAGACGATGATGGGTTCGTTTTTAGTCCCATAATGTTATTTCAAAATATTGAAGATTTATTTATAGGTTACTTTGATTGACAATAAATAACCTAAGGGTATGTTATTACGTGTATTACTTCGTGTCAGCCGTTATTCAAACTGTGTAAAGGTTTTTCGATCCAAGATTATGTGAGTCAGGGTCTTTAAATGTGTAAAAGAACAACACTTTCAGTCAGTCACGCAATGTGTAGCTAACATAAATTAAATATGAATGCATGTTTACTGACCTTTATGAGGTTTCTAGGTAGACAAGAAACGTTCGTACCTACTTTCCATCAATTTATTTTTCCGTCAATGCGCCGTTATTACACTGAGTTTTCACTATTATAGATACTCTAAGAGCGCTTTCACACTTAGGCGTTTTAGCAGCGCGACAGTCGCGCGACCGTCGCACTGCTGTCAATTTCAGCACAGCAGTAAGCTCTTTACATTAGAGAGACGCGCTCAAGTCGCGCTGCTGTCGCTCTAATGTGAAAGCGTACTAAACTCTGATTTTTAATTAGATAGACCAAAATGACAGCTTCAATCGCACTTTTGATTTTTTAATGTTGCAAGCGTAGTGCAATAGTGTTGTAACAATGCAATTGTGAACGATTAATTGAATTTGTGATTCGATTTTTCAATTGCGTGATTCTACTTATTTTGATAAATAATACAAGTAAAACGTACACAATTACAAAGAAAAGTAATACATAACATCAATTATTCTAATAAGTAAAAAATTAAGTCCCTTCATAGGCAATACCAATATTTTGTATGACTTCAACCTATTTTGACTATTTGCTACTTTCTATAAATACACTATTATAAATTATGATATTATTTTGCAGGTAACATGATCTTAAAACAGAACTTGTTTGGTATTTTTTTTTGTAATACATACCTATTTTATTTTAATCAAATAAATTTCTGTACAACACAAATTCAAACTATATCGAATTAATTATTGTTTAATCATTTAAAAGCAACAATTGAATCAGAATTGAATTTGTTGAATATTTAGGCACATCACTATTTTTATATTACGAAAAAGTGGCATCCCACCAAATGTCATTTTGGTCTATCTAATTAAAAATCAGAGTATAAGCCCTTCACATTAGCGAGACGCGCTGCTGCCGCTCTAATATGAACACGCACTTACACCCTTTTCTATTATTCTTATCTACTTACCTACATATTAAAATCTAATATTTCGGTTAGAATCAGAAATAAACCAAAAAATAACAATGCAAATCGATCGTTAACACAACGAATCGACTCTGACGTTAATTTACCCTATTTTTATGTCTTTTCAAACCATCTATTAAGGGGCTACCCGGATTTTTAGCGCGCTCACTAGCGCCACTTTAGTAGAAAAATCATAACTCGTTAAATTAAAGTCCAATCAAAAATCTGGTAGATACGATTGTAGTACAGGTTCTATAGTTTATTTAGTACGTTTAAATTGTTTCTAAAGTAGTTTACTGTAGTTAGAGTTAGAAAAACTGCTAAATGTGGCCACTTTTAGCATTTTTGCTAACTGTAACTGCAGATAACTCTGTTTAATTGAACTTAAACATTGTGTCTAAACCACATAATCAGAGCTACAATCGTATCTACCTGATTTTTGATTCGTCTTTTATTTACCGAGTTATGATTTTTCTAGTAAAGTGGCGCTAGTGTGCGCGGTAAAAATCCAGGTAGCGCCTTAACAATATTTTGAATCAAGATTGTGAAGGTCATCATGAGTCACCGTTGATATTTATTGCTTGTTTATATACTTCGAACGAGCTCGTGTTGTTAGCGCTCTGAACTAGCCTTTGTAGATTTTGAATCATCTAGCTAGAAGATTCATAAGCGTGCTTTGTACACAAATAATCAAATGGCTTGTAAAATAGTATATTTGAATAGTAAACAAAAAGAAAGTATTAGGTACCCGTATATTATTTATCACGTTAACAATTTTGGTTTGAATTGTAAACATAAAGAAAGTATAACTTGTATATATTATTTATCTCTTTAACAATTTTAAATAACCCTCTCTTACGTAAGATGAAATTTTTTGGGCAACTAGCAGACCTATGAATATTTTATGCTGTCAGTCAATAGAATGCGTGTAAGTACGCATGTTACAAATTATTCTTTTCCACGGAAATATTTGAGAGCTACGTAAACTTCTTGAGTATCTAATACATTATCTATCTTTCACATAATACACTACAACATGAATATATACTTTCCAATTTGACGATACCAGCTGCGCCGATCGACTTATAAAACGCATTCCTCCACTAAAGCAGTTTATAGCCACTCGTGGATCCGTACTTATAACCACTCCTCAATATTTATGGAACCCATTAAAGGACCCCCCCACCCCCAAACCCCTTCCCCTTATAATTTATATGCATTATTAAAATACCAAATAAGAAAAGAAACATAATTTTCATATCTTTATTAGATACTCAAAATAGCCACCGTGTTGTAAATTGAACGTTCCGTGAAGAATTTTAGTAATAATCATTTCAGATATTATTTATTCAAATGTTCTAACGAATGTTTTTGGCGTTTCATGGTCATTTATGAATACACATACGGCAATTTCAACACAGTTTACGTCGTTTCTAGTACTAAATGATTAGACATCTGCATGAAAACAAAGTTTGTAAATAATTTAAGAACATTTACTTTTCTGCATAGCCAATTGTTTCTGTTGAGTAATTTGGACTTGTTTATTATTTTTTGTCATGAATCCGTAGACGAAATTTTCCGCGTCATATTTGAATTTAATTTTCGATGCGTCCAGTCTCTATGAAACCGAGATGGATAAGCAGCTTGCGCTGATTGTAAGTCATATTAAAACTATTTTGTTTAACGCTTTATATGCAATCCGAACAATAGATATGTATTTTACTAATTACTACAGAATCACGTATTAATACCTTATTGGATTGATGTGTGCGTTGTTGGCGCAATGTTTTGGATTTGACTTTTCTTGATGAATCCACCAGTCATTGAAATATATTTTTTTTCTGATAACTTTAAAAAAGTAAAAACTGACTTCAAAACCAAAAGGCACTAAAAAGTCTTAAATAAACTCTTGACCATTGAAAAGGAAATGATTCCATTTGGGCAAACAATTTATTTTTGGAGTCGGTGCTATGATAGTTAATGATTGATGGTCAAAGTGATGGACCAACTAGAAGGTATACCCTCTAGATAAGCGAAAAAAAATTTCGAATCGGTCGACAAACGACTTGAGATATGATGTAACATAGAAACAAAAAAAAACAAAAAAAAAACATACAGTCGAATTGATAACCTCCTCCTTTTTTGAAGTCGGTTAATAAAACACAATACAACGTGACATTTAGTAAAACGCACACGAACACCGCCCAGCAATCAACTGCGCGATTGTTGAGTCCTCGCTGTTCGTAATTAGTATAAATATTTACAAATAATTTATTCGCTAGCTACAAAAAAAATGGTGAACGTACTATGTCCAATTTTTTCTCATTGGGGTGTCTAAGGATGTACGTCATTCCTGCTTTCGAATATAGATGAGTGCTAAAACGCCCTGACGTTTGGTAATACGGGCCCAAGTGTAATCACTGATGGATGACATCATTCGCTCGATTATGTCATGCAAGGCCGTTCTTATATTTTAGCACACGGAATATTTCAGTAAAAATTAGTCATTTTTGAAATAAGACTTTTCTTTTTCCACTATTACTTTGCTATGGAATGTATTATATGGATTTCAAAGAAGAAGACACTGGAACATTTTGGGCACTGGCTAACCTCATTGTGGAAGAGCTAAAACGCTTTAACCAGACTTTAATACCAACAATAAACTTTCCAACGGCACTTACATATTATACTTCTTATTATATAAAAAACTGTCAAGTATCCAGTTTGTATGTTTCAGCCTTCGCTTTGTGACACTCACGTTTAATTAAAATAAACCTTCTCATTGATACACAAGGTTCAATTTGACTCGATAAGTATTTTTCGCTTCACTAGCTCACATCGTTCGATTATACGTCACATAATGTTGACTTAAAGTCATTGTTGCCGATGCAACCTTTTTTGATCTTTTTTCTTTGTTTGTTTTTAATATTCAAATAATTCTTTATATTTTTGATACTATTTTGTTTTTCTACTTAATGTCAATACATTTTCTTCAAAGACAGGAAAAACACGCATTTTTCTTTTATCAATATAAAATAGTTTTTCCGGTTCTTTATATGGTGTCAGAATAAAGTAAATAATAGGGAAAGTGATACTTCAATTTATTTCTATCATCAATAAGTGCACTTGGCCCGAATCCAATGCTCACAAGGAGCAAAGCCGCCAGAATGACGGACCAAGGAACCGATAAGGTAAGGAATTCCTCTGGTTCAATTTCAACACATACATGTTCTTCTAAGTCTGCAACATTCTTAGCTCAAAAACTCGCCTTGGAGGCTGAGCATACAAATCAAATCGCCGAAATGGAGCGGGAGGCTGAGCTCAGGGAGCTCGACCGAAAGCGTACGGTGGCTGACGCAAACCTTCAGGCCCAGTTGGCCGCTTTGGAGGCGGCAGCTAGCGGCTGTTGCTGCAGCCGGTCATCCCGCCATTCACAGCGTGCAGTTGGCGTATGGTTAGATAACGTAATTTCGAATTCTCCAAACCATGAGCCTAACGTGTCCACACATTTTCAGGGCAACGATGATAATGAGAACCGGAATAACCCGAATGCCACGGCCCCACCGCAACCTTCGGTTCATTTGGAGGCCGCGGCGTCTCCGTATTATGCAGTTTTGGACGCCACGCCCCCCGGGCCGCAACCTGCGGACCACTCAATGGCAACGGCGCCGCTGCGCCCAGCGGAAATCGTGGATACTATGGGTGCTCATATCCCTGCAACGAAGCCTACACACGTACACACACGTTTAGAATCAGGCACACTTCGAAATAAATGTAACACAAATAAAAATTCTAATTTTGATCAACACACATTGCAAAATGAAATTGTCGCAGCCCTCCGTAGCATTCTTGAGAGGAGAGAGGTGAGTGCACCCCCTCTACCAAATTTTACCGGAGCCTTGACAGACTGGCCTTTCTTTTTCAAGTCATATGAGATGTCCAAAGGTCAATTTTCTCGCGGTCAAAATATGGTCAGGCTGTCAGGGGCCTTAAAAGGCATAGCTCGCGAGGCGGTCGCTTTTTTACTAGTATCTTCGGACGACCCCGAGCTAGTTATCTCCGCCTTGCAAGATCAGTTCGGCGTACCAGAGCTGATCGTGCTTCAGGCTATAGCTGGGGTGAGAGCCGTTCCTAAGTTGGCCAATCAGGACTCTGGACGAGAGCTCAATTCCTTTGCATGCAAAGTAGCTAATTGCGTAGGCACTATTCGTCTTTTAAACTTGCCAGAACATTTGGCTAATCCAGAGCTCATGAATGTCCTTCTCGGAAAACTCACTCCCTTGCTGAAAGAGAAGTGGGTAGATTTTGCATTCAGTAGGCAATATGAACAAAAATATAAATTAGAAATCTTCTCAGAATTTTTGCACCATCAGGCAAAAATACATTTACAATTTGGCATAAACTCAGACTTTCAAAACGTGAACACAATTACTAAAAACCGATTCAGAGTTCATATTGCCAACGATAATCAACCTTCTTCCACGTCTGTATCAGCAGTCGACACTGGCAAAGTGACAAACGTCACTCCCTGCGGATACTGTCACTCGGAGACACATGTCATAGCCAAGTGCCAAAAGTTTCTCAATCTGTCCGTTTACCAGAGACTAGAATGGACCTATGACAATAACGTTTGTAGAAAGTGTCTGACCAAAGGAGGCCATAAATATTCAAGTTGCAAAGAGTTTTGTAAGATTAAAGGTTGCCGACGTAAGAACCATAACTCACTTCTGCATAGGGATTCACCTGGCGAGGCAACTAGTGAGTTGGTATCTACTGCTGTAGAGGTCACTTCAAATACTCCTTTGGTCGATTCAGGTTCAGCTCCAGTGGTGGTTTCCAGTATAAGCTGTGCTGATTCTTCTC
Source organism: Pyrausta purpuralis (assembly GCA_963924145.1). Lineage (NCBI taxonomy): Eukaryota > Metazoa > Arthropoda > Insecta > Lepidoptera > Crambidae > Pyrausta > Pyrausta purpuralis. Next base: position 22,450,364 of record OZ001656.1, read on the forward strand.
ATTCGTTCCTAAAGGTAATACCCGTAACTTTGACAGGTCCCAAAGGAACAGTCGATACTTACGCATTACTCGACGAAGGTTCAACGGCAACTATTATTGACTCTTCACTCGCCACGGCAATAGGTGCAGAGGGTTTAAAGAGCCAAATTAACGTGGTTGGGGTTGGCGGTATGTCTCGTGAGTCCGAAGTAAGCTTTGTTGATGTATCTATTAAGGGTCGTCACGCTTCAGAAACATTTTACTTGAAAAACGTACGCTCAATTTCGAATTTATCTTTAACCAGTCAGACAGTTTCTCTTAAAGATATTAAATCTATTAACCATTTGTCAGATTTGACCCATTTCTTGACATTTACCGAGGCAAAACCCATGCTACTAATAGGCGTTGATAACTGGCATGTCACTATTCCCAGTTCAATAAGAATGGGAGGTAAGAGTCAGCCAATTTCTATATTAACCCCTTTAGGCTGGACACTTTATGGGTCTTTGAAAAATAAGTCGTCACCTCACATTTTAGTCAATCACTGTTTGATAGAATCCGCTTCTACTGTAGAGTCTTTAGATTCCCAGTCAAGGGAATATTTCCAGTTAGATTCGATTGGAATAACTAACAAAACTAAATTCCAAAATTCAAATCGTTTATCTGGTCCCTCTTTTTTCGGCTTAGATGAACCTTCAGTGGATCCTTTCGTGGTTTTACCACTCAATGAAGTTAATCCGAAAATGATTTCACTAGTAGATACTGTTACTTGTACTGACTTGCAGCACCCTTTACCATTTCCGATTGTAGCAGACCCAAGTAGATTTAGCAATTGGTTACGGCTGCTGCGAGTCACAGCGCGTATAGCACGATGCGCAAACGCGTTTAAGCTACGCAGTAGTGTAGATTCATCTGCCAGCCGGGGTCTTGGCTATCCACCTGCTCTCGTACCATTAAACACCGAAGACTTAGAGAAAGCTGAATGCGCATTGCTCCTTCGCTCCCAACTAAACTTCTTTGCATCGGAATATGCTAATACGCTTCGTGGAGAATCTATTTCGAAACAATGCCGCCTGAAGCGTTATGTTATTGAACTCGATCGAGAATCTCGTCTGCTATGTCTCTCTGGAAGGATTTATGCTGCTGGTGACTCGGAAATTTCCAATAAACCGATAGTGCTTGATGGAAAAGAAAGTATAGCTCGCCTATTGATCGCTTACTATCATCAACGCGCTGCCCACGGCTTCAACGAGTTGATAGTCAACGAACTGAAGCAGAGATTTTTTATTCTTGGACTACGACCGGCCGTTCGCTCCGTTGCAAGTAGGTGCCCACTATGCAAATTGAGAAAGAGTTTACCTCAAACTCCACCAATCGGAGACCTACCATTAGAACGATTAGGTCACAACACAAGGCCTTTTACATATGTTGGTCTAGATTACTTTGGCCTGATCAACGTTTCTGTTGCTCGACTTACGGAAAAGCGTTACGTTGTCCTATTCACTTGTCTTATCGTTCGCGCCGTACACCTTGAAATGGTTAACGATCTATCACCTGACTGTGCAATAATGGCTCTAAGACGATTCATAGCCAGACGCGGAGTTCCAGCAACTATATTTAGCGACAACGGAACAGCATTTGTTGGAGCAAATAGATTATTGTCAGAATCTCTCTCCGAGTTTACAGCAGAACGGGGGATTCGTTGGAAATTTATAACGCCAGCGGCTCCATTCATGGGAGGAGCGTGGGAGAGATTAGTGCGCACCATCAAGACCGCGCTATCAGTCACTTTGCGTCAGCGCTGTCCTAAAGAAGAAGTTCTTTCTACGTTGCTAGCGGAAGCTGAGAGTTTAGTGAACTCGCGTCCTTTGACTCACGTCAGCGTTGACCCAGGCACTCCGGAAGCAATAACGCCATTTCATTTTCTGCTGGGTGTTTCTTCACCCTATTCCATTGTGGCCGAGGTTAGCGATGATGATTTGATTCGGAGGGTGCGCTGGAAGAAAGGCCTTCGGCTGGCTGATCATTTTTGGTCACGTTGGGTAAAGGAGTACTTACCAACCCTGGTTCCTCGCCCCAACGTAAGCCACTTGGCGCGCGCCATCAAGGAGGGAGACCTGGTGCTTGTGGCCGACGGCAACCTACCGCGGGGTGTTTGGCCAAGAGGGCGAGTTACTAAAATTTTTCCAGGAGCGGACGGTGTCATCCGCTCGGTTGAGGTCGCCACAAGCTCTGGGACCCTCAAACGTCCCGTGCGAAATTTGGCATTAATTTAAATTGTAATTTCTCAATTATTTTTTAATTTTTATATAAATGTAATAGCTACTTTGTTCAAGCTTAATAGTAAAGCTGTTTTGTTTCATTCTTGCAGTTAACTTCAACAGTTAAGATTTCTGTTTCATTTTTTTTGTCAAAGTTCAATTGTTATTTATTGTTATTTGAATTTAAACGTAAAATTGTTTATCCAATTAAGATTTTAGTTATTTTGTTAATTAACGATAGTAGGTATGTGCTTCGGCATAGTATTCGTTTGTGTCTTCGACACCAGGCGCGGCTGTGTTGCCGATGCAACCTTTTTTGATCTTTTTTCTTTGTTTGTTTTTAATATTCAAATAATTCTTTATATTTTTGATACTATTTTGTTTTTCTACTTAATGTCAATACATTTTCTTCAAAGACAGGAAAAACACGCATTTTTCTTTTATCAATATAAAATAGTTTTTCCGGTTCTTTATAGTCATGATTCATCTCAATTCACAGGCCGAAATAATGTACAGTGGCTAGCACATCAGTCAGGTTAACCACTTTTGTTGCAAACTAGCCCTTATTACAACTGCATAAGATACCGCAGTGTTTAACTTCACGTGCTGATGTCCGTACCTATGAAAATCCATCGCGGCCCATGTGGTGTAATGAATGAGTTTGAATTTGGAAGACGTGCTCGTATGAGGTTACACCAAAAAGGTCATAATCATAATTCTATAATCGAGATGGCCACGCCCTGCCTTAAAAAGAAAAAGAGATTTGATTATATTGGCTGCATTACATGGGACACAACATAAATCATTTGCCTTTCAACAACTGTCATCGTTATGAAATAGTGTTTACTGTTTAAAACATAGGTACAGGTTATTAATAAATTTCATTAGGTGGTATTCAATGTTTTGTATTTGTGAATGTCATTAATAATGGTAAGGAAAAGGTTTGTATATGAATTTGTTATTGTTACGAAACATCATTTTGATTTGTTGACCAAGGCCATTTAGAAAAAAACGGCCAAGTGCGAGTCGGACTCGCGCACTGAGGGTTCCGTGCCAACTTTAACTGAATTAGGGAATCCATTTACTTCTACTTAGTATAATACCACAATATTTTGTTGACTGCAAATATAACTTTGTTTTTCATAGTGTTTGTATGAAGTACAAAGTTATGTTTGCGGTTGTTGAAAATGTGCTATATCTCAAAAACTACTCGTTCGATCCCGTCCAAACTAATTTTCGTTGAAAGTATTTATTAAGATCTACATCATCTATTTTTTTCAAAATTTACACTTGCTTGGTTTAGAAATTAGATGGGGGTACGCCCATTTTACCACTTTGGAAGCGTCTAGCTATGAAACGTTAGACTTTAAAAGAAAATGGTTTTAGGAACCTCGATGTCATTTTAAAAGACCTAGCCATAGACACAAATAGGTTTGATAAATTTTTTTTTTTGGTTTTAGTTTCATGTATAGGAGCCCCCTCCTTAATGACATTATTTTTTGTATGAGAATCGTAAAGCGGTAACAGGATACATCTTCCTACCAAATTTCAATTGTGTAATGCTTATAGTTACAGAATAAAATGGCTGTGACATACGGACGGACAGACGTACAGACAGACTTGACGAAACTATAAGGGTTCCGTTTTTTGCCATTCGGCTACGGAATGACTCTAAAAATACTGAGCGGGCAGTTTTTTTCAAATCAAAATTGTTACGAAACTGAATCTTATGTAACTTGTGTTTAATACAGCGCATTGTGTGCGTTCAAGTGAAAATTAGGAAATGTATAAATGTAAATTTCCTCGCAAAGAAAAGCGAAAAACAGAGTATTTACTAAAGTTGTATTCGTCTGGGGGCAGCTTAAATCCCTCGCTACACTCAGGATTTTCTATAACCTCCCTCACTCATGCTCGGGATAATACTAATATAAGTAGGTACTTTCATCGCTTCTTTCGAGACCATTCGGACTCAAAATTATAAACCTTATATTAGTATGGCGCCCGTGCCGTAAGACATTACTTTGTGCCCTTGATGCATAATCTTCTATTACTATTTACTTATTGTTAATTTATTATTACCCGAGCAGTCTATTCAAGCATTTCGATGAGTCGCCCAACCGTTATTTTATAGAACAACACACTTTTAAATTGGATGCAATTTGTTTGAAGGTCATTTTCATTTACTAGAATTGATTGAACAGTTCTTGTTTTGATTGGCTTACGTAGCGTAACATGGCTGATTTGTAAATAATATCAGCTTTTTTAATGTGTATTTTTTATCAAAAATAAATTAAGTAAAATTAAACATAAGTTAATTAATTATTTTTTATCAAAATCATTAAGACACGCGTCATTTTATGTTTTAAACATAAAATTATTATCCCTTTGGAATAGAACGACAAAAGCGAGATGTCACTAGCAGCAAACTGGGTGATAAAAAGAGATGGGAGATACGAAGTAGCAGAACCATTTTTGGCAGATGTCAAACAGTTGACCGCCCCGCAGAAGCTCGCTGAAAATTACGGGCATTTGATTTTTTATATTTAAAAGTGAAATTGTGTATATTTCGGAGAAATAATGCGTCTGAATCATGGTGACTTGATCGGTGATTGATTGTTATGCATTACAGCGGCATAACCCCAACAAATAATCATTTAACAGGTAGATTAGTCCAAATCGAAGCCTCTTAATATACGACTTATATTTACCAATGCGCTTCAAATTTAAAGTACGCAGTTTGATTATTCTATTCTACAAATGTTAATTTAAGTAAAAAATAAAGACAGAATAACACAGGGAATGTATATCGACGAATATTTTGTATAATGAAATAATATTTAGTTTAACACTAGAGCTGCATGTTCAATATTTTGTGTCGACTGTTTATCATGCAGTAAACTACTATATTTACCTTAGGAACATTATTATAAATCACCTGATCGAAAGGTTATCTTATTTAAAGCTACAAATGTTACTTACTTATGTTAGTTACCAACTGACATCTTAAATCAGTTTCGTTTGACAGCTTTTACTTGTCCTTCTATTCCGATAGGAATATTAATTTTATGGTTTTAAATAAACACTATGTAGTAAAGTACCTAATAGATGGTGGTATTTGAAGTTTCAGTGTATTCATTGTCAGCTAAAATGCTATTATTCACTGGATACAACAATATAACAAATTATACCTACTATGATTATAAACTACAATCTATAATTATTTATACAAACAATACATTATGCGAATGTGCTTTTTTTCTATTTATTAATTTAGGGACTTTTACCGAATGTGTTGAATTTCATGTGACTACGACAGATATGTACAAAATGAACTAAATAAATTGGGCTCAATTTTCGTAAGCAATGGACTGAACGTCTTTTTCTCTTCTATTTACATGAAAAGGGACAGGTCACAATGATTCAGAAAAACAAATATATACAAGTGCAGTTTAGTGTATTCGATAGACAATTTAGTAGCAACCTCTTGACGTCTTGATGTTGATTGGTAACTAAATGTTCTGAAAAACTGACGGCTGTTTAGATTGACGTCTCTAAATCATTGTGATCTGTCTCTTTTCATTTGTTTGGCAGAGAAAGAGACATTTACTTACCTTCAGGTTCGTTGTTTACAATCATTGAGCCCATTGTCAATAGTCCCATAACTCTATTTTAAGCTGGACTACCTCCGAAGCGTCAAAACTCCTTCTCAACGAATAGGGTCCATTTTATTATAGTGATCGCGTTGATGTGATGAACTACTAAGATAGACGATAAACGAGACGATACGTCATCTTTCTCATCAGTGCCTATTCCACATCTGGAGCACTATTTTTGAATCATTCGCTTGGATAGGGCGTGTGATTTTCACTTAAAAGCGAAATTAAAACCAACGAAAACCGGACAAAACACAAACGAAAATACTCACAAAATAAGGTTGTATTTTTAATTATCAACTCTGCGTGGAAATAAACTGTTTTTCATACGAAAATGGGACATTAATCAATGAAAATCACACGCGATTTTGGCGCGAGTGATTCAAAAATAGAGCTCCAGAGGGCCTAATTTGACTCACTCTCATATAAATCGCGTGTGATATTCATTGATTAATGCCCATTTTCTTAATGAAAAACAGATTCCTTCCGCACAGGAGTGATAAAAAAATACTACCTTCCGAATATTGAGTGACTGAGTATTCATGTACATATAGGTTTTCGCTGATTTTAAGTTCACTTTCGAACAAAAATCGCATGCATATCCAAGCGAGTGATTCAAATAAAGGCTCCTCCCTGTAACGCTTATTTGCATGATCTAGAATTCTATAACTTCTAGAACTTATATCGAAGATCCCATAAAATGTTTTCTGGTAGCTTTAGATTTTATGAGCTTTATTCTATTTACAAATCTGTGATAGCTTTAGTATTCCAACATCAATTGAAGAGCAAATTGGAAGCTTTTAAATGGTAAGGTAAACTAGCTATATTTGTTGTCATGTTGGACTAAACTTGAAGAAGGAACAGAGACACTTGTGAATTTCGTACACATACGGTAATTTTGTGTAAATGTCTGGTACAGATTTAAGAGGTTATGAGTGGATATTTTAAGATGTATGTGTGCGATAATTTGGGCGTTTCAATGAAACCGATATGCTGTTGTACCTCCACATTCATAATTTGCTCCCAAGGTTATCGGTTCTAGCCAGCGTCACACGCGCAGAGAAACATGTAAATTAGGTTTGTGGTCACACGATATAACTTCAAAAGTACAGTCGCCAGCACATCAGGTAACCCACTTTTGTTGCAAACTAGCCCTTATTACAACGGCATGAGACACCGCAGTGTTTACTTTGACGTGTTGTTGTCAAATTTTCAAAATTCAACGATATCAACACAAGGAATGGCAGTGGCTCACGCACTCAACCCATTATTATGATATTAACGACTGCTCACGGCTTTACCCGCTTAAATATTAGATCTCATTAAAAGTTAAGTATAACCCATGTGTTATTCCAGTGTTTGTACTTGTATTATTGTACATTCATCAAATTCAAAGGAGTACCAAACATCCATACACTCGTTTCTAAGTACTTTAATTTTATAACACGTACTTATTATACATATACAAAAATATAGCACTAGAAGATAATAAATATCAGCAGAAACTAAAATTCAAGTATTTTATAAAGTTACAAACGTATTAAAAAGGCTGCCTGACTGGTGGCAGATAACCTCAGGAAGTGCTTTGTTTTTTTTTTCTAAATACTTCGTTTATGCATTCTAGACTTTTTTTACATATACCTATATCTGGTTTAATGTATGAATATAATTATTTAGTTTGATGCTTGCTAAGGCCCTGTGAGCCGGTATACCACTTGTTTAATAGCTATCAACACCACAGCCGATTTTAAACATTGATCGCTAAACACAAACTTTCGCGGTATACCAAGATGTACCAAGCTCTATTTTTAGCTCCAAAACTTGTTTTGATTTCGTATTAGTCTTGTAATCAAGACGAGAGTTTTGGTGTGATTTCGTTCTGAACATTGAAGACGAAATAAAATTAAATATTTAGAAGGTACCTATGGTTGTAAATACTTTGATACTAGCCGTCTTTATATATACATATGTTAAAGTACAATATGAATAGAATAGTTGACAAAATTTTAAAAACTAGATAAATACTTTACCTTAGTAAATATATTAATCAAAAGTTTTAAAACCCTTGCTATTTTTTAAAATATTCAACATTTACAAATGTATTTTTTTACGATTTGAAATTTTGTTGGTGAATGGGCGTCCTAAATGACGTCACGTTTTAAGTCAGAAGTCTTCTTGACAGCCATATTGGAGAGTTGTCCGCATAGTATTTGGCAGCAAAAACAACCCCGCCATCGCGCTATGTGTGACGTCACTCACATCCTCTGCTAGGCGTTTACGGTCTCGTGACGAAATATGTTTGTCGAATTCGTTTTTGTTATCTTAATAATTCACTAAAATCTAAGAAAATTGTGAATTGTTCTCAGTGGAAACTAACCTATTGCACCTTATTATAATATAATGTCCTTCATAGTGACAGAACTATGAAAATTTAAAAATTGTAGATGCTGACTAAAGTAAACTAAACTATACATAGTATAAGGAAGTTCTATTATGTTTAATGTAAAGTTTGAGGGATTCCCTATTTGATTAGGTCATTTATAACATTTTCCTCATAAGCTAATTCAATTTGTGAACTGTTGTATGACTTTGCCGCCGTTAAGCTAAACTCACATGGTAGGGCCTTTGCTCAACCTGAGTTCGAGGTGTGACCAGACAGTGGAATATTTAGAACGCGATGCACAACTTAAGTCATTTGTACAGTCGACAGCACATCAGGTTACCCATTTTTGTTGCAAACTAGCCCTTATTACAACTGCATAAGATACCGCAGTGTTTACCTTAACGTGCTGTTGTCCGTACGAACGACAGAACGTCAAGATAAAGACTGTGGTATCTTGTGCAATTGTGATAATGGTCAGTTTTCAACAAAAAAAATATAACTTAATGTGCTGGCAACTGTAACTACCTAGTTCGTCACTTTTAAGGGTTCAAAAAAACCGAACCCTTATAGTGTCGTCAAGTATGTAGGTCTCTCTGTCTGTCCCTCCGTATGTCACAGCACAGCCGTTTTATTCTGTAACTAAAGCATCATACTGTTTAAATTTAGTAGGAAGATGTATCATGTTTACCGCTTTACGATTCTTATACAAAAAATAATGACATTTAAGGGGGGCTCCCATACATGAAACAAACAGCAAAAAAAAAAAATGTCAAACCTATGTGTGTATCTATAGATAGGTCTTTAAAAATGAAATTGAAGTTCTAAACAATTTTCTTTTAAAATCTAAGGTTTGATAGATAGACGCTTCCAAAGTGGTAAAATGGGCGTCCCCCCCTCCCCCCACATCTAACTTCTAAACTAAGCGAGTGTAAATTTTGAAAATAAAAATATTATGTAAGTACTTAGATCTTAACAAATACTTTCAACGAAAATTGGTTCGGACAGGATCGAACGAGAAGTTTTTGAGATATAACACATTTTAAACAACCGCAAACATAACTTTGTACTTCATACAAGCACTATGAAAAACAAAGTTTTTTTTGCTGTCAACAAAATATTGTGGTACTTTACTAAGTGGATTCCCTAATTCAGTTTAAGTTGGCACGGAACCCTTAGTGCGCGAGTCCGACTCGCACTTGGCCAGGTTTGTTTGGTTCATAAACAAACTACCTGCTGCATGACAGCCCACATTACATGGCTTTAAGAGTCTTTAATAAATTACCTCAATATTTAAAAAGTGAACAAAAATACAAAACATTTAATAAAAAGCTTAAAGAATTCCTTATAAATAAATGTTATAATAATTTAGGTGAATATTTAACAGACAATACACAATGATGTAATATTTACTGATACCCAAATATAAATATTAAAAAATAATATATAAATAATAATAAAAAATACAACAAATAACGTACCAAATGTTTACTTAAATTTGAAAAATACAAGATATTTAATAAATAAATAATTAAAAAAAAAACAGAACTCATGATAAATGTTATAATAAAATATGTGAACATTAAACAAAAAATACACAATGATAACATAAAATAAATTGATACCCAAATAATAAAACAAAAATTAAGACATACGTAAAACTTGACACTCAAATAGATAAAAACAAAGACATAAATTATAACAAAATACAAACATATAAATAATAAATAACCAACTGTTTATTTATTTCTTTTGCTAAAGTTGCTCTGATATAGTCAAAACTTTAAGTAGTCACTGTAATTGTAAGTCCAAAATGTAATACTTTTAAGTTTTATTATTATTATTATAAGATAATTATAACATAATTTAATATAGCCCTCAAATAATTTTGCAATACCCAAACTGAAAGGGTTACTAAGTCATAAGTGCAATTGTCTAGCATAAGACCTGCTAATGTATGTAACACTTAGTTGGCAAATAAATGAATATGAATATGACTACCTAATTTCCCTTAGTGGGTTGTCCTTGCGCTTTAAAAGCTAGAACTGCACCATTAGCCGCCTTCTGATTCCTTTTAGGTCAGATTGTATGCAGTCACTGAATTTGTTTTCCTGATCTGCTTTTACAGTTTGTTTTGGAACAGCACTTTAAAAATAATATCCGTTCCTTTGGACATTCCCATACATCGCCATCTAGTCCCAAAGTAAGCTACTCAAAGCTTGTGTTATGGGTGCCAGACAACGGATATAATACTTAAATACTTTTTGTTTGTAAATACATACATGATATACATAGAAAACACCCAGACCAATACAAACATACACGTTCATGCACACAACAAATGTTTGTATTGTGCGGGGATCGAACCCGCAACCCGCTGCGTAGGCGATTTCTCGACCACTACACCAGACGGGTCGATTTTAAACACTGCATTTGTTTCCCTGGACTGCTATTAGCGTTTTTTTTAATAGCATTTTAAAAGTTTAGATACGTTAAGTTGTTTTGTCGCTCCAGATATGAGTCATGGTTTGAAACAATACCTACCTGTCCACACACAAACATGAACCTGTTATCATCAGTTGATGTCATAGTTAAATCAGCAAAGGACATCAATCTTCTGCAATGCATAAAAGTAATCATAGAACTATAACATATACGTATGTCATCTTCATATGATAATATGACGAACAAGGTACAAAATATTAAGAAAAAACCGGCTAAGTGCGAGTCGGACTCGCACACTAATGGTTCCGTGCCATCTTTAACCGAATGAGAGATCCACTTACTTCTACTTAGCCAAAATACCACAATATTTTATTGACAGCAAATATAACTTTGTTTTTCATAGTATTTGTATGAATATCAAAGATATGTTTGCGGTTATTGAAAATGTGCTCTATCTCAAAAACTACTTGTTTGATCTCTAGTTATATACGATTTTAAAAAGCCTGTAAAGTGAAAGTTAAAGTTGCGATAAATCCCGTAGTTTTATTCGATCTCGTTCAAAAATTTTCGTTAAGTTTTTGACAAGATCTACATCATGTTATTTTTTTATTATTTACGTTTGCTTAGTTTAAATTTTAGATGGGGGGATGCCTATATTACCACTTTGGAAGCGTGTATCTCTGAAACGATAGACATTTTAAAAGACCTATCCATAGCCACCCTGCACGCATGTTTGTCTTTTTTTTTAGGTTTTCGTTTCATGTATGGGAGTCCCTCTAAAATATCATTATTATTTATTTTTTGTATGACAATCGTTAAGCGGTTAACAGGATACACGTACCTAAGTTTCAACTGTGTAATACTAATAGTTTCAGAATAAAGTGTCTGTGACATACGGACGGACAGACAGAGAGACTTGACGAAATTATAAGTGTTCCATTTTTTGCTTTATGCCATTCGGCTACGGAACGCTAAAAACATACCATTGTCAAGTACAAACTTAAAAGTGTCGCCTTTGACGTCAATCAATAATTTATTATTCCTGAAGGCAAGCGATGGCGACATTTGAATTGCAGAATGTTTAATCTTTAACTCAGCGTCAAAACAAGTTTTTTTTTAAATAATATTTGATAAGGTGTTCATTCTCAGACATTTGGCTCATTGTTTAAATGACCCACTAGACGCCCCCTGCTGATATTCTATCTATACCAAAGAAACAATGCTCAAGACCGAACGCGACGAAGGACTGTTGTTGCCCTTTGCTACGTCTAGGGGCATAGGACTTTAAGTCATTGATTTTTTAAGTTTAACTACAACAACAATTGTTCATCTTGCTAGTTTGAAAACATACGGCAGTTTGAGACGACAAGTAACATGCCCTCACTGCCTACTTTTTAAAATGGTATTTCGTCGACTTGCCGAAAATGACGTCTATATTTATATTTATTTATTTAGGTACATCAACAGTATAACACACACAGCACTTACTTAGATTAATATACAATTTAGTTCTAGTACATTATACTAATTATAGATATACACAGTATTTTCCATAACATTAAACAGTGAAAGGAGAGTCACAATACAAAGAAATATATCCAAAAAGTATGTATATATCTATCCAACCAAACTATATCAGATCAAACAACAACAAACTACAAAGATGCAACAAATTTCAAAATTCACACTCTAGGGTCAAGCGCAAATAAACTCCCTCTCCATCGTCCTGATATGATGCAATGAGTCACTAAAAATGTCCAGGTTGCTGTTTTTGTTCAGCTCGTTATATTCGGTTATCATTCTGTCGAGCGGGGAAAAAGCTCCCAAGTTGGTGCGAAAACTGGGACGGCAAAATGTTTTGGTGATAGGAAACCGGGGAAGCGAGTGTGGAACCGTCAGAGGCACCTTGGAAAGAAGTTGGGGGCAGTCAATTCGTGAGTTAACAATTTTATAAATGAAAACAATGTCTAATAAACGTCTACTTGAGGTCAGTTAGACCCTTTACACACTGCGACTTTCAGCGGCGATGCATTCGCAAAATGTCAACCTTTACACACTGCGCTACTTTTAGCATCGATACAGTCGCGATGGTAACGCGCGTTAGTATCGATACAGTCGTCTATCTGAAATATTTTTGCAAATGTTTCGGATACGGAAAACGGTATATACAAGCATATAGTAATAGTGTTAACGGTTTTAATATTTCATAGTAGGCTCTCCGAGTGGAGTGGTTACAGGTCTGTTGTTCTGCGTACATTATTAATAAATGTAATTAGCATGCCGTTATCGTGTGTGGATGGCAACGCATAATATTCCATGTCATTCAAAGTACAATATGAAGTTCATATTAATAAGTATGATCACCTTGACTGAGTCTCTCAACAAGTGACAACAACAAATTAGGAAGCGCTCCCGTGTTGTACCCACTTCGGTATCTGTAATGGTCAAGGACTATACTCTCGAACTTGTCGACAAGTGATTTAATTAGGTAGGTCCAACATTGACAGAGGTCAATCTAACTCGGCTAGGCCCCGTTCAAGTAATTGCGCAAGAGCGTCTCCTCGTCTTAATTACCTCAGTGTCTGAAGACGGAAGTCTTCAATTCAAGTAGTGTGTGTTACTTACTAGTTGTCATACAGATCTCAAAATCAATCACATAGCAAGCGATAGAGAGGGCTATGCTCGGTTTCTGTTCGAGAAGAAGAACTATAGTAACGGACATAGCCTTACGAATTAGTCTGCTCAAGTGGCAGTAGGCAGGGCACATGGCGCGAAAAACTGATGGACAGAATTCTATATTGAGGACCCTTCGGCCGAAGGCGCAGCGTAGGATGTCCACCGACAAGATGGACAGACGACCTTGTAAATATCGCAGGATCACTTGATGCAGACAGCTCACTATCAAACTCTGTGGAAAATCGTGGGGAAGGCCTATGTTCAGCAGTCGACGTCCTTCAGCTGATAATAGGTACTGATGATGATTTTTAAGTATGAAAGTTCATAATATTATAATTTGACGCAACGCAACGCTTCGGCAACGTTCGTGTAGCTTCGTTCTGACTCGGCCGAGGATTGAATCCGAAGCATCTACAATAATATCTCAGATGGTATCTGCCCTGCTAGCTTCAGTCGCTAGAGACAGAATTTGTCAAGGAAGAAACATCTAAGATAGTATTAATCCTGCTAGCTTAAGTGGCTACAGAATTTGTCAAAGAAGAAATCAAATTCAAATGTGAATAATTCAGATGTTGTGTTCTTATCGCAAATGTTTGCACAAAAATATAGTTCAGCCCACTAAAAATTGGTTTAAAACCATAGATAATGAAAACATACGTGCCGATAAAAAATATCTTTTATCATTAGGGGTACGTAATAATTACAACTTATCGTTTTTCATATATTTATTATTTGATTCATTGTAAATGTGATTAAAACCCACATACCTACTAGATAATTTTGAAATATCTTAAGAAATAGGCATAAATTATTTGTTTACCGCATTGCATTTTGACTGCCTTAATGGGATCTAATAATTTGATTTGATTTTAAACCTTTTTAACAGATTTAAGCGCATTTTCAACCAGATATTTTTTTAAAGGTAAGCCTCACCTACGTATTTTGTTGTTTTTACACTAAGTTAATATTTTTACAGAGAGCAATAAATGTTTTTTGTGGGCACTAAGGACCTTTACTGAATAGAAAAGGCTTGCTAAATGGCCTTAAAGGTGTGAAGCGGGTGGTGGTGGCAATAGTTTTGAGGCGCTCCAAAATCTGTCTGTAGTTGAAAACAGAAAATCTCTGCACTATACCATTGAGGCGGTTGAAAAAAAAACTTATCTTTCAGAATACATATGACCATTTTCAACTCTTAAGTTCTTTCCGAGCTGAGAAAGATTAAATAAAACTGAATGAAGGGCATTAAGATCTCAAGGCATGTTTGTAATAAACCTAATGAACTGAGAAGGGTTTTCTTTCTGATGCAGACTAAAGTACTTGGAGATGTATTGCGATCTTGCTTAATCCGTTCAAGTTCCAACGAGTTCAATTCCCACTCAGTTATCAATTATATAATAACACTATAATGATGTTTGGGTGCTTCTCTGTAAACTGGGCATTCAACCGCTGATAACAACATTTAATCATTACTATCGATCATGCAAGCAAATATTCGAAAGGAAAGTAGAGTGTAAGCAAATCGAATAGGACTGTTTTGTTCCCACTTAGAGTAAACGTATATTATAAGTTTAATAAATAATAATACTGTAATGATATTGATATTTGGGCGCTTCTCAGTAAACTGGGCAACTTGCTCTAAGGAAGCAACATAATAAATGCTTGATAAAAAATTACCTTAACAATTGTCGTTAAAAAAAACCGGCCAAATGGGAGTTGGTCTCGCGTCTCAGCAAATATAACTTTGTTTTTCATAGATGTTGTATGAAGAACATAGTTATGTTTGCGGATGTTGAAAATGTGCTATATCTCAAAAACTACTAGTTTGATCCCGTCCAAACCAATTCTCGTTAAAAGTATTTGTTAAGATCTCTAATTTTTTCTTCTTCAAAATTGACACACAACATTTGCTTAGTTTCGAGTTTAGAGGGAGCGTTGGGGACAAATTCAACAGCTGATAACAACATTTAAACATTACTATCGATCATGCAAGCAAATATTCGAAAGGAAAGTAGAGTGTAAGCAAATCGAAGCTGTAGAACTGTTTTGGACATCCTAAACTTGTTACCTCACCCTCATTTTACAACAAGTGCAACACACCTAGAATACCACGTTTTACTTCTACTTTTATGGAAGGTATTTGCATGAAAGAACCGCTAAGCGCTCTGATTGATTCAGCGGCTGACTGCACATGTGGAGATATCAAATTGTAAAACTTGTTTCAAACATTATGGAACTTATATCACGAACAAATTCCGTGCTCCATAAATTGACACTGCTTGTCATCAACTCATAGGGTCGCTTCGCCGATACGCGACTATACCTACCTACGTCGGTTTGCGGCCGTTTGAGAGACTAGCGACAGCAAAACTGAGAAAACTACCGTTCTTAAATTATTTTTATAAACCTAAGTATCGTATATGAAAGAAGAAGACACTAACTATCTTTCCTACATAAATTTATAATCTTAGTATTGTCTAAATAGAGAAATAATCCCAGACAATGCACCCTTTACAAGTTGGGTAGTATGAGCAGCTTTGGAAGTGATTATTTTTCTTATCAATCATTTTTAAGTAATTGTTAATGATTGAATTAGTAATAAAATATATTAAACATCCAAATAGCAAATGTATTCTTACAAAATATTAAAAAAAAACGTGGCCGCCAGCCGTCTTCAACAGCGGGAATGTATGCCTTTTTTTGCTATGCTCTACGTAATTGAATGTCTCCGTTGGTTGCCGGCCACCAAAATCTCAAAAAATCTGTGAATAATTCGCATTTTTTTATCTGGCTATAATAAACTAAATATTTGGAGCGAATTTCTATGTCAGTTAGCTGCCTTCTTAAAATTTATGGAAAGTCAATGGCCGGTAACCAGATATTCAAAGGGCGTGTTGGTATTTACGGCCAGATTTTGTTAATAAAAGTTGAGAACTCGCACTAACTGGCCAAAATCCGAATACCGGCGAAGCTACCTAGGTACAGTGGCCAGTACATCAGGTTACCCTCTTTTGTTGCAAACTAGCCTTTATTACAAGTGGATAAGATACCGCCGTGTTTACCTTGACGTGCTGTTTTCCGTACAAACGCTTTCATATTATAAATTCAATTATGCTAGGGAAATCTCGTCACAATCTTGTCGTCGTATTTGCAACATATTTTTTGCTTGCCAAGTCCTATTACCTATATTTTCTGTGGCATTGTTTCTCTAACGTGTAAAATTTTCAATGTGATATTTAACGAAAATTTGCAAAACTACATAGCTATACAACACCAGCATTTCCAGCTAAAGTAATAGATAAGTTCGCTGTCTGAACAAATAAAGATGACGCGCAAAGTGTTGTCACGTGATAAATAAATCGACACCAATGAACACTTGAAACAAAATTTGCACGCTGACGAATTATTATGACAAATAGTAGGTACCTAGGTACGACGGGCTGTGATGTGACTATTCTATGCTATGAAGGTTCATGTAATTGGCGAATTCGCTTTAGTTACGGCTAATAGGTATAATAAGTTGCATCTTTTTGTTACATTACGAAAATAACGTAGGTAGGAATCTTTATTTCATAATTAAACATGGCATATTTAATTTATCTCAGGTTTTAAGTAGGTACACTAATGTCTAAGGTATTTTTGATTAATTTTTAGTTTTAACCAAAGCTCACGTGGCGGTAAGGCTAAAGTACAGCACCGAGCAGTCGTACAAAAAATATGCCTTATTACAACAGCATAGGATACCGCAGTGTTTACCTTGAAGTGCTGTTGTCACCGTACTTTTAGCATGTTTTTATTTACATATTATTTAAATTAAATGGAAAACAATGTCTGTGATGTTACATGAAAACATTTACCTCCTTCCTTGTAACTTTTCCTCATGCTATCTACATCATTATATTATAAATCATAGACCCATATAATAATTATGTAAGTATCAATATTAAAGCACTGAAACCACTGACAAGTTGAAGTATTTCAAGGTCCGAACCAATGCAAAAAAATAACATTAAGTGTAGTTATTGAAATAAAAAGGTAGGACCAAATTTTTTTAATTTCGTGTCAAAAATATCTGAACGTTTTTATTTTATTTGCTTCTTGTTTTAATATTGTCCTAGATCTCATAACGAGTCATAACCTTGAAAGTGGCAACAGAACAGCATTAGCGACGCATCCGAAACTATTTGAAGAGCTGATAAACGCAGCACGTGTATTTATAACCAACGTTTCGAATAAAAACTTAGGAATGCAGAATGTTTTATTCATGTAGTGACAGTACATTCATGTTGCCAGGCGAACGCGATTCTCGGAAACTCGCAAATTATTTAAAAAGTATACACAATACTCGTTCGTAATTGCAAACGTGCTAAACGAATTATCGGCGTGACAAATTGCTACAACACAAAACAACTGTATGAAAGTCCTCCCAGTTTTGTTGCTATACAAAACTCGCCAGCCGCGTTGTGGCTGTCAACTTCCCAACCTGTTACACAAGCTAGAGTTAACTTTTTGTTAGAAAAAAGAGAAAGTTTGTGGCTCGTATCCGTAAAGGTCTTAAGTAGGCGTCCAAAAGCCCTTTTCTTACTGTTGATTCGTCTGCGATTAGGAATGATCGACAAAATGTGGTATAATCTAGAAAGTAATAAAAGCGGATACTGACATTTTGGTGTGGCGTCCTTGACACAACGTCCGAAAGGTTGGTAGGTATTGATTTCACACCACTGAGAATATTTTTGCGTTGTTGTTTATCGCAGGTTGTCACTTTGCGACTGGCGGGTGTCTGAGCGTATGGTTCGACTACCGGCGCGCGCGACGCTCCATGGTATACTAAATAGTGGCGCGGCGAGCCGGTGACGCCATGGGATGGGGTCGGGGCCGTTCACCACGCACGCTTCTACCTAATGTTACCTACTCATAGTTCTCTAGTGGTGGGATCGAATGAACGGTTGGCCGATGTGTCTAGCAGTAGCTTGAGATAACGCCCGAATTCTTACGCTGCGCTTACTTATAGGGCACGATCGCACGAATAACGTTCGAAACGGTTTCGCCTTATTCCCTCAAGCGTATGTGAACGAGACACAATAGGTATTCTATTGTTATGCGGTCGCATGCGACCGCTCGGGTGTTGAGGTATAATCACATAATAAGGTATAAAAAAGTTATTATAGAACAGCAGTTCTTTAAAACGTTTTTAACCATTTGTAGCCGTTTTATTTAATTTTTATAGTTTCGTAGACAAATGGCAAAAACCGGCCAAGTGCGAGTAACAAAGAGATTTCTAAAACTAGTTCGATAAGCACTTCGGCTTGGGTTTCGGCTATGTAGATTTTCTATTATTTTTTTAGGGTACCGTAGCCGAATGGCAAAAAACGGAACCCTAATAGTTTCGTCAAGTCCGTATGTCTGTTTGTCTGTCTGTCTGTCCATCCCTATGTCACAGCCACTTTATTCTGAAACTATAAGCATGACACTACTAAAATTTGGAAGAAAGATGTATCTTGTTAACCACTTTAAGATTCGTATACAAAAAATAAAAAATAATGATATTTAAGAGGGGCTCCCCTACATGAAACCAAAACCGTTTTTTTTTTGTTAAAACTATGCGTGTTGCGTCTATGGATAAATAAACAAGCCTTTATTTCCCCAATAAATTATAAGCAATTACAACGTTCAAGAGATATTAATTAAACTAATTTTAAATAATTAAGTATTAAATTTTAAATTAAATTATTTTAAACTATTAAGTTACAATTATTAAGTGTCTATGGATAGGTCTTTTAAATTGTCACAGAGGTTCAACGAGAAATAGTTTGGAATGGAATGGTTCTGAAGCGGGGGCTGGTATGAAAGTCTCGACATAGTTCCTCGACTTAGTTTGTAAAACAACCAGATGGCGCTCGAAAAATGCTGAGCCAAAATTGGTGATTTCGTGTATTTTATTCTTTGATCGAGAATGATGATTGCATAAAGTTTAAAAAATTCATGTTTTAAATTTATTAAAGATAATATACCTACCTACCTCTGTAAATTAATTAAGTTTAGTTAAAAGTTTACGCGAATTCTAATTTCAGTTGAAATTAATGGATGTGTAGTATTCTATTCTTCTTTTTAGGTTTCCGTAGCCGAATGGCAAAAAACGGAACCCTTCAAGTCTGTCTGTCTGTCTGTCTGTCTGTCTGTCCGTCCGTATGTTACAGCCATTTCATTCTGTAACTATAAACATTACACAATTGAAATTTGGTAGGAAGATGTATCCTGTTAACCGTTTACTGATTCTCATACAAAAAATAATGACATATAAGAGGGGGCTCCCATACATGAAACTAAAACAAAAAAAAATTTTTAGTCAAACCTATGCGTATGGGGTGTCAGTGGATAGGTCTTTTAAAATAACATTGAGGTTCCTTAAACCATTTTCTTTTAAAGTCTAACGTTTTATAGCTAGACGCTTCCAAAGTGGTAAAATGGGCGTTCCCCCTCCATCTAACTTCTAGACCAAGCAAGTGTAAATTTTGAAAAAAGTATGGAATGTAGATCTTAACAAATACTTTCAACGAAAATTGGTTCGAACGGGATCGAACAAGTAGTTTTTCAGATATAGCACATTTTCAACAACCGCAAACATAACTTTGTACTTCATACAAACACTATGAAAAACAAAGTTATATTTGCAGTCAACAAAATATTGTAGTATTTCACCAAGTAGAAGTAAGTGGATTCCCTAATTCAGTTAAAGTTGGCACGGAACCCTCAGTGCGCGAGTCCGACTCACACTTGGCCGGTTTTTTCATATTTGTATGCTATTCTTGTAGCTTATCATGTGACTCAAAAATCTATTTATACCATATTTGATGAAAATAAAAATGAGTATGATTATGAATTATCATAAATTCCCTGCCCTATAAGTCTAATAAGTGCCCTGATTCGTGCTTGCTAGAAGACCTTATGTGTGCTAACGACAAGGCAATCCGCGTCGCCCATTACTGGGCACAAAAAATTTAAGTCGGTTTACCATCGACACGATAAGAAGAAGATCATAAATTTTGGTTGAGCCTTGGCTGCTAAAATATAAAACAAACAAAAAAAACGATTGTAAGTTCTGTGCAAATAAAGTTTACTAAGATATATTATTTTTGTACGCACTATTTTAACTATTGTACTTTTATCTCTTTTCTTTCT
Source organism: Pyrausta purpuralis (assembly GCA_963924145.1). NCBI lineage: Eukaryota > Metazoa > Arthropoda > Insecta > Lepidoptera > Crambidae > Pyrausta > Pyrausta purpuralis. The sequence goes on from OZ001656.1 coordinate 22,470,934, forward strand.
GCGGATAAACCGTTTTTTTAGTATATTCTTACATGACGTTATCATTTTGTTTTGTTCAATAAGTTACTTATATACGTATTCAAGGAACTGTTCTGAAAGTTCTTAAATCATTTTTTTTTAAACGAGCCCAGCAGCCGACAAGAAATGTCAAATATACATGACACATTTCGCGCACAAAAGTTAAATTATCTGATTTTCTGCTGCATCAAAAAACTGTTTAACTTACGTAGCTATATTTTTATAAAATCGTCATAAATAGTTGAAATGTTTTAAGCTAAAATTATTCAAAAAATCTTCCCAATCAATAAATACACGGAAACAACAATTTTTCATTACGTTTTTCGAGCGCTACCTGGTTGTTCGACAGGGAAACTATGTCGAGACTGCCAACACTGCTCACTTGTCATCCTTCTGGGAATCAAGTTTTATAGGAAGCTACTTACGTTAAAAAATGTATACCGACAAAGATTTATTTATTATTACATAACTTCCGTAGTAACATTGTACAGTAGACAGCACATCAGATTACCCACTATTGTTGCAAACTAGCCCTTATTACAACTTTATAAGATACCGTAGTGTTTACCTTGACGTGCTGTTGTCCGTACAAGTAATAATCCGGGCCGCAACAAAAAGTCGCAAATTTTTGAGACAGGACCACCTTCCTGTAAAACATAGTAAAAACCGGAACAGCTGCAAAACCATAATGGTCACCAGCGCTAACATTTTAACCTCACTAATTGAAACAACTGCGATTTGCCGATTCTAAATACGATTTTAAATTATAGCATGAGTGCGTAGAAATTAGTTACCTGTTTTGTCTGAAAACTGCGAAACTATAATGTGATCGTAGGCGAAGAGAGTGCGAAAATTTTGATCCACATTTACCTCTCATTCTTATGCCAATACTCAACAACAAGAGAGTTTCGCATGGGGTTTTAACTGAGGCTGGCGGTTCGCCCAAAAAAGCTAAGCGCCCAAACATAGGTATTGAGTGAGTCCTATCCTTAACATTTAAAGCTGAGAAGATGTAGAGATGAATTTGTTGTGGGTTCTGCAGTCGATTCCAACGTCCAGGTTCTCTCCAAACGCGTACTCTTCGCGTATCGGGATGAAAACCAAACCTGGATTCATCAGTGATAAGCACAAGTGACCATTGAGAACGGTTCTAGTTTTCGAGTGCAAAATAACCCATTGTTTTCTTCCTGGATTGCCTCTTCTTAGCACTGGTATGTACTGGCTATTTTTTATATTTATCTTTTTTTAAAAGTTTATTATCAGACAAGATAGGCTATTAAACAAGGTTTATTTTAATGTGTAGGTGTATAAACAGAAAGTTAATAGAATTTTAGTTATTTAGGTTTAATTGAAATATCCCTAGACCATTTTAATGAGTGTAGACTGTAGATACTATATTAAGTCTGATGGAACTACACAATTTGCACCAACCTGCTTAAAATGTAACTCAACTATAAGTTTGCTCTTTTGATGCAATCATTCTACATACTTTCGTTAACAATACAAGGTCATAAATAAAACTATTCTAATCATATCGATGCAAGATGCTGTCGATAAAAAAGTCGTAAAATTTGACACACGTTAGGTTATCGCTACTTATAGCGATAAGCAGGAAAAATACCACGGATAAGTACTAAAGTGAGAACAAGAATTACATAAAGTCAGGTAGAGTATTAGTTGGGTTTGAAATAAGACCTGATTTTTACGTAGCAGGTAAGTACATAAGGAAATAAGAGAGAAGCAACCTTCAGTAGGTTTAGGCAAAGACATTGGTAACCTTGGTATCTTGAGACTAATCCTAAAGGTTGTAGCTCATCTATACACCTGTTACGGGAACAGGTTTTAAGAACCTCGATGTCATTTCAAAAGACCTTTCTATAGACACACGCATATTCTGTCAAATATTTTTTTTTACGGTTTTAGTTTCGTGTATGGGAGTCAGTCAAACATTAATGATACAAACATACATGCTTATACTGCTATAAATTAGTACCCTTCTCTTTGATTTTGCCATAATTGGGCTAAAAAAAAATGTTAAACAGCCGTTAAATGTTCCTAAACTCCTTAAATCAAGGGAGATTTTTGCATTGGCTATCCTGATTGAATGCTAGCACCCCCTGTCAATGTCATCTATCAGACAGAAGGTCCTTGTTGTACTGTACCCACCCACTTTGTCAAACGGGCTGTTATTTACAAGAAGATCTGTCATAAGTTGTAGCAAACACGATCCGAGTCGAGGCGTTCGCTATCCGGTGCCGACCCCATGCCGAGGCTTTGCTGTTCCCTTTACGTAACGTGCTTCCGTATCGTTGACGCCGAGTTGGTGCTGTTTACGTGCCGGGTGGGTAGATTTGCATTTTGGTTTTGAAGTCGGTTTTAACTTTTTTTTAAAGTTTATTTTATTTCTTCATTTTTAGTGATTACATAAGAGGGGGGGGGGGGGGGAGTTGCACCTTATGATTCTATTTTCTTAGAAGCTACAAATTACCTATCATAAGTTCCGTCGTTATAATTACTGAACTTTGACTATCAGACGTAACAACACGTCAACATTAAGATTCTAGTAAAGAAACACTATACGTGCCTTTAAAATTTGTGGGTTTCTCTTGATTACACCAAGATCCCATCATCAGATCCCAAAATAGAAAAGATGGGACCAACTAGAAGGTACACCCTCTAAGTAGGTGAAAAAAATTTTCGATTCGGTCGACAAACGACTGAGATATGAGGTAACATACATACAAAAACATACAGTCGAATTGATAACCTCCTCCTTTTTTGAAGTCGGTTAAAAAGGGTTCCGTTTTATTCCATTCGGCTACGGAACCCTAAAAACCGACAAACGGAATCCTGTGATCAGCACACAGCGTTCTGAGGTGCCCAAGCACTCAGATCCGAGTGCAGCCAATATCAAATCCTTTTAATCTGTCGAAATATCTCCATTTCTCTGGTGTTAAAATATTTGACGTTCCTAGGGCCTATGTATTTCCGTCCGAAAACAATTCCAAAACAAAAAGCAAACTGAATTCGTTCTGGAACGTTCGAAGGCAATTTGAGAGGAAACATCGAGCATTACTAAACACTAATTTTGTGTCAAGAAGGGGACGAGTTTACAATGCGGGCAACGAATGTCAGTGCTTTTAGTGCTCAGATTCAATTCTTTGAGTAGGCAATATTTACTATTTAAACGTGTAAAGTACATATACTATTTGAGTACAGGTCAACTTTGGCATATGGAACTAAAACGTTTCATAAATTTGATGACCTTACCATATGTGTTCAGTAGTTTCTACAATAATAGTGAGTAAGATTTTGAATCTTACGCAGTTGCATATTCCATACTAACATTTAATTACACGCATTATGTTGTTTGACATTTATCGTGGCAGGTTTTGAATTCAATCATCATATCCGACTAAAAACCTATCTTTTCTTGGAAATGTCCAAAGCATCCAAAGCAATTCGAGGAGTATTTTCGGGTAACGCAAATACTGACGTACTTATTATGTGTATACATAGTGATACGTCGAGGCCGCGGTGCGTCACCAGGCGTCGAGGCGCTTCGGGCCCACGCTGTGACGATATGCTATCGCAATCTTAAGGCTACGATACACATGCTTGAAGTGTGAATATATTTGCGAAGTCGCATATTGCTGAACTAATGTTCCATTTTACAGGCATAAGTAATGCAGGGACAGGTTTCAAGGTGAAAGAAATATAACCAGACTCTCCTAAAATTCTTATCGATTTTCAGGACTTAAGGTTACTTTACTATGTGAAATAATTTAAGTGTGTGAAAGGAGTTGAGGATTCAGTGACGAGTGATATGATAGGGTGGAAGGGGAAAACATACTGACCCTAGATAATTAATGGAATCAGGCGTTACTTTGCGGAAATCCATTATTAAGTTGAAATTTATATAATTATTCTGCTTTAAATTTCCGCTAAGCGACGCCGGTGCAGGCAACAAACAACACGAACCATCACCGCGTTAAGTATTAGTTCAGGCTAATGCAGGATGCACCACCCGCCCTCCCTCAATACGCATGCGGCACAGCTGATGCAATTATTAGTACCCAACACCAACGTGCAAAAAACCTCGACGCGTTTCGCCACTACATGTGGCATCCTCAGGAGATGTTGTCGCCTCGGCGAAGCACGGACGTCGTCCGTGCTTCGCCTAGATAGACTGGGAACACAAACTAAATATGATGATCCCCACTTGGAATAATCTTCGTGCCTGTCGAAGATGTAACTTTATAGGAGTAACGTACATTATAATTTCCTAAATGCTTAATAAAGATTTAAAATGTGAAGCACTATCATACTTATATGATTGACAGGGATGCTGGATTATGGCGCTTCGATGACACGACGGAGGCGAATCGACCATAAAATTCTTATTCCTTAATTTTCTGGTTTCGACGGTATATCGGTCGACCACAGCCATTGCCAAAACATGTGGCTCATCTCATGCTAGCACTAGAATGCTTGACATTACAAATTTAAAAAAAACATTTTGTAGGTTTAAATCTACATCCCGATATTATGAAAATTAATCCTTTCCATCATGGACCAAGGGAAATGCCTTGGTCACGGCACGGCATCACGTGTGAACGGCTGGACCGATTTCGCTAATCCCTCTTTTTGTGTTAGTCATTGACAGGAAAAGGATCTTATGACATAAAAAAAAAAATGGTATTTGCGCGGAAAATTATAAATTCTAAAGGTACCTATCTACTTTCTTACTGGGGTCGGGGCAGAATGGGACCGGGGGTGAAACAAAGTTCACTGGGTCCGCTAGTATCCTATAAAAGTATATTAGAAACGAGCCTCTCTAAAAGATAATTTCGGCAAATATTTTAACTGCTTGAAAATTAGATGTAGTTTGTCTGCATACAGCCTAAAGCTGCTAATGTCAAATTTACAGCGTCGCACAACACTCCGCCGTAATTGGAGGCACGTGCCTGTGCCACTTTCTGAACGTAACAATAAAAACCATATTTTCTTACGCTTCTTGGCTACTGTTTAATACTAGTACAATTAGATTAAGACGCACACATATTTACTTATGTTTGGATGTCTGAATGTTGAATATATTTCAAACGCCTTTAATAGCATTTCAAAAACCGGCCAAGTGCGAGTCGGACTCGCGCACTGAAGGTTCCGTGCCAATTTTAACTGAATTAGGGAATCCACTTATTTCCAATTAGCTAATATATCACCAAATATAACTTTGTTTTTTATAGTGTGTGTATGAGGAACAAAGTTATACTTGCGGTTGTTGAAAATGTGCTATATCTCAAAAACTACTTGTTCGATCCCGTCCAAACCGAATTTCGAAGTATTTGTAAGATCTACATTATATATTTATTTCAAAATTTACACTTGCTAAGTTTAAAAGTTAGACGAAACTATAATTGTTCAGTTTTTTGCCATTCGGCTACGGAACCCTTAAAAGAGTTTTACAAAATTTTATGTATTTGTTTGTTTTTAAAAGCAATAAGAATTTCCTTACTAGTTCATACAATGTTGCCTGTCGTTTAGGAAATAGAACTATTTTATCGACGCGATAACCGATATCGAGGCGTGCATATTAAGCCTACAGTAAAATAAGTATAGGTATCTAGTTTTTATATGGATAAAAGTTAGAAAATAAATGCGATTGGGTTTCTACCTATCATTAACGTTGTTTTCTCTAACCAATGGTTGTCTGGAAGAGATCGCTTCCAGCGATAGAAAATAAATGCGATTGGGTTTCTACCTATCATTAACGTTGTTTTCTCTAACCAATGGTTGTCTGGAAGAGATCGCTTCCAGCGATAGAAAATAAATGCGATTGGGTTTCTTCCTATAATTAACATTGTTTTCTCTACCCAATGGTTGTCTGGAAGAGAGTGCTTCCAGCGATAAGTCCGCCACTTGTGATTTGTATGGTATTTATGTTTTTGTTATTTGTGTCTTTACTTAAGAACACTGAAATAAAGAACATTGATTGTTATAAGGGATTATTTGTTCGAAGATAATGTTTCTAGCATTGACTCCAGAATAATTATTATTTTGTTTTTATAGTGTTTTGTCACTATGCAAACTTAATAATATAAATAGCAAATTGCACTTGTAAAAAGCAACTTAGGCTGTTGTGACAGACGAGGAATCGAACCCCGTGTCTTACGCAATCCGGGCGTATGCCTATATTGACTCCAGAGTTCCAGACTTTTTATTTACATATCGTCGTGAATTATGGGATGCTTTAAATAATTAACGGGATGATTTACTTACATTATGTTTAAAGAGCGTTTATGCGCTGCTTTAATTTTCTAATTTTTTTATACTAAGTTCATAATAACGTACGACAGCCACGTTTACCGTGTTCCTGAGTATTTCTTAAATCGAAATAATATAAGTAAAATAAAGTATTTTAGCTAATTATTATTAAAATGTATTTATCTTTAAAAACATTGTTAATTTGAAAAACTGCTACAATAGTTGGTGCTTTTTCTTGTCAATTTCACTTTGGCCAATAACTCACATCTTCCATTTTGAACAGAAACTGAAAAAAAAACGTCAATTACTTCCTTAGTTTAGGACATGGTTCATTACCTACACGTTGTTGTTTGTAAAATAAGCTAATAGTTTTGTTCAAATTAGGCTCCAAAGTAGGCACTGTAAGATAAATTTCAAAAACAGCTTTTCGTTTACTTGTTATAACTCACGAAAAATCTAATAATTTGAAAATGTTTTTCAATACAGGAAGTATGAAACTGAAGTGTACACTAAAAGAATTTCCACATTAAAAGATATTTGATTTTATGTTGGATTCGGTGACTTTTAGGCCAAAATTGCCTCTTAAGGCGCTACCCGGATATTTAACACGCACACTAGCGCCACTTTACTATAAAAATCATAACTCGTTAAATAAAAGACCAATCAAAAATCTGGTAGACACGATTGTAGCTCTGGTTATGTGGTTTAGATAGAATGTGTAAGTTCAATAAAACAGAGTTATCTGCAGTAACAGTTAGAAAAATTGACAAAAGTGGCCATATTTAGCACTTTTTCTTACTCTAACTACAGTAAACTTCTTTAGGAACAATGTCAACGTACTAAATAAACTATAGAACTTGTACTACAATCGTATCTACCAGATTTTTGATTGGTTGTTTATTTAACGAGTTATGATTTTTCTTCCAAAGTGGCGCTAGTGTGCGCGTTCAAAATCCGGGTAGCCCCTTAACGCATTACGTAAGCTAGTTATTAAGTTAATCTGACGAGCAGTCGTGTAAAATTTTCCTGTTTACTGAAGTAACGTCCCTATACCGTATCCGTATGTATAGGTTTAGGCTTATTCTGAACATTTTTATCACTTAAAAATGTTCAGAAAAAACCGGCCAAGTGCGTGTCGGACTCGCGCACTGAGGGTTCGTGCCAACTTTCTGAATTAGGGAATCCACTTACTTCCACTTAGTAAAATACCACAATATAACTTTGTCATAGTGTTTGTATGAAGAACAAAGTTATGTTTGCGGTTGTTGAAAATGTGCTTTATCTCAAAATAATCTCGTTCTATCCCGTCTAAACTAATTTTCGTTAAAAGCATTTGTTAAGATCCACATTATATATTTTTTTCAAAATGTACACTCGCTAAGTTTAGAAGTTAGATGGGCGGTGGGGGGGACGCCCATTTTACCACTTTGGAAGCGTCTAGCTATGAAACGTTAGACTTTAAAAGAAAATGGTTTTAAGAACCTCTATTTTATTTTAAAAGGCTTATCCATAGACACCCACACGCATAGGTTTGACTAAAAAAAATGTATGGGAGCCCTCAAATGTCATTCTTTATATTTCTTGTATGAGAATCATAAAGCGGTTAACAGGATACATCTTCCTACATAATTTTAACAGTGTGATGCTTATAGTTACAGAATTAAGTGGCTGTGACATACGGACGGATAGAAGACAGACGGACAGACTTGACGAAACTGTCAGGGTTCCGTTTTTTCCATTCGGCCCATTCGGCTACGGAACCCTGAAAATCAGTATTTGTAAAAAAAAAATCAGTTCCCTTACCTAGCCCTTTAGCGGGGGCTTAGGCCAGGGGCAGTCGGTGTCCGAGTTTTCGCTGAACTCCCGGCAGTTAGGGCACGTAGCCAGACTCGGGATAACCGGAGGAAATCGGTGGCCTAGTTTTCGCTTGCAGATTTTGCTTGACGTTACCGTATCCTTATCAATTTCTCTGTCAACATCAAAGATTTAGGACAAACCAAATATTCCATATTTCCGGTAGTGGAAGTCTCGACGTAGTTTCACTGTTGAACCACGGTAATATTATGTCTATCAGTATTGTAACTGGCCCGTGTCCTTGAAATAAGTACCTACAGCAGCACAGTACGTTAGCATGCGATAGGGCTGTCGCCCACCGACAGCGTTTTATTTTACTGCCTACTTTGAGTTTCTATCTAGTTTTGAGATTTGTAAATTTATTACTTTTTATTTATTTATCTATAAGTACAGATACTAATAAATAAATAAATAAAAACAACATGAAATATTAATATGATAACATAAAATACTTCGTGAATTGAATAGAAAGTGTTCAATAAAAATACAAGTTGTAAATACAAAATTATTTAAATGCTCATAGCACAAAAACTACTAAATTGATTTTGATGAAACTTACACTTTTTTCTAAGTTCAACGATACACAAGTAGACAAAAAAAGAATCATCGCAATCAACCTTCTAGTTTTCGAGAAACTCGTGGAAAAACATACATATATACATTCATACATACAAATATTTCATACATACAAACATGAATAATATTTGGCACACGTGTTCAGAAGGTAGTATAGATTAACATACGCAAAAACAAACATACATTGAATTGATAACGTCCTTTTTTTGAAGTTGGTTTAAAAGGAAATACCAATCCATTAAGACACAAGACACAAATAACGTAATAGGTAGGTACCTACTTACCTAATAGTAAGTCTTATTATTTTATAGTCTTACGTTTCGGTGTTTCCAGGTAATCGAAAAAAAAATATCTCTGGGTGCGTTATTGAAGAATTCATGCAACCAAAAACAGCACAATATATTCTACTTGCCATATTAAATAGCTACTTGTACTTATTTCCACTTATCTCTAGTAAAAATTCGCGCGGTTACTGATTAAAAACCAACACACCGTCCGGTCGTCACTGCGGCACGTCCGCGACTGTAGCATGCCGAGCGCATGCCGTCATCCGAGCGAGTAGGTATAGCTCGCGCTTCGTCCGTTTGTATTAAGTTACAATACTGTAGACATAATATTACCGTGGTTGAACATAGGCGGCGCTCAAAAAACGCTGACAAAGTTGGTGTTTTCGTGTATTTATCGATGGTGAATAATGTTATTGTAAAATTTCACAAATATTATTATTTATTTTTAAATATACAGCTACTTAAGTTAAAAGGACATTTCATCGGGAAATCAACGACCTCTATAAGTCTATGCGGGAAATGTCGTAAATTTGTCATTTCTTATGCTTCAGCAGTGACCACAGCTCTCCAATAAGTTTGTGGGCATACTGTTTATTATAATCAATAAACATTCTTAAAAATCTTAAGTGCGATCAAGCGGAGCGCGCATTATTTCGTTTACTACGTAGCTTATGAAAACCGATTTGAAAAAATATTGAAAAAAAAAGTCAAAAGAGTGCAAGTAGGTTCTTATACCGAATGTACATCTGCACCGCAATTTCCGCCGAATACCGAAGTTCGGTTCGAGCTGCCGAAATTCGGTTGAAACGAATGTGAACCGTATATCGGTTCATCCCTAATTCTATTGTATTGAAAAGAACTCATGGTGAAGAGATCCGTTGAGTGGAAAATTTTACTGTTTATGGAGTTACAGATATGTTAAACAGCAGTGTTTAACGGTTCGAGCTATTGTTGAAGGCAACCAACCTCTGTCTAAAATGAATCATCTCAAGGATGTCTGCCGCAAAACTCATTCAGATCTAGGATTGAAATACTTATTAACTTTGGTTGGTAACATATCCATGTGGCGGGATTAAGACTTATATTTATTAGTAGTGTTTCAGAAATCTAATCTCTATTTTATTATAGCATCCTAACATTTTTTATCTTCTCTGTTATATTAACAAAAAAATATATTAGGCGAGCTAGGTCCTATCGATTTGTTGGGTCATTGTTATTTGATAGATGTTACGCACGTGTGCCCAAACCCGGTGTCCATAAATGTCGCAATTTATTTAATGTCACCCTTACGACGTGCTACAAGGTTTTTTGTTGTTCTCTAGAATATTCTAAGCCTTCATTTTGTACCTTTGTATTTGGGTACTTGAATTCAGGATATCGATACTAACTGTATTTACGAACTGTATTTTTTTAAAAACTAAGGCGCAATATCTTAATCGATAGTACTATCGAAATAAAACAACTTTTTTACAGATTAACTTTTCGCGAGTTTATTAATTTCATCCCGACGTTACGAACACTTTACAGCGTTCGTGGTCACGGGTAGACTAAGATGTTATTTGTCATTTACAGAGTTTTGAAAAATATACACTACTGTCACTCAATAATATTAATTAACGTTCCTATCCACGCAGAAAGATATAACTGTGTCTTGTGATCTTGCAGTGAGTGGTCTAGCTTGGGTCCTAGTTAGAACTAGATCCCATGCAGTTGGAATTTTGCAACCATCTTCTCTGTTAAAATTTGGATGTTTTCTTATTTATATAGCTTCGCGTAGCATACTACTAGTTAAATTTCAATACAAGCGGTTGAAAATTTACGATTGTTTGTTTTTTGAAGAAAAACTACCAAAACACCCAATTGAAAAAATTCAACCGCTTGTACCATTACTATCGATGAAGAAATTTGGCCGAAGGGCCAGTTTCACCATAGACAATTAAACACTAACCATGGAACATTCTTTGAAACGTCATTACGTACGAAGTAGTGGACAGATTAACCTAACCATAGGCCCTGTTTTTAATCACGGGCTTCGGAGTGGGCGTGTGATTTCCTTTTTTTTTGTGAAAATCCGTTAAAATCCACACGATAGTGACAAAAAACTCATTTTAGTAAGTACTTCCGTTTGTTTTTAATTTATTTATTTTCATTGATATTTGAACAAAAAGAACAACCGACATATTGACGCTAGTGATTTAAAAATAGACACAGGACTTATTAATAGGGCACTGCTAAACAGGTTGTTAAGGTCTATTTCACTATGTACAAGTAGCTGGTCTGGTTAGTATGCTATCTGCCGGATATTTCATACAAAATGACGGTCATTATTCGTTGAGTACTTCAACCACTGCTCAGTAAAATAGCTATTGTGACATTTAGTATAGTATTTTTTCTTCAACACCCGCACAATCGTAAGTATTCAACTGTTTTATTTTATTTTTATTTTTATTTTATTATTTTTAGGGAAACATACAGTTATTATGAAATAAATAGAAATAACACTTAAAGTTAACACCAAAACTAATTAAGTTTCCTCAGACTAATATAACATTACATTTTGAGCAAACCAAAACCTTCAAAATTACAATTCGAAAGAAAATATTAAAAAAAAAATGTGAATAAGTCTTAATAAAATAAACCACAAAAACTATTGACAGTCACCTGACAGGTCGTGGATTAGCCTTTTAAATTGGAATAAAGATGAGGCAAATATATCGACTCCTTGATACCTGTCATTGTGACTGCGGCAAGTACGCAATTTAACCATTACTTGAGCTAACTATCGATTACGCAACCGGGTCTAGGAGCCGAAATCGTTTGAGTCTCCCGTTGATTATTTTTCCGCTCAATATTGAGTCGTCTCGTATTTTTGTGAGTGTATGAAAGTGTCATAAGGTACTCAACTCACTCTACCTACCTTCACATTACTGAGCCAGTACCGTAGTAAGTAGGTAGATTTACCACCGGTAGACACAATAGTGATACCACCGTTTCCTGATTTCCACAACACAAGTGCAATTAGCTACTTACTTTGTTATCAGAGCAATAATGTGATTGGTGTCCAATATTTGATTATTTTAAAATAATATTAAGAGTATTCTAAAATTTATGTTTCGGCTACATTAGCCGCTCAAACGTCCGTGGTCACATTTTTATGCTTTAAAGAACCAAAAAAACCCACTCAGGCCTGGAGCTGTATTTTTGAATCACTCGTTGAACGGCGAGTGAATCAAAAATAGGGGCCCTGCAGTGGTAGTTTCGTCGCGAAGTGACGTATGCTAACTCGAGTAACTCGTGAATTGCGAGACTCGACACCGTGTTTTGACAGTCGATACGCCGACAACGCAAATTTGCAGGACTCGACACACTAATTTTGACAGATGTTGACGATAACGCTATCGAGGGTAATGAAAATCCGAAAAAGCTCATCTTAGCAGAAAAATCGAAAATTATGCTAGAATTATGTAAGAAAAAAATCAAAAGATTTTTCTATGTATTTTTTACCTTTACTCAAGTGTTTAATACCTAGATACGGTGTTACTATTGTTTTCGAATGTAAAGAGCCTCTTGCGGATACTTCTAGGAACTAACTTCTAGAGACATGCTTTTTAATAGATTATGATGCTTTTAAATATTTTCATACATTTCCTTTACTTAGGATTTGTATTTGAATACGGCTAATTTCGACGATAACTCCATTCGTCGGGACTTGCAATTTTTACAAATGTCAATCTCGCAAGCACAATTTTCTAATGTCATTTTCATTATCGTCGAAAAAAGATAAGTAACTAGAAATTATTTTATCTAATACTCGTGGCCCAGGTGTCGCATTTGTGCGGTAATAAGGTTAAAATAAACGCAGTATTTTTAATTATCATTTTCAAAAGCCTGATAACAATTCAAATGATGTATACAACAAATTGTGTTGAAGGTTGAATAATAAGAAAATAGGAAATCGCGTCGGAATTCCCTAATTTAACTCCATAATTCATATTTTTAATTACATAACGTATTTACTACTTAATTTACGTACCTTCTTACCTACATTACCTCAAATTTTAAGGCATTAACGAAGTACATAATTAGTAATGTAGCTGATAAAACAATCTATAATATTGCACCTTTACTTTAAATTATAATTTTAAAGTATATTTAGGACAATGATGCACGATGGGGGGCAACCATTTTTAAAAGAAAGTTGATAACCACTAGAACACTCGATCACTATTTGCAACCCTTATTCGGCTCTCATTAATACAGCTAAAAGGTAGACTACTAAATAACAGCTTCTAAAGCTCTTGAGTTCTTGTTTATTTTTATATGAAACCAAAGTTACTTACGCTACGGTTCCATCGCATTTGGATGGGTGATCATTCTAATAAAAATTACATTTCCGTCCTTTTGAACTGAGTTGTTTTTATCTAAGTAAATACTTCTACGTCACCATCATCATTCTATTAGCTAGAATAGGCCTCCACCACAGTTTTCTACAGTAACCGTTTGCGGGTTGCATCCAGTGTGATCCTGCGATCGCAACGGACTTAGACCAGTGAAACTATAGATCCTTTACACTCAGTGATTTTTAGTAGCGATGCAGTCACGATGCAGCATCGATGCAGTCGCGATGAAGACGCTGGAAACTGTCAAATTATGTACTGAATTTTGGCGCTTGCATCCATACCAACGCCAACTGCATCGATGCTAAATTAAACCTGTTCATTGCGTGAGTCCCGATGCTGAAGCTCATTTTTAACACGCGTGAGTGCATCAATGTTAAAAAAGTCGCAGTGTAAAAGGGTTCATAAGTTCAAGTAGCAACGGGCAGAGTACATATGGCAAAGGACAGTCATTGAGACAGAAAAGTTCTAGGTTGCACCGATGAATTAGTGATAATTAGTTATGTAACTAACATTACGTACAAAAGCATTTTATGATGATAGCTGTCGTATGTCCTATTCGGTACGACGACGAATTCAACTAACTCTAAATAATGAAAACTGTGCCCCCGTCTGGAGTTATTAGTACTGTAACAAACTCGACTTTCTGTTACTATACATAACGTATGAGAAAAGATAAATACAATATTCTGGAATGATTCGCATTTAATGATAATAATAATAATATTACGGAATATTGCACAAATAAGGACACAAGAAACAAAAACACTTCAATCATAATTCAATTATAAGAAGAAGAATTAATTAAATCAATTATAAGAAACAATTAGAAGAATTTATTAAATCAATTATAAGAAGTACAATATTGGCGGTCTTGTCGCTGGGAGCGATCTCTCCCAGAACAACAACCATTGATAGAGGGAAAAACGTTTATTAGAGAGGTAGAATCGTTTACTAGAAGGTATTTTGTGGTTTTTAATTAAATTAATACACTCTCATTTTTATTGTACTGCAATTATTGCTTTGTCACTCCTTCAAACTTTCAACTGCAGCAATTCGTGAAAAAGTCCTGAAAATAATTGAAAAAGCTATTATAAATAATTTTTAATGCACTTCACATGTCTCCTATATCTTGAAGCGATCGTTTTGGTTTCGTTTTTCGGGTTTTGTGAGATCTCGCTCTTTCTTTTAAGTCTTTTTAACTGTAATCTGCTAACTTGTTTATAAATAGTTCTGCAATACATGAGGGGCTCGGATCTTATTAAGTGAGAAACCGATAATAAACTCAGTTTGAAACCGCTACGTTGCGGGGATTTTGACCATTTAATAATCACTAGTAGAATATTATATTTAAATCATGAAACCATAAACAGACACTGAATATCTAGCTTTTATGCACATAGAAACACGTTCCAAATTTTATTACTTACATGCATGGAATCTATTTATTTATCCGATCTCTACATTAAACGATGTACCGAAAGTCAAAATAATATGTTTTTATATTTTCCGATTTTGTATTTTACTATATCGGCTGGGAATTCTTGTGGAATTTAATTTAATAGTTGCAATAATAAATTATTTGCAAAACGTTGTTTATTTAATGTCAAACTGACATAAGGTATTGATTTACTTATTAACGGTGTTGCAGGAATTATTTTTATTTTTCCTTAAATTAATATTCACCGCGAACCTTAAACCTTATTAAAATAACGCTCGTGTATCGTCATAGCCGTATCACAAAGCTTATTTTTAGGGTTCCGTAGCCGAATGGCAAATAACGGAACCCTTATAGTTTAGTCAAGTCCGTCTGTCTGTCTGTAAGTCTGTCCGTATGTCACAGCCACTTTATTCTCAAACTATAAGCATCACACTTTTGAAATTTGGCAGGAAGATGTATCCTGTTAACCGCTTTACGATTCTCCTTCATACCATACAAAATAATGACATTTAAGGATACTACACGAACTAAAACAAAAAAAATGTCAAACCTATGCGTGTAGCGTGTCTATGGTCTAATAAAATGACAATGAGGTTCCTCAAACCATTTTCTCTAAAAGTCTAGGTAAAATGTGTGTCCTCCCCCATCAAACTTTTAAACTAAGCGAGTGTAAATTTTGAAAAAAATATATGATGTAGATATTGGTTTGAACGATATCGAACTATCAGTTTTTGAGATAGAGCATATTTTCAATAACCGCAAGCATAACTTTATTATTTATAGAAATACTATGAAAAACAAAGTTGTATTTGCTGTCAACAAAATATTGTGATATTTTGGCTAAGTGGAAGTGGATCTCTAATTGAGTTAAAGTTGGCACGGAACCTTTAGTGAGCGAGTCCTACTTGCACTTGGCCGGTTTTATTGCTGTGTGCTTGTGCTGAGATGAGGTTTATTGCATAATATTATTTTCTGAACCTTTATTATGATTTCATGCCATTTTTTTGTCTCTATTTACAATCAGTCAGACAGCTTTTATTAAATTTGATGAATTGTTCGACAGTAAGGACTATATAAAAAAAAACTCTCTAATATAAAAATATCTTCCGTTATAACGGTTACCCCAAATAATGGGAGGATGTGTATCGCGTACGATTCGTGGCAAATGTGTACGTTTGTAGATTGCGATATGAATACGGTTAATTTTATCAGATTTCGTGATACTGCAAGCTATTTTTTGTGATAATGAAATGTCAAATTTTTGCAACATCAGACTACCAGCGCTGATTTGTCTAACGTCAGATTAGGAATATTCGTCGAATAAAATACAATACTGTATACGGTTAATTAGAAAACGTCATCTATTTGTTAGCAATAAGGTATGTAAATGACATTTTAATATCGGCCGTTTATCTGAATTACCTATAGTTTAAAAAAACTAAAAAACACGCTTTAATAGCAATCAAACTAAAAAGTAGAAAATATTATTTTCTTAAGACAGTTTGTGTTACTGCAATATCATATTCAACAAGCAATTATCATAATTAATTCAGAATAAGATTAATATGAATATTAAGATATTAACAAAAAATCATATAAAGTGAAAAAGCGTGGGGTGCTTGATATCATATGTGGGGTTTATTTTTTTTGTTATTGTTTGCAATATCAGAATTATTATAATAATATGATTAAACACCCCACGCTTTTTCACTTTTAAGGCCGTAGGCAGCAAGAGAAAGAGAATAACATTTTCATTGGCTTTCAGCAAGTGGCATAGGCTAAATAACATGCTCATTAATCTAAATATATATTTTTTTATCCTGATGATCCTAGTCAGGACTTCCATATAAAGTTATGAGATTATTGTATTGTCATCGGTCCTTGACCCCTGTGCAAATTTCCATGCTAATCAGACCCCTGGAAGGAGGTGAAAATGAAGTTTAAAGATTCCGTTACATACATACATTCATACATACAGCTCAAGCTTATAAAAGGTGTTAAAAAACGTGTTAAAAATTGCCAAAACCAAAATACTTAAAATGGAATTTCAGATGTCACTTTGAAAACGTCGTTGCTTCCAGCACAAGTCACAGTTACCATTATTGATATTCGAAAAATCTCGGAGGCAATTATAAATAGGCGTGTTACCAAACACCGCATATTTTCATTTCAAATGTAAAACATTATATATAGCAGTAAATGTTTTATGAACTTCATATTTTTATCGGTGATAGGCGAAAACGAGTAAGGAGAATAAAATTTTCCACAGTCCACACACATTCATAGCCATAATGTATAAGTGGTAGGTAATGCCATTCGGCATGTTATAATACAATACCTACATGTTTTATTTTTTTCATGTAGGTAGTTACGGAGAATATAAAAAAAACGGCAACCCATTTCTATCGTGGCGCCACGCTTTCATTCTTCAAACAAGTTGGTGGCACTTAACTTAATTCGGACAGCAATATTTTTAAGTTGGCAAGACTAAATGTTAGGGCCATTGTTCTAGAGTGTAATCCTTATTCGCCACTGAAGAAATTATAGGCAAAACAATATTTACAGCAGATGCGCACTGCACATTTTTATAAGGCGTTATTATGTAAGGTACTCGTCAATACAATCTTTATTTTTTAAATTACTATCGATCCCTTAGCGCTTTCGTTCAAGCGCTTTCGAGTAGCGTGATATTTTATAGCCAGCACGTTGAAACAAAGTCAGCATTATAATACTTATTAGTATAGATTAAAAGATAAAGATTGATATAATATTTAGTCAGCTTGAGAGATTATTTGTACTTACCTGAGTAGGAATGACCGTAGCATCAACATTTTACTAAGTTTGATATTAATAAATGAAGGAGTACTGGTTATTCCATAATCAAAAAGTTATTAATTATAATTTAATATTATTATAAAATTGCAACTTTTTAGTATATTTTATAGTCATAGAAGTTGGTTTAGAATGTTTTTAACACTCACAGTGTCATATTTTATATTCATAAAGATGAAAATAAGAAACCAGAAATTTGCGCACGGGCGGGCCTTTTGGCCCGGTTTGCCAAAAGGTTGCTGGTTCAAGTCCCGCCCGTGCGCAAATTTCTGGTTTCTTATTTTCATCTTTAGTCATAGAAGTTTATAATTGTTTTGTGTACCCCTGCCAAATATACAATATAATCGCGTAGAAATGAAATTGCTGCATAAAACAATCAGGCGTACTGTAAGTACTGTAGGACATTTCATGATGATGATTTACCAGATATGTGTACTTTATGAAAAATAAAAGTTAAAAAAAAAAAAACGCTGATGACTTATTGCACACATTGTCATCGAAGTAACAATATTGGGATCACTTGTGCCAACTAGAGTTAATATTGGATTTCATTCTCCTGCACCCTCTAGAGTCTTGCTGCATGATCTATTAAGGTACGAATAGGAAAGAATGCTTTTAAGGTGGACTTAATACCTTTTGTGCGATAAAGTTTAAAAATAATTGAAATAAAACCAAAAAAACGGGTCTTTCTGTCTCTGTAATTATCCTAACTATAAATCTGCGAAGATACCTTAAAATCATATTTATTTCAGGGCTGCAAGCTGAATTAACATATTAGTTATATTACTCAATGTTTTTTTAATAGGTAGTGATAATTAACCCAAACCAACCCAGAGGACGAGGGAGACCACCCGCCACCTGTGTCGGAAGTCTCGACATAGTTCCGTGTAAAACCACCAGGTGGCGCTCGAAAAATGCTGAGACAAAATTGGTGTTTTCGTGTATTTATTGATTGAGAAGAATTTTTGAATGATACTTAAAAAACTACAAATATTTTTTAAGATTTATTAAATATATAGCTACGTAAGTTAAAATGATATTTGATGAATTAGAAAATCATATTGATTGAGAAGAATTTTTGAATGATACTTAAAAAACTACAAATATTTTTTAAGATTTATTAAAGATATAGCTACGTAAGTTAAAATGATATTTGATGAATTAGAAAATCATAAAATTGAAATTGTCGACGCGAAATGTCAAAAATGATGCATCAGACTACGCCCGCTGGTTAGCGAATATGCTGAGAGATCTGAACCGAGACAATCTACCAGAATCTACCTACCCAGAAAACCCAGAATAGAGCACTCTGGCGCAAATGTCCTAGGAGACTACATCATTCGACCCTATAACGATAAATATCTCAATAGTGCTTCTCACCGCCATCCAAAATAGTTAGCTACCGTGGTTAATTTTTTTTAATCAGTTATAATGTCATAACTTTCTATGATGTTAAAAGATCGTGCCAATGAGGTTCATAGCCACCATTTAACCTTTTTATATGAGTATTAACTTTAGCAAAACCTACCTGTAACGATATATATCTCAATGGTGCTCCTCACCGCCATCCACCACAGTTAGCTACCGTGGTCATATCTTTGTTTTAGAGAGCGAGGGGCATCTGTGAGGACTACCACCTGGCTGCTGAGCTTCAGCATGTAAGGAAGGTACTCCGGGACAACCAGCCTACAGTACCTCTTCGTTGCAGACCCCGTGCCATGCCCGTGACAGTTGAACACCAACCTGCAGAATTACAAACCCCGTGTGTTGAACGCCATGCAACCTGCAGTACTACCATGTGGTGTGACTAGCAAGATTGGAAACATCTTGAGACAAGCTTCTATCAATATCTACTTAGTGCCGCAAAAGAAGATTAACCAATTTTACTACATGTCACATGAGTTATGTGACGTTGTCATGATGTCAGATGTCAAGATGTACGGGTGTACAAATTGGGATCTGACTTTGGCCTCTTTTACATCGGTCAAAGAAAGCGTACTAAAGGAATGCGGATGAAATAACATATAAAGTCTAATTTTTAAATATATAGTCAAAAATGACATTAAGTAGGTGACCACTTTTTCGAAATTCAAAAATAGATATGTCCCTAAATAATCAAAAAATTCAATTCAATCAATTGTTGCTTTAATCGTTTTTAAAATATTTACATAGAATTTGTTTATAAAAATCATGGTTCCTACAAAAATCAGCATTATTTCTAATAATTCATTAATGGATAGTATTAAAAAAACATAATGGATAAAATAATACAAAAATATTGATATTTACTACTTTTACAAAAAGTGCTTTATAAATCTATTTCTTTTATTCATAGTTTTGTATAAAGTTTTACATGTATTATTTATTCTAATGAGTGAAATCGCAGTTTTGAAAAATCGTGTTACAAGTTCAATTAAAATCCTTCAATCGAATTGATACAACTTTGGTACAACGCTTGCGACAGTCATTCTGGCCTATCTAATTAAAAAATTATAAAGCTGGTATTAAAAATAGACGTTCAACAAAATCTGCAGTGGAACAATTATTATTGCAGTATTTGCAGTATGTTAACAATGAACATGCTTTAGATCAGGGATGCACAGACTTATTAAGACTAGGGGCCACTCGGGCAAATTATGAACTGATGGCGGGCCGCCAGAAGTATAGGTAATTAAAGACAATAAAGAATTGATAATTATGTATTAAAATTGAAAAAGAATTTATTAATTTGAAGCGTGGCACTGCATAGTGCTTACAATCTTTTTTATATTTGGCTCAAATTTACTTGTAGCAACACGTAAAACTGCTTCCAAACTTTCATTTGCAAGGCGGTTTCGATTTTTTGTTTTATTATTATTTAGTATTGAAAAGGTTTGTTCACATATATAGGTAGAACCAAATAAGCTGGCACATTTCAGAGCGTTTATGCGCAACTCTTTGTACGTATTTTTATCAATGCAGCGGTAAAAGTTCAGCAAGTCTCCTTCGTTGAATTTGTTGCGTAAATCTTGGTCGTTTTGAATGTCGATAATTTCTAACTGCATTGACTCTGGCGCATTTTCAACTGAAATCGTGAAAGGATTGCTGAATATGTCCAACAGAGGTTTCACTTTTTTAAACTCCGAAAATCTTTCTTGAAAAGATTTAATCAAAATATCTAGCTTTTCTACATAACTGAAATTAATCGCAGTTTTGTTGAATTTTTCAGCCATTTTCTTATAATTCGGAAAATGATTGTAATTTCCAGAATTCAATTGCGATCTGAAAAGTGTCAGCTTGCATTGAAAGGATGATACGTGAGCGTAGAGCTGGGATATCAGTTGATTTTTGCCTTGAAGCCGTGTGTTCAAGACATTCAAATGATTTGTAATGTCAACTAAAAAAACCAAATCACACAACCAATCAGGATTTTTAAGTTCCGGGACATCCTTTTGCTTTTCCGCCAGAAATATTCCAATTTCTTCTATTAAATTTAGAAATCGTTCCAGGGTCAATCCACGACTTAGCCACCTTACTTCTGTATAATACAGTAAATCTCCATATTCGCTTTCGATGTCATCAAGGAATTGTTTGAATTGCCTGTGATTGAGTCCTCGTGATTTTATGAAATTTACAGTCGAAACTACCACTTTCATGACATTTTGAAATTCAATTTTTTTAGAACAGAGGGCTTCTTGGTGTATAATGCAGTGAAACTGCATGAGATCTTCAGCGTTTATGTTTTTTTCTTGCAGATGCTTTTTCAGCAAAGTAACTAGCCCAGAATTGACACCAATCATCGAAGGAGCACCGTCAGTGGCAACTCCCGATAATTTTGATAAGTCCAAATCAGTTTTTGAACACTCATCCAAAAGTACATTGAGTATATCAACTCCTCTGGTTTGACCTTTCAATGAACACATTCCTAACAACTCTTCTAAGACTTCAAAATCTTGAGTAACACCTCGTATGAATATGAGAAGTTGAGCTGTGGAAGTAATATCAGTGGATTCGTCGAGTGCTAATGAAAAAAATTCAATGATCTTAGTTTATTCATTTAATTGTTCCGCAATATTACCTGACAAAGACATAATACGTCTTTGGATAGTCATACGATTCAGTTGAATTTTCTCAAACTTTTTTGCTGCTTCTGGACACATTTTCTTAGCGGCAATTTCTATGCATTCTTTTACAAAATCCCCATCATTGAAGGGGCGACTGCGCTTTGCTATCATTCGAGAAATTTCATAACTAACTTCTGTAGCTGTTTCTGAATCTTGGATGGGTTTTGTAAACATAGCTTGCTGACCAATAAGCTCCCGTTTTAAAGACAACATTTTTTGCTTTCTTAATTCGCCTGTAAACTTGGTAAAAGTAGGATGCTGCGTTTCATAGTGCCTTTTTACATTATATTCCTTTGCAATCGCAACAGAATTCTTGCAAATTAAACAAACGACTTTATTATGCGACCATACAAAAAAGTATTTCTCAGTCCAAATTTCTTGAAACTGCCGATTTTCATCTTTAACCTTACGTTTTTTACTAGGTCCTGGCTTGTCCATGTTGCGTTCTAATCCTGGCTAGGATTAACACAGCACCTAAAAACAATTACAGTACCTACTTAAATTACCCATCCTTTTTTAAATTAGCAAAAATAATTGATTTAAATAGGTAGGGAAACACTTATTAATAACAGAGTTTTACTTACGATTTCACAACACAATTATACACGGCACTTGACGGGAAATCTAAGTTGAATGTGGATCAAAATATATGACACCGGCTAGTCGAGTTAAAATCTACACTAGAACTATTGACACTTCACTCAAATTAAAACCGAACTATGGGTCGCTGCGGTTAGCGTGGCTTTTATACCGCGCGTATAGTCGAAAAGTCTTACGTTTTGACTAACGTAAAGTTTTTCCAAAAGAACAGCGATTAGTTCCTCGCATGATACATGAGGCCATGGAAATAAGAAAATATCCAAAGGACATTGTTCCGAGTCCATACATCGTTCGCCTAAGAACCAACAGTGATGAAAAGTACGTTTCTAGGTTTGAAATGACATGTATTTACATGTAAGAACAATAATTTTTGAAGGACACTTCTATAAGAACATAATTATAGCTTCATCATAGTGAATTTTAGGTTATGTTTTTTAATATGAAACATTGTTTTCATTTTATCATAACAGCTAATCGTCATACTAGTACTGGCAGCTTGTTTTGCCTACTTTTTATTTCACAAACATGATGTTTAATAATACCGTAATATCATGGTAGGGCGCCTTTCTTTCTCCTAGGTTCCCGCGCTTTTGTTTCTGACTTTGAAAGGTCACTCCTGTCATCTGCCCTTTTTTTTCGAGGAACGAAGGTGATTTAGCCAATGACGGCACAATTTTATTGTTTTTTTGTAAATAAAAAACGTTGAATTTACAGTATTGTATTCCTGAGGCACATAATAATTTGTATTTTTAGCCTATTTACTAACTAACGTTAGTGAGTCAAGACCGTATTGTGGTATTGGCCAAATCACAAAAGCCCATACAGAACACAATAGTATTAAAAAATATTATGTAAAGAGTTCAAAATCAAGAAAGTCCTTTTAAAATTGATTTCACGAAACAAAAGTGTCCTAATGAATGTTTATTAATGCAAAAAAGAAGACATGAATTTTGGTAATTGACAAATTTGTGTTGATTCTTAGGCGAGTTTTATCAATGTCCTTTCAACACAGAAGATGGTAGGAAAGTACCACCAGCATAGGATCATGTTCTTTCGAAGACCCAAGCAACATCACATACTGCAAGATCTTAAGACATACTTAGGAAGCTCTTTCTGCGTGAATAGGAACGTCAAATAACATTAATTAGTAGTAGTTTTATTTTTCATAACTATGTAATGACAAATAACACCTTAGTCTTGCCTGTGACCACTGATGCTGTAAAGCGTTTGAAACGTAAGGCGTATAGTTTAAAATATGTGCAAGTATCTAGTAAAGTTGTGACGACCTCCGCGGTTTAGAGGCTAAGCACACTGGGTTTCCAGGCATCTTCGCTTCGCGGTCCCGGGGTCCCGATTCCCGGTCGGGTCAATGTAGAAATAATTTTATTTTAATGAGTAGTATTCGCGTATACTTCATAACTAATTATATTAATTGAGTTTGACTTTTAAGCTACATTAATGATTTCCCATTTAAAAAAAACTTGCTATCAAAATATGTGAATAAATTGAAGTAGCACAAACACTTCGAACACAAAGGGATTGTGGTTTCCGTTAAAGGCTCTTATCTTCAATTCTGAAGACCTGGATATTTTGTTTGTTCCTCACATATAAAGACAGAATTTTCAAGGTTAAGTAGGCACGGTACAGCCAAGAAGATAAATAAGGAACGGTTCTCGAAGTTTCTGAAGGCAAATATGATTTTACTTATCTCTGTGACCGACTGTACATCCTGGAGGCTGTTTGTAGTAATATTATTTACGCACCTTTTGCTTTTAGTATACCTTCAAAAGAAGTGAAAATAAACTTTGCTGTACAAAAACATCACGAAATGTGCGAACAAAGTAGATCAAGTAGATCAGTTGAATATAGGAAGTTATCCCACATCAAGGTCTTTTACATAATCGCTTTCCGTTTATTTCATACTGAAACCACATTAAGTTTTTTGTTTAAATAATAACTTTGTAGTCAAACGCTAATAATTTTAAATTTGAATCTACGCTAACTGCAATCATAGTTATTGTCATAGTGCAGTTATGGGAAAATCATTTTTTGCTATTCAAAATGACGACGCGTTTGGTGTATTGTTTAGAGCTCTTGTCTATTACGCCGGCCATCGCGAGTTCGAATCCCGCAAGGGGTAATTGATCGTGTAATGAGCACGATGAGGATGTTTAATATGTATTTAAGTTTTTATCAGAGAGCTCCTGTCATAATCTTTGTCTGGTATTCGTAACACAAGGAAGAAAATTCCTTACTTCGAAACCACGACAATTAATGTGCTGTCTGGCGCATATTTGTATTTATTTATTTTAAAATAGAGGCACTCATTATAAATAACAAAAATTGTTTACGGTCATGGCCAAAGAGTAAGCAAAACCGAACGATGCTATAGTGACATCAGCAAATAATAATCAACATAAGATATCTTTCAAACGTGTTGAAATAACACATACGCGTAAAAATGCGGTGGAAATAAATTTGCTCATTAATGATGAAGAACAATCATTTCACGCTATTAGTACAATTGAAGCAAAGGTTTAGTAAGCATGTGTGTTTTTACTTACCGACTTACAAAAAAGGAGGTAATCGATTCAATGTATATGTATGTGATATCGTTGGAATTTTATCATATTTGAATATGTTCATCTAGTAAGGCTTCAAAACACGTGTGCTAAATTTTGTTAGTGTTTATAATTTGTATCTTTGTCTACTCATTTCTCGAAAACGAGAAGTCGTAGCGAGATGATTATTTTTAATAAAATCAGGTATATCTTAACTTAGAGTACAATGTAAGTTTCATCGAAATCGGTTGAGGTGGGTAAGATATGTAAGTAAAAATAAGCTTAAAACTACAAATCATGAAATAAAAAATAAACGACTTAAATAACATTGACAACTGACAAGCTTATGTGTACGTAAAAAGCTACGCACATCATGCGCCGACTCCAAAAGAATTTGTTTCTCTTTAATAAAAGACAATTGCGTTATTTTCAAAGCTTTTTAGACAGTTTTTTTATTAAGTTATATATTAAGTTACTGTCTCCCAATACCATGCATAAATTCAGGTAATTTCGAATGACAGTAGATCCAATTTTTTGTAGAACAAGCAAATTAAAAGCTTCAGAGCAATATCTCTGATAAACGTCCAGATTTTTGCAAGCAGTTCGTAACTTTCTAAAGGCATTGACCATGGCGGCGTTCAAGTTCAAAATCGTTCAAAATCAAGGTTCTAAAATCTGTATCTAATTTTTGGTTTACTCGTTTCAATTTATCATTGTACTTCCAAAAAAAAAGAGAAATTTACTGTAGAGAAGAGATGAAGACGGTAAGGGAAAGTGTTACAGCGTCTAAAACTATAAGTATGGGTAGGCTGCGCGCGCGCAGTCAAAGCTCTCGCATTGCGCAGTGAGTCGTTGTCGACGCGCGACCGATATCGCAACGGTATTTATTCGCTGAAAGTGTTTCACGTGTGACTTGGGCAATTGTTTTGGATATTTAAGTGCCGATAAGGTATGTTTTTAATTTTATCTTTTTTGTTAAAAAAGGAAACCTTTTAAGAAAATATATAAATAAATTATTAATATTCCGAAAATAAATTAAAAATATATGTATAAAGTAATCACACATATAAATCCAAAAACATATATGTACCAGTTTAGGTTTTTACATTTCTCTTATAATGAAAATTTTACATTTCTCTTATAATGGAGATACAAAAATATTACAATTTCATAACAATATTATAAAATATTTAAATTAAACAAAGAACACTGGCACTGCCTTTAAAATAATAATAGGTAGTTAATTAAGTTCCGATTTGACTAACGTCAGATAAGACTTATCCAACCAAATGAGTATAAAACGACCGATTTTAAAATGACATTTCCATCAATGATTGCTGACAAATAGGTGATATTTTCAAATAAGGCGTATTGTATTTTATTCCTAATCTGACGATGGTAAATTCAAGCCTAAGATTAATTATTTTGCCATTTATGCTAACAATTTATATACCTTTTTAAATACGTTTTTATTCATTTATTAATACTATATTGGCCAAGGATAGAGATAGATGGCGGAATTTGAGGGAGACCTTTGCCCAGCAGTGGGATGGTGTAGGTTAAAAATTAAAAATACTTTACTGCAATGAGAGTTTTATAATTGGCGGACTTAATGCCTCAGGGCATTCTCTACTAGTCAACCACTTCAAACATACTTGCTCTACAGTCTACATCGTGATTTATATCGTAGGGTCAAGATGTGCACTTGATTTTTCCTGTGGTTAACAATTAGTACCTAGCTTAGAAACAGTTGTTGATAGTAAATAAAATTGAAAAATAAACAATAAAAGCCTTTATGAAATAAGACTCGAGATAGATAGTAGTGTTCCACTTTCATTATATTTTTCATCGCATTACGCGATTAATCCATTGGCAAGTAACGCATCACTCATATGATGAACGTACCTGTTATTTTCCGTTAGTCAATATACTACATTAATACCTAGACCTCCTAAGTCTGCCATACATGTGCATTGTAGTCTTAACAGTTTTGTAAGCTAACACATCCTTACACAAGTGTGCAAATAATCTCAGTACTACCCAATGCTCATGGTTGCGGTGTTGTGAGGTATTGTACCTTTGCATACATTTAGGGATAGTTATATATTCCACAGGTATACTAAACATTGTTCAGAAACTTAAGTGGACGAGGAAAACAGGCACCTTAGACCCAAATTCCATTTTTTTACCGCCTTAAGAAACGAAGGTTCTTAGTTCGACCTGTATGTTTGTCAGCGAATATCTCGCGTTCGGCTGGATTGATATTGATGCGGTTTTCACTCAAGTATTTGTTACACTGAGGAGAAGGTTTCAGTAACTATTGTAGTTCAATCAAGTACATTGTAACTATTTTTTTTTTTACAATAATTAAACCGCCTTCAAAAACAAACACTTAAATGACTAAAATAACGCTAATAGGAGGAAGAAAGTCATTTGAAGTCGGTGCATGATGTCAACCTTAACGGATAGCAGCAGTTTACGTACGCACACCATGCACTAACTTCAAATGAGTTTGTTTCTCCTATTAGCATTATTTTAGTCCTTTTGGTGTTTGTTTCTGAAGGTGGTTAACTTATTGTGTTTTTTTTTAATCCCTCAAGCGTATGTGAACGAGACACAATGCAAATTCTATTGTTATGCGGTTGCCTGCAACCGCTCGGGTGTTGAAGCATTAATATTTATTTATTCGATATGGGCTTATTCTGGACTCAGCCTAGACTTGGACTTAGACAGAGTCAATAGTGAAGCGAGCTAACCCACAAGAAGTCTGTTCACTCTAAGTTTGAAAGTCTTCGGGTTATATTTCCTTGGGAACACAGATGCGGGCAAAGAGTTCCACTCATTTGAAATTTCTTTCTTATCAGCTTTCATAATTTGAATTTAATTTAAAGACATAGTTTTGGATCAATTAGAATGTTATCGGTTTGTTATCACTACAACAAAGTATTTAATAAAATAAGCCACTAGATGCTTTTATAATTTAAAACAATAAAAATAATAATAATTTATTTTTTTATAATTTAAACATCAGGCAAGATATTATTAAGAAAGGCTTCACAGTATGCTCAAACTTTATTCGAAAAAAGCTTTGACATACTTAAGCACTGATATACAAATAACTTTCACTCATTCAAGTTTGGCCTCTCGTTTTATCTACATAGTTTTAATTCTAGACAAGATAAAAATGTAACTGAAAATACATTCAGAACTCAAAAAGAAAAGTTGTGTTAAAGTAGTATTCTTGTATAAAACGCAATATTGGTTGATGTTAGTGATAGGAAAATTTAAGTGCTACTAAGGCACGGTTTCGTGACCAGTAGTTAACTCAACTAATAGTTAAATGTCGTTAGCAGCGGTTATAAATTAACAATTGTGTGTGTTTCAAAGAAAAAATATTCTGACAATTGGTAAGTAAAATGGCAAGGTAACATTTTTTTCTGCAATACACGCACCATCATAAATATTTAACCACTGGTAACAAACATTTAACCATTAGTTGAATTAACTACGGAACCGGTCCTTAGATAGTCAAACTTAAACTTTGCTGCTCCCCGTCACAAGAGACTACTTGTTAAATTATACTTAGCTAGAGTTAGGTACCCTTCGTAATTTTGACAATGTGCGTCAGTCTGTGAGATAGATATACCGTTTGGAAGGGGTGATGTACTCTGATGGCTGCAAATTATGTCTTTGCCAAACAATGGCACTCCTAATGTTTCGCCTTGCCTGCCCTTATGTTTCATCATGAACTCACAAGGACTTGTGGAGTAGACAAATAAATAACCGCAGTGCCGTTTCAATACATTACCAAGGGAGGACTTTTTTAAATCTTTCTCTCGCCTAACATATTTTCGGCCAATCAAAATTAAAATGAGGCCTTTCGGCTTAGTAATTATATGTCTCTTTGTCTAATATACAATATGTAACGATTGCAATTCTGCTGCAATCGGTGAAATTTTCATTGGAAAACTACTTTTTAGAGCGGAAACTGAAAAATCTACTCAATGAAGTCACAAGTACTTTGTTTTTAAAAATGAAACTAAATTGCATTGTTTGAGTCAGTTCTAATTACTTCAAGAGTATTCATAACAATTTCTATAATAAACATATAATTTTATTTAAATTACTAATTGACAAAAACCTGATAATTTAAAACAAGCACATAAAACGCAATCCAATCCGTGACTCTCTGATAACAATTATGCTTTCCTTAATTATTTTTAGAAATGTTTCCCTAATTAAAAAATATGACGAATGGTAAACAAATTATTAACTGATTACATTATTATATGACACAATTCATCATGCGCACGTAATGATGTACCTGTTTCCTAAATTAATTTCGTAAATATTTCGGTTGATTTGTTCATAGACCACCGTGTTATGGAGCTCCCCGAATTTTTAACGCGCACACTAGCGCCACTCCATTTAAAATATTTATTACCTACTCCTTAAATACAAAAACAATCAAAAATCTGGTAGACAAGATTGTAAGATTGTAGTACAGGTTTTATAGTTTATTTAATACGTTTAAATTGTTTCAAAAGTAGTTTACTGTAGAAGCGTTAGAAAAACTGCATAATATTGTCATTTTTGGCATTTTTTCTAACTGTAGCTGCAGATAACTCTGTTTAATTGAAATTAATCATCGTATCTAAAATAACCAGAGTTACAATCGCATAATCAGTTTTTCGATTGGTCTTTTATTTCACGAGTTATGATTTTTCTACTAAAGTGGCGCTAGTGCGCGTTAAGATTTCGGGGAGCCTCTAAAATAAATAGTAGATATTCCCAAATACAATTTGCAACTGTGATACTCGTATTTTATCTGTGTCGTATTTAACTCAAATTAACAAACACTTAACAAGATTAAAAATGAACAGGGTAGTGATTCTCGCGTCAATCGAACTTTTTCCGTGTCGATTGCGAGTTTTACCGTTTAAGCTCTAAAATAAAGTTAAATATCTACTCGTAAAAAATATATAAAAAAAAATTTTGTTATTCTGTAACAGCCAATAATAAAGCTGGCTGGTTCCTAGCTTAAAGGATTAGCATAGCTATCCAACGCGGCAACGTAGCCACCATCATAGCCATCGTGCCACAAGGAAATGGTTTCGTATTTGAATAGGTAGATTTAAAGTTTTTTTTTTAGTTGCATGTGTTAGTTTAATTTTTCTTGTAAAAAAATATCGCACGAGTGAAATCTAAATCAAAGACTTTTTTTTTTAAAATCTGAGAAATCAAAAACTATTTTTAATTTGGCAATGAATATTCGATCGGTCAACTTTTTTCGTATACGCATTGCCCGACGCCTAGTATAATATTCAAATTATGTGATTACTTTCTTAGAACAACATTACCCCATAATAAAAAGTATTGGGGTAGTAGGTTTATAATAATGCATGTGACGACCCGTCTGGTGTAGTGGTCGAGAAATCGCCTACTACGCAGCGGGTTGTGGGTTCGATCCCCGCACAATACAAACATTTGTGTGCATGAACATGTCTGTTTGTATTGGTCTGGATGTTTTCTATGTATATCATGTATGTATTTACAAACAAAAAGTATTTAAGTATTATATCCGTTGTCTGGCACCCATAACACAAGCTTTGAGTAGCTTACTTTGGGACTAGATGGCGATGTGTGGGAATGTTTATAGGATATTATATTTGTTATTTAGTATAACTGTGCACTATTTTTAATAATGATTTACAATAAGGCAATGCTAAAAATGTGCGTCTCTGAAGGCCACTAGACGCAAGAACACAATCAATGAAGATGTAACCACAGAAATGCAACGTTTTGAGCAGCTCACGAATAATTTTGTAGTGCGATCAACTATTTTTGATACTTATATTTTACTGTAGGCGTAAATACCTTATAATACAAAAAAATAGGAACGAGTTCATCAAGCAGAAATATTAATCTTTATATGATGATTACTATATCTGCTTCTTCAGCAAATCGAAATTACTTTGAAAGCTGATAAAAATAGGACTACTTCAAGTTTCAGGAGAACTGTAAAGACCTTATAAAAATTGGTTAATTATTCAGTGACCTTTCAGTATCGGTAAATAAAATGGATGGAGAGAATTTCACAGTTATAATGAGCACCTACTAATAAAAGGGATACCTTTGAATAAAACCTTCAAGCGAAGTAGGTAAACGCTATTAGATGTATAATTAGTTATGTCAAATAAAACATGAATATTTTAACTTTCACCCTTGTGTACTGATAGAGATAAACTCGGTGTGTTGAAGAATATTCTTATTTCATAACAAAGTTACTAATTATACAATAATCAATGCAGTAAGTAAAATTACGCGGGACCATTCCACAACAATCCAACTAATGTCGAACACAATCAATCTGACAGGTCTAGTGCTGTCCATAAGTCCTAGTGTTGTCTATCATAGCACATAATGCCACAATCGATTATCCGTCTAACAGTACTCACATTTTTTTTTAAATGTCTGTTAAAAAGAACCTAAACTAATATTCAATGAATGTTTTTATAAAAAAGTGCACTTATGGCAAATAAACACAATAGATAAATTTGCATACCTAATTGCTTCGCTGTATCCCCGTGGCACACTTTTGCAAATAAAAGGCAATTCATTAACAAAAACGTGTTTTTCTCATCCATTCATTGAAGACATTACTCATCATCATAAAACATCACAGTGATTTTTTGGTGACGTAAACTTGAATTATTATACAAGTACATTATTACAGGATAATTTCTAAAGGGCCAAAATAAGTTTGTGAAAAGATACTTGGTAAGGATATTAACTTAAATTATTCCTGTGTATTGTGCATCTCGCCATGCACCCTTACCAAGTTCTCTGAAAGTGCTATATTTTGAATTGTCTAGGTATTTCTAGACCGCGTCAACGACCCATCGAATCAAACGTCGAAATCAAAATATGTTTTTTTTTTGTTTGGGGACTGTGTTTAAAGCTTGGCTATGTTTTCAGATATAAGACGTCACTCAAGTGTCTATGATAAATATCTTTACTGTGATCGAAGTCAAGCATTTTACCTCAAGTATCAAACGATATTTGTCCAATGTGGTCTTCAGACGATAAAATATTTTGTAAACCGCTGCAGGTCACGGCTTGAGGTTTGGCTCTCATTTAGTGTTCAAAATCTGCGCTTACGCAGCCACGCACACTGATCTTATGGTAACGGGACGCTGAGCTGAATACACATTTGGGAAAGTTAATAACCATCAGTTCTACTCCAACTACTATATAATTATGATTTGAATTGAAACTTGAACTATTCCTTTTGATAGAGTTTAACGACCTCGAATATGCTAAGCAATTAATTATTTTTGAATAATTTTTCGGAAGCACATAATAAGTATATGTTACAATTTAGTTTGCAAATACTTTCAACGAAAATTGGTTTGAACGAAATCGATAGCACTTTTTAACAAACGCAAATATAACTTTGTTCTTCATACAAACGCAATGAAAAATAAAGTTATATTTGCAGTCAACAAAATATTGTGGTATTCTGGCTAAGTGTAAATAAGTGAACCCCTAATGAATTTAAAGCTGGCACGGAAGCCTCAATGCGCGATTGCGACTCACACTTGGCTGGTTTTTTGTCAGACACAGAGATCGAAGTTAATACTTGAAAGCTGAGAAAATACTAGAAACAAGTTAAAAGGTTTGTAGTAAATATTTTAGATCAACCTTACACTTGTTTTCATATAAGTATAATTGCATTACTCATTAAATTCAATTTTACCAACGCCAAATTGGACTTATCCAATAAGTAGGTAAAAACCGAAAACGATCGATTTGAAAATGTCATTTTCATAAATGATTGCTGACAAATAGGTGACGTTTTCAAATAAGGCGGGTTGTATTTCATTCAACAAATATTCCTTAACTGACATAGGTAAAACAATTAATTAAAACAATACTTTACCCAGAGAAAGTTTTCAAATGAAAGTACTTTAAAGTAGCATGTTTCTCGTTTTTATTTTATTTAATGTTTCTTTGTAATGAAAGCTAATCTCATTTAATTAAATACTTCTTAAGGTACTTCTCTGTTCTTTCTTATGTTAAAAAGGGTGAATAAAACCATTCGACCTAGTCGATATTGCATGAATGAGAAAAACCGGCCAAGTGCGAGTTGGACTCGCGCACTGAGGGTATCTCAAAAATTCGGTCTCGTTGACTCTTCTTTTCTCAGTTTAGAAGTTAGGGCGACGCGTATTTTATCACTTTGAAAGCATCTGCCTCTTAAACGTTAGGCTTAGAAAAAATATGTTTTATGAACCTCAATAATATTAGGTGTGGTGTCTATAGATAGGTCTTGCACCATCCCACCGAACCCCACACGAATAGTTTGATTAAAAAATAAATTGGTTTTATTTCATGTATGCGAGTCAATGGTATTTTTTTTTTTACTTTTTGTAAGAATCGTAAAGTGTGTAACAGAATACATAGCTACATCTACCAAGTTTCAGTTGTGTGATGCTTATAGTTTCAGCATATATGGCTGTTGCATACGGAATAGACAGACAGACACGCAGACTGACTAGACAAAACTATAAGGGTTCCGTCATTCGTCATTCGGCTACGAAACTGTAAAAAGTAGATTTACTAATCAGATGGTTTAGAATGTTTTAACACACACACAGTGTCATATTTTATATTCATAAAGATGAAATAAGTAACCAAAAATTTGCGCTCGGGCGGGTCTTGAACCAGCAACCTCTTGGCTGACCGGGCCAAACGCTCTTACCAATTAGGTTAATAGGTTGTTTTTTGTGCAGTGTGTAGTCTTGCGTTGTCGTGAAGCAGCGGTGGCCTAGAGCGATTGACGAATCTTGGTTGTTTAGCAGCTAGTTCTTCCTTCATGGTTTGCATTTGCTGTAATCGTTTGATCAGATTTTAGAAAGCTGTAGTGAACGACACCGGTGCTAGTCCACCAACAAGCACAGACACTTTGACACTTACAAGCAACTTTTTCTGAGACAATTTTCGTTTAGGGCAGGGTTTGGCTGGGTCTCCAGTTTCCGATTATCGTACAGTATCCACTTTTCATCACAAGTAATGATTCCATTTAAAATCCCTTCATTATTGTGTCGGTTGAGCAAAGTAACACAGCAGTCGACGCGTGTTTGCAAGTTCGATTCACTCAATTCAAGAGGTACCAATCATTCAAGTTTTTTTTATTTTCCCGATTTGCTTCAAGTGGATTATAACAGTTTTATTATTTAGTACGAAGCCTGCAGCTATCTCTGAAGTGTTTTGTGACGGATCCGCTTCCATAATAGCCTTTAATTCTTCATTTTCCACTTTAGTCTCCGGCCGTCCACGGGGTTGGTTCTGAAGGTCGAAATTTCCAGAACGAAAACGTTGAAATCAAAAACGTACCGGTACTTTCTTTTGCTTTACCAGTGCCGTACACAGCATTAATCCTTCGAGCTGTTTCTGCAGCACTGGTGCCACGGTAGAACTCGTACTCGTAAATATACTGATATTTCAGGTTTTTCATTGTGCGGTAATAAGCGACGCCAAAGAAAAAAGAGGAAAAAACAAATGAATGACTGTTTACAAAACTCAAACGTACCAGCTAAATGAATTTATGATTTTTGATTTGGAATTCCTAACCATAGAGGAAATATTACAGATCGAAGTGGTCAGAACGACAAAACGCTAATTTCATATGTAAGGACCAATTATATTAATAAAATTAAGTTTACTTATTCTAATACATTATTTACCTACGTTCTTACCTAGTAGGTATTTATTACTCGAATAGCAACATCAAATCTGTATGTCAACACAATCGTTTTTTCATTATTCCTCATTTAATTTACATCTAACCTCTGTTAGTTATTTTAAATTTACATTTTTTAGTTATGATTGTGTGCATACAAAACAATGGATGACTAATATATCCGGCAGTAGTTCTCTGACATGTTGAAAGTATCTTTAAATATTCGGATGAGTGGTAGATACCTAAAGCATTGTGACTGTAAGCTAGAAAAATATCAAATTTACCCGCGCTCCTTACTTACTCCTCTGCTATAATACGGCTCGCAGCCGAACCGTGAGGCTGTACACTGACATTGCAACTAGTATTTTCAATGATTTTCTGTCTTTTTTACATTTAAAATTGATCGAATTCTTTTTCTTAAGGGCTGCTTTTTCAATACTGACTATTGAAAAATATAAGAAATATTCGTCGAACAAAATATAACATGGCTAATTTGAAAACGTCACCTTATTGTCAGCAATCATACGTCATATCATACATTTGTTAAATCTTTCGCTTTATAATATATCAATCTGATAATTATTATCTGACCATTAAAAATCGGCCTTAAATGGAATTATCATATCGTCAGTCTTGTCAGTGAACGTTTGGCACAGAAGGTTCAGGAGGTGAAGTAAATCCCAATAGTCAAATCTAGTGGTCACTGGTTCAAATCGCAATTGCCTCTATATTTACTACTTATTACTCGTATTAAAAAAAAGAATAAAATATAGAAAATTGCAACGGTTTTTCAAAACTCAAATAACTAGCGAAACGTATATTTGAATTCATAATATTTTACACCTAAAAGTTGCCATCTTCTCGTATTATTTTGGGTAAGCATATATTTAATAAAGTAATTAATTAGTAGCGTAAATAGCTGTAAAGCGAGGCTATTACTAAAGAAATCTCAGGTACACAAATTAATATATTGTACGCAAAATGTATCTTTGACATGACCGAGTCTATTCTATTTTCGTAATTAAAAGGCGTCTAAAAATAAGTAGCACTTAGAGGCTTTCTCTGTATCTTTCTCAAAGCTTTTTCTATTTTCAGATACAAAGAATACAGCCAAAAAATACTTTAAATGGAATACGAGAAATCAAAGCCTTTTTACTATTATTATTATCAGCAAAAGGTACTCCTTTGGCTACTGCCAATTGAAAAAAAAATCATTAAAAGATAATATAAAAATATATTCTAAACAATCACCTATCATAAATCAACTTACTCGTATGTTGACAGTTTCAATACAAAAGTTTGACTCAAAAAAATATTTAACAAAATCACATACACTGTTTTTGTATACCTTTTGCATGCATTAACCATGATTAAAGCAGCATTAAGCAGCTCGAAATTTCGTCTCATACCAAACAGGCTGTAGTGTAGAAGGCCTTTTCTTAGCATGTTTCCTCAACTCTTGCGCAGATGTCTTGGTTGATGATAGGTTAACGCGTTAAACTGTAAGTGCTCCAATATAATTACAACCAAGCACTCTCATAAATGCTAAGACACTTTCGTTGGTAATGTGGAATTCCTAAAAAATGTTTTGAGTATGTAAAGACATGAAAATTCATACCTTATTGAGATAAAAACATGAAGTAAGGAATGAGATGACTCAGGTATAAAAATAATAATGAATATGAAAGGTCGAGCTAAGCGCTTAACGTAAAAGTAATATGGCTCTTACTATGGCGTGTTAACTCATAAAATTTTAAATGTTACTTAGCTATTAAATATGATCGATGAAAGACAAAGATAATGAAATTAATTAAAAAGCACAAGGTATATATTTTGTTCTTGCCATCGTATGTGTTTATCCAATAAAGTATTCCGTCGGAATAATAGCGTAGATAATCTATAAACTATAGGTAAGTCTTGTTGTTTTAAACTGAAGGTCTGTATTATTAGCGATATCAGATTTTAGTGTGATATAGTCTTCATTATATTATTATATTTCTCTTAATGGAAGTCATCGGAGTCTACGCGAAAAATCATTAACTCCGAGTTAATGTTTTTTTAGCTTTATGTACTGGTTATAGTACTAATATCAATTTCTTTGACTCTAGTGCACTATAGTCTAGTCAAATGAGATCTATTTAGAATAAAATATGCCTAAAGACTTCCTTAATGTTACTTATAAAGTTTATATTACCGCAGCTCGCAAAAGAATGAAGTTAAATCCTAAAGTCACGATTTGCATTAAAAATAATTGTACCTACAGTTTTACAGTGAATAATGCTACAAGATGACCAATTATTCAAGCCTTCTAGAAGTCACTGAAGAGATATTGCTTCAAAGTTAATATAACTTATAACTATCAGGTATTGATAAATGATAATAATACGAGTTTATAACATATAATAAGTAGAAAAAAAAAATCTAATCAAGTCCTTCTTAAAAAGCCTGGACCAGTATACAAAATGAAAGTACCATATTCATTTTTGAAACTATTAAAAATGAGAACTAACGTCGAATCTCTAAGAAAACGCTATCTTTATTTTATAATTTTAATTAACACTCATTATTGTCACATTTTACAGCACGAGTAAATTATGGCCTCTTCTTAAAATTAATGTCAATATGTATCTTTGTTTTTAAACAATGACTGCTTAAAAGCTCTTGAGAAAGCATTATATTAACCTATTCAATAATTAAACTTTTATGGTCATTGTGAAAATCGATTGGAAACTAATTACGAGAGGAAAGTTACTTTCTCTGGATTTCTCAGCTTTGAGCTTCAAAATAAATTAAAGTTTTCTATATTATTATTAACTCGGTATTACTAATTAAAGTAAGTACCTCGGTATTACTGTAAGACTTTTTCATACCTAATAACATTAAATTTATGGTGGCAGTAGATCTCACAAATATTTGTTTCTCACCTTTTAGCCAGGTCAATAAAGTATAGTCAAATCTTATAGAGGAAATTTTAAGGAACACGATTTTTGACTTCGTAACTTTGTTTGGACTAGTAAGGAGTTCAACAGATCAAAAGTCCAAGCCCGTAACCCTTGAACTGAGAGGAGAGTGACTGTCTGAAGGTATTTTTTCGGAAAACTATGCGTTTTAGCGAAATGGGATCTTCTACGAAATAAAAACTGATATGCTTTAAGTTTAACTTAGTCGAGTCTTCGTCGTTTATCAATTCGCCATGTATTTATGTGTCGTCTGGGATTAGATAGTATTTGAGTACTCGAATATATTATCCAATTCTAACGATGTCAAAATAATTCAGGTTGAATAGAAAACCTCCCTTTTAAAGTCTGCTCAAAACTTGACAGGGTAAATTGGCAGCTTTGAATTTGTCGAGTCTTATGTCACTTATAGAACACATGGTTTCCGATAAATAGGTATGCGAATAAAAACCGGCTAAGTGCGAGTCGGACTTGCGCACTAAGGGTTCCGAGCCAACTTTAACTGAATTAGGGAATCCACTTACTTCTACTTAGTAAAATACCACAATATTTTGTTGAT
Source organism: Pyrausta purpuralis (assembly GCA_963924145.1). NCBI lineage: Eukaryota > Metazoa > Arthropoda > Insecta > Lepidoptera > Crambidae > Pyrausta > Pyrausta purpuralis. Next base: position 22,509,131 of record OZ001656.1, read on the forward strand.
TGCAAATATAACTTTGTTTTACATAGTGTTTGTATGAAGTACAAAGTTATGTTTGCGGTTGTTGAAAACATGCTATATCTCAAAATCTACTCGTTCGATCACGTCTAAACCAATTTTCGTTAAAAGTATTTATTAAGATCAATATTAAATATTTTTTCAAAATTTACACTCTCTTGATTTTGAAGTTAGATGGGGGGGGGGGGGACGCCCATTTTACCACTTTGGAACCGGATAGCTAAGAAACGTTAGACTTTAAAAGAAAATGGTTTTAAAAATCCTCAGTATCATTTTAAAAGACCTATCCAAAGACACCCCACACGCATAGGTTTGACTAAAAAAAATAGCCCCCCTTAAATGACATTATTTTTTATTTTTTGTATGAGAATCGGTAAGCGGTTAACATTATACATCTTTCTACCAAATATCAACAGTGAAATGCTTCTAGTTACAGAATAAAATAGCTGTGACATACGGACGGACAGACAGATAGACAGACAGACAGACAGACAGACTTGACGATACTATAAGGGTTCCGTTTTTTGCCATTCGGCTACGGAACCCTAAAAATAAATAAAAGACTTTCATTATTCATTTATAGGTTAAATAAAAAACAATCACAAATCAATAAAATAAACATCACAAATCCATTTTTTAGTTTTTTAAATAACAAATCAATATAGCTTCAAAATAGCTTTTGGTCGAAGAGTCTTCAATTTAAATCTCTCTGTCCCAACTGCTTGTTATTAGTGCTTCGCCCGATGGTTCCTGCCCATTTATTATACTTAGCAAGCACTGTCAATTGAACAGGGAGTTGTTTCTTTCTTCTGAGCCTGCAAAATATGTACCTACTGTTATTCATTATTTTAAAACGACATCAACTGGGTTACATAGTATCGAAGAAAGACCTATACCCATAATATTTGAGCACGAAATTTATTGAATCTTTTCCATTCATTGATTCTGTTTTTCTTAAAGAAATTGCCTTTGTCTACTCAAAATACATCGCTATATTGGTTTGTAAGAGGCAGTTGTTCTTTATTTAAAAAAATACGATGTATAGTATTACAATATTTCGTCGACAAATATTGTTTTGAACTCAAACGTTGTAAGTAATCTTCAAAGAGTTTTATAAATAGGTAAGTTTGATTAATTGATTAATTATTTCCTTGTTAGATTCCTTACCATAAATATGTTAAAAAATTGTATTTTTACCTGCAATTGCTTGAAATTTTTTAACTTTTCTTGTTGTCATTTTTGATGTTCGGTCAGCGGCCTGCGCCATAGTCACCATATAATATTGCGCTAATTTGAGGTCCGAGTTGGAAATTTTGCATGCTGATATCTAAATATACTGCGAATCACAAAGCAGAAAACATTTCCAAACTAACAACAACCGTAGCCCCATTGTGTTGCATGAATAAGTTTTACGACAGCTAACGTCTAGGACGCGAACGCACTAAACACTCAAACAAAGTTAAATCTTACATTCAATGCGTGAACACAATTGACATTCTAAATGCAATAACTATAAAAGAGGAAGAAAATGAATGAAGCTATTTGCATTTTTATGAAATTGGTCAAAGTTATTATTTAAAATCACCACTTTAGGCTTCATCACGACCTCCGTGGTCGAGTGGCTAGCACGCTGGTTTCAAGCGTCCCCATCTTCCGGGTTCGATTCCCGGTCCGGTCAATGTAGAAAACGATCTTTTCTATATTGTCTCGGGTCTGGGTGTTGTGGTACCACCGTTGTGTCTGATTTCCATAACACAAGTGCATTGGCTACTTACTTTGGGATCAGAGCAATGTATGTGATTGGTGTCCAACATTATATTATCAGGCCACCTTTTAACTGGTATGGATGGTACTTACTATTTCAGGTAATTCTGAGCCTTTTAGTAGGCCCACAATGGTGGTACTACAGGCGAGTCGTAGAATTGAGTACATACATCTTTAAAACAACACGTAATAATTTAATTTCATCTAACGATCTTTTCTCTTGTTTGTACACAGAAAGGGACATCAAAAGATTGCCAAGGTTGTCCTCAACTTTAGTATAAGTCCAGAATATAAACCCTTTTTAAGACACAGGTATCAGGTTCAAGCGAAGTCCATTTTAGCTGACTTAATTATTTCTATTTGTTAAGGATTCTGTAGTAGAAAGATATTCATAGCTGTCTGTTTTTCGGACTATAGGCGTTGATATTTGAATGAAAAGGTAATTACATGAATAAATTCATGACCAGTTTGACATACCCCCTTCAGTTTATTAGTACGGAACCCCAATCAATGTAGCTTCAAAATTCAAATCAAACTTCTCATTGAAGCAAAGAGACAAAAGGTAAACTTGACACTTGTGCAGCAACTCTCTTCATACAAACCACCTTAATTAAAATAACAGTTCGGTGGAGCTACGAATAACTCTTGAAAGAGAGTTCAGGGACCCAGAGATTTTGTACAATTTACATTCACTTCATAACCGTAAGTATAAAAGATGACAGAGCTCGGTGCATAAAACATTGTTCACTCGGTGAACCAAATAAAGTTTGTACTTTCAAAGATCTCGTACCAGAATTCGTATAGAGTAAAGAATTGTAGATGTCTGTGTAATGAGCACGAGTACAAACCAATAAATGTAGGTACCTATTCATTGTAATAATGGTTTTGAAAGCGTAGGTAAGTCTCAGATTTCCCGGACAAACTGTTATCCATAGAGGGTAGAAGAAAAGCTTCGCTTTCTGTTATAGTCGTAAAATAATCGGGTTATTCCCAGTATCCCCCACCGGCATTGCTTCCACTGGGGGTGACTCAGAATTTATAAAAGAATACGAGTATGTCCTAGTTGCCACTCCTTGGCGACTGGGACTTTTCTTTACGACTTCCATGTCGCGCCGGTGAGAGCGATACCGGTAGGGGCACATGGGATATTTTTTGTTGTGAACATACAAAGTGTTTCAAAACAACTCGTAAAGAATGAAGAGAGCTAGTCAGAATCAGTAACTTAACAACTTTCTCCTAGAAACATAGGTCGAAAGATTCCAAAAAAAACATCCTTCTTCTAGTGCTGATCATAATACATTCTTATACTTATTTTTCAGCCTTTTGCGGCATTTGTTACTATAAAGCTAAAAAGAAAAGCAAAACACTTGACATTTACAGATGTCTTTCAATGTCTTTCGATTTCTATTGCATTATAATGTTATTTTAATTACGGATACGCTTTAAAAATTAACAAATGCGACGGTTCTAAAAACGTAAGCGATAAGAAGTAAGGGAAGATAATGTGAGTGCGTCAGGTAAGTTGCAAATGCAATTCTGATTTATAGATCGAAATGACCCTGCCTGCGGGGCACAGGGGCGCGGGGAGAGGCGAGAGCGGGTTGCGTGAGGGTTGCGGGTAGCGCGAAATGCGGGTACACCCGCCCGAGCCTGTCACGCATCACAAAATGTATTTTTTGTGCACGCACTGCGATATCGTCTTCCCCCGCGCCCCTGTGCCTCCGCAAGAGTCTCAATGGATCGGCTTACCTAGACCTAATGTGCGAGATATAACCACAGCACTCCTGGCTACTGTTAACTTCGATTTGTTCGTTGGTGGTTACGCTTCACTTGAAATGAACCTAGTTAAATGCCCACCCGGCTTAAAGCGACATACATACAGAACGTAAAAAAAGTACGACCCAAATTTAAGGGGGTGGTCGAGTCTAGAATACAGGAAAAAAAGACTTGTTTTTTATATAAATTTTTTTTTTTTTTTTTTTTCTATTTATTTGGGACAAAAAACAGTTTTACAATATGTCTGAGTACTACTTATTATTAAAGAAATATAAAGGTTATTGTAGAACCAGCACCATTGTCCACATATTACATCAGAAGAAAGAAGTTGAAACAAAACATTGTTTACTTAAAAGCTATAAAAAATTAAAAATTAAAAAATGCGTTACAATGATATTGCTTAACATAGATTGTTTGCGCAAATACGCTAATAAATTTGCAGTTTGTGTGTGTGTGTGTGTGTGTGTGTGTGTGTTGTGTGTGTGAGTGTGTGTGTTTGTGTGTGTTTATAGGTACCCATTGGCCCTACGGATTTTACTCCTTGGGATCGGTATAGGCCGCCAACTGGTACCTGTATTGTTATGTGTATAAGTCAAGTAACCTAATGACACCTTAATATTGCCACAATCTCACTTTTAAATTTGCTAGACTTTAAGTTAAATATATCTAGGTTATTAAATTTTTCGTTAAATATGTTGAATAATCTATTGAGTGGCGATCGTTTTCCCGCATTGGTTCGACAATCTGCAGGTGCAAATGTTTTAATTATACGACAGGAACGAAGAGAAGCTTTTCTCGGTACTGAAAATCGTAGACTATTTATAAGTTCGTTACTATCGTATTTACAGTGACAAAGATCATGTAATACAGTCATATCTATCATTATCCGTCTATCATTAAGTTGTAATAGTTTATATTTATGTAACAGTGAGTCATATTCTAAGTAGTTGCGAAAACATTTATAGTTTACACATCGCAAGAATTTTTTTTGTACGTTTTCAATTGCATCACTATATTTTTGATAAAATGGATTCCAAACTGGTACGGCATACTCTAATTGGCTTCTAATGAGTGATTTATATAAGTGTAAAAATGTCTTGGGCGATTTGAATTGTTCACAGGCTCTAACTACAAAACCAAACATTTTAAAGGCTTTATTGATAATAGTATCTATATGTTTGTCTAAATGTAACTTTGAATCGAGCACTATACCAAGGTCTTTTATGCAGTCAACTTTTTCTAAAACATTATTTCCTAGTTTGTACGGAAAAGTGCTTATGAGCTTTTTCTTAGTAAAAGTGATAGATTTGCATTTGTTGATACTAAGACTTAATTTGTTAACATCACAAAATCTGGTAAAAGTATCCAAGTCGTTTTGAAAGCGAACATGGTCATTATAATCCGTTATGGTATGAAAAATTTTCAAATCATCTGCGTAAAGAGAAAAGTGACAAAATGCGAAACAAGTATGTATGTCATTTATGAATAATACGAAAAGGAGTGGGCCAAGGATAGATCCTTGCGGAACGCCAGAAGTGACCAACACTGCATTCGATTCAAAGCCCTGAATTACCACCTTCTGAGTTCGGTTACTGATGTAGGACTTGAACCACCGCCATAAGTTTCCCCTTATACCATTAAAAGCAATTTTTTCCAACAGTATTTTGTGATCCACCCGATCAAATGCTTTCCTAAAGTCTGTATATATACAGTCTATCTGTTTGTTTTGATCCATTGCATTAAAAAGATGAGAAGTATAAGCTAAAAGATTTGTTGTAGTTGACCTTTTTTGAACGAATCCATGTTGTTGTTGAAGTATGTTATTGTGAAGTTTAGGATAAATTTCATTTCGAACAAGAGTTTCAAACATCTTCGACATAGTAGGTAAAATTGAAATCGGCCTATAATTCTCAACATCCTGTTTGGTACCATTCTTGAACACTGGGACTATTAATATTGTTATGTGTATTCTTATGTCTACTTAATAACTTAATTCTACTTGTATGATACTGTTAAACAACTTTAAAACATGTTTCTAACAGATTATTACACTGTTATTGGATATGCTCTACTTATGGCAATAATAATGAAGAGATAAATCAAGAAAGGCTTCCAGTTAAATACGGCTAATTATAAGCAGTTACCATTTATTTTACAAGTAGGCTTAATACTTTGTGTGTGTTATATTAAAAACCTATAGATATCTTTAGTAATATTATAAAGCTGAAGAGTGTATTTGTTTGTTTGAACACGCTTATCTCAGAAACAACTGGACCAATCTGAAAAAATATATTTGTGTTGGATAGCTTATTTATTGAGGAAGGTTTTAGGCTATAAAACATTACGCTGCAACGGGAGGGGAGGGAGCAAACTCAAAACGCGCGGAAGAAATTTAGTCCATTGAATAAAAAGTTCTAGAGTGCGTGAGTTAGTAACGTAAGATGTTTCTTCGGAAACATGTCAAGAGTCCCTAGGTAATAAACATACTAAAACCCCGGGACACTAGGAGGAGCCCTGGAGTGGGGGGAGGGGGGAAAGGGTCCATTTTTTCATTTTTCGCTTAAATCTCAAAAACGGCACATGTTAGAGAAAAACTTTCAAGGAAAAGTTGAAAGGCCATAAAATTATCTACAAGTTGTACCTAAATCATTTTTCCCTATATCCTACCATTTCTGAGTTACACGCAGTAAAAAATGATTTTGGCTCAAACAATTTCCCCATACTACATACCCATGTTTATCACATCAATCGATCAAAAAATATTTCTTTCTTCCAAAAAACTCAAATGTGCAACTTGTGACCGGTACTGATAGATTGCTCTTAATTAGGTCTATAATTGGTAAAATAAACACATTCCTCCATGGAAGCCTTTAGGAGGAATCGATTGTCAAAATATTATATTAGGGTAGTTTGAGTTACTGAACTTGATCTTTTTATTTTTTTCTTCCAAAAAACTCAAAAGTGCAACTTGTGACCGGTACAGATAGATTACTCATGATTAGGTCTATTATTGATAAAAAAACCAGATTCCATCATGGAAGCCTTTAGGAGGAATTGAATTTTATTAGGGTAGTTACGATACTTGAACTTTTTATTTTTTTTCTTCCAAAAAGCTCAAAAGTGCAACTTGTGATTGGTACTAATAGATTGCTCTTAATTAGGTCTATCATTGGTAAAAAAAACACATTCCTCCATGGAAGCCTTTAGGAGGAATTGATTGTCAAAATATTATATTAGGGTAGTTACGCAACTTGACCTTTTTTTTTTTTTCTTCCAAAAACCTCAAAAGTGCAACTTGTGACCGGTACTGATAGATTGCTCTTAATTAGGTCTATAATTGGTAAAATAAACACATTCCTCCATGGAAGCCTTTAGGAGGAATCGATTGTCAAAATATATGTTAGGGTAGTTTGAGTTACTGAACTTGATCTTTTTATTTTTTTCTTCCAAAAAGCTCAAACGTGCAACTTGTGACCAGTACCGATAGATTGCTCATAATTAGGTCTATCATTGATAAAAAAACCAGATTCTACCGTGGAGGCGTTTAGGAGGAATTGAATTTTATTAGGGTAGTTACGATACTTGGACTTTTTATTTTTTTTCCTCTAGTGCCTCTCATATGACATCAATGTCCCAACATTATCCGTTGTTCGGATTTTTTCGATGAAGTTTCACACGTAGCATGGGAGGGGGCCGCCCTCGTTAAGCTTATGCTAAAGTTTGCTTATGTTTTCGAATTTTTCACCTTTCATGGGATGTAGCTCGAAAACGGCTGCTAATAGAAAAAAATGATTTAGGTACAACTTGTAGATAATTTCATGGCGTTTCAACTTTTCCTTGAAAGTTTTTCTCTAACATGTACTGTTTTGGAGATTTAAGCGAAAAATGAAAAAATTGACCCTTTCCCCCCCTCCCCCACTCCGGGGCTCCTCCTAGTGTCCCGGGGTTTTAGTATGTTTATTACCTAGGGACTCTTAACATGTTTCCGAAGAAACATCTTACGTTACTAACTCACGCACTCTAGACCCCCCTTGGAGGGACTCATTCAATGGACTAATTGCGGGGGACCACTAGTTACTTAATAAAGAGTCAAGAGTTTTTGAAGGGTCTCTAGACCTAGGGTAGAGTTTTAAAATTAAAATTCTTTAATTAATGCTTAAGCTACAAAATAGTACTTATTTTAACTACAATACTGTCGAGTAGAAATGGATGATTATGGAAAAATGTATCTCTCTGATATCGTAGCATTGCACCGGTGAAAGAATTTACGAAACCGGTTCAGCAGTTCCAGATATACGAACTTTATCTCTATTGAATATATGAGAAGCATTAATCAATCAATCAGAATTGAAAATTTATTCACGGATCTTGATTTGATGACTAGTTTTATGCATGCTCAGGACTGTGTTATGCATTCTTTACGGTGTAAATCTTTTAACGGAAATATTAGTTACTTTGTCTATAATTGCCTTTTTGATTGACTTGTTACCGCATGGGGTTTTAATGATAATTGAAAAAAATTCGATGCATAATATATATATTTTTTTACTGTATCTAACAAGTATAAATATGTACGCTCATTTTAAGATGGCATTCAGTAAAAGTTGTCTCTGTGAAGTGTCACGATCAAGTGGACTGGGACTCTCACTTTCTTGGCCGCAGCGATCGAGTATAGTATAAATACTTAAGCTTTGACTTCAATAATACTTTCAACTTGAGACATGGTTGTTATTTACACAGAGAACTGCTTTGCTTGGTTTGCCCCTTCAAACATTTTGTGGGTACTTACAAATTAATTTGGAATGATATATTGTTTTTAACTTTCATAGAATAGTCAGATACGAGATTGCTACCATGTACCTTATTATTTATGAGCTTCCAATATTTTGACACCAAGATATTTTTATTATTATGTCTTGAGAACAGGAGGCGAATTTTTGCGGCAATCGATTTTTTTCGTGTGGTAATTCGATCGTGAGTCTAACCGTTTTATCAGCAAAATCAAGTAACATATTTACACGTAAAAAAACTATAATACGAACAAAATTTAAATACGTTGAATCGTGACCCTGAGAAATCAAAAACTTTTTGTTCTTCGACAAAGAAACATCGATCGGTGAACTTTATTCGTATACGAATTGCGCGAGACTTGCCCACCAGATGCGAGAAAATAGTGAGTTTGTGGACATTGGTACATGTGGCGAGCATATTAAAAGACATCGAAAGAGAGAAGACTTTCTTCTGTTCCTCCGTGATCATGGCGCTTGCAACGCGTTGCCGTCATATCGGCAGCTCATAAATATTAAGGTACATAGAAGCAATCCTATATCTTACTATTTTAATGTGAAACAAGTAATAAGCGAAGAACCTGCTAATTTCTGACTTCGAAAGAATAAGGTATTGAGTACATTCAACATCTTTTGAAAAAATAAAGATTCAGACTTTAAAGTAATTACAGACTAACACAGAATACTGTTCTGAAAAACCGCAATGTTGTCATACTATTTCAAGCCTTATAAGCAAACCACATTTTAAATAATATTTTAAACCTAATTAACTGTACTGAAATGTAGTTTATTCTCTGACTATGCATATGTAGGTCTTCTCATTATCAATAGACACAACTTAACTTGATCGAGGTTGAAAGAAAGTACGGAGTTTTATCAATTTAAAAACACTTGAACTTGTTTGAACGCAACACAAGCGTCATCTACTTTAATTATATTATCATCAGGGGGTAATTCTCATGTAATTCGTATACGAAAATAGTTCACAAATCGTACTTTCTTTGTTAAAGAAAAAATAGATTTTGATTTTTTAGGGTCACGATTTCTATGTATTTAGATTTTGTTCATGAAATAATTTTGTAACGTGTAGATTTTTTTCATTTTTTTTGTAAAATGAATTGCCACCAGGTGAGATTGTGACCAAATGTCTGCCTAGATGAAAAAAAAAACTACAGGTAAAATTCGAATATCATAGATCAGTCGCACTTTTTTTTTGTAAAATAACATTTAATTTTGTCCCTGAAATTCTCATTTTCCTCATTTAGTTGCGATGTTCATGTCTAAAACTTATTATTTGTTAAAGAAACCTATTCGCCATGTCTAAAACTTATTATTTGTTAAAGAAACCTAAAGAAACCTAAACGCCTTCGATTTACATTCACCGGTCCACATAATCTTAATTAACTGTTTCACTTTCTTATTAATTGTTAATGTGTAATAATAAGTTTATCATCAAAATTGCAAGTGATGCATTCTGTATGGTGTGTTAACAATTTAGGCTAACGATGTCCAAACTGACATCACCCACAAAGCTTGCGACCAGCATAATATGTATTTAGAGTTGAGATGACCGACTTTTTCTATACACCTGAACGTAATTATCAAGCGTGAGATAACGGTACTGAAAACGGCATAACTTGTTACATTTTGATATAGGTATGACTAGTACGTTTGAAAGTTGATGAGAAATGTTTGGTGAACTAAATTGATGCTAGTTGCGCGCTGTAAAACTTTTTTAGGTTCGGCAAATATGTATGTATCGTTATACCTTGTAGAGGGAATTTCAAGAAACACGATTTTTGAATTTGCATTTTGATTTGGACTATACTCTGTTTTTTAAATAACAAAATGTCATTTTGAGGGATGCCACTTTTTCGCAATAAAAAAATAATGTTGTTAATAAATAATCAGTAAATTAAATTTGTATTCAATAATTGTTTTTAATCGTTAAATAGATAAGTACTTGAAGTAAGGTTAGAAGATGAATTTTTAGGTTTTTCACTTACTGAGTCTTACTATGCGTAAGCAAACTATGCGCATTAGACCCTGACAAAATGAAAACTGATATAATTTGCCACAAGATTGACTTGTTCGTGTTTAAAAACCAACTTCAAGAAAATGAGGTTTTCTATTTGACATGTTTTTTTATGACACGTCTTCGGAATTGGATAATATTTGATGATTTGTTGTGGCTTCCAAATACGTGCAAAAATTTGTCAGTGTATGTATTTCTGATAATTTTATTGTTTTTTTACGGATATCTCGGATACGATACGCTGAATTAGGATTTTCTTTTTTTTAATCATCGAAGCAAATTATAATTCAGGGAACAGTGTGGGTTTCATCAAAATTGGTTTAGTAGTTTTTGAGATATGTGCAAAACGAAAAGTGCTTAATGCTTTAAGCATTAAGTCCGCCATTTGTACTTTAGTTTTGTCAGTGCAATAAAGAATATAAAAAAACGAGATAAAAGTACTATGTTTGAACTTTTAAACCGCTTTCTAAAAACTTAATAAAAAAGATAAAAAGACCCAAATTAATTATATGTCCCTAAACAGCAGGCAACGAAACATGGGCTATAACTAAGAACATAACCGACAAACTTACCATATACCAACATGCCATGGAAAGAAGTATGATAGGAATCAAAAGGAAAAACAAAGTAAGGCATAGCAAAATAAGTAGCAAGACTAAGGTTCAAGACTTAACTCTGAAAATAAGGAGACAAAAGTGGAAATGGGCAGGTCACATGATCCGAGAAAAAGATAAATGGACTAAATAAATCACACAATGGTATCCAAGGAACGGAAAAAGAAAGAGAGGTAGACCACAAAGAAGGTGGGAGGACGAAATCAGACAAGTCGCAGGTACAACATGCATTAGATTAGCCATGGATAGACCACAATGGAGAAGAGAAACGGACACACAAAAATGGGACAAATGAGAACTATATGAATAACTTAGGAAAAGCAATGTCCAAAAGAAGGCTATAATAATAAAAAATAACAAATAAAAAGCAGGCAAAGCTGTTATTACAGCTTTTTATAGGAGTTTTTTGAAGGAGGTTTTAAAGTTTTTATAAGACCCTTAGAAATCAAAAACTATTTTTTCCTTGACGAAGAAAATTCGATGTACAATCCGATCGTAGCTAAGTCGCAGTGTGTAAAGGATCTTTATGGAATGAGATTAATTTGGTCTCATTCGTTTTGATCATCCTAAACCAAGCTTGTTTGATTGGTTAAATTTATGTATCTATTTAAACTTTATTGCACTGTAAAGTTGTACAATTGGCGGACATGCCTTGAGCCATCCTCTACCAGTTAACCGCTTTGCAATGCGGTCTTAATCAGTGGCGGAACATTAAGAAACAATTGAGAGTGTTACAAAAATATATTAAATTCTAAAAAGTTTTTTAAATGAGGAATTTAAATTGTGAACTTTTTTTTGGCATCACAGGTGAGCTAGTTTTGCTGCTAAACTTTTTTCAACGACCTCTTAAGGAAAGCTTAACTCCATTAAAAAACATATTTCTTACAAAGACGTGTTTATACCATTATAAACTCACTACTATTTGTCTGTTTGCGGTTACGCTTATGTTATTTTAGACAGGGTCAGTCATGGCGTCTTGTCTCTCACACGGATACACACATCAAAAAAGTTTGCGATCACTAAAATAATTAAAATCTGAACTGGATATTAAATTTAGTAAGCGTAACCTACTTAGCTCCGCTACATAGCTTCTTGCATTTATGTGCATTTATTAAAGACGTCTGGCTTCACGCTCTATCTTAGAACCATTAAAAAACTTTCTACAAATAGGAATGCTATTTAATAACCGGTTATAATATAATCAGGTCAAAATATATTAATTGTAGATATATTACTTAATCGACATGACGTTCGTTTAATACTCTTAGGGCCAATTTTTACAACGTCGCATAAGACATCAGAGCTGGAATTGTGTAAAGCAATCGTATTCATTTGACAGTTCATAACGTACGGTTTGATCTGTCAAACCCTTTGTTCTTTGCCGTTTGACAGATCATACCGTACGTTTTGAACTGTCAAATGAATACGATTGCTTTACACAATCGCACTCCAGAGGTGGAATTGTGTAAAGCAATCGTATTCATTTGACAGTTCAAAACGTACGATATGATCTGTCAAACCCTTCGTTCTTCGCTATTTGACAGACCATAGCGTATGTTTTGAACCGTCAAATGAATACGATTGCTTTACACAATCACACCCCAGACTGAATGACGTTGAAAAAATCAGGTCATAGTATTATTTTGCCAATCGATTTATTTTACTTAATTATAATAATTGTCTATGTTATTGTACTTTATAATAATGTTATCTTGTAGGTGAATGTAAAGTGGCGGATCATTGCGGACAGTTGTTCATTGACAATGATATATTTTCGATATTTTGTAGACGTTATCTTTGTATGCTTGCTAATTAATTGTTAGATTAAATCAATGTTTATTTCATCCCTTGATTTATAACGCGTAGGTGTAGCTATAGCAAACTTGTTGATGCAAACTTGAAGCTCAAGCTTACATTTAAGTTTTGATTAGGGACTGGATGTTGATAATCGTTAATTGTAATACTACCCACTTGTTATGTGTACGCTGTATTTATTTAACGGATTGGTAAACATAAACAATCATTGGCGTAACAAGGAACAGGCAGGGTGCTTTTATCAACCTAGAAGAGAGATATACTACTAATGGACCACGTTTTAAACAATATAGTCTAGAATTTTAGGAATGTGCCCAATTCTATTCAGAATCCTGGCTAATTGCCCCCCCCCCCTTTTTAAGATGAATAAGGGAGGGGGGGACCCCTCCCTTATTCATCTAAACCTTTGTCACCCCTCCCTTATTCATCTAAACCTTTGTCAACAAGAAGTTTTTTTTATTCTCCAAAAATCTGTCATTTGACATGTCATATCGGTATTTAGGCAACTTCTTGAAACAATTCTGTAACTAACAATAACTTTGGTATAAGCAAATGTTTGGGTATTTGTTATTAAAAAAAAAACAGGTTGTATTGTCAACTGCTATCGTTTCCAGAATACGCCCCCATGCAGTGAATGCTTACGCAGAATGCGTGTAGCTAGTGCCTTCCATGACGGAGAAAGTTCCACGCAATGTGACTTGTAAGTCGCAGAGTCGAGGTCAGACGAGATACAGGTTTCGTTCCCATTATTTACATTTCATTGAAAGGAAGTAAAAGTATTTTCTTGTGAGTCAATGGGCGACTCACGTGGCTATTTTCGTGCTATTTTTAGTACGAGTGTCTGGGCGTACAAAACTTTTGGCGGGCGTCTTAAAATGATGGAAAATTTGCGGTTTCCAGTCAATTTGCCTACATTTATGGAATTTTCCGTACTTTTCATACGCGTCGGAGCGAAGACTTTTCGGATCAAATCCGTCCTACTTGTCTGTTTCCATCAATATCTCTTAAATAAATTAATCAAAATGGATATATCTATTTTAGTGGAAACCGAAACATTGTTCCTTCATACACATTTAGGCGTTTAGTGCCATAATCAAACTTATTACACAGAAAAGTCGTGTGTGAACCCCGGCTCGCTCCAAAAAGTACAAAACAGGCTTTTGTGTGATGATCTGATGTTACATTTAATAAGATATCTATGTCAGTGGGTCCAAGTTTTCGTAGCCAGTTCTTTTATCAGCTAGTAAACTAAGTATCTAATATTGATCTTTGGGTATTGTATTCTGAGCATAGATAAATGCCGATATGTATGTTTACCAGAAAAATATTTCTTTTCATTAGATAGAAGGTAGTATAACTTACTTATCATATACCTAATGAAAACTTATTTTCCCTTCATAATATACTTACATACATAAATATTTTCTTTTGACTGAACCGATTTAGATGTAGCTAGTGGTCCCCCGTGACTGTGTCCGCGCGTTTCATATTAACCCCGTTCCCTCCTGTCGCAGCATGATCTCTTAAGCTTAAAGCCTTACTAGATAAATAAACTACCCAAAACAAACATATTTTTACAAATTGGTCCAGTAGTTACTAAGATTATCGCGTCAAAAAAACAAACAAACAAACTCTTTAGTTGACTCTTTAGTTGAGAGAAAGTCGTTTCTAAAGTGGTAAAATGGGCGTCCCCCCATCTAACTTTTAAACCAAGCAAGTGTACATTTTGAAAAAAATACATGATGTAGATATTGACAAAGACTCAACGAAAATTATAGAAAAAGAAATCGAACCATTTGTTTTTGAGATAAAACACATTTTCAATAACCACAAAAATAACTTTGTTATTCATACAAATACTATAAAAATCAAAGTTATATTTGCTAACAAAAATATATTTGGCTAAGTGGAAGTAAGTAGACCTCTTATTCAGTTTAAGTTAGCCGGTTTTTCTTGCTTTATAAACATAATTAACCAGAGCTTAGCTCTTAAATTAGACGATGATCTACATAATTAGAAATCGTTCATGATTGATTAATCAAACCATTTCAATAAACTCATACATTGATCATGGAAGTACTATCCCCTATCCAGTATATACAATGGATTGATAGCCGAAGGTACGAGATATTCTTCATAAAGTATAATGGATAGAAATGACATGTGAAAGTGCCAACGTTCTGTCGCATATTCTTGATGAAACTTTCGAACTCAAACAAGAAATAACTCAGTTTAAACGTGGCACTCTCTAAATTTTCCAACGGAGATTAATGTTCAAACATTTATTTTAACTTATTTATTAATTCGGCTGAGTCAATGAAAATGCGAAATTACATTACTTTATACTGCTATCTGGGGTTTCCTTAAATTTTCAGCGAAGAATAATAAGGTTTTCCATGTCACAAATTACATGAATCCAAAAAATGTTACTGAATATTACACTTATTTGACTCATATTGTAGAATTGTTTAATATCGGAAATATCGGTTGCTGTGACGACATGCGACAGCCGACGGCAAAGTTTTTTTTAAGTTTTATTTATTTATTTATACATTATTTATTGTACAATCAAAATAAAATACAAATGGCGGGCTTAATGTTTTAAAGCATTATCTACCAGTCAACCATTGGGTAAGGCAGAAACAGCTCAGGCGGCGTAAAAGAACAAAAAACTAACATCACTGAGAATGAGCTACATATACCTAAGTTAATACATCTTAAATAAACCTACATGAATATAGTTAAATCCATAAAACTTCACGTTGAACAGATATTATGTTATTTATTCTCATTGAGAAAAAGGTTGCGTATAGACTTTTTGTACACTCAAAGGTAAGGTAAGCTTCAATGAATTTTTGTATCACTTTTGTTAATAAGCACCGTTTTAATTTACTTTATACAATTTAGTACACAAACAGAGAGGTCACAGCTGGTAACTAATGCTAATATAGTAGCAAGTAAATGGACACAGTAGACTCTACCAAGATGCCTTCGTTGTAAATTGACAATAATATCATACAATTCTATTCTGAAGCATGCAATATTCACTACGTAGAGATAAATTTTCATGTTTGGAAAGGCGTAGTCACACGTTACATATACCTACCTACCGTAGCACTTTGACAACGTGTGACTGCGGTTTTCCAAACATGAAAATATATCTTCACATAGTGAATATTGCATACTTCAGAATAGTATTGAGTGACATTATTGTCAATTTACACCGAAGGCATCTTGGTAGAGTCCATTTACTTGCAACTACATTAGCAACTTTGTTCAGTTCAGTATTCTGAAAATCTTGTTTTATACTTTTTCAGCGTCGTTTCTTGTCGTAGTTGGGTTTTAGTTTTTTTATACCACTTTGGAAGCGTCTAGCTGTGAAACGTTACACTTTAAAAGAAAATGTTTTTAGGAACCTCTACATCATTTTGAAAGAACTATCCACAGACACCCCACACGCCTACGTTTCACAGGATGATACATCTTCCTTCCTAATTTCAACAGTGTGATGCTTATAGTTACAGAATAAAGAAGATGTGACATACGGTCGGATAGACAGACAGACAGACTTGACGAAACTATAAGGGTTCCTTTTTTTGTCATTCGTCTAGGAAACCCTAAAAACCCTTGATCCAGGGAGTCTATTAATTTATTAGGGTCTATTTTTTTGCCCGACCAAGATGGGACCAATGGTGACGATAATGATTATAATAGTGCTATACATGTATATTTATATTATTATAAAACAATTGTATTAACAAGAAAAACCATTGAAAACTATAACTTTTTTAAGGAGTTTAGCTCTATGGTATTTACAATTGATCATTTTAATATTTTACACAGAACACGTACGAAAATAAAACAAAATGGGAAAATAAAAAAATCTGTTGTAAATTGGGGAGATATCGCTACACTCGATCTGGTTACCGCATTTTTGAATTTGACAGCGTTAGTTCTAATTTTTGCCGATGGCCAAAAGATTCATGTCGCACTGTACTAAAAGCCTAATTCGAAAACGTCACCTATTTTTCACCAATCATTTACAAATGTAAATGTCATTAATTTTAAAACCGGACGTTTTGTACCTATATTACGTTGGTAAAATCGACTCTTACTTGATTACAGCGAATAGAATTGTACAATTGCTCGTATTTACGTGGAAAATACGTTTTTTATTAGGTACGTTGTAAACCAATCCATGGTCGTTTGGGGTATCAAGTCGAGATGAGTCACGTTTTTGGACGATAGTAAAACAAATGTAGGTTCCCAACAGCCTCTTGATGTCGTTTAAGGCAACTTGGATAATGCTTTTAGCGTTTATGCAGCACTGAACTGCATTCATTTAATCAAAGACACGAATAAAGCCTTTGGTTATTTCTAACCACAACACACACCTTTGAGTTACGTACTTAAAAGTATTTTACTTTTTAAAAGCCAGGAAACGTTTGTTCACTCGGCTTAAAAACTTTCAACTTCAAACTTCAGAATTGTCCAATTGTCTTGTACATGCCATAGAGACGCAGATACTCCCTGTCAAGAACCATTTGTGTACTGTTTTCTGGCGTTCGCTGAATCACAATAGAATATAGTTTCTGGTTTAGTTCTTTTTGTTATAATAAAATAAACTAAGGACGACTTAAGGAAGATCGCAGGATCACTCTAGAAGCAGACTGCTTGCATCGCTGTAGAAAACATGTGGTGGGATTCGTTCAGCAGGGAACGTTCTTTGTCTGAAAATAATGGTGAAATAAAATAAGCGCATTTTATTTATATTTCTTTATGATTGTTTCAGGAAGTTTCCACCAAAATGAGCTCGTCATTACTACTGGCGAGTACGCTTCTCACGAAGCAGCCGAAAGATGTAGACAGCGTCCCTGAAATGACCACACGTTACACCCTTACCAAAAACAGAACCCACGAGTAAGTAAGACTTCTTTCGATCATAGTTAATGAATTAGTATTGATCCTTGCCTTGTTTCAATGAGCAACAGATGTGAAGCAAAACAGTATCACGTACATATTTTTCTCGTTAAATGTCCCACTTTCCTGGCCTGAAGACCTGGGTCTTTGAATCACTCGTGACAAGATGGCGTGTGATATTAATTGATTAATGTCCGATTATCCAATGAAAATTAGTAAAATTCCATACGAGAGTTATTTAAAAAAAAAGACTGAATTATGTGAGTAGTAACTTCTATATTTTGCGTGATTTCCATGATTTGTTTTCGAACGAAAATCACACGCCTAAAGCGAGTGTTCACTTGAATATGGCATGTAAATTTAGTTTGAAAACGAATCAAAAATCAATAAAAACAACGGGAAATGTATGCGTTCATCATCATCATTATCATTATCAGCCAAAGGACGTCCACTGCTGAACATAGGCCTCCCCCACGGCTTTCCACAGCGATCGATTACTAGCGGTCTGCATCCAGTTTGATCCTGCAATATTTATAAGGTCGTCCGTCCATCTTGTTGGTGGACGTCCTACGCTGCGTCTCACAAAGTTGGTCATCAAAAAAGTCATTTATATTTTTACGAATCCCTCCCTTGTAGGATCATACTAGTTTTTATTAGGAAATCGGGCAAATTATTTGTGAATATTTTTACTTTTGAATTAATCAATGAATATCACACGCCATCTTGACGCTAATGATTCAAAAATAGGGCCACTGAGCGAACAACTTCCACACAACATTGAAAGCCCTTGATTATTTTCTCTCTTCTCGAAATTTCACATTTGCTCCCTTTGCCATACTTTACTCATCATCATCACGCTGCCTACACGCAACAAATGAACATCGTCATCGGATTTAATTGATTTATAAAGATGAAAAAAATTTAAGACGGTAATTTGTTATTTCAGAGCAATTTTGTTTCACCCATCCGTAATAACGCGTTCATTTGTACCGAGTCGTTAGGAAATCCATGAATGGGTGTTTAAATTAATATCTTAAGACTGGCATGACCTACTTAACTTTCAAAAATGCTTGACTGGAATTTTGTTATGATCAAGAAATTTTGCTTATGATTATAAACAATATAACTTGATTCGGTGTCACCTACTTATAAGTGGGTCACAAGTGAGGGATGCATTGTTGACATTGAAACTAATGCTGTGTTGTGACTTTTACAAATACCTTATTGAATTGTTTCGTGCCCAGTACCTACTCAATAACACGTGTTGTAGCGTATGACTTAATTAATTTATTATACAGTATTAGTCTTCATAAAGTGCACGTACTTAATATACATATACAGGGTGACTGTAAAGACTCCACTGATGAATATGAACAACTTTTACTATGGGGGCAATAGTGAAATCGAGAAAAAAAACAGCTGTTCCATAAATTTTGACCGCGCGCCAATTGAACTTTTGTATGGAACCGCTGAATTTTTTTTTCTCGATTTCACTATTGGCCCCATAGTAAAAGTTGTTCATATTCATCAGTGGACTCTTTACACAAAATTTCGGTACTGATAAAAAAGTCAACCTGTATGTTTATTTTCATCGACGAAAACATTGTTTAAAAAATATTTAAATAAAAGCCATTTTTTAAAACTAAAATTTTATTTTATATTTGTATTGTGTGCAGTTTTTTCGTAGATAAAAATTTAATGAGGATGCCTGATCACCTCCGATCATATTTAAGTTTAGTTCATTATTAGAAAGATATTATTTAGTGCACGAAGGTCACAATAAACAAACTCTTTAAAAATCCATTTAAAAATATTGAGTTTATTAGATTTTTTAATATGTTTTACGTCGATTAGATTTAGCATGTATGCATTTTGCGTAAAGTGACTTTTAAATGATTGTGTTGTGAGTTCAGTGGCAGATTCGAGAAGGTAATTGATCATTATTTTGTAATCAAAAGTAAATTAAGTAAAAGCGTTGACATTTTACGTACGTAGCCTAACCCTATTCTATTAATTAATCACACACACATTTATTTATTTATTGAAAATCTTACGCACAAAAAATTGCATGTGGTGGACTTAATGAAAAAAGCGTTCTCTACCAGTCAATCACAGGTCTGATTAGAGGAAATACAGGCGGTGCCAATAATCACATTCCAAGATTTTCCCATTTTTTCTAATGTCTTCCTAATGTTTATCTTTCGTTACACTTTTTTTTAATAAAATGTTTTTTTTATTCCGTATAGCTAAACTCCATAAATGAAGTTATAGTTTTCAATGTCCACTAGAACTTATAATTAGGAAATTGTGAAACAGGCAGTAAGAGTATTAAAAAAATGGGGTCAATGTAGAGTGCATATTTTGAAATCGTAAAAATGTATTGTTAATAATAAAATGATTGTTTTTCATTGCATTTCAGATGGCAGATCGTTTGGAGAAATGTGTTTGCTTTCATCTATCTACACGCAGGCGCCCTCTATGGTCTCTATCTAATCTTCACAGGCCGAGCGAAACATTTTACGTGGTTGTTTGGTAAGTTATAAAGTTTGTTTCAGATGTTGATAGAGTGACGTCGGAAACATTGATGAGGTAACGCGTAGCTTACGCGTTACAGAAAGCACTCGAAAAATGTTGAATTTTGCGAGTGCTTTCTTTAAATTTCCCATGTGCCGGTGACCAAGTGTTATAGGCATACACAGACACATGTTTCGATTCCTGGTCTGTAAACTTCAAGTCACAACTTTTTTTTTTCCTGGAAATTAAACAATACAAATAATAATATAAGTGCGACATACACATATCGTTCTCCTATTTAGAGCATTTCCTGAGACACATGGGTCTCTATCAGGTGCTTTCACTATTTTCTGTCTTACCTTTTTTCATCCAAGTAACATATTCTTACTAATTGAAACTTGTAAAAGAAATGGTAATTACCGATATAAGCAGTCAAATTGCCAGTGTTACCGTTTAAAAATTATTAGCATCGGTTAGCCAACGAATAATTTCGAATATGAAACGTCATTTTGTATTAATTATTAAGACGATAATGCTCATTAAAACTCATAAGGATAACGTAAAACTGACCGTCAGAGCATTATAGCAAAGAATATGTATCAGCAAATTGTCATATTTGTATAATTAATGCGGTTTTACCAACGTCAGATAAGACTTATCCGACTGAATAAGTATAAAACGACTGATTTTAAAATGTCTTTGACATAAATTATTGCTGACAAATAGGTGACGTTTTCAAATAAGGCGTATAGTATTTTAATTGACGAATATTCCTTATCTGATGTTGGTATACAGACGCATAGGTTTAAATAAAAAATAAATTCGGTTTTAGTTTTTTGTATGGGAGCAAATATTAAATATCATTATTTTTATTTTTTGTATAAGAATCGTAAAGAGGTTAACAGGATACATCTTCCTACCAAATTTCAACAGTGTGATGCTTAAGTGGCTGTGACATACGGACGGACAGACAGACAGACAGACTTGACGAAACAATAAGGGTTACGTTTTTTGCCATTACGCTATGAAAGGCCTTGCTCAGCTCAATAAGCTAAGTAATAACATTAAAATGAACGTTAACTAAATATGTGTAGCTATTATAGTCTGCTCTCTCATAACCACAAAATCGAATGAGCCGCATATCCAATTCCAACCGGATAACCAAATAATGAGTTACCCATCACATGTAGTAACTTTTCATATTAATTAAGACCATACCTCATCTCTTAGTACTTATAGCGAATACATATATTGAGGTCGAAGTCATTACCACGAGCCAACAAAGCACACAATCCAAGCGTGTCTTTACTTTTCGCTAATGTATGTGAAGGTACCTTTATCTGCTTTTTACGAACGATTGTCTTTTATTAATTATGCTTAGAGTAGCCGTTTGCTAGTCACGTCAACTTTTCTTCAGCCTTAGAATGGATTATTCCATTAGATCGGCGGTTTTCAATCTTTTATTGGGATGGAACCCTTTTGGGAAGCGATGCCTTTATTAAACCCCATAATAATTATACAAAGTGTATTCTTCATTTAGAAGCATAATAAAAGTACATACCATGTAACTTTTATAAACAAACAAGTATAATAATAGAAGATACTGAAAAACAAGTAGGTGTCGGTGGCGGTATAATAAAATGATACGCCGCGTCAGAACGGTTGACAAGAGACAGCTTTTTTGATTTTTGTTTAATTTTTACGGAACCTTAGGGTTCCGTGGAACACACTTTGAGTATCGCTGCATTAGATAACCCAAATAGTACAACAAAATTACGCAATATTCCTGTAACCAAAAAAACACATCAAAATCATGCGAAAGTCTTGTAACTCAGTTTACCAACAGCTAAATATCTCAATTACCTACTGATTTCAAAGACTTGTTATTAGTTTTGCTACTTATTTAAACAAAATGATCTTTTCGGTATATTTATCTCAGATGAAATAAAAAAAATAACGCTGCACCTAACTAGGTGTAGGTAGTAACTACTAATGTCATAACAATACCAAGGGCTCACCGAACACCCGACCCAGGGAAGTTCGGTTAAGACTATACCTACATATTAAGTAACACTCACTAAGTGGGCCTTCTATCGTTTCGTAATTAAAACTTTATAAAATCACACCTATGACGTCCACTACCCTAGGGATTTTCTATAACGGCCTGGAGGCCGATTATCCCGGCAATCGAACTTATTCCGTGTGGTAATTCGATTGCGGTTTTAATCTTTTTACCCACAAAACACGTAAAATATCAACATGTAAAACTCTATCGCAAAAACAAAATCTAAACAGATAGAAATCGTGACCCTGAGAAATCAATAAAAAAAATTCTTCGACAAAGAAAATTCGTTCGGTAAACTCTTTTCGTATACGAATTGCCCGAAAATTGCCCCCCTGTTCCTAGCGTTATGATCTTGCAATATTTATAAATTGGTTCTAAATAATGGTTTAGAATGTTTTTAACACTCACAGTGTCATATTTTATATTCAGAAAGATGAAATAAAAAACCAAAAATTTGCGCACGGGCGGGACTTGAACCAGCAACCTCTTGGCTGACCGGGCCAAACGCTCTACCAATTGAGCTACCGTGCTGTCAGTCTGACCTTGCTAAATTTGCGGTCTCTTATGGATACGTCATTGCGTGACGCTTAGCGCCATCTAGCCGTCTGTTTATGAAACAGTGGGCTCAAGCAGTTATTCTTTATAGAATAAATTCAACTTGGAAATTGATGACGCTTCGCTATGTAATGGTTCAGAAAGTCGTGCGCAAATTTTTGGTTTCATATTTCATCTTTATTATTAATTGGTTCTAAATATTTATATTATATTAAAATCAGTCTGTCTTATTTTCAGCGGTGATATTCGCCGTAGCATCAGGCATGGGCGTCACTGCAGGAGCTCACCGGCTGTGGGCACATAGAGCTTACAAGGCGCGGTGGCCTCTACGACTCTTCCTAGCTGTTCTGCAGACCATGGCCTTCCAGAACCACATCTACGAGTGGGTTAGGGATCACAGGTATTATTTATTTTAGTTTTATCGTCGACTTACTGCAACTTTACCACTGAAAGGTCTCGGGACCAGCACCATTTTTCACATTATTGGTCCGCTCTGACTGTGCATGGCATGATGTAATCTGCTTTGCTTTTTTCTTTCTCGAAAAAAGACTATTCTAAACATAAAATGCTATACTAATTTATTTGAACTAGTTTAAGGGGTTAGCGCATTCAATCTAACAAATAACCAAACCTTTCAGCGCTATTATATTATTACAGACTTTTGTTAAACTTTCCTTTTTAACCTATAAAATATCATTTCATTTGAAAACGGTCACGAGTTAGAATCAGATTTCTAGGCGTAACGAGCTAGACTAGACTTGTCTGACAATGCTATCCAAAACCGTGTAGTGTAGAGAAAGTAGGTATAGAGGTTTCAACTCTTCAACGGGACACAGCAAGTCATTAAATAAACAGTAAAGTAACTGATGTATCGAAACATTGAGACAAAGAAATAGAAAGTGATAGTAATAATGCCAATATAATCACTGCCGAAGGCATCCATATAATATAAAATGTTCCATTAATCCCTGGGGCCCAACTTTTTACCACTCGCACTATTATAGCGTGTAAATTTCGTGGATTAACGTTCGATTTTCGAATGGATATCAGTTGAAATTCAGAGAGCAGCGATTGAAAACGAAAACTAAATTTGTCACTGCTTTTGTATACATTTAGTATGATTTACGTTGACTTTTAATTTATTTACGTTCTAAAATCACTCGGAATATTAACGCTGATGAATCGGAAATAGAGCTCCTGTTCTTGTCAGTGGCTCCCAAATTAAGATTGAACGTTACACCATTTTTGAAGTAGTAGGTACTTACTTTTGTCGTAACCCCTTAAGAATAATTTCCAGCTCTTACTAGGTCATTGTGGTTTTCAGATGCGAACTTTGATATTGGGAAGACACTCCATTGTTTGGTAATCTATTTTTAATGGGTGTCATTCGCTACAAGTTTTGAGGATTATCAAGGCCCTATTGCGCAAACGATCACCGTTACCTTAGCATAAACATTAGTTGAAAACCTCTTAAAAAAACAATAGACCCTGCGAAAATATTTGAAAGGCATATTTACGAGAAATAATGCCAAATTCCACAATCAAACAAATTGCTCTGACACGACTGACAGGCTCCAGAGAAATTAGTGTTTTTTTTCATTGTCCATCCCAATTATTTATTTCTCCATCTTTAAAAAAACTCATTCATATTTAGATAATATAACTAACTTTATTCGATAACGAAACACGTTCCACTAGTACCTTCACAAGAAAATCGTAATAAATATTTCACATAGTATATTTCAAATGAAGTAATATCATTTGGGCCCACTACACACCTTTTGTTGTAATCGAACACAGATAACTATTAGATAATAGATATCTACAAAACGTCTGTAAGGTGAAATTTTGGGTCATTTTTCCCTGTTGCTCATCCGTCAACCCGCGCACAATTAAATTGCGTAGACCTGCAAGTTGGCACCTTCTAATTTTACATATTTTTCGTGTCTGATGTATTTCAATACCATCTGACTGAAAGGTACATTAAGCAAAGTACACGTTGTAATTAAACACAAATCATAAATAAAATTGGTGCACTTAAAACAAAATGATGCCGTATCAGCTGGACTTCACACTAGGATACCCTGTGTCGTTAAGACCAGTCTTCTTTTTTGAATGTGTAGTAATTCAGGCATAAATCCGAAAATACGTTCTTGGCAGAGACAGTGTTCAACTGTTTTTTTTTTTCAGGGTTCACCATAAATTCACGGAGACCGATGCCGACCCCCACAATGCCAAGCGAGGGTTTTTCTTCTCTCACATTGGTTGGCTGATGGTCAGGAAGCACAAGGAAGTCTTCGAGAAGGGAGCTTCTGTCGACATGTCAGACCTTGAAAAGGACCCTATTGTTATGTTCCAGAAGAAGTAAGTTATCATTATTAAATTATCTTATATCTCCGGGTGATCTAAGGCCAGCGTAATATTTAAAATATATTGGACATCGATCACATACACTGCTCTGAGACGAAAGTAAGTAGCTAATGCACTTGTGTTATGGAAATCAGAAACAACGGTGGTACCACAACACCCAGACGCGAGATATGTAGAAAGTTCTGATTTCTGCATTAACTTGACCGGGAATCGAACCTGGGACCTCGAAGCGGTAATGCCAATGCTTAGACACTACACCACGGAGGTCTTATTAGTCTTTAATAAAAACTCTTTCACATAGTATAGTAAAGTTAGCCTGTAACGTCCCACTACTGGGGAAACGCCTACTTAAACTACATTTCGCTGTGTGCGAAGTAGAAGGTAGTGTGGGAACCCGAATCGATATCAGAGCTCGCAGTGACCAAAAATAAATAACGCTAGAACGTCTGTCACCATTTTTCTAAAAAAAAAAAAAAAACTAGCGACCCACCCCGGCTTCGCACGGGTGCAATATATTATACATGTAAACCTTCCTCTTGAATCACTCTATCTAATAAAAAAAACATCAAATTCCGTTGCTTAGTTTTAAAGATTTAAACATACATACATACAAAAAGCGGGAAGCTACTTGCTGTTATACTATGTAGTGATTTACGTAACCTGTCGTGTGTGTGTCGTGTGTGTGTCGTGTGGCGCACGTGTACGGTTTCTTTCTTATACATACCGTCCACTATTAAGGCGCTACCCGGATTTTTAACGCGCACACTAGCGCCACTTTAGAAGAAAAATCATAACTCGTTAAATATAAGACCAATCAAAAATCTGGTAAACACGATTGTAGTATAGGTTCTATAGTATATTTAGTACGTTTAAATTGTTTCTAAAGTAGTTTACTGTAGTTAGAGTTAGTTAAAATGCTAAATATGGCCACTTTTGGAATTTTTTCTAACTGTAACTGCAGGTAACTACTTTAGAAACAATTTAAACGTACCAAATAAACTATAGAACCTGTACTACAATCCTGTTTACCAGATTTTTGATTGGTCTTTCATTTAACGAGTTATGATTTTTCTACTAAAGTGGCGCTAGTGTGCGCGTTGAAAATCCGGGTAGCGCCTTAACACAGATTACATTAGCAAGTAGAGCGTCTTAAAACCTCTTCAAATTGACTTCATATTTATGAGGAATGTTTAAGCAACGAAAAAACCGATTACTTGTTATATACTTTTAGTGCCTTTATAAATTAAATTTCCTTCCAGCCTTCACAACAATCTAGATTAAATTAATATCTCTTAGAAGTTACTTCCATTATCAAGTTTCCATCCAAAATGGCTAAACTTCAATTTTGTTGCTGATTAAGTGATTAAGGACAATCCGTGAGCCTTAGTGTGAAAATCTAGGCCCAAACTATTCGCGAAATAACTTTCCCTTTGCGGCCGAAGTCTGAAGCTGATTATATAACGTGTCGCGTTGATAATTTTAATTATCTGATTTTCTGATCCATCAAAAGATCCTTTTGACTTACGTAGCTTATCTTTAATAAATCTTAAAAAATATATTTGTATATTTAAAAGTTTAAATTCGACCGCAGCGTAGGACGTCCACCAACAAGATGGGCAGACGACATTTAAAAGATCGCAGGAACAAACTGGATGCAGACCGCTAGTGATCGGTCGTTGTGCATAGCCGTGGGGGAGGCCTATGTTGATGATCATGATGATGATGAAAGTTTAATTTAAAAAAATCTCAATCTCGAAATACACGAAAACACCAATTTAGTTTCAGCGTTTATTGAGCACTACCAGTTGCTTTACAATGAACTATGTTGAGACTACCGGACCTGTATAGACCTATCTTACACACCGAGGGCAATTTATATTACTTTACCCGTGGGAAACGGACTCAATAATTAAGGGATTATTGACGCTTATATTTCTCGAGTCAATTTCTAAAGTTAAATAAAAATAACGAATATCTAATCTAGAATATTACCTAATCTTCAATAAAATTTAGCTCAGGAGCCCATAAGTTCGATTAAAAATTTACGTTACCTAAAATGCTGCAAGTAAAAGCGGGAATAAGTATAATATAACAAACAAACTTTGCAGTACTCTATTTCACTAGTTAAAACTGACAACCACATAACAAGTCTCCGTCCGCCAATATCCGAAATCATTCAAAACGTGATTAAATAACTACAGTAACATGTGATATGATTGTGCGGAAGAGAAGAACATGCTGCTTATCGATCATTAAAATTAAATTAATTGACGACCTCCGTGGTGTAGTGGCTAAGCACGCTGGTTTCAAGGCGTCGCCGCTCCGAGGTCCCGGGTTCGATTCAAAAAAAAAAACTATACAGTCTTGGGTCTGGGTGTTGTGGTACCACTGTTGTGTCTGATTTCCATAACACAAGTGCATTAGCTACTCACTTTGGGATCAGAGCAATGTATGTGATTGGTGTCCAATACTTTTTTTAATTAACACTATCTTTCAGGACGTACCTTGTAGTGATGCCGCTGCTCTGCTTTCTGATCCCCGCGTGGATCCCCGTCCACTACTGGGGGGAGAGCGCTTGGAGCTCTTGGTACGTGGCGGCCATTTTGCGATACACCATCGCACTACACTTCACGTGGCTGGTCAACTCCGCTGCGCACATCTGGGGGAACAGGCCTTATGACCAGTGAGTATGAGTGTTTTTTGCTAGAGAGTTAAGTTCTCGTTTTTTTTATTAATACCAAAAATCTGGCTACGAACTTACTTAATAGTCAGTAATTATATGGTCAAGATAGATCACGTCTGATTACCTACAAACTGGAGCTCTATTTTTGAATCACTCGCGCCAAAATGGCGTGTGATATTCATTCATGAATGTCCGATTATCGAATGAAAAACAGTTCAATTCCACACAGGAGTGATGAAAAAAATATTACTCAATATTAAAAGTATTGACGTATATATTTTGCTCGGTTTTCGTTGGAGTTTAGTTTGGTTTTGAACGAATATCACGCGCCATATCCAAGCAAGTGATAAAATATAGAGTTTCTGGTCTCTCTCATCTTTTTGATAACTATGTAGGACTATCAGTCATCGTGACCCCTCGGCTTTTCTACCCGGCTCCAACAACGGGCATACCAAATTATGATGAGATAATACCTTTCACTTTGCGGCCATCTTAGAAAATAATGGCCATTCTCTATCCATGATTGGTGCCAACCCCATATTTGGATGGGTAACGTTCAGACCGTATTTGGTTTGGTCAACTGTTTTGGTGGAACAATTACAGATCCAACTTTCATGATAAATTGCACATCAATACACACTGAGTCTCTTTTGCTTTTACTTTCGACTTTCATGAATCAAATCAAAATAATGTTTAGCTCTATGTTTGGGCAATGAGTGGCACACATGCTAGTTGAATCACAGTATTAACTTGTCATAATAATTCAATGTCAATTAAAAAATATATATTACAAAGTATCAGTCAAAAAATCCGTTAATGTGTAATATGATTTTCTTAGTTAAAGGGTCAACAATTTTTTGCTAAATGTGTTCAAGCTGGCGTCTCTTAAGTTTTTTGGCAATTAGTTATAAACTTTAGGAGCCATACAGTAAAAGCCTTTCCTCTTTAATGCGGTTCACCAAATTGGTGTGCTTAAAGTGTGCATATGACGTCTACTGGATAGAGTGGGAAACAGATGCAGATTTCTCTTGACAAAGATTGCTGTCTCGTAGATGAAGAGCGAGGGCATTGTTAATATTTTTAATTCCTTGACGTGTGGTTTGCAGCTGTCCCTCCACTTCAAGGATTTTATACCTCTGATGCATTTCTTTTGTGCTCTGAAAACTTGCAAATTATCAGTGCAGTAAATAAACTTATCTAAAATCTTACTCAATGTACCTATACACATTACAGATACATTGGTGCCACAGACAACAAGACAGTGGCGATTTGTGCCTTCGGCGAAGGCTGGCACAACTACCACCACGTATTCCCTTGGGACTACAAAGCGGCTGAACTCGGCAACTACAGCACGAATCTGTCTACCGGCCTCATCGACATTGCAGCTAAGATTGGTTTGTACCTAACCTTAATAAGTTTAACATAAGGTTCATAAGATGCCTTTCACAAGATCACAAGTTTGAGTCCTATCTGTGTCTAGCATTTAAAAAAACCGTTTGATAAATACAAAACTTCGATGTTAAGGAACATACAGTTTTTTTTTCAAAATTTGACTAGCAAAAAAATACGGCCTGTAATTATTGGATTTCAATTTAAAAAAAAATCAACAGGTTTGTTTCCCAAAATTCTAAGCGAGAAAAGTGTCAAAAAAACAGGAACACAAAATGGTTGACAAATGAATTCGGATGGTATGACTTGCATTCGGAATTTTCACAATCAAATACTTTGCAAACTGGTAATTGAATACAACTGTCCAAGATTTTTTTGAATTTATTTCGTAGAGATGATTGAGATTCCATTTACATAACTAAAGGTACAAAACAAAGGTAAAAAAACCAAACAATCCAATATAAAACCAATCCACGGAATACACAAGTACCTATAAACAATTTAAAGGCATGACAAAACCAAAGATATTGCTAAAAGTTAAGTGATGAAAATGGCCATAGTCTTATTATCCAAGTATAGTTTAAATACGGAAGCAGTCAGCAGTACAAAATTTCCTAATTTACTTTAACATCGCCCGTCTGGAACAGTTTGTTATCGAAAATTCAACAGGATACAAATTACTAACGAACTACAGTAGTCTGCATTATTTGAACGCTGAATTTTTGTGCGATGAGTGAGTCGAAATTTGCTTTCTGTGCAATAAATTGTTACTTGTACTCTTATAAATGTAGCTTCCGGGCTTTCTTTTAATAATTATAAAATGACAGCTAGTAATATTGAAGGTAACAATACAGAAGACACATATATTTCATACCAGCTTAGCGAAAACTTAAGTTTGTTCCGTTCGAAGGACTTTGAAGCGAAATAAACTTTTCCTACTCATGTATTTAATTGTTGTTAGTTTGTCTGAACCCGTTTCCATCAATCCCTGTGTAGAGTACTTTGTTAACTACTTACTTTTTAATGAAAGGTAATGGGTAACTTTGGATGATTTATTGGCTCGCCATTCTTGTTCAATGGATAGTTTATTATACATATTATTAATTGTACCCTACATGAAATAAGAAAAATTAAAAGCCATCAAGGTTCCGGTTTTTGTTCGCAGGTGATCACTTGCAGAAATTATTTTATTTCTATTTTATGAAACCGACTTTACGAACTGACAAGAAAGCTTAAAACAATGCATTGTCTTAGGAGATAAAATTTTATTTGGTGTCTGTGCATGCGTAGACTGTAGGTACGTAACCTTTTGACTTTATGCACCGACTAAAAAAAAAAAACTCACAAATAGCGTACAAATGTTTTTTTATTAATTTAATTTCATGATTTTTACTTATTTATTACCCATATCTCAAAATCTCGTATTTGATTAAACTTACACCCTTTATTGAAATATATAGGTATATAACAGATGGTTGAATTTCACATTATCGCTTCTCGTTTTCGAGAAATCTGTCGAAAAAATACATACGCTTACGAAATTCAGACTTAAATATTATCAATATCTAAAGATAATAATGATTCATATACATAGGTATCAATTTGATGACCTCCATTTTTGGGTTGATAATGGTACTGTTATAAATTTTTTCATGTATTTACTAATTCTTTTCCTTACTGTTATTGAAAATTAATTATCTGCCTGAATGTTTTGTTTTTTTACCGACGTAACTATAAGACAACCTACCAACCTATTTATATATCTACTTTGGTTACACCATCTTACATGTACTATAATATATTATCTACATACAAGAGTAACACAAGTACCTACTTATGCTTTGCGTTTATTAAAACTACAGCTGACCAATCCCATCTCCTCATTTCAGGTTGGGCTTACGATCTGAAGACGGTATCAGCAGATATGATCCGAAAACGCGCCGCCAGAACTGGTGATGGATCCCATCCTAGCTGTCATGAACCTGCCAAGGTGACTGACGATGATCATCATCACGAAAACGCCGTCTGGGGCTGGGACGACAAAGACATGCCCGAAGAAGATAAAAAGCTAGCAGAAATATCACATCCTAAGATAGAATAAACTATTGAAAACTTAGTCATAGTACGTATTGTAGTGTTTCCTGAATCAGGATTAGGGCTTTAAAAGGCCGTTTCTCTTATAATTTTGCTCAAATTTTAATCGGTAAATATAAGCACTTAATCGTGTTCCAAATTTAAGGGTAGCGCTTCTAAGCGACGTAATCCGTACAAACTTTCAGACCCTTCTTAATTAAAACCTTGTCGACAGTAAGTGCCTGTCGAAAAGGATGGCTTAATTGTTTCAGTTACATAATCTGATATTGTGGGGTAACAAAACATTACATTTTCTCATATACAAGGTGTTGTTTTGATCAGTGAAATCCAGCTCAGGGATGATAATATGAGTTATGCACTTTCTAAGGAAAAAAATATTTGAAATATATGCAAGTTTTATAAGGGAAAACCTTCACAAAGTTCTAAAAAAATGGATACAAATGGGGAAACTCGCACCTTCGCGCGTATCTATTAAATACTACTTCGTAGTAAGCTACGAAGAGAAGACCATAGTCTTAACTCGCTCGCAATAAGTAATTGATTTTTTGGGTATTTTTCCTTTAAAACAATACCTTTTTTAGCATCTGTATCGTTTGTACAACCACCCCTGAGTCGCTCGTCGCTGACCAAAACAACACTCTGTAATTATATGCACAGATAAGCAAGTACAATAAAAGGTGCTCCTTTGATGTGGTTATTTTAATATTGAAAGTCGGCCCACGCCTTAAATTGTACAAGTAGCTTAATACATACTACATTACCTCTAAACATCTCAATAAACAAAGGGCAAAGCTCTGAAATTATAATTTCATGAACTTTGTGATCTTAAATCAAATTTAAGTATAAACGAGGGCCACATTTGGTGACTGAATGGTGACTGTCTAGTTTATAAAATATTTAATTTATTTGTACCTAAAAATATGTCTTATTAGGAGCCTATTTGTACTTCTTTTAAGTAAGAGATGCTGCTTTGATTTCTTAGTAGGCTCCTAATGAAATTTAAATGATTATTTTAGTAGACTGTTAACAAAGTCACAAATTGCTATCAAATTATTTTTATATGTTATTTTGTAAGCGGTAAATAAATAAAATTGTTATTAACGTTTAATAAAATGTTTAAACATGTTTGTTTCTTTAAAGTCTTAATACCCATTTATCGTCATGTTTTACGGCTTACGTGGGAGACTTAAGGCTGAATCGTTTCAGGAATAAGGTTAATTAATTACTAAACCAACAAACACACCAACTTTGGCACTTCCATGTCAATCCGGGATAAATACGGTCTGATAAGTTTTCACATTTTAATTTATTATTACGTGACTGTGTGGTTAGGATTTGAAAATTACTCAAGCAAAATCAAATGTTTTACCCGAATAACTCGAAAACTTTAACATTTTTTTTTCATTGCTTAACAATTTTCTCCTCATGATACACTAATTTTCTGTTATTTACATCTTTCTAATGCACAACATTTTGCTGGGGTAACGCAAGCATTCTTATATTCTAAATCAATTTTTGTATGAACAGCAACAATTCACACGTGCAAACAGCAATGAGTCATAGAACTTGATATTTTCATTTACTACAACGAGTTAGCGATTTTTATATACTTACATTGACTAGGGACTATAACTTTGGGTACAGTCGCCGTCAGATATATTGGAGCAGACAAAGTGACCAAATATTTCTGAACAGTTTAAAATGTCAATAAGTTCCATACACTACAAGTTACCATTAATATCAGAACATTCATTACTTCATTAATATCTGAGCAGATGTTAGTCAATAACTTCTATGCACACTGTAACCAATAGTATCTGAACACTCACTTGCCTGAATTTATTTAATGCATGACACTTTCATGACAGTGATGACAATACTGAAAACTAAAAAGCGTTACAAACTGCCAGCGTCATCTTTAACTATATTATAAAATATGAAAAGAGTTACTATCTTTTTTATAGTATTTATAGTTGAGATCGAAGTTGCAGAAGGAACTGCAATTTTCCTCGATTGCTCAGATATTTAAGACCGACTGCGTAGATACATTTGACGTTATGAGTGTTCAGATGTTATTGGTTAGTTGTGTGCATTTAAGTTATTGACTAGCTTGTGCTCAGATATTAATGAAGTAATGAATGTTCTGATATTAATGGTTACTTGTACTGTATGGAACTAATTGACATATTCAACTGTTCAGAAGTATTTGGTCACTTTGTCTGCTCCAATATATCTGACGGCGACTGTACCTACAAGCATTTACCGCACTATGACCAGCGGGCGAAGTCTGATGCATCATTTTTGACATTTCGCGTCGACAATTTCAAATTTATGATTTTCTAATTAATCAAATATCATTTAAACTTACGTAGCTATAACTTTCATAAATCCAAAAAAAAAATTGTAGTTTTTTAAGCATCATTCAAAAATTATTCTCAATCAATAAATATACGAAAACACCAATTTTGTCTCAGCATTTTTAGAGCGCCACCTGGTGGTTTTACATGGAACTATGTCGAGACTTCCGACACAGATCTAGGTAAATACGTACCTATACTCTGTTGAATTATTAATTAAAATTTATGCTTCTTTTACAAGCCACACGAAGAATATGAATAATTTCAATTACACGCCACATTATAACGTAGGTAATAGGTAGGTCTGAATATTGAGGTAATAAATGTACCTAAGTATTCTGTGGCTTCAACAAATCGTCAAGCACGTCATACACATGTTACGAGTAGCACGTTTTCAATCTACATTAAAAGATAATACATCACGTTTTCCATTAATTTTATTACTTTGTCAATCGAATTGACAGACGCGATACTCACTGATCCAAAAGGTTCGACAAATAAATAAAGGCTTACAAATAGCGTCGCGAAGCGACTTGAATACTTGGGTTCTTAGCACATTCAGTAGAGGGTTCTGTGAAGTGGAAAACTTTAAGTTATTAGCTGACACCCGCGACTTCATCATCATCATCATCATCATTCGCAGCCAAAGGACGTCCACTGCTGAACATAGGCCTCCCCCACGGCTTTCCACAGCGACCGATCACTAGCGGTCTGCATCCAGTTTGATCCTGCGATCTTTTTAAGGTCGCCTGTCCATCTTGTTGGTGGACGTCCTACGCTACGTCTTTGGTCGAAGGGTCTCCAATCTAGAACTTTCCTGTCCCAACGGCCATCAGTTCTTCGCGCTATGTGTCCTGCCCATTGCCACTTGAGCTTACTGATTCTCAAGGCTATGTCCGTTACCTTAGTTCTTCTACATATCTCCTCATTTCTGATTCGATCACGTAGAGAAACACCCAGCATAGCCCTCTCCATCGCTCGTTGTGTGATTTTGAGCTTCTTTATGAGGCCCATAGTTAGAGACTTTGTTTCGGATCCGTATGTCATCACTGGTAACACACACTTGTTGAAGACTTTCGCCTTTAGACACTGAGGTAAATGAAATGAGAAGACACTCTTGCTTAATTTCCCGAACGCTGCCCAGCCGAGTTGGATTCGTCGATTGACCTCTTTCTCGAAGTTGGATCTACCCAATTGGATCATTTGTCCCAGGTAGACGTACTCGTCGACAACTTCGAGAGTTGAGTTCCCAATGGATACTGGAGTGGGTACAACAAGGGAACTCGACATAATTTTCGTCTTCTTCATGTTCATTTCAAGACCCTCTTGTTGGGAGACTCGGTCAAGGTCTTCGAACATAGTGCCAAGATCGTCCAGCGTCTGTGCCGCAACGACTTTATCATTGCCAAATCGGGAGTGTGTGATGTATTCCCCATTAATATTGATGCCGATTCATTCCCATTCCAGAAGTTTGAAGGCGTCTTCCAATGCCGCTGTGAACAGTTTCTGAGAAATCACATCTCCCTGTCTCACACCTCTCCGCAGTGGAATCGCCCTCGTGTTCTGCTTCTGTACTCGGACCGACATGGTGGCGTTATTGTAAAGGCACTTTAACACCTCTATATACCTATAGTCTATATGGCACCGCTGCAGAGACTGAAGCACCGCCCAAGTTTCGATCGAATCAAAGGCCTTCTCATAGTCCACAAACGCTAAGCATAGAGGCATATTATACTCCTCTGACTTCTGTATAATTTGCCTAAGCGTATGGATGTGGTCTATGGTACTATAGTATTTTCGGAAACCGGCTTGTTCGGGAGGCTGGAAGTCATCAAACCTACGTGCGAGATGATTCGTGATGATCCTTGAAAACAGCTTGTACGCGTGGAATTTCATTTCTTTATTTAATCTTATTCACCTAATAATCCCAAAAAAACATCATCAAGATATTAGCAATAGCTTCACATAACCCATGAAGTGTCTCGTGCAGAAGGCTTAATTAGCTCAGAGGATCATCAGGTACGTCTTTGCAAAGCTTTGTTGATAATCTAAAAGTATGTGGTCATTGTTATCGAGATATCGGCAAAAAGCCAGAATGGCGGCGCGAGCGACACTTCCTGTAGTAGGTATTTAGTTGACCACCACCTTTCAGATCATCAACAATGGAAGTTTCTTTGTATAGTATATTATACCTGATGGTCCTCTGAGCTAATTAAGCCCTGTACTCAAGAGGTGCATACACTCTGGTAAGGAGGAATAGCTTGTATCTAGCTCACAGGGATCCTAGGCCTACTAGCCTATGTTTGATTTCGTTTTTATACATATTATACAAGTATGAAAAATTCACTTTTAGAAAACAATTTTCACTTATTATCATACTAATACTATATATTACTAATATCATGAACACTAAAGGTTGTGAGGATGGATACAACGTGTGGATGTATGTTTGTTACTCCTTTAAGCAAAATCTACTAAATAGATTTTGAACTTCACAAAACAAATATATATTTTTATTAACGATTTGGGCCCATTTATGCAGGTGCATTGCACTTTTGTCCCGCCCACTCCCATTTAAGCTTTGCTGTCTTTTCGTCTCCATCTGCTATGCCAGTTCTGGAGCGTATTGTGGTATTCCAGATCTTATCAATCCTTTTAATCCTCCGCTTCTTTCATAGCTCTTTGGCAAACCTTGAGTTTGGATTTTTACTTTCGGTTAATGACCACGTTTGCGCTCCGTAAGTAAGTAGGTATGAGCAGGATGCAAGTGTCAACGAGTATTCGTTTCAGTGACAATAGAAGGTTCATATATGCTTTCAGGGAACAGAAGCTCTTCCAGGCGTTATCGATACGACGTCCGATTTCTTTGTCTTGCCTCTTTTCGAAGGATACTATCTGGCCCAAGTTGTACTCTTGTATTCGTACTCGTCGACATATTCCATTCTCTGCCCGCATACCACTTTGTCGTTTTTAGTGGCATTGGTCATAACTTTAGTTTTTGATCTATTCATCATCAATCCAACCTCAAGGCTCACCTCACTCAGCTGTTCGATCGAGCATGGTTTCGAGCTCTGACTATGTACTGGAAAAAATAACTATATCGTCGGCAAAGCGAAGGTTTGTAAGCTTCTTAGCTCCAACATTGATACCCTTTGGTCTCCAGGGATTGACCAGTTGTTTTAATACCTCTTGCAAAGCGGTGGTAAATAATTTAGGGGAAAGTGGATCTCCTTGTTTGACGCTCTTTAATATTGGGAATGATGTGCCTAGTGCATGAAGTTTTGTGACTGCTGTACTGTGTTGATAAATGAGTCACAAGAGTTGTATGTAGGTGGGGTCCACCTCCTGGCGTTCCAGAGCGATGAATCTAGGCTCATGTTTAAGGCTGTCGAGTGGCTTGGAGTAGTCAATAAATCCTAGATGAAGTGGTTTATTGAATTCTTAACTTTTAATTATTATTTTGTTAGCAGTGGAGATTGTCAGTCATAGAAAAATGTGGGCGGAAACCAACCTGTTCGGAGGGTTGATGTTTTTTTTCTTTAATGTATGTGCAATTCCATCCAGTATTATTTTTGCAAATAATTTATAAATATGGGAAATTAAACTTATGGGCCGATAGTTGTTGATATTATGTTTGTCATCTTTTAATGTAACAAAATAATGTTGGAATGGCAACTGTTTCTTAGGTAGAGATCTGCTAAGCAGGATTAATACAATTCAAAGGTTATGTAAGGTGAGGTTGAAGGGCTGGCTTTTCAAG
Organism: Pyrausta purpuralis; assembly: GCA_963924145.1. NCBI lineage: Eukaryota > Metazoa > Arthropoda > Insecta > Lepidoptera > Crambidae > Pyrausta > Pyrausta purpuralis. The sequence goes on from OZ001656.1 coordinate 22,546,644, forward strand.
TTTAAAGACCTCAGTGGTGACGCCATCGTCTCCTGGGCTCTTATTGTACTTCAAGCTCTCAATGGCAGTGTCGACTTTATGTTTGTTTATAAGAGGAATGTTGTCACCGCAGCGGTATTCAACGGGAAGGGCTAAATTTAAGTTGCCCGTGAATGGTTTTGTAAAACTCTGTGCATATTATGTTTAAGATTTCATCACGGTTACTGTGCCTTTTATTTTTGGAATCCACTAAACTTGTTATCCAAGACCTACTTCTAGAAAACCCTTGTTTTGCTGCTCTAAGTGAAGTATTTAACGATAAAAATATTTAATACAGGACGTCATTATATTGTTTTTTTAGTAACAAGTCTGGTTTTTAAATTAAAGTAGTCTATTTTTCTCGATGGTTTTCATGTCTGTTTTATTCATAAAATTAGTGCTTTTTGTTATAAATTTAGTTATGATTATAGAAAGGTAAGAACATCTACATTCTATGGTGATTACTAACTCAATGTTTATTATAGAGTGTAGACTTCTATCAAAGTCTACTTCGCAATGCTAAAGGTGAAGGGTAAACTCTTAAGATAGGTACAGCAGGAGTAGACTTGAGGGAAAGCGGCTTCTTCCTGGCACTGCTCTGTTGTATGGTTGTATGTGGCTATTGTGGTACTCGTAAATCTGGAGCACCAGAAAGAAAAATATTTGACGATAGGTAAAGTATTTAGATTTTGTTAAAATACCCCTTTGTGACTTTCATCAAATTGAAAGCAGAGCAACGTGTTCATAAAATATAGAAAATATATATTATATTATATAATGTCATATTTATAATGTTAGATTATAATGTTGAAGTTTTTTTTGTTTGTTTGCAGGCACTTATTTCGGGGTCTACTGGTCCCATTAGAATAATCATGTGTGTCTTAGTTAGATTACCTACCTATTAAATTGGGAAGGTTATTACGTGGGTTGGAACAAAACCAAAACGGGCAGACGAAGTCGCGGGCGGCCGCCTAGTTCGTTCATATAAAATTAACTTAAAAAAAAGTGAAAACCGACTTCAAAATCGAAATGCACTATAAAGTCTTAAATAAACTCTTGACCCTTGAAAGAAAAGGCAAACAATTTATTTTTGGAGTTGGTGCTCTGATAGTTGATGCTTGATGGTTAAAGTTTATTTAAGACTTTTAGTGCATTTAGGTTAAGAAGTCGGTTTCTACTTTTATTAAGTTTATTTTATTTGTTTATTTTTAGTGATTACATGAGAGGGGGGGGGGGGGCGAAGTTGTACCTAATGACTCTGTTCTTTAAGAAGTTACAAATTACCTTTCATAAGTACTGACATTATAATTACTGAACTCCTAAGCGTTAAAGGAGTTCCATCATCAGCTCAACTCCACAAGATATATGACAATCAGACGTAACAACACGTCTACATTAAGATTCATTTAAAAAACACTGTATGTGCCTTTATTATTTGGGGGTTTCCCTCGATTTCACCAAAATCCCATCATCAGATCCCGAATTTCGAATCGGATTAAAAATGACTGAGATATGAGGTAACCTAGATACAAAAAACATACAGTCGATTTGCTGACGTCCTCCTTTTTTGAAGTCGGTAAAAAATATGGAGGTTAGCATTAAAGAGCAAGTACAAACTCAAGAAACATTACAAAGAGAGTTATTAAAACGAAATGTCATGTAATTTAATTTTTTCATGAATCTATGATTTAATACCAATGAAATAAATTAACTTAACTTCTCATCGTGATATATTAAAATATGTAACTTATAAGCTTAAATTACTCAATAAATTAGATTTAACACAGTCTAAAAGTCGTATGAACTAAGTATTTTGTCGTTGGGCGGATTTCAATGAAAATTATGTTTGCTTCTTATAGTGCGTACACATTATACAGGGTGTAAAAAATTCGAGCCAAATTCAAGGGGGTCGCTGAATTTCAAATTCGATTCAGTTTGAAATTCAGGACACAACAAGTTTTGTTTTTTCCTGTATTTTTGACTACAATCTTAAACACCCCTTGAATATGTCTCGTACTCTTTTTTTACCCCCCGTTCAGAGTTTAAGGGATTCGTGGAGTTTATCTCATTTTATTGTACATAGGTCAATTATAAATTCTAATAATAATTACTCAATTAGGTGCTGCATAACATTCTCAGTCTCCGCACGTTATGATGTAGGTACAAGCTGCAAGAAAGTACGAGCTAAAATGGAGGTTTAAAGCCTAGAATATAAAAAAAATGATTAAATTTCCGCTTTTTTATTTAGGCATTAAAAAAATTTTTTTTTTCTGTATTCTAATATTGATTGACAACCACCCCTTTAAATTTGGCTCGTACTTTTTTACGTACCGTATATAATAATAACATGTTAAAAAACGATTTTCAGTAATGCGGAGCCTGAATGTTATAAAACATTTCATTAAGTAGTTATTATTAGAGTTATCTTGAGTTATTTTGAAGGTTTTTACACGTTAATAAATGTGACACATATGACATTGTTAATCTAATGTTTGCAGTATTGTAATAATGTCAGACAAGATAATAATGTCAGAAGTAAACGTGTTATAAAATAAAGTCCGTTTTTTTTTGCTAGTCCAATAACGTAAACAATCTTTTTAGAACTTTTAAAATGATATCAGTGAATAAAATTCATTTACCATTTGATTTTACAAGATATCCGTGCTAAACGATGAAATACCTATGTAGTTGGTAAGCTATGTGATTATCTTATTTTAATAAAAATTATTTCGGTAAAAAGGAATGTCAAAATTGTTTACAATATTAGACAAGCAAAAGGAAACTGACTCTTTACAAGTAATACAACACGTAACCTAATCTGTACACACCTTTACGTAATAAATTACTTAATCAGAGTAGCAAAATTAATGTATTCATGTATCAAGGCTCCTCTGGTAAAACTTACATACGAAATAAAGAAAGTTTGTAGAAAGTTACATCAATGTGTTTGGCGAACAGCTGATCATCTTTTACAGAGACGATACTCGATTAGAATAATTTAACAATAAGTATTTCGACTAAAACTATTTACAGAGACGAAAACAGCAACTTAAATAACACGAATTATTAAGTTAATAAACTTTAACAAGGACTAGTTAGTGAGAAAAAATTTCACAGAAGATGCAGTCCTTATCTTTATTAGAGCTGTGATGTCCTTCCACCTTCCCTCCAAGCGTCCTTCTTAGCAATTTTTATAAACTCATATTGGTTATACCAATCGTTATTAGTATTACTCGAGGCTGGTAATTCCTCAACAACATCATAATCTGTGCCATCAAATTGTTCAGGTATTTCATGGACTTCACTCTGTTCATAATGGAAGGTATCCTCTGGTTTGTGTTTATGCGTTACATGCGCTTTTTTTTCGTTCATATATCCTTCGTTGACATATATTACTTTCTTATCATATTTATCATTGAAGGCGTTGTTTCTTAGCAAAGTGAAGACGGCTCCGCTCAGAGCCATATTGTTGATCATAACTGCCATCATGGTCATCATCTTCAGAGCTGGCAACACGAATGGCAAGATCGCTGACATGATTAGTCCAGGTATCAATAAGTAAGGGACAATATTGTAGAACACTTTTCTCATCTTCTTCATTCCTCGCGACGTTTCAGTATCTGGGCCTGGAATTATTAAAGAAACCTAATAAATATTCTCATAATAAATAGTTGAAAGAGGACCAAAGTTAATTAAAGTAAGTTATTTCTGGCCTATAGGCTTTGACAGATACTTATCAAGAATATTTTTGGGGATTCTCTTTTATAAGAAATCGTAGACAGCAATTACGTAATTAATTCTTTATTTTTTATTATTAGGTACACATAACATTTTACTGATAAAAAATTAATAAAGTAGGTAAAATGATTTGATCTAGACTATAAAACTAAACATGCGTACACAATATGAAATAGATAGAGTGGAAAAAAGACACAGCCAAAAATAAAATGAAAAACAAAACAAAGAGGACTAACTAATTTGAATCAAAGACCTAATAAATAAACAAAACAGCATTAATAATAAATAAATAAAACAAGACAAACAAATGGCATTGATTATTATGTGCTGGACCGACCAACCCAATCCTGAACCGCTTTTTGGAATTGGCTTAATGATAAGTGGTAAATATCAGCTATTGCTCGTAAACACATAAAAATAATGAAGTGAAAGTTATTCGCCTATTATTTGTAACAACTCGTATTTTTATTGGTGCCTACTTATATTACATGCTAACTTATTGAAAGGGTAAGTTGGTTCAGTTGTAAATCCAAACAAAAGAAAGTCGTGATAGTTACACCACTTACGAGTATAACTCGAGAATAGATGAACTAATTTTTGTGATTATTATTTTGTTGTATTTATCACCGTCCCGAATAATACGAGCCCGAGGCGGAACGAAGTTTGTTGGGACCGCTAGCGAAGAATAATATGATTATGGATACACGAAACTATTAACAAAGTCGATCACAATATAGCGATTTGCCTACTTTAGCTGCTATATCTAGCAAAATAACTACTTATATAGGGTATACCAATATTAACTGCATTCCTTCTTGGGGACGACGAATTCTGGCCGACGAATACAACAACTTTTTGTATGGGACCAACAAAAATTATTTGAATTTTCCATACTAGAGTGCCGATCAGCTGATGCTAGTTTGTATGGAGAAGTCAAAAAAATAAGTTTTCGATGTTGGTCCCATACAAAAAGTGGTTGTACTAGTTACAAAACCACCACCGAAAAGCAAAGCAGTTGATTTTGTTAAACCCTGTATACAATTTAACATTCGGCTAGAACTCACAAAGGAGATCGCTCAGAATACCAGCATTTCCAGAACCTACTACGACGGTTATTGTAATGTTGTAACTGTTCGCTATGTGCGCGAGTGGTTGATTACGTAAAGGCATTGTGCGCGAATCCCACGTGTCGGTAGGACAGATACTGACACAAACACCTTAGCCAAGGTTAATTAAGATACTCCTACTGTAATCGAGCAGTGTTAAAAAATATATTAAGAGTTTCTTATAGACGATTGAAGTGAATTGAACTGCTACAAATTGTGTAATTTTATAGATAAAACAAGCAAAAAACGTGGGTCTGGTTTTTTCATCACTTGCTTGCATCACGTTAGGTTACGAGTGATATTCACTCGTTCAAAAAACTAAAAATAAATAACTAAAACCACGCTCAACGTAGACGGAAGTAGTAACAAGAGAAGATGATATTTGGGTTCGTTTCGTGTGAATTGAACATAAATCGAAGCAAATCACATGCCATACCGACGCGAGTGATACAAAAATAGAGTCCTTTGTGGCCAAGGATTTTTACATAATAAGTAAGTATTTGCGATTCTCGTTTCGTCAACTTTATCCAAATATTGTCCCATTTCCCTTTTGTAAACTTTCTTTCATTTTTGAGCACTGTACTCGTATATACCTAGGTACTATAAAACGAAATAGAAACTAAAAATATATGAATGCTGTATGATCAAAAGGGAGATAGAGTGGGTCTTGTTTTTTGTGTGTATATAGACCCTAATATACCCCAATAGAAACAAAAGATATTCAAAGTAAGTATTTAGTTTGACCTGAAAGTAAAAACTAAATACAATTTTAAACAACAATCCTAAACGGTGGTTTGACGAATGTTAATAACTCGGTACATACAAAAAGTATTTCTTATACTATAAAGCCAAAGAGTTTGTTTATTTGTTCAAACGTGATAATCACAGGAAATACTGGACCGAATTGAAAAAATATTTTTGTTTTGGCCGGAGGGGAGAGAGCAAACTCAAAACGCGCGGTAGCAGTCGCGGCGTACCGCTAGTATTAATATATGAAGATTTCAGATTTTATTAAAACTAGGTACACTACACACAAAACCAGTATAGACGAAAATATTCATCATATTTTCGTTTATAATTTAGAGACATTCTAGAAAGAATGAAGATAGACTATAGTGAATTTATTAAAAATTTAGGAATGCTATTATGATGAAAATAGCAAAGCATGCAGATTAATTTATAAAATAAGTAGAAACTTGCAAACGGTTGTTATATTTATCTTAAAAAGCAGCTTCAAAACAAACGCTATGATATAAATCTTAATGATGAAATTATAATAATTTCGTTCCGCGTTTTGTATTAAAAAATATTTTAAGTGTATTCTGTAGAAGTATCAAAAGATTTTAAGGAAACAGAAAAGTAAGTAAGAAAGAAAATGAATTTATTCGACCAAAAATGAATGACATTAACAAAAATACATATGTTAAGCTACTAAGGTCGAAAAAGGCACCCACTTAGCATTGGTCGAATAAGTTTGATAAGTATGCAAACGTTCAATTACAATACACTTTCTATTACTCACTAGCGGGTCCTCGCGACTTCGTCCGTGCGTTTTGAGTTTTCTCCCTGCCCTCCCGTCGCAGCGTAATGTACATTACATTACTAAAGCCATAGTACAGTACTATAGCCTAAAGCCTTTCTCGATAAATAAGGTACTCAACACAAAAATATTTTTTCAAATCGGTCCACTAACTCCTGAGATTAGCGCGTTCAAACAAACAAACAAACTCTTGAGCACTATAATATTAAAGTATAGATGTGTAACCCGCACGTTTCATTCAATGAAAATTGCTTGTTCCTATATTTTTGACACTTATTGTTGTTTACAAAATGACGGGCAGAAACATTTTTAGATGTTAAGAAGTCTAGAAAGTTATCATTCAAAATAATTACAGAAATAATGTCAAACAGTACTTACTATTAAAGACGTCAATGTTTAGGGTCCCGTTGCGTTTAGACGCTAACTGGAACTCATAGCCTGGAATCATGTTGAAACTCAACGCTCTATACTGAAGCAATTTCTCCGTATCGATACATAATTTGGAGTACAGATCATCGTCGGTGGTGTTCGCGTAGCGTTGCCAGGGAAAGTTCTCGATGTTCAAATTCGGATTGTTTTTTTCTTTTATGGAGTTGATCGCGTTGTCTGCTTGCCAGTTTCCGAGAGCTGCGATGCATTTCGAAGGGCCGAGTGTGCGTGCGCATTTGACGAGGTGTTGGAGCGGTGTGATGACGTCACGAGGCTCGGAATGCGCGGGAGAGCGTAGCGTGGACGCGGCAAGTATGACGGCAATCGCACGCATCGCTGTCGTTCGACTGAGCAGGCGCAGCGCGCGGTGGAAGGGAAGGGAACGTTCCACCACACCGTCGCTATTAACTAGAGGGGTTATCATATCATTGAGTTTGCAGAGGTTTGTTTTTTTAATTAGATAGCCAGACATTTTGACCACACCGTCACTATAACTAGAGGGGTTATCATATCATTGAGTTTGCAGAGGTTTTTTTTTAATTAGATAGCCAGACATTTGGCCACGATTGCACCTGATGTTATTTGACAATGCAGCTTAAGATAGAGTATGCGGCATATTGCAATACAACTTTAGCTTTTCAATTTCCAGGAAGCTCAATTCCGACTCATTGTTAACGAATCTTATCAATATGCGTTCGATTATAACGTTTACATTTACTGAAAAAAATGTAGGTCTTGATAGGCAATCGGCTTAGCTTTACTGTAAAATTTGCAATTCGTTTGCGATTTTGCATGTTATTTATTATATTATTATAATAAAATAACATAAATATTGATAATAAATATAATACTCGCTTACCCTGAGTAAGAATTGAGCTGTCTGGAAATTGAATGGCTAAAGTTGGATCGCACTAAGCCCCCATGTCTGCCTAGTAGTAGTTTACTTTTTTCTTAAAAACGTCTAAATTGTAGATGACAACACTCTGCCGGCAGCGAATTCCACTCCCTAGCAGCAAAAGAAATGTAGACTGAAATCGTTGGGTAAGTATTGTTGAGATTTAGGGGTTTCGGGCCGCGCCCGCATCCTATATTTCGAAGATGAAAAGGGGCTGGTAGAATGAAGTTCCTTCGCACACTTTCCGAAATGTAACCTGTAGAACACCGACAGAGATGCTTCTCTTCGCCTGTGCTCAAGACTCAACAATTTATTTTTGAAGTATTTTTGTTATTTTAAGCATTTAAGTGTTATGAAAAAAGATAAAGTAACACCGTCTAACTGTGATTTATAAAAGTTTTTGGGCGTTATGCCTTCCGCATACATAAACACTGTGTAAAGATTGCAGAACAAGATGCAGACGCAGGCTCCCAAACGGAGCGGTTGCTATGTAAAACCGTCGGAGACGTTCAGCAGTACTCAGACATGTTTGCATTAATTTAAACAATAAATACATAAAATATTTCTATTGATATCAAAACATTCAACCTTAACTGATTCGACGTGCGTATAAATTGTTGAATTTTAATCCTATTATACGTGGCAATAATATTTACCTAGTTGATAAAACAAATCAAAAAAATAATTCACTTTATGATAACTTCTTCTTTTAGGACAACTGGTACCTAGGTGTATGGAAAGTGTGAGAACCAGCCATATAAAAAGAACTACGTCTATTCGGAGCGAGAGATCAAAGGAGGTTGATTTGTACTCGAAAAGTTCATTGCCCTTTTTGGGTCAAGTTTTGCAACAAACCTTGACCTAAAAAGAGTAAACATTACAAAAATAATTGAAGAATTAGCAGTCGATCGAAGGTTATCCGCTTACTCATCGCTGAAATGATCAGCGATGAAACTGCAGCATGTGATTTCAGATAGCATTTAAGCATATATATGGATGGCTTATTGTATTTACTTTGAAATAAAATTAAATAGCAATGTCAATTATAAATAACTATACAGGGTGTTAAAAAAGTACGAGGCATACTCAAGGTCAAGGGTTAAGTCTAGAATACTAACAGAAAAAATATAATAAAAAAAAAAACAAATTGCAACAAATAAAGTTTATTTGTTGCAGTTTTTTTGTTTCGCATAATAATTTATAATACATAAAGTTATCTGTTATTTCCTTTTAAATACATATATATTTTTAATATTTGTTCTGATTGACAATCACCCCCTTGAATTTGGCTCATACTATTTTTACAGCCTATAAATTTTATAGATTGTCAAATTTCAATCGAGAATTTTATTAATTGTAAAACATCGTAGTTCAACGGAGCTTTATTTCTATGAACTTATCATTTTCTAATTTCATTAACATTAAGGCGGTTCTCGGTATTATTTGTTTGTTCCCTTTACCATCTAATTTAATCAGCAACGAGAGGCCATTTGAAATTATTTTTTCCTTTGTATAATTAAGGCGGGTCGTGCCGATATTACTTACAAATTCGGTGAAAACCGATTTCTTCGGTGAGCTTTCGAAAACGTGATGTCGAATTGATACAATTCTGTCAATACACCTTCCACCAACTCGTACAGCTAATGTTTTCCTGCATTGTTTATCGACAGGAAATGGCCTGTATTGCCAAATGCAACATGTTTGTCATTAAATAGGGTTGGCAATTTCCAAAAGTACTAACTATTGAAATTTGGCAAGCTTTCGTTAAAGTCCTTTACTAAAGTGGTATACAGGGTCAGTTATTTTAATCGTTACTCATATCATTTAGAAAGTCTCATTTATAAATACGCAGTTAATTTCAGAAAGGTTGGCATTACATGATGGCGACCAACGCCGAATTTTTTATTCTCATCGTAATGCTCTCTAAGCTATACTTTTGTGTTTGAATACTCAATTACTAAAATATTCCTACATGATATTTTAATCAGCACTTACTTGCTCTGATTACTGTTCCACTGGAGTCAACGGCTTAACAGCAGTGTCAGTGAACGACAAAAACTAACCGAAGAAAGCGCTGTAAGCAAAATGGCAGACAGACTGTCCTGTCAGTACCTGGGTATTAGAAGAATAAACCTGTCATTGTTACTGTGCAGTGAAAAAGAGTGCTAGAAATAACTTTATGGTCAAGAAATTTACAGTCGCCAGCTCATCAGGTAACCCATTTTGGTTGCAAACTAGCCCTTATTACAATTGCATAAGATACCGCAGTGTTGACCTTGACGTGTTGTTGTCCGTAATCACGCGGGTGGGTGAGTGGGGATGCGGGAGGAACATGTGACATGTCTGACAGATCCATTTATATTTTTTAGTGTTCATGTCAGAAACAAGAATTTTGTGCAAGATTTTGTCCTACACTGAATTATGTCGAAGACTACGAGTATTTGGTTTGTCTGTACAATGTCTTGTACAATACATCAATTTAATCATAATCAGCCATACTCGTATAAACGACGTCCACTGAACTGAACATATGAACCCTCACTGATGACTTTCTCTTAGTGCGCCTTCACATTAGAGCAACATCAATTACTGCTGTCATTTTATGTATGAAATTGACAGCAGCGCGACTGCCCGTCGCGTCGCACTGCTAAAGTCGCCTAAGCGTGAAAACGCTCTTAGAGTGAGTTTTCCACATTTTGTTGCAATTGGTCTGCATTCAATATAATCATGTGATTTATTACAAGGTCGTCTGTCCATCTTGCCGGTTGACAATCTACGCTACAACCTTACCTCATGCATTTAAACTAGCTTTATTACAGCCAACGGCTTTTCAGACCTGTCCCTAAGAGTCTACCTGGGACTCGCTAGGAATTTTGGCATGAAGAGAAAATGGAAAGTTTCTTTTTATCGACACACTGTTTTTACTCACACATTATTGTAAGATGTGTGTACTAAGTATAAGTACGCAGAGGGAGGTGATTTTACGTTGAATCGTACGGCTAAGAAAGCGCTATCTTCGGCAAAATCCACTCAGTTTGTCGACCCTGCGCAGTCGCAATGTCACGCGCGGCCGCGCAGTTTCTACCCAGACGTGTGTCGCATACTGTGCAAACGCATCCATTTCGAATAATTAATAACCGTAACGTTGCCGTTACACTAATTAACCTCACTTGATTTCAATGATAACCGATAGTTTATTGATGAGTTTGATTTAATATTTCATTGAAGTATTTTGTGGATAAATACGAGTATTGATAACTGGCGCTCAAAGTCCATTTTTCTTTGCTAGTCCAAAATTGTTAACAATCTTGACATGCCGTTTTAGGAAAAACAATTATTTTAAAATAAATTAAAAAACAAACAGGAAATGTCAAAACTGAGCAATTTATCGTTCAAGACTGAGATCATTTTTAAATTAAATAGTAAATTCGATTTTTGGCTGATGAAAGCATAAAAGATATGAGTAGATTGTTTACAATATTGTACTAGCAAATATAAGGTCAAATCATCTTAAGTGATAATATTTTAACTGTCTTTGTAAACATCATAGCAACACGATACTCTCATTATTTTTTGGAAAATAGAGTTTTTTTTTTTAATTATCTTGAACACTGTTTTTTTTAAACAGCCTCCTGTAGATTTTCAAAGTTATCTACGTCATTGCCATTGCTTTTCTCAATTCAATGCCTATTCCCTATTTTGCTCTAATCTTAATAAATAAAAAATAAAAATACGAAAAAAAAACCTTCATCTCAAATTTTCTCAAAAACTAGCGCATGAAAACCCTACTAAGTGTTTTCTACAAAAAAAGTTTCTTTTATCGTACTGTATCGGCCCTTTAAAAATTGCCACTTAAAACGAGGTGAACGGACTTTAGGAATAATTAAATTACTGTTAATATTTATAGCTTTAATTGCAGCCCTTTATTATATTAGAATTCGTAGTAAGGTAATAATTTATAAGATTGAAAAAAAAATGCATGCTATTTGTGATAGCTGGAAAAACTGTAGCGCAATATTCATAACACCTACAATAATGTACCCTTTTCCAAAGGCAAAAAAAATATTCATTTAATTAAAAAAACTGAACAAATAACATCCGAATCGGTTTAAAGGCTAAACGGTGACATACGTAGCGGTCCTTCTAACAGCGTCTATAGATAACAAGAATTTGAACTAGAAACACTGCACTAGACTTTTAACTAGATAGTTAACTACCTCTTAAACTTACGAGCAAATATTCTACGTGCTATGATGATATGCGTGTATTTAACACTTTCTCCACACATTCTCTGTTACGACAGTAACAAGATAAAAAATAAAAACATTTAGGGCAATTTACTAACGCTGCATTATTCTAACAACGTGTTAAGAGCGCTATTCAAAAATTTAACGGATAAATTATGTCCTCCATTTTCAAAATTATGGAAATAGGTCTACCTTTCACAGTAACATCCCTCTTAACTTTAAATTTTGATTTATCCATTGTGTTATTATAAAATAACATGCCCATTGGGAGTTCGGTAAATGATATTTTAGGAATATCGCTCCTAACATTAAACTTAAAATGTACTAATAATTTATAAATAAAGTAGGTACGCAAACTTGAAGTCAGATTATTTGATTGAGACGTTTTAACTCTCTTAAAATCTTCAGGAGTTCATTCAACCAAAAAAGTTTGCTCAGATAGTTCGAAATGCTGTTATATTTAATTGATGATTCTTCCATTCAACGACTATTCGTTGTATTGGAAGAAGTTACGATACCCTTTGTGATTTGTATCTTTCAAAAATCATTCAAGGCTGGAGTATAGAGCGGATTCACTTCATACACCAACCGAACAGTTTTATAAAAAAAAAGTGCATAAGTCAATATGTACACTACTATAATACTCGGCTCTTAGTTTTTAAAATTATCCACCATGCTGTAATATCTAATATAAAACTAGAAAAAAGTAATCACACTGGTAGTCTTCGGCATATAAAGAACTAAATTTAGGGATTCTGGATTTCTGGGAACTGGAGAGAGGAAGACTATTTTGTTTAAGTGAGCAAAGCCTAATAACAAACTGCCACCTGATATAAGGAATTATAAGTCTTTCGATTCCTTTAAAAAGAAGCTTAAACGTTTCATATTGAAACGGGTACTGGCGGCCAATATATTTAGTAATTTTTTTCATTTTTAAATCTTATTTTATCTCATTTCAAGTGAAACTTGTATTTCTTATGAGAATAAAGATCTTTTATCCTAACTCTTACTACATAACACTACGTCTGACCCGAATCCGACAAAAGGCTTAGTTTATGTTTTTAAATACGGTAGCTTAAAATATGCCATTTGCCATTTCCCTGGTGTCTCAGGTAAGCACGCCTCAAAATATGGAGCTGTAACATTTAAACAAAATAAAATATTCAGATTTATCAGACAAGTAACAAGAATTTAGTTACACCCAATTTCCTCATCGATAGTAATGGTAAAATAACGTTACCAGCGGTGAATATTAAAGATTGCGTGTGTTTTAAAGAAAAAATATAACTTTATGTCAGAATGGCTATTTACAGAACAATGGACAAGGTATTTTTTCTTCAAAACACGCACTATTATGGATATTCAACGGCTGGTAACGACGTATGACAATACTTTGATCACGCAACCGAGCTAGTAACACATAGTACCTAAGTAGAAATACCACAAAACTTTCCTATCATAGCAATTTATTTTCATTAATAAAAGCCAACCTAATATCAAGGAATATAAATGACTAGTCTGACGTAATACTCAGATTATCTTGCCAGCTTTCTTAAATAATAGTACCTAGGTTTTGATAAAAATATGTTATAAAATCTAGCTCCGTTTGTAAATTTGAGAGGAGAAATAGTATTTTTGGCGTTAAATTAAGATTTGGAAGCTTCGAAGTTCTCGCTAGTGTTATTGGATACTAGCGGTTCCCCGCGACTTCGACCTCGCGTTTTGAGTTTCCTCCCTCCCCTCCCGCAGCAGCGTGATGTTTTATAGCCTAAAGCATTTCTCAATAAATAAGCTATCTAACACAAAAATATTTTTTCAGATCGGTCACGTAGTTCTTGAGATAAGCGCGTTCAAAAAAACAAACAAGGAAACAAACTTCAGCTTTATAATATTAGTATAAACAATAGTTTAAAATGCAGCAGCTTAAAAATTAAATAACAATATCTTTCAATGCCATTACACGAACTTATTTACTGAGACATTAGATACGTATGATTTTCCCTAATTTTAATCCACCATTGCGAGTTGGTTAGTAAAAAAAAGCGTTATACTTAAGTAATTCGGAGGCTTAACTAAGAAGGCACGGTTTTCCGACATAGGTAACTCTGTTTATAGCAAAAGGAATTCGGGTTATAACTACCTTCTAAAAATCAATCTAAAAGCGTACCAGCAAACTCATGTCATGTCCAATACTTATCGTAAAGCAATGCAAAAATTTAAAATCTTATATTAAAGTATCCCTTAAGAACGAAGGAGAATCTTACATTAAAGTATCCCTAAAGAACGCAGGAGAAAGTTTGTCCGGGAAATCCGATACGTATATACGCTGGTAAAGTTGCGGGAAACTAGCTGGTATAATATTGGCCCCATAATTATAAGTTTGGCACATACCATTGCCAAACTAATGAGAGCCGGGAAACTCGGATCCATATGCAAATAATCACTTTCACCGTGTCGTTAGTTTGATAAGGATCATAGCGCAAACCCGTCGGGAACAAGCCCGTTAATGATTCACATTAGTCCTTAAAAAGCCTTACTCAACGTTTCCCAAACTGTAAATCGATACCCACTAGTCGCTGGACAATTGTTGGCCATGCCTTCAGATAAAATATACACAAAACGTTTTAATCTATATTTAATTGTCAGAAAAAGCGGTTGTCAATGACTTTGCTCGCGCAGGCTCGATAGAGGCTACCAAAAAAAAAAACTTTTCATAGGTTGGTCACCAGTACATCATGTTAACCACTTTTAGAGTAAACTAGCCCTAAGCACTAACTAACTAACTAACTGTTAAGCAGTTGTATTTAGGGTTCTGCAGTTTCTATCTTGACGTGCTGAAATCTGTACATAAGATGGCACATGTTATTTTATAGGTAGGTAATATTAAGACTATGTAACTTTAAAACTAGTTGTAATAGATGCAGATTGTCTTATAGCTAGGGATAAAATATGTAGGTATTTTATGCCTAGGTCTCATCACAGTTACACATACACGCTGGACGATATTTTAGCTGATAACCATATACAGTGCTAAAGCTCTCATACTCATCACATCAAACGTCGTACGTCAACTAATACCATTTTACCGACCTCTAAAAAAGGAGATATTCAATTTAATGTATTTGATATCGTAAGAAATTAGTAATATTTGAGTTTGTTGATCTATTAAAGCTTCCAAACATGTGTGCAAAATTTCGTAAGTGTATGTATGTTTGTCCACGGATTTCTCGAAAATGAAAAGTCATATCGAGATGTTTTCTTTAGTTTAATCAGGTATATTTTAACTTAGGGTACAGAGTCGAGCAGTAAATCGGTCTAGTCGTATTTGAGATTTATATGGGTAAATAACTAAATATCCTAAAATAAAAAATAATTTAAAAAATTCAACCGTCTGCCTTTGAATGCGGTTTAATATTGTGTGCATGAGATGTACAAAAGTTTGAAAACCATTGACCTAAGCTATCGAGGGCGCCATTTCTACCGAGCCGTCACGTTGTCCTGCGCTTTCTTTTGCCGTGCGTTTGGTCTCGCCGCCCATTGTCAATTGCAGGACACTTTATATCCTGGCATCGGACAAAAAAACAATCAGTCATACCTCAGCTGGTGGCCAATCCACCGATTCGAATTTCGAAAGATTCGAAGGTGTGAAGTGATAAAAATGTGCAACAAAATTACGGTGATAACTCTACTGTATGTGACGATATTCGTCACGGTGGTGCGGTGTGACGATGCTGATTCAGGAATTGTGGACTTGTTGAGCAAAGGTTAGCGCGAATTTGTATTTGTAAATCATTATTTTTGAACTTTTTATTGGTCCCTATAATTGTCATAGCTTGCATCTTCTCTGTTTAGACTACTTGTTACTAGTAGATAATGCTCTGGAAAAAATAATTATCTTAGGTAGGCCGTAAGTTAGGCTATCATACCCATTGAAATATATCTGATCATACCTGTAATAAAAAGTAATACTTATGTTATTATATTAACCATTTATTGCCAAAAAACCCGCGATGTCATGGAAAAAAAGCGATTTTTGTGAAATAACAAACATCATTTTTACTTGGAGTTGCTGAATCTTATTCAGACAAACCAATTATTACTTTTTGTTAGATTTAGCTGAAAAACTTTGCCTTTTACAATGATTTGTTATAAAAGCAATCATAAGTTCCTAAGTTTTTATTCCACTCACGTAGATAAGTAAGTAATTATTGAATTTCCAAGATAAGAGATATCAATTTTCTTAGAATAAATACATTATTTTGGAAATAAGTGCTCAATACACAAATAGACTGGACTTACATTTTTATCAACCTAAAAAGAAGGAGTTAATCAATTAGACCCGTATGTATGTGATTTCGTCCAAATTTGATAAATTTTTAGTTTTCTTACAAAAAATATATAGTATTTAAGTCATTTGCTTCCTTACACGCACGTGTAAAACATTAAGTATGTGTATGCATGTTTGTATATATATTTGTATGTTTGTCTCAAGATTTCTTGAAAACGAGAAGTCATAGCGAGATGATTTTTTTTAGTTTAATAAGCCCTAGTTTAACTTAGGAAACAGTGTAAGTTTCATCAAAATCTGTCCAGCAGTTATTTTAATATGAGTAATAACAAAAAAAAGAAATAATTAAAAAAAACAACTGCCTTCAAAAAACTGTCTAAAAAGCTTGAAATTATGTATTTGTCTCCTATTTAAGAGAAACAAAATCTTTTGGAGTCGGTGCATGATTTTTGTAGACTGGAAGCTTGTTTTTGAAGTCGGTAGAATGTTTTCTATTTTTTACCCACGAAGGAACGGAGATCGTGTATGCGTTTGGGGTGAGAGGAAGTTTGAGTGTTCGTGTGTCATGTTCCGATTTATCTCCAGAACGGCTTGACTGATTGACATGGAGTTTTCAACAGTGGATTTGCAATTTATTTAATCAAACAGCTTTATCGTTAATAAATGAATATTGCTTGATTATTTTTCGTCGATTCGATCACTAATAAATAATCACTGATTTATAAATATTTAAATCATTTTTTTAACATTGTTTGTATCTAATGTTTCAGATGCCAGTGCCGGCCGTACGTTCGGTCACAATGCCTTAAAGCGGCTGTCATTTATATTCCTCCCAGTGATGTTCACTTTAGGAGTGATCTCTACGCTGCTCATGGCGCTTGCTGTCATATCCGTTAAGAACCTGGCTATTGGAGTCATCCTTCTCATCGTTGCTGTCAGTCAGGTATGACCTCTTTTCTAAAAACCTCAAGGTGAAGCAAACTGTTTTTGTATTCTCTATTTTTTGTGGAATAGGCGTGTGCTCGGATAGCGTAAGACACAGGGTTTGATTGCTTGTCTGACGCAGTTGCTTTTTACAAGTTTAATTTATTTTATTTAGTGTGTGTAGTGCACTATAAAAACAAAAATAAATTTTATTCTATTTTTTAAAACACGTTTAAAGATAAAGGTCATATACATAAAAAGAAACACGTTACCTTACTGATGTACGGTGAAGTGAAGAATAGCATAATATCTTAAATTCGATTGATGCTTTCCTAGACCCTTTTTACACTGCAACTTTTAGCAGTTTTAAGTTTAAGGTAAAATGGAGCAATCGAACTGAACGTTTCAAATATTTTGCTATCTCCAGGCTGTATCCCGGCTGTTCTTGACGGCTGCCGCCCCATCGCCCCTGGTGCATCTTCACCCACGAGCAGAGCTGCTGCCTGCCCCTGTTGCCGCCCCTTGGGCCGGCCCTGGCCCGCTATTATCGCCATGGGCCAGATCCGACAACGAGGCCACTATTTCGGACTAAATATAGCTTAGAACATCCGATTGGCCACTGGACTCAAAGAAAACCTACAGATTCTGGTATATTGAAAGAAAATAGAGTTTTGAACTAAGGTAGTAAAATGACCCATTACGAACGACACATCAAATTCTATTGAACAAATCGAAATCTTAATCCTAAACACAAAAACAAACTTACAAGCAGCGAGGAAGTTGTGCAGAATTTGATTCCCTGCCTCAGACATGTTAAACCTTAAGCCTAGCACCGTTCATTCAAATTCATACGCAAAATAAGTAAGTTTATATACCTCATAATTGTGTTCGTTCATAATGGTTACCAAATGGTGAGCCCTCCGAAACTCATTTTAAAGTTAAACCGAACATTTGTTACAAACGAGAAAAGGCCGTTGATTTATTAAATTTAGCGGTCATGAAAGTATCAAAATCACAAAAACTGGAAATACGACATATAATAATGATGATTTCCGAGAACACGATTTCATGAACGGTTCAGCAATCAATCATTCGTAGAGGTATACAAAATCGCCATCCCACCAAGAATAATACAACTCCACATAAAACTGTTTAAAAAAACTAAAACTACCTCGTGACCGAAACTTCGGTTTAAAAATAAAGAATGCATTTATTATTTTAAACTCACGATTAGTTTTGGTAAATTAATCATTAAGTATTTATTGAATATTTTAATAGGATTCGAAACTTCGTCTGTCTCCCACAAACTTTGAATTTGTGGAGGATAGACGACGACTAGTCGTCTAGTTATTACCTATATATTGCGATAATTGTTTTCATTAAAACGATTCAAAATTATGCTTGGCTTTTATTTTTATATTTTTTTACCGCCCTGCTGCTGGTTGTAATATACTAAAATTATAATAGGAATGCTTTTGACTCCAAGCGCATATCTTATCCAAGCGTGGCTACCTTAGCCACGCTCGGATAGAGATTTTTATGACTCAATAGGTTATAAAAAGCATCTTCTCGTACTTCACTGCAAATAGACTTGGGGCAACGTATCACCACACCCTATTTTTGGCAACTAAATGAATTATGGAATAAGCTCACTAAGTAAGTAAGAACTACGACAAAGAAACAATAAACGGTCAAGTGCGTGGCAGACTCGCGCACTGAGGGTTCCGTACCAACTATAACTGATTTTGAGGTGCACTTCGGATACCACTTGCCGAAACAGCACAATATTTTGTTGATCCATAAATAAATTTGTTTTTCATAGTATTTGTATGAAACAAAGTTTTATTTCCAGTTATTTAAAATGTAATATATTTCATAAACTACCTGTTTGATCTCGTTCCAACCAATTATTTTTTTATTCAAATTAATCCACACACATCTTCCAAATGTTAAACTTTAGAAAAATTGTTCTAGAAACCTCTTAAACATTTTAAAAGTCCTATAACTAGACTACTTTACACATATAGATTGGAGTAAACATTTTTTTTATTTTAGTTCCATGTATGGGCAGTCTCCATACTCGTAAATATCATTAATTTAACTTTTCCGGAATCGTAAAGCGGTCAACAGGATACAGTTTCCTACCAAATTTCAACTGTGTAACGCTAATAGTTTAAGAAAAGAGTGAATGTGATATACGGACGGATATTCAGACAGACTGGACGAAACCATAAGGGTTCCTTTTTTTACCATTTGGCCACGAAACCCTGAAAATACGGTTACTCATACAAACAATGCGCTTTAATCATGCTGCTCTATTTTAACAGTCCTAACTAAGAAATCTAAGTTGTTTTAATGCATGCAAAAACGGTTGTGAATACTCTTAATATCGCGCTCAAAAAACTATCACAATAGGTGTTTAAAATTCTCCTAATGAGAAAGTATGAAGTTCATTTTCGCAGCAACGGACGAGTAAAAAGTGAATTAAACAGTTAGTACAAAAAAAAACGGCCAAGTGCGATTCGGACTCGCACACTTCTAGGGTTCCGTGCCAACTTTAGATACGCCCATTTTATCAGTTTGCAAGCGTCTGTCTCTCAAACTTTAGACTTTTAGAGAAAATGGTTTTAGGAACGATGTCATTTTAAAAGACCTATCCATAGAAACCCTACGCATAAGTTTGACTAAAAATTAATTTTTTTAGGTTTTAGTCTCATGCCCTTAAATATTATTTAATCATATTTTTTGTATGCAAATCGCTGTGATATACAGACGGACAGACAGACGGACGTACAGACAGACACACTTGACGAAACTACAAGGGTTCCGTTTTTTGCGTTTCGGCTACGGAACCCTAAGAACTCAGTATAACTATGATCTGATAGTACTTACACAACACAAAATAAGAGTAGAATCTCTCTGTTTTACTTGGGTCATTAGTTACAATATGCATATTTAAGAAAAGTTTTTTTGTTCGCCGATCTAAATATTATGTGATCAGTAATTATCATTTTTTAACAGGCGGGTATTTAGCGGGCAGAATAAACAAAATTGACCATTGGTTCATATAATCAACGACGATTTGACGACGCGTTTAGTGTAGTGGTCAGCTCTCTTGACTATTACGCCGGCCATCGCGGTTTCGAATCCCGCAAGGGGCAAATATTTGTGTGATGAGCACGAAAATTTTTAACCGACTTCAAAAAAGGAGGAGCTTATCAATTCGACTGTATGTTTTTTTTTGTATGTTTGTTACCTCATATCTCAGTCGTTTGTCGACCGATTCGAAAAAAAATTTCGCCTACTTAGAGGGTATACCTTCTAGTTGGCCGCATTTTTTTTCAATTTGGGATCGGATGATGGGATCTTGGTGTAATCGAGGAAAACCATCAAATTTTAAAGGCACGTATAGTGTTTCTTTACTTGAATCTTAATGTTGACATATTGTTACGTCTAATAGTCAACATCTTGTGGGGCTGAGCTGATGGTGGAACTCCTTAACGCTTAGGAGTTCAGTAATTATAATGAAAGGACTTATAATAGGTAGTTTGTAGCTTCTTAAAAAACAGAGTCATAAGGTGGCCCCCCCATTCTGCTGAAACCTCTAAAAATGAAGAAATAAAATTAACTTTAAAAAAAGTAAAAACCGACTTCAAAACCTAAATGCACTAAAAAGTCTTAAATAAACTCTTGACTATTGAAAGGAAAGGAACCCATTTGAGGCAAACAATTTCTTTTTGGTGTCGGTGCCATCACTTTGACCATCAAGCATCAACTATCACGGCACCGACTCCAAAAAGTAATTGTTTGCCTAAAATGGGTTCCTTTCCTTTCAATAGTCAAGAGTTTATTTAAGACTTTTTAGTGCATTTAGGTTTTGAAGTCGGTTTTTTATAATAATTTTGTACCTAAGTCATGGATGTTATATGTATTTAAGTAAATAAATAAATAAATATCCTTTGGACATTCCCACACATCGCCATCTAGCCCCAAAGTAAGCTACTCAAAGCTTGTGTTATGGGTGCCAGACAACGGATATAATACTTAAATACTTTTTGTTTGTAAATACATACATGATATACATAGAAAACACCCAGACCAATACAAACAGACATGTTCATGCACACAAATGTTTGTATTGTGCGGGGATCGAACCCGCAACCCGCTGCGTAGTAGGCGATTTCTCGACCACTACACCAGACGGGTCGTATTTAAGTGTTAATGGGAGACGCCCCCGTCATAATCATTGGCAGGTACTTCGTAACACAAGGAAGACAATTCCTTACCACAAAACTAGAATTGGTGTGTTGTCTGGTGCATATTTATTTATTTAATCAAGAAGGTAAAATTTTGGTGGTGATAAAGTTGCTTAATATTATTATTTGGTACTTATTTCGAAGACAGTACAAATACTCAGTTTAAAAATAAGTAGATACAGAAACCTACATAAATGAGTAAGTATGTCTTTAATAGAAAGATCTTTAAAAAAATGAATTCCAGTGCATTCTACCGATAAGTTGATAATATGCAATTTTTTACACATTCCGGCAATCAAATATTGATTATTAATACATTTTACAGCCATATTCAAATAATCAAATTATTTTTATTCAATAATTATTTTAAAAGTTCAATTAGAATGATAAAATTCGTCGATAAATAAATCCGTAATAATAACAGATTTTAATTTATTTGTTTTCAGTTCTGTTACATATTTTGGGATTTTATACCATATGACGGGTTCCATGTAAAAAACACTGCTGTGCATAAGTGCTGTATTTGAACTGTGGTAAACGAACTGTCTCGTCGAGAACGATTAAAATTGAAAGTATGAAAGTTGTAATACATTTTTTTATATAATTTTGTAACATTAGGGAAATGCGTGGTGGCGCTACCGATATTTTGAGCCCTAGTGTGGAAAATTATGTGAAATTTTCACATAATGACAATACACAATGTTTGTAGATCTCGTGTGAAGATGAGTATTATGAAACCGTTACTTTTACTGTTACACAAGAAAACATGTTTCATTATTTCAGATGCAATTCAACAAGAAATGATGTAAGTATTCTTTTTGACATCAATATAATCAAAGTTTAAGTTTGACATAAAAACCTGAAGTTTTGCAATTAAAATCTAATCTAAGCAAATTGTACGGCCCGTTGACACTTTTTAGCAATATCTAAGTACATAAAAAGTAAAGTTAGCCTGTAACGTCCCACTGCTTAGGCAGAGGCCATACCTCAACTATGAGGTAGTTTGAGCCTTACTCCACCACGCGCGCTTAATGCGGATTGGTGGAGGAGTGTTTGCAAGACAAGCGACTAACTCTGCAGTCGGATGTTATCAAGCCGCCCAAGGCCTCTGACTAGGCTTAACGACTAATATTAACCGATATTAGCCAAGACCAACGGCTTAACGTGCCTTCTGAATCACGGAGATACTCGTGATATACGTCACTTAAAATGGTCAGAATGGTCACCCATCCAAACACGACCGCGCCGTAGGTTGCTTCACTTCGGTATCACTACCAAATTTAAGCGCCGCCACCACTGCGCTATGAACACCTCTAATAATCTAATCTAAGTACATAAAATTCAAAAATTAAATCCGAATGCCAAGCAAAATATTTTTAGACTAGATTTTTTACCGTTAACGTCTAAGAATCGCTTAACATATGAATTGATTCTACTCGAAGAAGTGTAGAGTTCGTATATTCTCGCTTTAACTGAGATCAAGGAACTTTAACCTTCATTACAACATGCTGATAAAATTCAAGGAAAGATTCTTTATTTTCTTTACTGTCCTCCTAATTTATTCCAGAATGGCTAAGTGTGGCATTAGAATTCAAATCAGTTCGTACAAATAATTTGGGTTAAAATAGGAATTGAGTAAGTAAAGTCATTTTAGGAACTTTCTTAATACCAGATAAACAAGAGATACGGTAAAAGAATGACAATGTTCTTAATCCTGAAGGAATAACAAAATTTAAGAAGGAAAAGTAAATATTTTAACCTTTGTTTCGAATCTGTTTATATTCGAATAAATCTATTCCTGGTAAATGT
This sequence comes from Pyrausta purpuralis, assembly GCA_963924145.1. Taxonomy (NCBI): domain Eukaryota; kingdom Metazoa; phylum Arthropoda; class Insecta; order Lepidoptera; family Crambidae; genus Pyrausta; species Pyrausta purpuralis. Next base: position 22,569,894 of record OZ001656.1, read on the forward strand.
TTACGTTGAGTTATTATGTTCCTGAATCTTCTTAAACGAAGCTGCAGATCTAATTGTCTAGTTTCTGACAATGTTTATGTTACAGTTAAAATCTTAAGTGTGATATTTAAATAAACTTGAACGCTTTATTCTATATTGCGCGAAGTGCGAGTCATTAAGGAGAATTTCTCCGATGGCGAATGAAAACGAAAGCTGATATAAACGGAACACACCTCAAACAATTTATGAACCAGTTTCAAGTCGAACGGCTACTTTATAGTACTCTCTTTAATAATATCATTTACACTGAGATAACTTTGATGTACTCTTGTGCACGGATAAGCAAATGAATTTGCTGCCAAAAAAGTTTTCTCTGTTCCCTAGCTATTTACCGTCAAAAATCATCAGCAATTATTATGTCAAAATACTTAAAAAAACAATTTTGTATTTTTAATTATTATAATTGATTATTATTTTCATGTTATGTAACTGGTTTGAAACTTAAAACTAATTATCGAAGCCTGTTGTATTTTAATTAATGTTGTTTTCACCTATAATTGGGTGGCATACTAGATGCAACTTATATTATTTTTTTATTGGCAATACTTGTATGTAACCTGGAGCTCTAATTTTGAATCACTCGCTTGAATATGGCGTGTGAGTTTTGTTTGAAAACAAATTAAAAATCAATAAAAATCACGCAAAATATTGGCGATGGTACTCACAAAATTCATTTATTATTTTTTCAAATCAATTCCACATGAAATTATACTAATTTTCATAGGAAAATCTGATATTAAACAATGAATATCACACGCCATCTTGACGCGAGTGATTAAAAAATAAGGGACCTGTTGGTGTACTAAAATAAACTTATAAAATAAATTTAGTATTTAAATTACAGCTTTAATGGGCAAAAACAAGTAACTTAGAAAACTAGTAATTGCAACGCTTAATAGGTTCTTAATACAATACTATTGATGCAAAAATTCATTTGGCACTCCTAATGAGGTGCAAAAAAAGAGTGATCATCATATATCTTTTGAAAAAAAGGCGTTCAATTCCAATAATTTCGCAGCCTACACGAATACACTTATTGGAAATTACTAACGTTTGTTACACCGCTCCGCCAGACCGTAATAATTATCACTATTAATATAAATTGGACCAACTAAGCCTACTACAAAACAAGTGTTTTTTTGCGAAATAACTCGGATGCGAAAGAAGGAAAACTTCTTTTTTGGGCGATAGGTATTAAAATAAAAGTGTGATTAAAAGGTACGGTAGTTTACGATTGTACAATAATAAATAACCTAATAATTTGTAATATCTTTACGTACCTAATAAGGTTAAAGAGTAGTTTTTTTTATGGTTGGTTGAACAAATGATTTCAGTTTTTTTTTTGGTGTGTAACACGGGCAATTTATCAAGAAAGGTTAAAGATATACAACATTACTCCACGTCTCAAAAGAGTGGAGTAATGTTGCGAAAGTAATCACGGGCAACCGCAGAAATCAATATAAAAAGAAAAACTGAAATTGACAAAATTATACAATATAATAAATAAGCCACCTAACACAGCAGCAGCGGACACTTTGTATTAACGTTATTATTATTATTAAGTTACTATAAACTGCACAAAAGGTGATGGTGCTATAGGGATGTTTCCGTGAAAATATCTTCTAAAAACAATCAAACACAGCTGTATTTACGGAAGAACCTTAAAGTTATTATGCTAATAACAAGGTTTTGCATTTGGGAGTAAGTGCATATAACTTCAAATTAACAGATGTAAGTTTCGCTCAAAGTTCCAAAGGGTTTCCGAATAGTTACTTTACTTAAGCGTAGGTGATTCTACAGAGAGAACGGGAACGCATCATTTAAATCATTTATGGTAACAATTATGCTATTATTTCCGTCTCCAAGAAGGCACAGCGATTATTTTCACGTCATGCGCAGTTTGAGAAGCAATTGCTTAGAAAATACGTGCCCATTGTAATGTATCCCTTTAAGATTAAATGAGTGTAATCATGAATATGGGAATCAAGTGATGGGTGTTTTAAAACTGGCACGAAATAAATGTAGAGTTCGTTCTGTAGTTGTCTTGACTATCGTTCAATGCCCTTTTTCTCAGGAACGCGTAGGTGAATTAATATGGTGTAAACACACAGTCATGTACAGTCGACAGCGCCTCTGGCTACCCACTTTTGTTGCAAACTAGCCCTTATTACAACTGCATAAGATACCGCAGTGTTTACCTTGACGTTCTGTTGTCCGTACTTTCTGTTTATAACAAGAAATCGTAGGTGGATAAGTTAATAATTATGTGATCAAAAGATAGACGAAAAATTTATTTTCAATACTTATCTTCAGAACTACTGTTTTATGTGACTCAGTGTCTGGAAAAAAAAATGTTTTTGTGATTTTCTTCAAAGATAACAGATTGAAGTCTGTTAGAAGATCAAGTATCACTTGTCATTCATTTCTGTATTTTACTAAAGCATACGATTAAATAGAAAGGCACACATATGAAGAGGGTCGGGGCCTAACACTCCTCCCGCCAAACCCATCAGTCAGTCTCATACTCATTTATTAATATACAGGGTGTTTGGTAAATCGTGTGCCAAAGACGCAGTGTAGGACGTCCACCGACAAGATGGACAGACGACCTTGTAAAAATCGCAGGATCAAACTGGATGCAGGCCGCTAGTGACCAGTCGCTGTGGAAAGCCGTGTGGGAGGCCTTTGTACAGTAGTGGACGTCCTTTGGCTGATAATGATAATGATGATGATGATGTGCCAAAGTTAAATGGTTTATACATAGTTTATTTGCTATAATTTCCTGCCTTTTTTTGGCCCGAGTTGTTTGAATGATTTCATGATTTAGGACATACTTTCTTAGAATAAGCACAGTGTAGAGAAGTTAATATTTGACGAGTTTTTATTTTCATCTATATAAACTTCCAAGACAAAATTAAGAATATTATATTTCACAACTATGTAAGTGAAACAAACAAAGACCAGTGTCGGAAGTCTGGATATAGTTCCCTGTAAAACCACCAGTGGCGCTCGAAAAATGCCGTAACAAAATTAGTGTATTCGTGAATTATTGATCGAGAATAATTTTCGAATGAAGCTTAAAAATTACAAATATTTTTTAAGATTTATTAAACATACAAGCTACATAAGTGAAAATGATATTTCATGAATTAGAAAATCATAAAATTGAAATTGTCTACGCGAAATGTCAAAAATATTACATCAGACTTCGCCCGCTGTTGACTTGTGTGTGTGGTTTTGATGATAAGTAAATCCACAAAATAATGCACAATAACATACAATGATATGCAAAAAAAACATGACAGTTTTCAAAAAAATATATTTGAATGCCGAATTTCGGATATTTTTCATAAAAATCATACATAAACGATATTTTTTACCAAGCAAGAAAAATAAAAGCATTTTAATTTGGCACACGATGTACTAAACACCCTGTATATGTATGATGAATGGGTTTACTCTGTTTCCACGCTAAAAGCTTAGAGCTTACATACGTGTAAACAGCTTAACCATAATGGACCATGCATATTGCAGACAGGCATAGGATAGCTTTAAACCCGAAAATAATCCCATATAGGAGTGAAAATGGGAAAACGTGTGTACAGAAAATCGCTAGCAAATCCGCAGGAAACCTGTAGTAAAGCGTAGGTTTAGGCAAGCGTAAGGTGAGCTAAGTCGATGACCTGACTTTCATTATGTTTATCAAGTTGGCCTTACACCTCTGACACACGTTTGACTAGCAATTATTAGGCAGTAACTATAAGACCCCTTACACACTGCGACTTTAAGCATCGATGCAGTCGCGCGTTTTGAAAACGCGTTTCAGCTCCACGACTCACGCAATGAACAGATTTAATTTAGCATCAATGCAGTCGTGCGTTAGCATTGATGTAGAAGCGCGACTGCATCGATGTTAACGCGCATTCGTATCGATGCAGTTGCCAAAATACAGTTCATAATTTGTCAATTTCACAAATCACAGTTCACAAATCAATCACACTTGGAAGTGAACTGTTAGAAAATCCAGCTTTTTTTCTAAGATACTCGTTACAAAGAGCAAACCCATTTGAACCAACTAATATTATGAACGCGAAAGTTTGTGAGGGTGAATTTGTGGATGTATGCAGGCGCGGATCCAGCTCTCAAAAAGGTTGTGGGCACGCAATTTTTCAAGAAAATGATGAGAATTAAAGAGCGCGCTAAATGAGAAAAAGGTATTTATTTAGGACGATTTATAAAATTGTAAAATGTCTTTCTAAATTCTGATTAGGGTTGTGGGCATGCCCACAGTGTCCACAACGGTGTATCCGCGCCTGGATGTATGTTTATTACTCCTTCACGCTAAAACTTCTCAATGGATTTTGATGAAACTGTTTTTTTTTTGGTAGTGTAAGACGAAACAGATATTATTGGGTTTATGGAACTATCAGCTTACTCCTGGAAGGCAATTCTCGTACAATTCGTATACGCAAAAGTTCACCGATTGAATTTTCTTTGTCGAAGAAAAAAATGTTTTTGATATCTCAGGGTCACGATTTATATGTATTTAGATTATGTTAGTGCGATAGTTTTTTTTTCGTGTAGATATTTTATTTGAATTTTAGGTAAAACGGTTAAACTCGCAATCGAATTACCACACGAAAAAAGTTCGATCGCCGCAAGGATCGGCCTCCTGGAACGTCATTTTGCTTGTAGAGAAAAAAATAACAAATGCAAAATTACTCCTACAACTAGTTGTTCATCCAAATCAATGAGCCTAAAGTGGGGAAATATAATCCAAACAAGGTAGTCTGGCTTTCTGGTGATTTGAATATGTTAATGTTTAAAGGATGATATAATTTAAAAATTATATCAGTGATGTAGTAGAAAATGAAATTATGTAATCTCTTCATATCCGTGTATTTGCCAATAAGTTCATTGAAATAGTTTCAAGCTCCAAGTCTCGGCCCATGAAACTTAATTACGAAGTAGATTTTAGACGAAAATAAGTTTGATTGGCATAAGCATTACTCGTATATTATGGTAATATCTACAAAAATTCTTGTTTATTTGTAAGCAACGCGATGATTCAAGTTCAGATTTCCTGATGGTCCCGGGTTCGATTCCCGGTCGGGTCATTGTAAAAATCATAATTTTCTATATTGTCTCGGGTCTGGGTCTGGTACCATCGCTGTGTCTGATTTCCATAACACAAGTGCATTAGCTACTTACTTTGGGATCAGAGCAATGTATGTGATTGATGTCCAATATTTATTATTTGTTGTTATTATATGGAACAATAATTATTGGATATAGTGTAGAGTTGTGTAAGGAAAGTCCTCAACCGATGCCTAAGGGTGAAATCCGACCATTCTGATTGAGGCCAGCCTTCCAGCGTGTAGTTTAAAGACCAGTTTCTAACCAGTTTTGTATCCAGCACCTGTATCAAATGATAAATCTGCTTATAATGCCTGGTAATTTTAAGTATCTATCAATAGACGTGTAGTAAACTCTGTATGAAAGTGCTATCATACGGTGACGATGATACTTTTCTTCTGTCTACAGCAAATTAGATTACCTATGATTTTATGTCGGTATCATAATAAGTTTCACAGAGAAAACGTGAATGTTTGATAAATGCCGTTATATTTACGTACCTACCTACTCTAATTTGCTTTATTCAGTATAGTGTTTCTAAGGCGTAACAAAATAATTTTGATGGTTGCTAAAATCTTAAAAGCTTGTTCCGCAAGATATGGGCTTCTGAAATAGCGACACTTTTTTTTTAGATACCCTAAAGAACTAAAATGAGTAAGAATAAATTAACATATTTGAGAGAAACGCCTTGAGAATTATACAGCGAATGATATTCATGAATGGATTACGTGTTCGATGATTATCAAGAAGTTGTCTTTAAAAATAGCCAGACCTCATATTAAGATAACTTTCTAGCAGATTACATAAATAAACTATTACAGTGTTACACATTATGGATTAGAATCGAATAAGACGTGATCGTGAATGAATATTCTGGACCGAACAGTGCGATTATGCAACTTGTAAGTGATAGCGATGCGATTACAATCCGATATGGTATGGCCAATGAAATTTCGGTAGATGTATTCTTAACTAGCGGTCCCCCGCGACTTCGTCCGCGCGTTTTGAGTTTGCTCCCTCCCCTCCCGTCGCAGCGTCATGTTTTATATCCTAAAGCCTTTCTCGATAAATAAGCTATCCACACACAGAAATATTTTTTCAAATCGGTTCAGCAGTTTCTGAGATAAGCGCGTTCAAACAAACAAACTGTTCAGCTTTATAATATACTAGCGGTCCCCCGCGACTTCGTCCGCGCGTTTTGAGTTTGCTCCCTCCCCTCCCGTCGCAGCGTCATGTTTTATATCCTAAAGCCTTTCTCGATAAATAAGCTATCCAACACAGAAATATTTTTTCAAATCGGTCCAGCAGTTCCTGAGATAAGCGCGTTCAAACAAACAAACTCTTCAGCTTTATAATATACTAGCGGTCCCCCGCGACTTCGTCCGCGCGTTTTGAGTTTGCTCCCTCCCCTCCCGTCGCAGCGTCATGTTTTATATCCTAAAGCCTTTCTCGATAAATAAGCTATCCAACACAGAAATATTTTTTCAAATCGGTCCAGAAGTTCCTGAGATAAGCGCATTCAAACAAACAAACTCTTCAGCTTTATAATATATTAGCGCAAGCGCACGTTGTACTTAAGCTGCGAACATTATTTTGGTGCGGAGTTATGTTAAAACTGTGATAGCTCCTAAGCTATTCATTGGAATCATATTATATAAAGGGCAACTTGGTTCTAAATGAAATGCTCGTGATGATGAATGTATTTATTTTGATAAGAATAAATACCTGTGTGTATAATACACCTCTTAAATAATGCATTATTTTTTTACAAATTTATGAACATAAAAAAGGTTGTAGTAAGTCAACCATAAAAGATAGACATATGCTGTCGCGGACTTTATTATAGAACTCTAATGCTGAACAATCCTGTCATACATGATTTTTGTGTAACTTAAGCGGTTTCCGCAGCGTATGCAGCGGAAGCTCTCAAAAGGAATATCTTTCTCCCGTTTTCGCAACATTTTTCATTTCTGCTGTGGTCTTATGAGTCGTATCTTTATGTTATATAGCCTAAAGCCTTCCTCAATAAATGGACTATCCAACGTAAAAAAAAAAATTCAAATCGGGCCAGTAGTTTTTGAGATTAGCGCGTTCAAACAAACAAACAAACAAACAAACTCTTCAGCTTTATAATATTAGTATAGATTAGCGCAAGCGCACGTTGTACTTAAGCTGCGAACATTATTTTGGTGCGGAGTTATGTTAAAACTGTGATAGCTCCTAAGATATTTATTGAAATCAAATGATATAAAGGGCAACTTGGTTCTAAATGAAATGTTCGTGATGATGAATGTATTTATTTTGATAAGAATAAATACCTGTGTGTATAATACACCTCTAAAAATAATGCATTATTTTTTACAAATTTATTAACATAAAAAAGGTTGTAGTAAGTCAACCATAAAAGATAGACATATGCTGTCGCGGACTTTATTATAGAACTCGTAATGCTGAACAATCCTGTGATACATGATTTTTGTGTAACTTAAGCGGTTTCCGCAGCGTATGCAGCGGAAGCTCTCAAAAGGAATATCTTTCTCCCGTTTTCGCAACATTTTTCATTGCTGCTGTGGTCTTATGAGTCGTATCTTTATGTTATATAGCCTAAAGCCTTCCTCAATAAATGGACTATCCAACGTAAAAAAAACAAATCAAATCGGGCCAGTAGTTTTTGAGATTAGCGCGTTCAAACAAACAAACAAACAAACAAACTCTTCAGCTTTATAATATTAGTATAGATTAGCGCAAGCGCACGTTGTACTTAAGCTTCGAGCATTATTTTGGTGCGGAGTTATGTTAAAACTGTGATAGCTCCTAAGATATTTATTGATATCAAATGATTTAAAGGGCAACTTGGTTCTAAATGAAATGGTCGTGATGATGAATGTATTTATTTTGATAAGAATAAATACCTGTGTGTATAATACACCTCTAAAAATAATGCATTATTTTTTTACAAATTTATTAACATAAAAAAGGTTGTAGTAAGTCAACCATAAAAGATAGACATATGCTGTCGCGGACTTTATTATAGAACTCTTAATGCTGAACAATCCTGTCATACATGATTTTTGTGTAACTTAAGCGGTTTCCGCAGCGTATGCAGCGGAAGCTCTGAAAAGGAATGTCTTTCTCCCGTTTTCGCAACATTTTTCATTTCTGCTGTGGTCTTATGAGTCGTATCTTTATGTTATATAGCCTAAAGCCTTCCTCGATAAATGGACTATCCAACGTAAAAAAAAAATTCAAATCGGGCCAGTAGTTTTTGAGATTAGCGCGTTCAAACAAACAAACAAACAAACTCTTCAGCTTTATAATATTAGTATAGATATGGTCCGAGCAGGCAGCCAAGTCTGCTATTTTCATTGTATATAAACCGTACCTAATTATTAACGGCTCGTTGTTGATGCTTAGCCCACACTAAAACAGTAAAAATCTTTCCTGTAAAGAGAGCCTAGGTAACTAAGAAAAACTTAAATCACTTATGTGAATACAAAAGTATTAAAACGATTATCAAACTAAAGAAAACGCTGATGAACAACAATCATTACATTGATGTAGTCATATTCAACCTGCGGCCTGCCGAGCCTCATGTGTGACCCGCCAAGCGCCAAGCCCTGACCAAGCAAGACTCGCTTGGCAGGAATCCTGAGAAGAAAGGAAAATGTGGATCTAAATTTTCAAGTTCCCTGTGAAATTCGTGTTGTGGCCCAGAGTATCACTTGTAAAAAGTTAAGTACCATTACAATAATAACGTGTCTCAGTTTGTCCCTCTGTTAAGTTTTTCCGTGCTTTCAAAGCTTTATTTTCAAGAGTAATTTAGTTCACATACCGTCATGATGACGTTAGTAACAGTGATCTAGATACGTAATACCTCGTAGCGGTAGCGGGTCCGTAGTGGGGCATCGTCGAACCATCACAGTCAAAACAACCACCAGAATGAGCGCTCACTCTCTGTGGTTCCTCTGTGCAGTTTTCTGTGTTGGTGCGTGCGTAAGCGCATCTGTGCACGATGCGAGTTCTATGGACCAAAAAATCGAACTGTTTGATGGAGTACGGATCAGCATACCTAAAGCGAACAGTACCGGACCGGTGATGTCTATCGAAGTTGACGCCGGGAGCGTGGAAGAAGGTACGTAAAGTTCAAATTGAAATCATTTGTATCTACGATAAGTTCATTAACCTTTATGCAAGAAGTAACATTTTATTCAAATTGAAATCACTTGTATCATACTATAACGATAAGTTCATTATCCTTTAGAAAATTGCAAAGTAACGATACGCCTATTTCAAAAATCTGACAGACTCTGAACAATGATATCTAGTCCATTTTTGTATGTATCGCTGCGACATTTTTTGACACGGAAACGGAAGAATGTATCATGTCTGATACATTCTTCCGTTTCACGCACACTACATGCCAAGAAAAAAAATATTATTAAAATTAGAAAGTAAATAGAATAAGATTTTGATATTGTTGCCGAAATACCTATACCAAAACAATTCCTTATTAAATATAAACATGTATTTGATCCACCGTTATGCTTATTTATTGAACGGAACGAAACTCGAACTATAGTGATTGACAAATTAAATCTGTTTAAAATCGTGTAACGTCCGAATAATCGGAATGGCCTTAATGATCAATCACTATATTCATTGATGAAAACTGCATGAATAATATAATAGCTATCGATTAATGAGCTATATATTTATATGAATGGTATGCCCTATACTCATTCTTGTTTTACTACTTATTTTTGACAAAATTACCAGTCTATATATTGAGCCTGGAAAAGGATAAAAATAATAACACCAAATGTTTACACATTACACATAGATAGTCATCATCATCATTATCATCATAATCGGCCAAAGGTCGTCCACTGCTGAACATAGGCCTCCCCACGGTTTTTTACAGCGTCCGATCACAAGCAATTTGCATCCAGTGTGATCCTGCGATCTTAACAAGGTCGTCCGTCCATCTTGCGGGTGGACGTCCTACACTGCGCTTTTGGTCGGAAGGTCTCCGATATAGAACTTTTCTGCTCCAACGTCCATCAGTAAAATAGCTATCGATTAATTTGTACTAAAAACATCGGATCAACTCTATCGTGTTACATCACTAAAATCGTCGAAATGACAACGTCTCAGCGATTATTTTAGGCCAAATTAACTATAGTAAATGTATACAGGCGTAACAAAACATACTTCAAATGACAATGGAAATCGATTTGGTTACTTAACTTACATCAATTGAATTTTAACGCGTTTTGTCACCTGTAAGCGTGTAAATTCAGCTATAAAGTTTAATGATCGTTCATTAAGCGTGAGTCAAATAAAATTGTTTTACCGTCCATTTGCTAGTAATCAATCCTATTGTAGTTGAAGCAAATGAAGTCATAAAGTAAATAGACTACAAACGAGGTCGTAATAAAAGGAATAGATATCTATTTTAATATCAGGGGATATAAAGGATTATCTTTTCAATTTTCATTTCGTATCATAGAAACTCATCCATCCCATCATCTGAATATTTTCTGACAAACGACCGATTTTAGCGCTATCGAACTTTTAAATGAGGAGATACGTAGAATAACTAAGGTAACGGACATAGCCTTGAGAATCAGTAAGCTCAAATGGCAATGGGCAAGGCCCATAGCGCGAAGAACTGATGGCCGTTGGGGCAGAAAAGCTCTAGATTGAAGACCCTTCGACCAAAAACGCAGCGTAGGACGTCCACTGATAAGGACAGACGACCTTGTAAAGATCGCAAGATCAAACTGGATGCAGACCGCTAGTGATCGGTCACTGTGGAAAGCCGTGGGGGAGGCCTATGTTCGGCAGTGAGCGTCGTTTGGCTGATAATGATAACGATAGCCTGTTATTGTTATTCTTCTAATAAATACTTTTTCTTTCTTTCTTTTCTATTGTCACTCAGGATTCTATACGTCAATGAAAGGTTCGTGCTCGCTAGGATACGTTTACCGCACGATTACATTACAATTCGTCAGTCATTCGTGTTGCCAAAGGACTATGCCTATCGAAGTATGGACCTCGGCACTTATTTTGCGTCAATTTTAAAACAACTTTGACTGACGCAATCAATGTACTATCAACATTCGTAATTGGAGAAATTAAAACAGGAGTTTCACAGTTTTTTCAGAAAACATAACATAACCGTAAAATCAAAAAAAAAAAAAATCTAGTTGTGTCTTCTATCATCATTTTAATTAAAATATCCAAAACTCTTTGGGTTGCAGAAAACCCACTAATCAATACAGATAAACTTAAAATATGATTATTTATTATTATTATTTATTTAAATATGATTATTTTATTGTTTATTTTACGGCTCATAGAGGCACTCTCAAGATTCTCATACAAATTGTTTTCGTTTACTATACGAATACGTTAACGTCAATTATTCGTACTTACCTTACATTATTATATAATGAAAATAAGTTTCCGACACTTGATATACGACTTTTCTTGTGTACTCAGCAGAATTGTTGGTAACTGTATACCTTGAAAGAAATAACAAATTTTAAATAGATTAAGTCCATACTCTACCCTACCTATCCTACCCTAGGTTTATTTATCCACCAAGCACGTTCTCCTTATTTGGCAATAAAATGTCTAGAGTGGGTTATGCGTAGGAAGGAGTTAATATCATAAAAGCTGTTCTATTTCCCTTCAAAGATATAAGCTCGAAATTTGCCACTGGAGCGCCGACTTTCACGTCGTTTCAGACGCTTTTAATTAAGTGCTTTGGCACTTTAATAATTATCACGTACTTCGCAAATCCTGACAAAGTAAAACAAGTAGGTACTAAACGATGAAAATACTGCGAATTAACGTTTCTAAGAATTCGAATTGGACTGAAAAAAGATTTGTTTGAATTACTCGCATATCTGTTCCTCCTGGCACTATTTTTTAAATGAGGTTACACATACAATGCCTTTGTATATTCTGTAAATTGTATTTTAATTCAATTTTCCATTAGACCTGCAAAACATTATGTACCTAATTTTCTGTATTCCTTGAGAAGAAATAGAAAAGAAAAGGTTTTTTCTGTGACCAAACAAAATTTATGGATTGGTATCCATTGGGAATAGATTTTAAACTTTGTTTATATGTTTATAATTTGGTATGGGATTTTTTTACGATTTTATTTAAATTCTGTTGAGTGGAATAGATCGTAAGTTTTATTCTGCGTTCATTCTATCATACACAATGAACCTATAAAGAAAGTATTCAAAGCAGATTAAGAATATCCACCAGTAAAATACAAAACAAAACATTCCGGTATGTACGAGTATCCCGTTAAATTGCAATGATAGCGAAATCAGCCGCTAACCGAGATCCGATAAAATCGCATAACAAAAACCGGTGCGCGGGACCATTCGGATCGCTCGCTTTTTGTTTTATTTACCACTCGGGAAAGTGGAGAAATTGCGTGCACTGATAATCAGAACAAGTACCGGTTGTACAGTGGACTGAAATGCGTTCTGCCCGTAGCCTGACATGAGTGGCATGAGTGAGCCGGAGCCTGATGGTGTGAGCCATTGATGCCTGGTGGAACATAGACTCCCGTATAAAACCAGAGAACAGATAAATCTATTAAGTGTATAAATAATACCGTTAGTAAGAATTGTTAAAGTAGATAATCGTTCGCAACATAAAACTTTTGCATTTTGGATGCTGACAGTCAAGGTTATGCTAATGGATAACCCCAAAAGTTAACCTTTATCTAGTCAAACCAAGTAAGATGGTTTTGATTTCTATAAAAATCAATCTGTTAAACTAGCCCTAATTCTCAGTTTTATTGCATACTAACAACTGGCTCTTAGGTGACAAAATAAATACATTCTTAGATAGAAATAATAATTTGCACCAAAAACAAAAATAATAATAAAGAAATAATCGTCAATACGATTACCTACGTTAGGTGTAAAATTCAGACGGTCTTATCACTTGAAGCAATTTCTTGACAATCTTTAGATAAGGAAAAGCATTAAGAATGAGAGAAGTGGCGATGAAATATTTTAAACAAAAAAGAAAGTAGACAGACTTGGTTAAAGAGAGATAAGAAAAGAGTAACACGTACACGTAACTACATTAAATTACAAATACCAGAAAAGTGATGCGACTGACTGACGTTTTTTTGACACAAGATTACGATTGTAAATTTCCAATTTTGTTTAGTAACGTGATTGATGATATTGATCGACGTTTGCTTGACTGTGAACTAGGCAGTGCTGAGCAGTTTTTAAACTAGCCTTCCAACCATTATACTCTCAAAATCTTGGTTCCAAATAAATTGTATTTTTTGGTAATTAAAGAGCCATTTAAATAAATCAGTAAGTATTGCTACCCCGTTTTAATGGATGACTTCGTAAGAAGCAATTCAAAAAGATTCAAATTTTAAGTAAACCCTTTTCTGAGAATAAAAGCTTGACGCGTTACCTATTTAAAGACCGATCTTAATATCATGGATGTTAATAAAGTTCCCATGATTCATAATTATATATTTTTTATTTTACAAGAATATTTTTTCTTTTATTGTGGCGTGGATTGGCACAAGACAGTTGCAGGTTCCTATCTGGTTTGATATTTATACCATGTAGCTTTGAACATAATACCATGCATAGGGAAAATGTGACCACACCGGCCAGATACAAGCTGGGAACAACTGGGACACTGAAAACGAAAGTCCTACACGTTGAAGCTGGCTATCTGAAAACGAAAACAACCCTACATATTTTTGAACGTACCTCACCTCCAAAACTTAAATATCTGTGTGGAAAATATCACCATGATAGATAATTTAGCAACGTAATAATTAATTAATGTTTTGTGCTCGAGTGGATTAAACTAATTATTATTTAGTTCCGATCGTTACTATCAATAATACATCAACCACTTTAAATGATCAATTTTCTATTTATGATGGAAAGTAATGACGGTTTAATGACACGAGGCCGACTAACGAAAAATTGTTCACGCGATAGTCCAATCTAATTTCATTAACGCTAAACTTTCATAGGTAAATAAACTATATACCTTGAATGAGCTGAGCTGTGGACAGTGCCTTCATAAAACACTTATCTATTACGCTCTATGAGTTATAATATTTGAATAATTATGTTAAATAAAATGATTTAAATTCCATTCGTGGATGAATTGTCCTTTCTACTTTCTATCTATGAGCGCGCGAGCATTCTAGTCTGAATATAAATACTTACACCAGCTAACAGAATGGTATACCTAGTTTTAAATATCGATTTCAAATAAACTAAAATGGGGAACGCTATGACAATATTCTGAAAGCCAAAAGTGTCAAAAGTTTACAAATATTAGATAGCGCTAATAAATAAGTTTTGTAGTTTCAATGAATGAATTACAATTGAAATGTATTGAAACATCAGTCGGTGAGATAGTCCCTCCGCACCCACTATCTTCAGAATCAACAACCATTTTATTTTATTTGTGTTTTTTGGACGTCGTCATTATCATTACCTTTATCATTCATAATTTTGTATTTATTAAGTATGTATATGTATTCTATGTATGTTAATTAATCTTTTGCTTGTGTATCCTATTATATATTTGTGTAATATTAGTATGTATGTTTGTGTAAGTGCATTTTACTTCTTTTTTTTACCACTCTTCTCACATATTATTAATATTCCGCCATTGATTAAACTCTCTGCATTACCAGGTGGTTGACTGGTAGAGAATGCCATTAGGCATTAAGTTCGCCAATTGTACAAATTACAGTGCAATAAAGTTTAAATATATAAAATAAATAGATTAGAGATCTTGTTTTCACTCTTCCGGTTTATCGCAGGGAAGAGAGATTATAGAGGGAATTTCAACGAACACGATTATTAACTTCGTAAACTTATTTGGACTAGTTAAGAGGATAACATATCATTTAGGCGTAGGTACCTCTTGAGTCTGGAGGTTTTTCACATATATCGGAAACTATGTCCTTTTACAAAATCAAAGCCAAGAAGATTTGCTGCAAGTTTAACTCAGTCCAGTTTTGAACCTACAAAAAGGAGGTTATCAATCCGACATGTATTTCTGTGACGTCCTTACAATTTAGTAACTTAATTAATATAATAAAATATTTATTTACGAACAACGCACACAACGACGTTATATATATACATAATAGAAAATATTTTAAAGGCAGATTCAGAAAAATAAATGAAACATATTTTGTACGAAAAAATATTTTTTTTATACGCTAGTTTTCGAGAAAATTGCCTCTAAACATGTAGAAAAAAGAGTAAAATAAAACACCCCGTGCCGCGTGTTGCTGAGCGGAGCTCTCGGTTTTTGTAGGTATTGTCATATTGTCATACCTAAATTCCCAGTTCGGTAACCTTTGATAGTGCGTTCACCGCGCATGGTCATGGTCATATGGTTGGACATAATGCAAGATGCACACGAATTGCTTACGCATCGCTATCACTCGCAAGTTGCGGAAATATTCTTCTGACTTCCACTCGTTTATTTTTACAAAATAAAATTTATAAAGGGTAAAATGACTTCCCCGCTTTTTTGCCGCTTTATTAACTTTGCTTGCGCATCGTTTGGCTGTCAATCAATGTAACGGTTTCTGAGATTAGTTATCTAGGTTTCTTGGCTAATTGCCATCAAAACAACTTTGTGTAAGCACTAAAATATACTGTTATTACTGTCGTTGTTGGTAATTTATCTACCATATAGGTACATACAGCCTTTTTTGAGAATGATATTACTCGTAATGACACTTTGATGTTTCTTTTCCCGCCCATAACTGGGAAAATAAAACAAATTAGGATGTCCGTAAGTACGCTAAAAATGGGAATTAAGTGGGAGAAAATATGTACACCTGCATAATTGCTTTTTCGAGAGAATGGCCCTAATAACGTTTTCTGATCTATCAAAATCTGAAACGAGTCGACATAAGAATAAATGCTTAAAATAAAAATATAAAAACTTGATCTTATCTCTGTGTTATTTTATTTGTACTGTCACTATTTTTTTAAAATATTATTATAAAGACTTCGACCATACAGACGTACTATGAGTATAGGTCTTCCACCGTCAATATTGACAGACGACATTGTAAAGATCGTAGGATAACACTGGATTGCAGACTGCTTCGAACGGTCGCTGTATAAAATCATGGAGGAGGCATATTTTCAGCAGTAGAAGTTATTTAGCTGTTCCATGCTGGTGAATAAATTTATAATCTAACTATAGACTTCCTTATTTCCAGGTCGAGGCAAACAGAAGAAACTTATGGAGCGGATCCTGCCTATGTTCATCATGCCATTCCTCATCCAATCTACAATAGTCCCTCTGTTCCTCAGCATGCTCAAATTCATGTTGATGAAGTCCCTTTTCGTCGGCAAAGTAGCCCTTATGCTTATATTAATAAACGCGTTCAAAAACCACAACGCAGTGAAGGGAAGAGATGCCGTTATGGCAGACATACACTATGGCTACCACGAAAACGGAATGGAGTACGGGGCTTATGTTAATTAAATGGTAAGATCCTAACGGAGTTCTAAATAGATAATACTGTGAGCTAACAGGCTGAGATTTGTAGTGACTACACGTTTTGCAGCTTGGTAAAAGACTGAATTCGCAAATACGCAGCAGGCAGCAGCATACTTCATATGAATTAATGATTAAGAGCGTTCGTTACCAGTGTAAATGAATAATTATAAAAAATATATCAAAATTGCCTCTAGTTGGTAACGCGATAACCGAAAGACTTTTTTCCCAAAAATAGCAAAGCGATAGGTACTTACAAATCACTTAAAATTTATGGAGTAGTCTGCTCAGTCGGAGGTCAAATTACCTACGATATAAACTTGTTATTTGTTGCTTTTACTTGATATTTTCCAATTACCTTCCCAATTTTCATGTATTTTCTTTCCTTAATAATAAAAAAATGAGAAAGGGATGAATGAACTTTGATATTGGATGAATTAAGGTAAAAAGGGAAATCATTTTTATTTATATAAGAAGATCAAAATAAATATTCTCGGAAGTATGTTTTGAGTACCATCTATTCGCAGACTGGATTATGTTATTAAAGAGTTGTTGAGGGAGAAAATAACGTAATAACTTTTCTTTCACTTATAACATTTTTTGTTAAAAGTTAAAAGTTTTTTGACTTATAAATATTTGTGTTAGAGTCTTAAGTTTTTTTATTGTGTGAATATAGCTTTAGTCTCTCTAAGTCATTCTCTACAAGACGAAGTCTTTTAAGAATACATGTCAGTTTTAATGCCTTAATTTATTTAGTTGCTTAATAATTTATTGTAGATGTAAACCTTAGTTTATTATGTAAGGATAAGTTGCTCCATCTTAATTTAACCACTATAACAGTTAGTTGATATAACTAGATGAGCACTTGTCGCCATATATATATAATTTATTTAATCTCCAGATCTGTTAATTTAACTGTCTCAGATTGAATCTTCATACCAATACGATGCTAAAAAACAGTATATCATATAAAAATACGGAACTATTATTGTGCGTCTCTGCCAATTTTCTATAAGACAATGGAACCTTCCTTAGTCGCAAATGTTAGAGAAAGGTAACTCAATATCTTTTGGCTACTTATTTGGCTCAGTACCATGACTTGGTTAGGGCACGCCACTGAGAAATTGGTTGTAAATCAACTTTCACCCACACGTAGTTTAATGCTGTCAAAATAAAACAACAAGTTAACAATTGGAACAAATAAAGACCGTAAAGTCTTGTTCTTTTTATTGTAGATATTCGTACATATGCATGCTCATCAATAGCTATAATTGAAACTTTCACAAAGATTTTTTTTTCTTTTTATTCTTTTCAACAACTTAATAATGTAAGTGCAATTCATACTTAGAAATAATGAGCAGTTTCCTTGTCATTAGATGTTTCCATCATCGAGAGATGGCGCTAGAGTCACTTTAGGAACTTTTAAAATTTTATTTTGACTTTGTTCTCCAACGTAATGTGTATCTTTAGTAAAGAAAGGACTTTATGATGACAAAAATATGTATCAGAATTAATTCAGAGGTTAGGTTTAGGTCATTAAGTCATTTTACAATATTTTCTTACGCACTTTTTTCTTTGTCTATGGTTTTCCACAAACGTGAAAACAAAAATGTTTCCAAAGCTATCCCAACGCTATCTTGTAAGAGCTATAAAGTGATGGGAGAAAACTGGTCATTAACCGATTAACTGAGAGTTGTTTAGGCGGTGTTATTTTTTTGTTATTGTAACTACAGTTTTATTCAATTATTACCTCTTTTAAAATTAGTTAAGCTAGTGTTTAATGATATTCTTATTTTTTTCTGAATGCCAATGTTAAGTCTGTGTCCATTAAATTATGTTTTAAATCTGTGATTGTCTTTCATTTAATTTAATTTCACTATAACTCATATTTTTTTAGTTACGTACGAATATGTCAGATAGTTAACGTCAAAGCAATGTAGATAAGTTTACGTTTTATATTTATTGTGTAAGTTGAAGGAGTTGAATACATTTTACTGTTTTGTTTGTTCAGAATATTTTTTGTGATTAGATGATTATTTTGCATATAAAAGGTCAATTTTCACTATAATTTCTTAATGACAAGGTTGTTTTATCTAAAAGCCAATGTAAAGTCAACTAAGTGTAAGGTAGTTTGAGCCATACCCCAACACGCATGCTCAAGTTGAAAAAGTTAATAAAAACATAAATAGTTACGGTATACACAGATGTATACATATTATTTATTTACTGACATGACACATGTTTACATAATTATTATTAACAAAGTAATAAAATGCATACTGATACTGAACGTGGCGTGCAAACGTTTCGGTGGAATGTTCGTCATATCATGTGCATTCGTTCACACTGTAGTCATTGCCAGCTGCTGGTTCATTAATTAGTGTAGTTAGGACATGTACCTAAATGCTGATCTCATCGGATATTAAGTAGTTAAGAGCCAAGACGTGTGCCTGTGTGAACTACAAGAAGGTATGTGCTAAACTTTTATATAGGTGCCCAATTATTTACTAACTATTTTTAACAAGTACACAATTACTTGTGCTATCTTCGGTTTTATGACAAGTATTAATAGCTAATGTGAACTAAAGATGAACATGATATTTTATACTAAATGCATTCTCTATCAGCCAAAGTCACACAGAAAAATAGCAACAAGTTCTGCTTAGCCTAAAGGTATGACTGGAAGAGAATGATATATTATGCCGTTTATTAAGATTTTTGAAAATTTTTGTTGTGCAATAAATAAATGAATATATTACAAGTGTAGATAATACAAATCTGGGCGGTGATTCTCGCGTCAATCAAACTTTTTTCGTGTGGTAGTTCAATTGCGAATTTAACCATTTTACTTATAATGAATAAATAAATTAATTAAAAGTGTTCGTAGGTAATAAATATCTTGGCGGCGAACCTCGCATCAAACAAACTTTTTTCATGAGGTAGTTCAATTGCGAGTTTAACCATTTTACTTAAAAAAAAACAAGTTCAATATCCACATAAGAGAAAACTACCGCGCGAGCGAAATCAATGTGTATAATCCCCCTAATGACCCTGAGAAATCAAAATGATTTTTCTTCGACACGAAAATTCGATCGGTCAATTTTTTTCGTACACGAACTGCACGCGAATCTGTGGGCCTATTTTTGAATCACTCGCTTCGAAATGGCGAGTGATTTTCGTTCGACAACGAGTTTTTTTATATGACTTTTAATTCATCTTCGAACGAAAATCACTCTCCACCTTGAAGCGAGTGATTCAAAAATAGAGCTCCTGCCTCCTGATGGTTTTAATAAGTAAAGTTAGGTTATCTTACTCGTATGAAAAGTGTAATTTCATAGGACAAGTTATCACAAGATCATACACCGATCTTTATTCAGAATAATTAACGACCACTGACAAATGCTCAGAAAAAGAAAGATGTATTTATTCACGTAAACATGTGTACAGTTGCTTATTATTTACAAACACTGTAGCAATAGTTGTTAATTTATTTAATAACATTAAGTTAGTATTAACCTGTTTTACCGAAACTCGGCATGTTAATATGTAATGTCAATCTTTTAATCCTTAATTTTATCTTGAATAAACATGAGACCATGAGCTCTATTTTTGAATCACTCGCTTCAAGATGACGAGTAATTTTCGATTGAAGATGAATTAAAATTCATAGAAAAAAACTCGCTGTCGAACGAAAATCACTCGCCATTTCGAAGCGAGTGATTCAAAAATAGGGCCCCATGTCTTAGACGTAGACATCACTGTTAAATTAGCTACTCGCACCGAAGAGCATACCATATTTTATTCACGATAGGTATTTCTCGCGCCTAACTATTTTTCAACATAAATTGCTTACACACACAAAACAAAACCGAGCATCCAAACAAAAAACGACGCGTCGTACAAGAGATGTTGGCTCTTAGGATGGTTAAGCGGGATAGACCTCGACTCGACCGTACAAAGTCAATCATAATCATAAAGGATTGAGTTTAAGTAACTATGTAGTTTCAGACGGCTTACTAGCAGTTAAATAGAAAAACTATGCGCTATAATTTCAAACCTTGACTAATAAAATCAGTTCAGACATCAACGTGTGAAAATTGCCATTACGATTAGGGCGACCATAAGAAAAGAAAAACTGATGAAAACAGGGAAATGTACAAAAACATTGATGACGAAGTTACGCCTCCCTTAACAAATCATTACCTTTTGTCAGATGATATCTTGTCTAAGACCCCTTACACACTGCGACTTTTAGAATCGATGCATTCGCGAGTTTTAAAAACGCGCTTCAGCATCGCGATCGACGCAATGAACAGATATAATTTAGCGTCAATGTTGTCGCGCGTTAGTATCGATGCAGTAGCCAAAATACAGTACATAAATTGTCCATTGCCAGCTTCTGCATCGCGACTGCATTGATGCTAAAATTTGCGTAGTGTGTAAAGGTTGACATTTCGTGACTGCATCTTTGCTAAAAGTCATAGTGTGTAAAGGGTCTAAAAACTTGGTAATTCATAAAAAAGTTATTTAGAGTATATCAATAATTCTGTAGAGTAATTTGGCAGAATGTTTGTCACTTTATAAAACAATGCCACATTTATTTAACTAGTCATGTGTTTCGTTTCGTTCATTCAGTTAGTTCACTCAAACAAAGTCTGTACGAACGGATAAAATAAAATATCTATGAAAAAGGTACTTAAGTATATAAGTTTCTACTAGTAGATAATAGTCTATTTAAAACATAAATGATTGATTGTTTTGGCTTAATATTATTGGAAACATAATTGCACTTGCAAATAAAACGAATTAAATCAGTAACTGTTAACTTAAAAACAGTTTCATTCTGCTCTTTTGATTAACCGGACTACGGGTCGTTTTTATTAATGCTTAAACTAAATCTGCATAAAATAAATAGAATAAGAATGTTATTAAATTCGAGGCGTCATAAAAATCTCAGTCTCAATGCTAGTTTTTTCGTCATGAAGTGGTAATACTGTAAACTTCAAAACACTCTACGGGATTATTGATTATACTTTACGCCGATAGCACATCAAACTTAAGGTCTGGCCTTTGCTCAGCAGAAAGTTGTTTACAGGCTAACATTACTTTACTTACACGGCCACGTCTCAACTTCAAACCCAAACCGAGGCATTTTGTATGATATTCGACGAGTAGATGACGTTGGAAAAATCAGGCTTTAATCGTGGAGTAATTTTATCTTTGTTTTTACTCAACTAATCTGACGTTGGTAAATTCGACTCTTAGCCAGAAAAGGCATTAGTGTGAGTTTTTATAAAATGTTTTTTTCTTTGTAAAAGCATTTGTACTGAAACACTTTTCATTATTTTTGTCTGAAAATATTAAACTTGTCAGATCTAATGGTTTAAAATGTTTTTAACACTCACAGTGTCATATTTTATATTCATAGAGATGAAAATAAGAAACCGAACCAGCAGCCTCTTGGCTGACCGGGCCAAACGCTCTACCAATTGAGCTACCGTGCTGTCAGTCAGACCTTGCGAAATTTGTGGTCTCTTATGGATACCTCATTGCGTGTCAGATCTAGTTTCCTTTACTAAACTGATGATCAATGATATTTCTGTTATCAGAATACAACGCGCCATTATCGCAGTAAGGAAGGTTCTATTTAGTTAATTGACTATTTATTTACTATCCATACTAATATTATAAAGCTGAAGAGTTTGTTTTGTTTGTTTTTTTGAACGCGCTAATCTCAGGGCGATTCAGAACGTTCGATAAGCCATTCTGCTTGGGTTACGGCTAGGTTTTCTATTTGTTTTCAAATTAATGTCGTGGTTTAATCGGAAGTTTATATGTCATTTTGGTAACAAATATAATAAAAATTTTTATAAAATAGTTTCATCAGATAAGTCAACGTTATCATAATTTTGTAAATATGTGAAAGTTATCGAATCGTAACCGAATCGGGGTGCTGAACCGATTCGAAGATTTTTTTTTGTGTTGGATAGCTTATTTATCAGCAAAAATAAGCTATCCAACACAAAATAATTTTAATGCACAAACAAACGTTACATATATACCTAATGCTATGAGCATTATCTACCAGTCAAACACAGGTATATTTTAAACCCCCTACACACGACGCGACGTTTAGCATCGATGCAGTCGCGCGTTTCACAAACGCGCTAAGGTAGTTGTATCCTTGAATTTCACAACTAATACGTCAAGACTTTTCTAAAGTATTTAGGTATATCTAAGCTTTATAGATAAACAAGGGACCTAGAGAACAATTCACTTGCGGTCCCCGTGGCATCGTCCGCGCGTTTTGAATTTGCTTCCTCCCCTCCCATCGTAGCGTGATGTTTTAAAGCCCAAAGCCTTACTCAATAAATAAGGTATTCAACACAAATAATTTCTCAAATTGGTCCAGTAGTCCCTGAGATTAACGCGTTCAAACTAAAAACAAAACTTATAAAATTAATAATTATCAATAATATTAGTATTGATGCAATCAATGGATTCCTTAGAAAAAGTCTTGAGTTGACAATGTGATTTTTAGAGCGCGAAAGGTTAAGTGAAATCAGTTTAGAATTCTCGATTCAGTAAATTATATCTGTCGTGGTCGTGAGCATTAAGCATTCAGCGTGTTAAGGACGGCTGCTTATCAGAATCAAATTCTACTATGACGGTGGTTAGTAAGAAACTAGAGTGACTGGACTATCAAACGGTTACAATTTCGCTTATATCATCAACAGTGGGGGTAGTAACAAACTGTGGTAACTGTTATGTCATCCAATCGTGCCTGACCGGCACAAACGTTCTCGTATCTACACCAGAGAACGTTTGTTAGTGAAACTAATAGCTTGATATCAGCTGTTGTGATTTGAGTGACGATCAAGACAATTCAAAAGACATTGCACGTTCGTTCATTGTTTTATGGACATTACGTGATGAAAAACAGTGTTAAGAACCGCAGAAAGTGACAAATTACGACGCAAGGTCAGTGAAATTTTACTTTGAATACTTAATCTACGTACTAAATAATTTAGTAGCCATAATTGCGTAAAAACATTATGTGTTTTGTACTGTAAGAATAAATATAGGATTTTTTAAATCAAATCGCAGTGTCACCCTACTAGTCCGTTGTGTATGGTGTTGTGTTCTATATCCAGTTATCGGTATTGAAACTGCAATGAGATCTGTTTAGTTAGTGTGATTGTCAACAATCGAGTAAGTACCGCTTATGCACTTGTTATATAACCAATACAATGTCTCAGCTAGTAAAATAATGAATATTATTCAACAGGACTTATTTAACATATTATTAAGGTTGGATTCGACTAAACATAGGCTAACGCGTGCGTAACAATACGAAAGATAATTTTTGTTCCTCGATTTTATGCTCGCGAAACTAAAAGTTGTTTTTCGACATTAAATTTAATAAGAGTTACTAAACTCGCTCAGAACGAATGATTGAATTGTATTATCCAGCAAATCAATGTTGCACAAAAGCAGTATGGTGTGAAATTAAAAATCCTGTCAACTAGGTACATACAGTCCGTTTTTCTCTGCTTGTCGAATATTGTACCCGTCGACCCGTCTGGTGTAGTGGTCGGGAAATCGCCTACTACGCAGTGGCTTGCGGGTTCGATCCCCGCACAATACAAACATTTGTGTGCATGAACATGTCTGTTTGTATTGGTCTGGGTGTTTTCTATGTATATCATGTATGTATTTACAAACAAAAAGTATTTAAGTATTATATCCGTTGTCTGGCACCCATAACACAAGCTTTGAGTAGCTTACTTTGGGACTAGATGGCGATGTGTGGGAATGTCCAAAGGATATTTATTTATTTATTTATTGTAAACAATGTTTTTTATAATTTTTAAAGGAATGTCGGAGAATAAAGTTAATTTACTTTTTGATTTATAAAGATCTCAGTATTTAACAACTTTTCTTTTCAAAAAAAGAATTTTCAAATTGTTTACATTATTGGACAAGGAAACAAAAACGGATTTTAAACAATGTAGAATCGACCTGTCAAAACTTTTGTATTTGACAGATCATTCTGACATAGTGATCGTATGACGTCCGCGTGCCATATGATTTATTCATATGGCACGCGGACGTCATACGATTTGAATTAGCTCTTATTTCACACAACACGGTGGGATTAAAACTTCCGTATAGGCGCGATATTCCAAAACATGGTAAAATGGAAAATTTATACATCTCGGATAACCATCGATTTATTCGTAGTTCTCGTTTGGTCGAATCTACCCTTAAGAATGATTCACGCTACAACGTGCCGGGGCCGGATCGTGCCCCGTCCGGCGCCCGGTCGGAGCCCAGCCCGGCGCCGGCACGGTGTAGGGTGAATCGGCCTTAAAAACGGATGAGGACATAGTAAGAAATCATTATTTAAAGCTATAATGTTACGAAGGCCTACGAGCCATGAGGCTTACTTAGACCTGTGTAGAAGATTTATTTGTACCTTCTTGACAAACTTAATCGTAAAAAAAACCGGCCAAGTGCGAGTCGGACTCGCGCACTGAGGGTTCCGTGCCAACTTTAACTGAATAAGGGAATCCATTTACTTCTTCTTAGTAAAATACCACAACATTTTGTTAACTACAAATATAACTTTGTTTTTCATAGTGTTTGTATGAAGTACAAAGTTATGTTTGCGGTTGTTGATAATGTGCTATATCTGAAAAACTACTCGTTCGATCCCGTCTGAACCAATTTTCGTTGAAAGTATTTATTTTAAAAGACCTATCTATAGACACCACCACACGCATATGTTTGCCAAAAAAAAATTTTTTGGTTTTAGTTTTATGTATGGGACCCCTTAACTATAATTATTTTTTAATTTTTGTATTAGAATCGGTAAGCGGTTAACAAGATACATCTTCCTACCAAATTTCAATTGTGTAATGCTTATAGTTACAGAATAAAATGGGTGTGACATACGGACAGACAGACAGACAGACAGACAGACAGACTTGACGAAACTATAAGGGTTCCGTTTTTTGCCATTCGGCTACGGAACCCTAAAAAGTACGAGTCAAATTCAAGGGCGTCAAAGTCAAAGTCATGTTTGGAATACAGAAAAAGTATAAACTTTGTTTTTTTTTTAATGAAAATTACAAAAAAAAAAACAAGACTCGTTCTTGTATTTCAGACTCTAGTCTCTAGGCTAGTCCTTTTTAGACCCTGCATAAGAAATAAAAAGATTAGATAAAATGTCTACGGATCCCTAACGAAT
This sequence comes from Pyrausta purpuralis, assembly GCA_963924145.1. Classification (NCBI taxonomy): domain Eukaryota; kingdom Metazoa; phylum Arthropoda; class Insecta; order Lepidoptera; family Crambidae; genus Pyrausta; species Pyrausta purpuralis. The sequence continues at coordinate 22,595,881 of OZ001656.1, forward strand.
TCTATTCCAGGGGAAAAAAGTACGAGCCAAATTCAAGGGCCAACCCCTTTAATTAATAGTTCAGTCTAGAATCCAGAAAAAATAAGTATAAAATATCAAATTTTATAAAATACAACTTTATTTTTCCTGTATACCCAGTATTTAAGAGGCAGAAACTCCGTGGTGGCTTATGCTGGTTTCAAAACGTCGCCGCTCGATTCCCGGTCGGGTCAATATAGTAATTAAAATTTTCTACATTGTCTGGATATTGTGTTACAACCATTGTGTCCGATTTCCATAACACAAGTGCATACTACTTACCTACTTTGGGATCAGAGCAAGGTATGTGATTGGTGTCCAATTTTTGGTTTTTTATGTACGAGTATACATTTTCCTCAGATGATGTCCCGGTGTGGTCAATGGATGAGTAAAAACAAACTGGCGGTATTCCTGCTTCTCACCACAATATGTTTCTTCATATCAACGGTGGTGCTCTCGACCAGAGTCAAGCAAGCATCAGCATATCAGCCAAAGGCTAACCAAATGAAGGAAGTAAAGATTAGTGAAGATGTGAATGTTGCTAATAAGGTAAGAGCAACTGACTGACTACTGTTCGGCTAGATCTAGACTAGGCGAACGTACTGAATTAAAATCTATATTTATCTAACCATTTTTAGCGCAACAGCAACTTTTTTTTGGAAATGACTATAATTTAACCCCTTAGCAGGCCCCGGACATGCGTCCCACATAGATTTTTCGATGCTGGAGCTAGGTTTAAGCAGTAAAAAGCCCACATTTTGACTTAATTTAATCCATAATATAAACTCTATCATTTCCAATTCGCCAACTTTGTGTATCCGAATGTGTGTAACAAACATGGTGGGGAACATATGACCTTAGCCTGTTGGAGCGAAGCGTTTTGTGGGAACTATACGTCCTTTACGTTATTGTTAAATAACTTTAGATACAGGTATTTATCCCGACGATTCTATGTATTATATACTGAAAACAACTTCAATGAAATAACCACCTTATTATAAATTCGATATAAATAAACGTAATTTAGATTAATTTACAAAAAATTTATGTAGCGACTAGAAAAAGTGGTCCTTACCCAGGCACATGGAGTATATTTCTCACATATTTTTCAGGGTTATCAGTATTTTTACCGAATTTATTTTAGGAATCTGTTGATGAGAAATGAAATAGGGCATTATCCAAAATCTAAAAGTATATGCAAATCTAAAGGTTTACTAAATGAGAAATGATTTAAGTACTACTCAATTAGCAGCTAAAACATTCAAACTCTCTTGGCACAAATGCCATTCAAGACCCTCCTTCTTTAGACAGGATTGAATTTAGCGCTAGCTATGCGTATTTTTAAGTCTAAATTTTTTTCAGAGCGCATACTACAGACTTCCAAGGCACGCAATTCCTGCAAGCTACAAACTATTATTACGGCCTGACATGGTACAAAAAACCTTCACTGGAATCGTATGGATTTCTCTTCGCGTTACAAAAGCTACCAAGTCAATAACGCTTCATTCAAATAAATTGAATATCACATCGACGTCTCTTAGAAACAGCCATAACGGCGAAATAAGTATTTCCTCCGTTGAATTAGTTCCAGGAAAAAGAGAATTTTTAATAGTTCATTCGAGAAATATATTCCCAAAAGGGAACTATGAACTGAATATTCATTTTGCGGGGAGGTTGGATAAAGGATTGGTTGGATTTTATTCGAGCACACTGAAAAATGGCGGGTAAGTTTCATATTTTCCTCCTTCCTTCTGACCAACTGCGAGTCGGAATCACACACTAAAGGTTCCGTGCCAACTTTAACTACATTAGCACAATATTTTGTCGACAGCAAAAATAACTTTGTTTTCAATAGTAGGTATTTGTGCATTTATTTCAAAATTTTCGGTTGCTTCGTTAAAAGCAGCGCAAAAAAGTTAGAGGGGGGGGGGGGGGGGACGCCCATTTTACCACTTGAAAGCGTGAAAGCGTCTATCTCCCAAATTAGTTAGACTTTTAGAAAAAATAGTTTACAAACTTCAATGACATTTTAAAATAACTATCCAAAGGTTGTTTTTGTTCCATGTATGGAAAAATAATTAATTTTATTTTTTTATGAATCATAAAGCGGTAAACAGGATACACCTACCTATCAAGTTTCAGCTGTTTAACGCTAAAAGTTTCAGAATAAAGTGTGTTTAAGTTTTTGCCATTCGGCTTGGGAACCCCAAAAACGCATGAAATTATGAAACGTTTTGAGCTGACCGTTTTGATATTACGATGCAGGGCGAATGCAAAGAATGCGTTGCAAATGCATGAAATTATGAAAGTTTTAATCAATAATGAAATCCAATGTGAAAATTGGTCATGAACTCGATACTACTAAGTAATTTTGACCAAATTCCCAATATTATTCAATTACTAGCGTTTTGAGTTTACTTCCTATTCTATTGGACACAAAATACTTTTTTTCAAATCGGTCCAGTAGGTAGTTCCTGAGATTATCGCGTTCAGACAAACAAACAAACGTTTCAGCTTTATAATATTAGTATACAATAATAACATTCTTTTTATTATAATGTATAATGAAGAAATATGTATATATTTTGTCAGTGTAGGATTAATAATACCTACAATACCTAGTAGTCAATTTTGACTCAGGCAGGGGTATTATTAATTATAGCGCTCCCCGGGACTTTGTCCGCGCGTTTTGTGTTCGCTCGCTCCCGTCCCGTCACAGCGTAAATGATGACTAAAGTTTTATCTCAAAAAATTAGGGTATAATTAGGCTTAATGGATTTATAGCCTTAATTTTAAGGCTTCCTCGATCTAACAAAATTTTATTATTTCAAACCGGTCCAGTAGATCCTGAGATTAGCGCGTTCAAACAAACGAACAAACTCCTTATAGCTTTGCAATATTAGTATAGATTGAAGATACTCGTAGTTACCGATTATTATTTAAAAAAATCTTTTCTGAGCGCGGCAAACACTTTTGGCAACAATATTCTGCGGCTGAAATCTAAAGTAGTATAAAAAAAACACTTGCGAAAATTGTCACTGTCACTGTCAGTTAATCTGTCAAGCAGGAGTTTAGCGCGGGAAACGAGAAGAGGAAGTTGGATTTTGTTTCTTCATTTTAGTAATTGTTTTTTTCTAGTAATTTATTACGATTTTGTGTTGGGATCATCATAATAATGTGTGCTATTGAAGAAAACAATGAAGACAAACGAGGAAACAAAGTAAAGCGTGCTCTGATCGCAGATCGCGCCCTCTGATTCGGATCGATATTCTCGTGCTAAACTTCCTTCTTGAGCATTGAAATGCGAACGCCAGCCCCGCATTTCAATGAGTTAGGTTAGGCTAGGCTAGTTTAGTTTTAGTTTTGTAGTGTTAAGTGTAAATATTGAACATATTACTGAAGAAATTGTCCGTATGGCTCCGTCCGAGGACGTTAAACTTGTAAATTAAAAAAAAAAAAAAAAAATCTGTCAAGCAACTGAACTTCCTCATTGTTCCTCATCCTCAAAATCATCAGTCAACTCCAAAAATAAATATTTGCATTATATTTTGTTTCTTTGTTATATTAATGGTGCCGTAAGCGTGTTCTGTGTAAAACTAATGACTGTTAACAAGTTATCATACTTTTCTCGCAATTTGCTGCAGTACAGTAGTATAGTGAAACAGTTTCGCCGGGTGCTGCACAGCTCCTCAGTATCAACAATGGAAACATCCAAGATTAAACTGTCTGAAAGGCTGTCTTCTTTAGTAAAGCCGGTCCATTATGATCTCACTCTAATCCCGAACATGGATACGGGGTTATTCAAAGGAAATGTTAAAATTGATGTCATTGTGAAACAACTAAAGAACTACATCTCCTTACACACAAAGTTTCTCGACATAACCTCAGTAAAGGTGTACAAAGGCGAGGAAGAGATCGAGGTGTCTAAGTATCTAGAAGTTAAGCAGATTGAACAGCTTTTGATCCAGTTCGATAAAGTTCTAAATTCTGGATGTTATAAGATAGACATTGAATTTAACGGCAGCCTCACTAGAAACATTGTAGGGTTTTATTTGTCGCGTCTTCAAAATAATAGGTAATGATCATCAGTATATTGCTGTATACTCATCTAGATAAAAGAGATGGGAATAGGAAGTGGTTTGTAATATATAGTGACTTATATTGTTTTAAATATACAGTTGTTTGATAAAATGCTTTGCCATCTTGATTACAGGACCATGGTTGCCAGTAAATTCCAGCCAACATACACGCGTCAAGCATTCCCCTGTTTTGATGAACCAGACTTCAAGGCTACTTTTAACATTTCTTTAGTGAAGCCACCAACGCATATTGCCTTGTCAAATATGAATGTAAGTTGAACAATTTAACTCTAGAAATTAAATAATTTTAGTTTGTATGAAGTAACTCAACACATATTCATTTTCTAGGCAGAACTCTCGTGGACATCCATGCATTACTTACATAAACATTTCTAGGACACTTAACTGCTACATATTATTTTTAAGACTAATTAATAACACTACTTCATTACTGCTTTCAGGAAATTTCTAAAAAGCTAGATGAAGATGGTAAATCAGAAGTAGTTTCTTTTGCAACCAGTGTCCCCATGTCAACTTACTTAGCTTGTTTTGTTGTGTGCGACTTTGACTTCAAAGAAAATGAAATAAATTCCAATGGAATCGGAAACAACTTTATACTTAGATCTTATGCGCAAAAAAATCAAATGCATAAGATAGATTTTGCTCAAGATATTGGAAGAAGAGCAACGGAGTTTTACATTAAATATTATGAAGTGCCATTCCCTCTACCAAAATTAGGTAATATAAATAATGAATTAAGTATGTGTGATTATTAATATAGCTAAAATAGTAAAGTATAGGTAAAGGTATATTCTAACCTTTTGCCCAAGTTTAGTGCACTGTTAGAATTACTGTGTAAAACACCACAGATTTTTAATTGGGAGATTGATTAGAAATAACATGTTAAAATTTTAATTAAGATAACTTCTTTTCTTTTCATATTATAATGGAATGCCATTTTTCTAGTGAATATTTAATTACAAAATGCTAAAATCAAATAAAAATCCATGAATTTCAGATATGATTGCCATCCCTGACTACCAATCTGGAGCTACTGAACACTGGGGGCTGATTACGTACAGGGAAACATCTTTCCTTGTGGACGAGAGTACAGCGTCATCTAAAAACAAGATTAGTGTTGCCAACACTATTGCTCATGAACTTGCTCACATGTGGTTTGGAAACCTAGGTAAGAAACTTATTTTATACTTATTTCAGTATTATATATTAAAACTGTCTGGCTGATCGTAAATAGAGAGAAGGAAATAAAAACCTGTATTATCTAGTTTAGAATGTTTTGACACTCGCAGTGTCATATTTGTAATTCTAATAAATGAAATATGAAACCAAAGTAGTTCCGCCTGTGCGCACTTGGGTTTATTAATTCATCTTTTCAGTATTATCTTTTTAGAATTTTTGTAAAAGTAACATTTAACTGTCTCCACACACTGTTGTTTCTTATACAAGTACTGCCACCCATTTCCTTGATCTCTTTAAACCAGCATTTAAATGATCCATCTATAATTATTTTCTATTTAAGCCTATATAATACCAATGGTGTAATTATGGTTATTTTACCAATAAAATAACCGCTTTACTGCATTTAAACAAAATTGTTTGACCAGTCTTGTTGCAAAAAATGTGATTAACCATAAAAGGCTTATGCAAAATCAATTGCATAGCAGAAAAAAATTAGCCCAAAAGCAGTGTCTTGTCTAATTACAAATACTTGTTAATTTTTTTAACATTCGTTATATCTCTTACTTTGTATCAGTGACACTAAAATGGTGGGACGATTTGTGGCTGAATGAAGGATTTGCGTCGTACATGCAAGTGAAGGCGTTGAATGCTATTGAACCATCATGGACTATGGTAAGGAATTAAAGAATATTTCATAGAATTAATCTATATTTTATGTGACTATTGAGAATGCTAAATAATGCTAATATTGACAAAGCCACTGAATAACTAAACATGATTAGTCAAATACTATTTAAATAAGTCTGGTTTCGAGTTATGGAATTTTCTTCCTTGCGATACGAAGTACCAGACAATGATACAACATTCAGGACTCAGGTACAAATGTTTGTGCTTATCACACAAACATTTTCTCCTTGTGGGATTCGAATATGCGACCGCTGGGTCAGTAGTCAGGAGTGCTAACCACTGCACTGAAGGTGTTGTCGAAACCATTATTTTGAAAGGAGGAAAGATAAAAATATCATCTCATTTTTGCACTTAAAAGGTTTTCAAAAATTTTCAGCTTGATCAGTTCCTGATTAAAACGTTACATACCGTCTTTGTGATTGATGCTAAGCTATCAAGTCACCCCATCGTGCAAACTGTGGACACCCCAGATCAGATCACGGCCATATTTGATAGTATATCTTATAACAAGGTTGGTATTATTTATTTATTTAGACATACAGCCAGACACATAACATTATTATGGTTTTAGTTTCAAAACATAACTAAAATAACATTGTAGATAGTGAACGCTCATCAGCTGGAGATAGATTATCATTGGTTTAGAATGTTTTTAAAACTCACAGTGTCATATTTTATATTATTAAAGACGAAATAAGAAACCAACATTTTTTTTGCGCACGGAAGGCACTCGAACCAGCAACTTCTTGGTTAACCGTTCCAAATGCTCTACCAATTGAGCTACCGTGCTGCCGGCCCGACCGTGCGAAATTTCTGTAGGCCTAACATGCACGCCTCGATACCGTTTATCGCGTCGATAAAATAATTTTATTTTCTTAGCAACATGTTTCTCAATTTGTTTTCATTTGTAAGTCAATCCTAATTGTTTCTAAAACTAATAAATACATTTATTTTGGTAAAAGCCTTTTTAAATATGATTAAAAAGGCGTTTGAAATTTATCGATTGCCGCGATGAATGATAAAAAGGCGCGCATCTTAAGCCCGCTGGTCTCTTATTTTATCTTATTATTCTTTTATTTTATATGTTTTTTTATATCATCTTTCTATTATCATATTGTTTATTCGCTATGTGCGAAGTAGGTGGTGGGGGGAAAACCCGAATCTATGACAGCATTCGCAGTGACCAAAAAAAAATTAGAGAACTACTGTCACCATTTCTCTAACAATTTTAGTACAAAATTTACATAGGTGTGCATTATATTTTATTTACAATTTAAAATCGTATATAACCATATTTCATTTAAATAACTTTGTTTTAATTGCTTTTCGTAATGAAAGCCAGCCATTTGCCATTTCAAAGTCCGCCAATAGTTTGTATATAACAACAGTTCAGTGATTTGTGACAGATGGGATTGCATTGGAGAGAAAAACATAATCTCCAATAATGTGCAATGTATATATCTGTATCACAATTTTAATGTACGGACAGCAGCACGTCAATGTAGACAGTGCTGTATCTTAAGCAGTTGTAATAAAGACTAGTTTGCAACAAAAGTGGATAACCTGATGCTGTGGCGACTGTACACTAAATGATTTTAACACTACATAACTTTAAAAAAAGTAAAAACCGACTTCAAAATCAAAATGCAATGAAAAGTCTTAAATAAACTCTTGACTATTTTTCAATATTATATATATTGTATTCCTTTCTAAAAGAAATTGTTCTAGGCAAACAATTTCTTTTTGGAGTCAGTGCTGTGATAGAGAAGTGAAGAGTTTATTTTTAGATTTTTTAGTGCATTTTGGCTTTGAAGTCGGTTTTTACTTTTTTAAAGTTAATTTTTGTTTCTTTATTTTTAGAGGTTATAGGAAACGGGGGGAGGGGGGAGTTGCACCTTACACCAAAGGTACACCCTCTAAGTAGGCGAATTTTTTTTTCCAATCGGTCGACAAACGACTAAGATAATAGATACAAAAAAACAGTAGAATTGATAACCTCCTCCTTTTTTGAAGTCGGTTAAAAAAACAATCTTTAATCGGTTTAGTTGTTCACATTAAAGATGGTGTCAAAATTATTTTAATTTTCAGGGTGCCTCTATTCTTCGTATGTTAGAAGGCTTTATAGGCGAAGAGAATTTCCGCAAAGGCGTGTCTGACTATTTACAGAAGTACAAATTTGGCAACACTGTGACCCAAGACTTATTGACGTGTTTGGAGCCCTACAGTAACATCGGACACCCTGATGTAAATATTACGTAAGTTTATTTAGATAATGTTTTGAAATGCTCTCGCAACCAATTACGCCACTTCGAAACAGATGTAATCTAGTGTGTCGATTGGGAAGTTAAAAAATTAACTTTAAAAAAAGTAAAACCGACTTCAAAACCAAAATGCACTAAAAAGTCTGAAATAAACTCTTGAAAGGAAAGGAACCCATTTTAGGCAAACATTTTTTTTTGGAGTCGGTGCTGTGATAGTTGATGCTTCATGGTCAAAGTGATGGCAATATACAAAAAAAAGATTTAGGTACGTAATTAAAATGATACGTACACGTACGTACGAAACAGTCAAAAAACAGTTTTTTTTTACATTGCAAAGGCCATCCATTGCTTGTACGTGTTCGTCCGGATTAATCTCTCGTAAAGACTCTAAAGTATTACATTGCCACTTTTAAAGCCACTTGTAAAGACGGCTACAGAAAATATTTTTGTGCTATGGATTTATTTTAATATTATTGTTACTGATACAAAATTAATTGTCTTTCAAGCGATGGAAAGGGTAGATAATGCTTGATTTCATAAATTTTAGGCATTACACGGTGATGCAATTTGTGTCGGAAATAAATTAAAACAGGTAAGGAACTTATCAACCGTCGAATAAAATGAAACGTACTTAGCGAACGCCAGAATTGTTAGTGATTGAATAAACTACGTCTAAGTGGGGACTTGAGGCTATTCACGCTCGCTTGAGGCTTGCGTTGGCGTACTTATTTGACTCCACTATGCCACTATTTACTAGACTCACTAAACGAGCTCGTATTTAACGGCTTTAAACGGACATTATTTAACATATTGCTAGAAAAGTATTATTATTCTTTAGAAGAATACTTCAATAATAAGATCACCATTTAGTGATTATGATATTGTTTAAATATGTGTAATTTGATTAAACGGTATAATGTTTTACGCCCGATGGGTAGGTTATAGTGTGTCCAAAGTTTTAACAAACAATAAGATCTCTTATGTTTATTTTTATCTATAACTAAATGATTTATCGATTGATTTATTCAAATAAAACACTATTTCGTCGGCGTAGCATTGCGCAACTTGGTGTCAGGAAGACTTCCACGGAACCGACTATCACAACACCTTTCGGCCCAAATCTGCTTTCATGAAGGTCGAAAGGTCGGGTCGAAACTCTAACCACTTACAAATTGACATTCGTATTATGACGATTCCAACCGTTCGACGCTCAGTTAGAACTTGGTCTTTATACGAATGTACTCTACAATCTCGTCGACCTCTGTAGATTTTAAAACGTATCTTACTTTCAGGCACATAATGGACACCTGGACCAAACAAATGGGCTACCCACTAGTAACTATGGCCAGAGGGGACGGTCCAAACGAATACGTTCTTACACAATCCCGCTTTTTGCTCAATCCTGAAGTGAAATATCCCAATGATTCGGAGTTCGGGTGAGTTACAATGCCATACTAAACCAATTTAGATCCATAAAATTTGTATACTCATTGGAAGAGAAGGCTAAGTAAGAGCTGTCAATAGAAACCGATTTAGGATGACTGCAACTAACTTGAGCAAGTAACAGTTAAGTTACTTCAAACAAGATTACCTTCCGTACAGGTAATTAATACCAATCTTCCTAGGTTAAACATATTAGTTTACCGAATGATAAAACAGCCGACACAAAATATCGAACATTCCTCATTAGCAGCCCTAGTGTAAAACGAAAATTATATCTTTACACTAAATATTTGTAAATATGTATAATTAAGAGGCATCGATTTGGACTAATTTACCTGTTTAATGTAAATTTGTTGGGGTTATTTCGATGTGATGAACAACAATCAATTACCGATCAAGTCGACATGTTTCAGAATTTATTCGACGAATATTCCTTATCTGACGTTGGAAGAATCAGACCTAAATGTTTTATTTTCAGTTACCGTTGGTTTATACCTATCACATACAAGACAAACACAGGACCCAAAAAAGATATAGTGTGGTTCTCAAACACTGCTTATAAAGGTAATTAACATCTTAGTTTGAATAAATAGACTGAATTCGTATAAAACTTTAAACAACTAAACTTTCTTGTTTTATTCTCAGTGAAACTGACTCTGAAGGAAGATGAAAATTGGTTAAAAATTAACAACAATCAAGTTGGCTACTACAGAGTCAATTACCCAATAGATATGTGGCATGAATTGATCGAACAGTTGAAAGCCAAGTCTGAACAGGTAACATGATTTTCACTATTTTTAAACATCTGCTTTTTACTATAAATGCTAAAGTATGCAAGTGTATGTACACACATCAAAAAAAAAGTATGAGATCACTTTGAAAAATCGAATTCGGTTTTGTTACGTTAGTTTGTAATATTATCATTAAATACTTAGGGTCTTTCTATGTAATAATATTTATAAATTAAATCAGCTATAAAATAAGTTTGTGATCATCTTAGTGATGTGTCTATATATGTTCCATTTTCATGTTAAAATGTATGAATCGATGTGGATGAAATTTGTGATAAAATACGGATATAAAAAGGGTTAGAGCTTAAAAACTATCTCTAAGTGGCTGAAAAGGGTGGTGTGAGTTTGTACAGAATCATCATCATTATCAGCCAAAGAACGTCTACTGCGGAACATAGGCCCCTACCACAGCTTTCCACAGCGAACGGAACACTATTAGATATTTGCGTTAGCAAAGCTACGGAGATACGGTATCAGAAAAAAAATGTAGTATTCCTTTGAAGAAAAAATGATGAAGGTTTTCAAAAGACCTAATAAAAGAATAATGCAATCTGTAGAAAAAATATATTATGTACCAGACGAAAAACAAATTGTCTGGTTTCGAACTAAGAAATTTTCTTGCCACTTGTGACCTTGCCCTGCCACTCGTGCTACGAATGCCAGACAACGATAATGCCGGGGCCATCTCCGATAAATACATATAAACTCATTTACATAAACTCATATATATAAGCTCATTATTTCTTTACCCAAAGGTTCTCTGGAAGAGATCGAATGATAAGACCGCCTAAATTGGATATTTTCTCGAAATTAGTTTGTTATTTACCTTTCTGGTGTGCAATAAAGAGTTACCTATCTATACTAAACAAACAAACATTTATTATTTTATCTGTTCTAGTTGACAATATCAGATCGCGCCCACCTAATTAACGATGTGTTCGCAATGGCCGAGACCAAAGCAGTGCCTTACGGGCTAGCCTTAGACCTTACTAAGTACTTGTCCGTTGAAGAGGACTTCGTGCCTTGGGAGGCAGCGGCATCGGTCTTCTCGTCTTTGTCCAACAAACTGTTTGGCACGCTGGAATATGACCTATTGCAGGTAGTAATAAAGTGCAGTTTTGAATGTGTTCTGACCAACAATCTTGAGAATCTTAAAGGTTTTTGCCCAGTACACTGTAACATACAATGGCTGTGGTGGGAACGGCTCAGGTAAAAAAAAATGTATTGAAAACTATGACACCTTGTCCACTATATTTGATTTTAGCAATATGATCGCTGAGACGTTGTCATTTTGTCAATTTTAGTGATGTAACCCAATAAAATTTAAGCTATGTTTTTCGTATAGAGTAATTAGTGTCTTAAGATTTTTGTGTTATAATATTTTATATTTAGCTTGTATTTAAATCCTGTGCCAGGCTTAGGGCATATAGAAACCATATTATTTGAACCAACAGTTGTAGTTTCGTTCCATGCATAATTTTTGATGTTTTATAGGGAAATTACAAAGCATTAGTGGTGGATCAAAATCATTTTATATATTTAATAAGGTATTGTTCTGTTATATTTTGCTAACAATATTAAAGTTTTATTCTATTTATTGTAAAATAATATTTTCGTTCCTTAGAAAGTACTTTGCGTGGATAGAAAAAATGTGTCATGTCATAAAATGACTCAGCAATCATCATGAATAAAATGGACTAAAGGACCGTTTCGTTACCGACCAACACCGTAGCGTGCCATGCACGGAGCGTGTCGGCACCGGCAAAATGCGTTATTGCTCGCTCTTTATCTCTCGCTCCATATAACGGTGAGACAGAACGATGCCAATCCGTTCAGTGGGCAAGGTATAGCGTATCGTGTTGCTTTTTTTATGCCTATTACGCTCCTAGCACAGTTATAGTATGGTATGGTGCAGTGGGTTGAAACCTTAATATGATAAAGAAAAGTAAAGTTAAGTTGTGACATTGTTTTCTCAATTTTGCAATCATTTACGTACAGTTACCACAACAAATAAATATGTTTTGTTGAAAAACCACCTGCATAAGATGCTAGTTTTCTGTGTGATGTATATGATGTTTATTTGATGTTTAAAGTATATACATTTCTCATTATGATATTTCAGAAATATGTCCAAAAGCTGGTGAAACCAATCTATGACAAGCAAAGCTGGGAGAGATCTAAACTTAGTGTGATTCAAGGGTAAGTACTTTTTATAGGTTAAATATGTCATCGAAATATTGTCAATTCCTAAACTATTTCGGCCTATAGTGTTTCCCAAACAAATCACACTATCAATTTCTGATCAAATTATTTTTCTCTGTTTTTCCATAGATTACTCAGGACAGGTATCTTGTCGTTGGCTACGAAAAGCCAGTTGCCCGAAGCTGAAACTAAAGTCAGGGGCCTGTTTTTAGACTGGCTGAACAACCACGGCACAGACAAAGCTACGACCATTGAGCCCGATCTAAGAGACTTTGTCTACAAATACGGTAAGTTTTATGTTTACTATACGAATTGATTTTTTTACCGACTTCAAAACAAAGGAGGTAATTATAACTTATAACTGCGGGTCTATACGCGACGTATATAATGTAGTAGTATTGTTACTACTTATACCCTCGACGTTTCGACGGTGTTGCAACCGTCGTGGTCACGAGGAGACTGGCGCTCGGCGTCTTCGTCTGCATCGGGCGGCCGGTTCTTCTGCTACCCTCCAACTATCCGATATTTGTTGTGCACGTGAACTAGAGTCAGTAGGTTCAGTGCGACACACAACACTCACAGTATCCGGGTTAATGTTTATTGATAAAGGCGATACACACGGTTTGCACTTATTAAGTTATAATGCAACGCGAAAGTTTAAAAATAAAAATAAAGGAGGTAATTATTTTAATGTGGTATTGTTGGTTTGATAATGTTTGAGTATGTTGATCTATTAAGGCTTCCAAACATGAAAATGTATTTATGTTTGTCCACGGATTTCAAGAAAACAATAAGTCAAAGCGAGATGATTCTTTTTTAGTCCGATTAGGTATATTTCAACTTAGGGTCCGGAAAACTTAGGGTAGGGTGAGGAGATACGTAGAAGAACTAACGGACATAGCATGGAGATTCAGTAAGCTCAAGTGACAATGGGCAGGGCTCATAGCGCGAAGAACTGATGGCCGTTGGGGCAGGAAAGTTCTAGATTGGAGACCCTTTAACCAAAGACGCAACGTAGGACGTCCACCAAGATGGACAGACAACCTTGTAAAGATCGCAGGATCAAACTGGATGCAGACCGCGTGTGATCGGTCGCTGTGGAAAGCCGTGGGGGAGGCCTATGTTCAGTAGACGTCCGTGGACGCAGATGAAGTAGCAGTGGACGTCCTGATAATGATGTTGATGATGATGTTGACGGTGTATTTTTTTAATCAAAATAGGTCCAGTAGTTTTCAAGATATGGGTAAATAACTTAAAATCATTATGAAATAATTAAAATTATTTAACTGCCTATAAAAACTAACTAATACTATTTAAATAACACATTTTCACTCTACTTGCGAGAAACAAATTCATTTGGAGTCGATGCATGATTATTAATGGGTGTTGCTGTAGCTAAGCAATACTTTATAATGTATGAAATGTTTTAAGTTAGAATAGACAGATGGAGTTGCCAGGTTTTAAAAAGTTTATTATTTAATTCTCAAAAAATTACGAATGCAATTAAGATTGAATATAGTCCGGTTAATAACGTGTATTTTTGCTGATTTTAGAGATATTCTACATGGTCTTGATATTTTTATAAACATCTCCTTTTACTTGAATTGCAGGCATGAAATCGGCGACTCACTCCGAATGGGACAAGCTTTGGCAGATCTTCCTGAAGGAGGAAGATGCTCAAGAGCAAGCCAAGCTGAGAAACGCGCTGGCCGGGCCGAGAGATCCTGAACTGCTTAGGAAGTGAGTTAAATATAATACATTACTAGTACTAAGTAAAAATTGTGCGGTGACTTTATCATGAAAAATTAATATGTGTATTATATCACCCATAATCATGTGTACATTATTATGTTTAAAATTATTATATTCCATCTTGGTGGTGATTCTTATGCTCAAATACGTCAATTTTTTGGATGGGACCTACATCGAAATCCCCAAAAAAATATGACTTTTTCGGATGGGCTTCGACATCGAAATCCCAAAAAAATATGACTCATCCATACAAACCAGCAACAGCGATTGGTAATCTATCAATCTTGCTAGGATGGGAAAGGGTTTTTTTGCGATTAAAATATTGGTCCCAAACATAAAGTTGTTGTAATTGAGCATAAAAATTTACCCCCAGTAGTATGCAGCAATGCAGTAAATTTTGATAGACCTTATATACAATATGTCTTTGTTTTTAATTCGTTACTGTATCTATACACTCCTTTTGTCTATGTATGCATGACTAACCATACATCGCTACGTTGTGACATCATATTTTTAAAATTCAACGGAAAATACCGCTTAAATTCAATATCATTAATGCCAGATTTGTATACCTTTGTGAATGGGAAAGAAGTACCAGTTACGATAGCTCAGTTGGTTTGCCATTGCTGGAATGACACGGCATACCAAGTGTTATGGGTTCGAGACCCACTTGTCTTGGTTTCTTGTTTGAAAGTCATTAATAGTACGGTTCCTGATCCTTAAACAAATTTGTATAGTCCACCCGGAAGAAAGCTTGAAACTTATCACGATTGTCGCTTTTGGGTGTTTACTTCATTTGCGATATGGAAACACGCTATGCCTCCTCCCCCTTTATCTCCCCCGTCCTGGCTTCCTTTTTTTTTAAAAAAAACGGTATTTTGTAGGAGTTTACTGAATTGGAAGCAAATTTTCTTCGATAAATAAACCTACTAAATGATACCAAACTTATAGTGGTAAATGGGAGAGAAGCAATAATTTCTCAGTGCGGTTCCATATTGGAAATGAATCACACATACGAAAGCTACAATCGTACCAAATTTAATGCTTACTTTGAGGTATTAGGACCGTATTTCATGCTAAGGACCCATACTATAATATAAATAACATTTTATGATAATTAAATATATTGTAAAATTAAATACCTTTACAGATACCTGCTACTAGCATGGGACGAAAAGAATATCCGCAGTCAAGACTACCTCAACGTACTCCATTTCATAAGCGGCAACCCGTCCGGCTCGGCTCTAGTGTGGGACGAGGTCCGCTCGCGCTGGCCCGAGTTGGTACAACGTTTCACGCTCAACAGCCGATATCTGGGCAATCTCATACCGCCTGTTACGAGCTCTTTCAACACGGAATTGAAACTCCAAGAAGTAAGTCCTATTTGTATATAGATTACACGGAATTGAAGCTTAAAGAGGTAAGTCTTATTTCTATATAAGGTCTAAATTAGTTATTTACCGACGTAATAGGTTCCGTGGTCCGAGTTAGTAAAACAGTGTACTTTAAATAGTTGCTACTTCAGAAATCTTATACTGCCTGCTCCGAAACTTAAAGAGGTATGACATGCTTTGCATTACGCTATTAGTATGTACATGGGGTATAAATTAGGGACTTAAGCATCTTCGACCCTTGGCTTTAGTGTTCAAGAAGTCTGCCGCATACTGCCTTATTTGTATAGATTTGAGGTCGACATTGGATAAGTAAGAGATTCGGTCTCATTGACCCGAGTTGGTACAGCAGTTTACGTTTAATTGTCGTTACCTGGACAATCTTATTCTCCCTGCTGCGAGTTCTTTCTACATGGAATTGAGCTTCAAAGAGGTACGTTTGCTCTGCTGAACTCTTAAAGAGGTACGTCTGTTAAAAACTGCCTTATTAGTATGTACATGGGGTCGAAATTTGATAAGTAAGAGATTGGTTGGCCGAGTTGGTACAGTGGGTTACATTAAGTAGTCGCTACCTGGACAATCTTATTCTCCCTGCTGCGAATTCTTTCAACATGGAATTGAGCTTCAAAGAAGTACATCTACTCTGCTAAACTCTACCTTATTTGTATCTACGATAGTCGATATTCGATCCTTAACCATCTTCGACCCGGCTGGCACGGCTTTAGTATGGGACTAGATCCGCTCGTATTGGCCAGTTGGTACAGTTTACTTCGAGTTGCTATCTGAGGAATCTTATTCCTTCTACTACAAGTAGTTACGGTATTTTACTGTGGGGCTCGGCTGCTGATATAGAATCAATATTGTATTACAAAAAAGAGCCGTGCGAGCTATTTATAATCTAAAACCTCAGGATTCCCTACGAGAGGTGTTTAAAGAAATAAGAATATTAACTTGCTATTCCACAATTTAGGCTTCGAAAGGTTGGTAATTCTTTCATAGGGAAATGTATTAAATTTTTCAATAAACTACCAGAACACATTGTGAACTTACCGGTCAATAAATTTAAAACTGTCATTAAGGAAACCCTAATGACGAAAGGGTATTATAAAGTAGATGAATATTTAAAAGATAATAATGTATAGACTTGCATGAATACTACAAACATTGTAAACCTTTTGAAAAGAGGCATTGACAAAATTAACTGAGTTTCTTGCGCAGCTCCTTCTCAGCACTAGCCCAAAATTGTCCCGAAGCTGTGGTATGGTTTATATTGGGACGTGCAAAAGTGTCCTCAATGGGCCTATTTGCATAAATCAATGACTTTTATGACTTTTTACAAGCTCATCAATACAGAACTAAAGCTCAAAGAGATTTGTCATGCTAAATCACACTCTATTGTAATTCACCATGTAAATTTAAAATTGATGAATCTGAGCTTAAAATAAATAAATGTACTATAATATTTCATCCAAAGATGGAAGCGTTCTTCGAGCAGTACCCAGAAGCGGGCGCGGGCGAGGCGGCGCGTCGTCGAGCATTAGAAACAGTTCGCGGGAACATCAGATGGGCGCAGACGCATCGCGATGCCGTAGCCGCATGGCTGGAGACCAACGCGTAACTGGTGCACACGATATGACCTTACACACTGCGGCTTTTAGCATCGATGCAGACGCGAACTGTCAACCTTTACACATTGCCCTAGCATTGCAGTCGCGATGCAGAAGCTGGAAATTGAGAAATTATGTACTGTATTTTGGCGGCTACATTGATACTAACGCGCGTTAGCATCGAAGTAGTCGCGCGTTTGGAAAACGATCTTCAGCATCGCGACTCACGCAATGAACAGATATAATCCAGCATCGATGCAGTCGCGCGTTAGTATTGATGCAGAAGCGCGACTGCATCGATGCTAACGCGCGTTAGTGTCGAGGCAGTCGCCACCTGTCCCACATGTACGCCAACACATCAGATTATATTTTTTTTATTCATAAAAATGAAATAAGAAACCAAAAATTGCGCACGGGCGGGACTCGAACCAGCAACTTTCTGGCTAACCGGGCCAAACTGTCTTACAATTGGACTACCGTGCTGTCGCACTGTGGAATATTTCGGAGTGTTTCAGATTAAAAATCGGTAACTCCGTCAATTTGAAAGATAGACTTATCAAATTTTGTTTTAATATAAAATAATACATAAGGATTCATATCAGTAATGTTTGATGAATTGGAATTTTGGGTATTTTTTTTTAATAAAAATAGTCACAGTAATTTAAAAAGTATTTTTTTTTTAGAAACATACTGTACGTGTATTTCATAATCCTAATTACACTATTAAGATATTTATATCTCTATAAACGTACTAAAAACTATTGATAATAAAAGTAAACTACGAAACCCATTTTGCCTTTTCTCTCAAAAGTAATTGAGTCGTGTGTACTTAAACAGTTATCCTCCCATCTCTCTGAGAACAACTTACTGAATCCTTTTCAGTCTGGATTTCGTGCAGGCCATAGTACTACCACTGCTCTGCTGAAGGTAACAGAAGACATACGAGACGGGATGGATTCCTTTAAAGTCACACTTCTTGTTCTAATAGACTTTTCTAATGCCTTTAATGCTGTGGACTATGACCTCCTTCTGGCCGTACTTTCGTACTTAAATTAATTATTATTAATTTATTTATGTCAACAAGTGGACCAATTACAAATTTGAATTACAAAATAAATTTAAAACATGTCAAAATAGAAAGTTAACATCGTCCCGTGCATGTACCATGTTACAGTGATACATATACAGGCAGTCAAAACGCTCGGCGAAAACGCGCAGGATCCTGTTCGGGCTGGCCCGCACCCTGCGCACCAGGGATGTGCACCGCTTGCGCATGATTGTATAAAAACAATCCACGCGCGCTTCTGCGAACATCCCTGAGGCGCTACAGGAACGAGGCAGCCCCAACAACACCCTGAATGCGTTATTGTATTGGACTCGTAGGGCGCTGTACTGCTTCTGCGTATAGCTCACCCACAGACTGCTCGTGTAGAAGGACGTGCAAAATGCCCTGAACAGGGTAATTTTGACGCCTATTGAACATCTCGCAAATCTGCGGGCTATCATATTCGCACGAACGGACAACGCCCTACGCTCCCTTTCTATGTCCGCATTGTCTTTCAAGTCTGGGGTTAGAATGTGCCCAAGGTATTTAAATTGTTCTACTCTATTAAGGGGGCAACCATTCAGTCTAAGTTTCGGTGTTTGACTTAGGGACCTCGCCCGGGCCTGAAAGATCATCCACTCACTTTTCTTTACATTATAAAGCAAACCGTGTTGCTTCGCATATTTTTCACAAATGTCAAGCAGCTGCGACAGTCCGCCCACAGAGGCACTCAGCAGCACCATGTCGTCCGCGTAACTAATATTATTAAGGCAGACTCCATCGATATGACAGCCGACATGCGTGCTGCTGAGCTCCTCCACAAGTGCGTTCACATAAAGATTGAAGAGTTTTGGAGATGTCAGCCCCCCCTGCCTCACGCCACATTCCAACCGATATGGTGTTGAATACGCCCCCGACCACCGAACAACATTGATCTGGTTCCCATACCAATATTTGAAAGTAGAGATTAATTCCACTGGCATCGATGTTTTATATAGTTTTTGCCACAGAATATCGTAAGAAACCAGATCAAACGCCTTCGATAAATCAAGAAAACACGCAAAAATGGGCGTGTTTTTATCCGTATAGTACTTGACAGTTTGCTTCAGACACATTATAGCCGTTTCAGTAGAGAGACCTGACTTAAAACCAAATTGGTTGTCGTGTATATGTAGGTGTTTATCAAGCTGAGTGTTAAGCAAACTGTCAAGCACCTTCGCGATAATAGTAGCCAGAGAAATCGGTCGGTAATTACATTTGTCACTAATATCACCAGTTTTGTTTTTAACAATTGGTACCACCACAGTCTTCATCATCGGCGCAGGTAAGTACGAGTGAACCACACACAGCGAGTAGAACATCGCCAGCACTCTGGGCAGATGATATCCCGCGTACCTTAAGTGTTCAATGCTCAAGTCATCGTGGCCAGGAGACTTGCCCCGTGCTATAGATTTTATGGCTTGCCTGACGTCTCTGGCCGTAAAGCGGACGCTGACCTCCCGGCCACTACAACCATCATCGCTCGCCGACTGTGTTGGTTCCAATGGTGACTTTACAGTAAAATGCTCCCTAAATACGTCCGCTATTCCGTGCAGGTCACAGACACCGTCGACACTCACAGGTTGACCTGGCCTACTATTGAGTTTGTTTGTAGACCTCCAGAAACTGCGGAAGTCGCTCCCGTAATGATGCGACGATATGATATCCATTTTAATTTGGTCAGTATGATTCTGACACCAGCGTAAACGCGATTTAAAAATCTTACGACTAGTCCTCATGTCATCCCACACGCGTCCTTCCGCCGGCCTACCGTACAACACCCACAACTCAAACTTTTGCCTGGCCGCCCTGTGCGCATCACGGACGTACCTGTTCCAACCGAGGACCGGCTTCCTGTGCCTGGAAACATTTAACGAATGACTATCGCAAGCTGCTCGACTTAATATGTCAATTATTTTATCATACATATTGTCAATAACATGATAGTGGTCAACATTTTTACATACAGAATTACAACATTCAGTCATTTCAATCGGAAAGTCAATTAATTTTAAATTGTTATTACATAAATTACTATACATGTCACATTGTTTAGAGTTTCTATCACCCCAGCGCACTCCGGTATATTGCATACGATTGTTATGAGACTTAGGTACAATACTATCTAACAAAATTTCAATCTCTAGTGGAAAGTGATCGGACCACAACACGTCTTCCTTGACCTTTACATTCATAATAGTCTCTCGAGCAGATTTAGTGATTATACAATGATCAAGCCAGCGCTTCGACCCGTTCGCTTCGCTTATAAATGTATAAGTTCCAGAATCCAACCCAAGTAGCTCAATGTCCGCGCATAACCATTGTGCTTCTACGCAAAAACTCTCTAATTCTGAATAAAATAGTTCACGTGGATGTGCGTTAAAATCCCCTAGTATATATACCGATTCTACACTACTATTGTTTATGATAGCGCTCACCAGACTGAGACAATCCGTAAACTCCGTCAGATTCACATCTTTATCCGTTGGCATGTACACACTGAACACTAAGAACGACCTTTCACCAGCATTTACCTTAACGGCACACACTCGCGGGTTATCGCACAGCACAACCGACACGTTGGTAAACACACTTTTCCGCCACAGTAGCGCGACACCGCCGTAAGGGCGGCCGCGCAACATGCCGGCGCCCGTGTCCACCGCCGACGTCCCGGTGCAGCCCCACTCCGCGTCGATCTCGCTCAGGAACGGAATATCTCCCGGCAGCAGCCATGTTTCCTGTAAGGCTATTATGTCAGATGTGAGACATAACTGCCTTACACACTCCACTGATCGTCTCACGCTCTTGCAGTTATAACTAACAAATTTATAAATAGACTTTACATCCATTATGATACTTATTAAGTGCCGGTCACGGTGCCTATGTTTACACCGTTCGCATTTGAACTTCTGGGTTTAAAATTCATAAATCGCCTGAAAATAATTCCTTCAGGCCATAGTTCGCTATTCAGAAATAAAGATAATTTAGATTCTGGCACAAGGAATTTAAATGCGTTATAGGCTTTTGGATATTTAAACATTATTCGTTCTAGAGCTATAACTTCTTCGGTTTTTTGACTGACGTAGTCGACTATATCATTCTCTGTTGTCTCTTTGTGCACCTTCGTAATAAATATTGGAACTTTCTTTAAAAGTATCTTCTTCAGCCCTGGAATGGTTCTCTTCCTATCTGCGTGGTCGCCAGCAGTCAATTAAAACTCCTAACGCCCATTCTGACTGGTACAATCTGTCATCTGGTGTACCACAGGGTAGCATAATCTCTCCTTTGCTCTTCTCTATTTTTATAAATCTTATCACCCTTAATCTTCGCTGCTCGTATCATCTGTATGCTGATGACTTGCAATTGTATGTGCAAAGTGAAATTGCAAAACTACCTGCTGCAATTCATCTTATGAACGAAAATTTAAATTATATTTCATCGTGGTCACAAAACTTCGGAATCTCTGTCAACCCTACGAAGTGTCAGGCCATTATTGTGGGTAGTCCGGGACTTGTTTCTAGGTTTAATGTAATGGATCTGGACCCAATAGTGTTTGAAGGTACCACTATACCTTACTCTACTAGTGTCAAGAACTTGGGCCTAACTATGGACACTACGCTTAGCTGGTCTGTTCACATAGCTGAGGTCAGCCGTAAGGTGATTGTCTGTCTGAGAAGTCTCTACCGCTTAAAATTCTTTCTCCCATTTAAGACGAAGCTTCTGCTTATGCAAACTCTTGTCATCCCTATCATAGACTACGCAGACTCTTGCTGCACTAATCTTACTGAAGCCCTTATCGACAAGCTTGAACGTCTCCTCAACAATTGCATCAGGTTCATCTTCGGCCTCCGTAAATATGACCATGTCTCCAGTTTTAGAGCACAGCTTAACTGGCTCCCTATTCGTCAACGTAGAGACTCTCGAATCCTTTGCATTTTACATGCTATTCTTAATAACCCCTCGTCGCCTTCTTATCTTAAAGATATGTTCCCGTTTTTATGCCAAACTCACGATCGGTCTCTCCGTTCCTCCGTCAATCTCCGGCTAGGCACGCTGGCACACCGCTCCACGTACGTCTCCAAGTCATTTTCAGTGACGGCAACACGACTGTGGAACTCTCTTCCTTTGGATGTCAGGAGGGCCGAGTCGAAGGTATCATTCAAGAGGAAAGTCCGACAATTTCTTAATGAATAGATAATTGCAAAATAATATTTATTTATTATGTGTATTATTTATGTATTTTTTTTTATATATTGTATTTATTTTGTGTAAGTTTAAGTATATTTATTGAATATAAAATAATTTACAGTAATTAAAGCACGTTTATTTGTTACTATAAATATTAGTCAATTGTTACTATTTTGTTGTTTTTCTTAAAATTTCTTTTCGCTGCACCCATTGCCATCTCTCTGCATGACCTAAAGGTTTGACTGGCAGAGAATGCTTTTAGCATTAAGTCCACCTTTGTACACTATGATTTGTGCAATAAAGTCTTTAAATTAAATTAAATTAAACCGCATTTGATAGCGATTTCCGTTCCCAGACGAGTATCCGATTTTTTCTCATATCTTCGAAAACCGCAAAAAGCCGCAGCTAATTTTTTATATGTTTTAGATGAGTAACTAACCTATAATTTAACATTAAATTCAAAGCATCGGTAAACAACTCTAAATGGTAAAAGCTTCGATGAATTTGAGAAAAAAAAATTCTCGATTTTTTCTTTAAATTGGTTTTTAAATTTATATTGGTATTAAAAACAATCAATTGTATTTATTTCTAATCTCTGATAAATGTGCTTTTCAAAAATATATAATACCTTACATCTTTCATTTCAATTTTTAAAACTATTTCACGTTGAAAAACGTGAATGAAGAACTTAATATTTCCCAAACGTTGAACTTTGCTCCATGAAAAAAAAATACTTTTTCGAAATACAATATAAATTACGCTACAGAATATTAAACTTCGACTTTTGAACTATTAAATTCTATTAATTATTACCCAATTTCAATCAGTGATAAAAATCAATTTTGATATGCATTTGTTCTACCATATTCCACAGTGTGTCGGTCCGACCGTGCGAAATTTCTGGTTTCTATGAATACCTACGTCATTACGCGTGACGTCTGCGCTATATACCCCAACTGTTTTATAAAAGCAGTGCGCCAAGTATAGATAACGTTTCGCTATCCAATGGCTTAGAATATTTCAAACACTCAGTGTCATATTTTATTAACAAAATACGCAAAAATTGTACCGCCCATGCGCAATTTTTGGTTTCTACTTTATGAATATTAAATATAACACTGTTAGTGTTAAAAACATTCTAAACCGTTTTATTTTTTTGTTGAAAACTTACCGTATCACACAACTTGGCTTCAGACATACGCAGAGTAACTGGTACAACGATAAGATCATATTTATCTATTTATGTGTTCTGCATGTACAGTCGCCATCACATTAGGTTACTTACTTTTGTTGCAAACTAGTCCTTATTGCAACGGCTTAAGATACCGCAGTGTTTACCTTGACGTACTGTTGTCCGTATATTCGCCAACACATCAGATTAATTTTTTTTGTTGAAAATACTGTATTACACAACTGCATGAGATGCCGCTGTGTTGACATTGTCGTGAATCGTGATGTTTGTACTTAAGGAGGCAATAACGTATGAATAGCAAATCTATACAAATATTTTAAAGCTGAAGAGTTTGTTTGTTTGAAGTGCTTATCGCAGGAACTACTGGACAGATTTGAAAAAATCTTTTTGTAGTTGTATTTTTGTTTTTATAATGTTTCGTATTTTTTTTTTGTGTTGGATAGCTTATTTTATTAAGGAAGGCTTTAGGCTATAAGACATTACGCTGTGACGGGAGTAGTCAGAGCAAACATAAAACGTGCGGGTGAAGTCGCGGAGGACCGCTAGTGAAGTAATATTAATTGAAAGTGGCTCCACACTGCCCGGCGGTATTTTCGTTTATTTGTATAGAATAGCGTGTTTTATAGCCTATATATATAAATATATTAACCTATCCAACACATTATTTCAAATCGGACCAGTGTCTGTCCTGAGATTGATGCTTTCAAACAAACAAACTCTTCAGCTTTATAATATTAGTATAGATAAGTATATAAATATATATTGGACACCAATCACATACATTGCTCTGATCCCAAAGTAAGTAGCTAATGCACTTGTGTTATGGAAATCAGACACAACGGTGGTACCACAACACCCAGACCCGAGACAATATAGAAAATATCGTTTTCTACATTGACCCGACCGGGAATCGAATCCGGAAACTCACGAGATGGCGACGCTTGAAACCAGCGTGCAAGCCACTCGACCACGGAGGTCGTCTAATATCTAATATAACAAATGTTCATACATGCATTTACGTTTTGTGTCTGGTTGTGTCTAAAATAGCAAAAAGCATGCATTTTTTTAAATCAAATTCCACATAACGGTAAACACTTTACATTAGATAATTATGAGAAGTCGTTATGTATAATCAAATAAAAGTCTGTTTTTCGTTGTTTGTCGTATATTGTAAACAATTTTGAAATTCCTTTTTAAGTAAATGATTATTTTTTTAAATAAGTTTAACACATAACTTTCTACTCATATAAGTTATACATAGAATACTGAGATCTTTTTAAATCAAACAGTAAATTATTTTTTATCGCTGTTTATATTTTAAAATTTATAAAAAGATTGTTTAAATTATTGGACTAGCAAAGATAAACAGATTTTAAGTAACCATCGTCTTACCAGTGGTCGGGAAATTATCTGCACTGTACATAATTTGACTGAAAATGGCAAAAATAAAAGTATTTGTAAATATGTAACATAGGTATTTAATAAGAACCGTATTGTACATACCAATCACAGTTTGCTATTTGTTAAAAATCGTGTAATAATGAAGTTCCTGAAGATGCATATTTTTATACATTTTTAATTGTGTGCTCAAAAGTGACTAAATAAAATAATTTCTTAAATATATTTGTGTATTTCTTTAATAGCAATATATGTCTAAGTTATATTATGCAACAATATATTCCTAAGTTATAATATGCAATCGATGTTCTGATAGTCGTCAGGTAACTTGTACAAATTCCATTAAAACTAATAACCATTTTGACTTCTAAGCTAGGTAGGTAATTCTAATGCAGGCACTCTTATTATGGATGTTATTATTTGTTGTACTTCGTACACAAGAGGTTCAATTGAATTATGATTCTCTTCGACTGAGCTTAGACCTATCGTACTGACATTACACTTAGGTGGACTTGCACTCGCTGGTTTAATCCAGGGTTACGCTAACCCTAGATTAAATCTTCATTCTGTCTGTTAACGACATAATGACCAAGACAGAATGACAATTTAATCCAGGATAAGCGTAATCCTAGGTTAAATCATCTTGCGCAAGTGGGCCTTAGAGCCTCATCACACTGACGAGTTCCTAACGCAGCGGACACGTCGCGGACACGCAATGAATTCACGTTAAAAATGTAACGGAAACGTGCGTGTCCGTTTAATTCCGTTGTAATCGATTAAGTTGCCGGTGAGACTTAAACGATTTGTTGTCCAACTTGTCATAATTAAAATACGATACCAATCATTTAGGGCCGATTTTTCAATGGTCAGATAAAACTTATCAGACTGATAAATTATAAAGCAACAGATTTAAAAAAAAAATGACAGTTACGTATCATTGCTGACAATTAGGTGACGGATTTCAAATTAGCTACATTGTATTTTGTTCGACGAATATTTCTTATCTGACTATTTAAAAATCAGCCCTTAAATAAATATTGGACACCAATCACATACATCGCTCTGATCCCAAAGTAAGTAACTATGTAATTGCACTTGTGTTATGAAAATCAGAGAACGGTGGTACCACAACACCCGGACCCGAGACAATATAAAAAATATTGATTTCTATATTGACCCGACCGGGAATCGAACCCGGGACCCCTGAGTGACGACGCCTTGAAACCAGCGTGCTTAGCCACTACACCACGGAGGTCGTCAATTTGACGTGAACGCGCGAGAGAGCCGACGTTTTGTTTCATACAATGTGCCAGCGGCGCTTCTATGGAGAGTGTTGTCGGATTTATCACGCGGCTAGTCGACCGTGACGTAAGCATACAGATCTAATTCGCGGAGCAGTCGGCGCTCCCACACAGATGAAGTTTCGTTATTAATATTTGCACTCGCAAATCGAAATCAACTAATTAAGCAGCGGGGCGTGTCATTTCAGCTTATTTTTTTCTTTCTTTAAGGGCTGATTTTTCAATAGTCAGATAAGGAATATTCGTCGAACAAAATACAATACGGCTAATTTGAAAACGTCACCTAATTTTCAGAAATCATACGTAACTGCCATTTTTTAAATCTGTCGCTTTATAATTTATCATCCTTATAAGTATTATCTGACCATTGAAAAATCTGCCCTAAAAGGTTTTTTTTTTCAATTATTGGACACCAGTCACATGCATTGCTCTGATCCCAAAGTAAGTAGCCGATGCACTTGTGTTACGGAAATCACACACAACAGTGGTACTACAACACCCTGACCCGAGACAATATAGAAAATTTTGATTTCCATATTGACCCGACCGGGAATCGAACCCGGGACCTCTGAGCGGCGACGCCTTGAAACTCGGCATGCTTATCACTACACCACGGAGGACGTCGCTTAGGCAAGCTCTACCACAATCACAACGCGTGATTTATTTTTGGAACTTGTACCTACCTACATACTAATAAGAGAGATTATTCGTGCACTTTTAATTAAGCTAATTACTGTGCATGATGTTTAAAGTAGAAGTGAATTGTGACCTTGACCTTCTTTATCTGTTTATTTCCTGATTACGGCGAAGTAGCTGTATGCTGTGCGGACGACCTGCAACATATTTTTTTAATATAAACTGAAATGTATTTTTTTATATATGTATTGATTTTGTAAATATCAAAGCTTTATTTTTATAAGGTAGGTTCTTGTGAGTTTGCACTGATACAGTAACATTTTGAAATCAAATTGGAATACGCGTTTATATTACATTCATCTGCTTCGAAATCCATTGGTTCTGCTTCTTCTTTGACGAAATAAAGTCGCACAAATAAACATAAATATTATGCAGCTTTACTACAAATATGGACTCGTTTAGGAACAATATTTACTTATATATAATTCGCCTAATTTGAAATCATCATCGCCGAAGAATTTAAAAGTTATAAGGTGGATACTTTTTACTTTAGCCGCTCAGCCAAATTTGAATACCTATAGTCTATTTATTTGTGGTGGCAGTATTTATACTAGGTAGTGTCGCATACATCTTACAAACTACGTTAGTTCCTATTTTATTATGATTTTGCTACTACTTTTTTGCTGATTTACACATACCTGAATAAAAGAAGGCAGATCCACAGAAATGAAAGGCCCAGCTTTAAAACCCCTTGGTATCATGATCCCTTTGCCTAGTATAGCCAATTTTTTGCGTTTTCGCGGACTGAGACACCAGTGAGCCGCTCCGAATGGACCATGTCCCATGCCCACAGCACTCTGTAGGTGAGGAAAAATAATAATAACACAAAAATCAGATCAAATCTGAGTAAATTAAAAATGGAATTACGATTTTCTCCACCAGAAATCCACTGGTGTGAAAATAAGTCATTTTTTATCTTTTAATCACTTTATCTTGGTGGAGGAATATCAAACATTCTCTTTTTGTCCTAAGTGAAGGGGTTGTGGAAATTAATTATTACCGTCACAGTAGTCGATATATTATATTTTTCGTTTTTAAAAGCTTATGGACTCTACGTATAAAAGACAGCTAAAACGAAAGATCAAAACTGTATTTCAGTAGGTTTCAGTAATTGACGGAAATCATCATTGAAAAGATGGAAGTTAATTAATTACTCAATGATTATAGTGAGAGGTTCGGGTTGCGCCCACAAGTGACTACTTAATAACATACGACGAACGCGTCACGTACACACATTATAATGTAGGTACATTTGCTGGCGTCAAGGTCCACTTGCACAGTTAAGTTAACTTTAACCCAAGGTTAAAATGTCTACGCGTATTTCTCTCTGTGTCAACATTAATAAATAAATATCCTTTGGTCATTCCCACACATCGCCATCTAGTCCCAAAGTAAGCTACTCAAAGCTTGTGTTATGGATGCCAGACAACGGATATAATACTTAAATACTTTTTGTTTGTTAAAACATACATGATATACATAGAAAACACCCAGACCAATACAAACAGACATGTTCATGCACACAAATGTTTGTATCGTGCGGGGATCGAACCTGAACCCGCTGCGTAGTAGGCGATTTATCGACCACTACACCAGACGGGTCGTCACATTAAAATAACGTTATAGCAACATAATGATAATTATCTTAATGGTTTGCTACAAGGGGCAGTGCTATTGGACATTAGTAAGATAAAATAAACCAGTGAAAATAATCTATCATCACTCTTATTATCTAGCGTCTTTATAACGACCTTTCAGTGATATTTGTTAAGCCTAGGAATTTTGCTGAAGGAGTATAATGTTGGGTCTGTTTATTTTTAAGTAGCTGTAATTAGCAGAAAAAATGTCAATGAAACATATTAAGTAGGTCCGGTAGCTAACTTAATTAATGTTAAGAATTGGCCAGTTTGTTATGTAGTTGCTTGCTACCCATGACACTCAACGAGATTTGGACCCCGATTCGGGCCAAAATTTGTTACTTAGATTCGGGCCAAAATTTGTTACTTAGTGTCAGGAAGTTGGTTTGTGACACCCATGCCTCTGAATACACGTTGAGTCGTTGGTTCTATGCATATTTCTCTAGTCACGAGAGCTGTGCTGCGCCTTGACGATGAGAGATGATGTAGCCAAGATACCGTCAATTGTTTATGATTACTGTCAGATTTTATGTGGCGAAAG
Source organism: Pyrausta purpuralis (assembly GCA_963924145.1). Classification (NCBI taxonomy): domain Eukaryota; kingdom Metazoa; phylum Arthropoda; class Insecta; order Lepidoptera; family Crambidae; genus Pyrausta; species Pyrausta purpuralis. Next base: position 22,625,349 of record OZ001656.1, read on the forward strand.
GTCTTATGCTACTAGTCTTGGCTACACAGAGTGAACCTCACCACAACACGAAGCTACACACTTTTCCTAGCCGAAGCAGTTGGTAATGAAAGGTGTAACGCATGGTTATGTTTAGTGACTATCCCTTTTCCCGCACTCTCATTTATTTTCGCTTTTTCTCCGGGTGTATCCACCCTTCCAACCCGTTTAGGTTACCTGATGCAGAACATTGTCTCCAAAATGACAGAACAAGTACAATTGCGTCAGCGTTGCGCACATGTACTGAAATAACGTCACCAGCTCCATACTGCTTAGTTCCTGCAAAGTTAAAATTAATTATGACTTCAAATATTAGTCGCTACTTGCTACCACACTCATGACAGGTGTCTAAGTAATCACACTATAAACCGAGCGATCGTGAACAAACAGGGTTCTTTAAAATGTTTTTTAACACACTTGCTCATAACGACGTTTTTATTCCACCGATTTTTGGCACATAATCCTGGATATTAAACACGCGTGCTTTTTCGGTATACTATTGCACTAGTGCCTTTAGTTTATTAACCCGACCAATTTAGGTTTGTACCCTAGTACCAAGTCGTAAGTAAGAAAAAGAAGCGATGTAATTTAATCGGGTTATAACTTTTATTTTAGCAACAAACATTATTTATGCGAAAAATAACAGTATTCTACATAGGTATTTATTTCAATAAGTGGCAAATTCAGATTTTTCATTTAATTTTTTCTGTAATTTGTGTTTTAAACACGAATCATTAGATTTTTAATCTTGGCTGTTGGCCGATCTTAAAAATCTAATGATCGCGCGCGCATCGGTATCGCGGCAAGAAAAAAAAACAATGCGACATTTTTCGTAAAAAATGTCGGCTGTGACGAAGTTTGGATAAATTGTGAAGTTTTATATTAACGAAAATGTCTACTTCAAGTACAGAAAATAAAGAAAACCTATTATTAACTCTGCCGAACATACGTAACGAGGCGAAAAACGCGTGCGATAGTCTTTTGCCATCAAAGTCGAGTGAAATGTATTTTTACTAAATGTTTTATTAATTAAAAACTTAGTAAATAAAGTCTTGTTTTTTCCTCGCAAGTGTGTTGAAAAACGTCGTATGATACGCGTGTGCCTGTGATAATTATATACGCGGCTTTCTTATGGCGCACTCGCTTTCGCTCGTGCGCACACAATATCGCCTTGTATATAACGGTCAACTTAGCACACTTGTATCGTAATGTACTATTATAAGACATTACTTTTGCAGTCTTTTGACCATCTAGATTCGCATTGATATGTCTTACCGAATTCAGCCTTACAGCAACGGAACACAACGTAAGAGTTGCTACAGAAAAGTAAACTCCCAAAATATTCTCTAAAAGTCTTGCCAATTCGTCGCATGTACTAAAACAATATAGAACCACTTTTAATGTAATTATAATGACACGCATACTAATATTATAAGTACTTTATGAAGCAACATGTTAATTAGTTTATGGAAAATTTTAACCGACGTAATTGAAGATAATAGATTGCGTTATTTCATTACTTACTTTATGAGCTGAACGTGAATTTTGTGGCATCTGACTATTCTGCTGTGTGCCCTCTCGTCCCTTTTCCTTGACAAAGTGCAAATTTCTCCTCGCCCTCCTATATTTTCGCTGTAATCACGAAGCAAAGAAAACTGTCCGCATACAAAAATCATGATTCCAATCGAAGTCAAGTCGAATGCCACGTGAACACATACACAGTAGATCGCTGACACTATTTCAATAGAGACTGTTGCTAGATAACCGAAAATACTTAACGAATCTAACGGTACCCAACACGGTAGCACATGTGGGTAGCTTGGAACATCATTATCTGTTTTTTTCAAAAGGGCATACTCTGCAAACGGGGACAGAATGTAAATTACAGCCGTAAATCCGTAAATTCTGGTCAAGACATTAGAGATTATTTCGAACCGTTTCGTATATGTCTGAATGTAATCTGGGAATGATTTTGACATGCTCAGGGATTCATCGTCGCTTTCGTACTCTTCGATTGGAGTTACAAAATTCTCAGTCTGTGCTTTTTCTAGCTCTGTCATCTTATTCAATATCTTGTTCCAGCTTTTGAAGTTTCGACCCAAGGATGCCAGTTTCAGGATGCCCATACCACAAAATGACATGACACTAAAACATTCGAATAACTTGTCCATATCATTTCTCGCGTTAAACAACTCGACCATTTGTAATCCATAAGTTATTATAAAACAAATGCTCGAAGCTATTGCCAACCAATGCACCGTAAGCATATCGCTTCTGTGTTTTAAACCTGCATTCTCTATTTTTTTAGTTATCATGGCTACCAAATTGTTAGGTAGTTATGTCTAACGATTGTTTCCATAAAAGGCGGTCGAAAAATTTTACGTTGTTCTGTAACAATATTATGATTAATGGTCAGGATATCTAATTAAATCCTATATTAACAATGCGTGTTTGATTATGGTTTAGAGGCAGAAAGCTAGTTAATATGACAGTTTACGACACTATTATACCTTGATTTTCATTATTGCAAAAAAAAAAAACTTTCTGTGACTTTACTTTAAACCTTCCCTTATTGAAAAAACTTCAACATTACGGCGTTTCGATCGATGCGCTAGGTTTATTGAAATCTTATGTTAGTGATAGAACTCAAAAGGTTTATATTAATGGAACTGAGTCTCCTGGAGCACCTCTAAAAATGGGAGTGCCCCAAGGATCGATATTGGGACCGTTGTTGTTTCTGATATATATAAATGACCTTCCATACTTTGTCGATGATGTATGTGAAATAGTACTGTTTGCAGATGATACTTCCTTAATTTTTAAGACTCCAAGGGCCAAAGAATCTTTTGACGATGTAAATGGTGCTCTTTCACAGGTGCTTCATTGGTTTACCGTTAATAATTTAGTGCTTAATGCGGGTAAAACCAAATGCATAAAATTTACAATGCCTAATGTCAGACAAGTCCCAACGCAGATCATGGTTAAAGATGAGCCACTAGATACTATACAAAGCTCAACGTTTTTGGGAATAACCGTAGATCATAATCTTCAATGGGGTCCACATATCGAGACCTTGTCAGGGAAACTTAGTTCGGCTGCCTATGCAGTAAGAAAGATAAGGCTTTTGACTGACGTTGAAACGGCAAGGTTAGTTTATTTTAGCTATTTTCATAGTATCATGTCTTATGGTATCTTGTTATGGGGCTCGGCTGCAGATATTGAAACAATATTCATACTGCAAAAGCGAGCTGTACGGGCTATTTACAATCTCAAATCTGACGACTCTTTAAGGGATTTGTTTAAAGAAGTCAAGATACTTACAGTATATTCACAGTTTATTTATGAAAATTTGATTTATGTTCGTAAAAACTTGCACTTATTTCCTAAAAAAAGTGATTTACATGATTTCAATACTAGAAACAAGAATAAACTTGCCGTTCCAAACTTCAGACTTCAGAAGGTTAATCACTCGTTTATTGGAAGATGTATTACTTTCTTTAATAAATTGCCTCAAAATATAATTGAATTACCTTTACATAAATTCAAATCTATTGTTAAACAATGTTTAATGACTAAAGGATATTATAGAATAAATGATTATATGAACGATAACAATGTATGGTCTAGCTTGTAAGAACATTTAATTGTAATATTTTTAAAAGAGGCATTGACAATAGTGACTGAGTTTGTTGCGCAGCTTCTTCTCAGCACTAGCCCACAATTGTCCCGAAGCTGTGGTAGGGCCAATGTTGGGACGTGTATAAGTGCTAGCAATAGCCTATGTACAAAATAAAGTAATTTTGAATTTTGAATTTTGAATTTTTCTTGGGCTATCTATTCTAACAAAATGCTACAAAAACACTGATTCTAAATATGCATAAAACAAATCAACACAGGTATCATCACGAAGAAAAAAATAAACCAGGCTTTTTTCACAGGTCAGACTTCAACACTAGTTTATAACATTATTGATTTGATTAAACATTTATTTCACTTTTGGAAATAAAATATTTATAGATATTGCAATCTGCGTGTAAGTCACATACCAGCTCTTACGAAAAAAATGCTGAGGTACCCTTACACACTGCGACTTTCACAACGATTCAGTCGCAAGTTTTAAAAACGCGCTTCAGCATTCCGACTCACCTAATAAACAGATTTTATTTAGCATCGATGCATTCGCGCGTTAGCATCGATACATAAGCGCGACTGCATCGATGCTAAGACGCGTAAGTATCGATGCAGTCGCCAAAATTCAGTACATAATTTGACAATTTCCAGTATCTGCATCGCGACTGTATGCGAACGTGCGTTAGCATCGCCACTGCATCGCTGCCAAAAGTCGCAGTGTGTTAAAGGTCAATTTTATTAAGTAGTTAGTTAGGTATAAGATTTCATAAAATGCTTATTGTAAAGTAAAATTTACGGACAAAATAGTGGATGTGAGTAGGTAGTAGTAGATGTAATAAGTATTGCTAAAATATTCAGAAAGTTGCTAGTTCCTTTAGCTTTTGACTGTATCCAATTATTTCAACAAATGCTATCGCATTACGTAGTTACTACTTAAATCCACACCTTTTTCGTGTTTGCACTGAAAACATAATTTAATTGGACATATGCTCTTTCTCACGGCAAAACAGTCATTTATTTAACCATCGAACCATATAATGAACTGCTGCTTGCACTTTAACGACAGTAAAACACTTAGGTATTAAGCTCGAATATTTTAATTAACTTCTATTTACTTACTTATAATACATATTTGCACAAGAAAGTACTATCGACATCCATTAGGCGTACACATTTTGTTATAAGTATTCACAAAGCTCGTTAATGAGATCAGGGGGCCAATTCTCGTGAAGTAGTACTTTTTCCGTATGGTGATTCGTATACGAAGTTCACAATTCTATTGTTAAAGTCGAGTGATACATAAAACTGCTATTCTCACGCACCGATAGAACATTTCACGTTCGAATTTCATTACAACGTTCCATTGCAGAGATCGTACGGGCGTTTTTAAAAACGCTGAAATAAAGTATATTTAAGTCCATCTAAAAATTTTAATTTTGGTGAAATTAGACAATAAATCTATTTGTTTGTTTAATTTGGTGTATATATTCACAAAACTATACATATTGTTAAAAATATAATAACGGTAGATCAATAATTAAAATTTCATTATTCATGCATAGCATGAAATGAAACGCAGCGAGGCGCCATATTACCTTACTCTATGGCCCTAAATGTCAATGTGTGTGTGTGTGGTGTCACTGGTGTGTCAAAATTGTTCCAAATATCGATTTTTCAGTGACGGAGAAAATTTATTTGTTTTCTCAAATTTTGCATAAAATAAGAATTACAATGCTAAATACAAACAAAATCTAGATATTTTCTAAGGTTGGTATTACGCTGTTTGTTTAATAATTTGCTTTTTTATTTACTTAACTACAAGAAAGAGGCATTCTAACATCACAGATATTAGTGCACCTTCTTAATGTAAGGCCTGGATAAAGTTTTTAACATCCTTTGTAGATATGTAGTGTTCTTACAAAACAAACTATTTTTATTTACAGATAGTCTGGATTGTGTTGTAGCAGGGAGAATATTTAGTTGCCAATGTAATGCAATAAAAGACTGGTTAAAATACATGGGAATACTTGAATACCTTGATTCTCTGATATCTAGGTAAGTACCTAATTACCTTGACACATACATAATGATAGTTTTATTTTCATAATTTATAAATCAAACCATCAGATTTTCCATTTTCAATTTAAATCTATGTGTGTTATAGTATTGCCTATAGTTACCTTATTATAAACAAATAGTACATTAGCAATCTGTTCTATGAGTGCTTGAATGTGTTCAAATATAGTTTATGAATTCCACCTACAAGTATCTAAAATAATCATTATTATCCCAGAAAAGAGATACCTACTAAGCTAAAAAAATGATGGTGTTCAAGTTTTGTTTTTATTTTGTGTGTAGTAGGTAACTTTCTGTGATATTTATGTTGGTTATTGTTTTTTACAGAAGTGAGCAGTACAACAAATTATAATAATCCAAAAGGACGGAGCGCCAAATGAAGGGATGTTAAATACTCCTGGGAACACAACGGCATGCATTTCACAACAAAATAAATGATTAGTTAGAAATGTAAGCGAGTTGGATTAAAGGATGGAAACTTTCCTGATATGACCAATGGCTTTAAATTGTTTTTTTTTTTTAACAATAACATTATTGCTTCTTAAATGTTTTGTGTTTTGAATGGTGTATGAAGAAAATAAAACCACTTGCTAAATTGGTATTTTTTATTTGTATGAAATTTATTTATTTATACTATTTAATCTTCCTAAGTCCTTGATATAAGGAAATTTAAATTCAGGATTGTTTTCAATACATAGGGGCAATCCATGTTCATGAGCTTGAAACAGAGTCAAAATATAAAACCAGGGTCTGAGAATGAAGCTGAAGATGACCCAAGGTACTCCGTAATAAGACAACAAAACCTAATGGAGTTGGGCTCGTAAGATTCGACTTGTAAACTACTTACTTTGTCTCTAGAGTATCCAGGGTTTGATAGCTCTTAACATATTATTAAGTCCTATCGAGGTCACCGCTGCCGAACCATCTTAAGAGCTGAAATCGCTTGCATCTTGTGTCGACTTTTGTTTAAACCGACGCCTGTTTTGTCATGTGTGCAAGCGATATTCCTTTGAAAGTGGTAAGTCGGGAGTGACCACGGTTTTTTGTAAGTCAATTCATATACTCGAAACTTCTCTAGTACGCGTTTGATGTGGTTTTCAGAAGTACTCTTCTGAAAACCGCATCAAAATCGGTTTAGCCAAACATGATATAATAGACGGCAAAATAACATTATATATTGGACACATAGAAAACCTTCTTTATTTGAAGTCTACTAAAAATCATTCCAAGTCAATAAAAATTTTCTCAATTTTAGGTTAGGTAATCATTTTGCCCGATTAGAACCTCAATAGTTCGTATACGAATTTTGAAATCTATTGGTCTCCAGCAATCGAAATGTTCGTGTGACGTTCCATCGAATTAGTTCGACTGTGAAGGTCTGAGAATACACAAGCCTTGTTTCCTTCGAAAAAAATTCGAGTGGTGAACTTTTTTACGTGTGTGAACTTTTTTCGATCATGCGAGAATCGGCCTCCAGCCTCTGAAAGTAGTTATTGCTTTTATTTTTTGACAAAATCATCTTAAAAACGAGGTTATTATATTAAGTTAATGCTTCAACACCCGAGCGGTTGCAGGCAACCGCATAACAATAGAATTTGCATTGTGTCTCGTTCACATACGCTTGAGGGATCCGTTTTATTATTACACTCTTGATAGTACACCCCTAGGACCGTAATCATGAGTTTACGGCAGTATTACTCGCTAGCGACGACAAAAAATTTTGTATGGAAAATTTTAGTTCTGCAAGTGACCGCTAGAGGCGCTGTGCAATTTTCCATAGACTTTTTTACGTCGTCGCTGGCGAGTAAAACTAGCAAGTGTGAGAGTGTGTACAGAGAGCGTGGTGTGATAACCAGTGTCGGTACCTGCGCACTTTATCAATGACTTTATTAACCGTTGTTTTTGTCAATAAATAAGCAATAACTTGCTAGAGGGTCTACCAGCTGGAAGACCTGAAGCTTCCTCCAGAGCCGTCCCACCCGCCTCCGAAGCCGGAGTCACCCCACGATGAACTGTCGCGTGCTGAAAAGCCGCTGTCTCCGAAGCCATTTGAACCCCAACCTGAAATATAGGTACTACTTAAGTGTATGAATGCCATGTATTTAGGTATGTATGCAATATGGAATTACATTGACATATTGAAACAAAGGAATTTCACGGAAATCAACAATTTGAAATAGTTGATGAATTTTATTACAGAAAAACCACATTCTACTAATAGGTGGGGCGTTTTGAACGGAGTCGTGAAGCCATTATGTCAAATAGAGACAGGCATATACAACACGCTGCTTTATCGGTAAGTGTATGTGAAATAGACGTGAGACTGACAACACTCATTCAAAACACGTCGACTATAGCGTTATATAAAATTCTAGAAACTGGCTTCACACTGGTGTAAATACTATTTGTGTAGGTAACTTATACTGACACTACATTGCGCTACTTAAAACATTGCTTACCTGAACCAGCCGAGCGACCGAATCCATTCGATCCCCACCCCGCACCGGAACTACGCCCGAAACGGCTCGATCCCCACCCATCGCTAGCACTTCTGCCGAATCCACTCGAGCCCCCAGTGGATCCCCAACTTGCCCCACTCCGTTGGAGGCTGTTGCTGCCCCACCCTGAGCTTGAACCACCAAAGCCGGATCGTCCTAGTCCACCCCAACCGCCTGATGAGCGAGCTGACGCTACGGAAGGCAAGCCGCTGTCGAAACCTCCTTGCTGCCAGCCGCCTCCGCCTGGCAAAATTGGATAGTGAATATGTATAAAGCATAAAATAGAGTAGGTATTGCACGTAGTGATGAATTTTACTCACCTGGGAAAGCCGTTACGCTTAAAGCCATTGCGACTACCATGGTCAGGAGAAAAGACACCTGAAAATCATTATTTACATAAATACTTAATTTCCTAAAAAAAATACCTAAATACTGCTCCAAGTGTGAGTCGGACAATTAAGGGTTCCGCATACAATTTATGTATGATGAACTTTTATTGTCCTAATAATAAAACATGGAAGATTGCGTCATAAGGTTTTGATTCCCTCGAAATATCCGAAATTATGAGATAAAACTGGTTATGTCTTTCGATTGCGCTGACTTGCATTTTTTTCAGCAATAAAAACAATAAAGATTAGTATTTGGCTACTACAGTTTACAGAGTACAGAGGTTTTAAAAAAATATTCAAAAGTTAACATGTAAATTAATTTGCTTTAAGTGAACAAACTACAAATCTGTAATTTGTTTACTTATCATAGCAATGATGAATGTTTCACGGATCCACCTATAATAGCGTGTAGGCTAAGGACATTGGACTGTAACAAAATTTGGCCTTTTAAAATCTGAATGTTACGGAAACAGGCCACTTTAGCAAAAAAATATGAAAGCAAACTCATAATCATTTTAAAAGACCTTTTCAACGATACCCCACACGTTAGATAAAAGTTAAGATAAAAAAAAAACTCTGGCGGGGAGCATCTTCTTAAGCCAAATTACAGTTTTCTAAGCACTTTAGGTGTCTGAGCTGAACTGCGGACAGATGGACACACGGATATGGCGAAACTATAAGGGTTCCTCGTTGGACTACGGTACCCTAAAAATTACAACCAGGTTTTCAATTTATCCGATCCTGACATACACCGCACATTGGCCACTCACACGCTACAGAAAAAGATAGAGGCGTAAGTACTGTCGAAATAATTCGCCGTTCTTATAATTCACTTTTTAGGGTTCCTTAGCCGAATGGCAAAAAACGGAACCCTTATAGTTTCGTCAAGTCTTCTGATTGTCTGTCTGTCCGTCCATATGTCACAGTCACTTTAGTCTGTAACAATAATCAACACACTGTAGAAATTTGGTAAGAAGATGTATCCTGTTAACCGCTTAAGGATTCTTATTAAAAAAATAATGATATTGAGGCGGTCATACATAAAACTAAAACCGAAAAAAACATTTTTTTCGGTTTTAGTTTTATGTATTTGTATCTAGTGATAGGTCTTGTATAATGACAAAGAGGTTCCTAAAACCATTTGCTTTTGAAGTCTAATGTTTGATAGATACACGCTTCCATTCCATTTATAATGTAGATCTTAACAAATATTTTCAACTAAAATTGGTTTAGCACGTTTTCAACAACCGAAAACATAACTTTGTTCTTCATACAAACACCATGAAAAACAAAGTTATATTTGTTGTAAACAAAATATTGTATTTATTATTATTGTATTATTTATGTATATAAGCTAAGTGGCATTAAATATTTTAGCTAAGTGGCATTAAGTGGATTCCCTAATTCAGTTAAAGTTGGCACGGAACTCTCAGTGTGCGAGTCTGACTCGCACTTGGCCGGTCTTTATCCTATTATGGATAGTTATTAATGCTCTGCTTAGGTAAAACATCCAGTAAATTTAACTTTACTAAGTTAGCAACAAAGCGACTTCTAACATAGTTGACTTAGATCCAATATACAATCTACACTAATATTTTAAAGCTGAAGCTAATATCAAGAACAACTGGGCCGATTTGAAAAAATCTTTTTCTGTTGGATAGCTTATTTATCGAAGAAAGCTTTAGGCTATAAAACATAACGCTACGCGGGAGGGGAGGGAGCAAACTTAAAACACGCGGACAAAGTCGCGGGAAACGGCTAGTTTGTAAAATATTAGGCCTAGAATTTTTATTATTTAGGTCAAAAAATAATGTTACTTAGCACCTAAACTTAACTCACCATTTTGCAATCGGTTCCAGCTCTGATTGACGATAAAGCTACCTTTACTGGGCTTTTATACCTGCATCTCGTTTATAGATCCTTATAATAATACTCTTAATGTGTGACAATTAATTATTCGACATTGGTTCGTCACGTTCGAGACATTAATTCGACATGATTACGCGTACGAGACGACAAAATCCTAGATGGTGCGTTTAGCATTGGAAAAACCAAGAAAAAAAACCTTTAGTATTACCAGTGTCATCAATCAGCTTTAAAGTGATGATGGTGGCGGGAGGCTTGACTAAATTGAATGAGAAGTGAACAATGTCGACTTACTGTTTACGTTTTACCGAACAATAATCACCATTATATACGTAGGTTAATCATATTTAACAATATAAAACAAATCAGACTGATAAATTATTAAGCGACAGATTTAAAAAAAATAATCATGAAGCTGCTATGATTGCTGACAATTAGGTGACGTTTTAAAATTAGCCATATTGTATTTTGTTCGCAAATATTCCTTATCTGACTATTGAAAAATCAGCCCTTACTTGCAAAATAATTCGCGGTTAACCTGCATTTTTGGGTTGTTGTTTGGGTTATTTACCAAGATGTACAGCACTATAAAATGTAGGCGCTCCGTCTTATTCAGGAAAACCGAAAAAAAATCTGCATATAGTTTACCTAGTGCAAAAATATACCAAAAATCAACTAGATTTTCGTCAAATTTGTTTCAGGATGATGTAAGTATATTTACAAAAAAATTTATCGTTAGAATCCTAATTTGCTAGCTCTTAAAATTTTCAAGAAACAAGGCTTCCATATGTTTCTTCATAGTAAAAAAACGGTCAAGGTGCAAAACATTGACCAGTGTTGGAAGGCTCGACATAGTTATCCTGTAAAATAGACAGGTGGTGCTCGAACGACGCTCGACGCTGATACAAAAAGACACAAATGAGACACCAATTTTGTTTTTGATTTTTTTAATTTAAAATTTGGTCACAACGCAGTCGCAAGTTGTTCCCGATAATGCCGCTGGCGCTGGCGTCGCCGCGGCTGCGCATAAAATACTTCAGTTGCTATGGAAACGGATCTACAGATTTCGTGAATTCTCTTCTTTCAACTTACCTCGATTATTACATACAATAAAAGTTTCTTCTCAAGGACAGAACTTTAATTCCAGAAGAACCATTGGTGACCCCGACGTGATTGAATATGCTGTGGTAAAGGTTGGGTGTCGAGTGAGGTGTCAGGGTCGTCGTGTGTCGGTGCCGGATTATGGTGGCTAGCTTCATAGTTCATACTCCTCTAACTGATTTAAATCCCCAAACCTTACTCCCTTTCTTGCCTTTCTACCTACCTACCTAGCTAGTATTCACATTCACAACATTCATTTTCTTATATTATAACATTCATGTTCCTAACATTCTCTAAGCTTCCGTATAACCCGACTATATTGCATATCCAGATGTCAAACTCTTTTCCATATACTTTTCAGCTTCGTCGTTACAACGTTTGACTTCTTGATTCCGCCGAGTTATACCTTCAAGCGAGGAAGTTTTCGAGTGAAGGAAATTTCTTCATATACAGTACAGAGACGTCGCACTCGATTGATTGTCAGCACTATTTTTCCGTTTTGCAGTGAGTTGCGAGCGGACTGTACGGTCAGATAAACATTTCTTTTATTTATATTAATTATCAAAGTGTTATTCGGTACTTGCTCCTATTATTGTCTTTGTGCTAACAGCAATAATGGCCGAATCCAAAGAGCCAAGCGAACTTAAAGAGCTTCATCATGAACGAGGTACCATCAAAGCTCGCCTCACTAACTTTCAGAAATATATAGATAAACTTAACACAAAGAGTTTTGATAGTATCACGATTAATGAACTGCAACTAAAATTGAATCGCTTACAAGAGCTGTTTCCTGTCTTTGACAATGTTCAAAGCAAAATAGAACGGTTGACAACAGACATAGATTCACAAATGGAAGAACGCGATCTTATTGAGACTAGATTTTGCAACCTAATAGCCGTTGCACAAAATATGATTGAAAATTATGCTAAAACTGTAAAATCTAGTTCTCCGAAAGACAGTGAAGCAGGTTCTTGTCATAGTGCGATCTCATGTCATAGTCCTCCTAACCAATTGAATGTCAGACTGCCAACTATCAACTTACCAACATTTGATGGTAATCATTTGAAATGGTTAGAGTTTAGAGATACGTTTGAATCACTAATACACAACAATGAGTCTTTGCCAGCAATAAGTAAGTTTCATTATCTTCGTAACTCATTGGAAGGTGGCGCTTCTGTCGTGATTAAGTCCATCAGTTTCACCTCGTGCAACTATGAGATAGCTTGGTCAATGTTATGTGATCGCTTCAATAATAAAAGGATACTCATAAATAATCATACAAAAGCGTTATTTAATTTCGAAGCTGTATCCAAGGAATCGTTTAAGTCCATTAGATACCTTATTGACTATTATTCTAAGAACCTACGAGCGCTTGAAGAGTTGGGTGAGCCGGTGCAACACTGGCATACAATAATCATTTACATCATGTCTTCGAAACTAGATAGCGCTACGTGCCAAAAATGGGAAGAAAATAGGAATAACTTAGATGTGTCGCCTAAACTCACGGCTTTCTTCGAATTCCTCCGCGGTCGAGCTGACGTGCTTGAAACCATGCAATACAGTCGATTCGATTCGTCGGGAAAATCCAATAGAGAACTAAATACGAGCAAGTCTACTAAGTCATTTCTTAACACCAACAATGATAATAATAATGTAACTTTTAAAAAATGCGTGTCATGTAATCAAAATCATTTCCTTCATCAATGCGATTTATTCAAGAACATGTCTCCAAAGGATAAGAATGCTCTTGTTAACAATTCTAAAGTGTGTCCCAACTGTCTTCGCACTGGTCATAGTGTGGCACAGTGTCGTCTGGGCTCATGTAAAATCTGCAAAGAAAGACATAATACATTATTACATCAAGAAAATGATGATGTTAGTTGTCATAATAACACTACATCTAACTTACCTTCGTCGTCCACTTCTACAAATCAGGCATCGTCTTCAACTTTTGCGCTGTCTGCTGTGGTGCCGCGTCAAGTTTTGTTGTGCACTGCTGAAGTTATCTTAGTCGACATCAAAACAAACAAATCTGTTCCTGCCAAAGCTTTACTGGACACTGGAAGTCAGTCGTCGTTCATTGCTGAAACAATGCAAAAGAAATTGAACATAAAGGCTTCTCGAGTCAATCCTATCGCAGTTATAGGCGTCAATAATACTGTCACAAACATAGTGAAAACTTGTGATCTTCTTGTCAAGTCTCGTATTAATGACTTTTCAATAAATGTCAGTTGCTCGGTAGTTCCTCAAGTTACCAGTAACTTGCCAAATGTCCCTGTCGATGTGTCTAAACTTAATTTTCCATCTAATATTGAGCTCGCGGATACTACGTTCTTCAAACCGTCAGAGATTCATATCCTATTAGGAGCGGACGTTTTTTGGGACATTGTGTTACCCAATCAAATAAAGTTGAATCAAAATCAACCAACATTACAAGCGTCTCGATTTGGCTGGTTTGTTGCTGGTCCTATAGAAAGCATAGTTCCTTCTAGTCCTAAAATCGGATGCAACTTGATAAAACAAAAGCGTCTGGCAAATGTGAGGTTTTGTCCTACACCATCGCTTCATGAAAAACCTAAGTCATCACTGCGTCATTCCTATTCTGTTGCTTATAGACATTTTAACGTCCCAGATAAAGGTCTTACTAGAGATAACATGAGACAAGAATATTCTAACACCTCCAAAGAATATGAACGATCAGGGCACGTGTCTGAGGTGTCTTGTCCGTCTTTTAGGTACTTTATACCACATCATAATCGTCCAACCATGAATAAACTGTAACCAAGCAACTAAGGGTCGTAGTTAACGTCATAACAATACTCAATGTTTAGGGCTCGATTTGGTCCCCTTAGTGTTTAGTTTACTTACTTCATTTTACAACAAATATAAAACTTTTGAGTGTCATCATTTTTGTAATTAGTCTCATTCAGATACTTCATTGTATAATATTATTTTATTTGCCTATTTGAACGATCTTAGGGTCCATTGCTTTACAGTTGTGTCTAAAGGTTTATTGTGTTACTTTTCTTATGTGATACATATAGTCTAATGCATATATCATATTTACATTACTTTGTTAAAAGCATTGTCAAGTGCAAAACTGTATTCTAAATGAGTAGAGTCAGACAAAATCGTATTGTATTTCTAAATAATATGTTCTCCATTTGATTTGACTGCTGTGTTGGCATGGCTCAAGACTGAACCTAAAACGCTTCAAACATTTCTTAACATAATTCAGAAAAATCGTCTAATAACTGATACATAATATTATGTGTCATACGCTTACCGATGTCATTTCAGCAAGGCAACATTCTCGTGGTATCACGCCACAGCAGCTTTGTCATACTTTCCTCTGGTGGTACGGCACGGTCCTCGTTTCTTGACGTAGTCTGAAGAGTTTTGGCCTTCTTCAACCTAAAACAAATAAATACCTATTTTTAATTTAATGTCATGAAACAATTGACTGTTCGAATAATTTCAATGTTACAAAATAATAACGACTTTACAGCATCATTTCATTAAAAGACTGTACAAATTGTGTACAAAATAATATAAACACATTGAAGGCATACTTACCGCCATCATTACTTGTTCGATGAAATAATCTCAATTAGATTTGTTCCTTATGGTCATAGACATTCATCTTCAAAAACTTATATCTTAAGTTAAATCATATCTTTTTATTTAAATCCTTTCTTCAATGATAATGACATACATTGATTAAGGAATCGTATCCTAAATGCATTTCATTGCTCCTCTATTACCACGGGTCTAGCGCCATCATTCGAAAATGTGATTTTACTAGTTCGTTCTTAATTTTTAATACTCACGCTTGCGAAGATTTATTGCTCGTAGTGTCAAACCTCGTGTTATTTAGTGTTCTAATGACTAAAGCTTTGTAGGAGCAAGTAACGAAATAGCTAGATTAATTAAAAAGTGTGATCAATCTATCGCGTTTGCGTCTCTTTAAGTGAATTAGCTTTACATTTAGTCCTCCCTATATATTATTCGCCCCAACTTCGGCGGGATTAGGGAGTCGAACGTCAAAGCGACAAATTTCCATTTAAAACGTAGTATTGGCCACACCAACCTAACGTTTGCAGAGTTGTCTACATTATTCGCCCAAATTCAAATTATTTTAATTTCGCTACCCATCTCATGCCTGTTACCTGATTCGTCCGATTTAGCACCTCTCACCCCTGAGCACTTCTTATTGGGCGCCCATTAACGGCGTTGCCTAATCCCAACCTAAATACCGGAATACCCAGCATCAACCGGTACCAGGTCTTTGAAAGGCTGCGGTTACAATTTTAGAAGAGATGGATCCAAGAAGTACCGTCAAATTTACAACAGCGAGGAAAATGGTGTACGAAAGGACATCTCATCAACATCGACGATATCGTGGTGGTCAAAGATGACCAGCTGCCACCTCTGATTAGATAATCCCAAGAGCTCTTTGAAAGAAGTTCTTTCAAGGGGGGGGAGAATGGTCACAACGCAGTCGCAAGTTGTTCCCGATAATGCCGCTGGCGCTGGCGTCGCCGCGGCTGCGCATAAAATACTTCAGTTGCTATGGAAACGGATCTACAGATTTCGTGAATTCTCTTCTTTCAACT
Organism: Pyrausta purpuralis; assembly: GCA_963924145.1. Classification (NCBI taxonomy): domain Eukaryota; kingdom Metazoa; phylum Arthropoda; class Insecta; order Lepidoptera; family Crambidae; genus Pyrausta; species Pyrausta purpuralis. The sequence continues at coordinate 22,641,543 of OZ001656.1, forward strand.
TACCTCGATTATTACATACAATAAAAGTTTCTTCTCAAGGACAGAACTTTAATTCCAGAAGAACCAAAATTAAAAAAAAAAAAATATAGATCGAGAAAAATTTTTAAGATAAAAATTACAAAACATAAGTTTTACTAAAGATATAGAATGGAGCTATAAGAGACATAAGATAACATAATACTTGATGCAACACAAAATCAGAAAAACGATATTGTCGAAGCGAAATGTCGAATATTTGACGTTTGTAGTGCTGCAGACTCTGGCCGCGGGCTTTTAAAGCAATTGTTGCTGAAGCCTGAAGGTCCTTCTAATATTTTATGGAGGGTACGAAAATCTAACTTATGTTAAAGTAAAGTTAGCCTGTAACATCGAAAGGCAAAGGCCTTACCTTACCTCAACTATGAGGTAGTTTGAGCCATACCCCACCACGCGGGCTCAGTGCGGGTTGGTGGAGGGTTGTTTGCAAGGCAAGTGACTAACCCTGCTGTCAGATGTTATCAAGCCGCCCATAAGGCCTCTGACTAGGCTTGACGACTAATATCAACCGACATTAGCCGGGACCAATGCAACGCCTTAACGTGCCTTCCGAAGCACGGAGATGCTCGTGAAGTACGTCACTTATAAGGTCGGAATGGTCACCCATCCAAACACGACCGCGCCGTAGGTTGCTTTACTTCGGTATCACCTCACTACAAAAAACAGATCGTTTGTAATAACTCAGAGCGCTTACATTTTAGAGAGCTGCAAATCTGGGTGCTGGTCTGCAAATACGATGAACCAAATAACACATCAAAAATGCAGCTTTACCGCAATTATTGCAATCTCAAACGTTATTGAAAACGTGCGTGCGTGCGTGCTTAACGTGCATCAACCACTTAAAAATTAGAAAGAAATCCGGTTACGACCAAGCTACATTTCCTCTGACATTGATGAAATGAAACATCTTTATCAGTATGAACCTTATCAATTAGCTACAGTAAAATATTTGCTCGAATCAATTTCCATTCCATTTTCATTGAATTTTGCATAACGAACTTGTTGTTTAATATTTCAGAAACAATAAGGTATGCTTCAAAGGGTTTGTATAATGGAATCAGCTTAATTATTTTTGGAATCATATTACAGCTAGCTGTAATTGATTCAATAAATGTTTTAATAAATGATTGCAGTCTATCTCTAGTGGAAACAATATATTTTTGCATTGGGGGATAAGAAATTACAAACTTTTTTGGGATCAGAGTCGGTTCTCCCTTCTTTAAATACGCTCTTTTACCAACTTTAAAAAAATAAGGTAATCAATTCAATGTATGTGATATTGTTAGAATTTGATATTTGAAAGTCTATCTATAAAGTGCATGTATGTCTTTCCACGGATTTCTTGTAAACGAGAAGTCATTGCCAGATGTTTTTCAGTTCAATCAGGTATGATGCAACTTAGGATACAGTGTAAGTTTCATCAAAATCGGTCGTGTAGTTTTTGAGATATGAGTAACAACTAAAACATATGAAATAAAAATTCAAAAATTATACTGCCTTCAAAAAACACTGAAGTAGGTAAGCTTTAAATAATGCATTCTTTTTCTATTTATGAGAAACAAATTCTTTTAGAGCATCGGCATCGGTGTATTATGTGTATAGATGACTTAGACTTTTAGTGTCCGTAAGTTTGACCTTATGGCAAAACGTCGATCTATGGCACTGCAGACCTCCGTTAATGCTGAAAACTACAGGCAGCTCAATAGACAAATATGGAAGTCCCTGCGATACGACATTCGTTGCTTTAACACTACTAGTGTTAAAGAAACGATAGAGCGGAACCAAGGTTCCAATGTGTTTGCAAGGGACATGTCTATTGGGTAAAGCCTGTTGACGAAGCTTAAGACGGAGGACGGCAGTGTAGCGTCGACGAAAGCAGAGGTTTTGAGGGAGATCGAAAGGTTCTATGGGCAGTTGTACACCTCAGTAGCCAAACCCGTAGATAGCTCGGCTAGAGACCCACGAGCTATCCTGACCCGACACTACACCGAAGACATCCCGGACATCAGCCTCTACGAGATTAGGATGGCCCTTAAACAGCTCAAAAACAACAAGGCACCTGGCGAGGACGGAATTACAGCAGAGCTTCTGAAGGCGGGTGGAACACCGGTACTTAAAGTCCTTCAGAGTCTCTTTAATTCCGTGTTGCTGGAGGGCATCACGCCCGAGGCGTGGAACAGGAGTGTGGTGGTGTTGTTCTTCAAAAAAGGAGACAAAACCTTATTGAAGAAAGAAAGAACTATAGACCCATTTCACTCCTGAGCCATGTCTACAAGCTGTTTTCAAGGGTCATCACGAGTCGTCTCGCACGTAGGTTTGATGACTTCCAGCCTCCCAAACAAGCCGGTTTCCGAAAAGGCTACAGTACCATAGACCACATCCATACCCTTAGGCAAATTATACAGAAGTCAGAGGAGTATAATATGCCTCTATGCTTAGCGTTTGTGGACTATGAGAAGGCCTTTGATTCGATCGAAACTTGGGCGGTGCTTCAGTCTCTGCAGCGGTGCCACATAGACTATAGGTATATAGAGGTGTTAAGATGCCTTTACAATAACGCCACCATGTCGGTCCGAGTACAGAAGCAAAACACGAGGGCGATTCCACAGCGGAGAGGTGTGAGACAGGGAGATGTTATATCTCCGAAACTGTTCACTGCGGCATTGGAAGACGCTTTCAAGCTTCTGGAATGGGAAGGAATCGGCATCAATTTTAATGGCGAATACATCACACACCTCCGATTTGCCGATGATATAGTCGTTGTGGCAAAGACGCTGGACGATCTTGGCACTATGCTCGAAGACCTTGACCGAGTCTCCCAACAAGTGGGTCTTAAAATGAACATGGGGAAGACGAAAATTATGTCGAGTTCCCTTGTTGTACCCACTCCAGTACCCAATGGGAACTCAACTCTCGAAGTTGTCGACGAGTACGTCTACCTGGGACAAGTGATCCAATTGGGTAGGTCCAACTTCGAGAAAGAGGTCAATCGACGAATCCAACTCGGCTGGGCAGCGTTCGGGAAATTACGCAAGAGTGTCTTCTCATCTCATCTACCTCAGTGTCTGAAGACGAAAGTCTTCAACCAGTGTGTGTTACCAGTGATGACATACGGATCCGAAACATGGTCTCTTACTATGGGCCTTATAATGAAGCTCAAAATCACACAACGAGCGATGGAAAGGGCTATGCTGGATGTTTCTCTACGAGATCGAATCAGAAATGAGGAGATACGTAGAAGAACTAAAGTAACGGACATAGCCTTGAGAATCAGTAAGCTCAAGTGGCAATGGGCAGGGCACATAGCGCGAAGAACTGATGGCCGTTGGGGCAGGAAAGTTCTTGATTGGAGACCCTTCGACCAGAGACGCAGCGTGGGACGTCTACCAACAAGATGGACAGACGACCTTATAAAGATCGCAGGATCAAACTGGATGCAGACCGCTAGTGATCCGTCGCTGTGGAAAGCGGTGGGGGGGGGGGCTATGTTCAGCAGTGGACGTCCTTTGGCTGAGAATGATGATGATGATCATGAAGTTTGACATCATGCAACGATATTTATAAAGATGAAATAAGAAACCAAAAATTTGCGCATGGGCGAGACTTGAACCAGCAACATTCTAAACCGTCATGCACGACTCCAAAAAAAATTGTTTCTTTATATAGAAGACGAATGCGTCATTTTAAGGCTTATTTGTGTTTTTTTAAGAAGACGAATGCAATATCTAAAGACTTTTAGAAAGTTTTTTGGAGACGGTTAAATTTTTTAAATTATTTTGGTATTACTCGTAGAATCGTTTTATCGTCTTAGTACGCTTTTTGTCACTAATGATCTTTTCTTTCAGTCGTACATGGTGGCAGCGTGCATACGAGTAAATCATGCTACGATAATGATTTATCCTAGTCACTCACTATAATTAACTCCTTTTTCAAAGGTTTGGATTAAAACAATTAATAGAAGAACCGACAGTACGGTGGTACGGTAGCTAAATTGGTAGAGTGTTTTCCCTAGCTCCAAGAAGTTGCTGGTTCGAGTCCCATCCGTGCGCAATTTGTGGTTTCTTACTACATCTTTAAGAACCTTTTTCAATTCTCTGAGATAACGCACTGACACAAACTTTTGAGCTCCATACTTACTGAGTAGCTACATACATTTAGTAGTGATATCCTGCAGCCTTGTTCGCGAATATATCGGGAAAAAATGTTTATCCGATTTGTGTAGCTGAAAACCTATAATGTTATTAAGAATCAAAAGTGTAGTTATACAAAAACCGGCCAAGTGCTAGTCGGACTCACGCACGAAGGGTTCCATACATACTATGTATACATACATAGCACGAATTCCATACATACATAGTATGTATGGAACCCTTCGTGCGTGAGTCCGACTCGCACTTGGCCGGTTTTTGTATAACTACATACATAGTATGTATGTATGGAACCCTGCTGCATGGAACTGCACTATCTATTATTACCATAAAAATCAGGCAATTGCAGATTGCTGCTTTAACTCTCAACGAGATCCTCCTAAGTAGGCTTCAGAACTTCTGTACATCATCTTCGGATTGCGTGTATTTACGAAATCCGAAGATCATATCTTCTGAGATATTATCGTATTTACGCAATACGAAGATGATGTATCATAATGAATGAATAAGATGATGATGATGCGGTACCGCATGATCATCATCTAATACCGCGCTCAGTTGAAATGGTTGCATATTCGCCTTCAACGTGACTCACACGTACTATCCCTTCTCTACACTATTATTTTCAACCCTAAATCTCCTCCATACTTGAAAAAGCGCTTCCAATTCATGCAGCCGCCCCAGGGCTGTGATATGCGGTCCTCCAAAACACTTCGCCTCCTTTTTCCTGATTACGCTTCTCGTATCTACTCACAAGCTTTAATACAGGCAATCCGTTTATGGACCTCTGCCCCTTTCCATCAGGGAGTCTTAAACGATGCCTGCTTTCAAGCGAAAAGTACCCAAAAGCCTTATTCCTTCCTTGTTTATAATTTCCACGGTCGTTTGAAAATATCTTCTTTACTCTATTCCATTTCTTTTTTTTGTTACTCCTTATGCAAAATCTTCTTTTTTACTCTACACTGGCTCTCAGATCCCCTTGGTTGCAACTGATTATACATTTTTTTATCTATTTATTTATATGGAGTATATGTATATTTTTATGTAATGTAAATGTGTTTAATTTAATATGTATTAGTTAGTATTATGGTGTGTATTTTATCATAGTTAATTGTCATTTAATTCTATGTAATGTACCTATACTTATCATTCTTCTCTCATACATCTCTTTATAAAAATCTGTTAACTTGATTTTTGTTTCAAAATATTTCATCGCTATGCCTCTTCTTTCATTCTTCATGCTTTTCTTTACCTGAAGGTTGTCTGGAAGAAAATGCTTCAAGCATTAAGACCGCCTAAATTATACTACTAGCGATTATATAAGATACTATCCTGTGTAATGGTAATGTTTATGGTGTGCAAAAAAGTATTTTTATTATTGTTTTTATCTGCTATTAATTAAATGTTCCATGCCTAATACAAACACATGAATAATTTAAATAATATCATAGTATAAAAATATTTTCTTTTTAACTTGAAAAGATCTTGATGCTAATCGTTGAATTACCTTTGCTGTTAGAAATTTTTGTGTTTATCTCATTTTACAATGAAATATTTAAATACAAAGTAATATCAAGATTGTTGACAATATTCGACAAGCAAAAAGAAACGGGGTTTTTGTTTAACACTTGTTTGGAAGTCTTAAAAAATCAACATTCCTACTCAAATATTAACAAATTCTAACGTCATCCCATATATGAGTGTCGAATTGTTAACCTCTATTTTAGAAGTCGGTCAAAAATGGCATATATTGAAATAAACGAGTTTTCAGACAAAGTTCTTCCATAACAAAAAAAATCATTCATTTTAATAGTAAATAAAGATGATACAAATTTATTAATACGTACAGATAGGTACTTTTTTACCATCATTTTTTTCCGTCTTTAAATGAGATAATTATTATGTAAGTAGTCAATATTTTTGTTGACTGCAAAATATGCATTGCTTATCAGTTGTTGCTTTTAGATAACGTAATTTACTTAACGCTTATTGGTACCTATTATTCCTATTACTTTAGGTAAGTAAAGTAAAGTTAGCCTGTAACGTCCCACTGCTGGGAAAAGGCCTTACCTCATCTAAGAGGTAGTTCGAGTCATACTCCACCACGAGGGCTCAACGAACTCGTAGAGGGGTGTTTGCAAGGCAAGCGACTGCTGTCAGATGTTATCAAGCCGCGCATAAGGCCTCTAACTAGGCTTAACGACTAATTTCAACCGATATTAGCCGAGACCAACGGCTTAACGTACCTTCGGAAGCAAGGAGATGCTCGTGATATAGGTCACTTATATGGTCGGAATGATCGCCCATCCAAGCACGACCGCGTTGTAGGTTGCTTCACTTCAGTATCACTACCAAAGCGCTGCTACCTCTGCGTTACGAGCACCGCCGCTACGAGGCGCCACCTCATGATTATATAAGTCACCTAAAATTTGGTCTGCGCAATTTTTAATATTGCAAACTTAACCGTTATCAATTCATCCCTTGATATGGGCAAGGCAAGGCGGAGTTTTAAGTCTGTTTATGTTTAAAAAAAAATGAGTATGTATCTAAGTTGGTTAGTCTTGGTGTTTTTTTTTTTTTAATAAAGTCATATAAACAAATAAGTTTTTAAATTAAAAAACCGGCCAAGTGCGAGTCAGACTCGCACACTAAGGGTTCCGTGCCTACTTTAACTGAATTAGGGAATCCACTTACTTCCACTTCGCCAAAATACCACAATATTTTCTTGACAGCAAATGTAACTTTGTTTTTCATAGCGATTATGAGAACGGAGTAAAAACAAAACGCGCGACCGAAGTAGTAGGCGGCCGCTACGCTCGCTAGTGTAGTCACTAGCGAGCGTAGCGGCCGATATTCGAGCGAACTTCGTGTCGCCCGACACTGTGTCGGGGCGACACGAAGTTCGCTGTGTCTGCTAATTTGCAGTTTAAGTCCATTTCTACTAAATGAATTCTGAAATACTAGAAAATATCTCTTAGCCATCACGATGTAAATGATATCTAAAAATAACTTTTTTCTTCACTCGCTTTTTTATTAGTGAAACTTTTAAGAATTCATCTTTATGTCTTGCTGGCATAAATAAAAATAAAAATGTGTTTATTTAAATGAAGTTAGTACCAAAAATCGCTGAGACTTCCCTTTAAGTAGTCAAAAGACACTTGTGTTGGAATAGATAGAGGTATTCACTCAATGTTTTAACATTGAAATTAAGAAGCCACAAGTTGAGTTGTTTAGGCTGTAATATGTTGGTAGGCAACGAGTTATTATATTTGAGATTCGATTTTACCAACGTCACATAAGGAATATTCGTCGAATATTACACAAAATGCCTAATTTGAAAACGTCAACTATTTGACAGGAATCATTTATGAAACTGACATTGTAAAATCGGTCGTTTTATACTTATTCGGTCGGATAAGTCCTATCTGACGTTAGTAAAATCGACTCTTAATTACATATCGATGAATCAGTATAAATTTTTTTTTTGGCACTGGGAAGGTTAAGGCTTATCAGTATGTTTTTTGAAATGTGTTTGTTTGCTCTTGACTGCATACTAAGCGAGTATGGCTAAGACAGAGTTGTCGTTGGAGCGAGCTCACCCAGAAAAGGCACGTTAACTCAAATTTTGGTCGTTTTTGGATTTATTTGGATAGTAATCGTTTAAAAAACACCAATATCTCTTTTATTATCAAAGACCCTACGTTTAATATCCGAAATCGCTTTCACTTCGCATCGTCGTTTGTTTGTAACGTCCGTTTTTATGTGGTTTGTGATTTTCGTTTAAAGTGATAACACAGCAGCGCGATTTTTGTTTGACAGTGGGGGATGGGAGTGCCCTCTATCATATTTTCTTATTATGTTATTTGACAAGTAAGTATAAGCTAGACACGCTATTATTATCGTTCGTTATTATGACGACCCGTCTGGTGTAGTGGTCGAGAAATCGCCTACTACGCAGCGGGTGCGGGTTCGATCCCCGCACAATACAAACATTTGTGTGCATGAACATGTCTGTTTGTATTGGTCTGGGTGTTTTCTATGTATATCATGTATGTATTTACAAAAAAAAAAGTATTTAAGTATTATATCCGTTGTCTGGCACCCATAACACAAGCTTTGAGTAGCTTACTTTGGGACTAGATGGCGATGAGTGGAAATGTCCAAAGGATATTTATTATTTATTATTATTATTTATTATTCGTCTGAATAAACTTTTAAACTACAAAGTCATAAGTTAACAGAGTACTAGGTAGGTATAAGACCCCTTACACACTGCGAATTTTAGCATCGATGCAGTCGCGCGGTTTGAAAACGCGCATCGTGACTTACCCAATGAAGAGATTGAATTTAGCATCGATGGAGTCGCGCGATAGTATCGATGCAGAAGTGCGTCTGTATCGATGCTAACGCGCGTTCACATTGCGACAGCATCGATGCTAAAAGTCGCAGTGTGTAAAGGGCCTAAGCTGGCTGGAGGTCATTAACTGAAAATCTTAATTAACCTTATCTGTTCCAAAGTACAAAGTCCTATAACTGACTGACTACAAAGGACCTCTAATTGTTAAAAATGCAAACCTATCTTCCGAATTCTTAAAACATGCGCTTAAACAGTGTATCGTTCTCAGGTCAGAGGTCTTATTTGAATCTATACTAATATTATAGGCTAAAGAGTTTGTTTGTTTGTTTAAACTTCCTTTGAGAGCTTCCGTACCGTACGAAGCGTAAACTGTTTAAAAGATACATGCAAATCATGTATGATTTGATAATAAATAATGTACTATATTTCTGTTCAAAGATGTTTAGATGTAGATACACGGGTATTTAAGTATTCCTATCAAAATAAAAATAAATCATTATGTCGAGCATTTTATTTTTAACAAAATTGCCCTTTACATCATTTGATTTCAATAAATATCTAAGAAGCTATTACAGTTTTAAAATAATTCCGCACCAAAAAAAAACTCGCAGCGTAAGTACAACACGCGTGCGTTGAAATATTTTTCTGTAAACCCGAAAATTACGCGGGCGACGCCGCGGTGGCGCGTTAGTTTATTTATATTTATCTGAACATACTTTCCATCACACAGTGTCATAGTGTCGTTACATGACACTATGTCTATATAATAACAAGCGGTCTCTTTACACTTGCAGTCCTTTGCAACACGTAATACTGACCAGTGTGTACCGAGTGATAAAGTGCAGGTAGGAATTTAATTAAGTATAGTTTAAATATACCCTAAGTTTAGGACTATCGAAACCTCAAAATAGTGATCCGAAGCGAATCAGTGAGTCGCGCACAGAGGGTTTCGTACAAGATTTTCGAAGTTTGTAAGTACCTACCTAGTTTTTGTTTCTGTTTTTTTACCTATATAAAATAACGACTTCCATTTCTATTCAAAGTCTAACTGCAAGTACTATTAGATGTATATTCCATTAAAATTGCAAACATGCGAAATGCGACTGATATGTATTAATTTTAACTCCTAAAATACCCTAAGACTATTAAAAAAATAACCAATTGCAAATCCTGTTATATGATTTTTTGTATTTAAAAATGAATTGTATTTATTATTTATAAGAACAAAGGCCCTATTTTGAATCACTAGCTTAAATATGGCTCGTTAATTTCGTTTGAAAACGAATTAAAAATCAATGAAAATAATGAGAAATATAGACGTTAGTACCTACTCACAAACAGTTTTCTGTATTCGAATCATTCCTGTGTGGAATTATACTAATTTTAATAGGAAAATCGTGCTCGATTTTCTTATAAATATTTTTTAATAAATTTTCTTATTAATAAATCAATACATTTCACACGCCACCTTTACGCGTGTAAATAAAAAATAGGGGCCCAAGGCTCTATTATTAAATTAAGGAAGAACTGATTTTTTCAGCGTCGTTGGGAATAAGCATTCGTCCAATGAAATACACAATACAATATAATACGCCTTATTTGAAAACGTCACCTATCAGCAATCATTGATGTGAATGACATTATAAAATCGGTCACTTTATACTTATTCAGTCTGATATGTCCTATCTGACATTGGTTAAATCGGCCCTTATTCTTTATAATAATGAAGCTTATAATATGACTGATATGGGGCAAAATATCTTAATTCTGTATGTTACGGCAAGACTTTTTTGTTTCGAATTTTCTATCAATCCCTTAAAAAAGAAGGATATTCAAAAAATTGCAATTGCAATAATTATATGCAAATTAACCTCATATAACGATGTCAAATTAAAAGATTGATCATCTCAGTACAGGTGCAATTTTAAGTTTTAATAATCTAGCAAACCTAGAAAACGATGCTAAAAGTCGCAGAGTGTAAGAGGTCTAACATTTGATTCAAATTGAGCATCAATTCAAGATTCAATAAAAAATAGCTATCCACACAGGCTGCTATTTGCCGAACAATGACTGAAATAAATTATGTAATATTAAACTCAGGTTCTGTTATCTATTGCAATAAATATAAGTTTAGGTTTCGTGAATATTGCATTGAATACTTTATGGCATCTCAAATCCAAGTAACATTTATCCAAATAATTGACTGGCGAATTAATCTTATGTGAACGGCTAGCATCGTATGTCGCTGAAGACTTATGTTTCATGTCAAAGTATCAATTTGTCCATTCTTCTTTGAAATCACATACATTAGTAAAAAGCTATATATAGGTAATGATAACTGTACCATATCATACCTAAGACTAGGGTCATAAACACTTGTTTTCGTGGCATGGCAGTGGGCTCAGAGGTTAGTGCGGATACTAAAATGTAGAGCTGTTAAATCGGTTTCATATTAATCTACACTACAATTATAAAGCTGAAGAGTTTGTTTGTTTGTCTGTTTGAGCGTACCAATCTCAGGCACAACTGGACCGATTTGAAAAAATATTATTGTGTTGGAAAGGTTATTTTATCGAGGAAAACTTAAGGCATAAACATCATTCTGAGACGGAAGGGGAGGGAGAAAACTCAAAATGCGCAGATTCAGTCGCGGGGGACCGCTAGTCTTATTATAACATGAATTCAGGATTGGTTTTTATTATTAGCATAAAAAAGAGCATAAATGACACATAATTTATGCTCTTTTTTATGCTAGATGACTTTCATGTTGTTATTATTTTCTGATAGGTTTAATGTCTCCGTTTTACATTTTTATGTGATCATCATAATAATTAAATATTAAAATTAAATTTAAAAATAATCACATTAATGCAAATTTTCCAATTGTCACCTACACACAATACGCGGTAATCTGTCATTACAGTCTTGACGATAGTAATGACTTTCAGCGTTGACTTTTCAACCCGTGTGGCAAAACAAATGTCTATTGAGTCATAAATTAGCCGGTGGCCGAGACGATTGTGCTCGTATTGTGCGAATCACGCCACTCCCGCGCATCGCGGCCGAAGTTCATACACGGCCCATACATTCGTCATACACCGGACAACCGAGTGACATTTCGCCAAATTAGGTGTTGATATACGCGATAACTGAATACATTTTGAGGTGAGAACTTTTATTTTTTATTTCAACTTTATTGCACTGTTGATTTTGCAATTGGCAGAATAATGCCTTAGGGCGTTCTCTACTAGTCAACCGGTTGTTTATGAATATTAACATCAAATATATTTTTGATTGATACGAAATTTAGCAGTTTTTTTTCTATTTCAGTCTTTAAAAAAGTTTCATATGTAACTTAAGCCTTATTGCTTACTTGGAAAAAAGGGATTGTGTTCTTACATGAAACTATTTCGTCGCACGCTTTGATAAAATCCAAGAATAACATTCCACAAAAACGTTCTTGAAAGTTTTCTTTTCTGTATTGAATATTTTCTCTTTAATATCGAAGTAAGAATATCATTTTGCGTAAAAGAAAACATATTATTTTTTAAGTTTTTATTAAGTATTTCAATTCATTAGATGAAAACGATATTTTATTAGAATACACTTTTTTTTGAGCTAGCTTGATAATATTTCAATTTCTATGGGTGGACTTTAATATATATAAAAAATATATTATAATTTTACTTAACTACATTACTACTATGGCATTTTTTTAAAAAGTAATACACAACAACACACTTTTGTAATAATGTTTTGTATTCAATTTTATTTGGAACTTGTCCATTAATAATGTTTTTTTTATTAAACACTGTCTTTTGTAACATTAGGAGCTCAATGTTTGAATCACTTGCGTGACCTATTTTATTTTTGTTTGAAAATTTATTAAAAGTAAAACAAAACCCCGCAAAATATAGACACAAGGAATTAAAAAATAATTTATCTTTTTCTAGTAACTGCTGTGTAAATTTACTATGAGTTTCTTTCGAAAATCAAACATTAATAATAGAAAATCGGGTTCCTTCTATCTGGCAGAATCTTTTTGCTCCGAAAGTCACTTGGCATAACACGCTTGGCATAATTTTCTTTAGTCGAATATTATTCAGGCAGAATTTTCTGTTAGCATAATTATTGTTTGGTCCAATATTTATATGCCCGAATTTACAATAGCATACTTTTAAGATAGCAGAAATTTATAAGGCATAATTACCTTTGGCAAAATTTTACTTTGCATACTTTATAGCTAAGCATAATGTTTATTTGGCATAATTTGACTAGGCATACTATGAAAAAAGCAGAATTTCCTTTAGAATAATTTCACTACGCATATTGCTATTTCTTTTAAATAGTATTTTACCCTAAGATTGAATTAAAAAGTCATTAAGTTGTGGTACAAAAGTTAGTGACAGAAACGAATCGATGCAAAACCGATTCCACGCAGTCTTGTTTGCCCCACTCCTAGAGTGTAATACAAAATCGCGTAGGCGCGGAGGGGCGAGGCATTCCGCGAGCTGAGGAGCAGGTGGTGAGCGAAAACCATCTGCGACGATAAGCTCGCGTGGGACTGCCGGAGCCCCGCAGCGCCGGAGCCGTGACAGAAACCATGCATGTCGCATGCTGCATGCAAGCTGTTGCTTGCTTGTATGCTGCATGCTTGCTTGCATGCTGCATGCTTGCTTGCTTGCTTGCTGCATGCTTGCTTGCTTGCTGCATGCTTTGCTTGCTTGCTTGCATGCTGAATTCTTGCTTGCATGCTGCATGTTTGATACACAGAGAAATTAAGGTTTATAGGAGAATATTAAATATGAAAAATATGCCAAAAGACGATTCGGACTGTGAACTTTCTGCGATAGGATGATTCTGCCTATTAATGACTATATATACGAATTTTCTGCCACAAGACGATTCTATCTGTGAACTTTCTGCATTAGGATGATTCTGCTTTAAGACTATTATGGATATTAAATTTCTGCCTAAAGATGATTCTAGCTTACACGATTATGCGTTTTGAACGTCTGATAAATGAGTGAATGCTAATTGATGTCCTGCGAAAGGAAGTTTATGCTATTTGATGATATGCCAAATAAAATTATGACAATAAAAATTATGCGAAACAAGGTAGACCCTAGAAAATCACCCGTCATATTCACGCGTGTTATTCAAAAATTCAGGGGAACAATTCTTGTGCAATTCGTATACGAAAAAAGTTCACCGATTGAATTTTCTTTGTCGAATGTATGTGTGCATGTACGTATTTCACGAGAATTGCCCCCCAGTTCTCAACAGCCCCAATATAATATTAAATCATATCATGAACATACCTAAAATGTATAGTTATTCTAACTAAATCTTATGTTACGTACGTACATTCATAAAAAAACTTTATAAATTAATATCAGTCACAGCATACATTTCCGTAACGAAATCGACATAGCCAATTTTGCTGTCATACCGGCTGTGCCTACGACACATACGTCTGAAAAAGAAAATCTTGGTATTTAAATCTTAAATATGAAATTCTCGTGTCACAATGTTCGTTCCCGTAGGTACTCCTCCGAAACGGCTTAACCGATTCTTACCAAATTTTATATGCGTATTCAGTAGGTCTGAAAATTGGCTAATATCTATTTTTCATACCCCTAACTGATAAGGGTTGTTCACCCTTAATTATTTTTTTTAATTATTGGACGATTTTTTTGTTTTTATTTTTATTTTATTTTAGTAATTGCATCAAAACTTTCAGCTTCATCGATTTATGTCTAGACCTCTGAGTACAGTGATGATAAACCTATTACCAGTTGTAAGTGACTCATGTTTCTCTCGATATTTCGTTTATTGCTTGAAAAATGTCTCTTACTACTTTTTGATAGTCAAAAGCTGAAACTCTTTTAGTAATCTCAAACTTCTCAACATTTCGTTAGTCTGAATAGTTTTTCGTATGTTTCGCATCATCAAATGACAACGTAGATTCTAATAATATTTTTGTTTCTGAAGTAACAATAGACGTATCTTTATATAATTTTCCACTTTTGATTTGTTTACAAATGCTTGATTAATGAGTATCTATATAATAAATTGGTTTGATGTCTATTCCTTTTTTCTCAATTTACTAGTCAATCTTAGATTTCACTTGTAACTAACAATATACTCAAGTACATAGTACATTAATTAAAACACCCTATGAAATTTTCTGTTCTCCGGAATGCCATGCACTTTGAATAGATCAAATGATGGTGAATCCACGCTAGGCTTAGCACTATACAGGGTGTTGTTTTGGTCAGCGACTAGTGACTAGAAGGTACTGTACAAACGACACTGATGCCGAAAAAAAAAATTAAAATGGAAAAAATCCCACAAAATCAATTTGTTGATGCATTACAGCGATCGAGTCAAAACACCAACACCAGGTAGCCTCTTCTTTCGTAGCTTACTAGCTACGGCGTAATATTTCGTAGCTACGTGTGAGGGTGCGAGTTTCCCCATTCGTTTTGAAGTTTTTTAGAATGTTGCAAAGAGGTTTTCTTTTATAAAACTACCATATAATTTAAAGAAAATATATTTAATTATTTTTTAGAATAAGCATAACTCATATTATCATCTCTGAGTTGGATGTCACTGACAAAATAACACCCTGTATAACAACATGAACATGTCACTTGCCTTCACAAAATATGCTTTGGTGTACTGTGAACCCATTTGATTAAGTAGAATCGTCCTAAAAGTTTGTGAAATATTAATACACTCACACGCTGAAAAGTTTTCAGCCCTCGTTACGCAAAAAGATGAATCAGAATTTCACCAACGAATTACCAAGTTACAAATGTGGTAAAATTTACGTTGGCATGCGACTAATTGAAGCGTGTTTTTCCTTTTTTGTATAACTACCCACACTTTTTCAGATGCTTACTTGTAGGCATTCTGTGCGTATAAATGAATATTTAAATTTGAAACTCACAGTATTGTTTGATATTAATAACTTAATAAGTAACGGAAAGTCTCGTTCGAGTAGGATTAAAACCCCCAACTCTAGTTCCATTTCGACAACAACAAGGCTATCTAAATAAGAGAGTAACAAATAAAATAAACAAAACCAGCCGAGTCGCTTAAATACTTATTTATACTATTATTTATTATTAAAGTACCAATACAACAGCTGAGTATTTTATGAATATTTGGAGAGCCTATCTGTTACTTTTATTAATATCGAACAAAAAAGGCCTTTGTTGTGTGGGAATTTAATATTTATTTTACGTTTCATCATCATCATCATTATCAGCCAAAGGACGTCCACTGCTGAACATAGGCCTCCCCCACGGCTTTCCGCAGCGACCGATCACTAGCGGTCTGCATCCAGTTTGATCCTGCGATCTTTACAAGGTCGTCTGTCCATCTTGTCGGTGGACGTCCTACGGTGCGTCTTTGGTCGAAGGGTCTCCAATCTAAAACTTTCCTGCCCTAACGGCCATCAGTTCTTCGCGCTATGTGCCCTGCCCATTGCCACTTGAGCATACTGATTCTCAAGGCTATGTCCGTTACCTTAGTTCTTCTACGTATCTCCTCATTTATTTTATGTTTAGTATTTGTTCTTAAAACGGAAACAAAAATACATAATTTGTCAAAAATCCAACTGTTTACCTATCGCAGATCTTGAGATACAGCCTGGTGATAGACAGATGGAGGACGGACGGACTGACAACGAAGTCTAAGTAATAGGGCTGCGTTTACCCTTTAGTACGGAACCCTAAAAAACTGTGGAACCAAGAATATATAATTTTGAAGATGTCACCTCCTTAGGAGGAATGTACGTGTTACATAGTCCTAGAAAATTTACATCCTACCTTCTTACGTCGGTTTTAATGATGTTTTTATAGTGGGTAGGTACAGTCGACAGCACATCAGGTTACCTACTTTTGTTGCAAACTAGCCCTTATTACAACTGAATAAGATACCGCAGTGCTTACCATGACGTGCTGTTGTCCGTACATAATACTCCGTCAACTGACATCATGTTTGATAGAGGTCAAAATATATCGGCTTAGACTCGAACAAATATAATAAAATAAAGTGAAAATAACATCGCTTCAGCATATTATAATCCAAGCATATATTTTTATAATATGCCAGACGCCTCAAGTTATTCTGACAACATGTCAAAATAATGTAGGAGTAGGTTATTATTATGTTTATTACAACATTACTCAGTAGTAGGTATTAAGTGAGCATAAATCAGTAGTGATAACTTAAAGGTTTTTTTTTTTAAATTGCATGGTAGATCCACTATAAATACTTATTTAGAAAATAGACCCAATCACTAAATCGGGACAATTCGGTCGTTTTCCAATCTCTAACAGCTTAACGAGCCCAATACTTTAAGAAAATTCAATATTTAACGCTTATGATACTATTATTTTTAATAAATTACAAAAATTAAATTGTAATAGCTCTGTTAACAGTAAAAAAGGCAACATAAACTGACGCACTTTTTATTTTGCATGGTGTGTCCACAGTCCACACCGCCTGGCGGCTTGCCGGCGGCATACGACAGTTTAGCCATGTGCCGCTGCGGCTTAAGTTTAGGCACCATAGAATTTTTATTGTATTACAGCTATAGCCGTTGACTGTCACGAAAAGTGTTAAGAGAAACCTTTACAAAATTATGAATAAAAACTTTTCAATAGTACTCCATTTTATTAAATAATCAAGGGAATTAGAGAATAATTTATTTCGGGGACAATGAACGCTAAAATAAAAATATAATAATAAAAATATGGGCGTGATAATAATAAAAAAAATATTGTGTCGAGTACTGTCCGTAAAAGTGTAAACTAAGGATAACAATCTTCTCATTATTTATTTATTTAAACTTTATTGCACTGTAAGTTGTACAATTGGCGGACTTAATGCCTAATGCCATTCTCTACCAGTCAACTACCTGGTAATGCAGAGAGTTTGATCAGTGGCTGAATATTAATAATATGTGAGAAGAGTGGTAAAAAAAGAAGTAAAATGCACTAACTTAAACATACATACTAATATTACACAAATATATGAAGGAAACATAAGCAAAAGACTGATAAACATATATAGAATACATATACTTAATATGTAAATACTAAATTATGAATGATAATGGTGATGATAATGACGACATCTAAAAAACACAAATAAAAGAAAATGGTTGTTAATTCTGAAGAGAGCAAAGGTTAAGAGTTAAGATAGTGGGTGCGGAGAGCCTTTCTAAAGTAAATTTGTTGTGGGACTGATTGATTCTGATTTCATTGGGGAGAGAATCCCAAAATCTTCTTATTTGCTGTCAGTTAAAAACTCCACATTCACCACATCCAAAGTATAAGATTAGTATTCACAATTATATAATTGTTTCATACTTCAAAAAGTGCATGCGCGATAACAAAGGTTAGTCCAGTTCATTTATTTGTATCAAATTGATAAGATCAGACAAAGCCCGCCAAAGAGGTAAAGACGACATTTGTTGTTGAAAGAACATTGCGATTGCATAGATAAAGGTATTTTCCCACTTCACCGTACCAAACCATCACTGTGTTAAGAACATGTTACGCACGAAAAGCAACAAGTTACGCTCTACCTTGAACACGGAACGGATTGACAGCGTTCTGTCTCACCGTTATATGGAGCGAGAGCGAGAGAGAACGTATTTTGCCGGTGCCGACACGCTCCGTGCATGGCACGCTACGGTGTTGGTCGGTGACGGAACGGTTTAGTTGGCATGGTATCAGTTTTCAATACAAAAAATATACAATATGTAAAAAAAGCCTGTCCGACCCGAAAGGGTCATACAATTAAAATTTGACGACCCGTCTGGTGTAGTGGTCGAGAAATCGCCTACTACGCAGCGGGTGCGGGTTCGATCCCCGCACAATACAAACATTTGTGTGCATGAACATGTCTGTTTGTATTGGTCTATGTATATCATGTATGTATTTACAAACAAAAAGTATTTAAGTATTATATCCGTTGTCTGGGACCCATAATACAAGCTTTGAGTAGCTTACTTTGGGACTAGATGGCGATGTGTAAAAAAAATGCTTTAATAACATAACCAAAACAAGTATTGAAATGGCGTAATTCATATATTTTTTTAACGAATTTCTAAGTCAACAAGTTTAGCACCTATTTACCCTAAAACGGTGGAATTTTCAAAATGCGTTATCACTCCTGTCGCGCTACCTGCGAGTGCAAAGTGCAAAGAATTATTACAAAAATAGAACCTAATCTCGATACTCTCGATAAGCACTCCGCTATTTCCTTACAAGTAGAAAACAAATACAATTGCATAGAACAGAATCGGCTTTAACACAACAAAGGTTTATGCAATTTCAGATAAATTGCAGCAATTTAATACAATGAACGATAAATACTAAATTAGGAATAATGTAGGCAAAAATGTTTCGCAAATGAATTAACTTACGTAACATAAAATCATGTGAGCAGAGAAAACTGACGAATACCTTAAACAGTGTAATTTGGGAGCAATTTAATGTTTATAGTTATTGTTTGCGTCATTTTTTAAGTACGTCTAGTAACCTGCATTGCAAAAATCTACATTATCTATTCTAGATATCATTCAGTTACGTAAAAAAATGTAGATACCATTTATTTATTTATTTTTAATTGTTATTATAATAATTATTTTTATCTGTCTATATATTTTCTTATCTTAAGGAAACAATATTTTTTTATTGTATTCTTGATACTTTTGTCTATGATGAATTTATATAAAATTAATTGAAATAAGATGGTATTTGCATATATGCCCGCCCACTTGCGCATGTTGATTTAAACTAGGAATACGCTAATCCTGGTTTAAAGCTTCATTCTGTCTATGTCAGGTTATTTGACTTTGACAGAGACAGAATGAAAATTTAATACAGAACTAAGTTAATCTTAACATGCGTAAGTCCACAGAGTTGATTTTACTAACGCCAGATAGGTCTTATCCGACCAAATAAGTATGAAACGACCAATTTTAAAATGACACTTTCATAAATGACTGCTGACAAATAGATGACGTTTTCAAATTAGGCATTTTGTCTTATATTCGTCGAACTTTAATTATATGACGTTGTTAAAATCGGGCCTGAATATATAAAACGACCAATTTTAAAATTCGATTTTCTATGATTGCTCACATATATGTGAAGCTTTCAAATTAGGTGTATCGTATTTCTAACTGCTTCGGTCGCGCAGCGGTTAGAGGGTCGCACTTTAAACGACTGCGCCAGAGGTCCCGGGTTTGACCCCCGGGTCGGGCCGAAAATATGTGCCTCTGTTTTTCTCTTCAGAAATTCTTAGGGTTTCCCGGAGTTTGAAAGTTGGCGGTGTTTCACACTCTTGTGCACTATAATATGTTTATCCCGCGCAGTCGGTTAGTCGTTGTGACTGGGCACCGTAGTCGAAATTGGCTAGGGGGACTATTATTGTATTTTATTCGACGAATATTATCTGACGTTCGAAAAATCAGGCCTAAATCTACTAGGTCATCTCTCAAAAAATATTTTCCTGTTAACCTCTACGTGACATCTAGTTATTAACAATAAAAGCCTGAGTAAGTAGTTAGGCAATTGAATATAATGATGTCCCTTGTCAAGACAGTTGACAGGTTCTGTTGGCGGCAAAACAAAGGAGCAAGAATACATTAGGTAATTAATGGTAAATCCCTACTACGTACATACTTAAAAATATCTAGTGCGACCCTGTGACTTTGTGCAAACAATGGTACAAACATTATGGATCTCCCTTTTATATCATCATTTAATACAAGTTTACTTGTCTTAAACGCGTGACTTTCAGTAACAATATACCAGGCCACTCAGAAAGTTGTGCATAAATAAGTTTTTACATATAGAAGACTAGCCGGTTAGAATCTTTTCAAAAATATGATTATTAATAAGTAAAAATAGGTGCGTTCCATTTTCAAATTTTCCCTCCACATTTTTTGCGAGCCATTTCAAAGTAGGTACCTACCTAATAAGATGCTTTTGGCTTTATAATATTTGCCTTTATTATCTATACTTAACACGTGTATTATCTTTATAAAGCTGAAAGGTATATAAGGCTACTGGACCGATTTAAAAAATATTTCTGTATTAGTTAGCTTATTTAACGAGTTAGGCTTAAGGCTATAAAACATCACGCTGCCACGGGAGGGAAGGGATCTTAAAACGCGCGCGAAACAGTCGCAGGGGAAAGCTAGTAGGTATAAGTATAAATTGACGTAACGCTTTATTAATGTCGCAGATTTAAACTGTACTCGACCTCGGCCTCAGGATCATTAAGCATTTTTTGTCAAAATATTGAAATTAAGTATATACTTTTTACTCTGTTGAAATGTAGTAAGAAGGTGTATCCTGTTAACCGCTTTACGATAACAACACAAAAAAATAACAAATAATGAATACTTATATGATACATGAAACTATAACCGTTTTTTTTGACAAACTGTGTCTATGGATAGGTCTTTTAAAATGACAGGTTTTGCGAGGGAAACGAAAAGGGAAGGACGGACCATATTTCTTCATTTTAGAAATTGTTATTTTCGGGTCAATTATTGTGATTGTGCGGTGGAATTGTCATGATAATTCTTGCTTTTGAAGAAAACAATGAAGTTAAAGTGAGAATTATGGTGAAGCGAGCTCTAACCGCGTCGTCTTACCCGGATCGCTGTTCCTGCGCTTAGCTTCCTTGTTGAGCATTGGAATGCGGACCACCTCGCATTTCAATGAGTTAGGTTAAGTTAGGCTAGTTTAGTGTTGGTTTTAGTTTTAAGTATTGAAAAATGAAAATACGATAATGAAGAATTGTCTGTATGGCGTACAGCCGAGGACGTTAAACTTGTATAAAAAAAAAATTAAAATGACATTAGGGTTCCCCAAACTATTTTCTTTTTAAGTGTAACGTTTGATAGATAGACGCTTCCAAAGTGGTAAAATAGGCGTCCCCTCCCCCGTCTACTTTTAAACTAAACGAAAATAAATATTGAAAAAATGTATGATCAGGTCATCGGTCACAGCACCACTCAAAAACTTTTTTTTGGGTGGTGCTGTGATCGGTGGTGCTGAATTACGTATTTCTAAACTATAATTTGTTATTTGATACTTTTTGGGAAGCTCCTGCTAAAAATTACTGTTTAGAAAAACTATTACAATACTAAGTTCTGTTACGGCAAATAATAAAGCTGGCTGGTTCATTGCACAAAGGATTAGCATAGCTATCCAACGTATTTTATGTTCAATGTCATAGATTTAATTTTCAATAATTTGTTACCATCATGTAAATCAGTATGATGTCAACTTGATCTGTTGTATGGCGAACAAATTATGTCAATAGATACTTTATGTACTGTTTTTCTTCTTACATCTTGTATGAGGTATGGCGAATAAATAAATGTAGAGTTGTTTCGGAAATAATCCATTCAATAAAAAAATACATAGTTTCAAATAATATAATAAGGTAACTATTTATACCCACTGTAGCCACAGATAGGTGTTATACCTAAGATGTTTTTAAGTTATAGATACGTCGAACGCGCTCAAAAATGACCACACAAAAGGCAGATAATTGCCCGGAGTGCATTCAGTTGCGCACGCTATCTCTTTACGGCTGTACGTCCCAACAGCGCCTTTAATTATTTCTCGTATTATGAAAAAAGCCTTCCTTTGTGTTAAGGAATTGTACCTATCACACTGCAGCTGTTAAAGACAAGAAATATGGGTAATTTAATTAATAAGTATAGATTTTCTTCCCACTTCAAAGTATTATTACATTAAATACGTATTTTGACTTCACCATAATTTGGCAATGGTTGACATTAGGCTCGAGAGCGAGATGTCACGCGCTCGCGCCAATGAGCGCTCAGTAGCAATCAGTACGCAACAAATGTTATATATTTATCGTTTTTTATCAACAGGCGTGCCCCATGATTTGTCTCTATTAGCGCTTTGTGTCGTAATACATATTATAATAATTTTGATTTTTCACTAATTATAATCCAATTATTTTCTTTTATTGATGTTATATAATGTATAATTCAATTTAATGCCCTAAATTGTATTGTTGGCCTGATAAGCATGATAGTAAGTTGTGTGTAAGCGCTCTTGGAGCTGCAACAAATTATAATGTAAAATTTTGTATTGTTTTGTTTGTAATGAAATGTTTGTAGGTCTGTAGTTTGCACCACATAAAATAAATAAAAAAAATACACAAGTAAACGTTCGTATAGAGAAATCCTTGCGCCACTTTAAATTGTTTTAATGTTGGTGTATAACCCGTCTATCTTTTTGAACGTCATTGTGTTGTACCAAATGATAATTCTGCCATAGATTCTGCAATAAACATCGCAGTGACGAAAATATTTCGACCTTAATTTTGTAGCATTAGTTGAAGACTCATTTACGTGGCTTGATGTGTTTCTTCTTCTCTTTAATGGCTAATCGTGTTGTCACTTCGCCAATGTCACGTGAGTTTGATGTGTTAATAGCTAGTCATTTTTATATTTTTAATAACTGCCACACTCACTCCACGTGGTTTTAAGAAATAAACGATGGCCATTTGTTTCAACGAAGAATTTTTAATGACATAGCCACATTTGTGAGTGACTCCACCTATTGTACCATAGTTTATTTTGTTGTTTTTAACCGACTTAAAAAAAGGAGGAGGTTGTCAATTCGATTGTATGATTTTTTTGTGGCTGTGTTACCTCATATCTGAAGTATCATATCATACCATAGGGGATAGTAAGGGGTTTAAGTTTTAGTTTATACCGACTTCAATAAAAGAGGGTTGTCAATTCAATGTGTTTGTATGTAATATCGTAAGTGTATATATAACAATATGTACGTTTGTATATTTGTGTGTCCATATTCAAAACCGACAAGTCAAAAGGGAGATGATTCCTTTTTAGTTCAATTAGGATTAATTCAACTTAGGATACAGTATAAGTTTCATCAAAATATGACATACACTCATCACTCTATATTCATGAGTAAAACCTAAAAATCATGAAATAAGAAAATAGTTGAAAACATTTCACCTTAAACATTTAGCCTTCAAAATACTAAAAAGCGGAAAATAACGCATTCGTCTTCTGTTTACAACAAATTCTATTTAAAATATTAAGTAACGATGATAAATACACAAATATTAAGAACATTTGTATTTTTGCAACTAGGCATATCATAGAGGGAGACTGTGTGATAAAAATATAACCTCATTTTTATTCGTTGCAGTAAAAATGCCGCCACAAGGTGCCGAAAGAGAGTCGTTCGTGTTGTACGAAACAGACGCCAAGGACGATCAAGATGCCTCTGCGCACGTGCCCGCACCGTCAGCTGAGAGGAGGGAGTGGAAGATCGTCTGGAGAAACGTCGCCATCTTCACCTACCTCCACATAGGATTCGTATATGGAGCCTACCTGCTCCTCACAAGTGTTATGTGGAAAACGCGGCTGTTTTGTAAGTTTTTTTATAATGATTTCCTGCCTTAATCTGTCAAAAATACAAAATAAATGACATATAATCAGGCGCAGTGCGATAAACGCCTCCCCTATTTTTCAAATTTTTTGGATTTTTTTGTAGGATAAGTCCTATCTGACTTTGGTGAAATCATCATCATCATCATCATTATCAGCCAAAGGACGTCCACTGCTGAACATAGGCCTCCCCCACGGATTTCCACAGCGACCGATCACTAGCGGTCTGCATCCAGTTTGATCCTGCGATCTTTATAAGGTCGTCTGTCCATCTTGTTGGTGGACGTCCCACGCTGCGTCTCTGGTCGAAGGGTCTCCAATCTAGAACTTTCCTGCCCCAACGGCCATCAGTTCTTCGCGCTATGTGCCCTGCCCATTGCCACTTGAGCTTACTGATTCTCAAGGCTATGTCCGTTACCTTAGTTCTTCTACGTATCTCCTCATTTCTGATTCGATCCCGTAGAGAAACACCCAGCATAGCCCTTTCCATCGCTCGTTGTGTGATTTTGAGCTTCATTATAAGGCCCATAGTAAGAGACCATGTTTCGGATCCGTATGTCATCACTGGTAACACACACTGGTTGAAGACTTTCGTCTTCAGACACTGAGGTAGATGAGATGAGAAGACACTCTTGCGCAATTTCCCGAACGCTGCCCAGCCGAGTTGGATTCGTCGATTGACCTCTTTCTCGAAGTTGGACCTACCCAATTGGATCACTTGTCCCAGGTAGACGTACTCGTCGACAACTTCGAGAGTTGAGTTCCCAACGGATACTGGAGTGGGTACGACAAGGGAGTTCGACATAATTTTCGTCTTTTCCATGTTCATTTTAAGACCCACTTGTTGGGATACTCGGTCAAGGTCTTCGAGCATAGTGCCAAGATCGTCCAGCGTCTTTGCCACAACAACTATATCATCGGCAAATCGGAGGTGTGTGATGTATTCGCCATTAACATTGATGCCGATTCCTTCCCATTCCAGAAGTTTGAAGGCGTCTTCCAATGCCGCTGTGAACAGTTTCGGAGATATGACATCTCCCTGTCTCACACCTCTCCGCAATGGAATCGCCTTCGTGTTCTGCTCCTGTACTCGGACCGACATGGTGGCGTTATTGTAAAGGCACCTTAACACCTCTATATACCTATAGTCTATGTGGCACCGCTGCAGAGATTGAAGCACCGCCCAAGTTTCGATCGAATCAAAGGCCTTCTCATAGTCCACAAACGCTAAGCATAGAGGCATATTATACTCCTCAGACTTCTGTATAATTTGCCTAAGCGTATGAATGTGGTCTATGGTACTATAGCCTTTTCGGAAACCGGCTTGTTCGGGAGGCTGGAAGTCATCAAACCTACGTGCGAGACGATTCGTGATAACCCTTGAAAACAGCTTGTAGACATGGCTCAGGAGTTTTTTGGTGAATTGGATGTTCAGGAGTTTTTTGGTGAAATCACCCTTTTGGAGAATAACCAATGTGCTTTGGCTGGCTGTCTTAACATTGTTTTCATTTGTTTTAGTCAAACGTTTTCAAAATAAATCTTTTTCATTTTCAACACAGAAGGTTACCTTAAGTAACAGATCTTTGGATGCAATATTTGAAAATAAAAACTAAAGCGATAGAATTATTAATTACTTTTAATGAACACTAAGATATTATGATTGCTCAGGCTCATTTATATTGCATCAAATATTCAGAGTGCTTAATTAAAACGCTAGTTACTTACAAACAGAATTAAATGAAACTATTGCTTAACATTTTGCGCAATCGTATTTTAAATTGTCAAACGTTTATAGTGAAATGTATTAAAGACTATTTCAAGTCTTTAGTGAATTTTAAAACTAATTAAAGTAATTTCAAAGCCAGTGATTCGGAAACAAATCTAATGCTGTTTGATATGAGTCTTTAATGAAATTGCTTATCTATAACCTCTTCAAATAAAATTGATGTTCAACATTTTCATCAAGAACTTTTGTAAATTGAAATATCGTGAGTGAGCCACCCATATAATGTCAATTTGGCAATTATTGTTGCTCAATCCCTTATTTTTCGATTTTGTTATTCTGAAGCGGCACTTGTACTTATGTTGAACTGTGTATGCCTTGATTCTTAATTACCTTCTTTAAAACTTTTATTTTATAAATAAAAAATAAATAAAATAAAAAGTATTTATTTCAGACCACTGCGATCCAGATTGTTAGTAACATGATATGAATGACTATGTTGGTAATTAATTGTCTATAAAGATCTAGTTATTCCAATCATGTGATCGATCAGAAGACAATTCCTTTCAGTCTGGTTTTCGTCCTGCACACAGTACTACCACTGCTCTAATCAAGGTCACAGAGGATATAAGGGAAGGTATGGACGCTTCTAAAGTCACACTTCTCGTATTAATCGATTTCTCCAATGCATTCAATACTGTTGACTATGATCTTCTACTGGCCATTTTATCCAAACTAAATGTCTCTTCACTAGCTTTAGACTGGTTTTCATCATACCTGCGGGACCGCAAGCAAGCTGTTAAGACTCCAAACGGCATTTCTGACTGGCTCAGCTTGACCTCTGGTGTACCGCAGGGTGGTATCCTCTCTCCCCTCCTTTTTTCGATTTTTATAAACCTCATCACTGTTTATCTTCGCTGCTCATATCATCTGTATGCTGACGACCTACAACTGTACGTACAATCCGATGTCTCAGAAATATCTGCAGCGATCGATCTGATCAACGACAGTTTAAGACATATCTCGTCCTGGTCTCGTGACTTCGGAGTTTCTGTCAACCCCACCAAGTGCCAAGCGATCATAGTAGGGAGTCCTGGACTCATCTCTAAGCTAGGTATGGCAGAGTTGGAGCCGGTTATGTATGATGGTACTGCTATACCTTACTGTACCAGTGTGAAGAATTTGGGCCTGATGTTAGACTCTACGTTGAGCTGGACTGTTCACGTGGCTGAGGTCAGTCGTAAGGTCATCACGTGTTTGAGGTCTCTCTATGGATTAAAATTTTTTCTTCCGTTCAAGACAAAACTTCTTCTCATGCAAACTCTCATTATCCCTATCATTGATTACGCGGACTCTTGCTGTACTAACCTCACTGAGGCACTCACTGACAAACTTGAACGTCTTCTTAACAGCTGTATTAGATTTATCTTTGGCCTCCGAAAATATGACCATATTTCCCGCTACAGAGCACAACTTAATTGGCTTCCCATTCGACAACGTAGAAACTCTCGAATTCTCTGTGTTCTGTACGGTATTCTCAATAACCCCTCATCACCTTCTTATCTTAAGGATATGTTCTCCTTTTTATGTCAATCACATGATCGTGCTCTCCGTTCTTCCGAAGATCTCCGGCTAGGCATACCGGCTCATCGTTCCTCCTATCAATCCAAGTCGTTTACAGTGACGGCTACGCGGCTGTGGAATACGCTCCCTCTTGAGATCAGGAAGTCAGAGACGAAACTGTGTTTCAAAAACAAACTGCGAAGGTTTCTGTTTCAATGATTGCGAAATATTTAAAATATGTATGTATGTATATTTTTAGTTATGTATGCATTTGGTAGTTATGTATCTAAACTCTTTTATACTGTATATTTAGTTTATGTATCTTATGGTATGTATATAATATTATAATTTTACTCAATAGTATTTGTTGCAATTTTAATATCTATTTACAATATTCTCCTGCACCCATAACAATCTCTCTGCTTGATCTGAAGGTATGACTGGGAGAGAATGCTATTAGCATTAAGTCCACCTTTTGTACACTTTTATTTGTGCAATAAAGTTTTTAAATAAATAAATAAATTCCTACTGTTGGTTATCTTCTTGAGGACGCTGTGGTAGCTGCCGCGTATTCGGTGTAGCAAATACGCGGTCTTTTTGCGCATGATAGCTTCAAAACTGTCTACTCCTGCCAGCGCAAACATCGCAGAAGTGCTGCAGAAGCGCGGCAGCTGCAACCAAGCCCTAAAGGCGTTATTATATTGGACACGCATTTTGCGTGGTGTACTTAGATATTAAGCGTTTCTATGTCCTTTAGAAATAGCACTTATAGTATACAGACATGTTTTTTTATAATACACCCATGACTTATTTTTGGTTTTGTCCTTAGGCCTGTTCCTTTACGTTTGCTCCGGACTTGGCATCACGGCTGGCGCTCACAGACTCTGGGCACACAAAGCGTATAAAGCCAAGTTGCCGCTCAGAATACTACTCGCTTTCTTCAACACATTGGCCTTCCAGGTGAGTTCAAAGATTTACAAAGTAAAGAGGGCATAGATTTACCTATAACAATATCTAATAATGAAGCACATTTATCAACCCGTAATGAGAACAGCACCAACCAGGCGTCATACAGAAGCACGTTACGTAAAGGGAAAATGAAAAAAAAAAACTTGGTGAAAATGGCATCTCATTCGACAGGGTGATCGGATATTTGACAACCACCGGACGAGTTGCCGAAAGCGCAAAGCATGTGCCGTTGGTCGAGAGTGCGTCCCGAGTTGATCTCGATCCGAGGTGGTGACGTTACGAAGTTGATAGATGTTCGTTGAAGTATGGAGTTTCATACAAAGAATACTGAACGTTTCGAGCTGATACAGTGCTGTTCCCACAACGGGTGGATAGATGTTCTAGAACATTTACACACCTCTGGACTGACGTGGTGCATTACCTATGCTGCTGGTATTCCCATTGATAGCGGAACAAGAAACATGACTTTACATAATGTTTAATTTATTCAAAATATGAAACTTAACGAAATAAACACAAACCACCTACTTTAAAACTTCTCGGAACAATTTTCTAAAGTTAATATTCATCCAAAATCTGCTCTATTGTTAAGACCGTAATCGTAAGACCCTTTACACACTGCGACTTTTAGCATCGATACAGTCGCGATGCTAACGCGCGTTAGTATCGATATAGTCGCGATGCCGACGCTGGAAATTGTCAAATTGTGTACTGTATTTTGGCGACTGCATCGATACTAAATTAAATCTGTTCATTGCGTGAGTCGCGATGCTGAAGCGCGTTTTCAAAACGCGCGACTGCATCGATTCTAAAAGTCGCAGAGTGTGAGGGGTCTTACAGATGCCACCTTTGATAGGACCAGATATTAGTAAACTTTTGAATTGAATAATAAAACAGCAGTTTAAATATACCTCTTCAGTTTGACAGACGAGTTTTATCAGTATTTATCAGTATTGTCAGACCAGACACCGCGCTTTTTCGACCTGAACACCGAAAAACTTATCAACTAATGACTAAGCAGCTTATCTTATAAGTATGATTTCTTACACAAATTATGCAAGATGTTTACATAAAAAATAAAAACAAAATGTGCATGAGTAGATAAAAATGTTGCTTTGTACAAAAACACAGTGTTTGTATAGGTTATATAAATTTATAATATAAACTCATGCTTATATCTTTTAATTTAACAATTTAATAGGGTTCCGGTGATATTATATTTTTTGCTACTGATGTTCTATTGATTGCTACTAATATATGTACATTACTTTATTATCTTTTATGTTTTCATATGACTTTCTTGAAATATCCTAGTCATGTCGATTTTCCTCATCATCGAAACGTGATGGCATCAATAGGTCATGCTGACCATTGCAGCAGACGTAATTTATCTGCTAGATGAAGCACAAACTATGACAATTAGTGTTATCAGTTATGATTATGATAGCCCAGCCATCAGAATGTTTACATTCCGGTGCATTGGATTGCGTCTAATTTCTGTTGACGCAGTAATGGACGCAAGTGGTCGCGTGCAAAGAACATTTCCACGGCATTGATAGTGAATTCGTTATCTTTAGCCCGGCGCTTGCACGATCGAATCACGCGTCACCTTCGACTTGCCTATCTTGCCAATTGCTCACCCATCTCTGACCTAGTGGCAACTCTGCTGTATCGATCACCTCCTCTTCTATATAATGTCACGTGATTGTATTGGTCACCTCATCATCTGACCTTCACTACGGAAAGATAATTTTCACTAGGAACTCGATTTCCTTGTTCCTGAATATAATAACCTGCGGGCCCTAGATGTGTGCTTCTGTATCATTTATCGCGGTAATCGATAAATTTCAAACGTCTTATTATTACATCAGTTAACTGATGATGAAATCAATAATATACTCATTTTTTAAGGCAATAAGAAATGCCTTACTAAAAAGTTAGCTGTATTCGGCATCGCAACAATACCTACTTAGCGAGAAGTTTAACAAAGCTAATGAGTTTGTTTGTTGGTTTGAACGCGCTGATCTCAGGAACTGCTAGACCGATTTTTTTTTATTTATCGAGAATGGCTTTAGGCTATAAAACATCATGCTGCAAAGGGAAGGGAGGGAGCAAACTCAAAACGCGCGGTCGCAGTCACGGGAAATCGCCATTAGATTCATACAACTATGTCACTTTAGGCACCATCAAAGATTAAGTAAAAAACCTGTATTTTATTATAGGATGCCGTCGTCGACTGGGCCCGAGACCATCGCATGCACCACAAATATTCGGAAACAGACGCTGACCCCCACAACGCGACGCGAGGTTTCTTTTTCTCGCATGTTGGCTGGTTGCTTGTCAGGAAACACCCTCAAATCAAGGCCAAGGGGCACACCATCGATATGAGTGATTTGCGCAGCGACCCTGTATTGCGGTTCCAGAAAAAGTGAGTATTTTGTAAATTGGAGTAGCCAATTCTTAGCGTTCCTTAAATTCATAGTAAATCTTCGGATTAAATAAGATTTAATAGACGTATCCAACACTTGACAGCGTTCATGGCCTCGGGTACACCCTATCTGTAACTTGTGTTTTAATTAGTACTATTACCGTAAACTTCAGAAACAAGTATATTCAAATCTTGATCCCTTCCCATGAAAATATTTTTTTTGTGCACCTAAACATTCAGAATTAATAACATTCTGTATTTACTTTCAGGTACTACATGTATCTCATGCCTTTGATCTGCTTCATCATGCCAACGGTGGTGCCAGCGTATTGGGGAGAGTCTTTATGGAATGGCTATTTCACCTGCGCTGTTTTCCGCTACGTCGCCGTCCTCAACGGCACCTGGCTCGTCAACTCAGCAGCTCATCTCTGGGGTAGCAAGCCCTACGATAGGCATATCAACCCTGTTGAGATTAAAGCTGTCTCCATCGCAGCCATCGGCGAAGGCTTCCACAACTACCATCACACTTTCCCCTGGGACTACAAAGCGGCTGAACTTGGAAACTACTGTTTCAATATCACCAGGCTTTTCATTGATGCGATGGCTTCTATCGGCTGGGCGTACGATCTTAAAACTGTTTCTACTGATGTCATAGAAAAGAGAGTCAAAAGAACAGGCGATGGTAGCCATCACGTTTGGGGATGGGGCGACAAAGCCATACCAGAAGAAGACAAGAAAGTCACGACAGTTATCAACCCCGAAAAGTCCGAATAAAATTAAAAATACCTTAGCATTACAAACAATATTTAAAACATTCCAATCGACCAAAGGGTTGACACCTGAATAGATGTAATAAGTAGAAATTATTCTCTAGGTTATAATAAAATATATAAGTACTGTTTTTTTACGTATAGACGTTAGATACGATGTGATGTTATACTAAAGACAGTAAGTTACGAAAAATACAAAGTGTTTGTAATATTTATTTATTTTACAATACAATTTCTTTACGAGTAGGGGTGTGAGGCTGTGTCTTCTTGTATTTTAAACTTTGTCGTAAATATGCAGTAGAGATACACAATTTTGTACATACTAATTGTACAAGTAAAAATATGTGATATGTTTTTACCTTTTTAATTTAAGTAATTAAATTACACTCGAATAATATTTATTGTCACTGATGGACATTCTGGCTGTAAGTCCTCAGTAAAACCATTGGTAGATAATAAACGTATAGTTAACAAAATTAATTAATTTCATTAATAGGTTTATCCACTCCACATAACTAGGATGCCGGCGATTAAATAATAAATAAATAAAATAAATATCCTTTGGACATTCCCACACATCGCCAGCTAGCCCCAAAGTAAGCTACTCAAAGCTTGTGTTATGGGTGCCAGACAACGGATATAATACTTTAATACTTTTTGTTTGTAAATACATACATGATATACATAGAAAACACCCAGACCAATACAAACAGACATGTTCATGCACACAAATGTTTGTTTTGTTCGGGGATCGAACCCGCAACCCGCTGCGTAGTAGGCGATTTCTCGACCACTACACCAGACCGGTCGTCAAGACGGTCAGACAGACAGTCAGACGGGTCGATTCGGATTTGAATCCCAAACCCATTTTTTACATTACAGGCTGAAGTTTTAATCAGTGACCAAATTTTGTGTAACGACTCTACTGATGAAAATGAACAACTTTTACCATACCATTTAATCGTAAAATAGAAAAAATAATTCGACATATTTTGACAGCGCGGCAATTGAACTTTTGTATGGAACAGCTGTTTTTTTTTTCTATTTCGCGATTAGTCAAAATTTGGTCACTGATTAAAATTTCAGCCTGTGTAAAAACACATCTCGATTAAATTAAACGCGCAAACGCAACGCAACGCTTTTGAAAACTAAAGAACAAATGGATTAAGTTTGAACGAGAAAGCATTATTTGCGCTTAGCGTCCTAAGCTAATTATTAGCGAATAATTCCCACCAAAAACATATTCATGTTGAATGTTGCTAAGGCAATACCATACGAAATACCACCTTTAAATAGTTAGCTATCTAGATCTCATGTAAAGCCAAGCTTGACTATACGAGTAGGTACACTCATTAAACTAATAATATTTTTGAAAAAGTGTAGCTCAGATACGAGTACACAATATTCCTTTTGATAATAATATAATAAGTGTGTGATTCATCTTTATAAAAGAGTGAACGGTTGTATTTAGTTAGCTTCGCCTTCGAATTGAGTTATCATCAGTAAAGTTCTTATGACTCTTTGTATCGAATTAGTTTCACGGCACATATTTATTGTTCGTATCGTATGGTGCCATTCCGACAGATTTTGTTGATGACGTCATTCCGATGGTAACATATACCTACAAAGTTTATGTTTATCATTCATTATATTCACGCAATATTCAATTTACTAGCGCTTCTTTGAAACTTCCTACACGCAAGTATCGGATTTCTGTTCAAACTTTCAGCATTCTTTTAACCTTCAACAAAGTGCTGTTATATGTTTTTAGGGTTTCGTAGCCGAATGGCAAAACACGGAACCCTTGGTCAAGTCTATCTGTCCGTCCGTATGTCACATACACTTTATTCAGTAACTTTAAGTATCACAACTATTGAAATTTGGTAGGAAGATGTATCCTGTTAACCTCTTTACGATTCTTATACCAAAAATATGATATTTAAGGGGGGGGGGGGGGCATACATGTTTTTTTTTTGTGAAAGCTATGCGTGTGAGGTGTCTGTGGATAGGTCTTTTTAAATAACATAGAGGTTCTTAAAATCATTTTCTTATAGAAGCTTCCAAAGTGAATGTATTTTTTTTTAAATATATGATGTAGATCTTAACAAATACTTTCAACGAAAATTAGTTTGGAC
This sequence comes from Pyrausta purpuralis, assembly GCA_963924145.1. Taxonomy (NCBI): domain Eukaryota; kingdom Metazoa; phylum Arthropoda; class Insecta; order Lepidoptera; family Crambidae; genus Pyrausta; species Pyrausta purpuralis. Next base: position 22,675,177 of record OZ001656.1, read on the forward strand.
GGGATTGAACTAGAAGTTTTTGAGATATTGCACATATTCAACACCCGCAAACATAACATAACATTGTTCTTCATACAAACACTATGAAAAACAAAGTTATATTTGCTGTCAACAAAATATTTTGGTATTTTATCTAAGTGGAAGAAAGTAGTTTCCCAATTTCAGTTAAAGTTGGCACGGAACCCTCAGTGCGCGAGTCAAACTCGCACTTAGCCGGTTTTTTAGAGATAGGTAGATACACTGTAAGTAAGGCTTCTTTCCACCCTTGAACACAAGAGGTGTGGATGCAATTTCTGCTGCCTCCAAATTATATTCAAAAACTTTGCCAACGGCTAAGGAATAATTTGGTTGCACATGCCAAAAGAAATAAGTACAATACGATATGAACGTTTTCAATAGGCTGTTACTATCCAGACATGGCCAATCTTAGGTCGCATCTCTCAATTTTTAGCCCTTTCCACAAATATTCAATAATAAATGTTTACACTGTCTTTCACAATATGTTAACAGATATCTAAGCGGTCCAGAAGCCCTATTTTTGAATCGCTTGAATGTGAAGTATGTTTTTCGTTCGAAAATGAATTAAAAATCAATAAAAATTACTCGAAATATAGACGTCAGTATTCTAAAAATTCAGTATTTTTTTATCACTCCCGTCCCGTGTGGAATTATGCAAATTTTCGTTGAAAACTTGGACATTCAACAATTAATATCACACGTAATTTTGACACGCATGATTAAAAAACCGGCCAAGTGCGAGTCAGACTCGCGCACTGAGGGTTCCGTGCCAACTTTAACTGAATTTGGGAATCGACTTACTTCCACTTAGTAAAATCCACAATATTTTGTTGACAGCAAATATAACTTTGTTTCTCATAGTGTTTGTATGAAGTACAAAGTTATGTTTGCGGTTGTTGAAAATGTGCTATATCTGCTATATCTCAAAAACTTCTCGTTCGATTCCGTCCGAACCAATTTTCGTTGAAAGTATTTATTAAGATCTACATTATATATTTTTTTCAAAATTTACACTCGCTTAGTTTAGAAGTTAGATGGGAGGGGGACGCCCATTTTACCACTTTGGAAGCGTCTAGCTATGAAACGTTAGACTTTAAAAGAAAATAGTTTCAGGAACCTTGATGTTATTTTAAAAGACCTATCTATAGACCCGTATAGGTTTGGCTAAAAAAATATTTTTTTTTGGTTTTAGTTTCATGTATGGGAGCCACCTCTTAAATGTCATATATTTTATTTTTTGTATGAGAATCGTAAAGCGGTTAACAGGATACATACTCCTACCGAATTTCAACAGTGTGATGCTTGTAGTTACAGAATAAAATGGCTGTGACATACGGACGGACAGACACAGATAGACAGACAGACAGACTTGACGAAACTATAAGGGTTCCGTTTTTTGCCATTCGGCTACGGAACCCTATAAATAGGGGCACAGTAGAATTACGTCACTCAAGCGTTGTATACCTACAAATTAAGAGCACTGGCAATACTGGCAATTAAGCGGGGTGATTCGGATCTATTGAATTTCGAGTCCATTGTTGCTCTGTAGGTATAGAATATAATGAATTCGAACGGAGAGAATGTGGATTACAATCGGGACATGGAAAATCCTTTTACACAAAATATTTTGGGCACATCTGGCTGAGGCTGATCCCAGACCGGTGTAGGGCAGCCTGCATTTCACACGGCAACAGTAAACACTGTCAAGAGTATCCGAGCAGATTGTTTGTCATAGCTGTGCTAATTTAGCTAGCTGTGCGAAATTCTAACTTTGGAGCTGTCTAACAAACAGCGATTGAGAGAGAAGGCACGGTTGTCTGTTTATTTAGGGTCTGGCCCAGTGGGAAATTTCCTGCATGCTGTCGGAAAACATAGCGACCGATTTATTGTTAAGTTTTGCTATTGCAAGTTGTAATAACTCTGTGGGTGTTAGAATCAATAAGAGCACCACTCACGCGTGTAACCATTCAAAAAATATTACTGTGAAGTACCAATAAAACTCCTTGGCTTGATAAAATAAGTATATGTGGGTATAACTATTCATAAATATTAATAATATGATGATCATACATATGAATGAGTTCAAAATGTCACCGAATATACAAGTATAGAGTAACGTAGTAATTTCCATTAAGGGTGACTGTATACATACAAAGTGTTTGCCATCATTTATCAAATTGCCGCACTTGTGTGGATACACCCAATTACTTTATATGCAGGGTGTTTCGTTTTGAGCTTTATGACGAAAGCTCACGGATTAAGCTTATTTTAAATATTAATATAGTACATAGCCCTGAGAATCAGTAAGCTCAAGTGGCAATGGGCAGGGCACATAGCGCGAAATACTGATGGCCGTTGGGGCAGAAAAGTTTTAGACAGGAGACCCTTCGAACAAAGACGCAGCGACAAGATGGACAGACGACCTTGTGAAGATCGCAGGATCAAACTGCATACAAACCGCTTGTGATCGGTCGCTGTGGAAAACCGTGGGGGAGGCCTATGTTTAGCAGTGGACGTACTTCGGCTGATAATGATGATGATGATCAAATATCTTAGTCAATTTTACTGATAGTTTAAAGGTTAATAAGGGCTTATCTTTGGAACCATATTTAAAATAAATGATATGGGTTGGCTGGAAGAAATCTCTTTTAAGGATTTCCCTTTGTGATCTGTGCATTTTCTGTACAACTTATAAGTGCAATAAAAATATATATAATGTTTCTACCATAAGAGGGATTCCTTCTAAAATACACAGGCTACCTAATAATGCGTGCGTGTGAAGCTAGGGCAGTTTACTAGTTTATAAAGTTTGCAATTATAGACTGCAATTAAAGGCCGATCAGCACACAACAGGGCCGGCACAGTCGCCAGACGTGCCGATCCGTACCATATCCTTCAGTGTCAGTATAAATGATTTTGCAGATATTGTAGATGCCATCCGCACTCATCAGTGACAGTGATCACTGAACTTTACTGAACCTCACTGTCACTAACGAGAGTAGCGTCGTACAATACTGTAGGCTACAATTTATTTTTTCTTTGATACTGATAGATACGTTACTGATCGGAATTTGTTTGGACTGTGCTGGCACTGTTATGTGCGTAGAGGCCTTAAGGTGATGGTTCTTAAATTTATGTTCTAAATTGCTGATAAGTTAGAGCCCAATTGGTTGTCAACGTTGACTTTCTGTTTGTCCACGGAAGCTCTTATAGGCCTAAACATTTTATTACTTTCGTTTTTACATGTCATTTCACACATGAAGAAGATTTTTAAAAAATGCAGTAGATGTTTTAGATTTCCTTAAAGACTATATTTCAGTGTACTAAGCAGGACTGAAAACTAAAAGCAATCTCTGCCAGTCAAAAATTTAGATCATGCAAAATAATGGCAAATGGTTTTAGTCCTTAATTTGCCCAACGAATTGTATAGGTATCAGTGGCCAAATATCATCTACACATTCTCAACTTTAGAAGGAAGAAGAAATAGGTGATACTAACCACTAGAGTTGAGTAGTTGCTGAATAAATGCTTCAATTGAAGTACTTCAGCAATCTAGCTCCTTCACTCACTAGTTCACTATCGTCCAATACGGCGCAGTAGTCCAGTTCTTCAGTTGCTCAGTGATAATAAAGCGTACAGATATATCGGTTAGATACGGCAAGAGCGAGACAGTTGCATGGATCGGCTCGCATGTGTTTTGCGCCAAATAAATGTTCTACTCGTAGATAGCGCAAGCTGAAATGTTCTTTAACATTTTTGCAATAAGATTTAGAAATAAGTATTGTTTGCTAGATTGAAGTTTGATGTGATTGTCAGGGCTATGTTTGTTTATTTTTGTTGTAATTACAGACTGCTGTTTTATAATCGTTATTCTAGACTGCCGAAACTTTTATAAAAGTGTTTATTTTTTTGTCATAAGAATAGATCCGTACACGATTCAGTAACAATTGACGTGAATGAATGTGAAGTAGTAAGTGATATTGTAATAGTGGATCTACTGATCTAAATGAACTTGATCAGTGATACATATTTTTGGCATCCAATGAACTATGTTAAACACACATTTCACTTGAGTGAACGATTTTGCGTATGTTTACTAACCACCGATGTTAGATGTACAATGTTAAATTACAAAAAATGGTATCGCTATTATTATTTTTTGTTTTTATAGTGTTTTGTCACTATACAACCGCAACTATGTCCGACAAGGATCCGAACCCTGTTGATAGAGCAATCTCGCAGCATTGATGACGTCATGCAACCTACGTGTTAAAGAAAGCACTTGCAAAATTGAATATTTATTTATAGTAATTTATAGCCTTTTTATACAGTTTTTTGAAGGCGGTTAGAAAGTTTGAACACAATATTTTTACTCCATAGTATTTCTTTTTGCTTAGGTATCTCAAAAACTACGAAACCTATTTCAATGATAACTTCCTTTTTTTGAAGTCGGTCTAACTTTGATAAGTTTTAAAACATGACAAAGTTGAACTTGTAGGAAATTTTATTCATTACACTTATATTACATTTTATTCGCTTTTGTTAGAACGCATATTTACCAATAATTGAGCGAAAAACCAACAAATCTACCTTCAGACCCTTCCCCTCCTGCCGGCTCAAGGGCTACGATATGGGACTTTTGATATGTTGACCACCTAACTAGTCCAAACAAAGTGACGAAGTCAAAAACCGTGTTTCCTGAAATTCCCTCTATAGGGTTAAACGATACTCTATCGACTAGCCTTATTCTTAAATGGTATCTAAATACTTGTTTTCGTGTTTTGATATTAAAATAAATATTTTATGGATAGTAGGTACTATAATGACGATCTAGTTATTTCAGCAAACTTATACCGCGGTTGCACTATAAACTGACGGTCAGTACTGACGTGCGAGATTTTATTGCGTTTCGTTTCGCCTGTATCAACAGCATCTATTTCTGGATTTGGATCGATTGCACGATCGATTTTCCTATGGGCTATGGAAAAAAACGACCCATTTCGAATACCAGATCTTGTTGAACGGAGCACCAGGTAAGAGCAAATTCATTTTTATTCCTTTTGACATGTTATCTAACAAAAGTGACGTATTTTTTAAAAAATGACGTATTTTTCTTTAGGAGGTGACCCCCTTAACTTTTTAATAAGATTGCTCTAATACAACATCTTATTAAGTGATAGCCGCATTCAGATACATCATTTTACGTAAAAAATGTCGTCTAAAAAGTACATAATTGACATTCATTATTGCTACTTTCAGATCTGTGTCTTATTAGGGACAGGGATGTCCCTGTCATTAACAACTTTATAACTAACTATTGTATTTAGCAACTAAAAACTTGATAGATATCAATTCCACTATAACTTCTTCTTCGTATATATCACTTACTACTTTTATAGGCGTATGTGTGTGCAAATGTCTTAACAGTTTCTTAATATTTTCCTGTCTACCAAAAAACCCACCCTGTGTTAACATTTCAGTGGCTTCACAAACAACCCGTACTGATCAGTCTTTCCCTAGCTATCAACAGTGCAGCATTCCTTCGTGGTTTTCTTGCTATCAGGTAGGTTTTAATATGGTAAAATGCAATAAATATTATAATTTAAGAAGCACTCTGTACTTTACTTATAATATTTATTGCATTTTATTTGTTACCTACGTCTTTTTTATCAAGACTTGATCCATGACGAAGCGCCCCACTATTCCTCCTAACCGTTAATATATGGATGTTTGAAATTGCCAATACATATCTGAATCTAATTTCGAACACACTAATTACTTATGAATGCACTGACTGACTGACGCGCGAATCAAAACCCCACCCCGCACTTACAACCGCAACTCGTTCTTTCAATCACATAATTGCTCTGGGTTGAATTCATAATCCCAGCTAATTTGATGTTGTCCGAAACAGAAAGACACGTTGACATTATAACTTTGGTTAAATGTTGGCTCAAAACATACATACATACGATAAGTCATACATAATACAATATTGATTAAAAACATTGGTGGAGTAAATTTAAACAGGTCTTGATAATAATTTAAGGATATACTTAAAACCCTTGCTTTTTACATCTACCCAGTAGGATCTCTGTAATATCATCACAACTTAAACATCCGCCAAACGGATCAGATAATGATGTTTACTCATAAGCCTAATTGACGGATCCAAATAAAAGCATAGCAAGCAAGCAAGCACTTATTAAAAGCATATACAAATACCTAGGTAATACCTGCTATGAAGTCCGAAGTCCGTTGCAATGATAAACCAATGATATCTTTTGTTTTGAATTGCCGAAAATAGAAATTAAAGTGTAGAAATTTCATCAACTTTAATCGAATAACAAGTCTTCAAAAGAATTGTTGTACTTTAATGTCATATGATTTTCAATCATTTTTCTCCACACGTAATAAGGTTACGTAGACTGACAAATAGAGTTAAAGATTTCCTGTAACATCGATTTTTGTATTTCCAGACAAAACAAAATGACGCAACCACAGAGCAGCGAGTTGGGAAATGATTCTTACTCATTCTTCGGACCAATCGGGATGGCGTTCTATGAGGATGGAAACGCGCTGGACGAAGCAGATTCAGTAAAAATTGTGACCAGTACAATTTTAGGACTGATTATGGTTCTCAGCATCATCGGAAACTCTTGCACTTGCGCTGTCATCACTCGATACCGTACCATGAGAACGCCTACCAACTGCTATTTGTTCAACTTAGCTTTCACCGATTTACTCCTCTGTCTCTTCATTCCAATAGAAATTTACCTTATCTGGAGTCCAGACTTGTACCCTCTCGGGGAAGCAGGGTGCCGAATCCACTTTTTACTGTACGACTGTTTATGCAACTGCAGTGCTCTTACTATCTGTGCTTTCACTATTGAAAGATACCTCGTGGTCTCCAACCCTTTTTTGCGCCAAAAGCTCTCCTTAAAGTCTCGAGTATTCAAGATTTTGGGAGTCATTTGGGCGATCTCCTTTGCCTTTTGCATTCCCGATCTGTTTTACATAGACTTGTTGGAAAAAAAGAAGTACGTCTACTGTTACGTCACCATTTCGGATCCTATGAAGGTGTTGGTTGGAGTGGAACAGTTAGTTTTCTTCGTGATTCCGATGACTGTTATTTTTGTTCTGTATGTGTTAATAGCTATTAAATTGAAGACGGCTAATCTAAAACTGAGGAGCAGTCCGGTGAACGGGCAACACCGAGATAAAGCGGTTAAAATGTTAGGTGAGTGTATTACGTTTTTAAGAGGGTTTGAGGTTAATTGTGCATTCAGGCCGTGGTCTGCGATCACTCAACGTCGAGGAATTTTGATAGCGGTCCCGTAATAAAATGTTATGAAAGTTCAAGCTCACTTCCTAGCAACCAGGGTTAGCACATTAACTAATAAACTTGTTTAACATGAAGAGTATGTTTTTAGTAAAATACCGTCTCTTAAATTAATAAAAGTAGTAGTATGTAATTATTAGTACTGATATTGTTTGAAAATAAATATCACTTATGGAGAAACCGTTAAATTTAATTGCTTACCTCTAAAATATTAATGTATCTATATATTTACTTACTCAGATTCTAACAGTCAATATTTAAAAGTTAGGCTTCATCTCGTTTTAAAAACTTTAAACTTATTTAAGTGGCATAGTAAGTTTATTTTGTTAAATATGTTGTTTTAACTTTTCTTCTGCTTTCTAGCTGCGGTGGCCGCGTCATTCTTTTTCTGTTGGTCTCCGTACGGACTCCTGCGCATCATGGTTATACACAGCGAGTTTAAATACGAAGACTATTACAATGTGAGTATAATGAATATAATTAAAATTATTATTATTATAAACAGCAGAAGGATCACCAAAATCTCTAAAATCAGTCGATACGGTAGAAGACAAATAGGGATAGATTCGGTAAGATAAATTCGATAAGACAAATAGGGATTCGATAAGACAAATAGGGATGGATGGATTCATCAAAAGATCTATGTACGATTTTCAGGCGGCGTTTTTATCCTGTCTTGACAACCCTGTCTGTGAGTTTAAAATAGAAAAATAAATACAATGAAAGGTAAACCACCAAAAATTATAAACTGAGGTTGACAAACTTTATGGTTCTTCAGTAAAGAAAGAAAAATATATGATCATATTACATTTGTAAAATTTTTCAAAAGTCCTGCATATTAAACACATGCAGGATAGTTCGGAAGTTTTTACATTCCAGTTATGTGAAATATAACTGCATCTTTCAAACAAAATAACCAAAATTATAAATATTTAATATGTTTATAAAATATGAAAATCATCCCCATAACAAATGAACCTTACAGACTGAACTACTTTTAATACATACAAAATACAAGAAATAATTTACTAAACACACTATTTCGAAATCGTGTTTGTCGTGTCACGCAAACTTCCGCGGAAACGCCGTAACACGACACCTTTTGGCCACAAATCTTTCATAAAGTCTTTTCAGTCGGAATGCTAATCACAAAAGAATTGAAATTTACATTGAGACTAGACTCCGACTTGACGACCTACAATAACATAGGTACTATAAGAGCACAATACTACTACTACCCGAGCCTTTTGAACCGACTTCAAAAAAGGAGGAGGTTATCAATTCGACTGTATGTTTTTTTTTAATTTATTTTTTGTATGTATGTTACCTCATATCTCAGTCGTTTGTCGACCGAATCGAAAAAAAATTCCGCCTACTTAGAGGGTGTACTATCTAGTTGGTCCCATTTTTTCCATTTTGGGATCTGATGATGGGATCTTGGTCTAATCGAGGGAAACCCTCAAATTTTAAAGGCACGTATAGTATTTCTTTACTAGAATCTTAATGTTGACGTGTTGTTACGTCTGATAGTCAACATCTTGTGGGGCTGAGCTGATGGTGGAACTCCTTAACGCTTAGGAGTTCAGTTATTGTAATGACGAAACTTATGATAGGTAATTTGTAGCTTCTTAAAAAATTGAATCATAAGGTGCAACTCCCCCCCCCCTCTTATGTAATCACTAAAAATGAAGATATAAAATAAACTTTAAAAAAAAGTAAAAACCGACTTCAAAACCAAAATGCACTAAAAAGTCTTAAATAAACTTTTCACCATTGAAAGGAAAGGAATCCGTTTTAGGCAAACAATTTCTTTTTGGAGTCGATGCCATCACTTTGACCATCAAGCATCAACTGTCACACCACCGACTCCTTTACTTTTTTTAAAGTTTATTGATTTTATGCAGGCGAGAAACATACCTCTACAACAGCGCTGTTAAAATTAGTTTCAGAGAGAGCTATTGAGAGATTGAACCCTCAGCCTACTTAGATTTTTGATGCCTAAAAACTCTTTTCAAATTGAGTACGTACCGTTTGACGAACAAAGCCTACTCAGTCATTTTAGGGATTAAATTAGTTTGAGCCCTTCATTTCAGAGTCTACCGATAATCCTCTAATTCAAATAGAACAAAATAGCCTTCAAAATATTAAAACTTTATAAGCTTTAAAGTGAACCTTGTTCATTGTCTTTATATAAACCGAAGGGGAATTTAATTGTATTTTAGAGTTCATTTTTCAATATTTCACATTCCGTTATGTGTGTAGGTTTTCTTAATCAAGACCTTTGTCATCAAACAATCCCACAATACATAACAAACTATAAGTGAATCTGAATTCATAAAAATATCTCGTTTGATTCAATCTCTCTGAGGAGGTCTTAAGTTCATCGGTATGTTTTGAGGCGTGACTGCATCGAAATATGGAAGGTTTATTCAGATGCTGCTACTAGAAGCATATCGCAGCATATAACTTGAAAAATAAACAAAGCTCAGATATTGGTACCAGAGGTTTACTCTGTACATCAGTGTCCGTAGCTTTGGGTTTGAATCTCTCTTTCCCTCTCTCAGCTCTACAGCTCATTGTATTAAATGCTTGTTTTTTTTTAAAAAAAAGTCGATCATTGAACTGTGTTCCCGTGTTTCTATTGAACTTATGTTCGAAAGGACACTTTTACAGTAAAACCAGGTGATGTGCAATGCAATATTTATTTAAACATGAATCTACACTAGTTCTAAAGGTGGAATGCACTAGAAAGAACTGGCAGGAAATTTTATTCGTTTAAATAGTTAAAACTTATTCTACCGGTGTTGATATTTAACTTATTCCTAGTAACACTTTACTTTATCCAATGATGGTGCGATGATATGCAGGTGCATTTACTTCTAAATTGTTCGTACCTACCTGAGCCTTTTGCTACCTAATAACTAAGATGTTTTAAATTATATACGTATGCGCTCGAAAATGGCTACACGAAAGGTAGGTAATTGCCCGGAGTGCATTCAGTTGGGCACGCTTTCTCTTTATGGCTATACGTCCCGACAACGCCTTCAATTATTTCTCATTTGCTGGTAAAATGTCTTCCTGTGTGTTTAGGAGTAGTACCAATTACACTGCAACTGTTAGAGACAAGAAAAACTGTCATTACATTCATAAGTATAGTTTTTTTTATTTAAAAGTATTAAAACTTAAAACACGTATTTATGTTTTGCCATAGTTTAGCAATGGCTGACATGAGACTAAAGAGCGAGATGTCACGCGCTCGCACCAATCAGCGCTCAGTAGCAATCAATACGTAACGAATGTTATATATTTATCACTCTCTATCAACAGGCGTGCCCCATCATCTGTCTTTATTAGCGTTGAGTGTCGTAATACACAACTGTACGTTTGTATGTAGAGTAATATTTGCGCCACTTTAAAATGCTTTAATGTTGGTGTAGAACGTGTCTATTCTTTTGAACGTCATTGCCTAATAACAATATTTGGTAACATCTTTACATTATCACTTATTCATCTGGGATATTTCACAATTGATGATCACTCAAGTGTGAGACAAAAATAGATAAAAATATGAACCGAGATAACAGGTTAGGGTCCTCTGTTGCCGCTGGTCTATTTTCATTTTGTAGCTCTAGCTTGTCAGCTCAGTGATGTCCGTTAAAACTCGCTTGCCAAATGCCTGGTGACTTCAATATAAATCGTAATACTTTGCTTCAGAAACAATATTGGTGCTGAATTTTCGTAACTCATCTGATATATTAGTAACTAATCTGTTATGATGTTTAGATAATATACTAGATATCAAATATATAATTAATATAAGTAATTAAATTCTGTGCATAAACTTTACTATAATAAATGTAAGCCACGTAAAAAGATGTGCATTACAGAAATGGACGACGTGTAAACGGTGTTTTGACTATGCAGATAGTGCCATCTACAAAACCGCGCTTCACTTATTCGTCCTTATAGTTTCGTACATGTGTCATCATCATCATCATCATCATTATCAGCCAAAGGACGTCCACTGCTGAACATAGTCCTCTCCCACGGCTTTCCACAGCGACCGATCACTAGCGGTCTGCATCCAGTTTGATCCTGCGATCTTTATAAGGTCATCTGTCCATCTTGTTGGTAGACGTCCTACGCTGCGTCTTGAAGGGTCTCCAATCTAGAACTTTCCTTCCACAACGGCCATCATTACATGTGTGCATTATATTAATTAATATTAAAATCATTTATTTCTCCGATAACTCGCAACTGAGGCGCGAGTCACAAGCCCGCAGACTGCTTTTTCCTCATTCTAAAATGGGTGGAGCGCGCTTTCGTGGATGTGCCATCGAAGTCGATCTATAATACGTCGTCGTGTAAATACAGATGGCATTGTCTTTTATTCAGTTGCTTCAGTCAGCGTAAAGTGACGCTCGTGAGTCATAACACTTTAAGTTTCAACTTTATGTTTCCATATTAATGTGTATTTATTTACGTTTAATTGCAGGTCTGGCGCATCGTGAACTACCTTTGCTACAGCAGTTATCTGTGCTCGGTCATCAACCCCGTGCTCTACAGCCTCATGTCCCACAAATTCAGACAAGCCTTCAAAGTCAGTACAAAGTTTATTTCGATGCAAACAAGTTAAATAAAGATTGACAAGTCGGCAATTCAAAGTTAGCAAATTTTTAACAAGAAAAAGTTGCAAAGGTTGATTGAAAAAAGTACAACAGCACAACATAAACGCTATTTACCTTATTACGTTTTGAAATCCATAATGATAAGAGTTTGTTTTAAACGCCATTAACTCACAAACAACTGGGTGCCGTATCAAGATCCACTTTATTCGGTTTTTGCTGGCAATTTAAATAACATTTAATGAAAAGGGCTCTATTATCACTATGATAATATTATTATAATAGGACAATGGTATCAATGTTGTTTGATTAAAATAATATTATCAATATGCGAAATCGAAATACAAATTGCGAATTCGACAGTAAAGCAGATCTGCTTACTTACTAACCGAAATACGCAGCTTGATCAGATTTGAACAAGAGTTTTTTTTTATCCTTTGGACATTCCCACACATCGCCATCTAGTCCCAAAGTAAGCTACTCAAAGCTTGTGTTATGGGTGCCAGACAACGGATATAATACTTTAATACTTTTTTTGTAAATACATACATGATATACTTACATAGAAAACACTCATACCAATACAAACCGACATGTTCATGCACACATATGTTTGTATTGTGCGGGGATCGAACCCGCAACCCGCTGCGTAGTAGGCGATTTCTCGACCACTACACCAGACGGGTCGACGGTATTGCATCACATGAACGGAATAAAATGAAAACGCGTACATCTAGTATGAGTTTGGTTGAACGTGGTAATCTTAGGGTTTAAGATGTGGTCCTATTTAATAAATATTTTTGGTGGAAAATATTATTTATCTAGGAAAGTAGGAAGTGTTGTAGTTTGCAACATAGATTTTATATAGTTTGTTCAGCATCAGCGTTTTCGGGCTCCCATCATGAAAGGGCTCGTTTTTGGTGTTATTGTTAATAAAAAATTGTGGTGCAACCAATACATAAAGCAGACGATATTAAATGACTCCATTTTATTTGCCAAATGGAAAAGTTTTTCTTTCAGTATTTTCGTACATTCGGGCAATTTATTCTCAAATAGTACTAAAACGAAACCGTAAACAAACCTTTTTTAACAAATAACTAAAAAATATTTGGGTTTTATTAAAAAAATGTAGCAATATTGATACCTGGCCTAAAAAATTCAAATTTATATTTTAGTTTTGAATGCACAGTTTGACACAATTAGGCTAATAATATTAATTGTGTTACTGTTGAAGAATAAAGTTAAAACAAAGTTAGGTTACTCAAATACTTTGAAGTAATTCAATGAAAAAGGTATGTCAATGGTCTCTTACTATTTTAGAATGAATTGCCCTAGTGCTCAATAAATACTTTCTTCTACAAAAGTCAAGTTGCACTATGGTGAGTTTTTAGGGTTCCGTAGCCGAATAGCAAAAAAGGAACCCGGTTTCGTCAATCCTGTCCTACTGTCTGTCCGTCCGTATGTCACAGCCACTTTATTTTGTAACTATAATCATCACACCAAAAAATACTTTCAACGAAATGTTTGGACGGACCGACAGACAGACAGACACGGCGAAACTATAAGGCTTCCGTTTTTTGCCATTCGACTACAGTACCCTAAAAATACAAAATAGTGATACATAAGTAGGGGTTCCCATACATGAAACTGAAACCGATATTTTTTTTCGTAAACCTGTGTGTGGTGTCTATGGTTAGGTCTTTTAAAATAACATTCCTAAAACCATTAGTTTGATAGATAGACGCTCCCAAAGTGGTAAAATAGTCGTCCTTCTCCCACTATAACTTCACTAACATGAAAAATATATATAACGTAGATCTTAACAACTACATTTAAAGAAAATTTGTTTGGACGGGATTCCTTAATTCAGTGAAAATTGGCTCGGGACCCTCAGTGCGCGAGTCCGACTCGCACTTGACCGGTTTTTTAATCGACTCCCTCCTTATATGGGATACTTTCCTCCGTGAAATTTATCGTAGATATTTCTCTTATAGTTTTATTAATAAATGGAGACACTGTCTAATAGGCTAGGTAGCCAAAGGACGTCCACTGCTGAACATAGGCCTCCCGTGGGGGAGGCCTATGTTCAGCAGTGGACGTCCTTTGGCTGATAATGATGATGATGATGATGACTGTCTAGTAGAGATGCAAATGATTTCGTTAGACAGTCACAACGTAAAATTCAAGTCTTAAGTGGTGAAAAATCGATCGAGCAAAGTCGCATTACTGTCTTAGAAGATTATATTTCCTTATTTAAACTCCAGCACCTCGCAGTCACCCAGGTATGACGTCCATTGTTATACTGTAATTGGTTGGTGGATTATCTTTAACACAATCATTTCAGTTCATTTTAATCTTGACTTTGCTTTTATAATTAAAGTAATCAGCTAAGGAGAAATTCGGATAAGTATTTGAACACCGCGTCAATGTAAGACGCGTTCTTGAAACTCGATAAATCAAGCTAACTCTTTAATCAGTTACAGTTGGAGCTCCAATTCATTAACATTGGTATGAGTATAAATATTTAAAATATCTGCTTGGACCTAAAACGTTTACTGCGTAACAAAGCGGTAAAAGGATTTTATTACCAATTAAGAAAAGATTGGGAATCCTTCGCTCTAAATACTCAGTTCTGGGAAATATTTGTGGAAGCAGTATACTAGGAAAGCGTTTTACGTTCTTTCACTTCTCTGGATAAATACGTGCTATCCATGAAATACTCCTTTAACTCGTGAAGTAGCGCACACTAATACAGGTTGTCTCAAGAACAGTTTACTAGCGGGTGGCAGACTTATTAACAAGCTTATTAATTTAACGAAATAAATAAACATTAACAAAAACGTAATGATAAAGGCATGAAACAGATATTGTAACCAAATTTTGTTTTTTAACCCGTCGCGTTTAACGTATCTGAAATTTGGTACCGTGTAATTTAAGTGATAATGATATTGAAATTACATAGTAGGGTAATTATGACTTCAAATATAAGGAGTCAGTGGTTTTTAAAAACAATATTTTCGATTATGCTATCATTTCATGTGATAATTCTCAGGAAAGTCCATTACAAATGTGCATGGACATTGAATCAATTCTCTCACTTACGCAATCAGAACAAAATCCTTAAAAAATAATAACAGATTAAAAATCCGCAGGGGGCTTAATCAATATGTATAAATATCTTTCACCACCTATTTGTACAGCTTTATTGGGACAACCTGTATATTTGTAGGTTTTAGGAAGTAAACATTCACCGGTGGTGAAGATATAGGGAGCAAGCATATACCTACGTGCTTGCATGTTTGTTATTGCTACAAGCGTATTAGAAGCAGATATTAAATAAATATGTATACAAAAATTACTAAACCGTAAGTATGATTATCTGCCCCAAATGATTTTATATTTTTCTGTTACTAGAAACTTTTTAACAACAGAACCCTTTGTAACAAACGTAAACATAAAAAATCTTCTTCTTCTTAAATTTAAGAGCTTCGCTTTTGTCGGTGGAGTAATCGCCATTCTTTTCTTTTATTTGCCTTTTCCTTGACCTCCTGGTACGACATGACATTTACTTTTTTCTTCACTTGGTCGAAATAACTACTCCTAGGTCTTCTTATTCCCCTCTTTCCTTCTACTTTGCCTTCCATTATATTTACTAAGAACCTGTCATGTCGCATCAGGTGTCCTATCATGTTGCCTCGTCTATTTTCTATTACTTTTAAGATATTTCTTTCCTCATCCACAATCTTCAACACTTCTTCATTTGTTTTTTTCTCTGTCCAACTAATTCTTTCCATTCTCCTCCAACACCACATCTCAACCTTTCATAAAAATTAAAAAGCTTAAAATTCATGGCCCAAAATCGCGAGAGGTCCGATGTTATTTATAAACTTACATTTAAAAAATCCGTGCCAACAGTTTACTGCTACCGCTTTCATGACACAAGGAATTTTACAAAAATATAATGAGCTTACAATAAATCGACTATAAAATGTAAAAAATATATCATATGAACATGAATCCCTTTCAGTTAACAATTTTGTGATGGTATTTTGCAGGCGGTATCAAAGCTAGACGTGTACCTACTTATTATAACCTAACCTACTTATTACACCTAACTGCCTCGGTGGCGCAGCGGTAAGAGGGTCACACTTTAAAACGACGGCTGCGCCTGAGGTCCCGGGTTCGATCCCCGGGTCGGGCCAAAAATATATTCATAAATTCTTAGGGTAGCCCGGAGTTTGAAAGTTTGCGGGGGGAAACCCCTGTGCCTCGGAAAAGCACGTAAAGCCGTTGGTCTTGCGCCTGATCTCCTCCTGTCGTGTCAGATTGCTGTCCTTTCGGGCTATGAGAATGAAAGGAATAGAGAGTGCACCTGTGTTTGCGCACACACTTGAACACTATAATATGTCACGCGCAGTCGGCTAGTCGTTGTGACTCGCCACCGTAGTCGAAATCGGCTAGAGTGACTACTACTACTACTATTATAACCTAGGTATCTACTATCTACTAGTATCTTTAGAGTAATGTACCGCTTTCATTCATAGGTAGGTATTACTGAAATCAACTACGTATGGTTTACGGGTAAAGTAGAGAAGGCCTTAGGACGACAAATTATACAAGTTTTAGTGAAAAAAAGTATTAAAAAAACTATTATAATAACATAAAAATGGCGATAATTAAAAAAAGTAAAAACCGACTTCAAAACCAAAATGCACTAATAAGTCGGTTTTTACTTATTTTAATAATAATTTTATTTCTTCATTTTTAGAGATTATAGGAGAAGGGGGGGGGGGGGAGTAACACCTTATGACTCTGTTCTTTAAGAAGCTACAAACTACTTATTATAAGTTATTTCATTATAATTTCTGAACTCCTAAGTTAAAAGTTCCACCATCAGCTCAGCCCCACAAGATGTTGACTATCAGACGTAACAACACGTCAACATAAAGATTCTAGTAAAGAAACACTATACGTGCCTTAAAAATTTGAGGGTTTCCCTTGATTACACCAAGATCCCATCATCAGATCCCGAAATGGAAAAAATGGGACAAACTAGAAGGTACACCCTCTAAGTAAGCGAAAAAAAAATTCGAATCGGTCAACAAACTACTGAGATATGAGGTAACATAGATACAAAAAATAACATACAGTCGAATTGATAACCTCCTCCTTTTTTGAAGTCGGTTAAAAATAATGCAAATTCATTTCTCTTTCTCAGGACTTTCTGAACGGTCGCACCCGTAGCCAACTGGACTGCAAGAAAAGAGACTCAATCGGCCACTGGAGTAGAACAGAAAGAACTACCACGTAAAAAGATAAAATTACACGAACAAATACCGTAGAGTCCACGAAATCCGAAGAATCCCAACCGTGCACAAAGAAAACCTTGCTTGAATAAATGAAAAACATTCTTTTCGTATTTTCATTCGTTCAGCGGTGGAAAAAATACAAGATTTTTTGGGTTTAACTAATGATACGAAGCATTGTGCCCTAAAGAATCGGGAATGTCAACATCTCACTCTGAGCGTACATTTTGAATAACGAATATTATTACGAAAGGAATTCCCGAAGGACATAACAACGTGTTTCTTGTTTGGATATTATTAACGATGTAAAATCAACTTTAATTACGAGTCAGTCATAATTTTGTTTATGTTTAATACCGTCTTCCTGAAAACTAAAGTTCCAAAGTTTTAAGAAGGTTAATTGATGTTTAAGTCAACATCTTTGCGAAATTTTAGGGTTTAAGAATAATTAAAGTGCCACAACTTTGTTACTAGCGTAATAGGTCAAGAAGTTGGCCTCGTTATATCCGAATCTAAAGCTATTTTAGGAACATGCTTTAAATGTAAAAATATGTGACTGGTCTCTAGTTGGCAAGCCAAATAAAATGGAATTGAAGACACAAATAAAAATATATTTCTCATCCATCACTCATTTCGCTCCCTAGTTAATCAAATAAATTTGACATACAACTGTACACAAGTGAGAAAAAAGATTATTTTAATTATTCTATGACAGCTACTGCTTCAGGCTTAAATTCTCAGCTAAGACGCTTTTGCTTTTATCCGTGTAACTAGCGACCCGCCCCGGCTTCGCACAGGTGCAATGTATTATACATATCTTTATACCTTCCTCTTGAATCACCCTATTTATTTAACAAATGCATCAAAATCCGATGCGTAGTTTCAAAGATTCAAGCATACATACATACAGAAAGCGGGAAGCGACTTCGTTTAACGCATACTATGTAGTGATGATACATTCCTATCCGATTCAGTTCGCATATCTGATTAGTGAAGCTCGTATTATTCAAAGATGTATCGAATACATATGAGTAAGTACTCGTAGCTTTCGGAGCATGATAAGAAACTATGAATTGTAAGCGAATAAAGTTAACTAAAGCGTAAAGGTATGTCCACTGCTGATATAGGCTTTCGATTTTACACAGCGACCGCTCGTGAGCGATCTGCATCCAGTGTGATCCTGCAATCTTTACAAGGATGTCTGTGCATGTTATCGGTGGATGTCCTACGCTGCACTTTGGTCCACGGGTCTTAGCACGCACGCATAAACGCAGTCAAAACGCAACGCACAAGAAAGCCATCAGTTCTCCGCGGTATGTTTCCTGCCCGTTGCCATTTTGATAATATAATTTTGTTGTCTTTTATTTCAATAAATTATTTCATATTTACAACTTAACAACTAAATTATAGCTTCGTTTATTTAGCCTTAAAATACAGAACAGAGGGAGAAAATTATAAATACTTTTATGTTTAAGCAATAAAGCTTACAGTGCGACTGATCTTTTGGCCAGCGGTGAAATGCGGTTGCCAGATCTAGTGTAGCCAAATCTCCCCAATCCTATAGGCGATTTTCTTAATGTTTTTTTTTTCGTTCATAAATATTTTATGTAAACTATTTTAATATGATTATTTTTTAATACCGCCGAGCTACACTCCTTAAATAAAATAAAAACAATGTTTTTTATTGTTTATATATTTGTTTTGCTTTTAAAATCAATACGTGCTTATATTGCTTTCAATTAGTACCATTCTCTTTGAGTTTGCCATGTTTGGGTAGAAATACCTCACTTAGAAAGTGTCCACTGAAAACCAGCGCCAGGGCCTGCCGGGGACCTGGCTTATGCTGAGTGAGGCCCTCTTAATTTGAACACCATCGACACGCGGCACACCGTGGCATGCACTACATGTCGATTTTTCTCCTTATTTTTTTGCTTTTGCTTTTTGGATGGATTTTTCTGTTTTGTAATTTGTAAATTCGTTATGCGATTGTGTATGTTATTATTTTGTAAACTCGTTTCAATCTGTGTCTGTTTGTTTGTTTTGTCCTAAAAAAATAACAAATTTTATTTCTTTTCGTTATTTCTTTTTAAAATAGCCGTTATACAGCTTCTTGAACACAATTTCTTTACCCAAAGTTTTTCTGTAAGAGATCGCTTATAGCAACAAGACCGACTAAATTGTATGTTTCTTTAAAACGAATTTGTAAATCAATTTATGTTATGTTCAATAAAGGGTTATATATCTATCTAAACACCTTAAAACAAGGGAGATTTTTGCATTGGCTATCCTGATTGGATGCTAGCGCCCCCTATCAATGTCATTTAATGGCCAGAAGACCATATCGCACTGTATAATATTGTGACTGACGAGACTTAATTTGACACTTAAATAGAATTCTATAGTTGACATTATCTTTCTATGATTTTAATGTTTGTTTCATGATTTTATTGATGTTTGTTTTTGTTTTAAAAGTTGTCATACTGTGCATCTACTGAAGAATGTTTTAGTAATTAATTTAATTATCTTAAGAACTTATTCTGCTTGTTTTAATTACAAGATAATTAGTTAAACAACAATTCCCTATGTGATGTTAAAATAAATATAAGAAACATTACATGAGATCATAGAAGGTAATTCAAAGAATATAGGTAACCTAGAAACTATTTGCAGACAATACAACTTTTATTGTTTTATTTAGCTTCTTGATTCGCAAAGCTAAGTACTTTGGCCGATAATGATTATATATAAAAGGTATGTAAGAAGCTCCTCCAGTAGTGACAATAATTGTAAAACTCATTCCAGTATAAAACTTAACACAGTATTTTGCAAGTGACGTTGGCCGGGCGCCAAATGGGAGCACCCGGTTCCAAGTACCAATTTATGTATCGATCGATATTTTTATAACGTCTACTAATTTTAATCAGAACACAAAACAGAATTATAATTTCTTCACAGTGCTAAAATTTTTTTTAATAAAAACAAATAGGTAAGTACTGTAACGGAAAACATTTAGAAAAACATAGACGAAAAAGCGTCAATAAATAGGCTGAAATACAACTCACTATCGCGTTCACGTTTTAACCATCTTCGTCTACCAAACCTTCTTCAACGTTAAGGAAAGACATGTCAATGTCAAATATAATAATTTAGTTTGTTGTGGGTGTCTATCGACTAAAATAAACACTTGCTTGTGTTTTATGACAATTTTACAGTATTTTTATCATTTTCAATTTTATAAAATTCGATTATCATAGCTTTTTAAAACCTATATAGTTTGAAATAAATCTTACAAATCGTAAACAATGAATAGTAACTAATTAAAATTAGTAAGACATAATTTAACTACCGATAGTGCTAAAAAAATGACTTTAAGCTTAGGTTATATTTTTTGTTTTTCGCCGTGAGACTATTCTTTGGTGGAAAACTATTTATAAGCCGAGGAAAAAGAAACTACACCGTGCATGCGCCATACTCGGCTGGTAAAGCCATCGCCTTATTTGATGAAAACTGAAATTTCTTTGTGTTTTTGAGCTGACTTGACATAAATGTTTTGGTAAGTATTATTATTTAATTGAATAATGTAAAGAAGCTTAACGCCGTTAGTACACCAATGCATTCGCATGCGGCAGCGATGTAAATGAGCGATACCAACAAGAATGATTCTATCACATGAAGCTATATTAAAGCGAGACATAATATAATATTATATTATGCCAATGTCACATGCCACATTCGAATGTAGGTAGGTACTAACGACGTAGTACACAGTTTCTCTTTCCAAGAGATTGTATCGAAATCCACGTAAAAAGTGTGAAAATTCGTGACTCATCCTAAGAGAGTGTTTTAATAATCAACCACTCGACTTACCCCGGTTTAACTTACGAATTATTACGGCACTGGTTTTAAAGTCAAATAATGGAACACTTAAAATTTATTAAGCTGGAAACGAATTCTGGCTGGAAGTAGGATAAGTAAATACTACCTATATCGGCCTTGTCTAATTCTTAAAAAATACAGTTGTAACTCTTAAATGGCCGCTACAGCTCAAATAGTATTATTGTGCCCAAGGAAATTGGTAAAGGTTGTTTACATTTATCGTTAAAACTAGGGGTCCCCCGCGACTTCATCCGCGTGTTTTGAGTTCCACTACTCCTAAAAAAACTATCCAATACAAAAAGATTTTTTCTAATCAGTCCTTTAAATCCTGAGAATAACGCGTTCAAACAAACAAACTCTTCAACTTTATAATATTAGTATAGATGTTAAACGTTCCCCGAAAAAAAATACATGCTGCATAATATGGTAACCTGTAAACAGCATAAGGTTTTTCTGCGACGGACTTTGGTAACAGTTGTCGGCACTTGCTATCAAATGCGACATTAAGGCAGAATGGAACGGACTAAAATAGTCATTTTGCAGACAATTAGGTGCGTTAAAGTGTACGTGCAAACATCATGCGTGACTCTGACGATGGCTCTCCCACAGAATAGATAAGAAATACGAAAGGTTGGTTCCAGCGCATTTAGGTACGGTCGGGGTCTCTGAAACCATTTCTAACTACTTTCAAGTGAAAATTGATTGCGCATTCTATAGTCCGTTTTTCTTTTCTAGTTGAATAAGGTAAACAATGTTTTTACAACTTTTAAAATAATATCAGTGAATAAAATTAATAAACTAGTTTTCTTCGTGATTCCGATGACTGTTATTTTTGTTCTGATGTGTTAATAGCTATCAAATTAAAAACGGGTAATCTTAAGCTGAGGAGCAGTCCGGCAAATGGGCAGCATCGAGATAAAACGGTTAAAACGTTAGGTGAGCGTATTACGTTTTTAAGAGGGTTTGAGGTTAATTGTGCATTCAGGCCGTGGTCTGTGATCACTCAACGTCAAGGAATTTTGATAGCGGTCCCGTAATAAAATGTTAAATGTTATGAAAGTTCAAGCTCACTTCCTAGCAACTAGGGTAACCACAATAACTTATATACTTGTTTAACATGAAGAGTATTATTGACTACAGGCAGGCTGAGTCAATTTTCCGACGATCTTTCCTTCGATGTGTAGACTGTAGATTCCAAATAAAACTCTTCTTTTTGAGATCGGTGACCGTGAGAGCACGTACGCTCTGGCCCACTCACGGCCCTTTATTTATCCAAAAATACAGTGGTTGGCTTGTCGACTAATACAGATTAGTTACAAACAATCCACTCTATGGGTTTCCTACCTACCCTCAGAAAGTGCGATATGGGGGACAGGAAATTCAAAGGCTTTACCGGCCTCGCTCCACCTGAGCGAGACAGCCTACTAGGGTCTCCTTCGCCCCTGTACCAAACTACCTACATATTTCTTAATATTTCCTAGCTAGTTAATTGTTACCCTACCTGCCTACCTAATTTGCAAATGGGAATTCCTAACTAACAGGTTTCTTATTATTGAAATAAAACGAGCCCTAAGCTAATTACAATGCTTACTTGCTATGGCCCTAAGAGAAAATCATATTATTTTCATCAAAAATCCTTATAAATAAATATAACTAAACTTATTACTAAACATAATTGGGTGTCCGTAACAAGTATGTTTTTTAGTAAAATACCGTTTCTTTTGTACAAAAGTAGTAATATAAAAGTATTAGTTATACTTAATTTAAATAAACTAAACTGATGTTGTTTTAAAATAAAAGTAACTTGAAGAACTTGAAGAACCCGTTAAATTCAATTGCTTATATCTAAAATATTGATGTATCTATATATTTACTTACTCAGATTCTAACAGTCAATATTTAAAAGTTAGGCTTCATCTCGTTTTAAAAACTTTAAACTTATTTAAGTGGCATAGTAAGTTTATTTTGTTAAATATGTTGTTTTCACTTTTCTTCTGCTTTCTAGCTGCGGTGGCCGCGTCATTCTTTTTCTGTTGGTCTCCGTACGGACTCCTGCGCATCATGGTTATACACAGCGAGTTTAAATACGAAGACTATTACAATGTGAGTATAATGAATAATTAAATTATTATTATTATAAACAGCAGAAGGATCACCAAAATCTCTAAAATCAGTCGATCGATCGATCAGATACGGTAGATAAGACAAATAGGGATTCGATAAGACGAATAGGGATGGATGGCTTCATCAAAAGATCTATGTACGATTTTCAGGCGGCGTTTTTATCCTGGCTTGGCAACCCTGTCTTTGAGTTTAAAATAAAAAATAAATAAAATGAAAGGTAAACCACCAAAAATTATAAACTGAGGTTGACAAACTTTATGGTTATTCAGTAAAGAAAGAAAAATATATGATCATATTACATTTATGAAATTTTTCAAAAGGCCTGCATACTAAACACATGCAGGATAGTTCGGAAGTTTTTACATTCCAGTTATGTGAAATATAACTGCATCTTTCAAACAAAATAACCAAAATTATAAATATTTAATATATTTATAAAATATGAAAATCATCCCCATAACAAATGAACCTTACAGACTGAACTACTTTTAATACATACCAAATACAAGAAATAATTTATTAATCACACTATTTCGAAATCGTGTTTGTTGTGTCACGCAAACTTCCGCGGAAACGCCGTAACGCGACACTTTTTGGCCACAAATCTTTCATAAAGTCTTTTCAGTCGGAATGCTAATCACAAAAGAATTGAAATTTACATTGAGACTAGACTCCGACTTGACGACCTACAATAACATGGGTACTATAAGAGCACAATACTACTACTACCCTGAGCCTTTTTGATTTCATGCAGGCGAGAAACATACCTCTACAGCAGCGCTGTTAAAATTAGTTACAGAGAGAGCTATTGAGAGATTGAACCCTCCGCCTACTTAGATTTTTGATGCCTAAAAACTCTTTTCAAATTGAGTACGTACCGTTTGACGAACAAAGCCTACTCAGTCATTTTAGGGATTAAATTAGTTTGAGCCCTTCATTTCAGAAGTCTACCGATAAGCCTCTAATTCAAATAGAACAAAACAGCCTTCAAAATATTACAACTTTATAAGCGAAGGCTCAACTTTAAAGTGAACCTTGTTCATTGTTTTTATATAAACCAAAGGGGAATTTAATTGTATTTTAGAGTACATTTTTCAATATCTCACATTCCGTTATGTGTGCAGGCGTGCAGGTTTTCTTAATCAAGACCTATATTATCGAACAATCCCACAATACATAACAAACTATAAGTGAATCTGAATTCATAAAAATATCTCGTTTAATTCAATCACTCTGAGGAGGTCTTAAGTTCATCGGTATGTTTTGAGGCGTGACTGCATCGAAATATAGAAGGTTTATTCAGATGCTGCTACTAGTAGCATATCGCAGCATATAACTTGAAAAATAAACAAAGCTCAGATATTGGTACCAGAGATTTACTCTGTACATCAGTGTCCGTAGCTTTGGGTTTGAATCTCTCTTTCCCTCTCTCAGCTCAACTGTCAGCAACTACAGCTCATTGTATTAAATGCTTGTTTTTTAAAAAAAAACAATCATTGAACTGTGTTCCTATGTTCCTATTGAATTTATGTTCGAAGGGACACTTTTACAGTAAAACCAGGTGATGTGCAATGCAATATTTATTTAAACATGAATCTACACTAGTTCATAAGGTGGAATGCACTAGAAAGAACTGGCAGGAAACTTAATTCGTTTAAATAGTTCCAAATCAAATCAACACTTTAAACAAACATATTTTACCGGTGTTGATATTTAACTTATTCCTAGTAACACTTTACTTTATCCAATGATGGTGCGATGATATGCAGGTGCATTTACTTCTTTTACATTGTTCGTACCTACCTGAGCCTTTTGCTACCTAATAACTAAGATGTTTTTAAATTATATAGATACGACGTATGCGCTCGAAAATGGCTACACGAAAGACAGGTAATTGCCCGGAGTGCATTCAGTTGGGCACGCTTTCTCTTTATGGCTATACGTCCCGACAAACGCCTTCAATTATTTCTCATTTGCTGCTAAAATATCTTCCTGTGTGTTTAGGAGTAGTACCAATTACACTGCAACTGTTAGAGACAAGAAAAACCTCGCGCTCGCACCAATCAGCGCTCAGTAGCAATCAATACGTAACGAATGTTATATATTTATCACTCTCTATCAACATGCGTGTCCCATCATCTGTCTTTATTAGCGTTTAGTGTCGTAATACAAAACTGTACGTTTGTATATAGAGTAATCTTTGCGCCACTTTAAAATGCTTTAATGTTGGTGTAGAACGTGTCTATCCTTTTGAACGTCATTGCCTAATAACAATATTTGGTAACATCTTCACATTATCACTTATTCATCTGGGATATTTCACAATTGATGATCACTCAAGTGTAAGACAAAAATAGATGAAAATATGAACCGAAATAACGGGGTAGGGTCCTCTGTTGCCGCTGGTCTATTTTCATTTTGTAGCTCTAGCTTGTCAGCTCAGTGATGTCCGTTAAAACTCGCTTGCCAAATGCCTGGTGAATTCAATATGAATCGTAATACTTTGCTTCAGAAACAATATAGGTGCTGAATTTGCGTAACTGATCTGATATATTAGTAATTGATCTGTTCTTATATTTAGATAATATAACAGATATCAAATATACAGGGTGACTTTTTTATCAGTACCGATATTTTGTGTAAAGACTCCACTGATGAATATGAACAACTTTTACTATGGGGGCAATAGTGAAATCGAGAAAAAATAATCAGCTTTTCCATACAAAAGTTCAATTGGCGCGCGGTCAAAATGTATGGAACAGCTGACTTTTTTTTCTCGATTTCACTATTGCCCCCATAGTAAAAGTTGTTCATATTCATCAGTGGAGTCTTTACACAAAATATCGGTACTGATAAAAAAGTCACCCTGTATAATTAATATTCGTAATTAAAATCTGTGCTTGAACTTTACTGTAATAACTGTAAGCCACGTAAACAGATGTGCACTACAGAAATGGACAACGTGTAAACGGTGTTTCGACTATGCAGATAGTGCCATCTACAAAACCGCGCTTCACTTATTCGTCCATAGTTTCGTACATGTGTCATCATCATCATCATTATCAACCAAAGGACGTCAACTGCTGAACATAGGCCTCTCCCACGGCTTTCCACAGCGACCGATCACTAGCGGTCTGCATCCAGTTTGATCCTGCGATCTTTATAAGGTCGTCTATCCATCTTGTTGGTGGACGTCCTACGCTGCGTCTTTGGTGAAGGGTCTCAAATCTAGAACTTTCCTTCCACAACGGCCATCATTACATGTGTGCATTATATTAATTAATATTAAAATCATTTATTTCTCCGATAACTCGCAACTGAGGCGCGAGTCACAAGCCCTTAGACTGCTTTTTCCTCAATCTAAAATGGGTGGAGCGCGCTTTCGTGGATGTGCCATCGCAGTCGATCTATAATACGTCGTCGTGTAAATACAGATGGCATTTTCTTTCATTCAGTTGCTTCAGGCATTGTTAAGTGACGCTCGTGAGT
The DNA here is from genome assembly GCA_963924145.1 of Pyrausta purpuralis. Classification (NCBI taxonomy): domain Eukaryota; kingdom Metazoa; phylum Arthropoda; class Insecta; order Lepidoptera; family Crambidae; genus Pyrausta; species Pyrausta purpuralis. The sequence goes on from OZ001656.1 coordinate 22,701,957, forward strand.
CATAATTTTAGTTCCAACTTTGTGTCCGTATTAATGTGTATTTATTTACGTTTAATTGCAGGTCTGGCGCATCGTGAACTACCTTTGCTACAGCAGTTATCTGTGCTCGGTCATCAACCCCGTGCTCTACAGCCTCATGTCCCACAAATTCAGACAAGCCTTCAAAGTCAGTACAAAGTTTATTTCGATGCAAACAAGTTAAATAAAGATTGACAAGTCGGCAATTCAAAGTTAGCAAATTTTTAACAAGAAAAAGTTGCAAAGGTTGATTGAAAAAAGTACAACAGCACAACATAAACGCTATTTACCTTATTACATTTTGAAATCCATAATGATAAGAGTTTGTTTTAAACGCCATTAACTCACAAACAACTGGGTGCCGTATCAAGATCCACCTTATTCGGTTTTTGCTGGCAATTTAAATAACATTTAATGTAAAGGGCTCTATTATCACTATGATAATATTATTATAATAGGACAATGGTATCAATGTTGTTTAATTAAAATAATATTATCAATATGCGAAATCGAAATACAAATTGCCAATTCGACAGTAAAGCAGATCTGCTTACTTACTAACCGCAATACGCAGCTTGATCAGATTTGAACAAGAGTTTTTTTTTATCCTTTGGACATTCCCACACATCGCCATCTAGTCCCAAAGTAAGCTACTCAAAGTTTGTGTTATGGGTGAGAGACAACGGATATAATACTTAAATACTTTTTGTTTGCAAATACATACATTATATATATAGAAAACACCCAGACCTATACAAACAGAGATGTTCATGCACACAAATGTTTGTATTGTGCGGGGATCGAACCAGCAACCCGCTGCGTAGTAGGCGATTTCTCGACCACTACACCAGACGGGTCGACGGTATTGCATCACAAATGAACGGAATAAAATGAAAACGCGTACATCTAGAATGAGTTTGGTTGAACGTGGTAATCTTAGGGTTTAAGATGTGGTCCTATTTAATGAATATTTTTGGTGGAAAAGATTATTTATCTAGTAAAGTAGGAAGTGTTGTAGTTTGCAATATAGATTTTATATAGTTTGTTCAGCATCAGCGTTTTCGGGCTCCCATCATGAAAGGGCTCGTTTTTGGTGTTATTGTTAATAAAAAATTGTGGTGCAACCAATACATAAAGCAGACGATATTAAATGACTCCATTTTATTTGCCAAATGGAAAAGTTTTTCTTTCGGTGTTTTCGTACATTCGGGCAATTTATTCTCAAATAGTACTAAAACGAAACCATAAACAAACCTTTTTTAACAAATAACTAAAAAATATTTGGGTTTTATTAAAAAAATGTAGCAATATTGATACCTGGCCTAAAAAATTCAAATTTATATTTTAGTTTTGAATGCACAGTTTGACACAATTAGGCTAATAATATTAATTGTGTTACTGTTGAAGAATAAAGTTAAAACAAAGTTAGGTTACTCAAATACTTTGAAGTAATTCAATGAAAAAGGTATGTCAATGGTCTCTTACTATTTTAGAATGAATTGCCCTAGTGCTCAATAAATACTTTCTTCTACAAAAGTCAAGTTGCAGTATGGTAAGTTTTTAGGGTTCCGTAGCCGAATAGCAAAAAAGGAACCCGGTTTCGTCAATCCTGTCTTACTGTCTGTCCGTCCGTATTTCACAGCCACTTTATTTTGTAACTATAATCATCACACCAACAAATACTTTCAACGAAGGGTTTGGACGGACCGACAGACAGACAGACTTGACGAAACTATAAGGCTTCCGTTTTTTGCCATTCGACTACAGTACCCTAAAAAAAACAAAATAATGATACGTAAGGAGGGGTTCCCGTACATGAAACTGAAACCGTTTTTTTTTCGTAAACCTATGTGTGTGGTGTCTATGGTTAGGTGTTTTAAAATAACATAGAGGTTCCTAAAACCATTAGTTTGATAGATAGACGCTTCCAAAGTGGTAAAATAGTCGTCCTTCTCCCACTATAACTTCTAAACTACTTGAACTTGAAAAATATATATAATGTAGATCTTAACAACTACTTTTAAAGAAAATTGGTTTGGACGGGATAGAAATAGTTGTTTTCGAGATATTCGTAGATATTTCCCTTAAAGTTTTATTACTAAATGCCTGGAGACACTGTCTAGTAGGGCTGCAAATGATTTTGTTAGACAGTCACAACGTAAAATTCAAGTCTTTAGTGGTGAAAAATCGATCGAGCAAAGTCTCATTACTGTCTCAGAAGATTATATTTCCTTATTTAAACTCCAGCACCTCGCAGTCACCCAGATATTACGTCCATGCTGTAATTGGTTGGTGGATTATCTTTAACACAATCATTTCAGTTCATTTTAATCTTGACTTTGCTTTTATAATTAAAGTAATCAGCTAAGGGGAAATTCGGATAAGTATTTGAACACCGCGTCAATGTAAGACGCGTTCTTGAAACTTGATAAATCAAGCTAACTCTTTAATCAGTTACAGTTGGAGCTCCAATTCATTAACATCGGTGTGGGTATAAATATTTAAAATATCTGCTTGGGCCTAAAACGTTTACTGCGTAACAAAGCGGTAAAAGGATTTTATTAGCAATTAAGAAAATATTGGGAATCCTTCGCTCTTAATACTTAGTTCTGGGAAATATTTGTGGAAGCAGTATACTAGGAAAGCGTTTTACGTTCTTTCACTTCTCTGGATAAATACGTGCAATCCGTGAAATACTCCTTTAACTCGTGAAGTAGCGCACACTAATACAGGTTGTCTCAAGAACAGTTTACTAGCGGGTGGCAGACTTATTAACAAGCTTATTAATTGAACGAAATAAATAAACATTAACAAAAACGTAATGATAAAGGCATGAAACAGATATTGTAACCAAACTTTTTTTGAAGTGAAAACTTCTTTAGCGGCGTTGAGCACTTTTGTGGGATGGGGGAAAAATGTGAAACTCGCGTCAGGACACGTGGGCTGATCGAAAAACCGTAAGACGGTTGGCGAAATTATAGATGTAAGTTGATTTTTCCGAGAGATAAACTTTTTAATGTAATTTAATATAATATAAATTGTAATGTTTGTGTACGATAGCGCAATAAATAAATATTGTATTATATAAAAATATATTATTATTATTATTATTATTATTATTATTATTATTATTATTATTATTATTATTATTATTATTATTATTATTTGTTTTACTGCTCAGATTGCTCTGGTATTTCAAGACAGCACGAGCCGAAGCCAAGTGCTGTCTCTACATTTAGGAAACATTTGTTAAAGATGCTGCTAGAGTAGCTGATGTGTCCGGTATGAGTGTAGTTTGTCTTGCTTGTGATTGTATGCTTATTATTATTATTATTATTATTATTATTATTATTATTATTATTGTATTCTATCACAAAAATGATAGTACTTTTATATTGATAATAAGAGCAATTCATTCAAAATTATTCCCTTACTATTCCAAAAAATCAAAAATGCACAACGTTGATATTTTTTTTTTAACCCGTCGCGTGTAACGTATCTGAAATTTGGTACCGTGTAATTTAAGTGATAATGATATTGAAATAACATAGTAGGGTAATTATGACTTCAAATATAAGGAGTCAGGGGTTTTTAAAAACAATATTTTCAATTATGCTGTCATTTCAATGTGATAATTCTCAGGAAAGTCCATTACAAATGTGCAAGGACAATTCACGTGGCCTATTGAATCAATTCTCTCACTTACGCAATCAGAACAAAATCCTTAAAAAATAATAACAGATTAAAAATCCGCAGGGGGCTTAATCAATATGTATATATATCTTTCACCACCTATTTGTACAGCTTTATTGGGACAACCTGTATATTTGTAGGTTTTAGGAAGTAAACATTCACCGGTGGTGAAGATATAGGGAGCAAGCATATACCTACGTGCTTGCATGTTTGTTATTGCTACAGGCGTATTACAGATATTACATAAATATGTATACAATAATTACTAAACCGTAAGTATGATTATCCGCCCAAAATGATTTTATATTTTTCTGTTACTAGAAACTTTTTAACAACAGAACCCTTTGTAACAAACGTAAACATAAAAATTCTTCTTCTTCTTAAATTTAAGAGCTTCGCTCTTGTCGGTGGAGTAATCGCCATTCTTTTCTTTTATTTGCCTTTTCCTTGACCTCCTGGTACGACATGACATTTACTTTTTTCTTCACTTGGTCGAAATAACTTCTCCTAGGTCTTCTTCTTCCCCTCTTTCCTTCTACTTTGCCTTCCATTATATTTACTAAGAACCTGTCATGTCGCATCAGGTGTCCTATCATGTTGCCTCGTCTATTTTCTATTACTTTTAAGATATTTCTTTCCTCATCCACAATCTTCAACACTTCTTCATTTGTTTTTTTTTCTCTGTCCAACTAATTCTTTCCATTCTCCTCCAACACCACATCTCAAATGCTTCCAACCTTTCATAAAAATTAAAAAGCTTAAAATTCATGGCCCGAAATCGCGAGAAGTCCGATGTTATTTATAAACTTACATTTAAAAAATCCGTGCCAACAGTTTACTGCTAACGCTTTCATGACACAAGGAATTTAACAACAATATAATGAGCTTACAATAAATCGACTATAAAATGTAAAAAATATATTACGTGAACATGAATCCCTTTCAGTTAACAATTTTGTGATGGTATTTTGCGGCGGTATCAAAGCTAGACGTGTACCTACTTATTATAACCTAACCTACTTATTACACCTAACTGCCTCGGTGGCGCAGCGGTAAGAGGGTCACACTTTAAAACGACGGCTGCGCCTGAGGTCCCGGGTTCGATCCCCGGGTCGGGCCAAAAATATATACCTGCGTTTTTCTGTTCAGAAATTCTTAGGGTAGCCCGGAATTTGAAAGTTGGCGGTGTTTCCCCCCGTGCCTCGGAAAAGCCGTTGGTCCTGCGCCTGATCTCTCTCCGGTCGTATCAGATTGCTGTCCTATCGGGCTATGAGAGTGAAAGGAATAGAGAGTGCACCTGTGTTTGCGCACACGCTTGTGCACTATAATATGTCCCGCGCAGTCGGCTAGTCGTTGTGACTCGCCACCGTAGTCGAAATCGGCTAGGGTGACTACTACTACTACTATTATAACCTAGGTATCTACTATCTACTAGTATCTTTAGAGTAATGTACCGCTTTCATTCATAGGTAGGTATTACTGAAATCAACTACGTGTGGTTGACGGGTAAAATAGAGAAGGGCTTAGGACGACAAATTATACAAGTTATAGTGAAAAAAAGTATAAAAAAAAACTATTATAATAACTTAAAAATGGCGATCATTAAAAAACAGACTTCAAATCCAAAATGCACTAAAAAGTCTTAAACTCTTGACTATTGAAAGGAAAGTTGGGTTCTAGGCAAACAATTTCTTTTTGGAGTCGGTGCTGTGATAGTTGATGCTTGATGGCCAAAGTGATGGACCCACCTTTCCTTTCAATAGTCAAGAGTTTATTTAAGACTTTTTAGTGCGTTTTGGTTTTGAAGTCGGTTTTGAATTTTTTTAAAGTTAATTTTATTTCTTCATTTTTAGAGATTATAGGAGAAGGGGGAGGGGGGAGTAACACCTTATGACTCTGTTCTTTAAGAAGCTACAAACTACTTATTATAAGTTATTTCATTATAATTTCTGAACTCCTAAGAATTAAAAGTTCCATCATCAGCTCAGCCCCACAAGATGTTGACTATCAGACGTTACAACACGTCAACATAAAGGTTCTAGTAAAGAAATACTATACGTGCCTTAAAGGCACGTAGCACGGGCGTAGCCAGGTTTTAGTATCGGGGGAGGTTCAAGAAAATAAAACGAATAAAAGTACATAAAATTGCCGTTTATACATAAGAACAATATTAAATAATGTAATAAACAGATTCAGAAAAAACTTCTGGAATGGAAGGAATTGTCGAAGACCTTTTTCAAGCAGGGGGACATACTTTTGAGTGTAATTAATTAATATAGTAAAATTTTATCTTAACTTTTCGGGGGGGGGGGGGGGGGGGGGGGGGGGGGGGGGGGTTGGTTGAACCCCCAAAACCCTCCCCCTGGCTGCGCCCGTGGCACGTAGCCTTTAAAATTTCAGGGTTTCCCTTGATTACACCAAGATCCCATCATCAGATCCCGAAATGGAAAAAATGGGACAAACTAGAAGGTACACCCTCTAAGTAAGCGAAAAAATTTTTCGAATCGGTCGACAAACTACTGAGATATGAGGTAACATAGATACAAAAAAAACATACAGTGGAATTGATAACCTCCTCCTTTTTTGAAGTCGGTTAAAAATAATACAAATTCATTTATCTTTCTCAGGACTTTCTGAACGGTCGCACCCGTAGCCAACTGGACTGCAAGAAAAGAGACTCAATCGGCCACTGGAGCAGAACTGAAAGAACAACCACATAAATAGATAAAATTACACGAACAAATACCGTCGAGTCCACAAAATTCGAAGAATACCAACCGTGCACAAAGAAAACCTTGCTTGAATAAATGAAAAACATTCTTTTCGTATTTTCATTCGTTCAGCGGTGGAAAAAAATACAATATTTTTTGGGTTTAACTAATGATACGAAGCATTGTGCCCTAACGAATCGGGAATGTCAACATCTCACTCAGAGCTTACATTTTGAATAACGAATATTATTACGAAAGGAATTCCCGAAGGACATGACAACGTGTTTCTTGTTTGGATATTATTAACGATGTAAATCAACTTTAATTACGAGTCAGTCATAATTTTGTTTATGTTTAATACCGTCTTCCTGATAACTAAAGTTCCAAAGTTTTAAGAGGGTTAATTGATGTTTAAGACAACATCTTTGCAAAATTTTAGGGTTTAGACTAATTAAAGTTCCACAACTTTGTTACTAGCGTAATAGGTCAAGAAGTTGGCATCGTTATATCCGAATCTAATGCTATTTTAGGAACATGATTTAAATGTAAAAATATGTGATTGGTCTCTAGTTAACAAGCCAAATAAAATGGAATTGAAGTCACAAATATAAATAAATTTCTCATTCATCACTCATTTCGCTCCCTACTTAATCATTATCAAATAAATTTGACATACAACTGTACACAAGTGAGAAAAAATATTATTTTAATTCTTCTATGATAACTACTGCTTCAGGTTTAAATTCTCAGCTAAGGCGCTTTTGCTTTTATCCGTGTAACTAGCGACCCACCCCGGTTTCGCACAGGTGCAATATATTATACATATCTTTATACCTTCCTCTTGAATCACCTTATCTATTTAACAAATGCATCAAAATCCGATGCGTAGTTTCAAAGATTCAAGCATACATACATACAGAAAGCGGGAAGCGACTTCGTTTAACGCATACTATGAAGTGATGATACATTCCTATCCGATTCAGTTCGCATATCTGATTAGTGAAGCTCGTATTATTCAAAGATGTATCGAATACATATGAGTAAGTACTCGTAGCTTTCGGAGCATGATAAGAAACTATGAATTGTAAGCGAATAAAGTTAACTAAAGCGTAAAGGTATGTCCACTGCTGATATAGGCTTTCGATTTTACACAGCGACCGCTCGTGAGCGATCTGCATCCAGTGTGATCCTGCAATCTTTACAAGGCTGTCTGTGCATGTTATTGGTGGATGTCCTACGCTGCACTTTGGTCCAAGGGTCTTAGCACGCACGCATAAACGCAGTCAAAACGCAACGCACAAGAAAGCCATCAGTTCTCCGCGGTATTTTTCCTGCCCGTTGCCATTTAGCTTCTTGATTCTCAAAGCTAAGACCTTTGGCTGATAATGATGATAGACGATAAAAGGTATGTAAGAAGCTCCTCCAGTAGTGACAATAATTGTTAAACTCATTCCAGTATAAAACTTAACACAGTATTTTGCAAGTGACGTTGGCCGGGCGCCAAATGGGAGCACCCGGTACCAAGTACCAATTTATGTATCGATCGATATTTTAATAACGTCTACTAATTTTATTCAGAACACAGAACAGGATAAGAACTCTTTAAAGTGCTATTTTATTAAAAATGAAAAAAATACTTTAAAAAAAAGTAAAAACCGACTTCTAAACCACAATTGCACTAAAAAATCTTAAAAAAACTCTTAACTATTGAAAGGAAAGGAACCCATTTTAGGCAAACAATTTCTTTTTGGAGTCGGTGCTGTGATAGTTGACACTTCATGCTCAAAGTGATGGCACCGACTCCAAAAATAAATTGTTTGCCTAAAATGGGTTCCTTGGCTTTCAATAGTCAAGAGTTTATTTAAGACTTTTTAGTGCAATTTTGGTTTTGAAGTCGGTTTTTACTTTTTTAAAAGTTAATTTTATTTCTTTATTTTTAAAGATTACTGGAGAAGGGGGGGGGGGAGAAGGGAGTTGCGCCATTTGACTCTGTTTTTTAAGAAGCTACAAACTACCTATTATAAGTGCTTTGATTATAATTACTGAACTCCTAAGCGTTAAAGAGTTCCACCATCAGCTCAGCCCCACAAGATGTTGACTATCAGACGTAACAATACGAACGAACTTTCTAGTAAAGAAACACTATACATACCTTTAAAATTTGAGGGTTTCCTTCGATTACACCAAGATCCCATCATCAGATGCCAAATTGGAAAAAATGGGACCAACTAGAAGGTACACCCTCAAAGTAGGCGACAAAATTTTTCGAATTGGTCGACAAACGACTGAGATATGAGGTAACATAGATACAAAAAAAAGCATACAGTCAAATTGATAATCTCCTTTTTGAAGTGGGTTAAAAATAAATAAGTATTGTATCCGGAAACGTTTGGAAAATCATAACCTAAAAAGCGTCAATAAATAGGCTGCAATACAACTCACGTTCACGTCTTAACCATCTTCGTCTACCAAACCTTCTTCAACTTTAAGGAAAAACATGTCAAAAATGATAATTTAGTTTGTTGTGAGTGTCTATCGACTAAAATAAACACATGTTTGTGTTTTACGTCAATTTCCCCCTTTTTTTTTAATTTTCAATTTTATAAAATTCGAATATCATAGCTTTAAAAAACCTCTAAGGTTTGAACTAAATCTTAGTAAGCAATATACAGTGACTAATTTAATTTGTGAGACATAATAATTGTACTACTGATAGTGCTCAAAAAAATGTCTTTAAGCTTAGATTTTATTTTAAGTTTTTCGCCGTAAGACTATTCTTAGGTTAAAACCATTTAGAAGCCGAGGAAAAAGAAAAGCCATCACCTTATTTGATTAAAACCGAAATTTATTTGTGTTATTGAGCTGACTTGATATAAATGTTAGAGTAATTATTATAATTTAATTGAAGAAAAAATATATTTATGAAGAGATGTAAATGAGCGAAACCGACATATTTGCTTCTATGACATCTAGCTATGTTTGAGCAAGACAATATAATATTATGCCAATGTCACATGCCGTATTCAAATATTTCTCTTTCCGAAAGTGATTATATCGAAATCGACGTAATAAGTAATTATAAAAATTTGTGACACATCCTAAGAGAGTGTTTTGATAATCAACCACTCGACTTAACCCGGCTTCACGTACGAATTATTACGGCACTGGCTTTAAAGTCAAATAATGGAATACTTAAAATTTATTAAGCTGAAAACGAATTCTGGCTTGAAGTAGGATAAGTAAATACTACCTATATCGGCCTTGTCTGATTCTTAAAAAATACAGTTGTAGCCCTTAAATGGCCACTACATCTCAAAGAGTATTATTGTGACCAAGAAAATTGGAAAAGGTCGTTTACATTTATCGTTAAAACTAGCGGTCCCCCGCGACTTCATTCGCGTGTTTTGAGTTCCACTACTAAAAAAACTATCCAATTCTTTTTTTTTATTTTCAAAACTGTCATTTAGTTGCTGAGAATAGCGCGTTCAAACAAACAAACTCTTTAACTTTATAATATTAGTATAGATGTTAAACGTTCCCCGAAAAAAAATACATGCCGCATGGTAACCTGTAAACAGCCTAAGGTTTTTCTGCGACCGACTTTGGTAACAGTTGTCGGCACTTGCTATCAAATGAGACATTAAGGCAGAATGGACCGGACTAAAATAGTCATTTCGCAGACAATTAGGTGCGTTTAAGTGTACGTGCAGACATCATGACGTGACTCTGACTATGGCTCTCCCACAGAATAGATACAAAAAGAACGAAAGGTTTGGTTCCAGCGCGATTAGGTCAGTCGAGGTCTTTGTACCCCAATCACGAACTTTTGACGTATTCGTCACGTTATCGTAGCGAGTTTACGTAGTACAACGTCAGTCGGCATCACGAAGCACTCTCGCGTCGTGTAGTAAACTCGATAGCATTGACGAAGATGACGTCATACTAACGTAAACATGGCCGTTGAATGACACGTCCAGAAACAAGTTAAGCGATCTTTTTATAAATATATTCGAAATATATCATGATATTCCAGTAAAATCTAAGAGAAATCAATAACGGAACAAAATTACGATCAACATGTTTGGCAGGGTCAGCAAAAGAAAAATTTGGTCTATTAAAATATGAAGATGGATGTATGTATGTTTTCTGTAATCTTTAGATTTTTGAACTGTTTAGTAGACTGTCAATTGACAGATTGACGTTATGCCATCATATTGTGACAAATTTTCAAAGTTTTACAAAAGATTTAGTTAAAAATTATGAAAAAATATTAAAATAACGTGGACAAGTCGTTTGCAGTACAACGTAACAATATTTGATTTTTGAAAAAGTAAGTACGTAAAAGTACTTTTATTCATTGGCTATTTAGCGAGATAAACTCTAGCTAGATCTTATTTCTCAAGAAGTTGTGATAAATCCAAGCCCTGAGCTTTCCAAGCGGACGCTGTTTCTAACAAATGGAATGAAAAGCATTAACGTCAATATAAAATATATACATATTATTTTTTCAGAATGAAGACAGGCCAAAATATAATGTATAGAAATACGCCTACCCAGCTAGAAGAAATAAAGTGAGTCTAGCAGTTCCAGCGGTCTTCGTTACTCCCATATGTCATATTGAGAGCAAAGATGAACCCGATCAAAATTGATACACTTGTTACAAGTGCCCTGTTCCTGATTTCTTTGAAAGTTAAAAATAAGGAGTATAAGATTAAAAATATTGTAATAAATTTCATATTTCTACAGCAATGTCTTAATTTTAGAATTATAAATATGACCACTAACGTTTTCTTTATTCTACACGTTTCTTTATTTCTCGCCAAAAGCCAAAGCTCTGTCTGTTGTTATATGTGAGATTTTGAGCACATAGAGTAAGAAACTATGTGTCGGATCCGTAGGTTCTCACTAGTACACACACACCCGTTGAAGACTTTCGTCTTCAAACACTGAGGTTAATGAGACATGACGACGCTCTTGCGCAGTTTCCCGACCTCTGCCTAGCCGGCCGCGTTGGATTCGTTGATAGACCTCTTTCTTAGAACCACTTGTTGTAAGGCTCGGTTATGGCTTTCGACTATAGTTCCAAAATCTCATCTTTGCCTGCACGAATAGTATATTATCAATAAACCGGAGGTGAGAGATGTATTTGCTATTGACTTTGATGCCGAATCTTTCCCATTCCAAGAGCTTGAATCCGTCTTCAAATGCAGCTGTGTGTTATTTTAGAAAAAATAATAATTTAGGCGGTCTTATCCGTAAAAGTTACCTAGTTTCTCTTCGCTCATTTTTGACACACAGAATCTCAAGTAATCTTGTTGCAACTCGCGATACTATACGTCAAAGAAAGGTTCGTGATCGCAAATCCAGTTTTAACCATAAAATTATTATCAATATTAGTTTTATGGTTTTAACACTATAGAAAATGTTTACGCACAATAAATGGCGACGCTTGCAACCAGCGTGCTAGCCACTCGACCACAGCTTGACGATGACCGGCATATGTAGGTTTAGAGCTTTGTGTTTATCTTATTTCAAAATAAACTATATCGTTAAAAAGGAATGTAAAGATAATTTACAATATTGGACAAGCAAAGAAAAACAAACTTTACGCAATACCGGGCGCCACTTCACGACAATCGTCTCGAGGTGAATTTGGATCTTTAGGTGGCCAGGTGACGTCACAGGTATGTGCTTGAGATCTATGTATAACCTAAGTCTTTGAAAATCATAATGAACCGATAACCATGATAACCGATATGCATGGTATACTTGTTTAAATCATACCGACCTTATAAGCCAAATAGCGGTATGTAAAGTGCTTGTTTCTTGTCTAATTTCGTAATAGTGTTTTATTGAAACGTCCTTGTGAATAATGATACGAGATATTACATAGTCATACAAAACGAGGATAGTGTTCTGAGTTTCTTTCCTTAATTTTCGTCTCCGGTTTCGATTTTTCTTCTAAAACTTTAAATCGTCTGCTTTGTACTGGTAAAACTGAGAATTTGTATACTCGTTAGAATTATTAGGGAACTAGCGCTGAAGTTGCAAGGATGACATTTCCTGTACTTTTGTATGAGGAATCAAACTTCAAGGCTTTTTAGCGTGTATTTTTCATATCATATGAATTTTGTTTTGTTAACTGCGCTTCTAGTACGCGCAAAAGGTAAATAAATATTTATAGTAAGAAATGTAAAAAACCGGCCAAGTGCGAGTCGGACTCGCCCACTGAGGGTTCCGTGCCAACTTTCACTGAATTAGGGATCTACTTACTACTACAAAGCTTAAATACCATAATATTTTGTTGACAGCAAATATAACTTTGTTTTTCATAGTGTTTGTATGAAAAACAAAGTTATGTTTGCGGTTGTTGAAAATGTGCTATATCTCAAAAACTACTAATTCGATCCCGTCTGAACCAATTTTCGTTGAAAGTATTTGTTAAGGTCTACGTCACTTTTTTTTTTTAAATTTTCACTAGCTTAGTTCAGAAATTAGATGGGGGGACGCCCATTTTACCACTTTGGAAGCGTCTAGCTGTGAAACGTTAGCCTTCAAAAGAAAATGGTTTGAGGAACCTCTATGTCATTTTCAAAGACCTATCTATAGACACCCCACACGTATAGGTTTCACTAAAAATTTTTTTTTCGATATTAGTTTCATGTATGAGAGCCCCCCTTAAATATCATTATTTTTTATTTTTGGTATAAGAATCGCAAAGCTGTAAACAGGATACATCTTTCTACCAAATTTCAACAGTGTGATGCTTATAGTTACAGAATAAAATGGCTGTGACATACGGACGGACAGACAGACAGACAGACAGACTTGACGAAACTATAAGGGTTCCGTTTTTTGCCATTCGGTTACGGAACCCTAAAAAGAAAGGTCCGTATAGGAAGTAAAGCTTTAGCGAATAATCCTTGAGTAAAGAGTGCTGGTTGTCTGTGGCGTTGGTCTATGAGAGTTAATTAGAATATTGCTACTAAATTTGTTATATTTGCTACGTAGAATAGATAATTGCTACATAGGATATATATTTAGAAAAAAAGAGCAGCAATCTTCACGTTTGGTTGGCTGGTCACCTCCTAGTTTAAATGCATGCAGAGTTTCCCGAATTGTATTGCATCAACAATTGCTATAAATTTAATTCATTTATCTATTTTCGTTGTAACTTCAAACATATGTTAAGTAAAGGATGTATCAATTATTAAAATTATCCAAAGGAAAAAAGTTAACAGACAATAATTATCACAATTAGTTAAATCAGCCATTCCTCAGTCTGAAACTATTTGCGGTAATTCGGTAAGTAAGAGGAAAACGTTGATAACGAAAATAAAACACACGATATAAATAACAATACTCTCATTTACTTAATAAGTACATAATTTTAAAACTAATAACTCATCAAATCAAATATAATAAACAATAATTAAAAAGAAGATACATCTAAAAGGTATAATGCCAAAAATGCTGGCAGCGTTTCCCCTCTAAATGACTAAGCCAATGCGCTGTCCGAGGTACCTGCAAGCCTTTAGGTCACCAGTTGACTCAGTCAACCTTTGGCGGAGAACCTTAAAAAAGGGAACGTGCCCAAGTACCCCGTGCCCATGGTCTCGACGCCAAAAGGCACAAATATGTAGCTACGTGTATCAATGATCGCTGCATATTTGCGCCTTTTAAACACTCGGCAGAGGATGCCGCCGTGCCAGCAGCAGTAGCAGTGCTGCTTATATAGGGTAGCGCAAGCGTATCTACGCATGTGGCATCCCATACAAGAGAACGACCCTTTTTCCAAGGGATGAGCGTTACCTATACAGTCTGGTCTCTTGCCGTCGTCTCGGTAGATGCCAGGGGGCTTCAGCACCGCTGGTACGTTGGCGGCAACAAGAGCACAACGGATAACGTCATTGATGCTGGCATGGCGGGAGACCCTACCAGCACTCAACTTGCAAGAAAGACCATGGTATCCCAACTTGCCCACGTGATCTCCGCATCGGCAGCAATGGGGTTGATTACTCCTGGCGCCGATTCTTTAACTAATCGCTAATGAAAAATTGAATGTCAAACAGAGTCCCGACATTGGCTGAAGGAAGAGCTTGCAACCAATAACCGGACTCTTAACTTGTTTCGTTTATGATTGCACACCTTTATTTCTTTTTTACGACAAATTAGCACTACTTTGTATTTTAAATTCTTTGAATAATTCATTAATCTGAAAATCACGCTATAATAATTGTCATCACAATTTTTTTTGTCAGTGATTAAATTCTGCTCAAAATAAAAAGTAACTCGATTTCACAATTTTCACCATGTTAAGAGTTACTCAAAATTCTGTAATAGACTACCCATCCCGACTCTTTAAGCCATACTTAGCTCTTATTTCATAAATTTTATTGCGGAGAGTATGCAAAATAGTGTTTTCATCGTATCTAGTCCACTTATTTTGAAGCGCGTATTGGTCGACGTAGTTCAATAAAACAGTTCTCGCATGTTCATCCAGTCCAGGTCGTACGTTTATACCCTCTAAATCGAATGCATTGGCTTTTTTCCCTGTCAACGAGCATACACTTAATGCGCTCTCGCTAAAAACTTCTACCAATAACATCCGTGCAAGGGTTTTACTGTCTTTTGATATTCTGTGACAATTACCCAGTTTAACAGCATCTACGTACACACCTGATTTAGGTATAAGTTCAACGAGATTTTTCGTGATTTTGCGGTGCTTTAGTGACCATTTTGATTCATTTGGATCATATTCAGGAGGTAAAGTGAACTTGCGAGCTTGACCTCGAATTTTATTCGGAGGACTACTTTTTTTGTTCATTTTACCTTCATATGTTACATTCTTATCATCGCCCTCTGTTACATTCTTATCACCAATGTTTACTTTTAAAGCGGGTTTTCCTTCATTATTTTCTAAATTATTTGTTTTTGTATTCACTTCCTTTTCCAAATTATTTTTTAACTCTTTAATCGCGTCATTATGATCACTTTGGTCACCATCACTGGCTTGTTCTACTAAATCAATCAATGATTTTAATAATAAACAGTTTTTATGAAAATTTTGTTGTAAGCTGTGTAACACTTTTTGGATATTGTCAAATTCGGAATAAAGAGTTTGTAATACTTCTTTATAGTTATCACCTAAAAGTGATCGTAGAGCAGATACAATTGCTGATTCATCCGATGGCTCTGGATTGGTTTTTACCGTTTGTGTCTTTTTTTTCTTATGCTCAACGATATCGCTCTTTTTAACACTTTTGCTAGTATCCTCGATAGTAAGTTTTTCAATTTGATCTAGTACTTTAAAATTGCTAGTTGGGGAAGACATTCCAAGTGACTGTTTTATCCAATATCTTTTAGGCTTGTCTATAAAACCTGCAGCACCAACAATTTTATTTATTTCATTGGACGCTTTCAACTCGGAAGTACTTGCTTCCAATTGCTGTGATGAAGTTTGATCGTTCATTAATTCTGGGTATTTGGTCGGTTGTTTTGAAGTTTTAGATATCTCCTTTGCTTTTGATTCTGGTAGTAAATCGAGAATCTCGTTGTCCGGTACAGCTGGTTTATCTGTAATAAAATATTTTGCAAATCAGTAAGTATACAGTTACAATCTATCTAAAAAGAAACGAACGGTATAACTATATAGATGTATAAGTTCTGCATTGAAAAAAGAAAAAAGAAAAAAATATTGATATCATTGTTTGGAAAATCAATAGTGGATACATGATAACGCTGATTTATAACATCATGTATTCAATAATATGAAAATCATTCAAATATTCGTCATTCACAATCACAGCCCAGATGCCATCATTATAAGATGCGTTGTCCCGAACTACGACCTAATGACTGACGGATCAACGCACAGCCTAAACCGCTGATCGTAGAGACTTGAAACTTGGAGGGTGTATTCTTTGTATAATGTAGGGATCCGATAAGAAAGAATTAATGGTTAAGAATGTTTTTAACACTCACAGTGTCATATTTTATATTCTAAAGATGAAATAAGAAACCAAAAATTTTCGCACGGGCGGGACTTGAACCATCTGTTTCATAAACAGACGGCTAGATGGCGCTAAGCGTCACGAAACGACGTATTCATAAGAGACCACAAATTTCGCCAGGTCGGACTGACAGCACGGTAGCTCAATTGGTAAGAGCGTTTGGCCCGGTATGCCAAAAGGTTGCTGGTTCAAGTCCCGCCTGTGCGCAAATTTTTGGTATCCTCTTTCATCTTTATGAATATAAAATATGACACTGTGAGTGTTAAAAACATTCTAAACCATTAGATAGCGAAGCGTCATCAATTTCCAAGTTGAATTTATTCTGCAAAGAATAACTGCTTGGGCCATCTGTTTCATAAACAGACGGCTAGATGGTGCTAAGCGTCACGCAACGACGTATTCATAAGAGACCACAAATTTCGCCAGGTCGGACTGACAGCACGGTAACTCAATTGGTAAGAGCGTTTGGCCCGGTTAGCCAAAAGGTTGCTGGTTCAAGTCCCGCCCGTGCGCAAATTTTTGGTTTCTTATTTCATCTTTATGAAGAAAGAATTACCCGAAAATCATATAAAATAAGGGGGCAAAGTTTGCATGGGACAATATGATTCCTTGGTTTAATCTACTTCAAATTTTGCATACACATTCATTAACATAATTAACGAAATCCATTTTTAGGTTTCCGTAGCCGAATGGCAAAAAAAGGAACCCTTATAGTTTCGTCAAGTCTGTCTGTCCGTTCGAATGTCACAGCCAATTTATTAAAAGCTGTCAAACAAAACCGATTTGAGATGATAGTAACTAACTTAAGTAAGTAACATTTCTAGCTTAAAATGAGATTACCTTTCGTTCAGGTAAATTACTTATACCAATCTTTCTAAGTTAAATATATTAGTTTACTGCATGATAAACAGTCGACACAAAATATCGAACATGCAGCTCTAGTGAAAACTAAATATTATATTATTTTTCTAAATAGTGTTATTCTGTCTTTACTTTTTAGGGTTCCGTAGCCGAATGGCAAAAAACGGAAACCTTATAGTTTCGTCAAGTCTGTCTGTCCGTCCGTATGTCACAGCCACTTTATTATGTAACTATAAGCATCACACTGTTGAAATTTAGTAGGAAGATGTATCCTGTTAACCGCTTTACGATTCTTATACAAAAAATGAAAAATAATGATATTTAAGGATACCCATACATGAAACTAAAATCGAAAAAAAATTGTTTGTCAAACTTAAACGTGTGGGATGTCTATGAATAGATCTTTTAAAATGACACAGAGGTTCCTTCAACCATTTTCTTTTAAAGTCTAACGTTTCTTAGTTAGACGCTTCCAAAGTGGTAAAATGGGCGTCCCCCCCACCTAACTTCTAACCTAAGCGAGTGTAAATTTTGAAAAAAATATGTCAAATCTTAACAAATACTTTCAACGAAAATTAGTTCGGAAAGGATCGAAAGAGAAGTTTTTGGGATATAGCACATTTTCAACAACCGCAAATATAACTTTGTACTTCATACAAACACTATGAAAAACAAAGTTATATTTGCTGTCAAAAAAATACTGTGGAATTTTACTAAGTGGAAGTAAGTGTATTCCCTAATTCAGTTTAATTTAATTGGGAACACCATATTGAACATGTATGCACCAAATTAAAACAATTTTTGGCAAACATCACTATTCTTAGAAATCGCATTCCCTACAAAGTTAAATTAATGATTTCCAATGCGCTAGCGGAGTCACATGTCCAGTATGGCCTCAGTAGCTACGGTAGAACCTATAAATCATATCTTGACCAAATTTATAATTTGCAACTTAAAATACTCAAATGCATAGTATCTAATAAAGTCAAATTAGAATTTCAGGACAATCCATCTGGGCTTTTCAAATATTGTAACTCACGACCAGTCTATTCTCAAGTTAGCTATTTCTTACTAAAGCAACATTTCTTTGATGAATCCATTCGAATCCCTATTGTACACCCGGTATTCACTCGAGGAATTGCAAGAAACCGGCTTTTTAACCCGAGCGCAAACAATGCGAAGGCACGGTAATGTTATCAATACAGTATTCCAACTTCATACAAACGAACGAAACGCGAGCTATACTACGCGCCTCGATTTCGGCACGCGTTCGGCAGGCAGACAGTCGCGACTGTGCCACGGTGACGAGCAGACGGTGTGTTGTTTTTTTAACAATAGCCGCGCGATTTCTTTCATGAAAAACAAGTTTAAGTACATTTTAATATGACGAATACAATATATTGTGCTGTTTTTGGATGTATGATTTTTTAATGAAGCTTTATATTAGTAAGCGGATTTTTTTATTTTAAAATTTAATAACAATCGTTCCGTACGTCTCAGTAGCGGCGCAAATATTTTTCGGTAGCAAATTTATAAGACCGATTTGCCATTTAAACATAAAAAAAAATCTACCAATCAAAAAACAACACGCATTTTAAATGAATACTTCATATTCAATCTACAAAATATTTTATCTCTTTTTAAAAAGTATATTTGCAATCACAAAACTAAATGGAAACACAAAGTTGCAATTGTAATTAAATTGCTGGAGGCGGGCAGGCAGCCCTATCGCACGTTTAGGTACCGCGCGGCTGTAGGTATTTATTTCAAAGAGTCGGCCGAGTTAACAAAACTGTATAGATAACATTACCGTGGCGAAGGCGAGCGCACGACTAGCTACCTGATTCCACGTCATATAAATAACCTGCCGTTAGATCTGGTGACTGATATTAATTGTAAGAATATCAAAGTTAAATTGAAACAATACTTTTTAAGCTTATTGTAGTTGTTTATTGTGTTTAATAACTTTTTTAAATTATTTTTATCCTTTGAATCTGATATGTAAACTCGATAGTTTAGTGTAAACCTCAGTGGTTTTTTAAGACTATCTTATTTAAGAATGTATTTGTTTGGAATTGATAAATAAATTTAAAAAAAAAGTTAACGTTGGCACGGAACCCTCGGTGCGCGAGTCCGACTCGCACTTGGCAGGGTTTTTTTGTTAAAAAGCAGTAGAAAGTAATTTTGGTTTTGATTTACAATTAAGTTGATATTAATACTTATTACATAGTACTTAAGATTTTGATTACTATTTATATACTGTTATCACACTTATGGTGTATCCACACCGCACGGCGGCTGTGCCATCGTCAAGGCGATCATTTTTTATCATGTGTTTTTAATAGTGTTTTCCGACAAATATAAAGAAAATTTGATTTAAATAATGAAATGAAGTTCGGTAAGTAGTTCATTTAAACTTATTTCATAGTTATGTCATTTCTTATACCAAGTAGCATCAAATTAAATGTTTTGAAACTTATTTTTGCTATAAAATAGTGCAGTGGTACGTAATGTTTTATTTATCGATATCGATATTTTGATCTAGCGTGGCGGAGGAGGGAGATTAGATTTGGAGTTTACCCCTTAGTTTTATTATTGTATTTAGATGAAATGAAAAAGTAATGCATAATATTTGTTTCAGGTCATTTCAATTTGAAAATGAAGTGGAATAGCTACGATCTAACTAAATGCAATAACTAGATATTAATGTTTCATTAATATTTGATTAACTTGCTGCTTTTTTGAGATTGAATATTTTTCTACAAATGCAATTTTGCAAAAGGCAAATTTAACTAAAGAAAGAAAGGAAGAAAACACCTTAATTCGATCGAAAAAAAATGACATTGAGAAAAAAAAGATGCAAAAAACAAGACCATTCGAGTCGAAAACGCTCAGCATAAGTCGTGGCAGCGGAACGCATACCACGATTAAGGAATTATTTTATGTTTTAAGTAATGTGTATGCTACGGATGCTATCTGTTTTTAGGGTTCCGTAGCCGAATGGCAAAAAACGGAACCCTTACAGGTTCGTCAAGTCTGTCTGTCTGCCTCTCTGTCTGTCCGTCCGTACGTCACAGCCACTTTTTTCTATCCATACATGAAACTAAAACTGAAAATATTTTTTAGTCGAACCTATGCGTGCGGGGGGTGTCTATGGATAGGTCTCTTAAAATGACATTGAGGTTCCTGAATCCATTTTCTTTTAAAGTCCAAAATTTAATAGCTAGACGCTTCCAAAGTAGTTAAGTGGGCGCCCCCTCCCCCCATCTAACTTTTAAACTTAGCGAGTGTAAATTTTGAAAAAAATATATAATGTAGATCTTACCAAATACTTTCAACGAAAATTGGTTTGGACGGGATCGAACGAAAAGTTTTTGAGATATAGCATATTTTTAATAACCGCAAACATAACTTTTTTCTTCATACAAATACTATGAAAAACAAAGTTATGTTTGCTGTCAACAAAACATTGTAGTTTTTTTTTTGATTCCCTAATTCAGTTAAAGTTGGCACCGAACCCTCAGTGCGCGAGTCCAACTCGCAATTGGCCGGTTTTTTTTTTACATCAAATGTCACTGAATACTATCCGGCGTAGCTTCCAGTACTATTTTGTTCTATTTATGTACAGTCGCCAGCACATCAGGTTATACATTTTTGTTGAACACTGACCCTTATCACAACTGCACAAGATACCACAATGTTTATCTTGACGTATTTTCGTACGTACGCAATTAAATGAGAAAATAATAAGAAAAAAATATAAGAATTTGGATACCGAGTCGTTACGAAAACTGAAAAGTTACTGAGTACAAATACCTAGTCGTTACGAAAACTGAAAAGTTACTGAGTACAAACATTTTGTCGAATCACTGCTGTCATCACATACTAAATGCCATTGTTCGGCATAATAATGATAGAGGAGGAGTGTCTAAGCATGCACATTACTTTATAAATTGATACGGATGACCTCCTTGGTGTAGTGGCTAAGCACGCTAGTTTCAAGGCGTCGCCGCTCCGAGGTCACGGGTTCGATTCCCGGTCGGGTCAATAAAGAAATCAAAAAAATCTGTATGTCTTGGGTCTGGGTGTTGTGGTACCACCGTTGTGTATGATTTCCATAACACAAGTGCAATTAGCTACTTACTTTGGGATTAAAAAAATGTATGTGATTGGTGTCCAATTGATAAGTTACAAACTATTTTAATTAAAATATTTCCTTTTTTGTGTGACGAGTCTACTAATCAGATTCGGATAATCTAATCAAGATTAATAAACAAATTAAAAAATGTTCATTTATAGACCCGTCTGCGGGCGAAGTCTGATGCATCATTTTTGACATTTCGCGTCGACAATTTCAATTTTATGATTTTCTAATTCATCAAATATCATTTTAACTTACGTAGCTATATCTTTAATAAATCTTAAAAAATATTTGTAGTTTTTTAAGCATCATTCAAAATTTTTTCTCAATCAATAAATACACGAAAACACCAATTTTGTCTCAGCATTTTTCGAGCGCCACCTGCCGGTTTTACACGGAACTATGTCGAGACTTCCGACATAGTGGTCGAGAAATCGCCTACTACGCAGCGGGTGCGGGTTCGATCCCTGCACAACACAAACATTTGTGTGCATGAACATGTCTGTTTGTATTGGTCTGGGTGTTTTCTATGTATATCATGTATGTATTTACAAAAAAAAAAGTATTTAAGTATTATATCCGTTGTCTGGCACCCATAACACAAGCTTTGAGTAGCTTACTTTGGGAATAGATGGCGATGTGTGGGAATGTCTAAAGAGTTACTACACAGAACGATACTAAATATAGAATGTTGACATGTTTGGAAAAAAGACTTTATAATTTTAATCGGTCGCATGCATATGATGCATATCAATATTAAAATACTGCATATGCAAGGAACTTTCAATACATGTTTGATTAAAATTGACTTTTTTAAATCGTGTGTACCTGCCCTTTCGCCAATTCCACTAGTATCCCTCCCCTCTACATATAGGTCTTAATTTTTCGTAACGCAAAAAAATCGTTCCCTCGTCAGCAAAAAAGTTTCACTTTGAAAAAATAGCAGAAAACGACCTGATATCACTGCACGTGAGCATTGATAGTACTATTTGAGTAGTTAATTTAAACGGTCATAGGAAACCAAAAAAAAAAATTAGTATTTTTAGTAAGACAGTACTGTTACCATGAGAGTACGGAAAGGTTGATTTTAAGTGTATGATTTTTTTTAGTTCTGCGAGTGACCGCTCGGAGCGCTGTACAATTTTCCATAGTCTTTTTTTCGTCGTCGCTAGCGAGTAAAACCGCTATACACTCATGGTAACGGTACAGAAATATTATTTTCAGATGAAAATCTTCGGTTGTATTTGTATATACGTATACAGTGATGTGTGCGTGATGGTTCCATAAAAAACAATTTTAAACAATGATAATTGATTACTGAGCTACCGGCATCTATTGTTTTTATAAATTAGATAATAACTCACATTTTTTGACATTATTATTTCAGAGAAACTATCATAAGCCCTAATTATAAACATAAATTATTAATCAATTGCTTAACTCGACTATTTAGCACATACTGGGTGGCCCAAACAGTAAAGTATTTTTTTTTGGATTCTTTATATCCAAGGCTATCCAAATAATAGACCATATTTATGATAGCCAAATTTTGTACCAGGCTTTTTTATTTTTTGAAAGTTTTGTTAGTGTTCGTTTTATCTAAGAAAATTTTATTTATAAGAATCACAATTATAATCAAAATCCTTAATCTGTCATTGTCTGTAAATGTAACATATCTGTATTTTATGTTATTGTCATTATGAGCTGTGGATTTTGTAATACAAATAAAAAAAAATATATAAAAAACACTGCTATAAAAAAACGACATAAGAGCATAAAA
Organism: Pyrausta purpuralis; assembly: GCA_963924145.1. Classification (NCBI taxonomy): domain Eukaryota; kingdom Metazoa; phylum Arthropoda; class Insecta; order Lepidoptera; family Crambidae; genus Pyrausta; species Pyrausta purpuralis. The sequence continues at coordinate 22,725,174 of OZ001656.1, forward strand.
AGTATAGGAATTGTTTTAGAATAGTTAGATACGGGATTGCTACCATATTATTTATGAGTTTCCGATATTTCGGCACTGTTGCAAGCGCCATGATCACGGAGTTACTGAAGAGAATTTGCGGGTGGGTTGTTATTGGCAGAGATATCGGAAACTTATAAATAATAAGGTACATGGTAGCAATCCCGTATCTAACTATTCTAATGTAAGTGACTATGAAAGTTTAAAACATTATATAGGAAATTATTTGATTGAAAATTCTCAAAATTTGCAAAAAAACATGCGAAAACTACGAAATTTCAGCTAACATACACTAGAGTTGATTTAGATAGCCCTGGATAAAAAGCTTCCGAACAAAAATTTGAAAAATTTAGAGTAAATTTAGACACAATAATGACCAATACGATTGATTCTCTTAAATCTTCCTAAAAAGTATCTGTAACAACTTAAAAAATTATACATATACCTTCTCCAACTGTTATAGTGCGTCTTTTTTCCCGAATGAATATTTTATTCAATATCTTAATATATTCATTCGCGTCTTTGTAAGAATCTGCAAAAAAGATAAAATTTTGTGTTTAAAAATCAAATATTTATGATTGAAGATTACATTAGTACTTAATACGTGGAGGGAAACTGACACTACATAGAATACACATAAGAAATTTGAAATAAGTTTCCAATCAAAATCTCTTTCAAACGCACTAGTTATTGCATCGAAGCATAACTTTTTGAATGATGCGCTTATGGTTTCAGCCCCCCAATTCAGAACCAATCGGTTACTATTCGTTAACTTTCACATATTAATAAAATTAAAATAATGTGGATTTATCCAATGTAACAATTTATTTTGTTATTTTATTATAATTGTAATCGAACTGACATATCGCCATCCGATCTACGACATTAATTTAAAAAGGAATAGTAAATCTAGCCGAATCTTAAGCAGAATGGCTTATAGAACGATCTGAATCGCCCTGCAGGTTTAGTCAATAGCATAATAAAAAAATATTTAATGCAGCCGACTATTTTCTCCGTGTAGACATAATTACAGTGTTTGCTAAAATGCACTGACACTATTTATTAGCCAGTCGATCGATAGGAAGGCCCCACAATAAGTAAATAATCACACAAATAACAGTCATTCACCTGTGCTGTATTTTACATCTGCCAAAAAAACCGACCAGTCATCCGAAAAAAAATCTTCTCTCTTCACACGTTTCTTCGTTTCTGATAACTTCTCCGTTGGAAATTTGACAAGAGCTATACCATCCTCCGTTTCGCGTAATCTGATCCATGCATTTGGAATGCAAACATACTTATCGGAGTCTGTGTATGGAGGTTCTAAAAACTCTATCACATTAAATTTAGACTGTTTTCGTGGATCCATCTAGAAATAAAGTCATAAATGTATTAGTAAATATTGAAAGTATCTAGATTTTTAGCTAGAAACGACTCTGCCTAAAGTTGCTCTCTCAGACAAGATCAGATAGAGGTGCTTCTTTTCCTCATCCCCACCAAACGTATTTATTCTCATACGAGCGGTCCCCTGCGACTTTGTCTGTGAGTTTACTCCCTCCCTCCTGTCGCAGCGTGATGTTTCATAGCCTTAGCCTAAAGTCTAAGCTATCCAGCACAATAAGAATTGTCAAAGTAAGAAATGATCGAATTTCCAAATCGGTCCAGAAGTACCTGAGATAAGCGCATTCAAACAAACAAACAAACTCTACAGCTTTATAATATTAGTAAAGATACGCCTTATGGATGCGCAATACAAAAAGAGACATTAAAATCGTGCGCTTATACTTTCGATCTCGATTTGTCATTTTACTTAAAAGATTGGGAAAACAAAACCTTTATGCACTTTGACATACAGACATGTTTATCAGCATCATTACAAAACACTCAGGTTATTAATATGTAAGTAACAGAATCATCTTACGTTAAGATTCCAAGGTTATGTCTGTTATCCACATTAATGAGCCAATACCAGTAATATTTCCACTTAATCGTAGAAATGTGTATCCTCACTTCAATATTTTGAACAAAATGATGAATGTATTTGTGTATTTTTTTGCGCGCAAACACGTCTATTTTGAGCTTCACTGAGAGGCACACTAAACAATCTATTGCTAGTTTCATTATCGGTATAGGTAGAGCACGGCTGTCAAAAAGAGATAGTCATAGTTTGCTCAGTTTGCACGGGACAATTGGGTCGATTCGATATATGCGTCATCATGTCTGTGTAGACGACAATTATAATTCCTATCGGAAGAGAAGCACAAGTAAGAGCTGTCAAACAAAACCGATTTGAGATGATAGAAACTAACTTATGTAAGTAACATTTGTAGCTTAAAATGAGATTACCTTTCGTTCAGGTGAATTATACCAATCTTTCTAAGTTAAATATATTAGTTTACCGCATGTCGACACAAAATATCGAACATGCAGCTCTAATGTAAATCGAAATTAATTATTTCTTTATACAAAATATTCGTAGATATGCATTACCTGCTATTTTGTCTTTACTTTTAACGTAAATTAACGTTTATAGAATAGAATAATCAAACTGCGTACTTTAAATTTGAAACGCATTGGTAAATATAAATCGTATATTATGAGGCTTCGGTTGAAACTAATTTACCTGATGCATGATTATTTGTTGGGGTTATTTCGCTGTAATAAACAACAATCAATCACCGATCAAGTCACCATGTTTCAGGAGAACTATTTCTTCAAAAATGTAGGTACACAGATTCACTTATCATTATTTTTAAAAACATCATAATCAGCGAGCTTCATGGGCTTCCAAACTGACTGACAGCCGCCAAAAACAGTTCTGCTGCATCGCAACTAGCATCTCTTTTAATCACACATTTTGCTACTAGTGGCATCTTGCTCTTGTCGTTCTATTCCTAATTTTATGAAGTAGATGACAACATGTACGTGTACTCTGACTTTTAATTAGAGAGACGAAAATGATATTTGGTCGTACCATTTAATGATTACAACATTATTAGCACTACGCGTTCAACATGAAAAGTAAAATTGATCTAAAAAAAAAACAGAAATCGAGTTTTATTTAATTTTAAAATTAATTTGCAAGGAAAATATTTTTTTTTTTAAACTTATCAACACATAAATGCAAAATAATAAATAACTCGTGTTGGTACATCAGCAACAACTTTGTTTGAATTTTCGCGCAAATCGGCATTGTTTTCTTTGGTGAGTTAAACGCCCTTATTCGTTCCGTTAAGCAAATTATAAACTGATACATAGAAAATCATGCGCACAAAAATGCTCATCGATCATTTAGATTATTTTTTAAATGATACACGCGTAATTTTAAGTAGGTTTAATGTTAGAACACACCAGATTTCGATTTTAAGGCGAGAGTAGAGCATACCTACGCTCTGTTAATTAAGTGAGATACTCAGCTTTCCACCTTTTCCATATTTATTGAAATATTTTATTCGTTAGGTACCATCGAGTCCTAGCGTCTTCTGGTGTTTCTATATAAATATATAGAAACACCGGCTCGTCCTGTTAGGAAGTATGCAGTACCATCACCATGAGTTTACGACTATAATACGTACCCATTTTCATAGACTTTTTTACTCGTTAGCGACGACGTAAAAAAGTCTATGAAAATGGGTACGTATTATAATACCGAAAGTTCATAATACCTACAAATGAAATACCTACGCTTGAAACGTCGAAAATCAAAATACCGAACGAATGAAATACCTATACCCGATATACCGAAGCTCAATATGCCGAATTTTAAATAACGAATTTCAAATAACCGAAAGTTCATAATCCCGAAAGGTCGAAATTCCGAAAGTTTGAAATACCGGAGGTTCATATCCCGAATGTTTAAAATCCCGAAGATTAATATACCTACAGTTAGTATACCGAAGTTCAAAATCCCGAAAGTAAGAATAACTTTGCGGTAGGCATGCAACATGCAGCATGCAAGCAATCAAACAGGCTTGCATGTAGCATGCAGGCTTGCAGCATGCAAGCAATCAAACAGGCATGCATGTAGCAGCATGCATAGATTTTGCTCTTCTCCGGCGCTGCGGCAAGTGCAGCCCTGAGATTTGCTACAGTGGGCGATGCCAGCTCTCCCTCCGCGCCTCCGGCTTTTGAATTACACTCTAGTATCGGGCAGACTAGTACCACGGCGAAGGACCACGGCGAAGGACCACGGCGATTCGGGGTCAATCAAAATTTGTTTTTCTTAATGAACCTCAATCTCAATGGTATACAATTTGTTTGGTAAACGCCAAAAAATTGTTCATAGGTCTTGTAAAATTCGGTATTTTTAAGATTCGGGTTTAAAATTTTTCGGTATACTAAACTTTCAGTCATATAAACAGTCGGAATATTGAACTTTCGATCATATAAACAGTCGGTATTTTAAAATTCGGCATTTTAATATTCGGCATTGCAATCATAGGTCTTTTAAGATTCGGTATTTTGAATTTTCGGGATTTCAAACTTTCGGTATTTAGAACTTTCGATTATATAAACATTCGGCATTCTAAATTTCGGCCTTCCGTTTGTAGGGCTTATGACATTCGGTATTTTAAAATTCGGTATTGTAATACGAACCCATGAATATTGCACAGCGCCTCTTGCGGTCACTGACAGAACTAAAGTTTTCCATACAAAAAGTAACGTCGTCGCTAGCGAGTAAACTCATGGTAACGGTACAGATGTTGAAAAGTCAAGATTATCGACAATTTCAGTCAAAGCCCTGTAAATTAATATTGTACAGTTGCCAACACATCAGACTATACATTTTTGTTGAAAAAATAGTCCCTATTACAACCACTCAAGATACCGCAGTGTTTATGTTGACGTGCTGTGTCGTCCTAATAGTACATTCGGAAGTTCTAAATAGGTTCATATGCAAAGTAAAAAAGCTATTTGTTATTAAATCTGCTGTTTAGAGAGATTGAATTGAGCGTTGGACGTCTCTCCGAACCTTGTTTTTCACAAACTGCATCTTTTGACTGCCTAAAGGTATTGGATTGTTGTGTATAGTTTCCTGATGTTTAAATGATGCCCATTGATTATAGTTTCCATAAAATATTGATATGTCTAGTTTTGATGTGGTGTGTGGTGTTGTGTGCTCTTTTCACGGTGTATAGCTGTCAGCTTTACACTCTACAACTGGACATATCAATAGCTGAGAACATTTTAGTGCAGATAAGTTTCTTCGTGTTTTCATATTCGCTTTCGTAAAAATCATATTAGGCTTCGTACATCACATTTTTTGCCTTAAATGATACGATTTCTCAGTGAAAAGCGTCCACTGCTGACCAGTGATATTGCAGAGTTCGTAGAAGCTCACGGATCAAAAGGCCGCCGGCGCGCGGTCGCATAAACAAAAGTATAACTAAGAACTGTTAATAAACAAATCCGTGAGGAATTAAGGCGTCTTCTCACTCCTATTTTCCGTCATAGTTTGGGTGTTTATGGTTCCTTGAGTTCTTTTAAGAGCCATTATATTAGTATCTTGTTTTCTTGATTTTTCATCAGGCAAATTAGGGTTCTTCTTTATTGGTGTTTGTATAGTAAGTTTAGTCATTATTTAATGAGTAGCAACCTATCTCCAATAGTTCGTCTGCAATACTGGTTTAGTGTCTATGAGATTAACTCCATACTTGTTCTCGGTTGATCTCTTTGCGTTGTAGTGCTAATGTGGTCTTTACTTCCTTGCTCCAATGGAGCTGTTTCAAAACTTTCCAAATATTGCTATAAGTAATTTCGCGTGTCGCTATAGAATTGAATCGTCGGTTGATAATCTTAACTAAAGTATATTATGTTTATTTTTTTTCAGTAAATCCCTGAGTGGCGATTCCCGCGGCAATTGACCTTTTTTTCTCCAGTAATTCGATTGCGAGTTTAACCGTTTTACCTTAAAAATCAAGTAAAATATCGACACGTAAAAAAACTGTCACACAAACGAAATCGAAATACATAGAAATCGTGACCTTAAGAATTAAATAACAACTTTTTCTTCCACGAAGAAAATCCAATCGGTGAACTTTTTTCGTATACGAACTGCACGTGTAGTTTAACAGTGACGACCCGTCTGGTGTAGTGGTCGAGAAATCGCCTACTACGCAGCGAGTGCGGGTTCGATCCCCGCACAATACAAACATTTGTTTGCATGAACATGTCTGTTTGTATTGGTTTGGGTGTTTTCTATGTACCTATATCATGTATGTATTTACTAACAAAAAGTATTTAGGTATTATATCCGTTGTCTGGCACCCATAGCACGAGCTTTGAGTAGCTTACTTTGAGACTAGATGGCAATGTGTCCAATGGATATTTTATTTATTTATAACATGATTTTCATGGGATTCTAACCAGATCGTTTGTTCGTAGACGCCAATTGATGTTGGAGTAAGTTCTCCAATTGACGAATACTTCTTAAAATTTGTCAGGAGTTTATCCATTGCAGTCATTAGCTCTCTTTGAGTTTCAATAGTCCAGTGCAAAAAAATTGAACGATGAACTTGTGTTTGATGAGTTACTCCTTAGCCAACCTGTCCTGCTGGTGTCAGAACGGTCAACTGATGCATTGTCCTGCTGCTGCTCCTCAAGTTGCGTTATAGTTTTTAAGTTAATTATAGTTAGGTACCGTGCTGTTGGTACCCACTGGATACTGTTGTTGATTGTCCACCAAATTCAAGCTTACACTTTTCACCACTCAGTTTCTGAGTTCTTTCACCTCTTATCACGTAGGCGTGGCGTAGCTCGAAGGACTATTTGTTGTGAACTGAACTACGGTGGATGCGTTAATTAGAGTGAAAAGAAGGGTTTATGTATAGGAAGAGTTATGTTGACAGTGAAAAGTAAGGCCCCATTTCTTCAACGATAGTAATGGTAAAATGTTGTTACCACCGGTTGAATTTTTACGACTGTGTGTGTTTTAGAGAAAAATTATCTTAACCAAATATCGGAATAGCTAGTAATAGTAATATTAATGACCATTGGTTAGGATATTTTCACTTAATAACGCAGACACACACAATCGAAATGTTCAACCGCTGGTAACGAGATTGTACCAGTACTATCAATAAAGAAATTCTGTCTTGTTGAGTTAGGATGACAAATGAGTTATGATGCGCATCCGAGCGATGGAGCATCTAAATATTAAAAGAAAATGAAATTGACGGCCGCAGTAAACGACCTGATTACCAGCGCGTGCGTCATCAAGGTGTTCGTTTGCAATGCACCGAACAATAATGTTAAATTATCTTATACACAAAATTCTCGTGTCACAATGTTCGTTCCCGTACTCCTCCGGAACGGCTTGACTGATTCTCATGAAATTTTGTGAGCATATTGAGTAGGTCTGAGAATCGGCCAACATCTATTTTTCATACTCTTAGTGATAAGGGTTGTCCACCCTTAACATTTTTCTTTTATTGCGTGTCTGGGCGAAACGAGGCCGGGCAAGACGAGGATGGGGGCGAAACAAAGTTCGCTGGGTCCGCTAGTTTTAAAATAATTTCCTACGCTGACGCGCAATCAAAAAAGTTAAACATTCATTTTCACGGATTCCACTTTTTTTTGGCTTTTAGACTTTTCAGGACATTTAGTGACCGAAAAAAATCGAATACATTTAAAGCTAAATAATCCCAAACACTGAAATTTTTAAGTTTACAATTTAGAATATTTATCTCTACCCTAAATATGTAAGGATGAATTTTTGCTCATATAGTTAAATCAGGAGAAATAAATCTATTTAAAAGTGTAGAATTATGTAGTACCTACCATAATACGTGTTCATAACTGCATTCTTATTACTACTTTCCTGTAAAAGCAATATTATGACCAATACGATAAAGTCATAAAACCAAAAAAAAACAATACTATGCGTGTGAGGTGTCTATGTAAAGGTCTTTTAAAATGAAATAGAGGTTTCTAAAATCATTTTCTTTCAAAGTCTAACGTTTCATAGCTAGACGCTTCCAAAGAGGTAAAATGGGCGTCCCTTCCAATCTAACTTCTAAAATAAACTAGTGTAAATTTTGAATAAACATAATATAACTTAACAAATACCTTTAACGAAAATTAGTTAGGACGGAATCGAACGAGTAGTTTTTGAGATATAGCAAATTTTCAACAACCGCAAACATAACTTTATTCTTCATACAAAGACTATGAAAAACAAAGCTATAATTGCTGTAAACAAAATATTGTGATATTTTACTGAGTGGATTCCCTAATGCAGTTAAAGTTGGCACGGAACCCTCAGTGCGCCAGTCCGACTCGCACTTGGCCAGTTTTTTACAAGTTTGCGTATTTCATTTAGTTTAAGTTTTAATGTGTTTTAACCTACAATAACTTACGAATCTCTACTTATTTTCTGCTCCAAAAAAACAAGTGAGACAACTTTATAAACATTTGCCCGCTTTTTCATTGTGGTTGGAGTAGTACCTTCAAAATAACAAAGATAAACATTCAAAACTTCCATCGAGATCGAGAAGATTTACCTAGGAAAATTATTATCTCCGAAGAAATAAAGTATCGGAAAGATATCTCGGAAGTTGGAAGCGTAACAGTTGCAGTCAAAAGAATGATTTACAGACAAATAACGTTTCTTCAACGCTCCTTAAGATTGTACTTTATCACAGAAAAAAACTTCCGGTTTGTAGCTCCTACATTTTAAATCTTGGAATTAAATCGGTCTGTTTAAGCTGGATTTCATAGAAAAATTAACGTAAAATTACGTACGTTATCCCAAGAAAATTAACTGGCATCTTTAAAAAAAAAAGTTTATTTTCAGTTTCTTTTCAGTTTCCGGATTTCAGACTTCAATTTTACGAGTATGAATAAAAACTCCTTAACCCAGACCGAAAAAATAATGTCTTAGATACATAAGTTACTAGGTATGTGCCCAACAGGAAAAATTAGAATTATTGTTTAAAGATAATAATGATAAAAAAGGACTTAAGTCCAACTTTGTAATAAATGAATTAAGCAGACAAGTATATTATTTACTTACTTTAAATAGAAATAAACGCCAAACTAATCTCTTTGATAAAACTACATGTAATTTCTATTAATTAAGGTATGCATTTAAAGGACCAGTAGGCTAAGGTGGTATGTATGTTAGTAAGCAGGTCTTAGCTACTGTCTTACCTGATTGCTGTTCTATGGAAGATCTCATGTGATGACTAAGGCCTGAGTCGATATTACTCGCTCAGAAGTTGTACCATCGACACGCTGAGAAGAAAATAAAATAATGCAGCTTCTAAAGCCTAATGTTGTCTGAGTATATAATTCAACTCGTAAATCGTAAGTTTCCCGACAAAGGCTGTTCTTGAAGTTGGTGAAGGCTTACCTTACTGCAGCGAAGTCCAAAGGGGGTTTTTAGTTCTTGAATGTTGGATCCTGCATAGAAAGTAAGGCATTACTAAACTTTCGAGAAAACTACAACTTTTTTCTCAGTGACTTAAATCTGATGTCGAAATTACTCAAGTTTGTAATATACATTATGCAACCAAATATCACATTTTATTCACGTAAATATTGAACCAGATAGATACTTTATTGCAGTTTTTTTAAATATTCCAATTTATTTCTGAGTCATGGACATTTATTTTTCGTATAATTATTTTTTTGAAGTTTTACTGGTCTTCGTTACACAGAACAGAAAAAGCCTTACTTCAAAACCAGACAATTGGTGTGTTGTCTAGCGCTTTTCTATACTAATATTATAAAACTGAAGAGTTTGTTTGTTTGAACGCACTAATGTCAAGAACTATAAGACTGATCTGAAAATTTCATCTTGTGTCAGGTAGCTTATTTATCGAAGAAGGCTTTAAGCTATAAATCATTACGACTGGAAGGGAGCGAGTAAACTCAAAACACGTCTTACCGCTAGTATATTATATACCTTTATTTATAGAAGTTACCTGAGTATACGTAGAATAACCTCTTGCAAGCGTATTGTGAATGCGTACAGTCAAAGTTCTGAGGCTGATAATGATCATGCTGATGAAGCAGAATGTCATAGTAAAGATGGCGGGACAATTCATTGTATTGTTCTTTTAATAAACATTACTTAAGTACCTTAATCTAATAGGTTCTACATCGCGTAAAACGGTAGGAGAAAGCTTTAAGGGCCTTCCCGCACGAACCACAATCCGACATATGACTTTTGAAACTTTTTGAAGCGGGAATTATGTACAATACAACTGTGTTCCAAGATGTTTTCGTACCTAGAAATCAATGATTATTTATAGATTTGGGAAGAATGAAATGATAATCTGTTTTACGTAACGAACGTTGAGTAGTTCCGGCGTTTGTAAGCGAAACAAAATATAGGTCATAGATAGAGACGAGAACAAGGTATTATGTATCATAATAACTTATAATAAAATTAACTTAAACTAGGAGTAAAAACTAACTTCAAAACTAAAATGCACTCATCATCATTATCAGCCAAACGACGTCCACTGCTGAACAAAGGCCTCCCCCACGGCTTCCGACAACGATCGATCACTAGCGGTCTGCATCCAGTTTGATCCTGCGATCTTTACAAGGTCGTCTGTCTATTTTGTTGGTTGACGTCTTACGCTACTACGTCTTTGGTCGAAGGGTCTTCAATCTTAAACTTTCCTGCCTCAACAGCCATCAGTTCTTCGAGCTTTGTGCCCTGCCCATTGCCACTTGAGCTGCAAAGGAAATTCACTCTAATGTCTCAAATAAACTCTTGACCCTTTAAAGGACAGGATTAATTTTAGGCGAACAATATGTTTTTGGATTCGGTGCCATCACTTTGACCATCTCAAAAATCAACTATCAGAGCAATGACTTCAAAAATAAATTGTTTGCCTATCCTATCCTTCAAAGGGTCAAGAGTTTATTAATTATGATATATTTATTTTAAAGTTAATTTTATTTGTTCATTTTTAGTGATTGTAGGAGGGGGGAGGAGGATGCACATTGTGACTTTATTCTTTAAGAAACTATTAAATTTCCTATCAAACGTTCTGTTATTATAATCACTGAAATCCTGAGCGTTGAATGACTGACTATCAGACGTAAAAACATGTCATCATTAAGATTCTCGTACAAAAACACTATATGTGCCTTTAAAATTTGAGGGTTATCCTCAATAGCACCAAGATTCCATCATCAAATCTCGAAATAGCAAAAACGGGACCAACTCGAACCTCTAGGCAGGCGAAAATAAATCTAATCAGTCCATAAATAACTGCGATATAAAAAAAACACACAGTCGAATTGATAAGCTCCTTCTATTTTTAAGTCGGTTAAAAATTTAAGAATTGCTAGAAAAATATAAACGCGTAAATGTTGCGCATCGGCCAAAACAAATCAATGAAAGTTGCATCAACAAAGCATTGTAGATAAACTACTCTGTAAATAAAAGCTTTGTTTTCTTTTTTTCCAATTTCTTCGTTATATGGATAAATATCCAACTGATACGTTAACTTAGTTATTTCTGGTCTGCTTTCGCTAGATATGTAATAGCCCAGCAATTGGTAGTGATAGAAACAATAATGTAAGTAACTGGGACGCTACTCGCTAGTCGTTTATCCTAGAGTCTCCTGGATTACGGGAAAACAATAAAAACTGTAATTACATCGATGAAGGGAATGGAGCGATTTGTTTTGAACACTTTTGTTATTGTGCTCGTGTAAGAACTCGCATTGTATTTTACTAGTTACATATATTGATACAGCGACATAGTTTCTATTAATTTTCGAACCGTGGTGTATCGTAGAGGGTTTTGTTTTTGTTGTATTTGCACGAATCTGATTCAAGAACATACCATTACCCACGTAAAACATATGTACGGAAATATTTACATCCTACCTGTAGTTTTTACCGACTTAAAAAAATAATTTTATCAATTCTATGTGTATGTATGTGATATCGTTAGAATTATTTGATTGTGTTGATCTATTAGGGCTTTGAAACACGTGTGCAAAATTTGTTAAGTGAATGTTTGTTTATCCACAGATTTCTAAAAAATGAAGTCATAGCGAGATGACTATTTTGTCCTATCAACTAAGGGGAAAGTGTTTATGTATGTATGTATAGGGTAAAATATTTCATCTTAGGGTAAAGTTTGATTCATCAAACAAAATCGGTTCAGTAGTTTTAGAGATATGGGTAATAACTTAAAATAATGAAATAAAAAATTGAACCGTCTTCAAAAAACTTACTAAAAAGCTCAAAATAACTCATTTGCTCTCTGATTAGAAGAAACAAATTAATTTGTAGTCGGTGCATGATCTCCAGCTTACGATAACATTAACAGTCTGTCAGTCAATTTGTTTCTCTTCTTCTCGAAGGGCGAATGTGTCATTTTCAGCTTATTAGTCAGTTTTTATTGAAGGTGGTTATTTTTTTTATTTTTTCTAGTAGTCAAATTAGACTTGATGGACAGCGTTGGGTTTATGTGTTTTCAAAAATATTTTAAATAGATATTTTATATCAAGATCACAGAATATGTAATCAGAAAAGATATTTCAATAACTTTCATTCAAATAACATTTATATAACCTTGAACATTCGAAATTTTAAGGTTGTAAATATGAACGGATTCCTTTGATCTGGCGCCCAGTATTAATAAGTATAACCTCATACCACATTGTTTCATGTTTCATACCATAGACTTTGAAATATAATATTTTTACAGTTTGTCACATTTTCTTAATAAAAGTATTTTTTTTATCTTTTCATCTAAAATTTAAGCAAAGCTTTATTCTGGGAAATAACGATGACCTGTTGTGGGTAGTTGCATTTTGATTATTTTTGTTAGTATTGGAAAACAAACACTTTCATTTCATAGTTTGAAATCATGATATGACTTACGGTACAAAGATTTAGCATATTGTATGTATTGCAATCCCATATACTTGAAAAAAAAGAGAATAGCTGTTATTGAGTAATTAAATGGCAATGTGTTTAATTTTATGTAAACATTTAAAACTAAATTTACGATAATGAAACAGCGATCCAGATATAGTTAATTTAGATGCGACAAACCTGAAAGCGGAGGCATCAAATGTGTTAAAAAGACATAAATAAAAATCTCTTTCAATGTCCCAGAGCAACAAAATTCAACAAATGCACAATATAGCATACATAGCTAAACACTCGGGCAGGTTTCCGTCTGTTTCGAGTCCCCCGAAGTTATATTAGCCGTCTTGAATGAGCAGTTAATGAAATTAGGGCGGAATCGTCCCGGCAGCGGATTGAGACGGGTTCGGTTACCCCGCACACTTTATACTTTTGTTTTTGTCTACCTATCTTGTCTTTGGAACAGCACTAATAAGATGATAGAAATAAGTAAGTATAACTCACGGAAATAAACTTCTGTTCGAATTCACAGCATTTCCAGCGTTACAAACACGGCGTTTAAAATGTCATAATAAGAGAAAGTTTTTTATAATACTTATTTTATTTTAGAAGTTACATCCATATGGGTTATTATTTCAAAAAATAATGTAAGTAATTATAATAATAATAAATATCCTTTGGACATTCCCACACATCGCCTATTCCTAAAGTAAGCTACTCAAAGCTTGTGTTATGGGTGCCAGACAACGAATATAATACTTAAATACTTTTGTTTGTAAATACATACATGATATACATAGAAAACACCCAGACCAATACAAACAGACATGTTCATGCACACAAATGTTTGTATTGTGCGGGGATCGAACCCGCAACCCGCTGCGTAGTAGGCGATTTCTCGACCACTACACTAGACGGGTCGTCGTATTATAAATACGCACTAGTTTTAGGGTTTGTATGTAATTTAGACTAGTGTCCTAAAAATGAACCCTGGACCTGACCAGCAATAAAGGTGAGGAGGCCGTTACCGCTGCCACGAAGTCTGCCCATCAAAGACGCAGTTCTTTTGCGTAGGATGGCTGAAAACCCATCTTTGCCTGCATCCGCAAACATTCCTGACGCGCTACAGAATCGCGGCAGCCGCAACAGCATCCTAAATATACTGTTGTATAAAACTCGCAGAGAACTGAGAGCCCTTTGACTGTAGAAGCTACAAGTGTAGAAATTCTGACAGCATGATTGGAACAGTGTCACCTTTACATTGTCTGTACACCTTGAGAACCTGCGGGCCAGCATATTGCCCCGAACTGCCAGTGTCCTAAGTTCCCGCTCAATATCAGTATTGTCCTCTAAGGACTCAGTGATCCAGTGCCCGATTTGAAAACAACTCACTCTTGTGTTATATACTCTTCATTATCATTATGAGGTACCAATCCTTGTACCGACTCTCAGTCGTAATATTTATGAGACTTTAGATAAAATACGTAAGATGTTTTAAAGTCTTTCTACTGATTTATTGCGAAAGGCTATCACTTAAGAATACTTAAGATACTTTGATGTATTTTAGTGCAACTTAAAAATAACACCAAGCTTTGAATACTTCTAACCAAAATATTAAGAATGCTAATATTAGTTCGACTCAAGCGGATTGACGCCAGAGTTTACGTCCTTGCAATCTGTGTGATCCATAAAATTATTATAGGGGATAGTACTTCTATGGTGTGATCCACTCTGCGATTGCAATCTGAATAAATAAATATAAATATCCTTTGGACATTCCCACACATCGCCATCTAGTCCCAATGTAAGTTACTCAAAGCTTGTGTTATGGGTGCCAGACAACGGATATAATACTTAAATACTTTTTTTTTGTAAATACATACATGATATACATAGAAAACACCCAGATCAATACAAACAGACATGTTAATGCACACAAATGTTTGTAATGTGCGGGGATAGAACCCGCAACCCGCTGCATAGTAGGCGATTTCTCGACCACTACACCAGACGGGTCGTCAAATGAATGAATAGATGGAATAAATGGAATTCTGTGTGTTTATGGTTAGATCATGCTGTCAAGACTAGACAGTAATGACATTCACCGTACTCATACCAATTTAGGTATCTTGCACGCTGCTCTAATGGGTTATTTCCATTTAGATATTTGCACTGTGGTAGAGAAATAGTTACAATTTAAGTAGCACCTAAACCTTAAATGGTAAACGTGCCAATCTCAGTTTCTAATCAACGAAATTGTAACTTATAGTTAATGGATTGTTCATAACATTGGCGTCAACTCCAAAAGCGGTGAGCTGTGAGTGGCAGATTTATTAAACATTTAAATTTATTTACGCAGATGTAATTATTGCAGATAATTAAAATTAACTTAGGTACTTTAACCACCACAATCATCTTTCCTTTTCATTCGACAACCCGTATTAATGGTTATGTTTTATCTCTTTCGAGGTTAATTCCCATAACGCTTCTTTATTAATGGAGGTAAATGCGTCTTTGTCTTCAATTCTAACAGAATTTGTATTATTAATACTGTCCTCTTATTTATGTTAAGTATATTTGAGATGTTGTAATTTTATTTTCCCTGTATATTTTTCCTACATATTTGGCCCACGGCATATTTATTCAGTTCATAAAAAAGGATAAGGTAGAGTAATACCTAAAAGATAAACTTCAAAGACGCTTTAAGATTTGACATACTCGTATATATGAAACAATATTTGATGTAATGATTTAAATGTACATAAGATTGAATTGAATTAAAAAATTATGAAATGTTAAGCAAGGCAATCTTTAGTGCAAATCTATCCCCATCAGATTAATCAGGGCTTAAGCCCACCGGTTTCAATTCACCAGTAGATGTCCCACTGCTGGGCATAGGCCTCACCTCAAGTATGAGGTGGTATGAATGAATTAATGAATCTTTATGACGGACAATAACATCCATATCATAATAATGCTTCAACACCCGAGCGGTTGCAGGCAACCGCATAACAATAGAATTTGCATTGTGTCTCGTTCACATACGCTTGAGGGATTAACAAACAATAAAAAATACAAATTTACGATTGATAAATAGTATGAGCCATGCTCCACCACTCAGGCTCCGTGCGGATTGGAAGAGATGCTGCAAAACATGCGACCAACCTTGCTGTCAGATGTTATCATGCAGCCCATAGAACCTCTTGAGCTTACCGACTAATACCAACTAGCCGGGACCAACGGCTTAACGTGCCTTCTAAAGCACGGGATGTTTGTGGTATTGTTCACCCATCCGAACACGACCGCACCCGCCGTAGATTGTTTAACCTCGGTAATCACTGCCAAAGCGCTGCTACCACTGTAGTCAGGGAAAAATGACATTTAAGTGCATTTATATGTTCTTTCTTACAAGTTTGTATTTATTAATAATAATAATAGTCCCCCTAACCGATTTCGACTACGGTGACCAGTCACAACAACTAACCGACTGCGCGGGATATATTATAGTGCACAAGTGTGTGCGCAAACACAGGTGCACTCTCTATTCATTTCTTAATCCAACGGCTTTACTTGCTTTTCCGAGGCACGGGAGTTAAACACCTTACACCGCCAACTTCCAAAGAAAAATTTACCCTATGAATCCTATATATTATGTTTTTACCAATTTTGGGATCATGGGGGACCCAATGCAATTGGGAAGGTGTACATAGGACCGAGCCAACACGCAAACGGTCTTTAGACAACATTTTTCTAAAAGCGAGGTGGGAGATCCTGTCCCTCGTCAGTGTTCACTCTTCCCGGCTAGTTAAGGCAAGACTGAGATGAGGAACAGGTGTTTTCCTACGAGCAATCAAGTACATGGAGTCGCTACTGCGTAACAGCTCGCTAAAAGCTGTCCTGCGTATTGAAATTACATATTTAACGTATTTTTACACATTTCACAGTCACATATTTAACGTAAGAAAAGTCGTACTAGTAACACCACTTTTATTTATACTCAAAAACGGGTGGACCCATTTTGAACAGGGTCGGGCAAAAAGTCGTTTGCTGGGATCGCTAGTGTAATATAAAATACCAAATATTGCAGGCTAAAAGCTTACGGTACCATCAAACTGTAAGTTTACCTTGTAACACTGTTTCTAGTGATTCCAACAAACAAATACCAAAAAATATAGCCATGCGACAAAATCGCCGATGCAAAAGTATAAAGTGTGCTCTGGGCCAGTATTGGCCACTTTACCGATTACGCGCCCAAGGCACCTCATTTCAGTCAAGGCTGAACACTCCCTGCCAAATTACTGAAGCGTTTCCAGCTTTATGTGAGTGTTTAGGTGTCTTATATCTAGGTAGCAATTGAGTGCCCTATGCCAAAAATAAGTCGTGATATAAGACAGTTGGAAGACCTTTTTTGTGGAAATCGGTTACGGTGGCGCTGTGGAAACAATAGAATTTGGTTAAATGACACCAACAATATGTAGTTGACGTATATTTTGTCAACTGTATAAACGAGCAATCTGTAGAGTAGTTCTGCACTGACCTCCTCAGTTCAGACGCTATTACGCTCGAAAAAGTAAAAGGTTAATCTTGTGACAACGTTCTCATAAAATAGTTTCCACTTTTTACCGACTTTACAAAAAGAGATATTCAATTCAATGTGTATGCATGTATGTGATAATGTATGCATTTGAAAATATTTTTGTATGTTAATCTATTAAAGCTTCCAAACACGTGCGCATAGTTTCGTAAGTGTTTGTATGTATGTATGTATGTTGGTTTATTTGTTTGTTAGTCAGTAGTTTAGTTCGGTATAATTTAACTTATGCGTCTTTCAAGGAGACGCGTGGCTTCGCACGTTGCGTGGGGGTGACTTTCCGCGGCGCGTCGGGTGTTTCTACTCCTTAAACGCTGCAAACTTCACTGTTTGTTTGCGTTCCTGGAAGGCAGTTTGTTCTTGGAGAGTAAAGTTAGTAAAGAGTTAAAGACTTAGTTGTATGTAAGATATTGGATATAACTAAAAATTATTACAAAAAAATCAAATTAAAAATATTGATTAAAAAGCTTAAAATAACGCATTGCATTTATTAAGGAGACAAAAAAAAAACATTTGGAGTCGGCGCATATGATGTGCCTAGAATGTTAGTGCACGTAAGCTTGATATCAAGCACCGACTCCACATGAATTTGTTTTTACTAACTTAAGGTCGGCGCCAATCAACCCGGCACGGGAACGAGACCAACGAGGCGTCAACCATACGGAAGCACGTTACGTAAACAGGAACAGCAACGTCTCGGATGGGATCGGCACCGGATAGCGAACGCCTCGTCTCGGATCGTGTTTGCTACAACTTATGACAGTTCTTCTTGTGAATGACAGCTTGTTAGACAGAGTGGACGGATAGTCGTCAACCAGCGGACGGCGCGCCGTAAGCGGGTTATAAGGCATGCGCCGCTGGTCGATAATGGGCCCCAAATTGGTCTCGATCCGAGGTGGTGACGTTACGAAGTTGATAGATGTGCGTTGAAGTATGGAGTTTCATACAAAGAATACTGAACGTCTCGAGTTGATACGGTGTCGTCACGATGACGGGTTGATCAGTGGGCTACGACCTTAAAAGTAGTAGGCAAATGCGGTATTTAGAGCTGTTTTTTAGTGAGTTTATTTTTTATTATTTTTAGGTAAGTAACTACGGAAATTGCATTTTATTTTGTCTCATTCCTTTTTATCAATAAGTTTATTTTTTAAATCTACCCTATATAACAGATAAATAAATAGTTACTACCTACGCAACTTATAGCTCACAAGTCCAGTATACTAATGTCGCGGTTGGATTGTATAATCCGCCAAATTACATTACGGCTAGCCGTTATCAGAAACAGTTCCAATAATCCAGAATAATAATATTATCCGAATAGTACCCATGGAGCAGTATTTTGATACTTTAATGAAATTCACGGATTTCATGGAATTACAAATATTTAATTTAGTATAAGTTAAGTTACTATGGTAATAGTTAGGAAGGAATATCGTAAGGAGAAGTGATTTTTATTTCCCTTTTAACATTGTTTTATTTTGTGAGTCTGGTGACCCTACAATCTAAGTAGTAGTACGATGCGGCTCAACTTGGCCTGCCTTATTGAAGAACGTATCGCAATGACAAATCGGCTAATATTTGAACCGCCGCATTTAAAAAACGGCCCTGTTTTTGATAACGGCTAGCCGTAATGTAATATGGCGGATTATACAATCCGATTACAAGTGCTTGATTAACTTATTTCTCTTTGTTTAAACTTTCTAGTCAGATCGAAGCACCAGGTCTACTACACCTTTTGAAACGCCATGAAGTCAATTTCTTCATGAATTATGAAGTTTATTTTTCATTTATGCTCTATTCAAACCATATTATTACCTGTGTTCCTGCGACATACTTCCTCGTGTCTTGAATCGTTTATTTGAGGACATTCTCCATAAAAACTTCATACCTTTCACATTAAAAAGTAAAGGGTGCGTCGTATTGTGCAAAAACCAAAGTAAAAACTGATGTTTTTCTTAGAGCTACAAAAACACGACCTTTAATTTTTAAAGAAAAAATCTCAAGTGTCCCTGGTGTTTCTTACTAAACAAATACAGTTAGTATCAACACCACGTAAGGAAGAATCATAGAAAAACACAAAGTTTTTTTTACTGTAGTTTCCATTTTGAATTGTATGTTAGATCCGTACAATTGACGCAGCAATCTTAAAAAGAAATATACTGTATTGTACTATGTTCCTCTTTTCAATCGGACGACCTTAGTATGGTAGTATTATATTATCTGGGGTATGGTTTTATTAATCTTGAGTTGGCTTTGATTGTATTGACAATATAGGTAGTACACCTGCATTAGTGAAGATGTGAGGGTACAAAAGAAAATTCGGGCTAAGCGCAGACGATGAGGCAACGGTCTGATGCAGCTATACTTAACCTGGCCCAAAACCTTGGTTCGAAGGGGAAAGGGCAATCAAAATTTTTGGAAGCGTTAGCATTACAGTTCAATACCAACATTATTAATCTACGCGCTCGTTTCACTCGCCCTAATTTATAATTGAATTAGCCCTCTTTCCATTGTAAATTACCGCGCACTCTGAGCTCGCAAGATAAGAGCACTCTGCTATGGTCTGCTTGCGTCGGTTTGGTCCTGGACTGAGACCAGAATATTGGACAATTGTTCATTTTCATCACCCCGTCAATCCGTTAATGACAATGAGTATATGACAATCCGTCAAGTGGCACAGCGTAGGTCGTCCAACGACAAGGTAGACAGACGATCTAGTAAAGATCGCAGGATCACACAGGATGCAGATAAAATGTCGTGGTGGTGGCCTTACCTTAATTAACAATCAGTACCGTTACTCTAAGATTACAGCAGTTTTATTCGCTAGCGACGATGTAAAAAAGTTTGTAGAAAATTCACAGCACCACTAGCGGTTACTTGCAGAACTAAAATGTTTTATAGACTTTTATTACGACGAGTAAAACCGCTGTAAGCTCATGGTAACAGTACAAAATATTAATGAACTGTATCAAAAACTACTTACATTTCGACAACAGAAAAAAGTGGCTCTGGAAAGCCCGTCTCTCCAAGATATGAAAAAGACAAAGTTATAGGTATGATTTATGTTTTTATCGTTCACAACTGTGCTCATACATTATGTACTTGGCTGTCAAATAAAGAGAAAACGCGCCACTTTCAGAAAAATACAAAATAGTAATAAGGTGGTGGGTGGAGCCAGTGGGATTTGACCTTTATGGGAATGTAGTCTAGAACTGTAGTACGGGTCCCGTGTGTACTACGTCAATTTAATTATAAATAATATATAATAACTTCATCTTTGAATATATATTGTAGATACTGTAGAACACTTTTTAACCGACTTCAAAAAAGGAGGATTCGACTGTATGTTTATTTTTTGTGTCTATGTTACCTCATACCTCAGTCGTTTTTCGACCGATTCGAAATTTTTTTCGTTTACTTAGAGGATATACCTTCTAGTTGGTCCCATTTTTTCCAATTTGGCATCTGATTTGAGGGTTTCCCTCGATTACACCAATATCCCATATACGGTGTAATCGAGGGAAACCCTAAAATTTTAAGGCACGTATAATGTTTCTTTACTAGAATCTTAATGTTGACGTGTTGTTACGTCTGATAGTCAACATCTTGTGGGGCTGAGCTGATGGTGGAACTCCTTAACGCTTAGGAGTTCAATAATTATAATGATAGAACTTATAGTAGGTAGTTTGTAGCTTCTAAAAGAACAGAGTCAAAAGGTGCAACTCCCCCCCCCCTCTCCTGTAATCTCTTAAAATTAAGAAATAAAATTAATTTAAATCAAGCATCAACTATCACAGCACCGACTCCAAAAAGAAATTGTTTGCCTAAAATAGGTTCCTATCCATTCAATAGTCAAGAGTTTATTTTAGACTTTTTAGTGCATTTTGGTTTTGAAGTCAGTTTTTACTTTTTTTAATTACTTTTCTATTTGATTTTACTTTAAATTAAAATATTTGACTAATACATTTAATCGCAATTAAACAAAACCGAAGTCGTATACCATGGGTACGTCACACACCGGGAGCCTAGCACACGAACCCACAGAATATAGTTACAATCTAAATGATTCTTAGAAGATTGTAGGCAGCAACTTCCTCAATGTCTTGCACAATACTTGTCAGTAACTTAGCTACAAATCCAGCGATTCCGCGTAGGTATAAAGTTCCTTCGCAAAGTCTTTGAGAATCCTTCAGATTTATATATGTATCAAGAACTAGGTACAAGTAAGTCGGCTTTTAGAATTTCTATATAAACGAATGATTTTTTGATTGTCCTTGATCATCATAAAATTCAGTCTTTTAAAAAACCACTTATGTGACATTTATGTGATTAAATTTTCTATTTATTTTTAACAAAACACGAAACGATTCGTTACGGATATTGTACCCAGATATATCTAGATACCTACATACCGTACGTGTAATTTGGAGATCAACTTAATTATTATTTTAATCAAAATCTCGTGTGTCGTTTTCAGTTTTTATACAGAGTGTTGTTTTGGTCAGCGATGAGCGACTCAAGGAAAATTGAATTGAATTAAATTGAAATCATTTATTTCAGGAACAGTTTCCATACATTCTTAACCTACTACCAATTATAAAAAAACACAATATCAATTTATTAATGGGATACAGCGATCGAGTCAAAACTACTAACACCAGGTAGCCTCTTTGTAGCTTACTAGCTACGGCTTAGTATTTCGTAGATACGTCCGTTTTAACATTATTTAGAATGTTGTAGAGGTTTTCTTGTTTTAAACTTGCACATAATTAAAGGCAATATATTTTTCAAATAAGTATAGCTTATATTTCCATCTCTGAGTTAGATGTCACTGACCAAAACAGTATCCTGTATATTCGAAAGCCGTAAAATAGTAAGAACTTTAGTTGTTACAACTGATACTGTGTGCATGAAATGCTATTATTACGAAATGTAAAACTTTAAGTAGCTTTCACAGCAGATCGTTTAGTTATCTGAAACCATTTTCTCTAGTAATTATAATATTCTAACGAACTCTCAATGTCCCCAAGTACTAGTTTAAAGCTTAGTCTCTTATCTTTTCTGACCAGGCAGTAATATCCCTCGAAGACTCATTGAGTTTCAACAGGTGTACCTAATGGCATTTCAGAGCGAGCGCATCTCGAGTTAAATTACCGCATAAAACATTACATGTGGATACGGGAATTATTCCGTGATGAATTTTATTATTTGAAGACGTTACTTGTTATCAAAAAGTGTAAGATGAGGCTAAGGTTGTTTTTATATGCTTATATTATGTTTTGCTGATATATAAGTCTGCGGCATGTCAAAAGAAATGTTTTATTAATGTGCTTATTTAAACCTAGATAGCTATACAGAAAACATTTGATTTAGAATGATTTGAAGCACTCAGTAATCGCTGAAAGATAAATTTAACTATATATTTTAATAACCTTAAAATTATAAGATGAAATAAGAAACCAAAAAGTGCGCACAGGCGGGGCTCGGCCTGTATATGTAGATAGATAACTCTTTATTGCACATTACATAAATTGATTTACAAATTCGCTTTAGGGAAATGTACGATTTAGGCGATCTTATCGCTATAAGCGATCTCTTCCAGACAACCTTTGGGTAAATAAATTATGAGTTTTATAGGAAGGGGTATTTTGTGCATAAAAAGAAAAGAAAATGAAAATGAAGAGCTGAATAAGTGGAATAGAAAAATATCTGTATACTAAAAATAATTGTATAAAAATAAAAACAAATAAATAAATAATATACATCTTAATAAAATATAAGAAGAGAGTATATGTTCTTTAAGCAGTTTTTTGAAAATAGTGATAGATTTTGATTGCTTGATAGCCAGGGGTAAGGAGTTCCACAAGCGTACTGATTGGACAGTGAAAGAGTTTGAATAATAGCTCGTTGTGTGACAAGGGGATTCAAGGTGGAGTTTCCTCGATGACCGCATGTCAAGACCGCGCAAAGGCTGCAAGAAGTGGAAGCGTTCCTTGAGATAAGGTGGGAATTTTGGATTGAAAAGTATGGAATACAATAAACATAGAATATGGTAATTTCGCCGAAGTCTAATTGGGAGCCACTTGAGCCGAGAGCGGTATTCGGAGACGTGATCATACTTGCGTAGACCATAAATTATCCGAATACAGAAATTTTGGAGACGTATCTATCCTTTATCCTGTATCTTCTGGATAACCGGCTGTCGGTCGTGTATGTAAGTGATAAATTTAAAATTTGATGTGTACTCCACATCCGGTACGAAAACACGCTGAGAAATGATTTTCTGGTATTCATTTTCTGCATAAACGGTAAAAAAGACCTTACTTTGGAGTGTATTGTTCAGGAAACAAATCATGGTCGATGAACTACCTAAGTACCTATAAATGATACAATTTTTTTAGTTGTAAGTTTATTGTTTCTTAAAATAATGCCCTCATAACTTTTTTTTTAATGCCTACTTATATTTGCTGTTACTTGGGTTACAGATAAATTAACAGAATTATGATAAAACGACGAAACGACAATTAGATTCCCTCCAACATTGTGGTAGACCAAACGGAATATGACTTACAGCTCACCGCCTGACTCCACGTTTTTTTTTCTTAGTACCTATACACTTTTCTTAGAAACCAGATATTATATTTAGATAATAATTGTTTAATTTAAATGAATCATTCCTAAATAGGTATGTTTCAACTTAACAAACAGTGTAAGTTTCATCTTACTCGGTTCAGTTTTTTTCGAAATATTATGGCAAAACATTATGGTGATGAAGCATTTTAATGATATCTCCCAAATACTAATACTTGTGGTTTCTGCCCACTACACCGAAGGATACCAAAACCGTGCTGAGAACGATTAAACGGGCAAAAAACAATGACGTTCTAACGGATAGACACGTTCTACACCAACATTAAAGCATTTTGGAGTGGCGCAAGGATTACTTTTTAAACGAACGTGTAGGTGTGTATTACGACACTAATATATAACATTCGTTACGTGCTGCTTGCTACTGAGTGCTGATTGGTGCGAGCGCGTGACATTTCGCCCTTTAGCCTAGTGTCAGCCATTGCTAAATTATGCTAAAGCATAAATACGTGTTTTAATACTTTTAAATGAAAAATACTAGACTTATGAATGCAATGACACGTTTTTCTTGTCTCTAACAGTTGCAGTGTAATTGGTACTGCTCCAAAACACACAAGAATGCAATTTAAGGCGTTGTCGGTACGAATAGCCATAAAGAGAGAGCGTGCCCAACTGAATGCACTCCGGGCAATTACCTGCCTTTCTTGTAGCCATTTTCGAGCGCATACGACATATCTAATAATATAATATATTTTTTTGTTCCGTTACCGACCGACACAGCCCGTCACGGGTCATGCACGGAGCGTCCGTGCGGGCGAAGAACGGACACAGAACATTGTCGATCCGTTTATTAGGCACTGTATAGTGTATAGTGTTGTTTTCATAGCAGATTCGCTCCTAGCACGTGATGGTATAATACAGTGTAGTGGGCCGAGTCCTTTAAAAGGTAGATCTATTGTTACTGGATCAGTAATTACTGAAGCGTAATGTGATTACAATTCGCTGCTTAGCTAACATCACCGCTCAAGTCAAAATTTGGCGGTTTTGACATTTGAATGCCATCGGATAGATCTTTTTATTGCGCGTCGAACCACATATCACAATCTAAACATTTCAGCCAATAAGCGGTCAGTATTCGAAAAACAGTAACAGCGCTCAAGTCAATTTGCCTCCCATCACCGCGTAAGTCGTCATTCCGCCATACTTATTTAAAAGTTTTCTGTGTGCTCCTTGTTTATTATTGTTTTAAGTGAGTGTTATCACTATATTTAGGTAAAAGATAGTGTCATTAAAGAATATAAGAGGTAAGCTATTGATATCATATAACATTTCTCTATTTTACATTTGTTACCAAGACAAAAATCTAATTAGAAATCTAATAAAAAATACTATTGATTTAGGCGGTGATAATGATAACTTATTTTTGACTTAGGCGTTGATGCACAAGTTATATTTGCAGAAACTTTTAGTAAAATACAGCATGGATGAAGAAGATTCAGTTATAAGTGATTGGAGTTCAGACGATGAGTTGTTATATAAACAATTGTGTGATGCTGGGCTGTCGGTTAAACTTAATCTTAATGGAAATATAACAGATGAAGAATACAGTACAAATGTCATGAAGAAGGATCGAGCCAGGAAGGGAAAGATAGTGACAAATGTAAAGCACTTTCAGGATCTTGTTATGTTTTCACACAGGATGTTGAATCGGGCTCCGAATGATTTACAGAATTAACCTTTCACGATATAATTGTACATAGAAATCACTGTTCATCGATCATCGATACAAATACATTTTTTTTTACAGACAGCTTGTTTTGCCGAAATAATTACTTAACATTCTTTCGGCGAAACGAGCGAGTAAAAAATATATATATTTGTATCGATGAACAAAGAACAGTGATTTCTATGTACAATTATATTGTTCAAGTGTAATTCTGTAAATCATTCCATTGTACAATTTAGCAACCAAGGAAGTTATGTGCTATTGGTTTGACGAGTCGAATAGTCTGCTAAAAGCCTCAGTTTTTGCTTCATGCTTATTGATTATTAAGAAAAGGATTTGAGTCAGAAATTATTGCCAGTCATTTTGTTTCTGATGGTGCCTGGATCTGGTAGCTGGATCTGGATCTGGAGGCTGGATGGTTCTGAGGCTGTGCACAGAATCGCAATTCCACAATGAGATATGCTTTGTTACGTTTATCGATAGAGAAAAATATTGTGATTACCCAAAAGTACCTTGAAAAAGGTCACACTTAAATGGAGTGTGATTCTGTGCACAGCGCAATTAAGTGTAAGTTAAAAGGTAAAGAAATTTATCAACCGAGGCAATACATGACTAAAACAAAGACCGCTAGGAGTAATCCTATGCCATACGAAGAAAATTCTTTACAGTTTTTTCCAAAGAACTAATCCAGAAAACTATACGCCCTGGGATGAAGGCAGGTGAACCTGTTGTAACAGACACACGTGTACTCCTGCCTGTTGTAACAGAATACAGGCCTAACGGCACGATCTGGTACAAAATTTACTATAATAATGAACTACAGCCCTTACCGCATCGTCCCGTACCGTTAAATCGTATCAAACCAATAAACCAACTGGTCAAATTATGTAAAACAAAAAATCCTATCTCAAACAGAAAGTACCAAGACTTGCAAGATTTAAAAAGTGTATTACCACCAAGTTGTCATTCTTTTTATGACGAATTGGCGCATACCGAACTCTGAACACCACTTAATACTCCTAAGATTAAAGTTAACGTAATAAATGATAAGCGTCTCATAATTATTATTAACAAAAAGCTGGTAAGCAATTGATCTCATTAATGTGATTGTAAGTGGCATAATTTAGAATTGTTGCTTGAAGACTGTTGTTATATTTCTAATTGTTGATTCAATTTGTAATGATCAAAATACTAGATAAGTACATACTTCTTATATGATTATAAAATAGTCTTTATTTGTCATTTATAAAATGGTTAAACAATTAATCTCAATAATTTGATTAAACTAAGTAAGAAATATTAATGTTGGTACTTATACCAACCCATATATGGGTCTTAATCCATTATATTAGATTTTTAATTAATGTTACCATTATTATAAATATAATATACGCAAAGAACATTTTTTTATATGATTTAAATAAAAAACTTTCTATGATATGCTTTTTTGTATTACTTCATTATCATTATATTATCTCGAGTAACACCGCCTAAGTCGAAAAAAATCTAGTGCATAACCGCTTAAGTCAGATAAAAACGTTTTAGTTAGTCTTATTTTTAAAATAATTATATGTTATCATTTGTTATCCTTAAATGTACCTCTTATTACAAAAAAAACATAGAAACTCTAAAACTTTAGAAAATAAACAGTTTTTTTGCTCTCCTGTAAAGTAGGCAAAAACGACTTCAGCGGTGATGTTAGCTAAGCAGCGAATTGTGTCGTACACTAATTGAGTGTGGTATGTGCATTGACGACGCCAAGAGCCATTCGTGCTATTTATAAACTTAGTCCTCGTGACTCCCTGAGAGAGGTCTTTAAGAAAATCAACATATTAACTGTGGCTTCTCAATACATTTTTGACAATATAATGTACGTCCGTAAAAATTTAGATTATTTCATGAAGAAGAGCGACATTCACTCATATAACACAAGAAATAAACACAAGCTTGTCGTTCCTAACTTCAGATTAGTTAAAACTAGTAATTCGTTCATGGGAAATTGTATAAAATTCTTTAATAATATACCACACAATCTTGTCGAATTGCCGGTTGATAAATTTAAGAAACACGTTAAAAACACGCTTATGTCTAAAGGCTATTATAAGGTTCAAGACTATCTGAACGACACGAATGTGTGGTCTGTCCAGCCTGCACCGACTGATGTACTTACCTTTGATGATTTTGATTTTACGGCAGCTAGTGGTGACTGAGTTTGTTCCGGCGTTTCTTCTCAGCACTTGCCTAATTGTCTGTGTTCTGTCTCGAAGCGCTGGTAGGGCCCAAAAGATAAGGAGACATGATTCGGCCCCTTCAGGGCACAATTATTTTTATTTTATTTTTCACTGTACATTTGACGTTCATAAGTGGCATATTGTGTCCTAAATTGAATAAATATTTTTTTGATTTTGATTTGATTTGATTTGACGCCATCCATCAATCAGTACAGACCAGATAATCAATAGACTCATTTATCTGTGTGGCATGCAATTACCCACGAGCCGATTTTCACCGCTTACTATACATATTATTATCAATCAAGTGAGGAACGTACTGAGTGGGTTGTTAGGAACGCTTTTTTAGGGATTTCATATACTGTACGGAAGCTGCCAGCCAACCAGCTCACTGAAATATTTGCTGGTATCCTTCATAAGATCGCCCCAAGCCCTAAAGTGCAAGTTGCTAATGTTCTGGAACCTTGTCGAAATAATAAACTAAATTTTTTTTGGGGATAAAAATAAATATCCCAAATATCTACTTAATTACTTATTTTTTATATATTTTTTTATTAACAAGTACACTAAACCAAACGAGATATCAAAATTCCTATGGGACGATTTCACCAAAATCAGATAAACTGATCCGACTCAGAGTCGATTTTACCGACATCAGATAAGACTTATCCGACTGAATAAGTATAAAACGACTGATTTTAAAATTACTTCAAGATTGACGTAAATAATGGCAGATAAATACTTAGGTGTCGTTTTCGAATAAGGCGATTAATATTGTATTCGTCGAATATTCCTTATCCGACTGAAATAACTGATTTTAATATAACATTTACATAAATGATTGCTGACAAATAGGTGACGCCTTCAAATTAGACGTATTAGATTTTACTCGACGATTCCTGATCTGATTTTGGGAAAATCAGGTGTCTTCTTACACCTGATTTTCCCAAAATCAGGTATAAGAAGACACTATAATAAATAATGTATGATACGTATAAATTAATAATTGGGCTCGAACATTTCAATACAATTCGATTCAACGTATTCGATGAAGCGGTCCATAGAAGACGTTTGTTTGAGATCAAATAATACCTGTATTTCAAAGGAGGTTGATCATTCGGTGGCATATAACATAAATAGATAATGATACGCGTCTGAGATTGCTCGCTCTCTCAAAGAGAGCTTACGATCTGCACACTTTTGGCACTACCGAAATCTTCTGTCTAAAATCGACACCTTTTTGAAATTCACACTCAGCATTTTTCAAAGCAAAATTCTAATTTGTAACTTTACAGATTCTTCCAGGGCTCAAGTCACCCTTACCATCCGTTTTGGTGGTTTGGGTACAAGGAAAATACTTAGCATTGCCCTGTCAGGTGTTCTTGCTGTTGCTCTTTATAATATTTTAATAGATAGATCGGCTGTTAATTAATACTATAAATAATACACGGGATTCATTCCTCGTCTTACACATTTGATTTTTTCGAGTGGATTTTATAGTATTAAGTTTGTGTAGTGACAAAATACTATAATAACAAAAATATAATTGTAAATTGGCTTCCTTCATCTTAAGCAATTGTTCAATATTGGTCTAAATATTGCCTTGGATATTGTGAGAGCATCTCGCAACATTGATGAGGTCTTGCAGACTAAGTGTGAAAAAAAGCACTTGCAAAACTCAACAGGCTTGCTAATGTGTCGGTGGCCGAGTACCATTGGCATACACTCGGATAGTGTAAGGCACGGGGTTCGATTCCTCTTGTGACACAGTTGCTAATTTCAAATGCATTTTATATTAAAATACTCTGCTTTTTTCGTCGTAGTGGAGGTGGTTTAATTGGCAGAGGCAAGAAAAATCTGGTCAGTGGCTTCAGTCCTCCCAAGCCTTAGCTTCCTCTTAAAAGAAGTGGAATGAGCCGTTCGATTTGTGTGTTCAAAATGAGCTTTTAGATCATGCAAATGCACAGCAGAGCGTGCTCGGGTGTAGGTCGTCTTCCGGTTATAGGTTGCAGGCTCTTCCTTCAGCTTTCATCATCAGAACACCATTCCATCTTGCAGCGCTGCGGCGCCGTTTTTTTATATAAATTCATTTCTTTCTTTTTTGATAATATATTTATATTACAGTCAGCTAAGTTGATAAAATGCATACCCATCAAAAACAATACTTGTCAAAAAAACCAAGTCTCGCAAGTCAGTTGTTCTGCGGTAAAAAGTTGTGAGATCCATGTAATACCAAGTCGGTTATTAATTTATTCAGTCTCTACTTAAGCGACTTTCTGTCTTAATACGTCCAGTCTCTAAGACCACGATCGTGGTCCATAACAATTGAAAATCAATTGTGTCTGGAATCTCATAGTGGACGCATATCAATATTAAAAATCTTTAATGTTTTATATAAATATATTGAGTCTGCCGTGCCCCCAGATTAATAAATTATAAAATCAGTAAACTCGTAGTAGTCTTATTGAAAAAAACATTGAAATTTTAGGTCGTTAGAAAGGGACTCTGTTACATTAATAGGAGCATGACTAGACTAATCAAATACTTGATCATACTTTATTAACTCACATTTTTCGAAATGTATTCACTGTTTACACGTGAACTGAGCTATTTCGATACAATGAGATGAGAAACTGGGGCGGAAAATAGCGAAATCTTTTTCCTTCTAAGTCCCCTGACATGGTAAACAAACAAAATAATATGGCGCACTTCAGATTTTTCTCGTGATTTACTTGTGAACTTTTATCTGATATTCATTTGGGATTCATCTCTTTAGTTACTTCCGATTTGTATGAAAGGTCACAGCACAGCAGTTAACGGAGATACCTACTGTAAACGCAGTATAACTGGTAAATTTTTTGTATACGATTTACGGTCTGTTTTCACAATGTTCTTATAAGTTTCTTTTAATTATTCTGTCCATTACTTCATACAAAATGACGTTCCCTACTTAAATTATTTGTTGGTTAATGCTAATTTGTCGCTGGTCAAACACAAACTAATAAATGAAATCTTCCAATACGAACCTTAAATTTATGGCGTTTCTAGGTATAATATATTAATGTATCCTTGTTTGAGTTTAATCTTCCAATCTCACTACACAATTCATTTCAATATACACAAATCTGCTGTAATTCTTATTTCTTGTCGATCTCATGACTAATGGCAACTTTGAGTGCCTAACATTTTTTCCTAGGTTAGGTGAAGCCGTAGGGTATTCCGGGAAATTCTAAATAGTTTTTACGGTTCCGTAGTCGATTCGCAAAAAACGGAACCCTTATAGTTTCGTCAAGTCTGTCTGTCCGTCCGTATGCCACTGCCACTTCATTCTGTAACTATAAGTATTACATAGTTGAAACTTAGTAGGGAGATGTATCCTGTTCACCGCGTTACGATCCATACACAAAACATAACAAATAATTATGTTTTAAGGGTTTCGATTCTACACGGAACTAATATCAAAAACTTTTTTTCGTTAAACCTATGCGTGTAGGTGTCGAAGGGAAAGTCTTTCCATTCTCTCTAAAAGTCTAACGTTTGAGAGATAGACGCTTCCAAAGCGGTAAAATGGGCATCCCCCCCCCCCCCCCCCTCCTACAAGATACAAGATGTAAATCTTGACAAAGATTTAACGAAAATTGGTTTGTTTGAACGAGATCGAACTAATAGTTTTTGGGATATAGCACATTTCTAATAACCACAAACATTTTTTATTTATTTATACAAATACTATTAAAAACAAAGCTATTTTAACCATTAACAAAATATTATGGTATTTTGGCAAAGTGTAAGCAAGTGGATCTCTAAATCAATTGAAGTTGGCACTCGCACTTGGCCAGTTTTTTACATTATATTTCTGTACATAATCATAAATGATGGCCAAAACACGTCTTTGTAATTTATTTTGGGCAAATAGACCCACTGGGGGCACTTTTACACGTCCCAATATCCCGAACCCTTCCACAGATTCGGGACAATTGTGGGCTATTGCTGAGAAGAAGCTGCAAAACCAACTTAGTCAATGCCTCTTTTTAAAATATTACAATTTTGCTTTACTCAGTGATCATTGTTTAACTTTCGATTTGAATTTATCTAAGGGTTATTCAATTTGAGATCATTTAGAATAAAGTAATACATTGTATCTTCCAATAAATTAGTGATATATCGTCTGAAGTCTAAAGTTTGGAACCGAAAGTTTATTCTTGTTTCTGGAACTGAAATCGTGCAAATTACCTTTTTTAGGAAGAAAAAAGAATCTTGACTTCTTTAAACAATTCTCTTAAATAATCGTCAGAGTTATGGTTGTAAATAGCCCGTAAAGCTCGCTATGCTAGTATGAATATTATAGCTTAGTTTAAAAGTTGGATGGGGGACCCTGTTTACCACTTTGGAAGCGTCTATCTCTCAAACGTTACAATTTTAGAAAAAAATGTTTTACGAACCACGATGCCATTTTAAAAGACCTATCCATCCATTGACACCCTACACACATAGGTTTAACAAAATAATTTTAGGTTTTAGTTTCATTATCTTTATTTTTTGTATGATAATCGTAAAGTTTAAAGGGTTACAGTTTACGGGATATATTACCTACTGAGTTTCAACTATGTAATACTAATAGTTTCAGAATAAAGTGGCTGTGACATACGGACGGAGAGATAGACAGACAGACAGACTTCACGAAACCTTAAGGGTTCTGTTTTGGCCATTCAGCTTCGGAACCCTAAAAATGCTTGGAATAATCTTGGTCTATGGTTGCGTCAAAGTCCAAATAATCCGAAGACTGGGTTCGCAAATATCGTTAGAATTAGTTGGAATAAGTTGTTACAGTGACTTCGACCGTAAGATTTTGAAATAAGTATAAAATAAAATGAAAATATTTTTATTTCTAGCAAAATTACAGAATACGAAAATTCTCTTTGAGTATTCGAGAAAATTATGTAAGGAATATAATTCTTTGTCTATAATATCGCGATTTGTTAGCTACAAAAAATATTTTTAAAATGGAGTAGTGTCCATTTATACCTTTTAACTCCATACCCAACTCATGACTAATTAAATTAATCTTAACCTACAGGAACATACTTAATTTAGAATAATTACAATTAGGTTCAAAATAAAGAGAAAAAGAAAATTGAGACTGAAATAATTTGAAATAAATCGTTAATATTGGAATATTGACATCATCACGGACAAAGCCGCAGGAATGCATGGAGCGAGACTGAAAGAAATAAAAAAAAACTAAATTTATTTTATGCGGTCTCCTCAGTTTGATTGAAGATAATAGAATTCCTTCCTACGCCTTCTCTGATTC
Organism: Pyrausta purpuralis; assembly: GCA_963924145.1. Classification (NCBI taxonomy): domain Eukaryota; kingdom Metazoa; phylum Arthropoda; class Insecta; order Lepidoptera; family Crambidae; genus Pyrausta; species Pyrausta purpuralis. Next base: position 22,758,488 of record OZ001656.1, read on the forward strand.
ATCAGCACTTAATTTAGGTACTAAAATCACAATTTGTGTTTATGCGTACTTGTGGTGATTGAAAGAATTCCAATTTGAACCTACTTCGAGTAGGTATCACTTAAATAATCTCGCGAGAGCTTGATGGATATTTTTTTTACATGCTATTACAATTAATGAATTTTAACGAAACTAAATACGTAGATACATATCAATCCGATACCGATTATTCTTCTAAGAGTCGGTTTCTTAACCGACAGTATTCAACTAATGGTTAAATTGTTACTAGTGGTTGAGTAATTTCGACTGTTTATGTTTTGAACAAAGGATACCTACCTGAATCTATTAATAGAATTGCTATTTTAATATCCATTTGTTAAGGTACATTTTTGTTCAAAGCATAGAACTTAGGCAGTAGTGGAAAATCTTAGACTAAAATGAGGCACATAAGAATTCGTAAGAATCTAGACAAACAGGATTGAATTTAAAGATTGAACGAATAATATTGTTCATCACGGATCTTCATTAAATAAAATTTGCCTTGCTAAGCAGTGTGACATTTCGAACAAGATCATAATTGTAGGCGTTTCATAATATCTATTATAATTATATGCCTGTTTAATCTTAGTAAAAGCAATATATATATATATATGTAAGTACCTAGGTAGCTATCTCATAATATAAGTTCGAACCGAAATACCTGTTTAAATTTTGTCACTGCCAAAAACGGACGGACTAACTAAAGCTTTAACGGAACGAATGATATAATTCATCAGCGACTTAATTAGGTATTATTTAAATAAATCGTTCCAGCAAATTGATAAACTCGAGATAGCTTATGCAGTATTTTCGAACCGAATACATAACGCGATAATGAATACCTAACGAACTTATTGGAATTCGTATTATAGAATCGCTCGGTCAATATTATTAGATCTAATATAACATTGGATACTGAATTATTACGAACGTTATTTAATTTATTAAATTTGAAATGAAGCAAACATTTCTATATTTACAGTTCATATCATTTGATATTTTGTTCCATAAAATAAAGATCATAGACGTGAAATGAACGAGACGTACACTTGTATTTCCATGAAACATACGTACAAATTGATATTTCATTTTTAAGGCATCTGTGGGTTCTATTTTCTAATAAACTGAATTTAGTATGATGTTTAAATGGAGGAAGTAATGTATTTTTATCAAGAATTCCCAAGGAATATTGACCGTCACAGGAAATTAGACACTGATACTCTATCATTCAATATTTTTCTTCTTTTTTGTTGGTAACATATATTTAATCCATCAACATGCATTCGACATGTTTTTAACTTTTAGGTTTTGTTTATTTAAACTTTATTGCACTTCTAATATTTATACAAAAAGGTAGAGTTAACGCCATGTAGCGTACCTTTTGGCTAAGCAGAAATGATTGAGTTATTTAGATCGTACAATGTTTAAGCAAAAATATTTAAAAATTATTCGCCTCAAATCTGTTAAAATATTATACAGCCCACTTATAAAGGTTTGCCCAAACAGGGACGTCCAAACTTTCGTTTTTTTTTAATCCAGAGCTATCCAAATATACCCTTCGTATGAAAGCCAAATTTTGTAGTTTTCGAGTTTTTCTTTCGAACTTTTGAACAAATAACTCCTCCACTTTTTAAGGTGTTATGTCGTTTTTTATTGCAATATGTTCCTTATAAATTAAATTTACATTGATAAAATTATGAGCTATCTAAAACTAAGACAAACAAAAGTTTAAAAAAAATAGAAAAAATATGCCCTAAAAACTACAAAACTTTAGTTATTACAAATATGGTATATTTGGATGACCTTGGTTTTAAATTTTTGGACGTTATTGTTTGGGCCATCCTGTATAAGTAAAAATAAATATCCTTTAAATATCCTTTGGACATTCCCACACATCGCCATCTAGCCCCAAAGTAAGCTACTCAAAGCTTGTGTTATGGGTGCCAGACAACGGATATAATACTTAAATACTTTTTTTTTTTGTAAATACATACATGATATACATAGAAAACACCCAGACCAATACAAACAGACATGTTCATGCACACAAATGTTTGTATTGAGCGGGGATCGAACCCGCACCCGCTGCGTAGTAGGCGATTTCTCGTCCACTACACCAGACGGGTCGTCGTAAAATACTTACATGTTCCGGAATTCAAATCATTCGCTGCTTTTGGTGGAAGTTGAAGGTTAACGACAAAAAATACCAATTAAAAATTGGTGGGCGGTAGTCTGTACGTCATGTAAATGGTGTTAATAATAAAGTATTCAAGGGCAGCGTCACAACGGCAGTCGTTAATAGTAATTCACCCTTAAACTGCCCAATCGCAATCTCTTGCGTAATATGTAGACGTAGAGACGGGAAACGATCTACAATTAATATCGATATTTAATTATGGCTTGTATTTAACCGCAAATTAAAAATAAGCCTTTTGTACAGAAAAAAAATCTAATTTTAATCAAAAATATTGTATAAAACGCATCAGAATTTCCCTACAAATATTTAAATCTGAGCAATAATTTATGTTCGTAGCTCATTGCTATTTATTAAAAAGAGAGGTTTTTTTTTATGAATGCATATCTAATATTTAATAAGTAACACACAGTTAAATTTATAACATTTTTTTAAAACTTACTTCCTATTTGCTTGATATTTACTGCGTTTTCACAATTTCAAATAAAGCAATGGTCAATTCAGGTATATTTTGTTCATAACACATTAGAGTCGTATATATTCAACCAGTGCTAATAATTTTAAACCATTACTTGAGTTAATTATCGATCACGAAACCTGCCGTAGATGAAATACCATTATATTTGGTATAATCATTATAAGACATTATTGTTCAGCATTTTATTTAAATGCTATCGTTGCTAGAATATTGCTAGGAGTGTCAGTATTAATTATGTGCGTTCGGGTAAATTTACTGTGAAATCAGTATATTTGATATGAAAAGATATTGTTTTGCGCATTAAACGATTTTTCGTTGCACATTTGAGGAAAAATATAGTACACTGTTAATATAAGTTTTCTATTTTATGAATACTAGTTTTCTTGAATAATTGTTTATTTGCTGTGAAATAATTTATTTGTAGTAAAATTTATTAAATTGATGAAAATATGTAAATTGATTGGCGATAAGTTATTTGATGAGCACTTAATAATATCCTTCGCAACTTTAAAAAAGATGTGGTTTTGTCAAGCATTGATGATTTGGCCACTGGCAATTGGAAGCTTTCGTTCCATGAAAACACCGACTGCAAACACAAGTTTTTCATTACAGTCTTGGATGAAATAACCACTGGATATGCAACGCAAGAGCCAATGTATGAAAACATCATAAACTATTTCCGCGGGGCGGGGGGAGGTTGTCATGTCAATTATTGACATTTAGTGCATGAAAGTGTCGATATTTTTTATCGATATGAGTTGAACGAATGAATGAACGAACCTTCTGTAAAATGATATTTATTTTTTATCACCAAAACAATAAATTATGGTCATGTTTTATGCACAAACCATCAAATGAACAATTGAAACATATAACGTCATTTTATATGAACGGTCTGGCAAGTAACACTAGCTAGACCTTCCTAAGACATTGAAAAACAGCTCGTAAGTATACATAGCACCATTAAAATCCTCATGTGGAATAATTACGAGTAAGCAGTAGATTTTAAACAGTAGATGTATCTACAGGAATTCTGAAATTGTATTATAAGGATATATTGTCATATAATATGAAGTTTATTTTTTTGGATTACCTTAATCTACTCTCAAGTGATGTGAAACATTTTACAGATTCATCATTTAATTTTATAAGTTGTATATAAAAAATTAAGTATAGTAAGTTTATCGATATGATTTATCGACAATGGTCAAGCAAAAAATAAACTGACAAGAGAACGACAATCCTATCGTATTAAGGATACGTTATCTTGTTGATTTTGTACTAACTGTCCACTTCTTTTTTAAATGGCAGTGTAACTTTTCTCTTGGAAAACACATTTCACTATTTTCCAGAAAAATTAACAGCTGTATTGGGATGAAAAGTTACTAACGGTTTTTATAAACCTCATCACTGTTAAACTTTGCTGTTCGTATCATCTGTTTGGTGATGACTTACAACTGTACGTACAGTCCAATGTCTCAGAAATGTCTGCAGCGATCGATCTAATCAACGACAGTTTAAGCCATATCTCGTCCTGGTCTCGTGATTTCGGAGTTTCTGTCCACCCCACCAAGTGCCAAGCGATCATAGTAGGGAGTCCTGGACCCGTTTCTAAGCTAGGTATGGCAGATTTGGAGCCGGTTATGTATGAGGGTACTGTTTTACCTTACTGTACAAGTGTGATGAATTTGGGCCTGATGTTAGACTCTACGTTAAGCTGGACTGTTCACGTGGCTGAGGTCAGCCATAAGGTAATCCCGTGCTTGAGGTCGCTCTACTGATTATGATGATGATATTATGATATATTTTGAACTCACCAATCAAGTATACCTGCATGTGCCTTATAGCTCGTATGCTGTTCGCCAATCTCGAAAACCTACATTATTTGCACTTCATACTACTAAGACGCACACAGGTGAGTGTTGTCCTTGGTATAGAATATGAGTTTGTATAACAAATTTCTCTGTGATGTCGATCCTTTCTCAATATCACCTGCGAACTTTAGGAAAAATGAATATTTTGCTGTCTGTGAGGCTTTTCGTGTCTTCGAGTGCGATTATGTGTAGTTTACAAATAAATATGTATAAAACTTTGTTAAATAGCATTCACCGTAATCGCTCTGTTTGCCCTACTGTCTCATGATTTAATATTAAATTTTAACCTATCTGTGGACAATGGTGCTGGTTACACTTATAAGTAATTTCCATAATAATATTTAAGGTTATTCCATTAATGTAATTGTTTGTTGTCCTTAATAAAGAAAACAAAAAGATCGCTAGCTAGGCATACCGTCTCATTGCTCCTCCTATCAGTCCAAATCGTTCACAGTAACGGATACACGGCTGTAGAATACGCTTCCTCTTGAGATCAGGAGGTCAGCGTGGAAATTGTGTTTCAAAAAAGTTTCTTATTCAATGATTGCGAAATATGTAAATATGTATGTATGTTTATTTTTAGTTATGTATGCTTTTGTAAATTATTTATCTTAACTCTTTTACGAGTATACTGTATATATAGTTAATTTATATTATGATATGTACATTATAGTATTATTTTACACAGTAGTATTTATTGCAATTGTTGCAATTTTAATACCTATTCACAATATTTTCCTGCATCCATTACAAACTCTCTGCATGGTCTAAAGGTATGAAATTAGGAGAGAATGCTATTAGCATTAAGTCCACCTTTTGTACACTTTTATTTGTGCAATAAAGTTTTTAAATAAAAAAAGTATTGTACTTATAAATACGAGTACAAACCTCTTCTTGTCAAATCACTTGATACCCAAAAGGACTAAAATTGATGACGAGAGAGTTCTTTGTATGTGTACACACACATACAAAGAACTCTCTCGTCATCAATTTTATTATGACACCATAAGGGCCAAATCACAATCAGTTCAGTCTTTACCACAATCGTATAACATTTGAGCAAAACTCACTAGTCTAAGCGAACGGAGATTTTCTATCAGTAAATATATTTCACTAAAGTTTTCATTCAGTTGAATTGGCTTAAGTTATCTTAATTCCGAGCTCAATATCGATAGTCCACTGTAGGTACATCACTGGTAATAACCCCACCGGTCAGTTAGGCACTATAATTGGCTATTACATCACTGTCATTTCTACGGCTTGCGGACCTATGTTTCAGTGTGACGCAATTATGTAACCCAAAAGATGAATGAGTTAAGCGTGGCGTGAGTGACCCGCTGTATTCCACTTAGGGCACCACGATCACCGAGACGGCATGGCACCCGCAATATTCCACTTTACTGCACCTATAGCTAAGTTACATTTCTATATTAACCAAATGTTACTACTTATTTTTTATTTTTTGTTATTTTTTTACTACTAAACAAATTCATCCGTTGCTTTTTAGGGTTCCGTAGTCCAACAAGGAACCTTCTAGTATTATGAACTCAAGCTTACGTTCATCAATAGTCTACGCACATCGTGCACCGGCTCCAAATGAATTTGTTTCTCCAACAGAGGACAAATGTGTTATTTTGAGCTTTTAGGGTCGATTTTACTAATGTCAGATAAATATTATTCGTCGAATTCGATACAATACGCTTTATTTAAAAAAAACACTTATTTGTCATTGCCGACATTCCCGACCGATTTAAAAACAATACATTTAATTTATGTAAATGTATTGTTTTTAAATCGGTCGTTTATACTTATTCGGTCGAATAAGTCTTATTTGACGTTGGTAAATAGACACTTAGTCAGTTTTTTTAAAGCCAGTTTAATTTATTGAATTATTTTTATTAACATTTCTATTCGATATTCCCACCCGTTTAGTTTTTAATGTTTTTCTTACATAAGAACCTACCCCAGACTAAAAAAAAACAACATAAAAATAATTAATTTAATCGGCCCAACCGTTCACGAATGATCTCGTGACCAAGGGGAAAGAAGATTCATTTTATATTTAAAAGATTTGGTAATAGATAATGACCATTCAGTTATCAAAACCCTCAACTTTGAAATATTATTGTATGACTGCAATCCGATTGTGGTTTTGATATAAATAAAGTCATAACAAAAATAAAAATAATGCCAGTTTGAAGGGACTTTGAAGCCGCGTTTAATTTGTTTACCTACAGCGTTTTGGTTTGTTTTCTTTGACTTCGCCGGATGCTGAAATCTTGTGGTGATGTTTTCAGAACTCGCCACATGAACTTTATTGTATCAGTTGGTATTAGAATTTCGTAAAATCATAAGTTTTATAAGTTAAGTAATTCAATTACAATACCTACGATCTCACGTTATGGTGATTACTCCACTGACAATAGAAGAAGATCTCATGCATTACAGTTTCACAAAAGTACATTCATACCTATTACCAACTCACCTCTGTTTACCGTTCCTCTACATTTATTTATTTTTCATTTACATTTCTTAAATATTATCAATCATACATACGTAGTTAGTTAATACCTACTACAAAACTCTTATTGCAGTCAGTCCAGTCCGTGGATTTTAAAACTTCTGTTTCATATTTTATTTATGTATATTTACGGCAAAAATCTAAGAAAAAATAACCGGTCAAGTACGAGTCGGACTCGCGCACTGAAGGTTCCATGCCAGTTTTAACTGAATTAGGGAATCCACTTACTCTCACTTTGCTAAAATACCACAATATTTTGTTGACAGAAAATATAACTTTGTTTTTCATGGTGTTTTTTATGAAGAACAAAGTTTTGTTGCGGTTGTTGAAAATGTGCTATATCTCAAAAACTACTTGTTCGATCCCGTCCAATTTATTTTCGTTAAAAGAATTTGTTCAGATCTACACTAAATATTTTTTTCGTTCGTGTTAGAGGGGACGCCCATTTTACCACTTTGCGGAAGCGTCTATCTATTAAACGTTAGACTTTGAATAAAAATGGTTTTGGGCATTTCTACAGAAGCGACGGATTGACCGACTGGAGCAAAAAACCTACCTTTAAAATTGAATAACATGTCTGAAAAAAATCACACGTATTTATACAACTCTTGGCCTGATGGAGAGCATATCAAGAAGACCACCAGGTTGTACATACGGTCTAAAAAAATCGGAAAGTTCAAAAACGGGCAGAATTTGGCCTAAAATGGAGTGTCCGGTTTCCAGAATTTACTCGTTTTCGTTTCATAACTTTTAAAATAATAAGTTGCTGATTATTATTCCTCCATTCCTATAACAAGGAATAAATAATGAAGCCATATACGTACTTACATATATCGTGAATCCTTTAATTTGAATACAGTGACACATTTAAATTTTGTCCGAGGCTTGTGCCTCAATTCGGTGAAATTTACTTTTATGTACCTGTAGCACTAACTATGCATAATAGGAACGCGCACTACTTGTTCCCGTCATCTGACAGTTGCGCCCGAGCGGACGAACAGTGTAAACGGGAGATCTGTAGCACTCAGGAGCAATTTTCAAAGGTACGAAATCGTTCGGTGTTTTTGGTACAGGGTAATTTCTCAAATCGGTGTGCCACCTCGATTATGTATCTTAAGTATTTTATGAGATTTGTGCTAAAACTATTGAGTGTTTAACAGCTTTCTATCGTTAGGTTTAGTAGAAATTACTGTAACTCATAACATTTTGGGTAATTTGATGTATTATGATCTCAATTCCGTGGAAAATGGTGCACCGAATTGAGAAAACTTACACCGAATTGAGGTTTTACTTTTATATTATTAATTTAACTAATTATTGTTGTTGATTATTGTTGTTTATCGAGAAAATCAACAGCACATTCATTGCTATAACTCACGTTTTAATACATTGGGTATGGCCAATTACAGATCTCCCTATAAATTATCAGTAAGTTAGTACAAAAATACTAACAAGTGTCTTAAAATTGACAAATTAACAATTCAACAATATTATATTACGAACGCACCAAACATATTCAATTTCCTATTTTATGTGATTAATTGTATTTAAATATTAAATTATTATAAAATATTTTATGAGGTTAATTTAATTTAAATATTAAATGTAACAAAATATTATGAAGACATAATTTACTAACAAACATGCTGCACCAAGTAGCTAGTTATGGAACCCTCTCGCCTTTCCGTCTTAGATTAGGGTTGCCTCAGCATATTTAAGGGCAAGCTCATGTATTTTATTATCGACTTAGCCGTTTCAGCCTCAACGGCCCGTGCCTGTATTTAGAATTAGTTAGCCAGTAATAAATCATCTTCGAATCGGTGCAGACATTACTCGCATTTTAATTTTAATTAATTTAGTTAGTTTTTAAAAACTCCCCACCCGGCTCCCGATACGTAACTGGCGCAGCCAGACCGTTTTTTTCAAGGAGTTTCCGCGATTTCCCTGTGTGTCTAAATTCACAATTAAGGGAGATTGAAACAGCTCTAGCCTTAAGTAAATTGTCAGTTTTACATCAATCCATAGTTAATTCGAAAGAATTACTAAATCATTTAAAATCGATAGCTCAATTTGCAAATCTTATGTATTTACCTAACGAGGTACTAAATTAGAGGATTTTTTTTAAATGAGAGGAAACAATGTATGTCAAATCATACGTTAAGAAAGACAAGATAACATTTATAATGGAGATACCAATAACTGATAATCATACTTATAGGTATTATAAGATTTATTCCTTACCAATATTCCACGAGTTACAAAACATCACAATATCAATCTTTCCTGAATTTCCTTACCTATTGGCGAAAAAGTCTAATTACTTACCAATTTCCAAGCCATGCCGTGCGTTCGCTGCTGGCGACCACTTCTTATGTACGACAGACAACCAAGCTGTCTACCAAGAATCTACCTTTGCGGAGCAGCTTATGGAGTTTAACAATACTCTCACACATTGTCACCAGCATCAAATTCAAATCGAAGAAGTAAGAATCCAGAGGGTTAATACCAACAATTGGAACTTGTATAGTCGAAGACCAACAACGATAACTAGTCTGTGTGATAACCACGACCAGAACAGTAAGCAGCCTATTTTTGGGACTTACCTCGTTAACCCTGCAACCTAGAAGTCCTTGGACTCAAAATCAATCACCATATCTACGAGTCGCTAGATACCGCGAAACCGATCCCGATTATAAACTTACCTGTGATGCACGGTCATACGAATCTATCAAGCACACACGCACTAAACATGGTTGGAGTTAACCTGGATGAATAAATATATATGTCATATGCTCTAAAGCACAGTGCGGAAGTAGAAAGTGTTTTGAGTGTTAAAAAAGACATTAACTTCAGTGTTAATTTAGGTTATTTTGTCATATTATGTTTAATTGTATTCCCTTTATATGTGTGGCGTAAAAGGTTATTGAAAATTTTGCGAAATGATCGGAAAGATATTGAAAATGATCGTTCTGATAGTTTCACTCTTAGGGAGGGAGGAGTTATGGAACCCCCTCTCCCTTCTGTCTTAGATTAGGGTTGCCTCAGCATATTTAAGGGCAAGCTCATGTATTTTATTATCGACTTAGCCGTTTCAGCCTCAACGGCCCGTGCCTGTATTTAGAATTAGTTAGCCAGTAATAAATCATCTTCGAATCGGTGCAGACATTACTCGCATTTTAATTTTAATTAATTTAGTTAGTTTTTAAAAACTCCCCACCCGGCTCCCATGTGGTGAATTTGAACTTTCGTTCAGTTAGCAGAATGATTCCTTTAGCGCTTCAATTTAGTAAAGCAATAAAGAATAAGGATAAGATATAAATATATACAATAAAGACAATAAAGATAAAAAGAAAAAATAAATATATAAAACAATAAATATATAAATATATCGATAATAAATATTATTGTGTTATCCTCTTTAAAAATTGTAATGTTTAAATTGTTTGAGTTTTAAAAAAAGACTGATTATTGTTATATCGAAAAATAAACATGTTGATCAGTTTTTTTTTTATTATTAACATTACAAAGAATTATTGATATAGATAGGCACATAAACTATTAAACCGATAGACCAGCAGTCAGTTAACATAACGCTTTAGGTATTTTTTTCATTTTGATCATTCAAATACATTATATATACACAATAGAATGCAATACAATACAATACATTAGATAATGTTGCATCTATTCTCAATTCGGTAATTCATTTTCTCAATTCGGTGCTTTCTCAATTCGGAGCCTAACTTTTCTCATAGATCAATCAACAAAATTTAGGCAAATCGTTATTTTATGTTTCAGGATGGAGTAGACTTCATTTTTTATTATTTAAACAACAACAAAATCCAAATTAAAAATGAACCACCGAATTGAGAAAAAAAGTGCCCTTCTGTAGAAATGTCCTTTTAGGAACCTCTATGTCATTTTAAAAGCTATCTATAGACACCCCACACGCATAAGTTTGTCATTTTTTTTAATTCGGCTTTAGTATATTGTATGGGAGCCCCCCCCCTCACATTTTTTTTTGTATACGAATCGTAAAGCGGTTAACTGTAGGTATACATCTTCCTACCAAATTTCAACAATGTGATGCCTATAGTTACAGAATTAAGTGGCTGAGACATACGGACGGACAGAGAGACGCACAGACTTGACGAAACTATAAGGGTTCCGTTTTTTGACATTCAGCTACGGAACCCTAAAAAACTACTAGATAAAAGCATGAAAGAAACAGTTCAGATAATAGCATTCTTAATCGCGTTCTCATAAATAACTAATAATGGCGTTTGTGAATATAAGTCTCCTTTAGCAATGCGTTATTAATTGTACTCACTTGACTAAGTTTCTGTGGTTTTTCTGCGAAAAATATAATGTATACTTAGCTCTGATTCACACACTTGCGCGACACAGGCATATTCATTTGCTTACACATACTCAACATGTAAACAATGTTTTGTTTGGTTAGGAGACCCTTCTATTTTCGATTTCACATAATGGTTTGGGGTCAATTGTCTTGAACAAAGGTTACATGCATGCATACTCTTAAAGTTAGGATTAAAGATTACTAGGATCCTTTCTACGTCATTCACTTCTTACCACCGTAATAGGTACGATATAATAACGTCATAACTGTATGTTCACACATTTATTGCTATTTTATCCACCTTTTTTATACTTACCGTTAATGATTTGTCCATCTCCTTACCATAGCAATGTTAATATTATCATGGTCAATTATTAGTGGCTATACAAGTAATAAATTTATCTTAATTCATAATTTCGAGTAACCTGTTGTTGTCAAACAAAAAAAATAATAAATATAAAATAGACCTTTAGTTTTATAAACGATATTCACAGAACACCAGTGTTGCGATTTTGCGCGCGAGTTACGGAGTTAGCTAGTCAGTTGGATGGTCGAATGGTGTGACTTTTATACGAAGTATATTTCTTTTGTAAATTAAAAATAATTTTTTTGTCGAAGGTCACATTAAAATATTCCTATAAAGTACCTATTAAACAGTTACTCATTTGATAAATGCCATTATTTTAATTCATTGTTACTGTCATTATTTTAATGCAGTGTACTACAATCAAAGTCACCGCGACCACCTATTCAGACAGAGTCTCTTTTTCACTCTTTTATAACCTTTTTTATATCTTTTTTTATTCGCCCCCCCCCCATCTAACTTTTAAACTAAACAAGTGAAAATTTTGAAAATAATACATGATGTAGATCTTAACAAAGACTTCAAAGGAAAATTGGTTTGAACGAGATCGAATTAGACAACATTTTCAATAAATAACCGCAAACATAATTTTGTTACACATACAAATACCATGAAAAACAAAGTAACTGCCAACAAAACATTGTGATATTTTAGCTAAATGGAAGTTAGAGAATCTCCAATTCAGTTAAAGTTGGCACGGAACCCTTAGTATGCGAGTCCGACTCGCACTTAGTCGTTTTTTTTTCAATACCATTCGTTCGTTGTTGTCTTTATCTCATTCCCGTTATTTTCTAGACTCAGCAATTTTATTCATTATTAAAGCTTGGTGACCTATTCGTAATAGCTAATTAGATAACTAATAAACGATGTGAATAATTACTGATGCGAAAATTAACTTTTTGCAATTTCTTTTTGCTCGGCCTTTACTGTTAACTCCGGCCTTAGATACAGGGCTCAGAGTCTCGCGTCAATCTAACTTTTTTCGTGTGGAAATTGATAACGAGAAAAACCAAGTAACACAAATAAATAAAATAATTCTAGTTATATAAAAACATGAAAAAAAAACTACCAAACAAAAGATACCGAATTTAAGGAGCAAAAAATGTATTTTCTTTTTTTGATAAAGTACTTTTTTCGAATGCAGGGTTTGGATAAGGATGAATTCAATTACTCCATCATAAAATGTGTCATTTAATTATATACAACGATAATTCACAGCATTTTACATTCAATAAGACTAGAAAGGTAAGATTAATTTAAATCTGACTATCAAATTATTGGATTGTACACATTCTGATAAAGTCGATGAAGCAATACATTTTAAGGCAAATGTTTAAGCAATGTAGGCAATAAAAATAACATAAACAGCAATTATCCTTCTCCCTACAAAAAAATATAGTTTAAAAAAACTAAGAAAACACGCTTTTATGCAACATTTAATATATCAAACACCCCACGCTTTTTACTCTGAATTGAATTATTCTCTAACTCTTTGTAATTAAAAAAATATTTTCTACTTTTTAGTTCGGTTAGCTATAAAAGCGTGGTTTTGTAGTTTTTTGTAAACTATAATTTATTTTTATTTTTTTAGTTCGATATTTCAATTAATTATTTGCGGACATGCGACACGCGATAGCTCTATCTTTCTTACTCCCTTACAGAGGATCCACGAAAGAATTTATTAATCCTGGCGGTCCTTATAAGGATATTGTGAAAATGTTATTAAATTATTGCGCTGTCATCGGTCCTTGATACGTGTACAAAGTTTCAAATTAATCAAACTTCTGGAAATCGGTCAAATTTATGCTCAAAGATTCCGTTACATACATACATACATAGATACAACCAGAGCTAATAAAAGCGTGGTAAAAATGATGTAGTTTCATAAAAATAATTAAAACCTAACTTAGGTTTTAACTATATTTTGTTTGATATTATCCAAACAAATTATTTCTTTCATGTCTCCACCCTGTATATCCTAAGCCGTGTTTTTAATTTCATAATTACTTACATTGAACCGTAAGCAATTTCATTACGCAGAGTTTATTAATAGACCTGCAAGCGATTCCAATAGCGGTTGCTATGCCTGGTACGTTTATTTTCGGACTCCGGATCGGAAAAAAAATGTATAGAGGGAAAGTCCTTGCAAATTTCTGAAGACATGAAGAGTACTCTTTAATTAAAAATGGGCTGAATGAAACATGATTATGAGAGAAGTACAGTCGCCGTCAGACATATTGGAGCACACAAAATGACCAAATACTTCTGTACAGTTTAAAATGTCAATAAGTTCCATACACTACAAGTAACCATTAATATCAGAAAACTAATTACTTTATAAATATCTGAGCAGATGTTAGTCAATAACTTCTATACACACAACTAACCAATAATATCTGAACACTCATAACGTCAAATTTATCTATACAGTCTGTCTTAAAAATATCTGAGCAATCGAGGAAAATTGCACAAGGAAGTGCTTCTAACGTAACTATTAATACTATTTAAAATTATAAAAAGTATTTATTGTTAATTTTATCTTTTCAGAGTTTATATTACAGTAGGATGACGCTGGCAATTTGTAACGCTTTGTAGTTTTCAGTATTGTCATCACTGTCATGAAAGTGTCATGCAATAAACAAAATTCAGGCAGGAGTTTTGCGCAAGAAACGAAATGATGAAGGATGGACCATATTTCTTCATTTTAGAAATTATTTTTTCGGGTCAATTATTGTGTTTGTGTGGTGGAATTTTCATGATAATTAGTGCCTTTGAAGAAAACAATGAAGTTAAAGTGAAAATTATGGTGAAGCGAGCTCTAATCGCGCGTTCTTACCCGGCTCGTTGTTCCTGCGCTTAGGTTCCTTGTTGAGCATTGGAATGCGGACCACCTGACATTTTAATGAGTTAGGTTAAGTTAGGTTAGTTTAGTGCAAGTTTTAGTTTTAAGTGTTGAAAAATGACAATAAAAATGAAGAATTGTCTGTATGGCGTACAACCAAAGACGTTTAACTAGTATTTAAAAAAAACAGGCAAGTGAGTGTTCAATATTATTGGTTGGTTGTGTGTATAGAAGGTGAAAAAAAAACATAACTAACATCTGCTCAGATATTTATGAAGTTATGAATGTTCTGATATAAATATAAATTGTAGTTTATAGAACTTATTGACATTTTTAAACTGTTCAGAAGTATTAAGTCACTATGTCTGCTCCGATATATCTGACGGTGACTGTACAGTCGCCAGCACATCAGGTTACTTACTTTTGTTGCAAAGTAGCCCTTGTTACAACTGCATAAGATACCACAGTGTTTACCTTGACGTGCTGTTGTCCATACAGATTGTTCAAAGCAGAATCTTAAATACCCTTTACATACTGTGACTTTGTGCATCGTTGCAACTCACGCAATGAACATACTAATTTGGCATAGATGCTTCCGCGCATTAGCATCGATGCAGTCGCCAATATACAGCAAATAATTTGTCAATATCTAGCTTCTTCATCGCAGACTGTATCGATGCTAAAATTAGCGCAATTGTATAAAGGTTGCCATTTTACGACTGCTTCAATGCTGCATCGTGACTGCACCGCTGCTAAAAGTCACAGTGTGCCAAATGTCTTAAAGTTTAAATATATATTATACAACACAAAACTATAATCACATTATTAATATTTAATCTCATTCTCAACATTTGTACCCATATCAACAATATCAACAACTCATTCCCTACTTTTATAATAACAACAAGATCTGTTTATGTATAAATATTAATTACAACACAGAACTCCTCATGCCTACATATAAACTAATATTTACATTTTAATTTATTTAACACGTATAGACTTGCCAAGTAAGTACATTATTATAACAGTTCTTTGCAAATTATAAAATTTCTCAGATCTATACAATTTGAAATGGCTTAGCAAAGGTTTAAATAGACAATTCTTATTAATTTATTCCAGGAATCTTGCAATAATAACATTTATAAGATTCCAAGAGCGACGCTCTCAATCTATAGATTTTTTTTGCACCTATGGTTACAAATCGAGTTGAATAATCTTATTCAAGATGACAGAAGGACAAACTAAACAATCGACCACATACCTACGACTTACGTATAAACAAGGCTAGACAGATAACGTTTGATATTCCAATAAACTCCCTATTTTGATGAAGTTTTCTAATTCGTCATCAAAGACCCTATCAACTAAGGGTCGATTTTACCAACGTTAATTCTCCGATTGAATAAGTATAAAACAACCAATTTCGGAATGATATTACACAAATGATTGCTGACAAATAGATGTCATTTTCAAATTAAGCGTATTGTATTTTATTCGCCGAATATTCTTTATCTGACGTTCTGTAAAATCTAGGTTGATGGCCAGTGGGTGCAATGCTCCTGATTGGTTATATATTTCTCGCTTGTAAAAAGATATTAATATCGCAATCTTGTTTATAATGATACGGTTAACTGGACCTCGATTTTCACGACAGATGAACTTTTTTCGTGTGGTATTTCAATTACGAGTATAATCGTTACAACGAAAAAATAATTCATAGTGCTGCTAATCACATAAAAAAACTACTGCACGGCAAAAATTTTAATGCGTTTGTGACCCTGACAAAACAAAAGCTATATTTTTCTCGAAGAAGAAAATTCGATCGGTGAACTTTTTTCGAATGCGAACTGCACGAGAATTGGCAAAGAAGAAAAAGGTATGTTGACAGATATCACTCACCTGTAACGTGCCTAGTGGATGTGGTCGATATGCTTAATACTTTATACTTAACTAACTTCTACCCCCCTATCCCTTGAACTTACTATTCAGGGCAAGACGAATCCAACCCAGTAAAAATCATAAAATCGGTAATGATTCTCGTGGCAATCGAACTTTTTCGTGTGGTAATTGGATTGCGAGTTTTACCTAAAAAGTCAACTAAAATATCTACACGTTGGAAAACTACCGCACGAATAAAATTTAAATATATAAATATCGTGACTTGTGATATCAAAAACAATTTTTGCTTCGACAAAGAAAATTCGATTGGTAAACTTTTTTTGTATTCGAATTGTACGAGAATTGGCACTCGTTCTTAAGTTATAGGCGCACGGGAATTTTGCTTAAGTTACCGGCATCTTAAGGGAACATTTAATTTTTATCATTCTTTGATTGAATTGTTACTTTTTATGATTAATATTTTAATGCAAATTTGATACACTGAACTTTGAAAAGTTCCCTAACATTGCTAAATTTGTCAGCTGTTTAAGCTGTTTTGTTTAAATATTCCTTTCTATGGCAAGGGAATGTTACCGGTAACGGCACATCTGTATTTGTAGGTCATTAACACGACTCTCATTTATGTAACATGTAACTAACAAGCGGACCCAGCGAACATTGTTTCACCCCGGCCCCATATTTTTAGGTATTATCGTATTCCGGACGATGAAAACTCTTAAAGTAAAAATAATGAAAGTCGGTCCACCCAAGGCTCTCCTCACCATAGGCATACGAGTATTTAAATTTAGTAGAAATAAAAGATCATAGGTATATTATGACTAGTAATTAAATTAAAGAATAATAATCAAACGTAAATAAAATAAAACATTTAATTGTGCTGTGTAAAAATGAATGGGACACAGGTATTGGTTATTCGAATGTAAGGTATAACTCGACTTGCAGTCATATGTTACAACTTAATTTATTTCATCATTCTCTCAGTGTATTTAATTATAATTTTAAGTCTGTATCTTTTATCCAAAAAGCAGTTTCTCTTAACACATTATAGCTCTCAATAGATGGCGTTTGGATAGCTTTAGAAATATTTTTTTTCACGTTGGCAGAAAACCATAGACAAAGAAAATAAAGTGCGTAAGTAAATATTGGTAAAAACGGAGATGACTTTTGGAATAATTAAGATCCTTATATTTCAAATTTTAAAGTCCTTTTTTTACGAAAGGTACACATTAATAATGTTTGACTGTTTATTATTTACGTTGGCAAAAAAAAACCCCTGATACAATATATAAAGTTTAAAAAATATTACTTAAAGTGACAATAGCTCCATATCTTGATGATGTAATAAGCATCTCATAACAAGAAAACTGCTCATTGACTTTTAAAGACTTATCTATATTTTTTTTAATTCGGTTTTCTATTATGTGACCCGGAAAAAAATCGATTAATTGGAATGAAAATGTTACTAATACAATATTTCATTGATTCGGGTTTGATTCCTTGTCTGGTCATAAAAGAAATCAAATTGTTCTATATTTTCTCGGGTCTGGGTGTTGTGGTACCACCGTTGTTTCTGATTTCCATAACACAAGTGCATTACAGCTACTTACTTTGGGATTAGACCAATGTATGTGATTGGTGTCCATTTTTTTTATATTTACAACTAACAATACATTTAGGCAGAACTCAAAGTTAAGATACAAACGATCACTTCACTGGACAACGTATCAATTACACTCCGAAAGTGCACTTTATCAGCCTTCAGATATGGTCTAAAACTGCGGTCAGCAGTTACACGCTCGTGACTCAGGTCAAACCCCCAATATTGCAATTAACCTGGTACATATAGGTTGCTAGTTCTTCGCCTGTGAGTTCCTCGTCGACGTCTCGAAGACTGGAGTTAGATATGCTGGCTGGAGAGCCGACGGAATCAGTGGGTTCGTTGAGCCGGAGCCTCCAAGCTCTAGCCCAGCTGTTCCCGCTTGGTGACTCGCTCACAGCGGAGAGGTCTCGCCCATTGAAGCACTGGAACAAAGAAAACAATTATTTGGAACATTCCAGGTTATGGTTGCAGTTAAAAATCAACCATCAGTTCACAAATACTTTTAGTCATTTGTGGACTTCTTCGAGTCCTGTATGTTATTTGGTCCGCACCAAATAACATACAGGTCTCGAGGGAGACCTTGTTAACAGTGACCTTTAAACATAGGGCCCAAACATGGTGAACCTTTTCTTTCCCATTAAGAATTGAAAATAGCATTGTTGTAATTGTGTGGGTTTGATAAGTAAAAAGGACTTTTCTATTTGTATCCCAAATAGGGAGGTGCTAAATATGTACGTGAAATTGTAGGTTGATTTGACGAACGAAACAGCGCATTTATTTGTCGGGATTTTCTGAGTATTTGTTCGCTGCACATGCATACCAGGGGGCCTACTCTCATGCAATTCGTATACGAAAAAGTTCACCGATCGTATTCTTTTGTCGAAGAAAAAATAGTTTTTGATATCTCAGGGTCACGGTTCTTTCAGTTGTGTGTATTTAAGTTTTGTTCGTGAGATAGTTTTTTTTTCGTATAGATATTTTAATTGGTTAATAAACTCGCAATCGAATTACTATACACAAAAAAAAACGATTGCTGCGAGAATCGACCCCCAGGAAAGGAGTCGAATTCTTATAGTAAAACGATGTAAGTATACCATTGTACTCGTACATTGCGTCTTTTTTTAGTTAGACGCTGTTTATACAGAAACTGGAAAAAATCTCTAAGGAGAAGCTCAATATCGTTATTTAATGTCATCCTACCCGTAAAACATTGATTTATGTTACAGAAAAAAAGATACCACGAATCAATCACACTTGTATTTCGATAATATAATATATCGGAATAATATATCGAACGACGGCAATCGCGTGTGCTCAAGTGACAGAAAAATAAATATTATAACTAAAAGATGTAACCA
Organism: Pyrausta purpuralis; assembly: GCA_963924145.1. Taxonomy (NCBI): domain Eukaryota; kingdom Metazoa; phylum Arthropoda; class Insecta; order Lepidoptera; family Crambidae; genus Pyrausta; species Pyrausta purpuralis. The sequence goes on from OZ001656.1 coordinate 22,777,999, forward strand.
TCTACAAACACGGATAGAAGTGAAATAGTAAAAATTGCAAAAAATATATAACACATTTTGTATGACGGTAAACTATTAATAAATTCTAATTCTGTTTTTCAACTCAATTTATTGTTATTACTTGGGAAATTTTCTACTATGGTAAAAGTAAACATAAAATAAATTTTAAAATTAGTTATATGCAACATGCTTTTTTCATAAGTAAAAAGTATAAGTAAACATTATACTAAAGGGTCATGGGCCTTAATAATTGGATCCGAATCTCAATAAATGAAATAATTAAAAAAAATGAAACATAACCGATGCCGTTTTGTAATTTGCCTAAAATAGTTTGTAACAAGATTTTTGGAATGACTATCGATCATGTATTTAAATCATTATTTACTTTCCTGAAATAAACACGAATTGTGGTAAAAATTCGTGTAATGAGCCTGCGCGCATGAAGCTATAAAAGTTAATAGTAGAGTATGTTTTCAAACCTGACGTGAGTGTGAGTTTTAACTGTTTACGCAAATTTTACCAGTTATAACATTTTGATTAAGATATTTAAAGGTATCAACAGGCGAGTCATTTTCACAAAATGTTTGTAGCAACTGTACGTGCTACGCTCTGTCGAAATAACTCGTTGACACAAAGAAAATAATTTAACGATGTGTATGACGTATCAGAAATGGCATACATACACAACCCTAACCGATAAATGTACAATTTTAATAAGTGCACGATAGCAATCGAAATACAAGACTGGGAAGATTTTATCAATAATCTTATTAAAATGAAGACTTTTCCTAAAAAATACTATGTAGTTGGGTAATTTTCGTGCAATTAATACACGAAGTTCACAGATCGAATTTTTTTTGTCAAATAAAAAGAATAGTTTTTGATTTTTCAGGGTCACGAGTATTTTTTATTTAGACTTTATTCGAGCGATAATTTTTTTACGTGCAGATATTTTACTTATTTTTTTAAGTTAAAGCGGTTAAACTCACAATCGAATTACCACACGAAAAAAGTTCATTGCCACAAGAATCGGCCTCCGGTATTTTTACACGATTTTTAGCAAAAAGCCTCACGAAGCGAGAACCGACCCTGTTACGATCAATCCAATTAAATAATTTCCATAATATATGGGCGTGCTGCTTGAATAGAACGGGCTTTTCTTGTGTAAGGGTTCTTACACAAGTGAAGTGGGACAGGTGACAGGTGGCTAATTAACGCTTGATAAGGTTACAAACGCAGGATACATTAACGTTCTCAAGTGACGCCTACAAAATGTTTTATCACACTGAAGTATTGCAAGCTAACGGAAGTGAAAGCCCATCCGTTTCGCTAGGCTACTGCGAAGCTCAATTGTAATTGATTATTGAAGTTGTAAAAATATTTGATGCATGTGTCTGTAACTAAGACCCTTTACACAATGCGACTTTTAGAAGCGATGAAGGCTACTTTAAGCATTAATGCAGTCCTGATTCTAACGCGCGTTAGCTTCGATGAAGTCGAGATGCAGTAGCAGGAAATTGTCACATCATGTACTGTATTTTGGCGACTGCATCGGTATACTAACGCCCGTTAGCATTGATGCTAAATTAAATCTGTTCAATGCTAAAAGTCGCCGTGTAAGGGGTCTAAAATGCAAATAAAGACCATAAGAGCGCCTTTACATTAGAGCGACAGCGCTGCTGTCATTTATGTATGAAATTATCAGTGGCTGTCACGCTTCCGTTGCCGCGTCGCGTTGCTGAAATCGCTTAAGTGTGAAAGCGCTCGAAGAGGCACTCCAGTGGTTCAAAGTAACGTCATTACACCATTTTGAAAGGTCAATACTTAGCTTTACTTTTTAATACTGCTTGATACTCATAGTACTCATAAGTACCTTACTTATAAAGATTCAATTGATTACCTCCACTAGGCAGTATAACCAACACAATATTCAATTTCTGTATCCATAGAGCCTTGTTAAAGTTACTTAATATGAACATAAAAGCAATTTCGTAATGTTTGGGACTACTCAGGGTGCGGTCTGCGGGAAGCAATAACACGTAGCAGGATAACCTCTTTTTAGGAATAAAGTAAGTTCCGAGAAATTCGACCGATCTCATCGAAATTTCATTTGTTTGACAAACATTGAACGTTGCGAAAGTTTTTATATAAAACTCGATAAAGTTTTCATCTTTTATCACATCATACTTTCAAAGACTTTTATAAAGTATCTCGCAATTTTTCAGTCACATTCTTGGTTTTCTGTAAAGCGTAAACAATTTGAGCTACCGTGTAAATTGTTTGTGTTAGGTTGAGAAGTCGACTGGTTTCAAGTTTTGCTGTCTGCATCGCTTTATACTGCTTCACGGATGTCACACGACATTTAGATTACATCTGGGTATAAAATCATGAGTTTTAAATACGACTACCTTTAACATTATTAATTCTACTTTAGACTTTTTGAGCATCAATTCTCTGTACCATTACCATGAGTTTACGACGAAATCACTCGCTAGCGATGACGTAAAAAAAAGTATATTAAAAATTGCACAGCGCCTCTTGCGGTCACTTGCAAAACTAAAACTTTCCATAGACTTTTTTACGTCGTCGCTAGCGAGTAAAACCACAGTAAACTCATGGTAACGGTACTGAGGGCTTAGTTTGAGTTTTTCCACTCACGTTCGATTGCGAGCGTGTTAGAATTTTGAAACATTTTGTATGGGAAAGAAAAAGTTAAGGTAGATGGCGCTGTAACTTCTCCATACAAAATTCTAACGCGCTCGCAATCGAACGTGAGTGGAAAAACTCAAACTAAGCCCTCTGATAGAAGTCACGCTGTCGACGTCAAAACTCGTCGGCATGTTATCAAGTCGATGTGTCATCGGTACTACTGGTCTTCCTTTTGGACACCTTCCCGTTTCGTAATCCTCATTAAATATCTACACAAAAGTTACGTTTCGCGCCCTTCTTATAGGCGTTTTGACAACCTTGTTGATGGTTATTTAGTGTGGATATTTCAGAAAGTACGAAAAAGGTTACAAAAGTCATTTTTGTGTAAGTATTTAATGAGGATTAAAAAAGGGGATGTTTCCAAACGGGAAAGACCCTGTACGTTGCCGTCAGTGTGTAGGATTACAGCATTCGCATTTCTCATACTGAGAAGACAAACAAACCTTGTAATTAGCCTACATGATGGTTGTTGTTACGTTGAACATACAAAATTGTGCATAAAATGTAAGTTTCTAGCAAATTAAAGCCATCGTTATACATTTTACCTCACTGGCAAGTTGCCAAAATTCTTCATCTGTTAACTCTCTGTTGTTTTACGATTACATCCGTAATTCTGGATAAAATAAATACACATAACAAGATTCTTTGTTCATAGATGAGTTGGCGCGTTCCGTTACGATAATTTTATTACAGTTTTGCTGTTTTTACGATAGTTTATTATGATTACGGCCGCCATATTCACACAATGAAGTGTGAGAGTGTAGGATTGTATATTTTTTAAGCATGCTTATATTTTTAGACATACGTCTACAATAAAAGATCCTGCCCCCCGATTCAGAACCATTCGGTTACGGATTGGGTTATGATTCGATAACTTTTACATATTAATTGAATTATAACTACGTGGATTTATCCGATGAAACTATTTTATTATGATATTTAATTATATTTGTAACCGAACTGACATATCGACATCCGATCAAAATGCGACATTAATTTAAAAATGAATCGAAAATCTAGCCGAAACCCAAGCCGAATGGCTTATCGAACGTTCGGAATCGCCCTTCTGGTCAGACATTCTGTGAGAATCACTTAGAAAATTTGTAAACAATTTTGAACTCGCGAAATCACTTCAATGTGTAGAGGCTCAGTAAAAATGGGTGATAGGCTGGTAGACAAAAAAAAATCACAGTCAGAAGACAGGTTTTCAGGTTGAATTAACTAATTGGTCACCATGTGATAGGTTTTCTACTACTGTGTCTAAATTTTTTTCATTATTCAGTTATTTATTTTTCGGTGTAAGTTTCAAATTACTCAAAGCACAGGTTATGGTTACGGAACTTAACCGAACTTACCGAACTTAACTTGCATTTACAAATTAATTTTAATGTCGTACACTACTTTGTTTGTCCATATCCGTCAATCAAAATAATTTAATTTTATAAAATGAAAATTAAACCTCCTTAAAAACTAACTAAAAAGCTTAAAATAACGCATTTGCCCTTAAGGAGAAACAAATTCATTTGGAGTCGGTGCATGATTAGTGTACACTGGTGTAGTAAGCTTGACGTAATGCACTGACTCCAAATGAATCTGTTTCTTCTAAGTAGAGGGTATTTTAAGATTTTAAATCAGTTCTTCGAAGGCTGTAAAAAACAGAAAAAATAAAAACGAATAGTAATTTGTAGATTAGAACTTATGTGAAAAAATATTATTATTAAAAGAAAAATTAAAAAAAAACCGACTGCTTAATAATTCGATACTTTTCTTATACAGTATTTTTTGGTTATATGTAACTTTCTTATTGGTTTTATAAGATTAATAAATAAACCAAAAGCATTCACATAGGAAGGAGCCCACAAACTTTGCCTTGTTTTTTTTCTTTTCAGTGCATTTATGGAAGCAGTCGGGTTTTTTGTTTTTTTTTTAAATATTATATAATTTTTAGGACTTATTGGTTTTTAAAGAGTCCAGTCTGAGTTTAGTAACTGCGGGCGAGTCGATGTATATCAAGCTTTTTAACAATTTATGTTATATTATATAAATATAGTACCTAATATAATGATATACATATTTTTGTAATGTCCTTGTTGCTAGCTTTCATTTGATATCCATATTGCTATGATAAGAAAAAATACATCCCTCCCTTTTCTTAATTATTGGTCACTAATTTGGGCTATGGGGCGTGCCAAAGAAATAGACATACATACATACGCTCGAAAAACATAGCCCTCCTTCATGCACAGTCGGGTAAAATGGATAAAAGCACGCCTATCTGGACAACAACAATATTACTCTTCATTAGACGTTCCGGATAATTTACTCCGACTTAATTAAGTAGGTAACCAAAGTTTGTCGAACAGAATCAGAGCAAACTTGTTCGTACCTAATAACATACATTGCACTTGTAAAACACAAATGTATCGGACACAGAATCGAAACTTGTGTCTTTCACAGTTAGGTACCTACTTATTACAAGTCCAATTTATAGGTATTGTAAAGTTTTTGTGGTGACAAAATACTAGAACAGCAATTCTTAATCAATTAATGGGCCCTGACAATATTGATGAAAGTACACGTAGTTTCATTTAAAACTACAAGTAGTTTAATAAAAAAAAAAACATTAATTATTATATAAAATGCTTCACTGTAGCTATTACAATAAATTATCGAGATTCATTATTGCTCTACAGATTTAAAAAAAAAAAACTGTTAAACTCGATTCGTTGAAAAATATTTATGAATACTAGTATTTTTATGGTGTGCTCAATGAGCCCAATTTTCAATTAGGATTTCTTGTCCAAAATTGAATAGATTTATATAATATTTGAAGCAAGTTCGTGCGAAATTGATTGCAGTAATTTAAGGTCTCAAGGTATAAGCTCAAAGTTAAACAGATTGCGTTGCTCGTGTGTAATCGACGGCATTTCCGTAGATGTAATGGAAATAATTCGTTTCCATTTGTGAACCGTTTACCTTTTGCAGCAGTTAGTTAGTTTCACAGAATTCGGATCTCTACCGCTTGAACGCTCGATTCTACAAATGTTTTTTGTGTCTTTTGATTCGCTCTCAGTTACAAATGAAATTTTTTATAACTAGCGGCCACCCGTGACTTTGTCTGAGTGTATTGATTTTACTCCGATCCCATAGGACGAAACGTGATGGTTTATAGCTTGAAGACAGACACAGGATTATTCTAATCAGACCAGTAGGTAAATCCTAAAGAGAGTAAAGCAAACGAAAAATCTCTAACTTTATAATATTAGCAAAGATAGAAGTATAGATAACATTTTTGCTATATTTTATAAGCATGTTGCACGTACAAAGGGACATTGCCTTTTTCCAACGAAATCGAAATACTGCATCCATCGTCTATTATTTTTCTTCCGGGTGCTAGAATGTAGGTATCATATTTACCAGGGCCACTCTGGAGAACACCACAATTACCACATAAACTATAAAACAGGTTGGTGCCAGGGAAAAGCAGCTTTCCCTGGATTCTACTCCCGCTGTACCTATTTTTATCATGTGAATCTCATTTTCTTTAGATTTGTTGGAAAACACCATTGAAAACACATGACAAATATTGTACGTTTCTTTAATATATACTTTTTCTCTATGAAGGTACGCCTTGACGATTTGTGATTTTGAACTTGAAAACTAAGCGACAGGGATGGCAGTGCATGTGAATGAGTTAAAAGTGTATAGATTTTTAAGTTCTCCCATAGTGATGGTAAAAAGTGGTTTGTGTAATACAGTATATTTTTATCATCTTGTTTCGTATTTAAAAAAAATATTTTAATAGTTAATTACAAAATATTTTAATAGTTAAGAAATAAAAAAAAAATATTTCTCGCATTTTTCATCCAAAGATTACTTTTCTAATCTTTTGATGATTTACTAATTACAGTATACATAATTTGTTATCGTTAAGCAATTACCTGACCTATGTATTTCTCATAACATCTTCGTCCGAAACCGACGGGAGACAATTTTAGTGTTCCAGACATGTAGTACCACTCATCATTTTCAAGACAAGAGTCAGAAGTTATGTGTGCAATACAGAGAACATTTTGCTCCTGAAAGCTGTAAAATAAGACATTGTTATATCTCACTACTAAGACCCCTTACACACTGCGTCTTTTAGCATTGATGCTGTCGCTCGTTTGAAAACGCGCGACAGCATCGCGACTCACGCAATGAACATATTTTTTATTCGGCATCAATGCTGTTGCCAGTTACCATGATGGTACCATTACCATGAGTTTATGACGGTTCTACTCGCTAGCGTCGACGTAAAAATGTTTATGGAAAACCGACTTCAAAACCAAAATGCACTAAAAAGTCTTAAATAAACTCTTCACCATTGAAAGGAAAGGAATCCGTTTTAGGCAAACAATTTCTTTTTGGAGTCGGTGCTGTGATAGTTGATGCTTGATGGTCAAGGTGATGGCACCGACTCCAAAAAGAAAGTTTATTTTATTTCTTCATTTTTAGTGATTACATAAGAGGGGGGTTGCACCTTATGATTCTATTTTATAAGAAGCTACAAATTACCTATCATAAATTCCGTCATTATAATTACTGAACTCCTAAGCGTTAAGGAGTTTCACCATCAGCTCAGCCCCACAAGATATTGACTATCAGACGTAACAACACGTCAACATTAAGATTATAGTAAAGAAACACCATACGTGCCTTTAAAATTTGAGGGTTTCCCTCGATTACACCAAGATCCCATCATCAGATCCCAAAGTGGAAAAAATAGGACCAACTAGAAGGTACACCCTCTAAGTAGGCGAAAAAATTTTTCGATTCGGTCGACAAACGACTGAGATATGAGGTAACATACATACAAAAAAAAATACAGTCGAATTGATAACCTTCTCCTTTTTTGAAGTCGGTTAAAAATTGCGCAGCCCCTCTAGCGGTCACTAACAGAACTAAAATTTTCCATACAAAAAGTTACGTCGTCGCTAGCGAGTAAAACCGTCGTCGCTAGCGAATAAACTCATGGTAACGGTACGTGTAGATGTTAACACGTAAGTATCGATGCCGTCTTCAAGATACAGTACCTACATAATTTGTCAAAGTCCAGCTTCTGCATCGATAGTAACGCCCGTTAGCATCGCGACAGCATCGCTGCTAAAAGTCGCAGTGTGCAAAGAGTCTTACCAACCAGAAAAGTAAGTTACTATTTTGTGCCTATAAATTTTACTTCTAGCGCATTCCTGCTAACTTACTGTTGTGGCATTGTTACTCTGTTCCCTGGTCTTAAGGAATGAAATAAGGGAAATAATATGAGTATAAAATTATAAAATACTATTTCATTTTGGGTATTTTGACAAGAAATTCGGACAAAACGTTTTGTTTGTTCAGTTTGTTTAATGTGTGTTGTAGTTACTAGTTGCTTTGAAGAACATATGTTCAATTCTGCAGTACAGTTTTTTTTCTGATTAGGGATTAGTAAGTATCTTCACTAGCCAACGGACGTCCACTGCTGAACATAGCCTCCCCCACGGTTTTACAAAGCGACCGACAAGCGATCTGCATCCAGTTTGATCCTGCGATCTTCACAAGGTCGTCCGTCCTCTTGTCGTTGGACGTCTTACGCTACTTCTTTTCGAAGGGTTTTCTGCCTCAACGACCATCATTAGTAAGTATTGTTGGGTTGTCTCCTACAATGCCATGTGTAACCAGGAGGCCGATTCCCGCGGCAATCGAACTTATTTCGTGTGAAAATTCGATTGCGAGTTTAACCATATTACCTTAAAAACAAGTAAAATATCTACACGTAAAAAAACAATCGCATGAACCAAATCTAAATACATAAAAATTGTAAACCTGAGAAATCAAAAAATATTTTTTCTTCGATAAATAAAATTCGTTCGGTGAACTTTTTTCGTACACGAATTGCGCGAGAATTGTCCCTCTGGACGTCCATTGACTCTTTTATTTGATCTGGAAAAAATCAAGCGTTACACAAGAACCAATCACTTACTGCCTACATAGAATTTTTCGATATGTATTTATTAGTATAAGGAAAATTTTCAGTATCGCAGATTGAATCCGGCGATTACTCCATTCGTTCGACCGATCTTTGCCGAAGCTTATACCCTATTCACAAAGGAAAGTCCATAAATGTAAACAAACCATTGACTAACCTATTAACCTTATTATCAGAAAATTATTGGCACATACACAAATAAACTTCTTCACAGATCTCACAAACACCTTTACCAATTATGCCGTAACAATATAAATATGATTATTGCATTCAAACACACTTATTTAAAGTAAAAATCGTGATTCATAGGAAAAATACCACCATTTTGACAAAGACAAGAAGATGACGAAAAACTTCATATTTTTAATTTAGTGTTGGGACACCAATTTCGTTCAATTGATCGATTCAATTGGTTATTCGAAACTCGCATATAGTAATATTAGGGTCAATATTACTAAACGTGCGAGTTTCCAGAAAGGATTGATATCAAAATTTTGTTTACGACGTAAAAGTCTATGGACAATTGCACAGCACCCCTAGAGGTAAAATTTTCGATACAAAAAGTTACATCGTCGCTAGCGAGTAAAACCGCGTAAGCTTATGGTACAATAACTATGCTGGTGATATACGAGTAACTACCGACCGAATACTATCTCGACAGTGCGTCGTCCGCAATGCAAGAAATGATCAGAAGTGTAAATAAACTATTACACCCCATTAAATCTTTAATTATTTATAAATAAATTTCTTTCTATTAGAATTTTGTCATTTGAAACCAAAATCATATGGGTTGTCTGAGTTTATTTTATTTTATTATAATGAACTGAAATTATTTTTTCCATTTACTAATTAGAGTTATTCTAAATATTACTATACGAAATACATTTATCGGACTTAAAAAAGAGGTATGTATATTTCCGCGATTATCTAGCATTTGGATGGACCGATTTTGATGCGGTATTTTCCGTAATTATCTAGCGTTTTGATGCACCGATTTGGATGCCGTTTCAGCAAAGTATTCTTGCAACAAAAAATTAAACTCACTAAACAAACTTAAATACACTTTAAGGTTTTTAAATTTCATATTGTCGAACTTTTTTGTCAATTAATTGAATTGCTCAAACATGGTGTTATAGAAATCATCAATTTCATTTCATCATTTTTCATTTTTTAAATGAAGGATTAATAATTCGTGTTTAACCTTTTAAAATTACCTAATGCTATCAATCAGTCATCACCCATACAAACGTTTGATTAAATTTATATTCAATTCTATATACAATTTCGTAATTGTGTGTGACCGTTCCTATTTTTTTTATTTGGATGTGAATTTTGTTTCTAAACGTAAGATATTATATTCACGGACATTCAAACTCAAAGTATTCATGACTAAAGTATCTTTAAATAATAATAAAATCACTTCTCAATTTCCTATGTTTCGTTTACACGTAAAAAGATCGATATTAAATATTTGCAAAGTTAAATCATTTCACTTTTCTTTATTTTTCATGAATAGCAATCGATCGTATATTGTACCAGTTCAATTGACTAAATTCCTCTACATTTTCTCAGCACTAAAGTTTGTCTATGGTATTCAAGCCGCCATGTTTGTTTACATTTATAGACTTTGCCTGGTGAATAGGGTATACACACTATTCGCATTGGCTACGTCCCACATGGCCACGTATTCACTATTTTGGAGATATAAATACTCGAGTGAAAGCACTACCCGGCTCGTCGAATTACTGAGAAATAGTGTCATTTATTTGAAACGAACTGAACACAATTGACACGACACTATACAATGTAAGATGCTTTGATTTGTAGAAGTTGTATTTTAAAACTCCCGACGCATAATGGGATGTTATTAAGTTTATCGGATCTGTCTGTGTATTTGCGTTGTGTGTGTTTTTTGTGTTATAAGTAGATAATTTTCTTCCGAGTGGTCTTAAGAGCGTTTCATGAAAATCTGTTAAGAAGTTTGATGATCATTTTAATAATAATATAATATTATTGTAAATTATAATTCTTTAATTCAAATTGTTTTTATTTTTTAAATATTTTTGTAATTTTTGTGTCAGCATTTGTCTTTGTTTTTATTATGTTTGTTTGTTTAATGGTTCATGTTATTATTTTTATTTTTATTTTTTTGCATTCGTTCGAATTTTATTATTGTATTTTATTATTTTAATAATTAATTCAACATTAAATTCTACCCACAAAGGCACCCGCTGAAAATCAGCGTCGTGGTATGCGTTCCGCTGCCACGACTTATGCTGAGCGGGTGCCTTTTCGACTCGAATAGTCCTGTTTTTTTTTTGCATGTTTTTTCTAAATATGTATTCGGTCGAATAAAGTGTTTCTTTTTTTCTTATCATCAGCTCTGTTCTAGTTCGAGTTGTACGATCGATTTGAAGTTTTGTACCTTGCTACTTCAATGATATTGAAAGTGTATAGAAGGTATCCATGACCGGAACGGCCCAATGAGAATCATTAGCTCTTTAATTATTGATCAGGGGATCTGACTGCCTTCCATAATTTCCTTTTAATTAGAAATTTGGTATCTTGTTACTTTAATTATATTCAAATGACATGGTAAGGTAACCATGGCGTTTCATTTCGGGAGCCATTAATTTTTAATTATAATTCCAGTTGTTTTCTTGCATAAATACTGACTGCTTGAACTTGTTTTAATGGGCAAATAAAGCTAAAAATAGAGCGTCTTCCAGCAAAAGTCAATTGCCAAATAAATATGTTAGTATTCGACCTGAGTCTCCTTACGTAAGAAATATTTGATAAAAGGCTAGTTGGGGGGAAAAGGCTGTAACGTGCTCACTCATTGGGAGCTACTTACTACCGCAGCGTGATGTTTTATAGCCTAAGTGCGCGTTCACATAAGAGCGTCAGCAGCACGACAGCAGCGGATGCCTTTACATTAGCAGCGCGACGCTCGCGCGACTAGGCCGGTCCCACAACACCCATTACCTATTTCAGTGCTAATACGGGGATAGTATTACCACTGCAATGGGTAATGGGTGTAGATAGATAACTCTTTATTGCACATAACATACATTGAGTTACAAATTCGTTTTAAAGAAATGTACAATTTAGGCGGTCTTATCGCTATAAGCGATATCTTCCAGACAACCTTTGGGTAAAGAAAATATGAGTTTTATAGGAAGGGGTATTTTGTGCATAAAAAGAAAAAAAAAACAGAAAATGAAGAACTAAATAAGTGGAATATAAATATATCTGTATTATAAAAATAATAATATAAAAATAAACACAAGTAAATAATAATAATAATAAATAAAATACATGTTTGTAAAATATATCAGATTTCACACAATAATAATCATAATATACACAAACCAATATGAAATGAAAGGAAATTAACTGAGACGGACGGACGGAGTGTAATGGGGTGGACCCGCGCGACTTAACGCGCCGCTGCGGCGCTTCTGCTGCGCTGCGGCAGCGCGACTGTCGCGCGTAAGTCGCGCTGCTAATGTCGCCTAAACGTGAAAGCGCCTTTCTCCATAAATAAGCTATCCAACACGTGTAATAATCATTTTTCAAATCGGTCCAGTAGGTCCTGAGATTAGTACGCTCAAACAAACAAACGAACAAACGGCTTTATAATTAGTAATGATAAGATGGAGTAAATAATTATTATTATTAAAAATAGTCTTAAATTGTATGGTGGTGGCGCGGTTCTTATAACGATTTACCAGATACCAACAGCTAAATAAACTGGTGCCTATATTTCTCAAACAACGTTCGAACCAAATTGGAATCGAGAACAAACTTACAACGAATCCTAGCCAAGACAGGAGGAATGGTTGTGGGGTGTAAATTGCAGCCGCTACCCCAATAAATCCAGACACGAAGACACGCGTGGTTGCCTGCACTAGTGTTGCTGAACGATAATCGTAAACAAAAAAAAACTAATAATAGCAATCCTCATCCGATACTATCGAGATTCGTCATAGTTATTGACACACACACACACACACACACACACACTGCGGCATGCACTGATTGGCTGGCATGGATAGGTACTTTTATTCATCGTAGTAATCTATAAACATTATTTTTCTTCTAATTTTTGCTTTTTTGTGTTTAGTTTTCTTTTTTCGTTAGTTATGTATAATCTTGTGTATGTGTGTGTTTATGATGATGTCCTTCCAATAAATACTTTTTCTTTTTTATTTCTTTCTTATTGGGATCTAGATGAATTGTATCGGCACTTTTGGTGATTAATTTACCATCGGGGATCAACGCATTTATTTGATACAAAAATTCGGATTCAATCGTTGGTATGCAGCTTTTAACAGTCGATACTTTTGATGATCCTTTCAATCTCAGTCTTGTTGATACTCTCAATGTAAAGGTCAACTATCGATTATCAAACTCTCGAGACTTCGGCAGCACTGTACTTTTATATCCCTTACTCCATAAAACGATGAATAAATTTTGACTCCATCTGTCCCTATCACTCATGCCAGCTTTACTGTGCGAGCGAATGAATACGCCACGCGAAACGCAAAGATGAGAATACGTACATCTTACAGAGTAGGTACTTTATGAATGTTCGAAGTGGTATTACCTAAAAAATATTATACCCAGGGTATGCCCTTCGATCGCGGTCGAGGTAAAGTGACGCAATATAAAATTAAAGGCCTTACAAAACCGAACCGCCTACAAGCTCCGCCAAATAAAAGAAAACTCATAAATCTTTTTTATAACCTTTCAGTCTTTACGAGCGATTAAACTTGCTTGGATACTTATTTCATACTAAGACATGTTACCTGGGGGCCTGGGGGGATCGTGCAATTTGTATAAGAAAAAAGTTCAACAATGAATTTTAATAACCGAAGCAAGAAAAGTTTTTGATTTCCAGGGCCACGATTTCTATGCATTTTGATTTCGTCCGTGCGGTAGTTCATTCACATGTGGATATAGGGTACTTGATACAAATAAGGCCTACCTAATTTTGAAAGCTTGTATTTTTATAAATATTAAATTTAAATCCCTCAAGCGTATGTGAACGAGACACAATAGGTATTCTATTGTTATGCGGTCGCATGCGACCGCTCGGGTGTTGAGGTATCAAATAAAAACAAGGTTATATAACTTTAATTTTAGCATTTTAATGAAAAATAACATAAATTTTACCTCAATCTAATCAAAATAATCAAGTTTCGAAACCACCTGTTTTGGCTTTAATAAATCGGCTACACGTATTAAGGCCTATATGAATCAAAGGCCTGTAGGCTTTAAAATTGAAGTTATGTAAAATAAAATTCAGTCTAATAACATAAAACACGTCGATTTCTTTGCGTTATCAAAAGTTTTACAAACAAATTATATAAAATATATTGTAAATCTCTAGCCAAACCTAGACGTTACTTTTTAAGAATTACACATAAATTATCGATAAAATTTATTCATAGTGACAAAGTAACGATTTTTTTATATTTTATAAGCCTTATTAAAATACAGTGTTCGAATAAGACCTACAAAAAAAACGTTTTAAATAGTTTAGTCTCGTTTTTTGAGCCTTCATTAACTGGTTCAGTTTCTAAATGCTGAGGAAGAAACACATTTTTAAAGATTTTTTTCACATGATCTATTGCTGAATTCGGACGCAGTTGCAGACACGTGTCATTGGGGTTTACATTGAACAGGCATGTTTTTGAACCCTGAGTCAGACACACGATTTTGGAGCTTTCACTCTCCGAATCGGTATCTAAACTGGAAGAAGAATATATTCTTAAACATTTAGCTGGCGTTCTCAATTTAGACATAACTTCAGATTCCCAGCATTCGTCATCGTCGGATTTGTTGCGTGGTTCATCCAAGTCAGAATCGCTATAATCTACAAGACGGCGAGCATTGAATAAACAACTAGGCCCAGGCTGATTTTCATCATTTTTTCGACCCCTAATAATCTTGCAGAACTCGCATATCTGGCGTAGCAGGTGTTGTGGGCAAAGATTCTGCTGAAATTAAATTTTCTAAGTTGTTGCAAAGTGGTAATTGGCGACGAGGAGTGAGATTCTTACTCAAGCCTACCGTCACTAATATGGCCTACCGTGCTGAAATAAGGCCTAGGCCTTCGAAATCGAAAATCGCCGGATTATTATAAGAGAGCACGAAATCACCCACCATCTTTGAAGGACGCGTGCCAACTGGCATGGGGATCGCGGAGCTGCCCCCCGATTCCGCAATTTACAACATGAGTCGTTCGTCTTTAGCTTTAGCAGTGGTGCGTTTGTAGTTACACTCGAAAATATGACACTAAACGGTATTCTGCTATTCATTTTACCAAACTTAAGCTGAAACACAACGTAAACAAACATGCAAGGAAGCACAGATTAATAAGAGTATGTCTAAAGACAAGGAAGGAAGGGAGATGTTACCATAGACAAAAAATTACGCTCCTGTGCTTCTAGTACACAATTTGGTGGTGACTCGGGATATTATTTTTTATCTGTGTAACTCGATTATCGATGTGACGACCGAGAGGAGGGGCCGAGGGTCGATTTAACTAAAGTCACAAGCTTGTACAAGAAGAAATGTTTAAAAAAATATTTGTAGTATTTTGTTTCATAGGTACTCGTATATCACACCGTCCGGCGGTATGTGCCGGTAGCCGTGCCGGCCATGCTGCTCATGCCGCAGTGACATTTTCAATATTATCTGACAGTTAATTAACGTATGCCGCCGGCAAAGCAGCCGGGTGGTGTGGATACACCATAATGGATGGTTAGGTTAGTTAGAATCGTTTAAAAACAAGAAATGCTGAATATTCATGGTTGCATTAATAAATTTGAGTTTTATGTTTTTTGGGCACTTTATATACGAATCCTAAATCTTATAGCTAAAACATTTGTGTCTCATTCAATTTTTGAGTTTTAGTATTACATATCGATAAATGCATAATACGAGATTTTCGTAAGATTCGTTACTCAATGTTTGATAGTCTAGTCCGTTGTTGTTCAAGGAATTGTAAAAAATGTTACAGACTTAGCGCAGCGACATATCTGCGCACGTGGTAATTCCAGGTAGATTAAAAGATAAAGGGCAAGACATATTATTCTAAACTAATATTATAAAGCTGAAGCGTTTGTTTGTTTGTTTGTTTGTTTGTTTGTTTGTTTGAACGCGCTAATCTCAAAAACTACTGGCCCGATTTGAAAAATTATTTTTACGTTGGATAGTCCATTTATCGAGGAAGGCTTCAGGCTATATAACATAAAGATACGACACATAAGACCACAGCAGAAATGAAAAATGTTGCGAAAACGGGAGAAAGATATTCCTTTTGAGAGCTTCCGCTGCATACGCTGCGGAAACCGCTTCAGTTACACAAAAATCATGTATGACAGGATTGTTCAGCATTAAGAGTTCTATAATAAAGTCCATGACAGCATATGTGACTCTTTGTAAACCAACGAGGCCGTTTGACGACCCGTCTGGTGAAGTGGTCGGGAAATCGCCTACTACGCAGCGGGTTGCGGGTTCGATCCCCGCACAATACAAACATTTGTGTGCATGAACATGTTGAACATGTCTGTTTGTATTGGTCTGGGTGTTTTCTATGTATATCATGTATGTATTTACAAACAAAAAGTATTTAGGTATTATATCCGTTGTCTGGCACCCATTATATGGCTTTGAGTAGCTTACTTTGGGACTAGATGGCGATGTGTGGGAATGTCCAAAGGATATTTTATTTATTTTTTTTAAAGGATATAGTCAAAGTTAACAAATGTTAGCACACAAATAAAAAAAAGTTGTTCTTAAGGCAGATTACCAACAATAATTTAATTGCAATTGCCCAAATATTTGAAAACCCGGTTTGATATTATTGTTCAAATTGAAGAGATTCATTTTTATTTATACGTATAGCCGATGTTTTACTAACTGCAAAAGATACCTTTTTAAATGTCAGTTTTTAGAGCTCATCATCTAAGTTGAGTAAATGAATGGTTCCCGGTGAGATAATTTCATACACGCTTAAGTTTATTCAATGATTATTTTTGTCCTGTTATCTAGACTTCTCATTTGACCTTTAGTTTAATTTAACTACACTCTGCCCGATACACCCTGTATATTTTATTCAACTATTATCAAAGGGGCACAAACATAGACGCACAACATACACCAGAGAAAATTATATCGCATTAGGCTTCATACCTTCCTGAAATTATAAATAACTAGCGGTTTCCCGCGTCCGCATCCGCGCTTTTTTAGTTTGCTCCCTCCCCTCCTGTTGTAGTGTGATGTTTATGGCCTTAAACCCTTCTCGATTACTCGTAATAAGCTATCCAACGCACAAATATTTTTTTCAAATCTGTAGAGTTTACATTCCAAATAAGTCAGTAATAACCCAGATACCTAATTAGTTTCAGGAAGTTTGGGATGGAATCCCTTGGGACTATATTACGTTACACATTAATTTAACTACATACATTGTTTATGGCATTTAAAAGACTCTATTAAGGACTAGTAAGTTGTTTACACCACCCGTTTACTTACGCGCTACGCAAAAATACAGAGAAATAAAGAAAATAATTTAGATGATTAAACCGCCACCATTAAAAAGAGTTAAACGCTTAAAATAACGCATTCGTCTTCTATTAAGGAGAAACAACTTATTTTGGAAAAGGTGCCTGATCGTCGTGTATGGTGTTAGTTTCGGTAAGCTTAACATCATTTTCTCAAAAACTAGCATTTAGCATCAAAAACTCAAAATTTCTATAAATAATTAATTTACTGTGGTAAATCGGCTCTTTAAATATATTCACTTAAACGAGTTGACCTTTTTTTTATATAGTAAATAAATATTACCCTCAAATTACAAAATACCTATCCTACCATCAAACTAGTTTAAGTAGGGTAGTAGGTTCAACACAAACTATGGTTTACCTAGAATATTTTTTGAACTTATCTAGGTACCTAGCTACAATTATTAAAATCTGGGTCTGAAAATCACAAAAACACACAATTATACATCAATTATTTTACAATGACCAAAATATCTTAATATCAAAACCGGCTGTGATGTCAGGAACCTGTTAATCAACAATTTGACATTGAGGCTCGACCGAACGATTAAAATACGAGAGCCACAAACTCGACCCGTCTTGATAAGCATTATTTTGTTATTTTTATGTTTTTTAGCACAAATAACATCGACCTGGTTCAATGTACAATTTTAGGTCGGGTTTTCCCGGCCGTCTGTGTTTATGTGGTTTTTGTAATCACCCGTGGACCATCAACTTTGTTATTCATTCACGTCGATAAATAATAGTGTTAATAATAAGTATCAATGTACGGTGCTGCACATGGATGCAATACCTCAGGAATAATGTTGCTTTCTTTCTACCGGTGAAAGGTTATTGAAATCGGTTCAGTTGTTCCAGCGATTAGCCTCAAACCTTCAAAATGAGAAAACTTTCAAAAACTTCCTTTTAATTGCATAAACAGGCAGGTTTTACATATTTTATACCACTAACGGATAGTTTAGTTCAGAGTTAGACCCTCCATAAATCCAAGTCGCGTTTAATAGCTGAATTAAGGCTTTGGGCACAAACTATTAATCATAGAAAGGGGATAAAGATCAGCCCTAAGCATCATATAACACTGCAAGCCTATTTATCTTTAAAAACTAAGCTCTGGCAAATATTGTGCAATATATGCAAAAAACATCGCTAAGGCCCAATTTATTCATCGATAGAAATGGTAAAACGTTACCAGCCATTGAATATTTACAATTTTGTGTATTTTGAAGGAAAATACCTTAACTAATGGTCATTAAATTGGCAAGCAGTCATATGGTATTGTCTTAAGGTATTAGACGACCCGTCTGGTGTAGTGGTCGAGAAATCGCCTTAGACGACCCGTCTGGTGTAGTGGTCGAGAAATCGCCTACTACGCAGCGGGTGCGGGTTCGATCCCCGCACAATACAAACATTTGTGTGCATGAACATGTCTGTTTGTATTGGTCTGGGTGTTTTCTATGTATATCATGTATGTATTTACAAATAAAAAGTATTTAAGTATTATATCCGTTGTCTGGCACCCATAACACAAGCTTTGAGTAGCTTACTTTGGGACTAGATGGCGATGTGTGGGAATGTCCAAAGAATATTTATGGTTTAAGGTATTTTACTTCAAAACACGCACAATCGTAAATATTCAATTTAACCCTAAGGTGTGCCTCGCAGGGCCAACCCCAAAATACATTCAATATTTTGGCACTCATACGATGAAACGTATTTGGATCTGAATTGGACCGAAATGGCCATTTCGAAAGCGTCCTAATTGTACAAAGGTGCATCCTACACTCACTAACTGAAATTAAAGTAGCTAAGGATTTCAACGTGGAAATGAAAATTTTCGACTCGGGCACAATTGCAGAAGCAGTTCACGGAAAATTTAATTTGTGCTTACAAGTGATACCAGAAAACTAGTTCGAAGCTTAAGGTAATAGGGAAATAGGAGAAACAAAACTGATACTATGGTCTAAAAAGATAAGACAACTATTTACGTAACGAAAATATTGGGTGATATTGTGATGGAGTCTGAATTTACGGATAAAATATAGAATATTGATACATATTTAGGTTTGTCAGTGAATACAAAGCACTGACGAAAGTAATGTAATTTAGGTACAGTTAGAACAGGCCTTTTACCTTCTTAAAGATGAAATTTCGCACAGACGGACCGACAGCACGTTAGCTTAATTATTGGAAGACGTTTGGATAGGATAGCGAGAAGTTGCAGGTTCGTGTCCCACCCGTGCGCAATTTTTGGTTTAATGTTTCATCATTAGGAAAATAAAATATGACACTGTGAGTGTTAAAAATATTCTAAACCAAAGCCTTTTACCTCTTTTTTCAGTACTCTAGTTCTGACTTTTATGTACAGCCAGCACATCAGGTTACCCACTTTTGTTGCAAACTAGCCCTTACTACAACTGCATAAGATACCGCAGTATTTACCTTGTCTGGCTGTTGTCCGTACACTACACCACCGAGAACAGGGAGCAAAAGTTATTAAACCCTGTTCGGTAAAAAAAATCATTTTCAATGACCAGGCTGTTTTCTCCTGACTACACCAGGGTACGGCTAGAGGCAAAAGTCAAGGCAGCCCGGCCGTGGCTTTCCGTAAATACTCATTGGGCATTCGAAACGTTCTGCTCTGGTATTTCGTTATTACACACACAAAGTGTTTTTTTGACCGAGCCTTACGTTCGTCAGTTCGTAAGAGTCGGAGCCTTATGTTCGTTACCCTTTTACATAAACGATTTTCCTACAGGTTTATAATTAACGCTTTTTTTAAAACATAACACTTTTGAGTAAACATACTATTGAGTAGTCACCATTATCGGCTATAAGTCATTGGCTATAGAGAATATTGGTTTACAGTTCATGCATCAACGCTAAGACTATCGATCGAATGGTGGATAAAAATAATTATTTTTATGTTTTTACGAACTTTCACGAACAGTTTATGATCCACAAAATAATGTTACACATCCTAGAGGTTTATTATGGGTAGTAAATAGCGTGGGTTATGGCTATATTAACGGCTAAAAGGCATCTTCTTATTTATTTTATTTATTTATACTTTTTTGTACAAAAGGTGGACTTACGGCAATCTCCACCAGTCATACCTTTGGGCTAAGCAGAAATGATTGCGCGCGGTGCGACAGACAAAAAGAAAATGAGTTACAATTAAAAGAAAAGAAAACGTTTAATTTCACACATAAAAAAATACATGAAAAACTAATATTATAAAACAAGAAAAACAATATGAATACGATTTACAATAAATACAATATGATCTGATAAAATATTACATATACATAACGCAAGCGATAAAATAAAAACAAATACTTGTACATACTATAATAATTATATACTATGACGATGTATTAGAAGTTTATGGATTACGCTTTGTTGATGCTTTCGATATACATATGTAGAAAGTGTGCACGGACGAGTCTCTTAAATGAAAATTTACTGGGAGCCTGTTGAATTTTTGCCTGACCTTCTTCTTTTCGTTTACCAAACCATCCAATCATCATCTAAAAATAATTATTATACCTACTAAGTTGAAACAGCGAATCCCAGTAATTGCTCATTACTCAAGGATCTAATTTCATCTTTATGAACTCAAAGAAGGATCAATTCTTTTTTTAATTTCCAAATTTATTAAAACCTACACACTTATATATCGATTTTTATTGTTAACACATTTATGATGATAGTAATAAATATTATTTCTTGAAACAAGTAATTTCTTACTTGTAATATTTTATTCTTCTTCGTACTTTTTCGTATGGTTCTGGTCATTTATGGTCATGTAATTTGGTGGCACCAGACCGTTTTGTCGTCTCTCAAACCAGAATATTATCATCGCGCCATACGGAATTTCCCAAAACTTAATAAATACCTATTGCATAAATGCATGGCCAATCAAAACTTGATGTTGTTACTAAGAGTTCGAACATAAATTCTAAGAATCCGGACAAACCAGATTCTTAATTTATATGCAAATAGTTTAAAGCAGTAGTGTCACGGATGCTCGTAAAAGTCTTAAGCCCTCATACAGTCTCTCTGAGTTGTAAAAGTTGAGAGTGCATTAGAAAACTGATAAGCACCTGAACTTACAGATTCTACGATAACTTTGTCCAATAAAAATTTTCTTAACTTCTGACTAGGCGTTATTTTAAAAAAGACCCCTGCAATGCGAAGAACGTGAGGTGCGCTGAATTTTTTTATAAAATCTAAAACTGGATTTTGTAGGAGACAGTTGATATTTTTATTGTATAAATGAGAAGAGTAAATTTTAACACAGTCACATAGGACATAACCGACTGAATAAGTATAAAACGACCGATTAAAAAAAACAAATAGGTGACGTTTTCAAATTAGGCGTTTTGTATCATACTCGACGAATATTCCTTATCTGAAGTTGGTAAAATCGAGCCTTAATTTCATTCTATATACCTCGAATTTGGAAATACTGAATAAAGCAGTAGACCTACTCAACTCTAAGGTACACCGCATTTGACGTATTCGAACGTAGTTATATCAACTTTGGGAAACATAGAGAGAATCCTTTAATGTTTATAATTATTTTTTGGAAATAAGCAAAACTTACAACAAGGTGTCAGGTTGGTAGCCTAGGTAGGAAAACTCAGTGATTTAACACTTTATAAAAAAGCATTTGTTTTCTTGGCGAGGTGAATCGCGGCGTTGTTGCGGCTAAGGAAGATCTTGCTTCCTAAGCACTCCTGGTAAATGTTTTTCAAGACTAGTGACGAATTATTGACGCACTACTCCGCATTACCTAACACAGCTCTGAATCGAATCAGCTTGAAAATTATTTAAATCCTTATTATAAAAGTTTATAAAGCGAAATATTCTTTTTAATTTGATCATATACAAAATATTATATCCAAGAAGAAAACTTTGTTACCTTCTGTGGAAAACCAAATTTCCTTTTGAGATATATTATTGTTTTTGAATATTTCTTTTTTATAATGTTTTCACTCGTTTAAATTTTAAGAGTTTTTGTTTTACGTGGACTTATATTTTATTTCCCGAAATATTTTGAGTTTGCTCCAGCTATAGATATACTATAGCCTTAAGCCTTCCTCGATAAATAAGCTATCCAACACAAAAAGAAATTTCTTAATCGGATAAGTAGAGCCTGAGATTATCGCGTTCAAACAAACAAACACTTCAGCTTAATTATATGTATAACGAGTAGTATAGATTTTGTTAAAATTTCCACAGATTCCTCTTTCAACGTGAACACCTTGGTTTAACTATTCTATTATTTAACCATACAAATCCAAACAGTTTATGAACGTCCGTTTAACTTTCAGGTATTCGCGTGGTTTAAAACTCTCTGACGCCTAAATATTAATGTGAGTTTTTTTTTCTTTTAGTGCAGCTCTCGTAAGAAGGCGGACCTAGGGCGTCATCGAACTCAATTAGCGCTGGAATGATGATGCAGGGGCCTCATTCTTAAATCACTCGCGTCAATATTTCAAGTGATTTTCGTTTGAAAACCAATTAAAGGTTTTTTTGTTCCACTGCACCGTGCCATACAACGACCGTGCTAAGAACGTATCAGGCACGAAAAGCAACATGATACGCTATCTTGCTCACTGAATAGATTGACAGCGTTCTGTCTCACCTTTATAAGGAGCAAGAGCGAGAGCGAGCGAGAACGTATTTAGCCGGCGCCGACACGCTCCGTGTATGGCACGCTACGGTGTTGATCGGTGATAAAACGTTCTATCATAATAATAAGCAGGATGTCATATTTTTTTTTCCGGACACGTTTCTAGCACGGACATGGTATGTTAAAGTTTAGGGAGCAAAGAGCTAAGTCACCAAAAATACTCTAAATAAAGACGGGATAAGTCCGTTTTTTTGAAGATTGGTTTAAACGAGACTGAACTAGAATTTTTTAAGATATAGCACATTTAGAATGATTTTAACACACACAGTGTCATATTTTATATTCATAAAGATAAATAAAAAAACAAAATTAACGCACAGTCGGGACATGAACCAGCAACTTTCTGGCTAACCGGGCCAAACGCATAAGAAACCACAAATTGCGCAGGGTCGGACAGAACAGACAGCACGGTAGCTCAATTGTTGGAGCGTTTGGCCCGGTAGGCCAGAAAGTTGCTGGTTCGAGTCCCGCCCGTGCGTAAATTTTTGGTTTCTTATTTCATCTTTATGAATATAGCACCTTAGCAACAACCGCAAATATAACTTTTTTCTTCATACTAATACTATGAAAAACAAAGTCAGCCAACAAAATATTGTTGTGTTTTGGATAAGTGGAAGTAGGTGGACCCCTTATTTGGTTAAAGTTTTCACGGAACCTTCAGTGCGCGAGTCCGAGTAAACTTGGCTGGTTTTTCCTGTATAATTTCACAAAGTCTACCGAGTTCTTAATTCTAAAAAACCTTTTATTTTAATTACTTATTCCCAAAACCAATTTATCTATTGAAAGTGACAAGTACTAAGAAAGGTCTTAACTTTATTAAGCACTTTTTCTCTTCAAATAAGTGGCAGTAAGTAACGAATTGTAGGATAATCGTTATTAAAGAATTTGCCCTCATTGTAGAAAAATGTTAACTAGTCTGCGTTAAAAAGTTTACGAACTAAAATTATAAGTATCGTGTTTTTAAAAGAAACCACAGCAGCTGCTAGAATTAAAACGTAATCATAAACTTTTTATTATCTGCTGATTTAAATATTATCAACAATCTGGGATATATGACGACCTCTGTGGTGTAGTGGCTAAGCACGTTGGGTTTCAAGGCGTCGCCGCTCCGAGGTCCCGGATTCGATTCCCGGTCGGGTCAATATAGAAATCAAAGTTTTCTATATTGCCTCGGGTCTGGGTGTTGTGGTACCACCGTTGTGTCTGATTTCCATAACAATAGTGCATTACCTACTCCCTTTGGATCAGAGCAATGTATTTTATATATTGTTTTGCACCAATTTAATATTTGGTTATGAATTTAGGCGAAAACTACTAATTTATTAAAACACAACGGATTTATTTTGCGCTCATTTATAGATAGATAGATAACTCTTTATTGCACATTACATAAATTGATTTACAAATTCGTTTTAGGGCAATGTACAATTTAGGCGGTCTTATCACTATAAGCGATCTCTTCCAGACAACCTTTGGGTAAAGAAATTATGAGTTTTATAGGAAGGGGTATTTTGTGCATAAAAAGAAAAGAAAATGAAAATGAAGAGCTGAAAAAGTGGAATAGAAATATATCTGTATAATAAAAGTAATTATATAAAAATAAGAACAGATAAATAAATAATATACATATTTATAAAATATATACAGTCGTGGTCAACTAATTAGGGACAAATATAACACTAAACAATATTAAATATTCATACCTCTGTATTACTCATTAATATTAATACTTCTACCTGTTACACTATAGTGATAATAACTATTATGAAACCTTACCAAATTACACAAAATAAACAAAAATAATACATGACTAAACTAATAAATACTTCAATCAAATCACTTGGATCGATATTTATGGTATTTACGTCCTGGCCACCTAATTAGGGACAGTAAAATTTCCGTGTTCTAAATTTAAAAAAATAAAAATAAAAAACTTTTTTCTGCGTTAAATTGATTTTGGCGCCATTCTGAATCGTAACATTAGTTTCGTACGTACAATACAATAACAGTCATTTTTAAAATATGGGTCGAAACAAGAGTTGTGACGCAACAATGAGAAAAGTGATAATTATTTTTTATCAACGTGGATGGCCTTACAGGAAAATAGCTGATCATCTGAACTGTTCCAAAAATATGATATGCAATGCAGTGAGCCATTTTAAAACCCACAATACAACTGAAAGTGTTCCTAGAAAGAAGAGGCCAAAAAAAACTACCCCACAAGATGACCGCAGGATGGTCATTCTAGCCAAGAAAGACCCCTTTAAAGGTTCTGCAGTTATTAAGGCTGAAGTTTTTGGACCTGAACTGAATGTCGGCGTATCAGCAAGAACCGTTAGAAGGCGTCTAGTTGAAGCAAAGCTTTTTGGACGAGTTGCACGAAAAGTTCCGTTGCTGAAGAAGGAACACAAACAAGCAAGGCTGGCGTTTGCTCGAAAGTATGGACATTGGACTCCAGCTCAGTGGAAAAATGTATTATTTTCAGATGAAACTAAGATAAATTTAATTTCATCAGATGGCCGACAATACGTGCGACGTCCTATAAAAACAGAAATGAATCCTAAATACACCAAGAAACAAGTAAAACATGGGGGCGGAAATATTCAAGTCTGGGGCTGTTTTTCTGGACATGGAGTAGGGCCCGTAAAAAAAATTGAAGGCAAACTGGATCAGTATCAGTATAAGCAAATCTTAGAAGAAAATATGATACCATATGCTGAAGAAGTTTTACCGGTGACCTGGACGTTCCAACACGATAATGACCCAAAACATACAGCTCAATCAGTGAAATATTTCCTGGCACAGCAGTTTGTGACGGTACTAGATTGGCCTGCAAACAGCCCAGATTTAAACCCAATCGAGCATTTGTGGTACGAAGTTAAAAAAAAAGTTGTGGCTCAACGTACCGGCACTCAAAATCAGCTCTACGAGAGATTTACAGAGGTGTGGAATAATATTTCAAAAGAAACATGCAACAATTCAATTACATCAATGCCTCGCCGTTGTCAAATGATGATTACCAATAATGGCAACCATACTGGTTATTAAAACTATGTTTTTTATTTTCTTTGTTATTAAAATTTTGTTTGCTTACTTTTTGTATTATTAAAACTTAACATTTTCTCGTTATTTTTAAATTAATAGTCAAATTTCCTCCTGTCCCTAATTAGTTGGCCAGTCATTAATCAGTATGAGAAAGTAGCAGTGTAGTTTAGGTAGAAAAACTTGTGGCGGCAAGTAGCTTTTTCTTTTTTTGGATACTAAATATTTAAAATTAATATCCCTTAACTTGTTTATAATGATAAAACTTCAAAGCTTCGTGATTAGAAACATTTATTGATGTCGAAGGAAGCTCTTGCTCTTTTTGTGATAGTGTCCCTAATTAGTTGACCACGACTGTATATAACACATTTATATATATATACCAACACAGTAATAATCATACATAATAATATATACATATATATTTATTTGTAATGAAACGTCTGACAAATTTTAAATTTTATGATAATAAAACTTACAATTTTAAAATCATTTGTCAATTATGTTCTTCAAACTTCAAAATAAGGCTGTAAGTAACCTTGGCCAACCTGGAGAAGTCTTAATAGGCTGAGGACCCAGGTTGGTCGGAGTAAAGATAACCTGTGTCGGTGGGAGTACTCAAGCAGCGCAGACGCCAGCTGTGAATGTGGAGAACCCCTGCAAACCATGGCCCACTTCACTAACTGTCCCGCGTGCCCGACCACCTGGTCGCGTGAGGACTTAATTGTCTGTAACCAGAGGGCTACCATAGTAGGCTAAATCTTACTTGCCCAGCAAGTAAGATTTAGCCCGTTTCTTGCCGACACGAAAGAAGAAGAAGAAGAAGAAACTTCAAAATAACTTGTTTCTCATAAATAAAAAACGAATGCGTTATTCGAAGTTTTTCAGACAGTTTTAGAAGGTGTTTTAATATTTTAAATTATTACTCCTAATTTAAAAACTACCGGACTGATTTTGATGAAACTTACACTGTGCCCTAAGTTAGAATACACCTGATTGAAAAAATAAAGAATAATCTAGCTATGACTTCTCGTTTCCAAGAAATCTTGAAACAAACATACTGTTAGCCGAACGAAAACGGAACGTCCCTTTTTGCGTGGTCTATGGCAGTCGATGACATCTGTCAGTAGAGCCCCCTCCCTTCCCGCGTCTCGTCTCGGTCGGTCGCCGCTTGCGCGTGTCTTCATGTGACCTAATATTGTAAATGTCCCCGTAGTGTTTATTAAATTATATTTGTAAGCCTACACGTATTGGTTTATAATATGTTTGGCCCTGGCATCCGATTACATTTAGGATGAGTATGACTTTGGTATTTTATTTATAACCTTTCCCAGTAAAGGGTTCAATAATACATAAACTTATGATATTTTGCACACTTGTTAGGAAGCCTTAACAGATTAACATACTAAAATTTTATCAAAATGTGACGATATCACATTGAAATTACCTCTTTTTTTGAAGTCGGTAAAAATATAAACGAATTGGCATTGCATAGCGATGTAATTGCTTTCATAAAAAATATCCTTCATTTTTTTTAAATCACAAGGGCACTGACATCCAAAGTTTAAAGTTAACCTTAATTAATAGACAGACAGAACTTGTCAGTTTTTAAAAAAACTTTTTATTAAGTTATTAAACTGTTTTTGTTGTATTCTAATCAGAAAGTTACGGGCGCGTTTACTTTTAAAACAAATTGAAATTAAAAAGGTCAGTCGTCAATTAGACTATTTAAAAATAAAAGAGACTACAGTAAGTGCCCATTTTCTGCGAACAATTGAGCATGAAAAGTATTTTGCGTGAGTTGGTTTTTATAGATTTCTATCAAAGCTTTCACAAGAATTCCAATGCACAACGTTATTTCTATTTAATTACTAGCAGTCCCCCGCGACTTCGTCCGCGCGTATTGAGTTTGTTCCCTTCCCTCCCGTCGCAGCGTCATGTTTTACAGCTATAAAGCCTTTCTCGATAAATAAGCTATCCAACACAAAAAAATATTTTGCTAAATCGGTCTTTCCTGAGATCAGCGCATTCAAACAAACAAACAAACAAACTCTTCAGCTTTATTATACTAGTAAAAAAGGTTGTATTGAGTAAACCATATATGATAGACAGATGCTGTTGCTGTCGCAGACTTTATTGTAGAACTGTTAATGCAAAATAATCTCGTCATACATGATTTTTGTGTAACTTAAACGGTTTACGCAGCGTACACAGCGGAAGTTCTCAAAAGGAATATTTTTACCCCGTTTTCACAACATATTTGGTTGCGGCACTGGACTTATTAATATGAGTTTTATCTTGATGCTATATAGCTCAAAACCTTCCTCGATAAATGGGCTATCTAACGTTTTTTTTTTTCAAATCGATCCAGTAGTTTCTGAGATTAGCGCGTTCAAACAAACAAACTCTTCGCGTTATAATATTAGTATAGATGTAATTACAAGTTACTTGTACTTAGATAGTCTTTATTAAACTTAGGCGCCAGAAATCTGGCATCTATGTTTATAACAGGCAAAGCTTGGTCCATTTTAAAAGCTGATTCACGCTACACCGTGCCATCGCCGGGCCGAGCTCCGACCGGGCGCACGCCGGGACGCTGTCAAACATTATTGTATACGCTCTTCACCAGCCTTAGTCCATAAAAGTAAACAAACCATTGACTAGCCTATTGAACCTATTATCTCAAGATTATCGGCACATACACTGGTAAATTTCTTTACAGTACGCACAAACACCTTCACCAAATACGGCGTAACAATGAAAATACGATAATTGCATTCAAACACCAATAATTACACTTAAAAATGTAATCATGCGAAAATAATCACCATTTTGACAAAGACAAGAAAGATGCCGGCAACAACATATTTTTTTATTTAGTGATGAGACACCAATTTTTTTCAACTGATCGATTCAATTGGTCATTCGAAACTTATATTATGTTTACTGTTTGTTTGCGTGAGTTTGAAAGGAATGATATCAAAATCATGTTGTTTAGTGATGCATATCTTTAAAATATAATTGTTCATTAAATTTTATGTTGTTTAAGATTTAAAGTACATTATGGTATTTAAAAAAATATAAAATTTAATTCGCTTTATATTTGTGTAATTAATTAACTTAATAATTAAATTATTATATAATAATTTAAGTCAGTAACCTCTTTTATTTCTAATTTGTTTTTGTCAAGATAAGTATGATAATTTTATTTTCCATTCCATTCCATCGCAATCGATTCTGTTAGTTCCATTGACTAAATTCCTCTACTTTTTCCAAGCACTAGATATTGCCTATGGTATTCAAGTTGCCATGTTTGTTTACATTTAAAGACTTACGATTATGAATAGGGTATATAGATTTTGTATGAAGTGATTCATGCCTAAATGTTGGCATGTTGGAATGCCTATGGGATTTTTACCAGCTACGGCACGGACCGGCCCCGGCACGTACAGCGTGAATCATCCTTAATGTAAGAGGACCACCACTTATGCAACAGTTCAGTGTCTATCTGGGAGGTATTGCGATCCAACTTTGGTCGTTCAATTTCCAGGCAGCTCAAATCCGACTCAGTGTAAACGAATATTATCAATATTATAGTAATACTACAATGGTACGTGTTACGGACACCCAATCGTGTTTTAGTAATAAGTTTAGTTATATTTATTTGTAAGGATTTTTGATGATAATAAATATAATTTTCTGTTAGGGCCATAGCGAGTAAGCATTGTAATTAGCTTAGGGCTCGTTTTATTTCAATAATAAGAAACCTGTTAGTTAGGAATTCCCATTTGCAAATTAGAGAGAGACCCTAGTAGGCTGTCTCGCTCAGGTGGAGCGAGGCCGGTAAAGCCTTCGAATTTCCGGTCCCCCATATCGCACTTTCTGAGGGTAGGTAGGAAACCCATAGAGTGGATTGTTGCGAATGGGAATTTTATCACGATTAATGTAGGTAGGTTACAAAAACGTAAAAAGGAATACGCAGATGATGTTATGTGTCCGTCCTTGTTTGTAACTAAACTGTATTAGTCGATAAGTCAGACATGTATTTTTGGTTAAATAAAGGGCCGTGAGCGGGCCAGATCGTACGCGCTCTCACGGTCACCGATCTCAAAAAGAAGAGTTTTATTTGGAATCTACAGTCTACACATCGAAGGAAAGATCGTCGGAAAATTGACTTAGCCTGCCTGTAGTCAATATCGTCTGGTCCGTTGCGATCCGGATATTATAAGAAGAAATCAGCAACGCGGCATCGACTTGTGCTTTGGTTAGCACATACGCCGAGGGATCTACGCCGAAGCACAGTGTAACCAGGAGCCGCGAATCGGCCTATACTCCTGTGGAGAGACGATCACATTTACACGGGTGTTCCGTGGCTCGGGCATTCACCACCTAACGGTGCCAAACGGTGTCTGTCTTGAGTTTAACGCCGATTCCCAGGCGGTGCAGTTTTCGGGCGAGCTGCCACATATCGCGCGAGCGATTGTGAACAAGTCCGACCGGCGCCGGTACGGTGTGCGTAAGCGTGGGGGCCGGACTGTAGGCACTGCGGAGGGTTCTAGACATTCCAGCCAGAACTGAGCACCCCACGGATGCGTACACTCTCTGCCGGGCGGTACCTCCCTTCCGATCCTGCACGACCATCCATCCCCAGACAGGCTCCCCTTGGTAGTGTACCTGTTTGGGATTGATAGGAGTAGGGGCAGCAAGTAAGAAGATGCCGACTACGCGCAGCCAAGCTGGGAAAATGGAAGCCGAAGACTCAAGACTACGCAACTTTGAAGAGCCACCCGCATCACCGTCTGTGCAAGCCACCGCGAGTACGTTACGACAGACTGAACTACCCGCAGAAGGCGGACGAATGGAAACGGCAGCAGAGAGACGTCACGACGCTAACGCCGACGCGCCTAGGATAAGGCCGCCGCCGTCGTCAACTAGGTCAAGCGTCGCCGCTCGTTTAAAGCAAGCCGAGTTGAGAGCAGCCGAGCAGTTGGCGGCTATTGAAAAGAATCTAATTCAGAAGATATTAGAATTTGAGATCGCTACGATAATGGATACAACAGATGAAGATGACCGTGAGAGCCTACCCGCCGGTGAGACCCTAGCGAGGGTGGATGACTGGTTGGATCAAGCCCAGTCCCGGCGTCGAGATGTAAACACGCAACTACCCACAACCGAGATGTCTTGTAGCGTTCCTACCCTCCGTGAAGAGAGGAATGAAAGAAATAGACATTTGTTTACGCGACGCAAGGAAAAAGATGCGCGTAACATAGAAGCGGATAGAAACCGACATTTGAATTCGCCGAGCAAAGAATTAAATGTAGATGTAAACAACATTCAACAAGATGTGCAGCGACAGGTCGAGTCAAACAATGATTGTACAGCGAGACCCCAAGAGGATGCGGACGGGGCTGAACGACTTGCTTACACATTGGAGAGGATTATGTCGAAGCGACCGGCCCCACGTCAAGCTATTGAGTTACCAATTTTTAATGGAAACCCGAACGACTGGTTACCATTTAAAGCTGCAATGGAAAATTCAACGCGATCATGCAACTACAGTTAATCCGAGAACCTGGCTAGATTGAGGAATTGTCTAAGAGGAGAAGCCAAGGAGGCAGTAGCGGCGTTGTTATACCGTGCCACCGATCCGGACAAGATCATGCGAACGCTAGAACAATGCTATGGAAGGCCAGAAGTGATCATTGATCGGGCATTGGACGACCTCAAGAACCTGCCGCGGGTTGGAACGACAGCCAGTGAACTGAATTCGTTCGCGATTAAGGTACAGAACATCGCGTACACACTGGACTCCATAGATAATAAGAGCTACCTCAGAAATCCGATGATGACCCGAGAGGTGGTCGATAAGCTGAGCCCACACTTGAAAATAAGATGGTGCGACTACGCAGCGCGGTACGCAAGCTACTCGGAGCCAGAGATCGTGACATTATCGCAGTTTTTGATGGAGGAAGCGAATAAGGCGATTCGATTCGCATACGTGTCGCAACCTAGCAACAGTGCAGCGAAGAAAGAAGTGCAAGCTAAGCAGAAGGCTAACTCAAAGAAGCGAAACACTGGTGTGTACGCCACAGCCGAGGAAAAGGCTACGACGGCACAAGATAAGACATGTTTATGTTGCGGCGGGGACCACGAAGTGTCGAAGTGCACAAAGTTTAAAACCATGACAGTAAAGCAAAGATGGGATTGGTTGAAAGAAGAAAAGATATGCTTTCTATGCTTGAACAATAAGCACAGGCGAATCAAATGTAAAGCACCTATGTGTAATGAGAATGGCTGTAACCGACGTCATCACAGGCTGTTACACACAGAGCGTGAAAACAGCGAAAGTCAACACAACCAAGAAGTGGTAGCCTCAGTTAGCCATACTGTGGGGGCATTCAAGGTGTTGTTGAAGGTATGTCCGATCGTCATTGAGGGGCCACGGGGTAGAGTAAATACACACGCTCTACTTGACGAAGGGTCTACGGTTACGTTGATCGATCAGGACTTAGCGGAATACGTCGGTGTAGAAGGCCCGCTTCGAGACTTACACATATGCAGTGTGAATACACAGAGCGTACCACACACAAGCAGAGAGGTGGAGCTTCAAATAATCGCCAGTAACAACGAGAAACATTTGGTGAAAGCGAGAACAATGAAGAATCTCCGCTTGAATACTCAAACTGTGGGTCGGAGCTGTTTAGAGTATGGACACATGCGTAACCTGAACGAGAGTGACGTGTGTTATGTGAACGCCAAGCCGCGTGTTCTCATAGGCGCGGATAACTGGCATCTGATAGTAAGCAGGAAGCTGTTGACAGGCAAACGCCACGAGCCAGCAGCATCGCTCACCAGACTGGGGTGGCTGATACATGGTCGAGCGCCGTCCCGAGTCATAAGGGAGAGAGATACGGTGTTGTTCGTCGACGACCATGTGAAAGCTCGGTCTACGCAACCTGACGAAGAATTACACAACATGGTGAAGTCATACTTCGACATCGATTCGCTGGGCATTCAGAAAAAGGAACGCGAGAACCCTGATGATGTGCGCGCCTTAGAAGCCTTTGAGTCAACAGTAAGATGTGTCAATCAGCGATATGAAGTTGGATTGCCGTGGCGCAAGGTTAACATAGTTATGCCGCCGAGCTACGAGGTTGCTAGGCGGAGGCTCACGTCAATAGAAAGGAAGATGAACGCATCGGATGACTTCAAAGCAAAGTACACAGCCCAGATCGAGAGTATGTTTAGAAAAGGCTACGCAGAGGAATGCCGAGAAGCCAACACACAGAGCCTGCTTAACGTAGAGACACTTAGCAGTCTGCGTCTACCCCGCCTCTACTCTTTGACGGGGGGAGTCACTGGAAAGCAGCTGCACGTGTTCTGCGACGCTAGCGAGTCTGCTTACGCGACAGCAGTCTATTGGCTTGTAGAGTACGAGGATGGATCACGTCGTGTGGTATTAGCGGCAGCAAAGGCAAGAGTAGCCCCGATGAAGACGCAGACGATACCACGTCTAGAGTTACAAGCGTGTCTTATCGGAACGAGACTTGCGTCGACAGTAATGGAGGAGCACAGATGGCAGCCCGATAGAGTTACGTACTGGACAGACTCTACGACCGTTCTGCACTGGATTGGGAACGATAGAGTGCGTTACACGCCATACGTAGCGCACCGCTTGAGAGAGATATGTGAGTTTTCAAGACCCGATCAGTGGCGGTGGGTACCGACGCAAGACAACGTAGCGGACGACGCGACTAGAGTCGCCACCGAAATGAAATCACATGAAGACAGATGGTTTACTGGGCCATCGTTTTTATACGAACCGGAGAATACATGGCCGTCTCAAGCAGGCTGCACAGAGAGCAGCGAGGAGACTGTTTAAAGCGTCGCGACAGAGGACAAATGGAGCGTGCCAGATGCCGGGCGCTTCTCGAACTACGAGCGCTTAGTGAGGGCGATGGCGTATGTGCTTCTATTTATAGATAAATGTCGCAAGCACGCAACTGTATTGACCAAAAAACACATAGATAGAGCGGAAAGATGGCTGATGAGGCGAGCGCAGGCAGACTCATTTCGAGAAGACATAGAGCGCCTAGAAAGAGGTCAGAACTTGAAGGCAGGGAGTCGCATCAGAAGACTTGATCCATTCATCGACGAGGAGGGCGTGTTGCGGGCGAGAGGAAGGACGAGGGCAGCGGGTGTGTCTGCCCCCAATACTACGCCCGTAATATTGGACGGCAGCCACCCGTACGCGCGGTTGTTGTGCAATCGAGAACACCGTCGCGCCCATCACTCGCACAACGAAGGCGTCGTCAACGATGTACGACAGAGATACTGGATACTGCGATTGCGACCTACTGTTCGTGCCGTGGCCTATAAGTGCGCCTTTTGTCGTATGAGAAAGGCGAGACCTGTGACACCTGTGCTGGGGGATCTTGCCACGCGCTCGAGTAGAGGCTTTCACCAGAACATTCTCTAACTGTGGTCTAGATTTCTTTGGTCTCATGATCATAACTGTGGGCCGTCGTCACGAAAAGCGGTGGGGAGCGTTATTCACATGCTTCACTACGAGAGCCGTGCATATAGAGTTGGTAGCGAGCCTGTCGACTGACTCGGCTATCATGGCGTTGCGGCGTATGGGAGCGCGACGAGGGTGGCCACAGAAAATGTACTCAGACAACACGACGAACTTCAAGGGTGCAGACAAGGAGCTACGAGCAGCGATTGAAGAATGGGAGCCAGCTCTACGAGACTATGCGCTCACCCAGCGCATCGACTGGCGCTACATAGCACCAGGGGCACCGCATCAGGGGGGAGCGTGGGAGCGTCTCATTCGCTCTGTCAAGAACGCTTTACGAGTCACTCTACATGAAAAGGCACCGAGAGAAGAGGTACTGCAAACTCTACTGGCGGAGGTCGAGCATACCATGAACGCGCGACCGCTAACACACGTGCCGGTCAGCGCTGACGACCCGGAGGCGCTCACCCCGAACCACTTCCTACTAGGGGGACCGCGCGGCCTACCCATCATCGGGCCGTGCGAACCAGCGTCGAGGAAGACGTGGAGGGCGGCGCAAGCGCTAGCCGACGAGTATTGGCGCCGCTGGCTTAAAGAATACCTACCGGACCTGGTGCCAAGAAGAGGAGCTCGAGATGTCGCCGAGGTTGCTATCAAGCCTGGTGATCTAGTCGTCGTGGTGGACCACACTCTCCCTAGAAACGTGTGGCCACGAGGCGTCGTCACAGAAGTACATCCTGGACCTGACGGAGCAGTGAGGAACGTCGAGATTCGGACCAAGGGCGGCGTGTTTCGTCGACCGGCGTCGAGATTGGCTGTCCTGCCGGTGGAATAAGAAGAGGTTCGCACTTCGCAGCGCTTCACCGGGGGGAGACTGTTACGGACACCCAATCGTGTTTTAGTAGTAAGTTTAGTTATATTTATTTGTAAGGATTTTTGATGATAATAAATATAATTTTCTGTTAGGGCCATAGCGAGTAAGCATTGTAATTAGCTTAGGGCTCGTTTTATTTCAATAATAAGAAACCTGTTAGTTAGGAATTCCCATTTGCAAATTAGGTAGGCAGGTAGGGTAACAATTAACTAGCTAGGAAATATTAAGAAATATGTAGGTAGTTTGGTACAGGGGCGAGGGAGACCCTAGTAGGCTGTCTCGCTCAGGTGGAGCGAGGCCGGTAAAGCCTTCGAATTTCCTGTCCCCCATATCGCACTTTCTGAGGGTAGGTAGGAAACCCATAGAGTGGATTGTTGCGAATGGGAATTTTATCACGATTAATGTAGGTAGGTTACAAAAACGTAAGAAGGAATACGCAGATGATGTTATGTGTCCGTCCTTGTTTGTAACTAATCTGTATTAGTCGATAAGTCAGACATGTATTTTTGGTTAAATAAAGGGCCGTGAGCGGGCCAGATCGTACGCGCTCTCACGGTCACCGATCTCAAAAAGAAGAGTTTTATTTGGAATCTACAGTCTACACATCGAAGGAAAGATCGTCGGAAAATTGACTCAGCCTGCCTGTAGTCAATAGTACGAATATTAATATTTATGCTGTTTTAGGGTTCCGTAGCCGAATGTCAAGTCTGTCTGTCTGTCTGTCTGTCCGTCTGTATGTCACAGACATTTTATTCTGTAACTATAAGCATTACACTGTTGAAATTTGGTAGAAAGATGTATCCTGTTAACCGCTTACCGATTCTCATACAAAAAATTAAAAATATGACATTTAAGGGGGGGCTCCCATACATGAAACTAAAACCAAAAATATTTTTTTTAATCAAACCTATGCGGGTGCGGTCTGTCTATGGATAGGTCTTTTAAAATGACATCGAGGTTTCTAAAACCATTTTCTTTTAAAGCCTAATGTTTCATAGCTAGACGCTTCCAAAGTGGTAAAATGGGCGTGCCCCCTCCCATCTAACTTCTAAACCAAGCAAGTGTAAATTTTGATAAAAATATATGATTTAGACCTTAACAAATACTTTCAAAGAAAATTGGTTCGGACGGGATTGAACGAGAATTTTTTGATATATAGCACATTTTCAACAACCGCAAACATAACTTTGTACTTCATACAAACACTATGAAAAACAAAGTTATAATTATTTGCAGTAAACAAAATATTGTGGTATTTTACTAAGTATATGTCAGTGGATTCCCTTATTCAGTCAAAGTTGGCACGGAACCCTCAGTGCGCGACTCCGACTCGGATTTGGCTGGTTTTTTTATAATGATATTATAAATATTATGCGAAATCGCAAAACGAATTGCTAACTTGACAGTAAAGCTGCGCCGCTTACCTATCAAAACTGCATCGCAATAGACGCCCTGTCCTATTATTTAACTAAATGCGGCATATTTAACTTCGGTGCAATAATTTAATAGCTTTCATCTGAAATTCATCGCGTAAATCCTACATAGAACTTTTCACTATCTAACATATATTTTTTTCTCAAGAAAGATTGTAGCACATCTATACACCCGTTACAGAAATAGCACCGTATCAATTCGATGCGTTCGGTATTCTTAGTATGAAATTGTGTGTGTTTTAAAAAAAAACTACCACAACCAAATGTCATTGGTTTAGTTATTTTTTCTTCAAAACACACACAGTCGTAAATATTCATCTGCTGGATTACTATTGATGAAAAAATTGGTTCTTAGATATTCAACCAATGGTTACGACTGTTAACCATAAGTTCAGTTAACTATATATCACAAAACCGAGCCTAAGCAATTTCTTTCAATGATGGGAATAACGTACTAGTTACTGAATGTACCTTCTTGTTAAAAAAACAAAAAAAATGCTGATAATAATAATAATAACACAAGCGAGTCAATTTCATGAATTTTATTTTACATCATTAGAGCGCTTTCACACTAAGGTGACTTTAGCAGCGCAACGGTCGCGCGGCAGTCGCGCT
Organism: Pyrausta purpuralis; assembly: GCA_963924145.1. NCBI lineage: Eukaryota > Metazoa > Arthropoda > Insecta > Lepidoptera > Crambidae > Pyrausta > Pyrausta purpuralis. The sequence continues at coordinate 22,815,471 of OZ001656.1, forward strand.
GCTGTCAATTTCATACATAAAATGACAGCAGTAAGTGCGCCTTCACATTAGAACGACAGCAGCGCGTCTCTCTAATGTGATTAGAGCGCTTTCACACCTAGGCAACTTTAGCAGCGCGTCAGTCGCGCGGCAGTCGCGCTGCTATCAATTGCATACATAAAATGGTCACTCTAATGTAAAGGTGCACTTAGAATAAGAATAATAGAATAAGAAATTAAAAAAAATGCACTCCGGGAGTGCCGGCAGAAGTGAAAACTTGAATATCAACGTTGTGCATTTTTGATTTTTTGGAATAGTTAGGGAATAATTTTGAATGAATTGCTCTTATTATCAATATAAAAGTACTATCATTTTTGTGATAGAATACAATAATAATAATATAATATTTTTATAGAATACAATATTTATTTATTGCGCTATCGTACACAAACATTACAATTAATATTATATTAAATTACATTAAAAAGTTTATCTCTCAGAAAAATCAACTTACATCCATAATTTCGCCAACCGTCTTACGGTTTTTCGATCAGCCCACGTGTCCTGACGCGAGTTTCACATTTTTCCCCCATCCCACAAAAGTGCTCAACGCCGCTTAAGAAGTTTTCACTTCATGCACTTAGAATAAGAATAATAGAATAAGAAATAAATAAATAAGCTCTACATTTTACTGTGATTGGCTATGTAAATGGGAATACAAGTGTGAAAGTGGATAAATGCATTTGTGAGGTGCAGTCAGTAGTGAAGTTTGATTTAACTAACGCTTGGCTTCACTCCCTGGAAGGGCTATACGAGTAATTGCGTTACACGCAAGTACGATTGCAATCCCCAGTGGGCTGTACTAGGTGCGACCTATGTATAGACATATTATTAAACACTCGCTTCCACTGCGGCAATCAAACGTGAGACTGCGACAGCGTATACTTCTCTCTTTTACTCTCACAGACCTTCTGGGGAGTCGTAGTGTTGCACTGCACAGTTATCGAATAGTGCGTACGCGCGCGTCTCACTCCCTAACGCATGAATAGTTTATGGCCACGGAGGAAGCGAGAGTTTAAAAATAATATAATAGACAAGTGAAAACCAACGAAACCTTCCCTTGCCAGCAAAAATATATAATCCAAATAGAAGGAATACAGCGAAAGATTGCTCGTTGGCTGTACATAAAGTATTATAGCTACTACCCTTATCTGCATCCTTCTGCTTTTGTCTTGGGAATAGTCAACTTGGATACCTTGAAGGTTAGGAGAGTAATGGCGTCAATAAGGCAGTTCCTGTTTATACTTCACCATAAGCTTGACTGTCAATCAGTGTTAGAGAAAGTAAGCCTGTTAGTACCCTGGAGACTTCCACGAGGGGAGGAAGGAATGATTGCACCGCGCCATAGGCCGCGTCTGTTGATGCGACCCGCAGTACGATCCAAACGGGCAGCAAATACACCGACAAACCGTGCATTGGCCCTGATAGGAGACATACTTGCTTAGTACGATGATTTAGACATTTTTGCTGATAGTTTAACGAGTTTAGTGTAATTTTTTTAAGATTGTTGACAAGATTATTAATTTTTTAAATAGATTACTTAATTAGATTAACATTGAATAATAATAAGATTAACATTATGGTTCTTTTAAATTTATCAATTTAAATACATATATTTTTACATGTTGATACTGTGTTTGTTCACGTTGTTTTTAAATTTTCTTTACAGTGATGTATAAATATCATAGTGTTTCGATCTCCAAAGTGAATAAATTTAACAAACAATATAGTCAACTACTGTTCGTGAGTAAACATGGCTGCTTTCGTTGTTGTTTACAGATTGTCGAAATTCATTAAATTAGTTTTGTAGTAGAAAACAATATGATATTTACGTTCTAGAAACTATCTAGATTAGGAAATTAATAAAATAAACCTATTACATTCTTGTAATAAAGCATATTTAGATTACAAAATACTTCGAACGCGGCGGCCAGTTTGATTGTCGGACCAAGATCGCTGCGCCGAGGCATTTCAATTAATTAATTTAATAGACTTATCATGTATCATTTGTTTATATAAAGCCATTATTTTAAAGGTTGTATAGTCTAGTTTCAAAATAAGTTACTAAAAGTAAAGCCGAGTGCATAACTTTGTCATAATAAAATAAAATTGCCACAAAATCTAACAAAAAAAGTACAATTATGTATTATCATTTTCTTTTTTTAAATAAAATTGTAAGTTCGAAGTATATCTTTTCAACATTATTAATGCCTTATTTCATTACCTATCTACCAGTATTTTTGTTTTCGTAATCACAACTATACTTTTCTTTATATAATCGTTTTTATCGGGACACGTCGCGCGATTTTTTTATGCACCCGTCGTGCGAAATCGCCGGACGGTTTTACCCATAAAAATATTATCCCTTTGGAATAGAACGACAAAAGCGAGATGTCACTAGCAGCAAACTGTGTGATAAAAAGAGATGGGTAGCAGAACCATTTTTGTCAGATGTCAAACAGTTGACCGCCCTGCAGAAGCTCGCTGAAAATTACGTGCATTTGATTTTTTATATTTAAAAGTGAAATTGTGTATATTTTGGAAAAATAATGCGTCTGAAACATGGTGACTTGATCGGTGATTGATTGTTATGGATTACAGCGGCATAACCCCAACAAATAATCATTTAACAGGTAGGTTAGTCCAAATCGAAGCCTCTTAATATGCGACTTATATTTACCAATGCGCTTCAAATTTAAAGTACGCAGTTTGATTATCCTATTCTACAAACGTTAATTTACGTAAAAAATAAAGACAGAATATCACAGGGAATTTATATCGACGAATATTTTGTATAATGAAATAACATTTAGTTTTACACTAGAGCTGCATGTTCAATATTTTGTGTCGACTGTTTATCATGCAGTAAACTACTATATTTAACTTTGGAACATTGTTATAAATCACCTGATCGAAAGGTTATCTCATTTAAAGCTACAAATGTTACTTACTTATGTTAGTTACTGACATCTTAAATCGGTTTCGTTTGACAGCTTTTACTTGTCCTTCTATTCCGATAGGAATATTAATTTTATGGTTTTACCACATCATAGTCTGACAGCGGAGTTTTGCGCGGGAAACGAAAAGGCAAGGACGGACCATATTTCTTCGTTTTAGTAATTGTTTTTTTCGGGTCAATTATTGTGATTGTGTGGTGGAATTGTCATGATAATTTGTGCTTTAAAAGAAAACAATGCAATTAAAGTGGGGAATTAAGTGAAGCGATCTGATCGTGCCGTCTTACCCGGATCGCTGTTCCCGCGCTAAGCTTGATGAGCATTGGAATGCGATCCACCTCGCATTTCAATGAGTTAGGTTAAGATAGGCTAGTTAAGTGTTAGTTTTAGTTAATAAGTGTTAATAATGATTAATTTTTACTTAAGAATAGTCTGTATGGCATAGAGCCGAAGACGTAAAACTTGTATGAAAAAAAAAGTCTGACAGCGTGGACAGATGAGTGCTAAATCTACAAAAGACCGGCCAAATGCGTGTCGGGCTCGCGTATGTAGGATTCCGTACCAGACTAGGTAACAAAATTTTATTGTTTTATTAATATCTGTGAACTTAGCAGAGCAAAGTCTGGCAGAGCTTAAAAAATTGGAGTTCTATTCGCATGCACATGAGTGCTATTAGATTGACTTCTTTATGACCTTCAAGAGACGTTTATTCAATGATGTCTCCGTGATTTAACAGGGTGAAAACCGGTAGCGATCACCGAGTGGTTCGAGGCACATTGAATATAAATGTCAAATTGAAAAGATCCTGCCTGATGAAGTCCACGCTCCGACCGACTCGTGCTCATATCCCGAATCCCGAGAGCTTTCAACTCGAGTTGTCAAACCGCTTTGATTGCCTAGAAAATTGCGTTACAGTGGACGAAATTAACAACGGGTTTGTGGAAACTGTTCAAACGGTGGGGTCTAAGTATTTTAGGCCTGGCCGTAAGAATAAACCTCAAAAACTGTCGGTCCACACTCTCGACCTTATGGCAAAACGTCGATCTATGGCACTGCAGACTTCCGTTAATGCTGAAAACTACAGGCAGCTCAATAGACAAATATGGAAGTCCCTGCGACACGACATCCGTTGCTTTAACACTAATAGTGTTGAAGAAACGGTAGAGTGGAACCAAGGCTCCAAAGTGTTTGCAAGGGACATGTCTATTGGGCAAAGCCTGTTGAAAAAGCTTAAGACGGAGGACGGCAGTGGAGCGTCGACGAAAGCTGAGGTTTTGAGGGAGATCGAAAGGTTCTATGGGCAGTTGTACACTTCAGTTGCCAAACCCGTTGATAGCTCGGCCAGAGACCCACGAGCTATCCTGACCCGACACTACACCGAAGACATCCCGGACATCAGCCTATACGAGATTAGGATGGCCCTTAAACAGCTCCAAAATAACAAGGAACCTGGCGAGGACGGAATCACAGCAGAGCTTCTGAAGGCGGGTGGAACACTGGTTCTTAAAGTCGAGTCCGAGTATCCCAACAAGAGGGTCTTAAAATGAACATGGAAAAGACGAAAATTATGTCGAACACCCTTGTCGTACCCACTCCAGTATCCGTTGGAAACTCAACTCTTGAAGTTGTCGACGAGTACGTCTACCTGGGACAAGTGATCCAATTAGGTAGGTCCAACTTCGAGAAAGAGAGGCGGCCGACCAACAAGATGGACAGACGACCTTAAAAAGAAGGCAGGATCAAACTGGATGCAGACCGCTAGTGATCGGTCGCTGTGGAAAGCCGTAGGGGAGGCCTAGTTCAGCAGTGGACGTCCTTTTGCTGATAATGATGATGATTACTATCAAACCGACGAAAATAAAACCAAAACGAAGCAAAACCATAAAAAATAAAGATGAAATCAAAAATGAGTATGAGCCATTTTAAACAATTAAACCTAGACCGAAAATGTAGCGAAATAAAATAAACTTTAAAAAAAAAGTAAAATCCAACTTCAAAACCAAAATGCACTCAAAAGTCTTAAATAAACTCTTCACCATTGAAAGGAAAGGAATCCGTTTTAGGCAAACAATTTCTTTTTGGAGTCGGTGCCATCACTTTGACCATCGAGCATCAACTATCACAGCACCGACTCCAAAAACAAATTGTTAGCCTAAAACGGATTCCTTTCCTTTTATTTTATTTCTTCATTTTTAGTGATTACATAATAGGGAGGGGGAGAGGGGGTTGCACTTTATGATTTTATTTTTAAGGAAGCTAATTACCTATCATAAGTTCCGTCATTATAATTACTGAACTCCTAAGCGTTAAGGAGTTCCACCATCAGCTCAGCCCCACAAAATGTTGACTATCAGACGTAACAACACGTCAACATTAAGATTCTAGTAAAGAAACACTATACGTGCCTTTAAAATTTGAGGGTTTCCCTCGATTACACCAAGATCCCATCATCAGATCCCAAAATGGAAAATACGGGACCAACTAGAAGGTACACCCTCTAAGTAGGTGAAAAAATTTTTTGATTCGGTCGACAAACGACTGAGATATGAGGTAACATACATACAAAAAAAAAAAAAAAAAAAAAACATACAGTCGAATTGATAACCTCCTCCTTTTTTGAAGTCGGTTAAAAACTTATGAGCAAAAATAGACAAAACATGGCGTGCCTGTATGATTTTTATATTATCAAGTTAAAATATCAATTGAGTATTTTGTAAAATATTTGATGTACTTCACTATTAATATCGATCAACAATGGTTTTTTGTATGAAAACCCACCTTATTTTTTTTTTAATTATGTTGTGTGTAAATTATGTGTTTGTTGTTATAGCACACCAAAGCATAATTTGTAAAAAAATAAACAGCCTAGCTATCGCGGTTCTTAAGATACAACCTGGTGACAGACTGACGGACAGACAGCAAAGTCTTAGTAAAAGCTCCCGTTTTCACCCTTTGGGTACAGAACCCAAAAAAAAGTGTCTCATACTGATTAATTGTCAAGTCCTGACCTCACCTTGGCTCTTGGCGGCGCGTCACACAGCTGCGTCGTCGCAGTCGACAGCCTGCGCAGGCGCCGCAGCCCCGGCTCCGAGTTAGCGATGCCGTTGCGTTGCCGCTGCGACGCGAGCAGCGCGCTGTAGGTGCGCCCGATGCGAGGCCCACTACTTCGACCGCAACAGTTTGTTAAAGTCATCTGAGGGTAAAAAAACGTACGTTAGGTACTCATCATCATCGTTATCAGCCAGAGGACGTCCACTGATGAACATAGGCCTCCCCCGCGGCTTTCCACAGCGACCGATCACTAGCGGTCTGCATCCAGTTTGAACTTGCGATCTTTATAAGGTCGTCTGTCCATCTTGTTGGTAGACGTCCGTCCGTTTGTAGTACTTAAGGTACTGATCAAATTTAAAAATGGTATTATGTAAAGTTAAGATAACGGTTGGAATGAAAAAACATTTTAAACAAATCTCTAGACAGCAGCAGGGCGATTGAGCTAGATTTTCTATTCATTTTTAAATTAATGACGTAGTATGAAAATAAATATAATAGTGGAATTTTTGGTCCTTAATTGAATAAATTATTTTTGACTTTGACTTTGAAAGGATGTCAATATGACAGTTCGGTAACAAATATAATAAAAGAACAAAATGAAATACCTACTTGCATCGGATAAATACACGTTATAATAATTTTATTAATACATATGTGAAAGTTACCGAATCGTTACCGAATCCGTAACCGAATGGTTCTGAATCGGGGGCTCATTTGGAGAAAAATGACTTGTGAAACAAATATTATTATAATCTCCTCTTATATTCTTCTTTCTAAGCAAATAATGTAATTAAAAAACTTTGCACATTTCTAGTAGGTGTTGAATTCATTTTCTGAGAAGTTAACCGTGTCGCGATTGTTAAATGTTATGTAATATCGAATGTTTGATAGTCAGTTGGATTTCTGCGCACGTGTCGCGATCACAAAAACGAAAATAAGCGTATTTTTATAAGCGCGTTTCCTTAAAAGCGCACAACCTCAAAGAAAATAAGATCTTAGAACCATCGTGTTTAAAATGCAATACGCAGAAATCGTTTTCTTTCTTATCTCAATAAGTGGGTGGGCTTATTTCTTTGGAAATTACGTTACAATTTCCACGAGAAAGCACGGAGCAGAGGGGCCTTAAATGCGTGAAATGGAACAAGCCACTTGGAATGGGGATTTAGTGGACTATATCTTTTAAATTATTTCTGTATTTTTTTCCAAATCGTTTCTTGTGCAGTCATTCTTAGTTTGAAGGAGCTGATAAATTGCGTGGTGAATCTTACGAAACAAGTTTATTCAAGGAAAACAGTATACGTGACGTATATTTAAAACGTCATAAAAAAATTGCCACTTAGCTCAGGTTAGAAAAGATTATAGAGAGAATCTAAGAACATAAAATGCAATTGAAAGAAATACCGGCCTAGTGCGGGTCGGGTCGTTTTTCATAGTTTTTCTATGAGGAACAAAGTTATGTTTGCGGTTGTTGAAAATGTGCTTTGTGACAAAAACTACTAGTTCGATCCCGTCTCAACCAATTTGTGTTGAAAATATTTGTTAAGATCTACATCATACATTTACAACAGTCTTGCCAATGTGTCGGTGGCCGAGTGGTACAGGCATACGCCCGGATAGCGTATGATACGGGGTTCGATTCACCACCTAAAATAGTAGCATTTTTCAAGTGCAATATAATAAATTTGTAAAGTTAAAAAACAAAAGTATAATTATTGTTGAGAGAGTGGTTTGGAATACAATTTGTGACTTACGTATCTTTGTTTGGACTAGGAAGAAGAAGAACCTTGAAGAAGGTTGCCATATCAGAAGTCCCAGCCCGTGTCTCTTGAGCCGGGAGGAGGAGGAGCGTTTAACGGGTAATTTTTTAGCATAAATATAATAAAAAAGTATCCCTAGCCGTTTTCGACTATGGGCAGTCACAACAACTAACCGACTGCGCGGGACATATTATAGTGCCGTCAAATTTCCAAACTCCAGGCTACCCTGAGAATTTCTGAACAGAAAAACCCTACCTGGCTTCATCAATCATATTATTACTGTACATCCCCGACCCGGGGATCGAAACTTGGACCTCTGGCGTAGCCATCGCTTTAAAGTGCGACCCTCTACTAAGGCATAAATATCGGAAACTGTGCATCCTAGCGACATGACACCTTCTACAAAATCAAAGATAGATTTCTTGCAAGTTTTACGCAGTCAAGCTTAGAACCGACTTCAAAAAAGGAGGTTTTTAATTTGCCCTGTATTTTCTGACATCGATGGAATTGGATAATATTTAAGTAAGATGATCTATTTAGGCACCTAAGTAATTATGTGAAAATTTCGCAAGTGTGTGTTTCTTTGTATGTTTGCTATTTGTATAATTGTAAACATTTGTGTTTCTATATGAATATATTGAAAACAAGATATTGTGTCACGATTATTCTTTTTAAAATCAATAAAGTATATGTCGCGAATCAAACTCGGTTGAGTTAATAAAGTTCTTTATTCGATCACCACACTTATCTATCACTATCTCTAGCCACAATATTATTTATAACTGCATTTTAACATAGTTTTCTTCCCACAACCTTTAGCTTCGGCGGTCAGCACTAGACTGCCTCGCCTTTCGAGAGCACTCCGCAATTCAGAAAATAAGAAGGAAAGGGGCAGCCAGTGTTGCCATTTTTAAATAGCGATAACGTTATTCGATAAAGTAACAATACTCGTTTTTATAGAAATATAAATAACGTTAACTGTTATTATAAAGAGTTAAGATTACAACAGGGCTACTGATTGAATCTTAGTACAAAAATCATCACATATATTTCTACTAAATCATCAAAATCGGACCAGTATTTTTAACCGACTTCAAAAAAGAAGAAGGTTATCAATTCGACTAATTTTTTTTTTTTTTTTATCTGTGTTACCTCATATCTCTCTCTGATTCGAAGAATTTTTTCGCCTACCTTCTAGTTGGTCCCATTGATGCCAATTTGGAATCTGATAATGGGATCTTGGTGTAATCATGGGAAACCCTTAAATTTTTAAGGAACGTTTAGTATTTTCTTAATGTTGACGTTGCGACGTCTGATAATTAACATCTTGTGGGGCTGAGCTGATGGCAAAACTCCTTAACGCTTAAAAGTTCAGTAATTATAATGACAGAACTTATGATATGTTTTGTAGCTTCTTAAAGATCAAAGTCATAAGCCCTCTTGTGTAATCTCTAAAAATGAAGAGATAAAATTACCTTTTAAAAAATAAATACCGACTTCAAAACCAAAATGTCTACTGTCACTTTGACCATCAAGCATCATCTATCACAGCACCGACTCCAAAAATAAATTGTTTGCCTAAAACGGATTCCTTTCCTTTCAATGATCAAGAGATTATTTAAGACTTTTAAGTGCATTTCGGTTTTGAAGTCGGTATTTACTTTTTTTTATTTAGAGATATAGCCAAAAGAACTACTATGTAATAAAAATATATGTTCGAACTTTAAAACATCCTTCAAAAAACTCGATAAATGGAATACGTTAAACTTGTAGTATCAGCTTTCATTTTGTTGAAGGTCTCATGTCACTAAAACGCATATTTTAAGATGATTAAGCAAAAGAACAAAAAAAAATCGTTTAATCGAACCTTCTACTCCTACGGGCTCTAGGGCTACGGGCTAGGATTTTTAATATATTAACCTACTAAATAGTCCAAACAAAGTTACGAAGTCAAAAATCGAGTTCCTGGAATAGCCAATTACAAGGTTTAACGATACTTTGACTAGCCTATCTGTTCGTCCAATCTTGTTAATGACTTAATATGGAGAATCGCATGTACACAACTTTAACTTTCCATTCCTACGATCCATTAAGAAGTTATCAAACCTTCTCCAAGGGATATAAGACCAAAAGTGGTTTAAAACGGCTTATGTAGGTAATATCTCATAGCCGCTGCCTTGTCTTTGCTGCTACGCAAACTTGGCTGACACACGACAGTGAAAGTGACCTAGAGTCAGACTTTAAGACTAACATAGTGAGGAGGTTTTTGTACAAAATAAAACCCTGCCTCACCAAGGAACCCGAGAGTGGACTAAGTATACTAATATTTACATAAAACCCTTTTCGTGTTGCTGGCGCTCACAATGAACCGCGCTGTTTGCATAAGTATTACTTTTAATGCCTCCAAGAAAGTTTTATTCTTTTTCTCACCGCACTGGAAAAAGTCCTTTTAATATGAAGTTCAATCGGCAGAGATCTTAGAAGGTATTCAAAGCTATTTCCAAACCTAAAAAGTACAAAAGTAGACACATTTATAGTCTGGTTTTCTTTGCTAGTCCAATAATGTAAACAATCTTTTCATAACTTTTTTTTTATAATATATGGTCCACCAACAGCACATATAGACAACATTATTAAGATATAATTAGGTAGGTATCATTCTTCTACATATTCCAATTATAGTTATATACATCATTGGCAGGAAAACCACAAAGTTACATTAGTGCAAAAACAAACAATAAAATAGTTAAAGTTAGAAAATAATTACCCTGAACAGACAAAGATTAAAGAAAACAAAAACTAGTGAAAGCTGCTGATTTGTCAGGTTTTTGTCTCTGCTCTGAAAGTCTCTGAAAGCGACAAATGCTCTCGAATCTTGTTCCTGAATCCATTGAGTTGATCGAAAAACACGTCCAAGTCCGGTAAGGAACTGTTGATGCTATTATACTCCTCGCTCATTCTCACAAATGGAGAGTGTCTGCCCAGGTTTGTTCTGCCAAGTGGAAGCTGGAATGTTTTCGTAATAGGATGTCTGGGTATGCGATAGGGAGTATGCAAAGAGACATGATTCAAGACCTGTTCACACCTCAGTGAACCATTGACAGTTCTATGCAGAAACGTTAGATCGTGCAATAGGCGACGATCGCGCAAGGATGTCATTTGAAAATAGATAAACGTTGGTCATATGGGCACCTGTGAGAGATACCGCTTGATTTGAAAGCCAACTGATTAGTGAATTGAACTAGTCTGTGTGTGTGAACTAATTGCTCCGAGTACACCACGTATTGAGGATTACAACGTTGCAGTACTCTAGAGAATAACTTCCAAAATAATAGTGATATTATTTTATAAATAAAATTGTTTAACAAATTGATTTTTTAACATCTTAGTACGAGTATTCAACGGTGAATTACCTATTTAAGTTGTGAGTTATGTGTTTATCTTATTTTTAAATTAATCATTTCGTTAAAAAGGAATAACGGACTTTACTTGCAACCCGTAGCTATGAAAAACCGTAAGGAAGGTGTTTAAAATTAAATCTATCCATCTATATATATAAAAATGAATTGGTGTTCGTTAGTCTCAATAAAACACGAGAACGGCTGAACGGGTTTATCTTATCTTAGTCTTGAATTGAAATATTTATGGAGGTCTAGGGAAGGTTTAAAAGGCGAGAAAAATTCGAAAAACGCGCGGAAGAATTCGCGGGGGACCACTAGTTAAAAATAAAAATAATTAGCAATGAACCATCTAAGGTTCATTACGCACTACGAATTTCAGCAGCGACTTACGTAATTAACAGATTTAGATCCCTTACACACTGCGACTTTAAGCATCGATGCAGTCGCGCGTTTTGAAAACTCACTTCAGAATCGCGACTCACGCAATGAACATATTTAATTTAGCATCGATGCAGAAACACGAATGCATCGATGCTAAAGCGCGAAACTTAGCCAATAAAACAAGTAAGAAACAGATGTAAATCAGTGAAAAAGGTAGAGTAATATCACCTGCGTATTTTTGGCAAGAATTGGAATCTAGGCGGCTGGGCCAAAAAGAGACGGTGCGAAAGAGATGAGGGAGAATTTATCACATCGAGCCAGTGAAAGGTCCTACTATGGAATACGATATACAGTTGGTTCTGCTCCAGATAATAAGAGTATAATACTACGATTTGCATTGCTTGTCTTATTTTGTTATTAATCGTGATTCCTGTTTAAATAAATAATTCATTTTAAATAAGTTGAACGCAAAATCACGCCATAACTTACATAAGAAATTAAGCGTTAAACTCTTACATTACTACAAAATTAAATAGATAATCAATTTTAGTTACTAGTTTTCTAGGCATCGCATGTATATTGATCGTAATTTAGCTATGGCATCGATTATTTAACGTCCTCACGGGATGGACCATAATTGGGATTGCGACGTTGCCAGCTTTGAGTTTTTAACCGACTTCAAAAAAGGAGGAGGTTATCAATTCGACTGTATGTTTTTTTTTGTATGTTTGTTACCTCATATCTCAGTCGTTTGTCGACAGAATCGAAAAATTTTTTCGCCTACTTAGAGGGTGTACCTTCTAGTTTCTTAATGTTGACGTTTTGTTACGTCTGATATTCAACATCTTGTGGGGCTGAGCTGATGGTGGAACTCCTTAACACTTAGGAGTTCAGTAATTATAATGACGGAACTTATGATAGGTAATTTATAGCTTCTTAAAAAATAGAATCATAAGGTGCAACTCCCCCCCCCTCTCCCTCTTAGGTAATCACTAAAAATGAAGAAATAAAATAAACTTTAATAAAAAGTAAAAACCGACTTCAAAACCAAAATGCTCTAAAAAGTCTTAAATAAACTCTTCACCATTGAAAGGAAAGGAATCCGTTTTAGGCAAATAATTTCTTTTTGGAGTCGGTGCCATCACTTTGACCATCAAGCATCAACTATTACAGCACCGACTCCAAAAAGAAATTAAATGCCTAAAACGGATTCCTTTCCTTTCAATGGTGAAGAGTTTATTTAAGACTTTTTAGTGCATTTTGGTTTTGAAGTCGGTTTTTACTTTTTATAAAAGTTTATTTATCTCTTTCTTTCCTATCGCTTTTCTGTAGTACAGTTTCAACGTTTATTTTTTTTTCAATAGTCTTTTGGGTTGGAATGAGCAAAGATAAATGGATCGAAATTTAAATGTATACAGCTGATGGGCGTACGTATATGATAAGGATATTAAGCGTCCGTAATGGCTATTGAGCGTCCGTATATAATATGATTGTTGGGCGTCCGTATATATAGCCATACAATATTTAAGTACAATAAAATACAACAAAAATACATTTAATTAATTTAAAATAAAATTGCTTATAATAAAATATCACTCAAAAAGTCTTTAACTGAATAATAACATTTTTCTATAAGTAGTTGTTTTAATTTGTTCTTAAATGTCACTGAATCTATTTTTTTTAAAACATCCGGCAATTTATTGAATATAATTGGAGCCATTCCAATCACAATCTTGTACACCATAGAGGTTTTGTGGCCTTCAGTTACCAACTTTTGTATATACTGGGTTCTTATATGAATTGACCTCATTCTTATATCCGCTACTTTTGTAAACAACTGTGGTTTACATGTAATAAAAGTACAAAGTTCCAATATATAAATACATGGAAGCGTTAACAGTTTATAAGTTTTAAAAATAGGGACACAGCTGTCTCTATAATTTAAACCAAACATTGAGCTTAAACATCTGTTTTGGGCTTTAAAAACTTTATCCTTATCCCCCGAATTACCCCAAAATATAACACCATAATTTAAATGGGGTGTGACTAGGCCATGATAAGCTAATAAAAGAACTTCTAATTTTACTTTTTTTGAAATTCTGAACAAAGCATAGGCTGATTTGTTCTACTTCTTACAAACTTCTTCAACGTGAGGTGTCGAAGTTAATTTGTCACCAATGGTAAGGCCAAGAAACTTTGTTGTGTGAACTTTTTCATTTTTTTGTTTATTATGATGTATCATGACATTAGGCGGTAACTTTTTATTATAAAAATGCATAATTTTGGTTTTTAGCAAATTAATTTTCAAATTATTTATGTCTAGCCATTGAATAATGTCATTTAAAGTATTATTTATGTCAAATTCATATCCCTTTAGGTCGTCACATTTAATAATAGCAGTACTGTCATCGGCGAACAGCACCATTTTTTATGTACATTTTGAGGCAGGTCATTAATATAGATGAGGAACAGTAAAGACCCAAGGACACTTCCTTGAGGAACGCCGAAACTATTTATTTTATTTATGCTATTGAACGTCAGTATACAGCGATTGGGTGTCCGTATATAATATGGCTATTGGGCGTCCTTAGACAGCTAATGGGCGTCCGGTTATGGCTACTGAACGTCCGTATACAGCTTTTAGGCATCCGTATATGACACGGCTATTAAACGTCCGAATAAAGCTATTGGGCGTCCGTATATGGCTATTGACCGTTCGTATACGTCTATTTGGCGTCCGTATGTGGCTATTGACATCCGCATAAGGCTAATTGGCGTCTGTATTTGACTATGGAACGTCCGTATACAGCTATTGGGCGTCCGTATACGGCTGTTGGGTAGAAGGCACCAAGCTTTACGTTGGTTTGTTGATACTAATACCAATAACAATACGTATATCAATTATCATAATGGATATAGAAGTTGTAGAAACTTCCACCCCTTTTTACTCCCTTACAGGTGCTTTCGTGGATAAAACCTACCCTATGTCATACTATCCTAATGTTGTTATAATAATCTTGTTATACTTGATTTTGTTTGCAAATGACAACCGACTGTAAGAGCTTAGCCAAAGCGGTGAAATTAATTTGAAATAAAAAAAGAGATGAGACGAAAATATTTGTTCTTGGGAGCAAACAAATTAATTAAGTTTTTAATCGAGCACCGAATATCGTGCAATACACATCTACGTGATCGAAGACGACATAATATATTGTTGTGATTTGCAGTCGGTAGAAATTATTTGAGCTATTGCCTCAGATTTCACGCCAAAAACGCGACCGTAGTCAGAAAGAACAATGGCGAACGCCCATACAAATTTTTATGTCACATAATCTGGAAGCGTCTTAACATCAAAAATATCAAAAACGATTCACCATCTTTCCCTAAGATTGTATGTCTAAAATTTTTTTATCAAAGAAGCCAGGATTATTAGTTACGAGGCTTTAAAGATTTGTAGGTTATGTGAAGTTATGTCACTTAGATGGTGTAAGATTTATTATCAATCAACGAGTAATTCACTAAGGATTTCGATCATTTAATCTTATTTTAATGTTTAATTAATAACTAACTATTCATTATAAAGTAGGTATATGTATACTACTACCTACTGTGTCAAGGTTATTTTTGAGTAATCATCTGGTGGAGCAGATTAAGATGAGAATTCAAAATAATATTTTTAGCGACAGTTCAAGTTTTACTTTGAAGCAAGATAAGTGGATTGAAACTATTTATTAAATCTATTCAACCAAAGGCAAATGAAACAAAAAATCAATTAAACAATATTTATTCTTCATCATCCTCCCTTATAATTACTCCATCTAAAAACTCTGCCGGTGCTGCAATATATTGCTGATGTCTTGCCCATCCTAAATACCAAACCATGGTCATGACGTGTGCGCAACAGCCTACTGTGCGCCGGCCAACTAAACAACTACAGCTAACATCATTACTCTTTTTTTCTTGTTCGGCCTGGTATATTATTTTCTAATAAAATATATATATATACATAATAACTTTTGTTCAAAAGTTGTGAAAAGCAACAAAAGTTAAATTATTTTATTATTAATCAGATGCAGCAATGGAAGTGAAAACGATTTTTTTGAATAATTATAAACTGGTCACACTAAGAATCGAAAGCGATATCCATTTGATAATAGTCAATTAAAGTCCCTTAATAGTAGTGTCTTTATTCTGGCTTTTACTAGGGTTGATGTTTATTTGATAAAAGGCAATATATTTTTTCATTTACTCCTGTAAGAATTATATCTCAAGACGCTTCAAAATATTTGACATAATATTTCGCCATTGTTCTTTCACTAGATATACAGAGCGGAATATATATAGCTCACCTGCACTGAGATTTTCTCGAGAACTTTTCAGTATTTTCTTGCAGTCATTTAAATAAATTTTTAGCTTCAGTCGATATTTTGTTCTTTGGCTAGCTATGACCAAAAGGACCTAAGTGCGGCCATCCAACAAAGTGGCGTCCGGTATGCGCCAAAAGCAGGTGGATGCCAGTTTAAATGCATTTTCGCCTTAAGGGGACGGTATATATTTAGCTAGAGCATGAATACGGACATAACTGTTTTCAACAGGATTTTAAAAACACAAATCAAATCAAATCATTTATTTGTGATACACAGGTAAATAGATGTTAACTGTATAAATAATTTGTATAAACGAGTGGGCTGTGATCAGCCTCAGCGGCATACAAATGTCCAATCATAAAAGAAGAAAATAATACATGTCAAAATTAACAATAAATAATGGAATCTACAAGTAAATATTATAATACAACATTCATAAAATTATATAAAATCAAATTAAATGAAATGTCATGTCAATCAAATTAAATTATTGGCCGGCAGTCAAACTGACACGTGAAGCTTCATTTATAGGTGGTCAAAATTCTAGGAATTCCTTTACAGAGTAAAATGAGTGCATTTTAAGAAACATAAAAAGTCTTTGTTTGAAGGCCACAAACTCATTGCATTCTTTGATATAGCTAGGTATTTTATTATATACCCTTGGGGCCATAGCAAAAATGCTACACCTACCTAATAAAAGAACTTAAGACAATCCTCAATTTATTCTAACATAATCCATAACTGATTTACACATCAATATTTAATCTTTTTAAATTGAACTATTGTTTCTACATCTACTGGTGAATACTGGTGATCCACTTTACTATGGTAAGAGTTTTCCTGTATTTTAGGGCTCGAGTCTAAACATTGCCAAGCTCAAGTCTTCATTATTTATATAAATTGCTGTATAAATGCAAAAAAAATGTAAAGCATAAAGTAAGTTTTCCATTCCTTTTCTATCCTAAGTCTTACAGAGTAGGTCCCCAGAACACAGGCCTACGAGTCGGCTCATTTACATAAAATATAGTTGGAATTTATTAGCGAGGTCAGACCACAGGCCGGAATGGCCGTAGGCACCAGCACTCGTCCGTGAACCTCAACCTCTGGAGAACTAAATAGCTATTCCATAGGATCATCCCAATTCCGTATTATGGCTGTCGCAAAAGTCCCGTTCTGACGGTCCTAAATTTTCTTGGCAACTTTATCGCGTCAAAATTGCTTGAGGCGTCGAATTGACGATGTCACCAAAAGCGTTCGCAAATTGAAAGAGAATTTTATACTTGAGGTGTATATTTACAACTCTGCGAGTTTTGTGTGAGGAAATGGCAAGAGTCAGCGAAATCAGGACTGTGTTAGTACACAGTCTAGGGTGAGAACCTTTTGGAGTAATTCAATTGTAATTAGTTGATATGTGTTTTATTCAGATTGTTCATTTACAACCTACATAGATATTTATATATTTCATCAAAATATACAGGATGAGAATCAGTAAGCTCAAGTGGGAATGGGCAGGGCACATAGCGCGAAGAACTGATGGCCGTTGGGGCAGAAAAGCTCTAGATTGGAGGCCCTTTGACCAAAGACGCAGCGTAGGACATCCACCAACAAGATGGACAGATGATCTTGTAAAGATCGCAGAATCAAACTGGATGCAGACCTCTAGTGATCGGTCGCTGTGGAAAGCCGTGGCGGAGGCCTTTGTTCAGCAGTGTACGTCCTTTGGCTGATAATGATGATGATGATACAGGATGTAACCTGTAATAGTATCAAAAATTTAAAATATATACCTTTTATGTAACCAGTAACTAATCTCCAGAGGTCGCGGTTACCGGTCTGGGCTTGTCTAGGCTTAAATGGGACTGGGCAGGCCACGTGAAAAGAATAAGCCCTAATAAAATTAACAAGATCGTCCCCTACTAGCTGGCTTATGATGAACGTCGTCTGAGAGACAGGCCCAGAAAACGATGGCGAGATGATCTAGATCACTTCTGCGAAGACTGTTTTTAATTTATTAGAGAACAAATAATCAAACTTGCTCGTTATTGCTTGTTATATTTTTTTATAAATTGTAGCAAACAAAATATGTTCAGTCATAGGAAATGACATTGTCATTACTACAACGTGTTAGCAATTTTGTTATACGTCGATAAAGGATTATAACTTTTATTACTATATTAATTAAAGCATTTTAGAGCATTATGACTAGGTATTGCGATCCAGCTTTAGCCGTTCAAATTCCAGGCAGATCAATTCCGATTCAGTGTAAACAAATATTATCATTGAAATATGAGCTCGAGAGCTAAGATGTGTCACTTTGCAAGTTAGTGAGGCGAAAAAGTGCTCACATACAGTCATAGTACATACGGAACTCTTCATGCGCGAATCCTATTCGCACTTGTCTATTTTTTTAGATATATTGTTACTCTATTTAATTCTCTCTTTGCACTTCACTTATCTTAGAAATAACAATATGATCGTAATAATGGCGATACAACATATCCCATAATTTCATACAGGACATTCCATCTATATTTTCTCTAACAATTTAACCTTAACCTTTGTAAGGACAGACGCCTTTAAATTAAAATTGAGACAAGTTTAAGCAATATAAGTCGGCCAATTTCAAATAAAATTTAAGCCACATTATAGAGATTTGGGCTTTAAAATGAACCTTACTTTTGAACTGTTTTAATCAACATTGTACTTTTTTATTAAGTTAGGTAACAAAGTCTGGGTAAGGGTCTATTTGAGCATAGTTTAATTTGCAAGACTGCGTTTCGCACTCCTCCCAAAACACGGTTTTGCCATTTAAAGATATTGTCCCAGTGTTTCGTTTCCTCTGCCTCATTGAAGCCTTGAAAGCATCGTTTACTTCCCAAGTCTCTTCCGTGGCGACATATCTAATCATAAGAAATTCCCCTTTAGTAGGGAAAACTGTTCGCAAGTAATTTACATAAACGTCTACCTAGATTCTACAGATAGCCTTGTAGTATAAGAGGACTCTTTATTTGTCGTGTACGTTAGTGGTCTCTGAAACAGCGTACCTAGTTTTAAGAACAATTACAGAATTTAATTACCTATCTTAATTTTGCATTTATCACACTTCACTTGTAATCTTCCTACTTATTTGTTAAACACAAAAAAGTAAAAACTGACTTTAAAAATAAAAAGCACCAAAAAGTCTTCAATAAAGGGACTCCATTTTAGGCTTACAATTTCTTTTTGGAGTCGGTGCCCTGATGCATAATGCTTAAGATGACTAATGCGACGGCACCGACTCCAAAAGGAATTTTTTTGCCTATAATGTAGTCCTTTCTTTTGAAGAGACAAGAGATTGTTTAAGACCTGTAAGTGCATTTTGATTTTGAATTTGGTTTTGAAACTTGTTTTGGAAAAGTTAATATTATATGCAAATTTTTAGTAATTAAAGTAGGAAGGAGGCAGAAGATGGAGAGGGGAGGCGGGAATTGTACCTTTAACTTTGTTCATTGATAAACTATAAATAACATCACATAAGTTCTCGTGACATAATTACTAAACTCCTAAGCGTTAAAGAAATTCCGCCATCAGCTCAGCTCTACAAAATGGCGACTATAAGACCCCCTCCACACTGTGACTTTTAGCATCGACGCGGTTAAGATGCAGTCGCTATGCAGCATCGATGCAGTCGCAAGTTGTCAACCTTTACCACCCATTTTTCAAATTTTATTTAAAAGTAGCGCAGTGTGTAAAGGTTGACAGTTTGCGACTGCATCGATGCTAACGCGCGTTAGCATCGCGACTGCATCGCTGCTAAAAGTCGCAGTGTATAGGGAGTAGGTATAGAACGTAAAGAAATGTCAAAATTAAGGTACTAGTACAAAAACAATAAAGGTGCCGTTAAAATTTCAGGGTTTCCCTTGATTAACACCAATTCCCATTATCAGATCCCAACTTGGCAGCAATGAGACCAACAAAAAAGTAAGTCTTCTAAGTAGATGAAAAAAAAAACATATCAATAACTACTAACGACTGAGATATGAAGTAACACACATACAAAAAAAAAACAATAGCTTTTGTCAGTTCGAACTGTTCCATACATCTTTCCGATTTTCTCTTCACGGCATTAAACTTGTCATTCAATGCTGCATTTAGCTTCTTTCAAAATGTATCTTTATTAACTTAATAGTTATCGTCTTAGTCATTACATAATCAAGAATGAAATTCGTAACAAAAAATCTATCTTTGAATAAACTTATATTTGCATATACTATGTACAATCGCCGACACATCAGGCTATTCATTTTTGTTTAAAACTAACCCTTATTACAAGTGAGTAAGATACTGCAGTGTTTTCAATGACGTGCTATTGCCTGTACATGCCTTGACCAGTGAGCCATTTCAGTAGAGTTATAGTACAAATACTATGCAAAGTCTGAATCGGCGTCCGTGATCTTGAATAATAAACCAAATCATCGATTGGAGGATTATCTTCGTAGCAAATACTTAACTCGATTGAAGTTAAATCTCAATTTTCCTGTGGATTTACACCGACTGTTCAGTTATCTCGATAAAATTAACAAAATAACACTTTTATACTCTCAAATATGTTGTTTACAGCTGAGCTTAGGTGGAGTTCCAACAGTTAGCATATAATATTTGTAAGCATTTATAAAGATTTTTTTTCCTTGCCCAGTGCTGTGTAAGCAGTGATTAAATCAGGTAAATTATGTGGTAAATGACGTCATAGACCCCTTAGAGTCCCCTAGACTAGGATCGATGCAGTAACGCGTTGGTATCGATGCTAACGCGCGACTGCATCGATGCTAACGCGCGTTAGTATCCATACAGTCGCCAAAATACCATTCATATTTTGTCAAATTCCAGTCTCCTGCATCGCGACTGTATCGATGCTAACGAGCGCTAGCATCGCGACTGCATCGATGCTAACGGTAGCGCAGTGTGTAAAGTTTTGATTTTTCGACTGCATCGATGCAAACACGCGTTAGCATCGCGACTGTATCGATGCTAAAAGTCGCAGTGTGTAAAGGGTCATAGTTTTCAGTAACGGATAATCAACAGAAACACACGCGAGAGACATGTCTAAAGGCAGCGATACACATGCCTTTGAAACGGATCAGTGGCTTGCATGCCAGTTACTGGCATGTGAAAGTTTAGCAATTTTCGCCCTTGCATGCTTATATTCATACTGTTGATAATTATACGCACTGTAAAATTGGCGTTTGACAGTTCCCCACGTCCCCTCCCTTACAGAGTCATTCGACAACTAGCGGGCTATTAACTGTCTTCATCTCGTTGCCTCGAAGTACAGTCAACATAAAAATAAACAGAAACCAAAACAATACAATTTACTACTTTCCGTTGCTTAGAATGTCTTGGCTGATAAGTTTAAAAATTTGACTATCTATTAAAATAGTTAGATTTTTGATAGAAGTTCTAACACGAGTTTCATATTGCCACCAGTATCGCATTTCATTATATAAATCTCTCCTAGTTGTTATTGATTTTTTTTGCAGATTTTTGTTTATGTTAATTGGAGATATGTTTGCTAATGTTTATATACACGGCCAGTTTTTTTTATTCTGTTGATTTTTATTAACATATGTAATATCCTTTACAAAACTCCCATTTTCCATGTATAAATTAAAATAAAATAATAAATTATACTCTTGTGACTTACTACTCTTTTGGCTGACTCTACTGAATTACGTCATATTTTCACAATCCCTCGAGATAGCGACAGATTTTTATTAAAATTAAAAAGTGCTTACTCGCCGGTCTCCGCGATTTTATTGCCTGCGAGTTGACGAATGACAGTGCGCGTAAACCTACACATAGAAGCAGATGGCACGTGCAAGGAGCTAGCATGCAGGTGTGCTGTGTGAGTTTGTTCCGGTGTTTCTTCTCAGCACTTGCCAAATTGTCTGTGGCTTGTCTCGAAGCGCTAGTAGGGCCCAAACGATAAGGAGACATGTTCTAGCCCCATACGGGCCATAACTGATTGATATTACACTCAGTGGCGGCTGTACCTTAAGTGCGCTCGTGCGCTGAACCACCAATTCAAAAGTTTTAAAAGTTACAAAATATTAAGTACTTCATCTTCATTTTTAAATAACCATTTTAATAGTTATTTTTAAAGATACAAAAACGTATAAAAGATTAAATCTCCAATTATAGTGAATCAGTTTGAGCGCTTTACTAAACTATTAAGACTTATTTTCCTGTAAAGACAAATTCTCGTGCGCTTCGGCGAGTGCACGAGGACTGCTAATATAACTTGTAGGAGATACGAGGTAATACGCCTGACGCGTGAAACAAAAGATAGTTCATAGAAATGTACCGAGTAATGAGTGGGTTCTCGAGCGCCGCACGTAAGAACCGAGGATTGCCGAGAGCACCCGATGTTTGAGGAATCGGCCGGCCGGCATGGGCGCGAATCGACGACGGCAGCTATGATTGACATCTCGTTATCAGACTACCAGGGCCCCTATTTTTGAATCACTCGCGTCAAGATGGCGTGTGAAATTCATTGATTAATGTTCGTTTTTCCAATGAAAACTAGTATAATTTCACGCAAAAGTGATTTGAAAAAACATAACTCATTTTTGTGAGTACCTATGTCTATATTTTGCGTGATTCCCATTGATTTTCTATTGGTTTTCGAACGCAAATCACACGCCATATCCAAGCGAGTGATTCAAAAATAGAGGCCCAGTATAGTTTCACTGTATGTGTGACGCATTAATTATTATTTATTTATATTACCGTTATTGTTTTTAGTTTTTGTTTCGATTTTCTTAAAGTGCACTACCAGTTTGATAACTCACCAGCTGCCACTGATTACACTAATTATTGACGTTCATAAGTGGAATTTTGTGTCCTAAATTGAATAAATTACTTTGACTTTGCCAGCTACTGGGATATGTATCGCAGCCTTTAATATAAGTATTGCTCTAAATTTACAGTGGATACACCTAACTTACACGCATTGATTACGAAACGGTGGAATCAGCATCATCTATCATCATTATCATTGATATCAGCAACAAGGCTTTCACTGAACTTAAGTGTATTTACGAATTGAATTTGACAGCAATCTAGCTCTTTAACATAATATTAAATAAATAATGTGTTTATTTCTCAACAAAGAAGTAGGTAGTAAAAGTAAACAAATAATTTAGTGCTTCTGTTGACTATCATTTGTTTGTGGAACTAGGAAAAGAAATACTTAGTTTGTGTTACAGACCGAGAGGTCTCCGATTTCTGATTAGTATAAAACTGCACAAACATCAAACAAGATCATGTTCCCGAGTGCTAATTTGGATATAGTGAAACAGGCCTCCAATATTTTAACAAATACATGTGAGTAACTATTTAATTAGAAGGTGAAACCGAACCGAATTTACGTAATTAATTGCCTACTTTGAGATCTCCCGTAGCAACTGTTTGTGTTAATTATTGCCAAAGTCGGCTTAGCATAATTTCTAACTAAAACACATCGAGTGTAAGGTAACGAACGAGTTACGACTACGAGTAACTAGATTATCCTGTCTCACTATGTAACGACAGATTATACACTGATTTAATAACACGCTGTTAACAGAACCGAAAAATTACCTTAGAGAAGGCTAGTTAAGGTTCCGTAGCCGAATGGCAGAAAACGGAACCCTTATAGTTTCCTTAAGACTGTCTGTCTGTCTATCTGTCCGTCAGTATGTCACAGCCACTTTGTTCTGTAACTATAAGCATCAGACTGTTGAAATTTGGTAGCAAGATGTATTCTGTAAACCGCTTATGTTTGCAAAGGTATGTTTGCTGTCAACAAAATATTGTAGTATTGTTCTAAGTGGAAGTAAGTCGATTCCCTAAATCAGTTAAAGTTGGCACGGAACCGTCAGTGCGCGAGTCCGACTCACACTTGGCTGATTATTTTATTTATTTCAGCCTACATACTTTATTTGATAACATCGTCGTCAAAATGGAACCATTTCATGTATTGTTCCAAAGGCTTTAATATACTAAGTTTTCTGAAGGTACTTCAAAGGTTTAAGCACTGAGGCAAAGGCTAAGGCTTTATCTACCCGTATTTGGAATCATATCTACTAGGCATTCACCATACGGATGCACGGTACGTAAACGCGACTTACGCTATGAACAAATTGCGACTATTAGCATCGATGCAGTCCCGCGTTAGCATCGACGCAGAAGCGTGACTGCATTGAAACTAACGCGCGTTAGTATCGATGCACTCGTCAAAATTCAGTACATAATTTATCAATTTCCAGCTTCTGCATCACGACTGTATCGATGCTAAAAGTAGCGCAGTGTGTAAAGGTTGACATTTTGCGACTCTATTGATGCCAACGCACGTGAGCATTGCGACTGCATTGCTGCTAAAAGTCGCAGTGTGTAAAGGGTCTAATAGTTACGGTAAAATAGTTGTTAAAAAATTAGGCAACTCGCCGTAAGAGTGGGTCTGAAATTGATCTCGATCCGAGGTGACGTTACTAAGTTGAAGATCTGCGTTGAAAAATGGAGTTTGACATTAAGTATACTGAACGTACCAATTTGATATGGTGTTGTTTCATACCGTTATAGAGCTTTTTTTATAATTATTTTTTTCGAAAGAGTGCCTATTTATTAAAATTCTGCATTCATGGTTGGTTGAGATGCTTAATTACGCCCTCGAACTATAAGACTTTTGCACTTTTTGCACTAGGTGTCATAAGTCTGAAGGTGACGTGAATGTAGAGAGGTAATTTATAAACGAGGGACTATTCGCTATACCGAGTTGGTGTAGTCAACAATTCCTTAAAATATTCGATAGTAAGTACATACAACAGTCTAGTCTTAGTTTTGTCGTAAGTTTGTTGAGGCCTGATTTACTAACGTCAGATAAGGAATCTTCGTCGAACAAAATACAATACGCCTAATTTGAAAACGTCACCTATTTGTCAGCAATCATTTCCGTAAATGTCATTTTGAAATCGGTCGTTTCATACTTATTCAGTAGGATAAGTCTTATCGGACGTGGGTAAATTTGGCCCTTACTTGTTTATTTCTTGTTTTGTTATTCTAAAGAAGATACTTCGTTTAATAGGTGAACTAGAAAAGGTCGAACCGAACTTTCTGACCCCAATTAACACTTTAACCCCCAAGAGACGCGAGATAGATAGGATTCCGGGAACACAATATATGTTTTATGTATGAGTTTTACGTTACTGTTTACCAATTAAAAACTAAAAAAAAAAGGGCTAGGTATGTGTGATTTTAATAACGCTTTTTAAATTTGATGTGTCTATCCAATATTTTATTATGGTCCCACTAAGTGTAGATTTTACTGACGTCAAATAAGATATATATATATATATATGTACCACAACACCCAGACCTGAGAAAATATCGAAAAGATCGTTTTCTACATTGACCCGACTGGGAATCGAACCCGGAACCTCACAAGATGGTGACGCTTGAAACCAGCGTGCTAGCCACTCGACCACGGAGGTCGTCAAAATATACTTATCCGACAGGATAAGTATAAAACGACTGATTTTGAATGTCATTCAAATAAATGATTGCTGACAAATACGTAACGTTTTCCAATTAGGTGTTTTGTATTATATTCGACGAATATTCTCTATCTGACGTTGATATAATCGGGCCTAAGCTAAATTTATCATATTATCTGAGCCTGAAAAATACCGTGCCGTATTTTAAATATTGTATTGGTCTAAGTATGCACATATATACTAAATACATACTACTAAAAAGTCACAAATAAAAAAAGGTAAAAATGAATGTAAAATAAATGTCCTATGAGTGTATGAAATTAAAATGCACTAATTTCTTATTTTTCTACCTTTTTATGTCAGGTGTGGAAAAAAAAATTTACATAAGTAGATAGATGATGAGGTCGGAAAACACAACATAAAGTTGAATTTCTTGGAGTAGGAAGGTACTACTGCACACGATAAATCCACATTTTCTCTTAATTAGATCGAACCCTGCTGTAGGTAGGTACACGGATTACGGTACGGACGAGTTGTGAAAACCAAGAATTTTAATTAAGTTGTCTATATTATTTCATTTACATATGTTTATTTTAATTATCATAATCGTTTAGAAATGAAATAATATTTTCATTGAAATATTATTCATTTGGAATAATAAACACTTACCATCTGCTTTCTCATGAACTCTTTTTATTTCAGTCAAAATCTGGCTATAAGCAAAGCTGGCACGTATTATTCGCTGTGAACATGCGGTGGGGAATCGATGACAGCGCTCGTGGTGACCAAAAATAATAACGTTGGCGGACTTTTGTCACCATTTGTCTAGCAATTTTAGTGCAAAATTTACGTAACCGTGGATTATCGTTCATTCAGAAGTCAAAATCGATACTATAGATTAACTTTTTTTTTTTTTCAAAAACTTAGCTTATCTTACGTTCTAAACTTACAGCCAATAATGAATTTACTTTATACACATATTGCAAGAATTTATCAAAGTTGACACGGTTTGACTAGATACAAACTACAAGTGACTTTATGTGACCTGCTAATAATACTCTAAAATTCAATTTTTATATTAAATTGAGATACGTGTTTTCATTTATTTATCTAATATATAAAATTCTAGTGTCACAGTTTGCGTTGCCATACTCCTCCGAAACGGCTAGACCGATTTTGATGAATTTTTTTGTGCTTATCCGGTATCTATGAGAATCGGCCAACATCTATTTTTCATCCCCCTAAATGTTAGGGGTAGTCCACCCCTAAATTTAATATTTTATTTTTTAGTCATTTTTTTTAATTTCTATTTTTGTATGATACAACATACAAAAATACATACAATCCTCAATTTTCACCCTTCTACAATCAACCCTTATTTTTTAATAGCCATTTTAGTAATTTAAGGGCGATACAAAATTCGCTGGGAATGCTAAACTTTTAGAATTACGGGACTCGGCGGGACGGGGCTGGGGCGGGACGGAGCTGGGGGCGAAACAAATTTCGCTGAGTCGGCTCCTCCGAAACGGCTTGACCGATTCTCATTAAATTTTGTGAGCATATTTAATAGGTCTGAGAATCGGCCAACATATATTTTTCATACCCCTCAGTATCTGAGACCGCTTAAAATTTTAAATTACGGGACTGGGCGGGACGGGGCCGGGGCGAGATGAAAATGGGGGCGAAACCACGGGGTCTCATTCGGTACATAAGTTACATAGCCTTTAAAATTTCTCAATAGATGGCGACACGTGTATAGCTAGCGCAATTACTGTTTATTAGATAGACTAAAATCCTAAGATACGTGAAGATAATACCCGAAAAATATGTTAATAAATATTTTCAGTTGTTTAAAAGAGAAAAAAACTCAATGCCATTGTTTTTTCCATAATTGGCAAAAATAGTGTAAAAAGCATAAAAGCATGCTTTTACTACCCTCTAACCCTCTGTCGGCATACGACAAAACTATGTGGCATGGTGGAAAGTTGACAACAAACTAGTATAGATGGCGCATTACTATGCATGCGTTTCATTTGACCAGTGATGCCAGACGGTAATTTCAAGTAGACTTGTGTAGCTCGCGAGAGAAAGATAAAAAACCTCTCTCACCCAAACGGCTCATATATCCGTAGCTCACTTGTGTTTCAAATAAATCTCTATATCCGAGAGATAAAGTTGAATTTTCAGATATACTAACTGAGTCGAAGCCGGTGATAAAGAAAGACGGCTTCATTTCATTTCTAGAGCGAAAGAAAGAGAAGGGAAGATACGTTCGCAGTGTGCGTAGGTATTATGACCGAACCGTGGCTCGGTAAAACGGAAGGATCTGTATGTTCTCGTAGTGTTAACAAAATAAAGTTCAATTTGCATTGCGTGCGGTTCTATAAATATTGGCTGGTTGAATGTTTGTTGACGTTTTTTTAGTTTCTTTTGTGATTAGAGCCGGCGCACTTCGGCTGTCGGAATAATAGCAAGTTTTTGGACTACTGAATGCGACAACTTGATTTTATTAGTAAACAAACATTGAGTTAGTTACTTTTCAGGTGTTTTAAATTCAAAAACTGTCATTAACATTTTTTATCTAGGTTGACAGTCCTAAGCCTGCTTAGTATGAAGGAAAATCAAATGGTTATTATTTTCTTTATAAAGTAATATAAATAATTAACGTACGTAATAAGTATAAAACGTACTAAAAACTGTGAGCTTCTTATTAGTAGTTATGTATTGTATGACAACAAACAATAGCATATCCTTATTAAAGGGTTTTTGTTTATATATAGAATCATTCGCATCATCGTAAGTAGCTCTTTACTCATTCGGCTCTCTCTGATATAACGGCTCATTTTGATCTCTCGATATAAAGTTACGAGAAGATCGTTCGCTTCATCACTGAGCTAGTGAGATAAGGATATAATGACGACCCGTCTTGTGTAGTGGTCGAGAAATCGCCTACGACGCAGCGGGTGCGGGTTCGATCCCCGCACAATACAAACATTTGTGTGCATGAACATGTCTGTTTTTATTGGTCTGGGTGTTTTCTATGTATATCATGTATGTATTTACAAACAAAAAGTATTTAAGTATTATATCCGTTGTCTGGCACCCATAACACAAGCTTTGAGTAGCTTACTTTGGGGCTAGATGGCAATGTGTGGGAATGTCCAAAGGATATAAAGGAAAGGAAAGGATATATCTTTTGCTCTTCTAAGCCGTAGCGTGATTTTTTATAGCCCAAAACCTTCGTGGATTAATAATATATCCGACACATTTTTTTTATCGGTTCAGTAGTTTCTGAGATTAGCGCGTTCAAACAAACTAGATTTCAGCTTTATAATATTAGTTATAGTAGTACAAATAAATAGAAAACTCATTGTATGACCAGAATTAAATTCTAACTCCTTACCGATAGAGACTAAACACTATGTTAGGAGATTTTGTCACATTATTAGGTACACATATTGATAGGCAACCAACGCTAAGAGCGTGTGCAAAATTTTGGTTGTTCGAGTAGGTTCTTGCCGTTTAAGGACTTTGAATAATTCAAAAATATCTCTTGTCTGCATTGCTCATATTATTTGATAAGTATTAATTACTCAAAAAATGATTTTCTGGATATAAAATCTGATTTTGTTTTATTTATGACCAGTTTTTGTCCGTGCTGACTTGCAACCGAATTTTGTACTATAACTATTTTTTACATAAATAAATGTATCCTAACAATGGAGACTTTAAACTATAATCAAAAAACGAACAGACTGCGCGGGACATATTATAGTGCACAAGTGTGTGCGCAAACCTTAGGACCTCTGGTGCAGCCGTCACTTTAAAGTGCGACCTTCTAACCGCTGCGCTACCGAGGCAGTTTAAACGATTAGACCATGAACGAATGATGACAAACCTCAATATAATTAAAATCGACTTTGGAATTTATTTTAATATTTATATTTAGCTTTTTTTACTACGCACACCTAATAAAGTGCAATAGGCTGGGTTAAATCTTGCACCTGACAAATAATGTGTTTTCTTAAAATTTCAAATAAGTGGATATGTGTATTTGTAAAAAAAAACTTGGCAAGAAAAATTAGGTTGCCTCTCCTACATAAGATTCGCATTGGGGAAAAATCAACATGTATCTTGACGGTGGCTGAATTATCACACACACTGATTGATATCCGATGAATTAGTCAATGTATTAAAGATGCTGGATAATCTTGATATTGTGCTGTTAACGTTGACCGAGCCTCTCACCTCAACAGATATTTAAATGTACAGGGACAAGAAGAAAATATTGTCGAACACTCATATAATACTTACTCCAGTATCTATTGGAAACTGAACTCTTGAATTGCGTATTAAGCGGTAATTATTTGGATTTTTAATCCTTAACGTGAAATAGAAACTTCAAACGGATGCAACACATGATTTCTAACTATGGGCTTCATAAAAGAGCTAAGTTTTCTTCGATCTCGAATTGAAGAGATGCGTAAAGCAAAAGTATGTAACTAACATAACCCTACGAAACAGTGAGCTGAAGTGGCAATAGGCAAGGCCCATAGCGCAAATGATGATGGCCGTTGGGGCAGGAAAAATCTACATTGGAGCATCAAAAGTCAAGTGAAGATGTCTACAAGCATACGACTTTGTATAGATTAAAGGATCACCATACATGAATACCACCGTTTAAAGGTTTCATGGAGGAGGTTTATGTACAGTGTCCATCCTGGGGCTATTAAAAATGATGATAATACTCAAAACCGCGTGCTTGTGAGTTACTAGTTTGCGTAAGCGGTGCAAATCCCTGGTGCGCAGGGTGAGGGCCAGTCGCAATAGAGTACCTACCGTAGGCATTCGCACAGCGATTTGACTGAAGTTACCAGAACCATTGTGATATGATTCATGCGCAGTCAATATACTATTTTTTTTGAAGTTATAATATTTAATATTTATTTGATTTTATTGTAATTTTATTTAATAATGATGCTTTTGATGATTGAATTAATTTCATAATTTATTTAAATCTTTTTTAACAGCTAACCACAAAAAGTTATTCAACCCACAATCGAAATATTTTCATTCATTGGCTCCTAGGCCAGGGACCTCAAAATATTAAAATACTTAACTATAATTAGAAAATGATAACAATTCCATTGCAGTTGTTAGCCACCCCAACAATTCTGTTTTGTATGAATTATCAAACAAAATGAAGTAGTATATTATTCATTTAATTTCTGTTAACATGCAGTAAAGTTACAAATAAAACCATTGATGTGTGTGATGACATTCAGTGATCAACAGTATTTTCCGAAAACTCAAAGACGATATCTTAAACGGCTAACGGCCGGTTGCTTATAAATATCCTTTGGACATTCCCACACATCACCATCTAGTCCCAAAGTAAGCTACTCAAAGCTTGTGTTATGGGTGCCAGACAACGGATGTAATACTTAAATACTTTTTTGTTTGTAAATACATACATGATATACATAGAAAACACCCGTAACATTATGCGGGGATCGAACCCGCAACCCGCTGCGTAGTAGGCGATTTCTTGACCACGGTTGCTAGGTAATTAATTATTTTTAATTACTATTATTATTACTATTTATAATATCAATCACAAATAATAGTATTTCGTTGGTTAAACCTAAACATTAGAGAATTGTTGCCAGGTGGCCATGAACTGCCGGATGCCAGAAAATGTACGAGTTACCCTATTTTTGTTTATGTTTTGTCGCAAACATAATTTTGTAAATGCGACTTGTAAAGGCAACTGTGGTAGGCAAGGAAAAGAGGTTATCCCGATTTTCCACACTTGTGTGAAAAAATTGACGTCTATTCATCCCATAATTTTCGCGGTGTGTTCAAACTCGACGATGTTAATTATTTTACTTTTTTACTTAAAGCCGATTTTACCAATGTCGAATAAGAAATATTCGTCAAATATGGTAAAAAACGCATAATTTGAAAACGCCACATATTTGGCAGCAGTCATAAAATTAATCTACCCTGAGACAGCTTGGTGTGAAAAAAATTACAAGTTAATGTTCCACTTTTCCAGAATGTTTTTCTTTTATTTGATAAAACGTTTATTTATGTATAGGTAAGTGATTTTGTTAAATCACGGCATGCTTTTCACAATTATAAGTTTTTTTGTTGATTTTGAAGTGACTATAATTCTTACTCATTGCTTTGATCTTGGTCACTCTATAGGTATTTTGCGCGGGTGTCAAGATTCAACGGAATCCTATACGGTTTTTAAATTTTATTAGATAAAGACGCATAACTGGTTTCAATTAATAATTAATAGTATACTAACTTGCGCTTATGCGTTAAATTGTAGACTAACAAAATGCATCGTAGCAGTAATATCTAACGATTTAAGCATAGAATAGATTAACGTTTATTGTTTTTAGTGTTTTTTTCTTCATTTTTATGTGTTTGTAATACAAATCATCATATCATAATATAATCATAAATCTTAATGCACAAAAAAGCAAGAACGAAAAAAACACTAAACATTCTGTAACTCAACTACGAACAATATCGTTGGAGGAGGAAAGTGAAGCAATGTTAAGACAAGTTATATATCAAGGTCAGGCTGGGTACGCACAGTGTCATTAATTGTATTGTATCATTGTATTTTGTAGTAATCGATAAATTTGTAGAGCCAGTAAGTTAAAGTACTAAAAATGAAAATAAGTATTGAATTGATTGCAAACTCAATTATCTTAAATAATGTTTTTCCATAAAAGTAACTAAACGTCCTGATAAAACATACTGAAAACTGCATCGAAACTCGCGGACAAATAACTACCTAGTACAGCAGAGAATCTCCTTTTTTGAACTCGGTTGAAAACTCAATGAAATAAATTGTGTGCTTAAACATAATACCGAAATAACCCATCCATTAACCACAATGTGTGATTTTTTAATCAAGTATTTTAGCTTATAAATAGACAATTGAATCCGAGAAACTTAGTGTCCAGCAGACGCTACGAGTGGGCATAGGTCGTACTTGCTAATTCAAGTACCAGGTCTTAAAAGTGCTGCGCAAGCGTATCGCCTCGCTGATGATCCGTTCGCGCGGGAGCCCTAACACCATCCTGAATGTCCTCAGTCAGAAGCCAGACTGCCCTCTTCTGCAGCACTGGACGAAAGTACATACAAGTGTGCCTGGTGCTCCAGAGAGTGGCCGATATTTAAATTAAATAATAATAATTATAATAGAACAATGAATAACTTTATTAATTATAATTTAATTTATTTTGTAATTGACATATTTTTAGTATTTGTATTTGATTCGACTAATTTTAATTTTAATTTAATTGCAATTTACTATAATTATTTTCTAAATTTAAAATTATTTTGTGTTTTGATATAATTTTATACTTTATGGACATCGTCTGAAATAAAAGGATTTTATTTTATTTATTTATTTTTATTTTAAAAGTACGTCCATAAATCAGCACCAGGGCTCAAAACCAGGTATCAAAGTAAGCATACCGGTTCACCGGCCACTACCCCTTTTCGGCCACTTCGCACATTATTTTGAATAATAAACAGTGTATAGGCAGCTTCTTTCCAATTTCACGTCATTCGACTCGGACGACGTTCACGGTTCATAATCCAACGGCTTAACCTGGAAATTTGCAATCTGAGCCCTCACGCGCCATTTCAAAATTTGGTGTCTGGAGGCGTGGCAAATTTAGCCAAAAAAATAGCAGGTGGGTTGATTTTCAAAGGTGAGTTTTTGAGTGTTACGATTGTACGAACACATAAAGCAATTCATTCACCTATGTGAATATATCATAACATAAACCAATTCATTCACCTATGTGAATGAATTGGTTTATGTTATGATTATGGTTATGAATTAATACATAAACCAATTCATTCACCTATGTGAATGAATTGGTTTATGTGTATGAAGCATGTGTTAATTCAATATTAAAGTGCCCAAACTAACCAAACTTTTCATAATATGTAGTATTTTTGATGGTCGGACAATAAGTTATCGTTTAGTTTAAAAATCCTCTTTCCGACCGGGTGGTCGGGAAACCAGTTTACTTACGTCATATTTCTTTGCTAATATTGCGGAAACCTTATACTTACAAACAGAGATCCTATTATAATAGTAAACAGCTTTAATTTTGTAAAAAGAAAACTAGATTCCGGCCGCCCGTTTACCTGATAGTTCCAAAGATATGACCTTTAAAAATACCAAAAGTGTGACGGCCGATAGCTAGTCTTCACAAAACCTATTTCCGGCCGTATTTATTAAAAGGCGTGACATTTTTTTTAAAACATTGACAGAAAATCAAACAATACCTTCTATAGAATTTTCGAATAATGGAACGGGAACTGCAAGTTTTAGATCCAGACCCACTAGCCACTGTTAGAGTTTTCTTCTTATTTATTATTTGTTTTACTTTCATTCTATTATGAGCCCTATGTGCTATTGAATAACACTAATTTTCCTACCGTGCATTAGGTGGCCGATAACCAGTGCATTGGTGGACGATAACTGAGTAAAAAGGCCGATAACCGGTATATTTGCTATATTTACAAATAGTTTTTTTTTTAATCATATATCACTACTACGTCTATTAACGTTAGGTATTATGAAACTAGACTATTGTAGGTCCAAATGTTTTATTTTTTAAAGTCTTGACGTTCAGCATTATGACAGAAATCAACTCTGAAGTCAACAAGTCGCTTAAACGGCCGATAACCGGTATGTTTACCCTACTTAGATTTTGTTCGTGTGATAGTTTTTTTACGTGTAGATATTTTACTAGATTTTTTCGGTTAATAAACACACGAAAAAAGTTCGATTGTCGCGAGAATCGCCCTCCTGGTTGGGAGGTAAATACCTACCAATTTTGCTGCATATAGAAGACAATGTACAAAACGAAATACCTACTTTAAGGAAATACTTTTCGTTTGAGCCTTTGAGTTTCTTATCGGCGCCCAGGAGCCCTATTTTCGAATCACTCGCTTTGAAATGGCGAGTGATTTTCGTTCGACAACGAGTTTTTTCTATGGATTTTAATTCATCTTCGAACGAAAATCACTCGCCATCTTGAAGCGAGTGATTCAAAAATAGAGCTCCTGTGCCTCTATTTTTGAATCTCTCGCTTGGATATGGCGTGTGATTTGCGTTCGAAAACGAACAAATAATCAACGAAAATACCGTGAATAAGGACGTGAGTAGGTACTCACAAAATTTAGATATATTTATTCAAATCCCTTCTGAATGGATTTCAACTGGTTTTCATTCCAAAATTGGAGTATAATCAGTGAATGTCATACGCCATCTTGTCGCGAGTATTTCAAAAATAAGGCCTCCGGCTCTATAGTGCCTACTAAAATAAGTTGAAAGTATTTAATAGAAAATGCATCCATATTTCGATACGCATAAGGCGCAAAATCGCATTAGCAAGAAAAATACTTGAGTATTTTTCGCAATTTTCGACCTCTTTTTATGAGCGCAAGGTTTGATTTCACTAAAACCCCAGATAATATAATACTACTAGTACTAAAACGGTCTTCTTATTATTTAGTATTTCGGGGAAGCCGGTACCGCTTGCAGCTAATTAAAATACTTTCATGCTCTTGATAAACAATATTCGTAGTATGAAGGTAATGTAACATTCTTTAGACATTAAGGATTATTGATACGACCGAAATTACAGCATGTCAAAGATACGGGATCTTTTACGAGCGCGTATTTTTGATTCTGGCTTAACTGCTGGCAAATAAATTCAAAATGTTACTAGGTATAAACGTATTGATATAAATGAATATATATCTATGTACAAATGCTTAACGCCAGATATGCTTATTAATTATGGCAGTATAATTATACTCAGAGCTTATCCCATTCCTTGCAGAATCAGAAAGAATCGAAAATCCAGGTAGGTAGGTACCTACTCTTCATTCTTCATCTATCTCTCTTTTACCTAAGATACATAATTCACACATCAAAAAAGATTGCGATCACTTTGAAAAATCTAAATCTTTTTTGTTGGGGTTAATGATTTATTACATATTATTATTACACAGGACTTTTATACAGACAGGGTCTAACAAAACCAATGATCGACCGCCAACGTGCGGTATATATACATCATACAGATTACGCTCACCAAATTTGAGAAAAAAAAATCAGGCTAGTTTCAGAGATCAAAAAAGTAGCACTTTTAAATGTGTAAAAAAACACTATTTGCACCTGTTTACTATACAACACTGTCAAATGCGCACGCACACCAACAAAGCCAGCCGTCATATGTCGGTTCGCCGCGCCGCGGCAGACGCAAACAAAGGAGCGGTATCCTTTGTGTCTGGGCGGGTGGCGGCGTTCTTCTTTCGCCGTCCATACGCGCGCGTGTGCCTTTTATTGCATCCATCAGTCGCAAAATCATTTTGCCACGTAAAGGACGTCGACTGAATTTGATATTCACTTATTGCAAGTAGTCAAGAACGGCCTGAACAGTAAACAACAACAGTCTTCCTGAAGCGGCTAGACGGGTGGACTTGAGAGGTCTGGCGGGTGTTCCTCTACAGCACGGACATCTTGGCCTCCGTGTATTCTTCCTTCGGGTTCGGCCGTCGTGGTTCAGGGTGGGCCCGGTGCCCTGGCTGGCGCGGCGCCCCACCTATCACCTCTTCATGCCTTACCTATCTACCTACGTGAAGAACATGACATTGTTTATACCTACGTACGTGAAGGACATGTCATTGTTTATGAAGAGAAGATGACTGTGATTTTGTTAAGTGCGTGATTACGTAAAATTGTACCAGTTTTACGCAGAAGTTATAAAAACATTCTAAATCGTGTAACAAGTGATACGTGATGATATGTATCGAAACCTTAGACATTTAGTGTTATATTACCTACCGTTAATCCTTAACTAACATTCCCGTAAATAGGTAACTTTTTTATGAATTAGCTAAGACGCCATGGAATAATTTTTTTTTTAGAGGGCTAAAATAATTGTTTATTAATAACAACATTATCCACGAGTATTTTACGTTTCAAAATAAATTGTTGCATCAATGTCGTATTTTCTTTATGCTTATCTATATCCTTAGCCTGCTTATACCAAAGGAATCATTTGCTTATGTCTCTTTTGAGGTTTAGGAAGGTAGGAGACTTAATTTTTTGCATAATAGAATCAGTTAACTGTTTAGGTAGGTAAACACTACAACGCCTTTGTCTTACAATTTCTTGCCTGGCTGATTATTTATTTTGGTTAGGCAACGTTAATTAACATTATTGATAAGGTTGTGTCTGTTATTATTTTAGTAGTAGGAGTAAAAAGGAAAGACTGCAACTATAAAGTAAGTATGCAAATCTGCCACTAACTCCGTAAACCCCCAGATTATTCATTTAATTTACACAGCTTGTTTGAAAGTTTCTTTCATTCATAAGTGTCTAATGAGTAGGTAGACAAAACTGGGGGCCTACTCTGTAAGACGTTGCACGTTATTTCGGTTAAAGCCATCTTGCTTGCTCCCATGTTATCCTGGTACGGGTGACTGAGATGACGAGAGTAGAAAGTATGAACATTTGACTTACAGAGCAGATACCTTTGGTTCGTATGTGTGTATAGGTATATAGGTAGAAGTATAGCAGGTTTCCTTATATAGAAGTGAATTAGTATATTAGGAAACATAACTTTGAAAAAACTCTATAAAACTAGTTTTGTTAGACTCTGTATTATAAGAAAACAACAAATAGCTTGCTTCAACGCCCAAGCGGTCGCATGAGACCGCATAACAATGGAATTTCTATTGTGTATCGTTCAAATACGCTTGAGGGATAAATACAATAACATCTTTAAAAAAATAAATTACCTTATGCGAGTGATCACATTTTTTATTTATTTGTGTAGGTACCTACCCAAATCTGGATGCAATCGTATCGACAGCCGAAGCTGAAATCTACTGGTCGCACACGAAAATAAATTTAGCGCCATCTATTGATGAAGTTAATACGTGGACTGCAGTGAGTTTAGCGCCATCTATTGAGGAAGTAAAAACGTGGACTGTATTGCGAGCAACCGATGTGCTTTTATATCGGCAAGTCCAGTCTACTCCAGTAGCTCCATCTAGTCCGTATTGTAGTCTTCCCAATCGCCCGTTACTATCACCCGTTTCGGCGGAACCGTTTTCTTGTATGAGATGAGGTATCTGTACTAGTAGTATTATATTATCTGGGGCGAAACAAAGTTCGCTGGGTCCGCTAGTTATTTATATATGAATGGAATCACAAATAAACTTCATTAAATTATAAATTAATAATACAAATAATATTATAATTATTAGTAGTATGGGATGCTACCGTGGGGCATCTCTAAGAATTTTTCATGATACGACTATCATACATGTCTTAGTATATGATTTGCCTTTTCAGAGTTAATGCATTAAATTTTGCTGTCGCCAGCTCATTTTTGTGGAAATCCGACCCTTATTACAACAGCATTAGATACCGCAGTGTTTACCTTGACGTGTTGTTCGGTTTCAGGTAATTTGTACACAAAATTCTGACATTTACCTTGAGCTTTTTAAGTTGTTTTTCGGAGAAATACGTTGGCAAAATTTGCAATGACTCAACTATGTAATTAGCTGTTTCTTTTACTTTATAGAGGCTTTCTACACAAAATCATGAAAAAAGAAGTTACGTAATAACCTCCATATAGGGAAGGCAAACTTTAATCTTACGTTTCTTTGTAGTATGGGACAAGTTTGCTCAACAGAATAATAAACGGAGCCTTGCCTTCAAACTAGTTCAATATGAAACTACAAAAGGTCATCAAAAGCATGAAAATATTTAACAATCTTATTAAATTACTAGCTGTGCCCGCGACTTCGTCAGCGTGGAATAGTGACTTTGGGTAGATTTTTTTATTAATTTACGCTATTGTTTTTTTTTTTAAATAAGTATTTGTATGAGTATGCATAGCTGTAATAATAATCATAATATTCTTATTTAAGTCACAAGTTTACTAATAATATTAAAATTGCGTAAGAAATAAATTAATACAATTAAAAAAGTCAAACTATTGAAACCGGCTTGATGCAGGTTAAACAAAACCTTAATAAAATTATTCACATTCATTAAATCTTTCAACAATAAGTCTAAAATAAGCCTATGAGGCTAGGTTCTATGGCACGGCTCAGGCTAACTTACTCTTAGTTTGATCATCACTTTTGCTGTTAGTTTATTTAATAATGAGGAAGATAAAAAGGCGTGTCCGAAATCTAACCTCGTTATATAAATATGATCTTTCCAATTCAACCTTAAGTTTGTTCGTGTTAATTATGAGTGTTGCAGTTCACGTAATTATAACACAAACAATCGTCAAATTTTTAATCGCCCTAAAACTATTCGTAAAAACCTATATTTTTTGTACGCCAGTAACCATAATATATGTATATCAAAAGGGCCTTACCTTTGGGCTCTTTTTATGACGACCCGTTTGGTGTAGTGGTCGAGAAATCGCCTACTACGCAGCGGGTGCGGGTTCGATCCCCGCACAATACAAACATTTGTGTGCATGAACATGTCTGTTTGTATTGGTCTGGGTGTTTTCTATGTATATTATGTATGTATTTACAAACAAAAAGTATTTAAGTATTATATCCGTTGTCTGGCACCCATAACACTTACTTACTTACTTTGGGACTAGATGGCGATGTGTGGGAATGTCCAAAGGATATTTATTTATTTTATTTTATTTTATGACATTACTGAAAACCATACGATGCTAGCTAATGAACTTAAATTTAATGAAACTTAACTTGATAACACTTTCATCTTTAGTGAACGTACAATTATTATTTAATTAATTGTGTCAGGGATTAAACATTATCAAAACTTATTTATGTTTTGTAGCTTCCTTTCTTTTTTTATCAAAACCTGCCTATAGATGTAATGATAAATAATAAAGCAAGTGGTTTTAAAACTACCCTTATTTGATCAAATTTTTAATATCGTCCGAGTGCTGTTTCAAAAATCGGCCAAGTGCGAGTCGGACTCGCGCACTAAGGGTGCCAACGTGCCAACTTTAACTGAATAAGTAATGCAGTTACTTCTACTTAGCAAAAATACCACAATATTTTGTTGACAGCAAATATAACTTTGTTTTTCATAGTATTTAGACGATTTGTATATTAATAACAAAGTTATGTTAGTGGTTATTGAAAATGTGCTTTATCTCAAAAACTGATAGTTCGGTCTCGTTCAAACCAACTTTCGTTGAAAGTCTTTTTCAAGATCTACATCATGTATTTTTTTCAAAATTTACACTTCCTTAGTTTAAAAGGTGTGTAAGGGTTCTATTATGAAACAAAAAAGTCAAATGAAATATATTTTTTCTTTCGGTTCAGTATAGTCCCATCCGGATTGCACTTTATCAAGAGACAATCAGTATTTTACGCAACATTAAGTATTGTTCCAGTTCAATTAGCTTATTGGCTCTGGCATTGCTATTTATTTAACAATTAATTATGTTCCGATTATAGGACAGATTGCTGAATTTCGTATTCTGTTTTTAAAAATACCAGCCTATTACATAACCAAGGACGAATTGCAGAATTTAGTATTCTATTTTCAAATACCCATTCCAGCGTACCCATATCAAACGAGCAGTTATAAATTTAGACCTTCAAAGCGTTTTATTACATTATTTTACACAATATTTTTTTAATTCGTGAGAGAAGTTCGAGTTATTCGAAAACGCTCGGAGCTGATTTAAGAGAAAAATAATTTGATTTTGTTCAGGAATAATAAAAAAAAAACACGCAGCTTATAGGTTAGTTACGAACCTACTTCGTCCTACGTATAATGCATATTGTTTTATGTATAATGCATAATAAAAGGCCGTACCAGTCGGACTCGCGCACTGAGGGTTCCGTACCAACTTAAAATGAATTAGGGATCAATTTATTTCCACTTAGCCGAAAAACCGCAATACTTTGTTTACTTAAAAAATAACTTTGTTTTTCATAGTGTGTTTACGAAGGACAATGTTATATTTGTAGTATTTGTTTTTTTTTTATTCGAAATGGGTTTGCTCTTGACTCTAGCCTACACCTAATTGGGCTTAGACAGAGTCGACGATGCAGCGAGCTCACCCAGAAGAAGCCTGTTCACTTTGTTTTTAAACACCGATGTAGGCAAAGAGTTCCACTCTTTGGCTGTGCGCATTATAAAGGATGTTGCGAAGCGCTTAGTTCGCAACAGTGGAATATCTACACGGTATGGGTGGTAGCCCGCGGTGCGTCTAGACGTGCGGTATCTCAAAAAGTACAGGTTCAATCTTGTTCAAACTTTCTTTTAAAGTATTTATTTTCTGTATTATTTTCAAAATGTTCAATTGCTTAGTTACCCCACACGCATAGGTTTGAGTTTTTTTTTGTTTTATTAAGAGTAAAAGAATCGTAAAGCGGTCAACAAAATACCTACCTACCCAGTTTCAACAGTATGATGCTAATAGTTTTAGAATAAAGTGGCTGTCACATACGGACGGATGGACATACAGACAGACCGATTTGACGAAACTATAAGAGTTCCAATTTTTACAATTCGGCTGCGGAACCCTAAAAAACGTATATATTCCGCGATCCGTATCGCGTATTTCCAATTCAATCGTAAGGGGTATTATCCAATTCAATTCTTGTTCAATTATAAAGGGCCAGCTTTGCAAGTACCTTATTATTAATTGTAAATATATGGGTATTTTCATTAATCGGATTTATTTATGTTTACTTTATTTTGACTAGCGGCGTCCACGTAATCTGCGAAAATATCGTATCTCATTTTTTATGGTATGGGTTTAGGCACTCTTGTCTCTCCTAGCCTATACCAGCGAGACATAGACATGGACGAACATGAAACGAGCTCACCCAGAAGAAGCCAGGGAGCAATTCTCGTCCAATTCGTATATAAAATAAGTTCAACGATCGAATTTTCTTTGTTGAAGAAAAAATATTTTATTTCTCAGGGTCACGATTTCTATGTATTCAGATTTTGTGCACAGTTTTTTTACGTGTAGATATTTTACTTTATTTTGTAGGTAAAACGGTTAAGCTCGCAATCGAATTACCACACGAAAAAAGTTCGATCGCCGC
Organism: Pyrausta purpuralis; assembly: GCA_963924145.1. Lineage (NCBI taxonomy): Eukaryota > Metazoa > Arthropoda > Insecta > Lepidoptera > Crambidae > Pyrausta > Pyrausta purpuralis. The sequence goes on from OZ001656.1 coordinate 22,857,070, forward strand.
GACAATCGGCCTCCAGAGGCCCTATTTTTGAAATACTCGCGACAAGATGGCGTATGACATTCATTGATTATACTCCAATTTTGGAATGAAAACCAGTTGAAATCCATTCAGAAGGGATTTGAAATAATATATCTAAATTTTGTGAGTTTATTAGTAATTACTCACGTCTTTATTCCAGGGTATTTTCGTTGATTTTTTGTTCGTTTTCGAACGCAAATTACACGCCATATCCAAGCGAGGGATTCAAAAATAGAGGCCCTAATCACTCTGTTATTGGATAAAACCATAAAATTAATATTCTTATCGGAATAGAAGGACAAGTAAAAGCTGTCAAACGAAACCGATTTAAGATGTCAGTAACTAACATAAGTTAGTAACTTTTGTAGCTTTAAATGAGATAACCTTTCGATCAGGTGATTTATAACAATGTTCCTAAGTTGAATATAGTAGTCTACTGCATGATAAACAGTCGACACAAAATATTGAACATGCAGCTCTAGTGTTAAACTAAATATTATTTCATTATACAAAATATTCGTCAATATACATTCCCTGTGTTATTCTGTCTTTATTTTTTACGAAAATTAACGTTTGTAGAATAAAATAATCAAACTGCGTACTTTAAATTTGAAGCGCATTAGTAAATATAAGTCGTATATAAAGAGGCTTCGATTTGGACTAATCTACCTGTTAAATGATTATTTGTTGGGGTTATGCCGCTGTAATGCATAACAATCAATCACCGATCAAGTCACCATGTTTCAGACGCATTATTTCTCCAAAACATACACAATTTCACTTTTAAATATAAAAAATCAAATGCACGTAATTTTCAGCGAGCTTCTGCAGGGCGGTCAACTGTTTGACATCTGACAAAAATGGTTCTGCTACCCATCTCTTTTTACTACACAGTTTGCTGCTAGTGACATCTCGCTTTTGTCGTTTTATTCCAAAGGGATAATAATTTTATGGATAAAACAGAGTTGTAGACTGTTAGAAACACAGATGCGGGTAGAGAGTTGCACTCCTTTGTTGTACGCGTTATGAAAATTCATGAGAAGCGCTTAATTCAAATAAATTGGACTATCAACGAGGTATGGATGATAATCTGCAGTGCAGCTTGTCTTTGTCTTGTCGATCAAAGAAGGGATCTGGTGGGTTGAGCTATAGCCCGTAGGTAGGTTATTGCAACGTATTAGCTATATGTGTATTATTGTAGAGTTTCATCAAAATCTATTCAGTAGTTTTATTAACGTTTACATTATAAGATTATTTGTGACGACCCGTCTGGTGTAGTGGTCGAGAAATCGCCTACTACGCAGCGGGTTGCGGGTTCGATCCCCGCACAATACAAACATTTGTGTGCATGAGCATGTCTGTTTGTATTGGTCTGGGTGTTTTCTATGTATATCATGCATGTATTTACAAACAAAAAGTATTTAAGTATTATATCCGTTGTGTGGCACCCATAACACAAGCTTTTAGTAGCTTACTTTGGGACTAGATGGCGATGCGTGGGAATGTCCAAAGGAAAGGATATATATTTATAAATAACGTTTTGAGTTTGCTCCCTCACCTTCCGTCGCAGCGTGATGTTTGATTTGATCTAGTAGTTCCTGAGATTAGCGCGTTCAAACAAACTAACTCTTAAGCTGTTTAATATTAGTATTGATTGTAGGATAGATATTTACAATTAAAGGACGGATCAACCATACTTCCCTAAGGCCTGATTTTTCGAATGTCATATTAGGAATGTAATATTCGTCGAATAAAAGGCGTAGGCGTACGCCTAATTTAAAAACGTTATCTATTTGTCAGCTATCATTTACGTGAATGTCATTAAAAAAATCAGTCGTTTTATACTCATTCGGTCAGATAAGTCCTATCTGACATTGGCAAAATCGGCTCTCAGTCGGATAAGTCTCACTTGTCGTTGCTGAATCAGCCCGTAATAACTCAGAGATCGGTGATCAATAAAATCTCAGAAAGTGGCTTGTCTGAAATGTATTATATAAACTCACTGACTTCAGAAAATACATTTAAAGGGCTCCACTTGACGTGAAAGGAACTTCGGGATTAAAGTTTATGGCGAATCCGACTTTTGCGCGGACAAAGTACGAGCAAGTGGATTAAGTAAGCCATTGCTTTTTTATGGGTGACGTTTCGAAGCTTGTATTCTTCTTTTATGTCGTGAAAAGTAATATTGTAAAGATGGTTTATCTAAATATTAAATAAAAAGATCACGAAATGTGATCACATATCTGTAGACACAGTGAATTAAAAAAATACACGCTTAAATAAATTCATTTATGTTAAACTTCATGCACAAACAATCGGTATATATGGCGATCTTCATGCTAAAAACACTCTCTACCAGCCAACTATAGGTCTTAACAGAGAAAATACAGGCGGTGCGAAGAAAGAATTGGCAAAAGAAAGAGCGTGAAAGTATTTAAAACAATGATAAATGTGATCGATGAATTTAATTAAAAGTTAAAATAGCAACCAAATGAACATCATAATCATACTTTTCGGTTTTAGCTGAAACGATTTTGGCTCTAAGACCCTTTACACACTACGGCTTTTAGCGGCGATGCAGTCACGATGCAGAAGCTGGAAATTGGCAAATTATGTACTGAATTTTGGCGACTGCATCGAAACTAACGCGCGACTGCACCGATGCTTAATTAAATGTGTTGTTCATTGCGTCGGTCACGATGCTAAAGCGCGTTTTCAAAACGCGCTTTAAGTCGCAGTGTGTAAGGGGTCCTAGGTTGCAAAGTCAAAAGTCAAAGAAAAAAATAATTTATTTAATTTGGGACACAAAATGCCACTTATGAACGTCAATATTTAATTAATATCAATCAATTATGACCCATGTAGCTAGAACATGTCTCTTTATCTTTTGGGCCCTACTAGCGCTCGAGACAAGACACAGAACAACAATATTCGTGTTGTCCGAAGAATTCAAGTAGAAGTGCAAAGTTAAGTACTAACCTTGAATGCGTTTCTGAACTTGTTCGACATGATGTTGTACAGGATCGGGTTGATGGCGGTGGACAAGAAGTACAGCACCCCGGATAGGCACGTCAACACAATGTACACCTGGGAACAAAAACTATATTTACAGTTATGTAAATAACACTTAAAACATGAAAGATTTCGATAAAAGTATAATCTTTCATGTAATACGACCACTTCGGCACAGCAAGACTGCAATAAAAGTTGTAGCAAATCTACCCACCCGGCACGGGAACAGCACCAACCTGGCGTCAACCATACGGAAGCACGTTACGTAAAGGGAACAGCAACGCCTCGGATGGGATCGGCGCCGGATAGCGAACGCCTCGCCTCTTAACGTGTTTGCTACAACTTATGACAGTTCTTCTTGTAAATGAGAGCCCGTTTGACAGGGTAGACGGATAGTCGTCAACCAGCGGGCGAAGCGCGATACAACGCATGCGCCGCTGGTCGAGAGTGGGTCCCGAGATGGTCTCGATGACGGTGACTTTACTTTACTTTAAGTTGTTAGATGTGCGCTGAAGTATGGAGTTTCATACAAAGAATACTGAACGCCTCGAGTTGATACGGTGCTGTTACCGAGGCGAGTTGATTGGTGGGCTTCGACCTTAAAACGTTCTCGTTAATGTTATGTAGCGTAACGAAGCGTTATCAATTTCCAAATTGAATTTATTCTGTAATGAATAACTGTTTGGCTCACTTCTGCATAAACAGACGGGGAGATAGCGCTGACGTCACGCTTTATGACAACGACGTAAGAGACCAGAAATTGCGCACGGTGGGAAGGACAGCAAGGTAACTCAATTGATAAATAAATAAACTGTTTATTAAAATTCATTAGTTCTGAGCGTATTGGCAGAGCATTGGCCCGGTTAGCCAGAAGTTACAGGTTTGTGTCCCGTCCATGCGCAATTAGTAATAAAGCATTTCCGTGGTTTAAAAAAAAATACATTTATATCTTAGATTGGCCCCTGTAAACTTTTAATTGGATGGAAAAAGAAGGTCTTCCTTTATCACAATAATCGAAGTCTTAGACAAGAATTATCTTCATCATCATTTATAGCCAAAAGACGTCCAATGCTGAACAAAGGCCCTCCGCATGATAGAATTTATTCTAAGGATCAGTAGTTTGTACATATGCATAATAAAGGTTTTTTCTCTGCTTTCATCCAAGCAGAACTCAAAAGCCCAGGTAATAACCAACTATAAAGTAATGCCTAATCGTTTAACCGGTTGCATTTGCAAAATTTAAATGAAAGAAAAACAGATTCAAAACATATGAAAACACCGTGCAACCTACATCAGTTTTCTGCCTGGCTGTGCGTTTTAAAATATAAGTGAATTTGCCTCTATTGCGACCGGCTGTTGTCACTATGCGCCGATATTGCTTCTACGGACTCCAAACAATGTGATAGCAGTGGCATAACCATGTGTGTGCCAATATGGTTCCATAGTATCATATAGTACTTTAAATATCTTTCTTGTGCAACGCAGGCTGACAATCCACATTTTGAAGAAAACCATATCGAATTCATTACTTCAATAAAAGCGAATATGGTTGGTGACGTCAGTAGGTATTATAAATTCTTGAATGACTTACACACTTTGACTTTAAGCATCGATGCAGTCGTGCGTTAGCATCGAAGGAAAAGTGCGAAGTTAAAGTCAAAGTCAAAGTCAAATGTTTTATTTGCAAGAATACAGTAATCAAGTACATCAGTTGATAATGATAGCGTGAGTCCCATGCATTCAGCCTTATAATAGCGTGCAAATATATAGTAGAGAACAACGCGACGAATGAAAGAAAGAGCGACTGAATCGATGTTAACGTGCGACAGTCGCAAGTATTACAGTACATTATTTGTCAATGCCCAGCTTCTGCATAGCGACTGCATCGATGCAACAAGTAGCGCAAGTGTGTAAAGGTTGTCAATTTGCGACTGTATCGATGCTACATCGCTGCTAAAAGTTGCAGTGTGCAAAGTGTCTTAAGTCATTTTAGCACGTACATTTTAGTTATAAGTTGTAATAACACATCTCTCATACTGAAATTAATTTTACTTGACATAAATATTGATATCTACTGTAGATGTCAGCCATACTCAACATCAATTGAAATTCCATATTCAAAATAATTAAAAACTTTTGCAATTAATGCTTAAGTGCCCTAAACTTGACAGAAATATTGGTTTTCTTGCTCGCTTATGATTTCTGTAATAAATACCCAAGTTTGGTATTAATATGAATGGAGGGTCGAGTCAACGAATCTAAATTGTATAATATTGTATTATGTTTATGTATTATCTTTTTCAAAGGCTTTTTAACGATAGCGAAATGTCAAAACTGCAGATATGTTAGGTGCCCTGTATTTTCAAACTAATGTTGTTTTAGAATTTATTCAGAAACTGAATTAATAATAAACTTGAAATCAATACGACTTTTAGCAGCGATGCAGTCGCAATGCTAACGCGCGATAGCATTGATGCACTTGCAAAATATCAACCTTTACACCCTGCGCTACTTTAAGCATCGATACTCTCGCGGTTCTAACGCGCGTTAGCATCGATACAGTCGCGATGCAGAAGCTGTAAATTGTCAAATTATGAACTGAATTTCAGCGAGTGCATCTATACTAACGAGAAGAGAAAAAAGAAGCGCGTCTGCATCAATGCTAACGCGCGACTGCATCGATGCTAAATTAAATCTCTTCATTGCGTGAGTTGCGATGCTTAAGCGCGTTTTCAAAACGCGCGATTGCATCGATGTTTAAAGTCTCAGTGTGTAAGGCTTCTTAGGAGTGTCAGAATTAATGCCTACGCACACAACAGTGCCAGCACAGTGCCGACATGTGCCGATCGGTAACGTATCCATCAGTGCCAGTGAAATATTATATTGTAGCATACATTTTATACGACGCTATCCGTACTTATCAGTGACGGTGATCACTGTGCCGGCACTGTTGTGTGCGGGTCTTGGGGCTGATCTAAATACTACTACTGTTTGTTTTAACTTTGACTTAAGGGCTTATTACACTACGCGATATTCAGACAGTCTTACTAAGATTTAGCTTAATGTAATAAGTGTTAGCAAGTTAGCCTGTCTAATTAGACTGACCGAATGGGTTCGGCCGTGCTTACTCGCTTGCTTGCTGAATACCGCGTAGTGTAATAAGACTTAGCACGCTAGACCGTTCAGTCAGCGCGCGGCAGCCGCAGAGCGAAGACGGTCGTATACTTTTTAGGGTTCCGTAGCCGAATGACAAAAAACGGAACCCTTATAGTTTCGTCAAGTCTGTCTGTCTGTCTGTCTGTCCGTCCGTATGTCACAGCCATTTTATTCTGTAACTATAAGCATTACACAATTGAAATTTGGTAGGAAGATGTATCCTGTTAACCGCTTTACGATTCTCATACAAAAAATAAAAATCGTCCCCCCCCCATCTAATTTCTTAAAAAATCAAGTGTAAATTTTGAAAAAAATAGATGATGTAGATCTTAATAAATACTTTCAACGAAAATTGTCTCGGACGGGATTGAACGAGTAGTTTTTGAGATATAGCATATTTTCAACAACCGCAAACATAACTTTGTACTTCATACAAACACTATGAAAAACGAAGTTATATTTGCAGTCAACAAAATATTGTGGTAATATACTAAGTAGTAATAAATGGATTCCCTAATTCAGTTAAAGTTGGCACGGAACCCTCAGTGCGCGAGTCCGACTCGCACTTGGCCGGTTTTTTTTGCTGTGGCCGCGTGCACCATGGCGTGTTCGAAAGAAAAAGAAGTACTTTTCAATGTTCTTGATTTGTACCGAGACATGCCATATCTATGAATGTATGGAGTAACTAATTTCAATAGACATTCAAACTCGGCAACTATTACTCTAAGGTAGTTTCTTAAGTCACATGGTTCCAAAACACTCAGTATTTGCATATTTGATAATTTTTCTCGCAAAAGTAAATACTCTTCCACCCATATTTTTCTTTTCTTTTTTGTATTTAAATTAATAGACGCGGCAAGAGCTATGGCGATTTTCTGGTGCTTTGAAAGTTTTCCCATCGCGCGACAACCGCCACCGACTACGTACGCTTTGCAAATGAGTGCAAATGAGTTAGCATGCGATATTCAGCCCAGTGTAATAGCGAGCTTGCCGAGTTAGATTTTAAGACAGTCTTAATAAGACTGTCTGAATATCGCGTAGTGTAATAAGCCCTTAACTCGGCAAGCTTGCTATTACACTGGGCTGAATATCGCATGCTAACTCATTTGCACTCATTTGCAAAGCGTACGTAGTCGGTGGCGGTTGTCGCGCGATGGGAAAACTTTCAAAGCACCAGAAAATCGCCATAGCTCTTGCCGCGTCTATTAATTTAAAAACAAAAAAGAAAAGAAAAATATGGGTGGAAGAGTATTTACTTTTGCGAGAAAAATTATCAAATATGCAAATACTGAGTGTTTTGGAACCATGTGACTTAAGAAACTACCTTAGAGTAATAGTTGCCGAGTTTGAATGTCTATTGAAATTAGTTACTCCATACATTCATAGATATGGCATGTCTCGCTACAAATCAAGAACATTGAAAAGTACTTCTTTTTCTTTCGAACACGCCATGGTGCACGCGGCCACAGCAAAAAAAACCGGCCAAGTGCGAGTCGGACTCGCGCACTGAGGGTTCCGTGCCAACTTTAACTGAATTAGGGAATCCATTTACTTCTACTTAGTATATTACCACAATATTTTGTTGACTGCAAATATAACTTCGTTTTTCATAGTGTTTGTATGAAGTACAAAGTTATGTTTGCGGTTGTTGAAAATATGCTATATCTCAAAAACTACTCGTTTGATCCCGACCGAGACAATTTTTGTTGAAAGTATTTATTAAGATCTACATCATCTATTTTTTTCAAAATTTACACATGATTGTTTAAGAAATTAGATGGGGGGGGGGCGCCCATTTTACCACTTTGGAAGCGTCTAGCTATGAAACGTTAGACTTTAAAAGAAAATGGTTTTAGGAACCTCGATGTCATTTTAAAAGACCTATCCATAGATACCCGGGATACAACACACACACATAGGTTTGAGTAAAAAATTTTTTTTTGGTTTTAGTTTCATGTATGGGAGCCCCCTCTTAAATGACATTATTTTTTATTTTTTGTATGAGAATCGTAAAGCGGTTAACAGGATACATCTTCCTACCAAATTTCAATTGTGTAATGCTTATAGTTACAGAATAAAATGGCTGTGACATACGGACGGACAGACAGACAGACAGACAGACTTGACGAAACTATAAGGGTTCCGTTTTTTGTCATTCGGCTACGGAACCCTAAAAAGTATACGACCGTCTTCGCTCTGCGGCTGCCGCGCGCTGACTGAACGGTCTAGCGTGCTAAGTCTTATTACACTACGCGGTATTCAGCAAGCAAGCGAGTAAGCACGGCCGAATCCATTCGGTCAGTCTAATTAGACAGGCTAACTTGCTAACACTTATTACATTAAGCTAAATCTTAGTAAGACTGTCTGAATATCGCGTAGTGTAATAAGCCCTTTAGATTTTAAGACAGTCTTAATAAGACTGTCTGAATATCGCGTAGTGTAATAAGCCCTTTAATGATGCCTATCATTCATGTTTGAAGTATATAAATTGCAAATTGTACTTGTGAAAAGCAACTTTGGCTGTGTGACAGACGAGGAAGCAAACCCCGTGTCTTACGCAATCCGGGCGTATCCCTATACCACTAGGCCACCGTCACATTAGCAAGCCTGTTGAATTTTGCAAGCGCTTTCTTTAACGCGTAAGCTGCGTGACATTATCAATGTTGCGAGATTGCTCTCACAACATCCGAATGAAATATTTTTCTTCTGTCACACAGCAAAAGTTGCATTTTACAAGTGCAATTTGCAATTTATATTATTAAGTTTGTACAGTGACAAAACACTATAAAAACAAAAATTTAAATATGATTGAAGTATTTTCAATAAAATGAGTGAGTTTTGTTTCTTAGCCAACCCACGGACCAACATGGTCGATATTCTAAGACAGTGCCACATGAAGTAGTTTGGTACTATATATTTTTTTAAATAATTTAACATCGTCATAGTGTGGTTTACGTTCCGGACTACAAAGATAAGCAGTCGCGGTTTCGAATCCCGCCCGCACGACCATAACACATATGTCTATAGACAGGTGTGTTAATGTGTCTTTGTTATATAACCATAAAGTACACCTTCAATTTCTTTAAAGTAACAGCATAGACGCTCACGGATCAAAAGGTCACCGGCGCTCGCGTTAACAAAAGACTGTTGATAAACACATCAATGAGGGATGATCCTCACGATTGTAGAAAAAAATATGTACGCTAACTATTAGCATGTTAATTGAAGAAATAATCCTGTTTGCATAATGCCAGATGGATGCCTATGGTGTATTAATAAATATTTCTTCATTTATTTAAATGAGGATTGTAAACATTTTCTTTAATTTGTAAAAAAATATACATGTGGTCACGTGATCGTAATGCCTAGCAGTAAACGTGACTCTAACATTGGCGCCATGACATTTCAAACATTCACGTGATACATTCAAATTGCATTTATTAGATAATTATTCAATATTTTAAATTAATATACTACCGAGCTAAAGTGTGAACTCAAATTTAAAATTAGGCCAACGAGTCTATTGAATGTACCTACATACTTTAAAAAATATATTAAGAATGCTCCTCTATTAAGACTCTGTCCCGAAACTGATGTCTGATGTGATGTGATAATCAGTAATCAGACGGTGCCATATTTGTGTGCTCTTTTAGTTTGCGAGGCGTCATCTACTTCTAAATACAATATCATCGCAATAATAGTAGTAAAATGCCTTATAGTAAGGCCAGCAAAAAAATATTTTAGTCCCACTAAGTTATGGCTGACGTCTGACGGTTACGTAACCTTAAAAAAGTTCTTGCGATAAGCATGGAGTGATGGCTAGGTTTTTGACGTTTTTTTGTCTTTTGCTTTTCGTCAACGTAAGTGTTAAAAGGTAAATGACAATAGTTCGTACCTACGTAAAGTCAAATATTAATATTAAATATTTAAAATGACTTAAACAAGAATTAACCTAAATAATTATATTTCAAAGCATTGAATTATTTTTATGTTGTGTGCCAACATAAATTTAAAAAAAAAAACGGCTAAGTGCGAGTCGGACTCGCGCACTGAGGGTTCCGTGAAAACTTTAACTGAATTAGGGAATCCACTTACTTCCACTTAGCTAAAACACCACAATATTTTGTTGACAGTAAATATGACTTTGTTTTTCATAGTGTTTATATGAAGAACAAAGTTATGTTTACGGTTGTTGGAAATGAGCTATATCTCAAAAACTACTAATTCAATCCCGTTAAACCAATTTTCGTTGTTCAAAAAGTTTCTTAATATTCTTAACGCCATTTAGTGAAAGTAAATGATGGACAAAAACTGCTCTGCAAGGAAACAGTAACAAAAAACTAAACGAAAGTTTACATTTCTACAAAACCACCGCAACGTGTAACACCGCTCGTTACACGATGTGGTGTAAAATGCGTAATAAAAGTATTTTCGCTTGTGCCCTTTTTTGCTAACCATTCGCAGTTGTAGTCAAGTTGACAACGTCACAAAAAACACTGAGAGCGAATAATAACGAACTAGTTTTAAAAACATTCTTACTCGTGCATTATACATCTGTCAGAAAAAAAACTTACCCATACATTGTAAAATACTACATGCATTGTAGAATCTTTGGTAAAATTTTCCGGAAAACGAAAATAACTGGTTTTTTTTTTATTTTAGTGTCTATTATTTTTTTTTCTCTTTTTTTTCAATGAAATTTGAGATTATTTTAATGTTTATGAATTTTAATGAATTGGCTATGATATCTATACTAATATTATAAAGCTGAAGAGTTTGTTTGTTTGTTTGTTTGTTTGTTTGAACGCGCTAATCTCAAAAACTACTGGTCCGATTTGAAAAATATTTTTACGTTGGATAGTCCATTTATCGAGGAAGGCTTTAGGCTATATAACATAAAGATACGACTCATAAGACCACAGCAGAAATGAAAAATGTTGCGAAAACGGGAGAAAGATATTCCTTTTGAGAGCTTCCGCTGCATACGCTGCGGAAACCGCTTAAGTTACACAAAAATCATGTATGACAGGATTGTTTAGCATTAAGAGTTCTATGATAAAGTCCGCGACAGCATATGTCTATCTTTTATGGTTGACTTACTACAACCTTTTTTATGTTAGTAAATTTGTAAAAAAATAATGCATTATTTTTAGAGGTGTATTATACACACAGGTATTTATTCTTATCAAAATAAATACATTCATCATCACGAGCATTTCATTTAGAACCAAGCTGCCCTTTATATCATTTGATTTCAATAAATATCTTAGGAGCTATCACAGTTTTAACATAACTCCGCACCAAAATAATGTTCGCAGCTTAAGTACAACGTGCGCTTGCGCTAATCTATACTAATATATTATAAAGCTGAAGAGTTTGTTTGTTTGAACGCGCTTATCTCAGGAACTGCTGGACCGATTTGAAAAATATTTCTGTGTTGGATAGCTTTTTTATCGAGAAAGGTTTAAGGATATAAAACACTAGCGGTCCCCCGCGACTTCGTCCGCGCGTTTTGAGTTTGCCCCCCTCCCCTCTCGTCGCAGCGTGATGTTTTATACCCTGAAGCCTTTCTCGATAAATAAGCTATCCAAAACAGAAATATTTTTTCAAATCGGTCCAGCAGTTCCTGAGAGAAGCGCGTTCAAACAAAAAAACTTTTCAGCTTTATAATATTAATTAGCGCAAGCGCACGTCGTACTTTAGCTGCGAACATTATTTTGGTACGGAGTTATGTTAAAACTGTGATAGCTCCTAAGATAGTTATTGAAATCAAATGATATACAGGGCAACTTGGTTCTTAATGAAATGCTCGTGATGATGAATGTATTTGTTTTGAAAAGAATTAATACCTGTGTGTATAATACACCTCTAAAAATAATGCATTATTTTTTTACAAATTTATGAACATAAAAAAGGTTGTAGTAAGTCAACCATAAAAGATAGACATATGCTGTCGCAGACTTTATTATAGAACTCTTAATGCTGAACAATCCTGTCATACATGATTTTTGTGTAACTTAAGCGGTTTCCGCAGCGTATGCAGCGGAAGCTCTCAAAAGGAATATCTTTCTCCCGTTTTCGCAACATTTTTCATTTCTGCTGTAGTCTTATGAGTCGTATCTTTATGTTATATAGCCTAAAGCCTTCCTCGATAAATGGACTATCCAACGTAAAAATAATTTTTCAAATCGGGCCAGTAGTTTTTGAGATTAGCGCGTTCAAACAAACAAACAAACAAACAAACAAACAAACAAACAAACTCTTCAGCTTTATAATATTAGTATAGATGACGCTGCGACGGGAGGGGAGGGAGCAAACTCAAAACGCGCGGACGAAGTCGCGGGGGACCGCTAGTCTTAAATATATTTGAATTTATCTTATTATTTTTTTTTATTATTAAAACTCTACTGTGATCATTTTATTTTTATGAATGTTAATGAAGCTGTTTTATATAATTTTATTGAATACTTGTTAATATGAAATGTATGTGTGTAAATTTGCTTGATTAAAGAAGATTTTAATTTTAATTTAATTATTTAAAAAAAGTTAATAACCGAGATATATAATTTTCTCTTATTTACTACTTACCTAAACTTAAGCTTCACAGCGGTTAAGTTGTACATTGTTGTTTGTCTGTTTGTGTTATTCTGTTTTCTAGGTCCATAAATTTATTTTTATGAAGCCATTGGACCTAGGTAGGTATGTTTACTTCAGATTCTCTTGTCTCATCTTGTATTTAATGTACCAGAGTTTGTTGACTGATGATTAATCTAATTACGCAATTCATTTTAAAGGGTATGTACTTAAAAGCAGAGTAGAACCAAAGCTGGTTAAAATGTGGGAGTAAAATTGCTCAGAAAATTGAATTGATTTAATCTGCTTTCATTAACTGTTTCAGTGAGTGAAATGGATTTTATACAAAGCCCTTTGTATAAAATCAATTTAACTCACTGAATATCCAAATTATGATTTTAGTAACTTATTTTTCGTTAGTAACTCTACTTTTTAAAGCATTACATAAAAAATCCTGACGTGAGTTACTTATTATAATAATTTGAATAAAATTTGAAATTAAAAGTTAACTTCTGCTATATCTATGAGCAAATATGTTTCGATTGTTCAACAATTTGCGTGATATGATACCACGTATGTTATCAAGGAACAGTTGCAACATTTTATCGACTGACGAACTAACATACAGGATGTAAAAAAACGCTCAACGTTGCCTTTTAGTTAGTACGCCTTTACGATATTTTTACGAAAATGTACTGATAAATTTGAACATGTTTCTTAGAGTCAAACTTTTTGTACTAATACGAAATTATTATTCAAAAACCTGAACAAAAAAAATATCTAATTGACTGTCAATATCTCAGTAACGCTTCATTTCCCAGGCGTAGTGATTTCGAGAAAATGATCGTATAAATGGAGGTAATACTTAGTTTCCGGCTTTGTGAAGCTTTTTGTTACACCCTGTATAACTTGACTAATTACGCTTAAAAAGGGTCTTTTCATATATCTTTCTCTGGAAGATAGGATATCCTGTGGTTCAAATGTTGCCTACACTTTGGTAGATACATTAGTGACAGTAGGTTAAATAAATAAATATTGTTTATTTTCTTGGTGTTAAGAGCTTTGGATTGAAGTAAAATAATAAAATATACTCGAAAAACACTTCATGACAATGTTTTTTTTTTTTATTAATTAGCTTGACGTTTGCCCCTATTTACAGTGATGATATGATATGATAATTTAAATAGCAGATTGTTCATGACCAGTAAGCCGATTTGCTTTCTTCTATAAATTGTATGAAACATTATTAGGACGAACCATTTTGCTTGTGTCTTAGTTTACAAAACGCCTTAAAAATACCCAATATCAAAACTTATATACATGGACCTTATACCAAAGCAATTCCCTTGAAAATATTGTATAGGCTATCGTCGTTTTTAACCGACTTCAAAAAAGGAGGAGGTTATCAATTCCACTGTATGTTTTTTTTATTATCTATGTTACCTCATATCTCCGTCGTCGACCGATTTAAATTTTTTTTCGCTTACTTAGAGGGTATACCTTCTAGTTGGTCACATTTTTTCAAATTTGGGATCTGATAATGGAATCGGATCGAATGATGTTATCGAGGAAAACCCTCAAATTTTAAAAGGCACGTTTTGTGTTTCTTTACTAGAATCTTAATGTTGACGTGTTGTTACGTCTGATAGTCAACATCTTGTGGAACTGAGCTGATGTTGGAACTCCTCACTCAACGCTTAGGAGTTCAGTAATTATAATGAAAGAACTTATAATAGGTTGTTTGTAGCTTCTTAAAAAACAGAGTCATACGGTGCAATTCTCCCCCCCCCCTTCTCCTGTAATCTCTTAAAATAAAATAAAATTAACTTTGAAAAAGTAAAAACCGACTTCGAAACCAAAATGCACAAAAAGTCTGAAATAAACTCTTGACTATTGAAAGGAAAGGACCCATTTTAGGCATTCAACTGTCACAGCACCGACTCCAAAAGGAAATTGTTTGCCTAAAATGGGTTCCTTTCCTTTCAATAAAAGTTTAGACTTTTTAGTGCATTTTGGTTTTTTCAATCTAAACCATTACCATGAGTTTACGCAGGCGCGGTCCGAAGGGGGGGGGGGGGGTCACAGGGGACATGACCCAAAATCTAAGGTCTCAGAAATTTTCCAAAAAACCAAAAGGAAAAATTTCTAGCTACTGTTAGGGGAACAGTAATAACTTTTCTGACATCTAGTATGAACTATGGACGATGTCCAAAAAAACTTGAAAATGACCTCTAGTTTAGAAACAAGGAAAAAAAAATTCGTTGTTTTGTTAATCCTAGCAAAATCGATATGCGTTGCTATGATAAAGATTGTTCTTTGATAAAGATTCAAAATAAAGGCTGTCTTCTTATTATTTTATTCCAGATACCTTTTTTTAGGGTTCCGTAGCCGAATGGCAATACACGGAAATCCTTATAGTCTCGCCAAGTCTGTCTGTCCGCATGTAACAGCCACTTTATTCTTAAAATAATAGTATTATACGCTTTACAAATGCTATGCAAAAAATAATGACTGGAACTAAAAAAAAAATATGTTTTGCTTAAACCTATGCATGTGGTTGAGCAAAAAATGTGTCAATTGATAGGTGTCTCAAAATTACATTGAGGTTTAACCCATTAAACTTCTAAACTAAACGAGTGTGAATTTTGAAAAAAAAAAATTTAGATCCTAACATATACTTTCCACGAAAATTGGTTTGGATGGGATCGAACTAGTAATATTTGAGATATAGCACATTTTCAACAACCGCAAACATAACTTTGTTTTTCATACAAACACTATGAAAAACAAAGTTATATTTGCTGTCAACAAAATATTGTGGTATTTTAGCTTATTGGAAGTAAGTGGATCCCTAATTCAGTTAAAGTTGGCTCGGAACCCTCAATGGGCGAGTCCGACTCGCACTTAGCCGTTTTTTATTATTAGTGTAGTGAGTGAGTGACCCCCTCCAAAATTTCAGGCTGTAACCGCGCCTGAGTTTACGGCTGTTTTACTCCCTAGCATCGACGTAAAAAAAAGGCTATGGAAAATTACACAGCGCCTCTAGCGGTCACTTGCAGAACTAAAATTTTCTATGCTAAAAGTTACGTCGTCGCTAGCGAGTACAATTGCCGTAAACTCATGGTAACAGTTCTGTATTCGTATTCGATTGTGTACCTGATAGAACGTATCGGATGGGCTTTCCATACTCTTCCCGTATATCGCCAGCAGACGTTGCACGTGGAACGGCGCCCAGCACACGAAGAATGAAAGCGCCACAGCCACTGTGGACAATACAATTTTTATAGACACTGTAGTTAAATAGATAAATATTGGACACCAATTACATATCTTGCTCTGAACACAAAGTACACCAAGACCCGAGACAATATAGAAATCTATGATTTCTACATTGTCCCGACCGAATATCGAGCCGGGACCTCGAAGTGGCGAGCGTGCCCTGAAACCCAGCGTGCTTGGCCACTACCCCATGGAGGTCGTCAGATATAATAATATAATGAAGATATAATGCCGTTTATTAGTCTATAGGTAACATAAATAAATTTCGAGAGGTCTTACAGTTTTATTATAGTAGAAGATAGATTATGTAGCCTATCACTCGTTTTCGGCTCGACTTCTATTTCGTAGAGTCCGCTTTTCTTTACTTGTCAAATATTTGTAAACAATCTTTCTATCAGTGAATAAATAAACGCCTCATTTAAAAACTTCACCCAATTTGACAGCGATCATTAAAGTTAATGTCATTATAAAATCGGTCGTTTTTAACTTATTTAGGGCCGATTTTACCAACGTTAGATAAGAATTATCCGACTGAATAGGCATAAAACGACTGATTTTAAAATGACATTGACATAAATAGTAGCTGTCAAATAGGTGTCGTTTTGAAATAAGGCGTATAGTATTTTATTCGACAAATATTCCTTATCTGACTTTGGTAAAATCGGACCTAAACCATTATTTTTTTGTATATGAAGTATGATGGCAGTAAAGGCAACCATTTGATTACTCCATTGAGTTTTTTATGGTAGGTACTTTAACAAAATGGATCTTCAAGATCAATTTCCAAGCTGTCTTAAACTTGTATTGTAACACAGCCTTAATTATATTATTTCTCAGGAAACAATTCAAGATGTCTATTCAATTCTTAACAAAATAAAATGTCGGAGGCCGCTCAGCAACAACAAACAATAAACAAACTGAGTTATTACTAAAAAACAACACGATTTTGTAGGAAACACAATTAAGTGCTAATTTAATTTCTTGTTCATTACTTTAGTATATTTAAAGACAGAAATAATTATTTACTTGTGTCCTTTCTTGTTATAATTTTGTGTAGTAGAAAACGCGGCCTTAGATTATTGTTACCCTTCGAAAGTTATACCTAAATCCTATTTGACGACCTCCGTGGTTGAGTGGCTAGCACGCTGGTTTCAAGCGTCGCCATCTCGTGAGGTTCCGGGTTCGATTCCCGGTCGGGTCAATGTAGACAACGATCTTTTCTTGTCTCGGGTCTGGGTATTGTGGTACCACCGTTCGGTCTGATTTCCATAACAAAAGTGCTTTGGCCACTTACTTTGGAATCAGAGCAATGTATGTGATTGGTGTCCAATATTTATTATTATTATTTTCGCTTAAACGGAACTTGAACCCACAACCTTGGAACTAACGAAAGCTGAAAATGCAACTATAGAGTCATCACATCACAGTTCACATGGAATATCACTCGTAAAAATATATTTTTACTGTTTGTACAGGTTGTTGTTGTTATGGTCAGTGACATCCAATTCAGGAACGATGGTATGAGTTATGTTTTTTTTTAAGTATATGCAAGTTTTCACAACAGTCTACAAAAAAATAAAACGAGTGGGGAAATTCGCATCCTCGCGCGTATCTACGACATACTACGCTGTAGCAGTAAACAACGAAGAGGCGTTCTGCCTAAGATGCGTGCCTATTTATCATTTATCGTTGTATCGATATAATTAAAACGTCATTTAACCATATTTAAATAGGTTTTAACTTAGTTTATTGTATTAATTGGTAATAAAAGCATAAAGGATTGCCTCACAAGTGAAAACAATGTGGGAAAACATGTTATTTAGGAAATAGAAATATTTTATCGACGCAATAAACGGCATTGAGGCGTGCATGTAGGCGTACTGGCGTAGATAGTTTTGACTCACTCGCTAGTACCGCAATTATAAATTGATTTTGTGGATTTTTCTAATTAAAAAAAATACTTTTTTTTATTTTTGGCGTCATAGCATTTTATATGTATTACAAAATCCACAGCTCTTAATGATAATAACATAAAATAAATAATATTTAAGACTTACAGCCAATGACGGATTTACATTTTTTATACTAAATTTTAGTAACGGTCATCAGTTAACTTGACGTGTATTATTAAACCTGAATGTCTCTCTGAAATATGTGTGTGTGTGTGTGTGTGTGTGTGTGTGTGTGTGTGTGTGTGTGTGTGTGTGTGTATGTGTGCATCATTTATACAACCACCCCTGAGCCGGGCGTCGCTGACCAAAACAACACCCTTTATGTGAGATTTAGTGTATAAACGGATTAAAATAAAACGATAAAAAAGGACTGGTCAATGGAAAGGTCGAGTTCCTATCACTCTTGATTGCCAAAACAAAAAAATGAATGCTATCAGCAATTAATAATCACTTAGATATTATTACGCCTTAATTTTGCCGGACTAAATTATTCATTAAGTATATCGTGAGGTTTCTAAGGTACAGCAGAATGTTTCATGTATGTTACTGAGAAATATTAAACATAATTACATTTTCTAGAGCAGTAACCACGAAAATTAGAGACTAAGCAATCTATTTGCCCTCTTAATTTTGATTATTAAAGGGCACTTTGTCTAAATTTAATTTACAGTCACTTTCAATGAACAACCGAGAATAATTTATTAAGTAGCAAGGCTCATCATCAGTTTCTGTTTAGCCGACTTCAGAATGGAGGAGGTTATCAATTCGACTGTATGTTGTTCGACTCTATCTCTGTCATTTGAGGACCGATTTGAAAATAAAGTCGGTTTATTTTTTTATTATCTCACGTTTTTTATTTATTACCCATTTGTCAAAAACTGCTGAACCGATTTTGATGCAACTTACACTGTATACTTAGTTTAATTATACTTAATTGAAGTAAAAAAAAACAATCATCTCGCTATGACTTCTCGTTTTTGAGAAATCGAGGACAAACATACGAATATACAAACATACATATCTATACACTTACGAAATTTTGTACACGTGTTTGGATTACTTATTAGATCAATACTCTAAAATATTATTAAATTCCAACAATATCACATACATACATACATTGAATTGATTACTGATATTTATTTATGTCGGTGAAAAACAGTGAAAGTGATCAGCCTGTATTAAAGTCCACCTCGACTCAATTACGAAACCTAACTAGCGGGCACTTAACTCAAATTTATTTCCTTGTCACTTGCAATGAACAACACAGAATAATAAATTTAGTGGCAACACTGGCCTTGTCAAGATTTCATGACTAGTTACTGGTGACGAGGGACGGAATCTTCAAAGACATTTCCCCGGAAATTGACCAAATATAGGCGATAACCATCTGCGCCTAGTGGCGTGATATAAATCTTTCTTTCGCGTAATACGAATTCCTTTGTAATATATTTATCACATTTTATTATACTTGAGGCATATTATTGGCCATTTTCATCAAACGCATGGAATCTTTAATAAAAAAAACTATTATAGTCATAAATAAACATCTAATAAAATATTACAAATTATAGTGCCTTTGAAATACAATATGTACATAAGGGTTGAAAAGCTTTGCACAAACCGTGACAGAAGATAGTTTCTGTCTGCATTGTTTCTACAATAAAAATGTGTAGGTACACTATTGTAACCAAATACAAAATTGTAAGACTGTCTCTTTATATTTTGGACCCATTTGTTATGTGCTTTCAGAAACATTTCAATAGATTTAATAAAGGCAATCAGACGTTTTACATCTATAATTACTACGCTCAATTCTTCTGTTAGATTTTATTAAATAGTCACAAAAGTCTCCAAAACTAAAATGAAGAAATAAAGTCCTTTGGCAATATAAAATTATAATTTGATAAATGAGGTACCATATAGCGGAAAGCCTTACCTAGTGCTTTTGTAATAATACTTAGGTTTTTTCTTTCAGATATTGTAAAGATGTATTAACAGGTTTATGTACGTGTAAGCCCTATGATGACTAGGGTGCCAATAATTTCTTTCATGCGGTATTCTTTACGTATGGATATATCTTGCTTTTTCGTATACGAACTGTGCGATTGGCTCACTGATTATTACTCGTAAAAATATGACATTAACTGTCTTACCTAACATCCTTATGACTCTCCTTTGCGAAGTGCCACTTCTGTATCGCATGCTTATCCCGCACCGATCGCTGCTGTCCATCGACAGCTTCTTCACTGGATGCAGCACCCTCGAAGTACGCAGCTTGACTCCAATCAGCGCGTACAGCACAGAGATCACAGACATTGGCACAACAAAAAATATAAAACTGGAAATTATAAACACTTGATGCACACCCTGGCCCTTAACAGTACACACAATGGTTGTCTGCCCGTTATCTATCAACGTCACTATTCCAAACTGCATCGCTTGAGGGATGGCAGTGCATAGAGCACACACCCATATCGCGATGATGAACCGGACGGCGCGGGACAGCTTTGACATGGTATGGGACATAAAGGGGCGGCATATTGCGATGTATCGCTCCACTGTGAACGCTGTTATTGTCAACACGGTCGCGTTTGCAGATGTCTCTGACGCAAGCCCCAAAGCGATACAATGCGCCTCCCCTAAAGGGTACGTGGACGGATTCCACATACGATGCAGTTCTATAGGTAAACCGCACACAAGGAGTATTAGATCTGATATAGCTAAGCTGAATAGGTAGAAGTTCGTCGCTGTGTGCATGGACCGGTTTCGTGCTATGACCACACAAGTGCTGATGTTTCCGAGGATGCCAGCGACGAAGATGATGGTGTAGATGATGCTGAGCGGCACCAGAAGGTCTAGCGAGTCGGGCTCGGTGTAGGACGAACTCCGAGAGTCGGTTCGGTTCGACACGTTCATCACCGACCATTCCGCCGTAAGGTTTTCCCAGTCCATTGTGGATGAGGCTGCTATCACGCTACCTGTTGACAAAAAGAAACACTTATTGACTTGTAATTGCTTTACACGGCTGAAATACTCGTTACATGTTAACAAAATATTATTGAATTTCTTGGCTGGCGGCGTTGATTTTTACAAGGGCAATTTACAAAATTAATTACACTATACAGAGTGTTTAATACATCGGGTGCCGAATGAAAGTAGCTTATAATGGAGGTCATGAGTTTTTATTTTGTGCCTTTATTATTTTTACAAATAGCATATCTTTACCCTTAGCACAGTCTACAGAAGTTTGAATGAATTCTGACGAGTTCAGTCTTTTTTTGTTATTTTTTTACAGCCATGTATACTTGGTTGTAGATCAAATTTTAGAAAATTACGTTCCGCAACTTTGCAAGTAACTAAAAATGGTTTGTGATGTGATTTTATTATAAGAAAGACCGCAAAATAATGCACAGTAAAAAAAAATAATTTTATGCCGAATAGCGTATATTTTCATCAAAACGATATTGAAAAAATCCACCGGGTCATAAATAAATTTAACGGCAGAAAATAATAGTTAATCATCCTTTTTAAAAGCAATTTTTCTTCATCCTGTTTTTTTTTATAATAGTGGCTAAACTTTAGCATAGGGGAAAAAATACAATTAATGAGATATATGTAGTTAGCAACAATTCAAAACTAACTCTTTTAAGAATACGTTTGTGATAAAAGGATGAACCGTGAGTGCACGGAGATGTCCGGAACGGTTATTGCATCATACATACACAAGCTTGATATGAGTAGTATCTTCTAATTCACTAAAGGTATGACTATACGTAGCTTATTTTGCTTACCTACTGATTTCCATTTCAACAAATCATTTGAAATAATGAAGGAATTTCGTGAACATGCAATTAATTTGGCGTTTGCGATCGTTATGATATCTCGGGCCCTAAAATAACACGGTATCATTTAATGTAATCTTGTCAGGTTATTTATAGCCAACTCGCAATTTCCCCATGGAAATACCATATGTGTTACTAGCGGTCCTCCGCGACTGCATCCGCACGTTTTGAGCGTAATATTTTATAGCTTAAAGCCTTCCTCGATAAATAAGCTATCTAACTCAAACATATTTTTCAAAGTCTAGTTGTTTCGGAAATTAGCGCGTTCAAACTAACAAACTCTTTAGCTTTATTATATTAGTAAAGATATACTGCAGTGGTCCGTTGGTTTCGCTCACAATTTACACAAACAATAAAATGAATTAAGAAATATTTTTTTAAAAGTTATTTAAGTATCCGAACCTGATATGTGCTATGTTTTGATTTATCCGAAAATTAACTTTGGATTTTGGCCATCCTAGTTGTTTTAAGAACAGCATCGATTTCGGATCAATACGAAAACTACCTTCGTCTGTCAGCTCTGGGCCAAGATTCACGCCTCAATCGATTTTTTTTCGCGTGTCGTTATTTGCTTACGAGTTTACACAAAATTTTGTACCAAATGTATTCAAAAAATACCGCACGAAAAGCACCGAAACGAATCATTTTTGTGGCCCTGATAGAGTAAAAGGGTATTTTATTCGGAAAGGAAAATGCTATCGGCTAACTTTTTCGACTGTGGACTCTAAGATAATTGAGGCGCAGGCCGACTTCCAAAAACTCATTTTTAATTCAAACCAAACTCGTTACCTAAGAATCATGCCTACCAATTAAACTTTATATAAAATGTGCAATCACGGAAAGCAATTTGATCTTGGAAGAAGTCTAAAATGGAACACTTTTGGGTAAGTAATGAGCCCATAATTTTCTAGAACAAGTATTCTATAAGGCTACGAGCGCTCGGTTGCTTACTTCATTCTATGATCCGTATCCGTCAAAATATTCCCCCAGATTACACTTTAGTATTAAAAAATGAACTTTTTGCACTAAATGATCATTTAAATGATCGAGCTAAGAATTATGAAGTTTTCCCAAAAAAATGGATACGACAGAAATAATTAATTCATAAATCAAACCTTAAATATCTGCATGATGCTTACCATTTTCGTCTCCCGCGAATTCATCCGCGCGTTTTGTTTTATGGCCTAAGGCCTTCCTTGATAAATGAGCTAACAAATACAAAAATATTTTTCAAAGCGGTTCGGTAGTTCTTGAGGTAAGCGCGTTCAAACAAACAAACTCTTCAGCTTTATAATATTAGTATAGAAAATTTATAAAGTAGTAAATTGAGAAAAGAAAGTAATTAAATAATAATCTTCACCAATGAGTAACAGTAATACAAGTCGGTGATCCCAAAACAAAAATACGTCTAAATAAAATTATAGATGTTGAAGCCAATCCAAAATTCAAAACAGTGCTAACAATGAAACTGAATTGAATTATTTCTCAAAACAATTTATATCGAAATTGCTTGCGATGTTTGCGGGTTATAGCTCTCTAATACGACTTATATAGAATCTAATAGACCATTCTTTGCGATACGGTTTAAATTAAAATAACTCTTGATATTTTATATTTTTAGGGTTCCGTAGCCGAATGGCAAAAAACGGAACCCTTATAGTTTCGTCAAGTCTGTCTGTCTGTCTGTCTGTCTGTTCGTCCGTATGTCACAGCCGTTTTATTCTGTAACTATAAGCTCACACTTGTGAAATTTGGTAGGAAGATGTATCCTGTTAACCGCTTTACGATTCTTATACAAAAAATAATGATATTTAAGGGGAGGCTCCCATACATGAAACTAAAACCAAAAAACATTTTTTTAGTCAAATCTATGTGTGTGGGGTATCTATGGATAGGTCTTTTAAAATGACATAAAAGTTTTTAAGATTTTCTTCTTAAGTCTAACGTTTCATAGCTATCCGCTTCCAAAGTGCTAAAATAGGCGTCCCCCCATCTAACTTCTAAACTAAGCCAGTGTAAATTTTGAAAAAAATACATAATGTAGATCTTAAGAAACACTTTCAATTGGTTCAGACGGGATCGAACTATAACTTTTTGAGATATAGCACATTTTCAACAACCGCAAACATAACTTTGTACTTCATACAAACACTATGAAAAACAAAGTTATATTCACTGCTAACAAAATACTGTGGTATTTTACTAAGTGAAATCCCTAATTTAGTTAAAGTTGGCACGGAACCCTCAGTACGCGAGTCCGAATCGCACTTGGCCGGTTTTTTTCTTTTAAAAGTTTCTATGTGAAATTACAAGATGTCAATGATATTAAAAAGTTGAATCGTCACAGCTGCTACCGAAACAAAATTTAATTAACAGAAAAATATTTACTATTTCAATTTTATAATGTGCATTCCGAAAATATATTTCGATTGCAATCTGTATACTTGCCTACATATAAAATAAGATGTTTGCTTTATGTTTAAAGGAACTTACTTGCAAATATAAATGGATTCCAATGATGAATAATTAATCAACAAATGAATGAAGACATTAACATGAAAATACGTGTACAAAAAGTCTATATTTTATTTATTTATAACGTAATATCTGCAAAGCGAGCGTAATATGGATGTTATTGTAATTATGTATGTTCATGTAGGTTTTTTTAACAAGAATTTATGTAGGTATGTGTAGTTAATTCTTAATTATGTAAGTTTTTATGTTCTTTTACGCCGCCTCAAAGGATTCTGCCTCTAGGGAATGCTTTTTATTTTGTTTGCGCAATAAAAAAATGAATTTGAAATATCGAACTCCGATGAGTGCGGATGAGATCTTAGATTTTGAGTAAAATTAAAAAAAAAACTAAAACATGTTGGTTTGAAGTCTTGTAAACACCGTAAACAACTTTGAAAGGCTTCGGGATGGCTCTAACAGGAGTAATAAACAAGCCTTCTTCAAGCCTCTTCGCCTTAAATGGCGCCGTTATCTCACTTTAGTTTGAGTAACTTTACGACCCCACTGAAAACCCAAATTGTGTAACTATCCCGAAACATAAATACTAAAGTTAGATAACAAACTCATAACTGGATCATGTTTGTTGTAGGTACACAAATCATCAAATTGTTTTGTAAATTATAGGTACTCGTAGCATTTAAAAATAGAGCTTTTAAAATTCAAATTCAGCCCATAAATATATAAATAAATGGATTTTAGTCAGCTTTACAAAAACAGCACAGATATTTATGACACAGAAAAAACTCTCCTGTTATATTGTATTTGTGTTTACTAAAATGTTATTAAGGATAGCTAAATTTTTGGCTGGCCATTTATTAGTAGAATTATTATTCACAAAATTAAATGTACAATGTCGAGAACAAACTCTCATTCCCATTTTCAACATAATAGTAGAAAATATATAACTAAAATTATAACGTTTCAAAATAGGCTGTATATTTCCATGATCAATAGGCTTTTCAATCGTGTATTTCAACCGGTTTATGGTGTTATGTTAGAAGTAGGTTAGTAGGTTAGTAGGTAATTATTATTATGTGTATGTACTATGTGTATGTTTATTATTCTATAATTATGTATTAATGTATACTGTTTTTATGTAATAAGTAGTATGTATGTTTATTTTTTGTTTAATTATCTATTGTAGTTTCAATCAAGCTCTCACTTTTGCCCTTTTATCACTTCCTTCGCCCCGCCAGCAATTTCTCTGTATAGACCTATGGTTGACTGGTAGAGAATGCTTTTAGCATTAAGTCCGCCATATGTACCTTTTGTTTGTGCATGAAGTGTTTTAAAGTAGGTAAATATCTTTTCATGACTAATAAACCCAGAGCAGCTAAGTCTACCAAGCTCGACAAGAGAAGTATGCGACTGATATGGAGTCACGTCATATTCCCATCAATAGGTACATCATCATCATTATCAGCCAAAGGACGTCCACTGCTGAACATAGGCCTCCCCCACGGCTTTCCACAGCGACCGATCACTAGCGGTCTGCATCCAGTTTGATCCTGCGATCTTTATAAGGTCGTCTGTCCATCTTGTTGGTGGACGTCCCACGCTGCGTCTCTGGTCGAAGGGTCTCCAATCTAGAACTTTCCTGCCCCAACCGCCATCAGTTCTTCGCGCTATGTGCCCTGCCCATTGCCACTTGAGCTTACTGATTCTCAAGGCTATGTTCGTTACCTTAGTTCTTCTACGTATCTCCTCATTTCTGATTCGATCCCGTAGAGAAACACCCAGCATAGCCCTTTCCATCGCTCGTTGTGTGATTTTGAGCTTCGTTATAAGGCCCATAGTAAGAGACCATGTTTCGGATCCGTATGTCATCACTGGTAACACACACTGGTTGAAGACTTTCGTCTTCAGACACTGAGGTAGATGAGATGATAAGACACTCTTACGTAATTTCCCGAACGCTGCCCAGCCGAGTTGGATTCGTCGATTGACCTCTTTCTCGAAGTTGGACCTACCCAATTGGATCACTTGTCCCAGGTTACATAAACTAAAAATATACGGGTACATAGGTACTCGTATATTTTAATTGTATACATCGATCAATTTTATAAATTAAATCATACACAGGATTTATTCTAAGGGTAAAATATAATAGAAGTAAAAAGTCCAGTTTTACCTTCAATTTGAATTTACCCTCAGCAGCAATATTATTTATGTTTATGTAAACATGTTTGCCGGGAAACGAACTGGATGAAATTAATATCAACACAGAATCACGAAACAAATACTTAGCAATTTAACCCGAGATTAGAAGGTTGAGTGAGTGTAGGTAGGGCTCGAAGCGGTAATGCGTGCGTTCCGCGCACCGTTTACAGCAAGGCAAGGGCGACTATTGTCCCCTCTGCACCCGGGTGGCGCTTGCTTCAGCGAGCCACGGCCAGAGACAAGATCTGCGGACGAATGCTCAGGGCTTAAGCCCAGGGCCTGACCCATCAGCTCTTGCCTCACTAATGGCACGGGAGAACGCCGTCAGGTTTTTAGTGGGTAGGCGGGCTCTAAGCCCGGAGTCCCACATAGCCCCCAACTAACCCCGCGGTCGGTGGGTATGCATAACAGCATTTACCTGACGCAAAAAACAAAAAAAAAAGTTTAGGTAGGGCGTTCAAAATCAACCTCATATACAAGGCAATCAAAATTAACCTCATATACAGGATGAAAGAAACAAATACTAGGTCCCTGTACTAGGAAATACTTGCGTGGTTGGCACCCGATAGTTCTTACAGGATTAAAAAGTCAAAAGCTTTCAATTCAGTAGTACGTTCGCTAAGCCAATCACAATGATGCTATTCTGAACGAAATCTTTGTCTCGCAGGTACTTTTAAGAGTTCCGTAGCCGAATGTCAAAAAACGGAACCCTTATGCCTTATAGTTTTGTCAAGTCCGTCTGTGTGTCTGTCCGTCCGTATGCTACAGCCACTTTATCCTATAATTCAAAACATTACACAGATAAAACTTGGTCGGTAGGTGTATCCCGTTAATCACTTTACGTCCCGTCCCCCCTCTAACTTTTGGAAAATTTTGCAAAAAGACAAGTAAAAGAAAAGTAAGTAAAGAAAAGTAAAGTAAACCCCTAATTTAGTGAATGTTGGCACGGAACCCTCAGTGCGCGAGTTCGACTCGCACTTAACCGTTTTTTAAATATATGTATAAACAGTAGCAGTTAAACACATATAACGTCATAATTTCAAACCTTCATAGTAAATCTGAGGTAAATGAGATGAGAAGACACTCTTGCGTAATTTCCCGAACGCTGCCCAGCCGAGTTGGATTCGTCGATTGACCTCTTCCTCGAAGTTGGACCTACCCAATTGGATCACTTGTCCCAGGTAGATGTACTCGTTGACAACTTCGAGAGTTGGGTTCCCAATGGATACTGGAGTGAGTACAACAAGGGAACTCGACATAACTTTCGTCTTCTTCATGTTCATTTTAAGACCCACTTGTTGGGAGACTCGGTCAAGGTTTTCGAGCATAGTGTCAAGATCGTCCAGCGTCTTTGCTACAATGACTATATCATCAGCAAATCGGAGGTGTGTGATGTATTCGCCATTAACATTGTAGCCGATTCCTTCCCATTCCAGAAGTTTGAAGGCGTCTTCCAATGCCGCTGTGAACAGTTTCGGAGATATAACATCGCCCTGTCTTACACCTCTTCGCAATGGAATCGCCCTCGTATTCTGTTTCTGTACTCGGACCGACATGGTGGCGTTATTTTAAAGGCACTTTAACACCTCTATATACCTATAGTCTATGTGGCACCGCTGCAGAGACTGAAGCACCGCCCAAGTTTCGATCGAATCAAAGGCCTTCTCATAGTCCACAAACGCTAAGCATAGAGGCATATTATACTCCTCTGACTTCTGTATAATTTTCCTAAGCGTATGGATGTGGTCTATG
Source organism: Pyrausta purpuralis (assembly GCA_963924145.1). NCBI lineage: Eukaryota > Metazoa > Arthropoda > Insecta > Lepidoptera > Crambidae > Pyrausta > Pyrausta purpuralis. The sequence continues at coordinate 22,885,331 of OZ001656.1, forward strand.
GTACTATAGCCTTTTCGGAAACCGGCTTGTTCGGGAGGCTGGAAGTCATCTAACTCTAACCTACGTGCGAGACAATTCGTGATGACCCTTGAAAACAGCTTGTAGACATGGCTCAGGAGTGAGATGGGTCTATAGTTCTTCAATAAGGTTAGATCTTTCGACCAAAGACACAGCGTAGGACGTCCACCAACAAGATGGACAGACGACCTTAAAAATATCGCAGGATCAAACTGGATACAGACCGCTAGTGATCGGTCGTTGTGGAAAGCCGTGGGGAAGGCCTAAGTTCAGCAGTGGACGTCCTTTGGCTGAGAATAATGATGATAGTAGGTGTCGATTTTACCAACGTCAGATGAGGAATATTCGTCGAATACAATACAAAATGCCGAATTTGAAAACCTCATCCATTTGTCAGCTATCATTTACGTGTACGTCATTTTAAAATCGGTCGTTTGAAGTTTATTTGTTCAAACAAGTCCTATCTAACGTTGGTAAAATTGACCCTAAATAATTTGAATAATTCAATCGCCTCCAAATAACTGACTAAAAACATAAAAATAATTCATTTGGCCTCTGTTTAGGAGAAAACTTTTTAGAGAATCGGTGCATGATGTGCGCAGACATGAATGCCCATATCTCAAAAACTACTGAACCGACTTTGTTGAAACTTATACGGTACCCTAAGTTATAATAAACCTGATCGAATTAAAAAATAATACACATTAAATCGGTTACCACCTTTTTTGAAGTCGGTAAAAAAGTACGTCAACGATCGGTGGCGGCAAGTAGCTTTTGTAATAAGTATTATCACACGGGAGATACATGTATCTATCAATAATACAAAGGGCACTTTTAATCAAACTTGTTTGTTACAGATTTTTTAATATTTCTTAGGGCTGGCTTTTCAATAGTCAGATAAGAAATATTCGTCGAACAAAATACAATAGAGCTAATTTGAAAACGTCACCTTATTGTCAAGCAACGTCAGCATTTTTTTTATCTGTCGCTTTATCGTTTATCAGTCTGATAAGTTTTATCTGACCATTGAAAAATCGGCCCTAAGCTAAATAAGTAAAACCATTCACAGCTGCGTGAGGCAAATGCTTTTAACTATACTAGTTTGCCTCACGCAGCTGTCATAGTATATGTGATACTATGTTAAAAACAATCCATAATCAAATGAATAGTAGTGTTTTCAAATCTTTTAACGGTATTCGTGGATTAGTAAGATTTATGTTTTTGATACTCGATTTCACAAGTTTCATTAATTTCACAGAGTTTACCTATATTTCAATACTTTAAACTATATTGATTCTTTGTAGTGTGTTTGCGTGTCTTTTCATTTAAAAAAAAAAAAAGATATAAAAAATCATAACACTCTAAAAAATTTAAAAAAATAAAGTCTTAGTAAGTAATGAGTCCCTAGAGCTCAGGAGTAAAACTAGTATGTACGACCCTTGCTTCAGTCAAAAGTCTAAATTATGATCATTTTTTTACGCTTGTGATTCCAGATTGTGTCCGTGCCGTGATGTAACTACTTTACTTCCTAACAGAATAATTTGCTATTATCTTGCACTATATCCCGTGTTGGTTGTTAAGTGCCTGTTTGAGAAGGACAAAACCAAACATTTTACTTAATATAAAATGCAACAGTATCTAAAATATCAAGTACCAAGACTGTTTATTCCTCATTTTCTTTTTCTAATTTCAGCATTCGTGACAACTTTTTAAATATTTGTCACCTATGTTACGCTCATGTGCTTAATCAGTTTTGAGCTGATGATAGTTATTAAACACAATTTGAGTTTTAATTAAACCACTAAATAAAATCAAATATCAGCTTAGATTTCCAAACCTTAGGCCTACCTGTTCATGCCCGTAATGATTAGAGCTGAAATTGTGTAAGTGTATTCATCTGAAAGTTCAAAACGTACGATATGATCTGCCAAACACTTTGTTCTTTGCCGTTTGACAAATCATACCGTACGTTTTGAACTATCAAATGAATACGATTGCTTTACACAATTCCACCTCTGGTATAGGTACTAGGGTATATAATAGAGGCGTTTTTAGCTTTTCGTGTTGCATTGAAATTTATCGTTGCGAACTACCAGGTAGTTCCCGAATGCCTGGACATGCAGCAGTTGATTTAAAGCTGCGGAAGATTTATCGCTCAGCCCTCCAGCTCGGACTGTTTTACAAAAACAATGAGCAATCGTTCGGAAATTACTCACTAGTTGAGCGAGCAAGTCCCGACATAGTTTATTGAGTGAGTAGAATTTTTGAACTAAGCCTAAAAAACTGCAAATATTTTTTACGATGCTTTAGAATGTTTTTAACACTCACAGTGTCATATTTTATATTCATAAAGATGAAATAAGAAACCAAAAAATTGCGCACGGGCGGGACTTGAACCAGCAATCTTTTGGCACACCGGGCCAAACGCTCTTACCAATTGAGCTACCGTGCTGTCAGTCCGAACCGGCGAAATTTGTGGTTTCTTATGAAAACGTCAATTGCGTGACGCTTAGCGCCATCTAGCCATCTGTTTATGAAACGAAACGAAATTACCTAGTTTAAGGCTCTGTAGTTCAACAAAGAACCCTTATAATTTTGCCATGTCCGTCTCGTCCGTCCGTCTGTCCGCAGTTCAACGCAGGTGCATCTTATCTCTAAAATTTGAAATATAGTCTCCCTCTTCTACAATTAGTAACGTTGAGAGTGTTTTTTTTTCTCTAGCCAAACCACATGTAGGGTATCGTTGAATCTGACTTTTAAAATTATTATGAGTTTGCTCCTATCATTTTTAGATGAATAGGCCGTATTTATTATATTTCCGGAACATTCCGATTAAGAGGGCATTTTCTTTAAGTGTCCAATATTCCCACCCTTTTTAAACTAAAAAGCTAACTAACTAGTAAAATAGTATACCTGATTTTTTTAACGCAAAAGCATATAATATGATGAACTTACGAGGGTTAACTATCAAGGCTATGATAAGTAGATGCTGCACGGCTATGACTATTTTTATTATTATTTATTTGTTGGTTATTTGGCCCATTTTGTTGCCAACTCGGCCAGGTATGATCTATTGAGGCAGCCCTAATGTTTAATGTTCACTGCTTAGTCCCGTTGAGTCTATAAATTGCCAGATTCTTTGGAGCGTGATATCTGCTATCTCATCCGGGTGCATGATGTGTCGCCCGAGATGGATACTTCTTTTGCTCATAAGAAGCAGAATCTGCACAGAGTGTCTTCGGTCATGTTCATATTGGACAAATGTTTGTTCAGTTTGCAGTGGCCGGTCAGTATTCAGTTCTTTAGTAACATTGTTGTTGTAACCCCGAATGAGTGCTTTTGAGTGTTCTTGTCCTGGTAAAGACTTACATGACTCAATAGCCTCTACAACAACACAAACTTAAAGGAAAATAATTTTCATATTTCTCGCTTAAAACTGTTTACCTCTAAAACGCGTTAAGATATGAAACTGCAACTGTACTCAAATGTTGATTTACATTGTGCCGTTTAGTTGTAAAAAAAAATGAAATTGAGAGTCAGCGCCATCAAAAAATATTACCGGTTTTGACTCTTACGGATAGTTTGATGTTTTACGGGAATCAAAACAAGGCAATCTTATTCATGTTTTTTATAGTAAGGCAATAAACGAGCTAACAACGTACATCGTATTAGAATACCTTAAGGTTTTCTGAAGAAAAATCAGAAAAAAGCAATAACTTTAAATAATTTCATAAATGAGCGAAATGTAAATGGTTTCGTTTTTGAATAGGAATAGGTAGATATTCAGTTATTTTTTTATGTTGCATGTCTTACTTTTATTTATTTTCTTGTTTGTTATTAATAAAAATATAAAAATAAATGCGCGAACAAATAATAAAAAAGTAGTTTGCCCGAGTTCTGAGCTCAGGCGCGTCTCCTGTCCCGGCTTGGCCGGGGATTTCATTTTGTTTGAAGTGTCTTTCTAGTACAAAAATATCTACCAGGAATCCCTTAGCTAACAGATAAGCATGCAATAAATTCTTTTCACATTTTCAGAATTATTTCAGAGCGAGCGTTCTGTCCCTGAAATGTATTTTCACTCCTCAAGAGTGGCCTGAATTTGAGGTGACATAAAAGCGATAATAAATAGTGTCTGTTCTACATTTTTACTGTTTTACACCGATGCGAATAATTCACTTTCTGTTCAAAGCGCAGCGAATTTAATAGACTCCGCGGCCCTAAATAACGTCAATCTCGTTTAGTAACCGAAATAAAAAAGTCGTTAAAATTTTAATGGAAATAAAGTTCAGGAAGTAGCCAATTATAGTGGATACATTTAAGACTTTTTATTCTAGTTGGCAGCGACCCAACGCAAACCACAATCCATAACTGAGTTGCCAATGACGAAAAAACTTCAAAGGACGACGGAAAGTAATCTAATTATTTATTGACGCCCTCGGGGAAAATATGTTATTAAAATCTTTGGGAAGAGCAGTGTTATTTATTTACGATCTGGTTAATTAGGTATCTCACTGAACTCCGAGACGATGCGGGTCATGATGAGTAAAATAATAACTAATTACGGATTCCGCGCGATTATAAGACAAATACTTAAGGAATTTGATTACCCTGATGAAAAGCGTTCTGTTTCTAAAGAGTACCATTCATAAACGAATATCCTATACATATTGAAAATTCGTCAAAATCGGTGTAGCCGTTATAACGAGAAAACATAAGATACACATATTACGCATTTATACTATTATAAAGACAAAATAAAGTACCTATCTACAACGCTCTATATACCTTGATATGTAACATATGTATGTATGTATATTTTTAGTTATGTATGCTTTTGGAAGTTGTATCTAATCTCTTTTATACTGTATATTTAGTTTTTGTATATAATGGTATGTATTTTATAACATTATTATGTTACACAATATTATTTATTGCAATTTTAATATCTATTTACAATATTCTCCCGCACCCTTAACAATCTTTCTGCATGATCTAAAGCATTAAGTCCACCTTTTGTACACTTTTATTTGTGCAATAAAGTTTTTAAAATAATAAATATAATAATGAACAAACTGAAAACTGAAACTTTATAATACATAATTGATTTGATAATTATTTATAAAAAACATATCATACATATAAAAATATATATATTATATTTCGACCGATTTGAAAAAAATTTTGTATTGAATAGCTTATTTATCAAGGAAGACTTTATTTAGGCTATATGTGTACTCAGTCTGGCCATAAATACTGTTACAATCAAAAACCGGCCAAGTGCGAGTCGGACTCGCGCACAGAGGGTTTCGTGTCAATTTTTAACTGAATTAGGGAATCCACATACTTCCACTTAGTAAATACCACAATATTTTGTTGACTGCAAATATAACTTTGTTTTTCATAGTGTTTGTATGAAGTACAAAGTTATATTTGCGGTTGTTGAAAATGTACTATATCACAAAAACATATCGTTCCATCCCGTCCGAACCAATTTTCGTTGAAAGTATTTGTTAAGATCATGGGGGGGACCGCCATTTTACCACTTTGGAAGCGTCTAACTATGAAACGTTTGACTTTAAAAGGAAATGGTTTTAGAAACCTCTATGTCATTTTAAAAGACCTATTCATAGATACTCCACACACATAGGTTTGAAAAAAAATTAATTTATGATTTTAGTTTCATGTAGGACTATACATGAAACTAGAACCATAAATTTATTTATTTTATTTTTATTTTTGGTATGAATCGTAAAGCGGTTAACAGGATACATCTTTCTACCAAATTTCAGTATGATGCTCATAGTTACAGAATAAAACGGCTGTGACATACGGACGGACAGAAAGACAGACAGACAGACTTGTCGAAACTATAAGGGTTCCGTTTTTTTGCCATTTGGCTACGGAACCCTAAAAATAAGAAAGATATTACATTTGAATTTGGAATCTGTCAGTTTTATACGATTACTCATTGTGTTTTCTAATTTTGGCGCCAATACATTATATAATATTTTGCGATAATAAAATGGAGTGGGGTGATAAAGAGAACCGAATCGCTGTGATTGCATTACACAAAGTTGATATGGAGCCGAATGCAAATTTTAAAACTCTTCATACGCTTGGTATTAGTCAAATGTTTGTGTACCGGGCTATCAATAGGTACAATGAGATCTCCTCTGTTTGTGACAGAAAAAGATCTGGCCGTCCACGTAGTGTTCGTACGAAAAAGGTGGTCAAAGCAGTAAGGGAAAGAATTCGCAGAAATCCTGTCCGAAAGCAAAATACTTTTATCTCGGGAGATGAAGATTAACCAAGATTAATTAAGATGCATCCAGAACCATGTCGCGTATTTTAAAAGATGACTTAGGACTTGCAGCCTAACTGATAATTTAAAAAGAATAGGGTGGTAAAATCGAAAAAACTACTGAAGCGGTACGCAAAGGGAGGTCACAGATTTTTTTTGTTTACGGATGAGAAAATCTTTTCAATTGAGCAACATTTTAACAAACAAAATAACTGTATTTATGCTCAAACTTCTACGGAAGTTTCCCAATTAGTCAGCAGAGTGCAACGTGGGCATTACCCGACTTCAGTCATGGTTTGGTGGGGTGTTAGCTATGAAGGAGTGACTGAGCAATATTTTTGTGAAAAAGGTATCAAAACATCGGCACAAGTGTATCAAGATACCATTCTTTACGGATGAGAAAATCTTTTCAATTGAGCAACATTGTAACAAACAAAATAACTGTATTTATGCTCAAACCTCTACGGAAGCTTCCCAATTAGTCGGCAGAGTGCAACGTGGGCATTACCCGACTTCAGTGATGGTTTGGTGGGGTGTTAGCTATGAAGGAGTGACTGAGCAATATTTTTGTGAAAAAGGTATCAAAACATCGGCACAAGTGTATCAAGATACCATTCTTAAGAAGGTAGTTAAGCCCTTTAACAACACCATGTTCAATAACCAAGCATCGTCTTTCCAACAAGACTCGACGCCGGGTCATAAAGCTCGGTCCATGCAGTCTTAGAAGCGAACGTTTCGGGCTTCATCACAGCTGAAGACTGGCCATCGTTTAGTCCCGATCTTAATCCGCTGGGTTATGATTTATGGTCAGTTTCAGAGAGTACGGCTTGCTGTAAACGCCATAATAATTTGGAGTCCCTAAAACAATCCATACGATTGGCAGTGAAGAATTTTCCCATGGAAAGAGTGCGTGCTTCTATTGATAACTGGCCTCAACGTTTAAAGGACTGTATTTCAGCCAATGGAGACCACTTCGAATAAGCTTTTTATATTTTAAATTGTTTAATATTTATGTATAAAACTAACACACTGTAAAAGTAATAAATATTATTCGCTTAAAAATTTTTTTTTTTCACAATTATTGTGACAATATTTATGGCAAGACTAGGTATTAGCACATCACGCTAGGAGGGAAGGGCGCAAAATCAAAACGCACGGACGAAGTCGCGAGTGACCGCTAGTCAATTCAGCAATATGAAAGCCAATAATGGAAAAAATAATATTTCTGCAAATCATTTCAGCCGAGTCAAACAGTAGTAATTCCTAATGAAATGTTTATCAATCCCGTGATATGATGTTTACACAGGGCTGCTTTTATTATGTGGTCCTTTTATCTTCAGTATTTGAATGTTGATCCAATAACTTTGGATTGAGTATAAAAATAAAGGTACACGTTTAACCACAGGCGTTTTCAATTTGCATACAATATGTGTGTGTGTTGTGTAAACGTAAAATAAATTAATCAAAGTAATAAATTATACAATATGAAAATAAAGGTGGACACAGAGTAAGTATCTTCACTGCGTTAATATTATCAAGAGGAACAGTTTGAGAAATAATCTCGACTTCTACAAAATACGCATGCGGCAGTGCGATATCGACAAGGAGGCAACTATCGCTTAAATACAGTTTGGGAAAAAACCGACTTTAAAACCAAAATGCACTAAAAAGTCTTAAACATACTCTTGACCATTGAAAAGGAAAGGAATCAATTTTAGGCAAACAATTTCTTTTTGGAGTCGGTGCTATCACTTTGATCATCAATCATTAACTATCATAGCACCGACTCCTTTAAAGTTAATTTTATTTCTTCATTTTTAGAGATTACTGGGGGGGAAGGTTTCAGGTTAGTGCATTTTGGTTTTGAAGTCGGTTTTTACTTTTTTTTAAAGTTAATATTATTTCTTCATTTTAGAGATTACCGAAAATAATTTTCGAATCGGTCGATAAACGACTGAGGTATGGGGTAACATAGATATAAAAAAAAAGTCGAATTTAAAACCTCCTCCTTTTTTGAAGTCGGTTAAAAAAGTATCAGCCAAATTCCTGAGGTGTTTGACAATCCACTTTAAATACAGGAAATATCCTTACTATCCTAACTTGAATATTATAAATGTGAAAGTAACTCTGTCCGTCTGTAGCGCTTTCACGCCAAAACTAATGTACCGATTTGAATGAAACTTGGCACACACAGTCTAAATCCTGAGAAAGAACATATGACTACTTTCTGATGCAAATAAAGGGTTGTAAGGGGATAAAAGGTAGAATGTGAATATCGTCATTTTCAAAGCTAGAAGCTTAAAACTTATTTTTAAGGCTCTTGATTAGATATCCTTACTAATATTATAAATGAGAGAGTAACTCTGTCTGTCTGTCATATAAAAACATTATATCTTGCGTACTCATGAAAATAGCTTAATTGTAAAATCATTAGCCGAAATAAAATAAAAATCTACCCACCGTCACTACAGAAAATACACCTAGTAAAATATTTCAAAAAATAAGAAAAATAAAAACAAGGTTTTTTTATTAGAATAGATTGTAACGGGATTGCTACCATGTACCTTATTATTTTTTGTGAGTGTTGTGTGTCGAGAACAGCAACGAGAAAATACGTAGTAAGTTTGTGAACAATGGTACTGCAAGTGATCGCAATAAAAGACTTTGAAGGAGCGTAGACTGATATGTCTGCCAATAACAGCTTACCCGCCAAAACTTCAGTTACGTAACCATGGAACTTGCAACAGTGCCGAAATATCAGAGACTAGAAAATAATAAGGTACACGATCGCAATCCCGTTGTAACCTATTCTAATGTTAATGACCATGTAATTTTAAATCAAGATGTTTTTTAACTCTTATAGTTTCGTCAAGTCTGTCTGTCTGTCCGTCCGTATGTCACAGCCATTTTATTGTAACTATAAGCATCACACTGTTGAAATTTGGTAGGAAGATGTATCCTTTTAACCGCTTTACGATTCTCATATAAAAAATAAAAGAATGAAATTAAAGGGGGGGGGGGAGGGGGGGCTCCCATACATGAAACTAAAACCAAATTTTTTTTTTGTCAAACCTATGCGTGTGGGGTGTCTATGGATAGGTTTTTAAAATGGCATAGACGTTCCTAAAACCGTTTTCTTTTTTTAAAGTCTAACGTTTCATAGCTAGACGCTTCCAAAATGGTAAAAAGGCGTCCCCTCCCCCATCTAACTTCTAAACTAATCGAGTGTAAATTTTGAAAAAAATATGTAATGTAGATCTCAACAAATACTTTCAAGGAAAATTCGGACGCGATCAAATGAGAAATTTTTGAGATATAGCACATTTTCAACAACCGTAAACATAACTTTGTACTTCATACAAACACTATGAAAAACAAAGTTTTATTTGCTGTCAACAAAATATTGTGGTATTTTACTAAGTGGAAGTAAGTGGATTCCCTAATTCAGTATAAGTTGGCACGGAACCCTCAGTGCGCGAGTCCGACTCGCACTTGGCCGGTTTTTTAATTCAAGGGGGTGGTTAAGTGTACGTCTGGAATACAGGAAAAAAAAAACTTGTTTTTTATAATATATATTTTTGCCCGTATTCCAAACTCAATTAACAACCACCCTTTTGAATAAAACTCGTTTATTTTTACACACAGTAAGGTTCGATGATATTTAAAAATAATAGAAAATGTTTCCAATGCGTATATAAAAAAAACCAACAAAGTGCAGGAAAGGATTGTATTGTGTTTCTGCGTCGTTGTTTTTATTAGTTACTGTTCAAAGGTGTAATGCAGTGCTGTGATTGGTCAATACGTGAAATAATGTTTACACTTTTGCCTATCTAAATGTAACTAACTAACCTTTCCTTTAAATGTTTTAATTACGCCATCCCATTTCCATTATATAAGAATATGGTTAATGAGAATTGCGCAGTCGCTCTCGACTTGTAATTTTTTTTAAGCGTATAACATATCTAATATTTTACATATCATTAGCAAGGTACATCGTATAGCATAAGCCAGTGGTCTCATGCCGATTTCGAGTATCACATTCTGCTACTTTGTTTCTGAGAGACAATGCGTCATTATAAATTCACACATTCTTAAAAAAAATGCACACGTGTATGAAGTGGTATGTAGCAGGTGAATCATCATCATGATAGGTTAGACAACATGCCCCATTAGTCTGTTCAGGAAATAATTTTGGAAAAGATAAATAATTAATTAATATTGAATACCAATTACATACATTGCTCTGATCCCAAAGTAAATATCTAATGCACTTTTGTTATGGAAATCTGACACAACGTTGGTACCACAACACCCAGATCCGAGACAATATAGAAAGTATATTTCTCCGGAATCGAGCCCGGGACCTCGGAGCGACGCCTTAAAACTAGCGTGCTTAGTCACTACACCACGGAGGTCGTCAGAGATCTAAAAGATAAACGTGTGCCTTAATTAAAATTAAATAATCAAATACCTTACCGAAGAGCTACATAGACTTATAGTGACTGTACCTAAACTTAGAGGTACTAGGTCTTCAGGGTGGAACAGACACCTTCCATGTTCACAAAACCTTGTTCAAACCGACTCATGCTTTGCGGTGATATCTTGTTAACAAGTTAAACGGATATATTGAAATTATGGAATGCATATTTACGTCTAGTTAGGATAGCTATTATGGAATGCACTTTTGAATCGTAAAAATCACAAAATTGCAGGAATTGACAAATTTACTTATTTGAAGGTGTTAGATAATAATAGATTGCACTTTTTATCGAAAAGATCCCGGAAGTTCTGAATCGACAAATACAGTGTTTTTATAATGCAACCAAATCGAGTGTGCTACTGTGTGTATGTACGGTTTACTGCTCTTCTTACACTCAACATACTCAAAAACTGTTGTAGGGCTTAAAATGAACTTCAGGTACAAACACATTAATGATAACTGTATTAATGTGTGACACAAAGATACGGCACAAAGTCAGAGAAAGTACAAATAGAGACTATATTCTGGCATGAAGCTCGCTTTTATACAAATCAAAACCCTGTACAACAGTTTAAAAAAAGTGGGGACGACATCCGTTTCCATATCTGCGGGCCTAAGATGCGCGCCTATTTGTCATTTATCGATAAATTTCAAACGTCTTTTTTATCATTTTAAAAAAGGTTTTTAGTTATTTTGTTACTTAAACCAACATCACCCAAAGAGATTGCACAAGAAATCAAATTGCTCAACCTTAAGAAGGCACCAGGCTTTGACTTGATCACGCCGAGAATCCTCAAAGAGCTTCCAAGAAAGTGTATAACTTTTCTGACCTGCCTTTTTAACGCCACCTTCAGACTCTCCCACTTTCCGAGCCTGTGGAAAGTGTCCGAAATCGTAATGATCCACAAAGACGGCAAGCCCCCGCACGAGTGCTCATCATACCGACCAATAAGTCTTACGGCAGTCCTCTCCAAACTGTGGGAACGCGTCTTTCTTAAGAGATTGAATGAAGTCATGGAGGAGTATGGTATAATCCCTGAACACCAGTTTGGCTTTCGCAGGGCTCACTCGACCGTTGAACAAGTCCATCGAGTATACCATTGTGTAAGACAATGCTTTGAGAACAAAAAATACTGCTCTGCTGCATTTTTGGACGTTCAACAGGCCTTCGATCGCGTATGGCACAAGGGACTGCTTTGCAAAATCAAAAAGAAACTACCGCACTCTGTGTTTCATATCCTTGAGTCCTACCTCTCCGACAGATTGTTTCAAGTCAAACATGGCGATGCCCGATCCTCCCTGATGCCCATCGCTGCTGGTGTACCCCAGGGCTCGGTTCTAGGACCAATCCTTTACAACATCTACACGTCAGACCTGCCAACTTCTGAGGATGTCATGGTTGCTACCTATGCCGATGATATTGCCTTATTGGCTGTGGACAGCAATCCTCATACAGCAAGTGTAAAACTACAACGTTTATTGAACTCTACCTCTGACTGGCTCAAACAATGGCGTATCCAAGCCAGCGCCCAGAAATCCAACCACATAACATTTACTTTAAGAAAACAAGACTGTCCCCCAGTTAGCTTGGCAAATAACATTTTACCAAAAACTGACTGTGTGAAATATCTCGGTTTCCATCTAGATAGACGCTTGACTTGGCAAAAGCACATCAAAATGAAGAGAGATCAAGTCAATAACAAGTTCAGGAGTTTGTACTGGTTGATGGGTAGAAACTCAGTGCTCTCCTTGGATAATAAGCTACTTCTATATAATTCCATTCTGAAACCCATATGGACATACGGTATTCAGATCTGGGGAGTTGCCAGCAATACCAACATTATGTGCCTACAGAGAGTGCAAAATAATATACTGAAGAGTATTGTCAATGCTCCATGGTTCACCAAAAACGATGATGTCCACAATTATTTAAATGTTTCAACAGTAGCCGCTGAAATAGAGCGCTATAAGCTGCAACACGCAGAACGCTTGGCACGTCATCCAAATCCTCTAGCATCTGGATTACTAAACGACCATGTGGTGAAGAGATTGAAGAGGAGCCACGTACTCTGAGTGGACAGTGAGACACTGGCCTCCTGCTCCGCAAACGACCTTCTGCACCCCACAAATCTGATTATAGTCTTGCGACTGATTGCAGATCAAAAAGCTCAAAAAAAAAAAAAAGTTATTTTGTTGTATTTATTTGTCTTAAAAAGCAAAAAGGATTGATATACAAGTGAAAAATATGTGTCAAAACATGTTGTTTAGGAAATAAAATTATTTTATCGACGCGTTAAACGGTATTGAGGCGTGCATGTTAGGCTTACTGAACATTTACTAAAATATTTAGTTGTAGAGATAAAAAATCTGCTAATTAAATATGTTAATTCATTAATTATTTAGTTATTAATTGTACTCAATTTAGTTAGCCATTTAGATTATGCTACACGATGATTCCCGATCCTTATTTGAAAAATTAGAAAATTAATTAACTGTATTCACTAAATTACACATTCTCTTCGTCATATTATGTTCAATACATCATAATTTATACACCTATCTAGGTGTCAAAGCTATTTAACGCTTGTTATGGAAATGCCGGAAGTGTCCACCATATTACATGCAACTCGGCTATGATATAAGAATATTTTGGATTGATCTTTAGATTATCTTATTATTATAATAACATTTAATTAACTGTAAATTGATTGTTTAAGGATTATTGGGACACTTATTAGATTTTTATGTTTGCCGTATAACAAATGTTCATTTTGCCGCCAAAAGGAAGTTGACTCTGATTGGTTGGTGGAGGTTAGATTTATTTCAAATATTGTAACTATTAAAATAATAATCTAAAAGGATTACTAAATTCAGTACGATGAATAACTAAATAATTAATGAATTTATATATTTAATTAGCAGATTTTTTATCCCTACAAATAAATATTCTAGTAAATGTTCATATATGGAAACGGATGTCGTCTCCACTGTTTCCTACAGTTGTTCAGGGTTTTTGATTTGTATTTGTACTTTCTCTGACTTTGTACCCTATCTTTGTGCTATTTTGTTGGAATAAAACTATTGGAGAAGAACCTGGAGATTTATACTACGTGTTTATTATTCAAGCACCCCACACGCGGTCACAGTTATTATTTTAATAGTTACAATATTTGAAATAAATCTAACCTCCACCAACAAATCAGATAATTAATGGAATCAGGCGTTACTTTGCGGATATCCATTATTAAGTACAAATTTGTATAATTATTTTGCTTTGAATTTCGTATAAAGTATAAAAGGCCTGTTCGCCAGCCATCACAGTTCAGTCGTCCGTGTTCCGCCGAGGCGACAACATCTCCTGAGGAAGCCCCGTGTAGTGGCGAGCCTGTTGCCTGCGCCAGCGTCGCTAAGCGGAAATTTAAAGCAAAATAATTTTATAAATTTCAACTCAACCGATCAGAGTCAACTTCCATTTGGCGCCAAAATGAGCATTTGTTATACGGCAGAAATAAAAATCTAATAAGTGTCCCAATAATCTTTAAATAATTAATATACAATTAATAAAATCCAATTCTAATAATTAAATCATTTCAAATATTATTCCAAGTTATTCTTATATCATAGCCGAACGACATTCAACATAGTGGACATTTCCGACATTTACGTTAATCATAATATTTCAAATCTAGATAGGCATATGAATTGTAATGTATTGGACATATTATGACGAAGAGAATGTGTTATTTAGTGAATACAATGGGGTTATTTATGTCACACGCAGTGAGTATGTGGTTTAGTGCTCAAGTATACTATTACAGAACTAAGTAAATATGTGGGGCAGACTAGTATCGGGAATCTTCGTGTAACATGTCTCTATAAATCCTGGAATCGGATGAAATTAAATAAAATACCACATGCTAAAGACGTCGTTTTCTCAGCATGTTACAAACTAGTTTCACATTTCCGAAGTTTTTAAAATTCCGGGATTTATATAAAAAAATATATTTTTAAGAAGCCGCCTCCATAATATCGTAGCTAAAAATGAACTTAAGGTAAATATGCATCCGATTATTCGATCACTAGTTATAAATACCTATGAACTCTGATACCGTTTCTTGCAACTGAAAACCGCAGCTCTGCATGTATGTCGGATATATGGATTATTTAAAGAGCTGTGTGAGGGATCTTTCTGTCTATCTATCGTGCCAAAGCCAAACCGGCTTAAGCGATAAAAGCAGACCCAAGGCTATAAATTAAGACTTACAATCCACGAGGACAAACCGAGCGCTACGCAAAGATTTGGTTCTGAAATTTACGCGCATACTCATGGACTGGACACTACTCATGGAAATAAAAACACTTCACTGATTAACTTTCGCGCAAATTTCTTTAAAACTATATGCCTGATATTTCAAGTGCTTCACAGCATCCGTAGGCACAGGCAAGACTATGGACTTATTTGTCATTACATACCTAGTTATAAAAAATAAAACTACCATCACTCGTTAATATTAATTGACATTCCTATTCACGCAGAAACAGTATATTTTTAACTTAGTATGTGATATTGCTTGGATCTTCAAAAGAATAGGATCCCATTCCATTCCATTTCATTCAGAGAACCAATTCTTTTGGAGGTAGTACATGATGTCAAGCTTACACAAACAGTCTACACTAATCATGCACCGACTCCAAAATATTTTTTTTCTCCTAAATAGAAGGCGGATGCGTTATTATAAGTTTTTAAAGGTTGTTTAATTTTTTATCTGTCTTATATAAAATCTATCTTTTATAAAAAATATACATAAAACTTTCATTAAAAACTAGTTTTGGGTGCAAATGCATTTTTCTGTGACTTGGGTCACATAATAAGAAAATTAACAGAGTTTTTGAATGTTTCCATGTCATAATTATGTGATAAACGTTTTGCATTTGCGTAGTCTAGAAAAGTTATAAGGAAGTTGGAAGAGCTCTATAGTATATAATTTTATTTTCATAGCTCAAAAAAGTTGAAGGTCAAATTAAAGAAAATTGTATTCAGCAACTTTTGAAAAGTCAATTAAAAAAACTACTAATTTAGATGTAACTCCGCTAAATAGCACCCTGTATTTAAAAGCATTTGGTGTCGTGTAAAATCTTCATTCTATTTTAAGAAAGAAATTGTGCTCTTGTATTTGAATGGTTCTGGTTTAACAGTGACAAGATTATCTTCATTCAGCGGTATTAAATCCTCTTGAGGAATTACGAAAGCGAAATCTTGATCTCTATATGTATTTTCGTCTAAATACTGAATCGGGTCTCGATTGAAGAAGGTTGAGGGCAGATTTAGTAGTAGTAATTCTTTAGGGCCAGTCACAATACATGTACCATGCGGCCACGGTCTAAAGCAATCGAAATGTTTTTTTTTTTACCTTTCACCTTTTAATTTCAATCTTCTGATTTTCAACTGCATCAAACATCCTTTAAACTTATGTATAAAACAATAAATTAAGAAATGTATTTTGGAAGTTTTATTCGTAACCAATAAATACAAAAAAACTAATTTTGTCGCAGCCTTTTTCGAGAGCCGCCTGCTGTTCGACACGTAAATTATGTCGTACATGCATAGTTAACAACTTGACGTGTTTTATCGTAACCGATATAAATCTATTATGCTTAACACTTTTACGGACAATACTCCAGACACAATAGAAATTTTATTGTTATCCCGCCTATAGGCGGTCACTGTCCGTGAAAGAGTTAATAAAACTAACACCAGCGGGCAGACCATAGCATCCCCTGCCACTCTGCCACCTTACACCTTTTATAAATACAGCAGCACAGCAGGGTACCCTCTTTTGTTGCAATCTAGCCCCTATTACAACTGCATAAGACACCTTACTGTTTACTTTGATGAGCTGTTGCCCGCACCAACTGAGCTATTAAATTCATAGCATCTTTGCAAAAATTTTGGCCTCTTTTTACCGACTTCAAAAAAAGGAGGTAATCAATTCGACCTTTATGTATGTAATACCGTCAGAATTGGATAAAAAAATAATATGTTGATCTATAAAGACTCCTTAACATGTGTGCAAATTTTTATGTTTGTACATGTGATGTTGTCTCAAGATTTCCCAAAAGCTATAGCGAGATAAAATTGGTTTGGACGGGATCGAACCAGTAGTTTTTGAGATATAGTACATTTTCAACAACCACAAACATATCTATGTTCTTCATACAACACTATGAAAAACAAAGTTATATTTGCTGTTAACAAAATAGTGTGGTATTTTAGCAAAGTGGAAGTAAGTGGATTTCCTGATTCAGTTAAAATTGGCACGGAACTCTCAGTGCGCGAGTCCACTCGCACTTGGCGGGTTATATTTTAAATTGTAGTCAATATATAACTAAAGATTTTCCTTTATTTAACGTGAGCTCATTGTCCCGAAATTTTAATAAGAAACTATGGCTATAATTATAATAATATGCTATTGACTAACGATCCATCAAATTATAATCCAATACCGATTTCTTTATCTGCGATTCGACGCTGCCGTTGTTATAATGATAAATTAGAACAGTGATTCCCTACAAAATCAGTCGGTAATCTGTCTTCCCACGACTGGTGAAGCAATCCATCGACGTGGAATTCGGATAGCAATATAAATAGATTGTGTTAGCCCATGGTCCCGGCATTCCCTGAACGCATATACGTATTTTGATACACTTTTGTATTTTTAGAGTAAACATTTATTATTGATAAGCAGCCTACGGGCAAGCGTTATTGGACGCACGGGTAGTCGTTTGACCTTAAAGGAAAATTTATTACTGACTTACACCCTTGTGCATACTTTTTTTTTTTTCCACCGATACTTACTTCAGTTTAGTTACTAAAACATTATTTCAAGTAGTGAAACACGAAGATTTGTCATAGCTTCATGATCATCAGCCAAAGTTTTTCCACAGCGACCGATCATAAGCGGTCTCTATCCAGTTTGATCCTGCGATCTTCACAAGGTCGTCTGTCCGTCTTGTCAGTGGACGTCCTACGCCTATGTCGGTAGATGCCAAAGCTTACTTAGACTATATTTTTATACTCATAAAACATTAAACTATGAAATCGAAGCATTTGAAAGCATAGTAAATGAGACCGATTGATCCCTGGTCTTCAAAGTTCAATCAAAAGCGATCATCTAGCTAGACATAAAGAAACCAAATTCATATTTTAAAGTGGTGGTGGGCGGTTATAGTATTCTTCCTGCCATAAACACATAAACAATATGATTTAGTTATTTTGTGATATCTTTGATGATCACAATATTATGTAGATTGCGAGAAAAGTTTAAGATTATTACGATAATAGCGCTGAGAAAAATGCGAAATCAACGACAACAACGTTTAACGAAGAATATTTTAAAGAAAATAAAATGAAAGCCCAAATGAAGCTGGAGTTACTTTTGAATATTCTCCTTTTAAGCAAGAAAATTTAAGGAATTCTGCTATTGTCCAATTTCGGAAGTTTACAAGGCTTGCCCTTTGATCAATGCTTCGCTCGCTATGCAACCTTTATTCTTGCTTAATTTTTGCTCTAATAAGTTATTCATCAAACAGGTATTTTCACTAACTCCCAACTCTCAGACGAGGCTAGGTACACATTAAATTGTTTTGATTGGAGTATTAGTAGAATTGGAGTCAATAAAGTTACTACTTAATCTGATCAGTTTTCAGGAGCTTCGGCCCGAATAAGCTATTTATAGCGACCCTTCCTGTTTATGAGCATTGAAATCTGCCCTATTCATATACATATGATGTATGTTCGCCCTTTTTCGTCCCAAATGTCATTATGACGATACCTATAAATAGTGTTTCGAACTTAAGTATGTTTTTACTAGGCATTTGAATTATTTGCCTTATTTTTAGTGTAGAGACGCGTGAGTCAAATTTTAATATCGAACGCTATGTATGTATTTTTTTTTGTATAGCCAGACATTTGGCTACAATGGCACCTGAAGTAAAGTGTAAATGCAGCCTAAGATGGACTATGTCTGCCTAGCTATTCACTGTTTTCTTAAAAACGTCCAAATTGTAATTGCCAGGCAGTGTTCCCAACTACACTGTAATAGTGGTAAAAGCACTGTGTTTTTATATAGTCTACCACCTAATTAATATTTCACTGTAATTCGTACTTAAAAATTTGTTAGTTTCTATTAGAAACTAAATAGATAAAATAATATATTTCAAGTGTCTACAATGAATAATCAAATTTTACTATCAAGTAATTGACAATCTCTCTTTCTGGGGATTCCCCTTTCACACATATGCCTGTTTGCTAGTTTCTTTGCACTTGACTTTACATTTGAAATACATTTCATTCTGTGGATTCGTTGTAAAGTTAAATCGCACAGTAAGAATAACCTACTCTTAAATAGTACATTATGGTACAAGTGTGCTAAGTTGACCATTATATACAAGGCGATATTGTGTGCGCACGAGCGAAAGCGAGTGCGCCATAAGAAGCCGCGTATATAATAGGTCACGGCACACGTGTTTCATACGACGTTTTTCAACACACTTGCCATTAATCAAAACTTCATCACACCACAGCCGAAAATTATTTACGAAAAATGCACTTACTAATCTCTGGAAAAATGGCGCGTTGCTTTTTTTCTTGCCGCGAAACAGATGGCGCGCATCTAGATCGGCCAAAAGCCAAGATTAAAAATGTAACAATTCGTGTTTAAAACACAAATCACAGAAAATTTTAAATGAATTTGAGTTATTTTTAGTAATAAAGCTGTATTTACCATTTCTTGAAATAAATATATACAACTGTAATTTTTCGAATATATGTACATTTTGTTCCTAAAATAAAAGTTATAACCCGACTAAATTATATCGCTTCATCTTCGTACTTACTACTTGGTACTAGGGTACAAATGTAAATTGGTTGGGTTAATAAACAAAAGGCACTAGTGCAATAATGTACAGAAAAAGCACGCGTGTTTAATATCTATGATTATGTGCCAAAAATCGGTGGAATAAAAACGTCATTTTGAGCAAGTGTGTTGAAAAATACATTATTATATACAGCACTTCCACATTTTGTTTGTTTGTTTTTTTTTCATATTAACACTTTCGTTCTAACAACGTTATAGAACGTCCAAAAATGATCTTCGTGATGACGCTCATAGTCTAACCAAGTCCTAAGTTTTATTTTATTTCAAAGCACAACGGCTGGCGACGTCGAATCTCTGTGTAATCTTCAGGTAGCTACGTCATTGCGTCGCATCGTGTCCAATTTTCAAAGTTCGCTACAATACATTATTTTTTTTTGTTTCTTGAACATTATTCACACACTCATATAGAAATACCCACACACACATGAACAACGTCATCAAACGTCGTGTTCGGTTGTACTGCCAGTCAACGTCTACGGACGTTAGCGACATACAATAGACAATATTTTGTTTGCTATACGGCGATACGAGTGTGGACGTCCTCAAACTTTGTATGCAGTTACATGAGCGTGTTAAAAATAAAAGCGTAATAAACTCCTAACAAAATTATTACAATGTAACCTTTTGAGTGAGCAGTTCGCAGAAATGGAGCGTGTGTAACTTTCCAACCCACCCAAAAAAATGATAAATAATTTTAATTAATACATCACTGTATATACAAAATAAGGAAGATTTTTTTTTAAATTAAACTTTTATTTAAAGCTGATCAAATAATAGTTTTATGATTATCAACTTAGTTATTATTTTATTTTAAACACTGTAATTTTGCCACTAAGAAAACAGTGTAACATATTTTTTTTGAGGTTGGGAACACTGTTGCCAGGGAACGCTTCTGTTGGCAGCGAATTCCACTCCCTAGCAGTAAGCGAAAGTGTGTTATTTTGCGTGACGAAGTGGTCACGCCATTTTCGTTTAAAAAATGTTACGTTAGATGATGTGATTTAAAAATATTTAAAGTAGTGATTATGAAATTACATACAGCAAAATTTACTTTATATTCAAACTTGCTGACCCGGCAAACTTTGTTTTGAGGATTTAACTTTAATAATAAGAAGGAATGTTTATTTTCATGAAATAAATTTTAGATTTGCCATTAGCTAAGGGAATTTTTTATCTAGGTACAGTTAAAAACTCTATAATTGATCAGTTATCGAGCGGAATGAAAAATGATTAAATTACTAAAATGGCTATGAAAGAAGAGGGGTTGGTGATAAAAATTAGGGTTGTATGTATTTTTAATGGCACATTATAAAATTTGGTAAGAATCAGTAAAGCCGTTTCGGAGGAGTGTGGTAACTAACGTTGTGACATGGAAATTTTATATATTACTAGCGAACCCAGCGAACTTTCTTTACCGCCCATCCTCGTCTTGCCCGGCCTCGTCCCACCCAGCCACGTAATTAAAGAAAAATGTTAAGGGTGGTCAAACCTTATCACTAAGGGGTATGAAAAATAGATGTTGGCCGATTCTCAGACCTACTCAATATGCTCACAAAATTTCATGACAATCGGTCAAGCCGTTTCGGAAGAGTACGGGAACGAACATTGTGACACGCGAATTTTGTATATAAGAAAAAAGATGATCCGCAAGTTCAGTTCACTTTGTTACGAGTGCCGAACAATAAAAGGAGAATTTAATCAGTCCTCATCGCTAAAGGATCAGATAACGTTATCATCGATTTCTCAAACCGTGAACGGATCAAAAGAAAGTGTAGTTACTCTGGATGCGAAGCAATCGAGTGTATTAAAAAGATTTTAGGAAAAAAAGTACCTATCTATATGTTATCTCATGCTGACGATTCCATTTTTATGAGTTCCTTCGATAACCTATAAAGAATGTTCTTCTGCCACAAAAACTTCCTTTACACTTTTGTTTACGTTTACGCAATCCTTACAAAATATACAAGTATTGTATCAATGCTTTGTATCTATAGATTACACCTCTTTGATAGAAAAACAATACTTTGTTTACGAAAGCGATGCTACATAGAGTAAACAAAGTAAGTATGAAACTTTCCAGATAAGTTAAGCTGACTACGCAATCGGCATTAGTTGAAAAAGCTTCTACTACATATATTATGTTCATTAAAATATAAAACAGGAAATGACTAAGTCACATGATTGTAAGCAAAAAAGTCTTTCGCATATAAAAGTATTTTTATTTAAACTTTATTGCACTGTAAGTTGTACAATTGGCGGACTTAATGCCTCATGGCATTCTCTACCAGTCAGCCACCTGGTAATACAGAGAGTTTAATCAGTGGCGGAATATCAATAATATGTGAGAACAGTGGTAAAAAATAAGTAAAACGCACTAACATAGATATACATACTAATATTACACAAATATATAATAGGATACATAAGCAAAATACTAATAAACATACATAGAATACATATACTTAATAAATACAAAATTATAAATGATAAAGGTGATGATAATGACGACATCCAATAAAATAAACTTTAAAAAAAAAGTAAAAACCGACTTCAAAACCAAAATGCACTAAAAAGTCTTAAATAAACCCTTTACCATTGAAAGGAAAGGAATCCGTTTTAGGCAAACAATTTCTTTTTGGAGTCGGTGCTGTGATAGTTGATGCTTGATGGTCAAAGTGATGGCACCGACTCCAAAAATAAATTGTTTGCCTAAAACGGATTCCTTTCCTTTCAATGGTGAAGGGTTTATTTAAGACTTTTTAGTGCATTTTGGTTTTGAAGTCGGTTTTTACTTTTTTTTTAAAGTTTACTTTATTTCTTCATTTTTAGTGATTATATAAGAGGGGGGGGGGGGGTTCACCTTATGATTCTATTTTTTATGAAGCTACAAATTACCTATCATAAATTTCGTCACTATAATTACTGAACTCCTAAGCGTTAAGGAGTACCACCATCAGCTCAGCCCCGCAAGATGTTGACTATCAGACGTAACAATACGTCAACATTAAGTTTCTAGTAAAGAAACACTATACGTGCCTTTAAAATTTGAGGGTTTCCCTCGATTACACCAAGATCCCATCATCAGATCCCAAAATGGACAAAATGGGACCAACTAGAAGGTATACCCTCTAAGTATGCGAAAAATTTTTTCGATTCAGTCGACAAACGACTGAGATATGAGGTAACAAACATACAAAAAAAAACATACAGTCGAATTGATAACCTCCTCCTTTTTTGAAGTCGGTTAAAAAAACACAAATAAAAGAAAATGGTTGTTAATTCTGAAGAGAGCTAAGGTTAAGATAGTGGGTACGGAGAAATTTTTAAAAACCGGCCAAGTGCGAGTCGGACTCGCGCACTGAGGGTTCCGTGCCAACTTTAAATAAATTAGGGAATCTACTTACTTCTAGTTTGTAAAATACCACAATATTTTGTTGACTACAAATATAACTTTGTTTTTCATAGTGTTTGTATGAAGTACAAAGTTATGTTTGCGGTTGTTGAAAACATGCTATATCTCAAAAACTACTCGTTCGCTCTCGTCCAAACCAATTTTCGTTGAAAGTGTTTGTTACGGTCTATATTATATATTTTTTTCAAAATTTACACTCTCTTGGTTTAGAAGTTAGATGGGGGGGGGGGACGCCCATTTTACCACTTTGGAAGCGGATAGCTATGAAACGGTAGACTTTAAAAGAAAATGGTTTTAGAAACCTCAAAATCATTTTAAAAGACCTATCTATAGACACCCCACACGCATAGGTTTGACTAAAAAAATTTTTTTGGTTATAGTTTCATGTATGGGAGCCCCCCCTTAAATGACAGTATTTTTTATTTTTGTATGAGAATCAGTAAGCGGTTAACAGGATACATCTTACCAAATTTCAACAGTGTAATGCTTATAGTTACAGAATAAAATGGCTGTGACATACGGACGGACGGACAGACAGACAGACAGACAGACTTGACGAAACTATAAGGGTTCCGTTTTTTGCCATTCGGCTACGGAACCCTAAAAAGTAAATTTGTTGGGGGACATTCTGATTTCATTGGGGAGAGAATTCCTAAGTCGAATCGCAGAGAAGTGTGACGTATGAAGCGCAATAATGAAGACTACCGGATAAAGGAGATCAACGTGAAAACTGTTTATCATTCGTGTAGGAGCGATATTCACAATCGTAGGTAATGTTTTTTTTTTATATTTTGTACGCAAAGCGATTATTGGAAATACTGGCCATTTGACCTCGGAGGTCATTATTGGAGACCAACTTTCTCAAACGCTAACAATTAATCAGGTATGAGTAAACTATTTCTTAACGTAATTGTCTTGGTTAATATAACTTGGTAATCTACGTAACTCGTTAATCTGTGCTTCATTAAAGATAAATTGAGAGATTCAATTACTAGCTAGAATAAGTTCATTATTTAATAGTACACAATGCCCTCTAAATTCAAATTGTTTATGAAATATTTATCAAAAGTCAATAAAAGCCTCAATATTGTCAATTAACTTAGTAAAGCTCAATTACTTATTGTCACCGAGAAGTATTAACTCACTTGAAACCTAGCTTAAACAATTTTGACGACAGGAACTAATCTTCGTGACAAGGGTTGGGTATTACCGTAACTTCTCCAGTTATTCAATTACACAGCTTATTAAATCTATGTTTATCTGTATGAAAGGAATTATTATAATAAAGGTTGCTGTATTTCACATTAAAGAACAATGTGGAAACATTAATATTAAATAACGTTTCGGTTATTACCGAATACTGTTTATTTGTAAAATAACCTCCCGCTAAATTATCTGTTTTTCCACGGACGGCTGAAAATTAAAAAACCGGCCAAGTGCGAGTCGGACTCGCGCACTGAGGGTTCCGTGCCAACTTTAACTGAATCAGAGAATTCACTTAGTAAAATACCAAAATATTTTGTTGGCAGCAAATATAACTTTGTTATTCATAGTGTTTGTATGAAGTACAAAGTTATGTTTGCGGTTGTTGAAAATGTGCTATTTCTCAAAAGCTTAAGGTTCGATCCCGTCTAAACCAATTTTCGTTGAAAGTGTTTGTTAAGATCAACATTATATATATTTTTCAAAATTTACACTCGCTTAGTTTAGAAGTTAGATGGGGGGACGCACATTTTACCACTTTGGAAGCGGATAGCTATGAAACGTTAGATTTGAGAAGAAAACGCGCTTGCGAAACTACGCTTTTGCTTTTTGCTATTTTTTGGAAATCTGTTGGCCCCACAACTTTTATCAATGAAATCTACCTACGAAACTTCTGTTTATGACAAAACTAATGAGATTTTAGAGTGTCTCTCACCTATTCAATAAATGTTTTCCTTTGAACTATTTCCTCAGAACAGTCGATGACAAATTCTTCTCTATCTAGTCGAAACAACAAAAGATAAATCTAAAGCAGTCCGAGTAATTAAACCTTTTAAATGCCAGCAACAACTTTAGGCGTCAATCGGTCTCATTGACTACGACGCCGTAGGCTACTAAAGGAGTCTAAATTTTGAAGTTTTTGTGTGATTTATTTCTCAGTGTAGGGGGGTGTTCACAACTGTACAGTCGCCGACAGATATATCGGAGCAGACAAAGTGACCAAATACTTCTGAACAGTTCAAAATGTCAATAAGTTCCATACACTATATTACCATTAATTTATGAACATTTATTACTTCATAAATATCTGAGCAAATGTTAGTCAGTAACTTTTATACACACAACTGTACCATGAAATAAAGCGGTTGAAATAATTTTCTTCCTTTTAAAATCCTTAGTTGGCTGTCTGTTAAACCGGTAGGTATCCCAAGTCGCAACACTTATTTTTCGGCTCTAAAACACTATATTTGTACGCCAAAGGCGCCTAAAGGTGTCAAGGAGTGTCGTTTTTATTTCTTGTTATTTCAAAAGGTTTTTCGTTTAGTGCATTTTGTTATAATATATTTTTTTGTAATAAAACAAATAAAAGCTTGATACTCCTTCAATAGTGTTTTACTAATACCTATATTTTATATATTTTCACTGCTAATTACTTGATATAAAAATATAATGTCGATAATTCTTTAGCATCACTAGTGTGAATTTTAAAAGCGACGCAATTTTATTAGGCTGGCATCAGGGAATAGTTTCCTTTAAAAAGCACTGGCGTTTAATAGGTTAACAGCGGTTGAATATTTTCGATAGTATGTGTTTTGAAGAAAAAATACCTTAACCAATGGTCATTATAATAGCCATTTTGACATTTGCTTAAGACACCCAATCATGTATTAGTAATAAGTTTAATTATGTTTATTTATAAGGATTTTAGATTAAAATAAATATGATTTTCTGTTAGGGCCATAGCGAGTAAGCATTGTATTTAGCTTAGGGCTCGTTTTATGTCAATAATAAGAAACTAGTTAGTTAGGAATTCCCACTTGCAAATTAGGTAGGCAGGTAGGGTAACAATTAATAAGCTAGAAAATAATAAGAAATATGTAGGTAGTTTGGTACAGGGGCGAGGGAGTCCCCCATATCGCACTGTCTGAGGGTAGGTGGGAAACCCATAGAGTGGATTGTCGCGGGTGGGAATTTTATGACAACTAATGCAGGTAGGTTACAAAAATATAAGAAGGAGAGAGGTACAACAACATCGGTTGTCTCCCTCAATATCTCGATGTCGGAGGGTGGCTGTAGGAAGCGTAAGAATGAATACGCAGATGTTTGTGTTGTGTCCGTCCTTATTTGTAACTAGCCTGTATTAGTCGATAAGTGAACAGTGTATTTTGAATAAATATAGGTTTAGGGCCGTGAGTGGGCCAGATCGTACGCGCTCTCACGGTCACCGATCTCAAGAAGAAGTGTTTTATTTGGAATCTACAGTCTACTCATCGAAGGAAAAGATCGTCGGATCATTGACTCAGCCTGTAGTCAAAAGTATTCTTTCTACCAAATACACAAAATCATAAATTTTTAACCGCCTGGTAGGTAACAACATAGTACCATTACTATCGATGAAGAAATCGGGCCCTAGCGAAAAGGTCGGCGCAATTTGACTGTCGTATTTGAGTAGGTGCGCATACCACCGCTTCAACCACACTGGGATTAATTATGTAAGTCGGCGAAGGGCTTGATTGCGCCTCATCGCATTTGCCCTTGCAACTCGTGTAACGAAGAGCTATGGAATATTCTGAAAACTACATCGAACTCAAACTTATTAAGTGGGATATACTTGGATTATGCAAAATGTGAAGTCAAGGTGAAGAACTAATACTGTTACCCTCCGGAGATGCTTTGAACTATCAAGAGGGACAAAAAAAAGACAAGACGGGATTGGATTTATTATAAAGAAAGAGCATAAAAATAACATCCTTGAAATCGCGCCTGTATAGAATAGGGTAGCCTACTACCCGGGGCTACCCGATTTTTTGACGCGCACACTAGCGCCACTCCATTTTAAATAATTATTACTCCTTAAATACAAAAACTATTAAAAAATCTGGTAGTCACGATAGGTTCTATAGTTTATTTAGTACGTTTTAATTGTTTCTAAAGTAGTTTACTGTAATTAGAGTTAGAAAAACTGCTAAATATGGCAATTTTGGCAATTTTTCTAACTGTAACCACATAAACAGAGCTACAATCGCATCAATCAGATTTAAGATTGGTCTTTTATTTAACGAGTTATGATTTTTCTACTAAAGTGGCGCTAGTGAGCGTGTTTAAAAATCCGGGTAGCCCCTTAAAGCTTAGGCTAACGTCGAAGTATGCTCTAGCAGTAATACAAGTATACGCACCCACCACCGATAAAAGATACACCAAAGAACAAGTCGTAAAGTTCTACGAAGACTAAGGCCCAAATTGGGTAAGACCTAATTTCTTCGCCGGTTAAATCCAAAAAGGTCTGTAAATCTCATTAAAAATCATTATGGAAAGAATGGAATTCATTGACTTGGGATCACCCTGATAAACTTTCTCCGCCATCATAATATGTACTGCATTAACACCTTTTTCGAAAAGAAATCACAACGAAAGTGGGCATGGAAACACTCAAGCGGCCACATAAACGAGTATAATTATAATAAATGACATCACATCTCAATGTTTAGCAAATTAAGTAAGGGTAGCGATCATCGTCTTGTCCGAGCCGAAGTTCTGATCTGATAAACATCAAGACAAGACAACTGAAGAAAGACGAGTACTTACTACAAGACAACCCGGACTGTCGAATGCCGCAGTAGTTAAAGCCAGCTAGCTAAATGTGTTGGAATACACAGCCTTCATACATCGAAATATTAAAGACACAGTAGATCTGTATAATAAAAGTGATGCGACAGATGAGGGCGGATAATAATTTCCCACAGACCAGAGCACCTGCAGCTGCAAAAAGAAATTCGTCGGAAAACTAAAGGTAACCTCCAACATTACCAGGGGCAAATTATCACTCGAGCTAATCTGACCTAAACTGAGTTTAGTATTTAGAATCATTTTACTAGTGTAAAAGGATTCTAAATACTATACTCAGGCAGGGTAGGAAAGTAATCTTTCAACTATAATAAGATGAATGATATAACAATCGCTAGGTACTCGACGACCAATAGTAAACGTCAGCTCAGAAGAAATCACTGATCTGCTGGTGAACGACATTTAGGTTGCATTGAAACAGATGAAGAATAAATAATCTCCGAGTGAAGATAACATTCCACCAGAAATATTGAAAATGGGACCAATCTACCGAGAGCATGCTCTTGAAATCTTGTTTACGAACTCCGTACTCGAACTCTGTACCAAAAACTCCTGGAAAAATGCCACCATCACACTGCTCCGTAAAAAGGGAGACATAAGAAAGCTTAACAACAATAGACTCATCAGCCTATACAAACATTTTACTCAAGTAATTTGTGAACCGAATTTGTTATAAACTTTATGAATACCAACCATGTCAGCAACCTTCAGACAAAACACTTACTGAGAAGAGCTATGAGTAGCAAATCCCACTAATTATCACCTTCGTGGACTAAAGAGAAAGCTTTTGATTCCATAGAGCACCAGGCTGTAGAAAACGCACTCGCAGATTACAGGATAGATGAAATGAACCTCATTAAGCAAATGCTTAATGAGATTGATTTCCTACAGATGTAGGTTGTCCTACACCGTAGAACGTCTTCAGTTAGGTTACACAAACTAACAGAACCGTTCAAGCTTGGCCAAGGAGTCCGCCTAGGTAATATACTATTATATTTTCTGTGGTATTACAATATCACCGAAGTTGTTTACGGCGGCGCTGGAGAATGTATTCACGAAATTGCAGTAGAAAATCAAAGACTTGAATATCAATGGCGAAAAGACTAAATAACCTTAGGTTTGCTGATTATATTGCGTTAGAATCATACAACTTAGTTAGACGATACGCTAGTCATGCTTGAAGATTTGCAAAAAGAATCTGCAAAAGGTGGTTTAAAGATAAACATCTCCAAAACGAAAATACATGGAATGCCAATTGAAAATCTTCCGGTCCAAAAATATCCCATTATCTGAAATAGAAATGAAATTACCTAATACCAGTTTTTAGAGAGGAAAATGGCTAAAACTACAAAGATTTACTTACTAAAAGGTATCTGAGCTATTTTCAAGTAGCGTTTTCCTAGCATTATCAGATCTTAAATTTGAAGTGTTGAAAATAGTCGTTCTAAAGCAGAATAAATCAAGTTAAGTAGTGGTAATAACATTTTATTTTACGACTGTTTTCCTCGCTACAAGCAGAATATCAGCTTTCACCAAATAGGGAAATTAAAATCCCCAAAAGGCCCAAAAAAATGTTTTGATAGCCTGTGTTTATAATCTACTTTGAATAAAACGCGCAAGGGGAATTACATATATTTCGTTTATGTACTTAATTCTCCCAAGACCAGTGGTTTTTGAACTAATATTATAAAGCTGAAGAGATTGTTTGTTTGAACGCGTTAGTCTCAGGAACTACTAAACCGATTTAAAAAGTATTTTTGTGTTAGATAGCTTATTTATTGAGAAAGGCTATAGGCTTTAAAACATTGCGATGGGAGGGAAGGGGAGGGAGCGAAATAAAAACGTGTGGACGGTTTCGTGGGGGACCGCTGGTAAAAATATAAATTGCCGTAGGTAGAGCAAAAACTCAACAAACTGAACCTACTCAGTAGTTATTTTTTGCAGTGATAAATTATTTTTATAATATTAAAGCTTACTATAGCTAGATTAAAAGTAGACGGAGTTGCAGTCGATTAATTTTTTCGCACTCCATCGATAATACCATGAGCTTTATTTGCAAACACAATCATAATTTTCCACCTGTCAACACATTTTCATACATCGAATAAAAAATACACCCACCTTCCTTACAATAATACTTTGATGTGAAGCTTTTGTACCTATGAAATTCATATTATTTTCTTTAATACTGATATGTTATTTAAATCGGCAAAAACTTTGAAGCAATAAAATATTTCTCCGTCTACCCACCTTGTCTAAAACAATTATACATAAAATCTATAAACTCCCTTGTATTATTATTATTTTGCAATCGACGTGATTGCTGACCTATAATATCGAATATATGTAAACGAACTCCGTGGTGTAGTGGCTAAGCACGCTGCGTTTTAAACGCTCAGACGTGCCGGGTTCGATTCCTAGTCGGATTAATTCAATCAATTATTGTCTCGAAACTGCGTTTTGTGGAACTACCGATGTTGCTGATATTTATTGATGCTTATTATTGTACTTTTTAATTTGTAGTTATAACGTCGCGCTCTTTCTTTTGTCTCTTTATTACTTTCTTTGCGCCGCCTTTATTTTCTCTGTTATGACCTATGGTTGACTGGTAGATAATGATTTTAGCATTAAGTCCGCCATATGTACCGTTTGTTTGCGCATTGTTTTTTAAAAAAAATGAAAATATCTTATACAAATAATTTGAACCGTTAAGATGACGAATCATTAGATTTCAATTCTAATGATGGAAAATTTTCTTTCACCTTGTAAAGGTCGAACGGCACGGAAGTCTAGTTAACAATGTTCTCGAACATTGTACCAATGATGTGTGAAACTTCGTGCACAAAAATAAGAAGAAAATATGTTTAGCCTGTAAAATCAAGCTGCCATAACAACAAGTCAACGGATTAGTCTGTAATTACAATTACCATATACATCGTTGGTGCTAACGAACTCTGAAACACAAATAATTCAAGGTTTCGCTTTACTCGACCGTAAGAAAATAAGCGGTGCTAGCCTCTCGCTTGAACAACTGCCCTTTTTAGGGTCCCGTAGGAAAATTATGGAAGTTTTTTTTACAACTAATTAAATACCACCGATTTTTGTACCTCCACAGAAAATTTTGCTTTTACAGCGTGTGACATGTAATAGGAGCAAACAAATTAATCATAGGTATACAGATTATACGTAGTTACCCGATCATAGTCTTTTAAAATGCTTTAAATCAGAGATATAGCAATCCAAAGTGATAATCTCTAATCAATGTTTATCAAAATCGCTAACTCGGTATTGTAAAAGACAATGTCAAATTCCATCAATTAAACAAACTGAATGCTAATGCTTTAGAATGTTTTTAACACTCACAGTGTCATATTTTATATTCATAAATTTTTTGGTTTCTTATTTCATCTTTATGAATATAAAATATGACACTGTGAGTGTTAAAAACATTCTAAAGCATTAGATAGCGAAGCGACATCAATTTCCAAGTTGAATTTATTCTGTAAAGAATAACTGCTTGGGCCATCTGTTTCATAAACAGACGGCTAGATGGCGTTAAGCGTCACGCAATTGACGTTTTCATAAGAAACCACAAATTTCGCAGGGTCGGACTAACAGCACGGTAGCTCAATTGGTAAGAGCGTTTGGCCCGGTTTGCCAAAAGGTTGCTGGTTCAAGTCCCGCCCGTGCGCAAATTTTTGGTTTCTTATTTCATCTTTATGAATATAAAACTGAATGCTATATTAATTTGTTAAATAACTTAAATACTTTACTTTACTTTACTTTTAAGTTATTTATTAAAATATATAATTAATGGTCTCGAATGAATTGCTCGAATGCGCAAAAAATCGGTAAAGAAATCCTTTTGGCAATTGAAAATGGAGTCATTTGATAGCGTTTTTTTTATCTATTAGTTACACAACACCAATTTTTTTTTAAATAAATCCAAAATCGAGCCTTTACAAGACGTGAGACTGAAACCGTCATAAATTTTACGAGTTAGTTAATTTTCAATTTTTATTTAAAAAAACACTACCAATTGGTTGGATTTTGGAATTGAATTCCCATATGGGGTATTTTCCCCGATGAAATTCACTGTAGTATTGACCTTTATAGTATTATGACTACCTTGACACAAATGTCTATACTATGTTTAATCTCTTGTCATAAGTATTTTATTTTTTAAGACTTGAAAAGTTAGCGTTCCAAGCATAATATGAATAATATGATTATGTGATCATCAAAAACATAAAAAAAAGACTTCAAAGTTTTAAAGAATGTATAATTTTATTGTTCAATCAATTTTAAAGCTTCAATAGAGCAAGTTATTCAAATAACTCTTTCAGACTGCGCTACAAGCTTAGCATTATTAATTTCATTTATCTTGAGCAGATTTTGGAATAAAAGCTTTTTTATAGAAAACACATTATGCTCTTTGACTTTTTTAGTAAATGCTGTTTTATTTTAATTCAATATCTTCCCATGTAAATCAATCAAGCCCATACTAGATACAATAGCGTCATTTTTTACAAATATTGGACAGAAATCACATACTTACATTGCTCTGATCCCAAAGTAAGTAGCTAATGCACTTGTGTTATGGAAATCAGTCACAACGGTGGGACCACAACAACCAGACCCAAGACCGTATACATGATTTTGATTTCTATATTGACCCGACCGGGAATCAAACCCGAGACCTCGGAGCGGCAACGTCTTGAAACCAGCGTGTTTAGCCACTACAACACAGAGGTCGCCAATTGGGATTTCCGAATGGATTTCCCAATGTTCACCACCTTGTCCAGTCTTTATATTTTTTTAAGTGTGTGCGCTACCTCGATCTTTTTTTGGATATGTAAGTTTGTACTATACAGGGTGTGGTCTTGATCAGTGACATCTAATTCAGGAATGATAATATTAGTTATACTTATTTTTTTTTAAAACTTTCAATTATATGTAAGTTTTAAACAATCACAACAATCAAAAAAAGGCAAAACGAATAACCGACCGTACGCGTATCACTTGTTTTCATTGTATTCAGTGCTGTGCAAAGGTATCATCATTACAGACATGTAAGGCGCATAGCCAATAACGGATTCTCTTTTATACTAATCCATCTTCTGAGCAGCTCTGTGGTACCATTAGTGTTTGTCATTCAACCGAAAAACGTGCAAAATTCAGCTCAATAACGTGTTAAAATGAATTTGCAAAAAGAACATGACTATGTAGCGCATCCCTATAGAGAAATGTTTATTTTTTCGAGCAATGGACCTAGTTAAAAATAAGAGTCACTTATTTTATTCTTCAACATTATTTTTGACAAATGCATCTAGTTTTGTTTAGTTAGGTTCGATACGTTTTCAGTTTTAAGTCTTCCTACGTCCAAGATGTCCCGATGGTTATCAGTTCAAGACCTGGAGGCCGAATGTCGCGGCCATCGAACTTTTTTCGTGGGATAATTCGATTGCTAGTTTAACCGTTTTGCCTAAAAAATCAAGTAAAATATCTACTCGTAAAAAATACCGCAGGAACAAAATCTCAATACATAGAAATCGTAACCCTGAGATGACAAAAACTATTTTTTCTTCAACAAAAAAATCGATCGGTGAACTTTTTTCGTATCCTTTGATCTTGGAGAAATTGAGATAAACTCGTATTGAGTAATAAACACGCTATTAAAAGGCACCATTTGAGTCATTCATTTAATAAAAAAATATTCTTAAAAAGTACGGAACACGTGCGTTTTTCTTTCACGATTCTCAAAAACAATTATATGTCCCGTTCATAGAATTCACCGGAAGTGAATTACAATACAAATCCAAGATGGCTGGCTGAAACGTCACACGAACATTTTCATGTTATGAAACATGAAATAATTTACGTTCCTATATTTATGGCAGACATTCAGCTTTATATACGAGTATTAAACGATTATTGTTTTGAAAACGCGGATAGCGCGACTACTACGCCGGCCTATGTGGTGGGCTCGAATCCCGCAAGGGGCAAATGTTAGTGTGATGAGCACAAACATTTGTCATAATTGTTGTCTGGTATTCGTAACACAAGAGAAAAATCCTTATTAACGAATTAACGACATTTAGTATGTAGCCTGCCGCATAATTATTTATTATCAGCCAAAGGACGTCCACTGCTTAAGATAGGCATAATTATTTATGTTTATTAGTTTCTAATATGAATATGTTTTGAATTACTTATCACAAGTTCTGTCATTATAATCACTGAACTCCTAAGCGTAAAGGAGTTCCACCATCAGCTCAGCTATACACAATCTTGACTATCAGACGTAACAACATGTCAAAATTAAGATTCTAGTACAAAAATATACGATACTAGTGCTTTTAAAATTATAGGGTTTCCCTCGATTGCACCAAGATCCCGACATCAGATCCCGACTGGGAAACAATAGGACCAACTAAAAAGTATAACCTCTAGTTTAGCGAATACTTTTTTCCAATCGGTCTGCAAATGACTGTGATATGAGATTACACAGCCACAATAAAAAACATACAGTCCAATTTATAACTTCCTCCTTTTTTGAAATCCTTTAAAAATAATCCCTTTTGTATTTTACACTCATGAACCTAGTATTTCTATAGTTTGATAAAACCTTTCGGCTTTACTTTTAATGCTTTAATTCCGGTATTCCTACCACCGATAAACAAAAAATATTTTCATCCACAAGCCATTAATCAAATAAACGGCAGGAAAACTGCTCTCAAAATTGCTCAATTTTCTCGAGTAAAAAAGACACGCGAACACGAGTAAAGCCTTTTGGAGGTCCTATGAAACAAACCCAATTTAAAATAGCGGATCACGCATCGCTTTATAATCTTTAAGTCTACACAACAGGGAAAAAAGCGTCAGAAACCATCGCGATCCATCAACGATTTATTGTATTTATCACACTTTAAGCCGGAATTCTTGAAAAATATACGCGTAGTACGCTTACTATCGTTCAATAGTTCACGTAAACAGAAAATATTTATGCCACGTAGTCGGCAACAGGGTTGTCAGAGAGAAATAAACTGTCCAGTACAGAGTATTCCCTCAGGACTCCGCCAGGGATAGTAAAATGCATGCGTACCTACATATTGTATGAACTTGTTCGGACATTCTTCACTAAAAAGTAAGGAGAGGTATAATAGAAAAATACGTGTTTTTCGTTCATCTTTGAATTTTTAATTGCAAATAAGTGTTGTTGTACCTCGGCGTTAAACTAGGTACTGGGGAAATTACAGAAAAACACATTTGAAATCCTAATAAAAAATCTAAACATGATATATCGTGAAAGCGAAGAAAGAAGTATTTCTACGGACTGTACTTTATTCTTTCTTACTACTTTCTACTTTCTTTTGGAGTAAATTTGTTTCTTTAAGCTTTTTAGTCAGTTTTTTGAAGGCGATTTAATTTTATTATACTTATATTTTTTTCACTAAAGCGATTGCTTTGCATAATTTCAAAGTGTGTGACTATAAACACAAATACATAGAAGTAATAATGCTTGAAGCATTTAATTGTTCTCCTTGGTTCCCAATCCAGTGGACAACCTTTTTTATTTTTATTAACAGGTCTCACTTCATCGAATAGAACAGAGAATGTTCTCAATCTTCATATGGAGATGCTTTTGTTGATATTCAACTTTTGCAAACGAATGACAAACAGTTTATTTATATGAATATTTTCGTACGGTGGAATAAAACTTTCTTTTTCGAAAGAGGACCGTCAACCCTAGGAAACGTCTTTGAATGGCTGACATAGATCATGAGTTCGTTCATTCATTGCTTCTGAGACCATTTCACCAACATGTGTTGAAAGAAAGGTCCTACTTTGTTACACTGTTGTGTTTCCTGACGTGTTTAATACTGAGATATCCATTGGATTTGCTTGTGTAGTTTTGAGTTGGTACAAATTCAAATGCAGGATACGATGTGGATCAACGTGATCTATATTTTTATATATGAAACCTAATTTGAAAAAACTTATGACTTGACAAAGATATACTTGCCAGGCGCTCAGCGATGCAGGACGGTCACAATTTTTCTTCTTTTCGGCCAGTCTTCCAAAGAGGTTGCTTTCGTAGTTTTCTTTATTATCTATCATCATATATCATATTCTCAAAAAAGTATCTACCTATGTCAATTCTTTACTCACGATCGCAAGGCTATAGGTATTGATGAGTGCGACAGGGACAGCTATACTCGTATTCGGAAATACCGACACTGTTTCAGAGTAAAACCATGAACGTGGAATCCTCGGGTTTCCACATAATATTTCATTGGGTGATCTATGTTATTGCAATCATTGTTTATTGCACCACTACCAGTGATAGTAATGCAAATACGGCGTCAATATTTGGACCATAAACGTTAAAAGGTTTTTGTTTGTTTTTATTTATTTCATCTCTTAACATACCATCGCCTTATTTCTAATTCCTTTGGCGTTCAGGCAAAAATGATTTTTCCTAGGCCGAATTTGTCCTTAGTGACCTCAGATTTAACGAGCTTAGTCCCGAACTTATCTGGTCAGGTATGTCTTTTGAAGTATATTAAGAAGCCTGTCTTCTTCGGCAAATAAACACGTAATAGTCAAAAGAAGGAGACGTTTTTTGTACGGCGTAATAACGAGAAAGTATGAGAAATGCTAAATTAATATCCTTAGCGCCTATCTGAGATTTCACCGCGAAGACTACGACTATAGACGAAGCATAGCTTAGCGCTCATAAGGTAAAGTCTGGAATCATTGTCTAGTATTTTGAACCGACTTCAAAAAAGGAGGAGGTTATCAATTCGACTGTATGTTTTTTTTTTTGTATGTAGTTACCTCATATCTCAGTCGTTAGTCGACCGAATCAAAAAAAAATTCACCTACTTAGAAGGTGTACCTTCTAGTTGGTCCCATTTTTTCCATTTTGGGATCTGATGATGGGATCTTGGTGTAATCGAGGGAAACCCTCAAATTTTAAAGGCACGTATTGTGTTTCTTTACTAGAATCTTAATGTTGACGTGTTGTTACGTCTGATAGTCATCATCTTGTGGGGCTGAGCTAATGGTGAAACTCCTTAACGCTTAGGAGTTCAGAAACTATAATGACGGAACTTATGATAGGTAATTTGTAGCTTCTTAAAAATAGAATCATAAGGTGCAACTCCCCCCCCCCTTCTTATGTAATCACTAAAAATGAAGAAATAAAATATACTTTTAAAAAAAGTAAATTGAAAGGAAAGGAATCCGTTTTAGGCAAACAATTTCTTTTTGGAGACGGTGCCATCACTTTGACCATCAAGCATCAACTATCACAGCACCGACTCCAAAAACAATTGTTTGCCTAAAACGGATTCCTTTCCTTTCAATGGTGAAGAGTTTATTTCAGACTTTTTAGTGCATTGTGGTTTTGAAGTCGGTTTTTCCTTTTTTTTATTAACACAAGGAAGAAAATTATTGACTTCGAAACCATGACAATTGGTGTGTTGTCTGACACATATTAATTTTATTATTATTCATGAAGATGAAATAAGAAACCAAAAATTTGCGCACGGGTGGGACTTGAACCAGCAACCTCTTGGCCGAACGGGCCAAACGCTCTACCAATTGAGCTACCGTGCTGTCAGTCCGACCTTGCAAAATTCGTGGTCTCTTATGGATACGTCATTACGTGACGCTATTTTTAAGCAATTTCTCCCTTGTGTTACGAATACCCGAAAACGATTATAACGGGGGCATCTCCCATAAATACTTAAATACATAAAATAGTAGTTCTTTGTTTGATGATAAAAGTCTAATAGGACCGCAAAAGTTAATAATCCATTTTGAAAATAATAAGTCTGTATCTTCGAAACTGAATAACTTTGGCCCCAAATTGGTGAAATTGACTTTCCGTTTCTGGTTGTATTCAAAAACTATATCATTGCCCAATACAAATCTAGTTAGTTAGCAGAAAAAACATAGTTACGTCCCGTGGTAACTGGTAGAGCTCGATTTCTAATCAGACTTTAAATACGTCACAAAAACCAAATAACTAAATAATAATAATAAATTGTTTTAGCATGTTTTTAACACTCACAGTGCCATAATTTTCTTTGTTCAGGAAGATGAAACAGGAAACTAAAAATTGCGCACAGGCGGGACTCGAACCAGCAACTTTCTGGCTAACCGGGCCAAACGCACTTCCAATTAAGCTACCGTGCTGTCGGTCTGACCGAAATTTCTGGTCCCTTATGAATACCTACGTCATTACGCGTGACGTCTGCGCTATCTACCCCAACTGTTTTACAACAGCAGTGGCTATCACTTATAACGATCGATAAATATTTCTTTGGATATATGAATCATTTAATGATTTAGAATGATTTTAACACTGACAGTGTCATATTTCATATTCAAATATTATATAATAAGAAACAAAATTAGCGCCTGTGCGCTAATTTTTCGGTTTCTTATTTCATCTTTATGAATGAATCATTTACTATTGAATTACGACGCGAGTCTCAGGAAATATAAGAACAGACTTTTTTTTCAACATAAAAACCAATAAACGTAGTAGGTGCTTTAGAGATATCTTAAATGTCAGAAATTCAAATAAACACGGAGAACATCATAACATTATAATTTATGCTTCTCGTCCTATTTATAGATATAGCGTAACGTTTTTACGTAATAAGAATTACTCATCTAATGAAGTGAAATGTCGAACTGTTTATGATATCTTCGTAAACACATTTTTATTTAAAAACACAGAGTACCAACATGTGTTCGTGACGTGCTATCTCATTAACGAGACTGTTATTTGTCGAATGTTAGAGGTGATAGCTCGTCAATATTATTATACCTCTAATTACTAACAAGCAAGAGAATAATGTTTCACTTGTACCTACTGAAGAATATTATATTTTACTAGCGGACCCAGCGAACTAAGTTTCGCCCCCAGCCCCGTCCCGCCCAGCCCCGTAATTTAAAAAATTAGATAGTAGCCGATTCTCAGACCTACTGAATACGAATTTAAAATTTGGTAAGAAGCGGTAAAGCTGTTTCGGAGGAGTTCGGTAACTAACATTGTGACATGTAAATTTTATATATTAGATTTTATAAATATGCCTTACTATAAATATCCTGATTTTATAACACTGGGAGTGAAAGTACACCTTTTTAATCAAAATAATGTATTTTTTTATCAAAGTCTTACCATAAACGGTTATATAACGGTTTTCATACCAGTCCTTAACGAATTTCATACCTTTTTTTTTATGTGAGATCAAAAAAATATAGTGATGAGTATGACATATCTATCTACTAATTTTTTGAATTATTTTTAAGATACGTTTCATCTCTGTAAGACGTTGAAACTCCCTCTTTGGATTTTTTTTCTTAGAAAACTGGACGTCAACATTTCAATTCGTATTTTTTCAATATTATTTTTATTTCAAAGTATAACAAGTCGTCTATGAATAATGTGTTCAAAATTGTAGAATGGGATCTGCATCGGTTTTTGACTTAGATCCGCTATAGTAGCCTTATCGGCGATATATTGCAGCGTGAGCTGTCCAAAACTTGCTTTTTAATACAAATTTAAAACAAATTGTTGCCAATGCATATTTGTGTCATTTTAAAATAAAAATTAATAAAAAAAAAGGAACAAAACCGCTGGAAGCTCTATCTACTATCAAATATTACTCGCGCATTACTGAAATTTGACGATATATGCTGGAGCGAGACAGATAATGTCATGTGACGCCATGTCATCGAATTATTCCGTTATTTCCAACGACCTCTATGTTACACTAGACAGGCTGTTTAGAACAAACTTTGTACTACAGTAAGTAAAGGCCAAATGGAGCATCTGCGTTTAGTCTGTTAACAGAAACTACCATGTCAAAACGTCCCATACGTCAAAAGACGAAATAAATAAATTACTGAAATGTGTTATAGCGCCCGTATTTTAACCTAGTTTGAAAGTAATGTTTTTGTTTGATTGTATGTAGTGAATTAAAATGATTCAAAGATTATTTGGAAGCGTAAATATACTAATTTTATTTTTCTCACAATTTCCATAGAAAACCAAAGATCAAACAGACATGCCAAAAGTCTTATAGGTAGATATGATAGGTAGAATATGAATTATCTGTGTACCTTTACTATTGATCTAGAGGACCAAGTTATATCTTTGAAGTATTAGTTTTATTTCAATTGACTTATCATTGAAGTTCGATTTTCTCAGCAAGTCTAAAATTGTAAACAATATTTTAATATTTTTTTATAATAATGTCAGTGAAATTAACTAATTTACTATCTAATTAAAAATGATCTCTGTTATAGTTGTTTATGCTATTTTAAAATTAATCATTTCGTTAAAAAAGAATGTCAAGCAAGATTGTTTACAATATTCGACTATAAAAGAAAAACGGATTTTAAATCTGTCTGTACTGACTGATACAAATTATGGTGTTATATGTTTTTTATTTTTTTATTTGGGCTCACAGAACAAGATACAGTCATATAATTAACAAAAATATAAAGTATATTAAGTATAGAACTAGACTATTACTCTCAATATGTGGGCACAATATGTTCCAAATATAATGAAGTGAAAGAGGGTTAAACTTATTGTGTTAGTAATTTTTGCTTAGGACAAACGATATCATCGAATATTAGTAAGAAACACAAATACAAGTTTAATTGGTTCAATAAAAGTTATTTAAGTTGATTAGTATAATATTTGTAGGCATATAATAACCGTTTATTGTGGATACAATATCAAAGTTTTTCATATATTAATTATTATCGCTAAAAACAAAAAATAGTCGTAAGTACATACTAGTACTACTTTCGACTCATAGGCAGAAAACTTAACACCAGCAACGTGTCATATCTGTTCGCTTACTCTTTTATCATGCCGCATTTTATCAACCTCATTTTTTATTTATCAACCTCATTTTATCATGCCGCATCACGGCGTATTTCGAGCGCACAGTACTACCACCAAATTGAGAGTTGTATTTAACGCCAGTGCACTTTCCTCTAGTGGAAAGTCGTTTAACGACATCCAATTAGTAGGACCTCCGATACAGGGTGATTTGTTTGCAATTTTGTTACGGTTTCGGCAGCATAGGTACATAGCTTGCGCCGACGTAGAAAAAATGTACAGACAGGTACTTGTTACGCCCGATCAGCGAGACCTACAGCTGATTCTCTGGCGTGATGACTCATCACAGCCTATTGACGTATACCGCTTGAACACAGTCATCACAGGACAGATTCTGTCCATTTGGTCGGTGTTCTAGTTGTAATGGCTATTGTCATGTTTGGAAGAAATTCGAAAAAAATATTGATGTGATATCTTTTTGTTTTTTAAGTGGTTATTTTTCTCTAATGCCTAAAAACATTTTAAAATATCATGATGTTTAAATTTATTTGATATAGCAGCTTAAGATTGATTGTCCTGAGAAACACGACAATAATCTGCATCAAACAGGAGAAATCAAAAATATTAAATAGCAACACTTCATACTTCTGTCAATTTAGAAAATGTGACACAAAATGTGTTCTGAACGGCGTGTCTAGTAGAATACGTATAAGTCTATGGTTATTTCTAGTCGCCGTCTTAAAACACTTAATCGCTATGTATCATATAGCGACCGTTATGTCTTCGAAAACCTCCAACACTCCTTCTTTAAATATTTTTTTACAAAAATAACACACTTAGGGCTGATTTTTCAATAGTCAGATAAGAAATATTCGTCGAACAAAATACAATATGGCTAATTTGAAAACATAACATAATTGTCAGCAATCATATGTAACCGTTTTTTTTTAATCTGTCGCCTTAAAATTTATAAGTCTGGTAAGTTTTATCTGACCATTGAAAAATCGGCCCTTAAACAATCTGCAGTTACTTAATCTATTGATAAAAGCCGCATGAAAATCCGTGCGCATTTATTGAGATTATCAAATTTAATACAGTTCAGTACAATTATCAGATTAAATACAGCAGCATCAAATAACTCCTCAGAGACCAGTCCGCACACGCTCGATTTCAAAAACCTAACACTGTTGGGAGCTAATTAGCGACCGTATGTCAAATATACGTTTAACACTTCGTAGTATTCTGTATTTAATACCATTCTTCTTTCAGCGAAAGGCGAAGTTCATACTGAACACGTGAGCACATGGTGAACAATTTACGAGTACACGTGTTGGTACTCATGTGAAACCCTTTCGCCCCTTCAAACTGTAGGGCCTACTCTGTTTACATGTATTTCAACGAGATCCGCTCGTCTCCTTTTCCCTCGTAGGCTTTCTCTAGGATTAAGAAAGAGACAGGGAGAGCTTATATATTGAAAGCCAATAGTCGTATCGTCATTAAATTCAACGTATGAGGAATTGTGAACCAAACCTAAAATCTCATTTCCATGTGTTTGATTTTGTAGGTCAAGTACCTACTGTGCTTCCTAAGGGGAAACCTATTTTAAACTGATTATAGACAAACAGTTTTTCCTTGTTTTCCCTTAGATTTACGAAAAAGCCCGAATGCCTACTCATTTCGTTATTCAATAGTATTGCTGTTATAAGTCTTAAAAGTAATTAAAATTTTTAATTAAACTCAAAGATAATTAAATTCGCTAGAGACAGCGTGAGAACGTGTCAACGAAAAGGTTCGTGTGATTTACAACAAAATTAAAGATTTTTGTGGCTTTAGTAACGTGTCTCAGACATCAAAATTTTATAAAAATCTATTTTCCTACTTATAAATTTTTGGTTTCTTATTTCATCTTTATGAATATAAAATATGACACTGTGAGTGTTAAAACATTCTAAAGCATTAGATAGCGAAGCGACATCAATTTCCAAGTTGAATTTATTCTGTAAAGAATAACTGCTTGGGCCATCTGTTTCATAAACAGACGGCTAGATGGCGCTAAGCGTCACGCAATTGACGTTTTCATAGGAAACCACAAATTTCGCAGGGTCGGACTAACAGCACGGTAGCTCAATTGGTAAGAGCGTTTGGCCCGGTTAGCCAAAAGGTTGCTGGTTCAAGTCCCGCCCGTGCGCAAATTTTTGGTTTCTTATTTCATCTTTATGATTATAAAACCCTTTTTGTCGGCAATCATTTTATATAAATGACATTTTACAATCGGTCGTTTTATCCTTTTTAGTGCCGTTTTTACCCACATCAGGTAAGACTTATCCGACTGAATAAGTATAAAGCGATAGATTTGAAAATGATATTTTCTTACATAATTGCCGACTAAAAGATAACGTTTTATCTGACGTTGGTAAAATCAGCCCTAAATTAGATATGTAGGTTGTATGTTTGTGTTGAACTTATTTGAAAAATAATATTTTTGTTGAAAGAGACTATCAAGCTTGTTTACATCGCCAAGCAAAGATAAACTTTGCATTTTGTTGATATTCTGTACATAATATTACCTGTTGTTGATTGTTTAATAAATACCTACGGTATGCACCCGACAATAATTCTGTTGATATGTTCTCGTTTTTTTTTTACCAATAAAGCAGTTAGTGTGACTTTATTATTTATAAATTATATATTATATTACTCACATTTTCATTCCGTCTTTATTGTATTGAATAGATGTGACAACACGTGAAGTTATTAACTTTTTATAAATCATCATAAAATCAAATTAATTTTATAATCGTAATGAATATACAAATTATTCTCAAAAATTATACAAGATAGAATCGTGCATAATTTAGATAAGCACCAACCCCCCCAAATAGGCCGGTTTCCATTCACACTTTTCTACAACTGAACACCTGCATGCTGTGAATGAAATAATTGAAAAGTTCAAGGAGTTCAATAAACTATTGTACCTGGGTTTTGTCGACTATTCCAAAGCGTTTGACAGTCTCAAACATG
Source organism: Pyrausta purpuralis (assembly GCA_963924145.1). NCBI lineage: Eukaryota > Metazoa > Arthropoda > Insecta > Lepidoptera > Crambidae > Pyrausta > Pyrausta purpuralis. The sequence goes on from OZ001656.1 coordinate 22,929,203, forward strand.
AACCTATTTTCACCGCATTGGAACGACAGGATATAGAACCGACGTACCTACGACTCCTACGGCTCATATACCACCAACAAAGTTCAGCTGATGTAAAATTGCATGCACCCGGACCCCCTTTTCCTATACTTAAGGGTGTCAAACAGGGAGACCTACTATCCTCTAAACTGTTTACTGTTTGTCTTGCAGGAGGCAGTTGGACGATCCTTGGAAAACTAAGGGCATAGATGTCGGAACAAAAAAACTCACAAACCTCCGCTTCGCTGATGATATCGTCGTTTTCGCCAACTCATCGTCAGATCTTGCAATCATGATCGAACAGCTGAGCGAGGCAAGTCTTGAGGTTGGATTAACAATGAATAGGTCCAAAACTAAAGTCATGACCAACGCCGCCGAACATGACATTGTTATTAACAGGCAAATGATGGAATATGTTGATGAGTTCATATACTTGGACCAGATAGTCTCCTTGGAAAACAGGCAGGATAAAAAGATCGCACGACGTATCGATAACGCCTGGAAGAGCTTCTGTTCCATGAAGGCGTATATGAAGGGTGACCTTCCAATCACGTTAAAACGCAAACTTGTCGACACTTGCATCCTGCCCGTTCTTACCTACGGAGCGCAGACGTGGTCATTGACCGAAAGTCAGAAATTTAAACTTAAGGTTTGCCAACGAGCCATTGAAAGGAGCGTGCTGGGTATTAAAAGGATCGCCAAGATCCGGAATACGACAATACGCTCCATCACTGGAATAGCGGACGTTGGTGAGAAGACAGCAAAGCTGAAGTGGGAGTGGGCAGGGCATGAGTGCATAATGCATCCAGATAGATGGGCCCAAGTTGTTACGTGATGGGCACCACGAGACGGCTACCGACGAAGAGGAAGACCTAAAAAGAGGTGGTGTGATGACTTGACCAGATTTGCAGGAGATTGGGTGTCATTGGCTGCTGACAGAGACCAATGGAAGGAGTTGGGGGAGAATTTTGCCCAGCAGTGGGATGAAATAATTAAATAATAAAAAATGAATATGCAGGAAAACTTTCTTGTGGAACCATTGTTGTTTTCGATTTCCATAACACAAGTGCTTTATCTACTTAGCTTGGGATCGAAGCAATGTATGTGATGTTGTCAAATATTTATTTATATATTTTATGTAAAAACAAAAGGTTATAATATTCACTAACCCAACTAAAATAGTTCATAATTTAATTAACTACGACTAAATAAGTTTATAATTGAATTAATTAGAAACATTAACATTATACCTTTATTATTGGAGTAAATGCTTTAGTAATTAAAAGTAGGTAATATATATTTCTTTTAGATTTAGACACAATCGTTAGGCGGATTGACGTAGCGTTTCGTTTTGACGATATTGAAGACGAGAAAACTCATGATAACTTATAATAAACCCAAACCTTAAGACTCCAGTATTTTACGATACCCGCAGAAACTTTTCGCGTGCTTTCCTAAAAACATATCAGCCGTAGTCCACTACTGAATCTAAGTTTCTCCTATTTATCCCGTCAACTACATACCTATCTTTCTGAGATATTTTGAACGTTGGTTTTGGGTAATAACAATTGCATTAGCTGAGCTGCATGCGTATTGAGGGAAGGCGGGCGGTGCATCCTGCATTTGCCTGAACTAATACTAAAAGCGGTTATGGTTCGTGTTGTTTAGGTTTCTGCGACCCTGGCGCAGATTATAATAATAATTCAATAAAACTCAACTTAATAATGGATTTCCTCAAAGTTTCGCCTGATTCGATCAATTAAGTATCTCCCATTGCTATCTATTCAACTCTTTCATTGTGCGTCTTGCTGCCTGTTACGGGCTGACAAAGGTCTACAGATGGCAAAATAGCCTCCGTAGCCTTTACGTAACTTAGAAGGCGTCGTATTTCAATTGCTTGTGACAGCATTTCAAATCTCCAAAGATAGAACCTACAAGGACGTGACTTTGACGAAGAAATAAATTTCAGGAGCTTCAAAAATTTCATGGCATTGCTGAAAGCATCAAAAATAAAGGTAATTAATCCTTTTTTGGGAGAAACTCTATTGGTTAATAAAAATAAATGTTAGTACACATTACTCAATACAAAGATTGTAGATAACTACAACCGTAAAATAACGAGGCTGTAAAGTTTTCTCAAGGATATCTCCGTTAATTTTATGACAATATCGGCTGTAAACGCAATGCCAATTCTTACCTACTTATGTGTCAAGTGCACTCTTACAGCTTTATGACACTAACAACTTTTATGGTAATGCATCCATCAAACGCTGATTGCAAAACAACGCATATTACATTCATTTTTTACAACTTTTCAGTCGTTTTGCTACATTGTTGCAACAATACACAGTTATTTTTATGACTCTTTAATACGCAAATTTGTTGATAAAGAACAAAGAGTATAGATTATATAGCGGTTATGTTGGTGATAAACGCTAGTACTTAAAGCCTACAATGGAAAATAAAAAACGAATGTCAATTATGGGAATTCAACAAACATCATAAAAACTTCTGGAATTCAGTAATTATGTTTGTGTGAATTGGAATAAAATTGGAAATAATAATAAAGAAAACAGAGGGTAAAGCCGATTTTATATGCTCTTTATTCAGTTTTTTGAAAGCCGTTGATTTTTTTTGCATGATCTTTAGTTATCACCCATATCTCCAAAAATACTGGACTGATTTCGATTAAACTTACACTGTACCCTAAGTTCTTATTTCTTTTAGTTCAGTCAGGTATGTTTCAACATATTGATTCTAGTTTTCTAGAAATCCGTGAACTAACATACAAATATACAAACAAACATGCACTTACGAATTTAGCACACGTGTTTGGCAGCCTTAATAGATCAAAATACTCAAATATTATTAAGTTTCTACGATATCACATACATACACATTGAATTGATTACCTCCTTTTTTGAAGTCGGTAAAAATACGTATACCACTTAAAAATAGTGTTACAAGATGATTTCCGATCCTAGTCGACCCACATATTTACTTAGTTCTGTAATGCACTAAACTTATACTCATTGTGTGTGACTTATGTAACCCCACTGTATTCACTAAATTACACATTCTCTTCGTCATATGTTCAATACATCATAATTTACCTTTCTAGTTTTGACATAATAATAACGTTTATTATAAAAATGCCGGAAGTGTCCACCATGTTGAATGTAATTCGGCTATGATATAAGAATTACTTGGATTAATCTTGAAATGATTAAATTATTATAATTGTATTTTATTTATTGTAAATTGAATATTTAAAGATTATTGGGACACTTATTAGACTGTTATGTTTGCCGTATAACAAATGTTAATTTTGGCGCCCAAGGAAGTTGACTCTGATTGGTTGATGAAGGTTAGATTTATTTCAAATATTGTAACTATTAAAATAATAATCCAAAAGACCTACTAAATTCAGAACGATAACTAACTAAATAAATAATGAATTTATATATTTCATTAGCAGATTGTTTATGTTTCTAGCAATATCAAATTAGAGCTTGTAAAAGTATTTCATTTACATTGAAAAGATATTGAATATTCAGTTAATTTGAGGGGAAAAAATTAATAAAATATAATTAATAAAAATAATTTTAATATAAAAATTCCCTTCAAATAAATATTGCAGTAAATGTTCAGATATGGAAACAGATGTCGTCCCTACTGTTTTCTACAGTTGTTCAAGGTTTTGATTTGTATTAAAGCGAGCTGCATGCCCAGAACAGGGCTCTATTTGTACTTTCTCTCACTTTGTGCCCTATCGTTGTGCTATTTTGTTGGAATAAACTATTGGAGAAGAACTTGGAGATTTATAATACGTGTTTATTATTCAAGCACCCCACATGCAGTCACACCATATATAAGTAAGTTGGTATATTAATTATTCTTGTCAAATGTAAAAGCTACTTGGTAGAGAAACCTGGAATTGTGTCAAATAAAAAATAATCTAATAAATAAATCTTTAGCCTGCTAAGCGAACAAAGGCAATTTGTCCAAAGTACTCAGAGGGCCGAGCCAAAGTACTCGAAAATGAGGCACAAAGGAAAAGATGATATCTAAGTATTATAAATTACAAGACAATCGAAGCATACATTAATTTGAGCCTTTTGGCGAATTTGATAGGATCAAAGCTTAAAAGAAAATTTTCTCTTTCCCAGTTATTTTATGCTAATTAGTTTTATAAAACATTTAATTGGTTTGTATTTTTAAATGAACAGATTTTAAATGAATTTGCGAGGGTTCAATTCAATCTAATTTTATAAATTAAGTGTTATAGATGATTCGATTAATTAATTACAGAGTGAGCTTTAAACTTAATTGTCCCGTTTTACTAGTACTTATTAGTAACAAATTACATAAATCAATTAGTGAATTTTTACAAATAAGAATTTAAGTACAACTGTAACTATTAAAAAAAAAAGTAAAAACCGACTTCAAAACCAAAATGCACTAAAAAGTCTTAAATAAACAGGGGGAGTAGTTGCACCTTATGACTCTGTTCTTTAAGATGCTACAAACTACCTATCATAAGTTTTGTCATTATAATTACAACTCCTAAGCGTTAAGGAGGAGATACGTAGAAGAACCAAGGTAACGGACATAGCCTTGAGGATCAGTAAGCTTAAGTGGCAGTGGGCAGGGCACATAGCGCGAAGAACTGATGGCCGTTGGGGCAGGAAAGTTCTAGATTGGAGACCCTTCGACCAAAGACGCAGCGCAGGACGTCCACCAACAAGATGGACAGACGACCTTAAAAAGATCGCAGGATCAAACTGGATGCAGACCGCTAGTGATCGGTCGCTGTGGAAAGCCGTGGGGGAGGCCTATGTTCAGCAGTGGACGTCCTTTGGCTGATAATGATGATGATGAAGCGTTAAGGAGTTCCACCTTCAGCTCAGCCCCACAAAATGTTAACTATCAGACGAAACAACACCTCAACATAAGATTCTAGTAAAAAACACTATAGGTACGTGCTTTTAAAATTTGAAGGTTTCCCTTTGATAACATCAAGATCCCATCATCACAATTGGCAACTAGAAGGTTTACCCTCTAGATAGACAAAAAAAATTGAAAATCGGTCCACAAACGACTGAGATATCAGGTAACATAGAAAAAAAAATACGTACAGTCGAATTGATAACCTCCTCCTTTTTTGAAGTCGTTTAAAAATATAACCAACCAAAAGAATTTTCAGCAAATCACACGAAAACGTACAAAATGCCTTTCAAAAATATCCGGCTTATACACGCGGAAGTTTTTGTAAAGAATTATTTATGGGCTATAACCATTAATCCCCGGAAGAATAGTTTACAAACTTTTCGCCGTTATTACCGGCCTGTAGAGTAATAAATCAGAACAGTGTAGATACTGAAGTGTTTGGTCAGCCGTAACATAACGAAGTACAAGTAGGTACCAAAAGTATAAAACTAATACCCTTTACACCCTGCTAGTTTTAGCAGCGATGCAGTCGCGCGTTTTGTTATTATGCTTCAGGAGGCTGATTTTGCGGTAATCGAACTTATTTCGTGTGGTAAATCGATTGAGAGTTTAACTGTTGTACCTTAAGGCGCTACCTGGATTTTTACCGCGCACCAATATACGCCACTTTACTAAAAAAATCATAACTCGGTAAATAAAAGACCAATCAAAAATCTGGTAGATACGATTGTAGCTCTGATTATGTGGTTTAGACACAATGTTTAAGTTCAATTAAACAGAGTTATCTGCAGTTACAGTTAGCAAAAATGCTAAAAGTGGCCACATTTAGCAGTTTTTCTAACTCTAACTACAGTAAACTACTTTAGAAACAATTTAAACGTACTAAATAAACTACAGAACCTGTACTACAATCGTATCTACCAGATTTTTGATTGGACTTTAATTTAACGAGTTATGATTTTTCTACTAAAGTGGCCCTAGTGAGCGCGCTAAAAATCCGGGTAGCCCCTTAAATCAAGTAAAATATCTACACGTAAAAAAATCTATTGCACGAACAAAATCTAAATACGTAAAAATCGTTAGAATTGATTGTAACGGGATTGCTACCATGTACCTTATTATTTTTGAGTTTCCGATATTTCGGAACTGTGTAAGTTTAAATCAATATGCATAAAATCGTGACCGTGTAAAATCAAAATCAATTTTTTCTTCGACAAAGAAAATTCGGTCGGTGAACCTTCTTCGTATACGAATTATGCCCCCCCCAGCATCTCAACTCACGCAATAAAAATTTAATTTATTCGTGAACAAATTATAAGCCGGATATTTTGTCAATTTGTCAATGTCCAGCTTCTGCATCGCGACTGAATTGATGCTAAGCGCGTTAGTATCGCGACTGCATCGAAATTGATGCTTAATGTTCATTACGTGAGTCGCGATGCTGAAGCGCGTTTCCAAAACACGCGACTGCATCGATGTTAAAAGTCACAGTGTTTAAAGGGTCTAAGGGGTCTAAATCTTTGTAATAAATAGTTCTACGAGAAGCAAACAATATGACTTTATCATTCCATTTACAATGAAATGTTACATCATAAAATTGGTTTGGGTGAGGTGTTAAAAGACCCGTGCATTTGCTTACATTTTATTGTTACGTAAATTGCGCATATCATTCCATTCTAGTAACCTTACCACTTTCATATTTTATACAAAGGACAAAGGTATAGCAAATATGTAGGCACATCAAAACGAAAAAGTACGTCACTGTATTAATTCCGACGCTTAGTATCACTTACAAGCTCACGATCCGCGGCGAAAATTCCCTTTCCAAATTGATATGTCTGTTACGACCTTTATTATAGCAGTATTTATAAAGTTTGCATTATCAAAACTATGCATGTAGGGTGTCTATGGATAGGTCTTTCAATTAAAAAAGTAAAAACCGACTTCAAAACCAAAATGCACTAAAAAGTCTTAAATAAACTCTTGAACATTGAAAGGAAAGGAAGGAATCCATTTTAGGGAAACAATTTCTTTTTGGAGTCGATGCGGTGTCGGTAGTTCATCATCATCATTATCAGCCAAAGGACGTCCACTGCTGAACATAGGCCTCCCCCACGGCTTTCCACAGCGACCGATCACTAGCGGTCTGCATCCAGTTTGATCCTGCGATCTTTATAAGGTCGTCTGTCCATCTTGTAGGTGGACGTCCTACGCTGCGTCTCTGGTCGAAGGGTCTCCAATCTAGAACCTTCCTGCCCCAACGGCCATCAGTTCTTCGCGCTATGTGCCCTGCCCATTGCCACTTGAGCTTACTGATTCTCAAGGCTATGTCCTATGTCGGTGGTTGCGGTCAACAAAATATTGTGGTATTTTGACAAAGTGTAAGTAAGTGGATTTTAATACAGTTAAAGTTAGCACGGCACCCTAATCTTGCGAGTCTGACTCGCACTTCGTCTCATTCGTTTTTATATATCCTGAACTAAGCTTGTTCGTCTACGATCTTTTAAAATTTATTTTTAAATTTAAATTTATTTTCATTAATTTTTAATTATTAAACTTAATTAATTAAAAATTAATGAAATTCTGACGTATGTTTGACAAAAACGTAGTAAGGTATATATATTTACTAAAACATACTTTTTTTATCAAGACGTACAGGCTTAGTTTAGGTGCATAAACGAATGAGACCTAATTTGTTTTATTCCATATATGTTTACGGGTTAAAAAACATTATCTCCCGCAAGCATATTTGGACCGCAAATGTAGGCAATTCCGCCAATTGTTCCGCCTGCACACAATAGTCATAAGTTACATAAGTAGGTACATTTGTTACAATATTTTTTGTGTTAAGTTTTAAAGCATAGCCCATTAATGCGAACTTGGACTTGCTAACGCTGAGTAAAAAAAAATTCGTCAGTTTCATTGATATCATAGAAACTGAAAGACGTCGTGTTAGATGACCTGTCGATTTGGTCAGTGCAAGCTAGCCCAAGTTGTTCCAATAGGGAATGTTTATTTATCGCAGGAATGATTCAGTTGTGGAATAAACTTTTGATTCCTCTAAAGCTTTATGTACCTTATACTTGATAATATTTACTACTTATATTAAAGAGTTTATTGACCGTTCGCTGTCTGCGCCATACTGGAAATGTCTGCAGCCAGACAGATTGAAATGAAATAAATATTGTATGTGTCAAAGTAAAATAACAATAGATCTCACATCACAACTTGGATCATATCGAATGCATTCCAATATTTTTTTGTAAACAATCTATACTAATATTGTAAACCTAAAAATTTTGTTAGTTTGTTTAAACGCGCTTATCTCAGGAACTTCTGAGCCGATTTGAAAAACATATTTTTGTGTTATATAGCTTATTAATCGAAGTCACGCTGCGACGAGAGGGGAGGGAGCAAAATCAAGTGTGGGAGTAAAATAAGGTATGTGTTGCTGTAAAGAATTTCATACAAATGATACTGAACGCTTCGAGTTGATACGGTGTTGTTCCCTTTACGGATAGTTATCTTATTTAGATTGATTTGGTACACATAACGCAATGCAACCTTTACATCATTAAAACACGTTTGAAATAACATAAATACTGTAGATAACACTTTATAGTAGATTATTCACCCAGGGCGTAAAGTGGTGTCTTCCGGCGCGGGCGCCACCTTGAATCACGAGCAAAGCGTGGGGTTCCCTCTATCTGGCAGAATCTTTTTGCTCCGAAAGTCATTTGGCATAACACACTTGGCATAATTTTCTTTAGTCGAATATTATTCAGGCAGAATTTTCTGTAAGCATAATTATTGTTTGGTCGAATATTTATATGCCCGAATTTACAATGGCATACTTTTAAGATAGCAGAATTTTATAAGGCATAATTACCTTTGGCAAAATTTTACTTTGCATACTTTCGCTAAGCATAATGTTTATTAAGTACGATATTTATTTGGCATAATTTGACTAGGCATACTACGAAGAAAGCAGAATTTAGTATTTTACCCTAAAATTGAATTAAGTCTTGTTTGCCCCACCTCTAGAGTGTAATTCAAAATCGCGTAGGCGCGGAGGGGCGAGGCAGCCCGCGAGCTGAGGAGCAGGTGGTCTGAAAGCTCGCCGCCGCGGCTGAGGCTGGCCGGCGAAGCCGGCCAGCAAGCCGAAGCTGCGGTGGTGAGCGAAAACCATCTGCGACGATAAGCTCGCGTGGGACTGCCGGAGCCCCGCAGCGCTGGAGCCGTGACAGAAACCATGCATGCTTGCTTGCTTGCTGCATGCTTGCTTGCTTGCTGCATGCTTTGCTTGCTTGCTTGCATGCTGAATGCTTGCTTGCATGCTGCATGTTTGATTTGCCATGCATGTTCTATGTTAGTATTGCTGAGATAGAATTACTTGGGATACACAGAGAAATTAAGGTTTATAGGAGAATATTAAATATGAAAAATATGCCAAAAGACGATTCGGACTGTGAACTTTCTACGATAGGACGATTCTGCCTATTAATGACAATATATACGAATTGTATGCCACAAGACGATTCTAACTCTGAATTTTCTGCGTTAGGATGATTCTGCTTTAAGACTATTATGGATATTAAAGTTCTGCCTAAAGATGATTCTAGCTTACACGATTATGCGTTTTGAACGTCTGATAAATGAGTGAATGCAAATTGATGTTCTGCGAAAGGAAGTTTATGCTATTTGATGATATGCCAAATAAAATTATGACAATAAAAATTCTGCGAAACAAGGTAGACCCCAAAGCGTGAGGATTGTCGATTTGAGATTTTGAGGCCCGGGCGAAGTGAGGGCATTATTGGGTTAATAGAAAATCCTGAGTGTAGCGAGGGTTTTATGTTCACCCATGACAAGGACACCTTTATGCCCGAAGTGAATACTCTGCTTTTCACGCTTTCATTGAAACAATAAAAATATGTGAACTAATAAGTTATATGTACGCCCTGGTGCGCCACGTTGTATGAAATTATTTCAATGAAGTATATGAAAGTACGCATCAACTTAATTCTTGTGAAATTAGTTACCCATCTTTGCATTTAACAAGTCACACAGGTAAATAATACTGTACTAATGTTTTGATCTCTTTCCGTTGCGTGTTGTTCGATTTTCGAATTGTCTCCTCATCGCTGGATAATGGTGACGACGAATTGTCCCACATTGCCGCCTATAGCGTAATAGATTTTCATACAATATTTCGGCCCGTGAGCCGATACGACAAACTTTAAGTCAATATGCATGACACGTAATTGAACGTTGCCCGTTCAGATAGCGTGAAAACTTGTATACACAGAGAAACAAAATCAAAGCAGACAAACAGTAGTCAAGTTGAATAACGACAAACAAGCACCTAAAACAAACAAAAACAAAGCTATCAACTATGCACCACTACAGATAAAGATCATCTAGTATAATGCAATGATTGATTTGAGAATGTATTACTTAAATTTTAACAAATTAAACCGATAAAGATCTATTGTTTTGTTTTTAAGAACAGATTATTACATGCGACGCATCCTGACAGTTGGATAGAAACATGAGGTTTTATTATTATAGACTTAAAGTGAAAATGGCCACGTCCTACTGAAATGAAACATACCTATATCAATTAAATTCTAAAAATTAGTTTTAAAATATGACTTAATATTTATTACTACCATTTTGCGGTCTGACATGAAAAAAATGCTACAAAATTAATTCAGGGACTGTCATCAAAACCCGTTTATAGTAGCATCCGATAAAAAAATAAAAACTATTTTGGTTGAAAAGTTTCTACCCGTGTTATAAAATGAGGATTTTTTTGTAAGGTGTATTTATAAAATAAAATAAAATATTCATCAGAACAAGTTAAACATTATTATCTTGCTTTTCGACAGCCGCCGCCGCGGCGCTAGTCGCGTCTCATCAGTATAATACAATATCGTATTTCGTGCGTCTCAATAAAACTGTGATGTTTGTGAGATGTTTGTTTTCTTAAGGATAAATTCGAAATGAACTGTATATTTTCATTCTGTAAAGTATATTTCTTTAACCAAAAAAAAGGAATTTTTAAAACTGATTGAATTCAGCGAATGACTTTTCATAGTAGTCAGAACCCCTAGACGAATGTTTACAGCATTTTTTATATGTCATCCTATAAAAATATTGATATTGGGTATATCATATTTTTACTTATTTTAAGAATGTTTAAAAGATTCGTTTCATCTCTGTAGGACGAGGGGAAATTTTCATTGGGATGTGGGACTTCTTCTTTATTTCAGATAACAACGAAGGGCAATCAAGTAATTAATGGAAGATCTTGAAGAGGAACACGAGACCGGAATATTATCGTCGTATTCGTAAAGAACGTATCTCGAATCTTAAAATTCTGTCTACGTAAGACGTCACAGAATGATGAGGTTAGATCTACTTCAACCTGAATACTACTGTCACTTACTTTATTAACTTTATAAGTGTTTACCTACTCAGATTATTGGATTGTAAAATAGAAATGTTCAGACGGTAATGAGTTCCATCACTATGTGGACCCGGCAACCTTCGATTCGCCCGTGGCTCCGTCACGCCTCGGTCTCGTAATGTTGACAAATCCAAAAACTGTTTCCTTTACAAAAACCGTCCCCTGATTATAACAAATACAACAAAAAAGAAATTGCGAAATTGGTTCAGCTGTTCACGCGTGATGTATAAGAGAAGAAGATAAATTCATTATTCAGCCAACTAACCCCTTGGCCGAAATTCCTTAACAAAATATCTTACATAATAAAGACAAAATAGTCCCACTTAACGAGCGATAGGGGACGAATGAACATTAATTTATTTGCTGACCACGAATAAACGAGGTAGTAAGGTTCTTTCTTACGAGTCATTAACAACCGTCGTAATAGCACGTTATCTAAATGTTCACGTGGAAGGGAAGTAAATCACTAATAATCGAATTATGGTTTTGTTTCATTTAAACAGTATCCCATGTGGGATGGCGGAATTTTACCATAATAAGCGTCGATTTTACCAATGTTAGATAGGACATATCCTACACTATCATATACTATAAGTATAAAACGATCTATTATAAAATGACTTATGTATATGATTGCAGTGACGTTTACGAATTAGACGCTTTGTATTGTATTGACGAATAATCCTTATCCGACGTTGTTACGCAGAACCAAAAAAAAAACATGCTTCCGGGGGCAGATTCTGCAGATGGTATACAAAATAAGTTCACCGATAAAGTTTTCTTTGTCAAAGAAATAATATTTTTATATTTTTGCATTTCGTTTTCATTCGAGAGATAGTTTTTTAACGTGCAGATATTTTACTTGATATTGATCACACGAAATAAGTTTGATATTAACCAAGCCAATAGTTCAACAATCTAATTTAATTCTTAAAGGAAAAATGATAGGCTTTAAAGTCACGATTTCTTTCTATGCATCAATGTTTTTTTACGTGTGGATATTACTTGATAATTTCGGTAAAACAGTGATTTTCTTGATCAATGAATAACCCAGGCTCGGATACACCGTTGTGGGCACTGTGGGGATGCCCACAACCCTAATCAGAATTAAGAAAGGGCTAGGGGTAGGTTTTTTCGTCATTTTACCACATTATAAAGCGTCTCAGACAAATATCTTGTTCACAATTCGCGCGCCAATTAATTCTTATCACTTTCTTGCTTAATAATAAATATTGGACACCAATCACATACATTGTTCTGATCCCAAAGTAAGTAGCCAATGCACTTGTGTTATGGAAATCAGACACAACGGTGGTACCACAACACGCAGACCCGAGACAATATAGAAAATATCGTTTTCCACATTGACCCGACCGGGAATCGAACCCGGAACCTCACGAGATGGCGACGCTTGAAACCAGCGTGCTAGCCACTCGACCACGGAGGTCGTCAAAGGTGCTTCGACGCGCTTTAATTTTTAACATATTCTTGGTTTGATGAACGTCAAAAACCAGCCCTTGACAGAATTTCGTTTAAACTCTTTGACATTTAACTACATTATGAAGCATTTTTATTAAACATTTGTGACTTAATTGTTTACTTGCTATTCTTGTTGTTTCTTGCTTTTCTGATGAGTCTCGTTTTGGTATGAGGCCGGATACAAGACGTATACGATACTGGAGAACCCCTGGACGCCAACAGCGATTAAAATCCTGCCAGGAAGTCCATCCTTATAGTGGTGGAACCATCATGGTATGGGCGGGTATTTGGATCGGCGGAAGAACTGATTTAATTCGGATCAGAGGCAACCTCAACGCTCAAATTTATGCTGAGACGATTGTATCTTCTTCGTTCCTCTACAAGTGCAAATCGGTCCCTTATTTCAGTTAATGCATGATAATGCACTACCGCACACCGCAAGAGTTGTAAGACAGACTCTCGCCGCAGCTAACATCAATGTCCTGCCCTGGCCTGCTCAGACGCCAGACTTAGACCCGATTGAGCATGCATGATAGAGGATTAAGGATATACTACAGAGAAGAGCTCTGCCGGATATGGAGGGTATCCAGTCGCAAGAAGACCTTTTTTTGTTGTTGCAACGAACATGGGCGGCCATTCCACAGCGTGATTTGGATGAACTCATTTTGAGTATGCCAAACCGATGTTCTTGTGTTGTTAGTGTTCGTGGTAGAAACACGAATTATTAATTGTTTAAGTTACCTAATAAAGTTTTAAAGAAAACTGTTATTTCAGTCTTTTTTTCGAACTTTAATGTTAGTGGTTCAAATGTCAAAAATCCCTTTATTAGGAAAATGGCAAATTTCTTTAGTAATGCAAAGGTGACTTGGTTTATCGTTTCTGTAGACAAATGAAAACACTTTATTTGATGAATCCTTAAAGAAAATTTTAATTAATATCAATCAGGAGAAAAGTTATTGCAAAAATATATGTTGATCCCTAGACACTTTTGATGTGTGTATTTGCAGAGATCAGTAATACAAAATATTTAAATACTTTCGAAAACCAAGGTAATAACTTTCTTAAGTATGAAGCTATGAAAAATCTTAACTTAATTAAATATATTCAATGAATTGGAATAGAAATGTAATAGTCATACATATAGACTTTTGCAATTATTAATTTATTGCCAACTAAGCATGAATATTAATTAAACACGTTAATTAATGCAAAATCAAATTTGTCTAATTGCAATTTATAGTTAATTATTAACAATATTTCTCAGCGGTTCTCAACAGTTACATGACCCTTTTATTTCTTTGGGCTAAAGGCTTTTTCAAACACTAGGGAATCCAACACAAACCCGATTTGCCCATAATAATAAGAGTAGATGTTTTAGCAATTCAATTTCTTTTCGTTTGATCTTCGATCCGATATACTAAATAAGTCTCGGATTGAATACGTAGCTGATTCGGGTGAGTTACACGGCTTAAGTGTTGTAAATCAACAACAATCAACAGTTCCTTACCGGACTTGGACGTGTTTTTCGATCAACTCAACGGATTCAGGAACAAGATTCGAGAGCATTTGTCGCTTTCAGAGACTTTCAGAGCAGAGACAAAAACCTGACAAATCAGCTGCTATTACTAAATTTTGAAGTGAAAACTTCTTTAGCGGCGTTGAGCACATTTGTGGGATGGGGGAAAAATGTGAAACTCGCGTCAGGACACGTGGGCTGATCGAAAAACCGTAAGACGGTTGGCGAAATAATGGATGTAAGTTGATTTTTCTGAGAGATAAACTTTTTAATGTAATTTAATATAATATAAATTGTAATTGTTGTGTACGATAGCGCAATAAATAAATATTGTATTCTATAAAAATATTATATTATTATTATTATTATTATTGTGGTTTTACACTTTTGTGTCTCAGCTAAAAGCTGGTATTTCAGAAACCTACGGGCCTAAGCCAAGTACATTTCCAATGATACATATTTATTGAGAAGAGTGTGAGTGTGAGAGTTGAGACTGTACATTAATTTGTGTTTGCTGCTGGAGGTTATCACATTTCTGTAAAAAAATTCTGACTATCCTGCAAGTGTTTAATACTACTGCTTTTTGAAGAGCGAGGTATGTGAATTGTGGTATGCTGAGAATTCTGAGTGAATGGTGTAGTTGTTTGGGAATTACTCCCGTTGTGGATAGCACAATAGGTACAATTTTTACATCGGTTAACCGCCACATTCTTCTTATTTCGTCTTTTAAATCCGTGTATTTGGAGAGTTTTTCAGTGATGGTATTTTGTACGTTGTGAGTGTTAGGTATGGCTATATCTATTATGTATGCAGTTTTATGAATTTTATCTTGTAGGGTGATGTCCGGTCTATTGAAATGTGTAGTTCTGTCTGTAAGTATGGCACGGTCGTAATATATTCTGTAGTTGCTGTTTTCTAGAACTGGTTCAGGGGTGTATTTGTAGTAAGGGGTGAGCTTTTGTGGAATAAGTTTATATTTTTGGGCTAGCTTCTGATGAATGATGTTTGCTACCTGGTCATGGCGGTGTTTATGTCATTATTATTATTATTATTATTATTATTGTATTATTATTATTATTATTATTGTATTCTATCACAAAAATGATAGTACTTTTATATTGATAATAAGAGCAATTCATTCAAAATTATTCCCTAACTATTCCAAAAAATGAAAAATGCACAACGTTGATATTCAAGTTTTCACTTCTGCCGGCACTCCCGGAGTGCAATTTTGTGTTTTTTTTTCTAATCTTTGTCTGTTCAGAATAATTATTTTCTAACTGTAACTATTTTATTGTTTGTTTTTGCACTAGTGTAACTTTGTGGTTTTCCTGCCAATGATGTGTATAACTATAATATATGTAGAATAATGATACCTACCTAATCATTTCGTATTAATGTTGTCTATACATACTGTTGGTGTACCATATTTTATAAAATAAAATAAAATTAAAGTGTTTACCTTGACGTGCTGTCGTCCGCACAATATAACTTCTTAAGATACTAACGTAAGTTATCTGTTTTCATTAAGAACATAAAAAAATGCCAGTCATGCAACATAAAATACAAGTATAAACTAAAATCGAACTTTTCAAATACAAAACTATTTCTTTGCGGCAAGGAGGCCACGATGCTGGCTGCGTTGCCGCGTTGGAGCTAACCTTTTGAGCCATAAAAAGTAATAAAAGCCTTTTATTATGCAAGTAGGTCCACTGAGGGCACTAATACACGTCCCAATATAATCCCCTACCACAGCTTCGGGGCGCCTGTGGGCTAGTGCTGAGAAGAAGCTGCGCAACAAACTCAGTCACTATTGTCAAAGCCTCTTTTTAAAACGTTTACAAAGTTTGTAAACTTAAATTAATTAAATGAAGATCGTAAATGCCCAGCTAAGAAACAGCCAGATTTATAATCAGAATTTAGTTGTTTCGCAATTTTTACTAACTGGCCCTAATACTAGGTACTTTACATAACGGAGAACAGAATGATTGCTCGAATCCACCAATGAGTAATATCACGTATACCACCGATACCTAAAATAAAATATATACTAATACCTACACAATTTTACTAAACTGATACAAACACGAAAAAATAACACGAATCAGACGGTCAAACAACATACAACATTTTTTGCGTACAAATTAATATACAATTACCCAATCTATTTACGGATCATGTTTTTGTATTGACTCTATAAATAAGTTTGTGAACTAATAATTCCAACTCTTTACTTTATTTGGTAGAGTCAACGGTATAAATATGTCACATAGGTCCGTTTTTACCGACGTCAGATAAGGAATATTCGTCGAATATCATACAAAACGCCTAATTTGAATACGTAACCTATTAATCAGCAATCAATTATGTAAATGTCATTTTAAAATCGGTCGTTTTGTACTTTTTCAGTCTTATCTGACGTTTGTAAATTTGTCACAAAATGGTCGATCTATAAAATTAATTATGAAATAGAGTTAATGGTAGATAAATGGTAGATTGGAGACCCTCCGACCAAAGGTGCAACGTAGGACGTCCACCGATAAGATGGGCAGACGGCCTTGTAAAGATAGCATGATCACACTGGATGCAGACCACTCACAACCGTTCGCTGAAGAAAACCGTGGGAGAGGCCTATGTTTAGCAGTGGACGTCCTATGGCTGAATATGATGCTGATGAAATATTAAATTAAAGACATTCGTTATAATAAATTATGAGGTATAACAACTAATAAGAGTCAAAACATTTACATTTGGCTAATCATTCATTTAAATTTTATTGAACAATCACAATTAACGCCATATGGCATTCTCGACCAGTCATACTTTTGGGCGAAGCATAAATAATTGTAAGCGGTGCGAGAAATTAATAAAATTAATTAATATTACAGAAAACTAAAGCCTTAACACTAAAAACTAAAACTAAAAGACTTAAAAAAGGAGTTCAGTTAATCTGTAACATGGTAACATTTTCTAGTACATATTCCAAAACTTCTAATGTTAAAACCAAGATGCATGACTCATCATCATCATCATTATCAGCCAAAGGACGTCCACTGCTGAACATAGGCCTCCCCCGCGGCTTTCCACAGCGACCGATCACTAGCGGTCTGCATCCAGTTTGATCCTGCCATTTTTATAAGATCGTCGTCTGTCCATCTTTTTGGTGGGCGTCCCACGCTGCGTCTCTGGTCGAAGGGTCTCCAATCTAGAACTTTCCTGCCCCAACGGCCATCAGTTCTTCGCGCTATGTGCCCTGCCCATTGCCACTTGAGCTCACTGATTCTCAAGGTTATTTATTTATTTATTTAAAGACTTTATTGCACAAATTTAGTGTACAAAGGTGGACTTAATGCTAAAAGCATTCTCTACCAGTCAAACCTTTAGGTCATGCAGAAAGGTGTCAACGGGTGCAGTGAAAAGCTTCTAAAGAAAAAAGGAAACATAGTAACAATAATCATTTTATCCTATAATAATAAATATTCATATTATAATGTATTATATAAATAGATAAACCTACATTTAAATAGTAACTATAACTTTAAACATATTATATATATATAATTATACGTACATAAGCATAAATAAAGCAATAATACATACATATAATAACAATATTACTATGCAATTATTCACTCTTTCAGAAATGTGCGAACTTTATTCTTGAAGGATAACCTCGAATCAGTCTTCCTTATATCTAGGGGAAGAGAGTTCCAGAGTCGTGTAGCTGTCACTGTAAATGACTTTGAAACATACGAAGAGCCGTCCGTTTATGTCCGTTACTTTAGTTCTTCTACGTATCTCCTCATTTCTGATTCGAAAGAGGTCAATCGACGAACCCAACTCGGCTGGGCAGCGTTCGGGAAATTGCGCAAGAGTGTCTTCTCATCTCATCTACCTCAGTGTCTGAAGACGAAAGTCTTCAACCAGTGTGTGTTACCAGTGATGACATACGGAACCGAAACATGGTCTCTTACTATGGGCTTTATAATGAAGCTCAAAATCACACAACGAGCGATGGAAAGGGCTATGCTGGGTGTTTCTCTACGGGATCGAATCAGTAATGAGGAGATACGTAGAAGAACTAAAGCATGACTCAAGGAATTTTTTATTTATTATTTCTTTTCTTCTTGTTGTTGCTATTCTACAGGCCAAACACAAATAATAACATTAGATACAGGTTACTATGCAGTTTAATGAGTCATCAAAGTTTACAAACATACGACGTTGACTGTACTTAATGAGGTCGATATGCCATTGAATCAACCTGATGCAGATTTAAAATATACAAAAAAATACTCAGGACCATTTTTATGTCGCTTACTGGCTTAATCACCCTGGTTAAATAATATTGATCGAGTATACAGCGTGTAAACCGTGGGGACTGTCTATGTTCAGCAGTGGACGTCCTTTTGCTGATAATAATGATGATCATGACACAGGGTGTGACATGTTATAGGAACAAAAAAAATAATGATTCTACAGAATATACGTACTTACCTTGACCTGTGTCGGAAGTCTCGACATAGTTCCATGTAAAACCACCAGGTGGCGCTCGAAAAATGCTGAGACAAAATTGGTGTTTTCGTGTATTTATTGATTGAGAAGAATTTTTGAATGATGCTTAAAAAACTACAAATATTTTATTAAGATTTATTAAAGAATAGCTACGTAAGTTAAAATGATATTTGATGAATTAAAATGATATTTGATGAATCATAAAATTGAAATTGTCGACGCGAAATGTCAAAAATGATGCATCAGACTTCGCCCGCAGGTCATAATGCGCTAAAAGGCTATAACTCAGAGTTCAAAAGTTATTATCACTGATGTACATTAAAATCGCTAACTAGTAATAAATGACAAACTTCAGTTCTATCCCAGTTTGTTGGCAATACATAGCTGGTTCAATCAATTTTGTTAGAAAATAACAAATGTATGTTTTATTTTAATTAAATAAAAACTTCAGAAACCTACCGTGTGTAACCTACCATTTAAAAATGAAGGCGCTTCCGAAAATAAAACACATCATTATATTTCAGACACATCTATTTGATTAAACCATTTTTTTAAACCATACCAAGTTTGGGTTCCTACTATAACAATATGGCTAACGTTTCGTTTGTAAGTTTTACCACAAATATA
Source organism: Pyrausta purpuralis (assembly GCA_963924145.1). NCBI lineage: Eukaryota > Metazoa > Arthropoda > Insecta > Lepidoptera > Crambidae > Pyrausta > Pyrausta purpuralis. The sequence continues at coordinate 22,948,780 of OZ001656.1, forward strand.
TTTGATGTCCTCATTTCTTACCTCAAGAAATCAATTTTGAAAATTGTTGCATTAAAGTCTTTTGGAAATTATCAAAACCACAAATTGACACAGTCAAAAAAACTTTTGATGAACAAAAAAATCGTCGGTACTTCGGGTCAAAAGTTTCGTTTGACCTCTACTATGCGTGATTCAAACGGCAAACCTTACCTACATCGATTCGCGGTTTTTCCTTAAAATTAGACTCGTACGCCGATCACAATACGCAGGTTAAGGGCCCACCAACAAAGGATTAGGGAGAATGTTTTGATGAACCATAAGAAATCAGAAATATAGAAATATGATTTTTATGTATCTTTTATTTATATTTTTATTTCCTTGTTGAACCGACAATAACATCAGCTTAAAAGTCAATGCATTTTTCTGCCTACATCTAAAGGTTCTGACAGTTAAGTCAGAGTTAACCCGGCTTAAAGTTAAAAGCTTTTGTGCGAAATAGAATAACCGGCCATCAGCTAGCTAATGGAAAGCCGATCAGTGGGCTCTATTAATATAACACTTGCGTCTAGATTTGTGCTGTCTTCGGCTTAATTCACAATAATTTGGCCGCTCAGAGAATACTATTTTGACGTATTTAAATTGAGAAAAAATAAAAAAAAGTCAAACTTTCTGACTTTGACATTTTTCCTATAAGTTTCTGTCAAAATTGAAAACGACCTTATAGCATTCTCTAGGTAGCTAAATTATGAGTCGATTTTTAATTATTCGAAGAATCCAGAAGAACGCTAGATTGCTACTAGCTCTCGCACGACTCCGTATTTTTCAACCACAATGTAAAGTCGTCAGCTCATCAGGCTACACATTTTTGTTGAAAACTAACCCTTATTACAACTGCGTGAGATACCGCGGTGTTTACTTTGACGTGCTATTGTTCGTACCTTACGTGTGCCCATACCGTTGCAGACAGATAGCTGATAGATTAAACAGCAAACCAGTGGGTTATTATAAGTATATAGAGATAATCTATGCCAAGCAAAAAAAGTGTCTCAAATACGAAGACAAGAATCCTTTTCCTTTCCTACCTTGAAATTCGGATTTGAAATATAAAACCTTTTGTATGAGTTGATGACAAGTGGCGACAATTTATGGCGCACGAGATTTGTTCGTGGAGTCAGTTCCATACGCTAATATTTGTGGTTCAATGCATCAAACACATAATTTATATCACTTTGTCAATTTTTGTTTAATTTATACTAAAAAACAGGATGAGCGAACAAGACGAGTATTTTTTTAAAAAAAGAGCTGCTGAAAAAACGTTTGGCCAAGTGCAATTAGTTTGGAAATTTGTGTAGTTTATTCAAGCTTTGGATCAATTATAATAGGTCCAAAGCTTATTTCGAACCAAATTTTTTTTAAACGGTCAAACATTAAGACTACCCAACGAATAAAACGCTAATGGGAACATATTTGGACCTTCTTAAAAAGACAGTCAGCCACGATATCACCTGAATAGTAAACGATGATGCGAATAAGGATGTTGAAACACCCTTATCTTTAAAAAGTCTAAATTATAGTCCAAATATGAATTGAAGCGATCGTTTTTGACAAACGCGTCCTAATTTGTATTCCTCTCTTCTACCTTCATACGTGGGTCCGAAATTGGGTACCGATCCTGATTCAGCCGCTACAAAGTGTAAGTGACGCCGTTCTTAAGAAGCTAACCAATGTAATTTTGTCACGAGCGTCCTTTACAATCTGTCACATACTAAGGGTTATCGAGTATCGCATATCTGGACCCAGCCGAGCTATTACTTAACTGGATTTCCATTTTCATATTTTATCTTTCTATATTAATATTATAAAGCTAAAAGTTTGTGTTTTGTTTGAACGCGCTAATCTCAGGAGCTAATGCACCGATTTGAAAAAAAGCTTTTGGGTTGAATAGCTTATTTATTGCGGAAGGCTTAGGCTAAAAATATTACGCTGCCACGGGAGGGGAGGAAGCAAACTCAAAACGCACGGACGAAGTCACGGGAGACCGCTGGTCTTATCCACATACATAAAATAATGTCGTGTTAGTTACACCGCTTATAACTCGAGTACGGGTGGCCACTTTTCTTGATTTTTACATTGTTTGAATTTTCCTGGCTTCGGATAGGATTATATGGTCGAGCCAAAACGAAGTTCGCCGAGACCGCTATTAGTGTTTATTCAAAACAAGTATTTTTTATTAAGATCCAAAAGTAATCGTTTCATAAGTTTTGAGGTCCTAGTAGTTTTCATTGAATGATGTTTTTCTGTGTCAAGTTATACATTCTGAGGCCTATACAAGTCTGGAGTCTGACATCTTCATCAAAGCTGACAAGTCATTTGCAATCACTTAGGTTGAAATAACGATGCCTCTATAACTTTGACAAATGCTTGAAATTCTTCCCACCAGACTTGTGATTTGGAATAAAATTAATATTAATTCCTTAAAACATGGTTTTAATAGATGGTGTACACGTTCAATTATAGGACCTCACATCTTACCAATTATAGCATGCAAATGTTAACATAATGAAAGAAAGAAGATACTAAAATAATAATCAATCCTCATAAGCGAATAGCAAGCAATCGCTTTTAAATTACCTAATAATAACCGTCTATCTCGAGGCTTCGACTACAAACAGTCGCAAAGACCTTTTCTCAAACCACATCACCCTTATCAAGCCGGCCTCTCCTTTAGCGAAAACCAAACATTTGACATCTCATATAACAACTTCTAGGAATTTAATAGGTATTGGTGTCGGTGGCCGAGTGGCATAGGCATACGCCCGGATAGCGTAAGACACGGGGTTCGATTCCTCGTCTGACACAGTTGATTTTTTCAAGTGCATTTTATATTATTAAGTTTGTACAGTGACAAAAAACTATAAAAACAAGTACAGTGGCTAGCACATCAGGTTACACACTTTCGTTGCAAACTAGCCCTTATTCTAACTGAATGATACCGCAGTGTTTAATTTGACATGCTGTTGACTGTTTCAACTCGTATTGACGGTTGGATGAGTTTTTTTTTCAGGACAGAAGGACTTCTGTGTATTTATTGGAAAACTCTCACCTGCCTGGGTACGAGGTCGAAGCCTCTCACGCCTTATCCTTAAGAGTGAAAATCTTTTGCACCACCCCTGTCGTGTGAGCAAGCGATTTCGTTTGTTAGTGATCAGGCGCAAGAGAACTCGACTTACATACGTATCTCCACGTACACTTACTCTTTTATCAGACGCAGACATAATGCATATAAAACACAAATTTTACTAAATAATAAAATATTCGGTTAATTTTGTTCCACAAGTAAGGACGAATTTTGGAAACGTTTTCTCAGGTCTTCGGTACCTAGATCTATTTAACGTTGTTTTATAAGCAAACAATTTATCCCATTGGTATTGTTTTCGAACCTTACAAGTTGGATGATTAAAAATGATTTTATTTTATCTTACAATCTGAAGTTGTCAACGTCTTGTAGCGAAAGCAGGTACTGAAACATAAAATTTGTAAATCTCGTGCCACATTTTTTGTTTGCAGTCGTCCTAAAGGACTCAAACCATTTTAATAAGTATTTTTTACCCGCTTTAAAAAAAATCGACACCGCCAAATCACCCTCCTTGATCATGTATCTTTCTCCAATCTTGAATCAGCAAGTAAGCTTTCTAACAAGTGATACTCAGCTGATACATCTATTGCACAAAGTTTACGACAAGTGGTGCTTAGTTACAGTACAAGTATTAAGTACTTACTAAACAGTAAGGGGCTGTTAAAAAAAAAACTCTATTAGGGTTTCGCTTCGTAGTAATTGCGTTTCTCGTCCAAACGAATCCAATTCGGACCCGATTCAATTCAGCTAGTAGGCCATCCTAGAAGTGTCAAGTGTAATCGAAATATCGTCCGCTTTGATCACGTGATTAAATATACCTTGAGTTTACAATGAATAAAAATCGAATCCAATAACTTTATTGCATTCGATTTTTATCTATTGTTTAAACGCCTCTCCACACGTCGAAGTTCATATTTGTATTGATTTGCTTTATATTCGAGAAATTCTCATATCAATTTGCATTGGACAACCGTGAGTTTGAAAGCGCCCTTAATGTCTCTTTTTCTTAGCTAGTCGACTATTATAAACAATCTTTTAAAATAATATCAGTAAATAAAATTAATAAATAATTTGATTTCAAAAGATCTCAGTGTTTAACGATATATAATCTAAGTTAGTTGTAAGATTTGTAGGTATCTTATTTTAAAATGAATCATTTGATTTGAAAGGAATGTCAAGATTATTTACATTATTACTAGCCAAGAAAAACGAACTTTAATCTCATATAGTCAGCATACAGTAAGTAGGTAGGCTGAATATGTATATGAGTTACGAGTTATGTAGGAGGAGTTAGTAAGATGAATATTTGAAGTCAGCAGTGTGTGTACGCTCATAGTAATTTAAGTTTCGTAGGCTAAACTCCAACTTGGAAGCATAATTAAACTGCAATGGGAAACTTGCTTTATAATAAAGTTGCGAGTCGACTCAGGAAATAAAGTTTTCTTCAAGTTTTCAACAAACGACATACACACGCAATCATACTGGGTGGGAGTTACCAGTTTTACAAATCACACGCAGTTTCTAAATCATACGTATACATTAACATTTTATATTTTTAGCACCGTACAATATCGATTTTTTTTATTCTCAAACGTTGTCAGAAAAAGAGTTCTTTTTGCAACTTCACGACCACCCAATAAATATCCTTTTAGAAGAAACGACACGAAACGAAGAAGCTTCTTTTTCAAGATTTTGCAATGGAATAAAATAAAAGCTCACATTTAGGTTATGGTTAGATTATGTTTAGGTTGTGCAGATTTGACTTTTGCATAGATAGAACGAAAATAATACGGCAAATCAAATTAACTTTACTTAAATATATTCATACAACTTAACTAGGTATTACATCCCAAGAATTTATCGCGGTATTGGTAATCGACACGTTTTTCAATTTCGTACGAGTTCTTATGAAATGTGAATTTATTAAATATTTAGTTCCTATTGTTAATGATTGATCTGAATTTTTCTCAATGTGTCAATGTCTAGAAAGTAATATTTTTCTGGGGAAATCTTCAACTCATTCATCACTTTACGTAAATGACGCAAAGAATGATAAAACGAACGCAGGCAGCGCATAACAATGCTTTTTTATCCGTCTTTTATATTTTATGGTGACATTTATTGCTTACAGGTAGTTACAATATTATTTTCCATTAGTCGGTCAGTGATTATGACCGTCATTCTATCGCCGGTTTTACGGTAAACTATAAAAGTTTATCTTCAAGATTTTCCGCTTTTTTTCTGTACACTGACAATAATATAAAAAATCACAAACTTACACAGTTATTTTAGTTGAAGCTGAAGTGATGAGCATCTCACAAAAATCCATTTAGAGCACATGTAAACAGAATTCACTGATTGAAAACTTTTGCCGGGTTGGCGCACTGTCGGAAAATCGAGTCAGCGTCGCGCGCGAGTATGCCGCCTCACGTCTACTCACTCACTGAAGGAGTCGTCTCTACCGCCGTCAGTTGGCTTGAGGTCATTGCCGAAATGCCCACCGGTTTAATCACAGCAGTAACAAAATAAAACATGTGAGTAAATTAACTAAACCTTTCATTAAGAGTTACAAAAAAAAGTTACGTTAAAATTGTTTATCAATTGCAGCGAACCATTTTTTTATTAGGTATTTGCTGGGATATCCCGTCAGCAGTACCTTTATGACGACGGTTTCGTGTTAGTCTTGGAAAAACACTAGTGGCAGGTTAATGTAACTAATGTTTAATGTATTACGATGCGTCAAAACAGCAGCTGATCAGTTATGATTGAATTGGTCTCGGTTACGCCATGTTATTTTTAACCGACTTCAAAAAAGGAGGAGGTTATCAATTCGACTGTATGTTTTTTTTTATTTTTTTTTGTATGTTTGTTACCTCATATCTCAGTCGTTAGTCGACCGATTCGAAATTTTTTTTCGCCTACTTAGAGGGTGTACTTTCTAGTTGGTCCCATTGTTGCCGATTTGGGATCTGAAGATGGGATCTTGGTGTAATCGAGGGAAACCCTCAAATTTTAAAGGCACGTATAGTGTTGTTTTACTAAAATTTTGACTAAAATGTTGACGTATTGTTACGTCTGATAGTCTACATCTTGTGGGGCTGAGCTGATGGTGGAACTCCTTAACGCTTAGGAGTTCAGTAATTATAATGACAGAACATATGATAGTGTAGCTTCTTAAAGAACAGAGTCATAAGGTCTAAAAATGGAGAAATAAAATTAACTTTAAAAAAGTAAAAACCGACTTCAATACCAAAATGCACTAAAAAGTCTTAAATAAACCCTTGAACATTGAAAGGAAAGGAATCCATTTTAGGGTAACAATTTCTTTTTGGAGTCGGTGCCATCACTTTGAAAATTCAGCGTCACCTGTCGCAGCACCGACTCCAAAAATAAATTGTTTCCCTAAAATGGATTCCTTTCCTTTCAATGTTCAAGGGTTTATTTAAGACTTTTTAGTGCATTTTGGTATTGAAGTCGGTTTTTACTTTTTTAAAGTTAATTTTTTACTGCAGGAAATGTCAAATAGCTGTCTAACTCCGTGCGAAAAACCGGCAAATTGCAAGTCGAACTCGTGAACTGAGGGTTCCCTGCCAACTTTAATTGAATTAGAGGTCCGCCTATTTCAACTTAGCCAAAATACCACAATTATAGTTGCGTGTTTTGAATACGCGTGTCGTAAATTTTAAATAAATAGCTGCTATTATTTATTGGAACTGGTACTTGTAACTGTTAAACTTAAATTTATTTACTGGCAACACCGATATATTTTTGGAGGGGAGTTTTGTATTCGGGGAGAGCGCGGAGTTCGGCAGTTCACTTGGTTTGTGGCATCAAGTTAAAGAGGTTGTACCTGAAGTTGTACCCTGTTTGAAGAATAAAAGTCTTGAAGAAGTCTCAGTATTTTAATTTCTTAACAAGTCAGAAGTGCGCAACAATCTTCAGCCCACAAAGAACAAGGTACGTGAAATAGTGTATGCTTGAATTATGACCAAGTTAGTGAGAATATTAAGTAATACAGTTAACTATCAGCAAGTGAAATTTATTTTTAAATAACACGATTTTTGTAGCACGTGGTCGGGGCTACCCTCCGGTCGTGCTACTTAAATTCAAAGCTTTTGAATCCACGTGTGCCGTAGTGTGCTCTGTTTGAGGTTGGGGCTACTCTCCGATGAAACTGGCACAATATGAGGGCACGTGTAGTTGAAAGCAATGTTTAAAAATTGGTAAAATTATTTCTAAAACCTAAGAAATACGGTCGCATATTTTAAAACAAATAGTTAAATGAGGTTTTAACCTGGTCAAAAGACAAAGCGTAGCTAAGATTAGGACGTATAAGCTTAATTTAAGTGTGGAATTCGAATGCTATACGTGACGTTATGTTTTGTGCATGGTCGGGGCAACTCTCCGACTGCGTTAAGCATAATGCGAAGCGCATTTGCATTCGAATTATTCGAATTCTTGTGTAAGACGTTGTATTTTACTCATGGCTGGAGCTACTTTCTGACAGCACAAACATGATACGGAGCGTGCTTGTATTTGAATAAGTTGAATCTATTGGTATTAAAGTGTTGGTTGGTGATTAAGTAAAGCGTGACTAAGGCAAGGCAGCTTAACTTAATTCAAGTGTGACATTCAAATGCTTATGCGTGTCGTTGTGTTCTGTGCATAGATAGCCACATGGGCATGATACGAAACGCATTTGTAATCGAATAATTTGAATCCTCGTGTGCACCGTTGTGTTTTGTGCATGGCCGGAGCTACTTTCCGACAGCACATGCATGATACGGAGTGCACTTGTATTTAAATAAGCGTAGGACGTATAAATTTTAAAGTGTGAATTTTCGATGCTTATGCGTAACGTTGTGTTCTGTGCATCGTCTGGACAATTCTCAGACTGCATTGGCATGATACGAAGCGCTTTGCATTCGAATTATTTTAATTCTCGTGTGCGACGTTGTGTTTTGTGCATCGCCGGGACTATTCTCCGACGGCACAGGCACGATACGGAGTGCATTTGTATTTTAATAATGTATGTTGTCTGGGATTATTTAAGTGTGCTATGATCCTGCTAAGAATAATTTGCCTTAGACTGATTGAGTGTCAGTTTGTACTTTAAGATATATTGATTTCGTAGCTTAGTGTTCTACCTAGTTGTTTTCTTTGTTGGTAAATGGTTAATTGTGCTATGACCGTCAGAATAACAATTAAGACTAGGGTGATTAAGTATCAGTTTGTACTTTAATATTAATTGATTGTCTAGCTAAGTATGCTACCTGGTGGTTTTCTTTATTAGGGATTAGTTACGTGTGCTATGAGCCTGACAATAATAATTTGCCTTAGACTGATTAAGTGTGTCAGTTTGTACTTTAATATGAACTAATTTCGAAGCTAAGTGTGATACCTGGTTGTTTTTTTGTCGGGAAATAGTTAAGTGTACTATGACCCTGACGATAATCATTTGCCTTAGACTGATTAATAAGGTCAGTTAATACTTTAATGTGAATTGATTTCGTAGCCAAGTATACTATCTGGTTGTTTTCTTTGTCGGGGAATAGTTAAATGTGCAATAACACTGACAAGAATAATTTACCCTAGACTGATAAATTCTGTCAGTTTCTACTTCCATATGTATTGATTTCGTAGCTAAGTATGTTACCTATTGGTTTTCTATGTCGGGGAATAGTTAAGTGTGCTATGACCATGACTAGAATAATTTGTTTATTACTGATAAGTATGTCAAGTCAGACCGATTGAGATGTACTTTAAAATGTATTGATTTCGTGGCTAAGTATGCCACTTGGTTATTTTCTTCCGCACTAAATACTTTAATGTGCTTTAACCCTAACGAGAATAATTTGCCTTTATACTGATAAGTGTGTCAGTGTCAGACTGATTGAGACATATCATTAATATGAATTTATTTCGTAGCTAAGTATGCTACTTCCTTTTCTTCTTTCCTTTCTTACATGCCAGGAAATAGTTGAGTGGGCTATGACCCCAATAAGAATAATTTGCTTTAGAGTGATTAAGTGTCACTGTCAGACTGATAAAAACACTGACAACTTTTACATGGAGTGGTTTTGTAGCAAAAAAAAAAAGCCAACTGGTTAGTTTATTTGTCGGGAAATTTTTAAGTCTAATATTTTAATATGGACTGATTTTGTAGCTAAGTGTGCAAATTGACAGGGTCCTTTGTTAGAGGAAAGTTAAGTGTGCCATAACTCTAACAGGGGAAATGCTATTTAATTTCTATTAATGATATAGTTTTTTTTGATACAGTAACGTTAGTTATCGGTAAAGTAAAAAGTGATGCTAACCAGAAAACAATCCTGATGCTAGGCAAAGTTATAATGGTGATGAAGTTTTGAGTGCTACTTAAATACTATGAATGAAAGATATTTTTTTTATATGAACAATTTTATTAAAATATGCTAAATTTTATATTAGTGTACCTTGTGCCCCAGTGCTGTATTATTATTGCTTTTTCTTCTTAGAGGCCCTTTAGAAAAATATTTACCCATAGCTTCGAATTTATAATTGAAGTTTTCTGGTTTAAAAATAATTTTCTATTAAAGAATAAATATTTAATCCCTACTTGACTAAATCCAAATTAATTACTAGCAAAATTATGGTAAAATAAGATGCTAGTTAACAGCACAGGTGTACATGTTTTACAAAAACCAATGAAAGGCGTAAAAACTTTATTAAAGGTCATACATTATTTCGTATCCCATTTAGGAATCTAATTTAGTAACACATGACAAAGTTATTAATATTTTATTATTATTAATTCTACTAAATCATGAAAAAGATTCTCGGCCAATCGTATTTTAGTCAATCTTATAATAATTATACAATAAAGGCATCTGATGAATCCTAATGATTTTGTTTCATGCAATCTGATGAGTCTGCATCACACGCAACGTCGCGCTTGAGCTCGAAAAAGGAAGGGACCCCACGGTGAACGATGGAAGATTTCACTGAGAGGCAGAGCCCAGGAGGAAGACGTGAGGCTGGCTAGACCCACTCAAAACTCCAAATTATACCCTAATACAGCTTTGGGGCAATTTTGGGGGGTACCCAATGCTGAACAGCCCAAGAAACTGTAGCTATTGTCAATTCCTCTTTTCCAAAAGTTTACTATGTTGTATTATTCAATTTAAGTCTGTACATTGTATTAACTTTAAAATAATTTTCTGCGTTATAATACACATTTGTAATGACCTACCCTAATGAGGGTTTCCTTTTTGTAATAATTGTTTTAATGTAGTATTGGTAAGTCTTTATAACATTCTTGTGAATAGACAAAAGACATTCTTGTGAAGAGTCAAAACAGCCTAAGCTTTTAAAATTTTGGACGAAATATTATTTAAAACCTTCTGAACAACAAAAATTAAACATAAACGCAAGCTTTCATTTTCAATTCGTATACCTTATATTATTGTATATTTTTCTATCAATAAGTTCTATAAGCATGTCATAGTGTTTCTGTTACTAAACCTTCTTTGTTTTCATAGTATGAAAACAAATACCGTATCTTACTTAGGTCTCAGTGGACCATTTAATATAATTTTCCCATCATACTAAAAAAAAACTATTACTTTATTTAGAATAAGGTTATTTAATTTGAGAAAAGAATGCTTATTTTGTGTGTATTTATCTTAATTAGCATTTGGTTGTTTTCGCTGGATTTTTGTTTCAAAATAGGGTGAGAGGGTAATATAAAAAGTACACCACAGCTTTTTGCTTGATAAAACTTAATCATTTATTGCTCCCTAAGAATACAATTCACTTAACCAGAGAGTACAAAACACAAAAGGTGTCAGAAATTGCAAACAGGTGCATTCACATCTACACAAATTATTTTTATTTTTATTATCTAACGATGACAATATTACTTTTGGCTTAACTTTAACAAGATACGAGTCATTCGTTAAGTATCAATAATGTTGCGGGTGGGTTTGATAAAAGTTCCGTCCTAGCCGGCTCTCCGGTCGCATTTGCGAAACGTAGTACGTTACCAACTGAGTAACTGCAACTGCTATTTATTATTTATAATTTTATACATAATCAGTGTTATAAACTTTATCTTCATCAGTGTCCTAATTTGATGATTTATTGGATTTGAAATAATTTAAACACTATTAAATATCGGGATCTTTTAGGAAATGTCGTATGACGTATTTTAATTATTTTAAACAGATAAAGCGAATGTGTTTTTTTCAAGCAGTTTGGCAAATGATTGGTATATTGTGCCTTGATGATATAAATGCAATACACTGCACTTTGTATAAGAATTATTTAGGTTAAATTTAAAAAAAACACATATGTTTGAAGTATAGTAAATGTGAGATCACTATTTACAGATTACTACTTAAACTCTCAAATCATTCTAAAGGGTACTTTATTTAATTTTTATACTTTATAATGTCCGCTTAGCGTTATATACATAACTTAATTAACAAATTGCACTTTAAACGTAGTAACCGCTAGTTAATGAGTAAAAATAAACAGTATTATGTAGTGTATCTACAAGTCAGGTATAAGTAGCCGCTTATAAAGTTAAGGTACGTTTGTTTTTAGAACATCTTGAGGGATTTTGAAGGTAATTTAATTTAAATTTTGTTTAGTTATGAATATTGAGGGTGTAAGGTTCCATAAAAAAATAGGTTGTTTTTTGTAATGAAACGATTAATTTTATGAAGTTTATCAAATTATGTTTCCTGTTAGTAATAAAATATTATTAAATTGTAAAACTCACTTCCAAAATAAGTCTTAAATTATACAAATTATTATGCATACAGAGTTATAATTTTAAAACCAATGTTTTATTAAAATAAATGAATAAAATGTATACTCGTTACACGGCATTTCCGCCGCCATTGTGTTCGGTTAAAAATTAAGTATCCGGTGTATTCAAGCTAATTATTTAACTATGTAACTCATTTTTAAAATTATCCTTGTTTTATATAACTAATTATGCATATAGTTTACTAATTTTAAAAACAATGCTTTCTTAAGATAAATAAATGTAATCAATCGTAGCACGGCATTTCCGCCGACATTTTGGTAAGGTCGAAACAAACACTGCTCGGGGCATTCTGTTACGAGCGCTTGCATGGGGCAGTACCTAGTGTTAGTTAGATAACATTATGCGATTACCTGTGTGTTATATTGTAATAAACGAAGTGTAAAAGTTATCAGGGTTATTTGAATAAACTAAGTGAAAAATTGTTGGAGGTCTTCTTTCACCAGTCTCAGCCTTCTGTGCGTAGGCTTTAAGCCTACAAGTCAGAAGTGGGATCCTCATGCAACGTTCCCATGAAAATGAGCCATTCAAAGCCGTAGCGTTTTACAGTCGGCAAACGACACCTGAAGAGAAAAACTTCCACTCTTACGAGCTGGAAACCTTAGCTGTCGTTAGTTCACTTAAAAAGTTTAGAGTTTTCTTATTGGGCAAAAGCTTCAAAGTCGTAACCGACTGTAGTGCGCTACGATCCACGTTTCAGAAACGTGATTTAGTACCAAGGATAGCTCGCTGGTGGTTGGCACTCCAAGAATTTGACTGTTCGGTAGAATATAGGGCGGGAAATAAAATGTCACATGTTGACGCACTGTCCAGAAATCCGATCGATGGTCCGGAGGATCAAGACCCAGAGCCATTTCCGGCAGTGATGGCAATAAGTGACCAAGATTGGCTTTTGACTCTACAGTTGGGTGATTCAGAGTTGCATAGGATACGAGATATTCTCCGCAGTGGACTAGATGAAAAGGGACTTGATTATATTAGAGACAATTACATTATTCAGGATAACAAGATATTTAGATGCATAAACGGTAACAAGGAAGATATTCGGTGGGTGGTTCCAAAGGGCGCACGATGGCAGTTGTGTAAGATGAACCACGATGACATTGGTCATGTTGGTTATGAAAAAACTTTGGATCGAATTAAAAGCAAATATTGGTTCTCGAAAATGTCAAAATTTGTTAGAAAATACGTTGATTCTTGCATAGAGTGCGCATATGCCAAAAAGATGGCTAATACACGAGAAGGTTTATTACATCCTATTCACAAAGTTGAAAAACCCTTTCATACCTTGCACCTAGACCATCTTGGGCCCTTTGTGAAGTCTAAACGAGGTTTTACTCACTTATTAGTCGTAGTAGACTCGTTTACAAAGTTCATTTTCATAAAGCCCGTTAGGAATACTAGCACGTTGAATGTTGTCAGAGTACTAGAAGACATTTTTGACACCTTTCGGACACCTGAGCGTATTATAAGTGATCGCGGCAGTTGTTTTACATCGCATGCGTTTAAAAGGTTTTGTTTGAATAGAGGAGTCAAGCATGTTCTGAACGCTGTAGCGTCCCCTAGATCCAATGGACAGGTGGAACGCTACAACCGTACCATTTTAGATTCACTAACTGCTCAAAATTTAAAATCGGACGAAAAAGATTGGGACAACAAGTTAGGTAGGATACAATGGGGACTTAATAACACGATCCAAAAGACTACTGGTAGGGCTCCAGCCGAGGTGTTGTTCGGAACGTCCATGTCTAGTGAAATTAATCCTATACTTAATGAGATATCTGATGAAACCCGCGAAGAAATTGATTTAACCGAGTTGCGCAGTGAGGTGAAAGAGCGAATCGATAAAGAACAGGCTAATCAAAAGCGGTACTATGACAAGGGCAGACGACCAGCCCGTATATATAATCTCGGGGATTTAGTTAAAATAACAAAGACTGCTTTCAATAATAATGGAAAAAGTTCCAAACTCATGCCAGTATATGAAGGACCATATCGGGTAGCAAAAGTTCTAGGTAATGACCGCTACAAACTAGCACCAATACCGGGGTTTGAGGGTATGCGAAAGAAACGAAAAACCACGGTTGCTTCTGACAGGATGCAGCCCTGGATTCACTTATCCGCATTAGAAGTAGAACAGAATAGTGACGATGATAATTATGAATGCCATGTTAGTGACGATAATGATGTAGACGATTAGCTAGTTTAATTATTAAATGCGCGAGATAATATATAAATCATTCTATTATTTAGCTTTTTGAGGTTTTATCAAGTCCTTGGAGTGAATTTTTCAAGGCAATATGTAAAATAAGTCCTTGGAGTGAATTTTTCAAGGCGTTAAGTAGTATAAGACCTTGGAGTGAATTTTTCAAGGTGTTTTAAGTATAAGTCCTTGGAGTGAATTTTTCAAGGCATTATGTAAAATAAGTCCTTGGAGTGAATTTTTCAAGGCGTCAAGTAGAATAAGACCTTGGAGTGCAGTTTTCAAGGCGTTAAGTAGTATAAGACCTTGGAGTGAATTTTTCAAGGTGTTTTAAGTTTAAGTCCTTGGAGTGAATTTTCCAAGATCTAAATAAAAGCCCCTGAAGTGAATTTTTCATGGCACTTAAAGAGATTATTGTAGTTAATTTAAGCCCCGGAGTGAATTTTTCGAGGCTTAATATTTTGACAATGTAACGTAATAATTTAAATCGAAAGGATGATTGTAATTATTTTGTTGTTAGTTGTGTTCAAATTTGATAAAGTGTTGTTTGTTGCTTATTTGTGATGTATAACAGTAGCCAAGTGTAAGGTTTCACCAGTCACGTGTATGGAGACCACACACGACATCAGGATGGTCGAGTGTAAGGTTCCATAAAAAAATAGGTTGTTTTTTGTAATGAAACGATTCATTTTATGAAGTTTATCAAATTATGTTTCCTGTTAGTAATAAAATATTATTAAATTGTAAAACTCACTTCCAAAATAAGTCTTAAATTATACAAATTATTATGCATACAGAGTTATAATTTTAAAACCAATGTTTTATTAAAATAAATGAATAAAATGTATACTCGTTACACGGCATTTCCGCCGCCATTGTGTTCGGTTAAAAATTAAGTATCCGGTGTATTCAAGCTAATTATTTAACTATGTAACTCATTTTTAAAATTATCCTTGTTTTATATAACTAATTATGCATATAGTTTACTAATTTTAAAAACAATGCTTTCTTAAGATAAATAAATGTAATCAATCGTAGCACGGCATTTCCGCCGACATTTTGGTAAGGTCGAAACAAACACTGCTCGGGGCATTCTGTTACGAGCGCTTGCATGGGGCAGTACCTAGTGTTAGTTAGATAACATTATGCGATTACCTGTGTGTTATATTGTAATAAACGAAGTGTAAAAGTTATCAGGGTTATTTGAATAAACTAAGTGAAAAATTGTTGGAGTTCTTCTTTCACCAGTCTCAGCCTTCTGTGCGTAGGCTTTAAGCCTACAAGTCAGAAGTGGGATCCTCATGCAACGTTCCCATGAAAATGAGCCATTCAAAGCCGTAGCGTTTTACAGTCGGCAAACGACACCTGAAGAGAAAAACTTCCACTCTTACGAGCTGGAAACCTTAGCTGTCGTTAGTTCACTTAAAAAGTTTAGAGTTTTCTTATTGGGCAAAAGCTTCAAAGTCGTAACCGACTGTAGTGCGCTACGATCCACGTTTCAGAAACGTGATTTAGTACCAAGGATAGCTCGCTGGTGGTTGGCACTCCAAGAATTTGACTGTTCGGTAGAATATAGGGCGGGAAATAAAATGTCACATGTTGACGCACTGTCCAGAAATCCGATCGATGGTCCGGAGGATCAAGACCCAGAGCCATTTCCGGCAGTGATGGCAATAAGTGACCAAGATTGGCTCTTGACTCTACAGTTGGGTGATTCAGAGTTGCATAGGATACGAGATATTCTCCGCAGTGGACTAGATGAAAAGGGACTTGATTATATTAGAGACAATTACATTATTCAGGATAACAAGATATTTAGATGCATAAACGGTAACAAGGAAGATATTCGGTGGGTGGTTCCAAAGGGCGCACGATGGCAGTTGTGTAAGATGAACCACGATGACATTGGTCATGTTGGTTATGAAAAAACTTTGGATCGAATTAAAAGCAAATATTGGTTCTCGAAAATGTCAAAATTTGTTAGAAAATACGTTGATTCTTGCATAGAGTGCGCATATGCCAAAAAGATGGCTAATACACGAGAAGGTTTATTACATCCTATTCACAAAGTTGAAAAACCCTTTCATACCTTGCACCTAGACCATCTTGGGCCCTTTGTGAAGTCTAAACGAGGTTTTACTCACTTATTAGTCGTAGTAGACTCGTTTACAAAGTTCATTTTCATAAAGCCCGTTAGGAATACTAGCACGTTGAATGTTGTCAGAGTACTAGAAGACATTTTTGACACCTTTCGGACACCTGAGCGTATTATAAGTGATCGCGGCAGTTGTTTTACATCGCATGCGTTTAAAAGGTTTTGTTTGAATAGAGGAGTCAAGCATGTTCTGAACGCTGTAGCGTCCCCTAGATCCAATGGACAGGTGGAACGCTACAACCGTACCATTTTAGATTCACTAACTGCTCAAAATTTAAAATCGGACGAAAAAGATTGGGACAACAAGTTAGGTAGGATACAATGGGGACTTAATAACACGATCCAAAAGACTACTGGTAGGGCTCCAGCCGAGGTGTTGTTCGGAACGTCCATGTCTAGTGAAATTAATCCTATACTTAATGAGATATCTGATGAAACCCGCGAAGAAATTGATTTAACCGAGTTGCGCAGTGAGGTGAAAGAGCGAATCGATAAAGAACAGGCTAATCAAAAGCGGTACTATGACAAGGGCAGACGACCAGCCCGTATATATAATCTCGGGGATTTAGTTAAAATAACAAAGACTGCTTTCAATAATAATGGAAAAAGTTCCAAACTCATGCCAGTATATGAAGGACCATATCGGGTAGCAAAAGTTCTAGGTAATGACCGCTACAAACTAGCACCAATACCGGGGTTTGAGGGTATGCGAAAGAAACGAAAAACCACGGTTGCTTCTGACAGGATGCAGCCCTGGATTCACTTATCCGCATTAGAAGTAGAACAGAATAGTGACGATGATAATTATGAATGCCATGTTAGTGACGATAATGATGTAGACGATTAGCTAGTTTAATTATTAAATGCGCGAGATAATATATAAATCATTCTATTATTTAGCTTTTTGAGGTTTTATCAAGTCCTTGGAGTGAATTTTTCAAGGCAATATGTAAAATAAGTCCTTGGAGTGAATTTTTCAAGGCGTTAAGTAGTATAAGACCTTGGAGTGAATTTTTCAAGGTGTTTTAAGTATAAGTCCTTGGAGTGAATTTTTCAAGGCATTATGTAAAATAAGTCCTTGGAGTGAATTTTTCAAGGCGTCAAGTAGAATAAGACCTTGGAGTGCAGTTTTCAAGGCGTTAAGTAGTATAAGACCTTGGAGTGAATTTTTCAAGGTGTTTTAAGTTTAAGTCCTTGGAGTGAATTTTCCAAGATCTAAATAAAAGCCCCTGAAGTGAATTTTTCATGGCACTTAAAGAGATTATTGTAGTTAATTTAAGCCCCGGAGTGAATTTTTCGAGGCTTAATATTTTGACAATGTAACGTAATAATTTAAATCGAAAGGATGATTGTAATTATTTTGTTGTTAGTTGTGTTCAAATTTGATAAAGTGTTGTTTGTTGCTTATTTGTGATGTATAACAGTAGCCAAGTGTAAGGTTTCACCAGTCACGTGTATGGAGACCACACACGACATCAGGATGGTCGAGTGTAAGGTTCCATAAAAAAATAGGTTGTTTTTTGTAATGAAACGATTAATTTTATGAAGTTTATCAAATTATGTTTCCTGTTAGTAATAAAATATTATTAAATTGTAAAACTCACTTCCAAAATAAGTCTTAAATTATACAAATTATTATGCATACAGAGTTATAATTTTAAAACCAATGTTTTATTAAAATAAATGAATAAAATGTATACTCGTTACACGGCATTTCCGCCGCCATTGTGTTCGGTTAAAAATTAAGTATCCGGTGTATTCAAGCTAATTATTTAACTATGTAACTCATTTTTAAAATTATCCTTGTTTTATATAACTAATTATGCATATAGTTTACTAATTTTAAAAACAATGCTTTCTTAAGATAAATAAATGTAATCAATCGTAGCACGGCATTTCCGCCGACATTTTGGTAAGGTCGAAACAAACACTGCTCGGGGCATTCTGTTACGAGCGCTTGCATGGGGCAGTACCTAGTGTTAGTTAGATAACATTATGCGATTACCTGTGTGTTATATTGTAATAAACGAAGTGTAAAAGTTATCAGGGTTATTTGAATAAACTAAGTGAAAAATTGTTGGAGGTCTTCTTTCACCAGTCTCAGCCTTCTGTGCGTAGGCTTTAAGCCTACAAGTCAGAAGTGGGATCCTCATGCAACGTTCCCATGAAAATGAGCCATTCAAAGCCGTAGCGTTTTACAGTCGGCAAACGACACCTGAAGAGAAAAACTTCCACTCTTACGAGCTGGAAACCTTAGCTGTCGTTAGTTCACTTAAAAAGTTTAGAGTTTTCTTATTGGGCAAAAGCTTCAAAGTCGTAACCGACTGTAGTGCGCTACGATCCACGTTTCAGAAACGTGATTTAGTACCAAGGATAGCTCGCTGGTGGTTGGCACTCCAAGAATTTGACTGTTCGGTAGAATATAGGGCGGGAAATAAAATGTCACATGTTGACGCACTGTCCAGAAATCCGATCGATGGTCCGGAGGATCAAGACCCAGAGCCATTTCCGGCAGTGATGGCAATAAGTGACCAAGATTGGCTCTTGACTCTACAGTTGGGTGATTCAGAGTTGCATAGGATACGAGATATTCTCCGCAGTGGACTAGATGAAAAGGGACTTGATTATATTAGAGACAATTACATTATTCAGGATAACAAGATATTTAGATGCATAAACGGTAACAAGGAAGATATTCGGTGGGTGGTTCCAAAGGGCGCACGATGGCAGTTGTGTAAGATGAACCACGATGACATTGGTCATGTTGGTTATGAAAAAACTTTGGATCGAATTAAAAGCAAATATTGGTTCTCGAAAATGTCAAAATTTGTTAGAAAATACGTTGATTCTTGCATAGAGTGCGCATATGCCAAAAAGATGGCTAATACACGAGAAGGTTTATTACATCCTATTCACAAAGTTGAAAAACCCTTTCATACCTTGCACCTAGACCATCTTGGGCCCTTTGTGAAGTCTAAACGAGGTTTTACTCACTTATTAGTCGTAGTAGACTCGTTTACAAAGTTCATTTTCATAAAGCCCGTTAGAAATACTAGCACGTTGAATGTTGTCAGAGTACTAGAAGACATTTTTGACACCTTTCGGACACCTGAGCGTATTATAAGTGATCGCGGCAGTTGTTTTACATCGCATGCGTTTAAAAGGTTTTGTTTGAATAGAGGAGTCAAGCATGTTCTGAACGCTGTAGCGTCCCCTAGATCCAATGGACAGGTGGAACGCTACAACCGTACCATTTTAGATTCACTAACTGCTCAAAATTTAAAATCGGACGAAAAAGATTGGGACAACAAGTTAGGTAGGATACAATGGGGACTTAATAACACGATCCAAAAGACTACTGGTAGGGCTCCAGCCGAGGTGTTGTTCGGAACGTCCATGTCTAGTGAAATTAATCCTATACTTAATGAGATATCTGATGAAACCCGCGAAGAAATTGATTTAACCGAGTTGCGCAGTGAGGTGAAAGAGCGAATCGATAAAGAACAGGCTAATCAAAAGCGGTACTATGACAAGGGCAGACGACCAGCCCGTATATATAATCTCGGGGATTTAGTTAAAATAACAAAGACTGCTTTCAATAATAATGGAAAAAGTTCCAAACTCATGCCAGTATATGAAGGACCATATCGGGTAGCAAAAGTTCTAGGTAATGACCGCTACAAACTAGCACCAATACCGGGGTTTGAGGGTATGCGAAAGAAACGAAAAACCACGGTTGCTTCTGACAGGATGCAGCCCTGGATTCACTTATCCGCATTAGAAGTAGAACAGAATAGTGACGATGATAATTATGAATGCCATGTTAGTGACGATAATGATGTAGACGATTAGCTAGTTTAATTATTAAATGCGCGAGATAATATATAAATCATTCTATTATTTAGCTTTTTGAGGTTTTATCAAGTCCTTGGAGTGAATTTTTCAAGGCAATATGTAAAATAAGTCCTTGGAGTGAATTTTTCAAGGCGTTAAGTAGTATAAGACCTTGGAGTGAATTTTTCAAGGTGTTTTAAGTATAAGTCCTTGGAGTGAATTTTTCAAGGCATTATGTAAAATAAGTCCTTGGAGTGAATTTTTCAAGGCGTCAAGTAGAATAAGACCTTGGAGTGCAGTTTTCAAGGCGTTAAGTAGTATAAGACCTTGGAGTGAATTTTTCAAGGTGTTTTAAGTTTAAGTCCTTGGAGTGAATTTTCCAAGATCTAAATAAAAGCCCCTGAAGTGAATTTTTCATGGCACTTAAAGAGATTATTGTAGTTAATTTAAGCCCCGGAGTGAATTTTTCGAGGCTTAATATTTTGACAATGTAACGTAATAATTTAAATCGAAAGGATGATTGTAATTATTTTGTTGTTAGTTGTGTTCAAATTTGATAAAGTGTTGTTTGTTGCTTATTTGTGATGTATAACAGTAGCCAAGTGTAAGGTTTCACCAGTCACGTGTATGGAGACCACACACGACATCAGGATGGTCGAGTGTAAGGTTCCATAAAAAAATAGGTTGTTTTTTGTAATGAAACGATTAATTTTATGAAGTTTATCAAATTATGTTTCCTGTTAGTAATAAAATATTATTAAATTGTAAAACTCACTTCCAAAATAAGTCTTAAATTATACAAATTATTATGCATACAGAGTTATAATTTTAAAACCAATGTTTTATTAAAATAAATGAATAAAATGTATACTCGTTACACGGCATTTCCGCCGCCATTGTGTTCGGTTAAAAATTAAGTATCCGGTGTATTCAAGCTAATTATTTAACTATGTAACTCATTTTTAAAATTATCCTTGTTTTATATAACTAATTATGCATATAGTTTACTAATTTTAAAAACAATGCTTTCTTAAGATAAATAAATGTAATCAATCGTAGCACGGCATTTCCGCCGACATTTTGGTAAGGTCGAAACAAACACTGCTCGGGGCATTCTGTTACGAGCGCTTGCATGGGGCAGTACCTAGTGTTAGTTAGATAACATTATGCGATTACCTGTGTGTTATATTGTAATAAACGAAGTGTAAAAGTTATCAGGGTTATTTGAATAAACTAAGTGAAAAATTGTTGGAGGTCTTCTTTCACCAGTCTCAGCCTTCTGTGCGTAGGCTTTAAGCCTACAAGTCAGAAGTGGGATCCTCATGCAACGTTCCCATGAAAATGAGCCATTCAAAGCCGTAGCGTTTTACAGTCGGCAAACGACACCTGAAGAGAAAAACTTCCACTCTTACGAGCTGGAAACCTTAGCTGTCGTTAGTTCACTTAAAAAGTTTAGAGTTTTCTTATTGGGCAAAAGCTTCAAAGTCGTAACCGACTGTAGTGCGCTACGATCCACGTTTCAGAAACGTGATTTAGTACCAAGGATAGCTCGCTGGTGGTTGGCACTCCAAGAATTTGACTGTTCGGTAGAATATAGGGCGGGAAATAAAATGTCACATGTTGACGCACTGTCCAGAAATCCGATCGATGGTCCGGAGGATCAAGACCCAGAGCCATTTCCGGCAGTGATGGCAATAAGTGACCAAGATTGGCTTTTGACTCTACAGTTGGGTGATTCAGAGTTGCATAGGATACGAGATATTCTCCGCAGTGGACTAGATGAAAAGGGACTTGATTATATTAGAGACAATTACATTATTCAGGATAACAAGATATTTAGATGCATAAACGGTAACAAGGAAGATATTCGGTGGGTGGTTCCAAAGGGCGCACGATGGCAGTTGTGTAAGATGAACCACGATGACATTGGTCATGTTGGTTATGAAAAAACTTTGGATCGAATTAAAAGCAAATATTGGTTCTCGAAAATGTCAAAATTTGTTAGAAAATACGTTGATTCTTGCATAGAGTGCGCATATGCCAAAAAGATGGCTAATACACGAGAAGGTTTATTACATCCTATTCACAAAGTTGAAAAACCCTTTCATACCTTGCACCTAGACCATCTTGGGCCCTTTGTGAAGTCTAAACGAGGTTTTACTCACTTATTAGTCGTAGTAGACTCGTTTACAAAGTTCATTTTCATAAAGCCCGTTAGGAATACTAGCACGTTGAATGTTGTCAGAGTACTAGAAGACATTTTTGACACCTTTCGGACACCTGAGCGTATTATAAGTGATCGCGGCAGTTGTTTTACATCGCATGCGTTTAAAAGGTTTTGTTTGAATAGAGGAGTCAAGCATGTTCTGAACGCTGTAGCGTCCCCTAGATCCAATGGACAGGTGGAACGCTACAACCGTACCATTTTAGATTCACTAACTGCTCAAAATTTAAAATCGGACGAAAAAGATTGGGACAACAAGTTAGGTAGGATACAATGGGGACTTAATAACACGATCCAAAAGACTACTGGTAGGGCTCCAGCCGAGGTGTTGTTCGGAACGTCCATGTCTAGTGAAATTAATCCTATACTTAATGAGATATCTGATGAAACCCGCGAAGAAATTGATTTAACCGAGTTGCGCAGTGAGGTGAAAGAGCGAATCGATAAAGAACAGGCTAATCAAAAGCGGTACTATGACAAGGGCAGACGACCAGCCCGTATATATAATCTCGGGGATTTAGTTAAAATAACAAAGACTGCTTTCAATAATAATGGAAAAAGTTCCAAACTCATGCCAGTATATGAAGGACCATATCGGGTAGCAAAAGTTCTAGGTAATGACCGCTACAAACTAGCACCAATACCGGGGTTTGAGGGTATGCGAAAGAAACGAAAAACCACGGTTGCTTCTGACAGGATGCAGCCCTGGATTCACTTATCCGCATTAGAAGTAGAACAGAATAGTGACGATGATAATTATGAATGCCATGTTAGTGACGATAATGATGTAGACGATTAGCTAGTTTAATTATTAAATGCGCGAGATAATATATAAATCATTCTATTATTTAGCTTTTTGAGGTTTTATCAAGTCCTTGGAGTGAATTTTTCAAGGCAATATGTAAAATAAGTCCTTGGAGTGAATTTTTCAAGGCGTTAAGTAGTATAAGACCTTGGAGTGAATTTTTCAAGGTGTTTTAAGTATAAGTCCTTGGAGTGAATTTTTCAAGGCATTATGTAAAATAAGTCCTTGGAGTGAATTTTTCAAGGCGTCAAGTAGAATAAGACCTTGGAGTGCAGTTTTCAAGGCGTTAAGTAGTATAAGACCTTGGAGTGAATTTTTCAAGGTGTTTTAAGTTTAAGTCCTTGGAGTGAATTTTCCAAGATCTAAATAAAAGCCCCTGAAGTGAATTTTTCATGGCACTTAAAGAGATTATTGTAGTTAATTTAAGCCCCGGAGTGAATTTTTCGAGGCTTAATATTTTGACAATGTAACGTAATAATTTAAATCGAAAGGATGATTGTAATTATTTTGTTGTTAGTTGTGTTCAAATTTGATAAAGTGTTGTTTGTTGCTTATTTGTGATGTATAACAGTAGCCAAGTGTAAGGTTTCACCAGTCACGTGTATGGAGACCACACACGACATCAGGATGGTCGAGTGTAAGGTTCCATAAAAAAATAGGTTGTTTTTTGTAATGAAACGATTCATTTTATGAAGTTTATCAAATTATGTTTCCTGTTAGTAATAAAATATTATTAAATTGTAAAACTCACTTCCAAAATAAGTCTTAAATTATACAAATTATTATGCATACAGAGTTATAATTTTAAAACCAATGTTTTATTAAAATAAATGAATAAAATGTATACTCGTTACACGGCATTTCCGCCGCCATTGTGTTCGGTTAAAAATTAAGTATCCGGTGTATTCAAGCTAATTATTTAACTATGTAACTCATTTTTAAAATTATCCTTGTTTTATATAACTAATTATGCATATAGTTTACTAATTTTAAAAACAATGCTTTCTTAAGATAAATAAATGTAATCAATCGTAGCACGGCATTTCCGCCGACATTTTGGTAAGGTCGAAACAAACACTGCTCGGGGCATTCTGTTACGAGCGCTTGCATGGGGCAGTACCTAGTGTTAGTTAGATAACATTATGCGATTACCTGTGTGTTATATTGTAATAAACGAAGTGTAAAAGTTATCAGGGTTATTTGAATAAACTAAGTGAAAAATTGTTGGAGTTCTTCTTTCACCAGTCTCAGCCTTCTGTGCGTAGGCTTTAAGCCTACAAGGGGATATTATTAAATATTTTAACCGTTATGTAGAAATGACTGGTATTTAGCATTTTAATCCTGTACTGTAGAAGGTAGTCTGTTTTTGTCTATTGTGTTATGTAATATTTTTTTTGTAACTTTAAAGAAATGTCTCATACTTCTGAAAGTTAAAATGCGGATATCATAACAAGGATGGTACCGTCGGTAGGATTTCTATTAAAGTAAGGTTCACAAGTAGGGTTATGTATTGTTCAGAGTAATTATTATTACAAGGATTTTTTTGCATTAGAAACGGGTCTGCCATGTCAGTGCTCTTACCCTTATAACATAATATCGTATTGGAGTTGAGAGTACGTAAAAGCAAACTTATTATAGTTGAAATCGCTGTTTTTGATGAATGATTAGATAAATTGACAGCCTTTAATAAAAACACAATTGGTTTTAAAATATACGTAAAATGCATAGTACTTAGTAGGTTATAAGCTTAAGGCAAAATAGTATACAAAATCTGTACGATTCCATCATATTTTTTTAAAATATTAGTTCTACGGCTTATAATAACTATTTGTCGACATTGTTGCTGTGTAATCAAATGTTTGAACATTTTTATTTCTTTATAATTTTAGATATTTATAGCATTTTATCTCTGTATCGTATCTTTTATAAATTATCACCATCTAGTGATGGCGTTGGCGACGCTATAGGAACAATATTTAGCAATACCCTGCTGGCACATACATTTTCTCTGCCATGTTTAATGTTGTGTTATACAATAATGTTTCAATCATTTGTTTTTGTTTTATGACAAGACCCAAATAAAACTAAATTAATATTGAATTACAGTTTCAATTATTACTTAATCGATGGTAAATCTTACCTAATTGTAATATTGGAATTATTTGTATGCTGTTTTGTATGGCTAAGTAGGTCATTGTACTTTTTATTTATTTAAGACCACGTCTTTCATTGACTAAGGTTTAGTCACTAAGCAGATATATTTGTACTAGCGGTCCCCCGCGACTTCGTCCGCGCGTATTGAGTTTGCTCCCTCCCCTCCCGTCGCAGCGTCATGTTTTATATCCTTAAGCCTTTCTCGATAAATAAGCTATCCAACTCAGAAATATTTTTTCAAATCGGTCCAGCAGTTCCTGAGATAAGCGCGTTCAAACAAACAAACTCTTCAGCTTTATAATATATTAGCGCAAGCGCACGTTGTACTTAAGCTGCGAACATTATTTTGGTGCGGAGTTATGTTAAAACTGTGATAGCTCCTAAGATATTTATTGAAATCAAATGATATAAAGGGCAACTTGGTTCTAAATTTATTGCTCGTGATGATGAATGTATTTATTTTGATAAGAATAAATACCTGTGTGTAAAATACACCTCTTAAAATAATGCATTATTTTTTTACAAATTTATCAACATAAAAAAGGTTGTAGTAAGTCAACCATAAAAGATAGACATATGCTGTTGCGAACTTTATTATAGAACTCTTAATGCTGAACAATCCTGTCATACATGATTTTTGTGTAACTTAAGCAGTTTCCGCAGCGTATGCAGCGAAAGCTCTCAAAAGGAATATCTTTCTCCCGTTTTCGCAACAATTTTCATTTCTGCTGTGGTCTTATGAGTTGTATCTTTATTTTATATAGCCTAAAGCCTTCCTCGATAAATGGACTATCCAACGTAAAAATAATTTTTCAAATCGGGCCAGTAGTTTTTGAGATTAGCGCGTTCAAACAAACAAACAAACAAACAAACAAACAAACAAACAAACAAACTCTTCAGCTTTATAATATTAGTATAGATTTAGATTTAACTATAGTACTAGACGACCTGGTATATACAAAATGTTGTAATATAATGTAGATTTTTTGCTATTACTGCGCGAATGTCGTAATGACTCGAGGAACTCGTGCTATATTATTATATTTAATGAAATTATTAATTATCTAAAACAAGTTTATATATACTTTCTAAGCACATTGCAACTAAATTCTCATTATTATAAGTGTAAAATGAAAACGAAAATTTCATGTCTTATTTATTTAATTATTATTTTCTTGGCATTAACAATTATTTATGCACATGTATTAATTAATTGAATTCAGTTTGAAAACTTTAAATTACACTTGGTTGCTGTTTTTAATATTCAAAATCATAAGGTAATGTTTGGTTATTTATGTACTCGTTTCAACCCAACTGAACCGCCTAGCTATTTGAGCGCCAGGAGGCTGCTCGATGTAGGACGGCCGAATGTCGTAAATTTTAAATAAATAGCTGCTATCATTTATTGGAACTGGTACTTGTAACTGTTAAACTTAAATTTATTTACTGGCAACACCGATATATTTTTGGAGGGGAGTTTTGTATTCGGGGAGAGCGCGGAGTTCGGCAGTTCACTTGGTTTGTGGCATCAAGTTAAAGAGGTTGTACCTGAAGTTGTACCCTGTACGAAGAATAAAAGTCTTGAAGAAGTCTCAGTATTGTAATTTCTTAACACGCGCTTCAGCATCACGACTCACGCAATAAACATATTGAATTTAGCATCGATGCAGTCGCGCGTTAGCATCGATGCAGAAGCGCGACTGCATCGATGCTAAATCGCGTTAGTATCGATGCAGTCAACAAAATACAGTCCATAATTCGTCAATTTCCAGCTTCTACATCGCGACTGCATCCCTGCTAAATTTCGCAGTGTGTAGGTGGTCTAAAGCGGTCTTAATTACTTAATACAATTTATTAACAAATGTATAAAAAGATGTAACTCGCCTGAAACTCAATGAAAAGAACAGTTAGATTGTAACTGTTTACTTGTCTTGTATAGGACAGTATATATTTTGTGTAACTGAAATATGAATTAAAATATCAGTATACATAGAAAGATAGATAGATAACTCTTTATTGCTCATAACATACATTTTATTACAAATAAGTTTTAAGAAAATTTACAATTTAGGCAGTCTTATCGCTACAAGAGATCTCTTCCAGACAACCTTTGGGTAAAGAAATTATGAGTTTTATACTATATACAGTATACTGGCAGTCCCCCGCGACTGCGTCCGCGCGTTTTGAGTTTATTCCCTCCCCTCCCGGTGTTTAATAGCCTATAGCCTTGCTCTATAAATAGGCTATCGGACATAAAAATATTTTTTTAAATCGGTCCAGTCATTCCTGAGATTAGCGCGTTTAAGCAAACAAACTCTAGCTTTGTAATATTCGTATAGATATAGATTTACACACAGGCTTTGTTTTGACTCTATGATGCCCGTGATTAAATATAAATATAAATAAATATCCTTCGGACATTTCCACACATCGCTATCTAGTCCCAAAGTAAGCTACTCAAAGCTTGTGTTATGGGTGCCAGACAACGGATATAATACTTAAATACTTTTTGTTTGTAAATACATCAAGATATACATAGAAAACACCCAGACCAATACAAACACACATATTCATGCACACAAATGTTTGTATTGTGCGGGGATCGAACCCGCACCCGCTGCGTAGTAGGCGATTTCTCGACCACTACACCAGACGGGTCATCAATGGACGGATAATGGTGAGTGATTTGGGTGTGACAGACTTGAAAGCTAATCTATACTAATGTTATAAAGCTGAAGAGTTTGTTTGTTTGAACGCGCTAATCTCGAACGATTGCAAAAAATATTGTTATGTTGGATAACTTATTTATCGAGGAAGGTTTTAAGCTATAAAAAAAATAAGCTGCGACGGTAGGGAGGGATTAAACTCGAAACGCGCGGAAGAAGTCGCGGTGAACCGATAGTTTATGACAATCCAAAATTACAAATTTAGAAACCCCGCAGGCCGTCATTTTAAAATTCATAGTTAACTAACCATGTTATTTCAATATCAGTGAAGTAGCATGGTACAAAATTTTGAATCAAACGGACATATGGAAGGTAGTCAGATACCCTCATCAATTTATTAAAGAGCTGATGATCTTCAAACTGCCGACTGGTTCATGGATAGAATATACTGTCAATGCCATCGGCATCAAATTTCAAATCGATCGGACAACTAAAACGAAGAAAAATTGCGAATGATCTTCAAACGGCTGATCAGATTTTCATGAATCATGGCTAAGAACACTTGGAATAAAATTATCTATGACACAAAAAAATATTTAACAAAAAAATTGGTTCAGCCGTTTAGGCGCTACGCAAGACGCTACGATACCAAAGACAAATGCACAAATACTCAGACAGACACGTGAAACTTATAACACTCCGCTGTTTATTCATCGGAGGTTAAAAAAGGTTTATTAGCGTTTCAGTGTAGAGGCAGCTGGTAGAAGTAAGCTCTGTGGTCTGTTCAAAAAAATCACAACTTTTATGTTTCTTAAAAAAATGTTATTTTTCAGTGAAAATCTATTTTGTCCTTTTAATATAAGTCCATCTTAGATAAAACACATTTATCTAATGTTATTTCAATTGTCAAAGTACCTTAAAGAAATCATTTTTTGTGACCCCGTTTAGCTTCGATGCCGTCTTAATCTCTTTAATCGTGGCTAACAGTCATCCTTTCATTTTCTTGTTCAGGTGTAGGAACGAGAAAAAGTCACAGGAGGACAGATCTTTGAAATTAAGTAGCTGCAGCATCATTGGAGTTTGGTTATTCACTCACAAGCGACGATGCGAGCATAGGCGTTATAATGGTACAAAACCGGCCAAGTGCGAGTCGGACTCGCGCACTGAGGGTTCCGTGTCAACTTTAACTGAATTAGGGAATCCACATACTTCTACTTAGTAAAATACCACAATATTTTGTTTTTCATAGTGTTTGTATGAAATACAAAGTTATGTTTGCGGTTGTTGAAAACATGCTTTATCTCAAAAACTACTCGTTCGATCTCGTCCAAACTAATTTTCATTGAAAGTATTTGTTACGATTTATATTACGATTTTTTTTCAAAATTTACACTCTCTTGGTTTAGAAGTTAGATGGGGGGGACGCCCATTTTACCATTTTGAAAACGGATAGCTATGAAACGTTAGACTTTAAAAGAAAATGGTTTTAGAAACCTCAATATCATTTTAAAAGACCTATCTATAGACACCCCACACGCATAGGTTTGACTAAAAATTTTTTTTTTTATGTTTTAGTTTCATGTATGGGAATGAAATGAAAATGTTAAAAGAAATTATTTTTTATTTTTTGTATGAGAATCGGTAAGCGGTTAACAGGATACATCTTCCTACCAAATGTCAAGAGTGTAATGCTTATAGTTACAGAATAAAATGGCTGTGACATACGGACGGACAGACAGACAGACACACAGACAGACAGACAGACAAACAGACACACTTGACGAATCTATAAGGGTTCCGTTTTTTGCCATTCGGCTACGGAACCCTAAAAATCGAATTTGCAAACTTCTGGATGAATTTCGCTAAGATCTGTCACGCATCCAAATCATTGGTAAAAATAGAATATCACGTACCAATAGATAATTAGGGTCCTCTGTAAACACTCTATTGGTAATTAGACGATTGGAAATACATCAACGTTTTGTTGACGTGTTCGGGCGACCGACACACCATTTGTCGTTTACATTGGTTCACATCTTCTGGGCCCTCTGAGATAATTTTGTACCAGTAACAAACGTTTAATTTTTTGAAGATAGCCTTTTAATATACCGCGGTCAACATAAGGAATGCGTCCGCAAACATAAAGTTAATATTTCCAAATTAAACATTCATATTTTTGTCATGAAAAAAAAACGAAGACACGCCAACCAACTGTAAAAGAATAACTAACAATTTAAATTGGCCAAACTTCTCATCATAAGTGTGGGATATGCATAGCTACTTAACACAGAATTCGAAAAACTAATATACTGTATGTAGCCTTCGCAAATACAAAAGTCGCGATACTTTTTTAACAGACTGTGTATATAGAATTTGCCATGTAATTACAGCACTGAAGCAGAAGAGATTATTCGCATTTCTCGTATATACGCGACACTGGAATATTCCCGGATAGCCTTAGGCATAATGTACTCTGGCTTATATTCGTCATAATTTGAAGCGCTTCACAACAAACAGTAAATCCTGAAAAGCAGCTTGTACCTAATCATATTTAACTAACATACATTGGGCCTGATTCTCGGTATAATCACGTACAAAAATGGATTACTCGTATTTCATTATATTTTTGCTTTACTCATTATTTTGTTTTATCTTCTTTTTTTACTAACAACAATATGAAACCTTGCTTTCTGAAATAAACAGATTGTATTTAATTTAATTGAATTAGCGTGATTGTTTTTTAATTTTGAAGCTCTTAGGCACATTTTTTTTTGGATTCCATTCTAGCTCTGGACAACGTATATTAATAATTCATGCTTGTTTGATTATTATCTGTTTTGTGTGCTATGAATAATAAAATATTATAAGTTTATAAGTTTTTTCTTAAATGTAAAGAATGCAGTGGTTTAGAAACGACAAACTAAACACACATCTGTTGCTCAGTTTTTTTTTGCGTTTTGAAGACTGTGTAGCGAGTGTGTAGAGATTGCATCTTGAAGATTTTGGCGATTCTCGTATTCTTAAGATTATGAATCAAATCCTACCTATACCAATATTTCATTTTCATCAAATTAAATTATTTTAAAGCTAAGCATTATTTTAGTATGTATGTTACCTCATATCTCAGTCGTTTGTCGACCGAATCGAAAAAATTTTTCACCTACTTAGAGGGTATACCTTCTTGTTGGTCCCATTTTGGGATCTGATGATGGGATCTTGGTGTATTCGAGGCAAACCCTCAAATTTTAAAGGCACGTATACTGTTTCTTTACTAGAATCTTAATGTTGACGTGTTGTTACGTCTGATAATAATATAAACTTTACTAAATCTACTAAATCTAAGAAATAAAATAAACTTTAAAAAAAAGTAAAAACCGACTTCAAAACCAAAATGCACTAAAAAGTCTTAAATAAACTCTTCACTATTGAAAGGAAAGGAATACTAAAACGGATTCCTTTCCTTTCAATAGTGAAGAGTTTATTTAAGACTTTTTAGTGCATTTTGGTTTTGAAGTCGGTTTTTACTTTTTTTAAAGTTTATCAGCTATACCTTTTTACCAACTTGATCGAGATAAATAAAAAAAGATTAGACTCGAGTGACCAAAAAATAAAACACTAGCGGCCTATCTATACTAACATTATAAAACTGAAGAGTTTGTTAGAACGCGCTAATCTCAGAAATTACTACGATGCAACGAAAAATGTTGCGAAAACGGGGGAAAATATTCCATTTGAGAACTTCCGCTGCGTTAACCGTTTAAGTTACACAAAAATCGTATATGACGAAATTATTCTGCATTAACAGTTCTACTTACAATAAAATTCACGACAGCATATATCTATCTTATATGGTTTATTCGCTACAACCTTTTTTTATATATGAAATAATGCGCTATTTTCGAAGGTGTTTCATACACACAGGTATTGATTCTTATCAAAATAAATACATTCATCATCACAAGCATTTCATTATGAACAAAGTTGCCTTTACATCGTTTGATTTTAATAAATATCTTTGAAGCTATCACAGTTTTGAAATAACTCCGCATCAAAATAATACTCGCAGCTTAAGTACTTACAACGCGAGCTTGCGCTAAATATAGTTGCTGGCCTCTCACTTTCATCTACGAGTATACTAATATTATATAGCTGAAGAGTTAGTTTGTCTGAACGCGCTAATTTCAAGAACTATTGGACCGATTTGAAAAAATATTTGTGTATTGGATAGCTTATTTATTGAGGAAAACTTTATCAGGTTGCAACGGGAGGGGAGAAAGCAAAGTCAAAACGCGCTGACGTAATCGCGGGGGACCGCTAGTTCAAATATATGTAGAATCCGCGAACTCAATAACAAATTCCGAACTGCCTTCGACGTATGCCCTTTTCAAAGGATTACTCTTCGGAATTGTTGAAGTATCTTTTGAAGTAACTGGAGTCTGCTGTCTAAGAAACTCGTTGTAAGATTACGTGTTATATTAAAAGGTGTACAAACTGAAGTTAGTAAATTCGGATATAATACACACCCACACATGAAACCGGCCAAGCGCGAATCGGACTCGCGCACGAAGGGTTCCGTATCCACTATGTATGTATGCACTTTTTTGACCTATAAATAATCTGTAAGACACGATTCCATTTAATAAGCATTTGATTGCCTTTAAATAACATTATTTTGAGACAAAACCGGTTGTATCTTTTGATATTACGATGACTCAAAACTTTGTTTTTTTACAGCTTAAAAGACAATTAGAACCAATATTTTACTTCAATTTCAGATTCGTATCATAAGGTGTTTTAGAGGTAAAAATATTAAACGAAAATTATACATATTTTGCTTTATTCTCGCTCAAGCGTTCGTCCAAGTAGCATGTGTTGAAAGTAATTATTACGAGTTTACGTGTGACCAATAATCAACCTTGCCCACTTCACATAAGAGTAATTGTAATCGGACTTTAGCTGCACTTCGGCTGGGACGCATTTGTTTAAAAAGGTGTAGTATACGCAAACTCATCAGATAACATGCCAATCACCAATTCACCCAAAGCGGGGCAGCAAATACAATACTCATCGCATCCTAACTTATATAGTGAGCAGGAAAACACTGATGACAGCCAAATGATCAGAAACATCAATTTAAGGAAGCGAAAAAATCCTGAGGAAGAACTATACAAGGACATGAAAGAGTCACTTATGGAGTCACTCAAAGAAATGGTGAACTCGCAAATGGAAGAAATAAAACAGCAAAATGCTAAAATACTCGAAACAAATAATGAAATACTTAACTTTCTGCAGCAAAGCGCAGCTAACTATAAAGAAATGAATGAAAAAGTCCAAATACTTGAAGCTAAAAATTTGGCTTCGGAGCAACAAATAAATGATTTACAAACACAGGTTGATGAGTTGCAGAAGAAAATAATGAAAAACACAATAGAAATAAGAAATGTCCCTAGCGGCAGTGCTGAAAATGTTCAAGAAGTTGTCGAAAAGATATGTAGCACCATCCATGTTCATTTAGCCAACACAACAAATATTTATAGAAAAGGTAGAAACAACGCACCAATAATCGTTGAGTTCCAAAATACAAAGGAAAAAGAGCTACTGATGACTGCCTACAAAAAATACAACTCCGATAATAGGGAAAACCCTTTGAACACTAAAGATTTGGAACTAAATGGAGACAAGGCTAGAATCTACATATCTGAAACACTGACACCTATGGGTAAGAAGATTTTAGCAGCTGCCAGAGAGCTTGTTAAGACTGGAGCGTTTAAGTACTGTTGGACGTCCAGAGGAAATGTTCTACTCAGAAAGCAAGATGGACAGCCAGCGCTTGTCATCAAATCAGTGAACCAAGTCAATGAACTCCTTTGTAAGTGACTATCTGTGCTTTTTTGCTTATGTTTGTGTACATTTTTACTTCTTTTTATAGGCTTTGTGTCTATCTTAGATAACTCCCTAACTTTAGTCAATAAGCCATTTCTTGTATTGTGCCAGGCGTATTATAACATTCTGTATTTTATAACAATATTTCACACTACTTATTTAACGTTTTTATTATTTTTATATTTATCATTATGCCATAAGGCAAACCATGAAGTCCTTACACCTCATTCAAGTCTCAGGAACTCTCTTTATCGGCCAAAACTTCTTTACCAAACAATAACAAAAATAGTTTCTTTTTGGATATGGGCACTGATATAGAACAAATTATTACTGACGTTGACAGTAGTGCCAACGTCAGTGACACTGTTTTGGTCGATAAGCCAGAGTTGTTTTCGCAGTACAAACTGAATTCTATCAACTGTCTGAATATTATTGTACAAAACATTAGAAGTATCAGCAAAAATCTCGACGACTTTGATACTTTTATGGCTCGTAGTGGTATATCGTATGACGTGATTATTCTTTCTGAATGTTGGCTTAAAAAATGTAATATCATTCCACGCATAGACCATTTTAAACACTTCAATACCCTAAAACATATTAATCAAAATAGTGGTGTAGTTGTTTATATTCGTGATAGCGTTTCAAATGTCTCTGTATTTGAACCAGATATCGATGAAGCTGATTGCCTAGTTGTTAAAATTGGCATAAGTCATGCCTTCATATGTATTTACAGATCCCCATCATTTTACTCTGCCTCAAAATTCCTATTATCATTGGATAAACTTTTAAATGATCTGAAACATATACCAAACATATTTTTGGCTGGTGATATTAATATTGATATTGGAAATGGAAATACTGATACAAATTATGAAGATTATTTGGACCAGCTCGCCACTCACTGCCTTTTGCCCAGTCATCTTATACCTACTCATTTCAAAAAGTGTATTGACCATTGTTTTGTCAAGTCAAATAACAAAATTGTTACAGTGGTTTGTGAATCAGCGGTAACGGACCATAGCACCTTGTATTTATGTATACCTTCAATTAAAGATAGTTTGGTTCCCAAAAAAAAACACATAACGAAACTAAACTATAATATTGCTTCAGAATTACTAGAAAAAATTAACTGGACTCATGTTTTATCACATAAAGAAACAAACCAAGCTACTGAAAGTTTAATTGAAACAATATCTAATGTTATACAGAAATCGAGTCACACAATAAAGTTACCGAATAGACAACAGACTTGCAAACCATGGATAAC
Source organism: Pyrausta purpuralis (assembly GCA_963924145.1). NCBI lineage: Eukaryota > Metazoa > Arthropoda > Insecta > Lepidoptera > Crambidae > Pyrausta > Pyrausta purpuralis. Next base: position 22,983,898 of record OZ001656.1, read on the forward strand.
TCCTGGCTTACTTCGCTGTATGAGATTTAGGGATACATTACATAAGAGACACGTCAAATGTCCCAATGATAAGAATTTAGAAATAACCTATAAGCGCTACAGGAACCACTGTCGAATTATTTTACAAAACTTAAAAAATGATTATAACAAAGCGCTGCTGTCAAACAGTAAAAATAATATTAAAAAAACTTGGAATGTAATCAAACAGGTATGTAGTTTAAATAATTTAAATAAATCCCAAGAACCCTTAGAGTTACTAGGACTTAAAGAAAACCCTCAAGAAACAATAAATTATATAAACCAATACTTTATCAATGTAGGTAGCGAATTATCTAAAAGAATTTTACACAAAATTAACATTACGGAGGAGTCTTTAGCTTGTGGTTACAAATGTAACAACACTTCTGTCAATTCATTTGTACTTCTTGATACGGATGAATTGGAAGTATGCGAAGTTGCTAGGTCACTAAAAAACACTAGTTCAACAGGATGGGATGGGATATCATCAATATTTATAAAACGTTTTATACATATATTGGCTGGTCCCTTGACTCGATTATTCAACTTGTGCTTATCATCAGGAAAATTCCCGTCTGCTCTTAAGAACTCTTTAGTAATACCAGTGTTTAAATCCGGGGATAAGCGAAGTGTTACCAATTACCGACCAATATCGCTGTTGCCTACGATAGCTAAAATGCTAGAAAAAATTATAAACATACGTTTAGTCAATTATTTGGAAAAGTATTCTATTATCTCAAATAACCAGTATGGGTTCAGGAAGGGTAGGTCAACAGAAGATGCTATTGAGACTCTGGTTACCAGTGTGGCTACGGGACTTGATGGGAAGCAAAAGTGCATCGGAGTCTTCCTGGACCTAGCCAAAGCATTTGACACTGTTTCCGTTCCCTTACTGGTTCGTAAGCTGGAGTCCATTGGGATAAGAGGTATTGCACTGGATCTTTTTAAGGATTACCTTTTCAACCGGACACAATCTGTCAAAATTGGAGACTTAGTTAGTTCGCAACGTAAAGTTGAATTTGGAGTCCCTCAAGGCTCAGTGCTTGGACCAACCCTTTTCTCAATATATATAAATGAACTTTGTAATATTCATATACCGAATTCTAAAATCATAACTTTTGCGGATGACACTGTAATTCTATTTCAAGGAAAATCGTGGTCATCTGTTAAAAAAGTGGCAGAAGACGGAATGGACATACTAACTCAGTGGCTAGACCTAAATTTACTTACATTAAATCTCAGTAAAACTAAATACTTAACCTTTAGCATTCGAAATAATTTTCAGCCCGATTCTGATTTTGTAATCAAAGTACATAATGTCTATTGCCCTAAAGATTCAAATTGTGATTGTTTGACCCTTCAATCTGTGATAAGTCTTAAATATTTAGGGATTGAAATAGACAGAAACTTAAGGTGGGAACAGCACATCCATAATTTAAGGAACCGGATACGTAAACTTATACCTATATTCAAAAGACTTAGGAATCTTAAAGATAATTATACTAATAGTATAGTATTCTTAACTCTATGCCAATCCTTAATAACATATGGCATTTCGGCATGGGGTGGGGCGAATAAAAGCACTATATTGGAAGTTGAAAGAGCACAGAGATGTATTCTGAAAGTAATGAATTTTAAACATTATAGATATCCCACTGAACAACTATACAAAGAATGCAAATTTTTAAATGTTCGGCAACTCTTCATTAAAAATATATTATTGAGAATTCACTCCCGTCAGTTACCAGATATTAAAGAACCTAAAAGACTAGCGCATAAAGTATATAATGTACCAGCATGTAGAACTGTTTTTGCAAAAAGTTTCTCATTTTTCTTAGCCCCATTCCTATATAATCGTATAAGTCAGACTGTACCTCTGAAAAATTTTACACGCCATGTCTGCCGAGGGGCTCTGGATGATTACCTGAGAGAAAAAGATTTTGAGGGGACTGAGGAACTATTTATAATAGTAGAATAAGATAAAATAACACTTATTTGGTAAAATACTCAAACATATTTATTTTATATATAATAAAGAGTAATATATGTATTATATCAATATAATCCCATTTTAAAAAGTTAATAGATATTATTTTAAGGAAATGTTTATATATATATATATATATATATATATAATATAATATAATACATACATATATATATATATAGATATATTTTATCTAGAATAACGTCTGGTACGCTATTTTCTATAATGATTAAATTCTACAAACACTAAGTACTATAATATTTTTTAAATTGCACTCTCTGTTTATTTTGCGTATACTGCAGGTTGTTTACGCCAGCCACTATTGTAAGTTACTCTTATCTCGATTGGACTCATCGGTTCTATTGAGCCGTAACTATTTATGCATCATTATTGTAAAATGATCCTTATTATCGGTTAGCTACAGTTGGTATCTTATGATGAAGCGTGAATCTTACCTTGCCGTAACACAGTTTATACTAGCACGGAAGGTAAAGAACAACTTTATCTGAGTACCGCCTTTTTGTTGTTAGATATGCAAATTACTGTAGTTTTTAATTTTATCAAAACTTTATGAGTTAACTCATTCATACGGCCTATGAATCAAAGGTTTTGTAGTGAAATTTAATGTGTCTACAAATAGGCTTTTCTTAACTGACTATTGTAAATCTGCCCATAGTTAAGTTTATACTTAAGTATGTAGATTAAGGTACGCTGTAATTTTGATGAATAAATTATTACTATTACTATTACTATTACTATTTATGTATAAGGGAATTTCGAAAGGGAATTCGCAATTATTCTTCATCCTGCTTTGACGAAACATTTTTCAACAAAAATACAACAATGGATGTTCTGTTTCATACTGTCTGAATTGACACTATTACGGACTGTCCGCCTATTACAAAATCATTTTAATTCTTATTTCTAAACTAGCGGTCTAATTAATCTTTTTCTCGCCTTTTAAACCTTCCCTAGACCTCCACGAATATTTCAAGACTAAGATAAGATAAATCCGTTCAGCCGTTCTCGAGTTTTAGTGAGACTAACGAACAGCAATTCTTTTTTATATATATAGATTTAACGAAGTAAGAAAGTTTTTCAAGCCTGAACAATTTACCTAACGATTACCTAATTCTGTGTTCGCCTTTACCTTTGTTTAACTAGGTATTTAATTAATTATAGGAATCCACTATTTTCTTCATCTTACAAAATTTTATTTTATAACTAATGGAAAGCCGTAATTGGCCGTAACATCTGCTTTATTATTTTTATTAATACTCATGTAAAAGCTGCTGTATTTCACATAAATATAAAATAATTTTAAAAAAACATAGTTGTGATAGTTTTCCTTCTCAATTCACTGTAGGTATATGCTAGTGCTGTAATTTTTTTCACGTAACTACTACGGTTTAGCTTGAAGAGGCCGGGAAAAATTGGACTCGAAAAAAAATTACCTATCCAAAGTGATTGTTACTCACTGTTTAAAGACTTTATTTTCAAAAAAAGACTTAATTAAGTCACTTACATGAAAATGAAACACTTATAAAATAAGAGTAGGTTTTAACATGCATCATCACCACCAAGCCTTAACTATGATTTAGTTCGTAGTATGATATTACGTAACTCATTGTCTACTATATCAGTGTAAATTTGTGAAAAGTATGTAATTTATGTGTAAAGTTCGTAATTTTCAATTATATTAATGTAAAGTTTTGCTCCCTCAAAAGTAATATTTTTTTAGATACTCATCAAAAACTCACAATAATTTGAAAAGACCTTTTCAACGATATCCCACACGATGGGTTTGGCAAGAGAAAAAAAAACATCCCCACGTTACATGTATGAGATACTCCATTTTTTTAAAAATTTTACCACTTTGGCTATGATTAAATATGTATTCTAATCTCCCTAGATTAGAATTCATATCTATGCCACATTACAGTTTTCTAGCACTTGTTTTTGCGCTGGGCTGCGGACGGACATGGCGAAACTATAAGGGATGTTAGATTACGGGACCCTAAAAAAAGAAAAAAAAATGCATTTCTTGTTTTAATTATCCCTTTTGCTCCAAACGCCTATTCCTAGATTTTAAAGATGACGTAAATCAATAAGATAAGATAAAATAACTCTTTATAACACATCAGATAGGTTAATAACAAATTCGTTTCAAATAATCAATCGTCGTACTTTCTCATAACCCTTATTAGGAATACCATAGCCCACCACACTTGCCTCAGGTTCTACTTGATATAATGTAATGAATAAATGAAGATTTTATCTTTTTATACGAAGAAAAAATGAATAATTTATAACATAACATTTAGGAGAAATACCTTTTTACTCGCCCTTCTTCTTCTTCTTCTTCTTCTTAGCGTGTCGATGGTAAAAGCGACTTAAATTTGTTGTGCCCAATAATTCGCGACGCGGATTGCCTTGTCATTTGCACACATCAGGTCCTCCAAAGAGCAAGAATCAGGGCACGCAGGACAAGACAGAAGGTGGAGCATGTCTTGTGGGGTGAAACCGCAGATGCAGGACAGATCGGTACCATCAGAAAAGCCCCACTTAAACATGGCCTCCTTACATCTACCCACCCGAGACCGGAGTCGGTTAAGGGACTTCCACGTGTGCCATGGCAGTCTGTGTCCTGGAGGGGGGTGCTCTGAAGGAGGAACGAAAGGAGCAGGCGGCAAGGAACCGTTCTCCCACAGGACACGTCTTGCAGTGGCGGGGTCGCGGTCAAGAAGAAGAGGCGAAACGCACTTCATAAAGCTTCTGCGACTTTTAAGCCTTTGGGGGGCCATGCAGTAAGCGTGCAGTGGATGAAGTGCGCTTGTCTCCAATTTCCGACGCTCCAACTCACTTGCCACCCGTCTGCGGATGGCCGGAGGTGCGATGCCAGCTAAAGGATACAGCATTTCAACCGGGGTAGGTTTAAGACAGCCTGTAATATTACGGCACGTTTCATTTAAGGCTGTATCCACTAGTTTCGAGTGGGCAGATCGACCCCAAACCGGACACGCGTATTCGCCTACGGAAAACGCAAGAGCTAGAGCTGAAGTCCGTAAAACATCTTGCGATGCGCCCCATTTCGTGGTGGTTAGGCGACGAATCAAATTGTTACGGGCATGTATCTTGTTCTTGGTGTTCTGACAGTGTTTCTTATAGGTCAGAGATCTGTCCAGGGTGATGCCTAGGTATTTAGGGTAATCATTGTGTGCTATAAGCACCCCCCTCCAATAGATGTTTAACTTGCGCCTAGCGTCTCTATTGCGCAAGTGGAAGGCGCAGGACTCCGTTTTCAACGGATTTGGTTTCAGTCCATTTTGCACGTAGTACCGATCGAGGTCTTCCAGAGCAGCAGTCAAGGCTGCCTCAACCTGCACGAAGTTCACGGCTTGTGAGGTCAGTGCTAAATCATCGGCGTACAGGAAACGGGTCGTATCTCCAGACACGGGTTGGTCATCAGTGTAGATATTGAACAGCAATGGGGCCAGTACACTCCCCTGAGGAAGACCATTTTTAATTGTTCGCCATCTACTTTTCTCTTCCAGAAGGTGGACCTGGAAGCGCCTGTTATGGAGAAGTTCCCTAAGCATTTGCGCAAACCCAAAGTCTTGAGTAATGGACTCTACTTTCCAAATAAGACGCCTAATGTTGACCGTATCATAGGCCGCAGACAGGTCAACAAATACTGTGCCCGTCACTTTATGCGTCTCAAAACCATCTTCAATATGTTGGGTCAGTTTCAAAGTCTGATTGCAGCAAGACCTTCCCTGACGGAATCCAGCCTGCTCGGGAATTAATTTTGGGTCAACAAAGGGAGACAGACGCGCCAGCAACATCCTTTCGAAAAGCTTGTAGGTGTGACAAAGTAAAGAAATAGGACGAAAGCTCTTCGGGTCTGATTCTGGCTTACCCGGCTTGAGAATTGCAATCACTTTAGATTTTCGCCAGAGGGACGGGATTTTTACCACTTCTAAGCAATTGTTAAAAAGCCGGAGAAGCCAGGCCACCGCATCCGGACCCAGATTCTTAATCTGTTCCACAGACACATTATCAAAACCCGATGCTTTACCGAGTTTTAAGTTACGAAGTTGAGTCATCAGATCATCTAGCTCAAAAGGGCGGCTTATAGGGTTTATATCTGTTGTACTATTCGTAACAGGGACTTTTTCAGGTCTTGATGCCGGTTTTCCATTGAGGAGAAGTTGTGTGGCTATTTGGTTGGCTGTCACTTTACCAATCGCCTTTGGAGGGGGTGGATCACTCGTCAGTTTCCTGATTGTAGACCAGGCTTTCTTACTATTATGGGTCAGATCAATACTAGTGACCATATTTAGCCACTTATCCCTACGGCTTTCATTTACTGCAAGTAGCAGCCGTTCGCCCATGTCAATGGTTTCTTGGGAAAAAGGATCAACTTCATAAAGTTTTTCATATTGTCCCAGCAGTTCTGCAGATTGTTGCGTAAGGCCCGGGATGAGGGCGGTTTTGCAGCCTCTCGGGATGTGTCGCCGTGATGCAGTAGACACCACTGAAACGAACTGGTTATAGTTTTCCGGGACTGCAGGGATAGATTTAAGATTTTCATCGACTGCTCTTCGGTAGTTTTTCCAGTCCGCTTTCAAGTAGTTGAAACGTCTTTTGAATGGGACATTGATTGGGCGAACAGGGGCAACAACAGAGCACATGATTGGCCGATGTTGAGTTCGAGGGATTGGTGGGCACACACCTTTGTTACACCAAGAGCTAAGGCTAGAACTCACAAACAGCAAGTCGGGGTTATAGCCACGTTTCCAACGCCCGCTGTTAAATGACGGTGGTAGTTTATGGTTGTGGACTAGGGTAAGGTCGTTGTTGTCAGCCCAGATTTCAACGGCATGCCCGTCATTGTTACTGGAGGTATAGCCCCAACGGGGACTGTGGCTGTTAAAGTCTCCTATGACGATGTGGTTGGACTGGCATATGTCGGGAACAGAGAGCTCAAATGGTGTGCTAGGTGGTTTGTATACCGAAGTAACCTTGCATTTTCCGAGGTCTACTGTGATCGCTTCTATTCCATTCTCAGTAGAGCAGTTGGTAGAGAGTACGCCTACGCCGGGAGCAGCAAACACTGCGTTACCGTGCTTCGGATGTAAGATCTCGGCGATAAGCGACAGTCCAGGAATGTGAGGTCGGTTCTGTTTGTCATCTCGATGGGTCTCTTGGACACATAGTATATCACAACGGTTAGTTTTGCACAAATCAGCAAGAATTTGAGCTTTTTCATCCGAGAACCCTTCGATGTTAATTGACATGACGCACAGAGCCGGCTTGGAGAGTGGACTGCTGGGACCTATTGGAGGTCGCTGTTGGTTTACCATCGTGGTGAAAGAATTCGTCAGTCTGCGTGGGAACTCGCTGACTGTCCAGGGTGCACCGGACGTATGATGGACTAGATACGTCACGCGGGGAGGTTTCTTTCATGCATCCCTTTACTCGCCCTGATGTCGCATAAATCATGGAAATGCGACAGCAGCAGAGCCCTAGGTACTCTTGAAAGCGATGTATGTAATTTTGAGTGTACTCCTTGTCTCTCTAGCCAGAAAGACAATAAGAATAAGCAAAAGGCGATCTGAATTTAAGGATGACTTTAATAGTAGGACCCCAACACAAAGGATCTTAAAGTTATCAAGATCCATCGGAGAGTACTTAAGGTAAATTATGAAACGGCCGTTATTCCCTTGCTATTTGCTTATTAATTATTATATCTGCATCCTGTACAAACCTATATATTCACACATAGCAATTTTTTTCATTTGCTCTTTTTATAATTTCAAGATATTTTTCCTACTTTTTTCAAGGTACCTGTTTGAATTGAAAAAATAGAGATATAACATATTTACCTCATTATTCCTAACCTTGACTATTTTTTTAGAAAAAGATGGTTGGTTAACTTTTTCCCGGCGCTAATATTGCATATTTTAACATAAAAAAACCGGTCAAGTGCGAGTCGGACTCACACACTAAGGATTCTGTGCCAACTTTAACTGAATTTGTGGCCAACAGTCGTCCTTTCATTTGCTTGTTCAGGTTTAGGAACGAGAAAAAGTCACAGGAGTACAGATCTATGAAATTAAGAAACTGCAGCATCATTGGAGTTTGGTTATTCACTCACAAGTGACGATACGAGCAGAGGCGTTATAATAAATGGTACAAAAATGGAAATTGCAAACTTTAGGATGAATTTCGGTAAGATCCGTCACGCATCCAAATCATTGGTAAAGATAGAATGGCACGTACCAATAGATAATTAAGGACCTCTGTAATCACTCTATTGGTAATTAGACAATTGGAAATACATCAACGTTTTGTTGACGTGTTTGGGCGACCGGCACACACCATTTGTCGTTCACATCTTCTGGGCCCTCTGAGGTAATTTGAAGGAAGGAGTACCACTAAAAAACGTTTCATTTCTTGAAGATAGCCTTTAAATACACTGCACTCAACATAAGGAATGCACCCGCAAACATAAATTTATTTCATAAACATTCATATTTTTGACATGAAAAAAAAAACAAAGACACGCCAAGCAACTGTAAAAAAATAAGTAACAATTTAAATTGGCCAAACTTCTCATTATAAGTGTGGGATAGGCATAGCTACTTAACACAGAATTCGAAAATCTAATATACTGTACGTAGCCCTCGAAAATACAAAAGTCGCGATACTTTTTTAACAGACTGTGTATATAGATATTGCCATGTAATTACAGCACTGAAGCAGAAGAGATTATTCGCATTTCTCGTATATACGCGACACTGGAATATTCCCGAATAGCCTTAGGCATAATGTACTCTGGCTTATATTCGTCATAATTTGAAGCGCTTCACAACAAACAGTAAATCCTGGAGAGCTGCTTGTACTTAATCATATTTAACTAACATACATTGGGCCTGATTCTCGGTATAATCACGTACAAAAATGGATTACTCGTATTTCATTATATTTTTGCTTTACTCATTATTTTGTTTTATCTTCTTTTTTTACTAACAACAATATGAAACCTTGCTTTCTGAAATAAACAGATTGTATTTAATTTAATTGAATTAGCGTGATTGTTTTTTAATTTTGAAGCTCTTAGGCACATTTTTTTTGGATTCCATTCTAGCTCTGGACAACGTATATTAATAATTCATGCTTGTTTGATTATTATCTGTTTTGTGTGCTATAAATAATAAAATATTATAAGTTTATAAGTTTTTTCTTAAATGTAAAGAATGCAGTGGTTTAGAAACGACAAACTAAACACACATCTGTTGCTCAGTTTTTTTTTGCGTTTTGAAGACTGTGTAGCGAGTGTGTAGAGATTGCATCTTGAAGATTTTGGCGATTCTCGTATTCTTAAGATTATGAATCAAATCCTACCTATACCAATATTTCATTTTCATCAAACTAAATTATTTTAAAGCTAAGCATTATTTTATAGAGCAATGAGACCTTCTGTACTGTGCTTATATAGGTATAAGTAGAAAAGTTTATAATACCACTTTTATGAAAAACGGATCGTCCTTATATGGGAACTTTGAACGTTTTATAAAGACGGTATTGAAAGAGCACTTCTCTCTAGCTGATATTCATCGAACCCGGGCTCTATTTTTGCATCAGTCGCGTCCGCGATAAATCTATTTTCAACCGAGTATCAGAGGCTTTTTTCTATCTCTGATCTATCATAATTTATCTACAGTATTTTTAACCGACTTCAAAAAAGGAGGAGGTTATCAATTCGACTGTATGGTTTTTTTTATCTTTTTTTTTTGTATGTATGTTACCTCATATCTCAGTCGTTTGTCGACCGAATCGAAAAATTTTTCACCTACTTAGAGGGTATACCTTCTAGTTGGTCAGGAAGGAATCCGTTTTAGGCAAACAATTTCTTTTTGGAGTCGGTGCCATCACTTTGACCATCAACCATCAACTATCATAGCACCGACTCCAAAAAGAAATTCTTTGCCTAAAACGGATTCCTTTCCTTTCAATGGTGAAGAGTTTATTTAAGACTTTTTAGTGCATTTTGGTTTTGAAGTCGGTTTTTACTTTTTTTTAAAGTTTATCAGCTATACCTTTTTACCAACTAGATCGAGATAAATAAAAAAAGATTAGACTCGAGTGACCAAAAAATAAAACACTAGCGGCCTATCTATACTAACATTATAAAACTGAAGAGTTTGTTAGAACGCGCTAATCTCAGAAATTACTACGATGCAACGAAAAATGTTGACAAAAATCGTATATGACGAAATTATTCTGCATTAACAGTTCTACTTACAATAAAATTCACGACAGCATATATCTATCTTATATGGTTTATTCGCTACAACCTTTTTTTATATATGAAATAATGCGCTATTTTCGAAGGTGTTTCATACACACAGGTATTGATTCTTATCAAAATAAATACATTCATCATCACGAGCATTTCATTATGAACAAAGTTGCCTTTACATCGTTTGATTTTAATAAATATCTTTGAAGCTATCACAGTTTTGAAATAACTCCGCATCAAAATAATACTCGCAGCTTAAGTACTTACAACGCGAGCTTGCGCTAAATATAGTTGCTGGCCTCTCACTTTCATCTACGAGTATACTAATATTATATAGCTGAAGAGTTAGTTTGTCTGAACGCGCTAATTTCAAGAACTATTGGACCGATTTGAAAAAATATTTGTGTATTGGATAGCTTATTTATTGAGGAAAACTTTATCAGGTTGCAACGGGAGGGGAGAAAGCAAAGTCAAAACGCGCTGACGTAATCGCGGGGGACCGCTAGTTCAAATATATGTAGAATCCGCGAACTCAATAACAAATTCCGAACTGCCTTCGACGTATGCCCTTTTCAAAGGATTACTCTTCGGAATTGTTGAAGTATCTTTTGAAGTAACTGGAGTCTGCTGTCTAAGAAACTCGTTGTAAGATTACGTGTTATATTAAAAGGTGTACAAACTGAAGTTAGTAAATTCGGATATAATACACACCCACACATGAAACCGGCCAAGCGCGAATCGGACTCGCGCACGAAGGGTTCCGTATCCACTATGTATGTATGCACTTTTTTGACCTATAAATAATCTGTAAGACACGATTCCATTTAATAAGCATTTGATTGCCTTTAAATAACATTATTTTGAGACAAAACCGGTCGTATCTTTTGGTATTACGATGACTCACAACTTTGTTTTTTTTACAGCTTACAAGACAATTAGAACCAATATTTTACTTCAATTTCAGATTCGTATCATAAGGTGTTTTAGAGGTAAAAATATTAAACGAAAATTATACATATATTGCTTTATGTATAAGGGAATTTCGAAAGGGAATTCGCAATTATTCTTCATCCTGCTTTGACGAAACATTTTTCAACAAAAATACAACAATGGATGTTCTCTTTCATACTGTCTGAATTGACACTATTACGGACTGTCCGCCTATTACAAAATCATTTTAATTCTTATTTCTAAACTAGCGGTCTAATTAATCTTTTTCTCGCCTTTTAAACCTTCCCTAGACCTCCACGAATATTTCAAGACTAAGATAAGATAAATCCGTTCAGCCGTTCTCGAGTTTTAGTGAGACTAACGAACAGCAATTCTTTTTTATATATATAGATTTAACGAAGTAAGAAAGTTTTTCAAGCCTGAACAATTTACCTAACGATTACCTAATTCTGTGTTCGCCTTTACCTTTGTTTAACTAGGTATTTAATTAATTATAGGAATCCACTATTTTCTTCATCTTACAAAATTTTATTTTATAACTAATGGAAAGCCGTAATTGGCCGTAACATCTGCTTAATTATTTTTATTAATACTCATGTAAAAGCTGCTGTATTTCACATAAATATAAAATAATTTTAAAAAAACATAGTTGTGATAGTTTTCCTTCTCAATTCACTGTAGGTATATGCTAGTGCTGTAATTTTTTTCACGTAACTACTACGGTTTAGCTTGAAGAGGCCGGGAAAAATTGGACTCGAAAAAAAATTACCTATCCAAAGTGATTGTTACTCACTGTTTAAAGACTTTATTTTCAAAAAAAGACTTAATTAAGTCACTTACATGAAAATGAAACACTTATAAAATAAGAGTAGGTTTTAACATGCATCATCACCACCAAGCCTTAACTATGATTTAGTTCGTAGTATGATATTACGTAACTCATTGTCTACTATAACAGTGTAAATTTGTGAAAAGTATGTAATTTATGTGTAAAGTTCGTAATTTTCAATTATATAATGGGATAGTTTTGATTTAAAGCTATTATACAATTTTAAATGTTTTATATACGAGGGTAGGTTAATGTAAAGTTTTGCTCCCTCAAAAGTAATATTTTTTAGCTACTCATCAAAAACTCAATAATTTGAAAAGACCTTTTCAACGATATCCCACACGATGGGTTTGGCAAGAGAAAAAAACATCCCCACGTTACATCTATAAGAGATACTCCAAATTTTATTATTTTAATTTTACCACTTTGGCAGGGAGATTAGAATACATATCTATGCCACATTACAGTTTTCTAGCACTTCAGCGGGCGTAGTCTGATGCATCATTTTTGACATTTCGCGTCGACAATTTCAATTTTATGATTTTCTAATTCATAAAATATCGTTTTAACTTACGTAGCTATATCTTTAATAAATCTTAAAAAATATTTGTAGTTTTTTAAGCATCATTAAAAAATTCTTCTCAATCAATAAATACACGAAAATACCAATTTTGTCTCAGCTTTTTTCGAGCGCCACCTGGTGGTTTTACACGGAACTATGTCGAGACTTCCGACAAGTGCAATTCTCGTGCATTTCGTATACGAAAAAAATTCACCGCTCGAATTTTTCTTGTCGAAAAAAAAATAGTGTTTGATTTCTCAGGGTCACGATATCTACGTATGTATATTATGTATGTGCGATAGTTTTTTTACGTGTAATTATTTTATTTGATTATTAGGTAAAACAGTTAAACGCGCAATCGAATTACCACACGAAAAAAGTTCGATTGCTGCGAGATGTTGTGTATACTATTTATGGGCTACGGTCCAGTCTTTTTTGTGTATTGTAATAATTATTGTATGCGATGACTGTATCCTGTCTGTATACCGAATATAAATAAATAAATAAAAAACGGCCTCCAGGTTTTTGCGCTGGGCTGCGGACGGACAGACGGACATGGCGAAACTATAAGGGATGTTAGATTACGGGACCCTAAAAAAAGAAAAAAAATGCATTTCTTGTTTTAATTATCCCTTTTGCTCCAAACGCCTATTCCTAGATTTTAAAGATGACGTAAATCAATAAGATAAGATAAAATAACTCTTTATAACACATCAGATAGGTTAATAACAAATTCGTTTCAAATAATCAATCGTTGTACTTTCTCTTATCCCTTATTAGGAATACTATAGCCCACCCCACTTGCCTCAGGTTCTACTAGATATAATGTAATGAATGAATGAAGATTTTATCTTTTTATAAGAAGTAAAAATGAATAATTTATAACATAACATTTAGGAGAAATACCTTTTTACTCGCCCTGATGTCGCATAAATCATGGAAATGCGACAGCAGCAGAGCCCCAGGTACTCTTGAAAGCTATGTATATAATTTTGAGTGTACTCCTTGTCTCTCTAGCTAGAAAGACAATAAGAATAAGAGAAAGGCGATCTGAATTTAAGGATGACTTTAATAGTAGGACCCCAACACAAAGGATCTTAAAGTTATCAAGATCCAACGGAGAGTACTTAAGGTAAATTATGAAACGGCCTTTATTCCCTTGCTATTTGCCTTTTAATTATTATATCTGCATCCTGTACAAACCAAGATATTCTCACATAGCAATTTTTTTTATTTGCTTTTTTTATAATTTCAAAATATTTTTCCTACTTTTTTCAAGGTACCTGTTTGAATTGAAAAAATAGACATATAACATATTTACCTTATTATTCCTAACCTTGACTATTTTTTTAGAAAAAGACTGTACAGTCGCCGTCATATATATTGGAGCAGACAAAGTGACTACTTCTGAACAGTTTAAATTGTCAGTAAGTTCCATACACTACAAGCTACTTTTAATATCAGAACTATTGACTACAGGCAGGCTGAGTCAATTTTCCGACGATCTTTCCTTCAATGCGTAGACTGTAGATTCCAAATGAAACTCTTCTTTTTGAGATCGGTGACCGTGAGAGCGCGTACGATCTGGCCCACTCACGGCCCTTTATTTATCCAAAAATACATATCTGACTTATCGACTAATACAGATTAGTTACAAACAAGGACGGACACATAACAACATCTGCGTATTCCTTCTTTCGTTTTTGTATCCTACCTACATTAATCGTCATAAAATTCCCATTCGAAACAATCCACTCTATGGGTTTCCTACCTACCCTCAGAAAGTGCGATATGGGGGACAGGAAATTCGAAGGCTTTACCGGCCTCGCTCCACCTGAGCGAGACAGCCTACTAGGGTCTCCCTCGCCCCTGTACCAAACTACCTACATATTTCTTAATATTTCCTAGCTAGTTAATTGTTACCCTACCTGCCTACCTAATTTGCAAATGGGAATTCCTAACTAACAGGTTTCTTATTATCGAAATAAAACGAGCCCTGAGCTAATTACAATGCTTACTCGCTATAGCCATAACAGAAAATCATATTTATTTTCATCAAAAATCCGTACAAATAAATATAACTAAACTTATTACTAAACATGATTGGGTGTCCGTAACAAGAACATTCATTACTTTATTAATATCTGAGCAGAAGCTAGTCAAAAACATATATACACACAACTAATCAATAATATCTGAACAGTCATAAAGTCAAATGTATCTACGCATTCGATTCTTAATATCTGAGCAATCCAGGCAAATTGCAGAATGAAGTGCTTCCAACTTAAATACTGTTTAAAAATAGGAACTCTTTTCAAAGTTTATACTATAGTAAGATGACGCTGGCAGTTTGTAACGCTTTGTAGTTTTCAGTATTGTCATCACAGTCATGAAAGTGTCATGCAATAAATAAATTCAGGCAAGTTAGTGTTCAGATATTATTGGTTAGTTGTGTGTATAGAAATTATTGACTAACATCTGCTCAGATACTTTTGAAGTAATGAATGTTCTGATATTAATGGTAGCTTGTAGTGTATGGAACTTACTGACAATTTAAACTGTTCAGAAGTATTTAGTCACTTTGTCTGCTCCAATATATCTGATGGACTGTACCTAATCATCCTACGCATATGTAATTTCAACTTACAATCGGTCGTTTTATACCTGACTTGTTAAATCGGCCCTTAGCCCCTATTTTTGAATCCCTCGCGTCAAGATGGCGAGTGAAAATCATTCATGAAAGTCGAATTTTCTAATGAAAATCAGGTGAAATCCACATGGAAGGGATTTGCAAAAATATATCTCAATTTTGTAGGTACTTACGTCAATAATTCGCGTGATTATCGTAGATTTTTTATTCGTTTTCGAACAAATATCACACGCCATATTTAAGCGAGTGATTCAAAAATAGAGGTCCTTAAACGTTTATGTCGCGGGCAGTCAGTCAATATTATGTTAGTCAGTTAGTGAATATTGACGCTTTGAAAAACAAAAAGTATAATTTCACGCTAAATATAAGCACGAGTAGGTACTAAATATGTTTCAATATAAACAAATCGTGTGGGTTTATAGTCATAAGGGCTTCTATTTTTGAACCAATTTCCAAGAAGTATTTTTACCAGTAAATTTCTCCAGATTTTCATTTGAAAATCAAACATCAATGAACAAACATCACACGAAATATTGACGTGAGTTTAAAATAGAACCCTAAAACGTAACGTGTTCGGTATCGGTATGATCTTCTCCTAATACAATTATTATTATTTACTCTTTGAACAGTTACCCTTTGAACCCCGCTTGACCCCGACGGTGGATATATTTGTCATGTTTAACTGTACCACCAAATACTCATAATTATAAAATTGGTTTGGAACTAGGTAGGTTATTTATAAAATTACGAAGAACCAGGTATTAGTTTTCAATTTCAGGGAATGGCGCTCAAAAGGCTACTTACTAAGGTCCACTTACTTGTACAATTATTGGACTTATGTTTCAAAGTAAAGCTTTATTTCACTAGAGAAGCGAACCAATGCCGGTCTAAGGAATACCCAGAATACCAAAATCAAGAAGCTTACACCTACTAAAGAAAGGAAATGTGTCTTTTTCACTTTCTAGCTTAAGTTTCTAAACCAAATTAGTTAATTTTTTTGATAAATTTAAAAGAAATTTAAACACTGATTTGTAACTCCTTAATTAGGGTTCTCATTTTAGCTGGAACGTCAAATTGCTCCCAAACGAGAGTGACTACTGTACCCCAATCACGAACTTTTGACGTATTCGTCACGTTATCGTAGCGAGTTTACGTAGTACAACGTTAGTCGGCATCACGAAGCACTCTCGTGTCGTGTAGTAAACTCGATAGCATTGACGAAGATGACGTTATACTAACGTAAACATGGCCGTTGAATGACACGTCCAGAAACAAGTTAAGCGATATTTTTACGAATATTATCGAAATATCAAATGATATTCCACTAAAATCTTAGAGAAATCAGTAACGGAACAAAATTACGATCAATATGTTTGGCAGGGTTAGCAAATGTAAAAATTTGGTCTAGTAAAATATGAAGATATATGTTTTTCTGTAATCTTTAGATTTTTGAACTGTTTAGTAGACTGTCAATTGACAGATTGACGTTATGCCATCATATTGTGACAAATTTTCAAAGTTTTACAAAATATTTAGTTAAAAATTATGAAAAAATATTAAAATAACGAGGACAAGTCGTTTGCAGTACAACGTAACAATATTTGATTTTTGAAAAAGTAAGTACGTGTAAGTAAAACAAGGATTTGTGATTAAAGTGCTTTTTTTCATTGGCTATTATAGCGAGATACACGTGCTAGATCTTATTTCTCAAGAAATTGTGATTTATCCAAGCCAAGCCCTCCGCTCTCCAAGAGGACGCTGTTTCTAACAAATGGAATGAAAAGCATTAACGTCAATATAAAATATATACATATTATTTTTTCAGAATGAAGACAGACCAAAATACAATATATAGAAATACGCCAACCCAGCTAGAAGAAATAAAGTGAGTCTAGCAGTTCCAGTGGTCTTCGTTACTCCCATATGTCATATTGAGAGCAAAGATGAACCCAACAAGATCAAAATCGATACACCTGTTACAAGTGCCCTGTTCCTGATTTCTTTTAAAGTTAAAAATAAGGAGTATAAGATAAAAATATTGTAATAAATTTCATAAAATTACTGCAAAGTCTTAATTTTAGAATAATAAATATGACCACTAAAGTTTTCTTTATTCCACACGTTTCTTTATTTCGCTCCAAAAGCCAAAGCTATGTCTATTGTTATATGTGAGATTTTGAGCACATATAGTAAGAAACTATGTGTCGGATCCGTACGTTCTCACTAGTACACACACACCCGTTGAAGACTTTCGTCTTCAAACACTGACGTTAATGAGACATGACGACGCTCTTGCGCAGTTTCCCGACCTCTGCCTAGCCGGCCGCGTTGGATTCGTTGATAGACCTCTTTCTTAGGACCACTTGTTGTAAGGCTCGGTTAAGGCTTTCGACTGTAGTTCCAAAATCTCATCTTTGCCTGCACGAATAGTATATTATCAATAAACGTGAGGTGAGAGATGTATTTGCTATTGACTTTGATGCCGAATATTTCCCATTCCAGGAGCTTGAATCCGTCTTTAAATGCAGCTGTATGATAATTTTAGAAAAAAACAATTTAGGCGGTCTTATCCGTAAAAGTTACCTAGTTTCTTATCGCTCATTTTTAACACACAGAATCTCAAGTAATCTTGTTGCAACTCACGATACTATACGTCAAAGAAAGATTCGTGATCGCAAATCCAGTTTAACACTATAGAAAATGTTTACGCACAATAAATGTAAGGTATTTGAGCTGCCAAATTTAGATAGACAGATAACTCTTTATTGCACATTACATAAATTGATTTACAAATTCGTTTTAGGAAAATGTACAATTTAGGCGGTCTTATCGCTATAAGCGATCTCTTCCAGACAATCTTTGGGTAAAGAAATTATGAGTTTTATAGGAAGGGGTATTTTGTGCATAAAAAGAAAAGAAAAAGAAAATGAAGAGCTGAAAAAGTGGAATAGAAATATATCTGTATAATAAAAATAATTATATAAAAATAAAAACAGATAAATAAATAATATACATCTTTATAAAATATATATAAAACATTTTTATATATATATACCAACACAGTAATAATCATACATAATAATATATACACAAACCAATATGAAATGAAAGGAAATAAACTGAGACATAAGAGTGGGAACCCATCACTTAATCGCAATTTTATTCATCGATTTTCATTTCCCATAAAACGATTCGCAGATGTTTCAAAATAATATTCAACAAATTCCAGAATCTTGTTACATCACAATTTCATTTACTCGAATGCTTATTATCTACAAACTTACTTCATCGTTACTTCTTTTCATAAATTACGTATTTTATCGAAGTAACGTTAGCTTTCTATTTTGTTACCCATAAATTTATTTCCACGTAAGTTTCAATATGCAGAATTCTTGAAACATCGAATTTATTTTACTTCACTAAAGTTCGTATTTCCAAACGAATTTGTTACTAATCTTATATTGCATTCTTTATTAAAAGACAATTTAAAGCATAACTGATATAAATATTGATCTAATAAATAAACTGCGTTAATCCCGACTCGCCGTGGTACTAGTCTGCCCGATACTAGAGTGTAATTCAAAAGCCGGAGGCGCGGAGGGAGAGCAGCCTCCGCCCGCTGTAACAAGGTGTAGGCACCCGCGCGAGCTGGAGCGGCTAAGGCTGGTCGCCCAAGGCGAAGCTGCGTAGGCGAGCGTGGGTGACTGCGCCTTGTTACGCAAGGGCGACGAGGCTGCTATTCCCGCAGCGCCGGAGACGAGGAAATCCTAATGCATGCTGCTTGTTTGCATGCCTGCTTGCTTGCTGCATGCATGCCTGTTTGCATGCATGCCTTTATGCATGCTTACTTGCATGCATTATTGCATGCATGTATGCCTTCTTACTTGCATGCATATGCATATGCATGCGCATGCCTTCTTACTTGCATGCGTATGCAAAAATATATGGGAACCGTTACACATTGAAACAAGTTTTTATGAAAGGTTATATCGATAACTTAATAATTCTATGAAACATTAGTTTGGTATATCGTTATTCTGCTTAACAAAACAGTTGCGAAACATTTTTTTGGTGAACTGTTATTCGATGTAAAGAAACGACGATAAATAACTATTCGATTAAACAAGAAAAAAAGATATCAACATTCATTGAATAGTTTTCTGTGAAATGAAATTCGATATCAAAAAATTCTGTGTTATGATAGATATCATAAGATCTGTGTTATCATAAGAGTAGATAGAATTATTTTGAAGAGAGTAAATGTTCTTTAAGCAGTTTTTTGAAAATAGCGATAGATTTTGATTGCTTGATAGCCAAGGGTAAGGAGTTCCACAAGCGTACTGATTGGACAGTGAAAGAGTTTGAATAATAGCTAGTTTGTTTTACGTCCGATAGAGGCGCTTTCAGATTCTTATACAAATGATTACGTTACTATACGAATACTTTGACGCAAATTATTCGTGATAGGGCTACTGACGGCTTTAGTTACGTTAAAATTACATGTTATGCAACATAACCTCTAAGGCCTCTGTCTCGAATTTTGGGGCATTGGGGCGGAGGCGTTGGCATGGCGGCGCGGGAGCGCCAGAATCTTATACTTAAAATCAAATGGACCGGTTAGCGTTTCTCGTAAACAGCGGCTCAGCAGCGGCGCGGAGTTTATTATGAAATAAGAGCGAATTATTTTATTTTGTCTTTTTTCCTAAAATAAATGATTAAATAAAATAAATAAATAAATATTTGACATAGTGGAAGGAAGTGGATTTCCTAATTCAGTTAAAATTGGCACGGAACCATCAGTGCGCGAGTCCGACTCGCACCTGGCCGGTTTTTTCTAAATATCAATGATTGAATAATACTTGGGATAGTAGGTATTCTAATGTACCTTTTTCTACTATCAGTTTAGTCATAATTTAGAGGACAAAGACAAAGTTGGTACTTTGCCATATAAATTGTAGATAGCACCGCCATTTTTAAGGGCGGCACGTGACGCCCGAGCTTAAAGTAAGCGAGCAAACGAATTGTCCAATTAAAATTTTGTAAACGAGCGAATTTTGCACAGATTTCATAATTATCAGATGGAAGATTGTGACGCCACTGCCTTTCTTGTAATACAAACTTACTAGTAATTAAGGCAGACGCCCACATCTTCCTCGAATAGGACTTGTGCTCGGATAAATAGATACGTTTTGTGTGTTTTTTTTGTGCATTGCGTACCAATTATTTCCTTAACAGTTTGTAGTTTAACAGAACTCGTTGAGATTTTATGTTCCTTTTTTGGTTTAGTTGTTTACAACGTGTATTTTTAAGGATACATACATTAGACGCGAATAAGGTCTACTTACTCAAATGTTAGAAAAAAAATAAACCACCTTCAAGAGACTGAGGAAAAAGCTTAAGACTTCTTACACACTGCGACTTTTAGAATCGATGCATTAGCGCGTTTTGAAAACGCGCTTCAGCATCGCGACTCACGCAATGAACAAATTTAACAGATTTACCTACAGCATTGATGCAGTCGCTTAAATTCAGTACATAATTTGACAATTACCAGCATCTGTTTTTTTTATAATTATTATCCCTTTGGATTAGAACGAGCTGTCACTAGCAGCAAACTGTGTGATAAAAAGAGATGCGATGTAGCACAACTGTTTTTCGCGGCAGTCAGTCAGTTTCACAGCCCATGAAGGTTTGCTGAAAATTTTTTTTATCTGTTTTTTTATTTAAGTGAAATTGTGTTTATTTTGAAGAAATAGTTCTTCTGAAACATGGTGACTTGATCGGTGATTAATTGTTGTTCATTACAGCCAAATAGTTCATTACCCCAACAAACAATCATTCAACAGATAAATTAGTCCAAATCGAAGTCTCTTGATATACGACATATATTTATGTCCTTCAAATTTAAAGTGCGCAGTTTAATTATTCTACTCTATAGACGTTTATATACATAAAAAGTAAAGACAGAATAACACAGTAGGTAATGCATTTCTACGAATATTTTGTATAAAGAAATAATATTGAGTTTTACGCTAGAGCGGCATGTTCGATATTTTGTGTCGACTGTTTATCATGCTGTAAACTAATATGATTAATTTATGAAGATTGGTATAAATCACCTGAACGAAAGGTAATCTCATTTAAAGCTACAAATGTTTTTAAAGTTAGTTACTGAAATCTTAAATCGGTTTTGTTTGACAGCTTATATTTGTCCTTCTCTTCCCATAGGAATATTAATTTTATGTAAAATATATAGGAAAAATATTAAAGTTCGTTAGTTTGAAATTCATTCCTTATTTTGTATCAAATTTGATAACTTCGAAATAGCATTCTCCGAGCGGCTAAACTACAACACGTAACTCGCCCCTAGTAAGTATTTGTAAACTAAAGTTTTCAATAAGTTTCATGGGGATTGCAACTTACAAGCAAAAGTCGGAAAGGGTGACGGAAAGAATATGAAATGGTATTAGTCATACGGAAAAGGGAAAAACTTTTATGGGATGTGCATGAGCTGTGTCAACCAAGATATTGCTAACATTTTCTTTGAGCAGAATAAGAGCCTGTTTTCAGGAAATTACTTAGTCTGAAAGCATATTATGCTTTCAGACTAAGTCATTCAGTCAGAATATTCTTTGTTACTGATTTAATCAGTAACAAAGAATATTCTTAAATAATTTAAAAACGAGCGCAACTTGATTGAGTTCGTTATGTATACAATGTTTATTTCTTAATGTTAAGTAATAGCAAAAAATACTTAGCTTTTTAGTATCTTGGGTCTTAAATTCTTCTGTAGAGCTCATGGCCCAAGCCCCTTTTCTGAACTTTGATATCAAAGGTGACCGAGGAAAAGATTTTATCAGGCACGGTGGAGCCAAGAAGGGTTTCTTTAATGTTTTCCGAATCCTGCAGAATACCTGAAGTAATTCCGAGCGAACTGCGTGACCTTAAAACTTTAAGGTATTTTCCCTCTGCACTGTGCCATTCCTACATCATATTAATATACACATATTGTCATATATTGTCTCGGGTCTGGGTGTTGTCGTACCATTGTTGTGTCTGATTTCAGTAACACAAGTGCATTGACTACTTATTTTGGGATCAGAGTAATGTATGTGATTGGTGTCTAATATTTAATTATTTATTAATTATTTACTTATTCCATGACCGTGCTAAGAACGTGTCAGGCACGAAAAGCAACACAATACGCTCTACCTTGCCCACTTAACGGATTGACAGCGTTCTGTCTCACCGTTATATTGCTTGCAAGAACTACCGAGAACGTATTCTTTCGCTGCCGACTCGCTCCGTGCATGGCACGCTACGGTGTGTTAGTCGTGACGGAACGGTCTTGTGGGCACTGCCACCACTGCCACTTGAGCTTACTGATTCGTAGGGATATGTCCGTTACCTTAGTTCTTCTACTTATCTCCTTGTTTCTGTTTCGATCTCGTAGAGAAACAACGAGCATAGCCCGCTCCATCGCTCGTTGTAGACTTTGAGCTTCCTTATGAGGCCCATAGTTAGAGACTACGTTTCGGATCCGTATGTCATTGCTGGTAACACACACTGGTTGAAGACTTTCGTCTTCAGAGACGAGAAGACGCTCTTGCGCAGTTTCCCAAACGCTGCCCAGCCTTGTTGGATTCGTCGATTGACCTCTTTCTCAAAGTTGGACCTACCTAATTAGATCACTTGTCCAAGGTAGACGTACTCGTACTTATGTTTTTTAAAACTGAACTATTGTTCTTCTTTATTATTTTACAGTTGGTACGTACCGACCAATAGATAAATTTAAGATTTTAAATTATCTTAATTGCCCCTGTGTGAAGCTACGCTTGTTTAGAAACAAATAGACATATATAACATCTAAACAATCAATTAGTGAAATTAAAAAACCTCTTCTTTGAACCCATGACACCTGTGTATCAAGGTTTGTTAGCAAACACGTCAAAGAAAAATTGGATATCTACTTACATGAATAAAAATATTTACTGTCGTAGGTGTGAACGATTTTTTCGTGACCCCCTTAATCCCACTATTACTTTCAGAAAATATTTAATATTTATGCATTTTTTTATACTATCAAAAGAATCTAAGGCCGTACTTATACAAAGCGAAAACAAACTCGGCTTGATTTTTGTGACTATCAAACTATCTTCAATGCCACCAGCTTGTTTCTAACTCATTACTCCGCCTATAACTTATATTTAAAAGCGTAAAAGTCGCTTCAGAAACACAGTAAATAGTACTTAGGTCCAGTTGCGTGGTCGATGGTTAACTTAAGCGGTTGAATATTTATGATCGTGCGTGTTTTAAGGAAAACGCACATTGAAAAAAGGTAATAATGGCAATTTTTATGACCATTGGTAATTTTAATGATGATCTGTTGGGTGCAGTGGTAGGCATCAGGTCGTAGGGTCGAATCCCGCAAAGTTTGTGTAATGAGTACGAACATTTGTACCTAAAGCTCGGTTTCGTGATCGATAGTAATGGTTAAATGTTACCATTATGTACCAGCGGCTTAATATTTTCGATTGTGCGTGTTTTAAAAAAAATGCCTTAACCAATGGTCATTACAATAAATCATTCTGTCATGTTGATAAGGTATTTTTTCTTTCAGATCCAAATCTGATACAATCGTAAATGTTTAACTGCTGACAACAACAATTAACTTTTACTATCGATGAGGAAACTGGGCCGAAGTCATGTAATTTAATATTTATCTTAGTATTTATGGGGGACGCTTTGTCATAGCATATCTAATCGCTGTCTGATATTTAGTGACACAAGGTAGAAAATTCCTTACTTCGAAACAAGACAATCGGAATGTTGTCTGGCGTATATTCATATTTATATTGATCAAGATATTTTTACTTCAAAACACGTACAATTGTAAATATTCAACCACTGGTAACGACATTTTACTATTTGTTAAGTTAAGTATCGATTACGCAACCGGGCCTTAGTTAGTGCATGAAAATCACGATTATTATTTTCTATTTACAGCTACGAAGTCGCAGTTAACTCCACTATTCCATCGTAAGTTCGATCTATTTCGATTCAAAACCCCAATGCTAAGCGCCCACAAACAGGTGAAGATCGGCGCTTGCAATAAGTTTTTCAGTAAATTTTACCTGCATTCTATAGGGAACCAAGTCACTTCATACCTGTGTCTTTTATATGTATACTACCTAACATAATCTTATAGCTCTGTGTGTGTCAAGACGTCCTCAATATCATATTTAAGCAATTCAATAAGCTTATCAAATTGCGCGTTCATTGACTCAATAGAAGCTCTTTGAGGACGCCAGTGGTAGACTAATAAATAGAACATAAAAGTTCGATAAAAGATAATGATATCTCTGAATGACCGCTCTATAACCATGTGCAGTCGGTGACTAGTTATGTTTCAAAGTGTAGTTATGTAAGTGTGGTCTCTTGTAAAGTCGCCGACTGACTACACATGAAAAATTATAATTTACGTGACTCCAAGACTGCCTAGTATATATTTTTATTAATAACAAACAAGAAAAAAAATAAAACTAAGACATGCAACATAAAAAAAAAACTTAATATCTACCTACTCAAAAACGAAACCATTTCCTTGCGGCAAGGAGGCTATGATGCTGGCTGCTTTGCCGCGTTGGATAGCTCTGCTGATTCTTTGAGCTAGGAACCAGCCAGCTTTATTATTGGCTGTTAAAGAATAAGACTGCCATAAATATCCATTATATTATTGTCTGACGACCTCCGTGGTGTAGTGGTTAAGCACGATGGTTTTAAGGCGTCGCTGCTCCGAGGTCCCGGGTTCGATTCCCAGTCGGGTCAATATAGAAATCAATATTTTCTATATTGTCTCAGGTCTGGGTGTTGTGGTACCACCGTTGTGTCTGATTTCCATAACACAAGTGCAAGTAGCTACTTACTTTGGGATCAGAGCAATGTATGTGATTGGCGTCCAATATTTATTTATTTATTACATATTTATACTATAGGTGAGGGTGTGTAAGTACATCTGTTGGTCTCACAGACTACATAAGAGCACTTAAACTATAAATTGCACTTTTAAAAAGCAACAGTGTCAGATGAGGAATCGAACCCAGTGTCTTACGCTCACCGGGCGCATGCCTATACCACTCGGCCACCGACACCTTGACGAGCTTGTTGAAGTTTGCAAGTGCTTTCTTTGACGCGCAAGCTGCGTGACCTGATCAATGTTGCGAGATTTCTTTCTTAAATCAACCAAAGAGATTTTACATTTTCGAAAGGTCTTAATAGCCAAGATATGCGCCAAGGTCAGTCTACGGACAATCCAAGAGCTGATCAGAGAGCAAGACTGAATTGACTCCAATGAAAATTATGAAGACCACCAGAGATTAATAGGTATAGTTAATTTATAAATAAGACGTTAGGTTATCGACGCCTAACCAATTTTCAATGCATTTTGTTGCTTAAAATTGAATGATTTCGTCAGATATAAAAACATTTGTTGTAATGCAATAAGTATTATCAATTTGCAAAATTACACAAATTAGGCGAGTGAGATGTCATTTTCAATATAATGTATTACGCTTAATCGTATAAACTATGCTGATACTCATAGGGTCATTATTTTAAGAGATTTGAAGGGTTAATACCAAAAATAATAAATAATACTTAAAACACATTAAATAATCATAAAGATGAAATAAGAAACCAAAAATTTGCGCACGGGCGGGACTTGAACCGGCAACCTTTTGGCAAACCGGGCCAAACGCTCTTACCAATTGAGCAACCGTGCTGTTAGTCCGACCCTGCGAAATTTGTGGTTTCTTATGAAAACGTCAATTGCGTGACGCTTAGCGCCATCTAGCCGTCTGTTTATGAAACAGATGGCTAAGGTTGCTGGTTCAAGTCCCGCCCGTGCGCAAATTTTTGGTTTCTTATTTCATCTTTATGAATATAAAATATGACACTGTGAGTGTTAAAAAAAACATTCTAAAGCATTAGATAGCGAAGCGACATCAATTTCCAAGTTGAATTTATTCTGTAAAGAATAACTGCTTGGGCCATCTGTTTCATAAACAGACGGCTAGATGGCGCTAAGCGTCACGCAATTGACGTTTTCATAAGAAACCACAAATTTCGCAGGGTCGGACTAACAGCACGGTAGCTCAATTGGTAAGAGCGTTTGGCCTGGTTTGCCAAAAGGTTGCTGGTTCAAGTCCCGCCCGTGCGCAAATTTTTGGTTTCTTATTTCATCTTTATGAATATAAAATATGACACTGTGAGTGTTAAAAAAAAACATTCTAAAGCATCACATTAAATAAATCAGACTCTTAATAACTATCTTCAAAATTTCCAACCCTTACAGATACTTGATGACGGCGACACGTTTGCTGCCATCATGTCTTTTCCGGCTGGTTCTGCTGGCGGTATCGACGGCATCACTCCCCAACACCTTAAGGATTTGGTGAGTGCTTCCGCTGCTGACACCGGTAGAATTTTGCTTTCCAATATTACAAAACTGTGCAACCTTCTCTTATCTGGCAGGGTTTCTGAAAGTTTTCTCCCGTTTTTATTTGGTGCTAGACTTTGTGCCTTTCGAAAAAAAGATGGTGGCATTCGCCCTATTGCTATTGGCTCAACGTTTCGTCGTCTTGCAGCCAAATTAGCCTGTCGTGATATTTTTTCTCCTTTGAAAGAGTATTTTCAACCCATCTGATAAGTCCTTAGGTAACTGGGGCAATAAATGAGACGCGTGCGTACACCAGAATATTTATTTTAGGACTAACTGACAAACCAAACTGCCTACCCTCTTATATTATAATAACTCACATAGTGACGTACCCAACACCTCCACCCTTATTTCTTTATTAAAACTTAATAAGTATGAACAAACAAGTTCTTACACAAAATTATTTCAATAATAGAAACTCAAATAGCAACAAGTAACAAATATACATAAAGGCAGCTATTCAAAACCGAACCGGATCGGAGGATGCCGCTCTCTTAGCGGAAACCTACGCGGCACTTGCGGCTCGGACGATCGCGGGGCCGGTGCCGCAAGGTACGCGGCCGGAGTCCCGCCAGCCCCGGAGCACTCCGCGGGGCCGCCCGCCTGCAACCACACCCAACTCGGATTGATCTTATTCTTGTTTATGTCATTACTTTCCTGTGCAGATTTTCCACATTTTTTTAGCTGATCAATATGTCTATGTATATATTTACCATCTTCTAAACTAATACGGTAGTCAGTATCGCCTAACTTTTCTAACACCCTACCCTTTTTCCATTGTATATCATCATTATAGCTTTTGAACCAAACATCTTCTCCTATCTTAATTTCCCTACTTACTCCTCCCGCATTATTTTTATTGTTTTTCCTGTAAATTAATTATCCTTCTTTCTCGGTCAGGCTTGAGACAATCCAACCTAGTGCGTAACGCTCGACCTAAAAATAGCTTCGCCGGACTATCCCCGGTAGTATTATGTGTAGTGTTTCTATATATCAATAAATATCTAAATAAAGCAGTGTCTACATCTGTTCGGATTAAAATGGCTTTTTTTATTACCTTTTTGCACACTTTCACCGCATTTTCTGCGGCCCCATTGGATGAAGGATGATACGGAGCACTGAATGTGTGATCTATCCCATTGTTATCACAAAACTTTTTAAAATCTAAGCTTGAAAAAGATGGCCCGTTATCACTTACTATTTATTTTGGTAAACCAAACCTAGCAAAGGTTTCTCTTAACTTTTCTATAACTTTACTCGCATTCGTACAATTCATTTTGAAACATTCGATCCATTTAGACGTTGCGTCAATTATTATAAGATATTTCACACCTGCAATAGGTCCCAAAAAATCTAAATGTATTCTTGACCAGGGTCTGGCCGGCCACGGCCACGAGCGGGGCACGTGTGCCGGCGGCGCGCTGCTGACGGCCGCGCAGGCCTCGCAGGCCTTACATTGTTGTTCGATTGCTTCGTCTAGGCCGGGCCACCACACGTAGCTCCGGGCCAGACTCTTCATTTTAACTATACCTGTGTGAGTGTCATGTAATTCCCTCAAGACGTTATTTCTACAGGTATGAGGTATTACTACACGATGTCCCCACATAACACAACCCATTTCTAAGTATAATTCGGACTTCCTATTGAAATACGGTTTAAGTTCTTTTATATCGCAACTAATCGGCCAGCCATCCTGTATGTAACTTATGATTCTACTTAACCACTGATCCTTCTGTGTTTCCTTCCTCAAAGTATCATTACTTAATAATAAAGCTTCAGAAGCAAAGTGTAAGTATGTCTGTTCAAGGTCCCTGTCTCCTGAACTATCACAGTTTTCTTTGTGTGTGGCTATCAAACGTGACAGCGCGTCCGCTGTATTTTCCTCGGATTTAATATACTGTATATCAAAATCGTAAGCCGATAATATAATAGCCCAACGTTGTAATCTACTAGCAGTCATATTAGGTACGCCCATATTTGGACCGAATATGCTTACAAGAGGCTTATGGTCTGTCCGAAGCGTAAATTTCCTACCATAAAGATATTGATGGAATTTCTTTACCGCAAATACTATCGCCAGAGCCTCTTTGTGTATCTGACTGTAGTTAAGTTCGGGCGGAGTGAGTGCGCGCGACGCAAATACTACGACGCGCTCGTGGCCGTCGGCCCCGCGCTGCGCCAGCACGGCGCCGAGGCCGCGCGGGCCCGCGTCGCACGTCACCACCACGTCCAGCGCCGGGTCGTAGTGCGCCAGAACGTCCGTACTCTTTAACAGACCCTTAATCCGTTCAAAAACTTGTTGTTCCCTAATACCCCATGTCCATTTCCTATTTTTCTTTAATAAATCAAACAAAGGCGCGACGTTAATGCTTAAGTTTTGCACGAATTTGCCATAAAAATTTACCATTCCTAAAAACGATCTTAACACTGACATGGTTGTAGGAGCGGCCATTTGAATTATTGGTTCTAATTTATTTGGGTCTACGCTCACCCCGTTCCTATTGATAACATAGCCTAAATATTTGACCTGGGTCGAAAAGAAATCGCATTTTTGTTTCTTTACTCTTAACCCATGATCTCTAAGTATTTGAAAGACTTTTTCTATAGTTTGAGCATGGCTCATCCCGCACTTATTGAAAATTAAAATATCATCAAGGAACACTGTCACATTAGGTACTCCTTTGAACAAATTAGTCATTATTCGTTGAAATATACCCGGGCTAGACGCTAACCCATACACTAACCTCTTATATTTGAACAATCCCTTGTGTGTATTTATGACTGTTAAACCTGTACAGTCATTTTCTTTACTATCATCCAAAACAATTGTATGCTTGTGATAAATCAATCTTTGTAAAATACTGACTACCGCTCAATTGCGTAAGCAAATCATCAATCTTTGGTACAGGATATTTATCAACCAACAGAACTTTATTCAAAGTTGTTTTAAAATCTGCACAGAGACGCAAAGAACCATCCGGTTTGTGTACAATTACCAGCGGGGTAGCCCAGTCGGAGTGCTCAACGGGCTCGATGACTCCGGCGGCCTGCATGGCGTCGAGCTCGGCATCGACGCGCTCCCGCAGCGCGTACGGCAGCGGCCGCGCGCGGCAGAACACCGGCG
The DNA here is from genome assembly GCA_963924145.1 of Pyrausta purpuralis. Classification (NCBI taxonomy): domain Eukaryota; kingdom Metazoa; phylum Arthropoda; class Insecta; order Lepidoptera; family Crambidae; genus Pyrausta; species Pyrausta purpuralis. The sequence continues at coordinate 23,013,824 of OZ001656.1, forward strand.
CCGCTCCCGCCCGAAGCCGCAAGCCCGCTCGTTCTCCCGTGAAACGCCCCAGTCCCGATTCAAAAACATCCTTATATCTGGAATCGAGATTTGCAATAAATTCACTTTTGTTCCAACCTTCCAAATCCTTTATTTTATTTACATAAATTTTTGGCACTGTCATTTCTAATTCTGCTAACCACTGCCTACCTAAAAGGCTAGTTATACCCTGCTCAATTATATATAAATCTAACTGTCTTTTAACACCCTCGTATTCGACCAACACTGTTATATAACCTAGCGGTTTTATGCAAGTTCCATCATAAAACTTTAAAACTAATTGACACGGCTGCAACGGTAAATGAGAAAAATAAGCTTGATACATTTGTTTATTTATACATGAAAGTGCCGATCCCGTGTCAATCTCCATGTTTATAAAATGTTTATCTACTTTTATAAATACGCTCACCGGTTTATATTTGGCTAACGACATCTGATACATTGGTTCCTCGTCCTGGTCTTCGGTCGACAGTGCCCGTTCCGTGTCTCCGACGTATACAGTCGACGCACCATTTCGTTTTCCGCCGTCTCGCGAGTCAACCTGACCCGCCATGGCTATTTTGTCCTCAGCACTTTGTCCCAGGTAGAATTGCCTTGCACCGCCTCGCGCTGCGCCTCGATAAGCGTGCTGAGCACCCCCTCTGCCTCCGCTACCCGCGGACGCCCTCTGACCGTTACCGGTCATTTTACCGTCACCGCCGCCTACCTCCTTATTCGAGCACATTCGACGTAAATGACCTATATTTTTGCAACGACTGCAAACGTAGTCTTTAAATTTACAGCTGTCCGCTTTATGTCGAAAATCGCCACACGCCATACAGCCAGATAATTTTGCCTCCGATTTAAATCTGCGCACGAAGTTAACGCTGCTGCTACTTTCCACCGCCATAGCATCTCGTTCAGCCGCTTCTAAAGACAACGCGATCGTTGTTGCCGTAGTAAAAGTCAAATTTTTCTCCACAAACAACCGTTGTCTAATGCCGTCACTTCTTAGTCCGCACACAAACTGATCTCGCATGTTATTATCTAACTCCGTTCCGAATTCACAAAAACGCGACATTTTCTTTAATTGTTCAACAAACTGAGCGATCGTTTGGCCTTCACACTGTCTATACTGCCTAAATTTAAACCGCTAGCATCGACGGCGTTGGCTGTAAATGCTGTGTCATCAATTCGACCACTTCACTAAATGTCTTCTCCGCCGGTTTTTTCGGGCAACACAAATTAACCATGAGTTCATACGCGGTTTCACCTACAATCGAAATCAAAGTTGGTAACTTTAACTTTTCTTCCACATTGTTCACGAGAAAGTGCATTTGGAGACGATCACAATATGACTGCCAATTTCCATTGTCCACGTTAAATTCACCCAACTTGCCGGCTGACATTTTAAATGTGAATTCCCAGTCCTGTCGCCACTGATAAGTCCTTAGGTAACTGGGGCAATAAATGAGACGCGTGCGTACACCAGAATATTTATTTTAGGACTAACTGACAAACCAAACTGCCTACCCTCTTATATTATAATAACTCACATAGTGACGTATCCAACACCATCCAACTCGGTTTCGGCAGTAAGGGCGGTTGCGAGGCAGTGGTTCATTCAGCTCGCAATTTCCTCTCCAGTGACGAATCTGAAGTTTTTTTGAAAGTTGATGTGAAGAATGCTTTCAATTCTCTTGACAGGTCTGCCTTTCTGAATGAAGTTCAGACTCACACTCCTCAGATTTATCCCTTTGTTTTTCAGTGTTACAATAATCAATCAAAATTGCTTTACAATGAACATTCAATTGTTTCTGCAGTCGGTGTTCAGCAAGGCGACCCTTTAGGTCCAGCCCTTTTTAGTTTAGGCATCCATCCTGTCATTTCATCCTTAAATTCTAAATTCAATGCCTGGTATCTGAATGACGGCTCCTTTGGAGGCAAAGCAGATGTTGTTTTCCAAGATCTTGTCCTGGTTATAGAGGAATTTAAGAAATTTGGCTTAGAACTAAACCTTTCAAAATGTGAACTTTTTATTAATGACCACGTTTCGTCTGGTTCCCGTCAGGATATCATTGATAAATTTAATTTCCTTGCTCCTAACTTAAAAATTCTTAATTCTGAATCACTTTGCCTTTTAGGTGCCCCTCTTCTTGATCCCAGCATCGAACCTTTTCTTGATAAAAAGTTGAATGATTTCACCCTATCAGCCCCCAGATTAGAACACCTAAATTTACACATTGCTTTTACTATACTGAAATCGTGTCTTTTTGTGCCTAAATTTACATATTTCCTACGTGCCAGTCCTATCTGGAAAAATAATAATTATTTAAAACTATTTGACACTACTCTTAAAAATAGTTTAGAAAAATTTTTAAATTTACATTTTGATAACAATTCTTGGACTCAGGCTTCGCTTCCTATTCGTTTTGGTGGGATCGGAATTCGCCAAATTTCTAGTATAGCCCTCCCCGCTTTTCTCTCCTCTTTGCATAGCACTTCCGTTTTAGCCGGAAAAATCTTTGAGCATCTTCGCCAGCTTTCTGAGGTGAGAGAGGCGGAGGAGTTTTGGCAAGGTCTCTGTCCTAGAGAAGACATTCCAAAGGAACGTCACCAACAAAAACTTTGGGATATCCCTCTTGCGAGAGAGACCTTCAATTCTTTACTTCAAAATTCCGTCAGTGACAGTAGTCGAGCAAGGCTCTTGGCGGTTTCCTGCAAAGATTCTGGTCACTGGCTTCATGCTTTACCGTCAAAAAATTTAGGCACTCTTTTCGATAGTGAGTCTTTCCGGGTGTGTGTGGGTCTCCGCCTTGGCACCCCTATATGTGAAATTTTTATATGTCCCTGTGGCAAGGAGGTTGACAAATTTGGTCTCCACTGCCTTTGTTGCCAACAAAGCGCTGGGCGTCTCGCCCGTCACGCTACCCTTAATGACGCCATCAGAAGAGCTCTTGCCACCATTAATGTTCCTTCCACGTTGGAACCACGTGGTTTGGTCCGTGACGATGGCAAGAGACCCGATGGCCTCACGCTTATTCCCTGGGAACGGGGTCGGGCCTTAGCTTGGGATGCAACTTGTGTCGATACTTTGGCCCCATCCCATCTCAGAGAATCAGCCCTTAAAGCTGGAGCAGCAGCGGAGTTGGCTGAAAACGCCAAGCGTCGCAAGTACGTCTCACTTGCAAGTGATTATGTGTTTGCGCCGTTTGGTGTTGAAACATTTGGGCCGTGACCCTCTGCTAAATTGCTGTTTGGTAAAATTGCGCCAAAATTAAATTCTGTCACAGCCAATAATAAAGCTGGCTGGTTCCTAGCTCAAAGGATTAGCATAGCTATTCAACGCGGCAACGCAGCCAGCATCATAGCCTCCTTGCCTCAAGGAAATGGTTTCGTTTTTGAATAGGTAGACTTTAAGTTTTTTTTTTATGTAGCATGTCTTAGTTTTATTTCTTCTTGTTTGTTATTAATAAAGTTAAAAAACTATTAGATGGTTGACTCTTAATTCTATACTAATAATTTCTGTCATTTGGTACAGCAACATTTACAAAACACCCTGTAAAACATTTTCAGAGCTATTCAACCGGGGCGTATGCTTTAGTTAGTAAGCCATAAGCGATTACGTAACCTTAAAGCGATAAGTGGCGGGCGATGAGAATGATGCAATTGTAATCCTTTAGATGTACGTACATACTTTGATATTTGATCAGGGGTTGATTCATGAGCGCACGCACCATTATTGTCGCGTCGCGTCGCCATTTCTTCGCTATCGACTAAACTTCGTTTCAACATAAAAAATAAGTTTATTGTGGCCAAGCTATCAGAATTTGCAATCGCGTCTGGATCCCTCGCTCATTACTGAATAGCCGGATCCGGATGCAGGCAGAGTCGTAATTGCTGTTAATTAACATTAGGATACTTTGCGGCTACAATTAACGAACTCACTTAATTGGGATTTCACTGTACGGACTTCACAAAATGACTGAAAGCTTTCGCTAATGTGTGCTTTTTGCATTTTTACTTGATTTTGTTAAATTATTTAAAATAATTCACAACTGCGTTATCAACGTGGCTCCACGCAGCTATACAAAATTGCATCCCCATTTTAAAATTATCCTATGGCATTTCCATGAACGTGAAAACAGAATAACTACTACTAATACAAATCCTGAAATCTGGACTGGGGAGACGTTAATTTATCTTACTCTTTTAAAGTAGAAACCAAGCTGAATTTTATAACATTACTAGCGGACCCAGCGAACTTTGTTTTGCCCCCATCCTCGTCTTGCCCGGCCTCGTCCCGCCCAGCCACGTAATTAAAGAAAAATGTTAAGGGTGGACAACCCTTATCACTAAGGGGTATGAAAAATAGATGTTGGCTGTTTCTCAGACCTACTACATGCACACAAAATTTCATGAGAATCGGTCAAGCCGTTTCGGAGGAGTACGGGAACGAACATTGTGACACGAGAACTTTATATTTATATAAGATTTTGCTTAAGATTTCCGCTAAGTGACGCCGACGCAAGCATTCAACCTCACGAACCGTAAGCGCTTAGAGAATTAGTTCAGGCAAATGCAGGATGCACCGCCCGCCCTCCAACAAGTTATAGTTATATAATATTTTATTAATTCGTACATCACCCATTCCAAATATTATCTTCGTTAAGTAAGGCATTAAGTCGAGTCGTCCTAGCATTAATTCATAGATTCGAAACATTACCATAATTTGTTAATCAAGAATGTAAATTTACGTGTACGAAAATTGTACGAATATTGCTCAATCGGCATAAGGAGGAGGCAGTTAGTAGAATTAGATGAGTGGTTCGTTTCTGATTACCTCACGAATGTGTTTATCAACAGTCTTTTGTTATGCTTTTGTTTATGCACCCGCCGGCGGCCTTTTGATCCGTGAGCGTCTACGTATCATCGAATTAACACGCTACCAAATTTCGAATCGAAATGACGTGGGGAAAGTAGTCAGACACTTTCATCAATCATTGAAGAGCTGGGGGCAATTCTCGTACAACTCGTAAATGAAAAAAGTTTACTGATCGATTTATCGTTGTCAAAGAAAAAGTAGTTTTTGATTTCTCAGGGTCTTGATATCTATGTATTTAGATTTTGTTCGTGCTATATTTTTTTGAAGTGTAGATATTTTACTTGATATTGTAGGTACGAGAACGGTAAACTCGCAATCGAATTACCACACGAAAAAAGTTCGATTGCCGCGAGCATTGGCCTCCTGATGAGCTACGATACCACAGACGGACACACAAATACACAGACAGACACGTTAAATTTATAAAACCGCACTCTCTATGCGTCGGGGGTTAGAATCTATGTTAAAATGACGACGATGCCATAAATTGGTATCAAAGATACCGGTGGCTCCACACCATATTTATATGTCATCGTAATATTGAAAAAGCGTGTGATAACAATCTAACGGTTTTATATCCGTTAATACATTATAACCTAAACCTAACCTTGTAAAGATCGCAGGATCAAACTGGATGCAGACCGCTAGTAATCGGTCGCTGTGGAAAGCCGTGGGGGAGGCCTATATTCAGTAGTGGACGTCCTTTGGCTGATAATGATGATGATGATGATTATTGACTACAGGCTGAGTCAATGATCCGACGATCTTTTCCTTCAATGCGTAGACTGTAGATTCCAAATAAAACACTTCTTCTTGAGATCGGTGACCGTGAGAGCGCGTACGAACTGGCCCACTCACCGCCCTTTATTTATTCAAAAATACATGGTTGACTTATCGACAAATACTGATTAGTTATAAACAAGGATGGATACGAAACAAACATCTGCATTGTCATTCTTACGTTTTTGTAACCTACCTACATTAATCGTCATAAAATCCCATCCGCAACAATCCACTCTATGGGTTTCCTACCTACCCTCAGAAAGTGCGATATGGGGGACAGGAAATTCGAAGGCTTTACCGGCCTCGCTCCATCTGAGCGAGACAGCCTACTAGGGTCTCCCTCGCCCCTGTTCCAAACTACCTACATATTTCTTAATATTTCCTAGCTAGTTAATTATTACCCTACCTGCCTACCTAATTTGCAAATGAGAATTCCTAACTAACTGGTTTCTTATTATTGAAATAAAACGAGCCCTAAGCTAAATACAATGCTTACTCGCTATGGCCCTAACAGAATGTCATATTTATTTTCATCAAAAATCCTTATAAATAAACATAATTAAACTTATTACTAATGCATGATTGGGTGTCCGTAACAATGATGATAACCTAAACCTAAAATGACTAATCACTGGGCCAAGCGATGGGTCAAAACGGGGTTTCGTTTCGCTCATCCTGTTTATCCTTGGTGATAGGTTGACGTGAAAGGACCAGTAACAGCGTAAATGCTAAACCATATCGAGATTGTTCACAATAAATTGTCAGATTTCAATCTATCGGATTAAAAAAATACTTGTAATCTCGCGGTTTTTACAATATAACGATGACATCATATACATGTCAACTAATATTAATAATCATAATTTTTATTTGAACTAATAAACGATCACTGCAGCATTTACAAAATTAATATTATTGATGTTATTTCAAAACAACATTACTCAAAAACGTATCTACTTTGATATTTCAAGGACTTAAAAGACGCTAGAAACTAGAAATAGGAAGTTGATATAACATTTTGTTGCTTTTAATTTGGTCCTCAACCGCAATGCAGAAAATTCCACTTCTTTCCGACCGGAATTAATTTAGAGTAGGTTTTCGTATTCTAATCAATAGTGCTGTACTAGTGGATTCTTACCTATATACGCTCCAGAGAACAAGGCCGGTTTATAGGATGCTATTTGGATCCTAAGGTACTTTTGCCAATAAAAAATAGTCTTAAATAAACTTTTTGGAGTCTGTGCTCTGATAGTTTATGCTTGAGATGGTCAACGTGATGACACCGACTCCAAAAAGAAATTGTTCGCCTAAAATGGACTCCTTTACTTGAAACGATCAAGAATTTGTTTAAGAATTTTTAGTGCAGTTTGCTTTTGAAGCCCGTTTTTTACTTTTTTAACACGACACCCAGATCAGATAGGTAACACAGCCAAAAAAAAACATACAGTCGAATTGATACCCTCCTTTTTTGAAGTCGGATAAAAATCGTTCAATGTCTTTTTGGAGTCGGTGCCACCATTTTGACCATCTACCATCAACTATCAGAGCACCGACTCCAAAAATAATTGTTTGCCTAAAATGGATGCCTTCCCTTTCAATGGTCAAGAGTTTATTTAAGACTTTTCAGTGCATTTTGGTTTTGAAGTCGATAGATAAGTTGGTGGCACTGATACGCTTTACTTTATTTTTTTCATTGAGGAAATGCTTATCCTGGCTTCGTAACTATTACAATAACGTCGAGATCTATTCGGCATGATGAAGCTTTATTTATAATCAATCTCGATTTTCGAACTAAATCCAGTAAAACTTTAGTCTTGACATGTTAAGGATCCTCGTACCGGGATTCGAGAACGTTTGTGTACTCTATGCCTTGCAAATACTGCGTCTCCGTGTCGAACTAATAACACTATTTCACTCTATTTTATTCAACTGCTTGAATATTAACACACTTGAAAAGTAGAAGTAAAATAGGAAGTAAGTATGTATATGTTGCCGTTATGTTGGAAAAACCGCGTGATTGTAATCTATCGATTAATTGTGAACTGTACTGAACGCCGTAAATTATAACGTAAACCTTGTCGGAAGTCTCAACATAGTTCCGTGTAAAACCACCACGTGGCGCTCGAAAAATTCCAAGAATAAATTGGTGTTTCGTGTATTTATTGATTGAGAACAATTGTTCAATGAAGCTTAAAAAACTAAAAATATTTTTAAAGATTTAATGAAGATATTGCTACGTAAGTTAAAATGATATTTGATGAATAAGAAAATGATAAAATTGAAATTGTCGACGCGAAATATCAAAAATTATGCTTCAGACTTCGCCCGCAGAAATGACGAAACACTGGGCAAAGTAGGGGGTTAGGTTAAAGGGAGAAGGCTCCTTCGTTTTAGTTTGACATGTAAGTACCAATAAAAGTATAAATTTTAACCCATTTCTAGGTTGTTTACAATAAATCGACATATTATTATATGGTTATTAGTTTTTTGCTAATGTATCTTTTAATATATTTGTTATACAAGTGGAGAAAGTGGTCCATTACCTACTCAAGATGTTTTTGGCACGAACGGAGTGAGAGCGCCAATAATTCGAGAGTAAGAGTGAAATGGGTGTTCTCACCAAAGTTTAACATACTATTTTTTATTTCGACTGTGAGGAAAATAAATAAATTTAGCTGAGTAATTGTAGATGTGATGATGAGGCATTATGGTGTTTGGCGAGATGTGAAACCTCAAGTTTTTGCACTACAAATCAGTTTATTTACTGTCGTTATAAACAGAACACACGATTACGAGGACAATAATGACACGGAATAAAAAAGAGTACGTATAAAACGCCGTAGATATCAAATACTTCAATTCCTTGTGAAAAAATATTTGATCGATTTTTTACTCACAGACAATAATAATAGTAGAAGAACGCAATTATATCCTTGTCACCAAAACTACCAAAGGTTATATCAAATTCCAGATTCAATTTTACCTCATGACATAGCTCTATGCGTTTAAATTATTATGTGTGAGAATTACTTTTTTAATAATTATCGAAATAATTAAGTCACAACTTTGGCGGCGAGATTGAACACGGTGAGTATTATTAAAATGTATTCTAATTCCATATTACAGCTGAGCAGGACTGCCGACAGACGGACAGACAAACAGACGGACATGGCGAAACTATAAGGGTTCCTTGTTGGACCATAGAACCCTTAAAAGGGTCAATAGAACCGGTCTGACCTAATTTTGCTAAACAGAAACTATAATATTTTATAAATAAGTTTAGGTCAAAACCTTGCGTTTTCATATCATAATCAGGCGATCTAAGGGCAGCAGAACCCTTCCCCAAATGTTTACCTAAGCTCAAAACCTGATATTACTCTCCTAAAATTAATTCATTTATGTCGTAATGTAAAATAAACTTACCTTGAATCGGGTCTTTCCCTTCTGGACACCTTTCCGTTTCGTAACACTCTATGATTACCTATAATAAAGTTGCGATTCGTAACCTTTTTATACTCCATACATTTTGTGGCGTTAGACAACCATTTTTTTTATGCATGTAGATGCAAAAGTTGGTTAAGACTAAACAGCCGTTTAATATTAAAGTTAGATATTTATTAGGGTTCCGTAGCCGAATGGCAAAAAAGGAACCCTTATATGTTAGTCAAGTCTGTCTGTCTGTCTGTCCGTCGGTATGTGACAGCCACTCTATTCTGAGACTATTTGCATTACACAATTGAAACTTAGTCAGTAGATTTAACCTGTCACCTCTTCAAGCGGTTACGTTTTACAATTCTCGTACAAAAATGAATAAATATTATATTTAAGGGGAGTTTTCTATACATCAAACTAAAACCAAAAATTTTTTTTTGACAAACCTATTCGTGTATGTGACATAGGTCACATGTAGATATAGGTCTTTAAAATAAAAAAGAGGTTTTTACAAGCATTTTATTTAAAAGTAAATTTAAGCTTTTAAAGTACATAGTAAAATAGGCACCCCCTATACCTAACCTACCCCTATACTTTCAACGAAAATTGTTTTGAACGGGATCAAACTAGTAGTTTTTGAGATATAGCCCATTTTCAACAACCGCAAATACAACTTTGTCCTTCATACAAATACTATGAAAAATAAAGTTATTTTTGCTGCTTACAAAATATTGTGGTATTTTGGCTAATGAGAAGTAAGTGGACCTCTAATTTAGTTAAAGCTGGCACGGAACTCTCAGTTCGCGAGTCCGACTCGTACTTGGCCGGTTTTAAACTATCGTTATCTAAAGTCATATCCGCCTCGGGGTAATTACATCACATATGTATAAGGTCCTATCGATAAACCGTAAAATGTACACTGCTGGATAAAGGCGATTTAGTAAATTTTGCCTCATAAATGCGAAATTTCTTAAAAGAATATATTTATAAAAAAATATGTTTTGAGCAAGAAAGTACTATATTCTAACTTATCTTTACATGAGACTTTAAAGATTAAAAATACGATATTTACAGTTTATATAGTAATTTTATATGCAAAACATTACAACAACGTTTCACTCAGTTCGTAATATGTTTATAGACAAATAAACCGTAACTGATTAACTCGAGACACAAAGGAGTATGAAAGCCTCTTCGATTGGCACAGTAAATAAATACTTGTTGGAATAAAATAAAAGCTTGGAAGAAAAGAAAATACGTTAACAAGTGTTCATCAAACGGCCGGTTCAAGAGCGTACGTGCGCTCGTTAGTGAAGTCAATTTTTGTTTTATCATATTGGAACCCAACATACATCTACAACTGAACAGAGCTGAAGTGTTTTTTTATAAGAATAATATTTGGGTATTGAAGGAATTTTACAAATCCTTTCACTCGAAGAAACTAACATATTTTTTTATTCATTATGTAGTGGTAATAATAGCCCTTCTCCTTCTGTTACGAACTCCAACGCCCTTAATTAAAACGCTTAATACTTCATATATCTTGCAGATGTGCGGATTCTATTCCAGTTTTTATTCGTTATGAGGAGAGAGATTTCTCGCATTGTATGTAGTACTAGCGGTCCTCCACGGCGTTGCTCGCGTACATTTAAAGAAAGAAAAGCTTTTATTGATTAGGGACATCACAAACACACACACACACAAACAAACAAACGCTCGGACACAAAGAAAAAAAAAAACGGCATACATTTAGAAATATGTAAAAAAAAACAAGGAAAAAAAAAACTTATATAAATATAACAGACATGCACACAAATGCCAGCCAGCGGTGCGTTGCGTGTCGGCGACGTCCGAACCAATAGGACCTCACTCAGCATGAGCCAGGCCGCCTAGAGGACCTGACGCTGGTTTTCAGTGGGCCCTACCGAGTGAGGTACACGGACGCCCAAAATTGACGCCAACCCAACGTTACAAAATATACGATACTTACATAAATTATAACGATAAAATAATAATAGACTTTAAATATATAACTTAGTATAAGTGTGTAATACATATCAGTTTGCAATTTATCGGATATATATCAGAACAAAAACAAAAAAACAAGAAATAATGCTTGTGAGTCATTCATCTCAGTCATTCATTCATCACAGCCCACCAGCCATTCTGAGCGCGGGCATTGCGCATGGCGTACCTACCGCGCTGCTAACGTAACAATATAGAATACTAGCGGTCCCCCGCGACTTCGTCCGCGCGTTTTGAGTTTGCTCCCTCCCCTCCCGTCGCAGCGTGATGTTTTATATCCTAAAGCCTTTCTCAATAAATAAGCTATCTAAGACAAAAATATTTTTCAAATCGGTTCAGCAGTTCCTGAGATAAGCGCGTTCAAACCAACAAACTCTTCAGCTTTATAATATAACTAGCGGTCCCCCGCGACTTCGTTCGCGCGTTTTGAGTTTTCTCCCTCCCCTCCCGTCGCAGCGTGATGTTCTATATCCTTAAGCCTTTCTCCATAAATAAGCTATCCAACACAGAAATATTTTTTCAAATCGGTCCAGCAGTTCCTGAGATAAGCACGTTCAAACAAACAAACTCTTCAGCTTTATAATATAGTAGCGCAAGCGCACGTTGTACTTAAGCTGCGAACATTATTTTGGTGCGGAGTTATGTTAAAACTGTGATAGCTCCTAAGATATTTATTGAAATCAAATGATATAAAGGGCAACTTGGTACTAAATGAAATGCTCGTGATGATGAATGTATTTATTTTGATAAGAATAAATACCTGTGTATATAATACACCTCTAAAAATAATGCATTATTTTTTTACAAATTATTAACATAAAAAAGGTTGTAGTAAGTCAACCATAAAAGATAGACATATGCTGTCGCGGACTTTATTATAGAACTCTTAATGCTGAACAATCCTGTCATACATGATTTTTGTGTAATTTAAGCGGTTTCCGCAGCGTATGCAGCGGAAGCTCTCAAAAGGAATATCTTTCTCCCGTTTTCGCAACATTTTTCATTTCTGCTGTGGTCTTATGAGTTGTATCTTTATGTTATATAGCCTAAAGCCTTCCTCGATAAATGGACTATCCAACGCAAAAAAAATTTTTCAAATCGGGCCAGTAGTTTTTGAGATTAGCGCGTTCAAACAAACAAACAGACAAACAAACAAACTCTTCAGCTTTATAATATTAGTATAGATGATCGGAAATTCAAACAAAATTTTTTTTAAATCTCAGCCTGCATAAGCAATTAATCAATCAGGATATACACGACTGTAAGTACCCTACCCACTTCAACTTAATAATGCTACTAATTATGATATTGCAATTTATATTAATGAATAATAAATAAATATGTCAGATACTCGTAACTAAACTACAATAATATTATCTATGTTGCAGGTCAATGCAATATTAACTAATGAAAAATTATAAATAATTATTATACCGTCTCATCATCAAAAAAGGCCCTGTATAATTGGACTGCGCCCAGCTGTGTTGCGAAGTATAAAAAACATATATTATTGGTTTGGTTCCCCATCTACCTTCTCACGATATCTAGAACTTATAGGTAAGTTAATATGGGTTTTCCTTTTGCTCATTAAGTACATATTCTTTGTACGTTTTTTTAAATAAAAAAAATGATTTTTCTAGATCCCGTAATGGAGGTGGTAGATCGTTCCAACACTTGGACGCGGCGAACTTAAAGCATCCCTTGAATGCCACTGTTCGATGAGGCGGCAGGATGTTCATTTTGGATTTCCCGTAACATGTTTCAACGCAAAACACGTGCCTTTTTCCATGGTTAGTACGGTTGAAAGTCGCTTGCACACACCACACAAAAACAGGCGTCACTTCAAGCAAAAGACGACGAGTGGCTCAAGCGAATTTGGTTCTTAAGATGGTTAGGCGGCGATAATCTCGATAGTACCTGCAGCAACCATAGCGGCTGGCGCAAACGCGCGTCGTACGAGTACGTAACTGCTTGAGCTATGAGCATTATTTTGGAGTTTTTATTCAAATCAGATCAGTTGTATAGGGATAAGCGCGTTCAGGCAAACAAACTCTTCAGCTTTATACTAAAACCAATCAAAATTATAGTTATAGTACTTAATGCCTAATAGTCGGCGTGTTACAAGTGGATGGATGGCAGACCGGTTTTTAAGGAAACTCTTGGAGGAGGACAATTTGGCAGTAAACGTCCATTTTAATCGTATAAACTTATTTCTATAATAAACGCTGTTTCCTCTACTCAATGGTTGCCTGGAAGAGATCGCTTTCAGCGATAAGACCGCCAATATTGTACAAATGATTTGTCTGTAATGTATTGTTTCTTGTGTCCTTACTTGTGCAATAAAGAATATTTATTATTATTATTATTATTCTATCTGCTTGCACTTAAGCCCCCTTAGATTTTCACACCTTTCGATAACGTTATCTAAGATTTCGTACGGATCCCTAACTTTTTTTATAATGTAATATAGCCTATGTTTATCACAGATAATGCAAGATTCTAATGATGAAAGAATTTTTCAATGCTTTAGAATGTTTTTAACACTCAGTGTCATATTTTTTATTCATAAAGATGAAACAAGACCCCAAAAATTTGCGCGCGGGCGGAACTTGAACCAGCAAACTTTTGGCTGACCGGGCAAAACACTCTTACCAATTGAGCTACCGAGACCGAGCTGTCAGTCCGACCCTGCGAAGTTTGTGGTCTCTTATGAAGACGTCAATTGCGCTACGCTTAGCGCCATCTAATCGTCTGTTTATGAAACAGATGGCCCAAGCAGTTATTCTTTAGAGAATAAATTCAACTTGGAATTTGATGACGCTTCGTTATCTAATGCTTTAGAATGTTTTTAACACTTACAGTGTCATATTTTATATTCATAAAGATGAAATGAGAAACCAAAAATTTGCGCACGGGCGGGGACTTGAACCAGCAACCTTTTGGCTGACCGGACCAAACGCTCTTACCAATTGAGCTACCGTGCTGTCAGTCCGACCCTGCGAAATTTGTGGTCTCTTATGAAAACGTCAATTAAGCGTCGCGCAATTGACGTTTTCATAAGAGACCACAAAAAACATTCTAAAGCATTAGATAGCGAAGCGCCATCAATTTCCAAGTTGAATTTATTCTGTAAAGAATAACTGCTTGGGCCATCTGTTTCATAAACAGACGGCGAGATGGCGCGAAGCGTCGCGCAATTGACGTTTTCATAAGAGACCACAAATTTCGCAGGGTTGGACTGACAGCACGGTAGCTCAATTGGTAAGAGCGTTTGGCCCGGTCAGCCAAAAGGTTGCTGGTTCAAGTCCCGCCCGTGCGCAAATTTTTGGTTTCTTATTTCATCTTTATGTATATAGAATTTTTCAAATCATACCAGTGGTTTCGGAGCCAAATCGATGCAAATAAACAGTCAATAAAATCTTTTCCCTTTATAATATTATAGTACCTATAGTATAAAATATAGAAGTATAGATATTTGCAATTCCAGGATGATATTTGTCTTAAAATAAGTAGGTTCAATAGCTACTTTTTACATTGTACCGAGCTGTCTTTGTAACGTTGTATATTTTTGTCGAAGTTCGCGTGAAACGAAAAGCTAAATGGATGTAGGACTCCAGTCCATATTTTGGCATAGACATAATGGATGCTGACACTGACATTTGTCAAGTGTGACAGCTGCTTTTTTTTCCGGTTCCGCACTGTTGGTCGTGCGTCGGAGTGGAACGTTTGATAAAATAGAATGTAATGAAAATTTTTAAGTACGGGGCAATATACATATTAGTCTATGGTACGGGGCACGCCCCAAATTATTTTGTAGTTTGATAGTTATTCCTGACGCCACCAACATGTCAATTTGGATGAATTAATTTCAAAAATGATTTGATATAAATGACTGGAAAAATGGTCTCAAATAGAATAATTAGCATAAATGTTTAGTAATCAATTCAGAAATTATATGGCGAGCCAGCTTTTGCAGGTTTCGCTTTTGATATGTGTCTGTAAGTTGAACAGTCACAATTTGGTGATCATGTTGTAACCTCAGGTAAATATTTATTATGAAAAGTTAGTGTTTTTTAACTTTTACTTTGGTTTGTGCGTTGAACTAACCTTTTGTAAATTCTTTTCAGTGACCTTACTTAGACCTTACTAAGACCTTACTTAGACCTCATTTGGATTAATTTTTGAAGTCAGAACTTCCTTATGGATTGATTTGCTTGTTGTCTGCTGTTTTGAGGATGGATCGGTATCGGTGAAATTTTGGGGTAATGTTGCAGAATTGTTTGTAGTTTGATGCAACAAAGATTTGAAATAGTAACCTCCGTTGAAATCCAAGGTTGGTTTTCTTGTATTTACTTAAACTTAGGAAAAGTGGGATAATTTAGCTATTAATTTAGGCATAATTTAGGAATCCCTTTGAGGATAAATTTTGGAATTTATTTAGGTAATTAAACACTTAAATTGGTGGTTTATCTTTATTTAATTAGAAATTTGTGAACATTAAGATTTGTAATAGTATAGATATTGATAACTAAATTAGAACCTAACCTAGTCTCTACTGTATTCTGAGCTATTAAGTTTTGTATTTGATTTTTTTGAAGGTGTTAAAAGGTAATTGTGAAATAGCAAATTTGAATAAACTTTTGTTGCCAAATGCTATACCCGGATTTCTTTATTTCATTTGAGTATAAGTACCTTTTAAACACCCTTTGTCCACACTAGCCGGGAGTGACTGCGACATCTTGTCCCTCCCCTATACTTCATTGCTCATTGCTCTGTAACGAACTCCAGCGCCCTCAATAAGAACCCTTTATACTTCACATTACCTTGCGTATTTTCGGATTCTATTCCAGTGTTGTTAATTAATTGAGAGGAGAGAGAATTATGGCATTTTATGTAGTAGGTACTAGCGGTCCTCTGCGACTGCATTCTCGCTTGTTGATTTTGCTCCTGTAGCATCATATTTTATAGCCTAAAACCTCGATAAATAGGCTATCCAAGACAAAAATATTTCCAAAATAGATCTTGGAGTTCCTTTACTTTATAATATTTAACTGAAAAACCATTTTGTAGTCCACTGTCAGTGAGCTGTTATTACTACGTATAGAGAAGCTACGCCAGACAAAAAATGTGTCGCAAATACGACAGAAAGATTTAAATAGTTACATATTTCTTGAAATTTTAATTTCGAACAGAAACCGTTTGTGATAGATTTGTTCAGGGTGTCAGTTTCTTAAGCTAGTAATATTAGTTCAATGTCCGCTGTTTGTTCTTTTTTCCAGAAATGAAAAGAGACGAGAAAATAATAACTTTTTTTAAGTTAAAGCTATCAAAACAAAGCCTACGCCAAATTTTCATACTAACAAATCGAAGAATCATAGGTCAAATAAACCTCTCTATCAAATTCTAGGCAGGGACTTTTCCCATCACTGCAAATATTTAACTTAAGTAACGCATATTAGCAACATTGGTAACTCCTGTGTACCTAGTCATAGTTTTAGCTTGACCTTATTGTCATCCCTCAAACAAAGGAGGGTAGATATTCCTAGAAGAAACATTTAAGGCCGAGTTGCTTGATCGATTCGAGGTTACTCAACTAATGGTTAAATGTTGTTACCAGCAGTTTAATAATTTTGGGTACGTCACTATGTGACTTATTATAATCTAAGAGGGTGCAAGCCAGTCCTAAAATAAAAATTGTGGTGAACGCACGTGTTAGATTATTGTAAAAGACTTATTGTTTTTCGATTAACTAAAGACTTGAAAATAATTTGTAATTGAAATAAGTCTAGTGACTTCCGCTTTATAAACGACGTCACTAGACTTATTTCAATTACAAATTATTTTGAAAAAAATAGTTTGCTTTATAAATATTAAAAATTATTGCAGTTTTATTAATTTATGTCTTTTAAAATAATCTAACACACGCGTCTCATTTATCACCTCAGTTACCTTCAGTTGACTTCTCAAATAATAACATGCCTTTAAGTATATCTTTTAAAAATTCTTTGAGACAGTTTGTTTACTCCGTCAGACCTCTATTTTTCACGTCTTTACAACAAACAAATCTTCGTCATTTCTGTACGAGCTTATCTTCTAAGCCAAGAAAATTATAGCAATTAACCGATCGTGAATTTTTTAATCAGCTTACCGCAAAGGACGAAGTGAAGTAATTAGCCCAATTAGCCGTTCCGGCCGCGAAAACAGCGCGATAAAGTGGGATAATTGTCGGCATCTGGATTCAGAAGTTAGGGCCGGCTGCATTCACGCCAAAGAAACGAGGGAAAGCATATCCAAACGCGTAGAGGCCTAGGCTGCTAATATTGTTAATCAATCAAAATCTATCACTATTTTCAAAAAACTGCTTAAAGAACATCTACTCTCTTCAAAATAATTCTATCTGCTCTTATGTCTCAGTTTATTTCCTTTCATTTCACATTGGTTTGTGTATATATTATTATGTATGATTATTACTGTTTTGGTATATATATACACATATTAATCTGGTATATTTTATAAAGATGTATATTATTTATTAATATTATTCTTTATTTGTTTTTATTTTTATATATTTATTTTTAATATACAGATATATTTCTATTCCACTTATTCAGCTCTTCATTTTCTTTTTCTTTTCTTTTTATGCACAAAATATAAAATATATCTTCACCTTCATAAAACTCATAATTTCTTTACCCAAAGGTTGTCTGAAAGAGATCGCTTATAGCGATAAGACCGCCTAAATTGTACATTTCCTTAAAACGAATTTGTAAATCAATTTATGTAATGTGCAATATAGAGTTATCTATCTATCTACCTATCCTATTGTTATTGTGGGCCTATCTGTGAAAATGTTAAAATTTAACTGGCCTAAATTTCTTTAAAAAAAAAAGTTCCAAACTGCTTACTCTTAAGATGGCAGCAGGATATGCACAAGCAGAGTAAAAAAGAGTAAAGTTAGCCTATAACGTCTCACTTCCGGGCAAAGGCCTTACCTCAACTATGAGGCAGTTTGACCCATATTCCACCACGCGGGCTCAGTGCGGATTGGTAGAGGGGTATTTGCAAGGCAAGTGACTGACCCTACTATCAGATGTTATTAAGCCACCCATTAGACCTCTGACTAGGCTTAACGAATACGGTATCACTACCAAAGCGCTGCCACCACTGCAAGAACACGGAGGCACAAGTTTTTAAAAAAGAAATCATCTAGCTACTCTTATAAAAATCTGGAGCTAGCGTTGCTGTTTGGATTCCAAGAGTGTTATGTCTTTAAATCTTCCAACTCCGTCAGCAAAAAAAGTCTTCTTCTTCTTTACGTGTTGATGTTTAGGCAACTTAAATTGGTTGTGACCAGCAATTGGCGACGCGGATCGCCTTGTCGTTTGTACATATAAGATCTTAAAGAGAACAGGAATCAGGGCTCGCTGAGCAGGACAAAACACCTTTTGTCCTGCCCAGCGAGTTACATGTCCTATGGAGTAGAGCCGCTGACCCGTGCCGTGATTGATCGACTCCATCGGAAAAGCCCCACCTGTATCGTTATCATGAGTTTACTCACTAGCGATGACGTAAAAAAGTCTATAGAAAATTTCACAGCGCCTCTAACGGTCACTGACAGAACTAACATTTTCCATACAAAAGGTGACGTCGTCTCTATCAAGTAAAACCATCGTCGCTAGCGAGTAAACTCATGGTAGCGGCACTGAACATGGTGACCTTGAAACTACCAACTTTGCTACCAAAAACCGTGTGTTACGGAATTTAACCACCAGAATTCAAATTAAGTCATACTGTTAGAAGATGTACTTGATGAACTTTGCCCTGCGTTGACCTCAACCCTTAAACGTGACGAATTTCAATTACTTAACCCAAGTTCAATGATATTGAAACAATAAACTAAGAAGACCGAGGGCCGCTTATTGCCGCCCTCGATAACGCTTGAATAAGCCCGCCCTTATCGACGGAAACTACCCAACTATTTACACAAACAATAGACACAATCCACAGATTGCCTGAAAGCGCTCAAAACGATCTTTATTTGTAATAATATAAATAAAGCAGGCTATAATTATCAGACATGTTAAATATTGAATCTCAGAGTGCATACGTCATAGGTTATACTCTTATAGCCATTCCATATATGCAAACAAGTCACAGGTAGATAGTTATCTTCGACCGAAGATGGGATTTCGCTGACTGGAGATTGGATTTTGTACTGCCAGAAATTTTATTGGGACAAAAAATCATTAAAATACAGGAAATGGCCGTAAGTAGCTCAGTCATGTCGGTACCTACTAATCATAATAAATTAAATGACAGATTTAAATGAAAATCAGCATTAAAGTGTTTTTATAAGTAATTAGAATACCACAAAGAAGTTTCCGTGACAGTCAAAATCGTAGCCTCGTAGCATTGAACTCGTAGCGATAATAATGTTAACAATCGTACATAACTCCGTTTTTCTTGGCTAGTCCAATAATGCAAACAATCATGTCATATTTTTAAAATAATATCAGTAAATAAAAGAAATAAACTATTTGATTTAATAAGATCTCAGTATAAAACGATGAATTACCTATGTGAGTTATGAGTTAATCATTTCGTTAAGAAGGCATGTCACGATTGTTAACAATATTTGACTGTTAAATAATAACGGACTTTGTAGTACCTAATTGTAAGTCACAGTCAACTGTCAAATATCTGTCTGTAGATTAGAAAAAAAAACTTTTTAATTTTCTACCTCTTCGGACATACTTGCAATTAAGCACGTAATTTAGCGATAGAATACGCGTCTACTAGGTAAACAAAATACATGAAGCTTTGCCTAAGTGCTTGGTATTTACTAAGTAAGGCAAGATAAGCAATTCCTGGAAATGCACTCAGACATCCCTAGTAAGAGCAAATACCAATGCGCCTAGATGCTCGCAAATGTTGCAATCGTAAGTGACTCTAGAACTCCTTCCTTAGACCCCTTACACACTGCGACTTTTAGCATCGATGCACTCGCGCGTTAGCATCGACGCATAACCGCGACTGTATCGATGCTAACGCGCATTAGTATCGATGCAGACGCCAAAATTCAGTACATAATTTGTCAATTTCCACCTTTTTCATCGCGACTGCATCGATGCTTACAGTAGTGCAGTGTGTTGTCATTTTGCGACTGCATCCATGCTGAATCCAAAAGTCGCAGTGTGTAAAGGGACCCTTTACACGCTGCGACTTTTAGCTTCTGCATCGATGCTAACACGCGACTCCATCGATGCTAAATTATTTAATTTCTCTGTTTATTCTAAAGTAGCGATGCTGAAGCGCGTTTTCAAAACCCTAAAAGTCGCAGTGTGTAAAGGGACCCTTTACACGCTGCGACTTTTAGCTTCTGCATCGATGTTAACACGCGACTACATCGATGCTAAATTATTTAATTTCTCTGTTTATTCTTAAGTCGCGATGCTGAAGCGCGTTTTCAAAACCCTTAAAGTCGCAGTGTGTAAGGGATCTTAGATGTAATAAGTAGGCGTGCCTACATATACGAGAAGGTACCTACTAAAGCGTATTGACCTTCTTTTATTATGAATTCCGCAGGGTTAATGACATAACGTAATCCGACCGAGGCGGTCAATCTTAATTGAGATTTGCCATCGGTGCGGGACATTGTTTACAGTGATCAAGTATGAGCGCAATACACAACATTATCTGTTGATTCGGGTACGTATTACAATACCGAATTTCATAAGCCCTACGAACGGAAGGCCGAATTTTAGAATGTCGAATGTTTATATGGTCGGTATTTCAAACTTTTGAATTGAAATTCGGCATATTGAGCTTCGGTATATCGGGTATAGGTATTTCATTCGTTCGGTATTTTGATTTTCGACGTTTCAAGCGTAGGTATTTCATTTGTAGGTATTATGATCTTTCGGTATTATAATACGTACCCGTTTGCTCTTAGGTAGCAACCAGAAAGTATAACTTCTAATTCAAAGTGAATCGTGTCGCGAGGCAAAACATCTTGGACAAGCGTTCAAATTTACTAGGGTAGCTTCGCCGGTTTTCGGCCAGTTAGTAGCGCAAGTTCTCAACTTTAACTAAGAATCGATTTTACCAAAGTCAGATAAGAAATATTCGTGGAATACGAAACGCCTAATTTAAAAACGTCACGAATTACTACACGAAATTCGATTCCTGCGAGAATTTAAGCCTGGAAGTTTTAATTCAGATATCGGATAGGTAATTCGGTCACATATTTCGAGGCACTCAATGGAAGCTCGCAGATATCTCGCTCCAAAACGTTATCTATTGCATCTGCAATTTGTTTTCCGATATATTTATGGGTTTTAACCAATGATAAGGTTTATCGCACTGTGTACGGAGCAAAATTTTGTAAATCCCACGGAGCCGTTAGTTATAGTTTATAGCTCTATGAATAATAAATATTTTCTATTATTCATTTGAAAACGTTACAAATAAGCTTAGTTCAAATCATAAATTCTAATACCTACCTACTAGTAGCCTTCTGGGAAAATGACAAGAACCATCATCCATCATCAAATCATCATACTACCCGTTTATCGTAACGGTTTACCTATCTGTCGCAGGCAAAACGTATAATCCTCCGTTGGCATATGGCGTTGTCTGTTTATAAACGCTCCCTGTGTTTCAAAATGCCGAAAGCAAAATGTATAATCCGAGGTTAAATCAGCCAGTAAATTGAATGCCTAGGCAATTAATTGAACGCCGGCGTCCAATTCAATGGCTAGACCGATGTTTAATTCAACTAGAACCCATCAACGTTTGACGACCGGGCGTATTGAAAGTTTACTTTTCGAACATGACTGACCTTGTTTAGCCAAATGAGGAGAAATACATAGTTTATCATATTTTCATTAAAATATCAATCATAAATTTTCAAATTTCAATCAATGAATGATGGATAACAATAAAATTGACATGTTCTTTTAAATAACTTTAGTTTCCAGCAACTTAAGCGATGTTGCTTCCATACTTTCACAAGAATATTACCGGCAACATTTCCATGCAACACATCTATATGTGGCTGTATTCTACATAAATAAATACTTCTGGTTTTTTAATACTCGATAACTACATCGATGAAAATTGTTTAAACCAGTATTTTATTTTCATTAATTACGCACCAAACCTATAGGTATATTTTAACCAAAGATGGAATTAACGCTAATGGTATACTCTATCACTTAAACCATAGTAGAGCTAAGAGAATTTAAATAACGGTTATTTTAGTGTTCGCCTCCTTGTTTGCTATAATATCAGCGATAAAAATTATATGAAGAACTTTCAAAATTTCTTCCGAGATTTTCTAAATATCAATAATTGTCACACTGACTCGTGCGAGCAACGTGGTGTGTGGATCGGCCTTTACAATTAGTACAAATCAGGAAGCAAAGAAAGCGGATTTACTTTGTTTCCTACTTTGTATTCATTGTTTCGGTTTGTTTATTCTTTGTAATCTTATTCTCGTGCTAAATTTCCTTGTTGCGCGTTTAAATGCGAACCCCAGCCTGCATTTCAATGAGTTAGGTTAGGTTAGGCTAGTTTAGTGTTAGTTTTATAGTGATAGTGTAAATATTGAACTTACTAATGAAGAATTATCAGTATGGCTTAGATTTAAGGACGTTAAACTTGTAAATTTAAAAACAGATGTCAAAATGCCTGACAGTTTACTGACAACGACATTGTCAATTTTGACAAAGTTGTCATAATCAGGCGCAAGCAAGCAACAAATCAACACCAAACACCCGTTTTTAATTCATAAAAATCAATTATTCGCTTGATAACATACAATGGATAAGTTATAAAATACGGCAAATATGTTTTCTTACAACATAAAATTTCTTACTTGTGATGAGTCGCTGCATTTGAAAAACGTAGACTTTAAAAGTAACAAGTAAGTTACACTAACTTCGGAAGTAAAACACGATTAATTTTCATGTTTTTTGTATCAAGATCACTAAAATACATATTTAAATATTCGTATAAACCAAACCCCTATTCTATTGTAGCAACTTTATGTAATAATTTTCAGGTATGAAACCAAGAAAAGAGGTGACGAGTCAGTGTGTGATGTGGGGAAAAGGACTTTTTGTGAGCGGCGTGGTGGTTACTGGAGGGCTCCTCAGCCCCGACAGATTCGTCAGTTAGAGTCTAAACTCCGGGAGAAAAGTGTTATTGCTTGTCAATGGACTACAGAGTCCCTTATCACACTAGTGTTCTCATCTGGGGCAATTGCTTACCTTACTGTGAAAGCTGACAGTCTAGATCTTAAACAAGTACTGTTTGATAGATACTGTGTTGGCAAGCTTTCTGGACAGACTGTCACTAGTGGTAAGTTGTATTATTTTTTATAGATTTGTGCTTTAGAAGTGGTGTTACAAATCAAAAATATTTTTATAATTTTTTAATCATATATTGACTGAATAGTCAATGTAGTCATGTTTCCCACATTCTGGCCGCTAATTACCTTTTTTTTTTGCAGTTGTAATAAGCCAATCACATTTAATGTTCACTCATGCTGATAGAATGGCCACATTAATTACGTTCGGAAAGAATCCTGGCAACTGTATTCCTTGTCGCATTTCTGAAAGAGATCCTCACATACAGGTAAATCTACTAAACAAGAAACAATTGTTTTCTTCAATAATATTTTTCAAATATATTTGAATGCCAAATATGGGATATTTTTCATAATGACTATAAAAGCCAAAAAAATTTAAAGGGAGAAAATTCTAGCTCAAGACCTCCATTATAAGTCATTTTCATTTGGCACAAAATAACCTTCCTGTTATCCCTGTATAATAAATTGTCCTTACCATCATACTAGGATAATCAATAGTATCATTCATGTTTCTTATTATTTACGAGTATGACTCTTAGAAAAAACATTGCTTTTAACACCAAAATTGACAACATTTCATTTTTGTAAAGGTATGGAAATTCGAAAACCATTTCGAGATTTAGCGATTCTAAACACGTGGAACATTTTTTCAGTTTTTTTTCTGCTCTATTATAAAGTTAATTGAAAAAGACTGAAAAGAACATGGAAGTTGGCATTTCACAGGTTAGACCTTTGCAATGACATTTCATGCAGAAAAAAAATGCTTTTGATCTTTGAGCTTGCTGTCAGCTTTGATGTTTAGTGTTGTTGTTGTTTCCAGTATTGTATTGGATATTATTGGTAAATGACGATGTGGTAAATTAATGATTATTTAAAAATACATTTTCATTCAAACAAATTTTAAGTTTAGCTACGAAATAATTATCATAATTCCTCAATCGAAATATGATTGCTATTTCTAGTTATGAGAAAATATTGGAGTAATTTTCAGACATCATAATAATATTAAATAAGAATGCTACTTTGTTTTATTTGGTTACTTTTAACATAACTTAAATCAGGTAATGTTACATAATAAAGTAAAATAAATACTCAATGGATATACCATTTATATCGACATCTTAATTCTACAATTGATACAGACCACAACTCTATAAACGTCAGATTTTTTTTTATCAAATTTAGCAATGACATGACCTTGTAACATCCAACTTCCTGTACTTACGCTCTTTTAGAATGGAGAGTTTTTAAACAATTATTATTAGGGAATGTACTGAAAAGAAATGAAAATGAAAAAATATGGGTGCCTTCAGTTTTGAAGTTCTTTCAGGAAAAAAATAAAAATATGCTTATGAAACTACTTTGTTTAAAAAGTTAGTCTATTTTAGTTAAGAAAGGTTACTATCCGCTCGGCAGTCCAATGGCACTACAGTGCCATTTTCTTTTTTACGGTAAACTGTCCGTGGTACTACAGTGCCCACCACTTGAAAATTATGTATTAAGTATAGTATATATATAAATTAAGTATAGTATATATTATAGTATAGTAAGTGTATTAGATTTTCAACTTTTTATATATTTATAACTATTACCTATCTACCAGTATTTTTGTTTTCGTAATCACAACTATACTTTTCTTTATATAATCGTTTTTATCGCGCGACATGTCGCGCGATTTTTATCATGCAACCGTCGCGCGATATCGCCGGACAGTTTTCCCACATCATAGTCTGATAGCGCGGACAGTCGAGTGGTTATGATGTTTGTGAGTTCATGGATGATAAAAAAAATATGTGATAATAGTTTATAATTACAACAGATTCATTATCTCTGTGTTCAATTGTTGTTTAATATGTTATAATTTAATTTAGATTAATCCCTCAAGCGTATGTGAACGAGACACAATAGATATTCTATTGTTATGCGGTCTCATGCGACCGCTCGGGTGTTGAGGTATTAAGAGTAATATACTTACTTAAGTGTAACATGTTTGCTGTACCCTACCGGATGTGCATGTAGTACATAATTTATTATGTGATACACTACAATGTATTTTTGCAAATAAATAAATGATGAATGAAAATTTTGAAATGTTGTCAATTGAAATGTAATTAAAAAAAAATGTATGAAAAAGTAATTTAAAAAAATTGCAAATGAAATTTTAACCCTAAATGCCCTTTGGAGGAAAAAAAAACCCAAGAATTAACTTTTAACAGACAATAGAACTAGGAGGTGGAGCCAGGAGAAGTGAGAGGCGGGTATCATGGTCTGACAGTAATGGCCGTCTCAAAGTCCTAGTATGGAGCACTGGCACCGCTGAGCCTGCCCCTTGGAGTCCTGTTATTGAGGACCACGCAAATCTCCACCTGTACAGAGTTAATGGGTAAAAAAAATATGTTTATTTTGATTTGTGAAATAAATAAAAAACTTTACAGTACACATAATTTTATGTTTCACCAATAGTATGTATGGTCGACATCAAGATAAAGACTGCGGTGTATTAAACAGTTGTAATAAAGACTATTTTTCAACAAAAATCTATAGTCTGATGTGCTGGCGACTGTACAAAGTTATAACACAGACTGTTACTTTTACATTTGTGCATTTTGATCATAATTTGTATTTGATAATCCTAAGCTTGCTTCAATTTAAGTCGTCAAAGTTGTTGAAAGTCAATCATTCATAATGTTTCAGTCAGCAAATGTCATTGGTAGCGTATCATCAACTAGAAAATGAAACATTATCAGCTGAGCTATCAAACACAACAGAATGTGTTGTACACATCATAGATCAGATCACATGTCATAAGGTAAACATTTATTCAGTTACATACACCTATTTTCATAATCTACATGTACCATTATTTCCTCATGCATGTGTTTATCAACAGTCTTTTGTTATGTTTTTGTTTATGCAACCACTAGTGGCCTTTTGATCCGTGAGCTTCTTTTTTTCATTTCAACACACTGAAAACAACTTTTGAAGTGCTTCCTGCTTCATTTTCACCCTTAATAATGAGTAAAATCTCTTTATTTATTTTTTAATTTTCGCCGTTCGTAATCAGGCCACCTTAAATTAAATTGAAATTGGTAAAAGTCAAGTTAGCCTGTTTGCATCCCTCTGCTATACCTTAAAGTCTGTTTATCTCACCTAGTTAAATATTGTAAACTTACAATCTTTTAATGACTTTTTAAAAAAAATTTCAGCATTTAACGTTTAATATAAACCTATACAACGTGTCCCTGGATAAAGTGCAACCCCGAAAGGATATGAAACTAGACCACAACTGAATTTCAAAAAAATATTTTTAAAAAAAAAATGTAAATTTTATTGAAGAAACATTTTTTTTGTTTTTTGTTACGGACCCTCGGTACATTTTTTTTTCTCCCAAACTAGTGGGTCTATTTGATTGAAATAAGAGGTATGTTATGCTAACATCTTAGCGGTCATATCACAATCAAAAATACCGTGCAAAAAGATCTATATTGATACTTAAAAATACCTTTTTGCTTAAAAAATGCAATTTTTATGTTTTTTTTTTTTTGGTATTGTTCGAATACGGGAATATTGAGCTCGCGGAGCTATCGGTTTACTTCCACGAACACAACCGTGTGTTTATTTCGGGGCCTTTATTTATTATTATTATGTGTTATTGAATAGTTTGAGATTATTGACTATATAGGTTAAGAAATTGCTAAATGATTTAATAGAAGCTCCTTTATATGTGATTTCAGAGAGATTAAAAGGGTTAATATTATGGTGGTGGCAGGTATTCATGTGATTAAGGCGCTTAGACGTAAAACGAGGACATGAAGTGAGTAGATGCTCCCAGGTTTGGACTGTGGAATCGTCACATGGACATTTGTCCGTAGCTACGATGTGGAAGCGATTCAGGTACTCAAGATGGTACCCGTGGTTTGACAAGAGTTGGGTAATCGCAAAGACAGGTCTGACTATACTAAGATAGTCGGTCAGCTGTTTAAAAGTTGGCAGTAAACTCCTTGTGTGGACGCAGGTTCTTTGGTCCATATATAGAGATTCTGCAGCTTCTTGGCATTGCTTCTTATTATGAAGCTTTATGTAGCTATTAGGTATTTGTTTAAAGTCCGGGGCCTTACGCATGTTAGCCGCGGCCTTCGCTGCGGAGTCTGCGACTTCATTACCAAGCAGTCCGACGTGGGCCTTTATCCACGCAAAGTCTACGATCCGTCTAGTAGTACGTGCGCTTAGCATTTGCTTTTGTACCATAACGGCGAAGCGATTACGAGAGTTTGCATTTTGGAGTTCTTGTAGCCCTGATTTACTGTCGGACAATATAATGACGCGTTGTAACTGGTGGTTTTCTGCATATTCACAAGCTCTTACA
This sequence comes from Pyrausta purpuralis, assembly GCA_963924145.1. Taxonomy (NCBI): domain Eukaryota; kingdom Metazoa; phylum Arthropoda; class Insecta; order Lepidoptera; family Crambidae; genus Pyrausta; species Pyrausta purpuralis. The sequence continues at coordinate 23,041,706 of OZ001656.1, forward strand.
ATAGCAAGCAGTTCCGCCTGATACACTGAACAGCAGTCATGAAGTTTTAGCTTCACGACTGCTGTTTGTCGTCCTGTAGGGTCAAAAACGACGAAAGCTGCACCAACCCTGTCATCGTGCTTACTTCCATCTGAGTATATGTGCCAGGTGTTTTCGGCAGCTGTTTGGGTGAGATCTGAGTCAGAAGTAATCTCGATAAACTCGATGCCTTGTCTTTCTGATGGATGCAAAAGTTCGGAGGGCGGGCACAAAGACTCTAGGGAGACGTCGTTTGGTAAGAGAGAGGAGACGCCAGAAAGCTTCGACTTTTCTACGTCAGCTATTGCAAGAACTTTGGCCGGAAGAGGAGTCAATTGGGCAAGTGAGATTGCACATGCCGTGCTGAGGGTGCGGAAGCCCTGCACCATCTTGATGGCGAACAGTCGTTGTACCGAGAGGAGCCTCTGCTGGATGTACTGATGTTGAGTGGCAGGAGACCAAATTGCCGCACCGTAACAGATTATTGGTTCAATCACGTGTTCGTAAATAATTTTGACATTTTCTGCATGAATTCCCCAAGTGGGGCGGATGAAGATTGAGAGACGATTATACAGCCTTTTTACCTTATCTATGATGTGGTCTACATGATTAACGAAACGGAGTTTGGAATCGATTAATATGCCTAAATATTTGATGGTGTTGGAGAAAATCAATGTTTGGGACTGAATTTGGATGCGGCAGTTGGATGCTCGGCGTGTGAATGCAATCACTTGGGTTTTTTGTGGTCCAAACTCAAGTTTGACATCTCTACCCCAGGATTTAATGAGGTCTAAAGCGGAGTTGATAATTTGCTTGAGAGTACTAAGATCGTGGGAGTGAGCAATAACCAGCACGTCGTCAGCATACGCCTGAAGATGTACCCCGCTCGGCATAGTTTTAAGGAGAAGTTGGTCGATTATTAGGTTCCATAAAGTGGGGCCTATGACCGAGCCTTGGATGCACCCGCGAGACATAAATTTACTGACTTTGCAATCAGAGAATTGGATCAAAATTTCCCGATCGTCTACGTAATTGAGGAGAATTTCATAGAGGTTTCTAGGGCAGTCAGTGTCCCTCAGCCTTTGGAATATGGCCGGCCACCAGGCACGGTCAAAAGCGGATTTGATATCCAAGGAGACACCGATTACGTGTTCACCTCGTGATTTGGCTTGTGTGATAATATCAATAGCGTTATTAATTGCCATAACGGTGGATTTTTGATATCTAAAACCATACTGGTTTTGTGGACTGTTGTGTGTAATGTCTAAGTGATGTGTGATCCTGTTTGTGATTAGCCTTTCAAGCAATTTACCGAAACAATTGATCAATCCAATGGGCCGGAAGCAGGATAGGGAGTCGTATTCTTTTTTACCTGGTTTGGGAATTATTTTCGCAGTAGCAATTTTCCAAATTTTTGGGAAGTGCCTAAGACGGAGGCAACAGTTCATCAGTCCCAGTGTTTCATTCGGGAACCAGAGAGCGATGTGTAGGCATATATCCGTTGTCAGGTGGTCTAAGCCGGGTGCCCTCTTATGATTCATTCCTCGAAGTCCCTCGAGGATTTCTTAATATTGGAATGGTGGATCTTCTTGAGTTTCGATGGGTTTTGACATGTTTAGGCGTAGTCTTTGTTGGTTAAGAGTCGAGTCAGGAGTGTCATCAGGAAAAAACTGATAAAGGAGTGCACGCGCAGTCTCAGTGGAGTCCTGTGTGAAGGTGTTATCACCTAGTTTAAGAGTGGCAGGTGCCTGAACTAATGGACGGGTTTTCATAAGCCTGTTCGTGACTGACCAGACGTCCTCTTTCTTCTGCTTGCCGCAAAATTCACGAAAATGTTTCGTGGAGACGGCGCAGAAGGCATCAGAGTACTGACGTCTCAGTTCGTCACGCTCCGTAATAAGATCTTCGAGAGGGTTTCCACGTCTAACCGCTCTACTGAGTCGATGGTGCACCTGAATAACAGAGCGTTTGAGTTGATTTAACTCTTCTGTCCACCATGGTGCCCGATGTGATGGGCCAGGAGATTTAGTAAGATATTTGTCACATGCCCGCTGTATGGACTCTGTAAAAGTGGTAGTGTATAGGTTAAGATCTTCTGAGCTTATCAAGGTGAAGTTTGTCTCAAGAGGGAGGTGTCTGCGTACTTCTTCCTCAAAACTTGGACGAATCTCGTCCCACTTGATGTTGTTAGTATTGTACTTAAATGTCGACATGCGTGGACTTCGAGTGGGCCGGATCCGGCCAAGATTTGCCGTGAATGTGATGGCGTTATGATCAGAAGACGGACAGATATTCCGGTCTACGGACCAGTCGTTGATGTTTACGTTGTTGGTGTCGCTAACGAGAGTGAGGTCAATAATTGTCTGGCGAGGGCGTTGGTATGCGAAGGTCTCAAATGTAGGGGTATTTCCAATGTTGCAGATTGTAGGGGTATTTCCAATGTTGCAGATGCTGAGATTGTTAGCAAGGATAAAATCAAAGGTTTCGTTACCTCGTGCGTTGTTGTCGTTAGAACCCCAGGACTGATGGTGGCCATTAAAGTCTCCGCATATGATGTGCGTGGCACCTGATGTGTTTTGCAGGAAAAGTTGCAGCTTCCTGAAAGTTTCATGTTCGTCCCTGCGCGGTTCGACGTAGACGCATATTAAGATTTTTCGGCGAGAAGTGACATTTAATTTGACCACGCAGAGATTCGCATCTGAATACTCCGTCATGCCCAGAGTACACAAAGAGTCTTTAATTATGATAGCTGACCTAACGGCGCGTGATGTTTTGCCATATTGGTGAGTGACATAGCCGGGTATAGGTTTCATATAATGCACGTTTGAAGTATACGGTTCATTGATAAACGCAACGTCAATATTTTTATCGGAAAGGTGAATACTAACCTCATGCTGGGCCTTTCGGCAATGAGCTAGATTAGATTGAGTGCAGTTAAGGATTTTGTTGAGTGTATAGTAGTTGTTGTCTGAATGTGATCTAGTACCCATAGTCGGTGCGAGAGCGAACTTTTTCAGACATTAGGGAAACTCGAGGACAATAGAGAGAGGTGGCACCATGGTTAGTTTTGATTTTGTTTGCAGATGGAGAAGATTTGGAGTACTGTGGACGCAGTTGTGGCACTGAGTTTTGGCTGGGTCTTTTTTATTGGGACATGTCTGGAAGTCATGACCCAGGGCGGCGCAGAATGAACACACACTTGTCTCCTGCGTGCAACGCGATTTAGTGTGCCCGAATTGGAGGCACTTGAAGCACTGTAAGAGGGCGACGTAATCTTCAGCGTGTACTCTCGAGTAATCTAAATTCAGTTTGACCGCTGCTGTGACTGCCTGCCAGACTTTGGGACATGTCATAAAGACTGCATTGTAGAGATGTTTGCTTCGGTTGGTGCGTTTGAATTTGAATATTAAGTCATCCTTTTCAGATAAAGTATTTTGCAGACACTCGTTTTGCCCGATGAGAATGTCTGCCAAGTCTTCTACCGGAATGTCCTGCGGCACGCCCTTGAGAATTATCATAGGGCGGAGACACTTGGACACTTCGGCTTGGACAGGGCAGTCGGGCTGGTTGATTTTAGACAGTGTCTGTTCTCGTTGCTGCAGGGAGTCAAACTCGACCCGAATCTTATTATTGGACACGAATTTCACGCTTGCCGGAGCGAAGTTTGTATTCCGAAACGACACGCTGTCCTTAAAGGTCTTCAAAGTCTCAGCAGGGCTGAGAACCTTGCGCTTGGATTCCACGATCAGTGCCGGTTTTGTCTTAGGTGGAACTTTATTGGTCTTTCTTGCAGCTTTCTGTGAACGTACGACGTCAGCGAAGAGAGACGATGCGGTGGCAGATGGAGCTATAGGTGCAGGTGGTGCAGGTATAGATGCTTTAGCTGAACCCGGTTCAGAAAGTTTGAGATTGGTGAGTTCTTCCCTGATTACCTGTCTGATCATCAGCAATGAGCCATCGTCAGTGGCTTGTGTGGGCGGTACGTATTCGCCGGTTGTAACTATGTTTCGTATCGCCGTGGCTGAACTTAAGACGTCGTTTTTGATAGAGGTCTTTACATTACTGCTGCTTTTGATGGACTTTATGATGTTTTTCTAAAATTTTGGATTTAGCAATATCGTTTGTGTCAACTGGTTGCGAAATTTTAAGGGATGCTGACGCTATGGGCGTCGGTGAGCCGCAAATGGGCGATCTAAAGTCGTAGTCATCTTCTAGCGGTAGAGTGCTGTGCTGTACCGCGACAACTGTTTCGTCTAAATTGTTTGTGTTTGTAGCTGCCTCGCAGCTGGGATTGGTCGAGTTTTTATCTGTAGAAGCCATAACGAGGGATTAAAAAGGTTTCATCTTTGACGCTCTCCACCCTCCATGGAGCCCGCATATGGGGAGTCTTATATTTAGACCCAGAATTACACCAAAGATATAGAACCAGGAGAAGAGAGAAGAAAATAAAAAGATATAAGAGAGAAGAATAAGGAAAGCAATGGGACCACAGGACGCGACGGTTTAGGGCAAGCGCAGAGAGTTCAGCGACCAGATGTGCTCACTGGCGAGCCCGCCGCCTGCCTGTTTTCCCACCCCCAGATCTCGCCTAGCCGCCAGCCTACTGGCGACTGCAGCCGATTGATCGGAGCTGGCTAGTTCTCCAACCTCCCGTTTAGCCCGAATTTGAGGCCAAAGTCGCGTGTTGCCCGAGACGGAGATGCGCAAGCGTCCTTCTTCGCCCTGGCTCAACTCCCAGGATCCTCTCCTCCGGATTACGGGTCTCCACGCACGGCACAAACACGTGGGTGGCCTTGTCCAGCTATTTCGGTTCAGACCACAGAACCCACCCCTTACATCGTGAGCGGTTATCCCGCCGCTCCTCAGTCGCCAGAGCCTCGTCGGTGATAGCAGGGTGCACCACGTGCAGGTGAGGTTGACTTGAGAGAGCTGGATGGAAGGCGTCTCCCCTTGCACCCCGCAATTTTTATGTTGTATTTTTTAATAATATCGGCCTTTTCTTAAAATTATGCCCCTATAACCTGATATTACTTACAACTCTACGTGTGGACGTACTACGAGCATTTCGTGTAACGATCGTAGTGGCGTCCACACGTAGAATTCGTGTTACATTACACGCTGAATTACATTACGCGTTACACTCGTCTGGACCCGCCACCTCAATGTATGCTTTTTTAAAATTCCAGAACGGCGTAAGCCTCGAATGGCTGCGTTACGAAGTGCCGAACACCGAAGATCGTACGAGCAAACTGTCTTGCTTGCGCGAGTCAGCGACGCGAGTGTCTCTTCCCGCGGCCGCGAGATCGGTGCGCCGAACGCCTTGTGGGGGGAAGCTGTTGGCTGCGTGTATAGATGGATCGTTGCACGTTATACACAATACTGTGGGCGTGACACACTCAATACGAGCTGGATTTGTAAGTGTGAATAGCTCTTAACTATACTACTATTATAAGGATGAAAAGTTATTTTTTTGTATGAACGCACTAAATTAGCGCGATCATACAAATCGGTCCGATAGTTCCCGAGATTAGCACCACTAATCTCGGGAACTGTCGGACCGATTTGAAAGTATATTTTTTCATCTTTTCTGTTCGGAAAATGGAACTTTCATGTGAAGATAGACGGGTGGAAAATAGCTTTTCCATCCCCAGGGTGGAAAGTAATGTAGTTTTAATTGCTACGATCAGACACGGAGTTAAAAATAATTGAGTCACATCATATTATTTAAAAAAAAAAAGTTTTTCATAATTTTAAAATTAGCTAAACATTAAAAACGTGTTTATTATGGTCACTAGTTTTATAAATTTCACAATTGGTCTAATTTTAAACAGTTTAAAATCTACAAATATTATATTCGGTTGCCCGCCTTACATAGTGACACTTTTTTTCATTTTAAATTGTCACATTTTGTTTGTCTTTGACAAAGTATTTTTTTAGTTTGGTCGATTTTTGTTTTTTTTTTATTCATGGACATTCCCACACATCGCCATCTAGCCCCAAAGTAAGCTACTCAAAGCTTGTGTTATGGGTGCCAGACAACGGATATAATACTTAAATACTTTTTTTTTTTGTAAATACATACATGATATACATAGAAAACACCCAGACCAATACAAACAGACATGTTCATGCACACAAATGTTTGTATTGTGCGGGGATCGAACCCGCACCCGCTGCGTAGTAGGCGATTTCTCGACTACTATACCAGACGGGTCGTCAAATTATTGCACAAATTATTAAGCAGGCGGCGGCGACTTGTTGCGATTTTGTTGTTCATTAATCTTCTTACTCACTCCCACCTTTAGCTGTCACTCATAGCGCTACCTCACGAGGCAAAATGGAACCTGGAATTTGACATAACCTGTGGTAGTTTTGGTGACAAGGTTAAGGTTGCGTTCTTCTACTATTATTATTGTCTGAGAAAAAAACGATCGATATTTTTATCAATGATTTGAAATATTTGATATCGTCCGCGTTTTATGTACTCTGTTGTCTTCCGTGCCGTTACTGTCCTACTTATCGTGTGTTTTATGTATAACGACAGTAAACAAACTGATATGTGATGTAGAAACTTGAGGTTTCATCTCTCGTCAAACAACATACTATCTCATCATCGCACCACAATCACACAGCTAAATTTATTTATTCTTCCTCACAGTCGAAATGAAAAATAGTATGTTTAACTCGGGTGAAAGCACCCATTTCACTCTCGAATTATTAGCGCTCTCACTCCGTTCGAGCGCCAAAAACATCTCGAGTGAAATGGGACACTTTCTCCCCTTGTATAACAATCTACTATTGTGTTGGGTTGCTTATTTATTTAAAAAGACTTTAGGCTATAAACATCACGATACAACGTATAGGGGCAGAGTAAAAATAAAAAAATAACTTTAAAAAAAATAAAAACCGACTTCAAAGCCAAAATGCACTAAAAAGTCTTAAATAAACTCTTGACTATTGAAAGTAAAGGTTGGCTCTAGGCAAACAATTTCTTTTTGGAGTCGGTGCTGTGATAGTTGATGCTTGATGGTCAAAGTGATGGCACCGACTCCAAAAAGAAATCGTTTGCCTAGAACCCACCTTTCCTTTCAATAGTCAAGAGTTTATTTTAGACTTTTCAGTGCATTTTGGCTTAAAAGTTGTTCCTGGAGAGAACGAATCCATCACTTTGACCATCAAGCATCAACTATCACAGCACGGACTCCAAAAAGAAATTGTTTGCCTAGAACCCACCTTTCCTTTCAATTGTCAAGAGTTTATTTTAGACTTTTCAGTGCATTTTGGCTTAAAAGTTGTTTTTTACTTTTTTTAAAGTTAATTTTATTTCTTCATTTTTAGAGATTATAGGAGAAGGGGGGGGGTTTCACCTTATGACTCTGTTCTTTAAGAAGCTACAAACTACCTATTATAAGATATTTCATTATAATTACTGAACTCCTAAGCGTTAAGGAGTTCCACCATCACCTCAGCCCCACAAGATGTTGACTATCAGACGTAACAACACGTCAACATTAAGATTCTAGTAAAGAAACACTTTTAAAGGCATGTATTGCCTTTAAAATTTGAGAGTTTCCCTCGATTACACCAAGAGCCCATCATCAGATCCCAAAATGGGAAAAATGGGTCCAACTAGAAGGTACATCCTCTAAGTAGGCGTTTTTTTTTTTTCAAATCGGTCGACAAACGACTGAGATATGAGGTACCATAGATACAAAAAAAAACATACAGTCGAATTGATAACCTCCTCCTTTTTGAAGTCGGTTAAAAATGTTGCAAAAACGGGGAAATTATTGCGGAAATAAAGTCCGCGATATCACATGTCTATCTGATTGGTTTAGGTCTGGACTAAACTTCGTTTTTACGACCAGCTAAAAAGAGCGGCTCAAGACCGCATCGTTTTCTATATGCTGACCTCCAAACTTCAATTTGAAGATGGACACCCATGATGATGATAATATGGTTAATTCACAACTTTTTTTTATGTTCATAAATTTGATTTAGTTTTATTTTTTCTAGTTTGTTATTAATAAAGTTAATATTTATAATTCAAAGATTTTAACATAAAAAATGTACTATTTTGAAAGGTTTTGATGCACTCGGCACATCCATTTATTTTTCGAAATGAACATGATGAATATGTTCATTTTCTATTTTCATCACGAGCATTTTATTTTAAAAAAAAAATGCCATTTACATCATTTGATTTCAATAAATATCTTAAAAGGTATCACAGTTTTAAAATAACGCCGCATAAAAATAATTCTCGCAGCTTACGTACAACACGCGCTTGCGCTAACTGCGGTTACTGGTCTCTTACTTCCAATGAAAATATGTGTTTTGCGTTGAAATAGTTTAGGGGAAATCCGAAATTTACGCAGGTGACAATAAATAATAAAATAATAAGCTTAACGTTAGCAGTTCATTTACATCTAAAATAGTAAACTGTGCTGTTACCGTGCTTTTACGGTGGTTTTACTCGCTATCGACGACGTAGCTTTTTGTATGGAAAATTTAATTTTAGTTCTGCAAGTGACCGCTAGAGGCACTGTGCAAATTGCCATAGACTTTTTTTATGTTGTCGCTAGCGAGTAAAACCGCAGTAAACTCACTCTAACGGTACAGTACCACCAACCTCCAATCCAAATATCTTTTTTATTTATTTAAACTTTATTGCACTGTTAATGGTACAATTGGCGGACTTAATGCCTTATGGTATTCTCTACCAGTCAACCGCTTGGAAAATGCAGAGAGTCAAATCAGTGGTGGAATATTTAAAAGTACTGAGAGGGGCCAAAAAAAATGTTTTTTAATCCAGTAACATAAACATACATACTAAAATTACATAGATAAAATAAATAATATATAAACATGGGATTAATAAAACGTACATAGAATACATTTATTTAATAAAAAAATAATTACAGATAGGGAAGTAAATATATTGATGACATCTTTTAAGATATTACCGACAGCAGTGAAAGATATTGTGCATGGTTAATTCTGAAGTGAAAATTCTAACTCCTATGTCCGTTAACATAAAGTTCACTTTCAATATTTTTTATTAACAGATCGCAACAGACGTGCGGTGGGCAGGCGAACTAATCGTAGTGACAGACGACAGCGGTCGCGTGCAATGCTACGACCGCGCGTTGTCGCTACTTCACCACCACGCCAAGTGTATAGAGCTCAACTCTTATCTCAGGTGAGTAAGGTCGATATTGTTCTGCCTGGTGGCTATTGTTCTGCCTGGTGGCTTGTATCGTCAGTGCTATGTATGTGTGAGTTATGACTACTAGGACGGTGTTTTGTAAGGACGAGATCACACGTAACGCCTCGCGCCAATAGTGGTCAATTTATTGATGGGGTATACATTCAGATCCACGTTAAAAATAAAAATAATATTGATTTATTTCAGTCGAGAGTCCATACGCACACAAAAGGTCAAAACAATTTTCTGACTGGAAGTACCAATAAAAATCTTAGGTAGGGTTGAGTGCTGAATCATCAAATATTTTGTATGTTTTTTTTTTTATATTCAGAAACCTATTGCGTCAGATATCGTTTGAACGGCCGATTCGATCGTTTTTTAATGTGGTCAATTGAATAACTTTTAATATATATTGACAATTGAACAAACCAGTAACAATATAATAAAATTTAGTAAAACTATATATAAAACATGCTTTTCTATTTTTTATCGTATCCCATTCAGCAAACCCTTTCATATAATACCCATATCATAGGGTTGCATTTCAAATAGCCTGTCCGCCATCTCGGGGAAGCCGCCATATTGGATTTGTAATGACGTTTCTTAGCTAGTCATGTATTGTCATCAGAACTCGGAGCGTATTCAAAATTTCATCCTAATCGAAGACCGGGAAATGGTTCACATTAAGATTCCAAGTTATTCTTACATGTGTTAAAAATAATAAAAAAATGTTCATACCCTAGGTATTAAAATATGTTTTGTTTGTCTTCACAGAGATACAAAGCGCACCCAAATACTGGAGACGCACGAAGCAAGAGGAGGCCCTTTATTACTTGTCTCGTTCACTGGAGGACCTCTCGCTCTCCTCCACATCACGCATCCGAGATTGCTCACGGTACACTTAGTTTTTTATGAAAATATTAGATTTGTTTATACTAATATTATAAACCTGAACGCCCTAATCTCAGGAACTCATGGATCTATTTGAAAAAAAAAATTGTTTGATTAGCTTATTTATCGAGGATGGCTTAAAGCTATAAAACATCATTCTGCGACGGGACGGGAGGAAGGAAACTAAATACCCGCAGACGCATTGGCGGGGGATCGCTTGTCTATACTCTATAAATATTATAAAGCTCAAGAGATTATTTGTTTGATCGCGCGAATCTCAGATCAATATCGAATTAAAAAAATGAATTTGTGAGCTTGTTTATTGAGGAAAGTCTTCATGCTTACTATAGTTCAAGATTACCAAATAAAGTCATAACCAATTAACCATATTTTACCTGTATGAATTGTCTACTGCAGCGGTTCTCAAACTTTTTTGGTGACCCTTTGAAAAGCGAGCGAGAGCGATACTTGGTGGAACCCTACAATAAAACAAAAGTTTTAGAAAGTTTATTCTTTATTTTTGTACATTATTAATGTACCTACTATGTAACTTTTACTTAGTCATATAACAAGTATAATAAATAATAGAACATATTGAATAACACAAATAGGTATTGACTGTAGAGGCATAGTAAAAGGCGTCAGAATGGTCGACCAGAGACAGGTGTTTTGTTTTTGTCTTAATTTTATCGGAACCCTTACAAGGGTATAGTGGAACCCAGGGTCCCGCGGAAAACACTTTGAGTATCACTGGTCTTCTGTATCATTATGATGGGAATATATTATGTATAAGACATCACGCTATCAGCATCAAGTAAGAAGTAAAAAACGCATATGAAGTCACTAGGGAGCGCTAGTAATAAGAGTGCCAAGCCTGTAAATAAGATGTTTATGTTTTTTTTAAATATAGGCGTGGCTTAGAATCGGGCGGCCATCGAACGCAGTGTCTCTACTGCGCGCTTTGGACTGGGACAAAGATGGCATGCACTGTCTGTGGGCCGTCAACAAGCTCGTGTGTGCCGCGCTGCGGAGTGGGACAGGTAAATTATTTAGAAGAATTGCTTAATATTATTATTACACTTCTATAACCACACACAAAAACCATAAAATACCGGCGCCCTATTTGCTTTATTTGCATTCATAAACTCTCGAAGTTGTTGACGAGTACGCCTACCTGTGACCAGCGATTTAATTAGGTAGCGTAAGTCATCTTGAAATGAAGCTCCTTTGCTAGCTGCGCGCGCATTCGCGCCACAGATATGACATGAATCTTCTGTCTCTCTCTTGCGCTGTAAAATGGCGTCGCGTGTTGTGTTCTAAAAAAGAAGAAGAAATAAATGATTTTTAAAAGTAACCCGTATTTACCTAAGCTCTTTAAGAAGCTACTTTGCGAAATACTAATAAATCTGCAAATCAGTTAGCTCAAGTGGCAATGAGCACACAGCGTGAAGAACAAGAAAGTTCTAGATTGAAGACTCTTCTGCTAAAAGCACAGCGTAGGACGTCCAATATAAAGATTGCAGGATGTCACTGGATCCAGACCGCTTGCAACCAACTGTTGTGGTAAACACAAACAGCAAATAAATGAAATAAAAAACGTGGGCAGGCCTTTGTTCCGTAGTGGATGACCTCAGTGATGATGATATGATCAACATGACTGACTTAAGGTACTGTTACCCCCTAGGGGCAGAGGGCGTCCACAGAGCGTCGCCATCCCGTTGGTTTTGAGCTTCCCGCTTTATTACGCTCTAAGTCTTCCGAAAATTCTTCGCTTCTGCAGCGATTGTCCGCCGCTAGATCTTTGGCCGGCCACGTTTACGCTTTCCATGGTGATTCCAATCTAGGGCTTGCCAAGCGTGAGGCCGATTCAGTTCCACTTGCGGCGTTTGATCTGCTGGTCGATCGGAGTCTCATCGCAGCGTTCCAACAGTTCCAGATTGAAGACTTTCTCGGGCCAGTAAACACCGAGTATGTAGCGATGACAGGTGTTAATGATGACCTGGAGCTGGAGTGAGATGTCCTTTGCATTAAACAGAATCAATTTAACAAAATATGTTATAGCTTTCAGAATTTGAATCATGAAGCGAACTAGACGACCATATCATTTTTAGGTATATCTTACAGAAGCGGTTTCAGCTGAAGGCACCGCACAAAGCGCTTTAGGCGCTTACTTGGCGCCCAAAGCGCCGCTCGCACCGGCTGCCGACCGGTTCGCGCCGCCGGTTCACGATCTCGCCAGAAAGTTTTTCCATCACTTGCTGAGGTAAGAGTTTGTACTCAGATTTTTTGTTAGATAGACTAAATAGTATATTGTTATACAAGGGGGTGAAAATGACCCATTTCACTCGAGATGTTTTGGATAATTCGAAAATGAAATATGTGATTTCACCCGAGTTAAACATACTATTTTTCATTTCGACTGTGAGGGAAGTTAAATAAATTTAACTGTGATTATGATGCGATGATGAGATATTTATTATGTGGTTTGGCGAGTGATGAAACCTCATTTTTTATATCACATATAAGTTTGTTTACTGTCGTTATACATAAAAGAAGATATATTAGAAGGACAGTAACGGCACGGAAGACAACAGAGTACATAAAACAATTCAAATTATTGTTAAAAATATCAATCGATTTCTTCTCACAGACTTAGTAGATAATAGTAGAAGGTCGCAACCTTAACCTTGTCACCAAAACTACCACAGGTTATGTCAAATTCCAGGTTCAATTTTGTCTTATGAGATAGCGCTATGAGTGACAGCTAAAGGTGGGAGTGAGTAAGAAGATTATTGAACAACAAAATCGCGGCAAGTCGCCTCCGCCTGCTTAGTAATCTGTGCAATAATCTACCTAACTAAAAAAATATACTGTCAGAGACAAACAAAATGTGACAATTTAAAATGAAAAAACCGGCCAAGTGCGAGTCGGACTCGCGCACTGAGGGTTCCGTGCCAACTTTAACTGAATTAGGGAATCCACTTACATCTACTTAGTAAAGTACCACAATATTTAGTTGACTGCAAATATAACTTTGTTTTTCATAGTGTTTGTATGAAATACAAAGTTATGTTTGTGGTTGTTGAAAATGTGCTATATCTCATAACTTCTCGTTCAATCCCGTCCGAACCAATTTTCGTTGAAAGTATTTGTTAAGGTCTACATCATATATTTTTCTCAAAATTTACACTTGCTTGGTTTAGAAGTGAGATGGGGGAGGACGCCCATTTTACCACTTTGGAAGCGTGTAGCTATGAAACGTTAGACTTTAAAAGAAAATGGTTTTCGAAACCTCGATGTCATTTTAAAAGACCTATCCATAGACACCCCACACGCATAGGTTCGATAAAAAAATATTTTTTTGGTTTTAGTTTCATGTATGGGAGCCCCCCCTTAAATGCCATTATTTTTTATTTTTTGTATGGGAATCGGTAAGCGGTTAACAGGATCTATCTTTCTACCAAATTTCAACAGTGTTATGCTTATAGTTACAGAATAAAATGGCGGTGACATACGGACGGACAGACAGACAGACAGACAGACAGACTTGACGAAACTATAAGGGTTCCGTTTTTTGCCATTTGGCTACGGAACCCTAAAAAATCTTTCACTTTGTATGGCGGGCAACCAAATGTTATATTTTTAGATTTTAAATTGTTATTTTTTTCCTAATTGTACATTTTTTTAATCAGTGACCAGAAATAAACACGCTTTTAATGATTAGCTAATCTGAAAAATATGGAAAGCTGTTTTATTTTAATAATTTGATGTGACTCAACTATATTTATCTCCGTGTCTAATTGCAGCAATTAAAACTAAATTACTTTGTACCCTAAGGCTGGAAAAGCTATTTTCCACCCGTCTATCTTCAAATGAAAGTTCAATTTCTCGAACAGAAGAAATGAAAAATATTGTGGTATATTGGCTAAGTGGAGTAAGTGGATCTCTAATTCAGTTAAAGTTGGCACGGAACCTTAGTGTGCGAGTCCGACTCGCACATGGCGGTTTTCTTGAATCTCTTAAAACATATAAAAAAATATAGTCATATCACGGGACTGGAACCCCTAATGAAAATAATCCTCTCATTCCAGGCGAGGACGAATAGAGAAAGCTCTGAGCTTAGCTGTGGACTTGCGAGCGTGGGACCTAGCCGCGGACGCTCGCTGGGCCGCGCTGAGGGCCGGCCAACCTTCCCTGGCGCAAGAAGCCGCTTCGCTAGCCGACCACTACGCCGCGACCGGTGAGTATAGCCCGCAGTAGACTACAGAGAAGGCTCTAAGCCCAGCGGTGGAATTGCGAGCGTGGGAACTAGTCGGCTAGTCTATCATCGCTGGCGCAAGAAGTCGCTAGCCGACCACTACGCCGCGACCGGTGAGTATAGCTCGCAGTAGACTACAGAGAAGGCTCCAAGCCCAGCGGTGGACTTGCGAGCGTGGGACCTAGCCGCGGATGCTCGCTGGGCCGCGCTGAGGGCCGGCCAACCTTCCCTGGCGCAAGAAGCCGCTTCGCTAGCCGACCAGTACGCCGCGACCGGTGAGTATAGCCCGCAGTAGACTACAGAGAAGGCTCTAAGCCCAGCGGTGGAATTGCGAGCGTGGGAACTAGTCGGCTAGTCTATCATCGCTGGCGCAAGAAGTCGCTAGCCGACCACTACGCCGCGACCGGTGAGTATAGCTCGCAGTAGACTACAGAGAAGGCTCCAAGCCCAGCGGTGGACTTGCGAGCGTGGGACCTAGCCGCGGATGCTCGCTGGGCCGCGCTGAGGGCCGGCCAACCTTCCCTGGCGCAAGAAGCCGCTTCGCTAGCCGACCAGTACGCCGCGACCGGTGAGTATAGCCCGCAGTAGACTACAGAGAAGGCTCTAAGCCCAGCGGTGGAATTGCGAGCGTGGGAACTAGTCGGCTAGTCTATCATCGCTGGCGCAAGAAGTCGCTAGCCGACCACTACGCCGCGACCGGTGAGTATAGCTCGCAGTAGACTACAGAGAAGGCTCCAAGCCCAGCGGTGGACTTGCGAGCGTGGGACCTAGCCGCGGATGCTCGCTGGGCCGCGCTGAGGGCCGGCCAACCTTCCCTGGCGCAAGAAGCCGCTTCGCTAGCCGACCAGTACGCCGCGACCGGTGAGTATAGCCCGCAGTAGACTACAGAGAAGGCTCTAAGCCCAGCGGTGGAATTGCGAGCGTGGGAACTAGTCGGCTAGTCTATCATCGCTGGCGCAAGAAGTCGCTAGCCGACCACTACGCCGCGACCGGTGAGTATAGCTCGCAGTAGACTACAGAGAAGGCTCCAAGCCCAGCGGTGGACTTGCGAGCGTGGGACCTAGCCGCGGATGCTCGCTGGGCCGCGCTGAGGGCCGGCCAACCTTCCCTGGCGCAAGAAGCCGCTTCGCTAGCCGACCAGTACGCCGCGACCGGTGAGTATAGCCCGCAGTAGACTACAGAGAAGGCTCTAAGCCCAGCGGTGGAATTGCGAGCGTGGGAACTAGTCGGCTAGTCTATCATCGCTGGCGCAAGAAGTCGCTAGCCGACCACTACGCCGCGACCGGTGAGTATAGCTCGCAGTAGACTACAGAGAAGGCTCCAAGCCCAGCGGTGGACTTGCGAGCGTGGGACCTAGCCGCGGATGCTCGCTGGGCCGCGCTGAGGGCCGGCCAACCTTCCCTGGCGCAAGAAGCCGCTTCGCTAGCCGACCACTACGCCGCGACCGGTGAGTATAGCCCGCAGTAGACTACAAAGAAGGCTCCAAGCCCAGCGGTGGACTTGCGAGCGTGGGAACTAGTCGGCTAGTCTATCATCGCTGGCGCAAGAAGTCGCTAGCCGACCACTACGCCGCGACCGGTGAGTATAGCTCGCAGTAGACTACAGAGAAGGCTCCAAGCCCAGCGGTGGACTTGCGAGCCTGGGACCTAGCCGCGGATGCTCGCTGGGCCGCGCTGAGAGCCGGCCAACCTTCCTTGGCGCAAGAAGCCGCTTCGCTAGCCGACCACTACGCCGCGACTGGTGAGTATAGCCCGCAGTAGACTACAGACAAGGCTCCAAGCCCAGCGGTGGACTTGTCAGCGTGGGACCTAGTCGGCTAGTCTATCAAAACTAAACTTGACGATTAGTATAACGTGGCTGGCGCAAAAAGCCACTTCGCTGACCACCGCGCCGCTGTAACGTTGTATATTTTGTCTAAGTTCGCGTGAAACGAAAAGCTAAATGGATGTAGGACTCCAGTCCATATTTTGGCATAGATATGATGAATGCCGACACTGACATTTGTCAAGTGTGACAGCCGCTGTTTTTTCCGGTTCCGCCACTGTTGGTCGTGTGTCGGAGTGGAACGTGTGTTAATATGTAAAATAGTAAAAATTTTGAGTACGGGGCACGCCCCAATTATTTTGTAGTTTGATAGTTATTCCTGGTAAGTATCTGCAGAAAGGTTTGCGTTGATTTTTGTTTGTTGCGAGACATTTCTTAGAGTCTGAGCACATGGTTCTTTTTATCGTTTCAGACGCCGCCAACATGTCAATTTGGATGAATTAATTTCGAAAATGATTTGATATAAATGACTGGAAAATGGTAAGTACTTTGGGAAACTCCTTTGGAAATCCTTGTAAAGAAAATGTAGCCTACCTACATCTGGGCATATTGTATTGAGAGTTGTATTTTTTATCATTTCAGGTCTCAAATTGAATAATTAGCATAAATGTTTATTAATCAATTCAAAATTTATATGGCGAGTCAGCTGTTGCAGGTATTAAATTGGTATATTAAAGATTTCATAAATAGAGTGATGAAAAGTATACTCACCCTCACTTAGAAAAAAAAAAATGTGGTTAACTAGAACTTTCTTTTATTTCTAGGTTTCGCATTTGATATGTGTCTGTAAGTTGAACAGTCACAATTTGGTGATCATGTTGTAACCTCAGGTAAATATTTATTATGAAAAGTTAGTGTTTTTTAACTTTTACTTTGGTTTGTGCGTTGAACTAACCTTTTGTAAATTCTTTTCAGTGACCTTACTTAGACCTCATTTGGATTATTTTTGAAGTCAGATTTTTCTGATGGATCGATTTGCTTCTTGCCTGTTGTTTTGAGAATGGATCGGTATCGGTGAAATTTTGGGGTAACGTTGTAGAGTTGTTTGTAGTTTGATGCAACAAAGATTTGAAATAGTAACCTCCGTTGAAATCCAAGGTTGGTTTTCCTTGTATTACTTTAACATTAGTGAAAAGTGGGATAATTTAGCAATTAATTTAAGCATAACTTAGTAATCCCTTTGAGGATAAATTTTGGAATCAATTAGGAAATTAAAAACTTATATTGGTGGTTTATCTTTACTTTATTGGAAATTTGTGAACATAAAGATTTGTAATAGTATAGATATAGATAACTAAATTAGAACCTAACCTAGTCTCTACTGAATTCTGAGCTTTTAAGTTTTGTATTTGATTTTTTTAAAGGTGTTAAAAGGTAGTTGTGTATATCAAATTTGAATAAACTTTTGTTGCCAAATGCTATACCCGGATTTCTTTATTTCATTCGAATATTAGTACCTTTTAAACACCCTTTGTCCACACTAGCCGGGAGTGACAGTGACACCGCTGTACCACCTTAAGAGCCAAAATCTCTTGCACATCGTGTCGTCTTTTGTTTGAAGTGACGCCCGTTTTCGTGTCGTGTGCTCGTGTGTTGAAGCAATTTTAGGTAAAAAGTAGTAAAATGGCAAAGACCACGACCGTACGACCCACAGCTCGGTCCACTGTATAACCTGTGATGGATCATAGTGTGTTCCCACTATTGGACACCAATCACTCACACAATCACATACATTGCTCTGATGCCAAAGTAAGTAGCCAATGCACTTGTGTTATGGAAATCAGACACAACGGTCGTACCACAACACCCAGACCTGAGACAATATAGAAAAGATCGTTTTCTACATTGACCCGACTGGAAATCGAACCCGGAACCTCACGAGATGACGACGCTTGAAACCAGCGTGCTAGCCACTCCACCACGGAGGTCATCGAACTATGTCCCCATTTATCGCTCAAAAAAACAATGTTATGTCGTACATAATCTCCATATTTTGTCATGAATTTACATGATCTAGTTACTTAACAGCATTATTTTGCAAATCAATGTTTCGTCCCATCACTTAACAGCTCTTACTAGATGGCGCTAGGATAGCTTTAGGCCCCTTTTATCACGTGGGAGGACAACATTAGACAAAGAATATAAATATTTTATTATACGTAAATAACCTTTAGATTAATTAGGATACTGTGTTTTTGTCATTACAAAGTCCTTTAATTACTAAAGGTACACATTATTATTGTTTTACTGTTAATTATTAACCTTGGCGAAAAGCAATCACCCTTCAGCTTTATTACTCAAATAAAGTTAAAAAGTTATTTCCTCAAGTGACGCTAGCGCCATCTCTCGATGATATAAATATCTAATGACAAGAAAACTGCTCATTGAGAGCCACTAGAAATATATCGTGAAAGGCTTATGGAAATAACGATTCGATTACACGTCACGATCAAATACATACCGTACGTAGCTACCTATCGACAACGTTTTCAGACAACCAGTTTTTTTTTTTTGCACGACTAATGCATTCGCCACAGACGAGTGTAAAAGGTAGGGAAACACGGAAAAATAAAAAAGGAACGGAGCGGAATGAATGAAATGGGATCAGGTTAGTTTGTTGACAAACAATTTGACAGTTGTAAATACAACTATTGCTATAGTCATCATCATCGTCATTCTCAGCCAAAGGACGTCCACTGCTGAACATAGGCCTTCCCCACGGCTTTCCACAGCGACCGATCACTAGCGGTCGGCATCCAGTTTGATCCTGCGATCTTTTTAAGGTCGTCTGTCCATCTTGTTGGCGGACGTCCTACGCTGCGTCTTGGTCGAAGGGTCTCCAATCTAGAACTTTCCTGCCCCAAAGCTATAACGTCGTTATTAATATTATTACTTACAATAAATAAAGACAGGATATTTTAAATATCTGTATTAAGACAATCATTTCTCACATTTCAGACACCTCCTGTTCCGAGTCGTGTTCACAATGCAGCTCTCACTCAGACATCGACGACGAAACCAGCGCCTCTTCGGAAGCCAGAACAAAACCCCCTCCCCTCCCCCGCGTGTCCCTCCCCACCCTTCTACCCGTCTCCCTCACTCCTCAAGACCCGCCCACTTCACATAGCATCCGGCCTAATCTACACCAGTACTTAGAAAGAGACAACACGATATGGACCACAAATACTGATGATACATACCTGAATAAACAAATCAAGCCGATTTTAACGCATACTGTTCGATGGCACAGTATGGACAATATGCTCAACGCGAGACATAATTCGACACATACTTTAGCCTCGATAAGCGAGGTCGTATCGAAACCGTCTTCAACTGTAGTCGATATTATACCAAGAGTCCAAGACGATAGGACTCAATTTCGAAGTGTCCACCAAACTGAATTAAGAGAGGAAGCACCGAATACGCTGTATAGATATCACAGTAATAATAATTTTCATCCGAGCAGTATTAGTGACAGATCTCATAAATATGATGGTGCAGAAAGATCGGGGAATCGAAGCACGGAGAAGAATAAAGTGAAGTTTTCGGATACGGTCACCATTGCTGTCGTGTCGGTAAGTCACATAACAAATGCAAATTCTTATGATTTTTTCTAAATTACTCACACCTAATTGCATTATACATACTTATAGACAACTCTTAACCATTTAAAAGAAATTGCATTTCCATTTTCCCGTAATGTACCTTAATTCTTAACTCATTTTTCTTAGACTGCCTTTCTGGATAAAATGTCGTTTCCTGAGGCTACGTGGTGGAGTATAACTCATTCATTCAATATAAAATGCAAAAAAAGCAACTGTGTCAGACGAGGAAACGAACCCCGTGACTTAAGCTATCCGGGCGTATGCCTATGCCACTCGGCCACCGGCACATTGGCAAGCCTTTTGAATTTTGCTAGTGCTTTTTATAACGCGTAGGCCGCGTGACCTCATCTATGTTGCGAGATTAATAGCACAGATATGGAAGACCTGTTTAAAATGCAAAAAAAATAGTTAGGATAATAGCCCAAATAGACAACACACAATCTTGTAAACCGCTTTTCAAAAAAAAAATCTGACACTTTCATCTTTATATATCTGATCTACGATATATGCATTTTGACTTTTAAAAACATAGAAAATTTTCTTAAAGGTAAAGACACACATAACATAAATACCAGACATAAAAATAGACTCTTCCTTCCGCAATCAAGAATAAAAATGTTAAACTCCAGTCCGTACTATATGGCAGTAAAAATATTTAATAAACTCCCCGCATATATAAATAATTAAACCAAAATTCAAAGCATTTTCAAAATCCCTATTTTTTTTTAATTAAAAAATTACTACTCAATAAATGAATACCTAACACCTGACACGTAGGCTCGCCACCTGGACAGGGTCCCTAAAAAAATCTACTTATTAATAATCTAATTAAGTTCTGTTGTTACGTAGCATGTAATATATGTATAACTGTTTGCAATACCTTAGCAGTTACTAAGTCTTGAGTACCTTCATGATTATTATTTTAAGAACCCTTGTAACAGTTAGTGAGCAAAATAAAGATTTGATTTGAGATTGCTCACACAATATCGGAAGGAAATATTTTACAACCGGTTAAGATGAAGGAAGCCAATGTATTTTATAGTGTTTGGCAACCATTCAAACTTAATAATATAAATGCACCTGAAAAAACACCTGTGTCAGACGAAGGCACAGTGCCTCAAGCAAAATACTATGAAAACAAAAATAGAATTATTATTTATACAATCGTATACTTAGTTGAGGCCAATGCTCTGCAATAGAATGTTCGCTCATGTAATTTAACTTACTAGCGGTGCCCCGCGACTGCGTCCGCGCTTTTTAAGTTTCCTCCCTCCTATTCCGTCGCAGCGTGATGTTTTATGTTAAATACATTATCCAACACAAAAATATTTTTTCGATTCAGTCGGTCAGTTTTTAGTTCCTGAGATTAGCGCGTTCAAACAATAAACTTTTCATATTTATAATATAAGTATTGATTTATAAGAGACAGGCAAATTTACAAACACTTATTAGTCTCTATTTTGTAATACACTTAAAAAATATTTTTTTTCTGTTTAAAATTCCTTGCTGCAACCCCACGTTCAAAAGTGATCCTGGTAATAGTAACAATTGGATAATTATCAATTGATAATAACTAAAAAGGCTCTTGGAACTGAACTGTATTCGAAGTATATTTAACAAATAAACAAAAACTATCTAACTATACGAAAACTTGACAACAATCAGCACCAAAAACATAAAGCAACATTCGCAACAAATACTGGAGTTGCTCTCATAAATTTCGTTTTATACAATATGGCAAAAATATTTTCTTATGCTAGTGATAACTACCCGATAATTACCTTGATAATTATCAAGGAGCGTAATCTATACTAATATTATAAAACTGAAGAGTTTGTTTGTTTGAACGCGCTAATCTTAGGAACTACTGGACCGATTTGAAAAAGTAATTTTGTGTTGGATAGCTTATTTATCGAGGTAGGCTTTAGGCTATAGTACATCACGCTGCGACGGGAGGGGAGAGAGCAAACTTAACGATAGATCGTCCAGCGTCCTGCTAGCAGGATTTTTTGTACTTCCGGAAGGACGCATTTTTATTGGGTCACAGTTCCTAAAATAATTATAATTCAAAGTTCGTATTTGCATGAAAAAATAGTGTATTTCTTTCTCTTTTGCCTGAATATAATATTTATTACTAACCGGTACCGCTATTCAATTGGCAAGCGATGGCGCACGGTTATAAACGCGGGCCGCGCGTTCGCGCGTCGGCGACGTGTTTCGACCTGCCCGGCACCCATCACGCCCGGAGTCGCCAACATTTTGGCAAACATTATAATATGTACGCGTAAAATATTTGGAGTTATTGTGCGTGTTCACAAGGTAAACAAAGTACTAGTGTGATGGGATATTGACGTAAAATGCACTATTATTCCCACTTTGTTGATAAATCCAGCGAATGACAAGTCAGGTAGGATTTCTTCATAATAAAAAAATAATTAAAAAGGAATGTAATGTTGGTGTTTGAAGTTTATAATTTAAGAAATACAATAAAAAATACTTCTGCGTTGTTTTTTTTTTACACCTTTGCATGGTCTGGATCATTCTCAATGCGAATTACCTAGTAGAACTATTGAATTTCTTAGGTTGGCGATAAAAAGTTCACCGGGTAATCTAGTATTTTATAAAAGCAAACCAATGTTTACAACCCCTGGCGATACAAACGTTCAAGGTCAAGGTCACCGTACTGCTGGAAGGACCAGGAGAAGATTTCATACAAACCGCGTACTTCCAGCAGGACTCAAGTTCCGTCTTCCAGCAGGACTTTTTGAAAAAATCGGACGTCCTTCCGGAAGCGCTTCCAGCAGGACACGGGGTCGGACGATCTATCATTAAAACTCGCGGACGAAGTCGCGGAGACCGCTAGTTATATTGATAATTTCGAACCCTGCTGCAACCAGCATTTAACCTTCCTTTCAAATTAAAGATTAAAATATTGACATTACATATTTACATGCCGAGCTTTCGGCAAAACACGTTGATACTAAGCAACTGTACACGTGTTCACGTAAATAAATACAGGTTTCTTTCTTATAAATTGCAAATTACACTTTAAATATAAATAAATAAATAAATTGCAACTTTAGCAGTGTGACAGACGAGGAATCGAACCCCGTGTCTTACGAAATCCAGGCGTATGCCTATTACCACTCGGCCACCGTCACATTAGCAAGCCTGTTGAATTTTGCAAGCGCTTTCTTCAACGCGTAGGCTGCGTGACGTCATCAATGTTGCGAGTTTGCTCTCACAATATCCGAAGGAAATATTTTTACAAATATTTAACAATCGGTTAAGATGAACGAAGCCAATTTATAATTACATGTTTGTTTTTATAGTGTTTTGTCACTATACAGTTGTTTTTTACAAGTGCAATTTGAAATTTATATTATTAAGTTTGTATAGTAACAAAACACTATGAAAACAAACATGTAATTATGTTTCTTTCTTTCCTTCTTACCCTAGGAGCCTAGCACGTGCGAAGTGGCCCCGCCCCCCCGGGCCTATCGGTCGGCCTTCGCCCCCGCCCCCGCGCCCCGCGCCGGTACGCGCGACCTCGACTACGTGCAAGTGTGACGCACGCGCATGCCGCCATGTTTGTTTGTTTGCACTCTTACTACCCGCATGATTACGCACAGCTCACTCAATAATAGTCTCTCTAGCTAATTTCGAGTACGGTGGCCAGTCGCAACGACTTACCGACTGCGCGGGATATACAGGGTGACTTTTTCATCAGTACCGATATTTTGTGTAAAGACTCCACTGATGAATATGAACAACTTTTTTTACTATGGGGGCAATAGTGAAATCGAGAAAAAAAAATCTGCTGTTCCATACATTTTGACCGCGCGCCAATTGAACTTTTGTATGGAACAGCTGATTTTTTGTTGCTTTAGAATGTTTTTAACACTCACAATGTCATATTTTATATTCATAAACATGAAATAAGAAACCAAAAATTTGCGCACGGGCGGGACTTGAACCAGCAACCTTTTGGCAAACCGGGCCAAACGCTCTTACCAATTGAGCTACCGTGCTGTTTGGTTCAAGACCCGCCCGTGCGCAAATTTTTGGTTTCTTATTTCATCTTTATGAAGCTGATTTTTTTTTCTCGATTTCACTATAGCCCTCATAGTAAAAGTTGTTCATATTCATCAGTGGAGTCTTTACACAAAATATCGGTACTGATAAAAAAGTCACCCTGTATTATAGTGCACGCACAAGTGTGTGCGCAAACACAGGTGCACTCTCTGTTCCTCTCACTCTCATAGCCCTTAGGGACAGCGAGGGAGAGAGACCAGGCGCAGGATCAACGGCACCGAGGCACGAAGGTAAAACAACGCCAACTTCCAAACTCCGGGCTACCCTGAAAATTTGTGGACAGAAAAACACAGGTACATATTTTTGATCCGATCTGGGAATCGAACCCGGGACCTGTGGCGCAGCCATCGCTTTAAAGCGCGCCCCTCTAACCGATACGGCACCGAGTCAGTCGCACAGTTCACTTAATCCCTTTTGAACGCTATTCGTTTATTCGATACGTTTTAAAGGTTCCGTATCCGAATGGCAGAAAACGGAACCCTTATAGTTTCGTCAAGTCTGTCTGTCTGTCTGCCTGTCTGTCTGTCGTCCGTATGTCACAGCCTTTTGTATTCTAAAATTTTTAACATCACACAGCTGAAACTTGGAAGGTAGGTGGATGTTTGCCGCTTTCCGATTCAGATGCAAAGAGTTAAAAAAAATACATTAAGTGCATGATCGCAAGCTTGCAAGCACATCAAGCACCGACTCCAAATGCATTCGTTTCTCCTAAATAAAAGACAAATGCGTTATTTTAAGCTTATTTTAGTCAGATTTTCAAAATACGGTTTATTTTTTATTTTTTTACGAAATCTAATCTAAGCTCCAATATAAAGAGCCACTCTAATTACCTAGTCTTACGGTTTTTTTTTAAATTCCCACTGCACCGTAGCATGCCATGACAGTACTAGAAATATGTCAGGCAAAAAAAGATTCTTGGTATGAAAACCTATGCCTACTACTATACCGTTCCGGCACTGCCGCGGGCCATAAACGGAGTATATCAGCACCGGCAAATTTCGTACCTACTCGCTCGCGCTCCACAATATAGGGACTAACAAAATTAACTGCATTCTTTATTGGGGCTGATTCTGACCCTCAAATACAACAACTTTTTGTAACCAACATCGTAATCCCAAAAAAAGAATTCACTTTCCCATCCTAGAGTGCCGATCAGCTGCTTCTAGTTTGTATGGGGAAGTCAAAATTTGTATGTTGTTTCTATGATGGTCCCATACAAAAAGTTGTTGTATATAAGCAACAGAGTCACCACCGAGATGGAATGCAGTTAATTTTGTTAAGCCCTGTATAATGGTGAGACTGAACCTTGTTGGTCCGTTCAGTGGGCAAAAAAGCGTTTCGTGTTGCTTGTCGTGCGTGACACGCTATACCCGGCCATGGTACAGTCGCCGTCAGATATATTGAAACCGGTTCAAGATTTACCGGTATTATAGCGGTTAAACCGGTTTTATCGTAAAATTCAGTTCCGGAGCGGAACCAAATAAGAGTGATACTGTGAACCTAAATAAACCGGTTAATTCCCAGACGCTTGCGATGATCGCAACGCGACTTTTTTTTGACCAAATTTTCTTCGAAAGGGGTTTATACTAATTATCAGATTCTTCAGAATTATTCATTTTGCCATTATATTGTTTTTATAATATAATTAACATTTTCAAAAATATGTCGAACAATTACCACAGTACGTATCTGATTGGATATATAAACGAAATACGTTTTATTGAATAAAAACAAACGTAAATGCGCTCACCGGTCGCAGATCTTAACGAAGTTGAGGTGGTTGTCCTGCCTGAACGAAAAGTTGAACCGGTTAATGAAAAATACCCATATTTTTCCAAACCGGTTCAAAGGAACCTAACCTTTTTCAAAAAGTTCCACCTATATTTTCGTTAAACCGGTTCAGAAAAAATACCGGTTTCCAAGCCGTGTATTGAAGCACACAAAGTAACCAAATTCTTATAAACAGTCTAAATTGTCAATAAGTTCCATACACTTCAAGATACCATTAATATCAGAACATTAATTACTTCATTGATATCTGAGCAGATGTTAGTCAGTAACTTCTTTACACACAACTAATCAAGAATATCTGAACAATCATTTGCCTTAATTTATTTATTGCTTTACACTTTTATGACAGTGATGACAATACTGAAAACTACAAAGTGTTACAAACTGCTAGTGTCATCCTACTATAATATAAACTATGAAATGCAGAGTTCCTATTTTAAATAGTACTTATAGTTAAGTTGGAAACACTTCCTTCTGCAATTTTCCTTGATTGCTCAGATATTTAAGCCCGACTGCGTAGATACATTTGACCTTATGGGTTTTCAGATATTATTGGTTAATTGTGTGTATAGAAGTTATTGACTAGCTTCTGCTCAGATATTAATGAAGTAATGAATGTGTTGATATTAATGGTAACTTGTAGTGCATGGAACTTATTGACATTTTCAACTGTTCAGAAATATTTGGTCACTTTGTCTGCTCCAATATATCTGACGGCGACTGTATGGTACGGTACAGTGAGAGAAGACCTTCAGGCGGTACCCGGATTTTCAACGCGCACACTAGCGCCACTTTAGTAGAAAAATCATAACTCGTTAAATAAAAGACCAATCAAAAATCGGGAAAACACGATTGTAGTACAGGTTCTATAGTTTATTTAGTACGTTTAAATTGTTTCTAAAGTAGTTTTCTGTAGTTACACAGATAAAAAGGATTTCTCAAAGCAAGAAAAATGGTTCTCTTGGAATATTATGTTATTTTAAGGATTTTTTTTTAACACAAGTAATGTTTATTCATTTTGAGTTAATGAAAATCTCAGAACAAAAAATATATTTTCTTACAACATTTTTTTAAATCAAGAATAATAAATATTCATTTTAGACTTAATATAATAAATTCAAGGAATTCAAATGTTTTTGCTTTAACAAAGGGAAATTTTATTCCAAATTGACAGTTTCTTTAACCCAAGGATACAATTCCTTACATGTAAAAAATATCATTTTGAATAATTTCTTGAGCAAATAAAAAAAATAACTCTTGAACTAATGACATATTTTCTTGTTCTAAGCAAACATCCGAGTTTGCTACAAAATGATAAATTTCCTTGTTTCAATTATATTAAATATAAGAAATAGTTAATAATATTTCAACTCTAGTACCAGTTCTCTTATCTTTAATTATATATTATAGGAAATTGGTCTTTTATTTAATGAGTTATGATTTTTCTACTAAAGTGGCGCTAGTGTGCGCGTTAAAAATCCGGGTAGCCCCTAAAATGGCTCCACACAGCCCGGCGGCATCGATCGAACGGTATCTGACAAGTCAGCAGTCCGGACATTGCGGAGCCACTTTTACGAACGGACAGTATTTAAACGACGGCAAAGTCTAGTTTCGACATGCCTTTGATGCAGAGCCGCGATGACGGTGTGACTGATTTGTAGACCGTTACTACCGTATGCATTCCCACAGGAATGTTCCGTTATCGACTAAGATCAACCTTTCATATTACTTTATCTGATATCCCGGAGGAATATGCACCCCATTAATGTTCATCAAGTTGTGCACGCATGATAGCATGAGCACATAACTGTAAAAAATGTTTGATTGCATCCGTGTGTTTAATAATATGCATGATATATGATGTAGGGGAAACCACATAGATATTGCCTATCTACTTAAAGACGTCGCAATATATAACAATTGCGGTGGGCAAACACTATATAGTGTTTGCCCACCGCACGGTGATGTTTCGCTTGGCGGGGCAACCACTGACACTCGGAAACAACTATCTGGTATCCGCTATTATGCAAAGCAAACTTAAATGCACAGTCACAAAACGCACTAAAGTTATTATTACCCCTATAATCTATTCTTTACTTTATTTAAAACCACATAAGGTACATATTCACAACGATCTGAAACTTTAATAAGAATGATAATTATTCGCCAAACTCAAGTCCCCAAATGGCAGGATTACCTAGTTTGAGGACTATCAGCAATGCATTTATATTGATGTGTTTGAATTTTTATAAAAATAAACTTTTTTTATATTCTTTCTTACCTATAGTAGGTCAACTTTTTATCAGCCCCATACACTTTCTATGAATTAAACAAGATTAATGTTTTTATTATTTCATTTTCAGACAACCCTCCGCCAGAGCAACAGCAGCTCCCAAAAATAAAAGTTGTGCATTTTGGAATGGTATAAAATGATAAAAACCGAAGTAAAGTTATTATTTACATAGTTGAAATGTAAATAAACCTGCCTGAAGTGATATTTTTACGAAATCCGTCCATTCGAATGACATTTGCTTATATATTTAAATTAGATCATAAGGAAATGTTGTGTTTACTTACAACAATAATGTAGTCTTCCATTTCATTTTGTTATGATATTTTTTTACTCAGTTAATAGAAGTAACTTTTAAAAAGTTGCATATTTACGATATTAAAATAGGCACTTCTTGTATAGATGTTTCCAGTTCAATAGAAGACTTTATTTTGTAAGAGTGAAGATAAGACTATCTATCTCAAAGTGCATTTTATTATTTATTTCTCCCAAACAACAAAGAACCAGCCAAATGCGAGTGCGCACGAAGAGGTTCTGTACCATTGACTATCATTTGTTTGATATCGAGCAAAAAAATGAAATTAATCGCGTTTGATGTGATGCCCCCCTTAAATATTTATTTATTTTTAATGTCTTTAGTATTTGGTATTCTACATAATTTGGAAATTTTAACTCTAGCTTTAGCGGTTCTAGAGATACAGACAGGCGAACAGACAGACAGCAAAGTCTCAGTAATAGGGTGCCCGTTGTTACCCTTTGGGTATGGAACCCCTAAAAAAGTTATCTTTTTCTCCCTTATAGATGGTAAGCATCTAGCCGCTAAGAATGACGTGTACAAATCATTGTTTTGCAATAAGAACATACATATTTTATTAAATTGTTCCATGTTGTTATAAATGTTTTATTTCTCGCTAACTTTGTCAGAGGCGAAATCAGTTAATATTGAAATGTATGGTACTTTCACATGGTGATGGTTTGGTAGCCATAATACAGTCGCCGTCAGATATATTTGAGCAGACAAAGTGACCAAATATTTCTGAGCAGATGTTAGTCAATAAGTTCCATACATTACAAGTTACCATCAATATCAGAACATTCATTACTTCATTAATATCTGAGCAGATGTTAGTCAATAACTTCTATACACACAAGTAACCAATAATATCTGAACATTCACTTGCCTGAATTTATTTAATGCATGACACTTTCATGACAGTGATGACAATACTGAAAACTACAAAGCGTTACAAACTGCCAGCGTCATCTTACTATATTATAAAATATGAAAAGAGTTCCTATTTTTAAATAGTATTTATTGATCAGATATTTAAGACCGACTGCGTAGATATATTTGACGTTAAGAGTGTTCAGATATTATTGGTTAGTTTGTGTATGGAAGTTATTGACTAGCTTCTGCTCAGATATTAATGAAGTAATGAATGTTCTGATATTAATGGTTACTTGTAGTGTATGGAACTTATTGACATATTAAACTGTTCAGAATTATTTGGTCACTTTGTCTGCTCCAATATATCTGACGGCGACTGTACATCTCAATTTGTATCTGCAAGAATACGTCGACATGGCATCTCGGTGAGGTACGGCCCTTAAATGACGATAAAATGATGTAGGTACCTACCTACATGAGGGAGAGGAATGATAAGAGTATGCAGAAAAAAAATCGTAAAAGAGAAACAGGGAAAGAAAAGATTGAGATCTAGAGGTAGGTAGGTATTTAAGAAGAGAAAGACAAGAATCTGCACTCTACGAGTAGACTGACCCCACAGTTGTAAAATATAACCTTTCTGCATCATCCTTTTAGCATTAAGTCCACCTTTGTATACCTACTGAATTAGAGCATCTTTAAATGAAAAACCTATGGATCAAGAATACAGAGACAACCCCTATGAGGTACCATTGGAGGTGGTGGTATACAGGGGTTGGAGTAGGTATACCCCCTCACTACTCACCACTTTGTCAATGCCCACTCCTACCTAAATTCTTACCAAAGACAGATGTGTAAATAAAAGTAAGTATTTGGTTACACTGTTTAATTTAGATGTAGGGTGACATTTTCAATGTAAAGTCCAAATGTATTATAAAACCTAGAATAGTAATCAATTAATCCTTGATCTTCTTCTTGGGGCGGAGGTTGTTGGTGTGTCCACACTTCTTCTTGCGGCAGTTGGTGGCACGAGGGTGGAGACGAGCATAGCACTTGCGGCAGATCATCTTTTCACAGTTGTACTTGTAAGCCAAGATACGGAGAGAAGGCTCAATAGCACCTGGAGAAAAATAATTGTAATAAGTTCCCAAGGGTTGATCAACGAGAATTTGTAACTCACTGAAAAAGAATACAAAAATATATACCTCCTCTAAGCCTCAGCACCAAGTGAAGGGTGGATTCCTTCTGGATATTATAGTCAGAGAGTGTGCGGCCGTCTTCCAATTGTTTACCAGCGAAGATCAATCGCTGCTGGTCAGGAGGAATACCTTCCTTGTCCTGGATCTTTGCCTTCACATTCTCGATTGTATCAGAGGCCTCAACCTCGAGGGTAATGGTTTTACCCGTCAAGGTTTTTACGAAGATCTGCATCGTAGATGCTGTAAGGAATTAGTTTATTAGTAACACATTTATTAATTTTTCTACAAAACTATCCTTTGCCAGGACAAGAAGGAATAAATGAATATCGTTTTTTGTCACATTGACACGCCACGCGTGTTCAATCATTTGAATTTCGAACGTCATTTCAAGAAACTTCAAAGAGTTCAAATACCGATAAATGTTCTTCAGTTATTTGCACGTTAACCTATTCCGAAGAATAGAAAATTTACCGGGTTATTTCTAAAATTACACAATTAACTTTACAACCTCACCTTTTCGTAAAACGTGTTTCAAGAAAGAACTGTCAGATTCACAAATTAAAAGATGGCTACTATAATGTTACCAGCACACAAGTTACAAAATCAAACAAGGCCCAACAAAAGGGCCTACACTACATGCAAATAAACTTTGGGGACTTCATTATGATCAAAAAATAACGAATCAAATCAATCGCCATTTCAAATAAATAGACAATGATTGTTTGTATTTACTCCGTATCGAAAGACTGAGCAGTTTTTTCACATTACTTTATCGTAGGCTTGTGAAGTACATGTACTAATCGTTTGTATTATTAGGAACTAGTTCATTCATGTAAACGAGAACGAACTATTCTTCAGTTCTGACAGAGTGAGTTGAAACCTACGGTTGAAACAGTATGAGCGTGATGGAAGAGGTACTAGATTGAGCGAGAACGAGACAGACTCGAGTGCGTGAGTGTGACGGAAGATGAACTAGTAAAAGGAGAACGAGACTGACGCTTATGCCAGAGCGTGATAGAAGATGTATTGAATTGAATGACACAAACGTTCGTTTTGTAGGCGACTGATTAAATAAGTGCGTTTTGTTTTTCAATAGTTTCGCTTTTATTAAAGAACGAAAATATCATATTTACTGGGCAGCTACGGACAAAAATGATGATTTTCGAAATTTTTTGTAGAAATAAAAAGTATGATTAGCCGAATAGGTACATGACAAAGAAGATCAAATTGTAGTTTATTCACAAAAATAACATAATATAAAAAGTTTTCTCTTCCTTAGAGGTGACGCCGTCAGTGTTCAACTTTAAAAGATTATAGCCAGAGTGTTTATTAC
Organism: Pyrausta purpuralis; assembly: GCA_963924145.1. NCBI lineage: Eukaryota > Metazoa > Arthropoda > Insecta > Lepidoptera > Crambidae > Pyrausta > Pyrausta purpuralis. The sequence goes on from OZ001656.1 coordinate 23,073,383, forward strand.
ACAAAGTCGTTGATTTTTATGATAAATGAAAGGTAAAATAAGTAATATGTTTTTTAGGGTTCCGTAGCAGAATGGTAAAAAACGGAACCCTTATAGTTTCGTCAAGTCTGTCTGTCTGTCCGTCCGTATGTCAAAGCCATTTTATTCTGTAACTATAAGCATCACACTGTTGAAATTTGGTAGGAAGATGTATCCTATTAACTGCTTTACGATTCTTATATAAAACATAAAATATTAATACAATAATAAAACATTTAAGGGCCTCTCCCATACATAAAACTAAAACCAAAAAAAAAACTATGCGTGTTCGGATGTCCACGGATAGGTCTTTTAAAGTGACATCGAGTCAGTCAGCGCTGCCTCTGGTTGTATTGCTATTGGGCTCGAGTAGAGACTGGTGTAATGCTCGACCCAACGGTCGAGTTGTTTTTGGCTATCCAAAATAAGGGACGTAAGGGAGCTTGACCAAGACTAATAAGCTCCAAGCCAACCTCACCATCACGTCGTGCGTCCTGTTTATACAGACGAGGCTCTGGTGACCGACCGATGGCGGTATGACCATCCAATATAAAGCGCAACTAAATGTTAAACTGTGACGGGCAGCAGCGTCACAGCTGCAAGGGGCTGCGCCTCTGCGCTCGCCAACCCGCCTGCCAAGCGTGGCGAGTATTGGCAAAATCCCCTCATGAGTGCACTCAAAAAAACCAGTCCTCCAGTCTCCGGCAGCCCCGCTATTCCTGACTTTGGTAGTGGTCACGGTAACGGCGGGGCAGGGGGTGCTAAGAATCCCCGGAGGCGATCGCGCTGCCACTCCCGACGACAACTGGCCCTGGTAACGTACAACACGTGTACACTGAGGACAGATGAGAAGTCGCTCGAGCTGGAGGAAGAAATGAGCAGGTTACACTGGGACATAATAGGTTTATCAGAAGTCCGTAGAGAGGGCGAGGACACGATAACTCTGCAGTCCGGAAACCTGCTCTACTACCGGGAAGGCAACCAACGAAAGTCCCAAGGTGGTGTCGGGTTCCTCGTTCACAAGTCCCTCGTCAACAATATCGAGACCATCGAGAGTGTATCGAGCGGGGTGATATACCTTATACTCAGAATATCCAAGAGGTATTCGCTGAAGGTCATACAGGTATATGCACCGACCTCGAAACACCCGGGTGAAGAGGTGGAGGAAATGAGGACGTAAGTAGAGCCATACATACTTCCAAAACCTTTTTTACTGTTGTAATGGGGGACTTTAACGCAAAACTGGGCAAGTGAGGCGAGAATGAGTTGAAGGTGGGACCTTTTGGATACGGGCAAAGGAACGCCAGGGGACAGAAGCTGGCCGACTTTCTGGAGAAGGAGGGACTCTTTTCGATGAACTCTTTCTTCCAGAAGCCGCCTCAAAGGAAGTGGACCTGGTTGAATCCCGATGGCTTCACGAGAAACGAGATTGACTTCTTCATGACCTCCAAATGACGGTTATTTAATGGTGACTCCGTGATCAACAGGGTGAAAACCGGTAGCGATCACCGAATGGTTCGAGGCACTTTGAATATAAATGTCAAATTGGAAAGATCCCGCCTGATGAAGTCCACGCTCCGACCGACTCGTGCCCATATCCAAAATCCCGAGAGCTTTCAACTCGAGTTGTCAAACCGCTTTGATTGCCTAGAAAATTGCGTTACGGTGGACAAAATTAACAAATGGTTTGTGGAAACTGTTCAAACGGTAGGGTCTAAGTGTTTTAGGCCTGGCCGTAAAAATAGACCTCAAAAACTGTCGGTCCACACTCTCGACCTTATGGCATAACGTCGATCTATGGCACTGCAGACCTCCGTTAATGCTGAGAACTACAGGCAGCTCAATAGACAAATATGGAAGTCTCTGCGACACGACATAGTGTCAAAGAAACGATAGAGCGGAACCAAGGCTCCAAAGTGTTTGCAAGGGACATGTCTATTGGGCAAAGCCTGTTGACGAAGCTTAAGACGGAGGACGGCAGTGTAGCGTCGACGAAAGCAGAGGTTTTGAGGGAGATCGAAAGGTTCTATGGGCAGTTGTACACCTCAGTAGCCAAACCCGTTGATAGCTCGGCCAGAGACCCACGAGCTATCCTGACCCGACATTACACCGAAGACATCCCGGACATCAGCCTATGCGAGATTAGGATGGCCCTTAAACAGCTCAAAAACAACAAGGCACCTGGTGAGGACGGAATCACAGCAGAGCTTTTAAAGGCGGGTGGAACACTGGTACTTAAAGTCCTTCAGAGACTCTTTAATTCCGTGTTGCTGGAGGGCATCACGCCTGAGGCGTGAAACAGGAGTGTGGTGGTGTTGTTCTTCAAAAAAGGAGACAAAACCTTTTTGAAGAACTATAGACCCATCTCACTCCTGAGCCATGTCTACAAGCTGTTTTCAAGGGTCATCATGAATCGTCTCGCACGTAGGTTTGATGACTTCCAGCCTCCCGAACAAGCCGGTTTCCAAAAAGGCTATAGTACCATAGACCACTTTCATACGCTTAGGCAAATTATACAGAAGTCCGAGGAGTATAATATGCCTCTATGCTTAGCGTTTGTGGACTATGAGAAGGCCTTTGATTCGATCGAAACTTGGGCGGTGCTTCAGTCTCTGCAGCGGTGCCACATAGACTATAGGTATATAGAGGTGTTATAGTGCCTTTACAATAACGCCACCATGTCGGTCCGAGTACAGAACCAGAACACGAGGGCGATTCCACTGCCATTGAATAAGTTACTTATATTCACATCACCGATATTTGTTAAGTTAACAAAAATATCATAAAAGTATGACTATAAAGTAGTAATATTGTATATGAGTAGATAAAAAGCTTATTATAAAACTAAAATGACAAAATTATTTTATCATTTTTGCCCATTTTACATATTTATTTACTAGAAAACAGCAATAATTGGATAGCGCGTAAAAAAATTTCGCCTATATTTATATAGTATTTGTCAATAAACTTTCTTTCCCTTTCGAATTTCAAATAACATTAAGGAAAATCAATACGAAGTTTACGAAATAATCAATATACCACAGTAAACTGTCATCAATTGAAGACGAACAAACTAAACGTCAATAATAAAATATAAAAGTTGAAGGCTAAAGAATAAGTATTATATTAATTCACAAATTTGCCACTTAAAAATATTCAACTTCGTAGAAGCGTTAAAAGATCCTGCTAGAGTGTACTTTGGTAACGCTTGGCTACTGCAAACTCTATAATCGGCCAATGTGCTGTATAATTAGTAACATTTTACTCTATTATTCAGTCAATGTTGAGCTCTTAGGGTGCCAGTTACCTGTAATAATGCTCAAATAATGTTGTTATAATGCTAAAGTGACAGTTGTTCAGCTAATAGCTGATTAGTTTGTGCCCAAATTAGAGTTACATAAGCACTTACAGCGCTTCTAACTCTCTTATTCAGAAGGACAGTAGTTCAGCTAATATACAGCAGTTCTATGCTACTTGGGCATGCAGAGTGGTCCCCGCCTACACGAGCATTGAAGTCTCCTAGGATATAAAGGCGATCGCTTTAAGGAACAGACCTTACTGTTTCAGCCAGTTGGTCATAGAAAGCATTCTTTGATTGGTCCGAAGAACCCAGTGTCGGGGCATACGCAGTGATCAAAGTCGCATATCCATGACAGCTATTCAGCCTAAGAACCATTTTGCGTTCTGAAATACCACGCAGGGTCTCCATAGCGGGTAATATATTGCTTCAAACTGCAAATCCTACACCGTATTTGCGAACATCAGCGGAGTCTTTTCCTTTCCAAAAGAAAGTATGAGAGGATTCTCGCAATGAGCCTTCGTCGGGTAATCTGGTTTCCTGCAAAGCGCATACCGAGATGTTAAGTCTTTTTAGCTCTGCATTGATCACAGCAGTTTTACGCAGATCTAGTGCGTTACCTTAACCTCCACAGGTGTCCGGGAGGCCTGTCCTCATAGTACGGACATTCCATGTTGCAATGCGCATGGATTGGCGGGCGTGTTTTTATTTTGCTGCTTTTTAGAACCAGGTGCGAATATTATCGACGCCAGTCGCCCATCCAGAAGCTAGTGTTCCCTACACCTCAAAGGAACAGACTGGCAACGAGACGGATCGGTACCTTATTGTCCGGGGGCTGCCCAGATTAAAAGCAGGCGGTAACCGACCGGTGGGCCTACGATGGGCGCTCCCACTGTCGAAAGTGACCCCTAGCGTCCGCACTTACGCCCATCTGTGCAGGACTTATGACTGGTAACTGCCACTTTCCGTGTTGTTATCCTCGCAGCTGAGATAGCAAGGATAGAGTGACCTCTCCACAGACATTACACCGCCTGGGACGGCAATTTAGGAAACGCAGTGATGCCCAGTTCCTACGCTCCCCTTTTGACCTAACTGACTGATTCCACAGGAACGGCAAGCCAATACGTGTGGAGCCAGGTTGGCTGCAGGAATCTGCCGCATTTTTCGGGTTGAAGCCTACTTGCGTCTTACGACGACTCCATGCCGAGTTTAATTTTGGAGTTTTCCTTCTCCTAGATGGTTGCAAACCAATGCTAAGAGGCACATCTCCCCTAAAACGAAGCAAAGATTACCGTTTCGATCCATTTTGGACTTAGTCGACTTTTACGACACCCTTGTCCTATGTTAGGGTTGGTGCTATTCTTAAGCCGGCGACCACACGGCAAATCTTAACAAACACTTTTATTAAAAATTGTTTTGGACCGGATCGAACTAGTAGTTTTTGAGATATAGCACATTTTCAACAACCGCATACATAACTTTGTTCTTCATACAAACACTGTGAAACACAATATTTGTTGTTTTATTTGCTGTCAACAAAATATTGTGGTATTTTAGCTAAGTGGAAGTGCGTGGTTTCCCTAATTCAGTTAAAATTGGCATGGAACCCTCAGTGCGCGAGTCCGACTCGCACTTGGCCGGTTTCCGGTTTTTAGTCTGCCAAACTGCTGCGCAGTTTTCCGGCTTTCGCTCTCGTGGTATATTCGTTTAAAACTATGTAGTTTGCTTTTAGACGGAACACGCGGGTAGCAACAATTTTTCATAGGTAGGTACGGGCAACAGCAATTCTGACAATATAGCATACATACAGATCGATTGATTACCTATTTTTTAGAGTTCCGTAGCTTAGTTGCATAAAACGGAACCCTTTAGTTTCGTCATGTCTGTCTGTCTGTATGTCTGTCCGTCCGCCGTACGTCACAGCCACTTCATTCTGAAACTATAAGCATCATTAAACAGATGGAACTTGGTAGGTAGGTGTATCTTCTTACCCGCGTTACGATTCCCATACAAAAAATAATAATGACGTTTGAGGGGGCTCCCATAATAGAACTAAAGAAAAAAAATGCTCACACCTAATACGTGTGAGATGTTTATGGATATGGCTTTTGAAATGATATGGAAGTTTTTAAAAACGTTTTATCTCAAAGTGAAAAATTAACATTAGACGCTTTTAACGCTTTTATGCTTCTCTTTGTGGTAAAATGGGTGTCTTTCCCACCCACCCCTCTCAATTTTTATTAACTTAACTAGTGAAGATTTTTAATTAAATACACTAGGTATGTTGATCTTATCAAATACTTTCAACGAAAATTTGTTTTAACCGCAAATATAAGTTTGTCCTCCATACAAATACTATGAAAAACAAAGTTATTTTTACTGTCGATGAAATATTGTGGTATTTTGATTTGACACATTGTGTGTAAAAAAATTACAATGATTTATAAACAGTTTTTTTGTGATGAGGTCCGGATTCATGTTGACACTAATGGAGGTAAATTAAAAAAAATGTATAATGTTCGTTTTCAGAATAATAAAAAATGGTTCGGTTATTGAATAATTTCGTTTTTTTGAGGGGAAGTTTTTCCTCAGCCATCTTATTCAAGAAACATCGAAAAATCATCTTTTTAAATAGGCAGGTAGCGCTCTGAGACACTCTGAGACTGACAGGAGGTTGAATAAAACCACAGATGAATAATAATGTAAATAAAACTACACTTCTTTTTTTTTCGTTTTTTGGCTTACTCGGCTTGTTAGTTGCCATTTAACAAGTAAAACAGGGAAACGGGATTATTTCAGGAAAGATCGGTAGGATGTGTTTGCGGAATAAGGACGCTGATCAGGTGGGTAAAAGGAATTTAAATATACAACAATACTTAGCTTATATCATTACTTTACTTTTTTGTAAAACTATATAATATATATAAATAGTGTTATATTTTAATATTGTTAAGACTTATAAATGAAGCTATAGTTTTATAAATAAAAGGATCATTAAAAGCATCTAAAAAGCATCTCTAAAAGCATTAAAAGGATCATTATTAAATAATAGCTGAGATATGCTTGTAGGGAAAGGAACATGATAGGAAACAAGGGAATCATAAAAGCTTGATCGATCATAAAGTGAGCAAGAGAACATTGTGATTGACGTCAGCATTTTCTACACCACATTTGCAGGTTGAGTCAGCAATTATACCAAGCTTGGCAAGATAGGCGGCGTCAAATATAACCGGGTATTGACGACCCGTCTGGTGTAGTGGTCGAGAAATCGCCTACTACGCAGCGGGTTGCGGGTTCGATCCCCGCACAATACAAACATTTGTGTGCATGAACATGTCTGTTTGTATTGGTCGGGGTGTTTTCTATGTATATCATTTATGTATTTACAAAAAAAAAGTATTTAAGTATTATATCCGTTGTCTGGCAACCCATGACACAAGCTTGCTTTAAGTAGCTTACTTTGAGGCTAGATGGCGATGTGTGGGAATGTCCAAAGGATATTTATTTTATTTATTTATTGAGACGCGTGGTAAAAAGGAAATTTACCAATAGCTTATAGAGCACTCTTGGAGTCTGAAAAGACAACAGTTTTGTCTAGTTACATAATACGAACGAATTCGACAGCTTTTAAAAGACCAGAACACTCTCCAGTGAAAACTGAAGATTCGGGAGGTATTTTAATTTTTTGGACAATTTTAGATTGTGAATGGTATACACCAACGCCCACGCATTCCATAAAGGCATGCTTGGAAGCATCAGTATATATAAGATGGAAATCATTATAATCCGTGCCAACTATGAAGCTAAATGTACTTTTGATGTTATGATCTAATTTGTGAAGGTAGTCTAAATTGACAGTAAGGTGAAAAACAAAGAGATTCATTACTGGCAAACAGAGGTAAGCGACTCGATCGGTGCGCAGGTGATGTTAAGGACATAATTTTTCTGTAACTGTATTAAACATGGTATGGGTTTATGAGTCCAGTAGCTTGCAGTAGACACTGCGTCGGAAAGTAAACGGAGCATAGGTATGAGAGGATGTTTGGAATATTCCATTGTACGGAATACAATTTTATCAGACAGGAATTGCTGTCTAAGATGCAATAGAGGTTCACAGGTTTCGATCTGAAGGGCATTAATTGGGCTCGATTTCAAAGCCCCAGTTATTATCCTTAGAGCCTTGTATTGGATTTTATCTAGTTCTTTATTAGCAGCTTTGAGAAGATAAGTGCCATAGTCTAATATACTTCTAATAAGAGCGTTATAAAGTAGCTTCATCGAGTAAGGGTGTGCTCCCCACCAAACTCCAGACAGGCACCTAAGCATGTTAAGAAGTTTTTCGCATTTGTTAACCACGTACTTACAATGATGAACCCTTTTAAGTTTTGTGTCTAATATGACACCTTAAAAACTTGTATTGGCTTACTACAGGTATAACAGTATCGTTATATTTTAATTCTATTGGTGGAGCTATACGCATGCGAGAAAATAACATTACTGCGCTTTTTGATGATGAAATTTCTAGACCGTTACTGTCCATAATTGTAAAGCATTGGCTTTAACAATGCTAATGAAGAGCGCAAAGTGGATTTAGTATATTCTACAGATTTATCAGAGCAGTACAATAGCAGGTCATCAGCGCATTGAAGAATTTTAATGTTCGTATTATTATTACGTTTATAAGGATCTAGATCAAAGGTATAAATGTTATATAATAATGGACTTAGGACTGAGCTTTGAGGCAACCCTTTCCAAACTAAGTGAGTTTTAGTAGTTGAGTAAAGATTTATACGTCGTTCAGTTAAAAAGTTAAAGATAAAGTTACAGAAGAAATCCGAAACGTTTAAATGTTTAAGTTTGGCAAGTAAAACCAGTAGAATAACATTATCGTAGGCAGAATTTATATCAAGAAATACTGCTAATAACCAGCTATTTACAGAAAAAGATAATCTAATATCGGTCAAAAGAAGGCTCAAACTATCAGCCGTACTCCTGCTCTTCCTAAATCCATATTGACTATCTGCAAGAAAGAAAACTACACTTTACGAATATTCACAACTGTAACAGGGTGGCAGCACTGAATGTATGGTTGCGTTCAGAAACTATGAAGTTTAATTTAATTATTTTTGTTAAAACACATAACCTTCGTAAACTGACTTAAAGTGGAGGAATCTTCCATTAACGTCACTTTCTTATTAAGAGGTAACTTTACTGGTCAATTGTTGAAATGAACATTTAATTTTGAAATCTGGAATCTGAGAAAAAAATCTTTTTATATTTCTGCCCTGTTTCTGAACGGTGACGATAAAGTACTTGTTTCGTAATAGCTCGATTTGCTGAAACTACTTTGCGATACGAAAATTTCAATTTTCTCCTAAAATGTATCACCAACTCAGCAAAATCTCAGGCAGGCTGGTAGCGGCCACACACCTGCAATCGCCACTATTTCCAGTTGTACGTATTACCTTGTTTTTTCAAGCATTTTCTAAGGGCCCTTATCTGGCCATAGGTTTTCCAGTCTTTTTACACGTAAAAATTGTTATTTGTCGGATTATAAAAGAAAAATCTCAGACTCAGTCTCGACACGTAAATATATTTTATAAGACTTTTTACAAAATATTGGTTTTCAAACGTGTTTTATCAACCCTTTCAGAACTCCTACTTTGTAACCTAGTCACTCAACCAGAAGTGTTAAATAATACTTAATAGTTGATAATGTATGTACTTAAAATTAATGTAATAGAGACTTTCAATATTTATTCATGTCATGTGACGTAGTAAATAAAAACAAAAGACTAAGTTTTTAAAGTCATTGAATTATTATAACAGGCACCAATCGCATTGCAACGAGTGGAAGTTCCACAGATCCAGTACACTACAGCTCACCTGTCCACAGTGACAGAGGCCAGTGCATGTGCCGCCCCTGGTAAAAGGAGACTGGTTCCCGGAACTAATGTACCCTACTCACCTGTCCCTGAGACCATCCGCAAACAGCAGGAACAATTCCAGGTTTGTACATAATGATTGTAGTTGATCATCCTATACTCATTATTCTTTTACAATTAAATCAATACAAAATTGTAAGTTATAAATAATAGTATTAGACAAAGTCTTGTTCTCAATGGCTACTACAGCCAATTTTTTTTTGAACCATACAAATTGTGAGAACAGTGAGTTTAGAATAAAGATTGATGACTGAATCTAAACATGAATTTTATTTACCAACTCTTAGACTTCTAATGCCAGACTGAGACTAAAAAGCCTGGAGGAGGCCTATATTTAGCAGTGGATGTTCTTTGGCTGAAAATGATGATCAACTCATAGACTTACATACGTAGAGGTCATTGTAACAAATTGTTTATTACAGAAAGAAGATGATGTGCCTGTATTCCTGAAGGGAGGTCCTTTTGATGGTATCCTGTACCGTTTCACCATGGCTCTCTGCATCGCTGGAATCGTTGGTGTTGTACACACCATCTACACTCATGCCGTGCCCAGGAAACAATAAATGCACTATGTAAATCATGAATTAATGTATTAGTTGTCTGTGTTATCTAAGTTATACAAAGCACTGTAACTAGAAAAAATAAATAAGGTGCAACAATTTACCTGTTTTATGTTCATATTCCCTAATACTTTAGAATATTTTTAACACACACAGTGTCATATTTTATATTCATAAAGATGAAAATAAGAAACCAAAAATTTGCGCACAGGCGGGACTTGAACCAGCAACCATTTGGCAGACCGGGCCAAACGCTCTTACCAATTGAGCTACCGTGCCGTACCGTAAATTTTTGGTTTCTTATTTTCATCTTTATTCATATTCCCTAGCTAGAATATTGACATTAGGTATGTGGATAAATACTAAGATATATTTTTCCTTTCTCTAGCATTATAGAGATCTATGGAAGTGAAGAGATCTGATCACATGGGGCAGTTTCAAATTCTTTTAAACAAATGTTCGTTTTAGGCGGTCTTACCACGATATACAGTCAGTACATACAGTGTATATATAGTCCCCCTAGCCGATTTCGACTACGGTGGCCAGTCACGACTAACCGTCTGCGCGGGACATATTATAGTGCACAAGTGTGTGCGCAAACACAGGTGCACTCTCTATTGCTTTCACTCCCATATCCCGATGGGACAGCAATCTGACACGACCGGAGAGAGTTCAGGCGCAGGACCAAAGGCTTTTCGTGCTTTCCGAGGCACGGGGGTGAAACACCGCCAACTTCCAAACTCCGGGCTACCCTAAGAATTTCTGAACAGAAAAACTCAGATATATATTTTTGCCCCGACCCGGGACCTCTGGCGCAGCCGTCGCTTTAAAGTGCGACCCTCCTACCGCTGCGCCACCGAGGCAGTTTACCACGATATATAAAGCGATTGCTTCTATGTAACCTTTGGAACTACAAGTCTATTAAGAACTAGAAAGTATTCTCGTCTTTCTATCTGATCTTTTTCGGCTAACCGATTGTCCTACGCGAGCGATAGCTTGTTTTGGAATGCACTTATTCCGTTTGCTATGTCGTTTCGCTCACAAAGTTCATAGGATGACGACTCCGTGGTGTAGTGGCTAAGCACGCTGGTTTCAAGGCGTCGCCGGTCCGTGATCCCGGGTTCGATTCCGGGTCGGGTCAGTATAGAAACCAAAATTTTCCATACTGTCTCGGGTCTGGGTGTTGTGGTACCACCGTTGTGTCTGATTTCCATAACACATGCATGGGCTACTTACTTTGGGATCAGAGCAATGTATGTGGAGGCAGGCGAACCATTTTTAAAACCAATCGCATTTATATCGCGATATAATTGTATTCCTCTTTCTTTAGTGTGTCATAGTGAGTCAAACGGGAAGTCCACCATTTCATTTAGTTCATTGTTTTCCTCCCGTAAGAAGATATTATTTTGAAAATCTCTTTTTTGTAAATTTCTTAATGATGATGGGTGGGAAGAAACATAATGATGAAATATTGAACGTCATGTATAACGGGCAAGGACCACTACATTAGTTTCGTAGAGCATTGTCTCTTTCACACAACCAATCAAACATAAGATTAAAAAATATCTTGCCACCTTTACGTTTATGGCATGAAATAAAACAAGCGTTAATTGAACATTTCTCTATATTTCATATTAACACTGGCCGACACTGACAATACTCAGTAAACGCGCATTTTTATGTATGCACTATTCAAAGCAACTACGTACAATCATTAGCTAACAATCATAAATTCATTCATAGTATGTATTGTGTATTGCCACAGATATGGTTATATAGGTAACAATAATACATATAGATACACATTCAAATCTTTACATTCTTTAGTTGTTCGAAAACCGTAAAATACTTTCTATAAAACAATCGCAATATAACTGAATTAATACAACATCAGGTACGATTGAAAAACATTTGTCGGTAAAAAAATAAAATCAATTCATTACTGTTGAAAGTGGATTAAAGTATATATTTTTTGACTTAATAATAAAATTAAAAGTAATTCAAATCAATTCCGTATAAAAATAGAACTTAGTACCCATAAACTAGTAATGATTAAAACAATTAATTAAATACATAACAAAATAAATATAAAAAAATAGATTTAGAACATGTATTAAAAAAGGGCTAATTGCTTTGATAGTTTGATCTAATTACATCCCGTATAGTATTATAATTTTAAGTAGTGCAAAAACTAATCTCTAAGAACTACATTAGTATTTATGAATGAAAAATGCAGAGCACAGCCATTAACAACATTTTAACGAATGAAATAAAAACGAATTAGCGTCATAAATGCACCTCCTAACCGTCATTGTACAGGCAATGATTTTAAAAAGAATAGATTTGTTGTTTTGTAGATGATTTTAAAAAGAATAGATTTGTTTGATAGATTGAACCCGAGCGCGCAATGTGTAGACGAGAAAAGATCCTAATTAGGGCATCTTACCCTTAGTCTGCGAATAGCTATACAACAAGTGTGACGTCTCTGATCGTGATTGTAAATCCTATAAAATGCCATCGTGTGTGTTTCAAAAATGTAGAAATGATAAGAAAGTAAAATAAGCTCCGGAGATCTCGTTTGACATGAAGGTAATCAAGAATTACGCATTAATCAAATTTTAAATATTTTTACTTAAAATCCATTTCACAATACTTAATAAGGTGAAAGAGAAATTAAATTGTTATAATTTCAAATGTGAAAAGGACGCAAGCCACACCACCAAGCCGATCATAGATTGGTTATTAGTAATTCAAGTGTGTAGTGGAGCGCAGTGTTGCTCTCGACCAAGCACAGATTTTTCGTTTGTTTTGTGAGCGTATAACGTATCTATTCCTTTTAAATCATTGTGCACAGGATATTGGTAAACAGATACCTAGGTATGCTAACAAATAATTGTCATTAATATATCACTTCATTTGTTTAACAGATCTTTTCTATGCATTTAGTAAATACAAAAAAAACAGTACCACGATAAATAAAAATATAAGTCTCGTAGGCAAGTACAATAGAAACGAAAATTGCATTAAGTTTGGATCTTTTCGAGCAAATTTAATATTAATAGTAAATATTACTTAGATCGTTGTTAGTTAATTCATACAAATTACCATAGTCTTCCAAGATCTTTAGCACATACACATTATAATCGACACTCAACAACAGTTTCCTATAAATAGCACAAAAAGGAACAAAAGTTCATAAACTAAATAAGTAAAAACAATAGAGGAAAAAACCTCAGAAAATACGGTAAAGGTGTGTACAGCTCTAGTAACGGCATAATGTCTACTCACGCACAATACGGTTGCATTACAAACGTATAAAGGTTAACGCACACTTATCAGAGCCGAACGCGTCGAACGAATCGAAGTCAAGGAGCTCGCCCTCCCACACCTATCTGCATCGGACGAATCGACCGCGTCGAAGAAATCATGAGATAAGATGAGTGCCAGCCAAACGACCGCATTAGCCGCACCAAATCTGATGACGTTATTCGATTTTTTCTGGGATTGTTACGGGTTTTTCCAGATACGGACGATTCGACGCGGGGAAGTGTGCGAGGTTTCATGAGATCTCATATGAAGAATTCGTTCGTTCGACTCGGATAAGTGTGCGTTCATCTTTAATGTTACTCAGTTTAACTCGGTCGCGGGCGAGCGGGAAGCGGCGGGGGCGCGCCCTGCCGCGCGGGCACCGGTGGAGGCGGGCCCGGCGGGGGCGGGCTGGCGGGCGGCGGAGGCGGCGCGCACGACGGCGGAGGCGCGCTATCTGCCGGCGGGGACGGGGCCGGGGCCGGGGCGGGGGCCGCGGCGCCCGGCGAGGACGGCGCCTTACCCGCGTCGGGGCTCAGCGGGCTGGGGCGCGGCGGCGGCGGGCGCGCGGGGCCGGCCGGCACGGGCGCGGCACGCGACGGCAAGAGCGGCGTCGGCGACGGCGCCGGCGGCCTGCCCGGCTGCTGCCTGCGCGGCGTCGGCGGGGCGGACCGCAGGGGCCGATCCGTCTGCGCCTCCCCGACGAGCGGCACCGTGTTGTTCGAGCACAGACTTATCTCCGATCGAACTATCTCCACCCAGTCGGGCGACTTGAGACCGATTTTGAATGGAATCGAGCACGCGGAGATTTGACCCTTTTGCGCGGCGGCGAGCGCGTTCTGTCCCTCCCTGAACGTTATGCTGAGGGACTGCTCGTCGACGAAGCGCACGAGAGTGACCTCGCCGATGGTCGCCAGCTCCTGCAGGACGGCCGCCATCACGTTGTCGTCGAACACCGACTCGTCGCTGTCTATGTCCTCGACGGGTTGCACGATTATACTCGCGTCCGGAGGCCCGAGGTCTTTCACCACTTCGTAAAACACCTCCATACACTTGGTGTAGCTGACTTGGAGGACCTCGACTTCCAAAATAGCTATGACCGGCCGATGGTCGCTCTGCTTCAGTTCGGCGCGGCCGTAGTGCAGCAGTTTCCCGGCCGCGAGCTCGGACGTCGTCTCCGGATCGATTGTAAATTTTCTGCTCCTCCACAGAACCCTGTCGGTCCAAGCGGGTGCTCGACATTTTTCGCTGGTATCGTAATCGTCACTGAAGAGATCGTATTTATAAGTAGGCGGAAAAGTTATATCACCCTCGAAGCAGTTTTTGAAGACCAGGCCTTGAGCTTTCTGTTGAAGGAGTTGGTCCTGCTCGAGCAATCTTTGCATATTGTTCTGTGACACGAGAAGGCGAACTTCATCTTTTTCGAGATCGATTCTGTAGTTAAAATCGCCGCACCAAAATACGTAATCGTGGGAATACAGCGATCGGCCCATAGGGAACGCGATTTTTCTGGTGATTTCTGTATAATCTGCATTACGTTCGGTAACTTGTGATTGCCCCGCGGCAAAATGGGCACAGACAAAGCAAAGTGAAGATCCATAAATGACCATACGTATGCCTACAGCTCCTTTATTACCGGTCGCACCTCCTAAGCCTGTCTTTACAGAATCTAGGGCAACATCTCTGATATGAGGAACTAAATCTTTTCTTACAAATATAAATAGGCAGACACCGACTAACTGATGACTCGATAGCAAGGTATAGGGTGCATCTCTACATAAAACCTTTTCTAATTCTTCACTCCAAGCTTTGGCATTGTCCGAACTAGCAGCCATTATGTTGCTAGCATTCAGATCTACTATTTCTTCAAAACCAATAGCAAATATGTCGGATGGATGTTCTTTTAGATTTATGGTGTTGACCAATGATGAGTTAGGACAGTCCAGCAGCCAATCTGCCAGGGATACATCCTTGTATGCAAGACTTCTAAAATGCTTGCCACCATTGACATTATAGGTGCCAATAGTGATGCGTATGCTAGTCGGTTGGGTGAACTCATTCGCTCTGCGGCACATTTCTCTCAAGACGGGAGTTGATGTATGTAGGATGTTGGAGGGTAGCAAAATTCTTGTTCTATCTGACAGTTCAGAGTTTAAGGTGGAGCCCAGTAATAAAATATCAATGGCTTCTTGCTTGGAGTTGTCCAATAAATTATTTTGTATGGTGCGCGCAGCAGATCTCGCTCCATCTATAAGCTTTGATCCACCCTGTATAGCCCCAGTGCCAGCATATATTTTTGAGATCTCATTTCCATTATTGACCCACATTTGTTTGAAAACTTCTTCAAATCTATTAACATTTTGTTTTTTGTCAATACATTGCAGGAGCAATAATTGGATAGCTAACATTTCCAGGCCTATGAAAGTTTGAATAGAATTTGTTCTGTCTAAACAGTCTAAGCAATTGGTTCGTATAACACCTTTCTGAATGTTGTAAATATCAACACCTTTGGCACTGAAGATGCTTATATCATCATAATATTTCTCAATGTGTTTTTTAAATTTGGCCAAAGTAGTTTCTATGGAGCCTGCTCTTACTTCTTGGTGATAGTCAAATATTATTTGCACCACATCAGCATGACATGACTCATTGAGATGTTTTTGGAAGGCATTGCTTAGAGTGGCTTCTCCCTCACTGCCTCCAATCAGACTTGATCCAAGGAGGTTCACTACATAAACTGAACCATAGTTTCTCTTCAACTGAGTGAAATGCCTATCACAGGCACTTGTGGAAGCATCATATCCTCTGGACATTTTGACTTTGTGTGATCCAACTTGAACACCAGGCTGTTCCCAAAACAATGGTACAGACCCTCTGGTCTGGATGTAGGAGGTCATAGAATCATCAATATAAATAGCTTGCTCAGTTTCTACAAAATTAGCAACATTCCCATCATCATTGCAGCCTCTCACATTGAATCTAGTCCCGGCCCGTTCACAGCTCAGCCGAGATATCAAGACTGCCCTGGCTTGACGGTGGCCCACATAGATCGTACGTATTTCAACCGAGCCACACATGGCTCTAGTGAGCCAGTCATCACAATCAATTCCAAATCTTATCAAATGTATAAATAAAGTTCTATTCCAAAAGAATCTGTTGTCTGGGTTTGCACCCTTGCTTTTTCTTTGAGCACATAACGTGAGGTCAAATAGATTATCGTTGTTTTTTCCGGTATTCCATGAAAAATAAAAGGTTCCAGAATTGAGAAGTTTTCTCACCTCAGCAACTTTATCTTCGTTTTGAGACTGGTAGAAGAGTGGTAAAAATTGTGTTTGAGTAATTTTAAAGACTTCAACATCGCCCACCTTGCCGACGGAGCAGCAACCCGTGACGAGAACGAGGTACAAGTGGCAGCTTTCACCGGAGTTCAACTGGAGGACACCCAGGCAGCCATACGCATCTGCTATCTTGTGGTATTGCTTCCGTAGCGTGTCAGTTTCTTGCGAGGAAAGGGCAACCACAGCTTGAGACTCGAATAGTAAAGCACTATCTTTATTTCGATGTTGTAAAATTACACTGTACGGATTCGGGGGCGATGACTTCTCTAGCACTTTAAACCCCTTTGACATAGCCATGGCTAGGATTGTTGTGGGTTTTACATCTAATCAAAGGTTGATGATAGTAATTATATCGCCATCCGCCCCCTTTATATCCAAAGATAGGTTTTATTTCCAAAGTTAGGAAAATAATCGACCAAAACCACAAAGAAAATGTCAAATGTCATATCATCCAGCTGTCAGTAGTAACAGTAAATATTTTTTCATCAGGAAAACGGTAATGGATCCGAGCTATACAGCCAATTTGCATTTTCATATTTATTAATAGTTTAATAAGACTTTATTGCACAATAATGGTGTACAAAGTTGGACTTAACAATAAAAGCATTCTCTGCCCGCAAAACCGGATTGATTCTTTCTCATATTTGAAAGGCAGTGAAATGTTTTGGGTATTAAAAATTGAGATAGTAAGATCTACTATAATACACTGTTTGTGCATTTTGAAATCTGGCATCATGATGAGTTCCTCAAATAAGAGTTACATGATTTAGCATCATAGATAGATATCAGTATTCTGGTCAGTTTTTGGGTTTTCCTAAAGCATATAAGTATACTTAGTTCCAATACGATGTTTCGATATTAGATAAAAATAAGGTCTAGGTCAGGATAATAAACTTTATTTCATTATATCATAATAATACATAACATATGTAACAAATTACATCATTAATGTTTGGTTATCATCACTTTAGCATATCTGCAAATTAAGATAGGTAGTCGCATCATATCAATATCAAGAAATTAAGAGTGACTTATTTTATACGACTAAGCTTCTTCTCTTTTTGAAGACTGAATCAGATCTTTGGTATTTCTATAAAATAAGCTTATTTAGTAAGCCAATATTCGATTCAATATTAGGATCACGCCCACCCGCCTTCTAACATTCTTCATAACAGGGAAAATGTATATGTTTGTTATAACATGCGAGCGAAGCAGACGTCACAATCACAAAGACCTACAAATCAATAAACAAACAAGAAATATATTTATTCTCGCTAAGTCATATGACAGTCTATAAGCCGGGGGTTTATTACTTTCTTTTATTATTATTATAACTTTATTTTTGGTACCTACGGCACGGTAATGTTATCTATACAGTACCTATTGTAACTCGGTCGCATCTTTGAAATAAATGCCTTCAGCCAAAATATGCACGATAGCCATGCGCGGATACACCGTTGTGGGCACTGTGGGCATGCCCACAACCTTAATCACAGTTTATAAAGTACATGGTAGAAAGGAACTGACATTTTACTACAATGGGAAGCGTCTTATACAAAAATCGGCTCATTAATTATTATCATTTTCTAGTTTTCATAAGCGTCGAGAATCTAATTTTACACAAAAGAAATATTATAAAAAAAAACCATCACACCGTCCGTTCGTCACTGCGGTACAGTCGCGACTGTCTGTCTGCGTACCGAGCGCATACCGAGACCGAGGTGCGAAAGCACAGCTCGCCATATCGTCCGTTTGTATGAAATTGGAATACTGTATAGATAACATTACCGTATCTATCATTACGTTATTGTACCTTTAGCCCTTATGGCTAAATAATAAGGGAAAAATTGTAAAGCGACATTCAAAAAAATACAGTTACCTACGTATGATGCTGACAATTAGGTGACGTCTTCAAATTACCCATATTGTGTTAGTGTTTTGTTCGATGAATATATCTTTTCTGACTATTGAAAAATCAGCCCCAAGAGGAAAGAAGTGATGCAACCACTAAATTGTACAAATTACGTGATACTTTTTTCGTTTTCTTCCACCGGACCAGAGGACCCGCCATCGGGTAGTCGGTATATTTCGTCAACATTTGAATTACGGACTTTCAAGAACCAATGACTCAATACCGGGTTATCCGAGCTTGTAATAATAAGCACAGTAAAAGTCTCTGGCATGTTAGGCGGTATCACGTCCACCGACCGACTGCCAAAAGTTTCCAATAGCAATCAATTTTGGTTTAGAAGGATTTTTACACTCACAGTGTCATATTAATAAAATTGTATTCATAAAAATGAAATAAGTAATCAAAAATTGGCGCACGGGCGGTATTCGAACCAGCAACTTTCTGGCTAACCGGGCCAAACGCTCTACCAATTGAGCTACCGTGCTGTCTGTCGGACCCTGCGAAATTTGTGGCTTCTTATGGATACGTCAATACGCGTAACGTCTAGCGCCATCTATCCGTCTGTTTATGCAACAGTGGTCCAAGTGGCGTGCGCAAATTTTTGGTTACTTATTTAATCTTTATGAGCAATCACTTTTTTTTATCACAGAGCGAAGTGTACATATTTGTTGTAGCATGCGAGCGACGCAGACGGCACGACAGTCCTTCCTTCACCACGGCGTACATAAGCTCGATATAGATCTCTGGTATCACGCGACACAGTTGGAGGTATCACGTCAACCGAGCTGTCGATGGTGAACGCGCTGCTGACCGTCATCACCACGTGGATGTCAGACTTGTATTTCGGGTTGGAGCGCTTCTCGAAGTTCACGTAGCGTTTGTATCTGGGGGGAGGAAGCGGTTTTTAGTTTTTATTTTTATCAAGCACAGTCCAAAACTCGGACGATCATGTTAATCTTTGGCCTCGTTCTATCACACATTTTATTTTATTTTGCAAAGCATTATAGAAATGTGGAGAAGGGTACATGAGCTTTTCCTCAGCCAGAAATAAGCGATGTGAAATGGGGGCGTGGCACCCGTCGCCGCGATATGCACAAACAGAAATATCCTTCAATAAATACATTGAATATAAATCTAATATATAAAATTCTCGTGTCAAAGTTTTCGTTGCCATACTCCTCCGAAACGGCTTGTCCGATTTTGATGAAATTTTTGTGCTTATCCGGTATCTATGAGAATCGGCCAACATCTATTTTTCATCCCCCTAAATGTTAGGGGTAGTCCACCCCTAAATTTTTTTATTTATTTTTTAGACAAAATTATTAATTTCTATTATTTTATGATACAACATACAAAAATACATACAATCCTCAATTTTAACCCTTCTACGATCAAGCCTTATTTTTTAATAGCCATTTTAGTAATTTAAGGGCGAAATAAAATTCGCTGGGAATGCTCAACTTTTAAAATTACGGGACTCGGCGGGACGGGGCTGGGGCAAGACGGGGCTGGGGGCGAAACAAAGTTCGCTGGGTCCGCTAGTATTATATAATATTGGACAACCATCACATCATTGCTTAGATCCCAAAGTAAGTAGCCAATGCACTTGTGTTATGGAACAACACACAACTACGGGTAAGCACGCTGGGTTTCAAGGCGTTCCGAGGTCCCGTGTTCGATTCTCGGTCCGGTCAATGTAGAAATCAAAACTTTCTACATTGTCTCGGGTCTCGGTGTTGAGGTACCAACGTTGTTTCCGATTTCCATAACACAAGTGCATTATCACTAGCATTACTTTTGGATCAGAGCAATGTATGTGATGGGTGTCCAATATATATTTATTTAATACAATGTTTCATTGAAATAACTTTGGTTTAATTACTTTTCGTTACGATAGCCACCCATTTCTCATTTTAAAGTTCGCCAATAGTTTGTTAAATTGTCGTCGCGCACGGCCCTAATTAGCGAGTTACTTACTACTTATAGTTTAGAACGTTTTTTAACACTCACAGTGTCATATTTTAAATTCATAAAGATGAAATACGAAACCAAAAATGCGCATGGAAAGGACTCAAAACAGCAACTTTTTGTCCAACTGGGCCAATAAAGCGTAATAGTATATAGGTAGATACTAAAATAAGAGACCAGAAATTTCGCAGGATCGGATCGACAGCACGGTAGCTCAATTGGAAGAGCGTTCGGCCCGGTTAGCCAAAAAGTTGCTGTTTCGAGTTCTGCCCGTGCGCAATTTTTGGTTTCTTATTTCATCTTTATGAAAATATGACACTGTGAGTGTTGAAAACATTCTAAACTATAGGTAGTAACACCCAGACCCGAGACAATATAGAAAATTTTGATTTCTATATTGACTCGACCGGGAATCGAACCCGGGACCTCGGAGCAGCGACGCCTTAAAACCCAGCGTGCTTAGCCACTACACCACGGAGGTCGTCAAACTTGCACTACCTCTTCTTTCTATGATCTGAGAGCTGATAATCATCATCATCATTCTCAGCCAAAGGACGTCCACTGCTGAACATAGGCCTCCCCCACGGCTTTCTATGATCTGAGAGCTGATCATACGATGTCTCTACTACATACTCACACGACCATGTTCCACTTGGTCGGCTCGGCTAGCATTTCCTAAACAACCTGTTTTTCAACATTTTTCTACTTGTAAGTCAATCCTCACTGCTTTTAAAAACAAATAATTACAATAATTTTGGTAAGAAACTTTTTAAATATGAAAAAAAAAAGACTTTTATTGCCGCGATAAATGATAAATAGGCGCGCTTCTTAGGCCCGCTGAGAGCTGATAATACGATATCTCTACTCCATACTCACACGACCATGTCCCGCTGGCTTGGCTCGGCCAGCATCACCTGCTCCCGGCGCACGTCTACTTTCTATGATCTGAGAACTGATAATCAACCTCATCATCATTCTCAGCCAAAGGACGTCCACTGCTGAAGTCTGAACATAGGCCTCCCCCACGGCTTTCCACAGCGACCGATCACTAGCGGTCTGCATCCAGTTTGATCCTGCGATCTTTTTAAGGTCGTCTGTCCATCTTGTTGGTGGACGTCCTACGCTGCGCCTTTGGTCAAAGGGTCTCCAATCCAGAACTTTCCTGCCCCAACGGGCTGAAAATAAGATGTCTCTACTCCATACTCACACGTCCATGTCCCGCTTGCTGGGCTCGGCCAGCATCACCTGCTCCCGGCGCAAGTCTTCTTTCTATGAACTGTAGGCCGAACATGCACGCGTCGATACCATTTATCGCGTCGATAAAACATTTTTATTTCCTAAACAACCTGTTTTTCCACATTTTTATACTTGTAAGTCAATCCTCACTGCTTTTAAAAACAAATAATTACAATAATTTTGGTAAGAACCTTTTTAAATATGAAAAATATGACTTTTAAAATTTATCGATTGCCGCGATAAATGATAAATAGGCGCGCATCTTAGGCCCGCTGCGAGCTGATAATAAGATGTCTGTACTCCATACTCACAGGACCATGTCCCACTTGCTGGGCTCGGCCAGTAGGTGATGCTTCGGCGCACGTCTCCCTTCTATGATCTAAGAGCTGATAATCATCATTCTCAGCCAAAGGATGTCCACTGCTGAACATAGGCCTCCTCCACGGCTTTCTATGATCTGAGAGCTGATCATACGATGTCTCTACTCCATACTCACACGTCCATGTCCCGCTTGCTGGGCTCGGCCAGCATCACCTGCTCCCGGCGCACATCTCTTTTCTATGATCTGAGAGCTGATAATAAGATGTCTCTACTCCTGCTCCCGGCGCACGTCTTATAACTATGATCTGAGAGCTGATAATAAGATGTCTCTACTCCATACTCACACGACCATGTCCCTCTTGCTCGGTTCGGCCAGCATCACCTGCTCCCGTCGTACTGCGGGGAAGGGCGGCGCGGGCGCGGGCGAGGGCGGCCGGAGGGCGCGCGCGGCGGCTGCGAGGGGGGCGGGGGGGCCGCGCGGGGGCAGCGACACCACCTCGTCGTCCGAGGAGGACGAGCTGTTCGAGCTGCGGACGATGTCTGACTTTAGAATGTTTTTTTTAACACTCACAGTGTCATATTTTTATATTCATAAAGATGAAATAAGAAACCAAAAATTTGCGCACGAGCGGGACTTGAATCAGCAACCTTTTGGCAAACCGGGCCAAACGCTCTTACCAGTAAATAAAATTTTTTGGTTTCTTATTTCATCTTTATGAATATAAAAATATGACACTGTGAGTGTTAAAAAAAAAACATTCTAAAGCATTAGATAGCGAAGCGACATAAATTTCCAAGTTGAATTTATTCTGTAAAGAATAAATCTGTTTCATAAACAGACGGCTAGATGGCGCTAAGCGTCACGCAATTGACGTTTTCATATGAAACCACAAATTTCGCAGGGTCGGACTAACAGCACGGTAGCTCAATTGGTAAGAGCGTTTGGCCCGGTTTGCCAAAAGGTTGCTGGTTCAAGTCCCGCCCGTGCGCAAATTTTTGGTTTCTTATTTCATCTTTATGAATGTCTGACTTACAGTGGATTCTGTCTAAAGGTGGGGTTTAGACCGAACGAACAAAGAACTAGAGCTAGAACAAGAACATTGTTTCTTCATCGTTTAGTGTATACGGTAGCTCGATTTTCGTCCGAGAAGGACGAGCTGTTCGAGCTGCGGACAATGTGCGGGACTTACAGTGGATTCTGTCTAAAGTTGGGTTTAGACCAAACGAACAAAGAACTAGAGCTAGAACAAGATCATTTTTTCCTCATCTTTTAGTGTATACGGTAGCTCGATTTTCGTCCGAGAAAGACGAGCTGTTCGAGCTGCGGACAATGTGCGGAACTTAGTTGATTCTGTCTAAAAGTGGGATTTAGACCGAACGAACAAAGAACTAAAGCTAAAACAAGAACATTGTTTCTTCATTTTTTAGTGTATACGGTAGCTCTATTTTCGTCCGAGAAGGACGAGCTGTTCGAGCTACGGACGATGTGCGGAAATTACAGTTGATTTTATCTAAAATTAGGTTAAGAACTAGAGCTAGAACAAGAACATTGTTTCTTGGATCTTTTATTGTAAACGGTAGCTAGATTTCAGCGTTTACACCAGAATATTAACGAGCAAGAATAAAAATCCCTTGTTGTACCACTCCAGTATCCGTTGCAAACTCAACTCTCGAAGTTGTCGGGTGTGGGACAAGTGATCCAATTGGGTTGGTCCAACTTCGAGATAGAGGTTAATCGACGAATCCAACTCGTCTGGACAGCATTCGGGAAATTACGCAAGAGTGTCTTCTCATCTCGTCTATCTCAGTGTCTGAAGACGAAAGTCTTTAACCAGTGTGTGTTACCCGTGATGACATACGGATCCGAAACATGGTCACTTACTATGGGCCTTATAATGGAGCTCTAAATCTCACAACAAGCGATGGAAAGGGCTATGCTGGGTGTTTCTCTACGAAATCGAGTCAGAAATGAGGAGATACGTAGAAGAACTAAAGTAACGGACATAGCCTTGAGAATCAGTAAGCTGAAGTGGCAATGGGCAGGGCACATAGCGCGAATAACTAATGGCCTTTGGGGCAGGTCAGTTCTAGATTGGAGACCCTTCGTCCAAAGACGCAGCGTAGGACGTCCACCAACAAGATGGACAGACGACCTTATAAAGATCGCAGGATCAAACTGGATGCAGACTGCTAGTGATCGGCCCCTGTGGAAAGCCGTGGGGGAGGCTTGTGTTCAGCAGTGGACGTCCTTTGGCTGATGATGATGATGATGATGATGATGATGAAGAATAAAAGAACTAGAACTAAAATACACAGATGTTTAGATCAGCCGAACGCATGCTCATCGTTATTTAAATCGTTAGAACAACACAAGAATACTTTGAAGAGACCGCTCCGGGGAGCGACCAAGTATGGACACGAAAGAACGCAAAAAAATATATATATAAAGCGAGCGAGCGTTGTAAGAATATACTATAGAACGCAATAGAATCACGAACGAATGCTCTGAATCTGTTTAGATTAGGAGAATTTGATGAAGTAACCAAAAATTTGAATTTGAATTTTAAAGAAATAAGAAACCAAAAATTTGGTCTGGACACGATCCAACTTGGCTAACCGGGCCAAACGCTCTACCAATTGAGCTACTGTGCTGTCGGTCCGACCTTGCGAAATTTGTGGTCTCTTATGGATACGTCATTGCGCGACGTTTAGCGCCATCTACCCGTCTGTTTATGCAACAGTAGTTATTCATTACAAAATAAATTCTACTTGGAAAATGATAAAGCTTCGCTATCTAATGGTAGCCGCGCAAGTTGCTAATGCGCTAGAACCATGTCAAATTAATAACCTCAATATCTCTTTCGCAACTAAAATGAAACATCCCAAATTATCAATTAGTAAATATAAATAATTGTCAATATGATAAAGTGAGGTCACATTCTTATTTTTTTATTTATTTTATTACAGGAAAACCAGGGTTTTTAAATAGATGATATGAGATTCTATGGTTAACTCATAAACCTCTTACAGGTTCTCACATATAGTACACAAAAGTATACAAAACAAGACATCAATGGTACACAAAAATGGCTGCCAAGCGCATTAGCACGTTGCGAGGCTAACATTACTGTATCTTAGAAAAATAACAAATTGATATTAATTATTAGTAAACCAAAGGCATTTTTATCATTCTTGTGTTTGACGAGTGATTAAAACAGTAACAGAACGTACACTAAAATTATAAAGCTGAACAGTTTGTTTGTTTGAACGCGCAAATCTCAGGAACTATCTACTGGACCGATTTGTTTTTTTTTTGTTAGATAGCGTATTTATCGAGGAAGGCTAATGGCTAAAGTACATCAATCTGCGACAGGAGGGGAGAGAGCAAACTAACGAACACGCGGCCGAAGTCGCGCGGGACCGCTAGTAAAACAATAAATGCAATTCACGTTACAGTGAGAATATTTTGGGAGTCACGTATTAATGATAATAAATAACACTCACTCGCTAGAGTTGTTGGAGGTGGTACTAGACCGGCCGCTGATAACCGGATTCTTCGATGCGGGCCCTTTACTCGGCACCCGACCCCGTACCACGAACGGACTAAAATTCTCGGAGAACGTCGGCGCTAGGTCACGAAGGGTGTGACACATCTGGAATTCAAAGACAAATTTTTTATTCGCTACCTAAATCTCCTAATGTAGGGTCGAGATATCCGGCGCCTAATCACTTTTCAACATAAATCGCTTGCATTTACAAAACGGACATTGCATTACACAAAAGACGACGCGAGGTGCAAGCATTTTTGGATCTCAAGGCGTCTAGGAGACAGTGACCACGATAGTACCATAAGAGAATCAGGAGGTGGTGACACCCTCGCGACTCGTGTGAATAGGACGTTACGTGGTACTATGGCACGTGCTTGCCTACACGCCGATGATCTACCCAACGCTTATCTACTTTCTAGTATATGAGTAATTAAGCAACTCGCTTTAAACTCGAAACACTCCTGCACATCGCAGAGTTAATAAATGTATTTTTTACGGAATTCGGAATCCTTATAGCTTCGTCAAGTCTGTCTATCTTCTTAACTGCTTTCCGATTCTGATACAAAAAGTAAATAAAAAGACACATACATAAAACTAAAACAAAAATAATGTTTAGCTACTCAAACGTATGCGTGTGGGGGGTTTGTGGATAGGTCTTTTTTTTAAAATAACATTGAGGTTCATAAAATCATTTTTCATTTCTTCTGTTTGGAAAATTGAACTTTCATGTGAAGATAGACGGGTGGAAAATAGCTTTTCCATCCCTAGGGTGGAAAGTAATTTACTTTTTATTGCTACGATTAGACATGGAGGTAAAGATAATTGATTCACATCACAATATTAAAATAAAAAAGCTTTCCATATTTTTAAGATTAGCAAAACATTAAAAGCGTGTTTATTGTTGTCACTGATTTAATAATTATACAATCGGTCTGATTTTTAACAATTTAAAATCTACAAATATAATATTCGGTTGCCCGCCATACACAGTGACACTTTTTTTTTCATTTTAAATTATCACATTATGTTTGTCGATTTGTCGATTATTGCACAGATTATTAAGCAGGCGGAGGCGACTTGCCGCGATTTTGTTGTTCATTAATCTTCTTACTCACTCCCACTTTTAGCTATCACTAATAGCAGGGGGGTGTCACTCCGAAGTTTAGGTAGCGACTCGGTATGCCGAGCATAAATGAGCGCGGTAGCGATGGGCGTTATTAACCGTAACTAGTTTTTTAACTAGTTACGAGCCCAAACAGTGATCACTCGTTATCCTCCACAACAATAACACGTTACATTCATAACGCCATTAAAACGATCGAAATAGGTATCGGTCTTCAATAACTGCTTCTTATCTCACAACGCTCTGAAGTCAAACTGAATTAACTCTTAAGCAAAATACATAGTGTAGATGTTTGGGTGGCTTCACTCCTCACGAAAATCACTGGTTTTACGTTATTCGTTACGACAAGTTGAAAACGACGTTTTACATTGACCATCCTGCACAATGTTTTCTTACCATGAAGGAGTAAAACGAGAAATGGATAAAAGCACCGTAAAAAGAGTCGTAACATAACGTGTGATAGCTTTGTTGCGTGAATGAATGAAACAACTATAGTACGCGAACGTAAGTATAAACGAAACAGGTATAGTAGCACGTTTTATTTGGGACGTTGTAAAAATAGCTAGTTACAAAAATCACTAGTTATGAAACCGGTTATTTGGAATCACTTAACGGTTACGTTACGTTATCTCAAAATCCGATAACGACCCATCGCTAGAGCGCGGGGCTGCCGCTTGCGGACCGCGCCACGCGCCTGTGACTGTGTTTATTTTCTTAGCCTGTGACTGACTTCGTTACAACGAAATAACTATTAATAATTTGAGATATGTGTTATTAATTATGACATTATTTATCAAAACAAATTTAGTAGATACGTATTCAACATTTCTTGTTCAAAGAAATAGGTTTGAGTTTAAGATACCTACCCAGTTACTTACGTCAATCTAACTTAAAATAAACGGAAACAGGTCAATAAACTTACTTTAAATTTAGCATAATATTTATAAGTACCTACCAAATTACTTCTTTTTGTAGTTAAGTACAGACAACAGCAAATTAAGGTTAACATTGGTATCTTATGCAGTTGACATTAGGGCTAGTTTGCAACAAAAGTGTGTGTAACCTAAGATGCTGGCGAATGTACTATATATTTTTTTATAAAAAAATAAATTAAATGTAAAATTTTATATTTTTTGAAATTATTTATAATAACTTTTTTTTTAAATAATATAATTTTAAAACGGCGGTGCACCCGCGCAACATACTCACCGCCCTAACCGGGCTGAGGCCGAGCTATGATTTATGACTCAAACTGCACGGAGGAAATAATTCTAATATACAATTTTATTTGGTTAAGTGTGATGTACAGTCGACAGCACATCAGATTATCCACTTTTGTTGCAAACTAGCCCTTATTACAACTGCATAAGATACCACAGTGTTTACCTTGACGTGCTGTTGTCCGTACATACATGTGGGTTTGGTTTGTACTTTCATTTCTCCGGATTCAGTAATTTTGTACCAAATAATTAAATTAGACAGAGTAAACACTTATTTTAATTTTAAACGAACGCTGACACTATCAATTATTTTCTCCGATAGAACACAGTCAAGAAATGTGCTAGGTCCTCTAGACTATTTATTTTATTTGAGTAGCGCGTTGTGTACCTACGCGTATGTTCGTGCCACGCGCCGCTCGCAACCCTGAAACATTCAAGGCCGCAAAACAGGGAAAGCGTTACGAGTTAGAAAGAGACAGGTATAGATAGGTAGATGAAACAACCTTGAATTAAAATCGTGCGAAGTGAATTGCACTTCATTGCGTTGCAGCGAAAGTTGTTTTTACTTTATCATTCTTAGCACAGTGATCCTTCTGTACGTAGTACTATTATATTTTCTGTGCTAATAGCGCTATCTCATAAGGCAAAATTGAATCTGAAATTCATACATAACCTATATAACCTGTGGTAGTTTTGGTAACAAGGTTATGGTTGCGTTCTTCTACTATAATTATTGTCTATGAGAAAAATCGATCGATATTTTTAACAATGATTTGAAATATTTCATATTGTCCGCGTTTTATGTACTCTGTTGTCTTCCGTGCCGTTACTGTCCTTCTAATCGTGTGTTTTATGTATAACGACAGAAAACAACCTGATATGTGATATAAAAACTTGCGATTTCATCTCTCGCCGAACAACATAATATCTAATTATCGAATCACAATCACATAGCTAACTTTATTTATTTTTGCTCACAGTCGAAATGAATAATAGTAAGTTTAACTCGGGTGAAAGCACCCATTTCACAAAGGGCAAAGAATCTGAGGTTTAAGGCTACGTCAAACCTTTTGTTCCACCCTGTATGTATAAGTAAGTAAATACCTAATACCTCCACTCGCAACCAGTGCGGCTCCGCACCGACCGGACCGAACCACCTACTGCGGCCTGCGATACCTGTGACGCTGTTATACGTGTTCCGGCTTCATAACTCTACAAAGGTCGAGGCGATTGTAGAGTACATCCGAATCAAGACCAAATACTCACTGAGGGTCGAACGGTTGGAATCTCGTCATAATACGAATTTCAATTCGTTTGTGGTGAGGGTTCCGACCGAACAGCTGTCGACCTTCATGAAAGCAGAATTTTGGCCGAAGGGTGTTTTGTATCGTCGGTTTCGCGGACGGTTACCGGACACCAAGATGCGCAACACTACGCCAGCAAAATAGTGTTTTTTTTTTAAATATTATTATACGTATGTTAGTCTTTAAGGTATCTATTGTATGGGCCTTTGTTGCCAAAAATAAATGATAAAATTAAATTAAGTAACTCATAACTCGCCTTGAACTCGAAGCACTCCTGGAACACGGTGTACTCGAAGGGTCGGTGGTGGTCGTGGTACGCGTCGACCATCTCCAGGGCTGGTCCGTGCTCGCGCTGCACGCCGATGATCTCGCAGCACAGCTTGCGCATCTCGTTGCACGGCGCCGGCAAGTGCTTGAGGACATCGTCGTCCCACCATTTTGTGAGTGACCTTCGAAGTACAAGTGGGTATAATTAGGGAGAATAACGGAGTGTCCAGGACACAAACTGACATGGCCCACGTGAATATCCCTTAACCGACTCCGGTCTCGGGTGGGTAGATGTAAGAATGCCATGTTTAAGTGGGGCTTTTCTGATGGTACCGATCTATCCTGCATCTGCGGATTTAACCCACAAGACATGCTCTACTTTCTGTCTTGTCCTGCGTGCCCTGATTCTTGCTCTTTTGAGGACCTGATGTGTGCAAATGACAAGGCAATCCGCGTCGCGAATTACTGGGCACAACACATTTAAGTCGCTTTCACCATCGACACGCTAAGAAGAAGACGGAGTGTTTGGTCGGTATGTGACAACGATTTACAATATTGACATTTATGGGCGTAACTTCACGCGTAATGACTTATCCCTAAGAGACCACAAACTTCGAAGGGTCGGACAGACAGCACGTTAGCTCAATTGGTGGAGCGTTTGGTCCGGTTAGCCAAGAAGTTAAGCTAAGCTAACGCGCGGTAGCAGCGATGCAGTCGTAAAACATCAACCTAAGCACACTGCGCTTTTTTTCGTATCGATGCAGTCGCGATGCAAACGCGCGTTAGTTTCGATACAGTCACGATGTAGAAGCTGGAAATTGTCAAATTATATACTGAATTTTAGCGACTGCATAGATACTAACGCACGTTAGCATCGATGTAGTCGCGCTTTTGAATCGATGCTAACGCGTGATTGCATCGATGCTAAATTAAATCTGTTCATTGCGTGACTCGCGATTCTAAAGCGCATTTTCAAAACGCGCGATTGCATCGATGCTTAAAGTCGCAATGCAGGTCTTAGTTTACACATTGCGCAAACGCACCGCCGTGGTTTCCGCTACCACTGCTGTGCGCTTAATAGAGTAGCTTTCTAGATATATTTTTTAAAGTATGTAGGTACATTATAATATACTCGTTGGACTTATTTTAAAATTTAGTTCACACTAGACATGAGTGTTCAATAGACGGACTATTTTAATGAAGCGTCGACGTGACATCAACGCTTAGACGGTCTTTATTCTCTGATCGACTAGTAGAATTCATAGACTGATAAACGAGTAGTCTACAGGTTCATATCAACGCGCAACTCGATGTCGACGTTTTTTAAACATTGAAAAATAAAAAAATAACACTAAACTTTAAACTACATGCTGTAAGTAGGAAAATTATAATTACGAGTACAAAAAAGCATCGCTGCGTCACTTCTTCGTTTGCTGTAGTTGAATACGTCGGAACAATCTAAAGTGAGTTTAAGTTTGACGAGATAGGTACGTTATTGTTACAATAAACGCACTAGTAAGAACAGTTGATTAGACTCGCGTTAAATGTAAACGAGTCGATCGTTTAGCATGTCTAGATAGACTAGTCGATAGACGAAATTCAACGGTCAAGTTTCGTCGAGGACCCATCCTTAGTTCACACTTTAGCTCGGTAGTATATTAATCAACAAAAACATTTTATTTTTAAACTATTTAACATTTAAAATATGGAATAATTATCTACTAAATACAATTTACATTCACGTGATACATTTGTATCACGTGAATGCTTGAAATGTCATGGCGCCAATATCAGAATCACGTTCACTGCTAGACATTCACGATCACGTGTCCATTTGCATATTATTTTACAAATTAAATTAATAAAAATATTTACACTCCTTATTCAAATAAATAAAGAAATATTTATTAATACACCATAGTCATCTGGGATCATGTAAACAGGATGATTCCTTCAAATAACATGTTAAAAGTACATATTTTTTTTTACAATCGTGAGGATCATCCCTCAGTGATGTGTTTATCAACAGCCTTTTGTTATACTTTTATTAACGCGAGCGCCGGTGACCTTTTGATCCGTGAGCGTCTACACTGTTACTTTAAAGAAATTGAAGGTGTACTTTATAGTTATATAACAAAGACATATTAAGATACATGTCCATAGAAATATATGTTAGGGTCTTGAGGGCGGGATTGGAACCCGCGAATGCTTATCTTTGTAGTCCGGAACGTAAACCACCATACTACTACGGTCGTTAAATTATTAAAAAAATATAGTACCAAACTACTCCATGAATGGCACTGTCTTAGAATATCGACTATGTTGGTGCGTGGGTAGGCTAAGAAACAAAACTCACAAATTTTATTGAAAATACTTCAATCATGAATGATAGGCATCATTAAATACAATTTACTTAACGAAAATATGATATTCGGACTGTTTTTATTTTATTTAGTTAGTTGTTACTGTAGTTTTAAAGGCGCACTGAGGCATTGAGACACTGACGCCATCAAAAACAGACTAAGTCAAAGTTAAGACCTCACTTTGACGTGTGGTGGTGTTTGCTTGACTATCTTTTAGCGTCTCACCGGTGATCTAGTTCTTCATACAATATCGTTAATTACTACGCTTATTTATAGCGTTATGTAATGTATTATTTATCCTAATGGGTAAAATCACATTACTGAAAGTCCATATCACAAGTCTATTTATTTATTTAAAATTTATTGCACTGTTAATGGTACAATTGGCGGACCTTATGACATTCTCTACCAGTCACCCGCTTGGGAAATACAGAGTTAAATCAGTGGCGGAATATGTAAAAGTTCAATTAATTGCGTGCTTAAATTATTGCAATACTATTGGTAATACGCTTGCAACATTAAAAAATATAAAGTACGAATTAAGCTGTCATTCTTAAAAAACAGAGTAAGGAAAGGTTAAAAGCATGACATCTGAATAATGTGACAGTATTTATTACGATCGAACCAATTGCAGTGGCTTTAGGTAAGGCCACTATGATCAGTTCATTTCGTTCGTTTGATTATTGTTTAGTTATTCCATATGTATACCTATCATACAAGCCAGGGGTGCCTCACCTTCGCTTAGGAATGTAGACCATATGAAAATATTAATCGCTCTGGTACTCCCAGATGGGCGGCTGCTGCGGGTCCGGCACGAACAGCCCCAGGAACAGATTCATGCTGTTCTGCTTCTCCGCGTCCGAGAATGTGTTTGGGTAGCATAGTAGGCTTGTGTAGTACATGTACGATGTACTATTAGGAATTAGTTCATGCATGTGACCGAGTACGAACTATTCACTTACGGTCGTTCAAATCGGTCTTTAGTACATTTCATTAAGCAAATCTTGTATGTCTATAGTTCAGTTTAGCTCGTAAGAGCCGGCTAAGAACGAATAATTTCAAGTGTCAGAGTGAGTTGGACGATTACAAACGCGCGTGGCGTGAACGTGATGGAAGATGTACTAGATTGCGCGAGAACGAGACAGACGCGTGTGCGTGAGTGTGATGGAAAATGAACTAGTAAGGCGAGAACGAGACGGACGCGTGTGCCGGAGCGTGATAGAAGATGTACTAAATTGAACGACATTGACGTAAGACCATATTCGCTGTGTACGACGGACGACTGATGTCAGAGTAATCGGTGAACCATTGAACTAATAGTACTAAAAGACCGAACTAGTTCCTTTGAGCAATTGTACTAGTTCGGAGCGCTCCATTCAGTGTCCGATTAGGAACAAGACTATAGCATAGATAGACATATGTAAATCTATCATACAACCAGGGGTGCTCACCTTCGGTTGGGAATGTAGACCATAGCTTCTGGATGGTGTAAATAGTAATCGCTCTGGTACTCCCCGATGGGCGGCTGCTGCGGGTCCGGCACGAACAGCCCCAGGAACAGTTTCATGCTGTTCTGCTTCTCCGCATCCGAGAATGTGTTTGAGTAGCAAAGACATATGTTAATCTATTATACAAGCCAGGGGTGCCTCACCTTCGGTTAGGAATGTAGACCATAGCTTCGGGATGGTGTAAATAGTAATCGCTCTGGTACTCCCAGATGGGCGGCTGCTGCGGGTCCGGCACGAACAGCCCCAGGAACAGATTCATGCTGTTCTGCTTCTCCGCGTCGGAGAATGTGTTTGAGTAGTACCGGCTTAGGGTCTGCATGATGTCGTTACCGTGTGACGCCCATGGCGCCGTCTTGCGGTAGGTTTTAATTCTGGAAAATAAAGATAACATCACAGCAAGAACAAGGAAGAAGTAACAGGGTGTAACAAGAAGTATGTACGTCCGGTGAAAGAGCACACTGAGGCCCATCGATAAAACTGTTATGAGATTTCAAATTAAGAAAAAATTGTGAGTAATTTAACTTCGCTGGTACATCGAATTAATTGTCATAAATGTTTTCATTTTTATATTTGGCTCTTGGAATTGTTGCTGATGCTGTCAACTACGTTAAAATATTGTTCAATGATTCTAAACAAATAATAATTAAACTAACATTCACCTCTCTGCATGAATACTTTTAGTACTAAGTCCACATTTTGGATACTTTTATTTGTGCAATAAAGGTTTAAAAAATTGAAATAATTACGAACCGATGCACCAATTGCGACCCGCCATACTGAAGAGCCAAAGTGTCTCCGTGATCTTCGTACAGTCCTTCCAGTAACCTAACACAGTCTGAGTCGAACTCGATCACCGGTTCACCGATCAAACCCAGCGCATGTAACTGAAAAGTAATACAAACTATAGATAGGTAAGATAAGCTTGAGGAAGTAAATTGTATACTTTTGGGAGTATGAGGACTATGGGACTGTGCTAGGCTGTGCTTGCAAAAGAAAGTTCTAATGGTTTAGAATGTTTTAAACATTCAGTGTCATATTTTATATTCATAAAGATGAAATAAGAACCAAAAATTTGCGCACGGGCGGGACTTGAACCAGCAACCTTTTGGCTGACCGAGCCAAACGCTCTTACCAATTGAGCTACCGTGCTGTTAGTCCGACCCTGCGAAATTTGTGGTTTCTTATGGATACGTCATTGCGTGACGCTTAGCGCCATCTAGCCGTCTGTTTATGAAACAGAGGGCCCAAGCAGTTATTATTTACAGAATAAATTCAACTTGGAAATTGATGACGCTTTGCTATTTAATGGTATAGAATGTTTTAAACACTCACAGTGTCATATTTTATATTCATAAAGATGAAATAAGAAACCAAAATTTGCGGACGGGCGGGATTGAACCAGCAACCTTTTGGCTGACCGGGCCAAACGCACTAACCAATTGAGCTACCGTGCTGTCAGTCCGACCCTGCGAAATTTGTGGTTTCTTATGGATACGTCATTGCGTGACGCTTAGCGCCATCTAGCCAAACGGTTGGTGCTTCAAGTCTCGCCCGTGCCCAAAGTTTTGGTTTCTTATTTCATCTTTATGAATATAAAATATGACACTGTGAGTGTTTAAAACATTCTAAACCATTAGATAGCGAAGCGTCATCAATTTCCAAGTTGAATTTATTCTGTAAAGAATAACTGCTTGGGCCCTCTGTTTCATAAACAGACGGCTAGATGGCGGGAAGCGTCACTCAATGACGTATCCAGTGTTACCAGGTTTAACAACTAAACTAATTGTGGAGGTATGATATGTATGTATCTATCTATACGTATGTTTGCTTTAGAATGTTTTTAACACTCACAGTGTCATATTTTATATTTCTAAAGATGAAATAAGAAAGCAAAAATTTGCGCACGGGCGGGACTTGAACCAGCAACCTTTTGGCAAACCTTTTGGCCCGGTTTGCCAAAAGGTTGCTGGTTCAAGTCCCGCCCGTGCGCAAATTTTTGGTTTCTTATTTCATCTTTAGAAATATACGTATGTTCCTACGAAGCGCGCGCTGCGTCGTGCGCCGGCGAACCAGTGGCAAATATACGTTGTAACTAGAAGGTTGTTTTATTGCGCGCTCTCGAACATCCTACGTATCCATAAGAAACCACAAATTTCGCAGGGTAGGACTAACAGCACGGTAGCTCAATTGGTAAGAGCGTTTGGCCCGGTCATCCAAAAGGTTGCTGGTTCAAGTCCCGCCCGTGCGCAAATTTTTGGTTTTATTTATGAATATAGAAAGCTCTATTACAATAGCGGATTGCAAGCGTTTTTCGAGGTGAAAACTTTTAGTATCCGCGGCGTCACTGTTGCTTTGAAAGCGCTCACAAACCGCAAGCCTTATGAGACTTGATTTAGATCAATAGCTGTGCATCCTGTCTGATTACGAATTATACCATAATTATACATCAGATACGTACCTATGTAAGGTTTTAGGGCAGATGACCAATTACCGTTATTAGTAACATCCGACCTTCTGGTTCTGATATCGATTCATTCAAACTTGTTTCATTCTCATTGTCTGTAGCCCACACACACAAATAATACTTCATTTTATTGTAATTTGTCGATAATGTCTAGTTAACTATGTTATGAAACAATAGCAAAATTTATCAGCTTTAAAATGGTGGCAGGGTCATTTCTGGTCCGACCCTGCGAATTTGTGGTCTCAAAAAATTCCGACGGTATCAGACGCTCTTATCATTTCGCAGGGTCGGACTGACAGCACGGTAGCTCAATTGGTAAGAGCGTTTGGCCCGGTCAGCCAAAAGGTTGCTGGTTCAAGTCCCGCCCGTGCGCAAATTTTAGGTTTCTTATTTCATCTTCATCAATATAAAAATATGTCACTGTGAGTGTTAAAAACATTCTAAAGCATTAGAGAGCGAAACGTCATCAATTTCCAAGTTGAATTTATACTGTAAAGAATAACTGCTTGGGCCATCTGTTTCATAAACAGACGGCTAGATGGCGCTAAGCGTCACCCAATTGACGTTTTCATAAGAGACCACAATTTTGGAAGGGTCGGACTGACAGCACGGTAGCTCAATTGGTAAGAGCGTTCGGCCCGGTCAGCCAAAAAGTTGCTGGTTCAAGTCCCGCCCGTGCGCACATTTTTGGTTTCTTATTTCATCTTTATCAAATATTTTTTTATTCAATTGTTGAATTTTAATTATTTTGAATAATTAAAAATAGATATAGTTTGAATTTGTGTTGTCCAGAAATAGCATAAAATAACAGTGCTATTAGTAAAAAATAAAATTTCCTGCAAATACCATCATAATGTCTAATGATGTTTTTATGGAAAGTAGGAAAAAGTCAAAATAGGTTCATTCCATTCAAGGATATTGCTATTGTAAGTTAGAGGACTTAAATTTTGACTCAGTAGAAAAATAGATTTTTGTATGTATTTTATTTGTTCAAAATAAGTAGAATCATATTATTGAAAAAACGTATCATAAATTAACTGCCTACCATTGAATTGTTACAACACTATTGCAAAATGCTTGCAGAGTTAGAAAATAAAAAGTGCGATTGAAGCTGCCATTCTGGGGCTAATTAAAAATTAGAGTATAGTAGTTCCTAAGATAAGCTTAGCGATTAGCGATTAAAAAACAAAATAAAAACCGGCCAAGTGCGAGTCGGACTCGCGCACTGAGGGTTCCGTGCCAACTTTAACTGAATTTGGGAATCCACTTACTTCCACTTAGTAAAATACCACAATATTTTGTTGACAGCAAATATAAATTTGTTTTTCATAGTGTTTGTATGAAGTACAAAGTTATGTTTGCGGTTGTTGAAAATGTGCTATATCTCAAAAACTTCTCGTTCCATACCGTTCGAACAAATTTTCGTTGAAAGTATTTGTTAAGATCTACATTACATATTTTTTTTTACACTAGCTTAGTTTAGAAGTTAGATGGGGTGGGGGGGGGGGGGGGACACGCCTATTTTACCTCTTTGGAAGCGTCTAGCTATGAAACGTAAGACTTTAAAAGAAAATGGTTTTAGAAACCTCTATGTCATTTTAAAAGACCTATTCATAGACACGTCATAGGTTTGACAATTTTTTTTTTGGTTCTAGTTTCATGTATGGGAGCCCCCCCCCCCTCTTAAATGTCAGTATTTTTTATATTTTGTATGAGAATCGTAAAGCGGTTAACAGGATACATCTTCCTACCAAATTTCAACAGTGTGATGCTTATTAGACAGAATAAAATGGCTGTGACATACGGACGGACAGGCAAACAGACAGACAGACTTGACGAAAATATAAGGGTTCCGTTTTTTGCCATGCGGCCACGGAACCCTAAAAACAAAGAAACAAATTCTTCGGCTTTAAAATATGAGTATAGATAAAATCAAATCCAAATACCTGATGCGCGAGCACGCACTTGCCGATAGCGAACTGCGCGGTGTTGGTCCGGTCGAGGCAGTCGACGCAGTTGACGCGCGCCAGCCCGGTCTGCAGCCGGCCGGCCTGGTGGCCCGGCGCGCCGCCCGGCTCGCTGCACGGCGACGCGCTCAGGAACACGCCCGTGCGACGGACCACGTTGCCGGCTATGGCTGTTAGCCTGAACGTAACGATAAGCTGAACGGTAATCACAAATAAAAATAATAAAAAATATTCTGACCTTGTGTCCATGTTTTGTTTCACTTGCGTTATTAATATCAGACAGATAAAGGATATTGACCAAAGCCGAGCCCAGATTGCGTCTTTGTAGTTTATATTTCAAAAATCTTTTTGAATTATAATTGCACTGGTTTTTTAAGGGTAACTAAGTAAGTATTTAATTACTTTAGTAAAACATAACAATTACCTTCTGAATGTATCAAAATGAATGTAGGTGAGGTGCAATAACTTTGCAATCACAAAACATAACCTCAAAATGTCTAATCTGCGATTGAATTCCTCGTACACCTCTAATTATTTTTGAAAAATATTTTTTGTCTGTATTCTTTTAAATATTTTATCCAATCATTTTGTAAAGACGCATGCAGACGCAAAGTAGGCCGAGTTTCTATAGAGTTTTGGTCAAGATCCTTTAAGATACCATACACACTGCGACTTTGAACATCGATGCATCGCAACTCACGCAATGAACAGATTTCGGCATCGATGCCATCGCGCGTTAGTATCGACGCATTCGCCAATATAGATACATCAGTCAATGTCCTGCTTCTACATCGCGACTGCATTCAAACCAACGCGCGATAGCATCGTGACTGTATAAATGCTAAAAGGAACACAAGTGTGCAGAGGATTTGTCACAGTAACTGCGGTCTGCGTTCCGATCCATGCAAAAATGATCAGATGCGGGCAATTGTGTATGGGCCGTACCGCAGATCGCACTCAGTGTGTCAATGCCTTCAAGGTTAAAAATTTGTGACTGCATCTATGCTAAAAGTCACAGTGTGGAAGGGGTCTTAATCTTTTAAACAACATATCAAAGCAAGATCACACAGAAACAGACAAATAGTAAGTACGGTCGAAGTCTCTTGAACGTAACCAGCATAAGAGCCAAATTGCTTGCACCTTGCCTCGTTATTTTTATCAATTCGACTGTATATTTTTTTATATATGTTACCTCATATTTCAGTCAATTGTGGACCGATTTGAAAAAAAACGAATTTTTCATTCCATCTAGTTGGTCCCATTGTTACCAAGTCGGGATCTGCTGACGGGTTCTTAGTGCAATCGAAGGAAACCCTCAAATCTTAAAGGCAGTGTTTCTGTAAGCTTCTCAAAGAAGAAGAAGAGTTAAATGGTGCAAGCCCCTCCCTCATATAATCACAAAAAGAAAAAACCTTACAAAAAACATTTTAGTAAATTTTGGTTTTGAAGACGTTGTTGGTTTTTTACTTCTTTTTTTAAAAGGTAATTTTTGAAGTGATGCCTGTTTTAGTGTTGTGTGTGTAAGCGATTTCCGTTGAAAAATGCATAGGCGCGAGAGGCTACGACCGAAATTACATTAGGACAACCTTATAGCTGGAGTAATCTCTGTGTGTAAGTAGAAGTATGAATGATGAATTTAATTTAGAATGCAATCAGTGTCCCTTCTTTACGTGGAAAAAAGAAAGGACTGTCGAATATTGACATAATGTATGTATGTTACCTGCCTCGGTGGCGAAGCGGTTAGAGGGTCGCATTTTAAAGTGACGGCTGCGCCAGAAGTCCTGGGTTCGATTCCCGGGTCGGGCCAACTTATGTACCTGAGTTGTTCTGTTCAGATTTTTTTAGGG
The DNA here is from genome assembly GCA_963924145.1 of Pyrausta purpuralis. Classification (NCBI taxonomy): domain Eukaryota; kingdom Metazoa; phylum Arthropoda; class Insecta; order Lepidoptera; family Crambidae; genus Pyrausta; species Pyrausta purpuralis. Next base: position 23,112,896 of record OZ001656.1, read on the forward strand.
TAGCCCGGAGTTTGGAAGTTGGTCCTGCGCCTGATCTCTCTCCGGTCGTGTCAGATTGCTGTCCCATCGGGCTATAAGAGCGAGAGAAATAGAGAGTGCACCTGTGTTTGCGCACACATTTGTGCGCTATAATATGTCCCGCGCAGTCGGTTAGTCGTGGTGACTGGCCACCGTAGTCGAAATCGGCTAGTGGGACTATTAATAATGTTTGTAAGTCAGGAGTATTAAATAATACTTACTTGTCCAAAACCTTTGCATCGGCACCTTTATTCATCCTAGCCATGTCCAAATGTATATATTGCACAGCATGCTCAGGCGGTAGGAACTGGTTCAGATACTTTATAGCATTGCTAATCACATCACTAAGAAGTGACTCGTGTTTTTTTTTCTCTCTCTTCTTCACTAAATTGACAAACATAATAGGGGATCCGTAACGACGCATCAGGTTGTTCAAATGCTTCGCCGGGATCTCTGCAAAGGGATCGCTTAGGTCTATGGATATAGCTGGCTTGGGCACCATCTTGGAGACATCTTGTGACCAATAGCTTGGTATGGATCCTCGCATTTGGACGAATGCACTGAACCTGTGAGCATATGTTATAAAAAAATACTTATCTAAATAAATAGTAGTTAAATAATGTGTTGTACTTAAGGGTCGATTTTACCAGCGTCAGATAAGACTTAACCAACTGAATAAGTATAAAACGACTGATTTTCAAATGACATTCACATAAATGATGTTAACAAATAGGTGACATTTTCAAATTAGGCGTTTTCATTATATTCGACGAATATTCCTTATCTGACGTTAGTAAAATCGGGCCTAAATGAGATACATATATCGGATCGGGTCGAAAAATATTTTCATTTGCTAATTAAAAACACGGTTTCCCATAATTTTTGAACTAGTAAGGTAATTCATATTGCTTTTAAAAACACGTCAGAACATTGACGTTAGTAAATCATTTTTTATTATGATAAAAAAGACTTTTGAAATTTGTCGATTGCCGCGATAAACGATAAAGTGGCGTGCATGTTAGGCATGCTGATGATAAAACTCAAGTACTATGGAATATGGCTCTAAATACAGCAATAATACCAAGTGATAGTTATACTAAGTATAATAAATAGATACTAACCTGCCAGATTTAAATGAAGAGACCATAGAGTCATGGACTATCTGTTCAGTCTCCACCTCATTGGCGACATCACCATGCATATTGGCTCCTCTCTTCAAGAACCTGGTGCCAGCGTATCTGTTACTTCTTCTAGCAATCAGAGTCAGGTAAACCGGCCTCCCAAAAATGTTGAGGTTACTCTGCTCTATGAATCCATGGACAATATAGAGAATCCAGTCCGGGTGGAGGTGGGAGTGAACTGCTGATAACAAGTGGCTGTTCCATACAAACCGCCATTCTGGGACTGTCCGCATTCCTATGTCTAGTTTTTGTGATGATTGCCTGGAAATGAAAATGCATGATTTTTTAAGATAAGAAAGGTGTGCAAAAATGACGTACTTGGCCCACTGTTACAAAACACACGGGTAGATGACGCTGACGTCACGCGTTATGACGTCTCCATAAAAGACCAGAAATTTCGCGCAGTCAGATCGACAGCGCGGTAGCACAATTGCAAGACGTTCATAAGTGGCATTTTGTGTCCTAAATTGTTTTTTTTTTACTATGAGAAAATTGCCCCGGTTGGTCAGAAAGATGCAGATTTGAGTCCCAAGCGTGTGCAATTTTTGGTTTCTTATTTCATCTTATAAGAATGATGTAGGTATTGTATGAAAATGTTTGACAGGTCCATTCTTATGATGACTGGGTAGGTATGAGTGCTTAAGTTCATATTAGATTGACTCAGATAAACATTATTTACCCAGTTTTTTCTTCTCTCTGTTGCAATTGCTTCTTCCAAGTTTCAAATATATCTTCATCGTCATCATTCCTATCACAGATACACTGTTTTTGTGCTTCATCACTGGAATGTAAGGACTCATACACTGCTGCCGTGACCGGTTTCGGAAATAGGACGGGAGCCAGTTGCCGCGGAGGAGCCATATTCATTTGCAAAGTGTGAGTGATGTCATAGCTATAACTGTAATAGAAATTAGTTGACAAGTCCACAGCTTGAAACATTTTCAGATATCTTTGCTCATCAGGGTGCTGTGGCTTGCTCACATCACTTGGAATGTAGATCATGGATGTATCTTCAATCTTGTAAATGGAATGGGAACCAATCACAGCAATTTTTCTTCGTTTTGTCACCAATATGATGTAATACCCTTCTAGAAATCTGATGAAGCCTGGAACAGGAGGATTTTATATTGTTAATCTATTTAAATGTATAATAGAATTCATAAAATTACATACAATTTAAAATTATAGTAGGGTCTTACCAACAATACCAAATGAAGATACAAGTTTATTAAATCCTGCATTCCTGCCACTCCTGTTTCCAAAACCAATCATGTTCAGAAGCTGGTGAATTTCTTGCTTATTGTACTCAACTTTGTCATCGACTAGAATCAGTTCTTTAGGATCTGTCCTGTCTATTTTGAGCACTCGGAATCTGGTCTGAGTGTTGTTAGACCCTATTAAGTAAAATCTCTAAAAAAACAATAGAATTCATCAATAAAAATAACATAAGGACTGGACTGGTTTGAATTTAAGTAAATCTAAACAAGTATACGCCTAAATTAAGGTGTATGTTCTGTGAGCTCTTTTTCTAGGTTACAACAGTCCAGCATGTACTTTGTTGCAATAGTGATTTTATTATGGATCAATTGTAATTATGACTGTTTTCCTGTTATAAATAAATAATATGATACATAGAGCAATGCAATTGGCCTTATGAATGGTCTTACTAACAAGGAAGGGAGGTAACTATCAAGTACAATTACACCTGAATAACTTGCTGAGACCTTACCAGTCGGAAAGATAGAGCACTATTTACGTTATAGAACGTCTCGAATACTTACTGCTTTGGTTTCATACAGCGCAATTCTCTGTATTGAACTTATAATAGGATGGAACATCAGGTTTTGTTTCGACATTTTAGAATGGCAAATCTCCTAGTTTCTATTGTTTGGTTATTCTTCAACGGCGATTACAAAAGACAGAACTTATCTGAAAGCACTAGTGCATAGTTTTCACAAGAAAATATTATGTTAACATTACCGAAAAAAATGAAAACAGCAAAGCAACTGTACTGTATTTTAAAAGTGCCAAATCATATGACAGATGTCATTATCAGCTGTGTGTCAAATTGACTTTTTGTTTTCTTACGCTTTGAAACTTAGGAATACCGGTGTTTTATTGCCGCTCGCACAGTAGAATCTCTAAAATATAAATACAAAACAGTGCAATGACGATGCAGCGACGGGATGATGTTTGCCGCTCACTCGGTAGAATCTCTAAAATAGGAAAACAAAACAGTGCAATGGCCATGCAGCGATGTACTGGTACGGTGGTTGGTGATAAGAGCTGGAATTGTGTAAAGCAATCGTATTCATTTGACAGTTCAAAACGTACGATATGATCTGTCAAACCCATTGTTCTTCGCCATTTGACAGGCCATACCGTACGTTTTGAACTGTCAAATGAATACGATTGCTTTACACAATCGCACCCCAGGTAATAAAAAATACGAATAAAATTAAAGGTAACCGCAACTTTTACACGTTTATTAAAAAAATGCACTGTAATTATTGTAAAAAAAGTAGAGAGTCGGATTCGAGTGCTATTGCAAAAATGTCGTCAGCAAAATGACGTTACCGTAAACTCGGGCCTGAGATCAGCATCGCTGGATTGGTTCACTCACACGCACTCGGGCCCGAGTGGTCGGCACTTTTTTTAAAAAAATATTTGACAACATCACATACATTGCTCCGTTCCCAAGATAAGTAGCTAAAGCACTTGTATTATGTAAATCGGAAACAACGGTGGTACCACAACACCCAGACCCGAGAAAATATAGAAAAGATCGTTTTCTACATTGACCCGGGAATCGAACCCGGAACCTTACGAGATGGCGACGCTTGAAACCAGCGTGCTAGCCACTCGACCACGAAGGTCGTCTGTGTTTTAAGTGTGTCATATGTGTTAATAGGACCATTCGTTTTGGTTAAAGGTATACTGTCTACATTTTAACCGTGTATACCGTATGCATATGTCACCGTAATATTGTAAAAACCGCGAGGATATATTTAAACCGTTTATATCCGTTAGATTAAAATCTGACGATGCAATCTGAACAAGCAACAAAAGTTTTTTTGGTATTTACATGTCAACCTTACACGGGTGATGAATTCATTCTTTATGGGTAAAGAGCTTCTTTTTAGAGTACGCCCGCCTGACCCACCACTTTACACAGTGATGCGTTATTACCAGTGATCGGAACGACCGGAGTATATTTACCTAAACTTCGCGGAACAGAGACAAGAATCGGAGACTTCCTTACGACAACATTTTTTTTCGGGACATCTTCCGGGACATCACTTCAGTACATTAATATATAAATGAAACAGTAAAAGAATTGAATATAATCCCTGGTTTTGTTCAACACAATTTTTAGGTACAAATGAAACCACCAATATAAATTAAAAATCACTTTTTATTGTAACAATTTTTATAAAAATCAGTTTGATTTCCAACCTATATATAACAATTATAAAATTTAAAAAAGCCATGTCAAATTAAGTAAGACATTCAACCAACCAGCGTTCGCCGGATCATTTTACCGCGAGACGCCGTAAATTGATCAATTACCAGAAATGTATACGTTAAATAATACATTTCTCCTGCCGCTTGTGATTTCGAGAATGTTTATAAACTAACTAGGAAATTGATCAACTTACGATTCTTGTTATTACAGGGTTATACAGTCATATATACAGGGTGTTTTGTGATATTTTTTCTCGCGATTTCAGAAGTTATCCTATAGAGAAAGTTCCTTATATTCATGGGTACTATCACCCTGTTAAGGCTTACCGGGTTTAAGAAAAACACCAGTATATATTGTGTTACTTCTAAAAAAAAATTATTTTTTTGATGTGATTCACTAACAGCCTGGCATAATATAAAGGCGAGGAGAGGACATCAATTGCTGAGCCACTTTCCAATCCTCACAATTCCGTCGTATTATACTAATCTATTACAGTTTGCTTTATACTAATGTATGAAGTTCGGTGCAGAATAAATCGTCCGATTATAATATACGGATTTAAAACCGTTAGATTATCTAACATTCATCATTCAGCTAAGCAGAATTATTAATGTGGCCGTTTTTATACTATGACAAGCAAGGGATTGAGCAAAAGACGTAAAAGTTTGCAACAAATTGAGCCTCAAAAACAAGCCACACCGCGCGGCACTGGGGCCCTTTTTACCGCCTTCAAAAAAAGGAGGTTATTAATTCGACCGTATGTATGTGATATCGTCAGAATTTGTTTGTTGATCTATTAATAAGGCTTTGTAACGCGAGTGTAAAATTTCGTAAGTGTATGTATGTTTGTATGATTATTACAGAAATCTAGAAAACGAGACATAGCGAGATAGTTCTTTTTTTTAGTTTAATTAGATAAAGTTCTAATTAGGGGAACTGTGTAAGTTTTATCAAAATGGTCTAGAAGTTTTTGAGATATAACTAATAGAAAATATTTTTCAAAATTAAACTGTCTCAAAAACTTTAAAAAAAAGTAAAAACCGACTTCAAAACCAAAATGCACTAAAAAGTCTTAAATAAACTCTTTGAAAGGAAAGGAAAGGAATCCGTTGTAGGCAAACAATTTCTTTTTGGAGTCGGTGCTGTGATAGTTGATGCTTGATGGTCAAAGTGACGGCACCGACTCCAAAAAGAAATTGTTTGCCTACAACGGATTCCTTTCCTTTCCTTTCAAAGAGTTTATTTAAGACTTTTTAGTGCATTTTGGTTTTGAAGTCGGTTTTTACTTTTTTTTAAAGTTTATTTTATTTCTTCATTTTTAGTGATTACATAAGGGGGGGGGGGGGGGGGGGGGGGGGAGTTGCACCTTATGATTCTATTTTTTAAAAAGCTACAAATTACCTTTCATAAGTTCCGTCATTATAATTACTGAACTCCTAAGCGTTAAGGAGTTCCACCATCAGCTCAGCCCCACAAGATATTGACTATCAGACGTAACAACACGTTAACATTAAGATTCTAGTAAAGAAACACTATACGTGCCTTTAAAATTTGAGGGTTTCCCTCGATTACACCAAGATCCCATCATCAGATCCCAAAAAGGAAAAAATGGGACCAACTAGAAGGTACACCCTCTAAGTAGGCGAAAAAATTTTTCGATCTGTCGACAAACGACTGAGATATGAGGTAACATACATACAAAAAAAAAATAATGATAAAAAAAAAACATACAGTCGAATTGATAACCTCCTCCTTTTTTGAAGTCGGTTAAAAACTGACTAGAAAACAAATAACGTTTCAAACGAAACCAATGTCAGTAACTCTTTCCGGGGCGGTATCCTAGACACAATAGATTTTTTATTATTTTACGGCTATAGCCGTTCACCGCGCCGAAAAGTGTTGAGAAAGCAAAATTTGCAGCTTCAAATGAGATTACCTTTCGTTCAGGTGATATATTCCAATCTTCCTCAGTTAAACATATTATCTAGTTTACAGCACGATAAACAGTCGACACAAAATATCGAAGATGCAGCTCTAGTGTAAAACGAAATATTATTTCTTTATACAAAATATTCGTATATTATAGATATGCATTACCTGTGTTATTATTCAGTCTTTACTTTTTACGTAAATTAACGTTTGTAGAATAGAATAATTAAACTGCGTACTTTAAATTTGAAGCGCATTAGTAAATATGTGTATATATATATTATTAAGAGCCTAAGAGGTATAATAAGAGACTTCGATTTGGACTAATTTAGGTACCTGTTGCATGATTATTTGTTGGGGCTTTTAACGCTGTAATGAACAATAATCAATCACCGATCAAGTCACCATATCTCAGGAGAAATATTTCTTCAAAATGTACACAATTCCTCTTAAATAAATAAAAAAACAAATGTAAGAAATTTTCATCGAGCCTTCATGGGCTTCCAAACTAATCTGCTACATCGAATCTCGCATCTCTTTTTATCACGCAGTTTGCTACTAATGACATATCACTCTTGTCGTTCTATTCCAAAGGGATAATAATTTTATGATTACAATACATATAAGTGTATATAAGACATACTAAATTTGACGCACGTGAGTTATTTGCTATAAAAAAATACGAGTACTAGAGCTCTTAATGTGACGCGTTGATGTCGTTTGCTTGAATAGAGGATCGATCGCGTGCGAAAATCTATTTCTTTACGTTATGCTGCACATCGTAAGGAAGAACTGTGTTTCTTGTTTTTTTTTATAGTTATACATTATTGGTCTGGGTTCAATATAAATTTTAATTCATGTATATATCAAATTTAAACAGTCGCACTTTGTTTTTTCTTGTACCTACTTAGAACAAATTAAAAAAAAAACTTTTTATAAATAATAAGGATATCTTCCATTGCGTCATCGATAAAAAGTGTAGTGCATTGCGGAGGTATTTAGCCTAAGTCAACATAAATAATTGATCATAAACTATTATCGATTGTACAACAAGAATGTGGATACCTTGAGATTGAGCATCAAGAAGTTCTTACCTAAGTGCTTACGATTGAGTGGAACTACGTAGGAAGTTAATGAATTAGGTAAAATCCTCTTCATTGATGCCAACCGGTTCATATTGATTCAGTTAATTCATGTGTGTATTATATTTTGCAAAGTATGTCCGTATGTAGGTCAACACCTTTGCTCGTGGTTTCTAAGTACATTGGCCAGCACATCAGGTTAACCACTTTTGTTGCAAACTAGCCCTTATTACAACTGTATAAGATACCGCAGTGTTTACCTTGACGTGCTGTTGCTGTACATATTAGAAATTCGAATGTAAATGTATGTTCTGTTTTCCTGCTACAACGAGTCAACCACTATTATTATAATATTATAACATACTATTATAGCTTCGGTGCATATTGAAACCTGAATACGGACATTGTTTATATTTTCCCTCTTTCATGATAATCCATTCAAACCCATTCATGAAATGAATTTAATGTAAAAAATATTACGTAATAAGATTGTATCTTTGTCTTATTAGTGATTGCCTAAATGTTTAGGTTAAGTTCTGGTAACAACCAAACTATACATACACAACATAATATTTGTTGACGATAACTGAGTTTGTTCCAAAGCGCATCCAGTGTTACTTTTTAGGGTTTGCCTCATTGTCTGAGTCCTCGATCCGACCTTTTGTAAGCACATACTATATTCTTGACGCTTTGTTAATTTTTTTGATATAAATTGAGAAAGTTAATGAATTTCGAATTCGAATATGACTATAGCAGGTATATGCTTAAGTTATCTTGAACAGGATTAGGCCTTCACTTCATGCGTGTTTTAAGGGGCTTTGCTTGGAGCTTGAAGAGGGCCACATTGTCTGCGGGAGGCGTCAGTGCGCATGCGTGGGGCGCAGCCTCGCGCTTGCCAGCCTACGCACTTTCCTTTTGAGCCGGGAGGACTGTGTTAGTGTGAAATGGGAGCTTTTTTTCAGCGTGGGAATCGTTTTTTGTAGTAGGTTGTGATAAAGCATTGTAGGGGGCAGCGGACATAGGATCAAGAAACGCATGAGGTATAAGGTGCCGATTTGAAAACGAAGTTTTATAGATACATATTAGTAAGCGTTTGCTTTAGGCGTTCACATCACGTCGAGATTGAAGAGGAAGAAAAATGCATCTTGGGATCTCTTTGAGAAAATTTATGGTAGGCCAATCACTCTCGTTGACTAGTGCTTTAATACACCTCTACTTGAACTCCTCATTTGAGGTCTATTCAACCTGATGTTTTTTAAACTACTATCACAGAAATGCGCTAAGAGCACATTGTTGTAGTAACGTATAACCCATTTCTCTCTAATCGCTTGTGCGCCAGAGCTTACGCGATAAAGAGATCGGTCGTGTTCGCGGGTGGGATCGCGCCGAAGCCTGGCAAGCCGACCGACCAGTCCACTCCGCGCCGTCACGCAGACCGCCGCGTCCCGCCGCGCCACCCTCGGAAACCCATCAATTAACCATGACTCGCACTCGCACCACGCCACTCAACACAGTGTCCCTATAATTGTTTATGTGACAAACTCGCCCTGCGACGCCAACCGGTCCGGAGGCTGTGCCGGCCCTCGAACCCACGGACTACGGAGGAATGCGGCAATTTTAACTACTGCGGGCACCGTTCACTGTTAGGGATCGACGGATTACAGCCCACAAGAAGGTGAGTTTGACTCGCAACCTCTTTAGAATAACGAATCCGATACTACATCTCGAATGTGCAGTTTGAACCGGTTCCATCTACAAATTATACTCGATATTTATGTAAACTATAAACAAAATCTTATACGCATAATAAGCGTAACTAAACTGCTTACCGAAATATGAGTTCAATAAGCTTTAGTAACTCGTTATGAACTCTACATAACCGGACGACTTTAATGATTTTCGTGAACGCTTGGTAAAAAAGTCGTTACTGAAAAACGACTGTGAAATTGACTGGCGTCGAGTTTAATGTGATGGTGTGACTTGTTCTGGCTTTCATCTTCGAAGAAGGCACATATGACACATGTATCGATCCTCTTGATACTGGTAGCCTGTTCGTCTGATATAGAGTCTGGTGTCGGTTTCCTTTGGCCGACTGCGAACATGCTCGCATCTCAATCCGGCCAACGCCCTGTCAAAATGTATACAGACACAGAAATAAAACCAGAAATAGACAGACACTCAAATAAACATTATAAACATGATAGATAGAAACGACATCACGTTGAATGCAGAAGCTACGCCTACGGTGGGTGATATTAATGGTATCTATTGTTAATGCTAATATAATTATAAAATGTAATAAACATTAACTATGCATTGATGATGGAAAAAATTTAACTATTTATTCGCAGCTTTAGCTGATAAAAAATACTTATTTTTGTTAAAAAAAACTAATATCAGACATCAGTTAACGAGTAAATTAGATTTTTTATAATTTCCTTTTTGCATAACAAGATAATATCGCTTTTCAAGTGCAAGCAGGTTCACTCGATACGACTCGATTTTCGAAGCAAACTGTGGATGATTTCCAAAATGAATTGATTATTTTGATAAATCTTTCATTTAAATAAAATTAATGATTTCTTGAATGATAACTAACGTAAGCTCGAAAGAAACATAAAAACATAATTTGTAGCCTATTTTCATGTGCCCGGCGCGCCGAATGGTTAGTTTTGCTACGTAACACTTGCAGCAGTAGTTTTTACGGATAACCGTAGTCTATAAACGCTTACGACAATACTTATGACGAGTAGTAAATAAACATACGCGAAATTCTATCGTTTCAAAAATTGCCTTCAGGTTTTGAATGGCGGAGTTCTCGGCTTTCAATTTCTCACGAACGACGACAGCGGACGAAATACCATAATATCTTTTGTCGTTTTTCAATCCGATATCTTCGCGGTCATTATCATTATTACATTCCATTTTTACCTAAAGTTATTAAGAACAACTATTCCACGGGGCTTATGTAAGACAGGTATAATGTAAAAGTAAAAATAGATAAGCAGATCATTGCAAGGTGGTCATTATAGCTGTTTTCATCGGTCGGTGATTAAATATTTAGAAATAGAATGACTTCCAAACAATGAGTCCATAATATTATATCGAAATGCTTTTTGGGGTTAGCCTAATAAACTCTATTTGGATTACTGCTCATCATTTAACAAATCGTATTGAAATGAAATGTATGATAAATATGTTTTATGTCATTTGCACTTATGATAAATTTTGATAACCTACGTCTTGATTAAGAAATGCGTCAATATGGATCGAAGGTATAGTGTTATCAAATGTATCGTCAGTTTGCTATATGTATTGTGTTATTTTTTTCAAATAACAAATTACTCAATAATTATTTGCTCTACACTTATAGGCCCACATTTTGTAGAGTCTGGTATGTCCATATACACAAAAATAGAGCTCTGTGTATGTGGGTATAGTTTGGGTTTGGACCACTAGGTAAATATATCGTCAATGTTTGACTAATGTGAGATTAAAAAGCTTAATAAAAAAAACTACAGCATTACAGCACTTGATTATGTAACAGCAGTTTTCTTTACGAGCTATTCACATCTGAATTTAAATAAGTCGCGCTTAGTTTATTCAAACTAAAGTAAACGCTCGCGATTTCTGCAATGCGAACCAGCCTTTGTGTCGGCCGCGTTATCTGCTTGTTGACAATACTGAACCGGGTTATTGCCAGCACTTTGGATATTGTACGAAAGGTATCACAAAGCGAGGGTATTTCAAGCTGAGCCTTTGTGCTCGCCTCGCTCGAGGTGGACGGTCGCCTGAGAGGTTCAAGATCCAATTACAGGCGATAGTGACGATACAAAGTACAATTTATTCCCACGACACGTATTTTGTTGACTAACACAGATTTTTATAACGAGGACAGAGGATTCGTGTTTACCGAAAATGTTATCATTCCACAAGCCATAGATCTTTCCTTGCCGCCTTAGAGATTCTTTCCAATGAAATATTTATATCGGGCTTCCGAAGAAAAGTTAAACTTTTAAAGCTTTCGTGAAGCTGTGCACACCACACATTCTGGATTCAATTGCACTATTTGGAATGAAAATGTTTCTCTTCGTCCAAATTTTGAAAACTCTTTAGTTTTTTTTATACATGCCTGTTTTTAAGAGTATCAAAAGTTTATTTTGATGTTTACGGGTATAGTATGTATAAAGAAGCATCAATTACAAACAACCAAGATTACTCAGTTATTTCAAATCAAAATTCCTAACCTAAACTAAAGCTAATATTCCTTCAAACGGATCCCAAAATCCAAACTCCATTAAGGGCGATAATTTCCTTTTAAAACATCCGGTTTCCAGGCAACAGAGATTTAATAACACCTCGGCAGTAAAGGGTTGTTTAATCAAAGGTGGTGTGAAAAAATTGTTCTGTTTCCTAGTTAGATGTTTGCTCGGTCTCATCCAGCGCTAATGAGCAACACCGCACTCGCTAACGTGGGTACTACAGCCTCCCATAGACCGCAGGAACGGCGAGTTGTATGAGGGTCGACTAACAAACAATGCTAGTACTGCCAATCTGGAAAGCACTCGCGTATGTTTGCTTTCAAACCTTTGTGAATACACGTAGCTGAAATAAGAGTTTTGATTTGTCTCCGAAATCAAATTTAAAGAGGACGAGATGACATCTATTGTTGTGAATGTTACTAATATCCCAGATAATATAATACTAGCTAATATACTTTTTCCATGAACTCATATTACGTTCAAGCTGTGACTCGAAAGGAGCATAATGATAGTGAAATTAATGAATTTAGAAGCAAAAGCAAAAAAAGAATCGCTAATTAACGGGCTGATCATAATATTTGTAAATATGTTAGGTTAAGTAGTTCCGTGCCACATAAAGTGCATTTAACGTAGATATATTGCTAAGAAACTTGTGACTCCGCTTACGAGGGCAATTTTCCTTCGCCTGCGAAGTTTTGTACAGTTTCGCTTTGATATTACAGTGAACATTAAACTTACAAAAGCTTTGTTAATAACGCTAGTAAACCACTTACTAACATTGCATATTATTGTAATGATAATATGAATTTTAAGTGCTAAAGAAAATTAATCAAAATTACCCAAATCGACTAACTTATGAGTACATATCTTGAGCCTGAGCTGAAGCCTTTGTCCAACAGCATACAGGATTATTTAACTTTTTACTCATATGTAAAGAATATGTGCTTTCATTTATTTTTGGCATTTAAGTGTTGGAAATCTTACAGTGCACCTTACAATGATAATATAGAATATGGCTTTATACTAACACCTTACAATCAATTATAATTTGAAATACAGTCGCCTGCTGCATGCATGCCTGCTTGCTTGATTGCTTGCATGCTGCATGCCTTCGGTGCAATAAATCTGAATCTGAATCTGAATCTGAATCTGAATCTTCTTGATTGCTTGCATGCTGCATGCCTCCTTGCTGCATCCATTACTGTTTGATTTGCTGCATGCTACATGCCTGCTTGCTGAATACATTGAGACTGAGGTGCATTAAGAAAAACAAATGTTTGATTAGAAGACAAATATTTATTTGGCATAGTGAATCAACAAAAAATGCACCTAGTTACTTATTCTCTTAAGTAGGTACGAGTAGGTAGTAAAAACATATGTCATTTATGACCAAACTAAAATCACATCTTACAATTCAATAGGTACCACTATGCCCACATATTGTACAAAAAAACAAAACGCCTACCGCAAAGTTAATCTTACTTTCGGGATTTTGAACTTCGGTAGGCATCTGTAGGCATACATGATACAACTGTAGGTATATTAATCTTCGGGACATTCGTGCTATGAACCTTCGGTATTTCAGACTTTCGAATTGAAATTCGGCATACGAGGGTCAAACTGAAAGTTCTTAGAAAATCAAAAACTGATTACATTAGCCAGTTATTAGTTTTATTATATCTTTTCAAAATATTGTCCATTGACGTCAATACACCGCTGCATGCGATGGAACCACTGGGAAAAGCACTTTGCCCACTCGTCCTTAGGGGTCTCTTCAATGGCATCGCGATACGCAGCCACCGCTTTTTCAGCATTCATAAACCGCTTTCCTTTAAGTTTTTCTTTAATTTTTGGAAATAAATAAAAATCACAAGGCGCGAGGTCGGGGCTATACGGCGGGTGACCCAGTAATTCAACGTTTGATGTCGCCAAATAGTCGATCGTTCGCTTGGCGGTGTGCGACGAGGCGTTGTCGTGGTGAAGGAGGATCCTACTGCGAGGTCGTTTCTCTCGAACTTTTTCCAAGACAAGTGGCAAACAATCGGTAGTGTACCATTCTGCAGAAACTGTTTTTTGATCCTCTAACATAATTTTTGCGAAATGACCTATCCTTCCAAAGAACGAGGCCACCATTTTTTTTCCCGCACTTCGATCTCTCTTCACTTTAGTTGGCAACTCCTCGAAAGGAAACACACACTGAGCAGATTGTCTTTTGGTTTCAGGATCATAACAGTAAATTCAGCTTTCGTCACCTGTTAGTATGTCGAACACAGCATTTGAGTCACCTCCGTTAAATCTTTCAATCATTTTACGGCACCAATCCACACGATGGAGTTTTTGAGCCTTAGTCAAATTATGAGGTATCCACCGGGCGCAAAGCTTCCTGACCGCTAAATGTTCGTGGAGGATTTTGTGCACTTGACTCATACCGATGCCTAAGCTTGTCCGAATCTGCTGATAGGTCACTCTTTTGTCAGTCTCTATCATACGCCGCACAACACAGTTGTTATTTTCAGTCGTCGCCGTAGAAGGCCGTCCCTCACGTACATCATCAGTGAGATTAGTGCGACCACGTTTAAACTCATTAAACCAGTTGTAAACAGTCGCACGAGATGGGGCTTCATCGTGAAAGGCCAATCGTAGTCTATCATAACTTTCTTGTTGACTTAAATGACATCGAAAGTCATAAAAAACCATTGCACGAAAATTTTCTCGTGTTAAATTCATGTTGACGTGACACAGACAATTTTCAATTTGCCGCCAAATCGTAAAACAAATGAAAACGAAATATATACTCAGTAATATTGGCAAAGAGTTCTATTTTCAAATTTTAGAATTTTTTTTTTATTATATTGTTTATAAGTGGCCAGTTCTAAGAACTTTCAGTTTGACCCTCGTAAAATTGCGCCGGCCATATTTGAGGTGTATTCCATGTGAAGCAATTTAAAAATCTAGCTGGCTAGCTAGACTAAATATAGCGGCCCTGTTTACAAGAGGCGCTCGCGTGCGCCCCGCCTGTGATTAAAATTCACACCACGTAACGGTGCCGTGTGTGACTAGCCTAACGATTAACAATCTGTTTTTTCGTGCCGGTGAAAAAGTAAAAAGACGGCTATGCGCAATTCTTAAAAGCAAATAGAGGACTGAGTCGTTATCGAATAGCCTTAATTTGGTGGGTTTCCGTTTTTTTTGAGTTCTTTATGTAGGTTACTAATAACTAATTCCCAAGTTCCACTCAAACCAATTTGTACAAAGTAGCATGTTCAATCCAGGTTATGTTTTTGCAGTGTACCTAGTAACTACTTACCTAAATAACCCAAATGTGAAAACAGGATGACTGATTTACATGAAATCAATTCTGGTTACCTAATTTGTGTTGATCAATCTACCTATTTGTATCTAGAATCAATCCTATAAAAAAACGCTGAAAGAAGTGTTTATATTATATTTTTTTCCGTGTGCGTCACGGCTAGTGGTCACAAGCACAACACAGACTGAGTACATACCGCGATGCTAATGTGCGAAGGGCCCAGCCCTTTGTTTCACCGGCACTGGGAAACAAGCAATTAGTGGCATTATTGCATTTGCTCTAACTACATTCCCACGGGTGCATCGCACTAGCTACTGATATGAGCCAGCATAATGAGTGGACTGCCTGACCGACGGCAAAAAAGTGTGTTAGATAAAGCAAAGGTGAGAGATTTGCCGGTATTGACTTAAGGGCCGAATTTACCAACCTCAGATAAGACTTATCTGACTGAGAGTCGATTTTACCAACTAAATAAGTATGAAACGACCAATTTTAAAATGTCATTTTCATAAATGATTGACAAATAGGTAACGTCTTCAAATTAGGCGTTATGTATTATATTCGATGATTATCCTTATGTGACGTTGGTAAAACCGGCTCTTAATAAGTCTTAGAGCGCTTTCACACTTAGGCGACTTTAGCAGCGCGACGGTCGCGCGGCAGTCGCGCTGCTGTCAATTTCATACATAAAATGACAGCAGTAAGCCCTTCACATAAGAGAGTCGCGCTGCTGTCAATTTCATACATAAAATGACAGCAGTAAGCCCTTCACATTAGAGAGACGCGCTGCTGTCGCCCTAATGTCAAGGCGCACTTAAACGAAAAATTATAAAATGACGTTTACTTAAATGATTACTTACAAATAGGGGACTTTTTTATACTATAGGCGTAGGTATTGTATTTTATTCAACGAACATTCCTTATCTGACGTTGGAAAAAGCGGGCCTGAGTCGGTTTTACCAACGTTAGATAGGACTTATCCGAACACATAAGTATAGAACGACCGGATTTTAAATGATACTTACATATATGACTGCTGATAAATAGGTGTCAATTTCAAATTAGGCGTTTTGTATTGTATTTGACGAATATTCTTTATTTGACGTTGGTAAAATTGACTCTAAAACTGCTAAATAATACCGAAACTTTTGCCTAGTGTCAAAGAAATAGATAATATTTTTGGGAGATAGTCAACAATTGACTATCTCGGTTGCACCATCTTACTTTAACCTTAATTTGATCATGTCACCACAAAATATGGATAGATGTCACTGTCACTCATGTTTGACAGGTAGTATTTTTTCAATTATAGCGCTCTGGCAAGCAGCGACTAATTAAAAAAGCAATGAAAAAAGGATGCGAATAAACGTGTTGTCGTTAATTGATTAAAACAGCAGAATATAACAATAAAAATTATTTGCTCAACCCGTAAAATTATTTGTAAAATTTAATTGCGTGTGCGAATCGCTGCGACCTTCAGTTGTTTTGCGATTGCCCATTTTGTGAATCAAATCTGACTCTGAAACGGTCTGCGAGGCACTCACAATGATGCACTCTGGCTTTGTAACGTCCATGACCTCAGCCTTAGTCATAATGACGTAAAAATAACGGAACGGAAATTAGATTAAAACTACCTAGCAACAAAGTTACATTTGAACTATTATAGAATGGTCTAAGACTTAGAATAGCAGACATTCTGTTCAGCGCGTTGCTCTACTACCTACCTTCGCTGTTGATTCAGTTGCTTAGTATCTACTTTCTTTCTTTACTAGCGGTCCCCCGTGACTTCGTCCGCGCATTTTGAGTTTACTCCCTCCCCTCCCGTCGCAGCGTGATGTAATATAACCCAAAGCCTTCTTCGATAAATATACTATCCAACACAAAAATATTTTGTCGAATCCGTCCTGGCTAGGCTAGGCTGGCTAGGCTTGTTACTGAGATTATCTCGTTCAAACAAACAAACTCTTCAGCTTTATAATCTTTACAATATACGAGTAAGTATACATGATATGGATTACCTAAAATACAATGACACTTTTTTATCCATATAAACGTGTGTAGCCTACTCACGTAATCTACATTTTAAATTACTATTTCAACCTAAATAACTATCTATTTACACAAACACAACAACATAAACTTATTATCTAACTTAACCTAACGCTTAAGTTATAATATAGTAAAAACTAATCTAAAATAATTAAATTAACCTATATCCTAAACTATAACTAAATAAACTATGTAAACTTACATACTACCGCTAACATAAGAATTATAAATGTATGTTTACCTATGTTAGTTATCGATTGTCGATATTGACGCGGCGAGGCGCCATCGATACGCGCAAGCCCTACGCGTTGCAATTCAGCAGACGCAGCGATTTGCAACGCGCAGTGACCGGCGCCTGCGCAGTCCTCTTTCTTTAGTCAGAACTTATGCACCGAACGCGGAACCCGTGTCGCTTGCGCCGCCGCCGTATGATTTACGTACTTCGCGATCTTTATTTGCAATAAGAACTTTTGTTGTTTTCGTACGAATAAACAGTGATACACAAATTGTTGCTCTCTGCACTCCTTCTTAATTATTGGTGGGTGATCACAGCACCTTGTACATCGCCCCCTATAACTGGTGACCTGCGTACAACACGGACTTTTGAAGATGAGCACAAGCGGCGAAGATACAGCGGACACGGTGCACAATCAAGATGGCGCTCGCAACGTGACGGAGCGCAAAAAGATTAAGGTACATGTGCGTACCGATTCTGGTTCTTCACCACCAAGTGAAATACGGCGAGTGAATCTGAAAATTCCTCCATTTTCACCTGATGAACCCGAGATTTGGTTTGCCCTCCTAGAAGGTCAGTTCGAGTGTTGCCGAATCACTGATGATTTTACCAAATTCATCAACGTCATTCATAACCTCGATATTCAACACTCAAAAGCGATTAAGGATATTTTACTTAACCCACCGACCGAGAACCGCTATCTAAAAATCAAGACCGAATTGATCAAACGTCTGTGCGCTTCTAAAGAGAACAAGGTTAGACAGCTTTTAATACATGAGGAGCTTGGCGATCGGAAACCCTCACAATTCCTTCGCCATCTCCAAGACCTAGCTGGACCTTCCGTCCCTGAAGATTTTATCAAGACGATTTGGTGCAACCGCCTACCCCAAAATATACAGACTGTTCTTGCATCTCAACCAACCCAACCATTGGACCAACAAGCAGATTTGGCCGATCGCATTCGGGAGATCACGTTACCATACAACGTGGCCGAAACGTCAGCAAGCTCTTCACACAGTAACCCATCTAGTGAAATAGCCGAGCTGAAAAAGATGGTTGAGCATCTTACCATGAAGCTTGAGGAGCATACGCGTGCTTCAAACTGTTGCAGTATCCGATCTCGACCTCAACAGCGACGCAACAATAATTCTCGTCCCAGGTCTCGATCCAACTCCAGCTACAAGAAACACCCTGTATGTTGGTATCACATGAAGTTTGGACCTAACGCTCGACATTGCATCAAGCCATGCGACTTTAAGCAAGCGGGAAACCCCACAGGCAGTCTCTGATGGCGACTGGTGATTGCCACTCCTCAAGTCGCCTCTTCGTGACCGACCGTAGTTCGAATACTCAGTTTTTGGTAGATACCGGTAGTGACTTATGTGTTTTTCCTCGTTCTGCACTTCGTGAACGGCGTTCTAAAACGGACTACAAACTTAGTGCTGCAAACGGTACGTGTATCGATACTTTTGGTTTTGTTGAACTGAAATTAAATTTAGGCCTAAGGCGTGATTTTACATGGCGCTTTATTGTTGCGAATGTTACTAAACCTATAATTGGCGTTGATTTTCTTAGTTATTATAATTTAGTTGTTGACTGTCGCAACCAACGCCTTATTGATAATACTACCTCTTTACATTCAATTGCTTGCCATGCTAGTGATGTAAAAATATTTTCTGTAAAAATTGTATCGACTAACACTAAATATGATAATATTTTATCTAAATTTCCCGAAATTACACGCCCTTCAGGCAAACGCATAACACCAACAAATCACAATACTGTTCATTTTATCCGTACGACTCCCGGTCCTCCAATTTTTTGTAACCCTCGCAGACTGGCTCCTGACAAACTTCAAATAGCCAAGCAAGAATATCAGATGATGCTGAATGATGGTACTGTACGTCCTTCGGATAGTCCCTGGGCTTCGCCATTGCACCTTGTCCCTAAGAAGGACAACGGTTGGCGACCTTGCGGTGACTACCGTTTGCTCAATGCACGGACTATACCCGACCGTTATCCTATTAGGCATCTACATGACTTTTCAAGTTCACTTGCTGGTTGTAAAATATTCTCAACCGTTGACCTTGAAAAGGCATATAACCAAATCCCAGTAAACAGCGATGACATACCGAAGACAGCCGTCACAACACCCTTCGGCTTATTTGAATACCCGTTTATGAACTTTGGTTTGCGAAATGCTGGTTCCACATTCCAAAGATTCATTGATGAAATGACTAGAGGCCTAGATTTTTGCTATCCCTACATTGATGACATACTTGTCAGCAGTAAAAATGAAGCAGAGCACGTGACTCACCTCCAGCAGCTGTTTACTCGCATGAGGGAGTATGGAGTCGTCTTGAACACAGCGAAATGCGTTTTCGGAGCAAGCGAGGTAAAGTTTTTAGGTTATCGTATCTCCGAAGCCGGCACTCAACCGCTGCAAACTAGAGTCGAGGCCATCAACGAGTTCCCCGTGCCAAAAACAGTGAAGCAGCTCAGACGATTTTTAGGTATGCTAAACTTTTATAGGCGTTTTCTACCCAACGCAGCTTCTATTCAAGCACCGCTTAATGCCTTGCTTGCCGGCTCTGTAAAAGCATCTCAGCCCATCGATCTGACTGGAAACACTCTTCTTGCTTTTGAAAAGTGCAAGGAAAGCCTCGCTAATGCTGCTCTTCTCGCTCACCCCGATAGCCAAGCAAACCTTTCCCTAGTAACAGATGCTTCGGATATGGCTATGGGTGCGGTATTACAGCAGCTTAAGGATGGAGCATGGCAGCCGCTCGCTTTCTTTTCACGGAAACTGAGCCCATCGCAGCAAAAATACTCTCCTTATGACCGTGAGCTCCTAGCCATATACGAAAGCATCAAATATTTTCGTTACATGCTGGAGGCAAGACATTTCGTGGTGTATACGGACCACAAGCCGATATGTTACGCTTTTCAGGATAGAAAAAGTAACTGCTCGCCTCGTCAATACCGCCATCTCGACTTCATCTCGCAATTCACGACTGATATTCGCCATATTTCTGGCAAAGACAATGTCGTGGCCGACACTTTGTCACGAGTCGATGAATTGCAGATGCCAATTGATTTGGACGTCCTTGCCTCATCACAAGCTGCAGACCCTGAACTTGCTCAATACCTCAGCAGTGACACTTCTCTTCAACTCAAGAAGCTTAAAATTCTAGATGGTAAGTCAGAAGTATACTGTGACGTAAGTACTTCATCAACCAGACCCTTCGTGACCAAACCTCTACGGAAACAAGTCTTCGACAGTCTCCATAGTCTCAGTCACCCAGGTGCTCACGCAACCGCCAGACTAGTTGCAGAGCGCTTCGTGTGGCCCGGAGTACGCAAAGACTGTCGAGAATGGTCACAAAAATGTCTTGCATGCCAACGCGCTAAGGTACATCGCCATGTATCGTCTCCCTTTGGCACTTTTGATCTTCCTCGTGGTAGATTTTCTTTTATTCACGTGGACATTATTGGACCCCTTCCTCCATCTCAAGGCTTTCGATATTGCTTGACGGTTGTGGATCGTTTCACTCGTTGGCCGGAAGTTACACCTATGGTTGACATGACAGCGGAGACGGTTGGTAAAGCTCTGTTAACATGGATCTCCAGGTTTGGATGTCCAACCGATATCGTCACCGACCGCGGACGACAGTTCGAATCCACACTCTTCCGATATCTTGGAAAAATGATCGGATTCAAACATCGTCGAACCACCGCGTACCATCCATCGTGTAATGGCCTTGTGGAACGGTTCCACCGCCAACTAAAAGCGGCTATAATGTGCCACGCTGACTGCAACTGGGCTGACTCGTTACCCTTAGTCCTCTTGGGTATACGTAGCTCGTTCAAAGAAGACCTAAAGGCTTCTTCGGCTGAATTGGTCTATGGCGAGCCCTTACGTCTTCCAGGCGAATTTTTCCAGGCGTCTGTCCCTGAATCCACGGATATATCGGAATTCACCACACGCCTACGCCAATTCGCCGTTAAACTACAACCTTCCCCAGCTGCACGTCATAATAAAAATAAAGTTTTCGTTTTTAAAGATTTGGCTTCTTCCAGCCATGTATTCCTTCGAGACGATGCATTGCGAGGTGCCTTACAACCGCCATATTCTGGCCCGTATGAAGTAGTCGAAAGAGGAAATAAAGTATTTAAAATTCTCGTCAAAGGCAAAGCCATAACGGTATCCATAGACCGCCTGAAACCGGCCTATATGCTTCTTGACCCCACTTCTTCTCAAACTTTGACTCCAACCGTGACACCCGCTCCTATTACTCCCACTCCTACCACTACATCAGACCCAGTCCCGGTTCAAAACACAGGAAAGACAACTCGATCAGGTCGTGTAGTTCGATTACCTAACTTTTATCGCCCGTGACGGCCTCTGGGGGGGAGTGATGTAGCCTACTCACGTAATCTACATTTTAAATTACTATTTCAACCTAAATAACTATCTATTTACACAAACACAACAACATAAACTTATTATCTAACTTAACCTAACGCTTAAGTTATAATATAGTAAAAACTAATCTAAAATAATTAAATTAACCTATATCCTAAACTATAACTAAATAAACTATGTAAACTTACATACTACCGCTAACATAAGAATTATAAATGTATGTTTACCTATGTTAGTTATCGATTGTCGATATTGACGCGGCGAGGCGCCATCGATACGCGCAAGCCCTACGCGTTGCAATTCAGCAGACGCAGCGATTTGCAACGCGCAGTGACCGGCGCCTGCGCAGTCCTCTTTCTTTAGTCAGAACTTATGCACCGAACGCGGAACCCGTGTCGCTTGCGCCGCCGCCGTATGATTTACGTACTTCGCGATCTTTATTTGCAATAAGAACTTTTGTTGTTTTCGTACGAATAAACAGTGATACACAAATTGTTGCTCTCTGCACTCCTTCTTAATTATTGGTGGGTGATCACAGCACCTTGTACATCGCCCCCTATACGTGATTTGTTTTAAGAACATCTCCATACTGGACCCTATAAACAGGTAGAAACATTCTCCGGACAGATTAACTTCTTTGATGTTTTCGATTTCAATTTCATTAAAAACTTCCAGCTGAAATTACGTACGCTCCCCATTCCCAAAAGACCCTCAGGATGCTTTCAAAAGTTACAACCCGATTTGTGCAAATGCCAGTAAAATCGTATAAATAGTGATTTATATTTTAACATCTTGGAAATCCATACTGCTTATAATACAGAAATACAGCAGTATTAATATTTGTTTAGAATGTTTTTAACACTCATTGTCACATTTTATATTCATAAAGATGAAATAAGAAACCAATTTTTTTTAAACGTCACGCATAATGACGTATCCATAAGAGACAACAAATTTCGCAAGGTCGGACAGACAGCACGGTAGCTCAATTAGTAGAGCGTTTGCCCCGGTTAGCCAAGAAGTGTCTGGTTCGTTTCGAGCTTGCTGGTTCGAGTCCCACCCGTGCGCAAATTTTTGGTTTCTTATTTCATCTTTATGAACTATTAATATAAGTATCCTGGACCAGAAAGGTTGTGGGTTATGGAGTGGCGACCATGGGCCATCACGCGCAGTAGAGGCCGCCCACCGATTCGTTGGGTGGAAGATATCTAGCACCACGCCGGGCGGATCTGGATGAAAGTGGCACGGGAGAGACGAAAATGGATAAATATGGAGTAGGCCTATATCCTAAAAGGAGTCAAAAAAGGCTGCGACGGATGGATGGATGGAATATTAGTATCGAAATGCATAAAAACACCTAATAATGAATCAGTGACCAAAGACAGTGACAACCAATTCAGAGATGATAATATGAGTCACGCTTTTTTTTTTAAAGTGCACGTTTTATAAAAGAAAATATCTTCATAACGTTCTAAATAGTAACTTAACGAATGGGGAAACCGATCCGTCGCGCATTGCTTGCGCGTATCTACAAAATACTACGCAGTAAAGCTAGTAAGCTACGATGATAGTTTTGACTCTCGATTGTACAACCACCCCTAAGTTGGGAGTCGCTGACAAAAACAACATAATCAAATAAATATTCATAACATAATTAAATAATATAATCAAATAAATGTTGATATTATAATATTATTAGCAATTATATTATTATATCGATAATATTTGTTAATATTCAGTGGTAATTGAACTGCCTGGAACTTGAACGGATTAAGCAAGATCGGAATCGCCCCCTGGTTTTATATCTTATATGGCTCAGGAAAAGTGAGCGTTGGCTCTACCATGTGTATAGATAATGTACTTAAAAATTTTCAATTGAAGAATTGGTATTAAAATCAGCATCACAACCTGCTAAACACTTATTACTTTATATCTAATTAACAAGTTTCTATGATTGCAAG
This sequence comes from Pyrausta purpuralis, assembly GCA_963924145.1. Lineage (NCBI taxonomy): Eukaryota > Metazoa > Arthropoda > Insecta > Lepidoptera > Crambidae > Pyrausta > Pyrausta purpuralis. The sequence goes on from OZ001656.1 coordinate 23,136,815, forward strand.
AGATTTCTAAGGAGAATTAACGAATTGAGTTACTATTATATACTATTACTTAAGATACTAGCCCGTGTATACTACCTAGTATACTAAGTACCCATTTACATATAAGACTATTTAACCTAGTATCAACCCATCGGTCAGTTGCAGTGTCCAGGCAGCAGGCCAGTGCATACATTCCCGTCGAGGGAGCTGCGAGTGAAGTTTATGGCTTAGAGCCGATCCAGGGCATATGCCACGCCTCTGTCGCGTTCGTCTGTCCAATTGAGTATGTCAGCTAGTTTTAGGGTTAGAGATTATTTAATTATTGATCACACTCTGAAGGTTACTTTACCGAGTCAGTAAATAAAGATTCCGAAGAATAAATAAATTACAATATTACATACCTTGCTCATGCAGGTTACATTGATAACTCTTTTTCTACGAAGAAGCTGAAGACACAAAGCAAAAACTACCTTATGTTGCTTTTTTCAGAAATGATTAACGCTTATATACATTTTTCTTTTAACATAAACCCCATAATTGAATCACAGTCCCCAATTTAGCGGTCGCTAACCAACGCTTGCACGTAGAGGTATGCAAACACGAGTTACACAAGAACGCAAACATGTTACATTTAAAACTTTCGATTCCTCAAAAGTTTGTTTTCCGACACGCGTAAACTTATCGCGAGGGCGCTAGTCAAGCAATTTGTAGGCGTCGAGTGTTCGCCGAGAGCACTGCTGCGGCATCCCTAATGAGTGAATCGAAAGTGCCCGCGACCGCACAGTATGTGGGTGTATTCCATTTAGGACCCCTTCAGAATGACACCTGACGACCGTATTGCATCTAAGCGAATGTCACCCGGAGATGTCCAACGCCCAGCTCTAGCGGAGACATAGAAAATTATTTTATGTATAGCTTTAAAATTGCGTCACTACTCTTAGGTACAATGTAGTTTGGAATATACAAGTTTCAAATTCAAATCTAGATGCCGTAAGCGAAATAAATCATGTGATATTCCGTCAGGTACCCTAAGTGGAATACAGCAGCCTGCGGTCCAGGGTTGCCAGGGTAATGAGATGATAATGAACTGGATCGGCAGCAGGTGCGATCGCCCGCTCGATCATTGAGCGCTTCCCAGAAAGCTTCTCAGAACGCCGATCTCGAGCGCACGAGATTGCATGGCTTTTATTAAATTAATCGTTGTAAAATAGTATTTGCCTTGCAGCGTTTATCTTATTAAGTACATTATTTGTTCTCATAATTGTACCTTTACATACTTAACTTATACATTTTTAGATTGTACTCGTATTACAGCACTTACATTGACGCGACGACGGGAGCTGTTTTCTCTAAATACAAATCAATCCTAAATTCGTGATGTGGATCAAGGTATTTTAATGTAATCCCATTTTCCTGATGTATAATTTTAAGGCCTCAAAAGCGCAACACTCAAGACACAGTTTCTAACTTTTTAAGTCATCAAATTGTACAAAATTATTTCATACTTAATCACCCAGCTTCAGCAAAATCAAATTACCATTAAATGGCTCCGTAAGTTAGGACCCACTCGTAACAGCGGAAGCAGAAATCGGTAGCGAGTATCGGTGCTGCATACTGATTCGGAGCTCATTATTTAAGTATGAGGGGGCATCCGATTACCCTAAAATACGCTTCGGAGATTATTGCCGCCCAAATCGTAGATTCGGGGGCGGCGAACGAATGGACGTGCAAAATTCATGCATAGGGTTATCGCGTGCTATAAAAATTAAGTGGCGTGTTTTGAAATCGGGGAATTATAAGAACGGTATGATTCTCATTCTAAGCTCTTTCTACTTTCCTTTGCCAGTTGCGACTTTTAGCATCGATACAGTCGCGACATTAACGCGCGTTAGTATCGATGCCGTCGCGGTGCAGAAGCAGTACATTGACAAATAATGTACTGTAAAAATTATGATATCTCATCGGTCATGTACGAAGGCCGTCTTAAAGAACAGAGAGTGCACTTGTGTATTGCGCACTCATCAGTGCGAGACATACTCGATCAAACGAATCGAGGGCGTTAACGTGAATTTATATGGAATTGAAGCAGCGCCGTCTTTAGTGGCTAACGTTTACACTGAAATAATCCCATATAAAATCACGTTTACGTGCTCGATGCGTTTGATCGAGTAAGTCTTGCTCCGACCGCACTTCGGCTTATGATGACAATACATGACTAGCTTAGAATCATCATTACAAATCCAAAATGGCGGACAGGCTATCTAAAATGCACCCTCATTATATGGGTAAATGAAAGGGTTTGCTGGCAGGATAGCGGATTGACTATTTGAAATGTATTCCAATGATATGACTATTAAATGGAAGATGATATGATATGAGCGTGTTTTTTTAATTTTTAAAACTATTATTATTATTTTAAATTAATCCTGTGTAGAGTTTCATTGATTTTCAGTTGAAAATCAGACATTATTCAATGATTATCAAACGCTATCTTGACGCAAGTGATTCAAAATAGTCGTTCCAACTCGCACTACGGCCTCTGAGCACTATATATAGAGGTAATATATTCTGCGTACCTGACTTATCTCTGTTGAGAAGAGCTGCTATTACCGAAAATCGGTAAGAACAGTATAAGGTTCTATATATTAGCGACTGCATGGATGCAGCCGCGCTTCTGTATAGATAATAACTAATTAAATCTGTTCATTGCTTGAGTCGCGTGCTGTCGTCTAAACGCGCGACTGCATCGATGCTAAAAACGTTAGTTTGATGCAACTTCAGCATAAGTCGTCACCTTTTATGTATCCACAGCAAGCAGTATATTAAAAAAAATTTGGTAATGTTGGCTGGATATAAGAGTTATAAATGATCATCATAATTTTTATTTTAGCTGATTGCAAGCGTTGTTTACCGTTTTAAGAGCTCTATGAAAACCTTTTCCCTTTTCCTCGTTAAGCAAACAAGACGCAGCCCTGGAGGGTGTCAGCTCACCCTCTTGCTCTAATTTCGCACCTGCAAAATACGCGGTTGGTAACACGACGAAATCCGGCAAAATCTGGGTGACGCCGTCCCGACCGAAATAGTTCTATGTCACACGTAAAAATGTAATATGCATCAAACACATATTTGGCTTCCAAAATTGCGACTGACGCTTGCGAGAAAACTTTTCACTATTTCCGCAAAAGCAGAAGAGCAACTGCGGTCCAACTCAGATGTACTTGGGTAATCAGCGTTTGGATTTTTCGTCTAGAAAAATAGGAATAGTGTCAGAGTTTTATTATTGCAAGAACACTTTTAGAGTGTAAACACTTGTAGTAACGAGAAAGTGTTTCTTGGAATGTGGGTAAAGTAAATAACGACGGTTTATATTACAGTAATAAGGTCGTGTGTTGGATCTATAATTTGTGAAAGTAGGAATTGTAGAGAAGGATATACATCTTCTTCTCTTCTTTATGCCTACGTTAAAGGAAGTTTAGTTAGTTACACCACTTATAACTCGAGAGCCGCTTAACCGATAATCATGATTTTTACTATAGTGGAAATGTTTTGGCGCCTTAAAAGAAGTGGCCGGGGCGGGACGGAACCGAGGATGAAACGAAGCTCGCTTGAACCGCTATTGCAAATAACAGAAAAATCTTCTGCTTTAAGAAGGAGGGTTATTTTTAACCGACTTCAAAAAAGGAGGAGGTTATCAATTCGACTGTATGTTTTTTTTTTCTTTTTTTTTGTATGTATGTTACCTCATATCTCAGTCGTTTGTCGACCGAATCAAAAAAATTTTTCGCCTACTTAGAGGGTGTACCTTCTTGTTGGTCCCATTTTTTCCATTTTGGGATTTGATGATGGGATCTTGGTGTAATCGAGGGAAACCCTCAAATTTTAAAGGCAGGAATAGTGTTTTCTTTACTAGAATCTTAATGTTGACGTGCTGTTACGTCCTGATAGTCAACATTTTGTGGGGCTGAGCTGATGGTAGAACTCCTTAACGCTCAGGAGTTTAGTAATTATTATGACGGAACTTATGATAGGTAATTTGTAGCTTCTTAAAAAATAGAATCATAAGGTGCAACTCCACCCCCCCCCCCCCCCCCTCTTATGTAATCACTAAAAATGAAGAAATAAAATAAACTTTAAAAAAAAAGTAAAAACCGACTTCCAAACCAAAATGCACTAACAAGTCTTAAATAAACTCTTCACCATTGAAAGAAAGGAATTCGTTTTAGGCAAACATTTCTTTTTGGAGTCGGTGCCATCACTTTGACCATCAAGCATCAACTATCACAGCACCGACTCCAAAAACAAATTGTTTGCCTAAAACGAATTCCTTTCCTTTCAATGGTGAAGAGTTTATTTAAGACTTTTTAGTGCATTTTGGTTTTGAAGTCGGTTTTCACAAAAGAATTTATTCTAACAGTAATTATAATGCATGAGAAAAGACAGTATTTTAAAATCGGTTCGTCATTCATTATTTGATCTCAGATTTATTTGTGACGTTGTCAACTTTTCTACAACTGCGAACGGTCAGCAAAAAAGGGCACAAACGAACATACTTTGTTATTTCTTTGTAACTGTGTTTTGGTTTAGTTTTTTTGTTACTGTTTCCTTAATGAAACTTTTACCCTTACTAAATGGCGTTAGGGTAGTCGCCTAGATAGAAGGGTACTGTGCGACTACAGCGTCACACTCACAAACTATAATTGAAATTACAAATGGCTGGCTTTCATTATGAATAGTAATTAAACCAAAGTTTATTCAATGAAAATTTTTAATAATTCATTTATTCTATTCCATTGGCTTAATCTATAGAGTCGCATTTTATTTATTATAATCAAATCAAATCAAATCGTTTACTACTTTAGACTTAGTAACCGCTAAGGTATTGTAAACAGTATTACATATATTACATACTACATAACAACAAAACTTCCGAACACGTGTGCGAAATTTCGTCAGTGTATGTATGTGTGTCTCAGGATTTCTCGAAAACGAGAAGTCATAGCGAGGCGATTCTTTTTTAGTTCCATCAGATGTAGTTCAAATTAGGAAGGGTACAATGTAAGTTTCATTACAATCGGTCCAGTAGTTTTTGAGTTATGAGTAATGAATAACTAAAAATCATAAAATAAAAAAAAACAATTAGCTCAATTGGTAGAGCGTTTGGCCCGGTTAGCCAGAAAGTAGCTGTTTCGAGACCCGCCCGTGCGCAAATTTTTGGTTTCTTATTCCATCTTTATAAAAGACAATAAAAACAACAGAAGTTTAAAATAACGCATTTAAAATCTTCTGGAATTGGTGCATGATGTCAAGCTTACGTACACCAACAGTCTACACCCATCATGCACCAACTCTAAAAGAATTGAATGATTTTTTTTAATTTTTTTTGTCAGTTTTTGCAGGTGGTTTTATTGGTTATTGCGACCAATGTCATCGATTGAGGTTCCCCCACCACCTACTTCTCATACAGCGAATAGCATCTAAATAAAGTTTAAAAAGTACACGTAATCCTGCAGAACATCAAGCTGATAAAACAAAAAGAACACGTTTACTTATAATATGAGTCGGAACACATGAAAGAGAGACCTCACTCTACAAGTACGCATTTGAACCTTTAACATGAAACGGCACAGCGGTACCTGAAAGTGAAGACACATTAACCAAAACTACTTACAAAGTTCATGACGTTATTTGCAGAGGTACTCTACCTAAACACAGTTAGGGCCGTATCACATGGAGACATCCCGTATTTTGCAGGTACTGTTTGCGTAAAACAGTACCTGCAAAAGGATGCCGTAGAGTAGCATACGAGTTTTAATGCTAATATTCACACGTACATCGCGTTTGCAGTGACCGGCGATAAACCGATTCCTGTTTCTTACTTATTTAGGTTTGTTATTAAGCTGGACTAGTTCCACTTTCAAAATGACAGTATGCACACACAGTTACCATGGCAACGGTGATGGTCAAAAAATTAAAAAAAACTGCCGTGTGAAGACACTAAAGTTACCAGCAGGATCCTGAAATGCACTGATCCCGCAGAACCGATTCCTGATTCCTTAAAACGAATTTGTAAATCAATGTATGTTATGTGCAATAAAGACTTATCTATCTATCTATCTAACTGAACTACCGTGTAAAACGGCCTTTATCACTAAACCTCTGAGCGGGGGAACTAAACACGTTGCACTGGGGAACCAAATAAACTATTTCTGTGAGAACTTGTGCTCGACACAAGTTATATTATTATTCATGTATTAATAGCTTGCTGTAACTCCATCAATTTAGCAAAAGCATTGCGAACGTTCAGGGACTGGAAATTAATAATTGAGAAGCAGGTTATTATGATTTATCGGATAGAGAATAGTTTATTCTACCTAAATAATCTAATATAGATATGTGGGTATCATAATTGGTGACGCAAAACGTATTACATTACCTGGCATTTGTGTTGATTAGACATTGACTCTCTATTGTTATTATGATAATTGATAATATTTATTTTACATGTAATATAGAAGGAATAATTATTATGTTATGAATTTACTTAAGCAACGACCTAACTGTGTGATCCAACGTACTTAGCTACTTATCTTCTGTTGAATCTTGAGATAACGGCAGCTACTGCACAGGTACAAACCGCAATGGGAATGCAATTAGAGCAAGAACTCCGGTGTCCGTTACATAAGTGTTTGATACAGATCGGATATTGGGATACATAACATATTTACTTACTAAGATTAGCTATTGTGTAAAACACTTTTACGGAACTAACTTGTCACCAATGTCAATGTAGGTAGGTACATTTAAGGTTGTTAAAAATACTATGCCGAAGTTACGCGACCGAAGTTCAGCGGCTTATTTTACGTTCCGACGTATTCGGCTGGTATAACGCACCATCACCGCCGAAGTAACTAAAAATGAGTGCTCTTCTAACTAAACACACTATGCCGAAGTTACGCGACCGAAGTTCCGCGGCTGATTTTACGTTTCGACGTCGGCTGACTGATATCCTTTATCCATTCCTTTGGACATTCCCACACATCGCCATCTAGTCCCAAAGTATGCTACTCAAAGCTTGTGTTATGGGTGCCAGACAACGGATATAATACTTAAATACTTTTTGTTTGTAAATACATACATGATATACATAGAAAACACCCAGACCAATACAAACAGACATGTTCATGCACACAAATGTTTGTATTGTGCGGGGATCGAACCCGCACCCGCTGCGTAGTAGGCGATTTCTCGACCACTACACCAGACGGGTCGTCTATGGGTCGATATGACACACCATTAGCGCGGAAGTAACTAAAAATGAGTGCTCTTTGTGTCTAACTAAACACACTATGTCGAAGTTCCGCGGCTGATTTTAAATTTCGACATTTCGGCTTTGTGTCGTCAGTAATACAAATAGCATTGCGGGCGTAATCATGCCGAAAACTTCGGTCGCATATTGTGTTTAGTCATTTAAACTAAATTACACTTAATTAAGTGTAATTTAAGTTTTGGTGGCAGGAATTCAAAAGTTTACTCAAAAGAAGTAATAAAAACATCCAACTAACTCACTAATTAGGACATCATCAAGTTAACTTATGGATACATGTGTATCCGATTTATCCGATCTCTAGTGATTGCACTTGGTGGTCTGTCGGGTTGCGCGTGCGTCGCCAAACCGGCCACAGTTCGTCGCCCGCGCACTTGCCGCGCGTCTCGTAGTAACCTTGACTTGAACGATGCCATCACAGAACCTTTCATAACGTCTATCTGCGGACATAGGGTGTAATCTCACGACATTGACGAAATGACGCGGCTTACTTGATACACAGATGCTTGCTATTGATAATTTCAGGCTTAGAAGATGTTTGAAGTAGCCGATATTGAGAGGCATTCGACTGGTTAGCAATAGGCATTGGGTTTGATTCCCTGCCCAAGACTAGACTAATGTTTAGCTGTGGATTCAAAATTTCAAATGCAAATGATACAGCACTAACACATGTTTCTAATCCAAAAGGACATGAAATTGGTACCGAATGATGTATCCTAATGGTTTAGGTTGTTTTTATTTCTATAGAAAATTCATAACGTAGGTTTATGTTTTTTTTACATACATATATCGACATGATTCGAGCCTATATTTCGATTCGATCAAACTTATGTAGCATGGATGAAAATCTGGTAGTAAGAATTTGTGATAATTTATGAAAATCATCTTCCTAACCTACATCCTAATTAGAACTGGTGCGCCATTTGTATTAGCTTTAAATAGCTCTATATATTTTCCCTTTTACACGGCCAAGTCGTTTACATTGCAGCAAACGAGTATAGGCCGCATAAAAATTAATAATAGATGCTGCATCTGCCGCACAGTGCGCGTCGCGCGTTTAAATCTAATGCAACGTCTTTTATGTAGATTTATAAAACGCTGATAAACTGAAAAGCAATTTTTTCGTGTAAATACTTTCATTAATTTATGATCTTCTTATTCAATTTTTAATCTAGAGTGCTAGATCTAGGTAATAAAGAGGTATATTCTATGAATGGGTATAATAATATTTAACTTACACTTGCAATTTTCATGTCATCCGTACATAATAATAGCATACGCAAGTGTTAATAATTTGTTTCTGGTTCCTATCTCTTCCGCCAGATTGATGGAAAAGGTTCGTGGATTATGACCCCGGTAGATTTTATCCCAATGGTGTTAGACCCCGACTTCAATAAATGCAATATACTTTTTTTGTTGCGTTTTGGACTAAGACAGTTAACAAAAAGATTTTTGAACTAAACTATTATACAAAATTATGTATGTATAACGTAGTTATTATAAAGAATAATGCATTATGCAGGTATTTCGCAGTGTTTTTGAGACTTACTGTTATAAATAAATTCTATTAGGTAGGTTGATAAGGTACGGCGATTTTCATGATATGAAAGTCTAGCCGTATTTAAAACTGTGATTTTACAAATTAGATTAGATAGATAAGATTAAGTAAGATTTTATATGTAACATTTTTGGCTTAATAAATATTTGACATAATTTAGCTCAGACTTTCCATGATTTCAAATAGTGCATATAAATAAAACTAAATGAAACCAACCAATCGTTGAATATTACTCTAAATAAACATGTTTTTGTTTGTAAGCATTTTTAGCCTGCCTGTACTTTTGATCAAAATTTGTTTATAATCATGGCAAAACACCGGGGTCATTCTCCACGAATCCAATGGAAAACTCTAAAGATTTTCCTTGCAATAAAACTGTGGAAATAAGTAGACAGTTTTAAAAATCTAATAAGTTCTCCATGCTTAGTCATTATTCCAATTTAATGATTTTTAGTTAAATTAAAAGTCAAACAAAGAAGCCTAAGAAGTGGCTACAGTCAAGTAGACTCGCAAAGCCCCTGTTTATAAACACAATTAGACTCCCTACACACTGCGACTTTTAGTAACGTTGCAGTCGCGATGCAGTCGCAAACTGTCGAACATTACACACTGCGCTAACTTTAGCATCGATGCATTCGCGATGCTAACGCGCGTTAGAATTGATGCAAATGCGATGCAGAAGCTAGAAATTGACAAATTATGTACATACTGTATTCTGGCGACGATGCAGTCACGATTCTGCATCGATACAGAATTAAATCTGTTCATTGTGTGAGTCGCGATGAAACGCGTTTCCAAAACGTTTCCAAAAGGTGCGACTGCATCGGTGCTTAAAGTCGCTGTGTGTAAGGGATCTTAAGTCTTAGCGCTAAGTACAGCGCCGGCTGACATCTGCTGCCGATCGCTACCACCTGTCGCCAGTCTTTACATCCCCCTCGATCAACTTTTAATCCGCTAACTCATCTGTTAATAATTTACTTAATCTGTTTATATTTTCTTTATCAGGGGAATAGAATAATGACTGTCGCGTTCAGATGGAGGACTGGATGTACAGCTCTGGCGACGGCTGCTCTGTCCTGGGTTCAATCCCCGGGTTGGGCCAAAAAATATCTACCTGGGTTTTTCTGTTCAGAAATTCTCAGAGTAGCCCGGAGTTTGGCAGTTGGCGGTGTTGTTTCACCCGCGTGCCTCGGAAAGCACGGAAAGCACGTAAAGCCGTTGGGCCCTGTGCCTGATCTCTCTCCGGTCGTGTCAGATTGGTGTCCCATCGGGCTATGAGAGTGAAATGAATAGAGAGTGCAACTGTGGGACTATTATTATTATAGGTGATATCTTCACTTAGCAATGTAGCTATATGAAGGTCATGAGTATTTATAAAAGTAAAAGCGCCGCAGTTAGTTGGGATCTAACTACAAGTTAGTAGTACATATTTAAATCAGTGTTGGCCGCAAAGCTTAACATAAATACTTTCACTCGTTTGAAACAACAAAGCTCATCATGTCACACACATTGATTAAGGAGAGTTTAGACTAGAGCATTATAATGTAAGTAATGTTCGACGAAATGCTGACGGCAAGTGCTGTAATTTTTTTTTTCAACTTTGCGTACACTCTTTGGAATATCAGCTACAGATGCTCTATAAGATGTGGCTCCAAAAGGCTCGTGTCTGGTTCGATGTAAGATCCCTTACACTATTTGAAAACGCGCTTCGGCATCGCGACTCACGCAATGAACAAATTTAATTTAGCATTGATGCAGTCGCACGTTAGCATCGATGCAGCCGCCAAAATGCAGAATATAATTCGTCAATTTCTAGCTTCTGCATCGCAACTGCATCGATGCTAACGCGCGTTAGTATCGTAACTGCATCGATGCTAAAAGTAGCGCAGTGTGTAAAGGTTGACAGTTTGCGACTGCATCGATGCTGCATCGCGACTGCATCGATGCTAAAAGTCGCAGTATGTAAGGGATCTAAATCTGTTAACATTTAATGCTCGAGTGTACACTCATCCTAAAGTTTAAAAAATGACATTTCCAACCTACGCACAGGTTGCAATGAAACAGTGAAAGCATCATACAGCTCAAAAAGTCACCTTTGTTATGTTAGAAAATATGAAGTGTTTCGGGCCTCCGCTGTCACAATTGATAGCCTACTCATAAAGAACGCGACAGTCAAACAAAACGGGGGAAATGCCCCGAAGAGTGCTCTCAAGTCCCGGCTGAGAAACACCAACATCAGTGATTGATCATCTCGAGAGCCTATCTTTACATGTGTAAAAAGCGGCCAAGTGCGAAAAGCATTTGTGCCACTAGGGTTCTTTAAAACAACTGAATGACTGTTATAACATTAATTATCAAATATTTTCTTACATAATTCCAGACATGTTTTGATAAAGCTCCAAATTATGGAATGTACTTACAGGCTACCTAATTGCCATGTGAGTGAATACACGTCACGGCATTTACAGTTTTTGGAGACTCATATACTTACAAATAAAACAGATGATGATGTAAAAATAAGGGTCCATGGTTTTCCTTTTTAAGCACGGAACCCCTAAAAATAACTCGTTGGTACACTTACCAGGTCTGCATTGCATTGTTGCTGATGCGACACTCAAAATGTTTGTTGTAGATCGCATGTGTGGTATCGCGTGCGGTCCTTCAGACAATCATTTCATTCAAGGTCATTTGATATGTGTAACCTCCCTCGTCATTTATTTACCGAACACACTTCTTTGTCCGATAATGCCGTTGAAAGCTATTCGATCGTTTCTAATGGCCCTTCAACGTTTAATCATGTTTGATGAACTTTTTGCAGGAAGCAAAGCATCGGAACATTCTCAACTATAAGAATATTTTCGTCTGTAGTGGAGCATTTTTAATAAAACTCTTTATTACTATGTAAACATTAAACGTTTTTGATAAAATTGACAGTAATTAGTAGGTCTGATTTCTACCAGCGGATACAGCCGAGAATGCGCTTTTAACTAACTGTTTTTCATCTGCTTATGTAAAATTAAATTATATTGTGATCTTTAATGTTTAAAAATGTTTCTTATGAACTGACGATAATATTTCATAACCTGAATAATGTTATGTATTTCGCAACGAATTCTTTGGATCCTTACAATCCTGGCTCGCTGTGAGCGTTCGTTCGTTCGTAACCTTGACACAGACCACTTCTGTGGACAAAGGACATCTGCGGTTCAGGGAATAAATTGCGCATACCTATTTGTTATCTTGCTTTCACGACTTTTGTTCGCGTTCACAACGTTTTGCTTGTGAATTTTACTTAAGAGCTTTTCTTTGAAATTGGACTTGGGAACATACGAGTCGTATTAATTATAGGATTTATTTACGTGATATATGACCTTATATCACGTATTGTTATAGTTCAAAACCTCAGAAGATTGTGTGAAGTGAAGTGGTGTCTTAACATCAGATAATTTGTAATAAAACTTATGTATAGCGGGTGAAGGTAATACTGGTCCAAACATAAAATTATTATCCCTTTGGAATAGAACGACAAAAGCGACTAGCAGCAAACTGTGTGATAAAAAGAGATGGGAGATACGAAGTAGCAGAACCATTTTTGGCAGATGTCAAACAGTTGACCGCCCCGCAGAAGCTCGCTGAAAATTACGTGCATTTGATTTTTATATTAAAAAGTGAAATTGTGTATATTTTGGAGAAATAATGCGTCTGAAACATGGTGACTTGATCGGTGATTGATTGTTATTCATTACAGCGGCATAACCCCAACAAATAATCATTCAATAGGTAAATTAGTCCAAATCGAAGCCTTTTAATATACGACTTATATTTACCAATGCGCTTCAAATTTTAAGTACGCAGTTTGATTATTCTACTCTATAAACGTTAATTTACGTAAAAAATAAAGGCAGAATAACACAGGGAATGTATATAGACGAATATTTTGTATAATGAAATAATATTTAGTTTTACATTAGAGCTGCATGTTCAATATTTTGTGTCGATCGTTTATCATGCAGTAAACTACTATATTTAACTTAGGAACATTTTTATAAATCACCTGATCGTAAGGTTATCTCATTTAAAGCTACAAATGTTACTAACTTATGTTAGTTACTGACATCTTAAATCGGTTTCGTTTGACAGCTTTTACTTGTCGTTCTATTCCGATAGGAATATTAATTTTATGGGTCCAAAAGAATTTCAGTTTCAGTGCCTAATAATTATTTCTACTTTTCGATCGCTAATTAATGTTACCTTTTTCAAAGTAAAGATTTTATCAGCATACTTAATAGTATATAACCATGGCTTTACTAAGGTGTAACATCATATCAGGCCAGGGATTCCCAACCTTTTTATCGTGAGACCACATTATTTATTTTTAGCTTCACTTGCTCAGCAACTTTCGGACCTAAATATTATATGAAAGTCCATCGCGGCCAATGTGGTTTTATGAGATTTGGAAGACGACGCGAGGTTGTCGTCGTATATCGGATTTATATTAAATGGTAACTTATGATTCAATACAGAGCATTGCTCGCGTTCAAATAAAAAATAGTATGAATTTAGCTCGCAACACTCAGGATTCTCTATACCTCGATTACTATCGACAGTAAAACTGATACCTTCAGAGGCAAAATTACAATCCTCTCCTTTCGCTCGTGACTCAAGATGGTGCCCGTGCTGTAAGACACTATTCCCAGAATAAATAATCTACTTCCTAATTGTTTCGGCACTCCAGACGTCAGAAAAAGTCTATTGTCGTAAACAAAAGTTGTCATTATAAGTTCTGGTTAGCGTTATTTGTCTAATATGTACTTCATAAGGAAGTAATGACATTCTATTAAAACCGTGCGCGACGTAAGCGCCACAAACTATTGGCGGACGTCGAATTGACAAATGGCTGGTTGTCAATACAAAAAGTAATTAAACCAAAGTTATTTCAATGAAATTTTGTACTGAAATTGGTAGAAAAATGGTGACAGACGTCAGAAGTTCGCCAATGATGTGTTTTTTGGCCACTGCGAGCGCTGTAATCGATTTAGGTTCCCCCACCACCTCTTCGCTCACAGCGAATAACTGAATTATTATATTGTTTGGTTTTCTCTTATTATTCAAATCTTATTAGTCAATGACGAAACAGGTTCTTATGTATTAAATCTTAAGCAAGATACTAAGGTTATTTAGTTAGATCTTTAGACATTTTATTTTTGCTTACCTACTCCAAAGGTATGCCTGACACAGAATGCCATATAAACTTAAATTTAATCTGGCCACCATTGTCCAATCGAACCAAAGGTTGGGGACCACTGCTTTAGACCAACATACGAGTACAGGCTCCGGCGGTTACTCGTCTCGCCGAATTACCGTTATCGTGTTGTGATTGATACGGCCCACGCGAGTAAAAAACAAACCTCGCGTCTTGAAACCTGCTTTAGCGGATAGAGCGAACTTAACGAACGTTATTTCCCGCCATTTTAGTCACAAGACTCTTGTCTATGTAGTTTTAGCTTCAGTATCATCATACTATTTAGGGGTAGAGTGTTAACATCAGTATTCGGGGTCTATAAGAAAGATTTATTTTTCTTCTGTTGGGTCTTTGCTCTCAACCTATATTCTAAAAGGTGACCTTTAGCTGAATAAATAAATACAACATTTACAAAATTTTGAGTCGTGACTAACTGTAAGGAGTGTCTTGTATGAATACAGGTGATAAATAGTTTGATGTAGCAGACTAAAGCAACGAATTCTCTAATATCAGCACAAAATGTACGAGTAGGATCGTAAACTAGGTTTTCAACACACTTGCTCATAACGACGTCTTTATTCCACCGATTTTTGGCTCATAATCATAGATATTAAACACGCGTGCTTTTTCATTATATTATAGCACTAGTGCCTTTAGTTTATTAACCCGACCAATTTAGGTTTGTACCCTAGTACCAAGTCGTGAGTAAGAAGAAGAAGCGATATAATTTAGTCGGGTTATACAATACTTTTATTTTAGCAACAAACAGTATTTATGCGAAAAATAACAGTATCTACATATTTATTTAAATAAATGGAAAATCCAGATTTATTACTCAAAAATAGCTCAAACTCGTTTAACATTTTCTGTGATTTGTGTTTTAAACACGAATTATTACATTTTTAATCTTGGCTTTTGGCCAATCTAGTTCGCGCCTAAGCCTTGCGCGAGCATCGGAATCGCGGCAAGAAAAAAAAAACAATGCGCCATTTTTCGTAAATAATAATTGTCGGCTGTGACGAAGTTTGCATTATTTAAGAAGTTTAATATTAATGAAAATGCCTAATTCAAGTGAAGAAAATGAAGAAAACCTATTATTTACTCCGCCATCAAAATCGAGTGAAATGTATTTTTACTAAATGTTTTACATCCGCAAAAGTCTTTGCCATCAAAATCGAGTGAAATGTATTTTTACTAAATGTTTTAATAATTAAAAACTTAGTAAATGAAGAGTCTTGTTTTTTCCTCGCAAGTGTGTTGAAAAACGTCGTATAATACGCGTGTGCCTGTGACCATTATATACGCGGCTTTCTTATGGCGCACTCGCTTTCGCTCGTGCGCACACAATATCGGCTTGTATATAATGGTCAACTTAGCACACTTGTATCATAATGTACTATTATGTTTCTTTCAAAGAATGGATTGAAATTGAATGAATGAAAGTTTTGTATTAAAACTTCATTCAGCGAACGAGAAATGGGTAATGCGAAATTGCGAACTTTCATTTCATTTCTGCTGGCTGCGAATCCATTCCGTCAGCTTTTGAAACAAATAGGTTGGTGCATTTACAGACTTGCTCTCAGTGTTATAATCTAAAATGTGCGAGAGTGTTTTTACACCTTGAAGACAAAAATAAATCATGATTTACTCTGAGGGATTATAGTGAGGCACGGTTTCAATAACTTATTTAACGAAAACCAAAGTTACAATGCTGTCAAGATTTTAACGAAAAAGCTTGAGTGAAAAGCTCGAAATATTTTTATTTTATTTTACATCAATCTACAGCTCTCAGGACTAAGAAAATCAATTAAACAATATTTAATTATATTTTCAACAGCCAATAAAAAATTGCCATTTTACAAATTGCTCAATTGAATGGTTTTGAAAGATAAATTATCTGAGGTTAGATTTGAGTAAGTACCTAAAAAGTGCAACAGAGCAGATATTTTAATAGTACATTATGATACAACAAGTGTGCTAAGTTGACCATTATATACAAGGCGATATTGTGTGCGCACGAGCGAAAGCGATTGCGCCATAAGAAAGCCGCGTATATTATGGTCACAGGCACACGTGTTTCATACGACGATTTTCAACACACTTGCCACATTAATCCAAACTTCATCACAACACAGCCGCCAACTATTTACGAAAAATGGCGCGTTGTTTTTTTTCTTGCCGCGAAACCGATGCGCGCGCAAGGTTAAGGCGCGAACTAGATCGGCCAACAGCCAAGATTAAAAATGTAATAATTCGTTATTTAAAACACAAATTACAGAAAATTTAAAATGAATTTGAGTTATTTTTAGTAATAAAGCTGGATTTACCATTTATTGAAATAAATATGTACATACTGTTATTTTTCGCATAAATACTGTTTGTTGTGTAAGTTATATAACCCGACTAAATTATATCGCTTCATCTTCTTACTTACTACTTGGTACTAGGGTACAAATGTAAATTGGTTGGGTTAATAAACAAAAGGCACTAGTGCAATAATATACTGAAAAAGCACGCGTGTTTAATATCTATGATTGTGTGCCAAAAATCGGTGGAATAAAAGCGTCATTTTGAGCAAGTGTGTTGAAAAATCTGTAACAAAACAATACAATACACAAGTAACAATAAAACGTTAATTAAGTACACGTAGTAGGTACGAGTATACCACGACTAGATATTCCGGATTCATTTATCATAGGCCATAAATGGAGGACGCAAACTAAGTAATACGCGCGCCGAAGTATGAGCATAACAACACCGAGGTGGTCGGCATGAACTCGAATAATGATGGGGCGAAACTTTTTTATTACAATAACCAGTGGCGGGACTTGGCGGCTTGCGAGGTAGTTTTCTCATATCGGCCTTCCGCTCTCATCAACTTGCGGAACTTGGGGCTAATTAACTTCTCACCGGTGGTAGGGGTGCCGTACTAACGCAATTACTAGTGCAGCACCCCTGAATGAAAAGCGGTTATGACAAAGCCAATAACTAGGTTGCCGTGGAGCTATTTTTGCGTCTTGCTATTCGTGATACCATACCATTGTTGAAGTCATCACATTTTCTAAAGATTTTGTATCACTCGTAATGTTTAGGACCCCTAACGTACTCGGCCACGATTGAAGAGATAAAGATGACATTGAAAAAGCTAAACAGGGTCGCAAAAATGTTTTTTTGATGTAGTTTGAGTATTGGAAAAAACATTAGCTCAAGTCTGTTATATCTAAAGAGTCCGTTCCAGACAATGACATAAATAGTAAAAGGAACAAAATGGATTTTCCCTTATAATTGAGTTTTTTTTAAAACATAAATTTCTTGAATACTTTTTAGGGTTTCGTAGCCGAATGGCAAAAAACGGAACTCTTATAGTCACGTTATGTCTGTCTGTCCGTCCGTATGTCACAGCCACTTTATTCTGTAACTATAAGCATTACACTGATGAAATTAGGTACGAAGATGTATCCTGTTAACCGCTTTACGATCCTTATACAAGTTTTTGAGATATAGCACATTTTCAACAACCGCAAACATAACTTTGTTCTTCATACAACACTATGAAAAACAAAGTTATATTTGCTGTCAACAACATATTATGGTATTTAACTATGTGGAATTAAGTGGATTCCCTAATTCAGTTAAAGTTGGCATGGAACCCTCAGTGCGCGAGTCCGACTCGCACCTGGCCGGTTTTGAAGCAGACCTCGTCATATACGAGGTCTGCTCCAAAATCGAGGTCAGACCTCGTATATGACCAATTTCCAAAATACTATAGATAAATCGCATGTGTAGCCCAAAATGGTGTCAAATTCTTAATGACATTGAGCTACCGAGTTGCCAGCAAACTTGGTAGTTACAAAAGCGAATCGATACAACAACATGGTTGGAATAACACAGTAAAACTCGAGCAAACATGCTTCGATATCTCCACGCGTGATTGTACGGATAAAGTTTGACAGCCTCACTAGCAGTAATCAGCTGGGAATATTTCCGTCTCTTCCTATTGAATCCAAAGCGTTTCCCAGCGGACTCCGATATCTTTCACCTGAGTTATTGTGAGACACACTTCCGTTGCATCGATATATTAACGTGGAAGGCAGTATCGCTCTAATCGATTCGATTCATATTCATTAGTTAGGACCTGATTGCAACAGTGAGGATCATTTATTTGCGACAGCGTAGGCTTAAATCTTTAAGTAACTTGAAATATTATAATATTTAAAAAGGTAAAGCGAAATTTAAAAATTTTGACCTTCGACGGAATTAGGTACTTGGTAATATAAATAAGTAGATAAATATTTTTTGTACGCTTACGCATTTTTATCGGCAGATTTTAGAAAAAATATTTAATTGTTTTTTTCGGTTACGAACTTCACTTTTAACATCGTAGGATTATTTGAAAAAAAATGCTTTTTATTTTAAACTTTTTTATTTATTTATTTTCTTAACGCTTTTATAAGTCATTCCTTAATAACTACGTCTTATTCAAACATTTTAAATGAAAATCTGTATATGTGTTTTCGTCGTGAATAGGTAGGCTAGTAGATTTCATTTCTTTTATATTTTCGGTTATTATTTTTATTATTATAGCCGAAGTGGGAGTTATCTTCAATCTACCTGACCCTGTAGCAACGACGATTAGTACTTATTATATTATGATTATCTCAGAACTTAAGTTAAATCCATTGCAAAAAAACGGCAAGTTAATCGGTCAAGTCGTTCTTGAGATACATGGAAACAATTGATAGTCATTTTATGAATTAAAGAAATGGCAACTGCAGCACCCCCTGGTGCATTAACACAAATACTTATCTAAGAACCAACGCCACTAAATTACGAACCCACTGCAGAAAACTGCATGTCAATCGGTCAAGCCGTTTCAAACACAGAAAAATCTGCCAAATGCATGTACGTTCTCCGTTCTGTTTCAGGTAATAACTTTCCAAATGCTTCTAATAACCGCAATATTAGGAAATACAAATAATAGTGGTATTATGATGACGAGCGTGGGCACTGTTATACGATATTTAGATTACATCACAACCCACCGCTTATTTCAGTAAATATACCTTTTTTGTTCTTTGTTATGAAAGTAATAGTTCAGCACGATGGCTGATAACCTGATAGGACACTAAAACGCAATGAAGCAATTACAAATTATTCAAAAAGGGCCGCGAGTTACTGCCCGAGTGCCTAGACACGAAGGTCCGATTAAATTCATAAGTCAACGCAAGTAATGAAAATATGATTACTCGGCTTTACACGCAACTTTAATGTTGTTCTTTGTAATAGATCTGTAGTCTGTACCTACCAGCTGAACTTAGAGATATGTAGGTTTGTAAAACCGTTATTAGAAGTGGAAAATTAGATAGGTTAGTCCATCAAACCTATCATAGTCAAACGTGTTTTAACATTCGTCAGAAAAAATAAATTTAGTACCCAACCTATCCATATGAAAGCAGCAAGTGCATAACGATCACTGGACATGAGCTTAGGTCATGCAAACAGGTCATGATAGCTGTTCAAAAGTCGTCGTAATGGAAGTATAATCGGAGAAAATAGAACCGCCCTTTGAGCTCTGCCGTTGAATACACTCGCGCGGAAGTAGATTCATAGTTTACACTAGCATGAATGCCGTTATAGAGTTTTGTACTGCATGTTTAGGTAGAAATACTTTTGTGTTTGACAAAAATTTATTCCATGTGACTATTTTTATCAATTAAAGATGGTAGACAATAAAAGAGGTGGACTAGTGATGCCATTTCCCAGCAGTACATTGAAAGGTTATATGCAGAAGATAGGTACTTTAAACTTAATGTAAACGTTGACATTACGATATGCCAAAGAAAGATAGTTACCGATACACCTATTTGCCTTCGCAGTGATATGACAAATAAGCGGTCATTACATGAAAGGGAACGAGGTTAGAAAGCTTGTATTTTGGTACAGTGCGGTTACAACACTCACAACGCGAGCCTTGGGTCCGTCATCATTACAGCACTACAGTTATTAATGTTGCAACGTCTTTACAACTCATTGCTTCTTATTGGGTTACCTTTACTATGCCCACTTCCATAGACAACATTTGAAACGAATACGTGTTACGTGCTCGGTACAATAACAAAGAAAACGTAATTGATATGCACCTGATGGAACTCACCAAATCATTCAGTAAGTTTATATGTGGGCTTTTTTTCTTTACAATGATAAAGCCATAAGCTCGCCCACCGAATTATTTGCTTTGTCTGTGAGATTCTTTGTGATATTGTCTACGAGGAAATTCCCTATAAAGGAATTGCCTGTTAATGTTAAAACAGGTTGGTATTACAGTTAGGTACTCGATAAGAAACGTAAATTCACGATGCAAAATTGAATAGGTCAATAACATATTGATTACAAAAACAGGAATATATTTAAGCTTTTGATATTCGTAAAAGATTCCATTCCATTCGAAATAGAGTCATTTGTAATCAACTAATGTTTAGTAAATATTGTGTTCCCACTTTGCCTTAGCTTCTTAAAGTTACGGTAACCGCTGATGGCATTATTATTAACCGCTGTAATCAGAATACAGTGTACCAAACGTACCTAACTTTAAAAAAAACTACCTATGACTGTCATTATATTAGATCTAAGGAATCACCTCGGCAGCACGCAAACTCGCAGAATGGCGGCCGTATAGAACCAACCGCGCGATATTAGGGAGGGCGAGTTCTGATTAAACCGTAAAAGAGATTGGTTCGTCGGGGAGTGGTTTATCGTTGACGTTACAGAGAATCCGACGCGACGCGAGATCGCACGGGATTTCGGCGAACAACCGAGAATCAAATGAAAAAAGTTAGACGAATTTTCAACTGTGTCTGCGGTGATTCGCGGTGACGAACTGAGATACAACTTTTTAGCCGCGAAATCTGCAAAAAGACTGCAGTTGGTTGGATTCCGTTATTTTATCATAGTAGGTAGACATAAATGCTTTATTATGATGACATTACAGTAGAGTAGTTACTGGTTATAGCAAACTAACATAGTTGGTTTAGTTCAAGGCTTGAGACTACCTGTATCAAAAACCCTTTGCACACTACGATTTTTAGCAGCGATGCAGTCACCATGCAGCATCAATGCAATTGCATAATATCAACATTTACACACTTGCGCTACTTTAAGCATCGACGCAGTTGCGATACTCACGCGCGTCAGCATCGATGCAGTCGCGATGCAGAAGTTGAACATTGACAAATCATGTACATACAGTACGTGATTGGCGACTGCATCGAATCTAAATTTAATCTGATCATTGTGTGAGTCGCAATGCTGCATGGATGCTAAAAGTAGCAGTTTGTAAGGGGTTTTAGTTAGAGTCTATTTCTTTTCATTCATTGAAATAAACAGCTGTAAGAAATTATTTTACCTTAGTGTATTAACAGATATCTCAGCCATTGATTTTCATTTGTGTTTTGTTTATTGAATACTTTCACCTAAAAATCTACCTGTCTAATTGCTTGGCGTATTCCCCACGTTAACAACTTCCATTCAAACAAAATACGATACGACTGCGAACAATAATTTTGCGAGATTAAGCCCAACAATACGGGTTTCAAAGTTGGCGAGTTATGAGGCGTAATTTTTGTGATCACGCGCAAAGCACGCTCGCTGGCTCCGCTGCAAAAAGCGGAGATAAAACAGGTGCCAGCTGAAATATGGGTCCGCATTGGCGAACCTCCTCGATGCAGCTGCTATAGACTCATTCCACTGGTTTACGTACCCATAAATATCTATTTAGGCTTGGTTGCACCATCAATACATATAATAAAATTGTAGAGGTCGAATTTGTGTACAATAACAGAAAAAGTCAGAGGAATGTAATACAGGCTGACTTGTAATGCGACGTATTCCTCTTGGCCTGTGATAAAACATCTAATTTCCAACAAAATTAACCCTAATGTCCCAATACCAAATTGTCAAAATAAATTTTATAAGAAATCACTTGCTGTTTTTAAATGTTTGATTCGTGCCAGTATTAGTATATCTATACGTTAGTTGGTGTAGTGGTAACTGATAAAAACTCAAACAACATAGTTCAAAACACTAGACAGACTAACACATTTTATTTAATGATTTTTACAGTTAATTCGGGATATTCGCAAAAATATTGAATATCTCGATAACGAGAGACTTTGATATTAGGGATATTTGATTTAATTTTGTTGGCATTAAGATGTATTATCAAATCACATCCCAAGAGGAATACGTCGAATTACAAGTCACCCTGTATAATAATATTATAAAGCTGAAGCGTTTGTTTGTTTGTTTGAACGTGCTAATCTCAGGAAGTACTAGACGAATTTAAAAAACTGTCTGAGTGTTAAATACCTTATTAATCGAAAAAGGCTTTAGAGTTTAGGGTATGTATAAAACATCACGCTGCGACGTAGTCCGGTCAAATTAGACATAAAAATAGGGGTAAGGTTACAAAAATTCCCACCTAGCTGAAAATTGGTAGGATTGTTTAAAACACCATCATAAATGAAATGTAGAAAGTCCCCATCGATCCGATACCTGGAAAAAAAGTTACTCGGGGTCAAAGGTCACATAAACGGGTTTTTCGCGATTTTCAGCAAAACGGTAAGTTTTATCATAAAATTAGCCACAACAAAAATTGTAGAGCAGATAAATATCTACAAAAAATGTCTATATACTTTTCTTCCTAAGAGCCACCGTTTTTGACATATAACGATCCAAAAAGTTGAAAGAGTTGTAATCGTCATAATATGTATAAGTACACCACGTATATACATCGCTGAAGCTGTAATACAAGTAAAAATATTATTCTATCGGTCAGTGTAACTAAAAAAAGCTACGCTAGCTAGCTAAGCTAACTCCTAAAAAAACTACGTGCTTCGATATGTATGTTTCGTTAAAAATACCCAAAATAAAAAACAAGTGCAGTTAGCTTGTCTTCCTCCAACCTCAGCGGCTGCTCATCAACATCTTTTTCGGGTAAATTACCAAGTTCAAGTGTGGCTCGGTTATCAGCTAGACCCAAAAGAGTGGGGTCGGAAGTTGGTCGACAATACATTAGAACCAGTTCAAACTTTACTCCCACCTGCGCCGGAAAAACTGTTAAATACAATTTTTTGCAACTGTAAAAAGGGATGTAGTGCTAAATGTGGTTGCAAAAAAGTTGGCCTGTTTTGTTCTGTAGCATGTACTAATTAATTGTCAAGACCGGTCGTGCTCCAATGTTGAATCACCAACAATTGAGGATTCATTTGATGTTAACGAGTAGACATGCGATTTGTCATTATTGGAGCAATTTACTTGCAGCGAGGATGAAGAACAAGAACAAGGAGGAAAAAAAGAACAAGGAGAAGAAGAAGCAGAAGTATTAGAGAATTATGAGTCAGGTGGATAAATATCCCTATATTTTTTTTAACTTACACTGCTTTTATCACTTTTATCATTTCCAACCGTTGCCAATATATTTTATTATTTAATAGTATTAAATTAAACATAATCACAACAGATTCGTGGAATAGGCCTACTGGAGAAACCAAATTAAAAAAAACGCGCTAAGTACACTACCTCAAAGGTGGCGTGGAAACGTGTGCATATTATGACAATTACAACTCTTTCAACGTTTTGGATCGTTATATGTCAAAAACGGTGGCTCTTAGGAAGAAAGGTATTTAGACATTTTTTGTAGATATTTATCTGCTCTACAATTTTTGTCGTGGCTAATTTTATGATAAAACTTACCGTTTTGCTGAAAATCGCGAAAAACCCGTTTTTAGGACCTTTGACCCCGAGTAACTTTTTTTCCAGGTATCGGATCGATGGGGACTTTCTACATTTCATTTATGATGGTGTTTTAAACAATCCTACCAATTCTCAGCTAGGTGGGAATTTTTGTAACCTTGGATGTCTAATTTGACCGGACTAACGGGAGGGGAGGAAGCAAACTCAAAACGCGTGGACGAAGTCGCGGAGGACCGCTAGCCATACAAAAATCAAACTGAAAAGTTTTTTCGTATAGTTTGCTTGATAGTTGTTTGGCGTTAAACGTCCACAAACCCACTACAAAGAGAACACTCGCTACAATCAAGGTCCTGTATAATGACCATAAAAACATTTCTAGCTATTATTTCACATAATAAACCCCTACAATGAACAATCAATATATGTTTGGTATGTAATTTTGGGATTATGAATGATTTTAACTACTTTTTAGTTCACCATTTTCAACTGAAATTGCGTTAAAAATGTTTTAACTGTGAAACAATGTCCTCAACATTACATATGTACAAGATAATCACTCTATTGGATTTTGAAGAGGACTGGTAAACTTCAGTTATTTTGTAAGTGGACTGGGAGTATACGGGTATGTGAAGTGGTAACATTTTGGTAAAATCCTCGGATTGCATTTGCAGTTGGAATATTATTTAAAAATAGGTCAAGCGTCTTGTATGCTTGCAACCGAGAACACCTGTATCTGTTTGCGAAATACTCGCTGTTGGTGAGGGATGTTACTTTATAGAGGCTTGTGCTATTTTTGAACTTTGAGCTATATTAAGACCACAGAATTAAAAACAGTTACGAATAGGGACAGTGCGAGAATATACCTTTATCGTTTCGTACACTGTGTACTTTATTAATTTATGCGTGGATTCAATCAATCGTGCAATTTGCTGAAAACGCCAAGAGTCGCAAGTACGTCTCACTTGCAAGTGTTTGCGTGTTTGCCTCTGCTAAATTGGTGTTTAGAAAATTGCGCCAATTTTAATTCTATAACATCCAATAATAAAGCTGGCTGGTTCCTAGCTCAAAGAATTAGCATAGCTATCCAACGCGGCAACGCAGTCAGCATCATAGCCTCCTTGCCGCAAGGAAATGGTTTCGTTTTTGAATAGGTAGATTTCAAGTTATTTTTTTATGTTGCATGTCTTAGTTTTATATTATTCCAGATATATTCTTTACATTTTACCAATCAATATATTCGAATAAGATTCCCCAGCAAATAAAAAAACTCTTCCACAAATATACGATATCAAAATCACATCATCAACAAAGCATTACCTCAGGGTTAGAAATCAAATATTTGTTAAAACCTCGCCGGGCTAGTACCAAGTCAAACAGCCGCCGCCGCTTCCTTGGCCTCATGTAAATTCATTCATTGTAAAAGTTCATGTTGGAAATTCAACGTCAACATTTATTTTAAACTCTTCTCGTGCTTTCATTTTCTTCCCAAGTTTTTCTGCGAGATATTATAGTTAACAATAAATTAGGATCTACTGAAAGTTTTTACTGAAGTTGCTAGCGTGCAATTGTGTTTTTAAGTTATTACCTACTTTGCAGCTCCACTTATTACTCGAGGGAGTTGTGGGCTTCTATTACTGAACGCTTAAGGCTTGAGGCTCTTCTGGGGTTATTAATCAACTGACTGTACTTACAAGATTTATATGATACATCAAAGGTGCTATATTTAGATCACTGAACAACATTAACGCATTCATACATTCATCGTTGAATATCGAGTCAACATAAATAAAGGTCTTCTATTTTTTTATTTTTTTATTCGAAATGAGTTTGCTCTTGACTCTAGCCTACACCTAATTGGGCTTAGATAGAGTCGACGTACGACGTGGAACGAGCTCACCCAGAAAAGCCTGTTCACTCTGGTTTTGAAAGTTTTAAGTTAGATTACAAGGTTTATTGTATTGGTAAAATTAGTATTTAATTGCAAACAAAGACTTGGTACGGTTGACGACTTTTAGCAGCGATGCAGTCGTTATGAAGCATCAAAAGACGCAGTGTGTAAGGGATCTTTTATAGTTAGAAGGACCACAAACTTCAGAAGGAAGGATAATGGAAATAAATTGGGATCGTTTGGGAATTTGTTGGTAAGAAGGAGCACCTACAACATATAAAATTTATTAATTACTAGTGGTCCCCCGCGACTTCGTCCGCGCGTTTTTCGATTTTTTATCGCCTTTTAAACCTTCCCTAGACCTCCACGAACATTTCAAGACTAAGATAAGATAGATCCGTTCAGCCGTTCTCGAGTTTTAGTGAGACTAACGATCAGCAATTCATCTAAAGCTTAGTTTGCTGTTCACAAATCAAAGTATATCGTAAGTATGGGCAACAGCACGTCAAGGTAAACACTGCGGTGTCTTATGCGGTTGTAATAAGGGCTAAATTGCAACAAAAGTGGGTAACCTGATGTGCTGTCGACTGTACATAAAGTTTATTTTTTTACGTACGTAAGACGTTCCTAAGCTTCCCGTCTGCACAGCATAAATATTTCTACTCATAAAATATAGGTATCAAACGAATCTTTGCAGTTTGATTGGGCCATAAAAACTAGACGGCGCGATCGCGGAAAACAAAACGAAAAGGACGACGTTTCCGATAAACGCGGAACGCACCTGTGTTCGGCAACATTCTGCCTTTTATTCGTTTTGTATTTTTGTCTACGCCGTTCTAAATTCCAGGAAATATGGAAATGGAAAGTGTATGTTTTGATCGTTGTTTTGTTGTAAACCGTTATTGATGACCCGTTTTTTCATGGAAGTCCGCAGAGGCCCGATCATTTAATATTTTTTGCGCTCTCTGCTTGCGCTGCTGGATAACAGTGATAATACTGCAGTAGATAATGTTATCAGCAATTCTAGTGTTTTCAATAGACTAGTTAGATTCGGGATTGCTACCATGTACCTTATTATTTATGAGATTCCGATATTTCGGCACTGTTCAAGCGTCATGATCACGGAGTTACAGTTACAGAGTTAATCCCGTGTCTAACTATTCTAATGATAATGACCATGAAAGTTAAAACAATATAAGTGTTTTCATGGTCGTACGAACTGTATGTTTAAGATATTATTTTATCTTTGATTTCACATGCTGTATTTTTTATGGCGCAATATCTGGACCAGATTTGAATAGTGCGCCTTATTATTCCATCATCAACTTATGGGCTTTTGATCGCCTAGTATTATGATGGTGATTTAATTGTTGGTGCTGTAAATAATTTCTGAATTCTATTGGTGCCTTTTACAACTCCGTCTCCACGGTTTTTGGGGTCTACGAGTGTTGTCTAAGACGGAGGAAGCTGCGAAGCCTAGTGGGGGCTAGCGCGCGCGGGTGAACGCCCTCGGACCGGTCTGCGCAGGCGCCGAGCCACTGCGCCCGACACACGAGCCCTACCAACCAACCGAAAAGATGAAGGGTAATGTCAGCAGAACGACAGATGCTCTTGCGCGAAAAATGCATTCGCTAATCAGTAATAAAAAAAAGTAATATTGGACACCAATCACATATATTGCTCTGATCCCAAAGTAAGTAGCTAATGCACTTGTGTTATGGAAATCAGACACAACAGTGGTACCACAACACCTATACTCGAGACAATATAGAAAATTTTGATTTCTACATTGACCCGACCGGGAATCGAACCCGGGACCTTGCAGCAGCGACGCCTTGAAACCAGCGTGCTTAGCCACTACACCACGGAGGTCGTCAAATCGTCGTGATTGGTGTCCAATATCAGTGGGTAATGTCAACAAAGCAAGTGAAATTATCGAATGTGACAGCAAAGGTTCGATTATTTGATCAATAGTTACCCAACTAATGGTTAAAATATTAAAGATCGTGTTTGTTTTGAGGGAAAAATTCGTTATCCAAATGTCAGAAGGGCTATTTAAATGGCCAATGATTAAAAGATGTTTTCACCATTAGTTAACATAAGATCACGCAACCGCTTATTGCGCTTATTGCAGCTTCTTCTCAGCACTAGTCCACAATTATCCCAAAGCGGTGGTAGGGTTTATGTTGGAACGTGTAAAAGAGCCCCCAGTAGGCCTATTTAAAAAAAAAGACTTATGGCCTAAAGCAAGGTCAAAACCGATAGATTTTTGAATTCATATGACATCAAAAACGCCCTAAAGCTATGATCGCATTTTCAGTTCTTTCTCCTTAGCTGACAAAACAAGTAAAAGTAACTGCTCGTGTCCAACTCACAATCGCAAACGTTGAACTACACGGGCTCTGGAACCGATGTTAATTAATTTACCCAATGGTTTTTGTGCGCGACTGGCGGACTTGACGCTTTGCATTCTTTTCTCCGTTATAATTCGTCTTCTGTGGGAATCATTGGTTTTTCTTTTGGCCAAAGAGCAAAAAGGTACAATATATTATTAAAATTTTACAGATTGCTATACTTATCTATTATTCTGTAATATTTATTGTTTAGATTATGAAATACTCATCATGATTTTATTTATTTTCAGGTAAATACTACAATACACGAGTATGTTTTGTAAGTACAGCTGACGAGTTTATTCGTCTTCTTATCGTTATACTAACTAGGATAGGCCCCAATTTTTGAAAAAACTCGCGTCAAGATGGCGTGTGATATTAATTGATTAATGTCCGATCTTCCATTGATAATGAGTACAGGAGTGATTTAAAAAAAGAGAATTTTGTGAGCACTAACGTGTATACTTTGCATGATTTCCGTTGATATTTAATACCGTTTTCGTAAAAAAAAACATGCCATATTCAAGCGAGTGTTTTAAAAATAAGGCCCCTTTTCGTAGGTAATATTTTATATACCTACTTCTAGGTACAATTATCTTCTGTGCCTGTTTGATGAATAAAACTAATCTAGTGGCCTAATATCCGCGCCTCTTTCGAATCGGTGAATATCAAACGTATTTCTTGTCCTATAAAAAATGATTTGACTAACTTTCATGTAATGTAATAAAAATTGCTTTAACAGTGAAAAAATGTAAGAAGGCATGTCTTTTAGAAAATAAACTTATTTAATCGACGTTTTATACGGTATGTTAGGCCTACAGTTGAATAAATAATTAAGCGATGCAACCCAGGCTCTATATCAAGTATAAACTGTACTGTCACCAAAAAGGACGTCTATACAAATTATTATTGCTTCAATTTTATTATATCTTTGTCTATGCAACTATAAGACTACTTTAACTTACCCTACTAACGGTCTCCTAACTGTGCCTCAGTTACAGGCACAGCTTTATCCTATTCCCCGAACGTAGAGCGTGCCTTAGACGCAATTATTTTAATTGGTCATAAATCATGTCCGTGTGAGTGTAACCGTAGTCCGCGTGTTTGCGTGTTATTTGACCTGTGTAACAATGGACCAGCGCATGGGAATATAGGCCTCGAGTGCTGCGTTGCCTGCGTAGGCGCCGCTCCTCACACTTAGAAGGGCGAGTGATACACTTCTCCGGAAATTACCGAAAAAAGAGCCTGCAACTACCTGCGCTTAAGGTTTTGTGATCGATATTTAACTCAACTCTTGTTAAATGTCGTAATTTAACCGATGGAAACGTAATTTACCCATCGGTTGAGTTAACTATCGATCACGAAATCGGATCTTAATTTGCTTTTTGGGCTTTCGTAGCCGTAGCGTAATGGCAAATAACGGAACCCTTATAGTTTCGTCAAGTCTGTCTACCTGTCTGTCTGTCTGTCCGTCTATATGTAACAGCCACTTTATTCTGAAACTATTATACACAGTTTTAACTTAGTAGGTAAATGTACCTGTTAAATGCTTTACGATTCTCATACTTTAAAATGACATCGATGTTCCTAAAACTATTTTTTTCTAAAAGTCTAACGTTTGAGAGATATACGCTTCCAAAGTGGTAAATAAGCATAACTAACTTTTAAAATAAGCGAGTGTAAATTTTGAAAAAAATACATGATGTACGGGTAGATCTTGATTTCAACGAAAATTGGTTTGAATAAGATCGATCTATTAGTTTTTGAGATAGAGATGGAATGAATGGATGAATAACAATGTTATGTTTGCGGTCATTTTCAATGACCGCAAACATAACATTGTTATTCATACAAATACTATGAAAACAAAGTTATAATTGCTGTCAACAAAATATTATGGTATTTTGGCTAGGTAGTTAAGTGAATCTCTAATTCAGTTAAAGTTGCGGCACGGAACCCTTAGTGTGCAAGTCCGACTCGAACTTGCCGGTTTTTATCATTGTTTCAGTCTCGTCCAGTGGAGAATACCTCAAAGCATTAAGTCTGCTACTTTTAGCTATTGTATTTTGTTTGTACAAATTAGACAAAATAGGTAAATGGAATATCTTAAGCATGTTGAAGGTTTTGCTATTAATGATTGTCACGTGCGTTATTTTTATAAGTAGACTAGAGAATCTAAAGAAAAGCTCGCTAAGCCAATTATTCATAACATTTATCATCACCACATCAGTACTAACACTTGGTACTCAAATATTTATAGCCGCTTGGCACTGAAATTTCTACTATTTTTTTACTCAGGTATCGGTTAAAATTGATACCAACATAACACTGATAATATCAACGAAGGTAGGTTACGTCCACATCCAATCTACAAACCAATCATCTACGGGGCAGGTCCGGGCAACAGCACGTCAAGGTAAACACGGCGGTGTCTTAAGCCGTTGTAATAAGGGCTAGTTTGCAACAAAAGTGGGTAGCCTGATGTGCTGGCGACAGTACATAATACAGATTTCCCTTCGATGTATATCTCGTGCAGGCATGCTGGTTCTGAGCTGGTTTCCCGTAAGAGCGTACAGCTAACTGTAAGTTGGGAACTAGATGAACGAACGGATACCAGTTATGAATGACAGCACAAAGGTTGCGAAAGGGTTTTAAAAACAACATACCAGCAGGTTTTTGCTGTAAAACACCCAGTCACTAGTATATTGGTATGTAGCCTAAGCCAGGAGATACTAGAGGGAATCACTTGGAATACAATTTTTGGCTGCGTAACTTTGTTTGGACTTGTTGGGAGTTTAACATATCAAAAGTATCAGACGAATTATATAATTTTTTGAAGGCGGTCTTAAAGTTTTTACATATATTAATTCCATATTAGTTATTTTTGCTTATATCTCTTAAACTATATAACCGATTTTTATGATACTTACACTGGTTCCTTAGTCGTAATTACCCTTAATGATCGAATAACCCGATAATCTCGACACAACATCTTGTTTCCAACATATTCGTGAACAAACATAATTATTAACAAATAAACAAATATCAAACATATCTACATACACTTGCGAAATCGAACACACTACTTAATTATGATCATCATACTCAAATGTTATCCAATTCCAACGATAACAAAATTTACATGGTGAATCGAAAATCTCCTTTTTGAAGTCTGTTCAAAACTTCACTGAGAAAAACTTGCAGCAAATCTTATAAGCTTTGATTTTTAGACGGTATCAAGTAGCTTGGACGCATAGTTTACGATATGTATGCAAAAAAACCTAAAAAATAACCTTCAACCCCAGTACAGGCTGGGACGTTTGGTATGTTAACCTCCTAACGAGTCCAAACAAAGTTACTAAGGTAAACATCGTG
The DNA here is from genome assembly GCA_963924145.1 of Pyrausta purpuralis. Taxonomy (NCBI): domain Eukaryota; kingdom Metazoa; phylum Arthropoda; class Insecta; order Lepidoptera; family Crambidae; genus Pyrausta; species Pyrausta purpuralis. The sequence continues at coordinate 23,168,324 of OZ001656.1, forward strand.
TTCCTTGAAAATCCCTCCACAAGATTTAACGATACTTTAGCCTAATGGACTTTATTCATTGTTATTTGTGATTCAAAATCAAAATTCCGATTAGATTAGGTACACACCAGCATCTGCATACATATTGAGTCAATGCGACATTGTTTTTGTCAAAGCGTCATCATTACAATAACACATGAATATAAGTACTGTCAGTGCTAGATCTTAATCTATTGCCATAATCTCTCCTATTTTATTGGTTCATCAATACTATCACCTGCTTTATAGAGTCGTCGCCATTTGTCAAAGGCCTCTAATTAGTCGTATATCGCGCTTATTCAAGTGAGCATTCTACTTATAAAATGTATCAGTGCAGTCAGCGTCAAACCTCATCTTTCCGCTTTAATAGTTCAGTAGAATTGGACTAACATCTACTTATTTTTGACGCTGCGTGTAACATACACGTTAAACGTATATTCGAAGCCTCTATCTATGTCATCGGTTCGTCGTCACGGGAGACGGAGCAGGCGCCCGCTGCGCCAGCGCCGGTTCGAGCTCGGCAACTCAATTATCACTACAATCGTTCATCACAAATACCGCTTCAGCACCTTGAAATTAATTACTCATGCAATGATTACAGCAAGGGTCGTTAGACTCCGAATGCCAACATAATATCGAAAGGATTCCTACCATTGAGAATGTTCAGTTATTTTTTTCCCATCTGGTATTCCATCATTATTAGATCCATTCAGAAATAAATATCGAAATTAACAAAATAGTACCATATCCATTTTATTAGATTATTTTTAACATTTGACAAAAATCATGATTCACGATTGGCTTCGAATTGTACATACATACCATCTTAATCTACATAGCTAATACTATCAATACTGCTGGTACTTACCTCTAGCTAAAAATATTACTCTACCGCCTTAACTTGTAAAAGCAAGCTTACTGTTTAAAACTAAAACGTGCAAGACAATAAATACAAACCTAAAAGTAACTAAACTTCTAGAGCCCGTAACGTAAGACCGACTGGTACGAGTGTACGACTGATGGTCACACACCCATACCGTAGATAGGCAATCGATAGTTTCGTTCTGTTTGCGATAACCTACCGCTTCGGAAACCCTAACTACCAACTTACCTCAGACGAAATGGAAAATAACAGCAACAAATGAGAGGCCGCTCAAAGAATGCTATTGAGATGTTTACAATTTAGACAGAAAATATATGGAAATAATGTCAAACTTTCTGACTTTGTTATATTTCCATAATATTTTGTCAAAATTGGAACTTGCCAATAGCATTCCTTGAGCGGTTAATCTATAGTAGCTAGCACGTTTTATTTAAATTTTATAATATCTTACAAGCCGTAGTAATAGAGTTCAGGAGTGTGCGTAATAGCGTAATACAGAAAGGGAAACAAAAACAAAAAAACACACAAAAATCTGGAAACAGGGCAGGGAAATGGCAGTTCTAACTGACCTGAGTATAGGCGTAGGATCAACTGTTGATCGAGCTCTTACTATAAATAATCATTTTGCGCAGAAAGTAAGCAGGCCAATCAAATGATGATGATGACGTTTTTACCATTAATAGAGGTGTAGTACAATGTACACACAAAAGATCAGATTTATTCACTGGCAAGCCGTGGGCGAGTGTTTGCATAAATTACATTAATCAATGTGGGTCATGGTGTCAGAGACCATGCGTGACGCAACCGAACTCTATTGATAGATTTAGTGAAAATACGACTCATCAAGGCGTGCCTCTTATTGTGTAGGCACAGGAAGTGCGTAAGGGATGTATCAGATGGATTTAATCATCTAACGTATCATCGATAAATTGACTCATAAACTTTGAGTTAAGAATATCCTTGGATTAGGTTTCTGCCTTAGGTTTTCACATTGGTAGCTAATTTATTCAGCTTGTAAGCAGTTGTTTATAGAAACCTACAGCTGTATGCATAAGGCGTGATAAATGTTACTTTCTCCTTCATCCAACTATACCATCACGAGACAGAATTATAATTAGTATAAGTATTGTTTTCTGCCACCTATTTCATACTTACCTAATACGAAGTTTTAAACATGTACAGGTATACTCAGATAACGCTATGTTGTAAGTTCTTAATGGTGCGTTCCTTATGTTACTGTTGTATTGTTAGAAAGAAATAAACACAGGTTCCCACGCATCATTTTGCATAATGTTCATTATATTCACACAATATGTTGCAGACAGTGGATCGAACTAAAACTGAAACCCGGAACTGAATTTAATTACATTAATATCAACGTGAAATCACACAAGATATTGTTGATGCGTGTGATTCAAAACGAATGCCTCTAGGTTTAGCCTCGTTTTCATGACATGACATTCGATGCATATTTTGTAAACCTACAAACTAATAGTCGAAGTACAAAGTCATGATGTCAGATTCTTATTAATATTCACAAGATGTTATAAGTTGTGAAACAATTCGTTGCCCTTCGCCCTTCCTAATACGCTTTAGAATACTTAATGGCGATAAAGCCCTTGCCTTGGCATAAGTTATACCTTCAAACGACTCACTAATAATGTATGCGGAGCTTTTGATTTGTAGTGGTTTTCAACGCCATGGCGTTAGGAATATTCCAAAACAACCTATAGTTAAATCCTTAATATCAACTACTATTTATGGAACACAGTGTTCTCTTTATTTTATACCTTTATGATAATTTGGTTGGTGCAATAAAATTGGAGGCACAATTTGTTTTATTCCGATCCCAATTTCCTAAAGTTCATGAAAAATTGTACGTATTTCATTTCAGAGCACAGGATTAGATTTTTTCTGAGATATATTAGTTACATATTCGTCAAAAAGTTAATTTGTCACAGAAAATAGCATGTGTAAATTCGTAACAGTTCTTATTTTCTAAAGGGAATACTTGATTATATTAATTTTGATTATTATAAATCCGTCACGTCGTTATTTTCAGTGTAGACAGCATAACAAATAAATAAATAGTAAAATATATAGCGCCTTTATGCATTAAGTGTGTAAAATGTGAAATTATGACTAATTAGTAACTGCTACTACCTACGATAAATTAACACATATTTGTTTAAAGATAGTGACGAATTTACTTTGTGACTAATATACAATAACCGTTGTGGTGTAGATACTGAAATAGGTACAGTCGCCGTCAGATATATTGGAGCAGACAAAGTGACCAAATACTTCTGAACAGTTTGAAATGGCAATAAGTTCGATACACTACAAGTTACCGTTATTATCAGAACATTCATTACTACATTAATATCTGAGCAGAAGCTAGTCAATAACTTCTATACACACAACTAACCAATAATATCTGAACACTCATAACGTCAAATGTATCTATGCAGTCGGTCTTAAATATCTGAGCAATCGAGGAAGATTGCAGAAGAAAGTGCTTCCAACTTAACTATAAATTCCATTTTAAAATAGGTTTTTTTTTCATAGTTTAAATCATAGTAAGATGACGCTGGCAGTTTGTAACGCTTTGCAGTGTTGTCATCACTGTCATGAAAGTGTCATGCAATAAATAAATTGAGGCAAGTGAGTTTTCAGATATTATTGGTTACTTGTGTGTATAGAAGTGATTGACTAACATATGCTCCGATATTATTGAAGTAATGCATGTTCTGATATTAATGGTAACTTGTAGTGTATTGAACTTATTAACATTTTAATCTGTTCAGAAGCATTTGGTCACTTTGTCTACTCCAATATATCTGACGGCGACTGTACCTACCCTTTTTGTGTACCTTCCTAACTCAAATAAAGTTGATATGAAAACTGTTTGCTACTACATTAATGGAACTCATTTTACTAAATGGTTCTGTGTAATGTTCGTACTTTCACCTAATTACTTAGATTTCCAACCTATCTAGGTTGAAATATTATATTAGGTTTAAATGTTTGGCAACGAGTAATATTGAGTCAGAAAATTCAGAAATCAAACAAAATATATCGATTAGACTATAATCGACATTATCTGCGGTATTTCTGATACCAACTGAGAATACCGTTAATTAAAATAATTTGAAGTTTATGTAAGCGACGATTACGAAACTAAACTGAGATATATCAGGTGGGATCTCAAGGTTGGTTCGGAAGGTCATCGCCCATGCGGACTACCCACCACATTTCGAACGAACACAACGACCGTTATCATTCAATTTGCATATGTTACATTCCTTATAAGTATCTAAAGAACATAAACGTATTTCCTCGCGTATTTACAACCAAAGGCGTCGACAAAGCCGTATACGGTAACATAAACAATGCATGACGTCATAAAAAGTTAAGCTGTGAGAGAAGTCAAAGGCATTAAATACTGACCTACTTTTGTACCTATTGTTAATCGATAGCAAACCAGTAACCACAGCGGGTGCAGGCTGTATCGACAGTTTACGGTTGCAGCGGAAAGTTTTTAAATTAAAACGAAAAGAATAAAAGTTACTGGCCATTAGAACAACCGCCAGGGACCACAGTAATGGTACAGAGTAAGGCTAGACCGCGTCAATAAGGTAATTATGCGGCATTGCAACAAAGTTAATATCTAACTATGGTGTAGTGGTTAGAGCTCCTGACTACTATGCCGGCTGGCTGTCGCGGGTTCGAATCCCGCAAGGAGCAAATGTTTGTGTGAGCAATGAAACAGCTATCAGAGCATAGATGAATGTGCCTAAGTTTATATGTATGTTAGTATTTATGGGAGAAGCCCCCGTCATAGTCGTAGTCTTGGTAACACAAGAAAGAAAATTCCGTGGCGTGTTATCTGTCGCATATTTTTTTTATAACTCTCTGTCAAGGTTTCTCGTATGGATTTGGACAGATCCACACCAAAGCACAAACTCTTTATCTTGATTGTTTCGAATGTTGGTACAGTTAGTTTACGTTTGGATAGGTCGTAATAATTGCACAGAGGACTTTAGCTAGCTAGCTAGGGCCCCTAGCTCTAGTTTATATGTGAACTGGAAGTGATGCAAAATAAACACAATCGAAGCTTCAATCGCTATATTAGCCGGTGGAGATGCAAATCCTATAACCGCTCAAGTAATCAACTCCTCCTAGGATACAGGGCTATCAAAAATGACGTGTATCAAAAGTGTGTAATAAAGTATGTGCTTAATAGAAATCTATACTAATATTATAAAGCTAAGGAGTTTGTTTATTTGAACGCGCTAATGTTAGGAATTACTTGACTGATTTGGAAAAAAAGTGTTGGATAGCCTTTTTATCGAGGAAGACTTAAGGCTCTAATACATCACGCTGCGAAGGGAGAGAGGGAGAAAACTCAAAACGCGCGGACGAAGTCACGAGGGACCGCTAGTACTTATTTAAAGAAATTTTCCTAAAACTTTATATCTCAATTCGGTTTAAACAGACCTTGCTTACTTCTTACTGCGAAACCGACTACATCTACATTCATATAGGGACTAGCGGTCCCCCGCGACTTCGTCCGCGCGTTTTGAGTTTGCTCCCTCCCCTCCCGTCGCAGCGTGATGTTTTATATCCTAAAGCCTTTCTCAATAAATAAGCAATCTAACACAGAAATATTTTTTCAAATCGGTTCAGCAGTTCTTGAGATAAGCGCGTTCAAACCAATAAACTCTTCCGCTTTTTTATATAATTAGTTCAAGCGCACGTTGTACTTAAGCTGCGAACATTATTTTGGTGCGGAGCTATGTTAAAACTGTGATAGCTCCTAAGATATTTATTGGATTCAAATGATATAAAGGGCAACTTTGTTCTAAATGAAATGCTCGTGATGATGAATGTATTTATTTTGATAAGAATAAATACCTGTGTGTACAATACACCTCTAAAAATGATGCATTATTTTTTTACAAATTTATTAACATAAAAAAGGTTGTAGTAAGTCAACCATAAAAGATAGACTTATGCTGTCGCGGACTTTATTATAGAACTCTTAATGTTGAACAATCTTGTCATACATGATTTTTGTGTAACTTTAGCGGTTTCCGCAGCGTACGCAGCGGAAGCTCTCAAAAGGAATATCTTTCTCCCGTTTTCGCAACATTTTTCATTGCTGCTATGGTCTTGCGAGTCGTATCTTTATGTTATATAGCTTAAAGCCTTCCTCGATAAATGGACTATCCAACATAAAAATATTTTTTCAAATCGGGCCAGTAGTTTCTGAGATTAGCGCGTTCAAACAAACAAACAAACAAACAAACTCTTCAGCTTTATAATATTAGTATAGATTAGCGCAAGCGCACGTTGTACTTAAGCTGCGAACATTATTTTGGTGCGGAGTTATGTTAAAACTGTGAAAGCTGCTAAGGTATTTATTGAAATCAAATGATAAAAAGGGCAACTTTGTTCTACATGAAATGCTCGTGATGATGAATCTATTTATTTTGATATAAGAATAAATACCTGTGTGTTTAATACACCTCTAAAAATAATGCATTATTTTTTTACAAATTTATGAACATAAAAAAGGTTGTAGTAAGTCAACCATAAAAGATAGACATATGCTGTCGCGGACTTTATTATAGAACTGTTAATGCTGAACAATCCTGTCATACATAATTTTTGTGTAACTTAAGCGGTTTTCGCAGCGTATGCAGCGGAAGCTCTCAAAAGGAATATCTTTCTCCCGTTTTCGCAACATTTTTCATTGCTGCTGTGGTCTTATGAGTCGTATCTTTATGTTATATAGCCTAAAGCCTTCCTCGACAAATGGACTATCCAAAAAATTTCAAATCGGGCCAGTAGTTTCTGAGATTAGCGCAAACAAACAAACAAACTCTTCAGCTTTATAATATTAGTATAGATTAATATGCTATTTAAATACGAAACTACAAAGCTGGAAGAAACCGTAGCAGTAAAGTTTAGGCCACGGTTTGTAATCGGGTAAAGGTTTTTTTCAAATTACAGGATCAACTTAGGGCTAAGTAGTCATCATCATCTGACAACGAATTCAGCCTTCAGATTTCTAGAAGAACCTCCTATTTTTCTCTACGGTTGTCAGCCCTGATAATTTGCAGCGGAGCCGCTTCCTACCTTGAATCGACACCAATCACTAATCTCCGATCTGATTGCTCAAATCAATAGGGACCGTATTTTTTTATGCCGAGCCATGGACGGCTAGTGAACACGGGCAGTTATCTAAATGGATGCATTAGGGCTGTTTTATAAGGTCCTTTATTTGCCCCCGCTAATCCCCCTAAGTAGAGGGTCGACGTCATCGTCCCCCGGCTTTGTGGCAGTTTGTGTAAAAATAATATTCAACCCGACTTACGAGTAAATATTTATAGCAAAAGCGAACTTTCGCAGTTAAATTTCAATTGGATTGGAAGGAGTTATCGAACCGGTTACTTGATTAAATTAATAACTTCCTCAGATATTCCGCTCGGTGCTTAAGCGTTTTCTGTATTCAGCAAACGATGTATATTTGAACCATGACTTTGTAAGACTAGACTTGCGACTTACTTGTTTAACAAGTTAAAGCAAAATTATGTCCAATATTTGAGTTATTTGTTGGTTAGCTTTAATTTGTCGCTATGGAAACAGGCCATTTGGCTTGATCTGGCTATTTACGGTCACTTATTAAACGTTACGCGTAAGGACATATCCATAATAGACCACAAATTCCGCAAGGTCGGACCGACAGCATGGTAGCTCAATTGGTAGAGCGTTTGCCCGGTTAGCCAAGAGTTGCTGGTTCGAATCCCGCCCGTGCGGAAATTTTTGGTTTCTTATTTTATCTTTATGAATACGGTCACTTATGTTCTTCGGTCACCGAAGTCCTTATTTATAATCTTCTCATTTTCAGCTCCGATCTCGTTGCAAATATTGCTTTGGTAGGAAGTTTAATTCGATAAGTCTGCGGCGTCACTCATTATCGAGCGAACAATCAGCGTCGCGTCGACTCCCACGGAACCACGCGCCAGTTTTTATACCCGTTGGGAAGTTGCATTCGCCATCGCCACTGCACAAAAAACTACTTATATTCAACTTTATGACTCTCGCAATAAAAGCGATCTCTCTCTACACTGGCGTAGGTACTCCGGATACGCGACGTAATGAATGATTGGAAATGTTCGCGACTGCAGTTTTTCTCCCACCTGCAATCTTGCTCTCCGCTTTAGGTATGACGGGTGTCGTCCTCGGTGCAACTTTAGGCTAATATTAGCTCTGTGACTGCATTATGCACACTGTTATCCATTCTTAGCCTGTAAAGTGTATCTACTTACCTACGTTCAAAACTGATTAAGCTATCAACTATCACCAACTTAAATGAACAAGCTGTGCCTGCTGAATTTACTAAATCTTACGTGAGGCGTTAAATTAAAGAGTAGTATTTTATTATATGTATTTTTAAGATTCTTAGGTGAACTGCATAAAGCGAAGCTTGAAGGGAAATATATTCTTAGGATAAGAATAGCTTCAAGCATGGCTTGAACTTTCTGAAAAATATAACAAAAATGTATACTCTAGCTACAAACTTCACTATTATCCTACCACTAGCGGTTCCCCGCGACTGTGTCTGCGCGTTTTGAGATTGCTTTGTCCCCTCCCGTCGCAGCGTGATGTTGTATAGCCTAAAGCCTTCCTCGTTAAATAAGCTATCAAACAGAAAAACGTTTTTTCAAATCGGGCCAGCAGTTCCTGATATAAGCGCGTTCAAACAAGCAAACAAACTCGTCAGCTTTATAATAATAATAGGTGGATAACTAACTCATCAAGTGTTAATTTATCATTGTGAATATTGTGATACTGTGATGTCTGTAAGTAACTAGGTTTTTACAAAACTAAAATATTTTTTACGGCCTGACCCTGCCTTTCACAATTTTGTTTAGTAGAAGAACAGGGTATTGTATTTTTATACTATATAATTGACGTAATGACACAAAGACCGTTGATAAATTTAAACAAACCTTGTCGTTATAAAAGAAAGGATTGTCACGGAGCGAGGACGAAAATCTCATTTTGCTGGGCGGGAATCAATTATTAAGGCGCTCCAGTAGGCTGTAAAGAGGGAAGGGGGGGTTTACACAGTCTAAAGCAAAAGGAAAATGTAAACATATCTTGGAGATTCCCATTATTTGACGGAGCATTAACTAAGACGAAAATACAGGTGTTTTGCGGTGATTATAAATTACATTATTAAAAAGCTCAGTCAGTGGGCTTATTTTGAATGAGAACTACGTTTAGCCATTAGGATGTCATTTGTGATTTGGGTTTGTACCAGTATCATAATAGAATGGCAGGATGGACAGGCAGGTAGCTAGCAGCCGAAGAATTGCGCGCGTTCTCAGTAAACAGGGACAGTAACGATATCGAATAGGATTTTGTGTAAATATCGGTTTCACGGAACTGACTTGACTTTTAGTGGATTAACGAGGGACATGATTTGTTACTTTCTATGAACGACGTTATCCAAAAACGCGGCACCGATGATTAGTGGAGATACCTATCGGAACCACCATATTTTTTTTCACAGTTAGCATATAATTTTGCGATCGAATACATGACCGAATCTAGAAGCCGATTTTCGCGGCAATAGAACTTTTTTTGTGTGGTAATTCGATTGCTAGTTTAACCTAAAAAATCAAGTAAAATGTCTACCGGTAAAAAACTATCGCACGAACAAAATCTTAATACATAGAAATCGTGATCCTGAGAAGTAAAAAACTATGTTTTCCTCGTCAAAGAAAATTTGATCGGTGAACTTTTTTCGTATATGAATTGCACGAGAATTGTCCCCATGCTCCGATCTGCCTTCCGCGCAGATAAGTAGAGACAGGTACATCGTCAAGCTATAATAAAATCGTTGTCTTGCTGAGCATTAAGCAATAAGCGGTAAGGTAACGCGCGGGTTGGCAGCGATGCGCACCCTCTCGGTTCGTGATTCACCATCAAATATTCACATGTGGAGGCATGGTTCCCGCTCACCGGCCCCCGCGCCTCGCGACCCGTCTGAAACAACTGAATGTGCTAAAATCAATAGCCGACTGTTGTTTGACAATGTTTGCTAGACGGCGGACTATGTTATAAATAGCACAGAAATGAAAGCAAGGAGTGAACGGACGTTTGCAATTTGTGTTTGAGTAGGAATTTATTTGGTTAAAAAAATTAAGAGCTTTTCTTATCAATTAAACTCATCCACGGCTAGGTCACTGTTAGTTAAAAAAGACAATTAGGTTGTAATTATATTTTTATTTTTAAAGTGTTTTGTTACTATACAAACTAAATAATATAAATTGCACTTGTAAAAATATTTCCTTCGGATATTGTGAGAGCAATCTCGCAACATTCAACGGGCTTGCTAATGTGACGGTGGACGAGTGGTATAGACATACGCCCAGATAGCATAAGAAACGGGGTTCGATTCCTCGTCTGTCACAACCAAAGTTGCTTTTTCCAATTGCAATTTATATCAACTAGGTTGATTAACTTCATGCTTGATTAAACTGTTAGGTTACCTACTTAATTAAATCACAAACATTGAAATTATTATCATCATCATCATCATCATCATCATTATCAGCCAAAGGACGTCCACTGCTGAACATAGGCCTCCCCCACGGCTTTCCACAGCGACCGATTACTAGCGGTCTGCATCCAGTTTGATCCTGCAATCTTTATAAGGTCGTCTGTCCATCTTGTTGGTGGACGTCCTACGCTGCGTCTTTGGTCGAAGGGTCTCCAATCTAAAACTTTCCTGCCCCAACGGAAACGAATTATTATCAATTGTTCTCAATGGTACCTATCCAAAAAAGTGAAATGCCAGCATCACACGCATATCTAAGTACCTACCTAATATCTTTACAATGGGCGTCAAATTAAAGTTCTCAGCAACTAATAACCAAAACCGCTCCATGCCCACATTACATTTAATCGCCCGCTGTATCCAAATTTAATTATCCAAGGATGTAAAATCCCTCGGCACAGAATATAAAGTTATATTAACTCCTTCGCCGGAGTTGGGTAATGTTGTGATGACGAGTTAGAGCAGGGATGCACAGACCGCGGCCCGCGGGCCGCTTGCGGCCCGCCGGTCGAATACTGGTGGCCCGCCGACAGCAAAAATAATACTCTCGTACATTCGAAAAATATTGAATTCTATTCCAGAATAAAACCAAAAAAAATATGGTCGAAAAGTAATTTGAATCTCGCGCGCGCGCTCTTAAGTGCACGAATTCCCGATTGCTCGCGTAGGTAGATACACGAAGCTTCCAGAGTCGGTTTCGAGATTTCTCCAGACAGTTTTCGACTCTATACGCGCGGTATAAAAGCCACGCTAACCGCAGCGACCCATAGTTCGGTTTTAATTTGAGTGAAGTGTCAATAGTTCTAGTGTAGATTTTAACTCGACTAGCCGGTGTCATATATTTTGATCCACATTCAACGTAGATTTCCCGTCAAGTGCCGTGTATAATTGTGTTGTGAAATCGTAAGTAAAACTCTGTTATTAATAAGTGTTTCCCTACCTATTTAAATCAATTATTTTTGCTAATTTAAAAAAGGATGGGTAATTTAAGTAGGTACTGTAATTGTTTTTAGGTGCTGTGTTAATCCTAGCCAGGATTAGAACGCAACATGGACAAGCCAGGACCTAGTAAAAAACGTAAGGTTAAAGATGAAAATCGGCAGTTTCAAGAAATTTGGACTGAGAAATACTTTTTTGTATGGTCGCATAATAAAGTCGTTTGTTTAATTTGCAAGAATTCTGTTGCGATTGCAAAGGAATATAATGTAAAAAGGCACTATGAAACGCAGCATCCTACTTTTACCAAGTTTACAGGCGAATTAAGAAAGCAAAAAATGTTGTCTTTAAAACGGGAGCTTATTGGTCAGCAAGCTATGTTTACAAAACCCATCCAAGATTCAGAAACAGCTACAGAAGTTAGTTATGAAATTTCTCGAATGATAGCAAAGCGCAGTCGCCCCTTCAATGATGGGGATTTTGTAAAAGAATGCATAGAAATTGCCGCTAAGAAAATGTGTCCAGAAGCAGCAAAAAAGTTTGAGAAAATTCAACTGAATCGTATGACTATCCAAAGACGTATTATGTCTTTGTCAGGTAATATTGCGGAACAATTAAATGAAAAAACTAAGATCATTGAATTTTTTTCATTAGCACTCGACGAATCCACTGATATTACTTCCACAGCTCAACTTCTCATATTCATACGAGGTGTTACTCAAGATTTTGAAGTCTTAGAAGAGTTGTTAGGAATGTGTTCATTGAAAGGTCAAACCAGAGGAGTTGATATACTCAATGTACTTTTGGATGAGTGTTCAAAAACTGATTTGGACTTATCAAAATTATCGGGAGTTGCCACTGACGGTGCTCCTTCGATGATTGGTGTCAATTCTGGGCTAGTTACTTTGCTGAAAAAGCATCTGCAAGAAAAAAACATAAATGCTGAAGATCTCATGCAGTTTCACTGCATTATACACCAAGAAGTCCTCTGTTCTAAAAAAATTGAATTTCAAAATGTCATGAAAGTGGTAGTTTCGACTGTAAATTTCATAAAATCACGAGGACTCAATCACAGGCAATTCAAACAATTCCTTGATGACATCGAAAGCGAATATGGAGATTTACTGTATTATACAGAAGTAAGGTGGCTAAGTCGTGGATTGACCCTGGAACGATTTCTAAATTTAATAGAAGAAATTGGAATATTTCTGGCGGAAAAGCAAAAGGATGTCCCGGAACTTAAAAATCCTGATTGGTTGTATGATTTGGCTTTTTTAGTTGACATTACAAATCATTTGAATGTCTTGAACACACGGCTTCAAGGCAAAAATCAACTGATATCCCAGCTCTACGCTCACGTATCATCCTTTCAATGCAAGCTGACACTTTTCAGATCGCAATTGAATTCTGGAAATTACAATCATTTTCCGAATTATAAGAAAATGGCTGAAAAATTCAACAAAACTGCGATTAATTTCAGTTATGTAGAAAAGCTAGATATTTTGATTCAATCTTTTCAAGAAAGATTTTCGGAGTTTAAAAAAGTGAAACCTCTGTTGGACATATTCAGCAATCCTTTCACGATTTCAGTTGAAAATGCGCCAGAGTCAATGCAGTTAGAAATTATCGACATTCAAAACGACCAAGATTTACGCAACAAATTCAACGAAGGAGACTTGCTGAACTTTTACCGCTGCATTGATAAAAATACGTACAAAGAGTTGCGCATAAACGCTCTGAAATGTGCCAGCTTATTTGGTTCTACCTATATAACCGCCTTGCAAATGAAAGTTTGGAAGCAGTTTTACGTGTTGCTACAAGTAAATTTGAGCCAAATATAAAAAAGATTGTAAGCACTATGCAGTGCCACGCTTCAAATTAATAAATTCTTTTTCAATTTTAATACATAATTATCAATTCTTTATTGTCTTTAATTACCTATACTTCTGGCGGCCCGCCATCAGTTCATAATTTGCCCGAGTGGCCCCTAGTCTTAATAAGTCTGTGCATCCCTGAGTTAGAGCGTACCCGACTCGATAACTCAGCCCGACAGAAATCATGATAATCCGACTAATTTCACATAATGATTCATTCGAAACACATTTTCGATGGGTACAACTTAATCGTCGACACTCTAGTCACGAGAAGCACGAGCCAGACTTATCTTTACCCACATTCGAAGTTTTACAATGATTACGGTTATTATTTTTCTCAAAATAAACTTAAAACCCATACAAAAAGTAAATAAAAACTATCAATCTCAAAACTATCTAATCTTGTGTAAGGTTTGGAAGCACATACAATTTGAATCTTTATTTACTCTATTACAAACTGTTTTTTTCTAACGCCTTCTCCATTCCATGACACATTTAGTTGTGGTTTCAATTTTTCGTGACTCGAAAGTCGACCCGAAACCAGCAAAAGAGGCCCAAGAATGGGGTTAGGTTAGGAAACCTCGGCCCAAGTGATCCTAAGAACACTATGAACCGAGCCTGCGAAAGCTGATAAATATCATGCTTCTGGGGTATATATTGACCCGATCAAAAACTTTGATATCGCGATTCAGGATTAGAGATGGCGACAGGCGACCATTATTGGACAACTATTTATAAACACAACTCAAGTTTGAGATGATACAGCTAAGAAGGTTCCAACAAATCAAATTACTTTAAAAATAGAGAGTATATAAAGACCTAATTCTTAAATACCTAATTCTATAGTGGTTTCCGTTTTTTAATGCGTGAATGTTGAATGACGGTGTATTTCTTTACTATTGGCAACCCTTAGCCCTAGGGAGCCATATTGAATCGGCGTCGACGACAAGTTTTATTCAAAAGAAAGAATACAACGAGCCCTACCTGCCTCTATTGTGTTTTTTCTTGTTCGTCTATATTCAAAGTTGCTTGTTATTGAATAAAGCCTAGTAAAAAGGTAAGTCAATGTTTTTATTTGCAAGTCAAACAGGTACTTAGGCATAGTTGACACCGATGAGAAGTCGTTATAAATGTAGCTGAGGTATTAGAAATTTGGGCTTTAATTATTTGTCATGGGTAATGCATAAATTACTTTTTTTTGTTATTTAGTCCTTTAGAATTTAGGGTCAACCAAAATTCTAAACATCAAATTATGAAGTTGAAAAAGTTCTAGATAGGTGTTGTTCAAAACAGGTACGGTCATTGTTAGGTCACATCACACTAAGCATTGACAAAGTCTCAGATAATTGCCAATTGAAAAACCGGTTAGAAACTTAAGATCCTTTTATGAATGCGTGTGTCCTAAGTATCATTTACGCGCAGGCGCAGCGCAGGATGTTCTGCGGTTACTGCGGGTAGAAGTGAAGGGACAGACGGTTGCTTACTTCCTTCGCCAATTTAATGGTTTCTTATATCCTGGATAACAATACTTTTAAGGAATATTGTGTAAAGTCGTGTGGTTCGGTTGGGTCATGTCACATTAACCTCATATGACAAAAACATATATTCGTAAATGGAGGTATCTTTCGATTTCCTGCACTATGTTTCGTGTCCAAAACACCCTTCACATAATAATAAATAATAATAATAAATATGTGCCAGACGACACACCAATTGACGTGGTTTTGAAGTAAGGAATCTTCTTCCTTGTGTTACGAATACCTGACAAAGATTATGACGGGAGATTATGGGAGACGCCCCCGTCTCCCATAAATACTTAAATACATAATCCATAATACATCTCCTATGTCTTTCTTCACGTTCCAATATATCTTCAAATCATCAAAATTGTTTCCGCCGTGAAATCGAAACATGCATTCATACAAACTTTATAATAGCTGTGGCTACAAAGACTTAATCAGTCTAAGTTGCAAACTAATGGTGCAGTGCAATTATTGAAAATAAGTACTTATTCAAGGTAGCAGTGCAAACACAGGATTGTTTTAGCATTATTGTAACGTCAAAGTTATTAGGCTTTAAATAATATGTAGATAATACTTAAAGGCGCGTATTGCGATGCAGTTTTGATAGGTTAGCGGCTCAGCTTTACTGTGAAATTAGCAATTCGTATTGCGATTTCGCATGATATTTATTATAATATTATAGTAAAACAACATGACATATTTATTATTATTATAACATTATTTTATTGATAATATTCGTTTACACTGTTTCGGAATTAAGCTGCTTGGAAATTGAACGGCTAAAGTTGGATCGCAATTCAGGTTTAATATGAATAGGAATATCATAGCTGTTGGTTATTGAACATTTATTAGGTGATTCCTTAATTTTGTTGGTTTGAAGCAACCAAAATTTTACGGTTTCATTAATAGTACAAGAGGCAGAATATTTAATGGGTGTTTTAAAATCGGGAAGTCCTTTACATGAACAGATATCAAAGGAAATCTCTTAACGGAAATTTGTTTTGTTATCAGAACCTGCTGAGCATTCCCATTAAGCAAAATCGGTTTTTATGATCGGCTATGTATTTTTTCTTATCTCTGCTGCTTTAACAGACGGACGAGGGATAAATTTTGTAAGGAAATGAACGAGCTGATACGTCGGTAATTCATTACGTTCCTTAATTCATAAAAAAAAATATGCGTCATTAGCACTTTTCGTAAACATAAAAACGAACAAAAAATCAATTATACCTAGGTTTGGGACGAGTGAAAATAACATTGTTACTGTAAGTTTTTGGCCTACACATACTTTATGAGTAGTAGAACTGAATATTAGAATAATAAATATCATTCTGCATTTAAACTCGTTAACCTTCAGATAATTTCGATATCTTGGGAACCTTATAAATTAAGAACAACTACTTTTGTACTTGCTACTTCCCTAATGTGCCAGAGAGAAATAAATGATTGATTTATTATTTATTATTATTATTATCTATCTTAACAAAATGATTGTTTAATTAAGCTACCTAGAGGTAAAAGATTAGCATTTTGTACACATTTACTTATGTAATTACGTTGTTAAATAATTAAACAAGTAGGTATCCAACAGAGCATGTGTTTAAAATAGAATCCCAAAGCGAGCTTCGGGTTTCGTGGCCGCTGGTAAACATCCCGGATCCCTTCTTCCTTCCCCATCACCGCTGTTTGCGCTGATAAAGCTGAAATTTTGGCACAGTCTGGTAACTTGCAAACCTCCAGTTGATATTAGACCGGTGAGAAATTTAAGGAATATTTTCGGGGATGTCCAGGTTAAAGAGAAACGCACGTAAATAAAGTAATTTCTCAGTATCTAGGTATTTTTTGTCCTAGGGCGCTGTCAGTTGCAGTCGTTGCATCCGTATCAGATACGTATACGTTTCTTATACGAATTTGATCGGATTTGTATCTTTCCATCGTAGTAGTTATAGGACACTTTCTTACTCGTTCGAATCCCATTTTTATATATTTTTTTCTTTTCATCGGTGAAAATTACAAAAAAAACACACCGGACTGGAAAAATGCGAAAGTGCCCTTATTAATTAGAAAGTCGCATTTTGGCTTGTTATTTTTCGTGACGAAAGATTTCAGTATCGTGTTTAAGCAAACATAAAATTTTAAACAAGGCGAAATATAAGCTTTTGTAGTTATAAAGAGCTTAATTTAAAAACGGCCGAGTGACGTTCTTGCAAGAAGCTATTTTAACAAGGAATGGCGATAGTGAATTATGTAAACCGTTACATTGCACGTCGTTAACGTCTAGCTTTATAGTTTCTGTCCGTCAGTTAAGCAGTAAACAGACAACTCACTATACAGAGTCATCATACCTAGCTCTCATCCAGTAAGAGACTTCAGTTTACAGAATATATACATATAGTAAGTTAGTATATAGTTCCCATGTAATTATTATTATGAAATTGCGGACAAAATGTGAATATCGAGAAACATTCCATCGGAGAAATCAGCAAGCTCGAGATGTAAGCTAACATGCCATTACTTTTTCTCCTTCAATTTAAGAGCCGCGCTCTTGTCGGTGGAGTAATTACTTTTTAGTAATCGAAATTTTATTTTCACAACTTTTTTAAAATTTATATCACAAAGACTTTGACTTTGCCTTCTATGATGCATAGTGGTCTTTCTGCACAACAATTTCCATTTAATATTCTCGTTTTTGCGCGAATAAATAATTTAATAACATGAATGCACAACTCCTATCAGATTTCATGACTGCAACGTGCGGCCTGGAGCGCGTCTGATTTTTACATATTAAATTAAAACGTGTTTTGCCAGCTCTTTAACTAAAATAATATGAATATTCACTCGTCACTTCGTATTTACAGAAATGTGAATGCGAGTCAGTAGGTACCTATGATATGTTGTAAAAGTCTAAAAGTACCATTATAATTGCAAAATTAACAGGAGATTCAACTATAGCTGAAACTCAACCCCATTCACGTCATTTCAAACCTGTTTTTAGTACCTAGTCACTATTATTAGTGAGGCTAAAAAATATTTTATTCTCTTAAGAAAATACAGTATTTTTCTTATGAAATAAAATTCTTAAAAAATAAAATTGGAATAAACTTTTATATTGTAACCGTGTAAGCATCATTCTCATAACAAGACAAATACTTTATGAGTTAAACTGACCTTATGCTTGTTTTGTTATTTGCATACAATTTTGAATCGAAATCAGAAAATTGTTAATCCAACGTTTTCTTGCAATAATTCGATCAAAATATTATCACCTAAGAGTTATGATATTAAGTTTATTAACATCGTATACCCTCCTAAAGTCCGTATTTCTTAGCGTGTTAGAATAATGTTAAAAATATTTTTAAAAGTTTAAAAAAATATCAGTAACTTTCAAAATAAAATTCATTTGTAATTTGATTTAAAAAGATCTCGGTGCTAAACTATGAATTACTGTAGTCGGTGAGTTTTGTGTTTATCTTAATTTAAAATGACTTATTAAAGTAAATAAAAAAGAATGTCAAGATTGTATTCAATATTGGACGAGCAAAAAGTAACGGACTTTAGTTTCATAGTACGTTAGATTTAAAGGCGATTTTTCAAACGTCAGATAGAACTTATTCGACCGAACAAGTATAAAACGACCGTTTTTAAAATTTCATTTTCATAAATGATTGCTGACAAATAGGTGACGATTTCAAATAAGGCGTTTTGTATTATATTCGACGAATATTCTGACGGTGGTAACATCGACTCTTAGATGTATAGTACAATATTTATAATGGCACCCAGCCGCCGAAGTTGGTAACCCTTAATGTAACCGTCTAAAAGTTTTAAGAGCGTGTAACACAACCTATTGAGCTGAACGATGCGCTTTTGTGTCGATTTAAGCCTCGGTCTACAACTTCTAAACGATTTAACGTATCAAGACAAAACTTATAGTCGGAAACTTGAAGGCTGTAGTATAAGTTACTTGAGTGGTTGCGTATCAACGTAATGAACCGCGGTTTTTTTGCCCTTTTTACTTATACGTATAACCGTGACGCAGAATGAATTCTTGTTAGAATTCCTGTAGCGGAAAGTTCAACTGTAATTCCAAGGTAATCAGCGCTGAAGGAGATATAAAGTGGGACTTTAAATAGAGCTGTTCATTTCTCCCGAGTCCCCATGTAACGTCATTTCATTCTCGAAATGCGAAGCGTAACCGTAAATTACATTTATTTATACCGAGCAGTATCTGACTTGATTTATTTTCTTTTTGTGGTACTTAGCACGTTCACTGCGAGGTGAAATGTATATTTGGAGAAAATGAACGAAAAAAACGTGCTAAAAATTATTTTACCCTTACTCCCCTTTTGCAGTTTAGAATTGGAGTAATTTACATCTGAAATGGGGCTGAACGAATAGACAGATTTATTCATTAAAGGGGTCTTACAGTCGCCAAGCCCGCTTGTGAATGCGAACATAATAATGGAATAATTAGTTCAACGGAGTAATAAACTACTCCTTGCCACGAGAAACCTCAATTTAATAAAAACAATTCAGTGAAACGTTTTCATAATCAGAGGTGGTACTTTCTTGTGACCTCGTCTTTAATGTGTTTTTTCTTTTACCACTTAGAGAGCTTTTTTACACTTGTATAGAGTAGGTTGCTTGATAAAAATACATATGCGACTTACAGTAGGCAAACGATAAATAGGTTAGTTGAACCAAACAGGAGCCAGTTCCGTCCCATCCCCAGAGAGCCATTTGCCTCGAAAAGCTTTTAATAACAGATCCTAACACACTTTCGCAAGTTCCTGAAACAGCTCAGTCATAATTAATGAAATGTGAGCTTTTAATAACCATGAAATTGTCTTTTAGGCGGCTACGTGAATATTTGCATAATTTATTGTGCTTTGAATAATATTAACGGGCTCACGCAGCTTCGGCGATGTTGGATCCCACCGAAACCATGCTAAGTTATTTAAAAACCATGGTGACATGCCATATATTTTATGGCCTGAAGAAAGTCGAAGTCGATTGAGACGACTTATCGATGGAATATCCTTCCCTCGTTCTATAATCAAGGGAGCAAAAATTTAAATATAGGCCTTTGTAACCAGTGTCGGAAGTCTCGACATAGTTCCTTGTAAAACCACCAGGTGGCGCTCGAAAAATGCTGAGAAAAAATTGGCGTTTTCGTGTATTTATTGATTGAGAAGAATTTTTGAATGATGCTTAAAAAAATACAAATATTTTATTAAGATTTATTAAAGAATAGCTACGTAATTTAAAATGATATTTGATGAATTAGAAAATCATAAAATTGAAATTGTCGACGCAAAATGTCAAAAATGATGCATCAGACTACGCCCGCTGTTATCGGTTCTAAATGGTTTAAAAAACAAATGTCTAGTCATAGAACTTAACATTGTCATATACTACAATGATTCAGCGATTTTGGTAAACATTGATTATGGATTTACTTTAGATTTCAATGTCTCTGAGTTAAATTATTGTAGAGCACTATGACAAGGTCACTACGTATACTCTGTAAAATCATCGATTAAAATTTTGCTCCTATTACAGTCTAAACGCTGTATAATGTATGTATGCTGTATACCTATATTACAGCATTCAATGATAATACTGTCAGCAAATTCATCAGCGTGTATCCCGATGTTATTTCAGCAATATGCAAAACGACTATTACGAGCGTAGATACACATCAGTTATTTTTGATCCGATATGGGATTAATATGTTCCTCTGTCGTGTTACGTGTAGATTGGTTTGAATGTGAGCGCTTCGCCGGAGGGTGAGTTTGGACGAGTTTAAACTTTATATGAAAGCGTTTAGGGAGCTAGCCAAATATCAAGCGATGTGTACGGACATCTGCACGTCTAGTTGAACACTGCGGTATCCTATGCAGTTAATTTAGGGGTCATATTTCCACAAAAATGGATAGCTGGATGTGCTGGGGTTGAACGAAGGCCGCAGGCGTATCTGTACACCCCTCGATGATTAAAACGAGCCGAGTTGATTACGTTGCATGTTTGTGCCCTTTCAGCCAGTGAATGAATGACCAATAGGTTTATTTAGGGATCGTATTCAGCCCGATACACTTGTATCTGTAACAGGTTTTTCACGATGAAAAGCGGCGGTTCATTAGGAAACATGTTTGCGTACATACAACTCCAACAGTCAACGAATACAAACATATTTGTAACCACTGTTAATTTATGTTTAGAAACGGAATCTAGTTTTATAAATAATTTTTAAGTTTTTTTTTTCAGATATCACCTAAGTAAAATATGACCTCAATCATTTCGGCCTATCAGCCAACCATACTACTCCTTTCCTATGATGATATAGTATACACGTGTACAATAACGGAAAAGTATATTAACTCTCCTATGTGTACAATTGGTACCTATCCTACTCCAATACTATAAATGTGAGAGTATGTGAAGTTGCATATATGTTTATTGCTCTTTTTAAGCTCCTGGATTTACTCTACAATAAAACAATAGTTTTAACAAGTGTATTCTTTATTAGCATATTAGAAGTACCTACCATTGAACTTTTACTAATAACTTACTAACAAAGGAATGTATATTAATAGAAGATATTGAAGAACACAAGTAGGTATCGACAGTGGCGACATAGTAAAATAATATACCTTCAGGATACGCCGCGTTAGAACGGTCGACCAGAAAGGCGTGTTTTGTTTTTATTGTCTAAACTCGTGTGTTACCCTAACTATCCTTAAAGTAAGTCAGTAATTACTAAGTTAGGGTAAGGCAGCGACACTAACGCTGCTTTAAGTAATGCACAGTATAACACAAGCCAAGTCCCGGTCAATAGCCACTAAAAACATGTAAGTAGATGCTGTCACAGATGGTATCAAACAGGAATTTCCAATCCCGCGCAGTCAAAGCGCGTCAATAAAGTCCCGTCGGCGCGTGGTCGGCAATTCGACGCGTCCCAGCATTCCCCGCATTCTCGCCATACACAAATTACGTGGTTATCTTTTTGCTTAGGCATTCTGGAGCCAATCTCACGCCTATGATCTGTTAAGATGAGAGTGATGTATATACCGGGAATTATGTTTTGTATAGTTGTGGACTTGCGGAATATTTTGATGGCAGTTGAGTAGGTATTCATTCCGTGAAAAAGTTTTGGCGATAACCAAAAATGCATTAAAAATAAATAGCATACTTCCTACCTACAAGATTACTTTCATAATCACTCCATACTCTATTAAGTTTACTTTTTTAAGGGGAAAGTTTTTTCATGTTTCGAAATACCTTTTGCCAGACGTAAAAACGTGTTTATTTTCAGATTTTTATCAGATTACAACAACTGCGATATGTAACCATCAAGTATCCCTAAAAAAGAAATTAGTTAATTTTAAAAAAAAAAACTTGTTCGGGTTAAAAAAACAAAAAACATACAAAGACTTATTAGCAAATGATTCAGAGGTTACATGTATCGCGAGAGTAACAGAGTGACACGTGGCTGTGCGATCAATCACAGTACACGCGTATCACATGACATAAGCCCTGTAGACTCTAACTTAATGAACAAAATTTCATTCAAATAAGATTGAACATTTTAGAATTGTGCAACCCGGCTTGCTACGCCGTAGCCATTGCTCGTAGTACTCTAGCATAATAAATAAATAAATAAATATCCTTTGGACATTCCCACACATCGCCATCTAGTTCCAAAGTAAGCTACTCAAAGCTTGTGTTATGGGTGCCAGACAGCGGATATAATACTTAAATACTTTTAAATTCATACATGATATACATAGAAAACACCCAGACCAATACAAACAGACATGTTCATGCACACAAATGTTTGTATTGTGCGGGGATCGAACCCGCAACCCGCTGCGTAATAGGCGATTTCTCGACCACTACACCAGACGGGTCGACAAGCATATGCATCTCAAGTACTCTAGCATATGACCATTCACTTGATCAACTTATTGATATGCGAACTATAAAAAAAAATTGAAAAGCTGAATAGTCTGTTTGTTTGTTTGAATGCGCTAATCTCAGGAACTACTGGACATTATAATTACCTGCTAACTAAAATATGTTTTTGTGTAGCATAGCTTATTTATCGAGGAAAGCTTTTAAACTAACAAAGATCATGATACGATTACAAAGAGCAAAGCAACAATGAAAAATATTGCAAAAATGGGGGAAAATATTCCTTTTGGGAGCTTCCGTTGCGTACGCAGCGTAATCCGTTTTAGAATCTAAAAAAATCCTGTATGAATGAATTGTCCCACTTTAAAAGTTCTACAACAAAATCGGCGACAGCATACGACTATCTGATATGGCTTACGCACTATCAACTTTTTAGTTCAAAAATTTGAAAATAAATAATATTGTACTCTTTTCAAAGGTGTTTTGATGCACATGTTCATCATAACGAGCATTTCATTTTGAACAAAATTGCCCTTTACATCATTCGACTTCAATTAATATTTTAGAAGCTATCACAGTTTCAAAATAACGTCGCACCAAAATAATGCTCGCAACTTAAGTACAACACGCGCTAGCGCTAACCGCTACGCTTTCTAGCCTAGCTTACTTCCAATAAATAAAGGTGTTTTGCGTTTACATATTTTACGGGTACTTCGAAATTTACGCGGGTGACGCCGTCGGGGACCGCTAGTAGAAAATAAAATGTAAATAAAGGTGCAAACCATAACTTGCTACGCCGTAGTCGTAGCTCGTAGTCTGTAGCATCGTGCATCGTAGCGTCGTCGTAGCAAATTTTAAAATGCATCTTATTATTTTGGATCTTTAGTGACATCATTGCATTTTTAACTAAGTTAATCACTGAAGTAGGGGTTACTTATGTACTATATTACCTGTAGCGTAGTCGTAGCTCGTAGCAGTTACCACAGCCTTTGCTACGCGTCTTTTAAACTTGCTGAAATCGTTTAGTGCAAGATTTGACCAAATATATTTTTAGATCTAGCTGTAATCAGGTTATTCACTTAGCTGTTTCAAGCTGCTGCTGCTTTATCAAGGTTGTCAAGCTGTCTCCAAATATTTCTACCTTATACTGGAATATAAGTAAAACGATAAACAAGTCTTATCATAATATAATACTAAGCATCTTACACTATTGATGTTGGACTAGAAACGACGTGGTTTCAGAGTGATCAATCTTGACGTCACGCTTTAATACGACGACCGTACTTGGAACATGTCCGGCAAAAAAATATTGTTTGTATAGAAAACTATGACACCTTGCCTACTAGACTATACTGGATTATGTTAGGCTGTAGAAGTTGATGCAAAGTTTTCGAACTAAACCTATATGCTTTTTGATTAGTTTCGTTGCGGGTTTAAAGATAACTCTAGCAGTACTTATTCCTGCAGCTTCCAAGTCTTCACCCTTTGCGATTTAAAATTAGGCCAAGCAGATTCTGAATTCACAGGAGTTGCAGTGTGTCAGGAAAACTCACTTTACATAACTAGAAATTCGTCCGTTTCGCATACCAACTTTTTTCTCTTTTATCTTTTCGCAATTCATCAACGATACAGGTTATAGTTATAGTGTTATAGTTCTCACACAGTACTAAAACAATTTGAGCGTATTCGGGGCAACGAACTATATCTATTTCAGTGATCACTGTGTACGATTAATTAGTTCACAATTAGGGTTCATGTAAATTGTGCTCATCGATGCGGCATATCGCTGCATCCGCTGCCGACACGTGTTACACATTATTACATCAACCAAATATACGTGTGTATACTAATCTATTTTCCGCATACCGGATGTATATACTTAATTGCCAGAATAACGACCTAGAGCAATCGAACCAAAAACTTTCTGCGAAGTTTGAAAGAAGATTTTGAAGCAAAATGGTAAACATAATTAGAATTGTCGTTAAGACCTAAGTTGTGTTAAGATAATAATATATAGCAAAAGTTTGTAGAAAAACTTATTGTTATTGATACATATTAAATAGTTTAATTTTTTTTTCAAGTTAGTAACGTCAATTCTAAGTAATGAATCGTACCTATATAAAGATTTGGTTTAGGCTTGGCACACCAACTTACTAAAACCTACTCACACAGCACTTTTCGATTTTATTTTTTACTTTTGGATAAAATATGCTGTTAGTTTAACCGAGCTTTAGATCAGAAAAATAATATTGTAAATATTCAGTTATTTTATTTATAATTAGCCAACGCATACATCGCGGAATAAAGTATCCTAGCAAAGTAACGTAAAATCTAAATATACTCGCTCTGGAAAAGTGTCACTTGACAAATGTAAAATATCTGTGTCTTGTTTCAGGCCGCGGTCGAAGGCAGCTGCTGGTGAGTGAGACGCCACTCGACTTCTCCCTCGTCGCTTGGCTCGCTGCCTTCCAGTTAATTATAGCCACGGTGACACAGACGTACTTGAAACTTGAAATTGCACTCGAAAATTTTAATCCAAGTTATTTGCTTGTCGAGTCGTTCTTTCAACTTTTATTTTATACTTCAGCTCACTTTAGGCGCAATTAGCCTTCAATTATTAAGTGAAGCGTTTTTCGTTAAATTGTAAATTTACCGTTCAGATAATACAACACACATACAAAAATCAACACATAAACACAAGGCGTCACTGATTTATAACAAGCGATCTTCTGCGTCTTGAATTCTAGATCCTGTATGTAGGGTAACATAATGTGGCAAATTGAGCGCAAATATTCACAAGACCCTTATCTTTGTGTAATGAAATGAGTGGCGTTTACAAATTACTCGCCCTATGTCTCCACTAACGGAGGGTAATTGGTGAGATAGTGCTTTCCCATAAAAAGCTAACTGCCTGATCGATCGCTACAGAGATTTCCTTTTAAGAAGAACGTAGGTATACGTTTCTCGGAGCAACCGCATTATTGAAATATTAAAACACTATTGTGTGCAAGTGCGCAAGGTTCAGTAGGTTTATAAATAAATAAGGATGCGTTCAAAGGGTCGCCGTAAAAGAACACAAGTACTCGAACCGCTAAAAATTTAAATCGTGTTAGACAAAAGCTATTCAAAGACCCATCGGACGGGCTCGCCATTCGAGGTCGCAAATCCCTCCTTTATTGAATTCTAAATTAGGCGTCTTTAGTCGAGTGTCCGACATTCTTCTGAAAATTAAACCACATATTTATTTTCTCTTTGACCTTAAAAAGGCCGATAATTCCGGATAGCTGCGCCACGCGCCGCTGGTTCTGTGCCTGTGGTGCTGAGCGAATTTCTAAACAACATTTAAAAGGGCGTTGTTCCAGAGGTAAGTATCAGCAATAAAAATTTAATAAAGCTTTGTTATCTTAACAATCAATTTTTACACTTTAAAGCCAGATTGATATCTCATTAATTAAATTAACTCGTACCATCACTTACGAGGAATGCTGTCTCCCATGACATAAATACGATTGGAATCGTCACACTGACCGATGATTTTGCGGCAGAAACCAGCGATTAATCACGTCCAGAATGGCGCTCGACCGCAAACCGCGCGGTCTCCTCTCAGCGCCGTTCAGCCAAAATAATCGAGTTATCGATGCACCGGTTCCTGAAAGCCACGAACCGACGAAGGCGAGTAAATAATCCACTTTGCCGTCGAGCGACGACACTCCGAACTTTGCCGATCGTTTCTCTACATTCACCATTTTAAACTTGCATGTCGCAACAAAAGAGTAATAAGATCCGCATTGAAGACACTCGACTCGAACCTTTCGAGCTAGACTTTGAATCTTATTCAAAAATGTCTGGTTTCTTAGCGTCCAGTTTTCAAATAACTCTTGCAGGAATAAAAGTTAGAAGATTGCTTTCGCCAGCGAACGTCTTGCGGCGTTTCCTTGATTGTGATTGTGCTCGAGTTCGCGTCTTACCACTAAGGGTGTCAGTTTACATAATTTATACTGCTCAATGATCTAGTTAAGGTAGCAAATTGTTTGTAAGCCACATCTCGGTTATATGGATTCCTAAAATTAACGCGAGTATGGAACAAAAGCTGTTAATTACGAATGTATTGGCCGGTTATCGCAGTTTGGCGAACAATCAGCATCCGATATAGCGAAATGCGATTATTCCGACCGGCGGATCGATGCCACGGCCCGCTGCGGGTTAACGCCGCACAGGCGAGCCGTCCAAATGAAATGACATAGTAATCTCGTTATACGCACTTCGTTAGCAACAAACTGTTAGCATTAGAACTGCAATAACAAAACGTATGAGTTTTTTATAACACCCTAGTGAAATCGCACCTTGAGTACCTAATTGAAATTTGGGGGTCAGCCGCAGCTACTCATTTGGATTAATTACAGAGGTGCCTTAACGAAATTATCAAAGTCCTAGATCGCTATCCATTTCATACACCGACCGAACTATTATAAATTAAAAAAACATAAGTCAATTATACCACTACAATACTTGCCTCTTAGTTTATAAAATTATCAACAATGCCGTAAATCTGATATAAAACTAGAAAAAAGTAATCACACTCGTAGCCTTCGGAATAAAAAAGAACTAAATTTAGGGAATCCTAGGACTGGTTATGGTAGGAAGACTATTTTGTTTAAAGGAACAAAGCTTTATAACAAACTACCACCTGTCATAAGGAATTTAAAATCTTTGAATTCCTTTAAAAAGAAGCTTTTAAGCATCATATTGAAACGGGTACTGGCGGCCAATATATTTAGTTTTTTTTAAATTTTATTTTATATCATTGAAACTTGTATTTCTTATGAGATTAAAGATCTTTAAACCTAGACCTATGGGAGTGCGATGTGTGAATAGATATCTTCTTATTCAAATGGGTCGTGCGTGATCATTACGAATGAAGCAGTTATTACGAGTGATTGATGACGGTTATCCATTTCCTTCTTTTTTAGGGTTCCGTAGCCGAATGGCAAAAAACGGAACCCTTATAGTTTCGTCAAGTCTGTCTGTCTGTCTGTCTGTCTGTCCGTCCGTATGTCACAGCCATTTTATTCTGCAACTATAAGCATCACACTGTTGAAATTTGGTAGGAAGATGTATCCTGTTAACCGCTTTACGATTTGTATATAAAAAATAAAAAACAATGACATTTAAGGGGGGGCTCCCATACATGAAACTAACACCAAAAAAAAATTTTTTGTCAAACTATGCGTATGGTATGTTTATGGATAGGTCTTTTAAAATGACATGGAGGTTCCTAAAACCATTTTCTTTTAAAGTCTAACGTTTCATAGCTATCCGCTTCCAAAGTGGAAAAATGGGCGTCCCCCCCCCATCTAACTTCTAAACTAAGCGAGCGTAAATTTTGAAAAAAAAAAATATAATGTAGAACTTTACAAATACTTTCAACGAAAATTGGTTCGGACGAGATCGAACGAAAAGTTTTTGAGATATAGCATATTTTCAACAACCGCAAACATAACTTTGTACAACATACAAACACTATGAAAAACAAACTTATGTTTGCTAAAGTAAAGAATAACTGCTTGGGCCATCTGTTTCATAAACAGACGGCTAGATGGCGCTAAGCGTCACGTAATTGACGTTTTCATAAGAAACCACAAATTTCGCCGGATCGGACTGACAGCACGGTAGCTCAATTGGTAAGAGCGTTTGGCCCGGTTTGCCAAAATGTTGCTGGTTCAAGTCCCGCCCGTGCGCAAATTTTTGGTTTCTTGTTTCATCTTTATGAATATTAAATATGACACTGTGAGTGTTAAAAACATTCTAAAGCATTAGATAGCGAAGCGACATCAATTTCCAAGTTGAATTTATTCTGTAAAGAATAACTGCTTGGGCCATCTGTTTCATAAACAGACGGCTAGATGGCGCTAAGCGTCACGCAATTGACGTTTTCATAAGAAACCACAAATTTCGCCGGATCGGACTGACAGCACGGTAGCTCAATTGGTAAGAGCGTTTGGCCCGGTTTGCCAAAAGGTTGCTGGTTCAAGTCCCGCCCGTGCGCAAATTTTTGGTTTCTTATTTCATCTTTATGAATATAAAATATGACACTGTGAGTGTTAAAAACATTCTAAAGCATTATGTTTGCTGTCAACAAAATATTGTGGTATTTTACTAAGTGGATTCCCTAATGCAGTTAAAGTTGGCACGGAACCCTCAGTGCGCGAGTCCGACTCGCACTTGGCCGGTTTTTTTTTAACACGGGAATCGATTTCCCATGGTTATCCCTCACCGGGGCTAGACCAGAATCGTTTTCTTCGCCGTACTTTTTAGGGTTCCATAGCCTAATGGCAAAATACGGAACCCTTATAGTATCGTCAAATCTGCCTGTATGTCTGTTTGTCCGTCCGTATGTCACAGCCACTTTATTCTGAAATTTTTAGTATTACACAGTTGAAATTTAGTAGGTCGATGTATCCTGTTAACCGCTTTACGATTCAAATACAAAAAATAAAAAATAATGATATTAGAGGGCCCCCCCCCCCTCTAATATCATTATGAGGGGGCTCTCATACATGAAACTAAAACCTAAAAAATATTTTTTGTCAATCCTATGCGTGTATGGTCTATGGATAGGTCAAATAACATCGAAGTTCCTAAATTTCTCTAAAGGTCACCACCCAAGCCACCATTTTCTCGAAAAGTCCACGTTTGAGAGATAGACGCTTCCAAAGTGGTAAAATGTCGCCCCTCCCCCATCTAACTTTTAATCGAAGCAAGTGTAAATTTTGAAAAAAATACACGATGTAGATTTTGACAAAGACATTTAATGCATATTATTTTAAACGAGATTGAACGAGTGGTTTTTAAGATAGAGCCAGTTTTTAATAACCGCAAACATAACTTTGTTATTCCTACAAATACTATGAAAAACAAAGTTATATTTCCTGTCAACAAATTATTGTGTTATTTTGGCTAAGTGGAAGTAAGTGGATCTGCTACTTTTGATATTATAAAAGTAGTTGTGGTGGTGGTAGTTCCCTCTAACGGTTAATAGGGGTAACTATTAATAGACTAGCTACTTATTTATTGAGTACCTAGTTACCTTGGCTGAAACGTCCTCGCTTCGTGGGCACAACAAGCTGGTTCGAGCCAGACTTCATTTAGAGCAAGTGAATATTGCATTTCACACTAACGAGGCGAAAAGTAGAACTAAAATCGATCCTGGGACGAGCGCAGAGGTGCAGGCACAAATATTAAAGTGAGGTCCCTTGTACTTATGATACATTTAGGAACCCCCCCTCCCTGGTTCACCCCACACCCCGCGCTCGCCTGCTGCATTATTTAACTGCATTCCGCACTCACAGCCAGCTTTATGCACTGTACTTAATATTATACACTTTATTTTCACGTGGCACTTTATTGCAGACAGTGGAGTCGTTAGTAAAATATGATCGCGTGTCCATTTCTGTGATAAAACTTTAGTCGGTAAATGACGATTATTTTGGTAAGTACCACCAGTGTCGGAAGTCTCGACATAGTTCCGTGTAAAACCACCAGGTGGCGCTCAAAAAATGCTGAGATAAAATTGGTGTTTTCGTGTATTTATTGATTGAGAAGAATTTTTGAATGATGCTTAAAAAACTATAAATATTGTTTAAAATTTATTAAAGATATAGCTAAGTAAGTTAAAATTATATTTGATGTATTAGAAAATCATAAAATTGAAATTGTCGACGCGAAATGTCAAAAATGATGCATCAGACTACGCCCGCAGGAAACAATATTTTGAAAAAAATACTGGCTGGTTTATTATACGAACGCTAATTTAAAGAGTCCGTGGATATATGACTTCTAAAGTTAACTGTTATTTTGTAACAATGACGATATCGTCGTTTTAAAGTATTTTTTTAGCTACATATGTACAGTCGCCGTCAGATGTATTGAAGCAGACAAGGTGACCAAATACTCATGAACTGTTTAAAATGCCAATAAGTTCAATACACTACAGGTTACCATTAATATCAGATCATTCATTACTTCATTAATATTTGAGCTGAAGCTAGTCAATTACTTCTATACACACAACTAACTAATAATATCTGAACACACATAACGTCAAATGTATCTACGCAGTCGGTCCTAAATATCTGAGCAATCGAGGAAAATTGCAGAAGGAAGTGCTGCCAACTTAACTATAAATACTATTTAAAAATAGGAACTCTTTTCATAGTTTATAATATAAAAATAAATAAATAAATGACACTAGCAGTTTGTAACACTTTGTAGTTTTCAGTATGGTCATCACTGTCATGAAAGTGTCATGTAATAAATAAATTCAGGCACTTGCCTTACTCACTTGAGTGTTCAGATATTATTGGTTAGTTGTGTGTATAGAAGATATTGACTAGCTTCTGCTCAGATATTATTGAAGTAATGAATGTTCTGATATTAATGGTAACCTGTAGTGTATGAAACTTATTGACATTTTAAACTGTTCAGAAGTATTTGGTCACTTTGTCTGCTCCAATATATCTGACGGCGACTGTACTAATCTTACAACTACAATTCGCTTACACAAATAAATAAGAAAGTGACAGAAACCAATAGATAAAAACACATTTATTTTAAACTATACCTACTCGAATGCTTAGCATCCGTGGTTGGGTCTTCGAAAGACCATCAGAGGAGCAAAATCATACTGCAAGATCTCAAGACAAAGCACAGTAAGCTCTTTCTGCGTGGATGGAAACATCAATAATTATAAATGAGTAATGGTAGTTTTATCTATAATAATGACAAATAACATCTTCGTCTTCCCTGTGACCACAGATACTGGTGGATCCACGCATTTGAAACGTCAGACGTATAGTTTAAAAAAAATGTGCACGAAATATATCCGTTGTGTTTTTTTTTTTCAATGAGTATTATTCGCGTAAACTTCAGGACTAAATAATAGAAACCTCTAAAACTGAAACGAATAAATATAAAGATACAATACGGCTAGATTTTATTGGTAGGTCGTTTCAGTTTGAGCGTTTTCCGACGTGTCCCTCATTCCGGAGACGAGGTAGGTGGGTATTGTGGGTAGGTATAGGTATTGTGGGTAGTTACACATTGTCCTCCCTACAGAGCTCACCGGCGCGCGGCCCAAAGATAGCACACACAAATAAAACACTACTCCACCACAAGCACTTTGAACAATCTGAAGCCCAAGACATGTATTTTGTTTTATTCGTTTGTCAATTAAAAAAAACCTTTTCTAAACTATCATTCGTATTAAAGTTTATTGCGATTTCACATTAACTTACATCAAAATAATATACAGATCCTTAGAATACAGATTAGGATTATTTTGGAATGGTTAAATTTCGATCGAATTTTGTGCCCAAATCGTAAGTAAACTAGGCTATAATGGCCATCAAAATCCAATAGCTATCAAATAAAATGATCGGTGCAGTTGCCAACTGAGTCGGATGTTCGCTTAGAGTTATTACGGCCACGTGTTTTAACTAAATATGCTTAAGCTTGCTTTTAAATAAGTTTGTTCTGAGTGCGCTTTTGACAAATTTCGTATTGCATTGACTTCGCCCAATTTTCCATGTCTTAATTCAACCATGTAAATGAATTAGAAAGATTTCCACCAATTTGGTATCTCCATTCTAAAACTTTATCACTATTTTTGATAGCTGCAGAAATTATGTATTAATATACAGGTTAACATTCGCCGTTAAGTAAAATCATCATCCTAACCAAACTCAGGCGTTTCTTTACTCATATTTTCACTTCAATCACACTATTATCATTAACATTATCACCCTTAGGACGTCCACTGCTAATCAAAGGCCTCATCCACAATCGCACTGTACTTGTGCTACCCACTGTAATGAGGACTTCCAAATAATAAGTTGGGTCACTGGCTCAATGCCCTACTACCCTTCCACGTGCCTTTTATCCCTAAATCTGAACAAGCAACTTGATAATAAACTGACCTGCGGTCTAAACCAGCGATCGACAATAACACACGCTCAGAAAATGGTCAATATACTTAGGATGTGTTGAAAGAGCTGCAGGCCTTCTACAAAAACAAAATCCATACTATAAAAATGTTTCGGTATAAATAAATATTAAAAATAAATGATTACATACTAAAATTGTTTCGGATACGAAAAACAATAACAACATTGTCGTAATTCGTTTTTCGTAGTAGCGTACCTACTCACAGAAAAGCATCGTTGCAATATTCTGTTTCTGGATATTAAGCTATCAAATTTAAGCAAATAATACCTCATTCATTCAATTAGGGCCATTGTATAGTGTATCTTCTGCTGTGTTCTATTTTTAGTAATGAAGTTTCTAGTTGTAATAATAACCTTTGTTTGTTGTTTCATGCAACATTTTACATGAAATTTCTCTCTACATTTATTGTCTTCAAAGTAGCAGACGTCATACAATGAGTGAGCGGAGTTACAGAGCACTTGATGCACATGTGTTCCTGCTTTATAGAAACTTGGCGAATTTCCGGCACCCGCTCACAAACAAATGTTAATACATTACGGTACGGCCGGCAGAATAACTTTTCTAATACAATTTATTGTATATCTTTTAATATTGTGACCGGAGAAAGATTGTGTGTAGAGGGGAAAATATTGAATAATTCCGTTTCTTATTTATGAGGTGCGGACTTTTTTTACTGACAATACAAGCGCGACAAAGGCAGTGCTCGGCTTCACCTTTCATCCATTAGGGCTGGCAATTTGGCATTCGTTTTTAGTAGGTATACGAGCCCAACCCACAACATGGGCGCTGTCACTCCCTAAAAATAAAGGTTAAATTTAATTTAAGTCATCCATTACTCTATTAAAAATAACGTTAGCTTTGTAACTTCATAAGTATTGAATGGCATTACAAAAATAAAATAGAGTTGACGCTTTTAATAAAAACAATAGAGTTCTTACATGACACATAACATCAATCGGAGTTAACGTTAACACCTACAAGCTCGCTAGTTTTAAAGAAGAAAATCTTGAAAGCATCGCTTTGTTAGGGGGTAGAAATAGCATCCATTCATTTCCAGAAGAACAATCAGATGACGTCGTTCTACATAAAAGATCAGGACTTTCCATTAACGCCCATTAGTGCACGTCCCTATTACGACCTAAAATGTGATAAATACAAAACAATTTTCATATTACTTTCTTATTAGATAAAGTATGCTTCTTAGGGTTCACGGAATAGTATCTATAGTCAATTCGAAACATTATCAATATAAATTAAACAAATCTTCTTCTTGTTTTGTAAAACATTTCTATAACCTTCTTCCTCTCTATCTCTCTATCGACTCTATCACCAGTCGATACCAAGTTCATCAAGTCAGGATCTGATTATTTGAACCTGAAAAAATATGGGTTATCAAATATGAAGGTTGTGTTTTGATTTAAAATTTACTATTTTAGCAAATATAAAGAATATATTCATTAAATATTTATTATTACAAGGCTTCGCTCCGTAGCTAAAAATAGTAATGTCACGGTTTGGTAGTATTTAAGAATATTTGAAGCAGACCATAAACAAAAAATAAACATGCAACGTCTTATCACCCCAAATGCAAAGACCGACTCCGCTCCGATCTTTCCGATTTCAAATATGAAGCGGCTTTTTAAAAAAAAAAAAATTTAACCTTAATTACAACATACAGGTTGTTGTTTTAGTCGGTAACATCCAACTCATCCAAAAACAATATTTTATTTTAATTATCAGCTTAGTGTCAGTCAAGTCAACTTACAGTTTTATGAAAGAAAACCTCTTCACAACATTCTAATCAAATTCAAAACGAATGGGCAAACTCGTACCCTCGCGCGTATTTATGAAATACTACGCCGTAGCTAGTAAGCTACGAAGAGGCGACCTGGTGTTGGTAGTTTTGACTCGTTCGCTAGTATCGCAACAATAAATTGATTATGTGGATTTTCTCCATTTATTTTTTTATATTTTTGCATCAGTATCGTTTGTACAACAACCACTGAGTCGTTCGTCAGTGACCAAAACAGCATCCTGTATTTGATAAATCCAGAATAAATTTACAATGTTAATATTGACAATGTATTGGCAGAGTCATAGAAAAAATTCATTCACTAACGACACGACTCTGAACGGCCGTCGCTGACTAGGGCCTCTGCCACCGCGCGCTACGGACGGCTCCGAGCTACGAAGCTACGATAATTTCGCGCATGCGCCGCCCGCAACTAACATTAAGCAAAAAAAATATTAATTCTCACTCACCTTATTTCTTAATCATGTGAGTGAAGAATGAAATCTTTTCATTGCAGTTTAAAAGTCACAATTAATTTAACCAAAAAAACTATTACCTAACTTGCCTGGGTTGGGTTGCTACTGAGATAGCCCAAATAATGATACGGTCATGGAATATAAACCATGCTTCATTTAAAACACTCGTCTTAACACTTATGCTCTTTGTATAAGTAATGTACCCTACACAACGCATCAAGATAATTGCGACATCTAGCCTAGACTGCAATGAACCTGCACAAGCGTGTTGCGTGTGTTTCGTTAGATGCTTATGGTCTATAAGCTAATAATAAAATAGAATGTCGCGCGGAAGACAGACGGTTATGAAATGTTAAGTTAGATTACGTGGAGTATCGACGTGCAAGGATGATAGTCGGAGGAGGTCACAGCGAGCAGGGGCAGCGAGCACGTGAGCCCGCACCGGGGACCATTCACGTAGGGCGGGACCGGCGCGCGCCGCGATCGATAGCGCTCGGGCGGCAGTGGTCCGCCCGCCGCGAGACGCCTCGCACGCGCCTCCCTAGCCCATGAGCGCCCCCCACAGATGACGGAGCCCACCCGCGCCCTACGAAGCACCTATTACCCCGCCAGGACGCCCGTGCCGCCTCCGAGATACCCCACGCTAATCGCGACGAGCAGGTACGATCGATAGCGGCATCCTGCTGCCCAGGGGTTCGTAGCCCGCTGGTCGCTGCCCGCAGCCCGCAGACACATCCTTGCGGGATGCAGGCATGTGTCGCGGACACACTGACCTATTCCATTTGCATTTCACATTTATTACTCTCAAGTATATTCAGGCCATCTTGCTTCATCCAGAGTTAACAGTTAATCCGAGCTAAAATGTCAAGTCTTACTTAATTCTCTGTCAACATCAAAGAGCTGACAGCAACAGAATAATTATTTCATCCAGTTTTAGCTAACCCGTGGCCTATCGATTGGACCTAAAGATCATATAAGATTCCGCGAATAAATTATGCAGTTTCACGTCTATCTTATGTTTTTTTTTGAAGGAAACATTATCTTGCCAAACCATAGAGATTATAATATATGGCGTGTACAAGACACACAAATCTCATTAACTTATGATGTTAGGTATGCTTATGTATGTGTTAATAAGTAAGTCGGCAAAGTAAATACACATCAAAGGAAACCACACATGTGACGTACATTATGCTTTAAATATAATTACTCGTGCTTCTGTAATGTATATCCTTGAACGATTTCTTGGAGAATACTAAGAAAAATATAAGTACACTGTTATTATTTCTGTACCTGAATTACCTATTTTTAACTTGAATTTCTACTACTCATATAAACAGCAGATTTTATTATTAAACAACAGTTTTTAAACATAATTAAGAATAAGATTGGCGTGGGAGCTGTTAGAAGATTAAGATTAAGGCTCAAGTAATTACTCCAACTGCTCTATAAATAGAGTTATAAGTGTTCATTTAAATAAAACATTTACTACAACTAATATAAAAGTTTGGCTAATTATTTAAGAATATTCTATACGCGTGAGCTGACTTTTCAGACACAAGTCAAATGAAATGTTGACATTTATATTAAATCAATAATATAAAACTACAGAGAAGCTGATAAAAATTGAAACTGAATAATTCCTAAGAACGTAGTGGACTTCCCAATTCATTTGAATTTAACCCTGCAACCTTATGTATGACTTGCTAGGCATGTTACATTTTACGGCTTCAATATGCCAAATAACATTGATACTACTCAGCGTCTAATATAACTCAATTTTTAACACATTCAGGTTAACTGCGAAATGTAATACGAGTATGAAACGTTTCCTGGAAATCGATTTGAGTGCACGGAACCAGCAATCTCTCGTATTTATGTACGGAGGTAACTTAAGCGTTGTTAATACGAAATCAGAATTACTAAAATAAACTTAGGAGTGTTGTTACTGGTTCGTGAATAATTAGAGTACCTAATTTAAAACGACCTCAAATATAGATAGTAATAATACTACTTACAACTTATTTAACTTAAACATATTTTCCTTACCAACTAACAGTGTAGTAACCAGTATGTGTTACTAGTGATAACATACGGATCCGAAACATGGTCTCTTATTATAGGCCTTTTATGGAAGCTCAAAATCTCACAGCGAGATCTCAAGTACTAAGGTAACGGTCATGGCCCTGAGAATCAGTAAGCTCAAGTGGCAGTGGGCAGGGCACATAGCGCGAAGAACTGACGGCTGTTGGGGCAGAAAATTTATAGATTGGAGACCCTTCGACCAAAGATGCAGCGTAGGACGTCATTTGACGTCCTTGTAAAGACCACAAGACCAAACTGGATGCAGACCGCATGTGATCGGTCGCTGTGGAAAGCCGTGGGAGAGACCTATGTTAAGAAGTGGACGTCCTTTGACTGAAAATGATGATGATATTATCCTTATCTTTCTCAAACTTTTACTTTCATCAAAAAGATTGACAGAAAGATTTTGAGTTAGATTGACAGAAACCAATTGTAGAGGACACACAAAAGTAAGTGCGGCCCGGGAGAACAAACAGTCAAACACTGTCGAGGCGGGGCGGACAGGTGTTACAAAGGTATCAAGGAAAATTGCGACCAACAGTCAACACCGGGGAACTCAATGCAGCCACACTACAAACAACTAAGGCCACGTTCAGACAGCAATATTTTTCTTCGATCCTTGATTCTTAAATAGAGCAGAGTGGTAGTTGTGCATGTAGCAATAAGTATAATATATACTAGCAGTTCTTAGCGGCTTCATCCGCATGAATATCGGATTCCACAAAATAATAAGTGTTATTTCAATGTATTTACTATAAGTGCGCCTTAACATTAGAGCGACAGCAGCGCCGTCAAAGTGAAGGGCCTACTGCTGTCATTAATGTATGAAATTACCAACAGCGCGGCTGTCGCGCGACCGTCGTGCTGCTAAAGTCGCCTACGTGTGAAAGCACTCTTATTGTAAAGTTTCATCAAAATCCTATCAGAATTATTAGCGTGAAGGAGCAACCAACCTCCAAACATCCATCCTTACCAACTTTCGCATTTATAATATAAGTAGGATGGCAAAACCGCACACTGAAAAATTGAACCGAAGATTCGAACGTATTTTAACGGCTCTCTCCGTCTGACTGACGTCACACGTAAGTACATACTAACTTTGTACGTACGTGTGTATACGCGTATGCGGCAAATACACGAAACAACTTTTATCATTTTTCACCATGTGGATTGTACCTAATAAACATTTTTCCCCTTACACCATACAGCAAGGCGTGCACTTATTCTGAAACTTAAAACAACTAACGGTACAACTATTATTAAAAAAGGAAACTACGATAGCTTTCTAGGTAATAGTAAACAACTACCATTAAAAAGCTATCGTCTTAACTTATTTTCTTATTCCTGAAGACTTACTTTGTGCAAAAGCAGTAATAAAAAGAACGCAACTTAGAACTTGGTTTTATGATCTTATAGGTCCTACAATAAAAGTGACCCTAGTCGATTTTGACTACGGTGGCCAGTCTCAATGACTAGCCGACTGCGCAGAACATATTATTTTGCACAAGTGTGTGCGCAAACACAAGTGCACTTTCCGTTCACTCTCATTATGGGCCAGCAATCAGACGTGACCGCGCGGGACCAACGGCTGTCTGTGCTTTTCGGGGCACGGGGGTGAAATACCGCCAACTTCCACACGGCTGTCCTACGAAATTTTGATCAGAAAATCAGGAAGATATTTTTGGCCCTACCCGGGCTCTGGCGCAGCCGTCGCTATGAAGTACAATCCTCTATATTATTATATATACATTCTCTTTCATCTCTAAATTTTGGATTGCGTTATTGCATTGAAACTTTACAGTGTTGCACCTATCTTTTACATCAGAATAAATAACGGGAAAAGTATGAAAATCTACGCGGGAAAAGGCTAGTTTAGCTGATTACATACGCAGTGAAGGCTTGGCGAGTCTATGTACACGGCCGTGGTGTGGGGTGGTCGATTTTATGTCGTGATGCAGTGCAATTACTTGCTCGGTGAATGAAAATAGACCAAGGACAAATCTTGCCAAAGGCCACCCACCCGTAAGCAGGTACGGACCGTATCAAGATACCCTTGTAATACTTCATTTCAGTGATTTGCATAACTTCGATACCCGGATATTGATATGCAATATCGCAGTACCCTTGCATCCAAATGCATCTGCTTACTTTCTTTCTTCTCCGCAATAAGAGAAGGAATACTTTAAATTTTAAACCAGCGTTTTTCCAAAGCTTTTTCAATCGTATTGAGTCAATCGGAAGAAAATGTTGATATCGAACTTTTCTTTGAAAAAATAATTTCGTTCCTGAGTCAGGAAAATTTAGGTAGGGGAAGTTTATCTTTGTGACTTTCAATTTTATTTTTACCCATTTCAATCTATTAAGTACATTGCCTTTGAACATGCGTGCGTTGGCATGGCAGACATTGGCATGGTCTGTAGCCATTTTATCGTAGCAACAGCCCCGGGGTTCTGATTTTGATCTGAAGCTGGATCGATACATTGCGCAGCAGTGAGTGAGCTGTGGAGCTCTTAGATTCAGAAGCCGTCACATCAACCCTTTGTCTGTCTCGAGTTGCAATCGTTCACGTCCCAAAAGAGTAGCAATTCTACTTAGCTTTATTTGAATGCCAATGTCTGCTTCGGAAATTCTTCATACACTTCAAACGCGTAGCTGGCATATCGCAGCGTGGAGTATGCATACCACAGCTGGTATGCCATTGATTTATGCGCGACAAGTTTAACTACTAAGTGCCTATGTAAAGATAGCAATGGGCGAATTAATCAATTACTACGCCAAAATACCTGGGGTCAGATCTCGTGCAGTTCGTATACGAAAAAATTTCACCGTTTTTATTTTTCCTGGGCTATGATCTCTATGAAATTCGATTTTGTCATTTTTTCGTGTGGGTATATTACATGATTTTGTAAAATGGTTAAACTCGAAATCGAATTATCACAAGACAAAAGTTCGATTGACATTAGAATCGCCTCCCAAGACAGTCAGTCATTTTAAAGAGGTTCGCCGTAGTTTCGAACGTCCGATATGTACCCGTAGTTGGGTTTTTTGAACTTATTGTTGACCTATTTGTCTGCAGGTGATGCATCAACGATGAGTCGCCGCGCGCGGCCGTGACATGGGAGCGCAGGCATGGGCTGGCGCGCCGTGCAACCGCCGCACATCGCCGCCGGCTTGCTCCTTCTGCTGCTAGTCAACCTACCAGGTAACATGAACAAGGCGTGCATCTGTCTGCTTCTTGATGTCGCAGTACGGCCTTGTCTTCGCGCCTCGAGTGCAGGCATAGTCCGGCGGCGTAAGCTCCCCGCAATGCGAGCTAGGTCCTATTACTGCAAATGTAGGTAGGTTAAAGGATGATTGACGCTACAACGTGCCGGAGCCGGAAAAAAACCCACAGACATTCCAACGCTGTTCCCCGTCCGGGCCCGGGCGGAGCACAGTCAGACATGAATCAGGTCATACAAAATGTATACAATAATGTTTGACCGTGCCCCGGCCTGCGACCAAGGAAATAAGTTTTCGCCCTTTGTTTGTTGCTTAAATGATTCGTAATTTTGATAAGATAGCCAACTCTCGCTAATTGTATAATCAAAACGACACAGTTTAAAACAGATATATTTGTAACTCATTTGTTATGAGTTTATGACGCTATGATCTAACATTTAGATTGCATTTTTCGTTAAACGAAAGTAAGTACTTTCGTGTAAGTATACTTTCTTGTAAGCAGCGTAGTCGCTGCTTTCTAGCTCTATTTGCGTTATACACTCGATTAGGAATTCTGTTAGCATAATGCTACACTAAAACTAGTATACTATGGTGGAAATAAGTGGCCCGGCGTGGCCATGACATGAAATAATGCACCGTACTTCACACATGGCTGGCATCGCCACTCGCAAATGCATCAAGTTGCTCTATCATTAAATGGAAACGTTCCAGTAACCTATAACTCCAGCTGTATTGTATGTTGATAAGTATATGTATTAGCTAGTAGCAGCAGCGGGACTACAGCTCACAACTTGATTATGAAGTCTTTGGCAACTTTTTCGTGAAGACTCAACTGTTATGCAAACAAATGATAGGATTGATGGAACAGCTTTAAGTGTTAAGGTTGCTGATAGAATTGCAACTAATTAGTTGTTTATTTTTTATAGTAGGTCCTTAGATAAGTAGCAGGGTTAACACCCGGTGATCAGTTTGAATTAAGTTATGTCTTCTGAGATAGTACCGTCGCGACACAAGTAGATTACTGTAAATGGTTTTACTATCACAGTGACCTGCCACCAAGACCACCAAGATGCTGTTCACATCACGGCGATCCTCGGCGAGAGCGTCGTGTTCAACTGCCAGGTGGACTTCCCCGAAGACATCCCCGTGCCGTACGTGTTGCAGTGGGAGAAGAAGGTAGGCGAAACGGTACGACGGCCCACACTCCACTCTTACAATACAACGCTGCTCAACCGTGTGTGTGTTTCTGTTCAGTAGAGGTCGGCTCGTCCCCGCGACGCGCCCGCAGATGTAAAGTATATGTCGAGTGCAGACCACTGCACCTCGTATTGTCCGTGGTAGTGGTAACGCGCGGGCGCCGCGGGCCGGGGGCGCCCCCCCTCGCCCCGCGGTCGCCCTCCGCACGCCTTTTGTGTTTCTGCCTCTTCTGCGTATTGCCGTGTACCGCGAGCCCAACCGACCGGTCGCACGACACCACAGTGACAAAGGCCTTCAAAGCGAGTCCGAGAGAGCAGCAGACCCCCGTTAGACGAACATTTGTACACATACACTGCCACTTTACATATACGATAAGACTTTATTCCTAAAGTTTAATTATGTTTTCTTTGGGTGCACCAATTCGTTTTTTTCTGGAATAGTACCTGTCGGGAGCACTCCGCTTACAAGGCTGACACGGGGCACCGCACTCCCTCGCGCACTGGCGGCGGTTCTGTCTGTTTCTCTCTTCCTGTGGCTGTGGGCTTCCCCCACGCTCTTCCGCAAACGTAGCTTCATGTACCAACTTACATTCTTAAGGACCCTTTCAAATATTAATGTCTGCACAAATACATATCCAACTCTATGCATGCTGTAGATGTTTCATTCATGTTTTCGATTTTCATAATGCATGCGACCTCATTCCGATCATAGAAGACTGCAGTAATCTATGAGAAGATTTAACTACTCGTATCCAGCGTAAAAATGTACTGTAGAATCATTTCGAATTCATTGCTCATTTTATTTATCCTTGCATGTCGTAAAGTAAACGTAGCATTTAGAAAATGTTAATCTTGTTACAGCAAATCCTCTGTACCCACTGTTTGTCTTGTTCGATGTTGTTTTACGAAATTATGTTGGTTCGTTTGCTGTTGCAAGATAAATAGGAGCGACGTTTCGATGTTTGTCACGTGCGAGTCGTAGGAGGTAGCGTGGTTGCTTGACCAGAGATGAGAGAGTAAGTGTAATTTGTTGTAGTTAGAGTATATCGTAGTGAAGGAGACGGAGCGCCAGATTTGGGATGTGTGCTGACTTGATATTTTGCGTAGGGACAAGACATCCCGATCTACATCTGGTACGAGAGCTACCCGACGCACAGCGGCGAGGGCTACGAAGGGCGCGTGTCGCGCGTCGCACCCGACTCGCCCTATGGCGCAGCTAGCCTCAACCTCACCAATATCCGTGAATCCGACCAGGTAATTAGCTCAGTTCATATAACTTTGGTATAGAAACGTATTTTTAGTTAAAAATGTTTTAATTGCTTATTTACTGTTTTAGGGTTGGTACGAGTGCAAAGTGGTGTTCCTCAACCGTTCGCCGAACCAGCACAAGAACGGCACCTGGTTCCACCTCGACGTGCACGCGCCACCGCGCTTCTCCATCACACCGGAAGAGATTATATACGTTAATTTAGGTAAGCGATCAAAAACCACCTACTAACCATCACTGATAAATATTAGACATGACGAGTCTAAACGCGAATAAAACTTATGAGTTGTATTTACTCACTCCTCGAAGTTCCGGCTAGCTTGTACCGGCCGTGTCACGAGCCAACATTATCAGCCGTATTATGACGTGAACCACCACATCATCTTCATTATCAGCCGCAACACGTCTCATGCTAAACATAAGCAGTTAGCAGCGTCTCACAACTCTGTTTTTACTTTCAAGATTATTATCCGATGCCCCTAAGCGAATGACCGCACCATTTGAACACTGTTCCGACGTTAAAAGACGTTTACACCAACAGGGTAATAACAAAGCAAAATCTCCGATCAATTGATAAGGAATAAATAGCCATGAAAACAAGATTTCATTGTTCAGCCAAGTCGAACGTTATATCACTACTAGACAAACATAAGGTATAACGAGTTTAATTGTTTTTTTTTCAATAGTTTAGTTTCAATCAGTTAAAATAAACCTAAGTAATAATAAGCTCTTAAGTAGTAATAAGCTCTTTTAACCACCATTGTTCTTCCAGGAGATGCTATCATCCTTAACTGCCAGGCGGAGGGCACGCCCACGCCAGAAATCCTATGGTACAAAGATGCGAACCCGGTGGAGCCGTCGGGCACCGTGGGCATCTTCAACGACGGCACCGAGCTGCGCATCAGCAACATCAGACACGAAGACATTGGAGATTATACGTGCATCGCGCGCAACGGCGAGGGACAAGTGTCGCACACGGCGCGCGTCATTATCGCCGGAGGCGCGGTCATCACTGTAAGTGTTGAAGGGCTGGATGATGAAAAGATGCGTCATTAGCACAAAGATCTAGGTGTCAAACCCAACCCCTGATTAGAAACAAAGGGGATTCTCAATCAGGGTATGTTATATTTCCTTAGCTCTACAATACTATTCGTACAATGTTACATTGATGGATATTGATTTCGATATTGAGCGCTGGTCACCGTATGAGATTCATTCGGCCGTATCTCATAAGGTGTCTCCTCTGCAAGCAGCATCTCAAGTGAATCTATGAGATGCCAAATGACCGAACTACCCTACACACTGAATTTAATACCCTAGTCTGGAAATGACTTCTACATAAACCTTAACTATCGCTTTGAGTCTTTGACGATCAATAACACTCGCCATATTTTGCAGATGCCACCAACGAACCAAACGAAGCTAGAAGGCGAGAAGGTGCAGTTCTCCTGCGAGGCGAAGGCACTGCCGGGTAACGTCACCGTCAAATGGTTCCGCGAGGGGGCGCCCGTGGCGGAGGTGGCGGCGCTGGAGACGAGGGTCACCATCCGGAGAGACGGCGCGCTCGTCATCAACCCGGTGGCGGCCGACGACTCGGGGCAGTACCTTTGTGAGGTCTCCAACGGGATCGGAGACCCGCAGAGCGCGTCTGCTTACCTCAATGTCGAATGTAAGGTTCCACCAAAAACAAGCGTTTATTTATTTAAACTTTATTGCACTGTTAGTTGTACGATTGGCGGACTTAATGCCTAATGGCATTATCTACCAGTCAACCACCTGGTTATGCAGAGAGTTTAATCAGTGGCGGAATATTAATAATATGTGATCAGAGTGGTACAAAAAAAAAAGAAGTAAAAACACTAATATAAACATACTTACTAATATTACACAAATATATAATAGGATGCATAAGCAAAAGACTAATAAACATACATACAATACATATACTTAATAAATACAATATTATGAATGATAAAAGTGATGATATGATGATCTTCAGATTGGATGTCATCAATGACATCCAATCTGAAGAGCCAA
Source organism: Pyrausta purpuralis (assembly GCA_963924145.1). Classification (NCBI taxonomy): domain Eukaryota; kingdom Metazoa; phylum Arthropoda; class Insecta; order Lepidoptera; family Crambidae; genus Pyrausta; species Pyrausta purpuralis. The sequence continues at coordinate 23,213,186 of OZ001656.1, forward strand.
AGTTAAGATAGTGGGTGCGGTGAGACTTTTTAAAGTGATTTTGTTGGGGGACATTCTGATTTCATTAAGGAGAGAATTCCAAAGTCGAATCGCAGAGCTTGTGAAAAGACCGACATAAAGCCGGTCTTGAAAAAAGGAGTGTAAAGGTTACGCGAAGTGGTAGAAATGAAAACCGTTTACCTAAAAGGCAATAACGACAAAAAATGTGAACGTTTGGTAATTATCTTTACTTTCACCCCTATCACAGATGGTCTTATTTGGACTTTGTTGTAAAGTCACATAAAAAAATCAACTACTACCCTCTGCCCTTGTCATATATCGTCACAGTTGGCTCAATACTTCCCATTCTCGTAAACTGTGACAAATTACTCTTCTTTCTTCCAGATCCTGCGAAAGTGACGTTCACCCCCACGGTACAATACCTACCGTTTCGGTTAGCGGGTGTAGTGCAGTGCTACATAAAAGCGAACCCGCCTCTTCAGTACGTGACGTGGACGAAGGACAAGCGACTGCTGGAGCCATACCAGACAAAGGACATAGTGATCATGAACAACGGCTCGTTGCTATTCACTCGTGTGAATCAGAACCACCAGGGCCGGTACACGTGTACCCCTTACAACGCTCAGGGGACGCAGGGATCATCAGGTAAATTGGACAACAAAGGAATGCTTTTCTTATTTTCTAATAAATTCTCTAATGTCTTCTCGTCAACATTTATAATGCGCACGGCAAAGGAGTGGAACTCGCTGCCCGCGTCGGTGTTTCCAAGGGATTACAATCCGAATCTTTTCAAAATTCGAGTGAACAGGCTTCTTCTGGGCGAGCTCGTATCATCTTCGACTTCGTCTTAGTCGTATTAGGCTTGGACTGGAGTCAAGAGCGAACCCAAACTAAATAAACAAAAAAAATAATAATAAAGGTGAAATAAGAAACCAAAAATTTGGCAAAAACTATCTGGGTAACCGGGCCAAACGCTCTATCAATTGAGCTACCGTGCCGTCTGTCGGACCCTGCGAAATTTGTGGTCTCTTACGTACACGTCTTTATGCGTGACGTTTAGCGCCATCTACCCGTGTGTTTATGCAAAAGTGGGCCAAGCAGTAAATTTTTTGGTTTCTTATTTCATCTTTATGAATATAAAACTTGACACTGTTATAAACATTCTAAACCATTCTCTAATGTTCATTGTAATTTTGTGCAGGTCCTATGGAAGTGCTAGTACGAAAACCTCCAGCATTCACCGTGGAACCGGAACCACTATATCAAAGAAAGGTAACCAGCATGCAGTTTTGCAAGTCTTTGACAGTATATTGTAGACGTCATTTAATGGCATTTAACGTGCACTACTTGTAACCTCCACGTCTGCCGGTATGAGTTTGAGCAAAGTATATATGCCTCACGTATTTTACACATTCCCTAGGTAGTGTATAGAATTTATATGTATTATAACGATCGCCGGTTACATAAACACTTTGTTTTGTAAAAATCCTTTGGTATTAGCAGCTACCATAACTCAGTTTCATTTGATCCTTAAACTTAAGGAAACCAATCTTTTGTCTTATCCCGCGTGCCCTGATTACTGTTATCTTGAAGACCTTATGTAAGCAAATAAGGAGGAAACCATTGCTTCAGAATATAGACGTTATATACAGTCCGTTTTTCTTTGCTAGTCGAATAATGTAAACAATCTTTTTATAACTTTTAAAATAATATCAGTGAATAAAATTCATTTATTATTTTATTTAAAAAGATCTCAGTCCTAAGCTAAGCGATGTTTATCTTATTTCAAAATGAATTATTTCGGTAAAAAAGGAATTTCAAGCTTGTTCACAATATTCGCCAAGCAAAAAGAAACCGACTTTAATGTATGATGTCTGTCTGATCTAGGTGGGCGAATCAGTGGAGATGCACTGCGAAGCGCAAGAGGCTGAAGGCACGCAGCGACCAAACGTTCAGTGGCGACGACGCGACGGCCTGCCTCTGCAGAAGAACCGCGTGCGCGCGCTCGGCGGCAATATCACCATCGACACGCTGCGGCGGCAGGACTTCGGCATCTACCAGTGCGTCGCCTCCAACGAGGTACAATAAATAATAATAATAAATATATTGGACACCAATCACATACATTGCTCTGATCCCAAAGTAAGTAGCTAATGCACTTGTGTTATGGAAATCAGACACGACGGTGGTACCACAACACCCAGACCCGAGACAATATAGAAAAGATCGTTTTCTACATTGACCCGACCGGGAATCGAACCCGGAACCTCACGAGATGGCGACGCTTGAAACCAGCGTGCTAGCCACTCGACCACGGAGGTCGTCAACAATGGAAATGTCTTCTTCCTCCAGAACCCCACTTATTTCAGCCGGTTATGATACCGACTGCGAAACGCTTTACATATCTGATCGATGTAGATCAAAGGTTATGTAGAACACTATGCCTAAATGAGCATTCTAGGCACAGCTTGTGTCAGTGGAAAGTTTCCTAGAAAAGGCAGGCTGAGCGGGTGCCTTTTTCGGCCTAAGTAGCTTATTTTTGTTGATGTAATTCATTTTTGGTCGAATACATTCATTTTCTTTCTTTCTATACATTTCAAAACTGTTTTGTTAAAAAAGATACATTTACCTTTTTTTTTTTAAATTTAACGAGTTTAGGCAATAAATTTCTCGTAAATGGCTTTGCAGAACAAATTAAAAAAAAGAGTAAGCAACGGAGTCTGCAGCTCTACCTTACCTGGCCGCATTAAGAACCTTCTTAGTTTAACTGCAAATAACAACACCATCAGCTCAACCACCACTTACTACCCAGGTGGCGACAATAGTAGCAGACACACAGCTGGTGATTGAAGGAACTCAGCCACACGCACCGTACAACGTGTCAGGAACAGCGACGGAGTTCCAGGTCACCCTGCGATGGCACCCAGGCTACGCGGGCGGGCCGGACTACAAGCAAGACTACACCATCTGGTATAGAGAAGCTGGCTTCTCCGAGTGGACGAAGGTGCCCGTCACGCCGTCCGGGGCAACCTCGGTGAGTGCACCTATGAATGATAAGCTACTTATTTATTATGTACCGACTTACAAGAAGGAGGAAATTAATTCAATGTGTATGTATGTGATATCGTTGAAATTTTATAACACTTGAGTATGTTGATTACAATGTAAGGAAGGATGCCAAACACATGTGCTTGTATAATTTCGTAAGTGTATGTATGTTTGTAAGTTTGTCCACGGATTTCTCAAAAACAAGAAGTCATTGCTAGCATTGATTATTTTTTAGTTCAATTAGGTTTATTCCAACTTAGGGGAACAGTGTAAGTTTCATCAAAATCGGTCCAGTAGTTTTTGTGATATAGGAAATATCCAAAAATCTTAAAAGAAAAATTATATAATTAAAAAAAAATAACCAAATATTTTAAGTAATTCTTCAAACGTAATTTCCAGTAAATTAATGTCACCTTGAATTTTTAGGATTTTAAAAAAGGCCGGGTAATGAATATTTTGGTACTTCTGTATTAGCAGTCTGTAATGTACATAGGTACTGACTGCCTTATTATGATACGATAAATTGGCACATAGCTTGCTACGGACTACGATTGTTTACTACGAGACCGTAGACACCTACGCTACGGATTACTGCTCGTAGTCAATTGCTACGACTACGAGGCTACGAGAGCAAATTTCAGTGTACCTATAAGTACGTTTCTTTGTTTATTGTAAGAAACAACAAGTCTTTCTAAAATAAACATAGTAATTTCCTAAAAGATTAGCAACACGTCTCATATCATAATGCTAACCTACCCACATTGTCTTCTCTGAAAACTAATTTGCGCTTATATTTCAATGTTATAGGTAACGATAAACCGTCTCCAGCCTGGCACGACGTACGAGTTTCAAGTGAACAGCAAGAACACGATCGGGGAGGGAATGATGAGCAAGGCCATCACCATCAGGACCCTCGGTAAGTGGAGCAGTTCTATGGAAAGGGAGAGAGGTGGCGGTAGTTTGTGGACACTAATACGGTCTTAGTTTTGGACAGGTGTCAGGATTTCGATGAGGTACATAAGGAGATGATGATATGATTACAGGATATTGACAGGTGAATATTTTGCTGTATGGTAAAAAGGATTTCCTTTAGCCATTTGCTGACCTTTAAGATTCAGTTTCTATGAAGTCGTTTATACTGTAGCATGACTGATGATCATTATAATGCAGAGTAAAACACCATAACTACTCTTTTGGAATGTTTAATAGAGTCGTTTGATGTTTCCTTCTCCATTTGACACACTAAGCAACTACTATTAGTATCCTGGTTTTCTAACGATGTTTCTCTTCATCGTGAGATTCAGCAAAAGCGTTGAAAGTGCTTGTATGTAATTGTAAACGTATTTATAAAGTGTTAAAGTATTTCAGGTGCAGGTGACGGTCCTCTGATGATGTTAGAGCTAACGGTTTGCTTCTTGTAGATGTAGGCGCGAAGCCGAAGGCAGCACCAACGGCCCCCGGCCCGGTAGACGAAAAGATATTTCAGAACGCACCTGAAGGCTCTGGTACTTACTTATAACTTAGTTATGCTTACTAACCCACACTTAGTTTTAGTTCTGCTTCGTTAGTTTGGTTTGCATGAGTTCATTGGAGTATACCTATTTTCTGCGTACATTTTTTTCTGCTTCCTCTATCGAGACATTGCATTAATTTATTGTTTTACCATTGCAATTATGCATCAACAATATCAACATTACTATACAAAGATAAAACTTACGTTCACTCCATTTATCATTTTCTTTGGTTTAAAGGTAGAGTCATATTTGTATTACTCTTTACATATCTTTTTACTCAATTTTTTTATGTTTTATTTTCCATCATTTACCTAAGCATGAGTCTGATTTATCATTTACCTAAGTTTTCATCACTACCTACTTGAAAGTTTTAACGCACAGATCAGGCATAATTTCATCTGTTACAAAGAATCAGCTTCTGGTATTATTTTGTAAATTTCAACGCTAAAAACTTTTTTAAATTACATTAAAATTAAATTAAATATTAGAATTTTGACGCCAATTACAATATTCATTATTACTATAGCAGCATTTGTCTAAAGGCTAGTTATTCAATCGCCAATTAAATATTGGCCCTTCGAGTGTTTAAGCTCTTTTGGTAATAATTGTAAAAAACAATACTCCTTTTATATGCATTACTTTTATATATATTTTTGCGACAGGGAGTTCGCTACATTACCTCATACATCCACCCAAGCACTACAGCGTATTGTTTTACTACAGGTCCCAAATCGGGTCCGCCGCGCAACCTGACGGTGACAGAGGTTCACAACGGGTTTCTCATCACGTGGCAGGCGCCGCTGGAACGAGCTCACCTGGTCCAGTACTACACCATCAAGTACCGGACAGATGCACAGTGGAAGACGCTCAACCGGGGGCAAATCCGACCCGAGGAGACTAGCTACTTGGGTACGCTACTATTTCTCACCACGGCACCTTATATCACTGCCTCATCCATCTTCAAACTAACAACACTTGTTATAGTTACTGGTTTTGTTGTTCAGACCCGTACTATCAAAGTAAAAAGACCCATTCTTTCCTTCCAACACCTTCGTTTGTACCCTTGATCGTTAACAATTCTTTCCTAAATAAATTCCTCTTATATTGGACTTTGCTTGTGACACCTAGCGTCTTTCCCCGATCAGGTTTTCCAGTACCTTACCAACTTAGTCTCAGTTTCTGTCTTCGATTGACATGTCTGTGTCTGTCTACCAATAAATCTTTCAACGTTACCTTACTTTACTTCCAGTTAAGAATCTAGTCGGCGGGCGGACGTACTACTTCAGAGTGTTGGCCAACTCCGCCACCAGCTACGAGAGTTCTGAAGAGGTGAAGTTTCCTGTCCCAGCTCGGGTGAAGCACAAAGCTATCACCGCGGGGGTAGTGGGCGGGATTCTGTTCTTCATCGTGGCCATCATTCTGTCCGTGTGCGCCGTGAAGATCTGCAATAAGAGGAAGCGGCGTAAGCAGGAGAAAGGTGAGCAATGGCCAGGGGCGCCCGCCCGCGTCTCGCGCCACTCACGCTCTGTCGGTTGTTACTTGGATGTGGCAATTTATTGAATAAAAATATTTAAGCGCTTATAATTTAGTTAATAGAACAGGTTTCTGGTGTCCAAAACCTACATGAAGATATTGGAAACGTCTCAACGTTTGTAAGCTTGGAATTAAATGTGCAACGTGGAGTTGAATGTGCCCTAATCTTAAGACGGCGTTCTACGTACTCTACGGTTCTCCTTATTTGAAACAACTTTGAGATTTTGACTTGACTCACCAAAACAACTCTTGAAGAAACCCTGTTCTTTTTGTACAAATCTAGCTAAGTAAAAAGTGAAATGATATTTACAATACCAGAACACAAGTAACAATCGATGAAAGCGTCGTCTTTACATGGACGAACACGTCTAATAGAAATATTATCGTTGGGATGGTAACTTAGCATAACTTACCATATTGTCGGAGCGAGCGGAGCATCCATATTCATGCCTCGCCTGCCATTTCTTGTTCGCTGTAATCGTCGTTTAGTTGTACATCGTCTGGGTTGCGCTTTTGCATGCATTTACATTTTATCGCTTTTAATATTGGCAGGTACACCTAACCTGCCTGTTTTTGTGCATTTTTATTAATAGAATGTTCATACGAGGTGTTAATGAAACACGAAAAAACTCTTTTTGTGCTCAAACACAACAACTTTTTGTATGGACACAATAGTATACAGTCGTAGATTATGATTATGGTGAAAAGTTTATATTATTTTTAAAAGTTTAAAACTCGGTTTTTAAATACAAAAAGTTGTTGTCTTTAGCACTCGAGCGAAACGCTGAAACTTTCTTGTTTTTTATGACGCATCATTCAGTAACTACTATGAGTAAATACGAGTCCCTATTCTATGTCGTGTTTTGTTTTTTGTAACCAGTGTAGTTTTTGTAGACATAATATTTTTATTTCTGATAGTCTAAGATTATCAATTGACACACTAGCTACCAAAGAATATTATTTCATTTCCATTTCATACTTTGTTAGAATATGAAATCAGCCTGCTTGCCGCTTGCATTGTAAATCCAACGATCAAGTAAAAAATAAACATTATGTTTGCTCGTTTTATTAGCCCTATTCAGAAAAGTTTACTTTCAAATGTCATTAAAAGGTTATTATGCCTATATTTCAAGTTTAATGGCCACTTGCGCCCGGGTTAACTATAATACTGTTCCTGTCAGTTTCTTTAATGTTGCCATAGACAGAAAGTCATTTTACCTCGGTTTAAATGTTAACCCTGATCTGCGCAAGTGGGCTCCTTAATGACGATTGAAAGTACACTGCAAACTCATTTCAATCATACATTGTCTCACACAAGGAGGAACATACTCGCCCTCGTTTCGACTCCAGATTAAGGCTGCGTTTCCGTAGACGCAGTCCTGAATGCAGCTGAGCAGAAATGTAAAATAATACCATAGGTGTACTTACTTTGATCAAAATGGGACAAGGAAAATATTTCATGTATGTATCCGTGTCCGCATCTATGGAAACGCACTCTAAGCTGAGGGTGACAAAGACAGAGTTGAAGGTAGAGCGAAGCTCACTTAGAATTGGGTGTTCTATAAAAGGGGCAATCGTTAACATAGCACTCAAGAATTGTATATAGGAGATTTGCGAATGACAAGAGAAGATGTTTATAAAATGTCATCATGTCATGTCACATGTGGCATATAAGCAAGCGTTACCGTTGGCGTTTGAAACATGGTCTACACCCTAGTGTTGCCGGTGTTCGCTCTGCCTGCCTGTCGTTTATCTCGTACGAGTGTTTTCCTCCTCGGTAGTCGCTTATTTTGACAATATGGTTGGTGACGGGCGTCGGGTGGCGGGACGCGCGGGCGGCGGGGCGAGGGGGGCCGACGGACTCGCTACACTGCGTTAATGTCCAGAAATTATCCGCTTGCAGCATACAACATGGTAGCCGCGCGACTCACCGACCTGCGCGCCGCCGACAGCACTCAAGTGCCTTTTAAAAAGTGAGTACTTTTACATACCGTTGTGCGTTAGTAAATTAGAAGTATAACGAGATCTAATAACTTTTTTTTTCTAAAACGCTTACCTACTATTTCAACAGGAAATCAGGTTAGTAAGTTTAGAGCGATGCAGGACTATTAATTACATGAAAAAAAGATTGCATCGCGTTAGTTATGTTTACCTACTGACAGAGTAGGTACGATTCTGTATCTAATACCTTTTTTCGCTTCCGTCAGATTTAGAGAACGCGGAATATCGAGTTTAGTCCAGTGTCTACGGTTCACCGCCAACTGGATCTGGCCGGCGTCGCGCTGCGGCGGCGAGGCGCAGTACTGGCCGCCGCGCGTGTCGCCCGCGCCCCCCGCGTCCCCCGCGTCCCCCGCGCCCTCGCCCGCGCCCTCCTCCTCCGACGACGGCGGGTTCCTGCCGCGCGCGCCCTCGCCCGCGCCCGCCGCGCCGCCGCCCTTCCGCGCCTCCTCGCCCGCGCTCGCGCCCTGGCCGCCCTGGCCGCCGTGGCCGCCCTGGGCCGTCGCCTGGACGCCCTGGTCGCCGCTCCACGTGTCCGACCTCAGCTCGGTGCCGTTCCCGAGCTCCGCGGACGGCTCGTTCCCGACGCCGCCGTCGCCGTTCCGCCTGCGCGCGCTGCGGCTCGAGCCGGCGACGCGCGTCGCGGGGCCGCGGCCGCGCGCCCGCCCGCTGTCGCGCCACGCGCGCCCGCGCCCCGCGCTCGACCAGCCGCCGCCGCACGAGGCGTCGCCGGAGAGCCGCAGCTCGTCGAGCGGCTTCGGCAGCAAGAACGCGTCGTCGCAGCACAACCGCAGCAGCCGCACCGGCAGCCTGGCCGAGTGGCGGCCGCCGCCGTACCGGCCGCCTCCGCCCGCGCCGGCGCCGCGGCCGGGCTCGGGCGAGGCGCTGGACGCGGGCTCGGTGGACGTGCACTACGAGTGGGACCGCGCGACGCGCACGCCGACGCCGTCGACGCCGGAGCGGCCGCGCGCGCGCCCGTCGCGCGACGACGTGGAGGCGCGCGTGCGCGCGATGAAGGAGGAGTTCCTCGAGTTCCGCAAGCGGCAGGCGCTGCGCCGGCGCTCGCCCGAGCCGCTGTCGGCGCCGCCGCTGGCGCCGCTGGCCGCCTTCGCGCCGCCGGAGACCGTCTGCTGATCCCCGAGATGGCCCTCCCCGTCTTTCCTACGATTTCTGCACGAGATCGGCGAGGAGTCGAAAAAATTGTACGAAATTATTGTTTTCGAGTCGATCTCGCTCGATGATTTATTTGGATCCCGAAGATGGAACGGCGCCGACGGACCGGAGGCGGACCTCCGCGGTTCGAGGGCGAGCGCCCGAGGAAAATAATTTGAATACTCCGAAGCGTAAAATCCCACCTCACTCGCCGGCGCGACGAAAGCGACGGCGACTATTTATTAATAAGTTACTTAGAGACGACTTCAGGCGCATAAAGCTGTTCGACTGTAATAATGTACGTATATTATAAAGTGGATGCCGTGACGTTTCGTATCCGCACCGCCCGCTCTCCTCCCGAAACATATTGAATGTCAATTAAATACTTTACTTATAATCGACTGCACGAACTCGGTGCATTTTTACGCGATAGGTATATCATGCCTACTTTTAAAGTCGGGTCGGTGCTTTCATTAAAATAAGACACTGCATTGTTTCAGTGACAGAAACCACTGTTATAATAATCGAGCTGGCCTTATGAACGAATGAGTGTGCCATATACGTACTCGTAAGTGCTCCCGGTCGCGCGCGCGGCGGGCGGGCGGTGCGGCCCACGTTCACCTAAACGCTTTAGGTATGAGCGGGGAGCATCCACGACACCGCTCATACCAAAATTATATTGTAGTTATTATTGTAACTAATTATGAATAACGACTTATTAAAGAGGAAAGTGGCCGGCGCCGCGCGAGCAGCGGAACTAACGACACTAGATAGGACTGATTCACAGACGATTAAGTTTAAGACGGTCGCGCCGCGCCGGCCACCGGATCTCGTTTATATAATATACACAAAATAATCATAAGTAGAGTTTAGACCTAATGTAGAAGACGAGAAACTTAAATCGGATTATTTGTTTCATATTTTTAAATGAATTAATTAATTTACAAGTACAAATTTATTAATTTTCATTGTTTTTATGTACCTACCTTATATTATTTTTAAAACTGTACATATGTAAAAACTTGATAGATATTATCTATACACTTATTTATTTAGGTATGGTACGATTGAGGTTCTAAAGAACTTGTTGCCAGTCCTTGAGTGGCACGAGACACTGTCGTCTTTTAAACTCATTTACATTTCCTATTCTTATTTACTTCCTTCTTATTATCACTAATAGAAAAGCGCATAGTACAGCAAAAGTTCAGTCAATTCCCCACACTGACTTCATGTGTAGCTGATGTGCTATCTACTCGTCTGTTCTCCACTGTCAAAGTATGCATGCATCGATGTGTAACTAACCACTTACTAGCCTACTCTATTGATAATTATGTTCAACGCAATTTCGCCTATCTGTTCCTGGAGCAATCCCACCTATAGTTGACCAGTCGAAGGAAAGACTGTTTAGTGTTACGTTTGTTTGTTGTTAGGTTTACTTGTCGCGTCGAATGTGCTCTTCGCTTTACCTTGCATGCACGTTGCACTGTTCTGTACCTGTGTTTGTTATCCGGACATTTCTTTTGTAAAACCGTGTTAAGGACCTCCTACGAAATAAGTATAAAAATGTACGCTTTAAAGAAATTGGAATAAATAACTCATAACAAATAGGTAGGTAGGTATGATAAGATGTAGATTATGTGCGTGCATGGAAGCCTCTGAAAGGGAGAACAAGCGCGGTTCTGCGGCTTGCGAGCCCCTGGAACTCATGAGCTAGGGCTATTTGGTAGAGCGCTATACTCAGTTCCATTTGTCGTCTTTCCTCCCTAGAAAACCGTTTGCCTGCAGTATTATTATGAATTTAACTGTCTTCCTATCACCTAAAGGTATAGTAGACCATTTGATTTATATAAACAATGCAGTGTACATGGGTTGTGTATAGGTAAGTGAAAAGACGAAAAATGAGGATGCCGGATTGACTGACTAGTCTAGTGCGGTCTACCTACGACTCCGGCCCATCTGTCATCTGTCTGTCACCTCCGCGCCGCGCCGCAAGCCGCGGAGCCCGCGCTGCGTTTAGTTCACTGCCGACGACGATCTAGATTAAGCTACGTCTAACGAGACACATTAGATATTTGTTTTTATTTTTTATTTTCTAACATGTTTCCTAGATATCTCCCGAAATAGCATTACACTTAGAATATTAGGATCGACGACACGTGCAATAAATTAGCCACTGTTCAGTAAATTAATGGTATGTTATATGCTCAATATTGTCGACTGACCAACTGTAAAAATATTGATACACGAAAAGTATGTGCCGCGGCCGAGTATTTTGATTCAGACGCGATCTGCTGTAGAATACTCGCGTCGTGGCCGCAGCGCACACGGCGAGTGGTCCAGCCATGACTGCTCCGGTGCTGTTATTGTTTATTCGTTCAGTACGGTCAATACAAATTATGTTGGAGAATGTATTCAGACATTTAGTCGTTCATGACAGTAGGCATATCAAACGAGATATGGTAAAGAAAGGATTTTTAACGTATATAATGTAAAATTTTGAGTACACGCATTTTTATTCCTACGAATATTGAGTGATCAATTGTTTTTTCACTATTGGCAAGCGATTCGCGACCACAGGCGTAGGGAACGCGCACATACAAATCGAGTAGTTCGTGTAGGTTTTATATGCCCATTTACTTCGAGTTATTTATAAATTACTTCTTAATAAGCTCGACTTACAGCAACATGAGGCTCGGTGAGCAAGCACTGATCCCAGTCTTAGGATATTATGTTAACACTTTACGGACGTACAAGATTAAGAATGAGAAAAAGTAATATATATAGCTCAAACCATGTGATATCTAGTCTTTTTCCAATATAAAATTGTCCTTCCTTTACGTACTAAACTATAACGTTAGCCATAAAGTGCAATCTTATCAAAGTGCATTAGCATTATCTTTAGTTGAACTACCGATCGTACGACATCGGCGACCGGCCGTCGGAGCACATAAAGTACCTTAATACACTTAAGAACTTTTAATGTTGTTTATTTTGTATACTTAATTCGAAAGAGATTAAGTGAATTACAGCATTTCGAACATAGCCTAAAGTCACTTGACACTTTCTATAGACTAAAATGAAAAGATAGCAATATATTAGATTAATGTAACTAAATCGTATATATCAGTTTGTATAAAGGAAAGTAAGTACATAAACGAAGTAATGTGCACATTGGCAGAAAATAATGCGGTGAAACAGGGGCACCCGAATATTAAAAAATTAAGGCATACTTAATGCACAATATCTCAGCACAATAAGTGATAATATCGAATATTCATAGCATCATACTGAGCACTTTAACTGTCACACCAATAATAATTCCACAATAAGTTCGCCTCGATTGGAAACAAAAATGCACAAGCCACAATTTTATAACTCGAAATATCCATTGTTTTCATTTTTAGAATATTTTTAGTTGTAAGTGTTGAGATCATGTGTTTACTGTGTAAGCACAAAAAGGATTCAATTCAAAAAAATAAAAAATACAATAACGTTGCTATGATTAAACTTATGCATTTCATTTTACCCTATCCCCCTGCGAAGGACCAGAATTTGAACAACAGGTGCTGGTATATAGGATCTAACAAAATTAACTGCATTCCTTCTCGGGGCTAATTCTGACCCTCAAATACAAAAAAAAATTGTATGGGACCAACATCGTCATCGCAAAAAAAATTTTTACTTTCTCATAATAGAGTGCCGAACAACTGATTCTAGTTTGTATGAAAAAGTCAAAAATAAACTGGGGATTTCGATGTTGGACCCATACAAAAAGTTGTTGTATTCTAGCAACAGAATCACCATCGAGAAGGAATGCAGTTCATTTTGTTAAACCCTGTATTTAATAATTTTGGAATAACTAATATATTATAGTCGTAAGTAATTCGCCTAACTAACAGTAAAAAACATCACGGTAACCAAACACTACTCATTATATTAAAGAAGTCCTAATTATGAGATAACAATATACATGTACGAAACAAGTTTGTTAGTTATCAATTCGCTATTACCATAATTTCGTACAAAGAATTATGAAGTCATTTCAGACACTTCTGTTGCACTAATAAGATGCCTTGTCAATTTTGAAAATGGCATTTGAATTGTTTTGTTATTGCATCGTTTACCTCATGAGTAATAGTTTAAAATATCAATATTAAAAGGAATCGTTTTTTTTACGAACGAGCCGTTTTTAAACTTACGTATTATATTCAACCAAGCTCAAAAGAAAACACCTGACTTTTTGTCATTTTAGTACTTTCGCGGCAGTTGGACGGTGCGCTTAAGTTCGTTCGTTCGTAAGCAAAACGAATCGTTTTTAACTGGCTATATCTCATACGTTTTGCAAAAACAACACAATATTTGAGGATTCACTGCATTTTGTAGTTCATGGGGTGGGCTCCGCGGAGTACGAAAATGGTTACGGTCCAGAATATGGCACCCAGTGGCTTTTGTTCGTAGACGACAATGGCTCCACCCATAGGATGAACTTTTCAACGGTACCGTCGGAAACGAGGGGCTTTATATTCGGAAAGGCATATTGTTACTTATACACGAGGTAAAGATCCGTTTATAACACGTTACTGAGTACTGCTACTACACTTTTTCAACTAATTAAAATTAAAAGGTATATTTTTTCGTATTTTGTATGAATATTAGAGAGAACGCCAATGAAGGAGAGTTGCTTGAGCTGCCAGACGATGGCTCAGATATCAGCAGTAAGTTTTTCAACGGATCGAGGGACGTAAAAGCGATAACTCACGGTTGGCTGTCCAGAGAAAGCACAAATTGGATTCAGAATATGAAGAAGGCATTTCTGAACACGTACGACGTTAACGTTATAACAGTCGACTGGAGTGAATTGGCGGATAACCCAGTCTATCCGTGGCCGGCTTTCAGTACGAAATACGTAGGCAAATATTTAGCCAAAGTAATAAATGCGCTACGGAAAAGTTACGATATGGAAAACGCGAATGTACATTTAATAGGACATAGCCTAGGAGCCCAAGTTATGGGATACGCAGGAATGTATTCCAACCAGAGAATAGACCGAATAACAGGTAAGTTGTAAAATCATATGATGAATTAATAAGCTTCTGGCATTGATGATGATAACACGTACGAGTGGTCGAAATGACAGATTTACGTATTTTACTTCACCTGCATACAACACTGAACATGAACTTCTGCTCACAAAAGGAAGAAGTTACTCCTACTTAATTCTTTAGGTTCAAGTGACGTTCACTTAGTGAATGGTCTCAGTGAACACATATACAACTGTACCTTCAGTTACGAAACTCATTAATTTTAGGTCTGGATCCCGCGCGTCCTTTGTTTGAGCTACCTTTGATGGATTCAAAATATCGGTTGGATCCGAGTGACGCTGACTTTGTAGATATCATTCATACTTGTGGGGGAGTGTATGGATACAAGAATAGTCACGGACACGCGGACTTCTATCCAAACAGCGGTAAACCAGCGCAACCAGGCTGTGAAGGGGTACAACAAAAAATTGGTAAGACAATATTGTTTGGTTTCAACGTTTCAAATTATAGATTCTGATTGTGCTGCATGTCATCCGTGTCGTGATAGGCACGAAAACCAGCTGAATGTTTTCAAAGGAATAAAAATATAAATAAAAAACCTAGATACATGAAGGAAACATTCGTAAACGCGGGACGGAACGTAAAGAGTAACAGAAGAAAGACTACAGAGAGTAACATAAGAAAGACGGAGAGAAAGTAAGCAAAGAGTGATCGTTTGCTGCTTAGAAAAGTTCACTTATACTATCGCTGTTTTCCCCGATATCCTAGATGCAAACTTATAAGACTAAGGCCCGATTTTACCAACGTCAGATAAGGAATATTCGTCGAATATAAACTATACTTATTTGGCAGCAAGCATTTATATAATTGTCATTTTAAAAAAATGACGCTTGTAAAACCGGTCCGTTTTATACTTATTCGGTCGGATAAGTCCTATCTGACGTTGGTAAAATCTACTCTAATAGCAAAAATAAAGTAAGGTATGGTACTCTTATGGTATGCGTTACGACATCCACCGGCAATATTGAGAGTATTGGACAAACAGGCAGGTGAGCAGGACCCGATGATTGCAGACCTCTTAATCCGATCGCTGTGGAAGGCTATCGGGGAAGCCTATGTTTAGTGGACGTCCTGCGACTATTTATGATGATGGGATATTTTCTATTTCGAGTAGAGAATGACGTAATTTCAATTTTTAGAGGCATGCAGTCATGGACGTGCGCACGAGTTCTTCGTGGAATCTATAGAATCTACAGCAGGTTTCGTGTCGTACCCTTGTGAGAATTGGAAGGATTTCGAACGCGGCGGATGCAGAACCGAGCCAACTTTGATGGGAGACCCGGCCACGAGCGACCACAGAGGAGACTACTATCTTAGAACAAGTGATGATTCCAAATACGCAGTAGGGGAGGAATTTTAAATTTTATGGTATTGTTTAGCTCGGCCTGTGCATAGCTTAATACATGCCCGCTATGACACTGTGATAAAATAGTTGAGGATCGTGGCAGTGAAGTTGTTTCTTACTTATTTGTAACAGCGGGACTATGGTATACGAATAAGTCTAACTTTAGGACCTGTTATCAGTACCGTTACGATGAGTTTACTCGCTAGCAACGGCGTCACTTTTGTGTGGAAATTTTTAGTTTTGTCAGATAGTTGCGCTGTGCAGTTTTCCATACAATTTTTACGTCGTCGATAGCGAGTAAAACCGCCGTAAACTAACTAACGTAACGGTACAGATCTAGATGAACTATTTCGTTTATAAATACCTAATATAAAGAATCAAATTAGATAAGAATCAAATGTGTCTTGCTTGTGACTGCACGGGACTCGCCAGCTAAACAAGTTTTATGTTTTGTATCGTAGATTCCAACATGAATTTAACCTTATTTCACCATTCGTTTTCTTTAGACGTTTTTAAAATAATTTAATCCATGCATTGCATTTCATGCACAGCGTATAGTTTTGGGTACTTATAAGATGTGGTGAAAGGAAATAAATTCTTAAGAATACTGTTGTGGTTATTATTACTCGAACCGTATACTTTTGCGAAGTCCTTATTCGATTAATACATATAGATGAAGATATTATTTCCGGGGATTCAAAGTAAAACATTGCAATTTCGACTGTCATATGTATGTATTTCTCATGTGTTAAAAGTAGGTACAATAACAATTCTATATTTATGCGTGAAAGGTAATACTAAACACTTATTAATTAATTGTGTGATATTCATTTCAGTGTTATCAAATTAAACATTTACACAATCCTTGAAAAGCTGCAATACATCTATCATATTTATCAGTAAACAACGTGGAATTGGCATTACTTCAAATTGTTTGTACAAAAATTCCGATGTTCTAAGTAATACTAGGCATTTATACATATTTTTGGTACTTATAATTCCTGGTTGCTGAGTCAGTATCTCAAAAGTTAACATACTATTTCCAATACATCAATTACAGGTTAAATATTTCATTTCAAAGTAAAATCTTTCATATTGATTATGTACTTACAAACATGCTAACGCTACTTTTGACATGGAATCTGAAACAACAAACGATTCTTATTGTTAATTCTTAAAATAATAAGACATATTCTTGATCAATGCATAAAAGTCATCAGAAAATATAAATTGTGCGTCACTATGCATCAGTCGGGAAAAGAAGACAAAAAATAAATTATCATCATTTAAAAATACTGGAAACATTCATGCAATTTAACTATAGTTACATCAGTCGAAGTCATCTTTTTAGTTACAAAAATCTATAACAGTGCTTAATAATGTTCTTTTACAATTTTAAAATACTCAGAATATGTTTTGTTCAATATACACACCTTTTATTATTATCCTTATCGTTCCGCGTAGAATCTGGAATGTAAATAAATTATATTTATTTCTATACTTGTGAGGCGGTACTCTTGGAAAAGGTACATAGGTTATCAGAAAATAAAAACTTGTGCGTCACTATGAATCAGTCGGGAAAAGAAGACAAAAATAAATGAATCATCATTTTAAAATTTCGAATAAATAAACCAAACGAATAAAAATATGGATAGCATTCGATAGCTTACCTACTTATTAAATAAACTCCAAACTAACGCCACACGTACATAGCCCGGCGAATGGAGTTTCGGGAGAAACTGGAAAAATCAATTAATTTTATTTTATTGTAATATGCTAGTGGTAAAATTAGCTGACTTAATACCTTACATCATTATCTGCCATTTAAAGAATTTAAGAAAATTGTTTCAAAGAAATAAATGATGATGTCACTATAAAGCTATCATTTGAAACTACAAATTTATGATTACCTATTCAGAAGTTCACCTCTGCTGCACTGACGGATTCAGCAAACGCATCTGCTGCCCTGAATATACCACGGCTGGACCCCTCTGTAAAATTATAAAAGCACAACATAAAGCTTTTGCAACACAATGAAGCTGGATACGCTAAATACAATAACTTTCAAAGAATCACCATACTTTGTCAATATTTTTTGGATAAAATTAACAATTTGAATAACGAAGACAAAATGTCAGCAGAGCAGTTCAAAATTGTGTTTGGTTATACACTGATTTTTTTTTGGATAGACATAAACGACATTTGGTAGGTGGCCACTTTTTCGTTTTTTGAAAATAGTGTAATCGAAAAATTCAATTGTTTTTCAAGAGATTATTTTAATTAATTAGAATATTATATTATGGTTGTTGTTTAAATGTGTGTTGTGCAAAAGTATATTAGCATGAAATATAACCCGTGCTGTTACCTTAAAAGTCGCCAAAAATTAAATAATGTTTCAGACAGCTATTATCATATCAAAAAATATTGTTTTTAGGTTTTGCTATTACATTGGAAACTGCTTAGACTTGTACCATTGTGCATGTTTATAATTGTTTAAGTATTTATGGGAGACGCCCCCGTCATAATAGTTGTCTGGTTTTCATAACACAAGGAAGAACATTATTTACTTCGAAACCACGACAATTGGTGTGTTATCTGGCGCATATTTCTTATTTATTTTTATACATTTTTACTTGTAGAAAAAAAACCGTCTGCTTCGAACTCTATGTAACGATTCACATGTATTATTTATCCAAAACAATAAAATCACATTATTGAAAACTCAAGTTCAATTGATCGCGCGCAACTCAATTGGTACAACTAATAAAAACTAAATACTGTAAACAATCATGACATTCCTTTTTCCGAAATAATTCATTTTAAAATAAGATAAACACAATACTCAACAACTACATAGGCAATTCAACGTTAAGCACTGAAATTTTGTTAAATCAAATAGTAAATTAATTTTATTCACTGATATTATTTTAAAAGTTATAAAAAGACTGTTAACATTATTCGACGAGCAAACGAGGCATGTAATTGAACGCGATAATTGAACTAATCAAGTCTGGGGCCCTATTTTTGAATCACTCGCTTCGAAATGGCGAGTGATTTTCGTTCGACAACGAGTTTTTTTCTATGACTTTAATTTCATCTTCGAACGAAAATCACTCGCCATGTTGAAGCGAGTGATTCAAAAATAGAGCTCCTGTTCCATTGCAATAGCAATACTCTTGTATTTTTTTAAATCTTTGACTTTATAAATTATTATAAATAACGATATAATCCAATTATAAACCCTTTTGAATAAAAATTGAATGTGATGATTAAGGATTTGGCACACTGGTAGCGTTCTGCGGTCCGGTCCGTATAATATGCGGGCATGGCGGGCATTTTTAATATTTTTCAATTCAATAAATATATCAATATTTATAAATTACGAATAAATTAAATAACCGCCTTTAAAGAAACTGTGCCTCATGCTTACGTACACAAACAGTCTACGCACACCATGCATCGACTCCAAATGAATTTGTTCCTCTAATAGAAGGGAAATGCGTTTTTTTAATTAGTCTGTTTTTGGGAACGTGTTTTTTTTTTAAATTATTTTTTATTTCACGATATTACTTAGTACCTAGCCATATCTCAAAAATACTAAACCGATTTCGATAAACCTATCACTGTACCCTAAGTTGAAACATACCAAATTGAACAAACATATCAAAACACAAATATCACGCTCTATGGCTGCTCGTCATCGAGAAATCCGTGGGCAAACATACATACATACACTTACGAAATAGCACACGTGACTGGAAGCCTCACTATATCAACATAATCAAAATTATCAAATTACCTTCGTTTTTTTAAAGTCGGTAAAAAGTGGCATCCCACCAAATGTCAGTTTGGTCTATCTTATTAAAAATCAGAGGTTAGTATTTGTACTTTATCAAGGAGAGCCACCATTTAGATAGCATCAACTGAGCACAACTTAAATATAATAAATTAATTAATATGATGCAATAATGACAGAGAATAGTTTTTCTTTTTCAATCATCAGATAAATAGTTATGCGTCATTGTGCTTCTGTCGGGAAAAGAAGACAAAAATAAGTAAATTATCATCATTACAAAATATGTTTTTTATTACCGTTTAAACAGGCGTTTTTTACTTGCTGCGATTTATGATTGCATGTATCATTTATTTATGTTTAGCAAAGCATAAATATCTTGAAATCAGAAAGTATGTTATTTATGTATTTTTTAGTATAACATATTAATAACGCCAGAATAAACGGTAAAAACAACTCTGAGCAATATTTACCTCGAAAAAAATTTCAGTCTTCTGAGATGTGTAATGATGAGGAGAGGAACTCGCTTGCCCCAATGTTACCTATAAATTAACACAACATTGTTTTAAAAGGTGGACGCATACCTTATAAATCAAATTTGACTTTAAAGATCATTGGAGGTAAAATTGCGTGGTAAAAATGTATTATAGTTCTAATTTGATTTAAGGTTTACAATTCAGTTTACGGGTTTGGTTGTTTCGACTAAACTGGATTATTAATAAATAATAATTACCTCATTTTTTATTCGGGTACATCAGCAATGGACTGAAACCTGTAAACATAATAAAAAAGTGTCAGCTTTGTTGTTAAAATACAGAATTGGCCTACTCAAGATTTTACCTCAACTTAAAACACAGATTGGGCAAATGGCTTAAACTCTGTATTGCAGTTAAAATTTAAGGAATAATTATATTGATTCGAATCAATTATAGTATTATATGTCATATTTGACGACGGGAGATAAAAACGCGTCACGGCGTTTAACAAAAACAGTAATTTCTGCAGATTATGCACCAAAGAAGAAAAACTTTAAAAAATGTCTTTTCCATTCAAAAAATACTTTAAGAGCAACCGAAATGCCCTGTCTTAGCGTGGTTTGTACTCAATCATGGAATATCAGCTTACTTGGGAGCTTATAGTGATTATATCTGATTATAAGGCGTGCTGTAGTACTCAATCGATTCATTTGTTTAGTTTAGTATAATTTTATTCGACAGTTCAACAAATGTGTTACTCATTCATTTATGTTGTGTTTTGCTACTTGACTTTGAAAATATGTGGTTTATCAGTCAACATAAACTTCCTGTAAGGTAAAGGTAAAATTTCAACTGATCTGGATTGGCATAATGAGCTCGAACTATTCTGAATTCTGTTACAAGGAAATTCCATTAACCATTAACACTCAGACAAGTGAAAGTCAATACTCAATAAAGGACACAAAGAAATATGTATCAAAATAGAAAACCAATATCGAGACTCCACAAAGTCTTATCCAATAAATTATGACAACGATTTTTGGAATTATGTATGTAATAAATAATGTAATAATGCGTTATCAAAATATTCTGTGCTAATTGTCCGAAAACAACGGAAATAATAGCTTTACACACAGTAATAGGTAGGTAGGTACATCATTTGTTACAAGTAATTTCATGATTGAAATCGGTATAATTATCTCGGAGTGCATTTATAAACATGGTGGCATTAAAATATCCGGTCATTTAATGTTGACTCGCCCGACATGAGTTCCATACGTGCGAAAAAGGAACCAGTAGTTTTATAATTAATTTACAATGACCAGAACGATAACTTTCTTTGCTAAGAAAAAATGCATGATTGATTCATTTGAGATAGATTTATCTGGTTTTGGTAGTCAGTCTATTTCAGACAGACTACCCATACATCCTACATACAACGAATTCATCCAGTTCAACTTGAATTCTTCGACAATATAATATATTGAAGTAGGCTAGCTACTGAAAACTTGAAAAACTTAAGACAATTTCTGAAAATTAAAAAGTAGGTACGGAGATGCTTACTTTAAACTTGAACACAAAGGGTGAATTTAAAGAAATCAGCACCCATCAGCAAATTGCCGAACTGTTGGTGGTGTGTGTTGTATCAATTTATGCTGCTTCTGAAAAGAATTATCTTACCTCACGACGTGACATCTGTACCCCACCGACTCCAAAAAGATCATTGTAACGGCATTCAAGCCCCCTCCCCTTCTCTCTCATTTTGATTTCCCCTCCCCTTGTCTATCATTTTAATTTCTTGGAAACCCTCCCCCCCCCATCCCCTTACCCAATTCTTGGCAATTAAATTATATTGAAATTTCGCGCTTACCTACGGCGCCCCATTTATTGTAATTATGACAACAATTTACGATGCCCTTTAAAATACTCGGGAAAAATATATCTTTGCTATTTTATTTACATTTTCTTTCTACTTATTGAATTAGCAGAGGCACTAATGTACACGTCCTAACAATTCAACTCAGTTAATTTTAATTAATAATCTTACTACAAAAATAGGTGTCCCAACACTATCCGGTTTTTTATCCCCAACAACTGAACTGTTATTTTTATGCATGTTGTATTTAAAATTAAGACTGTGTCACTTCAGCCCTTAAGAAGTAAGTTAATATGTAAATTTTATATTCTTTTTTCAATAGAAATATCGATAAATATAACACTGAATATTGAATCGCAAAACAATCGAACTTGTTCTTGAAGTTAGTAGCCCAAACCATTAAAAAAGAGTAAAATATGTGCGCAAATTATCTTGCTTTTTTGTTATAATTTTCAATATATATTCAATAGATATTCAACGTTTTAAATATCCATGCATAGCACGTTCCAAATTCTGTAAAAAAAAAACACCTGTGATTGCGACAACGGATTTATTGCATACATACCAAAAAGTTTTAGATGTTTAGTTTTAAATCCTGTTACCTACTTTGTTAAGTATGAATATAACTAATGGATATCTACCAAAGTAGCTAACATGTAGGTTTAGTGAGTATTGGGGTGTTTCACGCCTGTTCAGCCAGTGGTTCAGCGGTGCATATTGACCAAGGTGTCTTCTGTAACAACTCGTACCGCTAAACCACTGCGGTGCGAATCACCCTATTCTGAAACAGCCCATTGACCCGCGGTTCTGAAAATCTCGTGGTTTGA
This sequence comes from Pyrausta purpuralis, assembly GCA_963924145.1. Taxonomy (NCBI): domain Eukaryota; kingdom Metazoa; phylum Arthropoda; class Insecta; order Lepidoptera; family Crambidae; genus Pyrausta; species Pyrausta purpuralis. The sequence goes on from OZ001656.1 coordinate 23,235,850, forward strand.
AACTCCGAATACGCGGTTTAGTTGAATGTAAGTATAGGTATTCAATGATTTTATCTGTAGATTTCAATACGCTACATATGAGCGCTGGTTTTCTCACCCGATGATAAATGATGAACAAAACGAGGAGTCATATGAACCCACAATAACCTAAAATGGTGGCAGTCAGGAACGTCCGCTGTCAATTCTCGATTTTTGACTTAGAAAACCACAAACTGTTTGAATGAAGAAATGTAAGTATAGTCCGTTTAAATATGCTAGTCAAACATTGTAAACAATCTTGACATTCCTTTTTAACGAAATTATTAATTTTAAAATAAGGTAGACTAAAAAGTTAAATAGGTAATTCATCGTTGAATACTGAGATCTCTTTAAATCCAATAGTATATTAATTTTATTCACTGATATTTTGTTTACATTTTCGGACTAGCAAAGAAAAACAGACTACATAGTAAGTACATTACCAATTAAATAATTAATCTTAGATAATTTGAATCCTCGTCTTCTGGTTACATAATCATATTTAAATAAGAGTAAACGGAATAAAATTTGATCGTTGTTTGCTTCGTTCATCATCGAAACTAACTTTCACAATGGTAGTCATTCTTGGTAGGTAGTCATTATGACGGTAGTAATCTTAGTTAGCGTCAAGAGTTATCTGTCAGAAAATAAAAAAAGACTAGTTATAATGCAACGCGAAAGTTTAAAAATATAAAAAAAGACTACCGTAAATTGACACACGTATAGATACGACAATAAAGACACGTGTTTACAAAAAATACAAGCTTTATTATTTCATGGATTTGGCATGATTATTTAGAAAATATAGCCTCACTTCACCAGCTTAGCCCCTGATAAAGGAGATGAGAGGCCGTGCGTCGCGTAGGGCGGCGGTGCGGTACATAAGTCAACACATGGCATTGTAATAATGCGTTTACTACGGACAAGCGTTTTTTTTTTCACGCGATTGTTTGAAATTGAGCGTCGAATGTGCGAGGGGCACTACGACAGACGGGGCGGAGAAGCTGCCGGCTGCGCCGCGAAGGACGCGCGGCTACATATCTTCAAGGCATCGTTCACACCACCGTATTATAGGGCGCCGACTGTAAGCATGGTCACTGTCACAAAGCAAATTGCAATCGCGTATTGTCGGTTTATGTCTGAACGAGAAGTTACTATTTTATGGAAAAACTAAAAACTGCGTAACGCACGCTTTTGGTCGGCGGCGGACAATACGTTTGGTCTAAACGATGCCATGTTTGAGCTTGCGCGTGAGACAAGACGCAGGCAGCCTAAAGCGCCGCCACTTTCGCCACGCGTCTTCTTAGTGTAAATACACTACGCCGTTACGCTACCAAGGCTGATTTTACGTTCCAACGTATTCGGCTGATATGACACACCATCAGCGCCAACTTGCTTAAAACTTACCGTGTGTTCTTCGTGTCTACTAAACACACTATGTCTTAGTTACGCGACCGAAGTTCCGCGGCTAATTTTACGTGCCGATTCGGCTTAATGTGTCGTCAGTGATTCAAATAGCATTGCAGGCGTAATCATGCCGAACTTGGGTCGCATTACTTCGGCATAGTTTGTCTAGACACTTCGGCATCGTTCACACCAAACGTATTATCAGGCGCTGACTGTAAGCATGCTCACTGTCACAAAGCAAACCGCTATAGGGTATTGTCGGTTTCAGCCTGTACAAAATGTTACTATTTTATAGCCATATATACTGCGTAACTAACGCGCGCACGCGGTTGCCGGCGGACAGTACGTTTGATGTGAACGATGCCTTTTAAACGAGGCCTGATTAGAGGCTGTTGTTTTGGTCAGCGACGTCCGACTCAGAGGTGGTTGTACAAACTAAACTGATGCCAAAAATTGCAATACTAGAGAGCGAGTTAAAACTACCAGCGCCAAGTCGCCTCTTCGTAGCTTACTAGCGACGGCGTAGTATTTAGTAGACACGCGCAGTTTACGCTTGAGGATACAAGTTTCCCCATATATTTTTTTATTGCTATGAAGATATTGTCTTCTACTATAAAACTTGCTTTTTTTTAACAAGCATAAATTATTATCCCCGAGTTAAATGTCACTGACCTAACAACAGCATTATAATAATACACATAATATAAACAACATAAATAATATAAATATGCACCCAACAAGAAACCAATTGTCTTGATTTCATACTTAGGAATTTTCATCTCTGTTACGAATACCAGACAACGATTATGACAGGGCCGACTACCATAAACACTTTAATACACTTTAAACATATATGAATTGGGTAAAATGTTAGTGCTCATCAGGAGTGCGGCATAACAGTAGTTAGAAGCGCTTACCACTAAACCAAACGCGTTGTTAAATCTGATCTCAGCTCATAAGAACTCATCTTTTTTTTATGATATGGGTTTGCTTTTGTCTCTAGAATATACGAACTAAATTGAACGAGAATAGATGAAATCTTCTTTCTTCCAAAGATAATGATAAAGTTGCTTGTAGACGTATCTCTGATCTTCACTTATTATAAAAACTTTTGTAGTATTTTAATAAAAAAATATTACAATGGACAGTAATCTCGAAATCCGTTTTAATTATCCAAATTATCAATGAAATATTTATAACGAGTTACGCCAAGAAGTGACTTTCATGGAATAATAAAATATTTTACGGATACTTTTCGCGAATATTTGTTAAATTTTATCCAAACTTATCGTGTTTATTTCACAGCGTTTTGAAAAAATACAAAGAACGTCGCCGTTTCGTTCGTTCTGCAAGATCGCAAGACATGTAGCTCTATCTGCGTGGATAGGAACATAAACTAATATAATTAAGTGACAGCAGTTTATTTTTTTTTCAAAACGAAATGACACATAACATCTTAGTCTATCCGTGACCACGAACGCGAGTGTTCATTAAACATCGTGATAAATTTTAACAAATATTCGCGAAAAGTATTCGTAAAATAGTGTTTTATTCCATGAGTAATATTCCCGTAAACTTAAGAAACAAGTAGTGTTTTTTTTAAAGTTATTACACAAAACAATCATTCAACAATATCCAAATAATTGTTAACAGGCCACTTTGTGGAACGTTTTTAATGGCCTACAAAAATATTCATAAGAAGGACCCTGCAAATAATAATCATCTAGAAAATAAATTAGTTAGTTTTATTAGTCTAATTTGCTAAAACTCAATAATACTTACGAATTCTACGCGTTGAATAAACTTACACTTGGTGCAAGTGCAATAGTGCCAATAAATAGTGTAAATAAATAAAACGATATTAACATAAAATTCATATGCAAACTTATTTAAAATCTGTTAGAAATGGTGACTGTGATTTACTTATCCCGTTCTTGCACGATAACGTGCCTTTTTTTACTTGAGAAAAAAAAATGATTTTTTGGATCAGAACGTACTTAATGTACGTTCGTAACGTACGTTCTGGTTTTAAATCCACAACTACTAGGATTTATTAACGCTAATATAAAATAAATACAAAAACCGAATAATGTACCTTCTGATTTTAAATTCAAAGCTACTTTTTTAAGCTAAAATGAAAAAAAAATTACAATTATTTTTATTTTCTCTCGACTCTGGTGATCAATTACTAACGTAGGTACTTACGATTTAAAAAACCAGTACGCGTAGATTTTTGTTTAGTTCTTTTTTAACTCTTTCACGGACAATGACCAGCCTATAGGCGGGATAACAACAAAACTTCTACTGTGTCTGGAGTACTGTCCGTAAAAGTGTTAATACACAAATGAATGAATTTGTAGGTAAAACACGAGGCGAGCACGAGAGGAGCGGGCTGCGCGGGTACACTCTCGCGTCCCCCCGCTTCCCTATGCCCCGCAAGCGAGGTCTCAATAAAGCGGTTAACCTCTAACCACTCTTTCTTTATCTATCAGATGAAGGATGTTTTCACACTGCAACTGATCCAACTCATATTTATCTATATTTGGTCTTGGTCTAGAAATATTCGTCCAGGGAAAATTTTGGAAACAGGAACGGGGCGACCGAAGGTCACGAAACGTAGTTCGCCGGGATCGCTAATTTGTCTATATTTATTGTGTAACCAATGACAAAAAGTTGAGGGCGACTAGGAATAGCGTCTACTTTCTTCGATCTTATCCGACTATGAAATCGTCCACAATTACTTCTCAAATCTTGCTAGTCTGCCATTCAGTAACAAGCCTTTTTTTTGCGTACTGCAATGCAGGTCAAATAATGACAGAGCTAATAATATAAATTTCACTTGTAAAAAGCAACATTCAGTGTCAGACAAGGAATGGAACCCGAACCCTGTATCATACGCTCTCCGGGCGCATTACAATGCCACTCTCACAACACACTGGCAAGCCTGTAAAATTATGCAGGTGCTTTTTCTTTCACGCGTAGGCTGCGTGACGACATCGATGTTGTGTGATTGCTCTCTCAATATCCGAAGGAAATATTTCTACAAATATTTAAAAACCTAAAAAAAAATTCACTTGAAAAAAGCAACTATCTCAGACAGCCCCGGCGTCTTATGCTATCCGGGCGCATGCCTATGCCACTCGGCTATAGACACATTGACAAGCCTGTTGAATTTTGCAAGTGCTTCCTTGTCTGGCACAGTTACTTAAAACACATGCAATTTATATAATTAAGTTTTTATAGTGACAAAACACTATAAAAACAATAAAATTGACTGAATCAGACTGACTCATAAACTTATCCTAGGCACGACCCGTATTGTGGAACAAAACAACGGAGATAGAGGTTTATTATTCTGAACAATGATTTTACAGAAATTAGCAAGCCAGACCCCTCTTTAGTGAGAGGCATTTAAATAATCTTTATTTTTGCAAAACTTTAAAATGCATAAAAATGAAGAAACGTTAAAAAATATGTTTTAATGTTTTTTTTATTAATTGGTTCAAATGATAGCAAGTTTTATCAGCTTTAAAATGAGGTGTCATTTATGTATGTAGGCTACAGACGATTAAATTAGAAGAGAATGAGCACTGAAAGTTTTGCAAAGTGTGTACCCACCCTTCTATTTTATTTTATTTATTTGGTAAAAGTATCAAAGGAGATGGAAACCATTACATACAAATTTGGGCCCGGATGTAATAAGATGAAAATGGTGTCAATTAATAGCTTAATACTTAGTAGACCTACACTAAAAATTTTATGTTTTTCGACAATCTGAGAGCCCAATAATTAGGGGTTTAGTTAAAGTGAGGTTATGTAACAAACAGCTGATTTCTGAACTGCAAAGGATATTTTAACGTCAGCAGTTACAATTAGGCCACAAAATAGACGACAGCACGTTAGGCAGGGTCAGAATCCGTAAAACAAAGCAGTGGTTGACGAAAAAACACTCAAAAGGCATACACGCACAAGACGAAAAATACGAACGAAACGAGTGATCCATAGATTATTTGACACGGTAGCTGTCAGTATCAGTGCACAGACAAAAAAAGTAAGAATCGATTTTATTTCATTAAGCAATCATGTTTCAATTCACTTACATTCAATTCAATTAAAATATAAAATATATGTTTTATGAGCTAAAATAGTTATTGTAACGTATTTTTTTTTGGGTTTATCGCCACGAATAGAGCAAGAGTGATTCTTTTTTAAATTGTGTAATCACATTGACTCAAATCGATATTTCATTTAATCGATAATGTAGTGAATTCTTAAAATCTTGTTTTTCATAATGCTCAGTTTCCATAAAGAGAAATAGGCTGATTTTTGGTATTTTAGGATGGAAAAATATGCCCATTTTTTCAAACCATAAATCAACTAGTTACGTTTAGGGCCCAGCAGTTACCGTCTCCTTTTGGGAATGCTCTATTAGTACGAGAGCCCACGACCAGGGCTTGAAACCGGTTTAAGATTTACCGGTATTATAACGGTTAAACCGGTTTTATCGTAAAATTCCGTTCCGGAGCGGAACCAAATAAGAGCGATACTGTGAACCTCAATAAACCGGTTAATTCGTAGCCGCTCGCGACGATCGCAACGCGACTTGTTTTTAGACCGAATATTCTTCAAAAGATGTTACACTAATTATCAGATTCAGAAACAAACGTCAGATGCGTTCACCGCTTGCAGATCTTAACGAAGTTCAGAGTGGTTGTCCTGCCTGAACGAAAAGTTGAACCGGTTAATGCAAAATACCCATATTTTTCCAAACCGGTTTAAAAACCGGTTTAAAGGAACATAACCTTTTTTAAAAAGTTCCACCTGTATTTTTGTCAAACCGGTTCAAAAAAAATACCGGTTTCCAAGCCCTGCCCACGACCAAAACCATGTCTCATAGCAATACGGCAAAAACCCTATAAAATCGTTAGATCGTATGATTCTGAACCCGACTAGGTGTGTAGTAACGGTCGAAAGTGTAGCAACTGCGTGGGAGGCCATTTCTGCTGTGTCAAAAAAAAAGACAGTCGGTATTATAGCAATACGTCTGATAGTGAAAATGTACATAGATTTTATAATTGTATTACGAAAAAGTTTGTTTTCAGACATTTTGCGCGTAGCATATAGCCTGAGCGCATTTTTGAAAATGTCAACAAATTTAGCCGACCTGTATCATAGCAATACGGATAATTTTTTTTTTCAACTTTTCGTATTGCTGCCATGATTACCAAAAACCTGTTTTCAGACACTTTAAGTGTAGCATATACTCCCAAAAACGAAAATAACGTTTCGGAGTCGCCTGGCCGACGCCTCTGTTAAATGTTTTTTTGATTGATGTTTCACGTTTATACGAGACATTGGGATCCACTCTGGCAAAATCTTTACCTGCTTTCCATGCAATGACCGGCTGCGATTATAATCCCGCGTTATATCGCAAGGGTAAAAAAAGACCATTGACGATGCTGAAAAATTCGAAACGCTATCAAGAAGCTTTCGGTGATTTGGGCAGCTATATTTCCGATAGTGACAAGGTATTCCCCATTTTGGAAGAATTCACATGCAGATTGTACAACGAAAAAAAAATTAATAACGTCGATTTAGCTCGACTTAACATTTTTTCGAAGACATATAAAATTAAAAACGACGAGGCTTCGACAACTCTGAATCTCCAGTTATCCAATTACGACGCCTGCAATCTGCCACCATGCAAAACGGAATTGGAGAAACATTTATTACGAACAAAATATATTGCACAAGTCTGGAGCAACGCTCATACCAAAACGCCAACCGAACTGAACCCTGCAGATTGCGGATGGTATGAAGACGAGGGACGATTTCAGTTTTCGTGGTTCTCTGGCAACCAACTACCTGAGTTGAGCAACGTTATTTTGGACGACAAATCATCATCCACAACAGGTACAGTTTACATGGCTTTTGCTGTTAATTTCATAAATAAGTTCGTTATTTTCACTAACGATGTTTATTTTACAGAAGAGGACGTTGAAGATCTCCCAAGCGACGTCGAAAGTGATTTCGAAGACGACGATTCCGAATTCGACAGCGATTGAATACGAGAATATTTTGTAACTTTGAATAAACCGTTTTTTTTTCAACTTCATCCCAGTTTCCTTTTGTGCGATTTATTTCAGTCCTTCAACTTCAATGTTACGGTTTCGGGTAAATTCTTCGTTAATTATCATCTAATAAATTCAGGGTCGCAACGTATTCATTGGTTTGTAACAGAAAATTCAAGATGCCTCAATACGATTTTTAAATGATATCTGAGTATCGAAAAGTTGTCTGATAGAGAAGGTGCTACACTTAATTTGTCTGATATAAATTTTTTGCCCATGTGGACAACTTATTTTATCATGACCAACAATTTTCAGACATATTGCTATGATACCGATCGGTAAAATTTGTTAACATTTTCAAAACGGTCTCAAAATTTAATGCGTTCACATTTCCGTCTGAAAATTGTTTTGTTCGCATCAAATAACCAAAATTTACTAATAAAAAATATTTTCAGACGTATTGCTATGAGACATTTTTTTTGTCTCATTTTTAATTTTTTTAAGTGATTTTACGGGTTTGCGCTACACCACTAACGTCTGAAAAATATGTTTCCGGTATCTCAGAACTATCATTCAACTACAGTCTGCAAATCAGACATATTGCTATGATGCAGTTCGGTAAAATTTTTGACAATTTTGAAAATTCGGTCAGATCAAACGTTACGCGGAAAATGTCTGATATTGGTATTTTCGAGTTCAGGATAATCGTATCTATCGATTTGATGCGGTTTTGGCCGTATTGCTATGAGACAAAAATTTTGGTCGTGGGCTCTCGTACTATATGATTTGTTACAACTCCAAGGGCGAGTGCACATAACATGCAAATCGAGTTATCAATAATTGAATAAAATTAAGAAATCTAACAAAAAAAAGTCGTATATAAGGCCACCTCGTTTTAAGTTATAATATTTAAAGGGCTGATTCAGCACAATAAATGGATATTTTTTTCAGTAATCTATTTTTTATTCATTTTGAATGTGATTAAAGAATAATAATGATTGGGCATTGAATTCAGAGAGGTGAAGCCGATGACGTAGATAACTTTTAAAATCGTCACGGTGCAGTTTAAAAATAATATATTTTCTTTTTAAAAAATAATGATAGTTTTCTGTTTCTATGATGTATACAAATAAGCAGTTAAAATATTATTACTTAAAACGATTTGAACTTATATAACTCAAGAACGGCTGAACGTTTTGGCTGGAAATTGGGGGGAGGTAGCTTGGAACCAGGAGAAGGACATTGGATACTTTTTATCCCGTTAGACGGGGCCGGGGCTGAGGTGGAACCGAAAAAGTGGGTAGATACATAAGAACCAGGAGAAGGACATAGGATACTTTTTATCCCGTTAGACGGGGCCGGGGCTGAGGTGGAACCGAAAAAGTGGGTAGATACATAAGAACCAGGAGAAGGACATAGGATACTTTTTATCCCGTTAGACGGGGCCGGGGCTGAGGTGGAACCGAAAAAGTGGGTAGATACATAAGAACCAGGAGAAGGACATTGGATACTTTTTATCCCGTTAGACGGGGCCGGGGCTGAGGTGGAACCGAAAAAGTGGGTAGATGCATAAGAACCAGGAGGACATTGGATACTTTTTATCCCGTTAGACGGGGCCAGGGCTGAGGTGGAACCGAAAAAGTGGGTAGATGCATAAGAACCAGGGGGACATTGGATACTTTTTATCCCGTTAGACGGGGCCGGGGCTGAGGTGGAACCGAAAAAGTGGGTAGATGCATAAGAACCAGGAGAAGGACATAGGATACTTTTTACCCCGTTAGACGGGGCCGGGGCTGAGGTGGAGCCGAAAAAGTGGGTAGGTAGATTAGAACCAAGAGATGGACATAGAATACTTCTTATCCCGTTCGTCATGACGGGGCCGGGGCGGGACGGGGCTGTGTGCGAAACAAAGTTCGCTGGGTCTGCTAATTAAAAGTTACCTTTTAAGCAACAAAATTAGTAATTAGTGAATAAAATGACTTTACAATTCTCATATTTATTATGAATTAACGTTTACAATAAAATAACATAAATTACACAAGTTTACAAGAGATTAGACGACCCGTCTGGTGTAGTGGTCGAGAAATCGCCTACTACGCAGCGGGTGCGGGTTCGATCCCCGCACAATACAAACATTTGTGTGCATGAACATGTCTGTTTGTATTGGTCTGGGTGTTTTCTATGTATATAATGTATGTATTTACAAACAAAAATTATTTAAGTATTATATCCGTTGTCTGGCACCCATAACACAAGCTTTAAGTAGCTTACTTTGGGGCTAGATGGCGATGTGTGGGAATGTCCAAAGGATATTTATTATTATTATTATTATCACACAGAACACATCTCTGGTAGTACCTAATTTGGTTTTTTTAGATGTCACGCACCTCGTCTTTGGCAGACAGATGTGAGCTCATTGATATCGCAACTATTCTATGCAAGGAGTGTTGTGAAATGACGCGTTGCTAGAGCAGAGACGCAGTTAGAATGTTCGGGTCCGTGGTGCCCCGGATTTTCAAGAAAATTACAATAGCTGATTTCGGAGAAATATTATTATTGAACAAGGTAAAGTCGACGATAAGTGTTGATTTTAGATTCAAATTATCCTGAGGATTAACTGATTTTTTTTCTAGTATGTGATTTTTAAGTATTTCTTATGGGTATATTTAATTAAGCTATAAATGTTTCAAATATTTATGTAAATACATATTTAGTACTAGTAAATGTTCAAAAGTAGTTCAAATAAATAATAAATAAATAAATATTGGACACCAATCACATACATTGTTCTGATCGCAAAGTAAGTAGCCAATGCTCTTGTGTTATTGGAATCAGACCCAACGGTGGTACCACAACACCCAGACCCGAGAAAATATAGAAATGATCGTTTTCTACATTGACCCCACCGGGAATCGAACCCGGAACCTCACGAGATGGCGACGCTTGAAACCAGCGTGCTAGCCACTCGACCACGGAGGTCGTCTGAATGGTTCTGATACCTGTAATTTTTCATGTGAATATTACTATATCTTAACGTTAAACTAAAGTAGATGCACCACGGAGGCGTCACACACCGGGAAACAAACACAGTGATCCGAATGTTCTGGGTATGCTAAGGAAATGTTGAGGAAGCAATTTTAATGTTTATTATTTATGTAGAGCCCGCGTGAAGACTGGCCGACTCAGGATTTTATGCAGTTAAATATCCCATGTGCCTTGCGACGCATCTCGAGACAGTCAAGTTTAAATTAATGCAGTCGATCTTCGTAGGTGAGCCTTGCGTTTAAGTTTGTAAGAAACGCCTCTGTATTGCCCCAATCCTGAGTGCGTAAGTTACTGTGGTAACGAGATAATGGATACGTACTCGATACTCCTTAAAAATAGAGAGCGAAATAAGAGAACTGCGCTTTTTTGTGATTTAAATTCCCTAGACATGCGACGTATAAAACCAAATTGACCATTTTTTATACTTATGACTTCGTAATGATCTCTGATGGTAAGTTAAGAGTCATAAGCAACACCAGGTTTCAGACTGCTCGACTTCTGCTTGCTTGGTTCTGCGCCTTAAGCCAGACTGCCCAAAAACCATTTAATCGTTTACACAGCCCGATTTATCTTGTCTGCAACAGACACGATAAATGTTCGTAGGTCCGATGAAATTCTTGATGTGTACATGATGACGCGTCATTAAGTGCACGTCAAGAATTTTGTTCGTTCGACAAGTTTTGTGGTAGGTAAGCGTAGGACGTCCACCGCCAAGATGGACAGACGACCTTGTAAAGATCAAAGTTGATACAGATCGCTTGTGATCGGTTCCTGTGGAAACCGTAGGGGAGGCCTGTGTCCAGCAGTGGACGTCCTTGGGCTGATAATGATGATGATGATGGTGATAACAAGTTTTATTTTCGAAGAATTTCAACGTCATGGTGAAATTTGTGAGCATGTACAAACAGCCACTTAGTGCAAAATAAAAACTGCGACCAATCTGAGCTGGTGTAAACAACTGCGTCTTTGTTATTTAAGGAGATGAGCTTAATGAAGATATTTATGTATAATATATAGGGTCTAACAAAATTAACTGCATTCCTTCTAGGGGCCAATTCTGACCTCAAATACAACAACTTTTTGTATGGGACCAACATCGTAATCCCGAAAATAGATTTCACTTTCTCATACCTTCGAATACCAATCAGCTGATTCTAGTTTGTATGGAGAAGTCAAAAAAAATCTTGAGTTGTCGATGTTGGTCCCTTACAAAAAGTTGTTGTAAATAAGCAATAGAATCACCACTGAGAAGGAATGCAGTTGATTTTGTTAAGCCCTGTATATTCATATTCATACATACGAAGGAAAAAAAAACGACTTTATTAAAGTCTGTTTTGTAGCTCAGAGACAAACTCGTCGAATATCGAAGATTTGCGAGGCCTATGTACCACGCCGCAGACTCGTCCAATGGTGTCGTCGATATTTCTACGCACAATGGCCTAATCATGAGGCTATGTGCAGAAAAAATCCAGCAAAACTAACTATGGTGTCTTCGATAAACGTGCCCCGTCGACAACTAATAGGCCATACGTAATATGATTTTCAACATCTCTCCTGTTCGGAAAATTAAACTTTCATATGTATTTAGTCGGGTGGAAATTGCTTGTTTCATCCCTAGGGTGGAAAGTTATTTAGTTTTAATTGTCACCATCAGATATGGCGTCAAAGATATTTGAGTCACATCACATAATATTAAAATGAAAGAGCTTTCCATAATTGGTGGCTTAACATTAAATCGTTTGATCGTTGATTCAAAAATTTAAATATTCGGAATATTTTAATTTTTTGCTTGCCATACATAGTGTCATCATAACATTTTTTTTATTTTACATTGCCACTTTTCATTTTTCTTTCCATTGTTTTTTTTTTTTAAGTTTTGTCGATTATTGCACAGATTTTACTAATCTGTGATTTTAATAATCGACAAAAGGCGGCAGGCGAAGGCGACTCACCGGAATAATGGTGTTCATAATCAAATCTTCTTACTCACTCCCACCTTTAGCTGTCACTCATAGCGCTATCTCATGCGACAAAATTCAATCTGCACGTCACTTACACTTTACTTTCGTGACAAGGTTAAAGTTGCATTCTTCCAATGTAATTATTTTGTGTGAGAAAAAACTAGATTGATATTTTAACAAGATTTTGAATTATTTGGTATCGTACGAGTTGTATGTACTCTTGTTATCTTTCGTGCCGTTACTAGTCATTCTCATCGTGTGTTGTATATATAACGACAGTAAATAAACTGACATTTTGTGCAAAATCTTGAGGATTTATCTTTTGCCGAACCACATAATTCCTCATTATCACATCTACCATCAGACATCTAAATTTAGTTATTTTTCCTCACAGTCGAAATGTCACTTTCTCCCCCTGTATAACAATCTACTATTGAAGTTTTAGTAGGAACTTACACTTCAAAATAAACAGTAATAAACACTTCATAACTTTTATGTAACCGCAAAATTTTTGCAGATCTCTAACTTCAACTTTTGTGACCGATCGCACTCTTTTACGATTCATTCACCCCCTTTTGATGCATAACTACGGCAACATCGAAAAAGTTATGATTTTTAAAGTACCCCTTGCGTTTTGGATGAGTGATTTTCAAAAATATCATAAGTTTCGATCTCACTTTAATTATGACTTGAAAATAGTGAATTTATGTTGGTATTGAATTCAAATCTCGTATTAATACCTCTAGTATCCCCCATTCCCGAATGCCGACATATTGGTAAGAATAATTGTCTTTTCTATTTGCGTACCGGTTCCTAAAGTATCCCCTTAAGAATTATTGAATTGAAGCCCCAAGTATCCTCGGATACATTTTATTAAAAATATTTGTTGTTTATAATTGATTGGTCCTCCAAGTATCCCCCCATATTCAAATTTATATCGGCAAAAATGTTTACCTTAATTAAGTATAATATTAGTGCAGTCGATTATTCAAAAAGTGGAATTTAGAATTAAAACATTTAGATTTATTCTTATGAGAATCTTAATTTATTTATTAAATAAAAGACATTATTGAAACTCGATAGGGTGTCCACACTTACTATAGAATTGTACACATACTTTAAATAACATTTTTCGCAAAAACTTACAGATCATTGTACTCGAACATAAAATTCTATACGTAGAGCAATAGCGATAGGACTTCAATATAGTAATAGTTTGTATAATTAAATACCTATGGAAATAATTTGCAGGCGTCGATTAACACCTGCAATTTACATTATCAAATATGCTACAATACTAAAACCTAAAATCCTACAGAGTAATGATTATCTTAAGAAAATATCCTAGGCTTTATTATTTTACGTTGTTCAACTTTAAAAGACATAGTAGTCATAGGGTTCTTGTTTTTTTTTTTTGCTGTTGTTGCATTTTTTGTGATATACAAATTTGGTCTGAGAGATTGCTGTTACTTGATAAAAAATACGTTTTTGATTTATGCACACAACGTTATGAAATCAAAATCAAATTGGAGCAAGCATTAGCTATGTCAACAAATATAAACAAGCAATTTTCGTCTTACTTTCAATAAAAATAATCGTGTAGTTGTGTGATTAATTATTTCAAACCAAAGATCAAGATCGAAGACTAGTGGATGTAACTGGATTAATGAAGTAGTTTTTGTGAACATACAATAATATAAATAAAACTTTTTATTGCACTTCAAAAGAAAAGTAGAGAAGTGCTATATATAGTGTCATTTGTTTGTGATAAAACTAATTTAATTAAAATTATTTTCTTACGACTACCGTGGTGATTAATTAAATTAATACTAAAGAATTTTTATAATAGGGGCAAAGCGCCACATTTAATTACTTGCCATCAATTAGATTAAATAAACAAGGATAGTCACATAAATACCGCCATATATCGCAATAAAATAAAACCCCATAAGACGCATAAACAAAACGCATAAAGTTATGAATGGATTTAATAAAAACCAGAAAACCATTATAAAATAATGCTATTCAAATAATGGAAGTAAGATTAAAAGTATCGCAAACTCTAACATGGCCTATTCTTGGAAGAGTTAAAGGTTATATCAACAAATAGATGATAAAATCTATCGTACATCGTTCAAATGAAAATTCATGATCCACCTTGAAATATACGTTTTGTCAATCTTAAGACTAGGGACCTGGTTCTTCCATCAACAAATAACCAACGAATGATCCAAATGTAGAATTGTTATTTAGTATGAAGTATTTGGCAGATAGCACAAACAGATTAAGACATTGTGAAACAGGCCCTATGAATACTAATTTAAATGGAAGGTGCTAGTAAATAATACGTATGGGGGCAAAGTTTCCTGGCATTTCGCAATTGCTGAAATAAAATAAATCTGACAGTTTATGCTCAGAAGAGACCAAACGTGACATCAGAAGCACAACTGCTGCGTGCCTACGCAAGTTGTCATCAAAACAAGATGCTCATTAATCATGCATGACAACTACGCCACACCATGCAGGAGCAGCGCAGGCCTACTGTGGCAGCAATGATAGCAGAGCGTATGCGTGACAGAGCGTTAAACGAAATCAAGAACAAAAAATATGTTTCATTAGAATACTCAAATTGGATCACTCGATTAAGAAATAATTTTGAATGTGAAATTTTCGTTCCGCTAACACGACAGTTCTCTATTATATAAGTTCAAAATGAATTAATGGCAGATATGTATGGCGCTTCACGTATTTTTCTATACGTACTAAAATCCAAAGAAACCGAACGAGGACCTAATCAATGGCTTAGTAAAAAAATTAAGATAAGTGATGGAAGTGACGATCTGTAGGGTCACAGATCTGAGGGGTCGCAACGCTTAGAACCGGCGACGTTTGTTAGGGTAATCGTCCATTTGCCGGGGCCCGTCCCAGCCGCGGTTCTGTGGCATGTCGTCAAAACCTCCTCGCGGCATGTCGAACTGCTCTCTGAAGCCTCCATCCTAGGTAAATCATAACTTGCTAATTGTTTTCTCGTGTCACAAATATTACAATATCACTACGGAAAATACACAAATAACATTATAAGAAGACTACATACTTCCGATACTGTAAAATAAATATCAAACATTCATAAATGCACATCATAGAATCAGACGCACATGGATGTAAGACCTATTATTTTAAGCGTATTCTTACAATTAGTTTTATAATCATAAGAAATTATTATCACATACGATGAACGCTCCACAACTTAAGTGGTATTACAAGGATTGTCAGAAATTGTATAAATATTATTATGACTATAAGAAGTATCAGTAACTGTCCAGTTACGTTTCATATTTGAATAGGTAATTATTAAACATCTTAGGGTAAAGAAAAAGCACAAGTTCAAAACATAGATGTTCGTAAATCCGCCATCGCGCAAAATATAAAGTCAGTTGGTATCTTTCGATCAATAGTTTATAATGATATTTTTGGTATCTTAAAGGCAGGCAAGGCAAGCTTATCTTATTCACATAGAATTATACGCTTCATAATTCTGATGAACAGCAAATATTAAGAGTTGAAAATGCAATTTATTCCTTCCATTTGCGTTCTTCTAAAGTAAAATCGATCTGTTTAGTCATGTAGGCAGCTCCAAATAAAAGACGATAACGGATGTGTAAGTAGATAGCTTCAGTTGCTTGTTCTCAATAGTTTTGCAGATTGCCAAGTTAACAATTCCAAATTAATCCAAATACCATATACCCACAATAACTTGAATGTTGCGTAGGGATATTTATTAGCAGCATTTTCCTATTTTCTGTGATCTGATGCACCCAGTAAAAGAGTATGCAACATTTCTCATTTCGGTCAGCCAATTTTAATCTTATTCGAAAGAAGCAGTCATCAATAAAATTAAAAAACATTAGGGTCCACCTTCCATTTTTCATTCAATCAATTGGGCCAATTTAGTTATGTTCGAATATAGCGATTATCAATAAAACTTTTAAATAATATTTTTCCTTCAAAACCTTTAGCAGCTTATAATTCCAAAAACTTACATTAAACAAAAAAGCAAAATTGTACTACTTCGGAATATTTAAAATGTTATCCTGTATAATTATTTGTTTATGGTTTGCAATAAAGCATTTTTACAATTAAGTATAATAACGCGCCATATTGGCGCGAGTGTTTCACAGTAGAGCCCAGCATGATTTTAAAAAAAGTTGATAAATTAAAATATTTTTGAATGATAATTTCAGCCCTCTTTGTTTGATGTTTCGAGTCCACTTTTATCGTAGTTTTACTCCGGGCTATAAAACAACATGCATTCCTTTATACTATGTCAAATTATTTTGCTGCAGACTGCTTCGAGACATCGATTTGGCATTGAAGCTATAAGTTTTTTGCATGTTTGTGTTGGAATATAGCTAGTTCTATGATGAAATTAAAGCGTCATAAAGTTTGTAGCACACTTTTCGCTTCAACATTTTTCAATGGGTTTGATGTTAGAACCTAGGAGTCAAGGACTCAAAGACAATTTATTGACTGTCAAATCTTACTGACAACTGAGACAAAACCTTCAATCCCATTCCATAACAGTGGCGTAAAATAGTAAAAACAGTTTAATTTAGTTTGATCTTGAACAATAAAAGTACAGATGGTTTAGAGAGTCCAAGATCATAAAGCTGGTTAATGTGGCTATAATATCACTTAAAATGCGATGTCGTATTTCCTCGTATGCGATAATTATAGTTATGTTTATAATGAGACAAATATTTTGCCAAGAACAGTGAGTTAAAAACTCAGCACACGCATTTGGTTGTCTTTGAACCGCATTACAAATAAAGCATTTTATTACCAAAAGTATGAATGTACCGAGTACTAGATAACTTGCAAATTAAATGGTGTCAATGCTTTACATTTATTTAACAGATTTCATCCTACATACATAATGATGTAAATTTAATAACTGGGGAATAGATTCAAGTGCTGAGTTGAGATGTAAGTAAGTCCATGTTAAGGTCACAGTTAATCCTAATATTAGGAGACAGGACCATAAAATATCCAAGTCTGTTTTAAGGTTAATTATGATGTGCTTAGTATGAGGCCTTTGGTGAAATGGCCGTTCAAGAAAGGCTAATTTTTTCCCCTTTTAGGCATTAAAAATATACAATCTGTTCATGCGAAACATGCATCACATTGTGTGTCCACTTCTCTAGCACAATGACAATTGTATAGAAACAATATTCCAACTCATGAAACGTTTTATACGTTTCATGAGTTGGAATATTGTAAAAGGAGAAATGGTGTGTAGGACCAAATTATTCCGGATGAAAGCTATTCAAATAAATTTTCGTGTTGAATAGCTTATTTATAGGCTAAATCCTAGAAAACATCACGCTACGAGGAAGGGAGTATAAACTCAAAACGCAGGAACACAGTCGCGGGGCACCGCTAGTCGACATAACAAGGACGTATACATATTTAAGATGTGTTTTGCATCGTGTGTTTAAGCAGTTGTTGGTATTTTTGTTTTCAAAATTGACAACCATATAATTTGATACGTTAATTCTAGTAAGGAGCACATTTCATGTCGGTTTTTAAATCTTTATTTTCCATATAAAAAGTTTATAGATCTGAAACCTTTGTAATATTTAGATCATAAAATCCAATGATATGGTAAGAGGTATTTAAGACAAGAAAGACGTATTTAATCACATTCCTGGATATGTCGAAAGTAAATGCAGTCGTATAAGTTTTCCAGTTCTACAGCAATTGATTTCAAAACGTTATATCAATAAGATCAGGTAACTGAATATGTTACAAAAGTACTTACCATCGGCTGCTGCTGATCAAACATGCCTTGCTCTTGGCGATCTAATAAGGAGTTCAGCCGTTGTGCCTGTCAAGAGATAAAACATTTTTTATTTATGCATGCGTTAATTTTTTTTTTTTTGTTTTGTATTGTGACTCTCCTTTCACTGTTTTATGTTATCGCAAATGCTGTGTATGTTATACTGTTGATGTACCTAAATAAATAAAATAGTGTATAACCTTTACTCGACACGAGAGCTCAAATGGGAACAAGTTTTTGAATAGGACCAACATAGAAATCGTGAAAGAAGGTACTTTTATAAATATTTTATTTATAGACCGCCGCCTGGACCAGTGTCAAAATCATCTGAACATATTTTTTTAACATTTTTAACAGCGGAAATTCGTGTACCTGGATAGGTTGTGTGGGTACACTGCGGAGTACTGGGGACGACAATAATATAAATATAAATAAATATTGGACACCAATCACATACATTGCCCTGATCCCAAAGTAGCTTATGCACTTGTGTTATAGTCATCAGACACAACGGTGGTACCACAAAACCCAGACCCGTGAGGCAATAGATCATGTTGAACTTCCTAGATCAATGGCAGACAATTCGTCTAGTAGTATAGGTAAGTATTATGCTTCGAGCCACTTAAGCGGCCATTCGAAACATTAGTTACCTGTACGAAGAGCGTGTTCTCCTGTTGCCTGCGACGCAGCTCGTCGTCCTGGTTGCGCATGCGCTGCGACAGCTCCTCCTCCTAGCGGGAGGCATACAAATTATTGATACTTTGAATTCATTTTTTATGTAAAGTTACATATCTAATTTAATTGTCATTTCTTTTCGCAGGCTCTATTACGCACGAGTACGCGAATAACGAATTACATATGAATCGTAAGCTAATGATGCGATTTACGAAAATCGCATTACTTTAACTCCGTTTCTTTGCTAGTCGAATTTTGTAAACAGTTCTCTTTAACAAAAAAAAAGGATATACGCAAATTTTAAAATAGGATAAAGGCAAAACTCGCAAATGTACAGAGGTTATTCAACTTCTTAATAAAATAAAAAATCAAATAGCTAATAAATTTTATTCACTGTTATTGTCTATAAACTAAAAACTTAAAAGGTCGTTTATAATATTCGACTAGCAAAGAAAACCGGACTTTACATCAGTCAGTCAGTATGCACTGACTCGCTACAAAATCATTATAAGATGGTCCCAACTTTATACTTTTGAGATTAAGTTCATTTATTATTGATGCGCGTCATCAGTCATATACGACGACCGCACGATAGAGCATAAAAACATTCTCACTTGCTCGCTCTCGCTCAAGGAATTCGTCCGCTTCATTTCATTCTTCAATTTAATGAAATGCATATGATCTATAATTTCACAGAGTGTGATTTATACCATACTATATGTTATACTATACTAGCGACCCGCCCCGGCTTCGCATGGGTGCAATGTATTATACATATAAACCTTCCTCTTAAATAACTTTGTCTCTTTAAAAAAACCGCAACAAAATTAATTGCGTAGTTTTAAAGATTTAAGACTAACATACAGAGAACGAGAAGCGACTTTGTTTTATACTATGTTTTTTTCATATGAAATTTCATCTGGTATTCATGAAATGTTTAGATGGCTCACCTGACGAGCCAGCTGAGCGCGCTCCTGCTCGCGGCGCTCGTCCGCGGCGCGCTCGGCCATCTCCCAGCTGCGCTTCTGCCGCTCGCGGTCCTGCTCGCGCTGCCGCAGCTGCTGCCGCAGGAGCTCCGTCTCGTGCTCGTATCTGCGAGTGCGGATAGCGTTGGCGTTCACACGAATAGAATCGACAACGTTATTCTAATTAACTCTAGAACCCTACACGTACCCTGGCGTATGTATTCCTACACAGGTGTGCCGAGGCCCCCAAGATAAACTAGTTTATAAAGTTTTAAACAAAAACTGTTTAAGGACTGTTTGTTTGACTGTTTTTATACTTTTATTTGTATCGATTGATATCATGAAATAACGAATTCGCGTTAAAATTTAAAATAATTAATCGATCATAGCTCTTTTGACATACTTTAGACTAGGTGTTCCAAGAAAATTTGAACTTTTTATTTTGCACCCTTGCAAAAGCTTTACACGTGACATTGGCGGCATAATAATTGCGGAAACACACATTGCCACTAACACCAAAGAAGAAGTAGAAAATGGGAACTTTGCACTTGTTGAACCTGGTTGAGCCAGCCACCCAGCACATCAAAGAATACATATCTACTCAAAAAAATGGTGACACAAAATGAATATTTCTAAATATTAAATACGTACTTGGCATATTCCATCTGAGCTTCCAGCTTCTCTTCCTCAGCAGCAAGTTCTTTTTTGAGAGATTCCTCCTTTTGACGATGAAGTTCATGCAGCTGCTTCCACCTTGTGCCATATTCATGTTCAAAGCTGCCCAATTCAGAGAAGCGAGGTCCCATCTAATACAAAGATTTTTTAAATGTAGATACATCTTTTGGAAGGTATTAAATTAAAACTAACAAACACTATATTAATGAAGTAATTAGTATCTTTTCTGAATAAAAAAGTCTGTAAATGCATAAAAGTGAATATAACTTACCTCACGAGCCTTCTGGAATTCTGGATGCTTTTTGGGCAAATTTTTCTCTGGGTAACCATCAAGTTCATCAGGCTCCTCATAATTTTCCACAATAACAGGACGAAGAGATCTGAAAAGTATCATGTTCAATAATTTTTTTACAAAACAAAATTTGATATAATATTCAGTTCTAAATTAAATGATACTTACGAAGTCAGGAAGAAACATTTTTCAGTGCAGTTCCGAATAGCTGCTAGTGCACTTGGTTTCCTTGAATATTCAACAACTCCCTCCCCAAGAGTTTTTCCTCTCTCATCAACCTTAACATAAGCCCTCTCAATTTTTCCGAAAATTTCAAATGCGCGGTACAGAAGTTCATTAGAGACAAAAGGTGGTAAGTTTTTGACTCTGATAGCACTGTTGTGGGGGGCAAACCGGACCCTCAAAGTCTTTCCATTCCTCATCTTTCCATCCAACTCACGTTTCGCTCTCTCTGCATTAACCCTATAGTCCTAGAAACAGAAAATTCATATAAAATAATATTGTACAAAACAATATTTTATTATGACCCATTTCATTGCCCCATAAACTCACCATCTTGATAAATCCAAAGTTCTTCTCTTTATTTAAAAATAGCTCTGCTGCTTCTCCAAATGGAGTAAATAGATTAAGGATTTCCTCCTCAGTGACATCATTTGACAAGTTACCAATGTACAATCTACTTCTTCCATTAAACTTTACTTCTGACTGATCAATTGTTGGCAAATCCAGAAGTGGCCCAACCAAGTCTTTAAGTTTGTTGGCAAGCATATGCTCCTCTCTCTGCACAGGCTTTCCATCTTGTTGTGGTCCTCTGTTGTTACGCTGTTGGTTTCTTGCTGGCCCTTGACCACCACCAAAACTTTGCCTGTTGCCTTGTGGGAAATTACCTCCCTGCTTATTACCTGGCCCACCAGGACCACCTTGCTTATTACCCGGCCCACCTTGGGACCATCCACCTTGCCTGTTACCACCTCCAAAGTTGCCATTCACATTCTAAAATGAAAATATAAGAATACATAAATATAAAAGTAAATGAATATCCGTAGCAACATAAAGGAAAAAGTATTAGCAATTACCCTTTGTTGTTGATTCTGGTTGTTCTGATTTTGATTCTGGTTCTGGTTCTGGATTTTATGCTCACTATCAACTTTATCCTGCGTTTCATTCTTGGCAGGAACATTCTGAATTGGTTTCGGTTGTGTCTGCTGCTGCTGCGGTTGTTGCTGGGGTGGTTTCTGCTGCTGCTGAGCTGCAGGCTGCTGTTGTGGAGCTGGCTGAGGCTTCTGCTGCTGTGGTTTAGCCTGATTTTGGGCTGGACTGGACTGAGCTGGAGCTGGTTTCTGCTGAGGTGTTTGTTGAGCTGGAGCATCTGCTTTAGTCTGAGCTTGATTCTGCTGTTGCGGTGATTGATTCACAGGCTAAAGATTAACAATAGTAAATTAAGATTTTTAAATAAATATAACAAAGTGACATGAGGAGTGCTTGCTTAGCAGAAAGGAAAAAAGTCAATGAACCCATGACCTACTTTTTGAATTTACACAGTAAATGTAACTATTTTGTGTCAAGAAACATTTTTAGTTACCAACCGGTAATTTAGTGCAAAAATTTATGAAATGGCTATTCTTAGATGCTAAAATAAAATGGCGTCGACACGCAATACAAGTTGAAAGCGTTTCACATTTAACTTAGTGTACTACACGAATAAGCCCTTTACATTTGAACGACAGACGGTAACAACAAACTTACTGCATTAGGTCGTGGGCCTCCAGGACCATGATTTTGATTTCTTTGATTGTGCTCGAATCTTGAGTTCCGAAAGCCACCTCCACCACCTCTATTCATACCACGACGAACTCCCTGTCTCTGCGGTTGTGGCGGCCCACCGAACCCTCTGTGATTTCCGTATTGGTTCATACCTTGCATTTGCATGGTTCTATAGAGAAAATAAACGTTACTAGGTACAATAGGTACTTGAATGCTTGGTGTATTCGAAGCTTAGAAAAATCGATAAGTAAGAATAATAGACGATATGACAAGGTGAAAACTTACCCTAAACTCACAATTCAATAAATAATTTCACTCACTCAAAGGTACGCTACTGTTTCACAAATTCTTGATGACAAATTAGCAAAAAATATACCACATCGACACGACACGCGTCATGCAACGACACGAAATCGATCGACAGAAAAAGTAAGCCAAGATGGCGCCGATTTGAATTGCTGCGGGGGGTGTGGCGGGCGGATGGATGGATTGATTGGGTTGGGTGCATGTTGGGTGAGATTACTTCTACGTTATTTATGGAATCGGCAGGTCTATGCTACTACTTCCGGTTTTTGCCGGCTCAACAAGCGCACTGTGATAGATAGTGGAACTAAAGTAGTATAAAAAAAAATATATAATAATAAAAGTGGGTGCGCCAAAGTTCACCTTCAACTCCGATAATTATTGGAAATCCGAAAATTTTCTTCCTAACATTTTTCATCCTAACAATCATAATTCCTAACTGCTCTGTCTCTAATGTTCATAATTCCGAACCATTCAACTTCATAATGTCAGTAGCAATAATCATCTATTATACTTTTATTTGCTTTCCTATATTTTCTAGACATAACCATCCTTTACACTATTATTCAAAGTCATATATTTTTTGTTTAGATTTCTTTTTATTCATAATAATCAGTATTATATACATTAATTTTGCGTGCTGAACGCGCGAAGCCAGAGTCCCGTTCCAGTCATTCTTTCAAGTTTCAGAAACGAATCGGTCCTATTCATAATTATTGGTTTAGGTTAGGTCAGGGGGGTGTCACTCCGAAGTTTAGGTACGTTCGAGCGACTCGGTACGCCGAGCATAAATGAGCGCGGGGCTGCCGCTCGCGGACCGCGCCACGCGCCTGTGACTGTATTTATTTTCTCAGCCTGTGACTGACTTCGTTACAACGAAATTACTATTATTAATTTGACATATGTGTTCCTAATTATGACATTATTTATCAAAACAAATTTTGTAGGTAGGTATTCAACATTTCTTGTTCAAAGAAATAGGTTTAAGTTTAAGATACCTACCCAGTTACTTACGTCAATCTAACTTAGAATAGACGGAAACTGTTCAATTAACTAACTTTAAATTTAGCATAACATTTATAAGTAGGTACCTACCAAATTACTTAAGTAATTTTGTGTTAGGATTTTACGTAGTCCAAAATCTAATAGTCCAAGAGCTACAGTTCATAATTTTACTTTAGCTATATAATATCATATCACCCTTAATTTTTAGGTATTCCAATAAAATTAATCTCGATTTTGATAGCATTTATAAAGGTACGATAAGCAAATTAAGGTTAACACTGGTATACTAGTTTGCAACAAAAGTGTGTGTAACCTAAGATGCTGGCGAATGTACTATATATTTTTTTATAAACAAATAAATTAATATAAATTTTTTTATTTATTGAAATTATTTATAATAAACTATTTGTTTTAAATAATATAAATTTTAATACGGCGGTGCGCCCGCGCAACATACTCACCGCCCTAACCTGGCTGAGGCCGAGCTATGATTTATGACCCAAACTGCACGGAGAAAATAATTCTACTATACAATTTTATTTGGTTAAGTGTGATGTACAGTCGACAGCACATCAGGTTATCTACTTTTGTTGCAAACTAGCCCTTATTACAACTGTATAAGATACCGCAGTGTTTACCTTGACGTGCTGTTGTCCGTACATACATGTGTGTTTGGTTTGTACTTTCATTTCTCCGAATTCAGTAATTTTGTACCAAATAATTAAATTAGACAGAGTAAACACTTATTTTAATATTAAACGAACGCTGACACTATCAATTACTTTCTCCGATAGAACACAGTCAAGAAATGTGCTAGATCCTCTAGACTATTTATTTTATTTGAGTAGCGCGTTGTGTACAGACCTACGCGTATGTTCGTGCCACGCGCCGTTCGCAACCCTGCCACATTCAAGGCCGCGAAACAGGGAAAGCGTTACGTGTTAGAAAGAGACAGGTATAGATAGGTAGATGAAACAACCTTGAATTAAAATCGTGCGAAGTGAATTGCACTTCATTGCGTTGCAGCGAAAGTTGTTTTTACTTTATCATTCTTAGCACAGTGATCCTTCTGTACGTAGTACTATTATATTTTCTGTGGTTAGGTTAGAACTGTGACCACAACACGGGTTGGAAACGGCCATAGAGATGACATAGAGTTAGTGGGCAGCGCATTATAATCTATGCAAAAATCAGGAGCCACTATTTCGCACAGACTATATAGCGATACGACATCTGGTGATAAAAATCATAACTAAAAAAAGTATTTTTAATGAGGGTTCCCAGTTTAGGTATAATCTCCCTGAATATTAGGGTAATTATAACGGTGGAAGAGGAATTTAGTAGAGAAAATATTTAAGGAATAATATGAATTTTGTAAATAAAAATGTAAAAAACAACAATTTTAAGATAATTACATTAAAACTTTTGACATACTAAACTCAACTGTCGGTATCATCAATAAACTGCTTGCAAATGCTCGTGTATTACATCAAAAACAAGCTTTGACTATTTTATGACTATTTTATTTTATTATTTTATGACCCTTAATGCACTATTTAGAAGACAATACATATAATTTCATCATCTTTTTTGACTTTGGTTACTCTGGAGCGGTATATTTTTTACTAATGCTTAGGGAAAAACATATTTAGTTGTTGGCAGCCCTGTCTGACATTGAGTTTTCGAATTCGGCCGTTTGTTTATTTGCATTTTCTATTAAGTTCTTGCAAATTGTTTTAATTGTTAATAACCAAATCTCTTTTGTTTGATATTTATATGCCAAGATTCTGCGTGATTCCGGAGTGCCCATCCAACAAGAGGAAGTCCATCAGGACGTTTCGGTTGCCTCGTACTGATCGATTGCGAGCAATTTGGATGGAATATCTTATTCCTATTGTTCCCGAACTAGCATCACTCACTAAAGATCAGCTTATTCACTGCAAGGTTTGTACTAAAGTTTACATTTATCGATACACATAATATCTCTGAAATACCTAGAAATTGATACACCTGCCTCTAAAGCATAACTAAAGCGAAGAAAGATCCTGTGTAGTATCAAAACACACCTAGTAAATTATACTAAGAAAGCTTTTTTCAATAATCCTGATGAACAGAAGATCATCTTGTTATTCTCTATTCACTATTCTACAGTCATAGCACTCACACCCTGTGTATGTTTATTTTATAGGTTTGCCAACTTCATTTTGAAGAAAAATATATACAGAACAACAGAAGGATTTGTGGTCCAACATTGTTTACACCAGCAGAAATTCTTTCGAGGCAGCCAACCAAACCATTTCCTGCACTATGTGAGTAATTCAAGAACTTTTTATATCCTGTTCAGTGAAATAGTATGAAAAAGGTATCAATACAAATAATGTAAGCTAACTTATCTACACATACTAAAAAAGCTACAGAGGTGTAATGTGCTGCCATAAATTTATTCATCAAATTACTTTTCATATTGTGTGAAACATTCCATACTTGCCCGCTTGATCTGAAATAATCATAATAAAATAGAAAGTTCTAAAGATTGAACAAATAAAATAAATCTTTGCAGATGTCAGAAATGATCATTCATATACATACCTTGTTATAAGATATTCTGGCCCTGACGGTATATATTTTTCTTAATTTTCATGAATAATTTTACTAGTCTTGGTCATTTTTGATTTTCTGGTGTTGAATTATCCAATGTCTTGCAGATGTGATCAGGAAGGTGATCACAATCACCCGTGACCACAACTATTGTTTGGGTAATAATTGTAGAATTTGGTTGTTCAATTCTAAACATGTAGTTGTATTTTATACAGGGTGGTTTTGTATGCTAGTTCTAGGAAGAAAATTTTCAATAGACACAAGAATTTCCAAAAAAAATTAGCCTTAGTATTAGTAGTATATAATCTTACATATTTAAGTCAAAGCAGACAAGGTGAGGTTTAATATATTTGTGTTGGTAAGCAATAGATTGTACCATTAATTTCAAACAAATACAAAGTCAATGAATTGAAAACAAAATAAATATTATCATCAATCGTAACGGATATTAAAGGATGTGTGATTATTAATTATTAACAAAGATTACCGGTGCCTTACATAAATGCTAATGCTTTGTAGATTTGTTTTGTCTAGAAGTCTAGGTTTTGTTTACAAACTGCGCTGATAAAGCAATGATATTAATAATAAAGCTATAGCAAAAAAAGTTTATCTGCTAATACTTGAATATACTATACTTTAAACGAGCAATTCTTATATAAATATATATATATATACCTATATTTATATATTTTCGTATCTCGGAAACGGCTCCAACGATTTTCGTGAAATTTTTAATACAGGGGTTTTCACGGCAAAAAATCAATCGGTTTCATTTTCAGGAAATGATGATAATCACCTTGTTTTCAGTCACTGAACAACCGCTACAGAATCATTTGAATATGAAGCTAAATTTCGCTTTCACTGTCAATGTTTCGATAGCTCAGTTGAAAGATGCTCGCTTCAAAATCTCGGATGCTTGGGTTAAAATCTCAATGGATACAATCTTTTTACTTTTTTTCAATAAAATACCGAGCAAAGCTCGCCCACCCAGATATTTTATTATAAAGCTGAAGAGTTTGTAAAGTTACAATTATTATAAAATTACAATTATTAATAAAATTATTATATAATTATTATATAAAATAACAATTACAATTATTATAAATTTTCACCCGGAATGAATTCAAACTTATTGAAGCAACTGAAGACACAGGTATTTAGTTGTTTTTTGTAGTACGTTTGGCTACGGCCCTATCTCTACGGCGCTGTGTCGTTCATCGTGGCACAGTGTACACCGCACCGTAGAGATGGCTGGATGATGGCACGCGGCCTGTGTCGTTTATTTTATGCCGGTACCGCTTGTATTCAATCACACCTTTATTTATTTTTTCAGGTGAATTCTTGGGACAATAGGAAAATATTGTGCTCAGTTGTCTTTGATGAAGTTGCTCTAACTCCTGGACTTACTTTTGTGGAGGCAGAAGACAGAATAGATGGCTTCGTGAACTTTGGCACAGCGGAAAAAAAACGATGCGATCACGCTCTTTTTTTCATGGTACGTTTTACACAATATTTATAAAGGCATGTAATTATATTTTAATATTAATATACCTCATATAAACTCAAAATATACTGTGGTAAAACTACGTCAAGTGGCAAAGGACGTGAAGAAGGTGTTGTTAACATGACGGCTTAGTAGATTTTATCATAAAATATTTTATTTGTAAATTAATTTTACTTTTGTGGGTCAATCAACTTTTTTTTGTTTTTTCTTGTCCCAAGTGTTTAAAAGCAATTTTCACAAAAAATATACTAAATTTTAATTTATTTTATGAATTAATCTCGTACTTAGATTAATAAGCAATACGAAAATTAATTTATGCTGTATATTTTTTACCAATTTTTAGTTTTTGGCTAGGTAACCCAGGAGACTATTCCAGGCTCCCATACAAAAATCTGCTGTCCCCACGGCAAGTGTCTTCTAATTTTTAGGCCTGGTGTGAATAAACTGTATGACAGCAGATAAATCATATATTGCATTTTAATCAACAAAGCCCATATTATCACATGTTTTAAGAAACATCTGATTAATTTTTCGATTTATTAGGTATTTAGACTTTCGATATTGTGTCCCTCGTAGTGCAGTTATTTTGTTGTCCCCAGACTAACTCATCTTATACATAGTATTTTGTCTTAAAACGGCACAACTAACGCTTGCACCTATTACAACACGATCTAGGTCTCACGTGATCGTGTTCGTTATTCTCGCGACTGATAATTTACTCAGCCATTTCATTCGCCGTCAGAGGTCACGCTGAGGGTACGTTTACTGTTCCGCTGGCAACCACGCATTTTCCAAAGTATTTATTTTCTCTTTCATGATTTGAACTTTATTGCAGTAAGCAATGTGGTCTTATATCACGTGAGAATATTAATGGAGGTAATTTGAGTGTAAATGGCGTGTATACATTTTTTTAAAGGCTAAATGTCTCTGGAGTCACTGATTCCCCTTCCTCACTATTTAGGTGACCTAAGAGACAATTGAGGTGACTCCAGAGACAAAACGCGGTTATTGTATCATTAAAATTCATTTAATTATATAATAATCAGTTTTTGGTGTATTAGCTTATAGTCTTATGTTGTTTTAACAATATAAAGCTTTATTATAGTGATTTCTCCTATCCTAACTTACCGTCTCGTTATGAGTTAAGTCCAACTTATAACTTCCCTAAATGATATCTATTTACAGTATGTTACTATTTTATCTCGTAATATAGATCAAATAAATGGTTTGAAACCTACAAAAACTACAAATGTTACAATAAATATACTTAGAAATTTAAATAATTTTGTCAATTTTTGATCACACTCAGTAGAAATGCAATGAAATCTTTACGAAATTATATCATTCACCCGTGCCAAAAAACAAAGGCGCTGTAAGAGAAAACCTACAAAAAGATCTTAAAAAACAAAATTTACATAAGCTTAAACTTAATTCAGCCGAAGATAGACCATGCCTGACTTGAACATATTATATTTGCTTAAAATGTCCGGATCCTTTGTAGTACTCAACACCTTCGAGAACAACCGTAGGATGTCCACTGCTAAAAATAAATATTTTTTTTAAAACCGATCGATTGTAAGCAGTCTGCACCCAGTTCTGATCCTGCCATCTTTACTAGATCTTCTTCCTATCTCGCCAGAGGACTTCAGCCTTTTGATAAAAGGTCTTCAATCAAACATTCTTTCTCGAGCTTAGGCCCACCCAGTCGGATCATTTGTCTCAGCTAGACTCGACGAAGCACTTGTCACCTACTTCAAGAGTTGTTTTCGTTAGCTTTACTTATCAGAAATGTAGATCAATAACATTTGGTGCTTAAATCTAGTATGACTATGATATATGGATGGAAACCGCGTCCACGTCTTTTTATCCCGATGCTGGAAAGGCGCCGGATTGGCTTTTAAATGCACTAAACTGAGCGGCTTATGCTGACTAATTTTAGCACCCTCCTGACTATTGCTGCTCTGAATCGAATCCTCACAGTCAGTTGGTATTTGGGAGACCCAAAATCCTAAAGATCACAGAGAATTCCATGCAAGATCAAGCCTAAGCTGAAAGAGTTGAAGAAGTTGCTTTGGAATAAAGTATTGCCTGACCTTAGGGGGAGTATTAAGTAATTAAGCTGATGTTCGGGCAATGGATTTGATTAAATGTCTGTGGTTCAGATTGGATGTCAGCTGAAAGTTCATCCTATCTTAACTTTTATGAAACAGAAGGTATTCAGTAACTGAGTCAGATAAAGTTTGATAAGATTGTAGAACATACCGGTGAT
Source organism: Pyrausta purpuralis (assembly GCA_963924145.1). NCBI lineage: Eukaryota > Metazoa > Arthropoda > Insecta > Lepidoptera > Crambidae > Pyrausta > Pyrausta purpuralis. The sequence continues at coordinate 23,266,238 of OZ001656.1, forward strand.
CAAGCACTGGGAAAACTCCTTTAAATGCCTTTTAAGCGATAGGTGTTACTTCCCAGATTCTGCAGCCCGAGCTATTTGTGGCCAGTTAGAAGACTGAAAATCCCAGAAACTCTTGACCTTACCTGCGTTTCCAAAATAATTAAGAACCTCTTAGATAGTTGCCAGCAGAATCACTAAAGCAGTTCCATTATATGTTTAGCTTGCGAAATAACAATTTTTTGATACATTAATACTATTCAGGCTAATCCTTTTCCAAAATTGACCCGCATTGAAGCTAAGAAAATTACGAAATGTACTGATTAACCTTATAATAAGTTGGTACGGTTTTATTTCTATCTTTTCTTACAAATGACGGCACATAAATTAAATAAGCTTGTAAAACTTTGAATAAAATTGTTGTTTTTTTCCATATTATTGTCTCTTGGGTTAAATATTGTCTCCTGACAAACCAAATTGTCCCCATGTTTTTGCGCAGATTTTTGAGTTTTATTTCGTTGACAAGTATTGTGCCAGGAAAAATAATATGTAGAACTTAAACGGTTTATGAGATATATTAGCTCTCGAAGTATTTTCATTACGTGACTGTTTTTTAAAGAATTATAAGAACTTTTAGAATTTGTTTTTGCATTAGTGACTCAAGAGACATAGTTTACGGGTGTATAAATAAAGCCATAATAGTTAACAAACATGTGGTAATAGATTTAGCGTGTAATTCAATACATCTTGTTATGACGGCTAGTTTTGTATCGATTTTTTGGAATTTTGTTAATCAAAGTAATGGTCACCCAGGGGACCGATTTTTAGGCCCTTATCTGTACTAAGATAATTTACTCGTATTACACACATCAAAATTTGTGCCTCTTCTTGGAATATGATCAACTAGCGGTCCCCCGCGACTTCGTTCGCGCGTTTTGAGTTTGCTCCCTCCCCTCCCGTCGCAGCGTCATGTTTTATATCCTAACTAAAGCCTTTCTCGATAAATAAGCTATCCAACACAGAAATATTTTTTCAAATCGGTCCAGCAGTTCCTGAGTGAGCGCGTTCAAACAAACAAACTCTTCAGCTTTATAATATATTAGCGCAAGCGCACGTTGTACTTAAGCTGCGAACATTATTTTGGTGCGGAGTTATGTTAAAACTGTGATAGCTCCTAAGATATTTATTGAAATCAAATGATATAAAGGGCAACTTGGTTCTAAATGAAATGCTTGTGGTGATGAATGTATTTATTTTGATAAGAATAAATACCTGTGTGTAAAATACACCTCTAAAAATAATGCATTATTTTTTTACAAATTTATTAACATAAAAAAGGTTGTAGTAAGTCAACCATAAAAGATAGACATATGCTGTCGCGGACTTTATTATAGAACTCTTAATGCTGAACAATCGTGTCATACATGATTTTTGTGTAACTCAAGCGGTTTCCGCAGCGTATGCAGCGGAAGCTCTCAAAAGGAATATCTTTCTCCCGTTTTCGCAACATTTTTCATTTCTGCTGTGGTCTTATGAGTTGTATCTTTATGTTATATAGCCTAAAGCCTTCCTCGATAAATGGACTATCCAACGTAAAAATAATTTTTCAAATCGGGCCAGTAGTTTTTGAGATTAGCGCGTTCAAACAAACAAACAAACAAACAAACTCTTCAGCTTTATAATATTAGTATAGATTAATAATTGAGGAACACGGATCTATTGTAAAAAACATGATCCTTTCAACTTATTTATTTCTAACAATTTTCAACTTTGGGACAGAAAAAAGTTGATTCACCCTTGTACAAAATAATAATGATTGCTGAAAAGTTCCATACCCATTTAACTTCTTGAATACTTTTAAACCGAAGCTGCGAAGACGAGAGTAAAAAAAACTTCACTTTTGATGTCATATTTTCATCTTTTTCAATCCATAGGTCCGTGGGATAGTCGCATCCTGGCGACAATCATTTGCTTACTATTTGTGTGAAGGTGCTACCCCTGCTGCGAAACTCAAGAATATATTAAAGGTAATTGTTATAAAAGTATCACTCGTCCCTAATTTATATTCCACCATCTCAATATTAACAATTCTCTAAATAAACTAGCGGTCCCCCGCGGCGTTGCTCGCGTACATTTCGGATATCCCGTCAAATGTTTCAATGCAAAAACTAAACCGCTTATTATGGTTAGTACGGTCGAGGTCTCTGCCGCCTAACCACTTGCTCGCCGAAAATCGCATGCACACACCACACATAAACGGGCTTCACTTCAAGCAAAAGACGACGCGTGGTGAAAGCAATTTTGGTTCTTGAGGTGGTTAGGCGGTGGTGACCTCGACAGTACCTCCTCGCAGAGTCCAGTACAGTGACCATGGTGTCTATCTACGTCTCATGCTGTTTAATACTTCAGAGCCTTTCCTAAGAAATAATCTATCTTTACATTATTACAAATCAGTTCAGTTTCCTCGTTTTATAATATTACTAGCGGTCCCCGCGACTTCGTCCGCGCGTTTTGAGTTTGCTCCCTCCCCTCCCGTCGCAGCGTCATGTTTTATATCCTAAAGCCTTTCTCGATAAATAAGCTATCCAACACAGAAATATTTTTTCAAATCGGTCTAGCAGTTCCTGAGATAAGCGCGTTCAAACAAACAAACTCTTCAGCTTTATAATATACTAGCGGTCCCCCGCGACTTCGTCCGCGCGTTTTGAGATTGCTCCCTCCCCTCCCGTCGATGTTTTATATCCTAAAGCCTTTCTCGATAAATAAGCTATCCAACAAAGAAATATTTTTTTCAAATCGGTCCAGCAGTTCCTGAGATAAGCGCGTTCAAACAAACTCTTCAGCTTTATAATATAAGATTAGCGCAAGCGCACGTTGTGCTTAAGCTGCGAACATTATTTTGGTGCGGAGTTATGTTAAAACTGTGATAGCTCCTAAGATATTTATTGAAATCAAATGTTATACAGGGCAATTTTGTTCTAAATGAAATGCTCGTGATGATGAATCTATTTATTTTGATAAGAATAAATACCTGTGTGTATGATACACCTCTAAAAATAATGCATTATTTTTTTACAAATTTATTAACATAAAAAAGGTTGTAGTAAGTCAACCATAAAAGATAGACATATGCTGTCGAGGATTTTATTATAGAACTCTTAATGCTGAACAATCCCGTCATACATGATTTTTGTGTAACTTAAGCGGTTTTCGCAGCGTATGCAGCGGAAGCTCTCAAAAGGAATATCTTTCTCCCGTTTTCGCAACATTTTTCATTGCTGCTGTGGTGTTATGAGTCGTATCTTTATGTTATATAGCCTAAAGCCTTCCTAGATAAATGGACTAATCAACGTAAAAATATTTTTTCAAATCGGGCCAGTAGTTTTTGAGATTAGCGCGTTCAAACAAACAAACAAACAAACTCTTCAGCTTTATAATATTAGTATAGATAGTAGGCGAATAAATAATAGCTACTTAGTAGGTACCTAAATGGTAATTTATATATTTACCTAAATGGTAAATTACTCAGTGAGGACTAAATCTAACTAGAGTTTTTTGTGAATATTTTTGTGAATTTCATGCATGTATCTAACGTCGAAACGTTGCCGCTCTTATTTAAATCTCAAAAATACTGTTCAGATACCAGCTCTTTTTAAGGTACCAGAATATTGCGGTGTCCATATTTTTTTGAGACACGCTTTTCTGATACCCATATTACGCGGTATCGTAATTTCAGGTATCCTAAAAATAGCGGTTATCGGTCCCTGGTTCAAACAAACAAACTCTTCAGCTTTCTTATTTTAGTATAGATATTCTCTATTTTAAAGGAAGGTCAATTGTTATGCCAGGTTGTGATAGTTGTGTTATTTTTTTTTTAAATTACAGGATGTATTACAAGCAGTCACTGAAATTGGCCTAAGACCCAAAGTCCTTGTATGTGACCAGGGCACCACTTTTCGGTCCTGTTTCAAGCAATTGTTGGAAGATGCAAGTAGATGTAAAGAGCAGCAAAGGCTGTCAGGTAAGAAACTAAAACTATTTAATGATTTCGGCAAACCCTCATCAACTTTTTAAATTGTAATTTTTTTTTAGACAACCAGGTCCTTATCAATGGACTAGTGCTCAACATTGTATATGACCCTCCACATCTTATAAAAGGAACCCGGAACAATTTCCTCGTGAAGGATATCCTATTCCATGGAAAGTTGGCCAAATGGAGTGACATAATAACAGTTTACAAAGCTGACTGTGAGGTAAATACTTTGAGAAAATTTAAGAATTTGCAAAATGTAGGGTATTTCTCTCATTTCTCTCGAGGTAGCATAAATAATTCTACCATTTAATTTTTTTGAAAGGTTGAATTCTCTCTTAAGCGGTCGTTTAAATATTATTTCAGGTCGGAGATATACGTATGCTGAACAAGTTGACCGATGAGCATGTGATACCTGAGAAGATAAAGAAGATGAAGGTCAAAAACTGCACACAAGCACTGAGTGAGAAAACTGCTGCTATGTTGCAGTACAGTTCCAAATTTGGTAATCATTTTTAATTATTTGGGTTTATTGTACACCCGAAATCGGCGCAACCAGTGTGATCCTGCGATCTTTATAAGGTTTTCTGCCAATCTTGTTTGTGGATTTCCGCTGTGCCATTCCAAATACTTAGTTTCTATTCGAAGTTTGCTTCCAAACTTGAAGATTGTTGTTCAATAGTATACTTTGCATGGTGGTGCCAAATTTTTGAAGGTGACCGAAGGTCGCAAGGTTAAAATTACTTTAGCAATCAAGCATACTTGGTTGCTTATTGTTCTTTTGAATGAAAGAAAGAAAAGTAATTCATTTGGTTCACTACAAAACACAAAAAATATGAACAGAAAAATAAAAACATATTATAAATAGTGAATCCAAATTGGTTTCCACTCAGCTTTATTGCCATGGCAAGCCATGGCGCTGGTTTTCAGTGGAGACCATTGAGGTTGAGATGTCACCACCAGACCATATTAAAATAAAGAAAAACTTAAATAATCACAAAAAATCCAATGTTGTACTTACATACTAGGTATTATTAATTATTAATTAAATAACAAATCAGACGTGCCACTAGCATGCATGCGTGCGTCCGTGCGTGCGTGTTTAACTTTTGACCTTTTGGCTCTCATTAGAAAATCTCCGATACGGTGTTTAGAGGAAACTAAACAATTAATTCAATATACTTTTCAATATACATTTTTATTAAAAATTACTAAACAAAGCATTTGGTACATAAAAATATTGATATTGGTGCGCCCAAGAAATTACTGTCCACATTTAAAAAAAATATCAATAACTATTAAGGTTTTTAAGTTAGGTTATCTTTACCAAGTATATATTATTGTTAGATCCTGTGGTATCCCAGTGCAAGGCAAAGTTGTTAGTAATATGCCAAAACATTTTTTTTTAATAATACACTAGTAGTTAAGATAATAATATGCATATTCGTTAAAGTAAAAAATAATATTAACAGGCCATCACGTGGACGGCACACCAGTGAGCCGCACCATGAAGACCACGTCCGAGGTGGTGCTGTTCTTCGACCGGCTTTTCAACAGCGTCAATGGCGCGCGCGGCGCCCGCCAGGGAAGATGCGAGGACCGGTAAAAGAGGTTGAGGGCGTATCAAACCATATCGAATTTTGGCAAGAAGCCATTCGAATTCTTTCTTAACATTTGTATTTTGTGCAGCCTGGTACGGTCCAAAGAATGTATGTTCCGAGTTTGAATAGCTGGATCATCACGCTAAGAGTTTCATTTCGATTTGGTCGGAATTGAAAACTGAAGGTGTGCGACTATTTTACACCCGTTCTATTAATCAGGATCTGCTCGAAAACTTCTTTGGCCGTATTAGAGCTTTAAATTATAGGAACAATAATCCAATCCCCTACACGTTTCAATGTAGTTTCAAATCACTTTTATTAACAGACATGTTGGGCCCCCAGTCACGTAATACTAATTGCGAAGTCGATGTAGGAGAGATGTTGATTTATCACATTTTTTTCAGTGACGAGAATACTAATGAACCTCTATCTGTTGCAGGTCCCTCCTCGAGTGTTTTCCCTGCGTCTGGGCTTGGCGAAGCAGAGGAAGAAATTCCGCTGCTTCAGCAAGCCCGGATGGAAAGGCTGAACGTTCATTCGTCAGCTTTTACAGCCGGATACGTAGCCAGAAAACTTAAAAAAGCTATTCAGTGCCCAAACTGCAATAAAACAATAGTCACTAGAGACATTTTACCGATTCATTCTTTTATTGAACTTAGGGAGCGTAGCTTACTAAAAGGCAAAAACCTTTGCTACCCTTCTTCAAAATTTGTTGAAATCTTTCGCGAATTAATTAATTTAATCAATAAACATTTAAACGAATTTGGTCATATGCCAAACATAGCTTACAACATTCGTCAACATTTTCTAAATTCTGTAGACACAAATTTTATGGGTTGCTCAGATCATCATTTTATATTAGTAGATCAGTTTGTAAAAATCGTTTGTCGGGTTCAAATACACCATTGGTAAGTAATGGTATAAATAAAATCGTTCGCGGTTCATTTTCAGAGAAACTTTCAATCCGTTTAAACAAACCAATGCATCGTATGGCCCTGAATAAATTTAAGTCTTCTAGACTACGTAAGAAAGTCAATAAATAATGATTACCAGTTGATTTTTGTAAATATTAATTAAGTGTACATATTTTGTTTCAGGTTCGGAGGGGATCATGAGAGCCGCAGCCGTCTTAGCGTACAAGATCGAAACGTGGCTACACAGCTACCAATTCGGACCTCCGCGCTTAGTTGATAGGATGGGAGAAGGTCATGGTGTAAATTTTACTTTAATTCTGTTTATTTTGTTACAGGTTCTGATGAAAGCAGTCATTCTTTTCTAATTGGACCTAGCAGTGTTCTTTTTTATAATAATTTCTCTTTCATGCTAGTTAATCATAATCAGTGTGCAATATACATGTATCTCATCGAAGTATTCTAAAATTACTAGTATTGTGTACTGTGTGATTTTGGCATTGTTATTAGCCTATAGTTTTAATTAAACCTTTATGTATTTTTTTTGTTATTTTGTTGCAAATAGTTTTCGTTAATGTTGATACTGATTTAAGTTTATAACAGTCGAGCCGAATCCTAAAGCTACGTATGACAGCTCAACCACAGGTCGCTAAAACCTTGTTACGTCGCCATCTTTTCAAATCAAAATTCAGAAATACCAACTAATAACAAACAAAAGATATACATTATGATAAATCTAACCTAAAAAAATGTTTCCTAATATTATTATCATTTTTAATGCTAGAAAATTGAAAATTAAAATTGACAAACCTCATACGTAACTTAAGGATTCGGCTTGACTGTAGCTTAATTCTTGGCTTAGCTTGACACTATTTTTTTAAACAGTCTGTATAATTTATTTGGCTGAAATAGTTAATATTTTTAGTAATTGTACAATATTAAACGAATAGGTCTCTATCCACAATAATATTATAAATGCAAAGTGTGTCTGTCTCTAAATCTTAGATCTATGTACTGTCGAGGTCTCTCGCACCTTATAAGAGCAGAAATGTTTTTACCTAGCGTCGTCTTTTATTCAAAAATACGCCCGTTGTTGTGTTAGTATTTTATGCTTTAAAGTGGTTAGTAGGTAGACACGAGTGCGAGAGAACTCTACCGAAGTTTAGTCGTTGTATGGTTTGTTTTTATAATACTTCAGATGCAGTTATCAGTTGAATCCAATCGAGATAGCAATTGATTGTTTGTAAACAACGATGCGAGGGGTAAATAAAACTACATTGTAGATTTTTTCTCACAATTTAACGGTTAGCTATAAAATTAAAACTTAGGAAATTATGATGAAACCTGTAACGGCGCTTTATGGTTTGTGTTAGGTGTGAGTGTACAATAATTATGTCAGTCGTCACTCTACTAAATGTAGTTTTAGTCTTATTTAATGTAGGTTAGTTATTATAGCTCTCCAATTGCACTCTACGTATACATAATTATTGTTAACTTTGCATATTTATGATACGTCTTAGCAATTCCGTTCTGCATTATATTTTTATTGTATTTTTTAACAATACAAGTTTTTCCAGTGTTTCTAACTGTTTTATTTTCAGGATTTGTCACACTAGATGCGTTCTGCGGTCAGGTCAATGTTGCTCATTCTTAGTGTGGGCTGAAATTATTTTGAACTGATCGCAGAACGCATCCAGTATGACAAACCCATTTTCTGAGCCAAAAATAATAATAAATAAAAATAAAAAAGTGAACAAAGATATAATCTGTGCCAGAGAAGCCATGATAAAAAAACAGCTGTCATCGGTCGTGCGCCAGCTGTCAAAATTTTCCACTAACTCAGGCGCCCATAAAGGGCCGTTTCCTATCTGTCTTTAGACATACTCTTACTAATCTGTGGACCACAACGCACGAGCCGAGCGAGCGAAGCGAGCGTGCCGACTGCCGCGGCAGCGGTCGGCGATGTGCCAGAACCAAATCGGTCCTTTAGTATTTAGTTTAGGCACGGTTAAAACTGCGGTAATAACTCCCAGGCCATAAACATAACCATAACTGAGTCGTGTTTTATGAATTTCATTCATTTAAGACAAAAACCAGTGAAACGACCTTTAACAGACCTAGGGCCCTATTTTTGAATCACTCGCTTCGAAATGGCGAGTGATTTTCGTTCGACGACGAGTTTTTTTCTATGACTTTTAATTCATCTTCCAACGAAAATCACTCGCCATCTTGAAGCGAGTGATTCAAAAAAAGAGCTCCTAAACAGTTGTCTACGTTTTTCTGAGTATGAGTGAAAATAATTTATGGTAATTATGTTTAGGGATAAAAGCGTTTTGATAAAAAAACATTAGGAGTTTAAATATATTTGCATTAATGATATTATTAATTACAATTTTCGGAAACATGAGTGTTATGCACATAGCTGGTAGCACTACAAATAGTAAGTATGTATGAAAATTTTAGGAAGAGTGATCATTCGGTTTACAAATCATTAGGAAGAACAATTTCGGGTAAATAATTTTAGGTGAGCCAATATGGACCCAATAAAAGTACCCTGTTACACATAACCTAAGAGATCCTTTACTCATTTAAATTGAAGAGGTAACAACTATTCAGTAAAATCAGTAAATCAGAAATAAAATTTTTACACTGTCAAGTGTTCACGAGTAAGCATAACAACATTAAACGGACATAACCTCCTGACGCCCAGTCTTATATAAGCTTACAGCAAATAGGAGCCCAAAGTCCTATCTATAGGACTCAATGGTTACGACCCAGATTTTACGAGATTAAAAAATATAATCGTATTAAGGATTATTTTTTTCTGTACATCTAGGACCATTATTAGCATCGAATGAAGCAGAAAATAACGAAATATAGAACCTAAAAGTACCTAGAAGTATCTCATTTTCGTTCAGAAAATTTGTCTGGTGATAAAGCGCCAAAATCAACTACAAGGCGTGATTTTTATCGTGGTCCTTTTAAAAGGACCGTGGGTCATTAAAAGATGAAACTGACTTTATCGCTGGGCCGTAACCCCAAGTGAAGGAAGGTCCTTAAAATAGGACCGTGGGCGTCAGGAGGATAATTATGTTTTTGCGTGTTGAGAGCCCGCACACATAATCTGGACAGGGGAAATTCAACATTCAAGGCTCTAATTCAGAAGTTTCAATTGCTCTTTTTATCATACAACCAGCCTGACTAAAGTTGTCAAATCAGTCTCGGCTCGGAAACCGGCTGTAGTCTACCCCAGGAAAGTATTAGAAGCAAGGCCACGAAAGAAACGTTATAATTCGCACAGTCTGTCATCTTTGGAAGAGTTCGCTAAAGTAGTGTGGCTCCAAGGTGATGGAGTGGGATGACAGAGTTCTAGCAGTTTTCTGGTCATTTCTAGGAGCGGTTGAGACTTTGTCCCTCCTTCTTTACTTATATAAGCTGCGGCCGTCGGATTGTCTGTCTGCAGCTGGATTAGGTGATTCCTTAGATAGAGACGCTGCGTTGGTCTTTACAGAGCACAATACAGCCCAAAGCTCCTTGTGATTGGACCACGTTGCTGCGAAACCTGACTGTCGTTGAGGACAACTCCCAATGGTCCCAATGTCCGAATGCGTTATTAGAAATGACATGTTTCCCGTCAACAAAATCTTTGTATTTAGATCAATGTCGTCTAACGCTATCTGAGGTATCTTGTGATTTTTCTTTAAGTATGGATTCTTCGACAGTGGAGGCGAACGAGAGAGACCACGAATGAGGCGAAAATTAGTCTTCCAATTAATGATTTCGCTTCTATCCAATTCCAGACATTCCATTATTTTCGGATTTGATGATGGATTCTCAGGAGGCAGTTGTTTCAGATTCCTCTTGGTATCCCATATTATACCTAAGTATTCTGGCTTTTAAGTAGGAGAAGCTGAGGTACAACGAAGCCCAACTCCGAAGACAGGTCGTTCGTTTTGCCTGTTGTTTTAAGAGGACTGGATCATGGTTGGCTAGTTGGCATCTAAGTAGACGACTATTCTGATCCTTTCTCGTCTTAGTTAGTAACTCCGCTATCCAGTTTACGAACGTTAAAACGCTAGAAAGCGTCTGTGGTTTTCCTAGACTGGCACATGGAAGTAGGCGTTTTTTTAGTCTACTTTCATCAGACTAATTTGGAATGTGTCTGTGGTTGATCAGACGAAATGGTTTTGGTTTAAAAAACTCGATCAGCTTTTTTAGGTTCAATACCGGGCTTTTCGTTCCATTTTCATTCCGGATTAGGAAAAACTGTCGATAGGACTCCTGAGAGAAAGGTGCATTTTTGAACAGATCCATCTTGCAGCATCTCTCCTATCCTATTGCTCTGTCTATGTCTGGAGAAATTTTGGTTTACAGCTTAATGAGCTGTGGGACTGCCACGAATGGAATTCAGTAGCCCTCTAATATATCCATTATGTATTGAGGTGCTCCTTTTTCTTGCCATTTCTTTGCATATTTTTTGAAATGGCGCGCTAAAAAATTCGGGTATTCAGAATTGCCGCCTATTTGGGTTCGAAGTAAGAGCTGGCTATTCTTTTGATTTTTATCTGGATCACCCTTGGTTCGGATTGGTAGTCTGTTGTACTCCTCCTGTAGAGGATACTGGCGTTGAAGTTCCGACGTCTTTTGATAATGTAAGATTTGTTGTAGCAACTTCATGTTTGATGAACGATGAGAGAGCTCTGCTACAGTATCTTGCAAACAGATGAGGACTTTCTCTTTCTTCCTTTGACGTTCTCCGTTTCTCTTTAAGCCATGTTGATCGGTTATCTTGAAAAACTCTTTTCTTTTGTATGAACTATAGCCATTAAATAATTCGTATTGGATTGACGAGTGTGAATTATCGTTCCGGTGAGTGAACACTGGTTGGGTTATCAAGGCCCTTGTAAAGGGCCAATCAAGCAGTTTCAGCTTTAGTTGTTGCTAAGCTTTTTCTGATAAGTACCCCGTCTCCGGTTGCATGAATGAGGACTAAAGTGTGAAGTGCGAATCGAAGCCTGTTTAAGCTGACCGCGTCGAATCCAAGATCTTCCTTAGGGAGATTGATCAGTTTTCAATTCCTCCAGCCTTCAGGGTATGTCTAATCAACCAGATTAATGATTGCTTGCAATGTAGCGTTATCGTTGTCAGCTCTCTTTGCAGTGGCTTTGGCTATCGCCAACCCTGTAAAAGAACAGGATGGGATGACTTATTTTATTTTATTTTATTTAAACACCAAACAGTTAACAACAGTTGACGAGAAACAAATTTTATACATTAATGAGTATTATACAAAACTGTGAGACTGCTACACTCCATACCGCCCGCGAACGTTTTTGGCTGACAAAAACATCCGTCTCACCAGGTTTCTGTCGGAAAGCTGAAGGTCAGCCCAAGGTAACGTCCATGATTTACGTTTACGTCCGATACGATAGTTTGGACAGCTCAATGAACGTACATTCATTAATATAGCTACTGTCTTAAGACCTACCTACCTTTTAGAACACAACACACACTTATCCGAGCCGAACGCGTCGAATTCGCCGAACGAAACGTAGAATTCTTTTTAAGAAATCTAATGAAACCTCGCACACTTATCCGCATTGAATCTTCCGAATCTGGAAGAACCCCAAAATCCTAGACGAATTCGGATGACGTTATCAGATTCGGCGCGGCCAATGCACGATTCGAACGACTCGCCGAATAAAATCTTCATACATTAGATGTCACTCGAAGCGCTATCTAATGATATATTCGACGCGGTTGATTCATCCGATTCGGTCGATTCTTTATACTCCATCCCACCTTTAGATCTCACTCATAGCGCTCCCTCATGATTTCTACGACGCGGTCGATTCATCCGATCCGGTCGATTCGGCCGGATCCGATATGTGTGCGAGGCCTACTTGACTTCGATTCGTTCGGCGCGTTTGGCTCGGATAAATGTGCGTACCTTTAGCCGGAACCACAGATTAGTAACAGTATGTCTAAGACTTGAGAAAGGCGTGGGTTGCCAAACCAAAAAAGAAGAAGAAGAACAGTGTGTATGTCTAGTAGCGACTCCCGCTCCCGCCCGCCCGGCGCCCGTTCGAACGTCAATTGATCTACTCTTACTAATCTGTGATTGATTCAATTTATCAATCACAGATTAGTAAGAGTTTGTCTAAAAAATGAATTTATGCAAAATAAACAAACAAAAGTACCTTCTCTGTGAGACTTGGACGAATAAACCACTGGACGCGCAATGACGGGCCATTTCGCTTGTGCCCCCTTAGCCACGAAGCGGGCTTTTTGGCCTCACTTACAGCCACAGGTGACGTCTTGTCAGTATGGTGATATAGCCATAGAGGAATACTATATACCGGATATAGCTCAGTGAGAAACATTGTCGGAAAAAATGGGTAAATGTGCCATATTTTGTTGTAAAAATTATAGAGACAATACACAAAATATTTCTTTTCATCCGTGAGTAACTTTTTATCCCAGTAAAGCTGTTAATTTTTCTTGAAAATAGTGAAATGTGTATTCCAAGAGAAAAGTTACATTGCCATTGAAAAAGTAGTGGTCTGTTACTACAAAATACAAAATAAACAAGGTAACGTATATTTAGGGTGCGTTCCGTATTGCGCCAATATCACTGTTAGCACTGTGAGCGTCAAAAGCCGTTCCGATTTGATTAGCGTGCTGACAGCGCTGTTGACGCGATTTCATTTCGGAACGGCTTTAGATCACATTTGCTGTTCTTTGAAGCAAAAAGACGTCAAATGCGTCAATGTGACAGTCCGCTCTTAGACGCTCACGGTGCTAACGCAGCAAAACGATTGCACTGTGAACGCAAGATGGCGGTGATAGTGACGTCAGCCGTGACGTCACTACAGCTATCGTTGACTCGCTAACGCCAAATCGGAACGGTTTGTAAGCGCGATATCAGTGATATTATCGCTGTCAGCGCAATACGGAACGCAGCCTTAATACGGTAGGATTGTCGTACGTACGTCATTCGTTCCCTTGTCAGTTTAGTTTTAATTGTGCTTGACAATTGTCGATAAATCATATCGATAAACGTACTATTATGTTACAAGATGATTCCCGATCCTAGTCTGCCCCACATATTTACTTAGTTCTGTAATAGTAGATTTATGCACTAAACCATATACTCACTGTGTGTGACTTATGTAACCCCACTGTATTTACTAAATTACACATTATCTTCCTCATATTATGTTCAATACATCATAATTCATACACCTATCTAGGTGTCAAACCTATTTAATATTTGTTATGGAAATGCCGGAAGTATCCACCATGTTGAATGTAACTTGGCTATGATATAAGAATATTTTGGATTAATCTTTAGATTGTCTTATTATTGTAATAATATTTTATTAATTGTAAATTAATTATTTAAAGATTATTGGGACACTTATTAGATTTTTATGTTTGCCGTATAACAAATGTTCATTTTGCCGCCAAAAGGAAGTTGACTCTGATTGGTTGGTGGAGGTTAGATTTATTTTAAATATTGTAACTATTAAAATAATAATCTAAAAGGCTTACTAAATTCATTACGATGAATAACTAAATAATTAATGAATTTATATATTTAATTAGCAGATTGTTTATCCCTACAAATAAATATTATAGTAAATGTTCATATATGGAAACGGATGTCGTCCCCACTGTTTTCCTACCGTTGTTCAGTGTTTTGATTTGTATAAAAGCAAGCTTCATGCCAGAATAGTCTCTGTTTGTACTTACTTTCACTTTGTGCCCTATCTTTGTGCTATTTTGTTGGAATAAAACTATTGGAGAAGAACCTGGAGATTTATACTACGTGTTTATTATTCAAGCACCCCACACGCGGTCACAATTATTAAATTATTCATATGAATACTTTTAAAATAAAATTATAAATCTGAAAAATGTTTCTCTAGAGAGTAGATTAAGATAATCTTCAAAATACAACAGTTTGCTTTAAAATTTTAAACTTCATATTTTATGACAATACATCCTTAAAATATAATTTCAGATTTCCTGTGGATCCATTAAGGAATATAAAGTGGATCGTAGGGAGACAAAATGGATCTACACAAATCATCACCGAATATGTAGTATCCATTTAACACCAGTGTGATTTAATGCCAACGCAAAAATCTATTGCTTATTATCCCATAGGAGGATTTAAATGGTGCTGGGCTGTATGTACGGACAACAGCATGTCAAGGTAAACACCGGTGGATCTTATGCAGTTGTAATAAGGGATAGTTTGCAACAAAAGTGGGTAACCTGATGTGCTGTCGTCTGTACTTTCGAGCGGTTTCACAATGTCTTAGGAAGTTCTAGTTAGTGGTTCTTAACAGACCGTTCTTATAAACGTTCTATGTTTCAGTTGTTCATTCGATGGTTTGTGCATTAAACATGTCCCTAATGTATTTATTGTTTTGGTGATGAAAATTATGTCTTTTTACAAAAGATTCGTTCATTCATTCGTTCCACATATATCGATAAAAAAATATCGACACTTTCATGCTCTAAATGTCAAAAATTGACACGACGAGCTCCCCCCGCCCCGCAGAAATTGGCTAATGATGTTTTCATACATTCGCTCTTGCGTTTCATATCCAGTGGTTAATTCATCCAATTCCAAGCTGTGAGAAGCACTTTTTAAAAGGTACCTACCTACACCCCACAATTTACTAAGTGGTACTCCCCTTGAAATTATTGTAAGGCCAAGAATCTAATCACATTCTAATTATCATATTCTCACAATTTAAAAATGGAACCTGCAAGAAATGAATCTTGCCAAGGAAAAGAAGATGATGATGAATCTCCCATCGAACCTAAATATCCTATGTTACCGTTTGAAACGCAAATATTTATAGATTTGTTTGAAAAAGATGCCTTACTAATACTAGCCAAGTAAGTTGATATTTAAAGGTTTATTGAATACATAGATTTGATTTTCATATTTTCTTTCGGTCTACAATAACATTAAAATTTTACCTTATTTATATAACAATGATGTCTTTTATAACATTGTTTATTCGTATGGAAAATAATCCATGCTCTTTCTATAAAATATCTGTTTTTAAATAATGTTATGATATTTTCATTAGCAATATTCTAATTTCAATAACCCATCTTTCACAGGGGTATAAATTACAACACTGTTCTATCTAATTTGCTGTGGATGTATAACGATCCAGCTAACTTAGTTTTGGTCCTTAATAGTAGTGATCATGAAGAAAAATACTTTGCAGATAAATTTAATTTAAGCACATTACCCAATATCGGAACTGAGAGGTACATTTTACTATGTTTGTAAGTCACTATTTCATTAATTGTCTATTGTCATTAACAATTTTTTTAAACCTTCCAGGGAAAAAGCTTATTTGGAAGGAGGTATCCATTTTGTTTCTACTCGTATTCTAGTAGTGGACCTGTTAAAAGACCGAGTGCCCATATCCAAAATCACTGGTATAATTGTTTTGAGAGCTCACACTGTGTTGGAATCATGCCAGGAAGCATTTGCATTGAGATTATACAGACAGAAAAATAAGGTACTTGGGCTGTATAGTTTAACCCCCCACAGATGTGATTTTCAACATTCTTTTGTTAACAGGGCTGCCTGTGGCCTATGTATCTGTGTGATAACAAATTTTTTTTTCATATATATATTACTGTGTGTTTTGTAAAGATATTATTTTATTTGTTTTTTTCAGACTGGTTTTATAAAAGCTTTTTCAAACTCGCCCATATCATTCACATTTGGTTACCATCAGGTGGAAAAAGTCATGAGAGCTGTATTTGTTACTGAATTGTTTCTATGGCCAAGGTATTATGTGGTATTTTGTTTTAAAACTTGATTTAAAAAAATCTAAACCTGGTACAATGTTTTTGTAACACAAACATTGTATCAGATTTAGAGTTTAGAATAGATATGATAAGCCTTTTTTTGTATTTCTGAATTACATACTTTACAAAGAATACTACTTAGAGCTGATTTAACCAACGTCAGATATGACTTATCCGACTAAATAAGTATAAAACAAACAGTTTTAAAATGACATATTTACATAAATGATTGCTGATAGGTGATGTTTTCAAAGATGGTGTTTTATATTTTATCTGTCTTTGTTAAATATACTATTAAAGGCTTAATGTACCAGGTTAAGAATTGTACTAAAATATTAAATTACCAATTTAAAAAATGATTGCATCAAGACAGCATTTCATCTATGGAAAATATGTTTCTTTTTGGCTGATTAATTTTAGTGCTTGGTTTGACCTAGTACTACATTTTTTGATAAGGGGGATGTTTCTATGCTAACTGTAGTGTGTTCATAGGTTCCATGGAAGTATTATCAAAAGTTTGAAAAACCGACAAGCAGAAGTTGTGGAGTTGCACATCCCCCTCACGTCTAACGTGAGCCACATACAAACTTGTCTCATTGATATCATGAATTATACCGTCAAACAACTTAAGAGCATCAACAGGACACTGGACTTGCAGGTAAAATCTTCTTATAAATATACAGGGTGACTTTCAGTTTCCATATTATTAATTTTAGAGACTACACTTGGATGGATACCTACAAACAACTTTAAAAAAAACTGCTCAATCATTATTTTTGTTGCGGCGCCATATTTTTTCTCCATAGTAAAAATTATTCATAAGTTAGTTAATAATAATAAGTGCATGAGTAGAGTATTTCTTTAAAAAATACTTTTAGAAAAATCACCTATGAATATATCTATATTTACCTTGGTCACGACTTCACGCGTGAATGGCTGGACCGATTTCGCTCATTCTTTTTTTTGTGTTTGTTTAGGTCTGGTGAAGGTTCTTATGAACGAAAAAAAAATTGAGCAGTTGGACCAGTTTTCATGATTTTTACTTCATTAGATTTGTGACCGTTCGGAATACGACGTTAAAATTACGGGGCGGGGGCGAAGCAAAGCTCGCTGGGATGGCTAGTAATAATATAAATAAAAACTAAAATATTATGAACAGGTTTCTTATGACTTTATATTTAATTGATACTTAAACAATTTGAATTTTCAGGAAATAACCACAGAAAACTGTCTAACGAAGAAGTTCCACAAAATATTACAGTCTCAGCTGGACTGTGTATGGCACCAACTCAGCACAAGAGCAAAAGAATACATTCAAGACCTAAAAGTGTTACGAAGTATGATCATGTAAGATTTTATATACATAACTTTATGGATTAGGAAAATGTATGCCTAATACACATAATATGATTATCACCAGATACTAAAATTTAATACTACTCTTTTACAGTTAATACTTTATTTTTGCCATTGGTTTGGTATACAAAATCCTCGCTGTGTAGGTATATACTGTGTATGGAGTAGGTGGTGGGGGAACCCAAATCGATGACAGCGCTCGCAGTGACCAAAAAAATAATAATTGGGGGACGAATATCACCATTTGTCTAGCTAAAGAAATCCGTGGGAAAATAAATATACATACAGACATATTTACGAAATTCAGCACACGTGTTTGGAAGCCTTACTTAGATCAACATACTCTAATATTAATAAATTCTAACAATGTAACATACATTGAATTGATTATCTCCTTTTTTTAAGTCGGTTAAAATCGACACTATATTTACTTAATAGAATGGAATAAATGGCTGATACAATAACGTTCATTGAAATAAATTTGGTTTGATTACTTTTCGTCATGACAGCCAGCTATTTGTCATTTGTGGCGCTTTGTCCCTCGCGACTTCGTTTCAGTTTGCTCCTTCAGCTTTATATTATTAGTAAAGATTATTATATCTTATGTGGAATAATATATTATATCGAGAACACCCAGTAGAGTCGCTTGCACCTGACTCACGTCGTCTTTTGTTTGAAGTTACACCCGTCTTATTTCATGTGTGTTTTTTTAAGTGGTAACGAGGCGGTGTCCGCAACCGTGCCTAGTTATCCTTGTAATTATATTTTTGTCACTATACACACTGAATTGCACTTGAATAAAGCAACTGTCAGACGAGGAATCGAAAACCGTGTCTAACAATACACATATATTATGTGTCGATTATAGATGGTGTAGATTATGTTAGAATTAATACACGGTTACAGCAAAACTACACGGTTTTCGATTCCTCGTCTGACAAAATTGCTTTTTTGGGGTTCCGTAGCCGAATGGCAAAAAACGAAACCCTTATAGTTTCGTCAAGTCTGTCTGTCTGTCTGTCTGTCCGTCCGTATGTCACAGCCATTTTATTCTGTAACTTTATGCATTACACAATTGAAATTTGGTAGGAAGATGTACCTTGTAAACCGCTTACCGATTCTCATACAAAAAAATAAAAAAATAATGACAGGTAAGGGGGCTTTCATACATGAAACTAAAACAAAAAAGAAATTTTTTGGCAAACTTTTGCGTGTGGGGTCTATGGATAGGTCTTTTAAAATAACATAGAGTTTCCTAAAACCACTTTCTTTTAAAGTCTAACGTTTCATAGCTAGACGGTTCCAAAGTGGTAAAATGGGCGTCCGATCTAATTTCTAAACCAAGCAAGTGTAAATTTTGAAAAAAATAAGTGATGTAGATCTTAATAAATACTTTCAACGAAAATTGGTTCGGACGGGATCGAACGAGTAGTTTTTGAGATATAGCACATTTTCAACAACCGCAAACATAACTTTGTACTTCATACAAACACCATGATAAACAAAGTTATATTTGCAGTCAACAAAATATTGTGGTGTTTTACTAAGTAGAAGTATATGGATTCCCTAATTCAGTTAAAGTTGGCACGGAACCCTCAGTGGGCGAGTCTGACTCGCATTTAGCCGTTTTTTTTCAAGTGCAATTTATACTTAACCTTACATATTTTTTACAGAAATGTCATACACGATGATTCCGTCTCGTTTTATGCTCTCGTGAGCAAGTATAGAACACCTGAATATGCTCAAGTGAATTCCGGCTGGATACTCCTCGACTCTGCTGAGCAATTGTTCAGATTGGCAAGAGGGAGAGTTTTCAATCATAAAAATGGTAAGTACTTATTTTTATCAAGAAATAAGTTATCTGCTGGACTTGTTTCAATATGCAAAATCGAGGTCACAGTCGCCTGACCACCTTAAGAGCTTAAATCGCTTGCGCTTCGCGTTGTCTTTTGTTCAAAGTAGTGACGCGAGATATTTACGTTTGAAATTGGTTGGGCGGCTAAAACCGCGGACCATAAAGTGAATGCTATTTCAAAGATTTTTATACGTATATTGTATTGTTTCAAACCATTTCAGAGTTTGATCCTGAGCCATGTCCAAAATGGAAGTACCTCAACGAACTACTGACTGAAGAAATCCCAGAAGAAGTAAAAAAGAAGCAAAGCGGAAGTTTGCATAACACCAAAATATTAATACTTTGCCAAGACAGCAAGACATGTAGCCAACTTAACCACTTTTTAACCATGGGTGGAAACAGATACCTTTTCTACACAGCTTTCAGAAGAGATTTAACTATCACTAAAGTGTCATCGAAATACAAGAACTTTGAAAATACTATAAAAAAAGAAAGTAAAGCTAAAGATGATGTTAAGAAAAAGGATACTTCTAGTTCCCAAGAAACAGGAGATGGAGACAAAGAAACAGATTTGTTTGATGAAGAATTAAATACAGACGACTCAAAGTCAAATTATATTCTTACTCTAACACAAGTTACTCAAACAAAAAATAACAGTAATGAAAGTATGTTTGAACCTCTTTCACAGGTATGTTAATCATTGCTTTCCCTTATTTTAAGGTGAACGCACACTTATCGGAGCCGAACGTATCGAACGAAACGAACTTTAGAATTCTGTGTATGAAATCCCATGAATCCTCGCACACCTCCCCGCGTCGAATCGTCAGAATCGGGAAGAACCCCAGAAATCCCAGATAAATTTGGATGACGTCATCAGATGCGGCTTATGCAGTCGACTCGGACGATTCGCCGGGTGTTCAATATGAAATCATTATACCTCTGCTACCTTAAGCTGTCACTCATAGTGTTATCTCAGAAGACACAATCGAATCTGCAATTTGACATAATCAGTGGTAGTTTTCGTGACAAGGTTAAGGTTGCGATTATTCATTAAATTATAACACAACGTTATTCTATTGCGTTACTCAAAAATATTATCTTATATATAAAATTCTCGCGTCACAATGTTCGTTTCCGTACTCCACCGAAACAGCTTTACCGATTATTACCAAATTTTATATGCGTATTCAGTAGGTCTGAGAATCGGCTACTACCTATTTTTCATACCCCTAAGTGATAAGGGTTTTTCACCCTTATTTTTTTTACATTTTTGAGAGTTTTTTTTGTTTCTATTTTTTTATAATGTTGCATTAAAAAATACATACAACCCTAAATTTTTACTTCTATATCACCAACCTCTATT
Organism: Pyrausta purpuralis; assembly: GCA_963924145.1. Classification (NCBI taxonomy): domain Eukaryota; kingdom Metazoa; phylum Arthropoda; class Insecta; order Lepidoptera; family Crambidae; genus Pyrausta; species Pyrausta purpuralis. The sequence goes on from OZ001656.1 coordinate 23,287,182, forward strand.
TTTTATAGCCATTTTAGTAAGTTAAGGGCCAAACAAAATTCGCTGGGAATGCTTAACTTTTAAAATTATGGGACTCGGCGGGATGGGGCTGGGGGTGAAACAAAGTTCGCTGGAACCGCTAGTTTAATTTAATAAACGATTTATTCGTCGCGCTCGATTCGGATATGTGTGCGAGGCCTCCTTGACTTCGATTCGTTCGATCGGATAAGTGCCACCTTCAAATAACATGTTTGAAAGATTTCACTAAATTAATATAAATTTCAGATAGAAAATTTAGATATAACGCAGATTGAGAAAGAGAAGCCGATAATATACATTCAGACATTCAAAGAAAATGGGAACCATTTCTCGCTGGAAAAAACTCTGGAAGTATTACATCCGGAGTATATAATTTTGTATCATAGCGATGTGTCAGCGGTCAGGCAAATTGAGTTGTTCGAATCTCGCAAAAAGCAAGAGGAGCCGCAAAGCAAAGTGTACTTCATGATCCATGACAAGACCGTCGAAGAACAGGCGTATCTCACTTCGCTTAAGAGAGAAAAGCAAGCGTTTGAGCTACTTATCGAAGCTAAAAGTGTAAGTAGGATTATATTTTGCTTCTGTTACGTGACTACAGCACAATAGTTTAGAATGATTTAACACTCAGTGTCATATTCGTATTTTTAAAAAATGAAATAAGAAACCAATAATTGCGCTCGGGCGGGACTCGAACCTGCTACTTCTGGCTAACCGGCCAACGCTCTTTCCAATGAGCCGTTTTCTATTAATAAAGATGCAATAAGAAACCAAAAATTTGCGCACGGGCGGGACGGGACTTAAACCAGCAACCTCTTGGCTGAGCTGAGTTTTCTCCCAACACTTTTTAGCTCTCACGAGATGGCGTTGGGATAACTTCAGGAACATTTAATTTTACGTTGACGGATAACTATAGTAAAATATTGTACAATATGTTGAATGAGCTTTAGATTTAGATTAAGATACTTGTATTACAATGTACATTGGCCAGCCCATCAGGTTACCCACTTTTGTTGCAAACTAGCCCTTATTACAACTGCATAAGATACCGCAGTGATTACCTTGACGTGCTGTTGTCCGTACTTTATTTACTGAGGTCCACATTAATATTTTTTTACTGTTTATTATTTACGTTGGCGAAAAGCAATCACCCTCTGCTATGATAATTTAATAAAGTTTAATAAGTTATTTCCCAGTGACGCTAACTCTCGATGATGAAAATTGCTCATCGAGCTTTCGAGCTGTTGAAATTTCTTGTCTCTTATTGGTCGACGACCTCCGTGGTTGAGTGGCTCTGGTTTCAAGCGTCGCCATCTCGTGAGGTTCCGGGTTCGATTCCCGGTCGGGTCAATGTAGAAAACGATCTTTTCTATATTGTCTCGGGTCTGGGTGTTGTGGTACCACCGATGTGTCTGATTTTCATAACACAAGTGCATTGGCTACTTACTTTGGATTGAGAACAATGTATGTAATTGGTGTCCAATATATATAATATTGGTTATGGGTCTCGGACCAACAGCTAAATTGAGATTTTGTGCAATCCTATTGGCTAATATTTTCCGTTTCTCCGCTCCGCGGCTTCGCTTCGCTCCGGTGGACTGGCAATCGTAGCCCGGTTAGCCAAAGTCCTGCCCGTACGCAATTTTTGGTTTCTTATTTCATCTTTTAAGGATACAACAAAATAGTCGACGCGTCACCAACTGAGTCTTGAGCTTATAACGTCAATTAGATATAGGAATATGCAGCGCGCCGCAAAACTGGTACTTAAGTGCAAGTGAGACAGCCATCAGTACCGTCACGCGACGATGTTAAAAATCTCAATGGAAAATTTTAGTTCTGCAAGTGACCGCTAGAGGCGCTGTGCAATTTTCCGTAGACTTTTTTTACGTCGTCGCAAAACAATAACACCGTCGTAAACTCATGGTAAAACGTTACTGATGACACTGACGAGACTTAGTTGATAATACGCCGACTTGAGTAATATTAATTACAAATCTATCTAATCGTCTTAGACAATGGTGGTGCCGACATACCAAGACGGGAAGACTGATGAATATTTTAACTTGAATGTCGAAGAGGAAGAAGAATCTACTGATACACGGAAAGCGGGTACGTACTGTGTCGTTTGTGTGAACTCCCAATAAAATTATTTTAAAAAAGCTCGTATAAAAGCACTCAAATGAGCAGTTTTCTTGTCAATAAATGTTTATATCACCGAGAGATGGCGCTAGCGTCACTTAAGGAAATAACTTTTTAATCCCTCAAGCGTATGTGAACGAGACACAATGCAAATTCTATTGTTATGCGGTTGCCTGCAACCGCTCGGGTGTTGAAGCATTAAACTTTATTTTAAGTGTTATATCAGAGGGTAATTAGTTTTCGCCAACGTTAATAATAAGTGTATAATAATAAACTGTAAAACAAAATAACTTTAGTAATAAAAGACTTTATTCTGACACAAATATTCATTCACAGTCATTGAAACGCATTTTACAATATTAACTAACGCACATTATTTTCTTTGTCTATGGTTTTCTGCCATCGCGAAAAAAGTTCCTAAAGCCATCTCAACGCCATCTAATGATAGCTATAAAGTGATGGGAGGAAACTACTCATCACAACGTTACATTTTACTAAATAACCAAAGCAATTTAACTTGGCAGGGGGACAAAACACTCAGAAAGAAAAGCCAGTGGTCATTGTTGACATGAGGGAGTTTCGCTCGGATTTGCCTTCGCTGCTGCACAAGAAAGGCATAAATATAGAACCAGTTACAATCACCGTAAGGATCATTTGCACCATCTCAGTTTAACTTTGTCAAACGTCAAATAACTCCTAACTCTCGGCGACCTCCGTGGTCGAGTGGCTAGCACGCTGGATTTAAGCGTTGCCATCTCGTGAGGTCCGGGTTCGATTCCCGGTCGGGTCAATGTAGAAAACATTATTTTCTATATTGTTTCGGGTCTGGGTATTGTGGTACCACCGTTGTGTCTGATTTCCATAACGCAAGTGCATTGGCTACTTACTTTGGGATCAGAACAATGTATGTGATTGGTGTCCAATATAACTCTGTTATTCATAATAACTAAAACATTGTAATAAATCTATTTTAGCTATTACACTGTTTTGTTACTTTTTGTCAAATGATAAATAACAGCACTTAGAAAGAACGAGACAAAACAGTGTAATAGTTAAAACATGTTTATTAGACTGTTTGCGTTATTATGAATAAGGGGGTAAATTTTCGTCAGAAATTATTTCACAGTTATAAAAAAATATTTTTCTATTTTAGTATTCACAGTGCATGACAAAAAAATTAACTATTTATCTTCGAAAATAGAGTAACATTTTGATAGTTGGTCCTTCGAGATGGATTATCGTATCTAAAAAAAAACATCTTCCTTTACAGATCGGTGACTACATTCTCACGCCCGAAATATGTGTGGAACGCAAATCAATATCGGATCTGATAGGATCCCTAAATTCTGGACGTCTTTATACACAATGCACCCAAATGTGTCGCAACTATAGCAGGCCAATATTGCTGATCGAGTTCGATCAAAACAAGCCTTTTAATTTACAGGTATGCAACCTTAACTTATTAACCTTTTTAGGGTTCCGTAGCCGAATGGCAAAAAACAGAACCCTTATAGTTTCGTCAAGTCCGTCTGTCTGTCTGTCCGTCCGTATGTCACAGCCATTTTATTCTGTAACTATAAGCATCACACTGTTGAAATTTGGTAAGAAGATGTATCCTGTTAACCGCTTTACGATCCGTATACAAAAAAATAAAAATTATGACATTTAAGGGGGGGCTCCCATACATAAAACTAAAACCTAAAAAAATATATTTAGTCAAACTTATGCGTTTAGGGTGTCTATGGATGGGTCTTTTAAAATGACGTCGAGGTTCCTAAAACTATTTTTTTTATAGTCTAACGTTTCATAGCTAGACGCTTCCAAAGTGGTAAAATGGGCGTCGTCCCCCCATCTAACTTCTAAACTAAGAGAGTGTAAATTTTGAAAAAAATATGTAGCGTAGATCTTAACAGAATACTCTCAACGAAAATTGGTTTCCACAGGATCGAACGAGAAGTTTTTCAGATATAGCACATTTTCAAAAACAGCAAACATAAACTTTGTACTTCATACAAGCACTATGAAAAACCAAGTTATATTTGCTGTCAACAAAATATTGTGGTATTTTACTAAGTGGAAGTAAGTGGATTCCCTAATTCAGTTAAAGATGGCACGGAACCCTCAGTGCGCGATTCCGACTCGCACTTGGCCGGTTTTTTTTAAACCCAACAACAAAATATTACAATTTAGAGTAAGCCCAAATTCAATGCTATTAAGGTAGAAAATCTCCTAAAAACTGTTTGCCAAAGTTAATGCCAAAGCATTCTCTTTCCGACAGAATGGTATATTTCTCGAAAACGAAAAATCGTAGCCAGATGATTTTAGTTCAATAAGGTATACTACAACTTAGGGTACAGAGTAAGTTTAATTAAAATCGGTTCAGTAGTTTTTGAGATATTGGTAAAAAAATCATGAAATAAAAAAAAAAACTTCTAAAAACCTATCTAATAAGCTTAAAATAACGCATTTCTATTTAGGTGAAACAAATAAATTTTGAATTGGTGCATCATCTTACGCTTGCGTACAAAACAGTCTACGTACGGCAACAGCACGTCAAGGTAAACACTGCGGTATCTTATTTAGTTGTAATAAGGGCTAGTTTGCAACAAAAGTGGGTAGCCTGATGTGCTGGCTACTGTACATCATGCACCGACACCAAATGAATAATTTCCACATAAATAGAAGGCAAATGAAACCCTCAAATTTTAAAGGCACGTATACTGATTTTTTACTAGAATCTTAATGTTAACGTGTTGTTACGTCATCATATTGTGGCGCTGAGCTGATGGTGGAACTCTTTAACGCTTAGGAGTTCAGTTATTATAATGACAGAACTTATGAAAGGTAGCTTATCAAAGAACATAGTCATAAGGTACATGCCCCCCCCCCCTCCTCCTGTAATCTCTAAAAATGAAGAAATAAAATTAACTTTAAAAAAAGTAAACTCCAACTTCAAAACCAAAATGCACTAAAAAGTCTTAAATAAACGCTTGTCTATTGAAAGGAAAGGTGGGTTCTAGGCAAACAATTTCTTTTTGGAGACGGTGCCATCTCTTTGACCATCTAGCATCAACTAGATCACAGCACCGACTCCAAAAAGAAATTGTTTGCCTAGAATGGATTCCTTTTCTTTCAATGGCCAAGAGTTTATTTAAGACTTTTAAGTGCATTTTGGTTTTGAAGTCGGTTTTAACTTTTTTTAAAGTTAATTTATTTAATTAAAAAAAAAACTCCGTCTCTTTTCAGGGTCACTTGGTGGTTTCTACTGATATATCCAGGGTTGATATCCAACAAAAATTGCAGTTGCTTACCATACATTTCCCGCGGCTCAAATTGGTGTGGTCGCCGAGTCCTTACGCGACAGCTGAACTGTTTTACGAGCTCAAAGTGAGTCTTTTCATTATCCAGTTGAGTAAAACGAGATAACAACTGCGGGCTTTTTGGAAGCTTACTACTAATAGTTGGACGAATGTAACGTAAGAATTTAACATGTCACAAAATGCCGGAATTCACGGTATTTATAATGCGCACGGCAAAGGAGTAGAACTCGCTTCCCGCTTCAGTGTTTCCTAATGAATACAACCAAATGTTAGAATAGTTAGATACGGGATTGCTACCACGTACCTTATTATACGGAGTGACTCCGTGATCATGGCGCTTGCAACAGTGCCGAAATATCGGAAACTCATAAATAATAAGGTACATGGTAGCAATCCCGTATCTAACTATTCTAATGTTAGTGACCATGAAAGTTTAAAACATTATACAACCAAATGTATTCAAAGTTAGAGTGAACATTGTTCTTCCGGGCGAGAACGTCCTATTTTCGACTCCGTCTTACTCACACTAGCGCCTTCATACTAGCATTTGTCCAGCGTAGGCGTAAAGATAAAGATAAAGGCGTTCGATGAAAGTATGCGCAGCGTTCAATTTACTGCAGAGGAAACGCGTAGCGTTGTCGCAGCGCAGACGCTCATTGTAAATGACACCGCAGAATGCTAGGGTGAAGGCGCCAGTGCGAGTAAGACGGAGTCGAAGATGATACGAGCTCTCCCGGAAGAACAATGTTTTCACTCTAACTTTGAATAAATTCGGTTGTATTCACAATAGGTGAAGGCGCCCTTAATCGCACTTGGCTTGGTCTGGAGTTAGGAGCAAACCTATACTATAATAATAAATAAAATAAAAATGATAATGATACTTACCAACATCCGTTAAAAGATCTCGCAAACCATATTCAATGTGTATTTTCGATACTCGATCAAACGAAATGTGCGGATACTAAAATTGCCCAAAATTATTGACAAGAAAAATGTCAATAAAAAAAAGAACACAAATTTTAGAAGTTTTATTTTTATTTTTGCAGTTATTTGTTAGGTGTGGTTGTATTTTTTTATCTTATTAACAAGATTAACTGTTTAGTTTTGAAATAAGACTACTTTTAAAAAAATACACCGTTTTAATAAAAAGAAACGACAAAAAAATTAAAAGAAGAAATTTTCATTAAAAAAGTATAGACGACAAAGAAACTCTTATTTTTTTGGCGATAATTTTGTGTCTAGTATCCGCACATTTAGTTTGATCAAGTATCGAAAATACACATTGAAGAATCCTATGCTATTCACAATGAATAGGTTCCGAATCAGGATGGCGCTAAAATTCATGATAAAACTAATTCAAAATTATGAATGTCTCAAAATAAACATTGCTGCCGCCGGACCTGTGCATTTCTCTTTTTCGGCCCAACTAACGTTTTTCTATTATAGCAAGGCAGAAAGAACCCGAGCGTCGCGGAAGCGCTAGCGCTGGGCGGCGACAACACGGCAGACGATATGAACTACGAGAGATACAACATACTGGTGCACGATTTCCTGCAGAAACTGCCCGGAGTCACTTCCAAGAATATTGCGAGGATCCTTAATAGGGGAATATCTTTGGATCATTTAATTACTTTATCACAGGTTCGTTTGATGCAATTATACCGTGTAGTTTATACCCTCTCATTGTAAACTTCGCCATAACAATCATGATGTATTATCCTATGCTATCCTATAACTGCCTCGGTGGCGCAGCGGTTACAGGGTCGCACCTTAAAGCGACGGCTGCGCCAGAGGTTCCGAGTTCGATCCCCGGGTCGGGCCAAAAATGTGTACCTGGGTTTTTCTGTTTAGAAATTCTCAAGGCAGCCCAGAGTTTGGAAGTTGGCAGTCCAAATGCCTGCGCCTGATCTCTCTCCGGTCGTGTCAGCTCGCTGTCCCATCGGACTATGAGAGTGAAAGTAATAGCGAGTGCACCTGTGTTTGCGCACATACTTGTGCACTATAATATGTCCCGCGCAGTCGGTTAGTCGTTGTGACTAGCCACCGTAGTCGAAATCGGCTAGGGGAATACTATTATTATCCTATGTAAAACTTATCTTCTTATGTTGTATTTCATTGTGGTGTTTCCCTCCTCTTTACACTCTTTTATTTTAGTTTATTATTACAACAAAATTCACAGCTCTCAAAATTACAGTTATGCGTGTTTCTTAAATACTAATCATACAGCCAACATTGGATTTACATTTTATAAACATATAAAATATAAGTGTGAGTGTGATGTCAATCATTCTGTGCAATCGATTTCAGTGACCATGTGTTTGTGTGTGTGGGTGTGAGAGAGTATTCTAGGAGTTTTTTTTTTAGTTAAAGCACACGTTTTTTTTTTATGTATTTATTCGTCTTCCTCTTTTCAGGAACAGTTATCAGAATTAATTGAAAATAAAGGCGAGGCGGAAACTTTATATTCTATAATGCATGTGAAAGCAAAACCAGCCGATGCGACGAAAGAGGATAAACCATTCGGAAAGAAGAAGTTTGCTGGCAAACCGCTGTTTAGCAGAAGTAAAAAATAGTCTGTAGGTTATCAAGTTAAATTTATTTATTTTTTACAATAAAGTGATGTTATGAATTATTAACAGCGAATTATTAATTAATTTGACAGAAAATACATTGGTTCCGTACAATTAAACGTTCACCGCCATTGACCTATAACAACAACTTTAATGTATACTATAAATCTTAGATGAAGATCTTTACTCTTAGTGAAGAACGTCCTCATCCTCGTGTTTTTCAAGAACGGCGTCGTTTATTTACCTAAATAGGTATTACTAAATTAATAAGGTGCAAAATTAAGATAAACTGCAGACTACATACAAATCACTGGCATTGCCGCTGAAGAGTCAACAGGCGTATCGATAGTTGAGCAATAGACTATTGTAACTCTTTACTGATTCGACTCACTAAGTCGTTACTTCAAGATGTCACTGGTTCGAAACCCAACGCTTCAAAACGTATCTTCATCATTTGCAACTTGAGATCGAGTTCGGCACACGTCGCTCAAAGCGAAAGATCCGAAGACGTCGCTAAGACAGAGTGAGACGCGCGCGCGCTTTTATCGGTTCGCTTCGGGCGGCTCTAGCGCGCATGCTTGCCTTCTCTCTCTCACACACTGGCACACCGACGCGCTTAGATGAGAGGGAGCACGCATGACGCAATGATATTATTTTTCAGTCGTCTAAGTTTTTATCACAATAAAAAGTACTTCCTACTTAGAGAAAATTATTGTTAATACAAATACATTATATTAATCCAACCAATTTACACGATATTTGAAACGCGAAAAAGTTGATACAATCGACATGCACATATGCAAACATGAGCCAAACAGAGCGAGAGGTTGTTTGTTTAATCACCGCATAAAACGTATCTTTTGAATTGAATGCATCCCCGATGTCTTCCACGCGCGTACCGCGTAGAGAGCGATACGCGTGATGCTGATGAGACAGTGCTATCACTGTAGAAAGGATGTTCCGAGAGTCACTGTTCGAAATGATGCAGATACATTTAACGGAGTCGCATCTTTTTAGTGATACAGATACAAATAATCCATTCTCAATAAAGAGACACTTTTGCTAGGTCTGTTGAGCAATAGCCACAGATAGTAAAGGATTGGTATCAATAGCTCAGTTTGGTATAGTACTATCAACACACAGAAAACTGTCGATAAAAGATAGTAGCTACAATATACAGTCAGTCACTCAGTCACAGTCGATATCGATTATATTTCTGAGGCTCGAAAGTTTTATTCCACACTGAGCTATCTAAATGCCAATCGATATTATAGCAGGGGGGTGTCACTCCAAAGTTTAGGTACGTTCGAGCGACTCGGTACGCCGAGCATAAATGGGCGCGGGGCTGCCGCTCGCGGACCGCGCCTCGCGCCTGTGACTGTGTTTATTTTCTCAGCCTGTGACTGACTTCGTTACAACGAAATAACTATTAATAATTTGAGATATGTGTTCCTAATTATGACATTATTTATCAAAACAAATTTTGTAGGTAGGTATTCAACATTTCTTGTTCAAAGAAATAGGTTTGAGTTTAACCCTTTAACGCGCAAATTTTTTTTTGGAAGGTATGCATATTTTTGGCATCGGTTATTGTTAATAGGTCTAATAGTATCTCAAAATAAGTGAAATTGACTACTTGTGTTTCGCGGTTTTGCCTGTAGGCCGTGGTTTCATATGTAACCATGACCGTTTAGGGAATAAGACAAGTGGTGTCATATGTGACTACTGACTATTTAAAGAATAAGCTGAATATTTTGAAGTAAGTATGGGTGTTTGAAGTCTTAGTAAATAATTAAATTAGTTAAACAATTAGACACGTTGTAGTAATCAAAACTTAATATTTATTCTTCTTACTGTAACATTACAGTATCATTATGTACAATCAACAAATAAATACTTAAATACCTTATTTACCTATAATGTAAATCACAATAATATTTTTTAATCAAAAAGGAATAAAAAGAATCATTATAAAATATTACTGAATAATTATAATTATATACAACAATAGTAAATATTCCTGTTCGGTGACGAGGTATAATATGAATTACTTAGAGGAAGTAGATTCTCAGGGTCTGAGTCACCACCAATTTCTGAATCTTCAGCCTGCCTCTAGTCGATGTCCATCATCATGGCTTCGAAATCGTCTGCATCCATCTCCTCCAAGTCGAGGATTTTATTCTACAATCAGAAAAATTCAATTAAGGTACAAAAATTGTAAATATTATTTTTTATACCAAAATTTTCTAAGAGTCCAAATGCCCAACTTTTATAGCCAAACTTGCCTCTGAACGAATGCTCGACTTTGAGGGACAATAACATCTTTACCCAAAATATCCTAGCTTTAGTGGGGTAATTATCGTAAAAACCAATAAAAATACCATACAAAACCAATAATCACATGTTAAAAATAACATAATTTGAGAAAAATATGAATCAAAATAATAAGAGACCCGAAAACTAACTTAAAAGTGGCCGACACGTGCTCGTCATATTTAACACGTTATAAAAAGTTTAAATGAACAATAGCATATTTAAAAATTGTATCAATTTATTCGGAAAATACTGAGTTAATGATAAACATACCTTTAATTGCGTTTCTGACACGAAATCCTTTTTAATTTTAATTAAAAAGTCGGAGAACACTGTGCCCGTGCATGTCGGAAGCTCTAAATGAACGCAAGGCTCAAACGTAACCACATATGTTTGGCGCCATTGCGAATGACTTTCGCTAAATTCAGACTTGTGGCTCCGTTTGAGCGTTACGCCCGTTCACGGACTATGACAAAAGCACATAAGAGCTATCCTATATGCAACAGTTTCAATAAAATCGACCTTATGGTCAAACACGTCATGTGGTTTCAGACGCCATACTAATTTTCTTCTGCGCGTTAAAGGGTTAAGATACCTACCCAGTTACTTACGACAATCTAACTTTAAATAAACAGAAACAGGTTAATAAACTTACTTTAAATTTAGCATAATATTTATAAGTACCTACCAAATTACTTAAGTCATTTTGTGTTAGGATTTTACGTAGTCCAAAACCTAATACTCCAAGAGCTACAGTTCATTATTTTACTTTAGCTATATAATATCACCCTTAATTTGATAGCATTTATAAAGGTACGATAGATAAGGTTCACATAAACAAAAGTATCTTTTTGTAGTTAAGTACGGACAACAGCAAATAAAGGTTAACACTGGTATCTTATGCAGTTGACATTAGGGCCAGTTTGCAACAAAAATGTGTGTAACCTAAGATGCTGGCGAATGTACTATATATTTTTTTATAAAAAAATAAATTAATATAAAATTTTATATTTATTGAAATTATTTATAATAAACTAAAATTTTTAAATAATTTAAATTTTAGTGCGCCCGCGCAACATACCGCCCTAACCGGGCTGAGGCCGAGCTATAATTTATGACCCAAACTGCACGGAGAAAATAATTCTACTACACAATTTTATTTGGATGTGCAGTCGACAGGACATCAGGTTATCCACTTATGTTGCAAACTAGCCCTTATTACAACTGCATAAGATACCGCAGTGTTTACCTTGACGTGCTGTTGTCCGTACATACATGTGTGTTTGGTTTGTACTTTCATTTCTCCGAATTCAGTAATTTTGTACCAAATAATTAAATTAGACAGAGTAAACACTTATTTTAATACTATACGAACGCTGACATTATCAATTACTTTCTCCGATAGAACGCAGTCAAGAAATGTGCTAGGTCCTCTAGACTATTTATTTTATTTGAGTAGCGCGTTGTGTACCTACGCGTATGTTCGTGCCACGCGCCGCTCGCAACTGGGCCTGTGTCGCTCTTTACGGAAACGACTCAGTGAGTCGTTTCTTTAAAGTGATTCACTGATTCGAATCCCTAACACCGCTTCAAATGAATCACTCGCTCAATTGCATCTCGGTTTCAATCGGCTCGCGCGCTCGCGGACACGATTGAGTGAGATAGACTTTTCGGAGCGCTTCGGGTCACGTCGGAGATCGCCGACCGCCGTCTCTTTCACTAATTCATTATGAGTAGGTGATTGAGAAAGACGGCCACACTAGCTCACCTACGCACGCATTACGTGTGAAGTAAGATGAACTGTTGTTATTATTTGTTTTAGTTGACCTTTGTTTGCGGAAGAAAAAAACAAAAATAAAACGGCAAAGTTGTAAATAATGAATGAAATCACTGTACTTATATAAAATCGATTTTTAAATACGCCAGTTAGAACTGTACAAAACTTACTGTCAGTCCTAAGCCTGAAAAAAGTATGAAAAAAATCGATTTATATCGTTTTAGGCATATAAAATAAAATACTTACACAATATTATACACTTTACATAATATTGTTCAAACAAGGTCAATAAAAACGATTCATGAAGGTTTTTATTTAATTCATTTGCGCTAGTAAATCGCGCTTAGAGTTACTGATGCAAATGATGCAAATGAAGCACTTTACTGATTCGAATCTTTGAACTGATCCAGATACAAATGATCCAATCTCAACAAAGATGCGTTTTTGCCACCTCTACTCGCAACCCGCAACCCTGACACATTTAAGGCCGCGAAACAGGGAAAGCGTTACGTGTTAGAAAGAGACAGGTATAGATAGGTAGATGAAACAACCTTGAATTAAAATCGGGCGAAGTGAATTGCACTTTATTGCGTTGCAGCGAAAGTTGTTTTTACTTTATCATTCTTAGCACAGTGATCCTTCTGTATTTTATTTATTTATTTATTACGATTACCAACAACTGTTACATTAAATCTTGGAAAATAAAGATAACAATTATATTATTTGCTAAATGCACAGTCAATTATAGGTACACTTAACCTGCACAATATATTAGAAAAAAGAAGTTAAAAATTTAGTTTAGTTTAGAAAAATTTAGTTTTATATACCTAGTAAAGTTTTAAATAAATTTTATTTTATTTTAATTAACAATAAAAAAGAACAAGTGATGATTATTTGACCAGATCACTGTTTTCCTTAAAATCAAACAAATGGAAACATAACTAATGACAATTCAATACAATTATGACCTCCCTTCGGAAGGTGGCTAAAGAGCTAGCGAAGACGTCGAGGTTATTACTGTGTTCATTATAAAGTCGACAAACACGTGATAGCGGAGAGTTTCTCCCATAAACTGTACGTCTAGGTCTAGGTCTACGTGTACGTAGTACTATTATATTTTCTGTGATTATAGATTATTTTCTTGGTTAACTATCGATAGTTCGCAATCGCTAAACTTTCCCGGTTTTTTCGAAGGCTATATCCTTCCCTTTCACTCCTAACTGCTGGAATCAAGGCGACGCGACATGTGACGGATCAAATTTCGTTGGGAATTTTGGAACCTGTAGTCTGCAGTTTGCCTCCGATTTGTACCTTTCCGCTATTGGAAATAATACATTAAATACAAACGAGAAACAATAAATACCCAGGATTTAAAATAAAAGCAATTTCACAACACAACAAACATGAGTGATAGATGAGAGATTCAATTAATGTTTAATAAGAATACTTTGCAAAATAACCTGATTTTATTTACATACATTACTTTTATGTTTGAATAGAGGAACCTATCAACTTATTACAAGAAATAAATTAGTGACACCAAAATCAACATTAAAGCAGTAAAAACAATAATTGTATATCACTCACGGTATTGGCGGTTTTTATCGGTAAGCGGTACATAAATCACACTCATTAGCTTCTTTACTGAAGTAGTCCCATCTGCAGCTTTGTCTACCTATGGGATCAAAAAAATATTAAGATAAAAGTGTCAATCTATTGCCCATCACTACGAAAATGATTATAGTAAGTAGTATACAATAGAAATACCTGTGTTAGCTGTTGTTCACCCCCTTCAGGACCAACAGGCACAATCAAACGCCCCCCAGGTTTCAGCTGGTCCACTAACTAAATGGGAAAAAAAGCAAAAAAAATTCAATAACAATGAAAACTGAGACATCTTACTTAATTCCTGATGGATGTGTTTATCAACAGTCTTTTGTTATACTTTTGTTTACGCGACCGCTGGAGGCCTTTTGACATCTTTCAAATAAACCACTATAGCAACAAATCACATTTACCGAACACAGCAATATTTTTATCTATAAAAAAAATATTCATTAGAATTCAGGTAAAATACTTAGTTTGCCCAGACAATAGCTACTTGATTACTTCTATTATAATATTGTTGCTGTGTCACTGAACAGTGGTGGAATTATGTAAAGCTTGTATTTATTTAACAGTTCAAAACGTATGATATGATCTTTGCCATTTGACAGATCATTCTGTATGTTTTGAACTGTCAAATGAATATGATTGCTTTACACAACTCCACGGCAGTGCATTTTAAGAACTTAAATATATATATTCATAACTATGAATAAAAATATTGACTTACTGCCTGTGGTAATGTGGGTGCTGCTGCCCCTACATGAATAGCATTGTATGGTGCCTCTTGAGGATAACCTTGACGTCCATCACCAACTATAAAAATTAAGAATCATTCTAATTAGCAACACTTAGCTAGTAATTAAAGATTATTGCTTTAATGAGAATTCAGTCCTGAAAAACAGGATTTCTGCAATATTTTACCTATGAGTTTAATCCTGTCAGATGATAACAATTCAGGGTGGTCATTATTTATGTTCTTTGTGGCCAAAGTCACGAGATCTGGAATGTGCTCAATGCCCACAACTCTTCCATTTTCCCCGAGCATAATAGCCATGCATGCTGTCAAGTACCCAGAACCTGAGCCTACATCCAGTGCCTTCTCTCCAGGAACTAGTTGATTTTTCAGCTTCTCCAATGCGTGAGCATGCTAAGAACAGAAATTAGGTAGTGATAACATAAACAATATATATTTATAAATCACTATTAAATATGTACCTAGTTACACACCATGTGAGGAGCACTAATTGTGGCTGAGTAGCCAATGGATTGTGGTGAATCATGATATGGCGCATTTGGACAGTAGTTCTTTCTGTCTACAGCAGTCATTGCAGTTGCAACTGAATCTGATTTAATTATACCATTCTCTGCAAAGTATTGTATGTTATTATGTTTAATGCACAATGATACCTTATCAAGCACACATGAAAAAAATAAATATGTGATCACTTTAAGAATGGATAGGTACCTAACTATCTTGTAAAAAACTAATAAAAATTTGTAACATAAAAGAGAAACTGTGAACCAAATCTTTGACTGGATTTGAGTTTACATATGTGTGATAAACTAAGCAATAAAAACAAACTTATATAGATGCATTATTGTAGGTAATACGCACTTTGCAAGTGTCTAACCATATCAGCATTGTTTACCCCATGACTTCGCCAAGCCATGATTGTTGGAATTAAAACACAAGGCAAGGCAATTAGGGTAATTTTACTCCATGAACACTTAATTTTGGCAAATTATTTGCGACGAAAAATGGATTTATCTTTTTTCTTTTCTTACAAACCGTGTCAGTGTCACTGTCATTTAACGTTTAGTTTCATCATCTTTCCTCTTGCCATCAAAGGACAATATTTTTTTTGTATGGGAGTTGGGCTTAAAATACAATTCTAACTAACAGAAACAAATGATACACCAAATGAAAGAATAAATTCATACAAACAAAAAACACACGTTTTTGTTAATTTTTCGATATGGGTTTTGTTTTTATTTTCAATCTAAGTCTTTTGTTACTGGCATGTACAGCAGAGAGTTGCAACACTGTCCGCAGTAAGTTCGTTTTGTTTACAGTTATAGAAACATTTCGTTATGTTTATTTTTGAGAAAACGAATACAAAGATACTTAAATTACATTAAAAATCCAAAAAGAGGAAATGCCTACTAAAAGGGAGCTCAGGTAAACACGGGTTACTTTTGTAAATCATTTATTTTTTAGAGAACAACACGCGACGCCATTTTACGACGCAAGAGAGAGACAGAAGATACATGTCACACTTTTGGCGCGAATGCGCGCGCAAGCTGGGAAGGAGCTATCTTTTTAAATGCCTTACACTACTTTACAATCAGCTTGATACTTATTCTAAAACAAAGATTTTTACTCTTTTTTTTTTTTTAATTCGTCGAACAAAACGCTTGTTTGGTTTCATCCACTTCTTCGTAAATATTGACATCTGTCATATGTCAGTCCCTGCAAATCAAATGTCAAAAGCGGTATAAATCAACGTTGGAGTTTTGCGCGGGAAACGAGAAGGGAAGGACGGACCATATTTCTTCATTTTAGAAATTGTTATTTTCGGGTCAATTATTGTGATTTTGCGATGGAATTGTCATGATAATTCGTGCTTTTGAAGAAAACAATGAAGTTAAAGTGAGAATTATGGTGAAGCGAGCTCTAATCGCGTCGTCTTACCCGGATCGCTGTTCCTGCGCTTAGCTTCCTTGTTGAGCATTGCAATGCGGACCACCTCGCATTTCTATGAGTTAGGTTTAGTTAGGCTAGTTTAGTGTTAGTTTTAGTTTTAAGTATTGAAAAATGAAAATAAGATAATGAAGAATTGTCTGTATGGCGTACAGCCGAGGACGTTAAACTTGTATATTAAAAAAAAAAAAACAACGTTCTGTTCGACGCATTTTCAAGAATATTATTCTTGAAAATGTTTTCAAAAAGAAAACGGGCGTATTAAAAAATCTAAAATTAATGTTAAATGAAAGTATTTAAGTTTATAAGTAATCCACAACTAAATATGACCCTGTTAAATATTCACGTATTTTAGGCCCAAAAAAAATGATGTCCTTTGACGTGAATCGAAAGCTAAGCGTAGTCGGCGTCATTCAGCGACATCTGACATAAAGAAAAACCGGCCAAGTGCGAGTCAGACTCGCGTACTGAGGGTTCCGTACCAACTTTAACAAATTTAAGGAATTCACTTAGCTAAAATACCACAATATTTTGTTGACAGCAAATATAACTTTGTTTTTCATAGTATTTGTATGAAGAACAAAGTTATGTTTGCGGTTGTTGAAAATGAGCTATATCTCAAAAACTACTAGTTCGATCTCGTTCAAACTAATTTGCGTTGGAAGTATTTGTTAAGATCTACATTATGTATTTTTTCACAATGTACACTCGCTTAGTTTAGAGGGGGACGCCCATTTTACCACTTTGGGCGCGTGTATCTCTCAAACTGGTCAACTGAAAATGGTTTTAGGAAACTTAATGTCATTTTAAAAGACCTATCTATAGATACCCCACACGCATAAGTTAGAATAAAAAAAAATTTTCATTGTTAGTTTCATGTATGGGAATGATATTTATGAATGACTATTATGGTGTTGAAAATGACTAAAGTTACTTAATAAGACACCGTTACAAACGGTAATTACTGTCATATGTGATAAAACAAATATTTTATCTAAGAATAAAAAGACACGTAGAGTGATGACAGCATAACACATATTTATTAATCAACAAAAAAAACATTGCTATGGATACAGAAACATGTGTCAAAAGGTTATCAAATCAATCAGAGGTTTATATTTTATTTTTATTTTTATTTCTATTTTTAAAGGCACAGTAACAATCAAATAACCAAAATAATACAATTAGAAATGATCATATAGTAAGAAAATGGCCGGTCGAGTGACCTGAAAAAACCATGCACGACATAACAATATTATAATTAAACTATAACTAGGTGAAAGACGATAACTGTAATTTTTATAAACAAATTAGTTCATGTGTTGTTGAATACATTTTTTTAAAGTCCAGTAGCTCTGGTTAAACAGATCGAGGCTGGACGTCAAGTTGTTGAATTCCCAACACATTCTGTAAACAGGGTTATTCAAAGAAACATTGTTATTCGCGAGCGGAACATCGAAAAGCTTAGGGTTTCGAGTTCTTGACTTATTGGCCCTAAAACAAAGTAAACTTAGGAGTTCACTACTCATTTGCCCGTTAGCTATTTTATACAGTGACGTTAAATCGCTAATCATTCTCCTCTTTTGTAGCGTTGATAGACCGAATCTTGCCAATCTATCTTCGTACGTAGGAAGTGATCTTCGTAAGCCCTGTTTCCTTGACAAAAATCTTACTTTATCAATGTAGATCGAATAGATTGGTGACCAAACTGATGAGCAGTAATCCAATATTGGTCTGACTAAAGTTGCGTAGAGTATAAGTTGGGACTCATATTTCTTGAAAGCTTTTGAAGTTCTCCTAACAAATCCTAATATTTTATTGGCTCTACTTGTAATAGTATCTATGTGGTGCTGAAAAGAGAGTGTTGAATCGAATATGACTCCTAGATCCCTGACAGTGAAGACGCGTTTAAATCTGCTGCCCTGAATGCTGTAGTGAAAGTCTATGACGTTTTTATTTTTGGTGAATGTAATATATTGACATATCATAAAATAGTCTTCAACATCCTCCTTTTTTGGTAACCCTTATCGGACCATACCAACTTTCATTGCTATTGCTTCTAACCGTGGCTTATGCAATGCCTTGGTCAGAAAATCTGCCAATTGGAACTCGCTGGGAACGTATTGTACACGTATTTCATCAGCAGCAACGAGTTCTCTGACATAAAAATGTCTAATAGAAGTATGCTTCGTTTTTCTGTGGAGTTCTGGGTTATATGACATCTTTATTGCTGCTTAATTATCGACCTTCAGTTTAGGTACCTCCTTTAATTTTGATATCTCATCAAGAAGTCTTTTAATCCAGACAATTTCTCTTGCTGCTTCACTGGCGGTAACCAGTTCGGCTTCAGTACTGGATATGGCAACACATGTTTGTCGTCGACTCGTCCAAGATATTGCTCCTCCAGAGTATAAGCATAGTATACCTGATGTCGATCGTCTAGTACTTCGGTCTCCACCATGATCGGAATCACTGTAACATTCCAAAATTCCGGTATTGCATCTCTTCTTATAGGTTATTCCATAGTCTGAAGTTCCCTTGATGTATCTTAGGATACGTTTCAGCTTTTGAATGTCATCTTTAGAAGGATTTTCTAGAGTTCGGGAAACAACACTTACAGCGAATGCTAGATCAAGTCTTGTTCCTACGGTTAAGTATGCCAGTGCTCCCACAGCTTCTCTATATGGAAATGAGGTAGGCTCTGTCACATCTTTATCAAAATCTGACGATCCATCTTTTAATATAGGAGTTGTGACAGGTTTGCAATCACTCATGCCAAAGCGGGCTAGAACTTTCTGGGCATAGTGCGTCTGGGACACTTTCACATCACCATTCTGCTCCTTTATTTCTAAACCTACAAAATAGGATGCATCTTTTATAGTTATTTTAAATCTTCTTTTCAACTCTCTCAGGAATTTTTCAGAATCTTCCTGATTTGTTGCAGCTACCAGACCATCGTCTACATAGAGAGCAAGAATGATTTTGTTGCTTCCACGATTTCGGATAAATAGGCAGGGATCAGTATCACTTTGCTTAAATCCAATAGTCTTTAAATAATCCACCATGCATTTATTCCAACACCGGGGTGCTTGTTTGAGGCCATACAGACTTCTCTTGAGTTTGCACACCTTCGATCCATCAGAGTAACCATCAGGTTGACTCATATAGATTTCCTCGTTTAGTGAACCATACAAGAAAGCGGTTGATACATCGAACTATGTGAGTTTCACACCTTCATTTGCAGCAATGCTTAAGACGGATCTGATTGTTGTCATCTTGGCAACTGGACTGAAAGTCTCATCATAGTCGATGCCCTTTTTCTGTGTATATCCTCGAGCAACTAGTCTTGCCTTGAATTTATCTAGAGAGCCATCTGCATTGGTTTTTACCTTGTATACCCATTTACAAGATATAGGCTTTCTGTCTTTTAGAAGATCAACCAGTATCCAGGTTTTGTTCTCCTTTAAGGACTTCAACTCATTTTCCATTGCTTTGACCCTGATCTGATCTTTATGCGGACTAGAAATTGCTTCTTTGTAGGTTTTTGGTTCATTGATTCCATTAACAACATCAGCTGACATCATGACATAGTCTTCAAATCGATTTGGTGGTCGAATCTGACTTCTGTCGCGTAGAGTCATTCCTGTAGCTGTCTCAGCTATATCATCCAAATTCCTTGGTCTCAAGATCATCATTATCAACCTCATCTTCATCTAAAGCATCTTCATAGAGAGGTGATCCTGGCGGCGATGCTTCTGAAGACGTTTCAAAATATTGTGCTTGGCTTCCTGCTTCCTGACTATCAACACGATCTGGTGATGTGGGAGGCACACTCGAACTAGGCTCATCATGAGTGCATCTAGTAGTGCGATCAGAGATGTTTTCTGTTCGATCATCCCCCCTTGCATCACACATCGGTGGTTCTGACAGTGGAAAATAGGTTTCAGCTGAGTGGTTTTCTTCCGAATCAACTGGACAAGACGGTGTAAGTACTGACTCATTAAAAGTAACGTCTCTTGACCTTATGAATTTTCCGTTTTTTACTAAGTAAACGGTAGCCTTCATCGCCAACCTTCATAACCAATTAGAATGCATTTCTCAGCCTTTATAGATAGCATCACTCTCTTTAGTTGAGGAATGTGAGCGTAACATTCACTACCAATTACTTTAAGATGACTATTGCTGGCTTTTTCTTAAACCACAACTCTAACGGTGATTTACCATGTTCTGGCGTTGGACCGGTTCGGTTTAAAACATAAACCGCAGTATTTATCAACTCTGCCCAAGTAGCGCGAGGTAATTCTTCATGAGCATGCATCATTGTGCGAGCGGCTTCGACTAAGGTTCTATTTTCACGTTCACTAAGACCATTTTGTTGTGGCGTATACGACATCGTGAGCCTTTGTCTTATACCTGCTTCTCGTAGAATGCATCTTACGTTCTAATTATCAAATTCGCCTCCGTTGTCACTCAAGAATTCTTTGACAGTGACCAGCCACTTTTCATTCTTGTAACATCTGTCGGAGCTTTAGGTGAACTTCCGATTTCTGTCGCATGAAATAAACGTGACAGTATTTGCTGAAGTCATCTTTAAATAGAACAAAGTAGCGATATTTATTGAAGGAAGGAGGGAATGGGCCGCAAACATCAGCGTGTATGATTTCTGCAGCTTCCTTAGCTCGTTCTCTTGTTCCAAACGATCATCGGTGAGATTTTCCGTAAATGCAACCGGCACATAGTTCAGAATCTAGACGAACTATGATTCCGAGTTCCCGATCAATAACTTCTTTGACATGCTTCTTATTTTGATGGGCTAATCGTTCGTGGTAAAGTTGTAGTAGATTATCTGCTGACAAGACGTTTAGATCAGGAGTTGTCATTGTAATAGTCTCTACATTAAGCTTGTACAAGCCTCCATTCTTGGCTCTTGTGCCAGTCAGTACCACGCGTCCATCAACTTTCAGCAAACAGTGTTCCCTTTCTGACATAAAAACACTATTGTTTAGTCTGTCTTGAGTAACCAGTACAGAAAATAGGTTTCGCATAATACCAGGTACGTACCATACATCACAGAGTCTTAATCTGGATTCCTTGCCATTAATAGTAGAAGTCAAGTCAACAGTACCTTTGCCAACAGCTTTGACAGTAGCTAAATTTGCAGTTGTCACTGTACGGTTATCTTTAAAATCCTCGAAACTAGAGAAGAAATCTTTTCGGCGTGTGACATGGGTTGTTGCGCCATTATCTGCATACCACGAATCTGTATCATAGTTCGTGAGCATTGAGTATACATCCGTAGTGTCTGGCAACAGCATAAGGTTCAAATTGCTTGATCTCTCATTATCTTTTGGCTAGGCTGGTTTCCCATCAGCTTTCCATTTATGACATTGTCTGACTTTATGACCGACTATTCCACAGTATCCACATTCCTTCTTTGCTTTATTACTATTCGGCAACGCTAGAGCTTCGGCAGCACCTTCATTCGTCGATGAGACTGAACGCTCGTAGACACAAAGTTGCGTAGTCAGATTGTCTATAGTTTTGTCTGTCTTCGAATCAACATCCAGCTCGATTTGAAAGAAAAATAGACGTCAGGTAATGTATCGAGAATTTTGCAAAATAACAAGATATCTGGTATTCATAAAGATGAAATAGGAAACCAAAAATTTGCGCACGGGCGGGACTTGAACCAGCAACCTTTTGGCATACCGGGCCAAACGCTCTTACCAATTGAGCTACCGTGCTGGCAGTCCGACCCTGCGAAATTTGTGGTCTCTTATAAAAACGTCAATTGCGTAACGCTTAGCGCCATCTAGCCGTCTGTTTATGAAACAGATGGCCCAAGCAGTTATTCTTTACAGAATAAATTCAACTTGGAAATTGATGTCGCTTCGCTATCTAATGCTTTAGAATGTTTTTAACACTCACAGTGTCATATTTTATATTCATAAAGATGAAATAAGAAACCAAAAATTTGCGCACGGGCGGGACTTGAACCAGCAACCTTTTGGCAGACCGGGCCAAACGGTCTTGCCAATTGAGCTACCGTGCTGTCAGTCCGACCCTGCGAAATTTGTGGTCTTTTATAAAAACGTCAATTGCGTGACGCTTAGCGCCATCTAGCCGTCTGTTTATGAAACAGATGGCCCAAGCAGTTATTCTTTACAGAATAAATTCAACTTGGAAATTGATGTCGATTCGCTATCTAATTTTTTAGAATGTTTTTAACACTTACAGTGTCATATTTTATATTCATAAAGATGAAATAAGAAACCAAAAATTTGCGCACGGGCGGGACTTGAACCAGCAACCTTTTGGCATACCGGTTGCGGTTACCATACCATAACATATTTATTAATTAACAAAAAATACGTTGCTATGGATACAGAAACATGTGTCAAAAGGTTATCAAAACAATCAGAGGTTTATATCATAAAATAGTCTTTAACAATATGTGGTCATATCGAGTCATTTTCATTTTAGCTATGTTTTATATTTTTTTTGGTATTTCTTAGTTTTTATCTACATATGTATACATACTATAATAAAGCTAATACATGGTCGAAAGTCTGTAGTCTGTAGATATATAAAAAATGCAGGGATACTTCAATAAATAACCATTCGGTTATAGGTTTTTATCGACATTTTGACAGTTGTTTACAATTTATCTGTTTTATCCCACTAGACAATTACTCGTTGTATTGTAAGTAATTAATTTTACATAAATACAGTAAAATCAAGCCCGGGATTGTCTTACAAAGTTTGTAAGTAAATATAACAAATTCACACAACGATAGAATAAGTGATATAGTTATTTTTGCGAAAACAGAGTCAAGAAATCTAGATTTAACTTTCATTTTAAACGGCAGGGGACCTTGTTGATATCCAGCGAGCCATTTTGATACTTATTCGTTTATGGTTTATGACAAATATGACTGGTGAGATTTAGTCAATTTAAAGCACTAGTCTAGCCACCGAAACAAATTAACATTACCTATGTCCGTTTTTTTCGTGCTATAAAATGAGAAAAGAAACATGTCACCGTAAAAAAAAGTCACTAGTGCGCGCCCAGCCTAAATAAAATGGGATAAAACTAAAGACGCGCTTAGCGCTAAGGTATCCGCCATGATTTGCTCAGCGCTTTTGACACACCCTTTGAAATTGTGTCTTTGGATGATGATGCGTTTAGTTTCACTCAAAAAGTCAGTCAGTGAATAGATATAGGATTCTACCCAGTATTTACCCAAAATGGGAAAAACGAGGGAAATACCCGGTATTTACCAAAATTAAGGGTAAATATAAGTTTTGCCACAAACTCAATATTTTTCAGTCTACAACCAAATCAAACACGTTCTGCAATTGATTTAAGGCCGAACTTAAAACAAAATTGAATTGAATAGATTCTACTTGTGAAATACAAAAATATTTAGCTGATATTTTTTTGAACTCTATATAATAAGTCCTTCCTATTTTTTTGAACTCTATGTAAAAAAAAAACAGTTTTCAACACAATAAATGTTGCTTTAGCCGGTAACGTAAACAAATAAGTTGTGATAAACAAAGACGTCAGTGATAATAATAGGTCGATCAATAAGTAGCTGTTTTGACGATTGCTGGCGTTAGGAATTAAAGGACATCATTTTTTTTGGGTCTAAAATACGTGAATATTTAACAGGGTCATATTCAGTTGTGGATTACTTATAAACTTAAATACTTTCATTTCACATTATTTTTGGATATTTTAATACGCCCGTTTTCTTTTTGAAAACATTTTCAAGAATATTATTCTTGAAAATGTTTAACATTTTCAAGAATATTATTCTTGAATATTCTTGAAACGAACAGAACGTTGATTTTTTACCGCTTTTGACATTTGATTTGCTGGCACTGACATATGACAGATGTCAATATTTACGAAGAAGTGGATGGAACCAAACCGGCGTTTTGTTTGTCGAATTTAAAAAAAAATAAAGAGAAAAAATCATTGTTTTAGGATATTTATCAAGCTGATTGTAAAGTGGGCATTTTCTCCTTTTGGATTTTTAATGTAATATAGTATCTTTGTATTCGTTTTCTCAAAAATAAGCAAAATAAAATGTTTCTATAACTGAAAACAAAACGAACTTACTGCGGACAGTGTTGCAACTCTCTGCTGTAAATGCCAGTAACAAAAGACTAAGATTGAAAATAAAAACAAAACCCATATCGAAAAATTAACAAAAATGTGTGTTTTTTGTTTGTATGAATTTATTCTTTCATTTGGTGTATCATTTGTTTCTGTTAGTTAGAATTGTATTTTAAGCTCAACTCCCATACAAAAAAAATATTGTCCTTTGCTATAACCATCATTAATGATATTGTGCTTTATTTTGAGGTTATTTTATTTGCGGTTTTTTTTTAGATATTATCTTTCATGTCTGGTGTACACTGATAAAATTGAACAAGAGCAAAACGACCCGTAAATTATTTTTGGACGGAAAACATGCGTTGAAATAAAAGAAAATTTGGGGTTGTCAAATCTGTTTATGGGGAGCCATGTTAGCGTGATGGCTGCCGCGATTGCTAACACCGCAAAACAAGCGGTAACGAGTAAAAATGTCGAAGCCGTGTTTTTACAAACACCTAACTCAACCGACTACTAAAAGTTTATATTTTATTGATATTTTATTCCCCAATATGAAAACCTTGCTGCGAAGAAAAAAACACATCACATAAATAAGTCTTTGCAGACATTAAAACCTATTTCGTAGACTTTAAAAAAAAATGAAGAAACGAATCGCACCTTCAGTTTAAAAAAAGACCCAATTCGAAATTTTGAGATTTAGACTTAGAGTTATAAAACGTCTTTAAACAACCATTTTCATCAACTCGTGAAAAGAACGGCAAAATGCGGCGTAAATAACAAAGTAAACAAAGACCCAAAATGATCGCTATATTCAAATTGATTAAATTAAATTATAATATTCAGACTTTGGGTAAATAAGTAAACTTTGAAGTATAATAAAAAAAATCGATATTATCTGTAATACAGCTGATTATTTCCAAATAAATACACATTTCACAGACTTGTGTATATTTTTTCGATGTTTCCCTAAGACTCGTTTTTTTATTGGTATTAAGGTGCGAAATGTTTATAAATGTTAATACTCCTAAATAATGACTACGTTTAAAAGTAAATTGGAAAAAATGCGTTTTATTTCCGAACACGGGTACTTACTGATCGACCCACGTCAAATCTACCGGAACTCGATTATCATCTGTTCCTCTTGTGAACTTTAGAGTGGTATTTGATTTAATTGTGATACCTTTTAGACTGAAGACTATTACGGCTGTTACGCGCACGGGCCTTTATATTGACAAACAATCATTATTTAATTGGTATTTTTGTTTGTTACAGTTGAAGTAAAGTGAACATGTTCTAAACTAACTAAATATATCGAATATTAACAAATAATCGGTTTTACCCATGATTTGGGAATTTACCCAAAATGGGTATTTACCCAATGGGTATTTTCCCGTCGCCCATCTCTCTCTATCAGTGACACAACAAATGTGAATTCTGAAATTGTCAGCACGGCTGTTGTATTCTTGTAACTTGTTTGTCGTGTCGTGATTCGTGTTAGTATTTTTATTTTCTTCCGGTAAAATGGTGTGTGATGGACCGGATCCACCTGAAAATAATTCGCACGATCTGATCCCGCCACCTCGGCATGATTTGCTGATGAACGGCAATTTGGATGAAGGCAGCGATGACGAGCAGAATGAGCATTTTGGATACGAACCTTTGCCGCAAGGTCCGGACGCTATCCATTCAGACCACGATATAAGCGACGAAGACATTGAGGTAAAGTTGTATCTATAGGGCTGGCTAAAAATTTTTCGAGTCTAGTTTTGACCTGACTCAATTAAGCTCAAAAAAAACTTAAGTTTTCCATAAATAGATCTCGAAATAATTGTGCTAATAAGTTCACCTATTAGTTATATCTTCCTTTCTTATGTGCCTTGTAGTGGCTATAATTTTTTTTATTTGTTTTGCCAATAAATGCAAACCGTTGGACCATGAAAAACCACAATAGTCTGCTGAAGAGTGCATTTTGCATTAGAAGATTGATTTGAGGCCACAATAACAATTTTTTGTCAGTAAACAAAGATTTGAGGTATTGTTACTATGTTATCCTTTCTATCTATACATAAGTTTATTGGATTTGTTACTTTTCAGAATAATCTTACATCAGAGCCACAAAATAGAGATGTTCCTGATATAGAGTCCATGGAATCAGTACTTACTAGAGAAGTATGGAATGCACCGCAAAGATCAGAATCAATTCAAATGGACAATGAAAGAGCACAACAGGTGAGATTCTCAGGAAACAAGCGGTACACAGTATTATGTACTATAAACTGCTATACTTTTCATAATCTAGATTTTATTGTTACAAAAAAAATAGGTAGGTACTTACTTCATGATATCCAACTTGAGCGACATGTCAGTTAACACTTCTAAACCTTTTCATTAGAGTAAATAATTAACAAAACTTAAAATGTAAATGTAGAATAGATAACTCTTTACTACACATAACATAGGTATGTTAACACTTTCATGGCAGTACTCCAGACACAATAGAAGTTTTATTGCGGTCACTGTCCGTGAAAGAGTTAGTTACAAATTCTTTAACCCCTGAAGCGTATGTGAACGAGACACAATAGATATTTTATTGTTATGTGGTTGCCTGCAACCGCTTGGATATTGAAAAGTTAAGAGGAAGTGTACAATTTAGGCAGTCTTATTGCTATTGGTGGTCTCTTCCAGGTGAAGAACATAGATACAAATTGTTATTTATTATTTTGTATAGAAATCATAATTATGTAATTTGTTGTTTTAAGGTAATGTCTGCCATGGCAAATTTTGCCTTACCACAAGCATCTATACCAGAGTGGGCTCAAGCTATAACTGAAGAACAATGGAAGCAGACACTCAATGATAGGATAGAAAAGTTAAGGAACAACAGGTAATGTTAGGCCTATCATTAAGATTACAATTTTAATAGCATTGGATGTATAAAATATGGTATTTAATAAGTAGCTAAGTGTATAAACAAATATATTTCATTCCATTGAAAAACATAGAATAATGATATAGATAGTATTTGAATCAAATACAATAGATAATCATTTGTGTAAGTGTATATTTTAGCTGTTTCTAATTGTTGTTTTTAATTTGATAATAATAAAACAACTTAAAACAGTTATAATGATTTTATTTTAGCAGTTTGTAAGTACATAAATCAGTTAAAATTAAATAAATATAATAATTATTTTATGTTGCACATATGACTAGATGAATGACAAATACTATTAGGTGAAGTTCTTACGTGTATAGATTAGTATTCTTGTTAAATCATGATTATTGCAACAAAAACTCTTATGATGAGGGTCACATAGAAATCTTAATGTAAAATATATTTGTCTATTTATATTATAGCCTCATATCCAATAACTAGCCAACATATCGCATGACATGTGATGTTGCTCTTCATTGTTGAAAGGCAATGCAGGACTTTGTGTAGCAACATTGTCTTGAACTTTGTGTGCATGATTAGTCGTTGGCAACATGTCACCAGAGGAAATACTATTAATTTTTATAATTTAATCGATAATCATTGTGGCGAGTTTGCACGGAAACAAACAAGCCGCGCTTCATGTTGCGCACCAGTCGCGCGCTGTTGTGCAATGTTGCTAAACTAAACATGTTGGTAATGTTGCGCGACAAATGTTGCCTAGTGGATACGAGGCTTAATACTATTAATATTTTTGTTTTCTACTGACATAAATGACTCAGTATTTTAGTGGGCTTGGACTGACTCAAAACATTACATTGTCACACTAGTATGCGTAAATTAGGCAAAAGTAACAGTAGACTATTTGTTTGTACATAGCTATATTCTAAGCTCACAAGTGTTTGATTTTATTCAAAGCGATGGGATAATACTAATGCAGTTATAACAGAGTAAAAACACAATAGAGAGTAGTTAAATACCTATCATACACTGAGTGCGAGAAAGAAAAAGGAGCAATCAATACCATTAACGTAAAAATAAAAAAATGTTATCCGGAGCTCTCGTTTTCTTTCTTGATATTCTGCGTGTGTGATGCAATTTTGACATTAAGAACCTTAACAAACTAATGGCGAGTTGCGTTCCGCGCGGCGTAGACGTCGCGGACGCGTAGCATCAAACATGCACAAATCGCCAGTGTGATAGGACCCTTAGTGCTATACAGGGTGTTGTTTTGGTCAGGGAATTGAAGAGTGGGAAAACTCGCACCCTAGCGCGTAGCTAGCGCTTACCTACGAAATACTACGCCGTAGCTAGTAAGCTGCGAAGAGGCTACCTGGTGTTGGTGGTTTTGACTCGATCGCTGTACCGGATAAAAAAATGATTTTGTAGGTTTTTTCCATTAAAAAAAAAAAAAATTTTGGCATCAGTATTATTTGTATAGCAAAGCAACCCCTGAGTCGCTCGTCGCTGACCAAAACAACACCCTGTATTAATAAATACCCAATAGTTCTTGAGCTCCTCTGAAGATAGGACAGGTTATAGTTCATTAAGTAGCTCTCTAAATCTCCTCACGAACCTCATATGAAATCGCATTATTATTTTGGTTTTTAAAGGTCGCAGTTCGCACTTGTAACATCTCGCATAGCACACATATAAGGCTATTTACTGGCTCCGCAACCTGGTAGTTAGAGTTCTTAATTTAGGGACGGGTCTAATACTACAGCGCTGAACGTAACTAGTTTGGTCTTCTCGTTCCTGATGAAGAGGTAGAACGGCGTGTTCGCGTTGAAAAACTCCGCCGTCCGTGTCATGAGCCCGCTGGTGGCAGCAACAGCTTCTGTGCCGTATTCTGTAATACGTAATAATATTCTATATTAAATCTATTATACAACTATATTAAAAAACTGAAGAGTTTGTTTGAACGAGCAAATCTCAGGCAGAAACTACTGTACCGTTTTTTTTAAAAAAAAATGGGTTCGATAGCTTATTTATCGGGGAAGACATGGCTATAAAATATTACGCTGAGACCGCTTGTCGTTAATATTGATTACAATGTGATTTTTAAACCCAAGTAAAAATCGATAATCGTAAAACATCACATTTATAGTAATCAGTAGTTAGCTTTTGACTTAATCCTACCTAAACTTAGCCTAAATTCTACCTCAATAAATAAGCTAGTCCAACACAAATTTCTGCAACACCTTTTTTTCAAATCGGTCCAGTAGATCCCGAGATTAGTGCTTTCAAACAAACAAACTCTTCAGCTTTACAATATTAGTATAGATAAGTTTTGTGCTCAGCATGCATAGGGTTAATCATGGCCTAAATCACAAACCAGAATATCTTGAATATAAGTTCAAGAACGCAAGTTTCAAGATCTTGATTTTATATCAAAACGTATGATTAATCATTAATGAATTTGCTCGCTTCGGACAGTTAATTAATTCGAGTGTGCAGACTTCGGCGTTTATATTTTTCGGTCTCGACTCGGTCAGTAACCCTACCCTACAGTTTTATCTGAACCGCCACACGCCACATTTCACTGCGCGTGTGACTCATACTTGCGTATCTGTAACTGATGTGTTTAGGGTTGCCACCCGTACTTTATAATAAAGTATTGTAAGTCATTTCAGGTTATGGTACTTTATACTTTATGGGAATAATAAAGTACACAAAAATACTTCATTTCGCAAAATTTCATTTTGTCATTGGGATTTTGAAAATTGAAAAGTTTAATGGTAAGTAGTTTTCGCTGAACGAAATTTATCGATTAATGCTGAATAAATATTGAAGAAATGTGAATTGTACTTTATTTTCATACTGTGTTCTTTGTTTTTCTTACCTTTAATTAACCTTTAGTTAACCGATGTACTTTAATTGCAAAAAATAAAGGTGGCAACCCTAGACGTGTTGAAAGACTTACCGTCTATAGTCATTTTGACTTCATGCATCACAGAGTCGACGTGCACGCCCGGGTTGGCAAACCTGTTGACCATGTCCTTCAGTGTTTGCGCCTCGCCGACGCCTGCGCCGATGCGACTCAACAACTCATCTTCGTTCTTGCTAACTGCATTATCGCTCTCCAACATCACCGCGAAGTTCGCGACGCTAGGAGTGAACAGTGCCCTTGCACCTAACTCCCTCAAAGCGTCCTTCAAATTCACCCTACTTTCCAATACCATCTTCGGAAACCGAATCACGCACTTTTTCTTCTGCAACTGATCTATCAGTTTGTCTATTCTATCGTAACTCAGACGATCTAACAGACTGCTTATGTTCACCTTATTTGGGAATGTAGGCTTTATAACGTACATTGTGGTAATTGTATCGTTGTACGGGAACGCAATCATTTGTAGCTCTGAAATTAAAAGTAACAATATAAATACTTAAACTGAATAAACTTGTTTTTAAAGCTGTTAAATTGTAATGAAAAAAGTTGAATAGCCTACTAGCACAGAACGTGGTGTAGTTTATGTGATGAATGGAGTGTGTCAGAAAACTGACTGAGAGAAATCAATTTTTATTTGTTTCTCAAGTCCTAATTGATATGGGGTGGTGTATAGCACTTTGGATTTCCCTTTATCCAGGATGGCAAAATGCTATACAGACTAGTACAATCTGCTCTTAGTCGTATATAATGTCATTGATTTTCGACTATACGAGGGTGATTCCCATGCCATGTGGGAAAAATATCTTTAAAAATTAAAAACAAAAGCTGTTGAATTACTAAATTTATTACTTACGATCTTCTACTGATAAAATATATTTAAACCGTCCAAAATTAGCCATCATGTCTACTAGCACTTCCTGAGTGGGAGTTGTGAAAGGTAACCTGTAAATAAAATGTAATCCTTTGAGTCCACAACGAAGAAATAAACTTTTGAACAAGAAAAAATAAAACTTGAAGAGGTATGTTAAAGCATAATAGAATAAAAACCAGGGAGTGCGTCAGAGTTTGTTCACTCAGCTTTGTTTTTAATTCAAAACTTGTAACAAGCAATCTTGCTTGCTATACGTTAGGCATTACCACTTAACCAACACTGGCTCACAGGCTTTTCGTTATTATCATCAGTATCACCGAAAAGGGCGTCCGCTGCTAAACAAAAGTCTTCCACACGGTTTTCAATACTTCAGTCAGCAACCGGTTGGTTCCTGGTCGGTGGATTAATTTAAGTGACTATCAGAATTGTAAGATAAGTCGACCAAGGGCCCGTGTCAGGTCAGGCTACAGGGTTTGTTGACGTTGACGTCATCTATCTGTTCCTTATAAAGTTCAAAAGGGTCGGTTTTACCATCAACAAATAAGCATGTACTTAACAAAATTAAAAAAAAAAAGTAATTTTGCATGAAGTACAGAGCTTATAAGGACAAGAAATAACGTGCCGTGAAAAATAAGGTACCAGCAGCAGCTCCTTAATTAAAAAGGATTCATCCTAACCTTAATAATAATGCTGAGGAAAATCTTACTTCATCGTGAATTTCGGCACAAAAGGTTCAGCCCACTGTCCGCTGAAGTAAAGGGCGCTGAGCAACACTGCCTTCGTCGAACCCGGGAGCGGCTCTTGCAGGAAATTCTCAAGCTTGTGGTTGGTGTGATTGCTCACCCATCTGAAAAATAAATAATAGAAGAGATGGTAATTTTCGAAGTAAGTATGACATTCTATGACGACCTCCACTTTAGCTCAACAAGCGTACAGAACCGCCTTTTAGGGTTCATCTTCAGATTTGCCTCAGTCGGAAGAGGAACTGTATAATTAAAAAAAATGTTGATCAAAATCATTGAATTTGTATTACTAGCGTATGGAACTAACACCGCGAAGAATTTCTTGTGGCACATGATTTGACGCCACTTGTCATCAATTCATACAAAAAATTACATATTCAAATTTCAAGGAATACGTCACAATCTTGTGGTCGTATTTGCGGCACATTGTTTTTTTGGCGTAGCTTCTCTATATGTCATAATAACTCACTGGTAAAAATTCGCAGTAACGTGTCCTTATTCACTACCTACTTGTGAAAATTGTAAAGAAGCGGAAAATGTCGCGGCCGCTGGGTTTGTACCACTAGAAAAAAACTGACTGTGTACAGCCTAAATTAGTTAATGGTTATGTTATGTTTCATTACGTTTGTCAAGATAAACAGATTACCTATGTGTTAAAAACATCCTACTCTTAACATTAAAACGGGCTCTTATTTAAATTGACAAGGAGTGTTGTGCTAATGAATGACTCAGTGTTTTAGTTGAACCACGAAAGACCATTAAAATTTGAAGCTTGAGCGAGTACCTAAATAAGAAGTCAAGGTGAGAGTTAGGTCACCAAAAACGTTTTCAAAAAATATTACTACTTCTGCTAATGACCGGTTGAAATACAACATTTTTAAATGTTCTTATCCTATGATGCATCATGTAAATCAGTGAACAAACACCAGACACCACATTGCGGGATCGATTTCCATGTAGAGTTATTTACCAATCCTATTATCAACAGTTGTCTGACAATAAACTGCAGAAGCAAATAACAGTAATCCCATCGTTAGCGAACAGTGTTCTGAAAGTTTAATAAGTACCTAATCAACCAATATTCTGTTAGTTAGTGTGTTCCCATTACTATTCATTTAATCCAGGGAAAATCTTCTTACTCGTATTGTTATTATTTGTTGCATTTTTTACGAAACAACAACCCAAAAAGGGATTGAAGGAATGAATGAAATTGATGAATTGTTTCTTTGACATGGGGGGCAATTCTCGCGCAATTCCTATACGAATAAAGTTTGCTGATCGAATTTGCTTTGTCGAAGAAAAAATAGTTTTTGATTTCTCTGAGTCGCGATTTCTATGTATTAAGAATTTGTTCGTGCGATAGATTTTTTACCGTGTGGTTTATATTTTACTTGATTTTTTAGATAAAACGGTTAAACTCGCTATCGAATTACCTACCACACGAGAATAATTCGATTGCCGCCTCATGGTAAGCGACTTATGTTGCTGACTCTACTATGGGTAGGTAGAGCATAATAAGAAATAAGAAGTGGAATAATAATTTAAAATGGTGGCAATACCAACTCATTAATCACTTGTCGAGCTTTCTCGCTTTGCCCCTCGAAGTCAGCTTGGAAGGCATCTCCGCGGTAAATCCTCTGCAGGTAGTCGCGAAATAGTTCACGGAGCTTGGAGTGCTGGTCGACGAATACGGCGTTGGCATAAAGAGTCCTCGTATCGTTTGCGTTGATCGCCTGCAAACGCGATCCGAACTCCTGGTGATGTCTACGGTTCGCGAGGATATCTGCAAAAAGGCAGCCAATCTTTATGTTTAAATCGGCGTTTATGGTATTTAATTTAATATCCAGAACATTACGATGCCATTTGGGTCCAAGTACCGGTAAGTGTCTGAAGATGAAAGTCTTCAACCAGTGTGTGCTACCAGTGATGACATATATACGAATCCGAAACATGGTCTCTTACTATGGGCCTCATATAAAAGCTTGAAATCACACGACTAGCGATTGAGAGGGCTAGATGTTTCTTTACGTAACGAGGAGATACGTAGAAAAACTAAGGTAACGGACATAGCCCTACGAATCAGTAAGCACGAGCGGCAATGGGCAGGGCACATAGCGCGAAGAATTGATGGCCGTTGGGGCAGTAAAATTTTAGATTGGAGACCCTTCGACCAAAGACGCAGCGTAGGACGTCCACCGACAAGATGGACAGACGACCTTGTAAAGATCGCAGGCTCACACTGGATGCACACCGCTTGCGATCGGTGTGAAACACCGTAGGGGAGGTCTACGTTCAGCAGGAGACGTCCTATGGTTGAATATGATGATGATGATGACCGGTAAGTGCCAACACGCCTATGAATGTACGGTACGGTCGCGGTATCTTGCACTTAACCGCCAAGAGCCAAAATCTCTTGCACCTTATGGCTTTTATGTTGTGTGATTTTCGTTTATTATGTGCTTAGGCGCGAGAGATGTTGACTGTTCCTGTAAACGTAGGTATACAGTTTTTCTTGGCACATAACGTATTATAGGTAACCCTACACCCTACTGAATGAACTATGACACTTTCGAAAAAGAACTTCTAGCAATTGTATGGACTCACAAAATACTTTTTATTTGGAAGGAAATTTTAAGTTCTGACTGACCACAAACTCTTAGAGTGGATGATGAATTTTTAGGGACCAAATTCACGTCTCACAAGAAGGCGACTAAGGGCCGGTTTTTTGATCCGTAATAATAGAAAGGTTACGTTACCAGTGGTTAAATATTTACGATTGTATGTTTTGAACAGAAAAAAAACTTAACCAATGGTCATTAAAATAGCTAGTCTGACATTTGGTTATGGAAGTTTTTCTTCAAAACACAGACTTAAATATTCAGCCGCTGGTAACGTAACCTTACCATTACAACGGATCAAAAACTGGCCCTAAGACTTTACTGCGAATATGACTTTACAACACATGAAGAGCAAAATGTACACCTGTGAGTAATACCCTAGTAGTATCACTCACAGTCACAACACATGCTCTGAGTGAAATAGGATCATCTGTTCACAACTCGATACTCTCGTTTTGATATCATCCATCTGTTCAACTGTTGTAAGTATATTCTGTAACCATTTTTGACACATTACCAACTAACGATTGTAAACTATGTATAAGAGTCAAACTAGAAAATAAGGCCTTTGCTTGGTAAAGGTACAGCGTAAGTATACACTCACCAAGAAAGCTAAGTTGCAGCTTAACATCCTTAACACTTATGAAAGAAACGTTGCGGTGAAACAACAATACGCCTGATGTATGGGTAATGTATTATTTATGTACGAGGGAAACTTATGTACGTTTTTACTACCTCCATTTGTTATACACTAAAATGATGAACCGTGAAAGAGAACAGCCTAAGTCATTGTCTTCCAAATACACAAAAACCAATTAGGCCTACATTTAGGTATTTTACTCGTACCTATCGAAGCCGTAAGACACGACCCAGAGTTGTCAGCTACTATCTATTGTTTAAATAAGTAATGACGTTATAGAATGACTTACCTTGGGAAAACCCAATGACTTCTGCAAGTTCGTCGTAAGTTGTCCCGGCGCTTCCTAGAAGTGTCATAGCTAACAAACCTGCGAGCAAAAGTAAATAGTGCATTTATTTTCAAACCATTTTTTAAATTAAAAGTGGTTTCACACTGAATAAATAAAGCGGTTAAAAAAGTTTCAGTGTTCGATGAACAGTCCTCCGTGAAAAGTTTTAATAGTGTTTTGGGAAATAAACTATTCAACATACAACATTCGTACGTAGTAGTATTCATAATACATTTATAATAGTAGGTGGCTTTATGAAACAAAACACTCCGAAGATTTAAAATTCATTAGATTATAAAAAGTTAAACCTGGGCTTATCTCATTGTAAGCATAACTTTATGGAACCTATTTACTTAGGTAGGTAGTTTAAGTTCAGTCTTAACCAAACTGTACGTAATAATCTATCTTGATAAGCTTATTACAATAAAAGTTAGTTCATAGGTACTCACCATAAACTCCCATTGGTGATACCACAACATTTTGATTTTCGTTGTTTTTCAACATTGTTTTTACTAATTTCAAACCAAAGGAGTTAACCGCCTTCTCCACAGTAATCTCTGTTTCTGGTTCTTTCGTAGTAGGAGCTAGGACATCGTCGGCAACAGTACTGTAATAGTACATTATGATACAAGTGTGCTAAGTTGACCATTATATACAAGGCGATATTGTGTGCGCACGAGCGAAAGCGAGGGCGCCATAGGAAAGCCGCGTAGGTATATAATGGTCACAGGCACACGTGTTTCATACGACTTTTTCAACACACTTGCGAGGAAAAAAGAAGAATCTTCATTTACTCAGTTTCTAATTATTAAAACAGTAAAAATACATTTCACTCGATTTTGATGGCAGACTTTCGCACGCGTTTTGCGCCTCGTTACGTATGTCCGGCGGAGTTAATAATAGGTTTTCTTCTTTTTTTCACTTGAAGTAGACATTTTCATTAATAATAAACTACATAATTAATCCAAACTTCGTCACAGCAGACAATAATATATTATATTATTTACGAAAAATGGCGCGTTGTTTTTTTTTATTGCCGCGATAACCGTTGCGCGCGCAAGGCTTAGGCGCGAACTAGATCGGCCAGAAGCCAAAATTTAAAATGTAATAATTCGTGTAAAAAAACACAAATCACAGAAAATGTTAAATGAATTTGAGCTATTTTTTAGTAATAAATCTGGATTTACCATTTATTGAAATAAATATGTAGATACTGTTATTTTTCGCATAAATACTGTTTGTTGCTAAAATAAAAGTATTATAAGTATAACCCGACTAAATTATATCGCTTCTTCTTCTTACTTACGACTTGGTACTAGGGTACAAATGTAAATTGGTCGGGTTAATAAACTAAAAGCACTAGTCAGCACTAGTGCAATAATATAATGAAAAAGCACGCGTGTTTATCTATGATTATGAGCCAAAAATCGGTGGAATAAAAACGTCGTTTTGAGCAAGTGTGTTGAAAAAAAAGTAACTCTAAAAAAAAAGGAAAAACCGACTTTAAAACAAAAATGCACTAAAAAGTCATAAATAAACTCTTGACTATTAAAAGTAGAGGAACCCATTTTAGGCAAACAATTTCTTTTTGGAGTCGTTGCTGTGATAGTTTATGCTTGATGGTCAAAGTGATGGCACCGACTTTTTGAAGTCCGTTAAAAAATATAAACCTTTAAACTTACAAAAGTTTGATTTAGGAGGAAAGTACCAGCAGTAGGGAGATAACGGTATGTAAATAAGTGCGGTGTAAACCGGCCGAAACTTAAGTAAAGGAAAAAAATCAAAATTCTTCAATAACCACTAAAAGGACTAAAATAACGCTAATAGGAATAGGAAAAACAAACTCATTTAAAGTCGGTGCATGATGTGCGTAACGTAGACTTCTGCTGTACCTACCTACTTACCTAAAGTTGTCATCATGCACCGACCTCAAATGAGTTTGTTACTTCTACTAGCGTTATTTTAGTCCTTTTATTGTTTTTAACGCGGTATTTTTTTATGAAAAATTTTATTATCGTCGTTTTTAGTTATTGTTTAAGTTACAAATAATTACAATGTAGATACTTGATGAACTAAAATAAAACCTTGTCCTCGGAGAAACAAATCCTTTAATAAAAACCGCATCAAAATCGGTCCAGCCAAACGCGACAAAGTCGCGGACAAACTTACACACAGGTCGAACTGAGAACGTCCTTATTTAAGTCGGTTAAAAACAAAGATAGTAAGTATTGTTGATTAGAATTTATAATTATGAACTTGGTTGTTTCCGAGTGCAAATGTGGTAAAAACGGCTAATTAAGAATTATTATATATATTTTTTATTGTTACTGAGATAATGATAATGAAATACATGCTAACTAAGTACAAAACATTTGATTAACACTATCATACAGGTATACAATACACTTTTAGGGTTTCGTAACAGAATGGCAAAAACTGAAATCTTTTAGTTTAGTCAAGTCTATCTGTCCGTAGGTATGTCACAGGCACTTTATTCTGAAACGATTAGCACAACAGTGTATCCTGTTGACCGCTTTACGAAAATAATACAAAAAATAATTATATTTAAGTGTAACTTAGGGGAAGTTGGATAGAAAATGGAATTTAAATTCCTTTTTAGACTCGATATTATTTGCATGTATTTTTCAATGTTCTTTTTTCGGTAAAAAAAGTATTTTTCTTTCTTTTTTTCTTGATTGAATAAATAACAGCGAGATCATTTATTGAACAAACCTACCTTGTGACGATGTCGCTTGTGTCTTCTGAAGGATGCACTAGTGGTGCAAATGCAAAACATAACAATGGCACCAGTTTCCCGATGAATTTCATAGTGGTGGGTGACCTAGAGGATATTATAAAAGAATATATTAATTGATAGAATTACCCTTCTTTTCGGATTTTCCGCCTTCCGGTAATTAAGTTAAGAAGGCTTTTAGATAAAATTGATTGACAATTAAAAAAATAAGGTACATCGAAACTTATGCATTCAAGTTCCAGGGTAAGTACCTACATGAGATCATACTTCCTAGGTCAGATCAGAAATCTGATAAAGGCTTAGATTTTCCTGAATTATGCCTAAGTACACACCCATTACTTAAATAAACATCTACTGAAAAAACATAGTTCATTTATTTTAGTATGTTGATACTCACTTGTAAAAATATTATCCCGATTTAAAGTATCTCTTGGAATTATTGTTAAATTCACATAGTCAAATAAATAACACAGCACGTATGTACGAAAGCAGTGCACACTGTAAACTGAGTGAGTCTCACTCAATGAATGAAACGAATGCGACCCGAGACGCGACGCGCGACCCGCGACAGAGATGGTAATTTAAGAAGTAAATTTTTGTGTGAAGCATACGTACGAGTATCTAACCTTGGAAATAAAAATCAGATGACCACTGGGATAAAAAGCTAAACAACTAGATTAAATGCTGTACTAGCGATTGACCGCGGCCTTGGTCGGCGTCACTAATTCCCGCACCCATTTATTTTCACCTCCCGGAATGATTTCCAGATTAACAATTATTACAAGTATTACATTTAAGTATTAAAAATAGGTTTACATTTTATTGTTACATACTCGCACGTATGTATGGCATGATAGTGTAGTGTTACAAAGTTCTATCTGGTACTAGAATTAATCGACCGCAAAAAACGGAACCCTTATAATTTCGTCAAGTCTGTCTGTCCGTCCGTATGTCACAGCCACTTTATTCTGTAACTTCAAGCACCACACTTACATATACGGGAATTAGCGCGATCGCGATAAATAAGCACCACACTCTTGAAATTTGGTAGGAAGATGTATCCTGTTAACCGCTTTACGATTCTTATACAAAAAATAAAAATAAAAAATATTTAAGGGGGGCTCCCTTAAATGAAACTAAAACCGAAAAAAATATAATGAAAACCTATGCGTGTGGGTGTCTATGAATAGGTCTTTTAACATGGCATAGAGGTTCTTAAAACTATTTTCTTTCAAAGTCTAACGTATGATAGATAGACGCTTCCAGTTGGTGAAATGGGCGTCCCCCCTCTAACTAAGCGAGTGTAAATTTTAATTATAATAATAATAAATATTCTTTATTGCACAAATAAGGACACAAGAAACAATAACAATACAGGCAAATCATTTGTACAATATTGGCGGTCTTATCGCTGGTAGCGATCTCTTCCAGACAACCATTGGGTAGAGGAAACAACGTTAATCTAATCAGTGAGGTAGAAACGGTGTGCAAAAATATAGCTGGAATTTTAATATCATTAAATTATATTATTATAATTTATATTATTAATTTCATTTAATTATATTATTATAATTTATATATTATTATGGCTAAGTGCAAGCATTTAATTTTTTCTATAATATGAATTATTGTACTTCATCTCATTCTTATGAATTATGAGCCGATTTCACTAACGTCAAGACTTATTCGAAGAAATAAGTACTTACAAATTACCGATTTTAAAAATAACATTTACATGAATTATTGGCTAGCAAATACGAGTACCTAGGTACATTGTGCTTCATTCGACGTACCTATATTCCTTAGCTGACGTTTGGAAAAATCGCTGTGGCCAGGCCCAAATGTTTCCTCATCTAAAGGGAAATAATAATAATAATAATATGCAATACCTACAGAAATTCGCAAATGAAACATTAGACTTTGACTTTGGGGAAGAGGACAAAAGATACGTCTGAAACGCACCTCAGTTTCGCGGTTTACCTTTAGCGCACTTCATGTTTTTTCTAGTACCTGCCTACGTTACTACCGCAGTCCGCACCATATAGGAATATAAATTTTATGGTCACACCCCCACCACAAATACTTTACCTACCTACCTAAACTCATCTTCTATTTCATTTACACATCTGTTAAAATTTCTAGTGAAAATTTTGAAACATTTCTTTATAAACTGTCGAGGTCTCGGTCGCCTTACCACCTTTCAACGATTTGCACGACGACACAACCATATATATACAAAGTACTTTGTGGACACAACACAATAATAGGGCGTCTCACTATTATTTTTAAGTTGTTATCACTGTATCGAAACTCGCGAGTTTGAAAAACCGGCCAAGTGCGAGTCGGACTCTCGCGCACTGAGGGTTCCGTGCCAACTTTAACTGAATCAGGGAATACACTTAGTAAAATACCACAATATTTTGTTGAAGCAAATATAACTTTGTTTTTCATAGTGTTTGTATGAAAAAGAAAGTTATGTTTGCGGTTGTTGAAAATGTGCTATATCTCAAAACCTTCTCTTTCGATTCCGTCCAAACCAATTTTCGTTGAAAGTATTTGTTAAATGTAGATCACATTACCTATTTTTTTGTTGTCCTTAAATGTCATTACATTTTTTTTATTTTTTTATATGAGAATCGTAGAGCGGTTAACAGGATACATCTTCCTACCAAATTCCAACAGGGTGATGCTTATAGTTACAGAATTAAATGGCTGCGACATACGGACGGACAGACAGACAGACAGACTTGACGAAACTATAAGGTTTTCGTTTTTGCCATTCGGCAACGGAACTCTAAAAATGCTGTCTACGGTCTACCTACTCTCGTCTCTTTGACTATCCTATTATGGCGACGATTTTTATTAGTCCGTTCTAGCAGACAGTATGACTAGCATTTACTTATAAAAATCATGCAAATTTGTTCTTCTTGGCTACCAACCAATTACCAAATGATAATAAAAGCAATAGCGTATCGAAGCTTCGATTCACTTCGTACAGTTTTCCGCTCGTATAGGCCTGCAGACAAAATGAAGACATTTTACTTCGTTGGATCGAAAAATATTTTCGAGGAATACGAAGTACGCCAGGTCCACTAGATTTAAAATAAAACACATAAATAGGAATCATTTATAAATATTATTCGTAAATATAGGTCGTGGTACAATTTAAAATCAGAGGAATTTCATATAAAAAGGAAACATCCAAGCAGTATTTTCTACACTTTATCAAGTACCTTATTATTACATTTCGGTAAAAAATATTTGTATAGCTATATTAGGAACTAGAGCCTAATAGAAATGGAAGGACTATGTCACTGAAAAAAACAAGCAAGCAAGTAGCTGTCTCGACATTTGGACCAAATGTATTTTTCAACGACAGAAACCCCCATTTCTTATGAACAAACGAAGCTGTATAAAATTAATTATTCATTTATTTGAACCAAGCACTAAATTAAAAAATGCAATGTATTATTTCCTTGAACATGTATAAAACTATTACAATTATAGATAACTACATCACTAGGTACTCATATGATTACAAATACGATAGAGTGTAGAAAATAGAATATTGATTAGAAGATACACAAAACCAATAAAACATATACACATTACCAAAACACATAATTATAATAAGACTTTCATGTTATAGTTTATAGGCAATTAGATCTTTTTAACCAAAACAAATGACTTTACTTTTGTAATGATCCCAATGTTACCGGTAGCAATTTAAGGTTCTATTGCTATCATAACCCAACTGAATAAGTATTTTACAAGCGAACCGTTACAACCTCGTGTTAAAATCATTATACATTATTATATATCAGTAACCGTTTATTTAGAAACAACTTAAAAAAAAAACTGAGGCCTCATCAATAAATGAAATTGGAAAGTAAATGAGGTATGATAAAGGAGATCTTTTTGGCGTGTAAAAAGAAGTTTTATTGGTTTTTGCGTTGTGTCATACTATAGGTCGCTTGATTAAGCATACAGATGATTATCCTTTACAAACTAATTAATAAGAAATAACCATTTTAATACTTTAAGACATAAATAATAACACATTTTAAACAATTTAACTTGCTTTCTTTGACTTAAAATCTCTTATTACTATTTTGACTACACTAATAGTATAACCAAGTCCGTTATGTTACATTGTTAACTATCCTAAACTGACATAATGTAAAAGGCGGTAGGCAGACAACTTCTTACAATTACGGACTCAGGAACAGAGTGCGATAATGGGCTCCCAGGAACATCAACTAGAGCTTCTCTTATTAATATCGGTTCATCGGTGAAAGTGGACGTCCACAAATATCCACCAAATAATAACACGGTATTGTGTAATATTCATGCCATTTACATAGTAATCGTCCACACATTTTCCAAAATGACATAGATCTACGTTCTAAACTTTATCGATTTTACTCTTTTGGATTGTCCAATGAAAATTTAGGTGTATCAATGGCAAATACAAATGGATTATAAGCCTCATTATGTCACTATACGAAATAAGTTGAGGTCCTAAATTAAAATAGGGGCCAATTCAAGTTGACTGAAAAAGAACAAACAAAGCAATATGATTCCTTGTTGGTGTATACTATCTTGC
This sequence comes from Pyrausta purpuralis, assembly GCA_963924145.1. Classification (NCBI taxonomy): domain Eukaryota; kingdom Metazoa; phylum Arthropoda; class Insecta; order Lepidoptera; family Crambidae; genus Pyrausta; species Pyrausta purpuralis. Next base: position 23,330,133 of record OZ001656.1, read on the forward strand.
CATTCCTGCTATTTAAGCAAGGCATACCTTCACCATGCACGAGCATAAATGGCGCGTTTTAAACTGTAGCTCAAACTGACCCCTATTTTATTGTGTATAAAAAATAAACAACTCATGCGAGATTATTGTGACTATTATTTATGTACACGTGAACATGAAAAATTCCATTTAATCAATCTAGTCATAGAGTTTTTTTTACTTTACTTCTTATTGAATCAGTAGACATACATTTTGCGACTTATTTTTAATAATTTACAATGAAGTCAAAATAATGTCACAGAAAGTAGGTCTACTCTCCTCTTCAATCCTAAACTTAAACAGTTTTTGAGGCTTCTGCTATGAAAGCAAGAGTAGACATTAATGCCATTTCAGTTTTTCAGCAAATACCAAAAAATAATCGAAACTAACCTCTTTGACCAAGTCAAATTACACAACAAACGGTATAATCGTGGTAGGTCTTCCTGCCGAATGTTATTTTTTCTAATTAATTAACATGACTGTTCTTGATGCCAATCCACCTTTGCCATATCAGAACTAGATATCAGCAAACGAGAATTTATTTTTTGAACTGTCCCTTTTCATGTTACAATGTGTTAATAACATCACTAAATTACAAAGGAAAAGGCTATATTTGTAAGAACTACATTTATACCGACATATCGTTAAAACGGCATTAATACTAGGTGGCTTCAACAGCTAGGTCAAATTGGCAACAAAATTGTTGACATGTAAGATGATTAAGCACATAAACAATGGCTTCGAAAACTATCTCTTTTGTAAAGTTTGAAGCTCTAAGTATGACACAATAATAATGTTAAATGCAAAATAAATAATACATTATATCACACCATTACAAAGAGAGTATTAGTTCACAGATCTAACAGTTCTAAGGAGATTCTTTATATACAATGAAATGCGTTTAGTTATTTCCTAACTATCCGAAATAAGTCAAATCAAAAGACAGAATCTCCGTAAAACTAGCAGACTACTACAAGCTAATACTCTTATTACCATAACGACAACATACATACACATAAATAACTACTTAAACGGAACACACGCACGCACACTTTAAGACTACCAATATGGTGGTTCGACCTAGCGTAACTTAATAATGAATAAATGATCAGTCTTAAAAAAATCGTGACCCCTAGTGGATCACGGCACTGTCTCAGTAAAAAGTACATCGTGTTAATTAATTCACTCTGTTACTGAGTCAAACTTAAAACAATTACATTTAAAACTTACGAGAGAAGGAAATATTAACAAAAAGCACTACTGGTTAAATTTTCAACAAAAAGACAGCACATTAAAGCGAACAATAATTAAATCACTGTTAAGCGTTACATTACCTAAAAATAAAGGATTAATTTGTTAAAATCCATACAAATTGCGTCACTAGTAATGAAATAAATTCACTACCCTGCGACTATGGGGAATTAATGATTAAATCATCATCCGTCAAATAGTAATATTTACCCTATGCCTCAACAAATTTAATTAGACTTTTAGAAATTTTCCACATGTCAAGTTCTATTTAGATACAGGTTCACTTATTCTGATACTTAACTGCAATCTTTCCTAAGTAGTTCTAATGTAGAGGATTTAATAAAATGCTTATAATTTTAAGCAATACATAATTTATACTATTCTGTTTAATTTGAATATTATAATATAAACCCATGCTGCAATTTACTATAATTACTATAAAGACACCCCAAGATCAAAATTAGGGTATCATATAACATGGAATGCTCTAAACTCTGATTACTATCAGTATTAATGAGTTATATTCAAATAGCCAATAATTTTCTAAGTACTAGTAGCAAGCAGTATACTAAGAAATGAAATACAAATAAAAAGCAGGGGCACTGGTACAGTAAGTAAGAACATCTATAACCATGAAGTAATTAATTATCCTACAGTGATCATCTTAAATTACTTATACAATTATAGAGGACTGAACTATTTACACCTCGTAAATGTATCGTTTTGCGTTTGAGTAGAAGTATGTCGACGTTTCGTAGCCGCATGCCCACATAACCCTTACCTAATTTATAGTTGACTAAAACTTTTTAATTGATTATACATCTCATCATCTGATGAGTAATAATATTGCTGCCACTTTATACATAACAAACAACCATTTACTATCAATCTCATTATGCCTTATATTGCTTCCATGATCATAGGTTTTTTATTTATTACTGAATGTCTTGTTTCAATGTAAGTTATTCATATGTATAAAAATTATCACAAAGCTTAATTAATTATATTAATTTAAAATTAAATTCCTGCTCCTAATTTCTACTTTTCCATCTCTGAATAGAGATATCGTTAAATAATATTGGCACGCGGCACACTTCATACCAATAACCTTACTCAAATCAGTCATTCCCCAAATTTTTTTGACTAATATTAAGCCCACATCGTATATGACTAACAATTCAACAATATAGTAATTGAATTTGAGACTTAACTAAGCACAGCTTCGAACAAAGTCCGGGGCGCCGCATCCAGTTACATACTAATTTTTATCATTCTGAATTTGACTTGCATAAAAAAATAAACAAAGATGCAGACTTATCGATTCGCCACTTTGGAAAAGAGAACTAAACAACTAAAATTTAAAACTATATTCGAGGAGGGTCAGGAGAGCTCATTCTGCAAAAGCAAAATTACGAGCTAAAAGTCCGCACTCAATGCAATCACGAGTGCTTTACAACTATAACTCCAGGCCTAGGCGGAGGAGCTCGATCTACTTTTTTCGTCAACGCGAGTGGAACTTCACCAGCTTCTTCACGGAATAAATGGTCGCCTTCCAGATGGCGTATAGCCTCCACAATCGTCTCAAGGTTTTGGCGACTCGTGTTAGGGTTGTATAGTCGCGAAGGTGGCTCATGAGCCGCTTCAGGTAAAATCTCAACTTCAACGCGGGGTTCTGCTTTGATAGCAGCTTCCAGAAGAGGAGCTGCAGTGGATGGTGGCTCAACGACAGCTGCGGGTTCAGCGTCCTCTTTCTCTACTTTGCAATCTGCAGCATTAGTTTGTTCAAAATGGATCACAGGACGAGGTATTTCTCGACCATCTGGATACATTTGGGTTTCTAAGGTATGTAAGCGTTCTTCAAGTAATCGACGGAGTCGTCGTTCCCTCTCTAGTTGAACCCGTACATCACCTTCAGCTTCCTTTTTTTGGGGCACACTTGTAACAGTTATCACAGCCACTGGCTCAGGGGATCGCGAGTTTGCGATAGTATCATCTGTTGAATCAGGAATAATAGTGGGTGTAGTAACATGTGTAAGGATTTCATTTTTTCTTTTCTTTAATGGGATTTCTCCTCCTTCATGCTGATTCAGCAGTCTCTTCAGCTGACAATTTTGGGAGAGTAATCTTGTTTTCTCCTGTTCTAATGAATAAATGTATTCAGCAGTTTGTTGAAGAATAGCCGCCTGAAAATAGAATAAAGAAAATATTTTAATATGAAATAGAAAAAATTAAAAAATATTACCAACAACAAGGGAATCTTATTAATACTCGGTTATCGTAAGAATGGACCTGTCAAACATGTCATGTACCTCCTGCTTTGCCACTCGTATCCTTTTTGTATTAATACAGTCCATTCTTACAATAACGAGATACAATTTAATATTGTTCGAATACATACCTTGCTTAACTTTTCTCCTTCATGTCGAGGCAATAGTGTTCGCAATGCCTGAAATCCAGCATTAATGCTCTGCATGCGCCTGCGCTCATTGCTGTTAGCAATCTCTCTACGAATTCTCTTTTCTGCTTCCATTGTTTTGCTCCCAGATGAATGTTTTTCACTCCTAAAACAAAAGGCATATAAATTAGGTATATTTTTAATTCATTCAATGTTTACCTAATATTAATTACAATATAGGTTGACTGAGACTATTAAAGATCTATCTGGGATAACATTCCAAACTCATTTGTTCAAATGTTTAGCCACACATGTTTTCTTTAGGTTAGACGAATGAATATCTATACCACAATTGCAATATCTCATGTATCTTATAAGACTGGGCTGCCACTTAAATTGCTCTTGTTAAATTCTCATGAAATTGACATATACTATTAATTTTAACTATTATGCACCTGACATTTATGAATTATAAATTGAATCCTAACATTGGCAAATAAATGAATTAGCTATGACATAAATATAATTTGCATGCAACATTTGTCTGCTGAAGATAAAAACCAAAACCTGATAATAAGCCCAAAAAAGTAACCCTTTTCAAATGCAAATAAATATTAATATATTTCTATTTTGACTGTAAAACTGAGATATTTCTAATGACACTTTGGTTGCCTTACTATTTATTTCCCTCCAAAATAATGTACTCTGTATCATTCTTATGAATTAAACTTTCTTTCACCTAAAAGGAGAACATATTAATAATTATATTAAGGACATAAATTGGGAGGAGAAGACAACTATGGTGATGTCAGAAACACCTCAAGTTTGAGGTCATGTCATGTCAATAAGGCAATTATCTCACGGGAATTTCTGAACACCTACAATGATAATGAATTATTAATAGGTAGTTAAGTAGAATAGGGCCTGTCCTATCATGTTTATTTATTGTGTTCAAAAAGCAATACAGTTGTGAGCACAGAATAAAGTTAAGCTTTGCATAGTATCATTTACAGCATCCTACCTAAGCTGACATTGAGCTTGCTTAGAGTTCAGTTCAGAAAATATGATTATATATTTACAAATGAGAACTCTAACAAAATATGTTTTCAATGTGAGCCAAAAAGTAATTTCTGTCTGTGCACATACCTTATTATTATATACCTTATTACTATTATTTTCAAAAGCAGACTTCTTCAACATATATATTACGATATCATTATGTAGAAGAAGTATGCTTTTGAAAATAAAGGTCATGTAGACGTGATATGGTAAAGGATTATACATGATTTAAACTCATTATCTCTCTGGTTATATATCTACATTTCTATATATACTGGCAAATTGAAAATCACCTCCACAGGGCAGTACAACTAATTGGTAAAAACTGTTTAAATCAAAGCATAGTATGGTGCTCAAGTTATTTTACTTTTTTTTAATAAACTGTGTAACAAAACCAGAACATTGGGCAAATATGTAGCAATTGTTACTGTGTGTGTGTACCAGTCTCACATCCTCCTACCCCTAACCTCATATGGTTTACTTCACACAAATAAGTTAGACAGTTGGACAAAGGTAGACACCATAATATTGTGGGCCAAAAATTCAGAACAAATTAAAAGAAATATTTTTTTGGAGACAAATGTGACATGTTTGTATGTATTTTTTACATGTTTTATTTTTATTTTTTTGTAATCGTTAGTAGTACGTATGGACGTACGGACGCATACTACGCCTATTTGATTTGACCAAACATGGCGGCTCAACAGCTGACTACAGACCGGCACGATGCAAGTGTGTGGTCATATGGTAGCCTTATGATTGCTTGGAATTAAAAATAAACATGGCAGATTTAATGAAAATTATCGTTATTTTTTCTGTTTAACCATAAAATTTATAATTATGGTAGATAAAGAAGGAAAGAAGTGACCACGCCGGGTGCCCATACCTGGTAAAAGCGTGATCAGATGCTTCTTCTTCGTACAAGTTGTAATCGTCCACTTCTAGCATACAAACATCGTTATCGTGTAATGACATCACTTAAGTTCAATAAAATAGAGTATTTATTAATTCTTCATCTAAACTGCACTGGATTACAGGGTAAAATACCAATCACTAGAATAATCACAAGAACCACAATGGCGGGAAATGACAATGAGTACGGTCAGGTGACGCTTCGCAAATTAAAGTTAATACGATTGCTGTTCATGCAAATCCAAATCTTCACAACACTTATAACAATAAGTAAGCTTCAAACACACAATTTTTTCACTCATCTAGTCGAAAGCACTAATATAAAACGGAAATTATAATGGAGGGAGTCAAGGGCAACGCGACATCGATGCTCACAAGCCATAGACTAAAAAAAAACAAAAGCGTCCCTCCCTTCTCCCTCCGCTGTCTCCCTTGAGCCAAGCCATAGAGCTTGTAAATGGGGTCCACTAATCACATACATTGATCTGATTTTAAAGTAAGTAGCTTATTGCACTTGTGTTATGGAAATCAGACACAACGGTGGTACCACATCACCCAGACAAAGATTAAAATAAACTGTTTATTATGCTGATACAATGTTATAGCCACACCACCCAGCGGCATGTGTCGGCCGCTGCCGCTGATGCTTCAACGCCATTTACATTTACCATCCATTGTATCCAGCAGTTAATTGACTTAAGCCTCCGGATGGTGGTGGGTGCGGTGACTAGACATTAAAAGAAATAAAATATATCGTGTCGTGGCAGCAAAGATTAGCTTTTACATGAGAAGAAGAACAATACCCTTTATGTCCATCTGCCTACTTTACTTACTTGCCTATTAGCATCAAATATATATACGTATGTATATATATAAATATACTTCTATGTATATTTCCTCAAAAACTATAAAATTTAGCTATTTAAATGAAAAAAGTACTTTTGTAACTTCCTGTTCTCTTCTATTATAATAATGATCCTTTCTTTTCTTATCTCCTCAATATCTTCCCTTTCCGGCTATTTTTCCTCATACCGTTTCCTTACCTGGGTACCTTGTAATGGCAACGCACAAGTCGATCGTCGAGTCATCAAGATATATATTTTTTCTGTATGGGAAAATTTATCTTTCTTGAATCGCTCCAAATATATTTATTACATCTCGGGATGTAAAATATTATATTACTAAGTGAATATATAGATATCGAGTATATATCGGTTTATTAATATAAATAACCTTTACAAAATTTCAATTGTGTCTAAAGTGATTAGTTTAATTTCATTTAAAGTTTGCTTTCATGTTTTTAAGTACATAACTCTAATAAAAGCTTGCTTTATGGTGTACACTACCCGGCGGCATACGTCAATTAACTGTCAGATATGTACGAACAACAGCACGTCAAGGTAAACACTGCGGTATCTTATGCAGTTGTAATAAGGGCTAGTTTGCAACAAAAGTGGATAACCTGATGTGCTGTCGACTGTACTATGGAAAATTCTGCTGCGGCCTGCTCTAAGTGCTGCGGCATAAGCGTAATCGCCGACACATTCCGCTGCATGGTGTGGATATACCATAATAGTTTAATGTTTTTCATTGCAACAAAGGTAAAATGCCTCAGCGCTCTTCTTTTCAGTTTTTTCATTTTCTCAAAAATGAATCGTAACAATAGCTGAAAAAATGTTAATCATCTTTAGAATCACTAAATCTTGAAATGGTTTTCGAATTTTTATACCTTTATTAAAATGAAATGTCAATTGCGCAGTGTTATATACACAATAATGTTGTAGGTATTTAGAAGAAGATGACGCCTCGCGAACTATAAGAGTACACGAATATGGCACCGTCTGATTAATGGGTGTCAAAGAATTGACATCTATCACATCAGACATCAGATTCGGAACACAGTCTCCATAGAGTAGCTTTCTTAATATATTTTTTAAAGTATGTAGATACATAACAATAGACTCGTTGGCCTAATTTTAAAATTGAGTTCACAATTTAGCTAGTATATTAATCAACAAAAACATTTTATTTTCAAACTATTTAACATTTAAAATATTGAATAATTATCTAATAAATACAATTTAAATGTATCACGTGAAACGCCATGTAGTCATACGTCTTATGGCGAAATTTCGTCGAAAAACTGCACTTTGTGATTAAAGCAAGCCACTTTGCAAAAGAAAAGACCAAAATAAGCGATTTCACCCGCAGCAGCGACAGTGTCACCCCTTAGGAACAGAGATGGCGCCACTTTTTAAAAAATCAATTGAAAAATTCTACAAGTCTAACCACGACACCGATTTTAATAAAAAAGTATCAAATAAAAGAAAATCATGTTATCTATTATAGAAAAAAAAACATTGTTAAGATAGTACCTTCCACACATGCATATATATATTTTTTTAGTTTAGAAAAATAGTTTTAATCACTTTTTACTTTACTTTATAAACAAATTATACGGCCAGGTATGTTTTTTCTGAACTTGTATAATTGCCTAGTAAATACGGTATTGAAAAACCGCACTTCAATATCTCTTATAGTTATTGAGATACATATATTTTAATATTGGCAGGATTTTTTCGGGCGCACCAATATCAATGATGATTATGGACCAAATGTTTTGTTTTATTATTTTTATGGAACATGTATATTGAAAAGAGCGATTAGCGACAAAATTATGCTTGATTTAATTTAATTTCATCTTAAGTAGCAAAATTTACATCCCAAAGGCACATAGATGGCGCCACTTTCTTTGAAAATATATAAAAAAATCTACAATATAGCATAGCGCATAGGTTTACAATGATAAATGATATATCTCAATAATTGTTAAAGGTAAATGACATGCGGTTTTCTTTGTATATTACTAAACTTAATTGGCAATAATATGAATTACCCTGAAAATACCCCACGTTCATTATTTTTAATATAATAAAGTAAAAGCAGCTAAACACACTATTTTCGGAATTTAAAAACATAAATGTAAACATAAAAATAAACAAACATTTATAAGGTCGTGAGGTTGAAATCATTTCTTTGTATGACCACTTTATGCATTTATCTTTCATTTGACACCTTTTCATTAAAATCGGTGCGGTGGTTTGGATTGTAGATTTTTTTGTTATTTTATATATATATTATGTATCTATGTTCCTTTGGTATAAAAATTTCGCTACTGCAAATGAAATTAAATTAAATTTAGCTAAATTTTGTCGCCATTTTGCTCTTTTCAATAAACATATTAATTAAAAATAATAAAATAAAACATTTGGTACATATCAATCATAGATATTGGTAGGCCTGATAAATTACTTCCCACGTTAAAAAATATATATCTCAATAACTGTTAAAGATATTGAAGTGCGGTTTTCTTCACTAAATAACGTATTTACTTGGAAATTATACGAACTAACAAAAAAATACCGAGCCATATACATTTTTTTTTATAAAGTAAAAAGTGACAATAACTATTTTTTCTAAACTAAAACAATTCATTTGTTCATGTTAAGAAGGTAATATCTTGTTAATGATTTTTCCTATGATAGATGATATAATTACCTTTCATTTGATACTTGTGTTATAAAAATCGGTGAAAAAGTTTGGCTTGTAGAAATTTCTATTTGTTACTTTAAAAAAGTGGCACCATCTCTGTTCCTAAGGGGTGAAACTGTCGCTGCTGCGGGTCAACTCGCTTATTTCGGCCCTTACTATCACTGTGCAAAGTGGCTTGCTTTAATCACAAAGTGCAGCTTTTAAGTCATAAGACGTACGATTAATGACGCCAATATCAGAGTCCCGTTCACTGCTAGGCATCACAATCACGATCACGTAACCATATGTATTTTTTTTACAAATTAAATTAATTAAATTATTTACAGTCCTTATTTTAATAAATAAAGAAATATTTATTAATACACCATAGCCATCTGGCATCATGTAAACAGGATGATTCCTTCAAATAACACGCTAATAGTGAGCGTACATATTTTTTTCTACAATCGTGAGGATCAACCAGATGTGTTTATCAACAGTCTTTTGTTATACTTTTGTTAACGCGAGTGCCGGTGACCTTTTGATCCGTGAGCGTCTACGCTATTACTTTTAAAAAAATTGAAGGTGTAATTTATAGTTATACAGGGTGTTGTTTTGGTCAGTGACATCCAACTCAGGAATAATAATTTAAGTTATGCTTATTCTAAAAAAAATGTTTTTTTTTAAATCTAAGCAAGCTTTATACAAGAATACCTCTTCACAACATTCAAAAACAAAATATGACGAAAAGAAGATTTACCTAGAGTCCACTAACAAGTACTTTGTCATCAAGTGAAATATTGCAAAGTTGAGATACCGAACTCCTCTTGTCTGTATCCTTTTTAGGTCTCCGTCAGCCGATGGTAAAAACGGAACCCTTCTAATTTCGTGAAGTCTGTCTGTCCGTCCATATATCACAGCAACTTTATTCTAAAACTATTAGCATTACCCAGATGAAACTAAAAAGGTAGGTAACTGCTTTACGATTTCTATTCCGAAAATAAAATAAAAACATTTTAGGGGGACTCCCATACATGGAACTAAAACAAAAAAAAAGTTTTGCTCAAGTAGTAGAAGTAAGTGGACCCCTAAATTAGGTTAAGTCTATAGTTGTGACAAATCCCATTTTATTTCAAACTTAACTAAAACTGTATTTGTACTGTAATATTTTAGGTATAGTACCACCCCAGTAGAAAGGCCAAAAATGGAACTACACTCATGTCACTTTGAAAGCGTGATTGCTGCCGGTACAATATAGGTAATTGGGTACAAGCGTTACCTTTATTGATATTAAAAAAAACTCAAAAATAGTTTTCTAGTGCTTCCAACCTAAAGAATGACAAAATGGCGCCACGATCGAAAAGGGTTGCCCCCTTTTCACATAAATAAACAATTCTGGGTTTTGAACACTCGCTGTACTAAACGATGAAAAATAAAATAAAAAACAAGTATTCATTTAAACTTTGTGATACAACCAAGAATGGAATAAACGCCTAATGGCATTCTCTACGACTTATGACTTAGGGCTTAAGATAATTGAAATTACCGTATCAATAAATTTTAGCTCTTAAAAAATACCGTACCGTTTTGGCAATTCGATGGATTACCATACGCGGCTTGGAATTATCGTAAAAAATACAAATACAGTAATTACTGTACGTCTGGCATTACTGGTCAAATGAAACGCATTTATAAAAATGCGCCACCTCTACTAGTTTTGTTATAACTGCCACATAGTTTTATTGTATGCCAACTAGGGTAGTAATAGCATGCTCTTATTCTTTTTACAATATTTTAGCTTATTGTAAAAAAAGTGATAAAGAAAATGATATTCAACATATTTTTTGGGTATTATCTTCGTTTATTTTGGGATTTTATTATATCTTATATAAACAGTTATTCCGCTAGCTATACAAGTGTCGCCATCTATTGAAAAAAATAATGGCTATGTAACTTATGTTCCGAGTGAGACCTGTGGTTCCGAATGAGAAGAGTTTTTCGCTGAAAAACCGCCTTTGTTAATCTATACTAGCACAACTCTACTATAGTGCCACCACCACCACTTATCTAAAGAATGGCGCCAGGATCGAAAAGGGTTGCCCTCACATAATACACAGTATTCCAACTTCATACAAACGGACGAAACAATCACATTGCCCTGATCCCAAAGTAAGTAGCTAATGTACATGTGTTATGGAAATCAGACACAACGGTGGTACCACAAACCACAACACCCAGACCCAAGACAATATAGAAAATTTCGATTTCTATATTGACCCGACCGGGAATTGAACCCGGGACCTCGGAGCGGCGACGCCTTACTGTATGTAAGGCGTCGCCGCTCCGAGGTCCCGGAAAACAATATATATCGAATCAAAAAACAATTCGCATTTTTATTGAATACTTCCTATTTAATCCACAAAATATTTTATTTCTTTATATAAAGAAAGTATATTTACAATCACCAAACAAAACAAAAAAAAACACAAAGTAGGCAATTGACAACATTTCATTTTGAACATGAACATTTGAGCTACTGTATGGTATTGATTTTGTATTACTTTTAAAAGAATGTAAATATAAGTTCTTCGAAAGAATTCTGTAATAAGGGTAAGTATTCTTCTGAAGAAAAAAAAAATTAATATATTAAATGCATAAATAATTATTCTCTTAGATTGTTAATGTTATTCTCTTTTAATGCTTCAACACCCGAGCGGTTGCAGGCAACCGCATAACAATAGAATTTTCGTCTCGTTCACATACGCTTGAGGGATTAATAAATTACTGATCGTTTGTATTATAAATTGATGTTATGTTGTTGCAATGCTATAAAAACTGTATTGGCTGATGGCCAAAGCCTTGCCATGAAATAAATAAATAAATAAATAAATAAATAAATAAAAAATTGCTGCTGTCAGCTCACTTTGACATTAAGTGTTGTTTTCGGTGTTGTATTGGATATTATCGATTAATTATGATATGGTAAATAGATGAATATTTAAAAAATACATCAAATGATTTTTTAGTTCAGTTACGACATTATCATCGCATTTCTTCATTCGAAATATGATTCATATTTGTAGTTACGAGAAAATGTCTAAATAATTTTCAGACATCATAATAATATTAAATAAGAATGGATGCTACGTTAGCTCTGTTTGGTTACAGTTTGCATAACTTAAATCAGATCATGTTACATAAAAAAGTAAAATTAAATACTTAATGGATATACCATTGGTATCGACATCTCAATTCTACAATTGATACATAATATATAGTGTTGTGGTCACAACACTATAAACGTCTGATATATTTTTATGGAATATAGCAAAAACATTACCTCGTGATATCCAACCTCATGTCCTTACGCTCTTTTAGAATGGAGAGTTTTTAAATAATAATTGTTAGTGCAAATACTGAAAAGAAATAAAAAGAAAAAATACAGGTTACTTAATTTTTTAAGTTCTTTCAGAAAAAAAATGTGGATATAACAATTTTGAAATGTTGTCAATTTTGTTGTTGTAGTTCCTTTTTTTGGCCATTCATCAGACAAGTTGGTGGCACTATATCCTACTAACCATTACCCAACACACTAGAGTTTGGCCATCAAAAGCTGAACCTAGCAAAACGCGGCAAATTTAAAATATGAAAACTAGGCAACACCGTCTATAATAGGAAGAAACATATTTGATACTTTTTTAAAATTCACAAAAAGTAGATTTCAACTGTGGCTTTCCTCATATGAAATACGAAGTTATAACACGTTTCATATATGTACTATGGCTGCTACACACAATGTCGGTGGTACGGCTGGTGGCCATGTCACCGGCACCGCTAGGCTCGCATTTTACTATCAATAAGTAAGGATATTCATTGCGATTATACATCTGACATGCTGAACTAGGTATTTAAACCAACAGAAGTTAATAGTATTTGGGATGTCGGGATGAGAATTTCAAAAACAAAGTTTACTAATATACATAGTTATTTATTATTCACTATAATCAAAGTCTGATTCCAGATACTCCACACTCATCGATTCTTCTGAATCTGAACTGCTAGATTTGTCACCTGAATTGGTTACATTTATAATGAAACTTTCCATTTCTGCCACTATTCCATCTTTTTGTTTATAATTCTCTTCAATATGAATGACATGATTAACCATCTTATTCCATTCCTCAGAAGTAATGCTATCGAAGCATTCTTTTATTAAATTTTCCATTTCTGATAAGGATCTTGAAATATTTTTACTTGCCACTTTTCTCTTTCCTGTGCTCCAAATAAGCTCAATGGGATTGAGGTCACAATGATACGGCGGAAGTCGCAACACCTCATGGCCATGTTCTTCAAGGATCTGATCAGCTTCATAAATAGGATCAGGTTTATGTTTATCAACCAAGCACAGCAGTTCCTCTCTTGACTGAGTTTCTTCAAATGAAATATCATAACAACGGAGCCAATTTTGTATTTCTACTTTGCGAGTACTAGTGTTTGGTGCCTTATTCACTTGTATGGTATGATAACTTGCATTATCCATGACAATAATGCTTGGTTCCGTCAAATTGGGAATTAATTTTTCACGTAACAATTTGTTAAAATTTGAGGCATTCATGTCATGATGATAGTCAGCTTTAGTTGATTTTGTACTAAAGACTAATAATGCATTTGGTATAAATCCACTTTCTGATCCTGCATGAACAATAATAAACCTTTTCCCCGAAGAAATATTATCAATAGCGCCCTGAGTTGAAGGTCCCTGCCATGACTTTTTTGGTTTGTAATTCTGATGAATATAAGTCTCATCTAAGTAGACAATTTTCTTCCCCTGTTGTCGTTTTAAAGCAATAGTTCTTAAGAATCTATGTCGCCACGCTGCGATATCATAGCGTTCCACAAGTACAGAACGCTGATTTTTATTTTGCTTGAATACAAATCCGTTGGTTAATAATATTTGACGTAATGTTTCTCTACAGCCTGTAAATGCAATACTCTCTTTTAAATCCGTCAAAAGGCTTCTTAATGTAGGCACTTGCTTCTTGACAACATAATATTCATTTATTTTGTTTCTTATAGCTTGAATATCAAAACTGTCCAGGTTAGACACTGTCTTTTTATGAGGGCGTTTCTTACCTGGGGTGCTGAACACCCCTTTGTTTTCTTTACTTTCATTATTAATCCTTTTCAATGTTGAAATACTAATATCTGAAAAAGAAACAGCAATATTTTTTAAACCTATTTATAATTTTAAACTAATCACTCCTGTGTATTTTTGTTGCATATAAATCTATGTGAACTTATACGTAATCTGAAAAAAAAAACATTGTTTATATAAGCCTTTTATTTAAACGATGTTTTTTTTCTCAGTCTGTAAAATACATCTTGTATTTAAAACAAGTCTAGAATTTGTTTACAAATAGTGTATGTTGGTGTAAAAATCAAAGCAAAGGAAAAAATTTACACGAACCTATTACCAAAAATATGTATTTCTGACATTTTATATCAATAATTTTGAGCTTGGTAGGAACTTACCAGTCATTGAAGAGATTTTCTCAAAATATTTATTCTGTGAGAGATACTCTTCTTGATGAAATTCCTTTATTTTTTTGAGATTTGCCGAAGCAGCACTGGCTCCTTCAACACTCGAATTCTTTTCTGTAAAATTGGTAAAATTGGAATGTACTAATTATAAATACCTATATATTATTATGACGTGAAAGTCTTGATAAATATGAAAGTATCTAAGTGAATAAGTTTTACTAACCTACGAACTCTATCGCAACATGTAAACAATCTTCTTTTTGCTTGATTATAGCCATTTGCTCATCTTGTTTTTCTTTATATTTACTTATCATAGTAAATAGAATCTGCCGCACTGCACTCTTTATAGTTTTACCCATATTTTGAAAGAAAAACCAAGGAATGCACAAAATAAACTTAACACAGTGACAACCAACTACGCAGATACGCCATGATGGCGGCCATGAACACTTTTTTTTTCACAGTGGTAGTGTTGCCGCTATAAAAATCACCGGGTTCAGCTTTTATTAGCCAGACTCTACACTCTTTATGAACAAAGCAAGTGCTTGATGGCTGCATCACACATTGCACACAGGTTCCGCACTGTTGGCCATAGAGCAGAGACCACCTTTTAGCCGGAAACCTGATGTGTCTGTATGTTGGTGTTTTCCTTTAATTTTTATGATGGTGGCATAATTGAAGCGTCATGGCTCCGATAGACCAATCAAAGCGTAGTTTCAATTTTAAATTTGTATTAGGTGGGGATTTCGGTGAACCTGCCGCCATATTGTATCGGGCAGTGAGTGCACGAAGTGAAAATTTCACGTTTTGTGGTGCAAATTCGTTGTCAATTTATTTCGGATTGAAACTCCTTGAAGGTGAGTGTAATATTAGTATTAGTTTTTGTCATTAATATCGGTTATGTTTGTTATTTGCGTATGTTCTCTTGATAAAATGCCGGTTGTCCTTAGATTAAGTAGGCCCTGCTAAGTTACTCGAAACCGTCTACTCGTGTTTCGAGCTTTAGGCATTTCATCTGAATACCTACTTTTTTACCTTTGAGTACAATATTATAAAAACATTTCTTATCTATTAATCTCCGATTCTTTGTGGTGAACGTAGTCGTAACTACACTAATCTTGTTCAAAACATACGTTTTTATTGTACCGATCCCAATCCCATATTCTCAACGGTTTCCGTAGAAGCTTGAATTATGCACTTATTTTTTGTTTTGGGTGAGTCCAACTTCAAGCAATGGGACTGCTCTAGAACGTGGTAAACTTATTATGTGTACCAAAATTTACCCTACCTACATCGGGAATTCCTTTCTTTGTGATTACGATGAATCATCTTCGTGAGTAACTTGAAGGGTGACTGTAGTACCGTTCACTAATCAAAATCCTACCGTCTATTGCGTTCTTACTTATTGAGTGACCCATGTTATTGAAATGTGCACAAAAATCATTGTCATATTTGTATCTAGACTTAGTTTTTAGTAGGTAAGCAATATTATAAACTTATACGACGTTGTTGGTACGGAAACAAACTATAAATGATCTGGCTATTGTATACTACCTCTCTTACAATAAATTGATCCACTATGATTTCTCTTTTGTAAAGTAATTGAGGGCACATCCTCCCGAGCCTCATGGACACGACTAATAATTATATTATTCTCGTCTTCATTCTGCTGTTTTAAATACTTGTTTGTAAATAGAGATATTAGCTAATAATGTCTCTATTATTGAAATGCTTTAAAAGTTGCTAACCAGTAGTTATCATGTTAAAATAAAATGCAAAATTTTTATTTATCATCTTTATTGCGAAAACAAAGTCACTCGTTTGAACTTTCGTCGCCGCGACATGCTTAGGTGTCAGGATACCTACCGTCCAAGAAAAACGAAAGCTGTCAATAGGTACAATAATCATAATAAGGATCCTAAGCGTTTCGGAGTAAGGATTCAATACTAGATTGGACAAAAATATTTGTACATAGTATCTAATTAATGACTTATTGCGACCGCATAGAACCCAATCCACCCATCTGAATTAAGACGTTATTCCTTGATTTTAACACAACATCTTCTACATTGCTTGTACACAAAAGACGACGCGAGCGCGTTCACATTAGAGCGCTTTCACTTTGACACGACTCAAGCATCGCGACTGTCGCGCTGCTGATAATTTCATACTTAAATGTCAGCAGCGGCGCCCGGCAGTCGCATTGCAGAAGGCATCTCCTGCTGCCGTGATGCTGTCGTTTTAATGTGAAGGCGCACTTATGTCTTGCGAGTTGCGGCTGATCGTAATAATCGTCCTTAGGACGTTCACTGTTGGACATAGACTTCACGCCAAAGCTTTCGACAGCGTCCGTTTGCTAGTCATCTGCATCTACTCGGTGTGTGCGTGTGATCCTGCGATCGTTACAAGATCGTCCGTCTACGATTAGATCCGGTGGACGACTTTAGATTCAAGGGTCTCCAAACATACCTTGCCCCAACAGTCACCACTTCAAACTATTTGACCTGCCCACTTTGATGAATAATTAGAATGACGGTAAGACTCTAAAAGATGGCCGAGCTAAACAACACCTCACTTCAAAGTGAGATCTGAGCTAAGACTTATTGTTTTTCTCTGTTTACTTCTCATCCCAATTACCTCAGTGTCTTAAGACAAAAGTCTTCAACTAGTGTGTGTTACCTACCAGTGATGAAATACGTATCCGAAACATGGTCTCTTACTAACGATGGGGTTGGCTTTGCTTCGTGTTTCTCTACGAGATACCCTTTTACCAGAGAGGCAGCGTAGGAGGTCCACCGACAAGATGGATAGACAACCTTGTAAATATCGCAGGATTAAACAACACACACTCACCAACATGGGCGAAATGGCGCAATTTTTCCAAAATACCGATTTTCTAAGACAGTGTTATCATGGAGTAGTTTGCTATTGTTTTTTTTTTACCATAATATATCGGCCGTCTTAGTGGTTTGAGCCCCGAATCATAAAGCTAAGTAGTCGTAGGTTCGGATCCCGCTCGCACGGCACTAACATTTATGGACATGTTTGGTACCGTCTGTTTGTTATGATGAATGTATTACGGTGACCGCCACGAATAGTACCTACGGCGATCAAACGACTGCTTACTGTTCCTCGACCACTAAAATAATTATCGCCGGAGCAGCGTATTCTTCATTATTTTAAACCAAGTTTTATAAAAACTTAATTTAAAACTTAGTTTTTAATTAAAGAAACTGATTACGTCGTTGGTAGGTGAAAGATGTTCGTCACAAGCTGCATTGGTTTATTGATGTAACTTAGGCTGCCTTGTTACTTGCCTGTGATAGGAGTTATAAATTTAAATATGGGCCCCTTATATAAACAATCAATTTTGAATGAATTTAATTATGAACCACTTTAGAATCTTGAAAAAAAGGGTTAGCTTTTAGAATTTACTTGAATAAATTCTCCCATTAACAAAGGTTTCCAATGAAATTGCTGCAGGAGATCATGCATGCATCAAGATTAATAATGATGCCTTTTTTTGAGAGTAATGAATTTTACCATAACAGGATTACTTGATTGATTAGTTTAAAATTTAATCATTAACCTGTTGTTATTTCTTAAAATTATAATAATGTGTGCAAAATAATGAAAAACTGTCCATTATAAACATAATTTACAATAGGCTACCCATTCAAATTGTATTTTTTAAATAATGATATAAAAGAGAAATGTTGCCAAAGTTAGACCTTTGGGCGACCAGTTAAAGAGGACGAATCCAGTGGTACTAATAACTCCGTACCTAATTTTTAGGGACTTGACACCCTTTTGCATAACAGTGTCCAAGAGTTGCTATATAGATCATCCTTATTAAAAATAACTACTTAAACGTAACTATTTTTGTGTTCCCTTTTTAAATTTCACGTTTCGTACCTTCGTATTCCGATGTCCAGTATTGTCAAATCAAATCAAATCCAATAAATCTTTAAACATAAGTTTAGCACTCACAATTTTGTTTTACCATTTGTTCACTCACTTCAATGCCACCGCCCAAGATACAATTATTCTTCCTAAAAACGACAGTAATCCAATCAAATCAAATTCGTTTATTGTTGAACACGGGCACATAAGATCTTAATAAAAATGACGTCTCACTGTGACCTGCCTTATTAGACATACAATATTTTAGTACAATAAAATAATAATAGTCAATTTAAAAATAGTAGGTATGCATTCAGTTTACAAATAAAAAACAAACAAAAAGTCTTTAACTGAATAATAAAATTTAAAACATCCGGCAATTACCAACCGTAAATATCAACTTAAAGAGTTCCTAAAATACAGTCTGCGGACGAAATGTAAGCAGAGTAGTACCTAGTTTAAAAGGGTCCGATCGGCACACTTTGGGTATGTGCCTATCCTATATGAACAAAACCCTTCTTAAACAATCGCGATAATTTACTCGTTGTTAGCTTATAAAATAACATTTTACAAACAGAGGACGACATTCGTTCGGTACAATTAATTTTTGGCATAAATGTAACTGAAATCGGCCTAATATTGAGTACCTACCGCATAGCTGCTTCATTTCAAATGTGAAATTAATTTCGATTCAACAATGTTTGTCAATAATAATCGACTTGTGTGAATAGTTTTCCTGTTACTGATACTGCTGGTGCAGAATTACTTGTGGTTAAAATCCGCAACCGCTTGATACCTATCGATTTTCTACTTACTAGACAGAGAATATTGTATTGTTACTCTAAACATGTTTAACTGTAAGTTGTAACACCTCAGACATAATATCCGCGCTATATATTTTTTGCTCGTATTTAGTGCACATTTTAGTTTTGTCTGTATTCATTCTCTTCCTCTCCTACATCCTATCGTGAATGTGTAAAGTCCGTTTTTCTTTGTTTGACGAATATAATATATCGCAATCTTTTTAAAACACTTATTATAATACTAGTGAATAAAATTAATTGACTATTTGATTTAAACGATCTTAATGTTCAAAGATGAATTACCTTGTAGGTTGTGAGTTGTGTTATCTTGTTTTAAAATAAATCATTTCATGAAAAAGGAATGTCAAGATTGTTTACAATATTTGACTAGCAAAGAAAAACGGACTTGAGCTGTATGCTTATGCTTCCTTTTCTCCTGCGTTTTGAGTTTTGGGTAATTATTCATTTAAACTATTTCACTGTGAGCTGCACAGGTATATCACGCACCTAAGAATTGGTTGTTCGATTTCTAGCGTTCCGTATCAACACAAAACCAAATTTCTAATAAGACCCTGTATTCCGGAAAGTTGGCGATGGCGCACCTTCGTCGTCGAGGACAAGTTTAAGGTCTTCTACTGTTTTAAGTTATGTACTGGCAAAACAACTCAAACCATGATATGCGCTCGTGCTGCTGCTGGTGACAATCACAATAATACGTTCAGGTTGAGTGCCTGAGCCCAAAAAAAAAAAAAGAGGGGCATGAAACAGGTCACTCACCCTAAATGAATGTTGCTCACTCAACGTGATGGTGCTGCCTCGGTAGAACATACTAATAGAGAGTATGTTTCAAGTTTCTTTTGTTTTGTTTTTCATAGCAATCACACATACATTTTTGTCAGAGCATCTATACAAGGTAGTTGTTACACGCGTATACTTATTATAACAAAATAGTGCTAGGGACCGTTTTTTTTTTTTTGTTTTTTGTTTAATTCGTCTTGGCCCCTAAATAACAGAATGCTATAAAAAAGGGGCAGGGCTGGACGAAGCCGAGGGGTATCAATTGGCCAGGTCTACTGGTTATCGATAAAACAGTGTTTTCCGTAATATATTCCAAAAAAATATTGTACTGAGGCCTTTGCTTACAAGTCGTTTAGTTAGACGGCCTACCAATGGCTATTTTCTATAAGAACTGTAAACATAATACACTGTTAAACATCAGAGTACATTTTACATTTAAGTCGCTTAAAGCATAATTGGCTTGCTCGTTAATGCGACCCTTGAGTGGTATTTTTGTCTGAAAGTGAAGTATAAGTGTAGATACGAACAGATAAGGTTTGATCCTGGTGATGACTAATGCCACTGTCATTTGTGGTGTTTATTAGAGTACAATGGGATAGTGGACGATAAATGCGACGATGCGCTAGGAATTCGTTCCGTTGCTAATGACCAATGATAACTCTGCACGCTACTTACACTCTCAGTTTCATTTCAAACTGTGTGACAGTGGCGTGGTTACGTTTTACTTGGATCACTAGTACTGTAAGAATTTATTTACTTTCTTCGTCTACCGTGTTTTTGCCCCTTTTTGGATACAGTGTTATTTTTTAAAATTTTAAACATATTTGACTTGAAAGTGTTTGTTCATAATCCCAAAGTAGTGGTTTTTCGCGACGTTGTTTCAGTTAATGATTGAATTTAATTTATCTTGTTTTCGGTGATTTCTCAAAGTTTCGCTCCCTTAATTTCTCAACTTGTCTATTCATATTAACCTTCTTGAAAGGACCTTTTTAAAATGATTAATGATATCGGTGAAGTCGTTGCTACCTCATATAAATGTGATTTGGTGTGCGTACATAGGTTTTTTTTTTGTTAAAATATTTCTTGATCTAACCCGTTTTCAATAATTTGAATGATTATGTATTTCATTTGTCGCAGGAGTTCTTTCTGTCTTGATTAACATCCATTATACGGCTAAGCTTGTTATGATGACTGAAGTCATTCGGTTGGCTCGCTTTGTTTATCGGCGCAGTGTCGCCGGGTGCGTTGCATCGCCGGTGCACTGTCGCCGAGAGATACTATTTTGGTCGTCAGTTAACATTTATTTCAAGCGCATTCCCAGTACCCTGACCCACTGTCATGCTTTGTATTCCAAATCTGTTCCTCGTAGCTGAATACATTATTTTTAACTTGACCAACTGAACTCTTTACGCAGCTATCGAAATAAGTTGCATATGCATCGTCGAATTACTTGTGAATATTTACGTGATGGTTTTGTGATATTGCTGGGTTTGTTTGTCAAATCTATTTTTTTTTTGTAGAAATTTTCCGTTTCCCATTATAACATATCCTTAAGATGTGCGCTTGCGCTTTTGACCTGAAATCATCCCTTTAATCATGTATTTTCTCAGATCTTTTTAGTTTAGCATTTCAACAAAAGAGCATGCATGTTCGGCATCCTCATGTTTGTCTCCAGTTGTTTATCTACTCAATTCCGCAAAATACAGGGATTGACTTACGCGTCAATTTCCAAGTAATTTTAAGTTACTATCTCAGTTTTTAATGCGTGACTCAACATGCAAGTAATAGATGAAATTTCGCTCTGGTAAATACAAATGCAAACTCTTTTGAGGATATCCCGGAATCACGGAAACTTCCCGAGTGTGAGGTACGCCGTCTGGTGCCGTTGGTTCTCGTGTGCTGCCCTAAAGATAAAGTTGTGTGTTTTGTATCAGGTAGCGAACAAGCATGGGTGCTAAGCAGAGCAAGCGCTCGGTGGACATCAGCGGCAAGGAGGCGGAGGGCGGCGAGGTGGCAGCGGCGGGCGCGGGCGGCGAGGGACGCGTCGAACCGCTCGCCGACGCCGACGCGCTCAAGCCACAGCTCAACGGCGACGCACACATCCACGAGCAAACAGTAACGCTGCTTTTACTTATTATCCTTTCAACGCTGCTTTTACTTATTATCCTTTCATATGTCAGGCACATTACCATTGCTTTTAGGATTCCGCACCTCGAAAAGAAAAATCGGAACACTATAGTCTTTTTGCACACTGCGACTGAGAAGCGATGCAGCATCGATGCAGTCGCGATGCAGAAGCTGCAGATTGACAGATTATGTACTGTATATTGGCGACTGCATCGATACTAACGCGCGACAGCATCGATGCCAAATTAATATGTTCATTGCTTGAGTCACAATGCAGTCGCGCGTTTCCAAAACGCGTGGTTGTGAAAATAAACAAATCTCTTAACCAATGCAATCAAAAGAGACAGCCTTTTATGTCGCAAACCGCAAATTTTCGACATTCCCAAGTATCTTATAATTTGGTATGAAGCAATTTCTTACAGCACAGGTAAAGAAAATTTTTCGAAAACAGTTAACTTTAAAGAACATTATATTATATACATTATAAGTTTGTTGCACGGAATTTTCGGTGGGCGAGTCAATCTTGTACTTGCCGGTTTTTTCGTTAAGTATGCCTGTTTGTTTATTTGTGATAATTATCATTAAGTTAATTAATGATATTTTTAATAAACGCCAACACAGCTTTTGACCTATTTGTAAACATACCATTATGTCGCATGTCATTAGTCTATCTGTTTATAGAGATACCATAAGATTACATTCTTGTGTTATCGCCAAAAAGGTTCAAAATCAATAGTACCAAAGTCATGATTAAGCTTCGTACGCTACACTATCCAGACCCAGACATGCGTCCCACGACTTCCTTTCTAGATAAGGTTTCTCAGACGATCGGACAAAAGACCTTACTATTGTTCTCTTTAGAAACTATATTCGAAGTTTCGACCAATTATCGTAAGAATTATGTTGTCTGACTAATCAAGTTGTCAAACTAATTGAAATATAGCAGCCAGTTAGCAATGCGTGTTAACCAGGCGCTCCTGGAAATACGCCTTGATGTAGCAATTAAAAGTACAGCGTCGCTTTCATATAAATATAATGTTAATTTTGTATAAAAAATATCGTTGCCAAAATTGGCCTCATTATTACCAAAACAACACATTGTGCCTTAATTCTTTAATCATAATTTATGAATGTAAAAAAGTCCCTTGAATGTTAGAGAATGTAACACATAACTTTATGGTCATTTAAGGACAAAGAGAAACAACTGGATAGTGGCACACCTGAAAATGAAAAAGATGCAACCACTGAAAAGGAAGGAAAACAAGAAGAATCTGAAAAAGAAAAGGCTGATACCCCTGTGACCAACGGCGACGCCGAGGAACAGAAAACAGAAAATGGAGATTCTGCACCCACGCCCGAAGACGGGAAAAAGCCAAAAAAAGAAAAGGTACGTTCTATTGTCCATTGTCTTAGCAGCTTGGTGTGTGCATTGGAATGAAAGAATAAAGCTAACCTTTTCGGAAATTAACCGTAATTCACAGTTTCACTGAACTCAATACGGCTTTTTTCAACCTTCTTGCTATACTAGTGTATAAAAAATACAAAACGCTGACCTAAAGTTGAACAATTTCAGTCATTCAGTCATTTAGTTAGGGTAAAAAAAACTACTAATAAATATAAAAAAAAAACACTTAAGATTTATCCTTTTTTATCTTTGTAAAATAAAGGTGATTTAATATCATCAAATCATTTTTTCGTCAGGTTAAGAAGAAATGGTCACTGAGGTCGATCAGCTTCAGCAGAAAAGACAAACCGAAACAGGAAAAGAAACAAAAGGAAGAGGAGCCTAAGACAAACGGTGAACCAGAAAAAGTGCCAGAGGAGGTATGTCATATTTCGTATCCGTCACACTTTTAATAATCATTATTCACTGTTGAAAAACTTTTACTAGAAGAATCACTGTCTTATTGTATTTCTCATAAAAGATTCTTCAAGCAAGTAAATTACTGATAAAAATTACCGACACGTTGATAATGAAAATAAGGATTGATTCACTCGATCAAAATATTAGTACCACTATTATTAGTAGTATAAGAATTTCGCCGCATCGTGCCTCGCCAGGTTATCAGACAAAATTGTACTATCATTGGTCTCATCCGTGCCGTACGGGAGACATCAAGCTATAAATACTTTTTGTGACACAATAAAGTCATTGGCCTTAGTTGTGCGAAAGTTTAAAGCTATGAGAACTCGTACACAACACGTGTTATCAAAATGAGTACTACGCAGCGCCCACGCAGAGCACATGCTTACGTTTTATTTACACGTAGCCCAAATATTATTTAACACATTTTCAAAATATGCCTAATTTGAACTTATGAAATATGATTTTGAATTAAGAAATCTCTTTTTTCTCATGGTAATCGATATCGATGAATTATTTTGTCTTAGAATAATTAAGCTACTGTGACCTTGTAGCTCGAACTCATCCGACTGGAAACTATCTACCGATTTCTATGACAAGTTAGTATTGCGTCGTAGTGCATTGCACCCGAGCCGGCGCGGGCGAGTAACAATGCGCATTATAATTCAAAGTGGTGGTATATCCGTGCTAGCCAAACGTGAGCCGCCATTGTTGACGGGGCGATATCGCGACACTTAGTTCATTGACGACTCGTGAAGGCATCTTGTATCTTTCTCGCACGGTAGTGTGCGTAACTTTCAATTCCATGACATGTCATGGCATATTAGTCAGTAATATGCTGCTGATATAAGAAAGAGGTTTTTCACCATGTTCTGTATCGCATGAATTATATTATTTCATTACCTAAAAAATACTTAATATCACTTTTTCAATTTAGGATTACCTATACTAGTCTTCTTTCTCTTATAATTTCGTTACATGATGCCTTGATTACATAAAGACGACTCTCCCTTGAATCGTTAGTATCAGTGCACAGTCGCCAGCACATCGGGTTACACACTTTTGTTGTAAACTGTCCCTTATTACAACTGAATAAGATACCGCAGTGTTTACCTTGACGTGCTGTTGTCCGTACAAACTTAAAATGGGACCTCAGGATAATCTAAGATAGACCTAAAAATTAACAGTCGCAGCTAATGTTTTTGTGGTCTTAACTTACTCGATAGAACAATGAATCGCTTATCTATAAAAACCGTGACATCCTCCCTATTAGTATTTATTTACGTGGTATTTATGGATTGGAAGTTTCAATTTGAAGCCTCCGGTTAATAGTTCGCATCGCGCCGCCGCAGATGTTGATGAGTGTTTGCTGTTTGTTTGGGCGCCGCGAGCTGCCTGGTCCCGTTCACGCGCGGTCATTAGCTTTATCTCGAACAAACATGTCCTCCCATTATGTAGTAAAAACAGATTAATATTCATTGACATGGAAACGTTAAACGGTATTATTTAGTTAAAATATACGAGTAGGTTAGTCACAAAATCTAGGTCTGCGCTCTCAAACCGTTGTTCGAAATCGATTAAAGATGTTTAATTTGCTACGTTTCGTTATGTAGACACAAATAATACAAAATACGCAATCATTAGCAAGTTCCTCTATTAATGCTATTATAATACTTGGTTATTCGTTCGTAACGAGGAGTCCCGGTAGTGTTCTTCCGGCAGTAAATTTACATCGCATTGTTGATGTTTTAATGTTTTTCCATCGTATTTTGTATTTGTTCGACCTGACTATGTACTTAACATCGTCAGCCTTAAACATGTAGCTGAACGTGTCATATGCTCACATACAATGAGAAGAACACGTCATATTCTTTCCAATTAATACTTACTGAAAACAGAACTAGAACATGTTT
This sequence comes from Pyrausta purpuralis, assembly GCA_963924145.1. Classification (NCBI taxonomy): domain Eukaryota; kingdom Metazoa; phylum Arthropoda; class Insecta; order Lepidoptera; family Crambidae; genus Pyrausta; species Pyrausta purpuralis. The sequence continues at coordinate 23,356,248 of OZ001656.1, forward strand.
GAGCTGTTTAAATCGTTTGGACTCGCCAAACTGGTGGGTTATTATATTCGGGGCAAGTTTTAAACTGCAAAATAAAGTTAGTTTTGTAGTTTGTAGCAGGTTTCGCGACGCTATTCGTCGTAGGCGGTGGGTCCGGATCCCTATCATTCGCTCCGGCCAATATAATACGTAGGAGGTCGCCAAACCGCTTCTCCCGCCGCAACCCTGCTCCTTAGCCTCGCGTGCGTGTTATAATTGCTGACCATCATGGTTGTATGTATTTAGCCAATATTTACGAACCGATATCATTACTGATACGTAACTGATGTGTATTATTCTAAGGACACGATCGCTTTCAGTTTGCGATTTACAAGGAGTTTGTTTGTGGTGAATGATTGATATTTACTTATTTAATATAAATCCCAATAACGGTAATATTTTTACGACGATGTCATAAATACAACCATTATATGCATTAAAATATTTAATACAAACATAAACAAATTTATAAAGATAAGTGACATAAGGATAGTTGTAGCAATATCTCATTATTATGTAAATATTTATACACATACTTTATCTTTATTCCTGTACTTTGATTTTAGTGCAATTAGTTTTCTTACTTCAACATAATATGAATACTTATGGAAATCTAAAATTAATTAGCTGTATCTACAAGTTTTTAAAAAACAGAATAAAAATATATATAGTGTCGCCGTTGCTTTCCTGTATAAATGAAAAAAAAAACCTACAATATCATACTGATGAATCGTTATAATCTGGAATGTTCATTCACAGCATGTTATATCAATGACGTATCGGATGAACAATGCAGTGTTGTTTGCAGCTTATTCGAATCAAAACCGCGCAAAGGTAACCCGATGAGCAGTGCGCAAGCGCATGGGCTCGATATGTTTACTAAATGCCACGGCGCGGCGACCGGCCCGGCGCGTCGCGTCGTCGGCTCGGCTCATCTGTCGTATTTTCATAATACGAATGCTTGAATACTGCACTCCAATAACAAGGAAGGACACCGCTTCCTTTTGACGATCCGCTGTGTGAGAAAAATACCATGACACTAATTAAGTGCCTTCTCAGAAGCTTTAAAATGTCTCTCACAAACGAAGAGAATACCGCGATTAGTTAGACATAATATAGAACCTACACTGGACAGCAAATAAACCGGGCCACCAATTACGCTGGAACTCGAATTCGATTATCTCAAAAAGGATAAAATTTATTACTATCAAAATTACACCTACTAATATCGTATTATGTAAATAAAAATCGGCCAAGTGCGAGTCGGACTCGCGCACTGAGGGTTCCGTGCCAACTTTAACTGAATTTGGGAATCCACTTATTTCCACTTAGTAAAATCCACAATATTTTGTGTACAGCAAATATAACTTTGTTTTTCATAGTGTTTGTATGAAGTACAAAGTTATGTTTGCGGTTGTTGAAAATGTGCTATATCTCAAAAACTTCTCGTTCGATTCCGTCCGAACCAATTTTCGTTGAAAGTATTTGTTAAGATCTACAATACATATTTTTTTCAAAATTTACACTCGCTTAGTTTAGAAGTTAGATGGGGGGGGAAGCCCATTTTACCACTTTGGAAGCGTCTAGCTATGAAACGTTAGACTTTAAAAGAAAATGGTTTTAGGAACCTCGGTGTCATTTTAAGACCTATCTATAGACACCCCACACGAATAGGTTTGACAAAAAAAGTTTTTTTGGTTTTAGTTTTATGTATGGGAGCCCCCCATTAAATGTCATATTTTTTTATTTTTGTATGAGAATCGTAAAGCGGTTAACAGGATACATCTTCCTATCAAATTTCAACAGTGTGGTGCTTATAGTTACAGAATAAAATGGCTGTGACATACGGACGGACAGACAGACAGACAGACTTGACGAAACTATAAGGGTTCCGTTTTTTGCCATTCGGCTACGGAACCCTAAAAATGACCACAAATTTATGGGTATATCAGTATTATCAAAATCGGTTCAGTAGGTTTAGAGACAAGAGATATGGGCAAAAAGAAATGCTATGGAATGAAAAACATATGTTCAAAACTTCAAATCAAACTTTAAAACTGCCTTCAAAACTCGATAAAAAGCCTGTTACAACACCATTGTCTTCTGTTTAGGAAAAAAGAACTCATTTGGTTGGAGTGTTATAAGCCTTTTTATGGAGTGGTTTGCACATATCTTAAAACGACTGAACCGATACCTTAATTGGTATATGCTTCAATGCATTATGATATCCGCGAAAAACAATAAAAATACACAAATATACGAATATCAAACATACACTAACGAAATTTATCACAACGTTTTTGGAAGCTTTAGCTCAACATACTGAAATATTATCCAATTGCCAAGATGTCACATAATACATGTCGTCGAGTTGATAACTTTGGGACTTTTATGCCAGATATAACAGAACTTTTATTGTTTTCCAGCTATAGCCGTTTAGTGCCTCTAAAAGTGTTAAACTAGTACCAAATTTTAGCAGATTTCATTTTGTAGAAGGTCTTATGTTGCTAAAACGCATAATTCTGATGATTAAGAACCAAAAATATCCTCATAACTACTCCAACAAAGTTAAAACTCTTGGTCGTTGAAATTCGCTCTACAAGGTTTAAAAATACTAATTTGACCAGCCAATTTTCATCTACTATATAAAAATAAGTCGGGTTTTCCTTCCTGACGTTATAACTCCAGAACGCACGAACCGATTTCCACGGTTTTGCATTCGTTGGAAAGGTCTCGGGCTCCGTGAGGTTTATAGCAAAGAAAATTCAAATATAAAACAAAAAAAAATCTTCTTTTAATCGCCAAACGAAATGTTACTTAAAACGAAGCCATCTGGTGGCGAAACGGAGTTCGCTGGGTTTGCTAGTTTTATAATAAAATAAACACGAACCTCATAACCTAAATAGATAATGCATCGTTGAACACTGATATTATTTTGAATCAAATAGTTATTTATTTTAATTACTAAAATAATTATTTTAAATATGAAAATTATACTTTCACAAAAAATGGACTTAAGATAGCCTATGTCTCTCGGGAATCATGTAGTTTTCAAGATTAAGAAATTTTCGACATTCTTTGTTATATCTATTCCAATGTTTAATTTGTTGTAGCCGCACATGATTTCTCATCTCACCAGATTGCTCTTGTTATTGTTTGTTTGGTGTGAGTAATGCGTTATACTGCATTATAAATAAGTTGTTTGAAGTCTGATTCTCCCCACAATTAGTCACGCTGCACTGATTGATTACTCACCACAACATCCCAAGTGTATTATCTTAAACTGTAACTTAGAAAAAAATACTGGGTTTAGTAGCAAAAAGTTATGGTTTACTTAAATTTAACTGTCTCGCAATTTACTTATACAAAACAATAAAATAAATTCAAACAACACTCGATTCTTTTACTAGAGAATTGTTGAAGACTGATTTTTATGCTGGTAGTGTAGACTTTTTTTCTCTGAATATAAAATGAAAAGAGAAAGTCAATGTAACAACAATTATGTATTGGTGACAACAGAATATTCAGAAAAAGCAGATCTAAGAAGAAGGAATAAGATTTAGTGCTCTTTGCAAATACAAAATGGAACAATAGTGATAACTCTGTTGATGTTGGATCGTATAAACGGTGCCAAGACAGGACAGGGCGTTCAACTGGCGATAGTAGCTCGCATAACTTATTATATGATAGCGCGGTCGCGAGCAGGGCGCTGCTTGATATCGCCACCGTTATTTATTGCCGATGCGAATTACCTACACTCGTCCGATGCCTTCATCCGACCGTGTGCCTCATATTGTTTGTGACTACTGCCTGCTCAATTCTATAAGAAGGCCAAAACTTATTTTTCTAACAAAGACTTTTACCAAGAGAAAATATAAAAGTCGCTTGCGTATCTCTATACATCATTTTTGGAGCGGGAAATTGACTTTAGAGGTCATGAGGTAGTACTAGGTATGTCATGCCATTGTATCGTATCGGATGAGTCATCATCGCTGACTGGCTGCCATCGTTATTCATTTACCGTTAATTCCTGTCTGGTAGTTGTATATGCATACGTATAATATAAAATATTGTGCCTCGTTGGTCTAGTGATCAGTATCGTTGTCAGTAATGTCTCAGGTTCAAAATGCGGTCCAGGCCAAGAGTTTTATTATTATTACCTGCTTTTAAGTTGCTCTTAGTCCGTAGTGGCTTTTTCTATCTTGTTTGATATTCGTATCTTGTAGTATTTACTCCAATTTTCCTGTTTATACTGTAGGTATTGAGTGAAGAATATTTGTACACAAGTGGTGCACTGTAATGTAACATACATAAATGCATGATTATTAGGAGAAAACAAAATGAGATCCGGTAGGTAGACTCCCGACAAACTACTGGGCAGTTTGCAAGATGTACGAGGGTGAATCAAAAAGTCCTTAGAATGACAATAAAAATACGTGATAACTTAAATAAAATTATTTTATTTTTCAACATAATCTCCTTCTAAATCAATGCATTTAGAATACCGCTTTTCTAACTTTCTTATTCCTTCCAAAAAAAAATCTTTTTCTTGACTATCAAAAAACTCGTCGACGGCAGCCATCACTTCGTCATCATCCTTAAATTTTGTGCCACGGATGTGTTCCTTTAATTTGGGAAATAGATGAAAATCACTAGGGGCTAAGTCCGGAGAATATGGTGGGTGTTCAAGAATTTCGAACCCCGCATTGCGGATTGCCTTGAGCGCCACTTCCGACCGGTGAGCAGGAGCGTTATCGTGAAGAAACAACACGCCCAATGACAGTTTTCCACGACGCTTTTCTTTAACTGCATCTCGCACTTTTGGGATCAAATCTGCATAATACTGTCCAGTAATTGTCTGCCCTTTCGGCAAGTAATCAATAAAAATAATTCCTTCACTATCCCAGAACACAGAGGCCATAACCTTGCCCGCGGTAGGAGCAACCCGAAATTTCTTCATTGGCGGAGAAGATGGCCGTTTCCAAGACATGGTTTGCTTTTTTGTTTCAGGATCGAAATGGTGGACCCATGTTTCATCCATAGTGATAACACGTTGGAAAAATTTATCCGGATCAGACTGTAACATTTCGAGATTCCGCCTTGAAGTTTCCATACGTCGTTTTTTGTTGTCCTCGGTTAACATTCGTGGAACCCACCTTGCTGACACTTTTTTGAAACCCAGTGAATCGGTTAAAATGGATTGAATGCTGCCAAATGATATCTTTAGGATCTCGGCTAAATGTTTTATAGTGATTCTTCTGTCTTCCAAAACTAACTTCTCAACTTTTTTGACATTTTCTTCCGTGACAGAGGTTGAAGGCCGCCCAGAGCGAGGATCATCTTCACAGCTCGTTCTACCTCTTTTAAATTCAGCAACCCAGAAAGCAACAGTAGAATAAGGCAAAGCATTATCTCCTAAAGTTTGCTGGATATCCAAAAAAAATTCTTTCGTTGACATTTTTTTCAAACACAAGTACTTTATGACCGCGCGCAACTCGTTTTTTTCCATTTTCAAAGAACGTTAGGTACACTTCGCACTAAATAATTTATTTGTTGGGAACCGTTCAACTAAATCGAGTGAAACCCCACACAAGTAATAAGTGATGGTCACTCTTTAAAATAAATACTAAACTACCCACAAAAATATTATATTAATTGACACTTCTAAGAACTTTTTGATACACCCTCGTAAATGTATAATTTCTGTATATTGTGAAAAACATTAAATTAAACAAAGAATGGTATTCCTACTACATCACATCACAGACAACTAAAATACTCGAGGCGTACCTTTCTGCATCAGTAAACAAAGACACGTCCTTGTGCGCTGGTATCGTTTTATTGTTTACCACAGTCCTGTGGTTGGTTGACAAATGAAATCGCTAGTTCCAAGATTTTCTAAAATAATTTCTACTATTGTAGAAGTATTAATGGTAATTTGTACTTGTCTGAAATTTTGCTTATTTCTATAGGCAATTCACCACTTTCCATTGAAGATTTGGCCCGTATATGTAGCTGTGAATACCAATAAGAGAACAATAAGTCATGCTTAATTCCCCATAAAAAGTTATAGCTAGATAAAAAGCCATTTATAATTCAGGGATATGTGCCATTGCTGTCTGTGGCTTAGCCAAGAATGGTCCTTGCCTTTTATGAATCTACTATTAATTAAAATAAATAATAAATAAATAAATATCCTTTGGACATTCCCACACATCGCCATCTAGCCCCAAAGTAAGCTACTCAAAGCTTGTGTTATGGGTGCCAGACAACGGATATAATACTTAAATATATTTTTTTGTAAATACATACATGATATACATAGAAAACACCCAGACCAGTACAAACAGACATGTTCATGCACACAAATGTTTGTATTTTGCGGGGATCGAACCCGCACCCGCTGCGTAGTAGGCGATTTCTCGACCACTACACCAGACGGGTCGTCAATTAGAACTAATGCAATTCTTATCTTACAAATTGCAAAATGTCTTGTTAAGCAGAAAAGAAAAGCAGTATCAAATTTCCACAAAGCAAAATAATAAGAATAGGGTTTGGAATAAGGTTGCTATAATCATAATCTTCATTTATTTGCAAGAATACAGTACATGTCAAGGTAGTCACTAAACTAAAATTCGTTCAGTGCAATTCAGCCAAAAAATAGCATGAAAATATTCATTACAGTTAGTTTCACTCAAAACTAAATGAAAATATTATTTTACATTAATTTCATGTAAATTGCTCTAAATAATATAATGTTGATATGTCAAATGACACAATTATCATTTAGACATGTACAATAATATTTTAATTTAGTTGTATTAATGTAATGTCAAGAAATTCCTTAATATTATAGAAACAGTGTTGTAATAGCCAGTTAGTAAATCTGTATTAAAAAGTTTTTGGTTGTCAATCAATTTAATATTATGTGGAAGACTATTGTACAACATAATACCTATATTAAATACATTTGTCTCATATATTTGCTTGTAACAATGAGGGTGGTACATCGGGTAATTATTTTTTTCCAATATATTAGGATGGGCCATCACAGACACATGTCTTACGTACATAGAAGGCAAAGGAAGCATCATATTTTTTTTAAAAAGAGGCTTGCAGCTGTCATCATTGCTACTAAGCAATTAGATACCGTAAATCTCATACAGTCAAAATATAAATGGGAGAAAAAGCAATTAATGTCTAGTAGTCGCCGATATGCAACAAAGTTTTGTACATTCTGTGAAAGAACAGTTTTTAAAATACAGTTATTAAGAAAGTCATGCATTTCTCATAATAGATTGTCAACCCTATTTACAATCGTTTGCAACATAATATGTCTGCGATCATGAGCATTGAAGGGTAACAGATTATCTAAAAATGATGCCCAACCTTCCGTTACAAAAAATGCAGTATATATTGTAATATGTACGTCAATTCCCCTTCAGTCTTACGAACGCCGCCCTACGTTAGACAACTAGATTTTTTCTACCATGGCCGATGATAAGGTACTAGTGCTTTTAAATTTACGGCTCAGTATTGCTAAGTGAATTTAGGTTTTCTCTAGCAGAAATTTAAATGGTCGTTATTTAACAAATTCATTTTGTTCATAGGCGGCCGAAGTTGTACCCGAGGTGGCGAAAGAAGTCGCGGAAGTAAAACCCGAAAATGAAACCAAGGAAGAGAAAACACCCGAGACACCTGTTACTGAACCGATCTCAAACGGAAGCAACACGCCCGAGTCACCGAAGGTAGAAATACCTAAAGCCGAAGAGACGGCCCCCGTCGCGAGCCCTGAGTCCGACAAAACTGAGTCGGAGCCCCTCCCCGAACCGGTGCCGGAGCCCGAGCAGTTGCCCGTCAACGGCCTATCTCTAGAAGAAACCAAAACCGAGCCGTTGGAAGTACCAAAGGTCGAAGAAAAACAACCCGAAACCGCCGCCGAACCCACGGAACCCGTTCCGGCCGTTGAAATTCCTGTCCAGAAAGAGGTTTGTGTTGAACAAATGCCTTTGATAGAGTCCACGCCTCCACCGCTCCCCGCAAACCCTCCTCCCTCTTCAGTGGCGAGTTTCGCAGCCACCACCATGGCACCGGACTCGACAGCCGCTTCGCTAGCTAACAACACCGAAATCGCAACACATACACCGCCTTCGGTCCCAGATACTAAACCAGACACGCTTATTGAAAACACCACCGAAATCCAAGCCGATCTTACTAATTCCGTGAGTAGCTCCAAAGCGGTCTCCGCGATCGAACCGATCGAACGAGTTGTGGACACAGAAAAGGGGCCAGATCCTATATCTAACGACGACACGACGCACAGAGTGGAGGGACCGGCGGTGCCCACCGAAGAGGAGGTACCTCTAACGAAATCGAATAACGAATGCGACGTCGTCGTCGAGCAGCAAACGGACATCGGCACCGCGGACCGCGTCGACGTCGAAGAGATAATCGACGACTCCGAAACCGGGGAGAACACGTCCGAGGCGACTGATAACAACGCCCGGGACGTCGAAGTCTCGGACAACTCGGATTTCCCGCTCCCCCCCGCGTCGGACTCTGTTTCCGAAACGGCGTCACCGGAGCCGGCCCCCGTCGAGGAGCTGCCGCCCCCGCCCTCGCCGACCGACGAGACCCCCGCCGAGCGCGCGGAGGCACCCGCGACGGTCGACTCGAACGGGACCGGCGAGGAGGACCGCTCGGACGCGATCCAGACGAACGGCGACGGAGACACGGCGACCGAGAACATCCGGAACAAGATAAAGGATATCGCGCTCGAAGGCGTCGAGTGCAACGGGAGCGCGGCGTCGTCGCCTCGCGCGGTCGCGGAGGCTGTCGTCGCGCCGGCCTCGCCCGTCCAGGTACCGCGCGGGCAGCCGCATGTAGTGGATAGTCAGTAACCTAGCGAGCGTTGTCCCCTAACCGCCTCGCTCTCCCCCTACACCTCCGCAGCATGCGCGGACGTCGATAACCGGAGGACTTTCCAGTGTGCTTGATTGCGATGCAAATAAACTTTTTGATCGCATCGCAGCCGGAGGGTCCGGAGTTTTCCGTCCCGTCCCCGAGGAGCTTGATTCGTTTTCTGTAGACGTGATCTGTCGAAATTAACATAGCATGTTGAGTATGTGACCGCTTCGGTGCTAACGACGCTGTCTGTTTCTACCGTGTGATTTTAATCCGTCCTTTCGAATGTGCACACATCAAAAAAGTTTGCTATTACTTTGAAAAATCTTTTTTTTACGATTACAATACGCGACGGGTTTTTATATTTAAAGACGCTCTTCTCATCAACTTTCATAATGCGCACAGCAAAAGTGTGAAACTTTCTGCCCGCATCTGTGTTTCCAACAGTCTACAACCTTGTTATTTTTAAAAAAACAAAAACAGTGAACAGGCTTCTTATGGGTGAGCTCACCTCATCGTCGCCTCTATCTCCTCGTCTGGTGTAGTCTATAGACAAGAGCGAACCCATATATATAAAAAAATAACCAATATTATTTTGTATTATAATTCCTTAGTCTACTGATCACAAACTTTTTTTCGACGTGTGTATCTATATTGTTCAATATGCACTGATATTATGTTCTTTAAGTAGAGATGCTAAATCACTTTAATTAGATTATTATAATTAGAAACATTGAGTAAAGTTGCTATAGAGATTTTTTGAATTAGGGTTGACCTCTATAGAGTCTATATTTCTTTGCTAGTCGAATAATTTAAACAATCATTTCTTTTTCACAAAATGACTATTTTAAAATAATATAAATACAAAACTTAAAATCTACATAGGCAATTATCATTGAAAATTTTTATTCACTGATATTATTTTAAAAGTTATAAAAAGAGGACTAGCAAAGAAAAACGGACTTAGTGTGTCCTGCTTGTAAATAAATATTTTGACTTCTCGGAATATTGAGAATACAATTAAACTATATCAGTAGTTGTAAATTAATTTACTTATATAAAAATATCTACTTGGCACAGCAGCAGGAATCCTGTAAAAGTTGTTTGTACATTTTAAATGGTAAACTATGATTTATTTGAACTCGTACCACTAGTAGTTTTTAACATTTTTATCATTGAAGAGTAGACAAATTTAAACGCAAGAAAACAAAATGTAATAACTAATCTGTTCTCATTTTAGGAACCTCTGCCAGTATCAGACAAAATAGCGGATTTGATCCCAGAAGTTCCCGTCGTTCCCGAGCTAAAAGCTGAGACGGTATGTATTATTAAAAGTATAAACCTGTACTGATAATATAAACCTGAAGAGTTTGTTTATTTGAACGCACTAATCCCGGGAACTACAGGACCTATTTCTAAAATTATTATTATTTATTTGTGTTGGATAGCCTGTTTATCGAGGAAGGCTTTAGGCTGTTAAACATTACGCTGCGACGGGAGGCAAGGGAACAAACTCAAAACGCGCGGACGTAGTCGCAGGGTACCGCTAATCGTATTATAATGTGTATAGGTCAAATTAAAAAATATCTCCTCACACTCAATCCGCAGTTTCGTGTATTCGATTCGAATTTTCCGTTACTTTAAAATAAAATTCTGTCCTAACTAGAGTTGTAAGCCCAATGTTTACTACCTAAGTATGCAGTAGCATTCCGGTAGACTTTGGAATCCTTCCATAAGGTGCGGTAGCTTTCGTAGATTTTATTTTAATGTATCACGAATAGAGTTGGGCAGGTAAAAAAACAAAATGGTAAGTAATGAAAAATACGGTAATTTATGGTAAAAATGGTAAAATACTCGTAATTTACCAAATAGACCGTAAAATATTCAGTTGCTATATTAATTTATTTATTTTATAATTTGTGCATGAATAAAGCTTTAATCCAAACGGTTGTTGGCGGTGTTGATGGTAGAAAACACTTCAAAAATTGATTATTTTTTACGTTACTTGGGTCACCATATAAAACAGAAAACAAATATTCGTGCGCGTTGCGTAAATTATTAAATGGCATTTAAAATTCCCGCTCGCTTCTCGTCTGGTTATTGACGAAACGTTCGAGGAAATATTCGTGCACGAGAGCTGACGCGAGCTTGCTGTTCACATTGATGTTCACACATCATCATCATCATTATCAGCCAAAAGACGTCCACTGCTGAACATATGCCACCCCCACGGCTTTCCACAGCGACCGGTTGTGAGCGGTCTGCATCCAGTTTGATCCTGAGATCTTTACAAGGTCGTCTGTCCATCTTGTCGGTGGACATCCCACGCTGCGCTTTTGGTCGAAGGGTTTCTAATCTAGAACTTTTCTGCCCCAGCGGCCATCAGTTCCCTGCTATGTGCCCTGCCAAAGTGCCCACTGCCACTAGAGCTTACTGATTCGTAGGGATATGTCCGTAACCTTAGTTCTTCTACGTATCTCCTCGCTTCTGATTCGATCACCGAGCATAGCCCACTCCATTGCTCGTTGTGTGATTTTAAGCTTCTTTATGAGGCCCATAGTTAGAGACCACGTAACGGATTCGTATGTAGTTTAGTTTACTTACTGAAGCTTGTTGTTAATGTTTAATTATTATATTTTTTTTATTGTTTGTGCAATACTACACAATATGTAGAATGTTATTTCATTCTTAAATGTATATACAGTAGTTATAAATTAACATCAATATGTAGGTATAGTATAGAACAATCTGTTCCAAATGTTATATGATTAGGTACTCCACAATTTACTTAAAAAAATGTTTTTACTTTGCTGTACCCTACCGGGTGTGCACATGTAGTAGGTTATATTAATTTTGTAATTAATGATCTATCTACTGTGTATTTCTTGCAATAAATAAATGATAATGATAATGTCTTCACTGGTGACATACACTGGTTGAAAACTTTCGTCTTCAGACACTGAGGTAATTGACACGAGAGGACGCTCTTATGCAGTTTCCCGAACCGCTGCCTAGCCGAGTTGGATTCGTCAATTGACCTCTTTCCCAAGTTGACCTATCTAATTGGATCTTTCATCTAAGGTAGACGTACTCGTCGACAACTTCAAGAGTTGAGTTTCCAACGGATACTGGAGTAGGTATAACACGGGAACTTGACTTTTTTTAAAGACACACCTGTTGGGATACTTGGTCGAGCATAGTGCCAAGATCATTCAGCGTCTTTGCCACAACGACTATATCATCGGCAAACCGGAGGCGTGTTATGTATTCGCTATTGACGCAGATGCCGAATCCTTCTCATTCCAGGAGCTTAAAGGCGTCTTCCAATGCCGCTGTAAACAGTTTCGGAGATATAACGTCTCCCTGTCTTACACCTCTCCGCAATGGAATCGCCCTCGTATTTTGTTCCTGTACTCGAACCGACCATGGTGGCGTTGTTATACAGACACTTTAACACCTATCGTCTATGTGACACCACTGAAGAGGCCAAGCACCGCCCAAGTTTTGATCGAATCAAAAGCCTTCTCATAGTCCACAAACGCTAAACATAGAGGCATATTATACTCGTACTTCTCGGACTTCTGTATAATTTGCCTTAATAGATGTGGTCTATGGTACTGTAGCCTTTTCAGAATTCGGCTTGTTCGGGAGGCTGGAAGTCATCAAACCTACGTGCGAGACGCTTCGTGATTCACACATGCGCGAGATTAATCATAGCATTTGTTGTACATGAAGATGCCGAAGGTTGAATTAGTTGTGGCTTGCGCTCTGCAACTCATTAGTTTGTTTTAATACTTGAATATCTCAAATAAGAAAAGAAACCGGCGACGCAGATGATGGTGAGGTGAATGATAAGCTTAGCTTTTAGGTCAGTATGATAAGGAAGCATTTTTTTTTCAAAAATTATACCCTTTTTCGTGATTTTCAGTTATTAAATTAATAACCTATAAAACGAAAACTACTGGTTTTGATGGAACTTACACTGTAGGTACCCTAAGTAGCAATATATTTGATTGAACAAAAAATAATCATCTCGCTATGACTTCTCGTTTTCAAGAAATCCGTGGTGAAATAAACATCAAAACACACATACACTTACGAAATTTTGAACACGTGTTTGGAACTTTGGAAGCCTTAATTGATTACCTCACTCGAACAATATAAAATTTTAACAATATCACATACCTTATAGGTCGAATTGATAACCTCTTTTTTTTTAAAATAAACATTAATATGTTTATATTACAAACACAATATCACTCATAAATTACAAAGTACAAAACAAAAATAAACCTAATGAATATATTTTTGTGTGATGTGAATCCAGCTCAAAAGTTCGTGTTCGTATTGGCATGTAAAGAAGTATGCATTATGCAAGACAGTAAAAATGAGTGAAATGTTATTCATGGTAATTTGGTAAAGGATTTAAGTATATTTATACATTAAGTTTTGTTAATTAAAATCATTTGAATATTTTCCCAGTCATCGGTAATTTTACCGAGTAAATTACATGTTTTTGGTAATTTACTCGAAATTGAGTAAATTACCGGTCACAAACCCAACGCTAATCACGAATTATTCTTGTGAGAAATGAATATTCTTGAATCTGAATTTGAAATAAATCATGGTCATTACTAAAATAGTGACTATTATTATTAATTTTAAACATAAAAAAATTTGATACAAACAGTCACAGAAAGAAACTTTGACAGTAAGTAAAAGAGGATTTTCTTTAAACTTAAGAAAGATTGCGAGACTTGGTATGTATGTAACATTTATTACCTACAAAAGCTACGTAGTATGCTACGTATGCCGTAGTTTTCCGTATAGTACTGGGAAGATTCCGTGCGTTTTGGTAGGCGTTACGGTAGACTTACAGCGCTAGTCCTAACTAACGGCTCGTGTTCGCAGGACGCGGTGGCGCTGGCGGTGGGCGAGCAGTAGGCGGCTTGCGGCGGGAAGATGAGCCTTTAATTTATTTCTGTTTAGTACTACTACTACTACGGTGTGATATCGAACCTAGTTCGATCGCTGATTTTACATTGTCTCAGATGTGGATTTCGGTTCCGAACGTGACTTCATATAGAAAGATTATTGTGTAAGTTTAGCGTGCTTTTGCTTTTGTAAAATTAAGATTTTATACATTTTTATTCGCTAGGAACGAGTTTTTTTATAATTATATACAGTAAAAGTTATATAGACAGTATACGGTGCGATAAGTTGGTGCCATTATTACAGGGGTTAGTTTGTCGTCGTCGCATGTTATTCTCTCGTAAATTACTAATTATCCATTTCGATTTGTGTTTGTGTTATTGATTCACGATTAATAATATATTCGAAATCGTGGCGTAGCAATATCACCCCTTTAGGATATTTTAGAGTATATTGGGTTCATTACAATCAAAACTAAAGAAAAATCTCAATCAAATGGGGGTTCTGGACTAGATTATCAAGAAATCAGCAAGGAGTAGTTAGAAGTTAACATGAAAAACTCATAAAGGTAAAATTGAAATCGGCTCTTTTATGTGATTTAGGATTTGTATTTGTAAAAACAATAATAAAATTGACGTGATGGTTTTGAGCTGACGTCTGTTTCCGTTAGTTGTAAGTCAAAGGTAAAAGACATTTTAAGTTCCACCTACCTAAATAATATCTTTTCACATTGTTGTCCCTCGAGTACACAACTTTGTGGATTTTTAATTTTAATGAAATGGCACCGCAACGTTTCGGTTTGTCGATATAATTTCCAGTTCAAAAGTTGTGATTTTAGTAGTATGAGCCCTGATATTGATTGAGCATTGGCCGTGAGAGGCGGCTGTTGTAAATAATGCATTCGCCCCGTGCAAGGAAACGAAGATACGCACGCCTGCCAGGATTGTTAGGCTTTTTAGTTCAAAAAGCTTATAACATGGTGATGATGATGATGATGTTTATTTTCACTAGTGTTGAATACCACAAGTCGATGATAAGTTTCATCGGCTGTAAGTAGTTCAATGACTTATTATAATGTATATATGAATAATTGAGTATTTCTGTTAGGTACTTGTACGTCAAATAATATTTGATATTAAAATTGTATCTGTAAATTGTTAAAGAAAAGGAAAATTATCAATTTCATTTAATATCAATATGTTACTTGATAACTCTGTTTGCATTTCAATGTATTCTAAATATTCAATCTTATTTTTATTGTATTGTATAAATTTAGGTTTATTATCGGCTCTCTCGTTTTATGAACTCATTAAATTCTAATAAGTTTGGTTTAGAAAAATCAAGTGATACATCACTATTGTCACTAACTACGTAATTAAGGTTTGGATTTACAAAACTATTCGCTCACGTATGTGCACCATTTTGATGGTTGCCATACCATTATTGGACTTTATAACAGTGGCCAAGTTTTGAATACCTATCAATATACATACTTTTTATGCATATACAGACATATTGTAATGTTTAGATTTTGTAGTATGTGTAACGTTAGTAAGGCAGCTAAGTAAGGGAAGCTGCCAAATAATTTATCGGATTCCACCTCATACATACATTTAGATGATTAATACAATAAGGTTTGATAATCTGTATTACATACATTAATGTGTATTTATTTCTATAGCAGAGTCTGGAAAATGTGAATTTCATAATCATTTTTTGTAATTTTATACATTTTTATGAAATTTGAAGTGACACATCTGCATGACTGGGGAAAATAATGTTTAGCAGTAAAATGAGTGAGACATTCCATATCAAATGCTACTAATACAATTCTGTCCAATGTTCGCTAGCAGCTAAATCTTTACTCCTGATAGACTTAGTTTTAGTGTTTAATGATTTCTATTTACACATAATTTAAATTCTTATAATCGTGATATACACTGATTGTGTATATTGAAATGAAATTTTAATGCGTAACGAATGAAAAACTTAACCAAATTGTAAAGTGTTGAACTAATTTCTGTGTAAAGGAAACAAATATATAATAGTAAAGCACAGCAGGTAAATAATTTTAAATGTTCACAAGAGGATAGAAATGGAAAGACCACATCAAACCCTTAAATGTTTATAGTTTTCCTTCATACAGCATTCATTCTTATGTAATTGTTATTCCTCAGTAGTCATTTTTTTTGTGATGTCCCTAAATGATTGTGTATTTTTGCTCACTATTGCTATAAAAAATATGTAAGATAAATATGTTATTCCAATTTTATGAAACTTGATGTTGATGTGTGAATGTCTCTAATCAATAAATTTTAAAAAGAACAATATTAGTGTTATTTAGTTTTATTTAGAACTAGACTCGACCTGTTCGGCGGACCCGCCAAACTTCGTACTGAATACCTCAACTCCGATATTTTCAAAGTTATTTATTCTGGGCAGCCATTTTCATGTTGTGGTATCTTAACTAACATTATTTTTTACTAGGCATTTCTGATAACTTTTTATATTTTGCGTACCTACATGAAAAGTAGTGTTTGAAGGATTTGGCAATATCCGAATGTACTGTTTTACGTGGAGTTGATATTCTCCGTCGAGAGGGCACAAACAGGTTAAGTTCTATCCGCTTATCGTAATCGTAAGAATGTACCTTTAGACATACTCATCTGTGGCACAGAAAATATAATAGTACTTCTGTGGTCAAAACATATAACGTACCACCTCCTCCTCCCTTCTCCGCTCGTCACCATCCGGAATAAGATAACTATTTGGTCATTTCTACGGAGACAATCGATTGACCGTTTGAAGCAAAAAAAAACTTCCTTTAAAATTGAATTACGTATCTAAAGAAAAAAAAACGTATTTTATACAACTCGGTCTGATGGAGAGCATATCGAGCAAACCACCAGAGTGTAAATATCGCCTAAAAAATCTGAAGGTTCAAAACCGGGCACAATTTGACGTAAAATTGAGTGTCTGGTTTTTAGAATTTACTCGTTTTTGTGTGTTTATCCGGGCGTCTGAGCCAGGCTTTTAGAGTAATTACACATATCTAGGCTGATTAAGAATCGTAGGTGACACTGATATGGGTTTCATCGTAGGTGACGCAATAGGATTCTTAGAAGAGATAAACTAGGCGCAGACAGCCAGAATTTCACATTTTCTTACACAGCGTAACAAGCTAACTTTAAGAGCGTTTTCACAGTTTCATATAAACTGTAATGAGATATGTAGGTGACGGGCATCCGACGTTATAGTTTCATCCATTTTAATCCAATATTTTTCGAGACCTCATGATAAACGACGGCCTGATATAGGTATATACGGTCGTCTGAGCAAACTGGTTTTTCTGTATATATTTCACGAAATATTACGTTTCGAACAAATTGTTTTAAAGATTTACTGATGTGACATCTAGACGAGATTTGAATCTTCGTGACGCACGCGTTTAGGAGAAATTGAGTGTACATCCGGCCGTCTGAGCCAGGCTTCTATATAGATCTAGCATATCTAGGCTGATAACGAATCGTTAGTGACGCTGATGTATCCAGGTTTCTAATAACAAACTATCAGAGGGTTTTAGGGCGCTGTTTCGTATACAATGTGATGTGACGCGTAAGTGACGGTCATCCGAAGTAGTTTCATCCATTTTAATCCAGTACTTTTTGAGAAATCGTGATAAACGTGTGGCTCAGACAGCCTGATATCCGGTCGTCTGAGCCAACTTGTTTTTCTCTATATTTCACGAAATGTTACGTTTCGAACAAATGTTTTCAGGATTTACTGATGTGACGACGTTAGTGACAGCTCTCGACCAGATTTGAACCTTCGTGACGCACGCGTTTTAGAGAAATTGAGAAAAAACTGCTGGCTCAGACAGCCGGATGCTGGCTGTCTGAGCCACCCAGTTCTACCACTTCCAAGTGTTGTACGAAGCTGAAAACTCATCTAATCTGATGTGACGCGGCCTCTAAGTACAAAAAATCGTAAGTGACGGCTCTATATGCCGCCAATCAAAAGTTATAAGCATTTCAAATGTTTTCCATACATCGATGCATTTGGGTGGCCACACTTCGCACTCTTTATGGAAACGAAAAGACAATTTATTAGAAAATGTAAGCCAAAGCCCCTCATATTAAGGCGGATGCTTTCTCCTGCTATTTAAATATTTAATTACGTAGTCAATAACTAAGCCGATGAAGGAAAATATGTTAATTATGTATGGGGTATTCCAGGTTTTTTAAAAATTACTCCTAATTTAAAATAAACAACTAGCTCCAGCGGGTTACTACAATATAAGATTTTTTCGGTATGATACGGTCCCATATGATTACGGACCATTTGGGACAAGATGCAATAATTAATTTTCATCATTATGCAAATCGTCTCCTGCTTTTTTGGGTGCAAAATAATAACCATAAAACAGCGCAGAAGCTGAAACGCAGTTCGCTGGGACCGCTTATTATTATTACGAACAAAAATTACTAAGCCAGCCTTATTTCACCTTCGGAACACGAGACGCGCGCCATCTTTGTGTCGTTGACATGCCATCAATGCGCACTAAATAGTTTCGAACAATATTTCTAATGCGGGGAGATAAAGAATGAAATGCGCTACCGGCTGAGATGTTCCCGAAACCCTTAATTTGGGCATTTTCAAAAGAAGAATGATTAAGCTATTACTGATCAGACATGATCAATCCTCGACGACATCATCACTTACCACCAGTTGTGATAGTGGTCAAATGGCTGATCATATATATAAAAATATATAAAGAAATCATCCACTTAATATCATTTATTTTTATAGCCCAAAAGATTGTTGTTGAATTTAACAAGAAAGTTTAAATATGTATGTTACAAAATGTATACATAATAAATAAAAATTAAAGTAAGTAACAATGGAATTTTGTAGAAACAAAATTTAAAAAAATATATTTTGTTTTCGACCTGTCATGTGTATTACCACAGGTTGTAGCGTTTATCTTCTTTTAAAGTTTATGTGCATAGGACAAGTACCTAACAATTATTTTGTTTCAAAGCAATGAAATAAGTTTTGTGCTCGTTTTTACTTAGTTCGTAGACTTTATTGATTTTATGACGAGTATAGTATACCTATTTACGAGTAGTATTATTCACATTTGACTAAAATTGTTTTATCAGATGTATATTATATTTTTCTTTGTAATCATAAAAAGGGTTTCCTTTCATACAACAAAATTGTGTTAAATTTTTTGTAACAATATTAATGTTTTTTTTTCCTAATTATACAAATATTGATAGTTTTAACTTTTTGATTACATTAAATGACGTTGAAAATCATTTGATTAAATTATCTGCATCTCGTCCAAAATAAGCTGTAGACATGTATGGGATGAATTGATGAACTACTATTTGTATGAATGCTACACCAGAAACAATTCATAAAATAACTTTTTATTTACTAAAATATCAATAACAGGAGACTTCCACATGGTAATTCTTAGACGTTGGGTGATATCAAAATTAACAGTAAACAGCTATCTAAACGCCGAGTAAAAAAGTAAGTGCAAAGCGCTGAGTATGCCTAGTCAGCCTGGAGCCTAGCCTTTTTCAAGAGAACGCTGACTACGCCTAGTAAAAGTAGTAAGTAGTCCAACTAAATACTGATCTGCTTACTGAGGTCTGAGTCTGGAGCTCACGTCAAAACATGCCTGATTGTTGTCATAAGTCTTTGTGCCCCCTTTTAGTATAACTAGCCCAATATCATCACCATAAATTTCTTTAAATGCATTTTTTAATGATTAACTTCGTAAGTGCAGGTTTCCTTGTCAGTACATCAGTCACTAATCAGTAGTGCGGATTTTTTTTCAGCAACTGTCATCACTGTAAATGTCTACTTTTTCGTCTGACGCTATCTTGCATGTCGAATTAACAGTGATTAAAAGTGTTTTAATGTTCTTATTTAACATATTTCTTTAACTTGATAGCATATTCCTGATTTTTAAATGGTGAATAAAATATGAGCCTGTACAAGTGTACATGATCTGATAATCTTGGTAAGATCATCTCTTTAAACTAGGAATGAAAAATAAAAGCCTTCTTTTAAACGTTGAGAAAGTTTAAGAATTACTCAGGACGAGCTGCAGAATGTAAATATATCTTTGATTTTCTGCATTTCGTTCCAAATATTATATAGGCGTGGTGGGACGAGTTAATGAATTACTAAATTTTCCATCCAAACAAAAAAGGAAACGACTTGCAAGATGAAGTTAGTATTTAAATTGATTTTTTGCATCTTGTCCCAAGTGGGCCGTAATCACATGGGAAGAGTCGAGTAATATGTAAGTAGTATGTTCCTTACCAAAATTCTCTAATATTGTTGTACCTTAATTAAACTAGCGGTTGTTTTCAAATAAATAGTAATCTAACGATGTTTTTCTTGGAATACATGAGATCATAAATAATTACCATATTTTCCTTCATAGGCGTATTTATTGACTACGTAATTAAATATTAAAATAGCAGGAGAAAGCATCCGCCTTGATATTAGGGGCTTAAACTTAAATTTTCTACTAAATTGTCTTTCCGTTTCCATAAAGAGTGCGAAGTGTGGCCACCCAAATGCATCGATGTATGGAAAACATTTGAAATGCTTATAACTTTTGATTGGCGGCATATAGAGCTGTCACTTACGATTTTTTGTACTTAGAGGCCGCGTCACATCAGATTAGATGAGTTTTCAGCTTCGTACAACACCTGGAAGTGGTAGAACTGGGTGGCTCAGACAGCCAGCATCCGGCTGTCTGAGCCAGCAGTTTTTTCACAATTTCTCCAAAACGCGTGCGTCACGAAGGTTCAAATCTGGTCAAGAGCTGTCACTAACGTCGTTACATCAGTAAATCCTAAAAACATTTGTTCGAAACGTAACATTTCGTGAAATATAGAGAAAAACAAGTTGGCTCAGACGACCGGATATCAGGCTGTCTGAGCCACACGTTTATCATGATTTCTCAAAAAGTACTGGATTAAAATGGATGAAACTACTTCGGATGACCGTCACTTATGCGTCACATCACATTGTATACGAAACAGCGCCCTAAAACCCTCTGATAGTTTAGATCTGGAAAGTCAGAAAATGCGAAATTCTGGCTGTCTGAGCCTAGTTTTTTTGATTTTTCAAGAAAACTATTGCGTCACAAACGATGAAACCTGGATATATCAGCGTCACTAACGATTCGTTATCAACCTAGATATGCAAGATCTCTATAGAAGCCTGGCTCAGACGGCCGGATGTACACGAAATTGAGAAAAAGCTGCTGGTTCAGACTAAAGCCGGGATGGCTGTTTTAAGGTGAACGCACACTTATCCGAGCCGAACAAGTCGAAGTCAAGGAGGCCTACACATCCGTAGTGAGTATGAAGATTTTATCCGGCAAGTCGAAAGACCGCATAATTAAGCCGCACCGAATCTGATGACGTCATTCGAATTTATCTGGTATTTCTAGGGTTCTTCCAGATGAGATTTCATATTAAGAATTCTAAAATTCATTTCGTTGGACCTGGATCAGTGTGCGTTCACCTATAGTCACCCAGTTATACTACTTCCAGGTGTTCTACACTTTTAAAATATTAACTAGCTCATGTTCTTGCCACATTCCTACAATAATGAAGCCATATCAGTGTTTATATTTATTAATTCTTTGGTTTTAATACAGTGACACATTCAAATTTTCTCCGAAGCGTGTGCCTCAATTTAGTGAAATTGCTTTTTATCTATAGCACTCTACGCATTATAGAATAAAACACGCACTGCTGATTTCCGCCATTGGACTGTTTCGCCCGAATGGGGACCTGTTGGATTGAGGAGCAATATTCAGAGGAACGAAATCACAGTCTTATTTTTCACAGGACTGAAGCCACTTTTCGTAAAACTATCTCTCTCACTTAAAAACAGATTTAAAAAACAGATTGTAAGTGTAGTCAAACAAAACCTCAGCAGATAGGTATAATAACAAAAAAAAACTGTTTCTGCCTCACCCAATGGTTGACTGGTAAAGAATGCTTTAATTAAAGTATTAAGTCTCCCATTTGTACTTCATTTTGTTTGTGCAATAAAGAATATGAGAGTAAAAGTAAGTTTATGTTTTTTCAAATACATTATATTTTATTGTTATATTAATTTTCAATTCGGTGCTAAACTCAAAGTTCGCTGGGATCGCTTGTTCGAAATAAATACGATTTGCAGGTGGAATGATTGCACGCTGTCAGGTGTGCTGTTATGCGTGTCGTAGTCGTGTAGCTGAATGGCAAAAAACGGAACCCTTATAGTTTCGTCAAGTCTGTCTGTCCGTATGTCACATCCACTTTATTCTGTAACTATAAGCATCACACTGTTGATATTTGGTAGGAAGATGTATTCTGTTAAGCACTTTACGTTTTTATACAATAAATAAAAAATAATGATATTTAAGGGGGGGGGGGGGGGAGGGCTCCCATACATGAAACTAAAACAGTTTTTATTTTTTTTAGTCAAACCTAGCGTGTGGGGTATGAATAGGTCTTTTAAAATAGAGGTTTCTAAAACCATTTTCTTTTAAAGTCTAATGTTTGATAGATAAACATTTCCAAAGTGGTAAAATTGGCTTCCCCCCATCTAACTTCTAAACTAAGCCAGTGTAAATTTTGAAAATAATGTATAATGTAGATCTTAACAAATACTATCATCAAAACTTGATTTAGACTGGATCAAATGAGAAGTTTTTGAGATATAGCAAATTTTCCACAACCACGAGCAAAACTTTGGTCTTCATAAAAACACTATGAAAAAGAAAGTTATACTTGTTGACAACAAAATATTGTGGTATTTTATTAACTGAAAGTAAGTGAATTCCCTAATTCAGTTAAAGGTGGCATGGAACCCTCAGTGCACGAGACAGATTCGCACTTGGCCTATTTTATTTTACCAAAATAACAAGTATTAAGGAATAATGATAAAGCCTTTGTCACTTCTACATTTGTTAGGTATGTTTGTGATGTCTTATTTCCAATAAATGCTTTTCATTTCATTCAAAATTGGTGACTTCATTTTACATAACTTTTACATATATTTTTGGTGATACCCTAGGAAAGTAGTTACATTTGAAGCTCTGCTGATTCTAAACAGTTTTCAAGATTTTTTATTAGTGACAAAAGGGTTTCTTTGTTCAATTCATATAGTTTTTGCTTTGTTTGGCCATTAGAGTTTACACTGGAAAGTACAAGTTGCAGTAAAGGGTATCTTATAACTTTTAATTCACTTGTGCCCAGTACAAGTTTTAGTGACCACATGATTTCTGTGACTGTATCACAAAACACACTATTATGATGTGTAACAATAGACTGGAACAATTCAGTCTTGTTTTTTTTTAATAAGGAGGCAAATTCTTCAGCTCTTTCTTGATTCCAGCTGCTGTTGTTTAGTGTTTGTTCACAAATTTCATTGATATCAAAGTTGGCTTTGTACAATGATTTTCTTAAATCTTCTTTAGCAGATTCAACCATACTCTGAGTAATCTCTGCATTTGAAACACTTGAAGTATGATTTAGTTTTAATAAATCTTTGACTGCCTGAAAAATAAACGTGTGACTGAATCTATGAGAAAAGAGAAAAGTTAAATAAGAACTTAGTTCACAGGGTAGAATAGGCAGGCCACGGAGGCAGGCTTACCAAAAGAAAGGTGTCATGATCTTCAAGTTTGAAAATGGCATCCATAGTGCTAGTTAATGAATTGTATTTTTCAGTTAAAGTCAACCGAAATTATGCCATTAAAGGATTTCAACATATAAATCACTTTTATTTAAACAGCTAAAATAGGTACCTTACCAAATCAAAAGAGTGATCAACAAAACGAATGACAGAATAAAAATCAATAAGAGGATGATGACAGTGACAGATTGTTTCTAGTGAAGTCAAATGGGCAACTCAATTTTATATCGTCGGTTACGCTCTGCTCGAATCAACTAAAGTTGATTTGAATTCCATATTGTAATAATTAACCCTGACCCTATGCCTATAGGGTCGATTACAACATAGAGTCGAGTAAAGCCAAATTCATTGAATGAGATTAGGATTCTATCGCTTCAATAGATTTACTTAATTTAAGCGAGTTTGTTGGTATCATATGTAATTGTATGTAAAATAATGTAAAAAAAAAACAATATTTTGTTGACAGCAACATTGTTTTTCATAGTGTTTGTATGAAGAACAAAGTTATGCGGTTGTTGAGAATGTGAAAATCTTAAGACATATCTATCACATACCTACATACTAATCTGTGGAATGTGCTATATCTCAATTTTTTTTTCAAAATTTACACTTGCTAAGTTTAGAAGCTGGAGGGGGGGACGGGGGGGACGGGACCTCAATTTTACCACGTTGTTTTTTTTTTTTTTTTTTTCTCGGTTTTTGGCTTACACGGCTTGTGAGTTGCCATTTAACAAGTAAAACGGGGAAACAGGATTATTTCAGGAATGATCGGTAGGATAGGACGTGTAATTGCGGAATAAGGACGGTGATCAGGTGGGTAAAAGGAATTTAAATAAATATACAATAATACTAAGTTATATAATTACTTTTTTTTTTTTTTTTTTTTTTTTAAATATATATATAAATAGAATTATATTTTAATATTGTTTAGACTTATAAATGAAGCTATAGTTTTATAAATAAAAGGATCATTACTAAATAATAATTGAGATATGCTTGTAGGGAAAGGAACATGGTAGGAAACAAGGGAATCATAGAAGCTTGATCGGTCATAAAGTGAGCAAGAGAACATTATGTGATTGGCGTCAGCATTTTCCACACCACATTCGCACGTTGAGTCAGCAATTATACCAAGCTTGGCAAGATGGGCGGGTGTACAAACATGTCCCAATCGCAAACGTATTAATATTGAAGTATTCATCTTACCAAACTTTGCATCAAAATACCACGGTTTACGAGGTATAACAGGTTGGAGTTGTGCGTAAAATCTGCCTTTAGATTGACTTGATATTTTCCAAATAGAATTCCAATCATCCAGCAGGTAGGTCTTAGGTAAAGCTAAAAGATCATGAACGTAATTTTTAAAAGGATGCTGATCACCACATTGCACCGCATCATTCGCCAGACGATCAGAAATTTCGTTACCAGTAATGCCACTATGGCCTGGAATCCAAACAAAATGTATTAAAAGTCCATTGATAAAGCAATCATAAATGGTACGCCTTAATTCAAATATAACTGGGTATTGAGACGCGTGGTAAAAAGGAAATTTACCAAGAGCTTGTAGAGCACTCTTGGAGTCCGAAAAGACAACAGTTTTGTCTAGTTTCATAATACGAACGAATTCGACAGCTTTTAACAGACCAAAACACTCTCCAGTAAAAACTGAAGATTCGGGAGGCATTTTAATTTTTTGGACAATTTTAGATTGTGAATGGTATACACCAACGCCCACGCATTCCATAAAGGCATGCTTGGAAGCATCAGTATATATATGATGGAAATCATTATAATCCGTGCCAACTATGAAGTTAAATGTACTTTTGATGTTATGATCTAATTTGTGAAGGTAGTCTAAATTGACAGTAGGTGAAAAACAAAGAGATTCATAGTTACTGGCAAACAGAGGTAAGCGACTCGATCGGTGCGCAGGTGATGTTAAGGACATAAATTTTCTGTAACTTTGTATTAAACATGGTATGGGTTTATGAGTCCAGTAGCTTGCAGTGGACACTACGTCGGAAAGTAAACAGAGCATAGGTATAAGAGGATGTTTGGAATATTCCATTGTACGGAATACAAATTTATCAGACAGGAATTGCCGTCTAAGATGCAATGGAGGTTCACAGGTTTCGATCTGAAGGGCATTAATTGGGCTCGATTTCATAGCCCCAGTTATTATCCTTAGAGCCTTGTATTGGATTTTATCTAGTTCTTTATAAGCAGCTACATTTCCAGGTTCGAGAAGATAGGTGCCATAGTCTAATATACTTCTAATAAGAGCATTATAAAGTAGCTTCATCGAGTAAGGGTGTGCTCCCCACCAAACTCCAGACAGGCACCTAAGCATGTTAAGAAGTTTTTCGCATTTGTTAACCACGTACTTACAATGATGAACCCCTTTAAGTTTTGGGTCTAATATGACACCTAAAAACTTGTATTGGCTTACTACAGGTATAACAGTATCGTTATATTTTAATTCAATAGGTGGAGCTATACGCATGCGAGAAAATATCATTACTGCGCTTTTTGATGATGAAATTTCTAGACCGTTACTGTCCATCCAATGCTTTAACAATGTTAAAGAAGAGCTTAAAGTGGATTTAGTATATTCTATGGATTTATCAGAGCAGTACAATAGCAGGTCATCAGCGTATTGAAGAATTTTAATGTTTGTATTATTATTGCGTATATAAGGATCTAGATCAAAGGTATAAATGTTATATAATAATGGACTTAGGACTGAGCCTTGAGGCAACCCTTTCCAAACCAAGTGAGTTTTAGTAGTTGAGCAAAGATTTATACGTCGTTCAGTTAATAAGTTAAAGATAAAGTTACAGAAGAAGTCCGGAACATTCAAATGTTTAAGTTTGGCAAGTAAAACCGGTAAAATAACATTATCGTAGGCAGAATTTATATCGAGAAATACTGCTAATAACGAGCTATTTACAGAAAAAGATAATCTAATATCAGTCAAAAGAAGGCTCAAACTATCAGCCGTACTCCTGCTCTTCCTAAATCCATATTGACTATCTGCAAGAAAGCCATTACTTTCAATATACCATTCCAACCGGTTTTTGACAAGACGTTCGGCAATTTTAACTAAAACCGATGACAAAGCAATCGGTCTGTACGATGTAGCATCAGAAGGGTTTTTATGCGGTTTTAAGAATGGCAACACGATTTGAATTTTCCAAGATGGAGGCACATTACCTGTCATCATAATATTATTTATCAAATGTAAATAATAAACAAGGATATTATCTTCGACATGTGCAAAAAATGAATAAGGTATGCTATCAGCACCAGGAGCTGAATCTCGTATGTGGCTAATAACGCTTTTCAACTCGTGAAGCGAAAAAGGCGAGGTAAGTCCAGTACATTCGGAAGCAGTAAAAGGTGCAGGTGGGGATAATATTATATCTTGAGGGACCCAAGGAGGAGCTAGTTTATTCATAAAATCATTTTCTAAAGCTTCAGGAATAGAATTATAAGTGGATTCAGAAAAAGCCGATCGGAATCTTCTAATACAGCGCCATACGACAGTGGAAGGTGTATCAGGGGATATAGAAGTGCAAAACTTACGCCAGCTATCGAATTTTTTGTTTTTAAATAATTTACGTGTTTCATTAATAGCATTAGTTAATATTTGATAGTTAGCATCGGTCGTGTTACTATTATAATTACGTTCAGCTAATTTTCTTCCTTTAGCGGCCACAGTGCACTCCTCGTCCCACCAAGGAGGTGAAGGTATTTTTCGTAGGGAATTATTGTTCATGGGGAAGACTTCTTTGGCAGCTTCAGTAAGAAGAGTGGTCAGAGCTTCTGCACATGAGTTTTCGTCCCCTGGCATATTTCTTGGAAGAGAAGTAACTCTCTTATCTACATACCTCTTAAATGTTTTCCATAGCTCACTATCATTGCAGTTAGGTACACAGAATTTAGGGCGAATTGCTTGTTTAGTACTAGATGACATTATAAATGGAAAAGAAATAACTATAACAAAATGATCGCTTCCAAAAGTAGAAGGTAAAGTATCCCAGGATAATAATGATGCAAGATTAGGAGTACAAATGGATAGGTCCACTGCACTGATTCTTTGGCTGGGCTTAGTACGTCTAGTAGGAACACCTGTATTTAAAATGCAAAGATTATGGAAATCCAGTATAGAAAGAAGGTGGTTGCCATAATCATCAGTCACTGAGCTACCCCAAGTCTGGTGATGTGCATTTAAATCACCAAGAACTAAGAATGGTCTAGGAAGTAAGGAAAGTAAATTATTAAAGGCATTAAAAATATCTGAAGATGGATGTGGAATATATACAGATATAAAACAAATATTATTTACACTTACAGCTACTATAGACATATTTACATTGAGGTCAGGCAGGGCGATCAAGGTGAATGGTGTGCCGTTTTTAATTAATAAAGCTGCACCGGCATAGCCATCATGTCGATCATCCCTTACCACATGGTAACCTTTTATTTTAAAACTATACATCGGTTTGAGCCATGTCTCTGCTAATGCAAAGACAATAGGCTCGAACTTATTTAGTAAATATATCAAATCTGACTTTTTATTGATGATGCTGCGGCTATTCCACTGCAGCACCTTCGCCACTGACGCCATTTTTAACTACTTCAAAACATTTTTCAATTATAGAGGCTGCGTTGGACGGTGTATTAAAGTTGGACTGGGTAATCTTGATCAAAGAAATAATTAAATTAATTAAAGAAAATTGTTGTAGGGAGGAATCATCTTCTTTTTCAGAGTTTAAAGCACATCCATTTGGAGGTGCAGGTATAGAGAATTCTTTAATAAGTGCCTCATGGGCGTCCCTATCATAACCTTTGACTAATTTTGGGGGGGAACGAGGTTTAAAGAAGACAGTCTTTTTATATGATGATGTTAATGGCACATTGTTGGCATTATTAAAATTATAACTGGTGGAGTTTAAAGTAGGTTTAGAGGGTTTTAGTATGTCAGCATATGATTTGGATATGGTTGGGTGTAGTTTTGAAGCCTCAGCATAAGACAAAGAGTTGTTTGCCATTGAAGTTTTTATGTTTTTCTGTCTTAAAAATTCAGGGCATGATTTACTTGTCGCAAAATGATACCCAGTGCATAAACAGCAACTTGCATTTTCTTCACCTACTTGACAAGATTCACCAGTGTGAGATTGGCCGCATTTGTAACACCTTGGCTTTGATCTACATTGTAGCTTTGTATGACCAAATCTACAACAACTATAGCATTGTATAGTTGGGTATACATACATATCAACAGGCAGGGTATTGTAGCACATAAAAATTCGCTTAGGCAGAACTTGACCGTCAAAGGTAACAACAACAGATTGGGAAGGCTTCCAAACAGGTGAACCATTGATGAATGTTTTAAAATTTAATCTTCTTACCTTGATAATTTTGCCACAACCTTCTGGAACAGTGATGTTGTCTACAATTTCCTCAGGTGACCAGTCTTCAGGCACTCCTCTGATTAGACCCATTTTAGTTACATTAAAGGTGGGGATAAATGCTTTCAAATTATTTGCCTTTAAACATCCATGAGACAGGAAAGCGTTAGCATCATCACTGTTCGAGAAGTCTATGGACAATTTATTTCGCCCTATTTTTTTCAAGCTTCCCTTTATAATGTTACGAATGGAATATTTCTCTAAAACACGTCCAAAAACAACAGGGTGCAATGTAGTACCAGAATCCTGTAAAGCTATCTTTTGTACATGAATAACATATGGAGCTGAATCAATACTATTATAAGTTTGCCGACCAACAGGAATGTGAGTGGAACCTGGTAATTCTGTAGTAGTATTAGTGGAGGGAGGAGCAATATTTTCGTTAGCTTTAGCATTAGTAGCTGCAATTGCATCTGATTGACGGCCATTATGTTTTCGACGTCTCTTTATACGGGGCTTTGGGGAGTTCCCAGACCCTGTGCAACCATCAGTAAGTACATGACCTTCATCAGTTTCTCTGCTCGATTCCATTTCCCTTTCAGAACAACCTACCGTGACATACTCGGCAGCTGCAGGAACAAAGTTAGTTTCTGGGGGAGGGCCTACGAAGCCCCCCGACAGATCGGGGGGCTCGTTCATATTGAAAAAGTCCAAAAACTTACCTAAAAGTCAGCCAGCAATATAAAATATTATATACACACTATACAAATAAACTAAACAACTAAAAATACACCCTACTGATCACTTTTCAAGCGTTAATTAATGAAAATAAATCACTATCTCCAAAAACGCGCCCGCCGCGTTCCACGTTTCCCGCGCTTTTTTCTACCACGTTGTTGTGGAAGCGTCATCTATCAAACGTTTTTTTTATACGTCCTTGGCTCTACGCCAGACAGATTATTCTTTAGTGTTTTTTTTTCATTTTATATCACTTTATTAACTAAAACTAACACTTAACTATCCTAGAGTCTGGCTAATAAAAGCTGAACCCGGTGATTTTTATAGCGGCAACACTACCACTGTAAAAAAAAAAGTGTTCATGGCCGCCATCATGGCGTATCTGCGTAGTTGGTTCTCACTGTGTTAAGTTTATTTCGCGCATTCCTTGGTTTTTCTTTCAAAATATGGGTAAAACTATAAAGAGTGCAGTGCGGCAGATTCTATTTACTATGATAAGTAAATATAAAGAAAAACAAGATGAGCAAATGGCTATAATCAAGCAAAAAGAAAATTGTTTACATGTTGCGATAGAGTTCGTAGGTTAGTAAAACTTATTCACTTAGATACTTTCATATTTATCAAGACTTTCACGTCATAATAATATATAGGTATTTATAATTAGTACATTCCAATTTTACCAATTTTACAGAAAAGAATTCGAGTGTTGAAGGAGCCAGTGCTGCTTTGGCAAATCTCAAAAAAATAAAGGAATTTCATCAAGAAGAGTATCTCTCACAGAATAAATATTTTGAGAAAATCTCTTCAATGACTGGTAAGTTCCTACCAAGCTCAAAATTATTGATATAAAATGTCAGAAATACATATTTTTGGTAATAGGTTCGTGTAAATTTTTTCCTTTGCTTAGATTTTTACACCAACATACACTATTTGTAAACAAATTCTAGACTTGTTTTAAATACAAGATGTATTTTACAGACTGAGAAAAAAAACATTGTTTAAATAAAAGGCTTATATAAACAATGTTTTTTTTTTTCAGATTACGTATAAGTTCACATAGATTTATATGCAACAAAAATACACAGGAGTGATTAGTTTAAAATTATAAATAGGTTTAAAAAATATTGCTGTTTCTTTTTCAGATATTAGTATTTCAACATTGAAAAGGATTAATAATGAAAGTAAAGAAAACAAAGGGGTGTTCAGCACCCCAGGTAAGAAACGCCCTCATAAAAAGACAGTGTCTAACCTGGACAGTTTTGATATTCAAGCTATAAGAAACAAAATAAATGAATATTATGTTGTCAAGAAGCAAGTGCCTACATTAAGAAGCCTTTTGACGGATTTAAAAGAGAGTATTGCATTTACAGGCTGTAGAGAAACATTACGTCAAATATTATTAACCAACAGATTTGTATTCAAGCAAAATAAAAATCAGCGTTCTGTACTTGTGGAACGCTATGATATCGCAGCGTGGCGACATAGATTCTTAAGAACTATTGCTTTAAAACGACAACAGGGGAAGAAAATTGTCTACTTAGATGAGACTTATATTCATCAGAATTACAAACCAAAAAAGTCATGGCAGGGACCTTCAACTCAAGGCGCTATTGATAATATTTCTTCGGGGAAAAGGTTTATTATTGTTCATGCAGGATCAGAAAGTGGATTTATACCAAATGCATTATTAGTCTTTAGTACAAAATCAACTAAAGCTGACTATCATCATGACATGAATGCCTCAAATTTTAACAAATGGTTACGTGAAAAATTAATTCCCAATTTGACGGAACCCAGCATTATTGTCATGGATAATGCAAGTTATCATACCATACAAGTGAATAAGGCACCAAACACTAGTACTCGCAAAGTAGAAATACAAAATTGGCTCCGTTGTTATGATATTTCATTTGAAGAAACTCAGTCAAGAGAGGAACTGCTGTGCTTGGTTGATAAACATAAACCTGATCCTATTTATGAAGCTGATCAGATCCTTGAAGAACATGGCCATGAGGTGTTGCGACTTCCGCCGTATCATTGTGACCTCAATCCCATTGAGCTTATTTGGAGCACAGGAAAGAGAAAAGTGGCAAGTAAAAATATTTCAAGATCCTTATCAGAAATGGAAAATTTAGTAAAAGAATGCTTCGATAGCATTACTTCTGAGGAATGGAATAAGATGGTTAATCATGTCATTCATATTGAAGAGAATTATAAACAAAAAGATGGAATAGTGGCAGAAATGGAAAGTTTCATTATAAATGTAACCGATTCAGGTGACGAATCTAGCAGTTCAGATTCAGAAGAATCGATGGGTGTGGAGTATCTGGAATCAGACTTTGATTATAGTGAATAATAAATAACTATGTATATTAGTAAACTTTGTTTTTGAAATTCTCATCCCGACATCCCAAATACTATTAACTTCTGTTGGTTTAAATACCTAGTTCAGCATGTCAGATGTATAATCGCAATGAATATCCTTACTTATTGATAGTAAAATGCGAGCCTAGCGGTGCCGGTGACATGGCCACCAGCCGTACCACCGACATTGTGTGTAGCAGCCATAGTACATATATGAAACGTGTTATAACTTCGTATTTCATATGAGGAAAGCCACAGTTGAAATCTACTTTTTGTGAATTTTAAAAAAGTATCAAATATGTTTCTTCCTATTATAGACGGTGTTGCCTAGTTTTCATATTTTAAATTTGCCGCGTTTTGCTAGGTTCAGCTTTTGATGGCCAAACTCTATCTTAACCTAACTCATTAAAGTGCGAGGTGGTTCACATTTCAATGCTCAACAAGGAAGCTTAGCGCAGGAACAAGCGTTCCGGGTAAGACAGCGCGATCTGATTACTTCACTTAATTGCATTGTTTTCTTCAAAAGCACAAAAAATATCATGACCATTCCACCGCGCAATCACAATAATTGAACTGAAAAAAACATTAACTAAAATCTATACTAATATTATAAAGCTGAAGAGTTTGTTTGTTTGTTTGTTTGTTTGTTTGTTTGTTTGTTTGGTTGAACGCGCTAATCTCAAAAACTACTGGCCCGATTTGAAAAATTTTTTTTACGTTGGATAGTCCATTTATCGAGGAAGGCTTTAGGCTATATAACATAAAGATACGACTCATAAGACCACAGCAGAAATGAAAAATGTTGCGAAAACGGGAGAAAGATATTCCTTTTGAGAGCTTCCGCTGCATACGCTGCGGAAACCGCTTAAGTTATACAAAAGTTATGTATGACAGGATTGTTCAGCATTAAGAGTTCTATAATAAAGTCCGCGACAGCATATGTCTATCTTTTATGGTTGACTTACTACAACCTTTTTTATGTTAATAAATTTGTAAAAAAATAATGCATAATTTTTAGAGGTGTATTATACACACAGGTATTTATTCTTATCAAAATAAATACATTCATCATCACGAGCATTTCATTATGAACCAAGTTGCCCTTTATATCATTTGATTTCAATAAATATCTTAGGAGCTATCACAGTTTTAACATAACTCCGCACCAAAATAATATTCGCAGCTTAAGTACAACGTGCGCTTGCGCTAATATATTATAAAGCTGAAGAGTTTGTTTGTTTGAACGCGCTTCTCTCAGGAACTGCTGGACCGATTTGAAAAAATATTTCTGTGTTGGATAGCTTATTTATCGAGAAAGGCTTTAGGATATAAAACATGACGCTATGACGGGAGGGGAGGGAGCAAACTCAAAACGCGCGGACGAAGTCGCGGGGGACCGCTAGTAATATTATAAAGCTGAAGAGTTTGTTTGTTTGAACGCGCTTCTCTCAGGAACTGCTGGACCGATTTGAAAAAATATTTCTGTTTTGGATAGCTTATTTATCGAGAAAGGCTTTAGGGTATAAAACATCACGCTGCGA
The DNA here is from genome assembly GCA_963924145.1 of Pyrausta purpuralis. Classification (NCBI taxonomy): domain Eukaryota; kingdom Metazoa; phylum Arthropoda; class Insecta; order Lepidoptera; family Crambidae; genus Pyrausta; species Pyrausta purpuralis. Next base: position 23,389,885 of record OZ001656.1, read on the forward strand.
CGGGAGGGGAGGGGGCAAACTCAAAACGCGCGGACGAAGTCGCGGGGGACCGCTAGTAAAGAAATAAGGTCCGTCCTTCCCTTTTCGTTTACCGCGCAAAACTCCCCTATCAAACGTTGACATTTAAGCATTTTTTTTAATTCACAAGTTTAACGTCCTCGGACGGAGCAATTCTTTCGACAATTTCTTCAGTAATATGTTCAATATTTACACCTAACACTGCAAAACTAAAACTAAGACTAGCCTAGCCTAACCCAACTCATTGAAATGCGGGGTTGGCGTTCGCATTTCAATGCTCAAGAAGTAAGTTTAGCACGAGAATATCGATCCGAATCAGAGGACAGAGGGCGCTATCTGCGATCAGAGCACGCTTTACTTTGTTTCCTCCTTTGTTTTCATTGTTTTCTTCAATTGAACACATTATTATGATGATTCCAATACAAAATCACAATAAATTAGTAGAAAAAACCAACTACTAAAATAAAGAAATAAAATCCAACTTCCTCTTCTCGTTTCCCGCGCTAAACTCCCTATGAAACGTTTTTTTATACAAGTTTAACGTCCTCGGCTCTACGCCATACAGACTATTCTTTAGTGTTCTTTTTCATTTTATATCACTTATATAACTAAAACTAACACCAAACTTAACCTAACTCATAAAAATGCGAGATAGTTCACATTTCAATGCTCAACAAGGAAGATTAGTTGCAGGAACAGCGATCCGGGGTAGTATTATATTATCTGGGGATCCGGGTGAGACGGCGCGATCTGAGCTGGAATTGTGTAAAGCAATCGTATTCATTTGACAGTTCATAACGTACGGTTTGATCTGTCAAACCCTTTGTTCTTTGCCGTTTGACAGATCATACAGTACGTTTTGAATTGTCAAATGAATACGATTGCTTTACACAATCGCACCCCTGATCACTTCACTTAATTCCCCACTTTAATTGCATTGTTTTCTTCAAAAGCACATATTATCATGACAATTCCACCGCACAATCTCAATAATTGACCCGAAAAAAACAGTAACTAAAATGAAGAAATAAGGACACACACCCTAGATTTGCCTACTGTAAGTTTGGACCCGTTTGTATTAGTTTAACATGCAAATTTTTTTATGTTTTTGTTCTGCTTAACAAGTGCTGTGAAAATCACATATAAATCGTACACTGTTCCCCATAGGACAGGCATGCCTAGTATGGGGACCGGTAAAATCCCGTTTGTATATTTACACCGTCAATAAACATTTTCATTTTTTCATTCATTTTCAGGTCCGTCCTTCCCTTTTCGTTTCCCGCGCAAAGTCCCTATCAAACGTTAGATTTCAACTGACAGACGGACAGACTTGACGAAAGTATAAGGGTTAAGTTTTTTGCCATTCGGCTAAGGAACCCAAAAAATGTAATGATATATTCACACCACCCGGATTCAAATTCATTGAAATGAGTGGAGTTCCTAATGGCCTAGCTAGGAACACTAGAAAATTCTTTGTTTTTTTACATTATCCTCTTATAATATACAAAAAAGCCTCAAGGGTGAGGAAGGGCTGTGCTAATGATAAAAGTGTATGTGGAGGGGGCATTCATGTGCCGTACGGGACATACGCCTGAGACATTATGTAAGGGGCCGTCCATTAATCACGTGAGGTCGTTTTTCTCATTATTTGACCCCCCCCCCCCCTCCCCCCTGGTGATATTTGATGAAGTTTGGGACCACTCCCCCCCCCTGGATCACGTGTATTTTTTTGGAAGTCTATGTAAAGGCTATTTTTAACTGGAAAAAAATATTAAAAAAAAGGTGATTCGAAAAACATTAATATTTATTTGCAATAAAAATAATGAATAATCAATTAATTTTGTCTTCATCCCACGGAGTTGCAAGACTTTCATTTAAGGTTACTACTGGTAATGCTTCTGGCAGTTGTTATTGGCAAAGAGGTTTGTGACAACAAATCGTACAAATTTTTGCGCCGTTCAAAATTTCGGTTCAGAAATTTATAAAATTAATACACGTGATGTGTAACGAGACCCCCCTCCCCCCTCGTGATGTTTCGTGATGTTTTCCGTACCCCCCCCCCCCCCCCCCCCCCCTTTTAAGCCTCACGTGATTAATGGACTGCCCCTAATGCAACAATTTATTGATATAATTAAATATGACAACAATGTTATTTTTAGTCCTACTCAAATCGCTAATACTTTTAACAATTATTTCATTGAATTGACAAATGTAGATAATACAATTATTATTTCATGTGACAAACAAAATAAAATTTTGAATAATTCTATTTATCTGAAATCCATTGACGAATATGACATAAATAAATTAAAACTGACCTTAAGTAATAGCAACTCTGAGGGATACGACGGCGTATGTACGAAAGTTATTAAGTTTTGTAATAAGGAACTAGGCCAAGTCTTAGCTCATTTAATGAATTTGTCCTTGGCGTCGGGAATCTTCGCTAATAAACTAAAATTTTCTGTTATTAAGCCTTTGTTTAAAAAAGACGATAAATCTATTTTGGACAATTATCGCCCAATCGCGCTGGTGCCGATCTTTTCAAAAGTGTAAGAAAAAGTTATGCATAGTAAACTTACATCGTTCTTTGATAAGTATCAAGTCATCCAGCGCAATCACTATGGCTTTCAGAAAAATAAATCTATTGCACATGCCATCTTGGACATGGTCAACGAGACTCAGACTAGCCTTAACGCGAATAATTATACAACCGCCATCTTTTTTGATATGTCGCTCCTTGAAAAATTGGAAAAATGTGGTGTCAGGGGCAATGCCTTATGTTGGATTAAAACCTACCTTGATAACCACCAACAATCCGTTGAAATTAGTCGACCTGACTGTAATTTTGTGATTCAAAAATATAGATCGGATCTAAGAGTAAACAAATATGGAGTCCCACAGGGTAGCGTTCTAGGTCCTTTACTGTTCCTGATTTATATTAACAACCTCCCGGGGTTAATTAAACACAAATGTATTTTATTCGCAGATGACATAGTTGTAATTGTCAAAACAGACGGTAAATTGACTCTGGAAGATCACATTCAGGACATTAATAATACACTTAAAACTTTAATTGAATGGCTTAAAAATAATAATTTACATATAAATCTGGACAAAACATACTTCATTATTTTAATAATATAATATATCAGACAGTGGACATACATTTCGAAGGACTAAAACTGAAAGGTACAAATATGACGAAATTCTTAGGTGTAAGGATAGATAATAAACTTAATTGGAAAGATCAAATCGAAAATGTTTGCAAGAAAATTAACAGATTTTCATACGCACTGTATAAATTAGGTAAAGTCGCTACCAAAAATACAGCACTTACTTGCTTACTTTGCGTATGTAGAGTCCATTTTACGTTACGGACTTATCATATGGGGTCATGGCTCTGATGCAAATAGAGTTTTCATTGCACAAAAAAGTGCATTAGGGCCATATGTGGTTCTGCACCTGATGAGCCATGCAGGCCGTTATTTACTTACTTACAAATACTACCTCTTCCATGTCTATAAATTTTTGAGATTTTGTAAGTTTGTTAAGGAAAACATGCATTTTTTTAGACAAGCAAAGGATGTTTATATGCGCAACACCAGAAATGGCAATAGGCTTGTGGCAGATATCACTCCAAAAAGTGCAAAATTTGAAAAAAAAACTGTTACTGGATGTGTACTCTTATTTATAACAAAGTACCTCATAATATAAAAGACCTAAAAACAATAACAACAGATTTAAAAGTGCACTTTACAAATGGCTAATTCACCATTGTTTTTATAATACCGATTTCGATTTTCGATACCTTACTACGTCGTACCTTGGTTTGGGGTCAATGGTATTAACTAAAATTACATGCATGCATATTATGATAGTTGCATAGGATCCGTGCTACGTCATTCACTACTTACCACGGTTATACGCACGAATAATGTCGTGTTTTATGTTTACACATATAATGCTGTTATAATTATCGTCTTAACGTTCTGCTTACCGTTAATGATTTGTCCATCTCCTCATCTAAACAATGTTAACATTTTCGTGGTCAACTGTTATTGGCTATTCAAGTAACCTATCATGAAATATTATATTTTTTGTAAGCTGTTGTTGTCCCTTTACAAATAAAATAAAATAAAAATAAAGTTGATGATTTTTTAAATTTGAAGTCATGATGATTGAGCCGTTTTATTCTTATTGAAACTCATTGATATTGTATTAATATTCTTGAAAACTTTGACATGTGTATTAATATTATGAATTCTGACTAGTTTAATTGATTATTTTTAAAATATGTATTTACATGCTATTAAAATAAAGCTGAAAAAGCTGAGCTAACCATAGATTAATACCATCCAAACGTCCCCTTTTTATGAGCAAATAAACACTTTCTTTCTTCTTTTTGCTTTGTTTTTTTTAAGGCGCTTTTAGAAAATATCGGATAAAATGTACGTGGAGCCGCAGTAAATAATGTGTTAGGCCTGGTGCAGGCTGCATCACTGATACTGCACTGCGCTGCAAACCTACATACAACTTACAATGTTATGTTTAAATTGTGAAGTATAATCCCCGTGATCCATTACGGGGATTATACTTCTTTTTTTTTGTTTTTTGACGACCGAATCGAAGACTGGTCGAGTGGCTAGCATGCTGGTTTCAAGCGTCGCAATCTCGTGAGGTTCCGGGTTCGATACCCGGTCGAGTCAGTGTAGAAAATGATCTTTTCTATATTGTCTCGGGTCTGGGTGTTGTGGTACCACCGTTGTTTCTGATTTTCATAACACAAGTGCTTTAGCTACTTAGCTTGGGATCGGAGCAATGTATGTGATTTTGTCAAATATTTATTTATTTATGTCGTTACTGATCAAAAGTAACTAGAGGATTAATTTAATAAGTAAGATACACCAATACTTTTTTTATAAGTACTTTATTACGAAATTTACTCTGTTATAATAGTTTGTAATAAAATCATAAAATTCTTATTTATAGATTATCTAATTACACATGTCACTTGGTACGATAAATAAAACATTAACCTGGCTACTTACTTAATATTACTAAACTAGGTAGGTAAGTAGGTTCAATTGTGCAAATCAAAACGTGGTAGCTAATAGTAGAAAGAAAAAATACAATATTGAACACTTTAAAATGCAGGCAAGACATCATGTAGAACATAAGTACAACTTACATGATTTCAATAAGATTTTGTAAAACGTCACTTTTTAACGATCAAACTTTTGTAAAGGGTGATTAAGGGTTGTCTGCCGCCTACTAAACACTTTCGATATAAAAAATATTGTACACACGATACAAAAACGGGCATCACTGTAAACAAAAGACGACGCAAGTGTCAAGAGAGCGCACAACGCGTTGTGAGAATTTTTATTCGTTTAATGAGCGTTTATGATCTTTTAGCGTAACACATAACAAATGCGCTTTTGCGAGCGATTGATCGCTTGACTTATGTGTCGCCTAGTGTATCCGTGGCATCGTGTGACAAAAACGTTTGTTGTTAAAATTCCTTGGTTTTTGTTTTTATGATGCATTGTACATAAAATTATAAACATTAAATTTATGTTTTCTTGACCCTCTTTCTCTCACCTCAAACTTTACCCTGCATAACTTAACACTAATCACATGTTGGTATCAGTTGTAACAATGATATATTTACATTACTGTAAATCCAAAATTTAGGTTTTATTTCGTTAAGTCATGATAATTAATTAGTTTCACGTGTCAAGAGTACTTATTTGTGTTGGCAATATACTAAAATTTTCTTCATTTTCTACTGGTAAGGACACAGTCTCCTTAAAGTTATAATTATAATAATAAGAATAGGCACAAAGAGTGATTTACCTTAACAATGAACAAACGGAATTTCAAACAACATTACACCAAAAAGTAACTATTTACATGCATACAAAGACTATAAATATAAACATTAAAATCATGTGATAACATAAAGTACCAAACTGCTTTGGTCGGCACATATTCGGTACAAATTCTAAACACTGTATTTTTACATTTGAGGATCAATAAGGTTTTAACGTATTAGAAAAGGATTTTATTTCGAAACTATCATGAGTAGAGTTAGATGCTGTCTGTCTATATTAACTGATATGAATGCTGCATTGCATAGCACTGTACGGTTATTTTGATTAGCACCTTGTCTTTTATGAACTAGATGCGCATTTTGTGTAGTTTCGCTATTTAAACAACTAAAGTATCGTACCTAAATAAAACGACTATTCACTACTCTGTGATGTAAGCATTTAATCATCCCTGTTAAGTACGGTCACGGCTAAAGCCCGACCGGCCATATCACCAAATATATTTATTGTATAACATTCAACACATTGCAAATAAGTAACTAGTTATTAATATAATTAAAAATAAGTACGTAATCTCTAACGAGCATTGAGACGGCAAGTTTTTATTTATTTAGTATAAATAATTAACTGTTCAATAAACTGGGGCCTGTCTCGAAAAACAAAACTTATGGTTATTATAGCGAGTAAAATGGAATTAAGTATTCTGTTACAACCTTTAAGTACCAGGTATAGCACACACAAAGTAAATGCAGCTTGTTAATTTGTATATTTCAAAATCAGGCCTGATTTTGCGACGAGTATATTTTGTAGTCTGTGGGTATTGGTAACTTTTAACTCCAACCGGTCACATCGTATGGAATGACGGACTATACAATTCAGATCTACCTACAACTTAAGTACGTTTCGAGTTTTTGTTAAGTAATTGATCTCAGCAGTCTCTGAGACAAATGAGTAAGTAAAATATGCCGTTCAGCTTGGCATGCCGAGGTTGCATGGATATACAATTTACATTCATATAAATCGTTAACAAACGGAGGTTTTATAAAATTTCAAAAATAAAACCCCAACTATCAACAAAATGATCACTACTTGTAGTAGAGCATATATTATATACAAAGTTTAGTGCAAAAACACCCGTGTAAAAGTCACTATCACGCACTTAATGCTTAATACAAAACAGGCAATGGATCTTGTAAGATAACAAACTCTGTTTTCGAAAATGGTTGCACCGGTTAAGGGGCTACCCGAATTTTTAACGCGCACACTAGCGCCACTTTAGTAGGAAAATCATAACTCGTTAAATAAAAGACCAATCGAAAATCTGATTGATGCGATTGTAGCTCAGGTTATGTGGTTTAGATACAATGTCTAAGTCTGCAATTACAGTTAGAAAAATTGCCAAAAATGGCCATATTTAGCAGTTTTTCTAACTCTAACTACAGCAAACTACTTTTGAAACAATTTAAAAGTACTAATTTAACGATAGAACCTGTACTACAATCGTGTCTACCATATTTTTTATTTGTTTTTGTATTTAAGGTGTTATAATTATTTTAAATAAAGTGGCGCTAGTGTGCGCGTCAAAATTCGGGGAGGCTCTTAACGCATCCTCTTAGGTACCCAATGGTATTCTTATAACATTTACTGTCCGAGGTAGGTTTCTGCTGCCATACTACAAATCACAGTGCATCAGTTATGAGCTTGGCAATGACCACAAAACGGTTCTCAAAACGGGGGATTGATTTGTTTTAATGGGGTGAATGAGTTTTGTTTTCAGTATAAAGTACAGTACACATCGATTAATACAAAATTTTTGTACATGCCCTAAATGTATTTTTAAATACAGAATTAAACATCACAAGTAATTCGAGATTACCTGGCCGCTTTTGGGGCTGGTTACGCAGTATTTTTTTGTTACGTATTGCTGATTCGAGATTTTCCCAAAAGCTCCAGGTCTAGGTGATTTATTAATGGCAAATTCCTACATTGCACAGCTTTCTGAGCACAACTATTGTTAGTTTGCTTTCCAGTGGAGATATGAAAAGCTGCGAGCTTAGGATGCGATTTTTCGGTAATTAATGGAATCAGGCGTTACTTTGCGGAAATCCATTATTAAGTTGAAATTTATAAAATTATTTTGCTTTAAATTTCCGCGAAGCTACGCCGGCGCAGGCAACTAACTACACGAACCGTCACCGCGTTTAGTATTAGTTCAGGCAAATGCAGGATGCACCACCCGCCCTCCCTCAATACGCATGCGGCACAGCTGATGCAATTAATAGTACCCAACACCAACGTGCAAAAAACCTCAAGGCTTCGCGGAAATTTAAAGCAAAATAATTTTATAAATTTCAATTTTTCGGTAAGCCACTGTATCAATAGATGTAATATAAATCTCCTTATGCATGCAGCTTAGCTCATTTCTTTTGGAAAAGCAGTCTAAGGGCGCTTTCGCATTCATTCCAAGCCCTCTTTCATTCAATAATAGAGTTCAATACTTTAAGTCCATATAGTTCAAGTACCATGGAACTAGACCAGGTTGAATTCGAAAGCGCTCTTAAGGAGGCTCCGTTTAATATTTGTGAACACTGTATGTCTATAAAGCTTCGTTCCCACAGAACACAGGCTCAGTATAACTAAGCAGAGATGTGTAAAATTGTCCAATGATATTGCTCAAAACATGACACGCAGAATAAGATATGTATTAAGCAACGTCATTGGTAATTTTTACACATCTATGCTCAGATCCGCTTCTATAAAACCCATCCAAAAGGCGCGTTCCCACTATGCCGTGAAGGATAAATCGACACTGTAATGAATGTTTTTCTTAGTTTGAAGACTCCAATCCAATGAAAGTATACTATGACATACCAAACGTCACGACATAATAGGAAAGCGCTCTTACCGCTTTGGACTGACCTTACCACTCTCAGCGAAAACTCAGCAGCCCTTTGCAGTTGTAAGAACAAATGTACAAATATGATCAACTCAATGTACGGACAACAGCACGTCATGGTAAACACTGCGGTATCTTATTCAGTGGTTATAAGGGCTAAATTGCAACAAAAGTAGGTAACCTAATATGCTGGCCACTGTACGAGGCCACGTGGTTTGATTGAGCATTTTAGTTTCTCTGTTCTTACCGCTTGCTGCGCTGCTAAGTTTCCACTGATAGCGAAAGAACACGTATCTTCTATTCGTAAGACCAGTCCCACCAGCTCCTTGAACTTAATTGACAAGGCCAGCGTCCTTGGCCATGCCGTAGAAGATGCTGTTCTTATCCTGCAGCAGCTGTTCGGGCGGCGCGTACTCGACCAGCTGCCCCTTGTCGAGCACCATCACCTTGGTGGAGTCCATGATGGTGTTGAGGCGGTGCGCTATCGTGAGCACGGTGCACGACGCGAACTCGGACCGGATCGTTTTCTGCGGTGGTAGAATACTGTGATAAGTGACTTGGCTATATTGTGGTTAGCTGCCTCGGTGCCGCAGCAGTAACAGGCACTTTAAAGCGACGGCTGCGCCAGAGGTCAAGATACCCGAGTCGGGCCAAAAATACGTTCCTGTGTTTTTCTTATCAGAAATTCTCAGGATAGCCTGGTGTTTGGAAGTTCCCCGTGCCTCGGAAAGCATGTAAAGCCGTTGGTCCTACACCTGATCTCTCTCCGGTCGTATCAGATTGCTGTCCTATCAGGCTAACAGAGTGAAAGGAATAGAGCGTGCACCTGTGTTTTCGCACACACTTGTGCACTATAGTATGTCCCGCGCAGTCGGTGAGTCGTGACTGGCCACCATAGTCGAAATGTTACCGGATCTTTGAGTTTTTAACATGCGACAGGGATTCATTTGACAGACATCAGTTTCCAATTGGATCTGAAAACCAGTAGTTGTTGTAAAATTGGTGACGCTTCAGTAAACTAAATAAGAAAAATTAAAAAACATCACCTCTTTTTTTGAGGACTTGTTCTAAAATCTGTTTGACTTACTTGATATTTCAATAGTCAATTAGTATGGCCAATTTAAAAACTTCACCTAATTATCAGCAATAATACATAATTGTCATTTTTTAAAATCGGTCGCTGTATAATTTATCAGTCAGATAAGTTTTATCTGACCATTGAAAAATCGGAGCGGTAGCTGAAGACTGGTGCCCCGGGCAGCCGAGTGCGTACCTGTATGAGCTCGTCGGTCTCGAGGTCGACGGCGGCGGTGGCCTCGTCCAGCACGAGCAGCGGCGTCTTGCGCAGCAGCGCGCGCGCCAGGCACACGAGCTGCCGCTGCCCCACCGACAGGTTCTCGTGCCGAGTGCGTACCTGTATGAGCTCGTCGGTCTCGAGGTCGACGGCGGCGGTGGCCTCGTCCAGCACGAGCAGCGGCGTCTTGCGCAGCAGCGCGCGCGCCAGGCACACGAGCTGCCGCTGCCCCACCGACAGGTTCTCGTGCCGAGTGCGTACCTGTATGAGCTCGTCGGTCTCGAGGTCGACGGCGGCGGTGGCCTCGTCCAGCACGAGCAGCGGCGTCTTGCGCAGCAGCGCGCGCGCCAGGCACACGAGCTGCCGCTGCCCCACCGACAGGTTCTCGTGCCGAGTGCGTACCTGTATGAGCTCGTCGGTCTCGAGGTCGACGGCGGCGGTGGCCTCGTCCAGCACGAGCAGCGGCGTCTTGCGCAGCAGCGCGCGCGCCAGGCACACGAGCTGCCGCTGCCCCACCGACAGGTTCTCGTGCCGAGTGCGTACCTGTATGAGCTCGTCGGTCTCGAGGTCGACGGCGGCGGTGGCCTCGTCCAGCACGAGCAGCGGCGTCTTGCGCAGCAGCGCGCGCGCCAGGCACACGAGCTGCCGCTGCCCCACCGACAGGTTCTCGTGCCGAGTGCGTACCTGTATGAGCTCGTCGGTCTCGAGGTCGACGGCGGCGGTGGCCTCGTCCAGCACGAGCAGCGGCGTCTTGCGCAGCAGCGCGCGCGCCAGGCACACGAGCTGCCGCTGCCCCACCGACAGGTTCTCGTGCCGAGTGCGTACCTGTATGAGCTCGTCGGTCTCGAGGTCGACGGCGGCGGTGGCCTCGTCCAGCACGAGCAGCGGCGTCTTGCGCAGCAGCGCGCGCGCCAGGCACACGAGCTGCCGCTGCCCCACCGACAGGTTCTCGTGCCGAGTGCGTACCTGTATGAGCTCGTCGGTCTCGAGGTCGACGGCGGCGGTGGCCTCGTCCAGCACGAGCAGCGGCGTCTTGCGCAGCAGCGCGCGCGCCAGGCACACGAGCTGCCGCTGCCCCACCGACAGGTTCTCGTGCCGAGTGCGTACCTGTATGAGCTCGTCGGTCTCGAGGTCGACGGCGGCGGTGGCCTCGTCCAGCACGAGCAGCGGCGTCTTGCGCAGCAGCGCGCGCGCCAGGCACACGAGCTGCCGCTGCCCCACCGACAGGTTCTCGTGCCGAGTGCGTACCTGTATGAGCTCGTCGGTCTCGAGGTCGACGGCGGCGGTGGCCTCGTCCAGCACGAGCAGCGGCGTCTTGCGCAGCAGCGCGCGCGCCAGGCACACGAGCTGCCGCTGCCCCACCGACAGGTTCTCGTGCCGAGTGCGTACCTGTATGAGCTCGTCGGTCTCGAGGTCGACGGCGGCGGTGGCCTCGTCCAGCACGAGCAGCGGCGTCTTGCGCAGCAGCGCGCGCGCCAGGCACACGAGCTGCCGCTGCCCCACCGACAGGTTCTCGTGCCGAGTGCGTACCTGTATGAGCTCGTCGGTCTCGAGGTCGACGGCGGCGGTGGCCTCGTCCAGCACGAGCAGCGGCGTCTTGCGCAGCAGCGCGCGCGCCAGGCACACGAGCTGCCGCTGCCCCACCGACAGGTTCTCGTGCCGAGTGCGTACCTGTATGAGCTCGTCGGTCTCGAGGTCGACGGCGGCGGTGGCCTCGTCCAGCACGAGCAGCGGCGTCTTGCGCAGCAGCGCGCGCGCCAGGCACACGAGCTGCCGCTGCCCCACCGACAGGTTCTCGTGCCGAGTGCGTACCTGTATGAGCTCGTCGGTCTCGAGGTCGACGGCGGCGGTGGCCTCGTCCAGCACGAGCAGCGGCGTCTTGCGCAGCAGCGCGCGCGCCAGGCACACGAGCTGCCGCTGCCCCACCGACAGGTTCTCGTGCCGAGTGCGTACCTGTATGAGCTCGTCGGTCTCGAGGTCGACGGCGGCGGTGGCCTCGTCCAGCACGAGCAGCGGCGTCTTGCGCAGCAGCGCGCGCGCCAGGCACACGAGCTGCCGCTGCCCCACCGACAGGTTCTCGTGCCGAGTGCGTACCTGTATGAGCTCGTCGGTCTCGAGGTCGACGGCGGCGGTGGCCTCGTCCAGCACGAGCAGCGGCGTCTTGCGCAGCAGCGCGCGCGCCAGGCACACGAGCTGCCGCTGCCCCACCGACAGGTTCTCGTGCCGAGTGCGTACCTGTATGAGCTCGTCGGTCTCGAGGTCGACGGCGGCGGTGGCCTCGTCCAGCACGAGCAGCGGCGTCTTGCGCAGCAGCGCGCGCGCCAGGCACACGAGCTGCCGCTGCCCCACCGACAGGTTCTCGTGCCGAGTGCGTACCTGTATGAGCTCGTCGGTCTCGAGGTCGACGGCGGCGGTGGCCTCGTCCAGCACGAGCAGCGGCGTCTTGCGCAGCAGCGCGCGCGCCAGGCACACGAGCTGCCGCTGCCCCACCGACAGGTTCTCGTGCCGAGTGCGTACCTGTATGAGCTCGTCGGTCTCGAGGTCGACGGCGGCGGTGGCCTCGTCCAGCACGAGCAGCGGCGTCTTGCGCAGCAGCGCGCGCGCCAGGCACACGAGCTGCCGCTGCCCCACCGACAGGTTCTCGTGCCGAGTGCGTACCTGTATGAGCTCGTCGGTCTCGAGGTCGACGGCGGCGGTGGCCTCGTCCAGCACGAGCAGCGGCGTCTTGCGCAGCAGCGCGCGCGCCAGGCACACGAGCTGCCGCTGCCCCACCGACAGGTTCTCGTGCCGAGTGCGTACCTGTATGAGCTCGTCGGTCTCGAGGTCGACGGCGGCGGTGGCCTCGTCCAGCACGAGCAGCGGCGTCTTGCGCAGCAGCGCGCGCGCCAGGCACACGAGCTGCCGCTGCCCCACCGACAGGTTCTCGTGCCGAGTGCGTACCTGTATGAGCTCGTCGGTCTCGAGGTCGACGGCGGCGGTGGCCTCGTCCAGCACGAGCAGCGGCGTCTTGCGCAGCAGCGCGCGCGCCAGGCACACGAGCTGCCGCTGCCCCACCGACAGGTTCTCGTGCCGAGTGCGTACCTGTATGAGCTCGTCGGTCTCGAGGTCGACGGCGGCGGTGGCCTCGTCCAGCACGAGCAGCGGCGTCTTGCGCAGCAGCGCGCGCGCCAGGCACACGAGCTGCCGCTGCCCCACCGACAGGTTCTCGTGCCGAGTGCGTACCTGTATGAGCTCGTCGGTCTCGAGGTCGACGGCGGCGGTGGCCTCGTCCAGCACGAGCAGCGGCGTCTTGCGCAGCAGCGCGCGCGCCAGGCACACGAGCTGCCGCTGCCCCACCGACAGGTTCTCGCCGCCCTCGGACACTTCGTGCCGCAGCCCCGACGGCAGCGCTGACACACAAACAATCAAATAAATACATATTGGACACCAATCACAAACATTGGTCGGAGGGGGAATTGTGTACAGCAATCGTATTCAAAACGTACGGTATGATCTGTCAAACGGCAGAACGGCATACGTTTGACAAATCATAATATTCGTTTTGAACTGTCAAATGAATACGATTGCTTTACACAATTCCAGCTCTGATCCCAAAGTAAGTAAGTAATGTAGCACTTGTGTTATGGAAATCAAACACAACGGTGGTACCACAACACCCAGACCCGAGACACTATAGAAAATTTCGATTTCTACATTGACCCGACCGGGAATCGAACCCGGAACCTCGGAGTCACGACGTCTTAAAACCCAGCGTACTTAGCTACTACACGACGGAGGTCGTAAAAGATCGCTCAATATTGCTAAGATCGTGACGCGCAGACGATGCCGCGACTTAGCCAAAGTGTCGAGTGGTAAGCGGCAAATATTCATGTTAAAACCCGTCTTGTCTAAGTACGCCTTCACATTAGAGCGACAGTAGCGCGACAGCGGCTTCGCTCTAATGTGAAGGCTTACTGTTGTCAGTTATGTATGAAATTCAGCGTGGCAGTCCCGCGACCATCGCGCTGCTAAAGCCGCCCGTATGATGACTGCTAAACGCAGGCATAAAATATAAAAATGACTGCTAAACGCAGGCATCTGTGTTAACAATTTCGTCAAGGGGTACGGTAGACTCGATCGAAACCGATCGATATGAATAACAAAGCATAAAAATATATTGATTTCGAGTCGACTACATATATCCGCAAAATTCGGATTGTGGAGAATTTCGTTAAATACTAATAGCACTGACAAACAAACCGCAGTCGCCATTGACAAGGCGTATGGTGCATAGATATGACAGATATAGATTGGAAAGCTCTTGGAGCGTTTAGAACCCTAAAATTTGGGGAAGCAACCTGTGGTGTCGCTAGCGTCGTTTTATTTTTCTTTTATATGGATGATATACAGGCAAAGGTATAAAACCATCACACAATAATTAAGTTATAATATTTTAATTCTTATTAACAACCGGCATACATTTTAAATGACACCCCATTTTTTTATATTGCTAATTACGTCAAGAGGTACGGTAGACTCGATCGAAACCTTACATGAATATATTTTAATTCTCATTTACAACCGGCTTAGATGTTTATTTGTATTTAGGTACAGATAGTTCAACTCAGTTGTGCGCGCGGCCTTATGTGTGGGTAAACCTTGTACATATACAGTGACTTTGTGTGCGTGACAAGAGGTACAGTCGGGTACAAATACAAATACTGTTATTTACGGGTTATAATATACGGGTTTAAAAAAAACAGTTATTTCGTAATTTAATGTTTATTTATTGAACATTATTCTGCATCGCTACTTGAAAAATCTAATGATGAATTTTCGGATTCGCTGCTCTCACCAAGGTTAATTATGATATCTGACTCCATGTAAAAATGTCTATAGTATTCTTCTTCTTTCTTTTGTACATGTCGACAAGTATTACCCCACATCCCTTCATCAATTTGACTTAAACGTTCATTTATGAGTTTCATTATTTCCGTCACATTTTGATCGACATTATGTGAAGCAATATAATTTTTTAAAATTCCCCACACATTTTCTATGGGGTTTAGTTCAGGATGATATGGTGGCAATCGAAGAACTTTTATGCCATATGGCTGAAGTATGTCGTCAATCTTGTAAGGAATATATATTTCTTTATTTTTTTTAATCAAATCATACAGTTCAATTTTTTTCATTTCTTGATTAAAAGCTATATTTTTTTCTGTCATCCATCTCTGCATTTCTATTTTTTTTGAATTAGAATTTGGGGCTCTGTCATTTTGAACGTTATGGTATGAGGCATTATCAAGCACAACCACAGAGTTAGGTGGAAGATTCGGTACTAGACGTTCTTTCAGCCACTTTTCATAGTTTTCTGCATTCATGTTAGAGTGGTAATCACCAGAAACACTATTTGCTTTGTATGTCAATAGTGCGTTAGGTACGAAACCTTGTTCTGAACCAGCATGCACAATGATAATTCTTTGTCCTTTCGACAGGTTTCTCTTTAAAGGTGGTCCATCTTTATTACCCCATCCTTTGTTTTGCACATGGCTAGTTAAGATGTAGCTCTCATCTGTATATACGATACACCTATTTTCTTGACGGTATCTGAGTAATTTTTTTAGGTAGGAAAATCGTAGTTTTTGGATGTCATGCCGCTCAATAATAACACGTCTGTTATCCACAGTTTTTCGCCATTTGTATCCCAACTTTAACAAAGCTGTACACAGAGTCGAAATACTTCCATCATAGTTAAGTTTATCTTGAAATATTCTTTTCAACTTTAGCAACGTAGGTAATTCACGATGTTCTAAATGGTAATTTTGAATAGTGGAACGTATAACATCAACGTTAAAGTTGTCTAATTCTAACTTCTTTAAACGTTTTTTACGGTCTTTATGCGGAGATTTAAATTTAGAGTCAGATTCTTTTCCTTCAGCCAATATATTAGTAATTGTTCTCTCTGATACCCCCACTGCCATTGCTGTTCTTTTCCGTACGCTATTTAAATGTTCACTTAATTTCGATATTAAAATTGGACTTGCGCTGCAAACTGGATCACTTACTAGTTCCAATATATCTCTCGCATCTATTTTCAGAAATTCGTATACCTTAGCAATGGTTTCTCGAGTCT
Organism: Pyrausta purpuralis; assembly: GCA_963924145.1. Classification (NCBI taxonomy): domain Eukaryota; kingdom Metazoa; phylum Arthropoda; class Insecta; order Lepidoptera; family Crambidae; genus Pyrausta; species Pyrausta purpuralis. The sequence goes on from OZ001656.1 coordinate 23,406,039, forward strand.
AAAACAATAATACGTAAACGTCAACAAGGAAAATTTTTTTCTTATATAGAATCATAATCAGAGATCGGAATTAGGTGTGTGAAAATACAAAATATCGAGAATATAACACGTGCTCCATATTATGTCCCGCTGCAAACTTTAGGTATTTTCACACACCCAATTCCGATCTCTGAATAATAAATATTAATTACATCTAAATTAAAAAAATAAATAAATAAAATAAAAATCTTTTAATATTTACCTGACTCCTTAAACATTTTCTCCGTGAAGAACTAGACATTTTCGTAAACGACTGTACCCGTAAGAAAAAGCGATAAGGACACGTCTTGCTCGGACGACGACTGCCGCGTCACTGCCACACGAATGAAAGTTGTATATTTACAAGCCCACGCACACATAGGGCCGCGCGCACAACTGATTTAAACTATCTATATTTATAGTTGGTAGAGAATGCCATTCGGCATTAATTCCATCTTATGTTATGCAATACAGTTAAATAAATACGTCTTTTAATTTTTCATTATGTAGTAACAGCGAATAATTTAAAAAAACAGAAGTGTTATTTTTGTAAAAAGCGGAGCCGATTTAGCGCTTAATGCACCGCTGTCAGCGCTGATTAGATGATTTTTTTATTTTTAAAATTAGTTAGTACTCATCTACCCGCCAAAGTAGAGAAAGAGACTGAGTGCTTAAAACAAAGCGGTTTACAGAATAAATTTTAAAAGTTATGTTTTGTAAATTTATATGAGTTTAGTTAGAATGTTGATTCAAAATAAAAAACTATTTGTGTAAACACTATTGCAGTTTATATTTTATTTGCAAAAAAAATCAGACGGTTTGTATCAAGTCATTTTCGTACACATATTAATATTTGTAATAAAGTATCTATAACAAAAAAAATTGACTGATATTTGAATTGGTAAATGTGCGAATTGGACCAAATGCTAATTAGACAATTTGAGATTTAATCAACATGCGAATTGGACCAATTGCTAATTTGTCAATTTGAGACTTTGACATTGTGGGAATTGGATATTTTGAGGCCTTTTTGAGAATTGGACATTATATGCTTAACCGCATTTTGTGTACAAAATAGTGAGATTACCTTTGACAAAGTTCTTCAAGTGCGCATGCTCCAGCGACCGCCATATCTCGTCGTCGGTGTACGCCTCGAAGGGGTCGAGGTTCATCCGCAGCGTGCCCGAGAACAGCACCGGGTCCTGCGGGATGATCGTGATGCGCGAGCGCAGCTGGTGCAGCCCGATGGTCGAGATGTCGATGCCGTCGATCTCGATCTTGCCCTTCATCGCTTCTACTATCCTGTTGGGGTAGGTAAAGGTATTAATTCCTTGTAATGTCATACATACAAGGTAACTGTCTGCCTCGGTGGCGCAGCGGAAGGAGGATCGCACTTTAAAGCGACAGCTGCGCCAGAGGTCCCGGGTTCGATCCCCGGGTCGGGCTTAAAATATATACCTGAGCTTTTCTGTTCAGAAATTCTTAGGGTAGCCCGGAGTTTGGCGGTGTTTTACCCCCGTTCCTCGGAAAAGCACGTAAAGCCGTTGGTCCTGTGCCTGATCTCTCTCCGGTCGTGTCAGATTGCTGTCGCATCGGGCTATGAGAGTGAAAGGAATAGAGAGTGCACCTGTGTTTGCGCACACCCTTGTGCACTATAATATGTCCTGCATAGTCGGTTAGTCGTTGTGACTGGCCACCGAAATCAGCTAGGGGGACTATTATTATTATTATGTTGGTCATTTTCCTATCTGGGGACCACAGGGACCAGGACCTTTGGAAGGCGTAGATGGGACCGAAGCCGACACGCAGAGGCCCGTTTGACAACATTAATCTAAAAGCTGTGTGACACAAACCGACGATTATCCCTGTATGCACTATACAAGTGCACCCAAGGACAACCCCCGGTTTGTGTAGGAGGTATTGCAAGATATGGACAAAAAGATACTGAGTTATGGGTGTGGGTGTTTGGTGGACCAAGTAACTGGGACTATGGAAGAACTATGGCCCCTGCCTGACGTATGTTTCTCACACGGATAAATGGCAGGGGGTGACTTGCACACTTAGTCAATGGGCCCCCCAAATTAGTTGCTAACAATAAGTGACGTAGACAACAAGGGGGCAACACCAGTTGAGGTGCTAGGGGAGTGGAGAGGTGTACCACGGCTCTCAGGATACAAGGGTAGAAAGCGACCCATTTCACCCGAGATGTTTTTAGCGCTCGAACGGAGTGAGAGCGTTAATAGTTAGAGAGTAAAATGAGTGTGAGTGCTTAATGGAGCAAAGTGTAGGTGCAGGAAAAGTTGCGCAGGTTGCGCTAGTGAGGGTCCTGAAGGATGTAGCACAGAGAAACGCCGTATTTTGTAACTCGTTATTTATTGAAATTGAAACACATACTATTTTTCATTTCGACTGCGAGGAAACAATAGTAGATTGTTTCCTCGCAGGAGAGAAAGTGACCCATTTCACTTGCGATGTTTTTGGCGCTCGAACGTAATGAGAGCGCTAATAATTCGAGAGTGATATGGGTGCTACCACCCGAGTTAAACATACTATTTTTCATTTCGACTGTGAGGAAAAATAAACAAATTTAGCTAGTGAGAGATGAACTACCGAGCTTGTCGCGCGGAGCCACAGAGCACGTGATGTCCCACAGCGCCGGCTCGCCCGACCGGTAGCCCAGCGTCAGCTGTTCCAGCTGAAGCATACCTGTAGTGCAGAGGGTACCGACCTGAACAAGCCCAGCGTGAGCGTGGACTTGCCGGCGCCGGTGCGGCCGACGATCCCGAGCTTGTCGCGCGGCGCCACGGAGCACGTGATGTCCCGCAGCGCCGGCTCGCCCGACCGGTAGCCCAGCGTCAGCTGTTCCAGCTGAAGCGCGCCCGTCTCCGGCCACGTGGACCCGGGGCCGTTGGGCGTGGTCCATGCGGCTTCCTGTTACACACGAAAACACGTCACTTTGGGTACAACGGTTCTATGAGCTAAAGCTAAACTGCCTCAGTGACGCAGCGGTTACAGGGTTCCAATTTAAAGCGACAGCTGCGTTCGATCGAACAGTTCGATCCCCGGGTCAGGCCAAAAATATGTACCTGGGTTTTTCTGTTCAAAAATGCTTAGAGTAGCCCGGAGTTTAGAAATTGGCGGTGTTTCACCCCCGTGCCTCGGAGAGCACGTAAAGCCGTTGTTCCTGCCCCTGATTTCTCCTCGGTCATGTCAGCTAGCTGTCCCATCAGACTATGAGAGTAAGAGGAATAGAGAGCGATCTTGCGATCTTTAGAAGGTGGTCTGTCCATCTTTTTGGTGGACGACCTACGCTGCGTCTTTGGTCGAAGGGTCTCCAATCTAGAACTTTCCTGCCCCAACGGCCATCAGTTCTTCGCGCTATGTGCCCTGCCCATTGCCATTTGCCATTGCCTTAACCATATATCATGATAATGGTTCAACTGATCAAAAAACCCTTTTATCTCGTTGGTCGTCAACGAATGTCTCAATCAATTTTAAAAAAAGTTTTTTGTGTTGAATATCGTTGCCATATTCTCTATACAGTATTCGAATCAATCATTAAAATCAATTTAATAATTATTTATATTAATATCATTGTAGAATTATGACAGGTTAGTGATTATGTTTTTTTTGGTATTAATGACGTTAAAGTTCTCAATGTAAAAGTTTAAAAGCCACTTACTTGCTCAGTTTCAGCGTACTCCTTTATCCTCTCGACGGCAACGATGTTTGTTTCAACTTCAGAAGTCATTCTCACGAGCCAGTTCAGTGTTTGTGTTATCTGAAACAAGTAAATTATTGTGACAAATCAATTTTAAACTCTCCTGAGAACGTTTTCTTCGACCGGGGGGCTTAACGTGTCAAAAATGATTTCGATGCGAAAGTTCGAATAAGTGTTCGTCTCGCAGCCTGCTTTAGAGAGTCTGAGAGTTTCTTTACACTGAAAACCAGAATCCAGAAAATATCCGTATTAACAATATGAAGAAGCAATGAGTTGTCAACCTGCAGTGCATAACTGACAAACGGACAGTTCAGGGTTGATGGTCTCCCGGAAGAATACGGCCAAAACCACAGCAAAGAAGATGATGAAAATGGTTTCCGATCATCTCCAACCGGATCGACAGCCTCCGATTGGCTCAGTTATGTGAGCGGCCAAGGTCTAGTCTCTTACTAAAGGTAGACTGCTTCATTGAGACCTCGCCCTCGGGGTCACAGGGGCGCGGGGGAGGCGAGAGCGGTGTAGGCGAGGGGTGCGGGCGGCGCGGATACCGCAATCTTTGGCTAACCGGTCCAACGCTCTTTCCAATCGAGCTACCGTACAGTCGGTCCAACCGTGCGAACTTTCTCGTCTGAAAGATACGTCGTTACGCGTCAGCAACATCTCCGAAACTGTTTTATTTGTGGGGTAGATGGCAGTGACAAGGTAATCTAAAGGTTACAGTATCCACGCCGCTCACAACGCTCTCTCATCCCCCCGCGCCCCGCAATCTCGCAGGCGAAGTCTCAATGAAGCGGTTAACCTATTGGATTTGGACGCTTTAAAAAGAGTAAATAGACTGTTACTAGTTAGACATAATCCATCTTAGGCCGCATCGTTACTTACCGTCAGATGCAATCGTGGCCAAAAGTCAAAAAGAATTTATTCAATTTAGGACACAAAATGCCACTTATGAACGTCAATAATTAGTGTAATATCAATAAATTATGGCTCATATGGGGCTAATACATATCTCCTTATCTTTTGGGCCCTACAAGCGCTTCAGGACAAGACACAGACAATTTGGCAAGTGCAAGAAACGCCGGAACAAAGTCACTCTCTCAGTCTCACTCTACGAGTAGGTATAAACGCTCACGTGTACGTTGAGTTATAGATTCGCGCTCACCCTTTTCGCCGCTCACATGCCTCAGCCGTTGACCAATTTATCTTCGTAAACGACCCCGCTCCAAGTGGACCATAAATATAAACTAACCTGCAGCGCATAGCTGACGGAGAGCCCCACCAATCCAGGGTTGATGGTCTCCCGGCCGAGAACGGCGAATATCGCTGCGAAGAAGATGATGAGGTTGCCGATCATCTCCAACCGGACAGCCAGCCACCGGTTCGCTATGCAGCTCGGGTAGTAGCACGATTGGTTGTGGTCCACGCCGCGTTCCGACTCCTCAACGAACCTACAATTAGATAGATGACGATCGTATTTGGTTTCATAACGTTAGTTCATCTACAGCATATTGATGGCATGACGCTTTAATGTCTGAATCTACAATTAGGCCGTAGCCTTTGATTTACTCTTGACCGTTGATTTAAGATCGATTTACCATCGACGTGGCCCACGTGCCTTTACTTGTGTCAGCGGCAAATCAAAGGTAAAAGGTATTTATTTAGGTATCCTAATTAACTGACCTAGTAAAAAGCGGGACTACCACAATACTCACATAGTTTTGCGTTAATATGGATTAGGTAACTATTTAAACATTATTGACGAGAAAAATTTACTCGTGCTTGTATGTTCGTGTTGTTTGTTTTATTTATAATTAAATCTGGTTTTTTTTCTTTTAGGATTTCAATGTTAATTTATAAGATCTTAAGTGGGAATTAGTAAGCCCTCATTGTTTTTGTTGTGCCTTTTACCTACATTATCTGTTTCATACTATTTACGCGTGTTTAGTTTTATAGTCTATATTAAATAATGTTTACCTGTACTTTAATCATTTTGTATCTATAAAATGTTATGTGCACCAAATAAAATAAGGCTTTAGAGCAAATTAAGTTATTTTTAAACATAAGTGTTAAAATTATAGATATATTTTCAAAGAGCTGTTCAGAGACTTGTAGATTAATTAAACTTACCTCTGCGTGACTCCATACGCGCGTATAGTAGACGCGCCAGTGATGCTTTCCCCAAAGTGCGAGTAGATCGGCGACCGCGAGACGGACTCGAGCCGCTTCAACTGCCTCGACGACGCCACGTAGAACCGTTGTATCACGTAGTACACCACGCCGATCGGCAGTATCACCGCCATGAAGATCGGCGTCGAGAAACTTATCACGTACAACGTGCCGAGTACCTATATTCATACGTAAAACTTGAAACTCGAAACTTTATTTAGTGATAATTATTATTCATGTTTCGATATTTCAAATACTTGCCATGTAGCCAGTTACTAGCATATATTTTTTGTTAAAATTGCAATAGGACTTTTGGTCCCCGGATCAATAAACAAAGCATAAGATAATAACCAATACATTCGTGCTGATTGAACTTTGATGATTATGTAAATACCCCAATGAATTTACTTAGGAAACTAATAGTTATGATCAAATTTATTTTTGAAATTGTGAAATTTATTTTAGTCGACTTTTTTGATAATATTTCACATAATAAATTGATAAATCATGTGCTCAACGTGAATTCTATTATGCATAGTTGTTCCACTTTCAATATCATCACATAAAATAAACCGTCCTGGGATCAGTTTACAATTTTATCCGGTTACGTTAATAAGTCATAAGTACGACAAGTTAGTAAAGAGCGCTACTAAAACAAAAGAAAAAAACATAAATGAAATAACCAGTGAAAGCATGAAATAAGTAAAATTGAACACAGATTCACGTCACTAGTACAAAAGGCCCGAAATTGAATGACTTGAAACGAAATGATAACCCAGAAAAGCAATGAAAAATCCCATGTTTTTTTTTATCACGATTCAAAAATATAAACAAACAAAAGCCCCACAAATATAAAACGCGAAATAAAAATTACAAAAATGTTAACTTTTCCGGAGAGTTTACCTCAAACGCGCAATATATCACGTCTGCGAACTGAGAGGGGAGTGACGTGTCCAAAACGTCCATGTCTTTAGAAAATCTAGCGAGTATCCTGCCAACGGGCGTCACTTCGAAGAATTGCAACGGCGTCTTTAATACATTGTCCAACAAGAGCGCGTGGATTATCTTCGCCGCACGCCAGCCCGCCAGATATGGCATTAAATCCGCAAAAAACGACGCTATGGCTGCAACAATCGTCCACGAAAACTAGTTTATTAACCGGTTAGTAGCCGGCCCTAGCGGAAACCTACTAATAATGAATACATTATTTACGTGCCCACTCGGATCCCGAGAGAATCGAAAGCTGTCTCTAATATCTACCGGAATACTACGGGGGTGCCTTAAAAGAGGAGAGTGCAGGGGCTGATGTAAATGCGACTAAGGAGTGCAGAAAACATGCAATAGTTATTACTAATTTTAAGACGTATTTGTTTTGGCATCTAAGCATTAGTAGAAAAGAAGCGTAGACCAAAAATTGCACTACACCTGTAGCAGTTGTTTAATTATTTTATTGGGATACCGAAGTATAAACTGATCCCACGTCAGCAAGTTTTTGTGAACGGTAAACCCCCACTTGGTATAAAATGTTTCGTAAGTATCGTAGGTCTGTAGTTATAAATACACAGTTTCTTTGTTTTAAGTTATACATTGCAAATTGAAATTGGCACAACTAGTCTCTTAGTGCTAACTTAGTTAGTGTGCTGAAAAACATTAGTTGAAACATTTAGAAACCATACGCGCATAGTTTACTTTACATGAGATGCGAAATGTGTCGTATACGAGATTTACTAAAGGTATAATTTTATTTTTTGTTTTTATAGTGTTTTGTCACTATACAGACTTTATTAAATCAATTGCTTTTGTAAAAAGCAACTACGTCAGACAAGGATTTGAACCCTGTGTCTTACGCAATCCGGGCTCATGCCTATACCATTCGGTCACCGACACATTTGCGAGAGCGTTGAATTTTTAAGTTCTTTCTTTAACGCTTAGGCTGCGTGACGTCATCAATTTTGCGAGATTGCTCTCTCAACACCTGTAGGAAATATTTTTACTTCAAAACATGTATTTATGTTGACTTTACGCAAAGCAAATTATGCAGACCGTATTAATATTAAGGATGTCAAAGGGCAAACAAGAACTAAATAAACAGTGCCTTGATTTCTGATGAACTTTGAAATGCTGATCACACCCAGAATATTAAAACGGACCGTATGATTTCATAACAAAACAATTTTCGCAACCAAAGCATAGCATAAAAACCTCTGTACTACACAGTTATGTTGTACATGCTCTTACAATTTTAGAGGACAGTGTTTGTGGTCAGACGTAATTGACATGTCAATGTGACAACTTTCGATTGCGAATATTGCTTTTTTGGCGTGCGAATCGACGCGATCGTATCGCGAGGTTTGACAGCAGCAGTATTTTATATGAATTCGCATAGACGTTTTCATACAAATTCTGTAGCCGCAGATGTGGAAAACCGCCGCCATCGCTGCGTTTTAAACGTAAACAGCCTTTACGGTTCTCCTGTCGACCCGAAGCCGTAGTGCGAGTCGGAGCGAGACTTCTTGATCGAACGCACAAACCTGATTTTATATGGGATCGCTTTAGTGTAAACGTTAGCCACTAGAAGGCGCTGCTTTAATCCCATATAAATTCACTTTAACGCGCTCGATGCGTTCGATCGAGTAAGGTAGGATTCACATCGAACGGCGCGGATCGGAGCGCGCTTACACGCCCGTAAAGAAAATAGTATTATAATAGCAGATCTAAAAGTCGTAATCGTTTACGAATGATACGACGCATGCTCGCGCATCCGTCCGGATCGAAAATCTATCAGTCGTAAACTTCTAATGAAATTTATTTATTTATCTTTATTAAGGAAACAAACAGCTGTCATATAGATAATTAATTAGCTTATACACTTGCATTTAAAAGTTTCCAATGCTAACTTTTACATTATGTGCCAAGAAGACATAATGCGAACAGTTTTTTATATTCCATACATGAAAACTTTTCAAAAAAAGAGGGTTTACCTAAACCTAACTACTATTTTATTATATACCTATATCGAAATTTGCTTGTATTTATGCAGATCTTAAAAAAGACGACGAAAACTTGTCAATCGCTCAATACTATTTTCGGGCGTGTAAGCGCGCACGGATGCGCGTCGTTCGATGTGAATCTTACCTTACTCGATCGAACGCATCGAGCGCGTTAACTTGAATTTATACGGGATAGCAGCGCCGCCTGGTGGCTAACGTTTACACTAAAACGATCCCATACGATCAAGAAGTCTCGCTCCGACTCGCGCTACGGCCGCGTCCGCGTCCGCGCGCATACCGCGAAGAAGCACGAGGTCCACCCGCGCAGCGTCATCGGCAGCACGTTGTCGAGCACGTCCACGTCCTTGCTGAACCGGTTGAGCACGCGGCCGACGGGCGTGCAGTCGAAGAAGCCGATAGAGGGCGCTCGCAGCACGCCGCCCAGCAGCGCGGCGTGAAGCGCGCGCGCCGCCGCCAGCGCGCCCAGGTACAGCGCCAGCGACGACACCGACACCGAAGCCACTGGCCCACACAACCCACTCTACACTGTACTCGCCGCGCTACCACGAGACTCGACGCAAGTCTATATGCGCTACCACGAGACTCGGCGCAAATCTATATGCGTACTACGAGACTGAACCGGTTTACGGTGGGCACGTTTTCTAAATTCGTGGGAAGGGATATTACGAATGGACGGCAGGTTGCCGACGAGGTACACAAATGGAAAAAAGTTTTTTTTTAAAGTAATTATATAAAGAAAACATATTCGTTGTGCAAAACAGCTTATTTGCCGTTGACATGACGCCGATTCACTAGTCTTGTTCTTTTCAGACACTGAACAGAGCGCTCCGTTCTGGTACAATCGGTTAAAGGAACTAATTCAGTCTTCTAGTACTATTCAATAGTACACCGATTATACTCAGGCATGTTTCGTCCGGTCGTATACCGAAAATATGTACGTGTGTACGTGTCGTTCATTCTAGTAAATCTTCTATCTTGCTAAAGCACACGCATCTTTCTCGTTCTCGCTTAGCTAGTACACCTTTCGTCATGCACAGGCCCACGCGTTTGTTTTGTTCTCGCTCAATCTTGTACATCTTTCATCACGCTCACACACACGCGTATGTAATCTTTTTACTCGCTCTGCTCTGACGTAATTATGCGTTTTTACTGTGCTATTGCAAGCCGATCTGCACCACGGACACACAAGATTTGCTTATCTGAACGGTACTAAAGGCCGATTTGAAAGACCAGAACAGAATATTTCGGTCTCGGTCACATGAATGAACTAGTTCCTAATAGGCTTGTGTAGTACAAGTACTACTTGTACTACACAAGCCTAAGATGAGTCTTTGGGTGCAGCTCGTGTCGTTTAATTTTAATTTTATTTGTTCAATATTTACACGTAATATTTACAAGGTATTGTCGTCAAATGCTGATTCATAGGTAACCCGAATAAATAATATTTTTTAAGTCTCGTGGTAGGGGTATTCAGTAATCGATAAGTCCGTGCCCTATTAAAATCGCTCTTGACACTACTGTCAAAAAGCTTTTCTTTCTTCAAGATATTGTTTATTGTAATGGATATTTTAATTTTATGGATGGGCACGAGAGTATCGATAGCTAACGAACACAGGATATTCATTGTATAATAAAATAATGGGCGAAAATGCGTAAAGGTAAGGCTATCTGCTATATCTATTAGTCACAACATGCATCAAATTACTTAGTAAAATAACATAAATAATGTACCGAACTTAAATAAAGTACCGGAGAACAAATAAGAATTAACACCACAAGAATCGATAAATACATATTGATCCAATAGAAAATAGATCATCATAAAAAAGTAGGGTCCGAGACAAAAACGATATCCGTCTTAACGGGAAAATGTGTTATATTATTCTGCAAAGCTGATAATGCAGTTTTCATACGTCATCGGAAAAAGGCTTATACTGCCTGAAATATGGGTAAATCATTAATTACATTATACACTGTTGTAAATTTTAAATCATTTCATGAAAAAAGTAGTTAATCATGTTTTGGAGAAAGATATTGCTTGTTGCTTGCTTGAAATATTGGTAAAAATTATGTATTAACTTAAAAATATTTAAACTCATTTTAAAGAAATAAATTGAATATAATATATTCAAAATAATATAAACACGCAAGTGTTGTTTTACATAAATAGTAAAATGTGTTACTATTATCTTAAAAAATAGGTATTATGTCATGCCAATGTAAGACTTTGTTAGTAGATAGAAAATTAAAATATCATGCAATCATAACAAGAGTAAATTTACTGTGTTTTCTATATCAGAAGACTATAATTGGATAGAATAAATTAATTCGAAATGAAAATTATAAACAATGTATTCATTATTTTATGAGAATATAAGAGGATAATAATAAGCATTTTACATTATAATATGTACAATAATAATGTTCCGAATCATTTAAGTATCATTATTTTTTACGCACAAAGTTTGCATTGTTCAAATATATGTTTTTTGCTGGTCAGTAATTAAAAGTAGCCCTCCTTCTAAGTTTTCCCAAAATGGGGTAATTTAATGATAAGGCTTATTCTCTAGATCTGTTTATAAATATTGCAATATTTTTGTGTTATATTTGAACTGCAAAATTAGCCCGTAACAAATAGCTCAGGATAGTAATTAGAATTAACAAATCAGGACTTAAGTGACATTTAGTAATATAACTTGCAGTAAAATGTTAAACACCAAAATGTTACTTTAAAGATTATGGAAGAAAGATGAACCACCTTATAAAACAACACAGAATGATTATCATAGCACGTATCGGACAAAGCGACGTGTTAGGCTTCATAGGTAATTAGGTGAGCCACGCATCATTATAGGTGTTTTGAAAGAAATCCTGTTTTGTTAATGAAAGAAATCAATTCAACAGATATCCAATGCCCTCAGTCCACTTAAATGTGAAAAGTGTCAAATTTAAATGACAGATACACGGTTATATTTATTATTGATTAATGTACCTCTATGTTTGATTCCTTGTGTAATCACATTGGCACATTCGTGACATTTTCTAATTCAAATTTGAAATAGTGTATCTTAGACCCTTTGCACACTGCGACTTTTAGTAGCGATGCCGTCGCGATGCAGAAGCTGGCCATTGACAACTGTATCTGTATATTTAATTGGCAACTGCATACATACTAACGCGTTAGCATCGATGCAAAAATCATAAGTCGATGCTAAAACTTGCACTGTGCAAGGAGTTTCTGATGTATATAATATATGGGGTAATGATTTCGCAAGGAATCGTTTAAAGGACGAACAATATCAGTGACTCAGTTAGTTGATATGAGAAACAAATCTTACCTTGTCCTATGCCGAGGCCGCCGTATACTCCGAGATAGAGGTCTCGCCTCGCCGTGTCTACTGTACCATTGACGATCTGGAGATAAAATGCATTGGTTATTAGTTTTCAAAACAACACTAGAAATAGAAAAATGCCTCTCATAATGAAAGACGACGTTTTGAAGAGAAAAAAAACGAGGAAAAAAGAAGAAACGTTTACTACCTAAACATTTTTTCAAAATTTATTTCTCTTAGTTTTAAAGTTTTTTGAAGACGTATTAGTAGAATATGGTGCTCACGTAGACGTATTGTTGAAGTTTTTTGAAGACGTCGGTGGCGAATGACAGCTATTTACTTTATATAACTCCGTGTACTGCACAGAAAACATGACGTATTTATACAGTGCTAACAAGTTATTCGCTGTGTGCGAGGTAGGTGGTAAGGTATCAGAATCGATGAGAGCGCTCGCAGTGGCAAAAGAAAACAACGTTGGAGGACGTCTGTCACCTTTTCTCAAGCAAAAAATTTAGTTTATTAATAAGTAAAAATCGACACTCTAGATTAACGCAATCGAATAAAATGAATAGATAATACCGCCCACGGTCCCAATACACTATACGCGAAGTGCCCGCTAGGCAATGGTGATTCAACAGTTCTGTTCATGTTTACAACAGATGTTGGGTTCGATTCGGGTTATGAAATGGGCTAAAATTAAAGTAAGTATCTTTATTTCTTTAAAATCATAGAAAGACTACAATGATCTTTAAAATGATATATTAAATCCGCCAAATGTACAACTTACAGTGCAATAAAGTTAAAATAAATTAAAAATACTTTTTCGTAGTTTAGTGTAGTTCATAGACAATTTGTTGGCGACCTCTCATTGCTCCAACAAAAATTTCTTACCTAAATTTTATAACAACTAGCATTATAAATCATTTAACTCTCGTCTTTACATGTGTTTATATGACAAAGGAACATTTAGTTGAAGTCCTTCGTATCGGCTAGTGCATAGACGGCAATTGTCTCCCGTCTGTAAGCCTCAACCACTCACCATGTCGGGGTCGTTGGACCACTGGGCGAGCCAGTAGTTGGAGCCGACCTGGAACACCTGCAGCACGAGGTTCATGAGCACCGTCACCACGGACGCCAGCACGCCCACCGACGTCAGGTAGTGCTTGTACACGCTCCATTTCACCTGGAAACCGATAAGCAAACTCATAATCTTATAAAAGATTGGTTTCTTACCAATGACTTACGAACGGACAGAATTCGAATCCGCAACCTTTGCCAAACCGGGCCAACGCTCTCACCGATTAAATACGTACAGTCGAACAAACCGCGCATAAGTTCTTGACTTTTATGAATACGAAGTTACGCGTTTTAATTTTATCTTATAAAATAATAATTGTCCTGAATGTCAAAAATATTAAGCCCATGCAAAATCATAAGTCCATGTTGCTAAAAACATATACAGGCGAAACACAGTCACAATCTGTACTATTCTATAATATTCATAGTGCAGTGGGGTGAAAAGTGCATCAAAATAACTGTTTGAAACGAGCGCGGTGTCTACGCAGGCTTGCGCGATGAAACCGTCACTGGACTGCCACGACAAAATACTTTATATTCTTGAGACACTTACTACAAATGAATGAACGAGCTAACCCAAGCCGTTGACTTACGTAATATAAAGCAATATAACATTATCAGGACTATTAACAGCATCAAATGAATTCGTGGGTGTTTACTTCAAAGTAAGTGTTGTGCAATCCTACACTTATACACGTTTTATTACTGTTTTGGTTTACTTTTTGGATAAAGGTGTTGATACTAAAATATTTATTATGTAGTTTGTTTACTGAATATAAAGATAAGCTACTATTTATGAAGGTATACTTTTATAATACGGATTTCCACGTGGTGTATCAAACAAAACAAAATAAAATTAATAAGTTCACTTTTTACAACAGTTACACAAAATATGTTTGGAATGTCTAGCTCAAAATATTTGTTAAATAGGCCTCATAAACATTTTGACTTAAAACGAGGTGACTATATACTTTTGAATTGGCATGGCCGATACAAAGCGTATATAGATATTTAAACATGTATCAGATCAATATCGTCATATCCGATATCGGTCCTCATCAAAACTATATATTTTCGAAACATCGATGTGATACGAAACGCCTTGGGACTCGGTCGATATTCATGATTCCTAGATATAGGATATCAAACCGTACTCCCGTTGCGATACGAGTCAGCAGGCGTACGCACTTGCGCTACGGAACCATATACGAATGAGAGAGTATGTGTGCGAGTGAAACGGAATTACTTGGTTAATCGAAGGATCCCAAACCCTTAAATTATAGCAATTAAGGGTTTTTCGAATACTTTCTTGTAAATTTATGCACATTGTAATAGGTCATATTTTGTCCGAATATTAGGCATATTTGATTTGAAATTTTGCGTAACTTTTACGAACTCATTGTTTTTCAATTTATAGCTCTATTTTTCTTTTCATAGAAACAATAAAAAAGACTTTAAAAACAGCTTCAATACACTTTATGATACAAAGTACAGTTTCAGATCATATCGTTTTATAGATTCAATGTTAAATTTCACCAATATATAGAAATTATAGGTCCAATATATGATATTGAATATCGATATATAGTTTCGATTCGATATCGTTTGAATCCGATATTACACACGCCTACTAAGAACTGATTATACTCACACTGCCAGTTTCTGTTTTCTCTGCTTCGATTAGTTTGTTTTTTTCTTTGAGCTCGTTAGGCGTACTTTCCGGGGTACGTCTCTTCACACTTCCCGAGCGATCTCCTACAAAACCAGTAAAACATCATAAACATATGTTCTTAATCTCAGTTCACACATAGCTCAATAGATGATGAAAGAATTACGTCAACGTAGATAAGTGTTCAGAGTTCTGCTTAAAGAAGCAGAAAGAAACTAAATGAAACGAGAAAAGTCTCGTTTCATTTAGTTTACGCTTCACCGCATAGACGACTCAATTATAAAAATAATTGAATACGTTTGCATGGTCAAAAAGAATTTATATTATTAAACCCCTCTCGAGACAGCTTCCATGCTTTACGACCTCCGTGGTGTAGTGGCTAAGCACGATGGTTTCAAGGCGTCGCCGCTCCGAGGTCCCGGGTTCGATTCCCGGTCGGGTCAATATAGATATCATAATTTTCTATATTGTCTTGGGTCTGGGTGTTGTGGTACCACCTTTGTGTCTGATTTCCATAACACAAGTGCAATTAGCTACTTACTTTGGAATTAGAGCAATGCATGTGATTGGTATCCAATATTTATATAAAAAAACAGCAGCAAAAATTGGCACGCATGCTATTCTTAGTTTGACTTGAGTTATTAACTTTATTTATTTTCTGTGTGTATAAAATTAAAAATCTTACCTGTAGCGTTTTGCTCCGTTTCCGAATTGCTTTCCGATAGTGAACGTGCTCTTATTAGTTTACTTTGGAACTCGGAGCCAAGCTTAGTTTCAAGATGTTGTTTTATTTCGTCTAGTTCTGTAAATAAAAAAATAAATATAGTACATATATTAATTGTTGTAAAATTATCCATGTTCATCGTATTACAATTAAAGTTATCGTGCTCATCACATTATTACTAGCGAGTTTCTAGGTTCTAGCATAGGTATGTCACATCTGGAAGACTATCTTATATATAAAATTCTCGTGTCACAATGTTCGTTCCCGTACTCCTCGGAAACGGCTTTACCGATTCTGACCAAATTGTATATGCGTATTCAGTAGGTCTGAGAATCGGCTACTATCTATTTTTCATACCCCTAAGTGATATGGGTTGTTCACCCTTAATTTTTTAATATTACTTTTGGACGAAATTTTTGTTTTTATTTTTTTGTAATCTAGCATTAAAAAATAAATAAAACCCAAAATTTTTTTTTTTTTTCACCAACCACTATTTTTTTCTAGACATTTTAGTAATTTGATCATTTTTCATCCCGCTCGATAACTGATCAATTATAGTGTTTTTCTTAACTTTTAAAATAACGAGGCTGGACGAGACGGGGCCGGGGCGGGACGGTGCTAGGGGCGAAGCAAAGTTCGCTGGGTCTGCTAGTATCTGATAAAAATGACAGCAAATAAAGGTTTTATGTCGTACCAAACCAATGGCTCAGTGAAAGCCACTTCACTTTAGGATTGGACAATCAGAGAAGGTGCCTTTTATCTTTTCAGTAGCTACTGCTAGTAGATGCTTCAGTATTACATAACAGTTACCGGGCGAGGCCCGCTCGGCGTCGGCGAACGAGAGTTGGCAAAAGTGTATCTTCCTTGAGAATGGATTATTTATACCTGTATCATAAAAAAGATGCGACTCCGTAAAACGTATCTGCATCATTGGCAACAGCGACCCTCGGATGAACCTTTTTTTTATTTGTGGGATGCGTTCAATTCATAAGTTACGTTTCATGCGGTGATTACTCGATGCGGCCGCCACGCAATACTTCATCAATATCTCTCAGTTTGGCTCATGTTTGCAAATGTGAATCGATTGGATTTATGTTACATAAATGTATAGCTGCCGGTAGGTGCCTCGGACACCTGGCACCTGGTTCCGATGCTGTGCAAGTTACCTTCGGGCGAGGTCCGCTCGGCGTCGCTGAGGTGGTGCAGCAGGAACTCGGCGAAGGCGCCCTTCTTCTCCAGCAGCTGCCGGCAGGTGCCTCGGACACCTGGCACCTGGTTCCGATGCTGTGCAAGTTACCTTCGGGCGAGGTCCGCTCGGCGTCGCTGAGGTGGTGCAGCAGGAACTCGGCGAAGGCGCCCTTCTTCTCCAGCAGCTGCCGGCAGGTGCCTCGGACACCTGGCACCTGGTTCCGATGCTGTGCAAGTTACCTTCGGGCGAGGTCCGCTCGGCGTCGCTGAGGTGGTGCAGCAGGAACTCGGCGAAGGCGCCCTTCTTCTCCAGCAGCTGCCGGCAGGTGCCTCGGACACCTGGCACCTGGTTCCGATGCTGTGCAAGTTACCTTCGGGCGAGGTCCGCTCGGCGTCGCTGAGGTGGTGCAGCAGGAACTCGGCGAAGGCGCCCTTCTTCTCCAGCAGCTGCTGGTAGGTGCCGGCCTCCGAGACCTCGCCGTCGCGCAGCACCAGCACCAGGTCCGTCTGCGCGAGGTACGACACGTTGTGCGTCACCCATACGCGCGTCTTGCTCTTCAGCAGGCCGTTGGGTCCGATCACCTGGAGGTCACATGCTTGGATGTTATTGCAGTAGATTACTACAAAAAAATAAGGAAAGTAATAGATACTCTTCGATGTTAGACAAGAGCTTTTCTACCAGAGCGTATATCAAAATACGTATACGTATTTAAAATTTTATTACAATTATAGCACGGTTTAGGTTTAATGCCTTAACTTCTTTTTAGCTCAATAGAAAGGTTAGGTAGGGCAAAATTCGACCGGGAACATAAATGAGATAAATACCCAGAGAATATCACAGTGCACAAATATGTATACAATCACACTTATGCACTATAATATCGCAAATGCTGATATTGTAGATATGCTAAGTAAAGGGCGACGCTTAATAATTCATGTCGAGTCACCAGCACATAAAAAAAACATTATTTCAGAGTTATTATCTACATAACAGGCTTCTTCTGGGTGAGCTCGCTCCATCGTCGACTCTGTCTAAGCCCAATTAGGTGTAGGCTAGAGTCAAGAGCAAACCCATTTAAAATTTAAAAAAAAATGGGTAAGTAACAGTGACACTTACAATCTAAACATAAAACTATATAACTTTGTTAAAAAAATACCTAACAACACAAACTGCAAAAGACATCGCAGTGATAAGGAGTCTACACAATATACTGAGCCTTGCAGTGGCCGCAACATTATTTGAATTGATTCGAAAGTTTATTAAAGGCATCGCGGCGGTAGCAGCGAGCTGTACATTTGCCGATTACACAGGAAGTTTATTACAAATCCTAGTAGAATGACGGTGCTGAAGACGCCGCGACGTATGTGTTAACAGACTTGAAAATCTATATTATTATCGTTATACCTTATCGAATATGTGTTTCCCGACGTGTGAGTCGACGGCGCTGAGCGGGTCGTCGAGGAAGTAGTTGTCCGCGTCGAAGTATACAGCACGGGCCAGAGACACTCGCTGCTTCTGACCGCCAGATAAGTTGATGCCTGTGGGAAAATTGTGAGATAATGCATAACCTATGGAACTATTGGGGTAAGCAACACAATATATTCTTAAGTAACAGCCAAAGGATGTAAACTGCTGAACACAGGCCTCCCCTACTGCTTTCCACAGCTAACGTTGCAAGCAGCTCATACTGGATGCAGATACAACATACTCCAGACAAAGTTGATAAAGACTGTGGCATTCAATAAAATTTTACTGAATGCTACTAACGTAAATTTAAGGAGTACTAACAATTTATATAGAATTTATTCTGAAATAAAATATTTCAATTTGAACAGAATTTTGAATAAATAATTTAGCAATGATATCTTAGTAAGAAATGATATGATGAATATAATTTTAAGTGCCAGTAAAAAACATGTGTGTTGACTTCTGTTTATTATTGAGTCTTAACAAAAGGTGATAAGGATTAAGTGTTGATATAGATGAACTTGTTGATGTCAATATGAAGTCGGTTACAAAATATTTATTATACAATTGTATTATTCTGAAGCATTTTTTGTTGAGTTTCCCAAAATAAAAGATATAAAAACTGTGGCACGCGTTGTTGGGGGGCACTAGGTGGGGAGACTTATAGCGAATCAATGACATTCTCGCGCCAACCGGCCTGTTACACAGTTACAATTGGCTTACGTTGTGATGCTATATATCCCAGACCTACAATTGCGATAAAACAGAACTAACCTTTCTCCCCAATTTCGGTCTGGTCCCCGCCAGGCAGCACGTCGAAGTCTGTCTTGAGCGCGCACACATTGATCACATTGTTGTATTTATGTTTGTCGAGCGGCTTGCCGAACAAAATGTTGTCTTGAAGGGTCGCGTTCTGAATCCACGCCTGTTGTGGCACGTATGCGATGTCACCTGTGGATAGGAATAATAATTGAGATCAAATAATTGTGCATGTAACTATATTTTAGCTATTTCGATAATGTTATGATGACGTTTTCAATGGTAACAGGAAATATAAGAGAAAAACGTCAAAGTAAGAAATTTCTTTCATACATTGATATTTCTTTCATACATTTTGTGTAAAATTAAAAACGTTGATATAGTATTCTCAATAAAATAAATATTACTATCGGAAGAGAAGGACAAGTAAAAGCTGTCAAACGAAACCGATTTAAGATGATAGTAACTAACTTAAGTAAGTAACATTTGTAACTTAAAATGATATATTACCTTTCGTTCAAGTTAAACATATTAGTTTACCGCATGATAAACAGTCGACACTAAACATCAAACATGCAACTCTAGTATAAAACATTATTTCTTATAAAAAATTCGTAGATATGCATAACTTGTGGGTTTCTGTCTTTACTTTTAACATAAATTTACGTTTATAGAAAAAAATAATCAAACTGCGTACTTTAAATTTGAAGCGCATTGGTAAATATAAATCGTATATTAAGAGGCTTCTATTTGGACTAATTTATACATCTACCCCAGCAGAGCTGATAGAAGCGAACTCTTGCCAGAACCTCGGAACCTCGAGGCACGTTCAGGTTTGTCTATAGTACTATTTATAGCTTCCAAGACAAACTCACCGACAGTATTGATCCTTCCATACACCTTGTTCATCTCCCCCAGCAAAGCTGAAAGAAGCGAACTCTTGCCAGAACCGACCACACAACACCGGTGTAACTCGAGGTACGTTCAGGTTTGTCTATAATACTATTTATAGCGTCCGAGACAAACTCACCGACAGTATTGATCCTTCCAGACACCTTGTTCATCTCCCCCAGCAAAGCTGATAGAAGGGAACTCTTGCCAGAACCGACCACAAAACACCGGTGTAACTCGAGGCACGTTCAGGTTTGTCTATAATACTATTTATAGCGTCCAAGACAAACTCACCGACAGTATTGATCCTTCCAGACACTTTGTTCATTTCCCCCAGCAGAACTGATAGAAGCGAACTCTTGCAAGAACCGACCACACTTCAGCGGGGAACCTCGAGGCACGTTCAGGTTTGTCTATAGTACTATTTATAGCGTCCAAGACAAACTCACCGACAGTATTGATCCTTCCAGACACCTTGTTCATCTCCCCCAGCAAAGCTGATAAAAGCGAACTCTTGCCAGAACCGACCACACATCACCGGTGAACCTTGAAGCACGTTCAGGTTTGTCTATAATATTATTTATAGCGTCCAAGACAAACTCACCGACAGTATTGATCCTTCCAGACACCTTGTTCATCTCCCCCAGCAGAGCTGATAGAAGCGAACTCTTGCCAGAACCGACCACACTTTACCGATGAACCTCGAGGCAAGTTCAGGTTTGCCTATAGTACTATTTATAGCGACCAAGACAAACTCACCGACAGTATTGATCCTTCCAGACACCTTGTTCATCTCCCCCAGCAGAGCTGATAGAAGAGAACTCTTGCCAGAACCGACCACACTTCAGCGGGGAACCTCGAGGCACGTTCAGGTTTGTCTATAGTACTATTTATAGCGTCCAAGACAAACTCACCGACAGTATTGATCCTTCCAGACACCTTGTTCATCTCCCCCAGCAAAGCTGATAAAAGCGAACTCTTGCCAGAACCGACCACACATCACCGGTGAACCTTGAAGCACGTTCAGGTTTGTCTATAATATTATTTATAGCGTCCAAGACAAACTCACCGACAGTATTGATCCTTCCAGACACCTTGTTCATCTCCCCCAGCAGAGCTGATAGAAGCGAACTCTTGCCAGAACCGACCACACTTTACCGATGAACCTCGAGGCAAGTTCAGGTTTGCCTATAGTACTATTTATAGCGACCAAGACAAACTCACCGACAGTATTGATCCTTCCAGACACCTTGTTCATCTCCCCCAGCAGAGCTGATAGAAGAGAACTCTTGCCAGAACCGACCACACTTTACCGATGAACCTCGAGGCAAGTTCAGGTTTGCCTATAGTACTATTTATAGCGTCCAAGACAAACTCACCGACAGTATTGATCCTTCCAGACACCTTGTTCATCTCCCCCAGCAGAGCTGATAGAAGCGAACTCTTGCCAGAACCGACCGCGCCTACCACAGCCACCAGCGAACCTCGAGGTACGTTTAGGTTTATCTTCTTGAGCACTGGTTCCGAGTCTTGCTCACCCCACGAGAAGTGGCCGTTCTCAATTACCAATGGATTCGCTAAAAAAAGATGAACATATTAAAAAGTTATTCAGCCTAAATGAGCAGGTGAAACTGTACTGTGTAATATGGACAATATGGACAGCAAGATAACGTCCAATGTTAAAGAGAAACCGTTAACGATTAAGGGCCGATTTTGACAACGTCAGATAAGACATATCCGACTGAATAAGTATAAAACGACCGATTTAAAATTCCATTCACATAAATGATTGCTAAGAAATATAATATTCTACAGAAAAATCGGACCTAAATCATTCACTCCAGAAGCACTGTGATTGGCGCTTAGTTCGAGCTTAACTGATTCTAGTTTTGCTGTTTGATATGTGGTATTTCTATCCTTAACTATTCCGTGGAATAACAATTAATTGTAATTGATAATTATTAAATATAACTTTGTCCAACAGGTCAATTTTACTTTTTTAATAATAACACTCACGTTCATTAGGGTCGTGTTCCACTGCGCCCTCGTCTAATTCCTCACAGTTCATGAATTTGTTTAACCTTTTAATTCCCACAGATGTCTAAAAAAAATACGCATTCATCATTAAAATGTTCAATGCAAAATGTTTGACACCAAACAACCAGTCTGCATAAGCATTTAGGAAGATATCATTATAAAGTTCATGGTTAAAATCGGTCTAATCTTTACCCATGGCATTTATTTAAATATCAGCACCAATTGATATGATGATGCAATTTCATGTAACAAACAATTTACTACGGACTTACCTTTTGGCTAAATATGTTATAGTTAAAGCACGTTATAGTAACACAAAAACTTAAGAAATTACCACAAGAACATATACGCTAGTTTTTTTTTTGGACAAAGGTCAACTTTTAGATTATTCTTTAAATGAGTTACAACCCAAATTACATAAGGTCAAATCTTTTTACGTTTATTCGTACTTGTCATCAATGGAATGGATTTGCTATATGGTACCTAAAAGAAGACCTTTATCCTCTACTTTAAGTTCAGTTACTGGTTAATAAAAGTGCAATATGCAATATCAACTAAGGTTACTTTTACTGTTAGTCACATAAAGAGAACGTTACATGGGTGATTGGAATGAAAGGTTTCGGGAGGCTGCAAGCGTGTATGTTAACTCTTCGGTGTTACAAACAGGAGTTAATATCAGTATTTTACTCATTAATAAGTAAAACTTTGATGCTTTAGGTATTCAATAATAGCACGATACACGGATCAAAGCTAAACTAGTGCTTGTCCCACAAAAGATAATCATAGCACTAACACATACAAAAGCATTTCATTTTTTTTCCTATATACTTTTTTCAGACTACATTAGAACGCCAAACACATAAATATATAATTTTGATTTCAATCAACTTACTTGTACGACATTTGATATAACATTAGGCAGCATGGATAGTGGGAAACGCAGTATGTTGAAAAGAGACAACGCTACGAAAGCTGTCTTAGCGTCCAGGGCCCTCGTGTCGTTTACCAACACAAAACAACCGAACGACATCAGCGACACCTACGGGACGAGTCCAGGAAACTTTGGTAAATACTACATAAGCCACCGTACACTCTTGCCGAGATACTCCGAAATAGGCCGAGTGCGAGAGTTTACAAAGAGCAATCGCCTAATCTCGGAGTTTTTGCACACGACTCAAAGAGTCTCGGTGACAATATATTGTTTTAAATATCATGGTAATTAATAGTATCAGGCGTTACTTTGCGGAAATCAATTATTAAGTTTCATGGTCACTAAGACTAGAATAGTTGGATACGGGATTGCTAAAAACCGTGTTATTAAACATAGTGCTGTCGCGATCAGATACTCTCAGTGTTGTGTGTCGAGAAGAGGTACGAGAAAAATAAACTTAAAAAAAAAAGTAAAAACCGACTTCAAAACCAAAATGCACTAAAAAGTCTTAAATAAACTCTTCACCATTGAAAGGAAAGGAATTCGTTTTAGGCAAACAATTTCTTTTTGGAGTCTGTGCTGTGATAGTTGATGCTTGATGGTCAAAGTGATGGCACCGACTCCAACAAGAAATTGTTTGCCTAAAACTAATTCCTTTCCTTTCAATGGTGAAGAGTTTATTTAAGACTTTTTAGTGCATTTTGGTTTTGAAGTCGGTTTTTACTTTTTTTTAAAGTTTATTTTATTTCTTCAAATTTAGTGATTACATAAGAGGGGGGGGGGGGGGGGGGGAGTCGCACCTTATGATTCTAATTTTTTAAGAAGCTACAAATTACCTATCATAAGTTCCGTCATAATAATTACTGAACTCCTGAGCGTTAAGGAGTTCCACCATCAGCTCAGCTGTTGACTATCAGACGTAACAACACCTCAACATTAAGATTCTAGTAAAGAACCACTATACCTGCCTTTAAAATTTGAGGGTTTACCTCAATTACACCAAGATCCCATCATCAGATCCCAACATGGAAAAAATGGGACCAACTAGAAGGTATACCCTCTAAGTAGGCGAAAAAATTTTTTGATTCGGTCTACAAACGACTGAGATATGAGGTAACATACATACAAAAAAAAATGATAATAAAAAAAATACAGTCGAATTGATAACCTCCTCCTTTTTTGAAGTCGGTTAAAAATAGTGATTTTGTGGAAAATAGTACCGGCGGCGAGCGCAATAAACGACTTCGGAAAAGGGTAGACCGAATTATCTGCTAATAACAACCCACCCGAAAGTTCTCCTCGGTAATCATCGCGCTTGCAACGTTGCCGAATTATCGCAAGCTCAAAAATAATATGGTACATGGAAACAATCCCGTATCTAACTATTCTTATCTCGGAGACAAGTTGAAGAAATGTATTCAGGACGAGAGTGTACAGTAGCATTATGTATAAATTATAAAGGCAGCATTTTTGCACTAGTCGGTGTCTGTCTTATCGAAACGTACTCAAATGCGACGAATTAAGTTAATGTGGAAACCCAAAATAAACAACCATTTTTATGCATAAATTCAGTTAAAAAGAAAGGATTGTAAATGCTCCGATCACTATAAATATTTGAATATCAATTATTCAGTATTATTGAGATAATAACTAAGATATTAACGGCAGAAGAAAAGTAATAATCTAAGAAATAGTCATCTACTTAATTAATAAAGGTATATTGAACTCTAAAAACAAACTATATTTGAAGAGGACATTAAGAATTTATTAATTCCACCCATCAATCGATTTTATTCGTTAGAAGAATTTATATTCTGTGAAAACACATGACGAATTTCTCACAAATATAACATTGCGCAACAAAAATATTGCACAATTTCACGTCATTATATTCAGACAGATTGATCCTTCCTTCCTATGTTTTTGAACAACTCCATTACTTTGTCGCAACAGTAAGTATAGTTACTTTCATTTGAATAGTATAATTAATTATAAATTCGAGTATCAAGTAGGTTCTGATAAGACGGGCACACAAACCAGCTTACAGCAGCGTAACCTAATGGATGTATGCATGTTAGTATGTATGTACGAATGCGAGAAAGAACCATAGCCTCTTAGAAATAGAGGTTATGAATGCAATCGGTGGCTACCTCTATCGCCGACACGATGATAATGGGGAGCAAACCTAATGGCAAATGCATCGTGTAAAACAATGACATCGACACAAATATATTTGTCGCAGTCAGTTTGTTATTGCTCGGATCGGAAATCACGAATGTGAGGAAAGTTAAAAAGGTCACCTAGAAAAAAATGTTCATTATTACATGTCGTAAAACAGTTATTATGAAAACATTTCACAGTGTTAAACTCACGTACTACTTTTATAGCTCGGTATGCATAAATTTTGAATTAATAATAGACCGTGTTATCTCAATCAATCATTGTGATCAACAATTGATTTAATCAGAGCAGAGCCAAATACAGATAATAATTCGATAGTATATTATCAAGGATTACAACATAAAATTGTAGTAACAAGTTTAACAATGAAAGATATTAGATTTGATTTATATTCAAACTTGATAAAACCATTATCTTAATCTTTTTACAACTTCAAAGCTTGTATAGTGTCAACATTTTTAATTCATAAAATGCTACTAGTCGTTAATGATAACCTGAAAATTGATATAGAATTACTTCCGTACTCGCGGCTTGTGGCAGCGGCGTTTAACTTCAACTAATAAAAATAATGATTCGGTTCTTTAAGATGAAATAAAAAAAAACAAAAATACCTCACGAGCGGGACTCGAACCCGCAACTTCTGGTCCCGCCCGTGCGCAATTTTTGGTTTCTTATTTAGGAATATAAAATATGTTCCAAGTTAAATTTATTATGTAATAAATAACTGTTTGGCCCACTGTTGTATAAATAGACGGGTAGATAGCACTGACGTCACGCGTAAAGACGCATCTATAAGAAACGAGAAATTTCGCAGGGTCGAACCTACAGCACGGTAGCTCAATTAGAAGGGCGTTTGATCCGGTTAGCCAGCAGTTGAAGGTTCGAGTCCCGTCCGTGCGAAATTTTTGGTTTCTTATTTTAAAATCTGACACTGAGTGTTAAAAACATTTAAAAAAATAACGAATTAGGTACTTAAAAATTACAGGAGTCAGGATCTTAAATAAACATACTTACCAAAAACGGCGCGCACGACCATATAAACGAAGTAGCAGAGTTGAGGTAAGCAGTTTGTTTCAAAACGTGCATTTCTTTATTTCTAATCTTAAGTATCTGTTCTTCGAAACTCGGTTCCCAGGCATACATTTTAAGTACCTTGAAAAAATAGATAAGGCAATCTATAATGTAATTTTTACTCATGGGCCAGAATATGAATCACGTATAATTTAAAAAAATAAATATCTTACTACTTCTACGGAAATGAAGTAGAAAATTAACGCATTACGAATTAGCAAGACGATCCTTTGTTGCTCAAAGTAGGTCAATCTTTTATCATACGTGCAATCGGCGCATCAAATGATACAATTTCATTGTTAAATCTGCTCGTATACGGCAACCTGTAGCTAGTTAAATATATAATGTATGTTCTTTTGTTTATTGGAGCGATAAATATTATAAATAACTTGTTCGAAAACCGGCCAAGTGCGAGTCGGTCTCGCGCACTGAGTGTTACCTACTAACTTGTAACTGAATAAGGGGCCTACTTGAACCACTTAGCCTTAAAAACGTATTTTTTTTGTTGACTGTAAAAATAGCTTCGTTTTTCAAAGAGTTTGTATGAAGGACAAAGATATATGTGCGGTTTTTTATTTATTTTTTACTTGAAGCTAAGCAGAATTTTGACCTCGATCGCACCTGATGTCAGGTGTTGAAAACGTGCTATATCTCAAAAAACTACTTGTTCGTTGGACGCCAATGTTTCCACTTTGGAAGTGTCTACCTTCCAAATGTTGGACGTTTGTTTTGGTTTGGACCACTATCATGGTTAAACCTCGTTGTCATTTTAAAGGACATATCCATAGGTTTGAGTGTTTTTTACGAAACCATTGTTTTTTTCTTTATTTTTACATCTACGGGAAGCCCTCTTAAATGTCATTACTTTTTTATTTTTGTACGAGAGTCGTAAGGCGGTCAACTGGATACATCTACCTGCTAAGTTTTCACTATGTAGTGCTAATAGTTTTAAATAAAGTGGCTGTGACATACGGACTTGACGAAACTATAATGATTCCGTTTTGTGCCACTCGGCTACGGAACCCATAAAATGGGGTATCAAATGATAACCTGGGGCACGAAAGTGCCCTCACCAAGCATTTAATTTACAACACATCAACCTGATATAATCGAGTCTATTCACCGAATTCAATATGATATGATATCAATACGTTCAAACAAGATAGCGTGTGCTATTTGATAATAGGCAACCTTGAAATTCGTATCTTGTAAAATTTTAGGAAGTTGTAACCAAGAATAATACGTGGTTTAAGTAACCGTGCCCTTTTTATGACAACACAAGCGGTCCCCCTTGACTTGATGTTTTATAGCCTAAAGCCTTCCACGCTAAGTAAGCTTTTCAACATATATATATATATAGTTTATCAAATCGGTCCAGTAGTTCCTGAGATTAGCGCGTTCAAACAAAACAAACTCTTCAGCTTGATTATATTAGTATAGATGACAAATATTACTTGTTTTTTAGGGTTCCGTAGCCGAATGGCAAAAAACGGAACCCTTATAGTTTCGTCAAGTCTGTCTGTCCGTCCGTATGTCACAGCCATTTTATTCTGTAACTATAAGCATCACACTGTTGAAATTTGGTAGGAGTATGTATCCTGTTAACTGCTTTACGATTCTCATACAAAAAATAATAAAAAATGACATTTAAGAGGGGGCTCCCATACATGAAACTAAAACCAAAAAAAATTTTTTTAGTCAAACTTATACGTGGGTGTCTATACGTGTAGGTTTGACATAGAACCTCTATGTCATTTTAAGAGACCTATCCTTAAAACCATTTTCTTTTAAAGTCTAACGTTTCATAGCTAGACGCTTCCGAAGTGGTAAAATGGGCGTCCCCCCCAACTAACTTCTAAACTAAGCGAGTCTAAATTTTGAAAAAAATATATAATGTAGATCTCAACAAAAACTTTCAACGAAAATTGGTTAGGACGAGATCGCACGAGAACTTTTTGAGATACAACATCTTTTCAACAACCGCAAAAATAACTTTGTACTTCATACAAACACTATGAAAAACAAAGTTATATTTGCTGTCAACAAAATATTGTGGTATTTTACTAAGAGGAAGTAAGTGGATTCCCAAATTCAGTTAAAGTCAGCACGGAACCCTCAGTGCGCGAGTACGACTCGCACTTGGCCGGTTTTTTTTTTTGACCAATCAGTCTAAAATCATTTTTCTGATATGGGTAAATAATAGTGATTCAATTAAGATGAAGCCTATTTGGCTTTGCTTCAATTAAGATGACGCCTATTTGGCTTAATAACTCCGTCATCTAATGTTGTATTTGACTGTATTTGGACATTAATGAACGTTAATCAAGGGCCACTTGAGCTCATAGCTCATTCTTAATTTAAGACGAGTTGTTTGATATCCTATTAAATATTGGAATAAGAAAAGAAGGCGTACTAAAAGTGAGCGAAAAGATCAAATTGCCTACTTTACAAGTTTCTAAATAAAACATGAAATATTTTTACAGGAGTGGGAGTTAAAGCTATCGCCCCTTAAAGAGAAGAAGACATCTTGATAAAGACGAAGACGTTATAGATTTTCAGACATTTATATCTCAGGCCAGATGTTAACTCTAGTATGCGCAAATGGGCCTGAGTGTCAAATAAAATACTTTTAGTGCGCCTTTACATTAGTTTATGTAATTTGTATAATGGTGTGTATTTTATGATAATTTATTGACAAGTAATTTTATGTAATGTGTACTTGTTATTTTTCTCTTATCTCTCTTTATAAAAATCTGTCCACTTGACTTTTTTTTTAATATTATATCGCAATTTCTTTCTTTCATTCTTCTTGTTTTTCATTAACGGAAACTTGTCTGGAATAAATTGCTTCAAGCAATAATACGCCTCAATTGTACTACTAGCGAATATTAAGATACTATCCAGAGTAATTATTATGTTTATTGAGTGCAAATAAAGTATTTTTATTATTATATTTAAACGATAAGTTTTTCTCTTATGAGAGGTAAAAGAACTGAAACTCACGGGCCGCAGCCAAATGAGCTCCAGGTTAATTAAAATGCTTAAACATTTTCGTACTATACGGCATGTATTAAGAATTGCCGTCTTTTGTATGAGAATGTAAGTTGCAGGGTGAATATTTAGAGTTTGAATGCTTTTGTGCAAGTCTCTTGGTATTACTCCGGTTGTAGATTCTATGATTGGGATTACTTTATTATTATTTTAGACGCTATTCTTTCTCCATTGTGGTAAGCAATGGGTAGCTTTAGCCCAGCGACACAGTATATAGTATATATTATGTAACGAAGTATCAGTAGACAAAAAAAACTGGTGATACGGCATGTATTTAGTATGACTGCTTTTTGAATAAGAGATATGATTCTATCAGAAATGTCAAGCGCTTGAAGGCTTCTATTTAAACTTCTTGGTATAACTCCTATAGACGAAATCACTATGGGTATTATGTGAACTGTTTGTGCATGCGCATATTGTGTTTTTAATTCTATTGCAAGGTCTTGATATTTAGCAATTTTTTTTTCAGAAATTGTGTTTTGAAGATTGTGTGTGTTGAAGTTGGAATGGCGATGGCAACTAGTTAAACGGTTTTTTACTTTTATCGTGTATGGTTATATCGGGCCTATTGAAATGAATAGTCTTATCAGTCAAAATAGTGTGGTCCCAATACATTTTATAATTTATAATTTCGGTCATTACTGCGGGGGAGTATTTAAAATTTATTATTATTATTAGATCAACAGCAGCGGATGCCCATACATCATCAAAAAAACAGCAGCGCGACTGTCGCGCTGCTAAACTAACCTAAACGTGAAAGCGCTCTCACTTACTTTGATTCCATTGAGCACCTCATTCATGAGTTTCACCCGTTCATCTTTGTACTTCATCTGCTTGATCTGCAGCGTCTTCACGCGGTTGGCGATCAGTCCATTGACGGGGATCAGTATGATCATGACCGCCAACCCGGCGAGGACGGACGGCCCGAGTATACCCCATAGGAAGTATAGGGCTAGAGCGATTTGGAGCGGGGCAGACCATATCATGTTTAGGTACGCTGTCAATTCTAAGAATCTGAAATTTAATGAATAAGATTATTTAACTTATAAGCATAGGCAGTGCTGCTTTCTTTAAAATGACCATATATGTGACAGTAAGATTTCATTTCCCTTGAGATATCGTGTAGCACAATGCTATATATGGTCCTCAGAAAAGACAGCTGCAATAGACTACAGGCCTTTGAGATGTGGTAATTGCGTAAAATGTTTAAAATTCCATGGACCAGCTTTACCTCAAACGCTTAAGTACTGCAACGTGCAAAGCGTAAACGTGAACTGATGTCAACTATAATGAGAAGGAAGGTTGCCTTCTTTGGACATATGCAAAGAGGTTCACAATATGAATTCCTAAGGTCGATTCTCGAAGGCAAGATTCCTGGCAAGAGATCACCAGGCCGAACCAGAAGAAAATGGATGCATGACATCAAAGACTGGACCAAACTTCGTTTTTATGACCAGCTAAAAAGAGCGGCTCAAGGCCGCATC
Source organism: Pyrausta purpuralis (assembly GCA_963924145.1). NCBI lineage: Eukaryota > Metazoa > Arthropoda > Insecta > Lepidoptera > Crambidae > Pyrausta > Pyrausta purpuralis. The sequence goes on from OZ001656.1 coordinate 23,436,818, forward strand.
GGTTTCTACATGCTGACCTCCAAACTTCAATTTGAAGATGGCACCCCATGATGATGATAGGCAGTGCAATGTAGGGGAATTGATGCACTTTTCATGAACAGTCAAAATGATACTTCAATTAAGCGTTACAATTTCGTATGTTCAATTGACTTATGATTACAAAGTCATTAAATTCTATATATTTTAACCCCTTTACGGATGTTTTAATCAACATTATATCCGTCAATCTCTCTATATATAAAAATGGATTCTTATTTCCTATGGTCACGACATCACGGGTGAACGGCTGGTTTGGCCTTTTTTTTTGTTTGTTATGCAGGATGTGTATGGTTCTTATGAAAGATAAAAAAAATTTCTTGACTTTGACTGACTGAAAACTTGACAGATTACTTTCATATTTTTAACTTCGTTAGATTCGTCATCGCCCCGAATACGATAATTTAGATTAAAATTACGGTGCCAGGGGCGGAGCAAAGCTCGCGGAGACCGCTAGTTTTTAATAATTATGATTAGGTATAAACATCTATATGTGATATAATAAGTTAGATTTTGGATTGGATTGAACCATTCTTAAATTGGACAACTATTCCAATTTAATAATAATTGGGGTTTTTAACGCCCATAGTTACAAATATACTTAATTTGTCAAATGCGGTCATTTCCTAAGCATTACACCACGCGACACAACTCTTGCATTCACACCCAAGATTAGTCACGCTTCTGTGACATTATTTTGTATCTTATCTCATCGAATACTACGTAAAGTGATTTAAGACAGTAATGCCTAATCTGTGCAATAACAGGTGGGGGAATACAATTGAGTTGCCCCAAGAAACTTACTTCCTACTTGTTATGGTTTGAAAAATATACCTATCACTTGAAATTTGAGGGAACGTTTTGAGTTTGCTCCCTATCGTCCCGTCTCAGTGTGATGTTTTACAGCCTAAAGCTTTCCTCGATAAATAAGCTATCAAACACAAAAAGGTTTTTTTAAATCGGTCCAGTAATTCTTGACATTAGCGCATTTAAACAAACAAACTCATCAGCTTAAATATTAGTATAGAAAAATATAAATGTGCGCCAGATCAAATCAAATCATTTATTGCATGTCACATTACATATTAAGATGGTATAAAAGTAAATTATAAAAAAAAAGTCAAAAGTCAATTATCGTAGTTTCGAAGTAAGAAATGTTCTTCCATGTGTTACGAATACCAGACAACGATTATGACGGGGGCGTCTCCCATAAATACTTAAAGACATATAAGCGTCCATAACTTAGGTAAAAAACTTCGTGTCTTCACACAAACGTTTGTCCCTTGCGTGATTGGAACCCCTGACGGCCGGCGTTATAGTCAGGAGCGCTAACCAATACACAAAACACGTCGACATAACTTCAAATTAGCATTAAAAAATAACGAAAATGATACCATTCAACCATAGCCGTCCAATCGATATTTATTTATAAACTCAAGGGCAATAAGATCAAAGTAGATACTTAAGAAAAATAAATCTTTTTTATGTAATCAAAATTACCTTTGCGCATCCACAGACATCAAATTAACAATTTCGCCCACAGTAGACTCTTTCCTCGAAGCGTTCGACATTCTCAGCGACTTTCTATAGATGGCGCTGGTGAGAGCGGTCCTTATTCTCATGCCCACAAGGTACATTCTCGTGAAATAGTGCGCCAACAGCATCGTTTGGACCGTGGCGCAGGCAAGCAGACCCACGGAGTAGAGGTAACCTTTCCATGTCGGTTCCTTGCCCTCAACAAAGCCAATCAGAAGCCTGGAAAGGAAAACAGATTTGTATTCCGGTCGGTATTATCAAGATAAGTTTCATTGATTTATTGACTCAGTGTGAGTGCTCACTTAAAAGTGATAGTGATTGTAAGATTATAATTTTACGATATATGTTTTATAAGTGTTGTTATGCGCGATATTTTAAAAATGATGACTACGCACAATTGGTTGTTGAAAAAAAAATACAAAAAAGGCTACAATTATGTATTAGTCTTTCGTAAAATCAGTAGAAAAACATAGTACACTTGCGAAATTTTACACACATACTATAAACAAATAATTTCAAACCCAACGATATTACACACCTACAGATACTGGTCGAATTTGATAACCTTCTATTATAAAGTCAGCTAAAAGTTGGCGGGAGAATCCTCGTGTGTGTTTAATTTGACAATAAACATGACTCTGTCTAGAATCTCGTAACTAAGAAGAAGAATACATGATGATCTAGTCTCTAATTAAGATTTTACATGTATACAGGCAGAATACACGCGATTTTTTGTAAACCGTATTTTCAGCAAATAAATGATGATTGACTTACCTCAAAAGTTGCGGCGACAGAAACATGAGAGTGTCGTTGACAAGTTTGAGCAGAGATCCGAACAAGAACTGCCCTCCGAAAGCGAGGCAGAGGGCGGGCAGTATGGACGCTGGCTTCCTCTCATTCTCTGGCTTGAAATTCACGCTGGCAGACGTTTTGCTGTATGTTGCTTTCGTGCCATTGCTGGTACTGCTATAATTGGGCAACACGAGTAAAGTAAAATATATTATGCTCCGATGTTTTAATTAGGTATCTTTTTAAAGACAGATGGCAGATAGTGGACCTATGTACCCTGCTTTATGTCACCACTGCAACTCAATTTCAATCTTATTAATCACTTAATGTTCATACTTATTTTGTCAGTTTGAATTTTTGGTATTCTATGTTTGTGCGGCCAAGTGCAATTTTTTTTTCAGACAAAACGTCACGTATACATTAGTTGCACAATAAATTTTAAATTGAATAATTTTTATTACTTTTTTTAATTTATTTGAAAGGAGTTTACATTTACGTAGGTTGACATCTCCTTTTAAGTATAATTGTGTAAGTACCTGTGTTAGGAGACCCCACTCTTTTTTAAAGTAAGCACTTAAAAGATACATGATTTTACTATAAGTATACTGATTATTGTAGCTTTAAACGACTGTGATTTACTTAAAAATACATACTACGTTTTACCATCATATCAGTTAGATCACTCACTTAGATCGTTCATACACGGAGCGTACGCAGCAAACACGTGCTGACCTCACAAGGACAGTATCCTATCTGTGTTTAATAAGTGAACACTTACATCTCCCGTTTTTTGAGCGATCTCTCCCAGAACTTGTCAAACCTGGGCACGACCTCCTTAGAAGAGTCCGGAGGGTTGAGGGCCCATAAGTCGCTCTCGGTCAGGTTTCTACGGAACCCTGTTAGGGCTAGCGGGTCGAACCAGCTGAACGTTAGCCGGCTAGGGAACCCTGCAGCGCTCTCTGGGCATTGGTTCTGCGGAGAAGAAGGATCGGTTGGTTCTTACTTTTTTATCAGAGTCGAAGAGCTGTCAGACTTTATCTTATATCCTACAAATATTATTAAGTTTGTGCTTATGTACGGATGTTTGGTATTCCTCAACTCAAAAACTTCTGTATGGCTGATTTTGTATGTGGGACAAAGTGTAGGTAGAGTATGTCATTTGTATCGCCATACCTATTGGTTTTTATGCATTTTATTATTTATATATACAGGGTGTTGTTTTGGTCAGCGACAAGCGTCACAGGGGTGTATAAACGATACTGATGCCAAAAAAAATATTTAAAAAATATATTTTTTGAAATGGAGAAAACCCACAAAAACAATTTATTAATGCGATACAGCGATAGAGTCAAAATTACCAACACCACGTAGCCTCATAGTAGTATTTTGCAGATACGCGCTAGCTATGCGCCAGGGTGCGAGTTTTCCCATTCCTTTTGACATTTTTTAGAATGTTGTGAAGAGGTTTTCTTTTATAAAACTTGCATATATTTTTTAATAATCATAACTCATATTATCATCTCTGAGTTGGATGTCACTAACCAAATCAAAACCTATATTATGGACCATAAATTTTGTTTGACAACTATGTGGAATTAATTTAGCCTGGTCTTTAATCTTATTTATTTAATTAGTACCTTAATTTAATGCCTATTTTGTCTGTACCCACAAGGGAATAAATTTATTTTCCATCTAAAATAACATGTAGGATACCCACAATAAAGAGATCGAAATGTATATGATATGTTTTTTTCTAAGGCCTACTTTTTTAAAGTTAAAACAGGTTTTGAAGATATTTTCCTCATCGACATACCACGTGGCGAGCATCATGGTATACCCACATAAAAACGACAAATATTGTTACAAAACACTTGAATCAAAGTTATTATGAGCATCAACTAATGTTGCCTTATCATTGATCGTAGGTGCGTCACTCTGTGGACAATCTATCAATCCAATTACATTACATAGCACAATATTATCGTAAAGCAACAGCTGTCTATTTCAAGAAGTAATACATTAACATCGATAGGTTTTTTTTTATTGTAGATTATTAAATAATGTTGCGATTATTAAAGGTGCTATGAATCTAATATATAAAATTTTCGTGTCACAGTTTTCGATGCCATACTCCTCCGAAACGGCTTGACCGATTTTGATGAATTTTTTTGTGCTTATCCGGTATCTACGAGAATCGGCCAACATTATATATTTTTCATCCCCCTTAATGTTTCCCCCCCAATTTTTTTTTATATACAAAATTTTTAATTTCTATTTTTTTAATGATACACCATACAAAAGTACATACAATCCTCAATTGTCACCTTTCTACGATCAACCCTTATTTTTTAATAGCCATTTTAGTAATTTAAGGGCGAAACAAAATTCGCTGGAAATGCTTAACTTTTAAATTTACGGGACTCGGCGGGACGGGGGGAGGGGCGGGGCTGGGGGCGAAACAAAGTTCGCTGGGTCCGCTAGTAATTTTATATATATATTTTTGGTAGCTACTTGACTTAGTTAATTTTCAACAACAAAATACAATCACACACGCGCATAAGTAACCTGTGTGTTGATTAAATATTATTGCAGAACGCTGTTATCTGCGATGATGATAACGTGAATCAATAACAGAGCGGTGCTCGATGTTAACTTTGTTCTAACAGGAGATACCTAGCAACAAGCAGCGTCAACTCGCTTGCGTCGAGTCAATAAGCTGTTGGCAAAACATTGTGGCTTACGGTAAAAAACCGCGCCGAACAATTGACACATCCAAGCGATTACAGACAATTCATTCATCATTATATCTCCCCGTACATTTTTGTACTCGAACTCAGGTACTTTGACCATAATGCAACGAAATCCGGATTAACATATTATTCAATGGAGAGATCAAATATATAACTAGTGGACCCAGAACTTTGTTTCGCCCCCATCCTCGTCTTGCCCGGCCTCGTCCCGCCCAGTCACGTAATTAAAGAAAAATGTTAAGGGTGCACAACCCTTATCACTAAGGGGTATGAAAAATAGATGTTGGCCGATTCTCAGACCTACACAATACGCATATAAAATTTGGTAAGAATCGGTCAAGTAAGGGAACGAACATTGTGACACGAGATTTTTTTTATATAAGATATGCGCCAGACAACACACCAAATGTCGTGGTTTTCGAAGTAAGGAATGTTCTTCCTTGTGTTACGAATACCAGACAACGATTATGACGAGGGCGTCTCCCATAAATGCTTAAATACATATATAACATCCAAGACTCAGTTACAAATATCCGTGCTCATCACACAAACATTTGCCCTTTGCGGGATTCAAACCCGCGACGGCCGGCGTATAGTCAGGACTCTAACCAATACACCAAACGCGCCGTCATTTGATAATCAAATCAATGTCAAATGATAGCTTTATGAAATGATTGTAATATGTTTTTAATCAAGATAATCAATACTTAGCAGAATTCAAAGCGTTTTTATTGAATAGAGACATTCATTCATGTTGAGTAACCGACCTTGGTGCATGCACTTCAATCTGAATAGGCTGAGAGATCCAATTACCTTTTCGTACGTGTAAGGTGTGTCCCTCGGAGGTAGATCGGCAAAGCAGTTGAGCACGAACATCAGTATTATGAGTGGGTAGTAGACCATGTAGCTGACGAAGTTGTACTGAACATTCTCGTCGTCAGCTTTCTCGCTGTGCAAAATTATTTCGGACCTAAGCTGCGGAAGCCCCGCGATGATGAGAAACAGCCAGAAGAAGAAAAGCACGCCAGACGCTCTCATCCCATATTTCCTGTTGTAGTATAATAACGTCGCTGATAATGCCTGAAAAATATGACACGGTTAGCTGATGGAGTAGTGGCTAATAAGTTAAAAATTTAACCGCCTTAAAAAAACTGACTGAAAAGCTCAAAATAACACATTTGCATTCTCGGGGTTGCTGCATGATCTCAAGCTTACATTCATCAATAGTCTACGGATTTTTACGCTCATCATGCACGAACTCCTTCTGAGCTATTTAGTCAGTTTATTCATTATTTTCACTTCTTATTACCCATATTCCAAAAACTACTGGACAGATTTTGATGAACCTTACACTGTACCGTAAGTTGGAATATACCTAATTGTACTAAAAATAAAGAATGATCTTGCTATGACTTCTCGTCTTCGTGAAATCCTTGGACAAACATACATACACTTACAAAACGTGTTTGGAAGCCTTACTAGATACGCAAATTTTAAATTCTCAAATTCTCTTTCAAATTTATCAAATTCTCTATCCATACACACACATTGAATTGATTACCTCCTTTATTTTGAAGTCGGTAAAAATGAATTTATTAACTCAGCCTCAGCGTATTGTAGAAGATAGCACGACTTGATTCAGGGGTACCTACTAAGTTTGGCGAAACTTGTAAGAGTTGTAAGCCTATTGAAATTTGCAACGGTTAAAGAAGGGACGTAGGTTCGATTCCCATCCTCACGCAGCTGATTTGTTAAAGTGATCTTTATGTTAATTTAATTACAAGTCCCAAGCATAAAGAAATTGTCTATTTATATGATTGTAACTAGAGATGCGCCGAGTAGCACTTTTGCCGAGTAACGAGTACCGAGTATTACTCGGTTCATTTTTTTTCCAACCGAGTACTCGGCCGAGTTACTCGGTTTAAAATAAAATTCCTGTTTCGGGTGTACAAGTAAAAACAGGTTCGGGCCGAATTAGCTTTCATCTAGCCACTAGAGCGCGATGATACTAAAAGCCCCATAGCTGTCAAAAGACAAAAGTCCTTTCGAGTAGTGGGCAGGGCACCAAACAATTAAGGTATCTAGAACTGGCACGTTAAGTAAGAGTGTTACTATGTGCACCTGCATAGCGAGTGATTATTATCGGAGGCTGGTAGCGAAGAAAATAAAATGGTCTGTTACCAGATCGTGCAGACATCTTTGTGATACTGCATCATATTTTACTTTATGAAATTTTATATATTGAATTTTCTTCGTAAACTTGTTCTTCTCGTTTGGTCTCATTACTACTCGTATAGTATCATAATTTAGATTGTAAAAGATTAAATGATTAAATGATCCACCTAATTCCTGATCCCCCTGTTGTTTAAATAATCCACCTAAATGTATTGCTTTAATTAATCCGAGTATACTCGGCACTAAAACCGAGTTACTCGGCCGAGTACGAGTATCAAACAAACCCGCTGAGTACGCCAAGTACCGAGTATTAACCGAGTACTCGGCACATATCTAATTGTAACTAAGACATAATTTGGGTGTAAATTTTCGAACGTTTGAGCATGACATGGCACTAAATTGTAACACACAGTGCCACAGAATGACTCACGCATGTAATGAAGTAAAATAGAGATTTAAGTGTGAGCATGTTTGTGGTACTTCCTATCTGCTATTGTCTGACAAACAAGCAGCGTGTGCTTTTGGACTAGGGCAGGTAATTGGTGTAATTGTGTGAGAAAAAAAATGTATTCTTAATTAATATTTTTACAAATACGTGACTGTTGTAAAACTGGTATGCCAGACACTTCATAAAACACGGACGCGTTGATTTCCAGTCACTTTTGCCGTGGCAGAGTTGAAGGTCAATGTCGAAAAGATCCGTTTAAGAATACCGCAATAAGCAAGAACTTATGGTTTTTTTGTCAGTTTCAAAATGATGTAACATTTAATATTATCTTTTTTTGTTACGATATCTACTAAGAATCGCTCTTTCCTATATTGTGAACAAGTTTACCAAGGTCTTATACGTAGATTAGGCTGTCCATTAAAAGTAGGCAGTATTTGCCTGTAGTTTCTATTATTATCATATTTATGATAACATGCATCGGTTGATGAATAAGATACAAAAAGGTTAAAAAGGTTAGATGTTTGTCATCATTTAAATTTAAATTGTGCAATAATCAAACGATCAAAAACGATGTAAGACGTCCACCGACAAGATAGACAGACGACCTTGAGAAGAACGCAGGATCAAACTGGAAACAGACCACTTGTGATCGGTCACTGTGGACAAGCATGGGGGAGACCTATGTTCAGCAGTGGACGTCCTTGGGCTGATAATGATGATAATAAACAAATTGTATAAGATGATACTTATAAAATTATCCTCGCACATTGATGGTTCTGTGCCAACTTTAACTGAATTCGGGGTCCACTTACTTCTTAGCCAAAATACCACAATATTTTGTTGACTGCAAAAATATCTTCGTTTTTCATAGTTTTTGTGCGGTGGACATTGATATTTGTGGTAGTTGAAAATTGGTTATATCTCAAAAACTACCTGTCAGATTTCTTTCAGATCTACATTAGGCATTTAAAAAAAAAAAAATTCTTGATTTTTTTATACAACAAGGGTATGGGGGCGTATCACTGCGCAAAATTTTCGGAATCGCCCAAGTACTGTTTCAGAATAGGGTTATAGGTACGCACAGCCAGTGGTTAAGCGGTGCAAATAGCCCAAAATATATTTTGAATCAACCCATTTCATAGACCACTGCGATGCGAATAACCCCATTCTGAAAAAAACTATTATAAAGCAATTCACACCGAGGTCCGAAAACCTCGAGGTGCGAAACGCCCCAATACCCGTAAAAGTTAAGAGCCCATTTTACCACTTTGGAAGCGTTTATCTTCCGAATGTTAAGCTTGTAAGAAAAAAAAGTTTTAGGATACTCCATGTCATTTTAAAGACCTACTATGGACACCTCCCACACGCATAGGTTCTAGCATAGGGGGGAAAAAAAGTTTGTTGTATAGGTGTCAACGTAAAATATTTATTTTATTATTATTAACGTAAAATATTTATTTTATGTTATTATTTACTAGCGGTTCCCGGCGACTTCGTCACGTCGCAGCGTGATCTTATATAGCCTAAAACCTCCCTCGATACATTAGATATCCAACACCAAAACCTTCTTAAGGTTCCGTAGCCGACTGGCAAAAAACGGAACTCTTATAGTTTCGTCAAGTCTGTCTGTCTGTCTGTCTATCCGTCCGTATGTCACAGCCGATTTATTCTGTAACTATAAGCATCACACTGTTGAAATTTGGTAGAAAGATGTATCCTGTTTACCGCTGTACGATTCTTATACAAAAAATAATGATATTTAAGGGGGAGGGGGGGCTCTCATATATGAAACTAAAACCGAAAACATTTTTTAAGTCAAACCTATGCGTGTGGGGTGTCTATAGATAGGTCTTTTAAAATGACATAGAGGTTCCTAAATCCATTTTCTTTTAAAGTCTAACATTTCACAGCTTCCAAAGTGGTAAAATGGGCGTCCCCCCAAAACTAATTTCTAAACTAAGCAAGTGAAAATTTTGAATAAAATATGTAATGTAGGCCTTAACAATTACTTTCAACGAAAATTGGTTCGGACGAGATCTAATCAGTAGTTTTTGAGATATAGCACATTTTCAACAACCGCAAACATAACTTTGTTTTTCATACAAACACTATGAGTTATATTTGCTGTCAACAAAATATTATGGTATTTAAGCTTAGTAGAAGTAAATAGATCCCTAATTCAGTTAAAGTTGGCACGGAACCCTCAGTGGGCGAGTCCGACTCGCACTTGGCCGGTTTTTTCAAATTGATCCAGTAGTTCCCGAGATTAGCGCGTTCAAACAAACAAACTCTTCAGGTTTATAATATTACTAGCGACCCACCCTAATTTCGCATGGTTGCAAAGTATTATACTACATTATAAACCTTCCTCTTGAATCACTATCTACTTAAAAAACGCATCAAATCCGTTGCGAAGTTTTACAGATTTATTTAAGCATACATACATAGAGACAGCGGGAAGCGCCTTTATTTTATACTATGTAGTGATTAGTTTTATTTATGTAAAAATAAAAATGAGTATTTTGTGAATATTTCAAGTAATATCGAATGAAAGTCCTTCTCAATTTTTATTTTATTTTAAATATTTTTGGTTTTAGCAGCATCAGAAATACAATATTTGTGAAAATTTCAACTGTTTAGTCATCGCAGTTCACGAGAGACAGCCTGGTGATTGACAGACAATGAAGTTTTAGAAAAAGGGTTACCCTTTTTACCCTTTGAGTACATACAGAACCCTAAAAAGTAACCTTACTCTAATGACATAAGAGCGATTTTTTATAATAAATTCAGTAGACAAATTAACTTTTTAGTAGATACAGTACATCGAGACCTACTTAAAGATCGCATTTTGCGTGCTACTACAAATATTTGTAAAAACATTTTTTTTGTTTGGTTAGCAGGAGTTTACATAAACATTATACATAGATGGCACTACCCACAGAATGAGAATTGAATAGTTAATTAGTGGCAATGAACTTAGAACTCTACCATTACCATCAACACATTGCCCGCCTCGGTTGCGTCGACTATCGTATGCAGTTACAACATAGCAAATATGACACAATAGTGGTTGGTCTAGTAGACTCTTATTTTAGGGTTCCGTAGCCGAATGGCAAAAAACGGAATCCTTATAGTTTCGTCAAGTCTGTCTGTCTGTCCGTCCGTATGTCACAGCCATTTTATTCTGTAACTATAAGCATTACACAATTGAAATTTGGTAGGAAGATGTATCCTGTTAACCGCTTACCGATTCTCATACAAAAAATAAAAAATAATGACATTTAAGGGGGGGCTCCCATACATGAAACCAAAAGCAAAAAAAAAAATTTTTGTCAAACCTATGCGTGTTTTTCGTCTATATATAGGTCTTTTAAAATGATATTGAGGTTTCTTAAACCATTTTCTTTTAAAGTCCAACGTTTCATAGCTAGACGCTTCCAAAGTGGTCAAATGGGCGTCCCCCCCATCTAACTTCTAAACCAAGCAAGTGTAAATTTTGAAAAAAATATGTGATGTAGATCTTAACAAATACTTTTTACAAAAATTGGTTCGGACGGGATCGAACTAGAAGTTTTTGAGATATAGCACATTTTCAACAACCGCAAACATAATTTTGTACTTCATACAAACACTATGAAAAAAAAAAGTTATATTTGCAGTCAACAAAATATTGTGGTATTTTACTAAGTAGAAGATAGTGGATTCCCTAATTCAGTTAAAGTTGGCACGAAACCCTCAGTGCGCGAGTCCGACTCGCACTTTGCCGGTTTTTTACAAAAAATATAGTACCAGATTGAAAGACTTAGATCACCAACCAATTAGAAAAGTATACCTTTATTATAAAATGTTACCACTATGACACTCTGTTGGTTTGTAGTATGGTTTGAAGTTTTTGGAATAAGGGGGAGTTACGTTTCCCAATCTTCCAAGCACTGCTTATGAAGTCAGAACGTATGTACAAGTAACATATGTTTTTTTTTATGTCAGCTGCTTCGATAAATACACAGAAACTAGGGGACATTGTAATCTTTCTGTATGACCTGAAGGTGTAACCACAGAAGATATAACAGTACTTTGACTGGCAGATAAAAATTTAGTAAAGTTAGCCTGTAACGTCCCACTGCTGGGCAAAGGCCTTACCTCAACTGTGAGGTAGTTTGAGCCATACTCCACCACGCGGGCTTAGTGCGGATTGGTGGAGGGGTGTTCGCAAGGCAAGCGACTAACCCTGCTGTCAGATGTTATCAAGCCGCCCATAAGGCCTCTGACAAGGCTTAACGACTAATATCAACCGATATTAGCCGGGACCAACGGCTTAACGTGCCTTCCGAAGCACGGAGATGCTCGTGATAAACGTCACTTATATGGTCGGAATGGTCACCCATCCAAACACGACCGCGCCGTAGGTTGCTTCACTTTGATATCACTACCAAAGCCCTGCTACCGCTGCGCTACGAGCACCTCAAGATAAAAATTTAGTATAATCTAATTTTTTGATACACATTTAAAGTCTCACAATAAAAGAATCCCTCTTTTAAATAAGAGTGGAATAATCTACCCCACCTAGGGCATTTTAACATTGTAATAATGCTAATATGGCTGCTACCACAAAGTTGAGATTACCATTAAAAGATTGCAGATTTTTTTATTATGTAAGCCCTTTTTTCAGTGTCAGTAGTCTGGGGTATAAACTTAAAACTGGAGTATAAATATAAAATTAATTTCAATTTAAGGCCAAAACACCAGTTACACCTGGTTAGTTCAAAATACATAGTTGATTTAAGTATAACATAAATCTGTATGATAATAATTAGTAGATCAATGTAGCAGAAGGAAGTACCGTTGAGGTTACTGTTTGTTTTCCATATTGTGAGAGGCAAATAACCGAGGGGAATAATTACTGCAGATTTAGTGTCCTTGTGTTTTAAATACTTTGTGTATTTTTTCCTCATATCTACTAACTATGGGTGATGATAAATTGATAAGTAAACTTAATCTGTATGTGTTGTGTCCTAAGACAATAGCTTTTTAACAATTATCTGGCACATAATAAAATAAATAAAAAATATAATAGGAATAGCTGTGCATTAGTATTATCAATTTAGCATAAAAGATTTGATTGAGCAATCTAAAACACCCACAAGAGTTTGGCTTTAAAATTCAATGATGATGACTTTTAGCATGATTTAAAATCTGCTGAATGATTAAATAAGAAAAAATATAAAACAATACTTACAAAGGTTAATATTTTAATGATGGGGCTGTAGTAATCTGCATTTGAAACAATATTATCCTTTTGCGATGAGCTGTGGACTGCTACACCCAGATCAACAAACTTGACTACTATTAAAATGGATGTGACAATTAATTTTGTTATATTCAGAGGATTCCATGGTATATTCTTCTCTTTGCTATGCAATATGTAGTAGATCTCTAGTAGTGCTGCTACCCACAGGTATATGCATGGAGTCCACACCAGAACTGTCTTGTGAAAACATGGTGTGAATTCTGGATTCTCTGTGTACCATGTTCTGTTGCTATCCTAAAATAATTGTAAACATTTAAAATATGATAAGGTTATAATAATATAGGACCTACTACCTACCTACTATTTAGTTAAGCTATGAATTTTATAGTTCAGTTGTACCACTCAAGTAAAAATAACTTAATAAATTAACTTTAAATAACATCAAATGCTGTTAAATTTGGTAGTTCAAAGAAAGATGTTTCAAATGAGCATTGCTCATAGGTATGTGAATTGAAGCGGACATGGGTCACACATAAACTTTTGGACATTTTAATATATATTTTTGTAGTTGAATATGAGATAATGGGATATCCATAATAATAGCAACAATTCCAGGATCAGCATTTAATTTGTTCATAATATTATATAAAAGAACAACAAAAATGATGTTCTAAGTTTCTCAAACAAAAACTAGTTTGATCATGGATGTAGTGTTATAACTATGTATAAGCTTCTAAGGTCAAGGCTGTACATACAAAAAATATTTAGAAGACAAATATGCATCAAAGTTGTTTTCATAGGAATTTGTTTTATGAGGATATTTTAAACAACTGAAGTAATATTATTACGTTCAGTATTTTTTAAACTAAACTGTAGATGTTTAATTTTGGAGATCGATAAGCAAAATAATATTTTCGAGTAACCAATAATTGATACCTACTACAAACCTACCAGTCTACCTACCGAGTTTATTGCAGAGAGTTCAAAGACCTACTTACCCAAAAAGTAGATCCGCAGAACTCGTCAAGCGAAGAATTGTAAGACATTGTCACAGTACGTGGACAAGGCACGAACAACGACTAATTTAAAGTAATGGTTTAGCTGCCATGAATTTTTTTACCAAATAAGTAACCTTTCTAGAAAATTTGTTCAGATCGTATTTATAGTAAATTGCTTAAAAACTAACAATATCATACATTTATTAAAGTCTTATTTCCGTCAAATACAAATAAGATTTCAGTAAAAAACCATTTCACTAAAATTCACATCACACTCGCACATACAGCTTCTCACCGCACCACACTACCAAAGACAATAATATATTTTCACAAGACAGCTGGATCTCTGACAGCTGTCAAAAATTCATCGACTAACCGGAAATACCAACATAGCAAACAATAAAAATAGAGATGGCCCACGCTCAAATTTTGATACGGATTTTGGCTTTGACACAGTAATCGATTATCTTCTTTGACAACAAATATGCTAAAACGTTATTGTATGTAAATCAATCACATCACTAGTGTTTGGTGGCGGTGTTTGACTACAGTTGAGATGGCGAAATTAATTTATTTTACGTGTTAATCGCTTGTGATCTGTGAAATACTACAATTTTAGTGCATAATACACACCAGTTACTGATATTCACTTTAATCCCGAGTTAAATACAAACTGTTTGCAATTTATTATTTTTTAGGTTACCTCCAATAATTCGGCCAGAATGGCAGAGTATTTGGCGGCTATATTCGGTACAGAAAAGGACAAGTAAGTGATCAAGGGCAACACAATGGTTTTGGATTGAACATATTGTAAATTTGTTACACATATCATAGATAATAACGTCATATGTTGAACATGAACTCATGATGTAGTCAAGTTTAGCTTGAATTCTAGCTTCTGCGATTTCGGGCTCATTCGGTCTGCTAGCTTTATGAAAAAAGAATTCTTGTTTCATCGTTGGATTCATCGTTTAAACTGAGTCCATCAATATTTTAGGATTATTGGTGCAGTCAGTTCAGTTAGGTCTTCTTTATAATTCAAGTTACCCTGTGATTGTAGACCACTGAGTAGATATGAGCTCATTTAACACCTGCAGTGCTAATGTTTATTTATTTTCAGGGTAAATTGTTCCTTTTATTTCAAGATAGGAGCATGTCGGCATGGTGACCGCTGCTCTCGAATTCATAATAAACCAACCTTTTCACAAACTGTTTTACTGCAAAACTTGTATGTGAACCCTCAAAACTCAGCCAAATCAGCAGATGGGAGCCATTGTAAGTATTGTATTTGTAATTTTTTTTGTGCCATGGTCTGAAAACCATTTAGAATTTGCATAACTTTGGATGCTCTCTGTAGAAGTACTTGTACTTAATTGTATAGTTAGCCCATTACTATGCAAAAATGATTATTATAGACACCTATGTTTATTTTAGTACCATGGAATCTTTTCAGTGAAATATTTTAAATTCAAATCTTGCATAAAAGTATTTTTTATTTACTTATTCTAAAAGATCTCACTGCTGGGCAAAGGTCTCCCCCAATACTAATAATTTATTTTAAATTTTAGGTGCATTTTACACATGCCCTGCCCAATCCCATTTGAGCAATTAGTTACAAAAAGTTATTTATTATCTAACTAATGTAACAAAAGTATGTACTTATTTAACATCAATATTAATTTTTCACAGTGGTTGTTGCCAATGTATCGGATGAAGAGATGCAGGAGCATTACGATAACTTCTTCGAAGATGTCTTTGTTGAATGTGAAGACAAGTATGGAGAGATTGAAGAAATGAATGTTTGTGACAATCTTGGTGATCATTTAGTAGGAAATGTTTATATTAAAGTAAGTATGGATTTGTTATTTTTAATGAAATAATATAACATTCATAGCCTCTTGTAAGTTCATTTAAAGTTATTTATTACAGTTCCATCATATTAGAGTTCAATCAAAGCCAGTCCCGTAAACATAGTAATCTTATGAATTATACTAGTTCAGGCTGTAACCAAGTGACATTGCAAGTTAAGAAACAGAGCATAAATGTTTGTTCACATAATACCATACAAACTTTCCATCAAAATCCAACTATCTTTATTAGTCATTGACTGTGTTCAGCATCAAAATGGCAGATAATTAAGCACTAAGCACTTAGTTTAATCTCAGCTTCTTCTCTGCCAGAACATGCTGACTATCCTAAGCTTTTAAACTTAATACAAAATTGTGTTTTGACAACCAACTAGTCAAAACATGGTCAGGGAATCCATCGCAAATGAAGTTAAGCAAACATGTTCAGGCAGAAAGAGTGCTGACATTAAAGTAAGCGTTAAGGTAAGGCATTTAAGAATCAGACCAAATTGTAATAATCACCAATTTGATTTGATTTTGAAATGTTCTTTATTAAAAAGTAATAATTACAATGCATTGCTAATCACCTAGTGTTCATTGTAATCCTAGGTATAGCTATCTTAATAACAATATTTGTTATAAGATTATTACAATCTTTTATAACTTTGATTATGAAAACTTCAGGTACCTACATGAGTTACAAACTTACTATTCAATTCTTAGCAGCAGTACATTTCCCGCAATTAACAAGCACTTGTATGGCACTTATTTTTTTGCAATGTATCTATTCAATTATCTTTAATTGTTTTCAATCTATTTAATAAATGTATTTAATTTAATGAGTTCAATTACGATAATATCATTAATTATCATCATCATCATTATCAGCCAAAGGACGTCCACTGCTGAACATAGGCCTCCCCCACAGCAACCAATCACTAGCGGTCTGCATCCAGTTTGATCCTGTGATCTTTATAAGGTCGTCTGTTCATCTTGTTGGTGGACGTCCCACGCTGCGTCTCTGGTCGAAGGGTCTCCAATCTAGAACTTTCCTGCCCCAGCGGCCATCAGTTCTTCGCGCTATGTGCCCTGCCCATTGCCACTTGAGCTTACTGATACTCAAGGCTATGTCCGTTACCTTAGTTCTTCTACGTATTCTCTCTACGGATCTCATTAATTATTATTATTACATATTGTTTATTAAATTAGAAACATAGTTCTATTGGCTACACAAATGTTCACCAATTAAAATTTCAGTTCCGTCGCGAAGAGGACGCCGAGAAGGCGGTCAACGACCTGAACAACCGCTGGTTCGGCGGGCGGCCCGTGTACGCGGAGCTGTCGCCGGTGACGGACTTCCGCGAGGCGTGCTGCCGCCAGTACGAGATGGGCGAGTGCACCAGGAGCGGCTTCTGCAACTTTATGCATCTGAAGCCTATTTCGAGGGAGCTAAGGAGGTGATTGCCATTTTTTGTTGTTCGTAACGATTGTACAATTGGCGGATTAAATGCTTTGATGCATTCTCTAACAGTCAACCGTTTGGGAATGCAGAGAGTTAAATCAGAATATTTTACCTTGCCTGACAGACACCTACTAAGGTGTGGCTGGTGCCAGTTAAAATGTATTTTAGAAATAACTAGGATCCATCCCACTTAACTCTTCTTGTTAATTAATTAGTACCTACCAGCTGTTTTATTGAAAAGTCAAACTTAACCGTTAATTTGCCAAGAACACAGGGAATAAAGATAACATTTAAAAGTAAGTAGCATGTGTGTTCAATCAGCTTGCTGACGTGCAACATTTTAGTTATTCAGTTATAACAAACATATGTTATATTCTTTATCCTTACATAAAAGCGAAAGTTCCGATGTCGCTACGACAAGGGAGACGCGCGCGCTTCGATCGGTTCGCTTCGGGCGGCTTGAGCTCGCATGCTTGCCTTCTCTCTCACACACTGGCACACCGACGCAATGTCACAGAAAATATAATAGTACAATGTTTATTTATTTTATTTAAAACACTTCATGAACAAACAAAAAGTACATATGACAGAATTAATGCTAAAAGCATTCTCTACCAGTCAACCATAGGTCTATACAGAGAAATTGCTGGCGGCGCGAAGGAAGTGATAGAAGGGCAAAAGTGAGAGCTTGATTGAAACTACAATAGGTATTTAAACAAAAAATAAACATGCTTACTACTTATTACATAAATACCGTATACATTAATACATAATTATGGAATAATAAACATACACATAGTACATACACAGAATAATAATACTAATGGTACACATGTGAGAAAAAAAAAGAAGAGTCAGTGAGACAAGTTCGATATCTCTTCCTTGTAAAGTGCTCGGAGGGCCATCTTGAAAGAGAATTTGGAGGTGGATGCTTGTACTGTCTTTGGGAGGCCATTCCAAAGTCGAATGGCTGTGAAGGTAAATGAATTGGACATGAAGCCAGAAGAGTGACGCGGAGTGAACAGTTGGAGAGAGCTACTGGAGCGAAGGGACCGGTCATGAGAAGTATGGATATACGAGAATTTGTCTTTAAGGTACGACGGAGAATTGGGATTGAAAAGAATGGAGTACAACATGCAAAGTGTTCGAATGTGTCTACGCTGCCGGATGGGAAGCCAGCCAAGCTGGGTGCGAAATTGGGAGATGTGGTCATATTTGCGAAGACCAAACACAAATCTGATGCAGTTGTTAAGGAGCCGGTCCATCTTATTAAGGAAGTCCTGAGAGATGTTAGTACAGCAGATATCACCGTAGTCAATTATAGGTAGTACCAGAGACTGTACGAGAAGGGCCTTTGTACCAGAAGGGAGAAAATGTTTGAAGCGGTACAGTGCTCGTAAGGCGCCGGTAACCCTCCTGCTGACTTCCTTGATGTGTTGAGCCCAACTCAATGTGCAGTCCATGTAGTCCCAAGTTTTTGACGTGAGACGAGGACTCTACGAACTCACCATCGAAGACTATGGGAGGTAAGGTGTTCTGTTCAACTTTGTGTAGTTGCCCCGGGCTGCCTATGATTAAAGCTCGGCACTTGGATTTACTTTGACACGAAACCTATAACCTAACTTAGCTGGTGGATGGCGCCATTGATCGAAGAAGGATCCGCTTGGGAGTATAGATGGAGGTCATCAGCGTAGAGATGGAAATAAGAAGTAAGAAGGGGAGTTAAAAGATTAATACAGAAAACAGGATTGGAGAGAGTATGCCTCCCTGCGGCACGCCAACCGACAAGTCAGTCCAGTTTGAAAAGGATTGACCGCGGCGAACCGCTTGCTGGCGATCGCGAAGGTATGAAGAAAACCATTCAACAGCGGAGGATGAGACTTGCAGGTGGTATAGGATAGCGAGGAGAATATCATGGTCGACTGTGTTGAAGGCATTGGAGAAGTCAATCAAGAAAAGGATAGTCAAACGCGACTCCTCTATGCCCGCTCTCACGTCGTCAATGATTTTAAGAAGAGCCGTCATCGTACTGTGTCCAGGTCGAAATCCGGATTGAAAATCACTCAGCAGATTATTGGCGAGAACAAAGTTGAAAAATTGTTGGTGAGCCACTGCTTTCACAAGTTTCGAAAGAAAAGGAAGAATTGAAATTGGTCGGGAATGACTAACAGAATTGGGATTAGGAACTTTAGGTAAGGGAATTATATGCGCGCGACGCCAGATAGAGGGAAAGAAACTACTGTTGAAAGAAGAGTTAATTATGTGCGTAAGAACAGGAAGAATTTCATCTAATATATAAATAAGCATAGTTCTACTGACGTCGTCACAACCGACAGCCTTGGATTTAATAAAAAGGAAAATTTTGCGAGTCTCATCAACGCTTACTGGGGAGAAAGAGAAAGAACAAGATAGTTGGAGGTTAGGAAGACACTCGATAGCCGAAATAGTGCAGAGTTTTACAGCATTATCCAGAAGGGAAATGAGTGTTGAGATCATTAAGTGAAAAGCTAGAAGGGTGATCGTTAGGAGGTGATCTGCCGAGACCAAGGGATTTCAAAAACTTCAAAATATTAGGCCCTGAAGCGTTCACGATGTTCTGGTGAATATGACGGCGCTTGGCGGCTCTCACCAAATTATTGCAACGGGTAGTAAAATGTTATTATTTATCAGTCGTCCTATGTTTGCGGAAATAAGTTATCGTTAATACTAATATATTACATTAATCCAATCAATTAACACGATATATGAAACGGAATGTCCAAAGGATATTTATTATTTATAAATATATCAAGCCCTCAATACTTGTAACTTTACGGCAATAAACATTTTTGACTTTGAAACTGTCTTAACTGAGTCGAACTCTTGAATTTTACGCTTTCAAACTGAACAAGTTGAGACATACTAATCCCATCATTCCAGATACTTGTACTCTCGCCGCAAGGGCGGGCGCAAGTCGCGCAGCCGGTCGCGCGAGCGGCGCCGCAGGTCGCGGTCGCGCGGCCGCCGCGAGCCGCCGCGCAACTCGCGCGCCGGCCGCTACTGACCGCAGACCGCAGCCCGCACCGGACCGCACGCAGTGAGGCCGTAGACAGAGTTGCATTTTTTTTAAAAGGTCTTTTTTACAGTATCCTAATATGTTGCGGTTAAAGTTGTCTGTCCAGTACTTCATAAAATAATAATGTTTAATTTTTTTGAAAAATATAAAGAAAATAAAAGTTTTTTTTTAAAAGGCCGGTTTCATAATGAACAGAGGTGGAATTGTGTAAATCAATCGTATTCATTCGACAGTTCAAAACGTACGGTATGATCTGTCAAACGGCAAAGAACAATACGTTTGACAGATCATACCGTATGTTTTGAACTGTCAAATTAATACGATTGCTTTACACAATTCCACCTCTGATAAGTTGATTTAACTGTCCAATACCTCATCCCGCACTGGATATCATGAAGTGAGGCCGTAGGCAAAGTTACGTTTTTTTAAAGGTCTGTTTTATAATATCCTTATATGTTGCGGTTAGAATCGCCTGTCCAATACTTCATAAAATGTTATTTTTTTAGAAAGAATGAAAATAAAATTATTCGTCTCAAATAATTACGTCAACATCATAATTTTTTATTTATTTATTATTTCATAGTATAATCGTTTACATAGTGTTGACTCATCTTCGTGTCACTAAACATTGTGTTTGTTGTGACACTGCACATTCGGGGTTTATTAATATACAAAAGGCTACTTAAGTCCTCAGCATATTACGCGCATCTCGCGCTCCGGCCGCTACTGGCCGCCGCGCCGCCCAGACCGGATATCACGCAGTGAGCCAGTAGACAAAGTTGCGTTTTTTAAAAGGTCTGTTTCATAATGTCCTAATTAGTTCCGGTTAGAATTGGCTGTCGAATACTTCATAAAATAATAATGTTTCATGTTTTAGAAAGAAAAAAGAAAATAATAAAGGTATTTTTTTAAAAGGCCGGTTTCATAATTAACTGATAAGTTGAGTTAACTGTCCAATACCTCACCCCGCACCGGATATCGCGAAGAGAGGTCGTCGGCAATGTTGCATTTTTTTAAAAGGTATTTTTACAATATCCTAATATGTTGCGGTTAGAGTTGTCTGTCCAATATTTCATAAAATAATAATGTTTAATTATTTAAAAAGAAATAAAATTCATTTGTTTACTCTCAAATAATTACATCAACGTCATTACAATTAATAATATGCAAAAAGCAGGCTACTTGAGTCAAAACGGCGTCCGCTCAGCATAAGTCGTGACAGCGGGACGCATTCCACGCTGAATTCTCAACGGGTGCCTCTGTGGGCTTAACTATTCGTTTCAATACTCATACGAAATGATGTTCCGTATTATTACCAGCCATTGGATAGTGCTTATTTGTGGATGGTGTAAAAGGTTTTTCAACACACTTGCTCAAAACGACGTTTTTATTCCGCCGACTTTTGGCTCATAATCATAGATATTAAACACGCGTGCTTTTTCATTATATTATTGCACTAGTGCTTTTAGTTTATTAACCCGACCAATTTACATTTGTACCCTAGTACCAAGTCGTAAGTAAGAAGAAACGATTTAATTTAGTCGGGTTATACAATACTTTTATTTTAGCAACAAACAGTATTTATGCGAAAAATAACAGTATCTACATATTTATTTCAATAAATGATAAATCTAGATTGATTACTAAAAAGTAGCTCAAATTCATTTAACATTTTCTGTGATTTGTGTTTTAAACACGAATTATTACATTTTTAATCTTGGCTTTTGGCCGATCTAGTTCGCGCCTAAGCCTTGCGCGCGCATCGGTATCGCGACAAGAAAAAAAAAACAATGCGCCATTTTTCCTAAATAATAATTGTCGGCTGTGACGAAGTTTGGATTAATTATGAAGTTTAATATAAATGAAAATGTCTACTTCAAGTGAAGAAAATGAAGAAAACCTATTATTAACTCCGCCGGACATACGTAACAAGGCGAAAAACGCGTGCTAATGTCTTTGCCATCAAAATCGAGTGAAATGTATTTTTACTGTTTTAATAATTAAAAACTTAGTAAATGAACAGTCTTGTTTTTTCCTCGCAAGTGTGTTGAAAAATGTCGTATGAAACACGTGTGCCTGTGACCATTATATACGCGGCTTTCTTATGGCGCACTCGCTTTCGCTCGTGCGCACACAATATCGCCTTGTATATAATGGTCAACTTAGCACACTTGTATCATAATGTACTATTATAAGCAGACACCTCTGAACTTTTTGTATCTTGTCTCATATACAGGATGTAACAAAAGGCTTATCGAAGCCGTAAACTACGTATTAGAGACATACAGACTATACCTGAGAAATGACGCGTTTCTGAGATATTGACAGTCAACAAAGTACAGAAATAATCTGAGCTTTCTCACAAAAGTTTTTCTCTGAAAAACATGTAAAAAAACATCAGTAGCTTTTACGTAAACAGACCATATACGGCGCACAATGCAAGGTAGGTATCGGGCGGAGTGGCGCAGGCTCACACAACGGAGCGCGACTTGCGTCCGCGCGTGTCTGGGTCATAGCTGAGAGCTGCGCGTGCGCATATATTGCGGCTGATTGATAAAGGATTATTTTTAATGCCTAAAAGTCGTTTCCCAACGATTATTCACGTTACGATTTGGTTTTATGTACTGAAAGCGAGGTTTAAGGTTTCGTTTAGCCTTTTGTTACATCCTGTATAATACAAGCCATGAGTGCTTTTATATTTCCTATTTATTCAACAAGAAATGAGCCAGTACATACATACATACATTTACAGACTCTGTTATGTCTTGTTGTCCAGTCGCTTCCATTTTAGTACAAAACGACTCGGTTGTTTTCTGATGGCATTTTATTAGAAACCACACAATTGTCGTGTCTAACAAAAAGTTACGGCGTTGCGCAGTCACCTATTGGATTGACGTAAGCCTGGCTTCAACCATACTTTCAAGATGGACGATGATGCATTTAGATATTATTTTTCCTTTAAAACAGGTAACTTTGTCTACGCCCCCTAGATTGGAAGTAATATCTGGACATTTTGATTGGATGAACAAAGTCTACAATACACAATAGTATTCACAAACAAGTTTACCACTGAGAATCATTTAATTTAAAAAAATCTATTTGATTGTGAAAAAGTCGTCAGCATGAATTAACTAACTAAAGTAACTTGAAGTTCACAAAAATATCTTAAACATCGCACAAGATTCAAGTATGGTGTATATCAACTCAATCAACCTAAAACTTAGAATACCTCAAAGTGTAAACTGTCATGAAGTACGGAACAAGATACACTTTTATTCCATGTTACAAAACTGTGTTATTTTTTATTGCTTAATCAAAAGTTCATTTCAATAATGATGTCAACCAAATAATTTAGAATCATGTTTTATTTTAATTCGGTTGATTCTTGTGCATATTTAGGTAAGAAGTCTTATAAATAGAGTTTGCCAGAAATATATGAAAATTATCAACTTTGATCTTCATGCTTGAATACCTTGTATTTGATTTGATGTAAAAAAGTACAATGATTGTATGATGTTTTTCATTTTTATTATTCCACCATTACGTTAGTATTAAAAGTATATCTTCCATTAAAATCTGAATCTGTAACAAAAGTAACTAGGGCCCATTTGAATCTGTATATTCTGGACGGGAATTCTAAATTGTATGAAATGCGCATACAAATATACGCGGCGTCATATTAAATGTATGATTAAAGTGAATGTTCGTAAATACTGCAATACCGTATATTTTTGGAATATACGATAGTGTGAATAACACACTGTTATTTTAATTAGTAATTTCTATTGTAATGATAATGATGATAAATAATATCAGCCTTACCACAAATAATTAAACTAGGTTTGGACAATTGTTTAAATATGATACGGCTAGTTTAAAATCAACGTCAATCAAGTCAAATTACAAAATGGTGACTTACATTTTACTTTCGCCGCATAAGATTTAAACAGTAGTTCAAACCTTGTTTATTTATTTGTGGTAAGGCCGTATAAGTTTTGGAATTTGTGGTAAATGTTTTGTCGTCAAAATATGTTGTTACGGTATTGCAGTATTTGAAAGGGATGACTTATTATTATTAAGGTAATATGTACGTTCAATAATTATAAGAAATTAATTTCAAAATACTTGTTTTCTTTATTGCCTCTTGAAACCTTTATTGGTTTTTTTTTTGGCGCAGGCCTGAAATATCTGTTTTTCTAAAATGTTCGATTCTCAAAAAGTCTACGTAGGTACCTACGTTATTATGTTTTCATTTCTATATTGTCAGCTTTGAATGTAAGACCTGTAAAGTCGGTTTACAGACGATATTTGAGCGTCAACATAAATTATTGTTATAGTTTTGTCAATTATAGCATGACCTACATCGCTGCATTAGCGGCCCGATGCAAGCACGAATATTCTACAATATATCACTGAACGTATATTTAATATCAAAAGAATCATTACCCTTATCGCCGAAATTATCGTTGCTATTGAAAGACATAACTCGGTGTGTTGATAATCAATGCAGTGCGTAAAATTACGCGGGACAATTCCACGACCATCAATCTAATGTCAAAAACAACTTATCTTTTTTTTCAGTTTTACGGCTTCGGAATCTGGTCCATATAGCCAATTCTGAGGTTTCCTGGATTATCTTTGTTAGGAACAAACTATCTAACAGGTCTAATGCTGTCCATGAGTGCTTGTGGTGTCTACCATAGTAATGCCATTATCGATTATCCGTCTAACACTTCAAATAATTGACAATTCACTTTTCACTGAACTCCATACTTGACGAAATACATTGTATAGCAACTGTCCACGCGGACGCATCGTTTACTCAAGTAGGAGAGAGACAGATGTCGACCGCTGCCTAACGCGGAAGCCGATTGTGCCTCTTTGTCGCTCGTTCCGCGCTCTCGCTTGCACTTCAAGCCTGAAATGGAACGCCTCAGGGCGTGCAGCCGGCTCCATCGAATTATAAGACGTTGTCACGTAAAAAATCATTTTGGAAAACGGATATTTCAGGCCTGAGCCTTTTATATGCATTAACAGATCTCGATGTAATGTAGGTATTTAAGATTGATTTGTATTCGAAGATACATTCTGGCTTTATTTATCATAAACATTCTCACAACCAACTAAAAATCAAGCAACATAAAATTGAACTAGTATGTATGGACAAAGACACGTCGAGGTTAACACTGCGGTATCTTATTCAGTTGTAATAAGGGCTAGTTTGCTAGTAAAGTGGGTAACTTGATGTGCTGGCCAATTTATAATTCCATCATGTTCAGGACTTTACTATATATCCAATTTAATTTCTTCGTATATTCGTTCCAAAAAGCTTATGTTTTCTGCATTAATAATACTAGTTGTGTTGTCTTTACCTATAATGAAACAATTTCGATTTTCTTCTGTAAACGGTTTCCACGTATTACTTTCTGGTGTGGGGTTCCTGAAATATAAAAACATGTGCTGATACAAATAAAAATAACCGCCTTCAAAAACAAACACTAAAAGCACTGAAATAACGCTTATTAGCGTAGAGAGACAAATTTATTTGAAGTCAGTGCATGAAAGGACTATAATAAGGCTACTAGGAGAGACAAACTCATTTGAAGTCGGAGCATGAAATCAACCTTAACGGACAGCAGCAGTCTACGTAAGCACCATGCACCGACTTCGAATGTGTTTGGTATTCCTTTTAGCGTTATTTAGTCCTTTTAGAGTTTGTTTTTGAAGGCGGTTAAATTTTTATGAAAATATTTTTGTAATTTAACAGAATAAATACTTAAATCTTCTCCTCAGAGTAACAAATACTTTCTTGAAAACCGCATCAAAATCGGTCTAGCCGAACGCGAGATTTACGCGGACAAACATACAGGTCAAACCGAAACCTCCTTTTTTAGGTCTTTTAAAAAAACAATAGTGTGAATAAAATTATTGCCTTACCCTGTAGATGCGAATTGAACCCATAATTTTACAAATCCTTTAATTATTCTTTTGGACTCCTCGGTGAGTGGTATTGGCAGACATTTCACATGGAATAGGTAGTGCAAGTCGTCTGCGTGGCAGACACCATTAATGGCATCCATTTTGTATTGCTTTTTAGTGTAATTCCTTTCAGTTTCAGCTGTGAATTGGTACAAGTAAACAGGTGGATCGCCGCGAAAGACACGGTAGTGATATCGTCCAAATCTCACTATGTTATATACAAATAACAAGTCCGTCGTTAAGTTGGTCAGTTCTTGCACCATATCGACTGACAAATCTTTGCCTTCGAAGTAAAATTTCCGAATTTTTTCATCTGTGTCTTGTATTCTTTCCTGCGACCAGTTAAATTTCAACTCTCTGGGCACAACGTCACCAACTTGGGACAATATACCTGATTGTACAATACTATTAATATTTCTAGATATTTCGATACCTTCTCCTGATGTGTAACCTAAAATAAGCGGAACTCTGGCTATTTGGCCTGTACGGACTAGATTAATCGGTGGTTCTGTGACAAACGCCTCGACTTTCGTGTCAGGGTTTTCTATAACTGGACCGAAAGTGATGCTATCCGTCATATCTCTTTTCCTGCCAAGGTCTAACGGTGGCAACTGAATTTTGATCAACGACGAAGCTGGAACAGTTTTTAAGAAATCTAACAATTCCTTTTCATCTTCTGTGTCTTTTCCGAGTAGTTTACCGAGTTGGAACGCTCTCTGCCGCGCGTACAGGTTGTAGCTCCAATCACTGATGCACACTCCGCTCTGGCATATGGCTCTGTTGAACAGTCCTCTGCTCATTTTTGACACTAAATGATACGAAGTGCAGGCGGCACCAGCGCTGCACCCGAACAGAGTGATGTTGCCGGCGTCTCCGCCAAACGCAGCAATATTGTTCTTCACCCATTTCATAGCTGCCACTTGGTCTTTCAATCCAGCGTTTCCGGGCACTTCCTCGTTGCCCAGACTTAGGAACCCTAGCACTTCTAATCTATAGTTGAAAGTGACTAGAACAACGTCGTGCGCCATGAAGAACTCAGGTCCATAGAAGTCAGAGTTCCCAGATCCTGTATAGAAGGACCCGCCGTGGATCCAGATCATGACAGGGAGGGGTCGAGTTGGCGTGAGGCTCTTAGAGTAGACGTTGAGGTACAGGCAGTCCTCGCTGCCTTGGTCGATGCGGTCCAGGCGTTCATTGTACTGCGGGCACACCGGGCCATGTTGAGATGCATCGTAGACCCCCGACCAGCCTTCGGGAGGCTCCGGAGCCTGCAAAGGAAGTATTGTGGTTGTTGACATCTACAACGTGTAACCTTAAATGCGCAAAACCTGGAAATGGTTGAGTAGAATAACAAGCAGAATCGATTCAATCAATTTTTAACATAGGTCACATTTTTCCAAATCTCTTGATTAAATTGTTGCCCTGTCTATTTATTGCAATAGTTAGTTCTGTACAAGCGTAAATAGTAATAATAATAATAATGTCAACGAAGCGCAGCGGCCCAATTAATACCTACCGAATCCTCTCTCGACAGAGCGTCGCCCGTAGAGCAAAGAATGGCCAGAATTGCTAGTAAAACTAAAACACCACATAAAACCTTAAATTTATTTTGAATCATAGTTTTTCTTTCAGAATTAAGTTCATTCAATCAAAACTCATTTGGGGTGTCGGGTCTCTGAGGTTTTGCGCATTTAATATTACACATTGTATAGACAAAGGTAGCATGACATGGAAAGTTGAAGCTCAAGCAATAGCTTAATAAGTGCTTATCTATTGATACTCCTGAGACTGCACTAGTGAACGGAGGCCACATACTGGAATATTGACTAAGCATGCAAAAGCGAAGTTAATTTAGACAATATTAATTAAGGCTGCGATACACATGCCTGTAAATCGAACCAGTAGCTTGCATGCCAGTTACTGGCAAGTGCAGTGTAGCAATTTGCGTCCTTGCATGCCTATACTGATACTTTAATATTCATATACGTTCCAGTTTTGGAGCGTCCCCTCCTTCACATTACATGCCAGTATGCGTCTTACTATCTACTACATACAAGTAATTTACACGTGCAAGTAGGTGGCATAAAGGCTACAGCCATATGAAATGTAGCCCACACTCTATGGGGAGAAGAGTTCACCCACAATTTTTATTGCCCATTTTTTTTTAAAATGTCGAATTATAAAACCAAACACTATGTTAAAGCCTGCAGAAACACACACTATTATTCAAGGTATACGCACGAACACAGCTTAAGTTAAGCATACGCAATACCCATTACAACCTGAAACTTCAAGTCATACGATCCATAGGATCCATTGATTGAACTCTCACTACATGGTGAATCATTGCTGCACTAACTATAATTTGTATTTGACATCTTGTAATACCCATGTTTATGAACATGAATTAATAAATGTTTGAATGATTGATTGATATAATATATGTATTGGGAACTTGGTAAGTTGTATTAGAACTAGTACCGTGTAGAGCATTTTGTGGGTAATTGTATACACGCACGCGGCGGACGCAAATTTAACTGTAATTAAGTAGGCATTAGCGCGTCGTGAATTCAAAATACTCCTAGGTTAAAACTTAATTTGTAACTGCCACGGAGAGATGCTAGGTATGATTTAATGAGGGACGGAATTTAATCGGCGAAGGGATACGCTAAGTATGATTGCATAAAAAATCTGAATGCGTTTTTAATCCTCGGCTTAGCAAGCACTCATATATCCAGGAAATTGTTTGTTCGTTTGCACACATTGCATTGGGGGTACTCCTAAAAAAACATCTGTACTACCGTTACCATGAGTTTAAGGCGGTTTTACTCTAGCGACAACATAACATTTTGTATTGAAAATTTAGTTTAAGGCGGGAAAACGTTTACCAAGTCATGTGCCACCAATTACTTTAAATGGGTCAACCCTAAATAATGTATCCAAATTTAGATATCTTGGCCATATTGTCACTTCAGACCTAGGTGACGATGAGGACATCGAGAGAGAGCGTAGCGTAATATGCTTGCCCGCAGGTTTGCTCGATGTACGGGGGAGGTCAAAATTACCCTGTTTAGGGCGTTTTGTCAATCTTTTTACTCGAGTGGCCTGTGGGTGAGTTATACGCGTCGAGCCTACAGCGCACGACGCGTGCAGTATAACAACGCCTTCAGAATGCTGCTGAGGCTTCCGCGGTTCTGCAGTGCGTCGGGAATGTTCGCGGACGCACGGACTGACGGATTCCATGCGATTATCCGTAAAAAGGCCTCGTCCCTACTGTGTCTCATGAGAGCTAGCAGCAACAGCATTCTGAGGACAATTACTGCACGTCCTGACTGTCCTATCCAAAACCATTGGATAAAGTTAATGACAGGCCAAATAAAATAATCAATATTATCTGTACCTAAACTAACACTACTAACTTAGTTTATAAGAAAAATTGTTACTGACTGTTACTAACAATCTATGGATGCTATATCTGAAATAAATAGGTTTTATTTATTTATTTATTTAGTTCTGCCAGAGACCGCTAGACGCGCTGTGCTATTTTTCAAAGACCTTTTTTTACGTCGTCGCTAGCGAGTAAAACCGTCGTTTACTCATGGTAACGGTACTGTCAAAATGTTCTCGGGAACGTATACCTACCCATGCAGAGAGTAGAGTTAGTACCTAAAAGCTGTTGTTTTGTTAGACTAGCAGTTAAGATTAGATACTCGTGCTGTTTCAGGAGTTGGTATCGTATTCATAACTTTAATATCCACTCTTCTCTTCTTATACAATTGCGTAAAACGAACAATCAATCAATCAGTTGCTAAGACTTATTCATACATAACTCATAATTATTAATAGATATTAGGAATGTATGACATGACAAGTATACTCGTACTCACCTTGAATCTTAATTCCCCAAGCGGCGGCTTCGCGTACGGAATACCTTTAAAGGCAAAGTAGGCGCCATCCTCGGTCTCGCACACCGTGCCTTCTAGCTCTCCTTCCAATACGCGCACACGTGGCATCCTGACTGTCGCTCGCTACACACTATCTGAAAACTAAACGCGGAAGAGTTATCTCATCATTATGACTTGGCATTGCACCAAATACTAATCATCGGAAATTCAACCATCACTCATGCAGGTACAATGTTCAAGGGTTATTATTTCATAATTATGGCATGGGTATTTAGTCCGGTTATGTGCTCACTGCGCGCGACACGACGCTAGTCAGAACAAATCAATGACACACATTTACGGTGGTAACGGAACGGTGAGCGTCACAAAAACAATCCGAATCTAAACGTTTGCAGCATTTGTTGTATTTTCTGAAGTGAGGCATTGTGGCCTTGGGACATTGACTGGCAGTAGATAGATAAGGGAGATAAGTATGTAACCGATGATAGTAATAGCACTTGTTATCATTATAATAGACGCAAATTATAATGAATGAATGAAAATCCAATTTTATAATAAGTTTATCAGTTACGTAAGAGGAAATGGAACCGGCCGTTTGAACAAAACTTGATGTTCTGCCTTCACGGGAACGGGAATTAAGTATCTTTGAGCTATCTATGCACTTACAAATTAACTTATGTGGAAAACTTAACACTAACATAGCCCTTTATTCTTGTGTTGGCGAAGTCTGAGTTATTAATCAACACATCGTTAATTGATCAACGTAGCAAAGCAACTGTCATCAAAGGAACTGCGCTGGGTGAATAATGGATAGTAAAATGGTTTATTATTATTGCCGTAATTGAGGATAACACTGAATACACACGGGTTAGAAAGATGGTTGTAATTACATACACTAAGGGTACACTATTATATTATTCTTCCTTCACTTAGAAAAAGTTTTAAGCTAAGAAAAAAATATTTGTAACTATAGTCGTTTCGCTATGTCAGCTGTAGCTGCATTGTACTGATAATTATAATTTAATAAATACTAATTTATATAATACCAAAATATTATGTCAATGATGTACATAAGTAAAGATTATAAGTAAATAAATACAATATCATTGGTAAATAAACTGCTGATCACAATTGTCAATGCGACAATGTCACCTAACGGATAACCATGGAAGCGTTTTTTTAACTAGGTTTTTTATATTTGGATAGCTATGCTGATTTTTTGAGCTAGGGACCAGCCAGCTTTATTATTGGCTGTTAAAGAATTTAATTTTGGTGCAATATCCAACGCGGCAACGCAGCCAGCATCATAGCCTCCTTGCCTCAAGGAAATGGTTTCGTTTTTGTATACCTAGGTAGATATTAAGTTATATTTTATGTTGCATGTCTTAGTTTTATTGTTTTTCTTGCTTGTTATTAATAAAAAGATATTAATATTTTTTTATTTTACTCGTAGTTTTGTTAGATCCATTATCCATTACATTATTAGTTTTGAAAACGTCAGATGTCAATAAGTGGGACCGTGCGGAGTGTATGGACCATAAAATTAATATTCCTGTTCTATTCCAAAGGGATAATAATTTTATGGTATGGACCGTATAGAAAACGATTACAGCGCACGTCGTGGCAGAAAAGTGCAACTATCGGGGTTAGTAACTCTTGTCCATGTCTGTCTTGCTTTGAAAATGGGTTAATATTGATACTGTATTGTAAATAAAGATGTAAGGCCTGTATACTACGAAACTATCACTGAAGTAAACTACAGATAATGCAGTATTAAACCGTTTTATATCATTTCATACGGTTTTTTGGTGTTTTTGTATTATCTTACAATTTTGAAGTAGTTTGCTTGATAATTAAATGATTAAATAAGGTACTACTAAAGTTTAAAGCCCTATTTTTCCGAAATAAGAATAAATAAACATTTATTAGACAGATTTTTTTATTATAATTTACATTTAAACATGACTCAACGTGAGCTCTATGAAAATATTTGTAAGTTGCAAGCTTTTGGTAAGGTTTATTTATTAAAACATACATAAGATCATAAAACATAATCTAGACCATTTGTTCGATATCAATGTTATTATGAGACGGCTCTGAGTTGATTAAATTATCTTAACTTCGCAATATCACTTTGATGACGAGGTATTTGGTAGCGGTGACTGTAGGTAAATGTTCTTCTCTTCTTATTTTGGTTAATTTAAAATCAGATTTATAATATTATTCTCGGCCCTTCAAATCGAACCAGTAAATAGCGCTCTAACAAACAAATTTCTTAGCGTTATAATATTAGTATAGATAGATGAATCTGAGTGATTGAAATGCGCCAGGGATATTTCAAGGCATATATTTGTGTGATCGGAGCTAATAAACTAGGGACGTGTTCTGCTAAAAAGCAATATACTCCCTTTGCAATTTTTAGCAAATTTCTTGGCTGGGAATTAATTTTGTGTTTTACACGTTCGGAACCAGTTTTTAAAACAATACAAATTTTCCTTACTACCGCTTGTACCAACTGCCTATAAAATGCTTTTAATTGGCTTTCTTTATTTCACATTACTTAATTTAAAAAAAATACAAACTTGTTAGTCACCGTTTGACATGTGCCCCATAAGTTGCGATTGCAAGATGGCAATGGCAACTTACGGGGTTATACAAAAATTGTGTTAAATAAGAAACTCAAATTAAAAAGAGCTTGAAATTAAATATTTGTTTAATATGTTATATTAAGGTAGAGTAGGTAACCATTAATATACTTACTAGGTATTGTAGGAGAAGTAGGTACCTACTACCTACAATCAAAGAAAACTTACAATAAAAACAATATTTTTACCTGACAAAGTACTTAAATGTTTTAGGATTTGACTGAAATTGAAGCTTACAGAACCCGAAAACGTTGATAAAATTATCGTCCCTTCATACCACTTCCTAATCCTAGCTAGTGATGGTGAGATTAGTATCTGTTGATGATTATATTGAAATAGCGTGTTTATGGTCTGTGTATTGTTTGTACGTAATTCATTGATAGCACTTGCTTTATCATTGGATTTTAAGTGAAACTGTAACCTTGTTTGTGGGTACGTTCCCAAAAAAATACTTTCTTGTACAATTTTGGACCAAACTAAACTCTTACCAGTTATGGGATTTATTAAGCAAATGCTTCTAGCTAAGGCATAATTATCTTATCAAACCTGTGTAGGCAGATAATTATTTATTTTAGTGCCAATTCCAATGTCGGAATATTATAAGACAAATTGACAATTACAGCATGTACCTACACACAAACACCCGCCAGCAATCCCGTCAGAGAACATAAGAATACTTACATATT
This sequence comes from Pyrausta purpuralis, assembly GCA_963924145.1. Lineage (NCBI taxonomy): Eukaryota > Metazoa > Arthropoda > Insecta > Lepidoptera > Crambidae > Pyrausta > Pyrausta purpuralis. The sequence continues at coordinate 23,470,377 of OZ001656.1, forward strand.
TATTATAAACATGAGCAATGAGCATATTTATGATGTCTCGTCTCGTCTTAGGAATGGAACAAGTTCACAAACATTTAGTGTAGCGCACGTATTCCGTATATCTTTACATCGAGAGTGGAATAATTGAAGGCGGCCTCAATAAAAAAGCCATCTTAACGTGTCAGAGTTGGGTGTACGATGCTCCATACATTATGCACGGAGCTGGAACCACATATTGCATAGCGTCACCCTCAAACGTTGCTGATTCTACCCCCGGGACACCTAACCGGAGCCTAACTTCTGAGCGTGGACCTAAAATTGCGGGATGTGACAATATTCATATACTGCACCGACTGTAGTGTGCGGTTGTGTGGTTATGGTTTGTTATACACAGTTTGTAGGGGACAGGTTACATGGTATGCTGCGTCAGTGTTTAATAATAATCATAGCGAGCAGGGATTTTAAATCACTCGCTCGCATTAATGTCCGATTTCCCAATGAAAATTAGTATAATATTACACGTGAATGATTTTAAAAATCATAACTGAATTTTGTGAGTATCTACGTCTATATTTTGCGTTATTTTGATTGATTTTTTTTTGGTTTTTGAACGCGATTCACATTCAAAATTAGAGCTCCTGGTCTCGGAATACGAGCAGAAGAAAACTAACATCATTCCGATTCAGATTCATTCTGATTCATCATATTGTTAATGGTCATGGTCACGCGCCGACCAGCTGGCAACCACCACCTCCTCCTTTCCATCATTCTTAATTTAAACATTCACTTGGAATTAAGTGAGGAGCATTCACAGGCTAGCTGTTAAACTTATCATAAGCTTTTGATGAATAATAAATAAATAGACAACACACCAATTGTCGTGGGTTCGAAGTGAGGATTTTTTTCCTTATGTTACGAATATCAGACAACTATTATGACGGGGGCGTCTCCCATAAATACTTAAGTAATAATAATTAATAATACATCCATGTCTTAGGTACAAATGTTTGTGCTCATCACACAAAACATTTGTCCTTTGCGGGGTTAGAACCCGCGACGGCGGCCGGCGTAATAATAGTCAGGAGCGCTAACCTATACACTAAACGCGTCGTCAAATGAGTGGTAATGGAGTGATCGGATTTCAAATGTCACCGTTTTCAGATTACACAGACGCCTACTTGAGATTAACTGGGGAGGAAAATCATTTTGTCAGCATTTCTGTGATTTAGACCCTTTACACTCCGCGACTTTTAGCAGCGATGTAGTCGCACACGCGACTGTATCGATGCTAAATTTAATCTGTTTATTGCGTGAGTCGCGATGCTGAAGCGAGTTTTCTAAACGCGCGACTGTATCGATGCTCAAAGCCGCAGTGTCTTAATCATTTGAATTAATTTATGTGTGTGTCCCACATTTTTATGAGGTTTGAAAACGATGGAATATCGGATACCTACTGTCTCTCTCTCTCTCTCTTCCTGGCATTATCTATTCCCACATAGTGGTGGGATCTGCCTTTCTCGTCTTCCTTCACCACCTCCCCCTGTCGGATGTGTCGCTCACAGCGACGTTGCAGGCAGCGAGGTCTCGCTTTACTACGTCTGACCACCTTGTTTTCGGTCTTTCTCTACGTTGGGAGTCAGGATGTTGAAATTTAAGGCCTTGTTGGCTGTGCAGTCAGGGGGCCGTCTCGAGATGTGGCCCAACCACCGTAATCTGTTGCAGCTTGTCAGCGATGTCGCGCACACAAAGGCTACCGCGAACGTATTCGTTGCGTACCATGTGGAGGCTCGTCACTCCGCACATCCACCGCAACATCTTTATTTCGGCCACTTGGATGGTTTGTAGTTGCCGCTGAGTGAAGGTCAAGGCTGCCGTACATAAGAACATGTCTTATTATAGCCTTATACACCTACCCCTTGAGCTTAAATGGCATTTTCGGATCACAGGTCACCCCCGTAACTTCTCGCCACTTCATCCAGGCGGCTGCGATTCGGTGTTGGATATTTTCCTCGAAACCCGCAGAATTATGCAAAATAGTGCCCAGGTACTTGTACTCCTCACAGCATGAAACCTATTGGTCGTCTATGAGAAGTGGAGCCCCTGCGGAATTCGACGCGCTGTTGAACACCATATACTGTGTCTTCGCCACGCTCAACACTAAGCCACCAACAGACAATTGGCGTTTTCATTCCATAATGGCATTTTCGAGATCCGTTCGTGAGGTTGTGCAAACAGCTACATCGACATATATAAACGCCCATGGTGTAAGGGTTTGAGCGTATTCTGTAAGAACTTTTATTACCACGCAGAAGAGATACGGACTTAGGACTGAGCCTTGGTGTACCCCCTCGATTACAGCGATTGGTTTTGTAAGTACTACTGTCGTTTTTATGATCGACTTCACGTCCTTATACTACGATTTTTCTTTCTTAAGTTCCACCGAATGGTAGGCCGAGGTACGCGATCAAATGTCTTTTTTTACATGTCTAAAAAACCGGCCAAGTATGAGTCGGACTCCCGCACTGAGGGTTCCGTGCCAACGTTCACTGAATTACGGAATCCACTTACTTCCACTTAGTAAAATACCACAATATTTTGTTGACAGCAAACATATCTTTGTTTTTCATAATGTTTGTATAAAGAACAAAGTTATATTTGCGGTTGTTGAAAATGTGCTATATCTCAGACACTTCTCGTTCGATCCCGTCCGAACCAATTTTAGTTGAAAGTATTTGTTATGGTCTACATTATATATATTTTTCAAAATTTCCACTCGCTTAGTTTAGAAGTTAGATGGGAGGGGACGCCCATTTTATCATTTTGAAAGCGTCTAGCTGAGAAACGTTAGACTTTAAAAGAAAACGGTTTAAGGAACCTCTATGTCATTTTAAAAGACCTATCTATAGACATCCCACACGCATAGGTTTGACTAAAAAAAAACGGTTTTAGTTTCATATTCCCATACATGCACCTCTTAAATATTATTATTTTTTATTTTTTGTATAAGAATCGTAAAGCGGTTAACAGGATACATCTTCCTACCAAATTTCAACAGTGTGATGCTTATAGTTACAGAATAATTTGGCTGTGACATACGGACGGACGGACGGACGGACAGACAGACAGACAGACAGACAGACTTGACGAAACTATAAGGGCTCTGTTTTTTGCCATCCGGCTACGGAACCCTAAAAAGGCAACATGAAGGGGATTGTTCTTGGCTCTAAACTCCTGAGCGATGACACTGATGGCAAACATGGGGTCGACCGTGGACAAGCTGGGGACAAAGCTGTATTGGATCACCGATGGTGAGCTTTCGGATCTTAAGCGGATACCTACTGATACCTCGTAAGTAATTGGTCATTAACGTCCACTAGGTACAGACTACAACTATAGACCTGAGACTGAAGTCTCTCATTGTTTGTAAGTATTTTCCTAAGCTGTACCTAACATGCTTCTAGTAAAATTATGTCGGCGTCATGTTGCTCATAAGACGTCCTACTTTAACCTCATTAATTTTTCATTTTTTTCACGCGACGGGACACAAAGGGGGAAAGGTAAGTGCTTTGCAACTTTGAAGTGTGCGGAGCGTGCAAGAACGAACGAGTAATTACGAATTTTCACGACACGTGACTAGACAATGCAATGAAATATGTAGATTTTATTTTAGCTTCCTCGCATCTAAGTAGCGATAGAGTTTTTAACTAGGTTATTCTCAACTTCTCTTAGCCTGTTTGTTTCACGCCAGAATAATACTAAAGTAGGTGGATACAAGTAGATAACACGCCCTCATTTAATTGAGGAAATGTTTGTTTTTCCTTCCTCTCAGAACAGAGATAGGTATTTTTGGGGTTGCGTACCTTAACGGAACAAAACTAATATGATTTGCAAGATTCTTAAAGATGTGCTTAAAATAGTGATATTGAGCTAGAATCATAAAAGGCATGAAGCAATCAATGTCTTATGTACATTTCAATGAAAAAAACTGAAAAAGACTGTAAGGTCTATTCTTAGGAAAGGATAACTTTAAGGAATTCTCGGTTTATGATCTAACTCGTACTTGAGAGGTTTTTTCTCCTTATTGCGAGCCGGTTATCTACGAAACCCTACACCGTGCCGGCGGCGAGCACTTGGCTGGTTTTTAATAAAACATTGTGCCTAAATTGTGCCGCAATTTTCTTTTTTATCTCGAATAACCCTATCAAAAGTTTTATTTTCGAATATTGGAATATTATTGAATAAAGCAAGCACTTTGAGAAGTTTCGGAGGGGAAGGGCCGTCGTCCCCTCGGGCAAGTGAATGCATATACTATTTAGAATTCCTATGGGATCATGGGCGGTGAGATGAAAACTGGTCATGTGAAAATGCTGTCATTGCTTTTCGCGCGCCGCTGCAGGCAATTTAGGTATGGCGGTGTTTTGTTGCGGATAGCGCCCTCCCTGGGGACCCTGATGATGCCAATGCATTGCACACGCTCTGCGGGACCGGCTAATGTATTCCGCGTTATTGATTCTCGTACAAATAAGCATTTGAACAGTTACCCAAATATCTGTGACGTAATGTCCTTAGGGGAATCATGATCAGGGCATTGAGCACGGAAACTTATTATGCAATCCATCGGTATATTTTAGTATTGTAGCTACTTAATCTATTGGTATATAATATATGTTATGTTGATCATATTATTGTTGTTAAGGCTTGAATGTAAGACGCTATCTTGGATAGGATAGATTGTTGTGTATTGTGAAAGTCAATAAGTTGAAGTTTACTGCTAAGTCTCCTTCGATGTTTTATTTGCTACCTCATCCGTACACTTTGGCTTGTTGTGTAAGTAAAATCCGTGCATGGTTTACTTCAAAATAATTTAAAACGTTTTTACATAAGTCTCACTCATGCATATGACTTTAATTTTGACACTTTAATTTTCACATTCGCTAGTTGCGCTAGGGATGTAAACTTTGCATTATACACAAAAGAATTCGAAGTCGTCGCACTCTTATCTCTCTATATTACTCTATCACATCTAGTCGTTTGATGTTTTGTTGAGAATAGAAAAGAAAAAACGAAATTATAAACCAAGATACTAAGCTCACACAACAATAACAGATCAAATATAACACTTTATACTTTACTAGCGGTCCCCCGCGACTTCGTCCGCGCGTTTTAAGTTTGCTCCCTCCCCTCCCGTCGCAGCGTGATGTTTTATAGCCTAAAGCCTTTCTCGATAAATAAGCTATCCAACACAGAAATATTTTTCCAAATCGGTTCAGCAGTTTCTGAGATAAGCGCATTCAAACAAACAAACTCTTTAGCTTTATAATATACTAGCGGTCCCCCGCGACTTCGTCCGCGCGTTTTGAGTTTTCTCCTTCTCCTCCCGTCGCAGCGTGATGTTTTATATCCAAAAGCCTTTCTCAATAAATAAGCTATCTAACACAGAAATATTTTTTTCAAATCGGTTCAGCAGTTCCTGAGATAAGCGCGTTCAAACCAACAAACTCTTCAGCTTTATAATATAACTAGCGGTCCCCCGCGACTTTGTTCGCGCGTTTTGAGTTTGCTCCCTCCCCTCCCGTCGCAGCGTGATGTTTTATATCCTAAAGCCTTTCTCAATAAATAAGCTATCTAACACAGAAATATTTTTTCAAATCGGTCCAGCAGTTCCTGAGATAAGCGCGTTCAACTTCAAACAAACCAACTCTTCAGCTTTATAATATAATTAGCGCAAGCGCACGTTGTACTTAAGCTGCGAACATTATTTTGGTGCAGAGTTATGTTAAAACTGTGATAGCTCCTAAGATATTTATTGGAATCAAATGATATAAACGGCAACTTTGTTCTAAATGAAATGCTCGTGATGATGAATGTATTTATTTTGATAAGAATAAATACCTGTGTGTATAATACACCTCTAAAAATTATGCATTATTTTTTTACAAATTTATTAACATAAAAAAGGTTGTAGTAAGTCAACCATAAAAGATAGACTTATGCTGTCGCGGACTTTATTATAGAACTCTTAATGCTGAACAATCCTGTCATACATGATTTTTGTGTAACTTTAGCGGTTTCCGCAGCGTACGCAGCGGAAGCTTTCAAAAGGAATATCTTTCTCCCGTTTTCGCAACATTTTTCATTGCTGCTGTGGTCTTGTGAGTCGTATCTTTATGTTATATAGCCTAAAGCCTTCCTCGATAAATGGACTATCCAACGTAAAAATATTTTTTCATATCGGGCCAGTAGTTTTTGAGATTAGCGCGTTCAAACAAACAAACAAACAAACAAACAAACTCTTCAGCTTTATAATATTAGTATAGATTGTAGAACAAAATGGTTGTCATTTTGTTCTACAATACCTTCTAAACGGTTCTATTATTGACACAATTTCTTTTGATTTATCCGTTTTAGATCATTACACAATATCTACATAAATAATGAAAAACATGTTTTCATATTACTTAATAAGTTTTTGTATAGGTATAGATATACAGATTTAAATTATGAAACAAATATACAACGTGTAACGTTAAATGCGCAAAACCTGAAAATAGATTGATTGGAATAACGAGTGGAATCAATTAAACCCCTTTTTAAAGTGGGTCATACTTATCAAAAGACCTTTACACAAATGTTGCCCTGTCTATTTATTAAGAAGACAAGCCATCATGTGCGCAAACCCGCCAAAATACGTAAAGCACTGGTTAGTATTTTATGAGCATAGATAGTCTATATCTACTAATATTATAAAGCTGAAGAGTTGTTTGTTTGAACGTGCTAATCTCAGGACCTATTGGAGCGATTTAAAAAATATTTTTTTGTTGGATAGCTTATTTATTGAGGAAGGCTTCATTAGGCTGCGACGGGTGGGGAGAAAGCAAACTCAAAACGCGCGGACGAAGTCGCAGAGGACCGCTTGTATTAATAATAATGTCAGCACGGCGCAGCGAGCGGCCCGCTTGATCGACCTACCAACTCCTTTCGAGACAGAGCGTCATCCGCAGGGCAAGAAATAGAACACCACATAAAACCTTTACTTTTTATTTTATTACTTTATTTCTTCCAGAATTAGGTCAAATGGATTAATAATCATTCAGGGTGTCTGTGGTTTTGCGCATTTAATATTACATAGTTTTGGTCAGTGACATCCAACTCAGGGAGTTATGCTTATTCTAAAAAAATGTTTTCTTTAAATTCTGAGCAAGTTTTATACAAGAAAAGCTCTTCACAACATTAAAAAAAATACAAAACGAATGGGAAAACTCGCACCCTAGCGCGTAGCTAGCGCTTATCTACGAAATATTACGCCGTAGCTAGTAAGCTACGATAAGGCTACCTGGTGTTGGTATTTTTGACTCGATCACTGTACCGCATAAAAAATGGATTTTTTGGGTTTTTTCCATTTCAATTTTTTTTAAATATATTTTTTGGCATCAGTATCGTTTGTACAGCCACCCCTGAGTCGCTCGTCGCTGACCAAAGCAACACCCTGTATATATATAAATTGCTGTTCGTTAGTCTCACTAAAACTCGAGAACAGCTGAACGGATCTTATTATATCTTATCTTAGTCTTGAAATGTTCGTGGAGTTCTAGAGAAGGTTTAAAAGGCGAGAAAAAAATCGAAAAATGCGCGGACGAAGTCGCAGGGGACCACTAGTGTTGTATAAAAAGAAGTGAAGTCACCTGACAGCATATTTTTCCGAGATGCGTGTCTCAAGCGGGCGGCACTCACGCTCGCACTGTCCCAAATTGATGGCCGAAATGATCCGAGATCACTTGTCCGTGAGCTGTGACTATGTGTGCGTTGCTCGAGCGCACTTTGTTTTAACTATAATAGTATCTAGACTGTTTATATTTTGTGGTTTAATTTAGCCGCTTCGAGAATGCTTTTTTGACAGAAAATTTATAGGAGAAATGTCAAAGTAGGTACGGATGCATTCTATTTAACCATAACTTCTTTGTTTTGATCTTTTAGGGCTGATTTTTCAATGGTCAGATAAAACTTATCAGACTGATAAATTATAAAGCGACAAATTTAAAAAAAATGACTGGTACCTATGATTGCTGACAATAAGGTGACGTTTTCAAATTAGCCATATTGTATTTTGTTCGACGAATATTTCTTATCTGACTATTGAAGAATCAGCCCTCATATTATTATTTGTAAGGGTTTAGGCGCATTAGGGCTAGTTCTTATAATGGCAACCGACTCGCTTATGGACTAGTTCTCATTATCGGTACGGTCAAAGGGTAGTGTTTTATGATACCTTGATATGATGTGTAAAATGTAAAGCTTTCTTACAGACAACAGAAGTCATTATAACTAACACAAAAGAATGCGAAAGAATTAAATTTGAATTAAAATATTAATAATATAAATATTTCACCACTTTTATCCGCAGAGAATATTCCAGAGGGTTGCCAAAAACTAACAGAGATTATCGAAAATGAATCATAATTACCATTGTTTGAAACGTTTTTAATATACTTTGCAAAACAGTTGTATCCAACACTGAACCCTTCGCTTCTTAGTTGCTCTGGACAACGCCACCGCACCACCAACGCTCTTGAGGGGTGATTGTGAAAATCGGATCACATCGGAAAATTGTGAAAATTCCCAAGAGTCCAACTTTATTTTTATATTTGCAGAAGCTCGGAAAATAAGCCAAGCATTTTGACTCCAAACTCAAGAACAGTTAATTTAAAAAAAAAACTTATTTTGGCTAATCCTAATCAGAAGTAGCCAAAATGAAAAGTGGCCATAATGAGAACTAGTCCATTAGTGAGTCGGTTGTCATAATGAGAATTAGCCCTAATGCGCCTAAGCCTTTGTAAGTTAGTATTTAAGGTATCTATGCGGTCTGGGCCTTTGTTGCCTGCAACATATGATTAAATAAATAAATATAAGAGCGGCTTAACTTTAGATAAATGTAGATGTATAGCGATTTGATAAGTGAGCGTCTTTTGCTTGATTACATCACAAAAGTCAATTAAATTGAACTCGCGCCTTGTATTTTCGGAACATAAAAACTGTCACAGTCATGATTTGCACGCCCTTAGGAACATAACAGTTTGCATGGATATTTTATATAGAAGATTTATTCGCATTGCGCAGTTTACCGACGAAAAAAATGGAAATTGTGAATCAATATTCCATTCCTACAAACTCTGTTGTTTTAGGAAGAAGGACCGTCATCTATTTAGGGTATACTTATCCACTATTTTATATTCAAAGAAGCTACATAAGGAATAAGGTGTTGGACGAGTCTCTTCTTCAGTATGCTTGCATGCAAATTGCATACGAACATGGAGCCACTCTCAGTTTTAAAATTTCATGACTTGAATGATCAAGGTAGGGAATGTGATAATCTGGCTACATCCATATTTAAAAAAGTGATGATTTAAGAGTTCCATTTTTTATTTTCGGGGTACCGAACCCTAATAAACTAGGTATGCCTGAAGGAAATGTTAATATAAATATTTTACTTTTAATATTACGACTACTTATACTTATATTATATATTTAATATTGACGATGGGTGATAATATTTTTTTTGTTTTAAGTAATGATCCTTTAAGGGTTCCATTTTTGCTTTTTGGGTACGGAATCGTAAAAAACTAGGAGTAGGTAAGCTTAAAGGAAATGTTAATATAAATAATTTAGTTATAATACGATTACTTATACTTATATTTTTAAATATTGACGATGGGTGATAGTACCAAAAAGAATCGTAAATAAAATGGTGGTGGGTGACTCAATTTCTTTTATCGCAAGTGTATCTATTAGGTTAAAAGGAACTGGAACTGTGGTTCTGTTTCGGCTAATAGTTGACTGGCAGAGAATGAATTTGGCATTAAGTCCGCCATATTTACCGTTTGTTTGAGCATAAAGTTTAAAATAAATAGGTACATAAACACTTCCTAAAGTTTTAATATTTACGCTAAGGTTAAGTACCTAAGCACTAGGTGCCAAATAATCGAAAGTCGGTTTTGTTTATACAGCGTATATAAGCAAAAATTTAAAATATAGGCTCTTTTAATGGGCCAGTAATCAATGCTAAATGGTTATAATTTATAATAATCAAAAATGAATGTTATGTTATTTTTCTAACAATATAAATCGAACAAACAATGTATTGGAAACAAATGTGTCAACCGTCGTAGAATTTGACATTGTCATTTAGTACAACAAGCTAGATATTGATATACATTGATAAGGGATTATAACTGTGGATTACTATGTTATGTATATCTTTGAGTTCAAGCGTTTAAGGGCACTATTATGACCTTGGTGGCGACTCTCGCGGCAACAGAACTTTTCGTTTGCAGGTAATTCGATTGCGAGTTTACCCGTTTTGCCTAAAAAATCTAGTTTGATATGAACACGTAAAAAAACAAACGGACAAACGAAATTAAACTGCATAGAAATAATGGCTCTGAGAGATAAAACACAATTTTATCTTCTACAAGTAAATTTCGATCGGTGTACTTTTTTCGTATGCAAACTGCATGAGAATCTGGCTCCTGCTCAAGGTACTTATACGCTGTAGTTCTGTATGAAATCATTGATGAAGTGTTGGTCCTATTACAGGCCTCGCGCTGAAGATGCTTGTTGGGACACATGAGCTTTTATGAAATGAATATTTATTTACTCAAAACATGGTTTCAATAGATGGTAGGCAAATTACACAAGTCCTTACATTTTACCAAAATTATGGCATGCAAATATTATAATTAAAGTTTTAAACTAATATAATAATGAATCCTGAATTCAAATAAAATGTCAAAGTAACGAGATAACTCCATTCAATAAAGTAAATTACCAATAAACAAGACCACATCCAATTTATTATTATTAGTAAAAATGTCATTGATTTTATAGAAATTATTTTCTCGAAGCCATTTTATATATATTCATATATATTTTAAGGAACTTTTTGACTTATTTTTTGAACGTATTTTCGATGCGACTCTAGACTCTACATCAATCGGGCAACTTGGATAAGTTAATATGACTGATAAATTGTATAGTTACTTATCCTTACCTTTATAAATTGTGCTCCAGCGTAAATAACACATATCGACAAATAGTTACATTATCTTGTTGAAATTGATCTTTGGGGAGCAAGGCAATTCTTGGCTTCTAAAACGCTGCAAAACAAATAAATGGGGTGCACACACCCCGGAGCAATTACGGCGAAAAAACTTTGGGGAACTCACCGAACCGTCGAGATGAGCAGCAGAATCAGCCCTCCCCTTACATAAACAATACACTCCACCAAACATTCCATGTATCGCTTTTTAGGGATAGTAGGCATGCTTTAGAAATGTGGCTGCTGTTAACATATTTGAGATCCTTATCAAAGTTAATTGAAGATTTTGGAAGGAATAAACTAGTTTATTGTGTTTCAACCTTTAGAAATGTACATAGTTCGAATAACCACATAATTATTACTTTGTTCAAAGTAGGAGGTAAAGTTATTCTGAAACGGCTACGGTTTGATTATTAATGTTGGAATCTAATAATTACTGTCGTCTCTACCATTTGGTAAAGAATGCGTTTTCTAGCGTTATATTCTAGTCTTACATCGAATTATGTACGAGTTAGTAGGTAGTAGGTAATTGTACGTGTAACTATACGTCTAGTAGTCCTGTCTTGTCAAGATGAACACTTGACTATGGGTTATCTGTTTCGAAAGGAAAACAGAGATGTCAAGTAACTTCTATTGTAAATATGTATAGCCTGAGCCCTTGTATATTTATCATCAAAAAGTGCACCATCAACGTTGCAATTACGATCGCAACTCACTAGGGTCGGATTATGATGACTCAAGTTATTTCAATTTCGCGAGCATCCTTATGCGCACTTTAATCTATTATTCAAATGGGAAGACCCTCTGCAATTATGACATTTGATGTGCCAGCCCGAGGGTCGGCACGCGTGCTATGGCACTTGCATAAATTTAGTCAATTTGACACGCAGTGCCGGGGAGGTGCCCGAGGTGACACGGCAACTATGCGCTCCAATACCCCTTGCTTGTTGAAAAACGGGATATTGACATCCAGGAATGTTGTAAGTTACAACTGAGAACGTAATCCATCTTTCCGGCTTCGTTGAATAGCAACTGCGTACTTACTTGTTATAAAGAATAATGACTTTATACTTAATGCAAGCGTTTATCAAAGGGTATATCATCATCATTATTATCAGCTAAAGGACGTCCACTGCTGAACATAGGCCTCCCTAATAGTGTTCCACAGCGACCGATCACAAGCGGAAGGATTAAACGCAGGCATAATCTGACGCTCGTGTTGTGGGCGTTCTTCTGGCTTATTAGGATTTTGGGAGCAAGAAACTTTGTTTCGCTACCGACACGACGTGGAGGACTACGCATTCTGAACACAAATAACCAAAACATTACTATTCCGTTTTCTGCGTACCGCAAATAAAGGGATCCGCAATCGTTGTAATTGCGCAACCAAGCACTCGCCCTCCGAAATATAACTATTACGCTTTTATTATGCTCGCCCACCCGCGGAAGGGATACTCATAATTTAATTACGTGCCCCAAAGTAACTTATTTCAACTTGTTGGGGATTGCTGTGCTGGTTTAATCGAAATGAAGGCTTGCATAAGAAGTCAGGAGTTGCGTAGCTGTGGGCCACTTTGCAAAGCTTATTTTGGGCGGGCAGACCCAACACAAACACAACTTGTATTTTAACCCTCCTTGGATCATGGATTTTAATAATACTTATATTTAGGGTTCCGTAGCCGAATAGCTATTTAATTCTGAAATTATCAGCGTAACACAGATAAAACTTGAGAGGTAGGTGTATCCTGCCAACCGCTTTACGATTGTAAACTGTAACTTTGTCAAAAACCCCAACTGTAACTTTGTCCGTCATAAAAATACTATGAAAAACAAAGTCATTTTTGGTGTAAACAAAATATTGTGAAATTTCGGCCAAGTGTTAGTAAGTGGACCCTTATTTAGTTAAAGTTGGCACGGAACTCTCAGTGTGCGAGTCCGTCTCGCACTTAGGCGTTTGTTTTTTTAATATCTATTTCCTTCATTATCTGGATATTCAATCTCGTGTTATTAATGCACTAAAAAATATTTGCTTAGTTAAACATTTCGGAGGAAGCAACATTCTAATCAAACTACTCTTTTTTGTTTGTTTTTATACAAATAAGTATAATTTATAAGCATATTTGTCATTTAAGAGTCTTCTAAGACTCTGAAGAGTATCACATTTGTCTGTAAATTAGACTTCAATCTGTGGGTATTACGAGTATGATATTGTATATAAAGCAATTACGGATTTGCCGTAGAAACTGTCATCATCACTGACAAGAGATGATTTCTGGGATCAAAACTACCCTTTTTCCTGTGGGATTCAAACTACAATATCAATAACTTTCATATAGATACACGGTGTGGCCTGTTCAAACAATTTTATTAATTATGCTAAGGTTATTCTTAGTTACCCAGTTACCTGGAGATTCCAAAGTTAATCTCTAAATCAATGTGCATTAAAATCTCTAACGCTTTGTAGTAAATGACAATGTCAAAATCTATGACCAACATTTGTTTGTCAATAATTATTTTTTATTATAAAAGATTTTGAATTGATTATAAGTAAGTTACTTAATGGGGCAAAAAAATTGCTTGTCTTTTATTGTTATGGCTACAGGCCACATATATACTACTATACAGGATGTAAAATAAAATTACGAACCAAATTCAAGGGGGTGGTTGTCAATTGAGTTAAGAATAATAAATAATAAAATAATAAATGTATTTTTTTGTAAATTATTATTAATATGTACTATACGTATATAAATCGATCGGGTTCGATCCCCGCTCAATACAAACATTTGTGTGCATGAACATGTCTGTTTGTATTGGTCTGGGTGTTTGCTATGTATATTATGTATGTATTTACAAACAAAAACTATTGAAGTATTTTATCCGTTGTCTGGCACCAATAACACAAGCTTTGAGTAGCTTACTTTGGGACTAGATGGCGATGTGTGGGAATGTTCAAAGGATTTATTTATTATCTGTTTCAAATAAATCTTTTTTTTAACTCATTAAGTTGCAAGAACACCGGATCGGGTAAAGGCCTCCTCCACAGATGACCAGCATGTCTCTCTATCCTGGGCTACGTCTCTCTAGTTTGGGCCGGCTGTTCGTCTTAGGTCATCTTCCCTGCGAGTCAGTGGTCTCCCGCGGCTTCTGTTGCCGGGCGGGCCGCTGGATAATGACACACGAGTAGACCATCTCTGATCTGTAGATCTAACGACGTATTTTGCTCATTTCCATTTTATTTTAGGTGCGAAATCTAGTTAGAATTGAATTTTGAGTTTAGAATACAGGGTTTGAAACAAAAAAATATGTTTCCTGTATTCAACACTAGACTACCAAAAACCCCCTTGAATTTGGCTCGTACTTTTTCACCCCCTGCAAAGAAATTCAGGGATTCGTGGGCATTCTGATTATGACTAATATCTTCCCTTTTTCTTAATTGTAATTAGGTGTTCAAAAAGGACGAGCCATATTGAAGGGGGTGTTTAAGAGCCGAGTCTTGAATATACGAAATAATATTGTTTCTCTTTTTAAATTTTTCAATCCTGTATCCCAAATTCGATTGATGACCCCCTTAAATTTGGCGCGTACTTTTTTACACTCTGTATAAATCTAGGGATTTCAGCTGTTAGAACACTTAAATGATATATGATAATCTAGCGTAGAGGACTTCTGACGTCTGTTACTATTTATCTAGCAATTTCAGTTCAAAATTTATTAAATTATATTTTAATGATACCTAAAAATCGACACTAGATTAACTTAATTGCATATATTTAAAAAAAAACAGTAAAATAACTATGGCTTTAGTTAATTTTACTTTTCATGATTTTCCCTCTCAGATCATTTCGCATGTAGCATACTCGTATCACCGTGAATTTTTAGGATCGTATTATCGCGAGCATCTACTTATATTGAAGAGGTTCGATCGCTAATCTCAGGAACTACTAAATCGATTTGAAACATTGTTTTTGTGTTCGATAGCCTAATATATCGAGGAAGGCTTTAGGCTGTATGTTTTATAGCCTAAAGCCTTCCTCGACACTTATACCCGCAGCGACGGGAGGAGAGGGAGAAAACTTAAAACGCGCGGACGAAGTCGCAGGGGACCGCTAGTCATTAATAAAAATAACCGTGATCTTGAACGCAGCATGCGTGAGCTCGAGCGTTTTATGTAAATGTAGGAAATTCGTGAGTATCGTAAACCACCTCGCAATGTATTAGCGCGATCCGTATTCAGGACCAATTACATTGTCTTAAGACTCGCGCTATGCATACGAGAGGGTGTCTGAGTTTTGCTAGTTGTCCGTATATTACTGGAGTAGGTAGTCGGCAAAGGGGAATGTTATTAGGGATAATACCAGCCCCCCGGGACCCTCTGGACTGTAGACAATAACCGTTTCCCTTTCAATATTGCTTCGCTACCTTCCGTTTTCGCCACCGCCGTCGCTAACTGTAGATTTATTGTGTAACCCAGCCTTCTGCTATTGTGATAAAATGTCTCTTATTTATTTTATAACAGTACGGCATGACAGAAAAGAGGATCTGGATTTGACTGTTGAGTGATATAATAAAATATCATTTTGAGGGTAGACAAATTGAAAGTCACTTGGTACTAATACGTAACACCCATCAGTAAATATTATATAGTGCGTCTATTACGTGATTGACACGTTAATAATTAAACGCAATGATATTGTTACCGTATATAAATTTAATGATTGTGTAATTAATGTCTTTAAGTACATCTTGTTTTTGCAGACGGTATAGTACTTTTGGTGCATAGAGGCGGACTTAGTGCTAAAAGCATGATCCAGTGAAGACTTACGTCAAACGGAAAGACTGTAAGGTATTTTTACTAAGTTACGAAGGAGTGAGATATATATAATGTGGTATCCATCTACTCTGTGGGACCGGTATTAGCGAAACCACTGATAAGCTTAAGCTATTATACCCATGCTCTATCTAAATCAACAAAGAGCATTACTTAAATATATATTGATTTATTGGAATTTAATAATATTGAAAATAGTTGAAGATTTTCTAGACTGCACAAATACTTTAAGAACAAAACCAAACTACCTGCGTCAATGTTTCCTCAAGAGTACAAGACGAAAATTCCAGGTGAAACCTTTCCATCGTCAACTCTATCTTTTCTTGACGATAGAGTTTGCCTCATAGTACCTATAATATTATCTGGGGCTCGGTGTAAAAACAAACCCATTTCAATGAGCAATTTTCGCCCATCACTTTATAGCTCTTACTTGATGGCGCTAGGGTAGCTTTAGGATTTTTTTTTCAGGTTGGCGGAAAACCATAGACAAAGGAAAAAACTGTGTAAGTAAATATTACAAAACTCGTTAATGACCTTAAGATTTATTAGGATACTTAGTTTGTAGTCATTTGAAATTCCTTTTTTTATTAAAGGTACCCATGTATATTGTTTTACTGTTTCTTATTTACCTTGGCAGAAAGCAATTAATACTTAAATAAAGTTTTATGCCATATAAACATCTAGTGACAAGAAACCTGCTTATTTTAAATAATAATATAAAACTATTACAAACTGAAAGAATTATCTACACTCTAAATCGTTATTAGACACACATACTTTCCTCTGAGAGCAGGGTAAACATTTATGAAAATAATATAGTATCCCAATGTAAACGTTTTCGCATTTTTTTCGATATTGTAGTCTATAAAGCAGGCAGATCAGCCGCTTTGTATGCAGCCGGCGGATTCTTACCGATGTCGATTCGCTGCGTAACTTTTTTTACACATGCGGAACGCCAATCTTTATGTTAAGTAAACTAACAAAGGAAATACTTTCAGCAATTTTACCGTTTTAAATCTTTAAATTGTTTGTTAAATTAAGAAATATGCAAACATATTTTCAGTTTCAATGCTCTTCATTAACAAATTAATAATTTATAATGGCCGTCGAAATTAAGGTATAATGATCCAACTGAGTTGTCAAACGTTTCCATGGGAATATTTTCATTCTATTATTCCTAGAGCAGTATGTCATAGTCACAGCTGTTACTAGAAACCCATAAAATTAATATTCCTATCGGAATAGAAGGACAAGTAAAAGCTGTCAAACGAAACCAATATAAGATGTCAGTAACTAACATAAGTAAGAAACATTTGTAGCTTTAAATGAGATAACCTTTCGATCAGGTGATTTATAACAATGTTCCTAAGTTAAATATAGTAGTTTACTACATGATAAACAGTCGACACAAAATATTGAACATGCAGCTCTAGTGTAAAACTAAATGTTATTTCATTATACAAAATATTCGTCGATATACATTCCCTGTGTTATTCTGTCTTTATTTTGTACGTAAATTTACGTTTGTAGAATAGAATAATCAAACTGCGTACTTTAAATTTTGAAGCGCATTGATAAATATAAGTCGTATATTAAGAGGCTTCGATTTGGACTAATCTACCTGTTAAATGATTATTTGTTGGGGTTATGCTGCTGTATAATGCATAACAATCAATCACAGATCAAGTCACCATGTTTCAGACGCATTATTTCTCCAAAATATACACAATGTCACTTTTAAATGTAAAAAATCAAATGCACGTAATTTTCAGCGAGCTTCTGCACGGCGGTCAACTGTTTGACATCTGACAAAAATGGTTCTGCTACCCATCTCTTTTTATCACCCAGTTTGCTGCTAGTGACATCTCGCTTTTGTCGTTCTATTCCAAAGGGATAATAATTTTATGTAGAAACCACAAGTACATGTATACTTAAAAGGTCATCTTATACAGGCTGTTATTTTGGTCAGTGACATTCAACTCAGGGATGCTGATATGAGTTATGCTTATTTTAAAAAAAACTCGAAATTATATGCAAGTTTTATAAACGAATACCTCTTCACAACACTCACAAAATTTGACCCAAACAACACCCTGTATACATAAAATAAACTCTTATTAGTTGCAACACTTACATAAGTTGCAATTTTGCCAGGTTACCATATAAAAGGTGAATGAGACCATAAATACCTAAAAATTTTGGAGAAGCATCTTTCGAATCTCCTACATAAATAAATCTGCATCATCATTTACATTATAATATAAGTCAGCTGACTGATTTGCGACTGAGTTGCACTCTGTAACACAAGATCGGGTGACACGATTTTCATGATTGACTATGTTGGGTTTGTCTTGGCCCTGATAAATAAAAACCATAAAATGGATCCAAAGCGAAACGAAGTTCCGAACCGCAATTAATTATAAAGGTTGTATCATAATAATATTTCTTTCCAGGCAAACATTTAAAAGGAGTGTGTGTGGCCACCATAATTGAGGAAAACGACTGCGTATGAGAAAAAAACGGACGAACCACAAAGTGATCAAGTCGGAAAATAAGCTCGGTATTAGTACGAATGTTTATAATAGCTATATAGAAGAGCATTCCATAGAAAAGCTCTGTAATAATATTTCTTCTTTAACGTGTTGGCAATCACGATTTTATTGTGATCTGCGATTTGAATCGCGATCCGTTGGTTGTTGATTTGATTTGATGGTTGCTGATTTGATCGCCGGATTTCAAGTTGCGTCAAGCTCGAAAAGGTGGCGCCACTGCTGCCAGTTCGGAAAAATCATCCGACGGTCGTCGTGGCGCATATTGTGTTCGGACACCGAAGCGTTAACTTCACTTAGCTGCTATTTTGTAACTCTTTGTTGTAATTTAGTTATTTTTGAAATAAATTCGTGCTGTGAGAAGTTTGTTCTTAATTTCGCCTACATCAGAAGTGAAAACCAATCCACGTGTTATGGGAAATCGGAGCAAGCAGAAAAAACGGCCGTCGAGGAAAAGAACTCGCTCGAGCGAGAGCGAGAGTTCTAGCACGTCGGACAGAAGCCGGACTCCGTCACCTCCACGTAAGCAAAGGAAGCGGGTATCACGTAAAGCTGGTACCCCAACAGTAAGCTCGAACAATAATTTTACATTAAATAACATTATTCCCGAATTTGACCCGTTAAAAGATGATATTAATGCATGGCTAGGTATAATACATTCCTACTCTCAAACGTTTGCATGGTCGGATGAAATGATTCGCTATCAGGCTTTAAACAAATTAAAAGGACCCGCCAAAGTGTGGTATGAGTCATTGTTGCGCACTGAAAGTCAGTGGCCATCGTGGAAATGGCGAGATTGGAAAAGGAAATTAGCATCAAGTTTTCAAATACGTCGTAATATGTTTGATCTTTTAAAAAACATAATAGATAAAAAACCTACCGAAAATCAATCTCTTTACGAGTTTTATTTTGAACAAAAGTGCAAAATTGATCACCTTTTGTTAGGCTTTTCGGAACAAGACATTATTTCTATAATTATTGGCAACATAGGAGATAGTAGAGTAGGCGCAGCAGTTGAAGCAAGTAAATTTGCGACGTGTGCCAGTTTTGCCAGTTTTCTACATGGTCGTATTTACAAGTCCAAAATGCCGCCCAAACAATTAAATTTAAATGTGCGTGATATTCCCAATAAACCAGTTAGTACATCGGTAACGCAAAGACAGACTCCTACGTTGACTTCATTGCCTCACGCGAGTGTATCAGGTCAACAGCAAGTGTCTCCTACTAAACTGGATTCAGTCCAAATACAAAATAGCAAACCAATTATGTGTTATTTATGTGGTGGTAATCATAAAAGAAGCCAATGCGATTGTAATAAATGCGAATATTGTGGAAAACGGGGTCATTTAGAAGCTGTATGTTATCATAAACAAAATGCATTGAAAACGGAAAAACTAGAGACAAAACCCGTTTCGGCAGATTTACGTACCTAATTTGTTAAAGTGGTTCAAATAAACGATTTTCATGCATTAACGATGCAATTATAGATACAGGAAGTAGTTGCTCTTTATTGTCGGTTTCGATAGCTAAATCAAAATCTTTAAATTACATTCAATTAACCGCACCCGTTCATTTACAAGGATTTTTAAAACAAAATACGCAAACTAGCAGCCATAAAGTAATAGTCGATCTTATATTAAATTCTGTTTCTATGACAAATGTAGTTTATTTTTATCATTGATGATTTGGCTGATTGCGACTGTTTGATTGGGAGAAATGTTAATGAGCGCTCTGACTTGATGAACTTGCGTGTAGGCAGCGTTTTCAAATTTGACAATGCAGATGCATTCACTGAATTTTGTAATACTGTGATGAAATTTGAGGTAGATTGTACTGAATAACAAAATGAGTTGATAATACTTCTAAAAAATACAATGATTGCATCGCAACACTCAACTCATTCAATGCAGACCTCATCGAGCCTCAAATAGTGATAGGAAAATTATGCGCGACATGGTCAAAAACTTTCCGATACCCAAAACAGTGCACTAACTTCGACAGTTTCTTGGTTTGATAAATATGACTTGCTAGGCGATAAGGTGTATAGAAAAACGACTCATGGCCGACGTTGGGTGGTACCAAATTATTAGTCACCGTAGATGCTTTTACAAAATTTGTATTTATTTCTGCAGTAAGATCGACTAAAAGTACATGCATCATGAATCATAATTACATAATATTTAAAAAAAAAAAAATGGTAACCCAAAGAAAATTTTCACTAATGCAGGTATTGAATTTACTTCCGATGAATTCGTACAATACTGCAGAAATAAAAACATTCGTTAGCATTCAGTGGCTACGGGTATGCCTTGCTCGATAGGACAAGGCTACCGGGGCTAGTAACACCGATGATAATTGGGACCAATATATTGACGTGTTACAACAAAGCTTAAATAGCACTATTCACAATAACAAAAGCAGTTCCTAGTGAAGTATCTTTTGGCTACCGTTTACGTGTAGACCGTGACGTTTGGCCCCCTGAGTGTGATAGCGAAGACATTTTCGATGGGACTGGTTTACGTGAGAGAGTGGACGTAAACCTAAAAATCAATGCTAAAATACAGAAAGAGAGACAAGGGTCGAATTAAAGCACGTACTTATTCTGAGGGAGATCTGGTACTCATCAAAATCCGAACCCAAAACAATGCCGGCAAAAGTCGTGAATTATTGCCAGTATTTAAAGGACCGTTTTAAGTTAGAAAGGTTAGATATGAAGTGACTGATATAAAAGGCAGTGAATGATAACTTAAATGGGAAACGGGCATAACAGCTGTTAAAAATATGAAGCCTTGGATACGGATTGATGATTGGAGTGATTAGAATTATAAATCCATTTTAAAATCATCCGTGTTGGCAAGGTAAAACTATTATTTTTCTAGTTGACTTTAAATACAAAAGTAATATAACGCACACTATTTATATCAAATATTTATTCTTTCTTGTTCAATTACAGTAAGATATTAAGTAAATGATTAAAAAAATTCATTTTCATATAAGCTTGCAGATTTAATACATAAATTGAATGCTTGAGGTTTCATTTTTGGCTTTTCATTTCACATTGTTGGCAGTATTCATCATGTCATATGTGAAGAGTGTATACATGATCTAGAGTGAACTTGGTACATTCAAGTGTGGTAATACCCTTTGATTGCAAGTGGCTCTGTGATTACTTACAAAAGACGAACTTGGTCTCTTAAGTGTGGCAAGGTCCCTTTAAGTGCAAGTGGTCTGAATACACATAAAAGCATGAGAACAGGTGTCAGCAATGTATAATGAAAGCAAAATATTTAAGAGATATTTGAATAGAAATTATTTATAAAAGAACAGCAATATCATTTATTAATACGACTTATGTTTCAGCATTTATCTAGACTCAAAGGGGTGCCTGGGGCAGGCACCGCGCAGAATGGCCGTGTTGGCAATCACGATTTTATTGTGATCTGCGATTTGAATCGCGATCCGTTGGTTGTTGATTTGATTTGATGGTTGCTGATTTGATCGCCGGATTTCAAGTTGCGTCAAGCTCGAAAAGGTGGCGCCACTGCTGCCAGTTCGGAAAAATCATCCGACGGTCGTCGTGGCGCATATTGTGTTCGGACACCGAAGCGTTAACTTCACTTAGCTGCTATTTTGTAACTCTTTGTTGTAATTTAGTTATTTTTGAAATAAATTCGTGCTGTGAGAAGTTTGTTCTTAATTTCGCCTACAAACGTCTGCTGTACTTACGGTACTAACTAGCGGGGCTTATTTATAAAAATAATCTTACGCTACCTCTGTGTCTTTACCCGCGCACGGCGGTTGACGGTTTAGAACGCATTTTTTAAAATCTTCTTGGAAATAGGCAGTGCAATTTTTTTGCCAAAACCCTAGATTTAATCACTTTGAAATATTGGGCGGACTATTTGCGGCATTTGATTGAAAATGTGAATACGCACCTATAAATTTCAGCGAACCACATTTCATAAAGGTATTAAATCATTGAACCAAATCCGTAATAATACATCTTTCTATAATATAATCCCATCGTCCGAATGTGTCGCCTATACAATGACATTGTGCGTACCCAGCCTAGACTTTGATATATTTACTGAAAATCCAAATATCTTTCGAAGGAGCATTGTTTCACTGTCTTGCTCCTACGGTATTTTTTTCTTCCTTTTAACATTTTTATGTTCATGAAACTTTAGACGGCTATCTAGCCTAAGCTTATAACGTAAGATGTAACTGGTAGGCGGGATGCATTTTTGTTTGGTTACAATTTAGCTCATAAGGTCTAAATAAGTATACTATATTGATTACACTGCGTTACACGATTTTGGTACCCACGTAAGTGTTAGCTGGAATGAATAGCTAATGAGTCACAGATTAAATGTTTCAAACATATGTGGTATCTATCACGTCTAGTTTTCGAGGTACATGCCAAATTATTTTTTCTATTACCCTCACTTTAGGCGTAAACGAAATAGTTACCATTTTTGATGTGTTGTACTTTTTTAATATTTTGTTTTGTTTAGTAGTCATTTTTATTCGATAACGTCGATATATTCGTACATATTTCTTTGGAAATCCATTATGAATACTGGACCAAGTGGTCGTCGCAACTGCTTAAATGCACCAAATAAGTTTTGTTATGTTTGCGGACAGTATATTTGTGAAGTCACAAACAAAAAATGTTTCCAAAAAAGTGAGAAGTGCATATTTGCTATATTTTGGGCGTGCTATTAATCAAGATAAACCATGGATACCAAAGTTTTTTTGTGTTTCGTGCTATGCTACTCTGATATCTTGGTTGAATGGAAACAAGACGTCAATGCCATTTGCCGTACCAGCATTATGGCGTGAACCTAGTAATCATTTCAATGATTGTTACTTTTGCTTGACTGACATACGTGGTTTTACAAAGAAAATCAAGCATAACATCAAGTACCCTGACGTTCCTTCAATGTCGAAACCAGTACCTCACAGTGAAGAGATGCCTCCTCCTTTACCTCCCTCCAAAAATCAAATTGAGATTACAGAAGAGCCCGATTTTTCAAATGTTATAGAATATAATGACGTAGACAGCGATGATCCTGAGTTTTTACCTTCAAAAATCTGGTTGATTTAACTAATTTTCTTTAAAATATGTTTTAGCATTTAAATTTTTAGTAAAATTTGGCATATTCTTATGGAAGAAAAATGAGACGTGATGAATGGAAATTTTGTATGTATTTTTAATAAACTATAAGTATTCATAAGAAAACATGACATTTCAAAGCGGGTACTCAATTTTTTTTTCATTTGTAACGCAGTGTTATTAATTGAAACCCTTTATCCAAAAAAATAAAATAAAATAAATCCGTGGACGAAGAATGATATAGCATCGTGTAAGCTGAGTTATCCTTCACTGAAACCACGTCATTTTCAAATAATCTTAATATGTATCTACAGTGGGACGATATGTCACTCAGGAGTGCCAGGTACAAATTCTAGTAGGTTGTTATAGGATTACCAATGGGTATGCCTGAATATAAGCTCTGAAGCCGATGGCTTCTCAGTTTGAGACTGTTACTATAAACAAATAGAGATCCCTGCGGCGTCGCCCGCGTAAATTTTGGATTTCACGTAAAGTATTTCAACGCAAAACTCATATTTTCATTGGAAGTAAGAGAATTTGTAAAAATAAGATATTTATTGAAATCAAATGATGTAAAAGGCAATTTCATGCAAAATAAAATGTTCGTGATAATGAACATATTTTATTTTAGTAAGACTAACCCGTGTGCATCAAAACACTTTTGAAATAGAACATTATTTTTTATCACATAAAAAAAGTTTGTAGTGAGTAAACCATACCAGATAGACATACTGTCGCGATTTTTATTATCTAGTTGAAAGTGGAACAATCCTGTCATGCATATTTTTTATGTATTTTAAACGGTTTACACTGCGTACGCAACATAAGATTCCAATTTTCGTTGAAAGTATTTATTAAGATCTACATTACATATTTTTTTCAAAATTTACACTTGCTTGGTTTAGAAGTTAGATGGGGGGGGGGGGGGCGGGGACGCCCATTTTACCACTTTGGAAGCGTCTAGCCATGAAACGTTAGACTTTAAAAGAAAATCAGTGTAATTTTAAAAGACCTATCCAAAGACACCCTGTATGGGAGCCCCCCCTAAAATGTCAATATTTTTTATTTTTTGTTTGAGAATCGGTAAGCGGTTAACAGGATACCTCTTCCTGCCAAATTGCAACAGTGTAATGCTTATAGTTACAGAATAAAATGGCTGTGACATACGGACGGACAGACAGACAGACAGACTTGACGAAACTATAAGGGTTCCGTTTTTTGCCATTCGGCTACGGAACCCTAAAAAGGATATTTCTAGTTGTTGCTCTGCTGGTATAAGTCGAATCGAGATGTCTTATTTATAGCCTAAAGCCTTCCTCGATGTAAGCAATTTAACACAAAATTTTTTTTTAAACCAGTCGACCTACTGAGATATGTGCGTACAAACAAACAAACAAACTTTCTATATTAGTATAGACTGATATACTTAAGTGATACAGAATATTAGAATTTAAACTCTACTCACCGGTGAATGCTGGATCATTTTTCTTTGTTTTTGGGAGATGTAACTGACAATTACTGAGGAGTACACAGATAAATTGTTGGTAATTTAAATTAAATACAAATTTCGTAACGCTTGCAAAGGCGATGTTTATAAAAATCCCAAGACAATAAACAATCAGACGGACTATATGTTATCTCAATTAAATTCACAATATTTATATAATTTTAATAATAAAATATAAAACTTTTGAAATCTGTCTATTCCAACTCCAAAATTATTTCAAGGCGTGCTAAAAATATATATGTCAATGTCATTTTACTATCCGCTTTCAATCTGTTTTAATCATAAAATTAATATTGCTAGGGATAATAATTTTATGGTTTTAATTTTTCAAACACACTGACAGGTACTTGATAGATTTATAAGACGTCATAAAATACTGTTAGATTTTATTATTTAACCTACATATTACCAACCTAAAAATTATTTTTTTTCGGCCGAAAATCATTCTAAAAGTGATTCAGCCTCACATAAGCTATTATTCTGTGTCATGTACAAGGTGTTGGCATTTTCCCCAGACATACGTAAACATGTCCTTTAAAATTCTCACACAGCAGCAAAAAAAATGGTAGCCCTAAATAAACTCTTATGAGCACAAGTAAAAATCCGACTCGTTAAAATGTCGTTTTTGTAAGCTTTTTTTTCAATAATTTGCTATGTTTATAATAAATAAAGCATTTATTGGATGCTCGTTTCCGCACGAGCCTTGCTTGCTACGTGTCTACGAAAACTTCCTATGCACGCAGTAGCACGAACTTAGTGAACATTCCCTCTAAAAGCTATTGAATTGGTACTTGCTAAGTTGATGATTTAATTGAAGTGTTCTGTTCCCTTCAGCGAATCTTCTGAAGTATCTTTGTTGGAATTATCTGTGAAGAAGTCTTTACTCAATAAGGACTTTTCGTAGCGCGAAACAAGTATTCCAAGAATAAACTTAAAGTTATTACAAATCATAATATTCATAAGGAAAAGGGAGGTAGTGCTCGTCACGTTAGCCTTTAACCTAATTTTATAGTTTTCTGAGTATTTAGAATTTTACCCATCAATGGGTAAGTTTAACAATGCCGGAAAGAACAGTTACGGGATCGGCTTACGAAACAAAAAATTAATACCCTAACTTCAATTGTATTAATAATAATAATAACCTCATTTTCTTAAAAAGATCCCAGTATAACTCTTGATGACATTTTAAGTATGTGTGAAATGGAAGTAAGTACGACGGATTTCAATTTGTCTCATTTGAAAAATAAATCAAAATCTGAATTGTGTAATGTTATCTGTTTAATATGTGTAGTTCTAAGTAACCAAATCGAAAAATGGAAAATTATTAAAATGTTTGAGTACTTGCTTACTCTAGAATAAAACTTGTGAATGTATAATTCAGCAGCTACAAGGAAACGGAGCCCAACAATTGCTATTCATATCCAGCCCGTGAAGTTTGGAAATACTCTTAATCAAAGTCAAGAACACTTATCAAGTTTTGCACACTTTTCTGTATGTAGGTACAGTACAATTCTCCTGAGACAGCGATTCGAAACGACACGAGCGTCGCACAATAGAGGGTTAGGTCCAAATACCCATTGAACTCATCGTGTGTAATGGAGTATGGAAGAATTATGATAATAATTTCTATAGAAAATGTATCGTGTTGTCAAGGCAACTCAAAGATTTGTTTGTGAGAAAAGCACAACAAATACCACTTTTTCCTCCACAAAAAGTTTGGTGACAAATTATTTTTAGCGCGTTACGTGTTCACGTTTGCGGAAACGTGGGCACTCGCCTAATTTGAAATCAAAAGACAAATACGGTTGTATAAGCTTTTTAGGGTTAGGTGCGTTCGATAACTCGAACGTTACAAGTTACGACGGGGATATAGATAATGAGTCCGACCACGAAACAGCAAAATAGGCGTTGTACCGGCCACTCGCGCGATTCGAAGATCTCAGTCCATCTTCCGTTTTGGCATACTATCTAAATGTAAATCAGAGAGCGGCTTACAATTGAACCATAAAAACAAATGCTTCTCCATTTAATATTTCATAAAACCAGCCCCGTAATAGCCCACTTATTTATGATTTTCTTGAAACTCTTGAACGGCTTTCGTCTTGATTTAGGAAAAGTAAAGGTAAGTGGATGCAAATATTGAAGTAATAAGCAAGGAAGAATTCTATGTTTTAAAGAATTCATAAAGCTCGGTTTAAAGTATTCATAGATGATCTAGAAGAGAAATTAGGTGGGTAAGATTTGTCAGCACAAAAATCTTGTCCCCTTAATGTAACCTTCATTGACACATGATTATAACGCACGACGTAGTGGCGACTTCGTATACATAGACTTGCCCAAATGTATGGCATTTGCTCATGCTTTGATTTGAACAAGGGCTCCACGCGTACTTTCACCCATTAAATATGAAAATCGGTAAGTACTGTAAGTTATTTTGATTTGTGAGCAGTAACATTGTAAGTTTTCATTTAAATCCATTTTATCATTTCCTGAAAGATGAACAAAACGATCTTTTGCATTCATAATATTAGTAGGATTCCTCGTAGCCTACTACTATTGAAATATGACCACCGCTAACATTGAGTGCTAGGAGCATGAACGTAAGAGGTCCCCTGTGGTAGCCGGAGCGGTCCGGCAAACCTCACTTTTCATAAAACATCTGCATTCTGAGACTATTTGCTCGTAAATTGACGGTAACAGTTGCATGGAAAATTAAACATTTGTTCAGCAGAAGACTATACCCTAATTGCGGTATATCCTCGAAGGAGGCTTGTTTGAAAATCATAAATTATCAGCTGTATTTTATTATACTTGTTTATTGATAGGCATTGTGCTGAACATCCTTACTTATTAAGTGCATATTATACGTCCTCGAAAGCTTGACCGCACCACTTAAATACAGGATATTCCTCGTTTCGCGAAGACATAGTTACCTAATTTGATTGGATATTATTGAATTGTGAAATGCAATCTTGATTTATTAATAAAATACGTCTGTGATGATTGAGAGATCAATCTTAAAATAGACTGGGTTTACAATATTTCAATCACGCACAGTGTCATATATATTTTTTAAATATTGGACACCAATCACATACATTGCTCTGATCCCAAAGTAAGTAGCTAATGCACTTGTGTTATGGAAATCAGACACAACGGTGGTACCACGACACCCAGACCCAAGACAAATGAAATGAAATATTGTTTATTTGCGTTTGTATACGAGTAGTAGGGTGTACAGAAGATGCCAGTTAAGTAAATGAGCGCCTATACAGCCATTGTCAAGCATGCAAATACTGAACCTATGTATCATTGTTTACAATCAACAATTTATTGAAAAATGATATTTTTTATTATTATTATTAGGAGATTAACTATACATTATGATAAATTGATTTAAATAAGTCCGTCATATATTCTAAAAGATAAAATAAGCAACTTTTGGTTAACCGGGTCAAACGCTCTTCCAATTGAGCTACCGTGCTGTCGTGTCGACCGTGCGAAATTTAATATTTTATTACGGTAGCTCAATTGGATGAGCGCTTAGCCCGGTAAGCCAGAAGTTGCAGGTTCGATTTCCGCCCGTGCGCTATTTTTGGTTTCTTATTTTATCTTTAAACTTTAAAATTGGTGCTTACTAGGATGTTTTTGTACAGTACTGATTCCAAACAAGGTGTTGGACAAATATTTTTAACGTCTGTACACAGTGATAATCACGTTTATTCGTTCGGAGAACGGGCCATTAGAAGTGTTTATATTAAAAATGTTTTACCGTAAATTAAATAACCTTTTAAAGAAAATACAATCTCGCAAAGAGATATACACGCTAAACTTAACTTTTCTCCGTTGATACCATGCATAGACATAAACTATTTTGTACAGCAAGGTATATTAAATACTGTTTATTTTGTGTTTGTCTTCCGGGAGAGAGTTGCTTTGGATGATACCGAACCAAACACAATCATTTTCAAGTTGTTAACGAATTAATAACGTAAGCGTCACCAGTTGTCAATACTACATAATTCGTTGTACTTTGCGTCCAGTTATATTACCTTGTTTCAGAGTTATAAAGTGATGGGAGAAAAATGCTCATTAACTTCGTATACTAAATCGGTCACGTGACCCTATGGATCTGATTCTATGGAGAGTCGAATTTTGTAATGCATATTTCGACCCATATTTCTCGGAGAAAGCAATTATGTTACTGATTCTAAGTGGCTCCAATCATTCCAAAGAGTAGTTTTGAATCACCTTGTACATTTATCGTATAAATAAATGGCCTATGTATTGTTGCTACCGTAGCCGTAGCATGCTGCTCGACGCTACGAATACTTCGAGACTACGAACAATCGCTCGTAGCTCGTAGCGTCATTCTCGTGACGTCACTACAAAAAGCTTTGCGATGTTTTGCTAGTAAACTTTTGTACAGTCGCCAGCTCATCATGTTACCCCCTTTTGTTGCAAACTAGCCCTTGCTA
Organism: Pyrausta purpuralis; assembly: GCA_963924145.1. NCBI lineage: Eukaryota > Metazoa > Arthropoda > Insecta > Lepidoptera > Crambidae > Pyrausta > Pyrausta purpuralis. The sequence continues at coordinate 23,499,929 of OZ001656.1, forward strand.
CAACTGCATAAGACACCGCAGAGTCCACCTTGACTTGCTGTTGTCCGTACATGCAAAACCTACAAGTAATGTTACAACGAAAATTGCTACAATTTAACAAGATGTTACATTCAACTTGTATGTTTTTCGTTGTGTTGGATGTTTGTTTCGCTATGTTTCGTTTGTGTTGGATAGCCTATTTATCGAAAAAGGCTTTAGGCTATATTTTTTTAGCCTAAAGCAATAATTATAACGGTAATAATTAAACGCAATGATATTGTTACCGTAAAAAAATTTAATGATTGTGTAATTTATGTCTTTATATAAGTACATCTTGTTTTTGCAGACGGTATAGTACTTTTGGTGTAAAAAGGCAGACTTAGTGCTAAAAGCATTATCCATTGAAGACTTACGTCAAACGGAAAGACAGTAAGGTATTTTTACTAAGTTACGAAGGAGTGAGATATATATAATGAATGTGGTATCCATCTACTCTGTGGAACCGGTATTAATTAGCGAAACCACAGTTAAGCTTAAGCTATTATATTCATGCTCAATCTAAATCAACTAAGAGCATTACTTGAATATGAATTGATTTAATGGAATCCAGTATAATATTGAAAATAGTTGGAGAAGTTCTAGACTGCCCAAATACTACCCACGTCAATGTTTCCTTAAGATTACAAGATGAAAATCTTCTTTCACCTAGAACTCGTAAAATACCCCTTTTCCGAGTGCACTCGCTCCATCGTCAACTCTATCTTTACTTGAGGATAGAGTTTGGCTTGGTGTAAGAACAAACTCATTTCAATGAGCAGTTTGCTACTATCACTTAATAGCTTATAGATAGCTTTAGGAACATTTTTTCCACGTTGGCGGAAAACCATAGGTAAAGGGAAAAAAAATTGTAAGTTAATATTTTTAAATGTGTTAATGACCTTAAGATTTAGTCGATACTTATATTTTAGTAATTTTAAAGTCCTTAATTTTTATAAAGGTACCCATACATATTGTTTTACAGTTTGTTATTTACCTTGGCGAAAAGCAAATAATACGTAATAAAGTTTTAAAAGTTATTTCCTAAAGTGACTCTAGCGCCATCATTCGATGATATAAACATCTAGTGACAATAAAACTGCTCATTGAAAAACTAATTAAGTAACATAATAAAACTATTACAAACTAAAAAAATAATCTTCACTCTAAATCGTTATGAGACACACATACTTTCCTCTGAGAGCAGGGTAAACATTTATGAAAATAATATAGCATCCCAATGTAAACGTTTTCGCAATTTTTTCGATATTGTAGTCTATAAAGCAGGCAGATCAGCCGCTTTGTATGCAGCCGGCGGATTCTTACCGATGTATGTCGATTCGCTGCGTAACTTTTTTTACACATGCGGAACGCCAATCTGTATGTTAAGTAAACTAACAAAGGAAATACTTCCAGCAATTTCACCGTTTTAAATATTTACATTGTTTGTTAAATTAAGAAATATGCAAACATATTTTCAGTTTTAATGCTCTGCATTAACAAATTAATATTTTATAATGGCCGTCGAAATTAAGGTATAATGATCCAACTGAGTTGTCAAACGTTTCCATGGGAATATTTTCATTCTTTTGTTCCTAGTGCAGTATGTCATAGTCACAGCTGTTACTAGAAACCACAAGTACATGTATACTTAAAAGGTCATCTTATACAGGCTGTTATTTTGGTCAGTGACATTTAACTCAGGGATGCTGATATGAGTTATGCTTATTTAAAAAAAAACTCGAAATTATATGCAAGTTTTATGAACGAATACCTCTTCACAACACTCACAAAATTTGACCAAAACAACAACCTGTATACACAGAAGAAACTGTTATAAGTCGCACCACTTATACAGGGTGCAACTTTGCAAGGTTACCATATTTTAGGGGGTGAATGAGACTATAAATACATTTTTTTTTAACATAGGACATATTAATTATAGGACAAGCATCTTTCGAATCTCTTACATAAATAAATCAGCATCTTCATAAAAGTCATTTATGTATGCAAATAGGCCTATTTGCATTACTAGGGGCCCTTTTACACGTCCCAACATAAACAGCTGACTGAGTTCAGTTTCATGAAGTACTATGTTGGATTTGCCTTAGCCCTCATAAATAAAAACTATAAAACGGGTCCGAGAAGAAACGAAGTTCCTAACCACTATAAATTATTTGTATCATAATAATATTTCTTTCCAGGCAAACATTTAAAAGGAGTGTGTGTTGCCACCATAATTGAGGAAAACGACAGCGTAAGAGAAAAAACGGACGAACCACAAAGTGATCAAGTCGGAAAATAAGCTCGGTATTACTACGAATGTTCATAATAGCTATATAGAAGAGCATTCAATAGAAAAGCTCTGTAATAATATTTCTTCTTTAACGTCTGCTGTACTCACGGTACTAACTAGCGGGGCTTATTTATAAAATAAACTTACGCTACCTCTGTGTCTTTACCCGTACAAATGATGGTTTAGTTAGAACGCATTTTTAAAAATCTTCTTGGAAATAGACAGTGCCATGTTTTTGCCAAAACCCTAGATTTAATCACTTTGAAATATTGGGCGGACTATTTGCGGCATTTGATTGAAATTGTGAATACGCACCTATAAATTTCAGCGAACCACATTTCATAAATGTATCAAATCATTGAACCAAATCCGTAATAATACATCTTTCTATAATATAATCCCATCGTCCTATACAATGACATTGTGCGTACCCAGCCTGGACTTTGATATATTTACTGAAAATCCAAATATCTTTCGAAGGAGCATTGTTTCACTGTCTTGCTCCTACGGTATTTTTTTCTTCCTTTTAACATTTTTATGTTCATGAAACTTTAGACGGCTATCTAGCCTAATCTTATAACGTAAGATGTAACTGGTAGGCGGGATGCATTTTTGTTTGGTTACAATTTAGCTCATAAGGTCTAAATAAGTATACTATATTGATTACACTGCGTTACACGATTTTGGTACCCACGTAAGTGTTAGCTGGAATGAATAGCTAATGAGTCACAGATTAAATGTTCCAAACATATGTGGTATCTATCAAGTCTAGTTTTCGAGGTACATGCCAAATTATTTTTTCTATTACCCTCACTTTAGGCGTAAACGAAATAGTTACCATTTTTGATGTGTTGTACTTTTTTATTATTTTGTTTTGTTTAGTAGTCATTTTTATTCGATAACGTCGATATATTCGTACACATTTCTTTGGAAATCCATTATGAATACTGGACCAAGTGGTCGTCGCAACTGCTTAAATGCACCAAATAAGTTTTGTTATGTTTGCGGACAGTATATTGTGAAGTCACAAACAAAAAATGTTTCCAAAAAAGTGAGAAGTGCATATTTGCTATATTTTGGGCGTGCTATTAATCAAGATAAACCATGGATACCAAAGTTTTTTTGTGTTTCGTGCTATGCTACTCTGATATCTTGGTTGAATGGAAACAAGACGTCAATGCCATTTGCCGTACCAGCATTATGGCGTGAACCTAGTAATCATTTCAATGATTGTTACTTTTGCTTGACTGACATACGTGGTTTTACAAAGAAAATCAAGCATAACATCAAGTACCCTGACGTTCCTTCAATGTCGAAACCAGTACCTCACAGTGAAGAGATGCCTCCTCCTTTACCTCCCTCCAAAAATCAAATTGAGATTACAGAAGAGCCCGATTTTTCAAATGTTATAGAATATAATGACGGAGACAGCGACGATCCAGAGTTTTTTTTTACCTTAAAAATCTGGTTGATTTAACTAATTTTCTTTAAAATATGTTTTAGCATTTAATTTTTTAGTAAAATTTAGCACATTCTTGTGGAAGAAAAATGAGACGTGATGAATGGAAATTTTGTATGTATTTTTAATAAACTATAAGTATTCATAAGAAAACATGACATTTCAACGCGGGTACTCAATTTTTTTTCATTTGTAACGCAGTGTTATTAATTGAAACCCTTTATCCAATAAAATAAAATAAAATAAATCCGTGGACGAAGAATGATACAGCATCGTGTAAGCTGAGTTATCCTTCACTGAAACCACGTTATTTTCGAATAAACTTAACATGGATCTACAGTGGGACGATATGTCACTCACGAGTGCCAGGTACAAATTCTAGTAGGCTGTTATAGGATCACCAATGGGTATGCCTGAATATAAGCTCTAAAGCCGATGGCTTCTCAGTTTGAAACTGTTACTATAAACAAACAGAGATCCCTGCGGCGTCGCCCGCGTAAATTTTGGATTTCTCGTAAAGTATTTCGACGCTTATCTCATATTTTCATTGGAAGTAAGAGAAATTGGAAATAAGATATTTATTGAAATCAAATGATGTAAAAGGCAATTTCATACAAAATAAAATGTTCGTGATGATGAACATATTTTATTTTAGTAAGACTAACCCGTGTGCATCAAAACACCTTTGAAATAGAACATTATTTTTTATCACATAAAAAAAGTTTGTAGTGAGTAAACCATACCAGAGAGACATACTGTCCCGATTTTTATTATCTAGTTTAAAGTGGAACAATCCTGTCATGCATAATTTTTATGTATTTTAAACGGTTTACACTGCGTACGCAACATAAGATCTCAAAAAACCGGCCAAGTGCGAGTCGGACTCGCGCACTGAGGGTTCCGTGCCAACTTTATGGAAATCCATTTACTTCTACTAAGTAAAATACCACAATATTTTGTCGACTGCAAATATAACTTTGTTTTTCATAGTGTTTGTATGAAGTACAAAGTTATGTTTGCGTTTGTATAAAATGTGCTATATCTCTAAAACTGCTCGTTCGATCCCGTCCGAACCAATTTTCGTTGAAAGTATTTATTAAGATCTACATTACATATTTTTTTCAAAATTTAGACTTGCTTGATTTTGAAGTTAGATGGGGGGGGGGGGACGCCCATTTTACCACTTTGGAAGCGTCTAGCTATGAAACGTTAGACTTTAAAAGAAAATCAGTGTAATTTTAAAAGACCTATCCAAAGACAATTTAAGAGACCCCACACGCATAGGTTTGACTAAAAAAATTTTTTTGGTTTTGGTTTCCTGTATGGGAGCCCCCCCTAAAATGTCAATATTTTTTATTTTTTGTTTTAGAATCGGTAAGCGGTTAACAGGATACCTCTTTCTGCCAAATTGCAACAGTGTAATGCTTATAGTTACAGAATAAAATGGCTGTGACATACGGACGGACAGACAGACAGACAGACTTGACGAAACTATAAGGGTTCCGTTTTTTGCCATTCAGCTACGGAATCCTAAAAAGGATATTTCTAGTTGTTGCTCTGCTGTTATAAGTCGAATCGTGATGTTTTATTTATAGCCTAAAGCCTTCCTCGATGTAAGCAATTTAACACAAAATTATTTTTTAAAATCAGTCGCCTACTGAGATAAGTGCGTACAAACAAACAAACAAACTTTCTATATTAGTATAGACTGATATACTTAAGTGACAGAATATGAGAATTTAAACTCTACTCACCGGTGAATGCTGGATCATTTTTCTTTGTTTTTGGGAGAAGTAACTGACAATTACAGAGGAGTACACAGGTAAATTGTTGGTAATTTAAATTAAATACAAATTTCGTAACGCTTGCAAAGGCGATGTTTATAAAAATCCCAAGACAATAAACAATCAGACGGAATATAATATGTTATATCAATTAAATTCACAATATTTATGTAATTTTAATAATAAAATATGAGACTTTTAAAATCTGTCTATTCCAACTCCAAAATTATTTCAAGACGTGTTAAAAATATATATGTCAATGTCATTTTACTATCCGCTTTCAATCTGTTTTAATCATAAAATTAATATTGCTAGGGATAATAATTTTATGGTTTTAATTTTTCAAACACACTGACAGGTACTTGATAGATTTATAAGACATCATAAAATACTGTTAGATTTTATTATTTAACCTACATATTACCAACCTAAAAATTAATATTTTACGGACGAAAATCATTCTAAAAGCGATTCAGCTTTACAAAAGCTATTATTCTGTGTCATGTACAAGGTGTTGGCATTTTCCCCAGACATACGTAATATATACAAAATAACATGTCCTTTAAAATTCTCACACAGCAGCAAAAAAATTGGTAGCCCTAAGTAAACTCTTATGAGCAAAAGTAAAAATCCGACTCGTTAAAATGTCGTTTTTGTAAGCTATTTTTTTTCAATAATTTTAGTTGAGCCTTGCTTGCTACGTGTCTACGAAAACTTCCTATGCACGCAGTAGCACGAACGTAGCGAACATTCCCTTTAAAAGCTATTGAATTGGTACTTGCTAAGTTGACGATTTAATTGAAGTGTTCTGTTTCCTTCTGCGAATCTTCTGAAGTATCTTTGTTGGAATTATCTGTGAAGAAGTCTTTACTTAATAAGGACTTTTCGTAGCGTGAAACAAGTATTCCAAGAATAAACTTAAAGTTATTACAAATCATAAGGAATAGGGAGGTTGAGCTCGTCACGTTAACCTTTTTATAGTTTTCTGAGTATTTTGAAACTTACCCATCAATTTAACAATGCCGGAAGGAAAAGTTATGGAATCGGCATCCGAAACAAAAATTTAATACCTTAACTTCAATGGTAATAATAATAACTTCATTTTCTTAAACGATCCCAAAATAACTCTTGTTGACATTTAAAGTATGTGTGAAATGGAAAAAGTACGTACGACGGATTTCAGTTTGTTTCATCTGAAAAATAAATCAAAGTCCGAATTGTGTAATGTTATCTATTTGATAAGTATAGATATTAGTAAAAAGTCAATAACCGGATAATTTTTATTAAGTTTGAGTACTTGCTTACTCTATAATAAAACTTGTGAATGTATAATTCAGCAGCTACAAGGAAACGGAGACCAACAATTGCTATTCATATCCAGCCCGTGAAGTTTGGAAATACTCTTAATCAAAGTCAAGAACACTTATCAAGTTTTGCACACTTTTCTGTATGTAGGTACAGTACAATTCTCCTGAGACAGCGATTCGAAACGACACGAGCGTCGCACAATAGAGGGTTAGGTCCAAATATCCATTGAACTCATCGTGTGTAATGGAGTAAGGAAGAATTATGATAATAATTTCTATAGAAAATGTATCGTGTTGTCAAGGCAACTCAAAGATTTGTTTGTGAGAAAAGCACAACAAATGCCACTTTTTCCCCCACAAAAAGTTTGCAGACAAATTATTTTTTTAGCGCGTTACGTGTTCACGTTTGCGGAAACGTGGGTACTCGCCTTATTTGAAATCAAAAGACAAAAACGGTTGAATAAGCTTTTTAGGGCGTGTTATAACTCGTTCGTTACAAGTTACGACGGGGATAGAGATCATAGGTCCAAACACGAAACAGCAAAATAGGCGTTGTACCGGCCACTTGCGCGATTCGAAGATCTCAGTCAATCTTCCGTTTTGGCATACTATCTAAATGTAAATCAGAGAGCGGCTTACAATTGAACCATAAAAACAAATCCTTCTCCATTTAATATTTCATAAAACCAGGCCCGTAATAGCCCGCTTATTTACGATTTTCTTGAAACTCTTGAACGGCTTTCGTCTTGATTTAGGAAAAGTAAAGGTAAGTGGATGCAAATATTGAAGTAATAAGCAAGAAAGAATTCTATGTTTTAAATAATTCATAAAGCTCGGATTAAAGTATTGATAGATGATCTAGAAGAGAAATTAGGTGGGTAAGATTTGTCAGCACAAAAATCTTGTCCCCTTAATGTAACCTTCATTGACACATGATTATAACGCACGACGTAGTGGCGACTTCGTATACATAGACTTGCCCAAATGTTTGGCATTTGTTCATGCTTTGATTTGAACAAGGGCTCCACGCGTACTTTCACCCATTAAATATGAAAATCGGTAAGTACTGTAAGTTATTTTGATTTGTGAGCAGTAACATTGTAAGTTTTCATTTAAATCCATTTTATCATTTCCTGAAAGATGAACAAAACGATCTTTTGCATTCATAATATTAGTAGGATTCCTCGTAGCCTACTACTATTGAAATATGACCACCGCTAACATTGAGTGCTAGGAGCATGAACGTAAGAGGTCCCCTGTGGTAGCCGGAGCGGTCTCGGCAAACCTCTCTTTTCATAAAACATCTGCATTCTGAGACGATTTTCTCGTAAATTGACCGTAACATTCGCATGGAAAATTAAACATTTGTTCAGCAGAAGACTATACCCTAATTGTGGTATATCCTCGAAGGAGGTTTGTTTGAAATATAATCATAAATTGTCATCTGTATTTATTTATACTTGTTTATTGATAGGCATTGTACTGAACATCCTTACTTATTAAGTGCATATTATACGTACTCGAAAGCTTGAACGCACCACTTAATTACAGGATATTCCTCGTTTCGGGAAAACATAGTTACCTAATTTGATTGGATATTATTGAAGTGTGAAATGCAATCTTAATTCATTAATAAAATACGTCTGTGATGATTGAGAGATCAATCTTAAAATCGACTGGGTTTGCAATATTTTAAACACGCACAGTGTCATATATTTTTTTTAAATATTGGACACCAATCACATACATTGCTCTGATCCCAAAGTAGCTAATGCACTTGTGTTATGGAAACCAGACACAACGGTGGTACCACGACACCCAGACCCAAGACAATATAGATTTTTTTAAATATCTATATTGACGCTACCGGGAATCGCTCGAAGCGGCGGCGCCTTGAAACCAGCGTGCTAAGCCACCACACCACGGAGGCCGTCATATATTCTTAAAGATGAAATAAGGAATCAAAAATTGCGCACGGGCGAAACCTGCAGCTTTTGGCTAACCGGGCCAAACACTCTTCCAATTGAAAGAAAGAAAGCAAGAAAGAAAATACATTTATTCGACTCACAGACATATACAAAAACACATCTGATTCTATGGAGAGTCGAATTTTGTAATACATATTTCGACCCATATTTCTCGGAGGAAGTAATTATGTTACTGATTCTGAGTCGCTCCATTCATTCCAAAGAGTAGTTTTGAAACACCTTGTACATTTATCGTATAAAAAGCCCATGTATTGTTGCTACCGTAGCCGTAGCATGCTACTCGACGCTACGAATACTACGAGACTACAAACAATCGCTCGTAGCGAAAAAGCTTCGCGATGTTTTGCTAGTAAACTTTTGTACAGTCTCCAGCACATCAGGTAACCCACTTTCCTTGCAAACCAACCATTGCTACAACTGCATAAGACACCGCAGGGTTCACCTTGACGTGCTGTTGTCCGTACATGCAAAACCTTCTAGTAATGTTACAATGAAAATTGCTCTAATTTTGCAAGATGTTACATACAACTTGTATGTTTTTCGTTATGTTGGATGTTTGTTTCGCTATGTTTCGTTTGTGTTGGATAGCCTATTTATCGAGAAAGGCTATAGGCTATATATTTTTTAGCCTAAAGCCTTCCTCGACACTTGTACACGCTGCGACGGGAGGAGAGGGAGAAAACTTAAAACATCCGCTAGTCATTAATAAAAATATCCGTGATCTTGAACGCAGCATGCGTGTGCTCGAGCGTTTTATGTAAATAAGTTATAAGATACTAGGAAATGCGTGAGTATCGTGATCCACCTCGCAATGTGTTAGCGCGATCCGTATTCATGACCAATTACATTGTCTTTAGTCTCGCGCTATGCATACGAGAGGGTTTGAGTTTTCCTAGTAGTCCGTATATTACTGGAGTAGGTAGTCGGCAAAGGGGAATGTTATTAGGGATAATACCAGCCCCCCGGGACCCTCTGGACTGTAGACAATAACCGTTTCCCTTTCAATATTGCTTCGCTACCTTCCGTTTTCGCCACCGCCGTCGCTAACTGTAGATTTATTGTGTAACCCAGCCTTCTGCTATTGTGATAAAATGTCTCTTATTTATTTTATAACAGTACGGCATGACAGAAAAGAGAATCTGGATTTGACTGTTGAGTCCTATAATAAATTATTAATATAATAAGTCATTTAGTACTAATACGTAACACCCATCAGTAAATATAATATAGTGCGTTTATTACGTGATTGACACGTTAATAATTAAACGCAATCATATTGTTACCGTAAATAAATTTAATGATTATGTAATTTATGTCTTTATGTAAGTACATCTTGTTTTTGTAGACGGTATATCAGTTTTGGTGTATAGAGGCGGACTTAGTGCTAAAACTATTATCAAGTGAAGACTTACGTCTAACGGAAAGACTGTAAGGCATATTTACTGAGTTACGAAGGAGTGAGATATAATGTGGTATCCATCTACTCTGTAGGACCGGTATTAGCGAAACCACAGTTAAGCTTTAGCTATTATATCCTTGCTATACCTTAACCAACTAAGAGCATTACTTCAATATAATATATAAATTCAATATATTATATTGATTTATTGGAATTCTATATAATATTGAAAATAGTTGGAGATGTTGTATACTGCTTTTCACCGCCACCTTCACCACAAAAAAGTCTTAAATAAACCCTTGAACATTGAAAGGAAAGGAATCCATTTTAGGGAAACAATTTCTTTTTGGAGTCGGTGCCATCACTTTGAAAATTCAGCTTCACCTGTCGCAGCACCGACTCCAAAAGGAAATTGTTTCCCTAAAATGGATTCCTTTTCTTTCAATGTTCAAGGGGTTTATTTAAGACTTTTTTGTGCATTTTGGTTTTGAAGTCGGTTTTCAATTTTTTAAAGTTAATTTTATTTCTCCATTTTTAGAGTTTACAAGAGAGGGGGGGGGGGAAGTTGCACCTTATGACTCTGTTCTTTAAGAAGCTACAAACTACCTACCATATGTTCTGTCATTATAATTACTGAACACCTAAGCGTTAATGAGTTCCACCATCAGCTCAGCCCCACAAGATGTAGACTATCAGACGTAACAATACGTCAACATTAAGATTTTAGTAAAACAACACTATACGTGCCTTTAAAATTTGAGGGTTTCCCTCGATTACACCAAGATCCCATCTTCAGATCCCAACTAGAAGGTACACCCTCAAAGTAGGCGAAAAAAATTTTTGAATCGGTCGACTAACGACTGAGATATGAGGTAACAAACATACAAAAAAAAAAAAAAACATACAGTTGAATTGATAACCTATTCCTTTTTTGAAGTCGGTTAAAAATACCACTTTTCCGGGTGAGCCCGCTCCATCGTCAACTCTACCTTTGCTTGACGATAGAGTTTGCCTCATACTATGAGGCAAACTCTAAGGTAGGTTGCAAATATTATCTGGGGCTCGGTGTTAAAACAAACCCATTTTAATGAGCAATTTTCTCCCATCACTTAATAGCTTTCACTAGACGGCGCTAGGGTAGCTTTAGATTATTTTTTTTTGGTTGGCGAAAAACCATAGACAAAGGAAAAACTGTGGAAGTAAATATTATAAAACTTGTTAATGACCTTAAGATTAATTAGAATACTTTATTTTGTAGTCATTTTAAATTCCTTGTTTTATTAAAGATACCCATGTATATTGTTTTACTGTTTCTTATTTACCTTGGCGGAAAGCAATTAATACTTTAATAAAGTTTTAAGCCAAATAAACATCTAGTGACAAAAAAACTGCTCATTGAAAAAATATATATTACAAACTGAAAAAAAAATCTACACTCTAAATCGTTATTAGACACACACGCTTTCCTCTGAGAGCAGGGTAAACATTTATGAAAATAATATAGCATCCCAATGTAAACGTTTCGCAATTTTTTCGATATTGTAGTCTATAAAGCAGGCAGATCAGCCGCTTTGTATGCAGCCGGCGGATTCTTACCGATGTCGATTCGCTGCGTAACTTTTTTTACACATGCGGAACGCCAATTTTTATGTTAAGTAAACTAACAAAGGAAATACTTTCAGCAATTTTACCATTTTAAATCTTTATATTGTTTGTTTATTTAAGAAATATTCAAACATATTTTCAGTTTTACTGCTTTGCATTAACAAATCAATATTTTATAATGGCCGTCGAAATTAAGGTATAATGATCCAACTGAATTGCCAAACGTTTCCATGGAAATATTTTCATACTATTGTACCTAATGCAGTGTGTCATAGTCATAGCTGTTACTAGAAAGCACAAGTACATGTATACTTAAAAGGTCATCTTATACAGGGTGTTGTTTTGGTCAGTGACAATCAACTCAGGGATGATGATATGAGTTATGCTTATTTAAAAAAAAACTCGAAATTATATGCAAGTTTTATAAACGAAAACCTCTTCACAACATTTACAAAAGTTGACCAAAACAACAACCTGTATACATAGATGAAACTGTTATTAGTCGCACCACTTATACAGGATGCAACTTTGCAAGGTTACCATATTTTAGGGGGTGAATTAGACTATAAACACCATTTTTTAAACATAGGACATATTAATTAAAGGACAAGCATCTTTCGAATCTCTTACATAAATAAATCAGCATCTTCATAAAAGTCATTTATGTATGCAAATAGGCCTACTTTCATTACTAGGGGCCCTTTTACACGTCCCAAAATAAACAGCTGACTGATTTTTGACTGAGTTCAGTTTCATGAAGAACTATGTTGGATTTGCCTTGGCCCTCATAAATAAAAACTATAAAACGGGTCCGAGAAGAAACGAAGTTCTGAACCGCTTTAAATTATAAAGGTTGTATCATAATAATATTTCTTTCCAGGCAAATATTTAAAAGGAGTGTGTGTTGCCACCATAATTGAGGAAAACGACTGCGTATGAGAAAAAAACGGACGAACCACAAAGTGATCAAGTCGGAAAGTAAGCTCGGTATTAGTACGAATGTTTATAATAGCTATATAGAAGAGCATTCCATAGAAAAGCTCTGTAATAATATTTCTTCTTTAACGTCTGCTGTACTCACGGTACTAACTAGCGGGGCTTATTTATAAAATAAACTGACGCTACCTCTGTGTCTTTACCCGTACAAATGATGGTTTAGTTAGAACGCATTTTTAAAAATCTTCTTGCAAATAGGCAGTGACATTTTTTTGCCAAAACCCTAGATTTAATCACTTTGAAATATTGGGCGGACTATTTGCGGCATTTGATTGAAAATGTGAATACGCACCTATAAATTTCAGCGAACCACATTTCATAAAGGTATCAAATCATTGAACCAAATCTATACTAATATTATAAAGCTGAAGAGTTTGTTTGTTTGTTTGTTTGTTTGTTTGTTTGTTTGTTTGTTTGTTTGAACGCGCTAATCTCAGAAACTACTGGCCCGATTTGAAAAATTATTTTTATGTTGGATAGTCCATTTATCGAGGAAGGCTTTAAGCTATATAACATAAAGATACGACTCACAAGACCACAGCAGCAATGAAAAATGTTGCGAAAACGGGAGAAAGATATTCATTTTGAGAGCTTCCGCTCCATACGCTGCGAAAACGGCTTAAGTTACACAAAAATCATGTATGACAGGATTGTTTAGCATTAAGAGTTCTGTAATAAAGTCCGCGACAGCATATGTCTATCTTTTATGGTTGACTTACTACAACCTTTTTTATGTTAATAAATTTGTAAAAAAATAATGCATTATTTTTAGAGGTGTATTATACACACAGGTATTTATTCTTATCAAAATAAATACATTCATCATCACGAGCATTTCATTTAGAACCAAGTTGCCCTTTATATCATTTGATTTCAATAAATATCTTAGGAGCTATCACAGTTTTAACATAACTCCGCACTAAAATAATGTTCGCAGCTTAAGTACAACGTGCGCTTGCGCTAATTATATTATAAAGCTGAAGAGTTAGTTGGAATGAACGCGCTTATCTCAGGAACTGCTGAACCGATTTGAAAAAATATTTCTGTGTTAGATAGCTTATTTATTGAGAAAGGCTTTAGGATATAAAACATCACGCTGCGACGGGAGGGGACGGAGCAAACTCAAAACGCGCGGACGAAGTCGCGAGGGACCGCTAGTCCGTAATAATACATCTTTCTATAATATAATCCCATCGTCCGAATGTGTCGCCTATACAATGACATTGTGCGTACCCAGCCTGGACCTTGATATATTTACTGAAAATCCAAATGTCTTTCGAAGGAGCATTGTTTCACTGTCTTGCTCCTACGGGATTTTTTTCTTCCTTTTAACATTTTTATGTTCACAAAGCTTTAGACGTGAATCTAGTCTAAGCTTATATCGAAAGATGTAACTGCTAGGTGGGATGCATTTTTGTTAGGTTACAATTTAGCTCATAAGGTCTAGATAAGTATACTATATTGATAATTAATTGAAACCCTTTATCCAATAAAATAAAATAAAATAAATCCGCGGACGAGTAATGATATAGCATCGTGTAAGCTGAGATATCCCTCACTGAAACCACGTCATTTTCGAATAAACTTAACATGGATCTACAGTGGGACGAGTGGCCTGAGTGACAGGTACAAATTCTAGTAGGCTATTATAGGATTACCAATGGGTATGCCTGAATATAAAAGCTCTAAAGCTGATGGCTTCTCAATCAGAAACTGTTACTATAAACAAATAGAGGTCCCAGTGGCGTCGCCCGCGTAAATTTTGGATTTCCCGTAAATATTTCAACGCAAACCTCATATTTTCATTGGGAGTAAGAGAAATCGGAAATAAGATATTCATTGAAATCAAATGATGTAAATAGCAATTTCATTCGAGATGCTCTTGATGATTAATATGTTTATTTTAGTAAGACTAAATAACCGTGTGCATCAAAACACCGTTTAAAATAGAACATTATTTTTTATCTCATGAAAAAAGTTTACAGTAAGTAAACCATATTAGATTAGACATACTGTTGCGATTTTTATTATTTAGAGTTTTAAAAGTAGAACAATCCTGTCTTGAGAATTTTTATGTATTTAAACGGTTTACACTGCGTACGCAACATAAGATCTCAAAAAGGATATTTCCAGTTGTTGCTCTGCTGTTATGAGTCGAATCGTAATGTTTTATTTATAGCCTAAAGCCTTCCTCGATGTAAGCAATTTAACACAAAAAAATAATAAAAAGATATACCTAAATGATACAGAATATAAACTCTACTCACCGGTGAATGCTGGATAATTTTTCTTTGTTTTGAGAAGATGTAACTGACAATTACAGATGAGTCCACAGATAAATTGTTGGTAATTTAAATTAAATACTAATTTCTGTAATGAAATGCCAAGACAATGTACAGTAGCTCTATAAATAGCTAAAAATACAGGTAATCAGATGGACTATATCTCAATTAAATTCACAATATTTAGATAATTTGAACAATAAAATAATAAACTTTTAAAATCTGTCTATTCTAACTCCAAAATTATGTCAAGACGTGCTATGAATATATCTGTCAATGTCATTTTACTTTTCGTTTTTTTGGAGTTTTGCGCGGGAAACGAAAAGGGAAGGACGGACCATATTTCTTCATTTTAGAAATTGTTATTTTCGGGTCAATTATTGTGATTGTGCGGTGGATTTGTCATGATAATTCGTGCTTTTGAAGAAAACAATGAAGTTAAAGTGAGAATTATGGTGAAGCGAGTTCTAATCGCGCCGTTTTACCCGGATCGCTGTTCCTGCGCTTAGCTTCCTTGTTGAGCATTGGAATGCGGACCACCTCGCATTTCAATGAGTTAGGTTAAGTTAGGCTAGTTTAGTGTTAGTTTTAGTTTTATGTATTGAAAAATGAAAATACGATAATGAAGAATTGTCTGTATGGCGTACAGCCGAGGACGTTAAACTTGTATATTAAAAAAAAAAAACTTTCCGCTTTCAATCTGTTTTAATTTTCATACAGCTGATTGGATGACAGGTACTTGACAGATTTATTAGACGTCATAAAATACTGCTAGATTTTATTATTTTAACTACATATTACCTAAAAAAATATTATTTTACGGACGAAAATCATTCTAAAAGCGATTCAGCTTTACATGAGCTATTATTCTGTGTCATGTAAAAGGTGTTGGCATTTTCCCCAGACAAACGTAAACATGTCCTTTAAAATCCTCACACAGCAGCAAAAAATTTGGTAACCCTAGGTAAACTCCTAAGAGCACAAGTTAAAATCCGACTCGGTAAAATATCATTTTTGGAAGCGTTTTTTTTTCAATAATTTGCTATGATTATAATGAAGCATTTATTGGATGCTCGTTTCCACACGAGCCTTTCTTCCTACGTGTCTACGAAAACTTACTAAAAACGCAGTAGCACCAACGTAGCGAACATTCCTATTAAAAGCGCTTGAATTGAATTGATGCTTGCTAAGTTGATGATTTAATTGAAGTGTTCCCTTCTGTTCCATTCAGCGAATCTTCTGAAGTATCTTTGGTGGAATTATCTATGAAGAAGACGACCCGTCTGGTGTAGTGGTTGAGAAATCGCCTACTACGCAGCGGGTTGCGGGTTCGATCCCCGCACAATACAAACATTTGTGTGCATGAACATGTCTGTTTGTATTGGTCTGGGTATTTTGTATGTATATCATGTATGTTTTTACAAACAAAAAGTATTTAAGTATTATATCCGTTGTCTGGCACCCATAACACAAGCTTTAAGTAGCTTACTTTGGGACTAGATGGCGATGTGTGGGAATGTCCAAAGGATATTTATTTATTTTATTTACTTATTTAAGAAGTCTTTTCTCAATAAGGACTTTTCATAGCGTGAAACAAGTATTCCAAGAATAAACTTAAAGTTATTCCAAATCATAATATTCGTAAGGAATAGGGAGGTAGTGCTCGTCACGTTAACCTTTAACCTAATTATACAGGGTGTTGTTTTGGTCAGTGACATCCAACTCCTGAGTTGATGATAATATGAGTTATGCTTATTCTAAAAAAATGTTTGCTATTAATTTTGTGCAAGTTTTATCCCAGAAAACCTCTTCATAACATTAAAAAAAATATATAAAACTAATGGGAAAACTTGCACCCTAGCGCGTAGCTAGCGCTTATCTGCGAAATACTACGCCGTAGTTAGTAAGCTACGAAGAGGCTACCTAGTGTTGGTAGTTTTACCTCGATTGCTGTACTGCATAATTTTTTGTTTTTGTTTTTTTCCATTTAAAAAAAATATTTTTTTTTTGGCATCAGTATCGTTTGTACAGCCACCCCTGAGTCGCTCGTCGCTGACCAAAACAACATCCTGTATAGTTTACTGAGTATTTTAAAACTTACCCATCAATGGGTAGCTAAGTTTAAAAATGCCGGAAGGAAAAGTTACGAGATCGGCATCCGCAACAAAAAATTAATACCTTAACTTCAATTGTAATACTAATTATAATAACCTCATATTCTTAAAACGATCCTGAAATAACTCTTGATGACATTTTAAGAATGTGTGAAATGGAAGTAAGTACGACGGAATTCAATTTGTTTCATTTGAAAAATAAATCAAAATCTGAATTGAGTAATGTTATCTGTTTGATATGTGTAGTTCTAAGTAACCAACTCAAAAAATGGAAAATTATTAAAATGTTTGAGTACTTGCTTACTCTAGAATAAAACTTGTGAATGTATAATTCAGCAGCTACAAGGAAACGGAGACCAACAATTGCTATTCATATCCAGCCCGTGAAGTTTGGAAATACTCTTAATCAAAGTCAAGAACACTTATCAAGTTTTGCACACTTTTCTGTATGTAGGTACAGTACAATTCTCCTGAGACAGCGATTCGAAACGACACGAGCGTCGCACAATAGAGGGTTAGGTCCAAATACCCAATGAACTCATCGTGTGTAATGGAGTATGGAAGAATTATGATAATAATTTCTATAGAAAATGTATCGTGTTGTCAAGGCAACTCAAAGATTTGTTTGTGAGAAAAGCACAACAAATGCCACTTTTTCCTCCACAAAAAGTTTGCAGACAAATTATTTTTAGCGCGTTACGTGTTCACGTTTGCGGAAACGTGGGTACTCGCCTAATTTGAAATCAAAAGACAAAAACGGTTGAATAAGCATTTTAAGGTTAGGTGCGTGTGATAATTCGTACGTTACAAGTTACGACGGGAATATAGATCATGAGTCCGACCACGAAACAGCAAAATAGGCGTTGTACCGGCCACTCGCGCGATTCGAAGATCTCAGTCCATCTTCCGTTTTGGCATACTATCTAAATGTAAATCAGAGAGCGGCTTACAATTCAACCATAAAAAACAAATGCTTCTCCATTTAATATTTCATAAAACCAGCCCCGTAATAGCCCGCTTATTTACGATTTTCTTGAAACTCTTGAACGGTTTTCGTCATGATTTAGGAAAAGTAAAGGTAAGTGGATGCATATACAGGTTGTTGTATTGGTCAGTGACATCCAACTCAGGGATGATAATATGAGTTATGCTTATTCTAAAAAAACGTTTTTTTGAATTCTGAGCAAGTTTTATACCTCTTCACAACATTAAAAAAAAATACAAAACGAATGGTAAAACTCGCACCCTAGCGCGTAGCTAGCGCTTATCTACGAAATACTACACCATAGCTAGTAAGCTACGAAGAGGCTACCTGGTGTTGGTGGTTTTGACTCGATCGCTGTACTGGATAAAAAAAAAATTTTTTTTTTTTTGGCATGAGTATCGTTTGTTCAGGCACCCCTGAGTCGCTCGTCGCTGACCAAAACAACACCCTGTATATTAAAGTAATAAATATTCTCCTGCTATATTTAGTGAATTCTATGTTTTGAAGAATTCGCAATGCTCGGTTTAAAGTATTAGAATTGATCTAGAAGAGAAATTAGGTGGATAACATTTCTCAGCACAAAAATATCGTCTCTGCGCTTCATTACTTTCAACACTAACCTTAATTGACACATGATTATAACGCACGACGTAGTAGCGACTTCGTCCACGTAGACTTGCCCAAATGTATGGCATTTACTCATGCTTTGCTTTGAACAAGGGCTCCACGCGTACTTTCACCCATTAAATATGAAAATCGGTAAGTTCTGTAAGTTATTTTGATTTATGAGCTGTAACATTGTAAGTTTTCATTTAAATCCCTTTATCATTTCCTAAAAAACGAACAAAAGCATCTTTTGCATTCATAATATTAGTAGGATTCCTCGTAGCCTACTACTATTGAAATATGACCATCGCTAACATTGAGTGCTAGGAGCATGAACGTAAGAGGTCCCCTGTGGTAGCCGGAGCGGTCTCGGCAAACCTCACTTTTCATAAAACATTTGCATTCTGAGACGATTTGCTCGTAAATTGACGGTAACAGTTGCATGGAAAATTAAACATTTGTTCAGCAGAAGACTATATATACTTAACCTTACTGCGGCATTTCTTCAAAGGAGGTTTGTTTGAAATATAATCAAAAATTGTCATCTGTATTTATTTATTTATGCTTGTTGATTGATAGGCATTGTGCTTAACATCCTAACTTATTGAGTGCAAATTATACGTCCTCAAAAGCTTGAACGCACCTCTTAATTACAGGATATTCCTCGTTCCGGGAAGACATAGTTACCTTATTTGATTGGATGTCATTGAATTTTGAAATGCAATCTTGATTCATAAATAAAATACGTCTGTGATGATTGAGAGATCAATCTTAAAATCGACTGGGTTTACAATATTTAGAACACGCAGTGTCATATATTTTTTAAATATTGGATACCAATCACATACATTGCTCTGATCCCAAAGTAGCTAATGCACTTGTGTTATGAAAATCAGACAGAACGGTGGTACCACGACACCCAGACCCAAGACAATATAGTTTTTTTTAAATATCTATATTGACCCTATCGGGAATGTCTCGAAGCGGCGGCGCCTTGAAACCAGCGTGCTTAGCCACCACACCACGGAGGCCGTCATATATTCTTAAAGATGAAATAAGGAATCAAAAATTGCGCACGGGCGAAACCTGCAGCTTTTGGCTAACCGGGCCAAACACTCTTCCAATTGAAAGAAAGAAAGAAAGAAAATACATTTATTCGACTCACAGACATATTATACAAAAACACTTACACGTAAATACC
The DNA here is from genome assembly GCA_963924145.1 of Pyrausta purpuralis. Taxonomy (NCBI): domain Eukaryota; kingdom Metazoa; phylum Arthropoda; class Insecta; order Lepidoptera; family Crambidae; genus Pyrausta; species Pyrausta purpuralis. Next base: position 23,519,966 of record OZ001656.1, read on the forward strand.
TAAACAATAAACAGACACACACACTTATTATTACATTTAACATCGAGTATGAGTCGAAAAGGCACCCTCTCAGCATTGAGCAATTGAGCTACCGTGCTGTCCTTTCGACCATGCGAAATTTCATATTTTTACAGTAGCACAATTGGGTGAGCGTTTGGCCCGGGTAACCGGAAGTTGCAGGTTCGATTTCCGCCCGTGCGCATTTTTTGGTTTTTTATTTCATCTGTACGAACTTAAAATTGGCATTTTAATAACTTAAAAAATGGTGCTTACAAGGATGTTTTTATACTGTAGTGATTCCAAACAAGGTGTTGGACAGATATTTTTCAACGTCTGTACACAGTGATAATCACGTTTATTCGTTCGGAAAACGAGCCATTTGAAATGTTTATATTAAAAAGGTTTTACTATGAATAAAATAGCCTTTTAAATAAAATACAATCACGCAAAAAAATATTATACACGCAAAACTAAACTTTTCTCCGTTGATACCATGCATAGGCATAAGCTATTTTGTACAGGAAGGTATATTAAATAATGTTTACTTTGTGATTGTCTTCCGGGAGTGAGTTGCTTTGGATGATACCGAACCAAACACAATCATTTTCATTTTCCAGTTGTAATCGGATAACATAAGCTTCACCAGTTGGCATTACTACATAATTCGTCGTACTTTGCGTCCTGTTATATTACCTTTTTTAACCGACTTCAAAAAAGGAGGAGGTTATCAATTCGACTGTATGTTTTTTTTAATCATTTTTTTTTTGTATGTATGTTACCTCATATCTCAGTTGTTTGTCGACCGAATCGAAAAATTTTTTCACCTACTTAGAGGGTATATCTTCTAGTTGGTCCCATTTTTTCCATTTTGGGATCTGATGATGGGATCTTGGTGTAATCGAGGGAAACCCTCAAATTTTAAAGGCACGTATAGTGTTTCTTTACTAGAATCTTAATGTTGACGTGTTGTTACGTCTGATAGTCAACATTTTGTGGGGCTGAGCTGATGGTGGAACTCCTTAACGCCTAGGAGTTCAGTAATTATAATGACGAAACTTATGATAGGTAATTTGTAGCTTCGTAAAAAATAGAATCATAAGGTGCAACTCCCCCCCCCCCCCTCTTATGTAATCACTAAAAATAAAGAAATAAAATAAACTTTAAAAAAGTAAAAACCGACTTCAAAACCAAAATGCACTAAAAAGTCTTAAATAAACTCTTCACCATTGAAAGGAAAGGAATTCGTTTTAGGCAAACAATTTCTTTTTGGAGTCGGTGCTATCACTTTGACCATCAAGCATCAACTATCACAGCACCGACTCCAAAAAGAAATTGTTTGCCTAAAACGAATTCCTTTCCTTTCAATGGTGAAGAGTTTATTTAAGACTTTTTAGTGCATTTTGGTTTTGAAGTCGGTTTTTACTTTTTTAGAGCTATAAAGTGATGGGAGAAAACTGCTCATTAACTTCTCATACTAAATCGGTCACGTGACCCTATGGATCTGATTCTATGGAGAGTCGAATTTTGTAATACATATTTCGACCCATATTTCTCGGAGAAAGTAATTATGTTACTGATTCTGAGTCGCTCCATTCTTTCCAAAAAGTAGTTTTGAAACACCTTGTACATTTATCGTATAAATAGCCCATGTATTGTTGCTACCGTAGCCGTAGCATGCTGCTCGACGCTACGAATACTTCGAGACTACGAACAATCGCTCGTAGCTCGTAGCGTCATTCTCGTGACGTCACTACAAAAAGCTTTGCGATGTTTTGCTAGTAAACTTTTGTACAGTCGCCAGCACATCAGGTTACCCACTTTTGTTGCAAACTAGCCCTTGCTACAACTGCATAAGACACCGCAGAGTTCACCTTGACGTGCTGTTGTCCGTACATGCAAAACCTTCAAGTAATGTTACAACGAAAATTGCTACAATTTAACAAGATGTAACACACAACTTGTATGTTTTTCGTTATGTTGGATGTTTGTTTCGCAATGTTTCGTTTATGTTGGATAGCCTATTTATTGAGAAAGGCTTATTTTTTTTAGCCTAAAGCTTTCCTCGACACTTGTACACGCTGCGACGGGAGGAGAGGGAGAAATCTTAAAACATCCGCTAGTCATTAATAAAAATAACCGTGATCTTGAACGCAGCATGCGTGTGCTCGAGCGTTTTATGTAAATAAGTTATGATAAACTAGGAAATTCGCGAGTATCGTGAGCCACCTCACAATGTGTTAGCGCGATCCGTATTCATGACCAATTACATTGTCTTTAGTCTCGCGCTATGCATACGAGAGGGTTTGAGTTTTCCTAGTAGTCCGTATATTACTGGAGTAGGTAGTCGGCAAAGGAGAATGTTATTAGGGATAATACCAGCCCCCCGGGACCCTCTGGACTGTAGACAATAACCGTTTCCCTTTCAATATTGCTTCGCTACCTTCCGTTTTCGCCACCGCCGTCGCTAACTGTAGATTTATTGTGTAACCCAGCCTTCTGCTATTGTGATAAAATGTCTCTTATTTATTTTATAACAGTACGGCATGACAGAAAAGAGGATCTGGATTTGACTGTTGAGTGCTATAATAAATTATCATTTTGAGGGTAGACAAATTGAAAGTCACTTAATACTAATACGTAACACCCATCAGTAAATATAATATAGTGCGTTTATTACGTGATTGACACGTTAATAATTAAACGCAATCATATTGTTACCGTAAATAAATTTAATGATTGTGTAATTTATGTCTTTATATAAGTACATCTTGTTTTTGCAGACGGTATAGTATGTACTTTTGGTGTATAAAGGCGGACTTAGTGCTAAAAGCATTATCCAGTGAAGACTTATGTCAAACGGAAAGACTGTTAGGTATTTTTACTAAGTAACGAAGGATGTGAGATATAATGTGTGATATCCATCTACTCTGTGGGACCGGTATTAATTGGCGAAACCACAGTTAAGCTTAAGCTATTATATCCATACTCTATCTAAACCAACTAAGAGCATTACTTGAATATGTATTGATTTAATGGAATCCAGTATAATATTGACAATAGTTGGAGATATTCTAGACTGCACAAATACTACCCGCGTCAATGTTTCCTTAAGATTACAAGATGAAAATCTTCTTTCACCTATTAAAATACCCCTTTTCCGAGGGCAGTCGCTCATCGTCTATTCTATCTTTACTTGAGAATAGAGTCTGGCTGGGTGTAAAAACAAACCCATTTCAAGGGACAGTTTTCTACAATCGCTTAATAGCTTATAGATATCTTTAGGAGCATTTTTTTTCACGTTGCGGAAAACCATAGACAAAGGGAAAAAAATGAGTGAGTAAAAATTTTAAATGCGTTATTGACCTTAAGATTAATTAGAATACTTACTTATTTTTAAAAAAAAATTAAAGTCTTCATTTATTATGGTACTCATACATATTGTTCTACCGTTTGTTATTTACCTTGGCGAAAAGCAAATAATAGGTACTTAAATAAAGTTTTAAAAGTAATTTCCTAAAGTGACTCTAGCGCCATCTATCGATGATATAAACATCTAGTGACAATAAAACTGCTCATTGAAAAACTAAATATATAACATAATAAAACTATTACAAACTGAAAACATAATCTACACTCTAAATCGTTATTAGACACACACACTTTCCTCTGAAAGCAGGGTACACATTTATGAAAATAATATAGCATCCCAATGTAAACGTTTTCACAATTATTTCGATATTGTAGTCTATAAAGCAGGCAGATCAGCCGCTTTGTATGCAGCCGGCGGATTCTTACCGATGTCGATTCGCTGCGTAACTTTTTTTTACACATGCGGAACGCCAATCTTTATGTTAAGTAAACTAACAAAGGAAATACTTTCAGCAATTTTACCGTTTTAAATCTTTATATTGTTTGTTTAATTTAGAAATATTCAAAAATAGCTTCAGTTTTACTGCTTTGCATTAACAAATTAATATTTTATAATGGAGGTCGAAATTAAGGTATAATGATCCAACTGAATTGTCAAACGTTTCCATGGAAATATTTTCATACTATTGTATGTACCTAATGCAGTGTGTCATAGTCATAGCTGTTACTAGAAAGCACAAGTACATGTATACTTAAAAGGTCATCTTATACAGGGTATTGTTTTGGTCAGTGACAATCAACTCAGGAATGATGATATGAGTTATGCTTACTTTTTTTTTTAAAAATACAAAATTATATGCAAGTTTTATAAACGAAAACCTCTTCACAATTTACAAAAGTTGACCAAAACAACAACCTGTATACATAGAAGAAACTGTTATTAGTCGCACCACTTATACAGGGTGCAAGGTTACCATATTTTAGGGGGTGAATGAGACTATAAATACCATTTTTTTTAACATAGGACATATTAATTATAGGACAAGCATCTTTCGAATCTCTTACATAAATAAATCAGCATCTTCATAAAAGTCATTTATGTATGCAAATAGGCCTATTTGCATAACTAGGGGCCCTTTTACACGTCCCAACATAAACAGCTGACTGAGTTCAGTTTCATGAAGTACTATGTTGGATTTGCCTTAGCCCTCATAAATAAAAACTATAAAACGGGTCCGAGAAGAAACGAAGTTCTGAACCGCTATAAATTATAAAGGTTGTATCATAATAATATTTCTTTCCAGGCAAACATTTAAAAGGAGTGTGTGTTGCCACCATAATTGAGGAAAACGACTGCGTATGAGAAAAAAACAGACGAACCACAAAGTTATCAAGTCGGAAAATAAGCTCGGTATTAGAACGAATGTTTATAATAGCTATATAGAAGAGCATTCCATAGAAAAGCTCTGTAATAATATTTCTTCTTTAACGTCTGCTGTACTCACGGTAAACTAGCGGTGCTTATTTATAAAATAAACTTACGCTACCTCTGTGTCTTTACCCGTACAAATGATGGTTTAGTTAGAACGCATTTTTAAAAATCTTCTTGGAAATAGGCAGTGCCATGTTTTTGCCAAAACCCTAGATTTAATCACTTTGAAATATTGGGCGGACTATTCGCGGCATTTGATTGAAAATGTGAATACGCACCTATAAATTTCAGCGAACCACATTTCATAAAGGTATCAAATCATTGAACCAATTCCGTAATAATACATTGTTCCATAATATAATCCCATCGTCCGAATGTGTCGCCTATACAATGACATTGTGCGTACCCAGCCTGGACCTTGATATATTTACTGAAAATCCAAATGTCTTTCGAAGGAGCATTGTTTCACTGTCTTGCTCCTACGGTATTTTTTTCTTCCTTTTAACATTTTTATGTTCACAAAGCTTTAGACGTCAATCTAGTCTAAGCTTATGTCGAAAGATGTAACTGGTAGGCGGGATGCATTTTTGTTAGGTTACAATTTAGCTCATAAGGTCTATAAGTATACTATATTGATAATTAATTGAAACCCTTTATCCAATTAAAAAAAAAAAAAACCGCGGACGAGTAATGATATAGCATCGTGTAAGCTGAGATATCCTTCACTGAAACCACGTCATTTTCGAATAAACTTAACATGGATCTACAGTGGGACGAGTGGCCTGAGTGACTGGTACAAATTCTAGTAGGCTATTATAGGATTACCAATGGGTATGCCTGAATATAAAAGCTCTAAAGCTGATGGCTTCTCAGTCAGAAACTGTTACTATAAACAAATAGAGGTCCCTGTGGCGTCGCCCGCATAAATTTTGGATTTCCCGTAAAATATTTCAACGCAAACCTCATATTTTCATTGGAAGTAAGAGAAATCGAAAATAAGATATTCATTGAAATCAAATGACGTAAATAGCAATTTCATTCGAGATGCTCTTGATGATTAATATGTTTATTTTCCAGTTGTTGCTCTGCTGTTTTGAGTCGAATCGTAATGTTTTATTTATAGCCTAAAGCCTTCCTCGATGTAAGCAATTTAACACAAAAAAATATTTTTAAATCATTTGACCTACTCGACTGAGATTTTAAGCTTTAAATATTAGTATAGATTGATATACCTAAATGATACAGAATATTAAACTCTACTCACCGGTGAATGCTGGATATTTCAGTTCTGTGCCTTCGGCTTGACCTTTCGGAGATTACCTACCTTACCCAGTGTACACACCAGCTAGCTACTTACTCCCTTTCGTCTCGTGTGTGCGGTGATTGCGGGTCGATGACCCCGCGCTCGCGACATTGCGGCGGCAGCAGGCGTGCGGGTGAAGTTCGCGCGCATACCTCAGTACGCTATCTTTTACGCTAGCGTGCGCACGTGCTACTACTTGCTCTGAAAAATTTTAAAACTCGCTGCGATACAGTGTTATAGTATCATTTAAAATTGTTGTGATCGAGTTTAACGTTGTTGTAACGTTTTGTGAATAGTTTGAGAAGGATTTATCGAACAAGGCGGTAAGTCGTTTCTCATTTTTATGTCTTTTGTGTGTGTCGTGTGTTTTAGATGCGGCTATTGGATTAATGGTGCATATATGTGACTAATCATTTTACGTTTGGCGAACATACCATTCACAAACGATCACTATGCTATACGATTCGTCGGCCATACAGCCACTGTCGTGCATATTTGCCAACTCGCTTAAACACCTAAACGCTAAAACGCCAAAAATGGAAGCGACGCGGCCCAATGTATGAGCGGCGCGGCTCACCAGTTGACCGTGCGTGACGCCTCACGTTTGATCGGCGCGTCTCAAAAATTGGGCGGCGCGGCTCATATCGCGGGCGGCGCGGCTCGTTGATATGAGCCGCGCAGCTCGACATGTTGATCCGCACGGTTCGAATCGTTGAGCGGCGCGGCTCGAATATTCCTACAGCTTGCATTGCTGGTACTTGTGACTTTAACCCCCTTTGTATCTTAACCCGCAAGTTATTTTGACTTGGTTTGGCACGCGGTGATGGTTTCCTTCTCCTGCAGATGGCGTAACTTAAGGAGTTCATCACTTTGGGGAATCTGTTGGACGAGCGTGGAGAATCGGACCAGGAAGAAGAGATCCTGGACCGAATCAAGCTTTTGGCACAAGAACAACTTCCTGAAGGATGGACTAGCTGGGAGGTGTGAAGATCAACCAAGGAAGAAATCTTTGGGGAGAAGCTCGAAGCAAATATATTAAACAAGTTATTGTTTGCTTTACCGACCGTAGGACTAGTGCGTGCCTTCAACCCTGAGGCAGACCACCTGTCCGAAAAAGCGTATAGAGTAATTCGGTCTAAGCTGCTGGACTGGGCCTTTACCCGAGCCCTAATTATTAGCCCGCCCGCCATAGCTAACCGAATAAGGGGTTCAGCAGTTCGAACGGAACTATTTAAAGAGTCGATAAAAAGTCTAAAACCACTTTTTCACACAAGAGCCGAAGCCAACAAGATTATAATGGGTAGTCTCTCGGAATCGGAGGAAACCACCAGAAAGAGGAGAAGTGCTTCTTCCTGTAGCGGCGACACAGCTCAGAAAAGGAAAAAGGTAGATTCACCTCCACCAAGAACAGTGAAGGATTTAGAAAAGCGAAAAGAGACGATGTTTTCCCTTTTGCTGGAGAAAATTGAAGGCCGAGAAACAGATTCAGGGAAGGAGAATTACGGATCGGAAGTTGAATCGGAATGCCTGTCCGATGTTTCCGAATTTTCACAAGACGGCTGTTCTTGGAAAGCGCCTAACCTCGAGGCCGATGACCTACCACTTTCCGAGGTACAGTTTCTCCCTGTTGTTGTTGAGGCCGAACCCCCAATGCCAGAGCCTACCCCACAGATAATGCGGGAGGGCATTGAGAGCCAAAGACTGGGGACGGATAAGTGGAATCGAATTCGGTATAAGGAAGTAGAGAAAGTTTTGCATGCGGCCCCAGTGTTTAACACCCTAAAGGTCAACACCGAACTTGGTAACCTGCCGCAGCAACCGTCGCCGGCCTTAAATAGAAAGGACAGCATACTGGGTACCATTACCCACGGCTTGCTATTACAGCGCAAGGCTTTAGCCGATGGGCTTAATGCCGTTATACATAAGTGCCCTAGCGCCGGCGTAGAGTTAAAAACATTTTTGGGTGATTCCCCTTTTAAGACAGTATCTGACCAGATATTACAATATGTCTGCGCTAATCGAGCCGAAACTATAGAGACAAGACGAAAAGTATTTAAAGGCAAGAATGAAGCTCTCAACGAAGCTCTTCATGCAATCCCACCGTCACCAACCCACCTATTTGACGAGAAGCTTCTGGGTACTTTCTTAAAGGACAACGGTGGTCAGTCGCAGGTTTTTCATTCTTTTAAATATCCGGGAAGATTGCAAGGGAGGAAAGATTCCTTTCGTAGACCAACCGCAACCACCCAGGCAGTTCGAGGCAGACACTTTTCAGGAAGAGCTCGCCCCTCTGCGGCAAGTAGCGCTGCGTCAGCCCGTCCAGGAGTCCGACCGGCGGAAGATTTTAGGGAACATATGGACCGAAGCCTGACACTAAGAGGCGCGCTCATTTCGGCAAAGAAAAAAGACCTGGTGGTAAATATTGACAATTTTCGGGGCGGGCAGTTGAGAATGTTTTTGCCACAGTGGCAAGAAGTAGGAGCCCCAGAAACGATATTAAAAACAATTTCCGGATACTCAATACCGTTCACGACCAAGCCGCCCTCCGTTCCACTTTACAAAAACCACTCAAAATTCTCAACAAATCCCTCTCTAGCGATGGACAACGAGCTCAAGAAACTTCTCATCTCAGGAGTGGTGGAGAAGTGCGATGTAGCCAACGGGTTCCTTTCTCGTATGTTCTTGATTCCAAAGACAAACGGAAAACTGAGGCAGATTTTCGACTTGCGACGCCTAAATGCCTTTCTCTCCCCACCAAAATTTCGATTGATTAGTCAGAATCAAATGCCCAATTTCCTAAATCCAGGAGATTACTTAGGAAAACTTGACATCAGTCAGGCGTACTTTCACCTATCCATAAAAAAGAGTCATCGGCGGTACCTAGCTTTCAGTTAAGCGGGAGTCGTCTACCAAATGACCTCTCTTCCTTTCGGCTTAAGCAGTGCACCACTGGCCTTTTCCCAAATAACAAAGTGGCTAGCAAGATTTCTGAGAGAAAAAGGAATTCGGGTTTTAGTTTACTTAGACGATTTCCTGTTTGCACATCACGACCCGAATATTCTGGAAAATCAAATAAAGAACGTCATAGGACTCTTTCAAAGTCTCGGATGGTGTGTGAATTGCGAAAAATCAATTGTAAAAGCCACACATCAAATGGAGTTTTTGGGAATCAGTTGGAACTGTGCAAAAAATCAGAAGAAGCTCCCAGACGTGAAAGTAGATCGGCTGATAAAGGACCTGGAGGAAATATTGGATTCAGGCCTGTGGTCTTGGCAAACAGGCACAGCTCTCATAGGCAGGCTAGGTTTTGCATCCCTCGTGGTACGTCTTGGCCGTTTACACACCAGGCACATTCAGCGAGCAAGTCGCAAGCTATTAGAGAGTCAACCACGACGAAAAGTCTTGGTTCCACAGCAAGCTCTTTACGATCTCGTATGGTGGACTCAGAACGCAAGAACCACAGGAGCCATTTTTCGACCGGATCCTGCAATATTCATCGCCACGGACGCCTCCGACTTAGGCTGGGGGGCACAGGTGAACAATCAACACCTCTCGGGTGTCTGGTCAAAAGAACAGCTAAGTTGGCACATAAACAGAAAGGAGCTTTTTGCCGTTCTCAAGGCCATAACCGAAATGCGAGAAACTATATCGGGCCAGTCGGTTATGGTCCAGTCCGACAACAGAACGGTGATTTCTTACTTACGAAACCAGGGTGGGACAAGATCAGTAGTTCTCTTAGAAATGACAAGGGCTATACTTCTTACAGCAATGAGACTAAGAACAGAGATCCACTCATTTTACTTACCAGGTCGTTACAATTTAATCGCCGACAGCTTATCAAGGGGCAACCTCTTACCAGACTGGCATCTCACCGAAGCAGTGACCAGGAGGATCTTTTTGAAGTGGGGTGTACCACAAATAGATTTGTTTGCCACCAACCGTTCGAAGGTAGTGCCGGAGTATGTGTTACTGGACGTAAAGGACTCTCAGGCTCGCTTCATCAACGCATTCAGCCAGGAGTGGCATTTCAATCTTGCCTGGACCTTTCCACCCCCACCACTTATACCAAGAGTTCTTCAACATCTCAATGTTTCGTCAGGGACTTACCTCGTGGTGGCTCCTCGCTGGGAAGCTGCCTTTTGGAGGAGCGACCTCAAACGCAGAGCCTTGGAAGCACCTTACAAGATATACAATCTGAAAACCAGTCTTATCGACTTAGTCAGCAATCTTCCACCACCGAAGGTGAAAGATCTATGTTTAGAGGTTTGGAAAGTATAGGCTGGAGCAGGCTTATAGAAGGTCTTGATCCAAAGGACATAGAATTAATCCAGTCATCATGGCGTAGTTCTACTTGGCGCACCTACGGGTCGGCATGGAAGCAGTGGGTTTCATGGTGCAGGCAAAAGGGGCTCAAACCATCCAGCCCACAAATCCACGACGTGGTTACTTACCTTGGATTCCTGACCCACACGAAGAATCTTGCTGCCTCGACGATTCTAGTCCATAAATCGGTTATACTCACCTTAGGAGATCCAACTCAGGAAAGACGGTTGCGTGATCATCCATTACTGACAGCCATGATTAAGGCTATTAATTTAAAGAAGTGTTTGTCAACGGTCCTAAGACCACAGATATGGAACATAGAGGATATGATACAATGGTTACGGTCAAACATACCGGCTAAAGACAGTATCTTTCAAATTTCTCGGCATGTTGCCCTGCTTCTTTTGCTGGCCTCTGGTCGGCGTATTCATGACCTTACGCTTCTCAATATAGACAACCATTCGTGTGAAAAAAATGAGACCTCAATTACCTTTTGGCCACGCTTTGGCTCGAAAACAGACACTTCGAAGTATCGCCAATCTGGCTGGCACTTGTCTTGTTCAGGTGATCCATCTTTAAGTCTAGTAAAATGGATATATTGTTTGTTAAATGTGTCCAAGGATAGAAGAAAGGCACGACAAAATTTAAATAACCTTTTTATTACTACGCGAGGGGAAGTAAAAGCTGCCTCTAGGACTGTTATCGCCGGTTGGCTGAAAACACCGTTTATGGATTTGGGAATAGATTGTAGCCCAGGCTCTATTAGATCCGCGGTTGCCTCCAACGGATTTGAAAATAACGTACCACTTGACGAAATTTTAAAACAAGGAAACTGGAAAGGTTCAAAAACCTTTTTCAAGCATTATTGTAAATTAGTAGACAAGCCACGCGCTATTTTAGTTAATACAAACAATATTAATAATTCGTTTAAACCTATTTAAAATAATGGACTGATAGTTTTAAGGTAACAATGTGATAATTAAAGACTGCAAGTTACCGTATGATCTCAATTTAATTTGTTTTTGTTGTTGAGTTTTGTTAGAGTTGAATATCTCTCTATTATTATTTTCATTCATTTTTAACTAAGTAGGATGAGTTGCTATCCTGTAATAAAAAAGCTTTCTTTTCTTCAAACATGCCTTGTTTTTTCATTTTACCAAGAAACATCACAGTACACCAACAGCGCCGGCAGAATTGAAACACTTCTCCGAAAGGTCAAGCCGAAGGCACAGAACTGAAATAGCACCGTTTTCCACCCCGGAGGGAAGAAAACGATTATTTCAGGTCTTGCCGAGGCTTGACCTGAGTAATGCCTTGCCGGCTTTCGGAGATAGGTACTGAGGTATGCGCGCGAACTTCACCCGCACGCCTGCTGCCGCCGCAATGTCGCGAGCGCGGGGTCATCGACCCGCAATCACCGCACACACGAGACGAAAGGGAGTAAGTAGCTAGCTGGTGTGTACACTGGGTAAGGTAGGTAATCTCCGAAAGGTCAAGCCTCGGCAAGACCTGAAATAATCGTTTTCTTCCCTCCGGGGTGGAAAACGGTGCTATTTTTTCTTTGTTTTGGGATGATGTAACTGACAATTACAGAGGAGTACACAGATAAATTGTTGGTAATTTAAATTAAATACTAATTTCTATAATGAAATGCCAAGAAAATGTACAGTTTCTCTATAAATAGCTTAAAATACAGGTAATCAGTTGGACTATATCTCAATTAAATTCACAATATTTAGATAATTTGAACAATAAAATAATAAACTTTTAAAATCTGTCTATTCTAACTCCAAAATTATGTCAAGACGTGCTATGAATATATCTGTCAATGTCATTTTACTTTCCGCTTTCAATCTGTTTTAATTTTCAAACAGCTGATTGGATGACAGGTAGGTACTTGACAGATTTATTAGACGTCATAAAATACTGCTAGATTTTATTATTTTAACTACATATTACCTAAAAAAATATTATTTTACGGACGAAAATCATTCTAAAAGTGATTCAGCTTTACATGAGCTATTATTCTGTGTCATGTAAAAGGTGTTGGCATTTTCCCCAGACAAACGTAAACATGTCCTTTAAAATCCTCACACAGCAGCAAAAAATTTGGTAACCCTAGGTAAACTCCTAAGAGCACAAGTTAAAATCCGACTCGGTAAAATATCATTTTTGTAAGCGTTTTTTTTTCAATAATTTGCTATGATTATAATTAAGCATTTATTGGATGCTCGTTTCCGCACGAGCCTTTCTTCCTACGTGTCTACGAAAACTTACTAAAAACGCAGTAGCACGAACGTAGCGAACATTCCTATTAAAAGCGCTTGAATTGAATTGATGCTTGCTAAGTTGATGATTTAATTGAAGTGTTCCCTTCTGTTCCATTCAGCGAATCTTCTGAAGTATCTTTGGTGGAATTATCTATGAAGAAGACGACCCGTCTGGTGTAGTGGTTGATAAATCGCCTACTACGCAGCGGGTTGCGGTTTCGATCCCCGCACTATACAAACATTTGTGTGCATGAACATGTCTGTTTGTATTGGTCTGGGTGTTTTGTATGTATATCATGTATGTATTTACAAACAAAAAGTATTTAAGTATTATATCCGTTGTCTGGCACCCATAACACAAGCTTTAAGTAGCTTACTTTGGGACTAGATGGCGATGTGTGGGAATGTCCAAAGGATATTTATTTATTTTATTTACTTATTTAAGAAGTCTTTACTCAATAAGGACTTTTGATAGCGTGAAACAAGTATTCCAAGAATAAACTTAAAGTTATTCCAAATTATAATATTCGTAAGGAATAGGGAAGTAGTGCTCGTCACGTTAACCTTTAACCTAATTATACAGGGTGTTGTTTTGGTCAGTGACATCCAACTCAGGGATGGTAATATGAGTTATGCTTATTCTAAAAAAATGTTTGCTATTAATTCTGTGCAAGTTTTATCCAAGAAAACCTCTTCATAAAATATACAAAACTAATGGGAAAACTTGCACCCTAGCGCGTAGCTAGCGCTTATCTGCGAAATACTACGCCGTAGTTAGTAAGCTACGAAGAGGCTACCTGGTGTTGGTAGTTTTACCTCGATTGCTGTACTGCATAAAAAAATTTTTTTTGTTTTTTTCCATTTAAAAAAAAATATTTTTTTTTTGGCATCAGTATCGTTTGTACAGCCACCCCTGAGTCGCTCGTCGCTGACCAAAACAACACCCTGTATAGTTTACTGAGTATTTTAAAACTTACCCATCAATGGGTAGCTAAGTTTAAAAATGCCGGAAGGAAAAGTTACGAGATCGGCATCCGCAACAAAAAATTAATACCTTAACTTCAATTGTAATAATAATTATAATAACCTCATTTTCTTAAAACGATCCTGAAATAACTCTTGATGATATTTTAAGAATGTGTGAAATGGAAGTAAGTACGACGGATTTCAATTTGTTTCATTTGAAAAATAAATCAAAATCAGAATTGTGTAATGTTATGTGTTTGATATGTGTAGTTCTCAGTAACCAAATCAAAAAATGGAAAATTATTAAAATGTTTGAGTACCTGCTTACTCTAGAATAAAACTTGTGAATGTATAATTCAGCAGCTACAAGGAAATGGAGCCCATCAATTGCTATTCATATCTAGCCCTTGAAGTTTGGAAATACTCTTAATCAAAGTCAAGAACACTTATCAAGTTTCGCACTTTTCTGTATGTAGGTACAGTACAATTCTCCTGAGACAGCGATTCGAAACGACACGAGCGTCGCACAATAGAGGGTTAGGTCCAAATACCCATTGAAACTCATCGTGAGTAATGGAGTATGGAAGAATTATGATAATAATTTCTATAGAAAATGTATCGTGTTGTCAAGGCAACTCAAAGATTTATTTGTGAGAAAAGCTCAACAAATGCCACTTTTTCCTCCACAAAAAGTTTGCAGACAAATTATTTTTAGCGCGTTACGTGTTCACGTTTGCGGAAACGTGGGCACTCGCCTAATTTGAAATCAAAAGACAAAACGGTTGAATAAGCATTTTAAGGTTAGGTGCGTGTGATAATTCGTACGTTACAAGTTACGACGGGAATATAGATCATGAGTCCGACCACGAAACAGCAAAATAGGCGTTGTACCGGCCACTCGCGCGATTCGAAGATCTCAGTCCATCTTCCGTTTTGGCATACTATCTAAATGTAAATCAGAGAGCGGCTTACAATTGAACCATAAAAACAAATGCTTCTCCATTTAATATTTCATAAAACCAGGCCCGTAATAGCCCGCTTATTTACGATTTTCTTGAAACTCTTGAATGGCTTTCGTCATGATTTAGGAAAAGTAAAGGTAAGTGGATGCAAATATTGAAGTAATAAGCAAGGAAGGATTTTATGTTTTAAAGAATTCATCAAGCTCGGTTTAAAGTATTGATAGATGATATAGAAGAGAAATTAGGTGGGTAAGATTTGTCAGCACAAAAATCTTGTCCCCTTAATGTAACCTTCATTGACACATGATTATAACGCACGACGTAGTGGCGACTTCGTATACATAGACTTGCCCAAATGTATGGCATTTGCTCATGCTTTGATTTGAACAAGGGCTCCACGCGTACTTTCACTCATTAAATATGAAAATCGGTAAGTACTGAAAGTTATTTTGATTTGTGAGCAGTAACATTGTAAGTTTTCATTTAAATCCATTTTATCATTTCCTGAAAGATGAACAAAACGATCTTCTGCATTCATAATATTAGTAGGATTCCTCGTAGCCTACTACTATTGAAATATTACCACCGCTAACATTGAGTGCTAGGAGCATGAACGTAAGAGGTCCCCTGTGGTAGCCGGAGCGGTCTCGGCAAACCTCACTTTTCATAAAACATCTGCATTCTGAGACGATTTTCTCGTAAATTGACGGTAACAGTTGCATGGAAAATTAAACTTCAAAGGAGGTTTGTTTGAAATATAATCAAAAATTTTCATCTGTATTTATTTATATATGCTTGTTGATTGATAGGCATTGTGCTTAACATCCTAACTTATTGAGTGCATATTATACGTACTCGAAAGCTTTCAAAAGCACCACTTTATTACAAGATTTTCCTCGTTTTGGGAAGAGATAGTTACCTAATTTGATTGGATATTGTTGAATTGTGAAATGCAATCTTGATTCATTAATAAAATACGTCTGTGATAATTGAGAGATCAATCTTAAAATCAACTGGGTTTACAATATTTTAAACACGCACAGTGTCATATATTTTTTTAAAATATTGGACACCAATCACATACATTGCTCTGATACCAAAGTAGCTAATGCACTTGTGAGGAAATCAGACACAACGGTGGTACCACGACACCCAGACCCAAGACAATATAGATTTTTTTAAATATCTATATTGACCCTATCGGGAATGTCTCGAAGCGGCGGCGCCTTGAAACCAGCGTGCTTAGCCACCACACCACGGAGGCCGTCATATATTCTTAAAGATGAAATAAGAAATCAAAAATTGCGCACGGGCGAAACCTGCAACTTTTGGCTAACCGGGCCAAACATTCTTCTAATAGAGCTACCGTGCTGTCGTTTCGACCGTGCAAAATTTCATATTTTTACAAAAGCACAATTGGATGAGCGTTTGGTCCGGTTAGCCAGAAGTTGCAGGTTCGATTTCCGCCCGTGCGCATTTTTTGGTTTCTTATTTTATCTTTAGGAACGTTTTAAACTATACCTAAGAAGCCTCTCTTTCGCGGAAGTCTACTTACATACAGATCTTAACTCGGCTTTCAAAGAGTTCCATGACATGTTTTGTCTTCTCTACAGACTCTGCTTTCCAGTGAACAAATTAAAAATAAACCACTCTCCTAACTCACGCTGGATTTCTACGGGTTTGAAGAAAAGCTGTCAAACAAAGAAAATATTACGCTATAAATACTATACAAGTAAATCAAAAACTGATAAACATACATATTTAAGCTATAGTAAACTTCTTAAAAAGTGCACAAATTGCTCAAAACGTATTTCGAATGAAAAATTCATATCAAATAGCAAGAATATCTGCAGAGCCACATGGGAGGTAATAAAATATGAAACATGTGGTGCACGAACTAGACACTGTTTAAACAAAGTAGTTAGTGAGGGCAGAGAAATCACGAAACCTACAGAAATTGCCATGACATTTAATAATTATTTCATTTATAATACTGACCAAATGCATAACAATCTAGAAAATACACGCAAAAACTATTTGCAACACACAATTTTTCTACTACCAGTTGATGTAATTGACGTTAGGAAGATAATAGGGGCTCTCAATAATACAAAATCGGAAGGTTATGATCTTATGATCACGTATGTACCCAAGTAGTAAAAGGCTGTAGGGATGAAATTGGCCCAGTATTAACTTTCCTGATCAATTTGTCGCTAGAATCAGGGACATTCCCAAATGCGTTAAAGACCTCAGTGTTAAAGCCTCTACACAAAAAAGGGAATAAATCGGAAATCATAAATTATCGTCCCATAGCTTTAATTTCAATTTTCTCCAAAATATTTGAAAAAGTTATGCATGAGAAAATGACCTCCTTCTTTAAGAAATACGACATAATAAATCGGAACCAACATGGTTTTCAAAAATCTAAGTCTACAGTACATGCAGCTTTTAATTTAGTTAATGAAATCTTACAAAGTGTTAACCAACTTAATTATACCACTGCGATGTTTCTGGATATGACAAAAGCATTTGACCTTGTCTCACACAAACTTCTGCTAAGTAAACTTGAGAGCTACGGGATAAGAGGTCCCGCACTAGGCTGGCTAAAGTCATATCTAGAGAATAGACAGCAATGTGTTGAGATAACACAGGTTGACGAGAGCGGATCAGATGTGGTATGCAGATCTGTTTTTCGACAAAATAACCTTGGCGTACCGCAGGGGAGTATCCTGGGTCCATTGCTGTTTTTGGTTTACATAAACGACTTGCCAGATATACTTGAACATAAGACGACGCTATTTGCTGATGATGTTTCGATAATTGTTACGACAAATAAAAAATATAGTTTAGAACAACATAAAAATGACATTAAGATGACTCTAATTAAAATAATAAATTGGTTGGACAAAAATAATCTACAAATAAATTTAAGTAAAACTAGCATACAAAACTTTAATAATTTTAAAAATAGTTTAATATACATTGACTTAAATAACGAAATATTACATAATGCAAATAAAGTGACTTTCTTAGGTTTAATCATGAATTCTAAATTAGATTGGAAAGAACAGATAGAAATAGTATGCGATAAGGTAAATAGGTTTGCATTTGCACTATACAGGCTTACAAAAGTCGCAAACAAAAGGACTGCCGTCACTGCGTACTTTGCATATGTGGAGTCTGTATTGAGATATGGGCTCATAATCTGGGGAAATGGCACAAATATTGAAAAGGTATTCATTGCTCAGAAAAGATGTGTACGCGCCTTATGTGGCATACCGGTGGACGTATCGTGCTTGCCATATTTCAGAAGCCTTAATATACTGCCATTACCTTGTCTGTATATACTCGAAATAGCAAAATTTGTTAAACAAAATTATTACCTATTTCTACAGCTGAATCAAACTACAGATAGAAATCTCAGAATCCGTAACCGACTTATACTTGACACAGTGCCTAAGACAAAGCGTTTCTTAAAAAAATGTCCTGCTATGTGCACGGCTATTTATAATAAAATTCCAGACGACATTAAACAACTGCCAATCCTAAAGTTCAACAAATCATTGCGTCGATGGCTTTTGGAGAAAACCTTATATTCGGTAAAAGAATTTCTAGAAAACAAAATATGAACTCGTTTAGAAAAAATAATCGATACATATTAATCTGACATAAAGTTTATTTTTAAGGGTGTATAATAACATAATTTCATCATAATGTCATTCAATAATGTACTTTAAAATGTATTAATTAATGTATTTAGTATTATAGTTATCATTTGCATGCTATTATATATGGCTAAATAGGTGCACTATGTTTTTGTACATTGACCATCAACATTTATTTGTAACCCTATTTAAGAGCAAATAAAGTGTTTTGAATTTGAATTTTTGAATTTGAATTAAAAATTGGAATTTTAATAACTTTAAAATTGGTGCTTACTAGGATGTTTTTGTACTGTAGTGATTCCAAATAAGGTGTTGGACAGATATTTTTCAACGTCTGTACACAGTGATTATCACGTTTATTCGTTCGGAAAACGAGCCATTTGAAATGTTTATATTAAAAAGGTTTTACCATGAATAAAATAGCCTTTTAAATAAATACAATCACGCAAAAAATATTATACACGCAAAACTAAACTTTTCTCCGTTGATACCATGCATAGACATAAGCTATTTTGGAAGGTATATTAAATATGTTTATTTTGTGATTGTCTTCCGGGAGAGAGTTGCTTTGGATGATACCGAACCAAACACAATCATTTTCATTTTCCAGTTGTGAACGGATAACATAAGCTTCACCAGTTGGCATTACTACATAATTCGTCGTACTTTGCGTCCAGTTATATTACCTTTTTAGAGTTATAAAGTGATGGGAGAAAACTGCTCATTAACTGCTTATACTAAATCGGTCACGTGACCCGTCTGATTTTATGGAGAGTCGAATTTTATAATACATATTTCGACCCACATTTCTCGGAGAAAGTAATTATGTTACTGATTCTGAGTCGTTCTATTCATTCCAAAGAGTAGTTTTGAAACACCTTGTAAATTTATCGTATAAATGGCCTATGTATTGTTTCTACCGTAGCCATAGCATGCTACTCGACGCTACGAATACTTCGAGACTACGAACAATCGCTCGTAGCTCGTAGCGTCATTCTCGTGATGTCACTTCAAAAAGCTTCGTGATGCTTTGCTAGTAAACTTTTGTACAGTCGCCAGCACATCATGTTACCCCCTTTTGTTGCAAACTAGCCCTTGCTACAACTGCATAAGACACCGCAGAGTCCACCTTGACGTGCTGTTGTCCGTACATGCAAAACCTACAAGTAATGTTACAACGAAAATTGCTACAATTTAACAAGATGTTACATACAACTTGTATGTTTTTCGTTGTGTTGGATGTTTGTTTCGTTTGTGTTGGATAGCCTATTTATTGAGAAAGGCTTATTTTTTTTAGCCTAACTTCCTCGACACTTATACACGCTGCGACGGGAGGAGAGGGAGGAATCTTAAAACATCCGTTAGTCATTAATAAAATTACCGTGATCTTGAACGCAGCATGCGTGTGCTCGAGCGTTTTATGTAAATAAGTTATGAGAAACTAGGAAATTCGCGAGTATCGTGAGCCACCTCACAATGTGTTACCGCGATCCGTATTCATGACCAATTACATTGTCTTTAGTCTCGCGCTATGCATACGAGAGGGTTTGAGTTTTCCTAGTAGTCCGTATATTACTGGAGTAGGTAGTCGGCAAAGGAGAATGTTATTAGGGATAATACCAGCCCCCCGGGACCCTCTGGACTGTAGACAATAACCGTTTCCCTTTCAATATTGCTTCGCTACCTTCCGTTTTCGCCACCGCCGTCGCTAACTGTAGATTTATTGTGTAACCCAGCCTTCTGCTATTGTGATAAAATGTCTCTTATTTATTTTATAACAGTACGGCATGACAGAAAAGAGGATCTGGATTTGACTGTTGAGTGCTATAATAAATTATCATTTTGAGGGTAGACAAATTGAAAGTCACTTAATACTGATACGTAACACCCATCAGTAATTATAATATAGTGCGTTTATTACGTGATTGACACGTTAATAATTAAACGCAATGATATTGTTACCGTAAATAAATTTAATGATTGTGTAATTTATGTCTTTATATAAGTACATCTTGTTTTTGCAGACGGTATAGTATGTACTTTTGGTGTATAAAGGCGGACTTAGTGCTAAAAGCATTATCCAGTGAAGACTTATGTATTATTAATTTAATTTATTTATGTCAACAAGTGGACCAATTACAAATTTGAATTACAAAATAAATTTAAAACATGTCAAAATAGAAAGTTAACATCGTCCCGTGCATGTACCATGTTACAGTGATACATATACAGGCAGTCAAAACGCTCGGCGAAAACGCGCAGGATCCTGTTCGGGCTGGCCCGCACCCTGCGCACCAGGGATGTGCACCGCTTGCGCATGATTGTATAAAAACAATCCACGCGCGCTTCTGCGAACATCCCTGAGGCGCTACAGGAACGAGGCAGCCCCAACAACACCCTGAATGCGTTATTGTATTGGACTCGTAGGGCGCTGTACTGCTTCTGCGTATAGCTCACCCACAGACTGCTCGTGTAGAAGGACGTGCAAAATGCCCTGAACAGGGTAATTTTGACGCCTATTGAACATCTCGCAAATCTGCGGGCTATCATATTCGCACGAACGGACAACGCCCTACGCTCCCTTTCTATGTCCGCATTGTCTTTCAAGTCTGGGGTTAGAATGTGCCCAAGGTATTTAAATTGTATGTCAAACGGAAAGACTGTAAGGTATTTTTACTAAGTTACGAAGGATGTGAGATATAATGTGTGGTATCCATCTACTCTGTGGGACCGGTATTAATTGGCGAAACCACAGTTAAGCTTAAGCTATTATATCCATGCTCAATCTAAATCAACTAAGAGCATTACTTGAATATGAATTGATTTAATGGAATCCAGTATAATATTGAAAATAGTTGGAGATGTTCTAGACTGCCCAAATACTACCCACGTCAATGTTTCCTTAAGATTACAAGATGAAAATCTTCTTTCACCTAGTACTCGTAAAATACCCCTTTTCCGAGTGCACTCGCTCTATCGTCAACTCTATCTTTACTTGAGGATAGAGTTTGGCTTGGTGTAAGAACAAACTCATTTCAATGAGCAGTTTTCTACTATCACCTTAATAGCTTATAGATAGCTTTAGGAACATTTTTCCACGTTGGCGGAAAACCATAGGCAAAGGGAAAAAAAATGTAAGTTAATATTTTTAAATGTGTTAATGACCTTAAGATTTAGTCGATACTTATTTTTTAGTAATTTTAAAGTCCTTAATTTTTATAAAGGTACCCATACATATTGTTTTACAGTTTGTTATTTACCTTGGCGAAAAGCAAATAATACTTAAATAAAGTTTTAAAAGTTATTTCCTAAAGTGACTCTAGCGCCATCATTCGATGATATAAACATCTAGTGACAATAAAACTGCTCATTGAAAAACTAATTAAGTAACATAATAAAACTATTACAAACTAAAAAAATAATCTTCACTCTAAATCGTTATAAGACACACACACTTTCCTCTGAGAGCAGGGTAAACATTTATGAAAATAATATAGCATCCCAATGTAAACGTTTTCGCATTTTTTTCGAAATTGTAGTCTATAAAGCAGGCAGATCAGCCGCTTTGTATGCAGCCGGCGGATTCTTACCGATGTCGATTCGCTGCGTAACTTTTTTTTACACATGCGGAACGCCAATCTTTATGTTAAGTAAACTAACAAAGGAAATACTTTCAGCAATTTTACCGTTTTAAATCTTTAAATTGTTTATTAAATTAAGATATATGCAAACATATTTTGCAGTTTTACTGCTTTGCATTAACAAATTAATATTTTATAATGGAGGTCGAAATTAAGGTATAATGATCCAACTGAATTGTCAAACGTTTCCATGGAAATATTTTCATAGCATTGTACCTAATGCAGTGTTTTACTCATAGTCATAACTGTTACTAGAAAGCACAAGTACATGTATACTTAAAAGGTCATCTTATACAGGGTATTGTTTTGGTCAGTGACAATCAATTCAGGAATGATGATTTGAGTTATGCTTATTTAAAAAAAAAAAACGAAATTATATGCAAGTTTTATAAACGAAAACCTCTTCACAATTTACAAAATTTGACCAAAACAACAACCTGTATACATAGAAGAAACTGTTATTAGTCGCACCACTTATACAGGGTGCAACTTTGCAAGGTTACCATATTTTAGGGGGTGAATGAGTCTATAAATACCATTTTTTCTAACATAGGACATATTAATTATAGGACAAGCATCTTTCGAATCTCTTACATAAATAAATCAGCATCTTCATAAAAGTCATTTATGTATGCAAATAGGCCTTTTTGCATTACTAGGGGCCCTTTTACACGTCCCAACATAAACAGCTGACTGATTTGTGACTGAGTTCAGTTTCATGAAGTACTATGTTGGATTTGCCTTGGCCCTCATAAATAAAAACTATAAAACGGGTCCGAGAAGAAACGAAGTTCCGAACCGCTATAAATTATAAAGGTTGTATCATAATAATATTTCTTTCCAGGCAAACATTTAAAAGGAGTGTGTGTTGCCACCATAATTGAGGAAAACGACAGCGTAAGAGAAAAAAACGGACGAACCACAAAGTGATCAAGTAGGAAAATAAGCTCGGTATTACTACGAATGTTTATAATAGCTATATAGAAGAGCATTCCATAGAAAAGCTCTGTAATAATATTTCTTCTTTAACGTCTGCTGTACTCACGGTAAACTAGCGGTGCTTATTTATAAAATAAACTTACGCTACCTCTGTGTCTTTACCCGCGCAAATGATGGTTTAGTTAGAACGCATTTTTAAAAATCTTCTTGGAAATAGGCAGTGCCATGTTTTTGCCAAAACCCTAGATTTAATCACTTTGAAATATTGGGCGGACTATTTGCGGCATTTGATTGAAAATGTGAATACGCACCTATAAATTTCAGCGAAACCACATGTCATAAAGTTATCAAATCATTGAACCAAATCCGTAATAATACATCTGCCTATAATATAATCCCATCGTCCGAATGTGTCGCCTATACAATGACATAGTGCGTATCCAGCCTAGACTTTGATATATTTACTGAAAATCCAAATATCAAATGCCAGGTACAAATTCTAGTAGTCTGTTATAGGATTACCAATGGGTATGCTTGAATATAAGCTCTAAAGCCAATGGGTTCTTAGTTCGAAACTGTTACTATAAACAAATAGAGATCCCTGCGGCGTCGCCCGCGTAAATTTTGGATTTCACGTAAAGTATTTCAACGCAAAACTCATATTTTCATTGGAAGTAAGAGAATTTGTAAAAATAAGATATTTATTGAAATCAAATGATGTAAAAGGCAATTTCATGCAAAATAAAATGTTCGTGATGATGAACATATTTTATTTTAGTAAGACTAACCCGTGTGCATCACAACACCACAGAAAATATAATAGTCTTTGAAATAGAACATTATATTTTATCACATAAAAAAAGTTTGTAGTGAGTAAACCATAGCAGATAGACATACTGTCCCGATTTTTATTATCTAGTTTAAAGTGGAACAATCCTGTCATGCATAATTTTTATGTATTTTTAACGGTTTACACTGCGTACGCAACATAAGATCTCAAAAAACCGGCCAAGTGCGAGTCGGACCCGCGCACTGAGGGTTCCGTGCCAACTTTAAGGAAATCCATTTACTTCTACTAAGTAAAATACCACAATATTTTGTCGACTGCAAATATAACTTTGTTTTTCATAGTGTTTGTATGAAGTACAAAGTTATGTTTGCGTTTGTAGAAAATGTGCTGTATCTCTAAAACTGCTCGTTCGATCCCGTCCGAACCAATTTTCGTTAAAAGTATTTTTTTTTATTTAAACTTTATTGCACTGTTAATGGTACAATTGGCGGACTTAATGCCTTATGGCATTCTCTACCAGTCAACCGCTTGGGAAATGCAGAGAGTTAAATCAGTGGCGGAATATTTAAAAGTACTGAGAGGGACAAAAATTTAAAATGCATTAACATAAACATACATACAAAAATTACATAGATAAACAAAAATATTATTAAGATCTACATTACAATTTTTTTTCAAAATTTACACTTGCTTGGTTTAGAAGTTAGATGGGGGGGAGGGGGACGCCCATTTTACCACTTTGGAAGCGTCTAGCTATGAAACGTTAGATTTTAAAAGAAAATCAGTGTAATTTCAAAGACCTTTCCAAAAACACCCAACACGCATAGGTTTGACTAAAAAAATTTTTTTTGGTTTTGGTTTCTAATTTAATAATATCTAATTATGATAATAATTTCTATAGAAAATGTATCGTGTTGTCAAGGCAACTCAAAGATTTATTTGTGAGAAAAGCTCAACAAATGCCACTTTTTCCTCCACAAAAAGTAACACGCCAAATTATTTTTGGCGTGTTACGTGTTCACGTTTGCGGAAACGTGGGTACTCGCCTAATTTGAAATCAAAAGACAAAAACGGTTGAATAAGCATTTTAGGGTTAGGTGCGTGTGATAACTCGTACGTTACAAGTTACGACGGGGATATAGATGGGCCATTATTTGAGCACCGTTTTTTGATGGTCACACGTTTGTTATTCCAAACATATACAATGTTTAATTTAAGAATAAATTTTGTGTATTTTATCATGTATCTATCGATATGAATTCACTTTAAAATGTGTTATTATATTTGTAGTTTTGTAGGAAAAAATATTTTACCATCGGAGTCGGGAGTAAAACTGCTGTTCTTCGCGCGTCACACCGAGTTGGCGCTCAGTTTAAACACTTATATATTGCTGGGCTTTTACATTATATAAACATAACATATGTTGAATAATTAGACATATAGTCAGGATTAGTTATATTGAGGCGGCAAAAATCCGTCGTTAGATTTAAATTTAGTATAATTAATTTTGTGTCTGTCACACGATTTTACCATTTTCGAAAATTTGACACATAAAACCTCCTAGCTTCCAAAAGGTTCATGCTATCGACACCAACCATAGGTCGGCTGAAATTTCAGACGTGTACGTCAACGTCAACGTGTCAAAACACTAATATAAGACGAAAAAATATCTCACAGCTATGATATAGCTAATACACAGAAATTGAGTTGATCTCTTCTCATTATAGCCGGAAAATATCTAACTACTACAATGCAAGGTTACCTATATGTAATTTGAGGCACTACTTTAGAGGGTAAAGATTTGATTGCTACAGATTTGCCTTACCTTTATAACCTCAGATAATTTCGACAGAATGCTACTGCTTACCAAGATTGGTCAAGGAAGCGATTAAGTTTCAAAAGACTAAAAATTCGATTGTGAGTAATGGTTTAAATTATCGAATGTCAAAATACCATTTCTTCGGAAGTGTGATACCGTAAAAATTAACAAATTATCCTATCGCTGACAAATACTGTCAGTATTGTGTGTCAAGAACAAATGCGAGTAAACAGTGAATTTGAGGTCAGTGATACCGCAAGTGAGTGCAATAAAAAAAATCGAAGGAGGGTAGACCATTAAGTCTGCAAATAACAGCTCACTCGCAACAGTTTTAGGTACGCTGAGATCATTGCACTTGCAACTGTGTCAAAATATTGGATACTCATAAATAATTTGGTACATATGAGCAATGTCGAAGGTAACAAACTATTATTATGTTAGTGTTCATCACGAATGTTAAAAATATATGTTATACCTAACCACATGACTTTTTGTCTCATGTATTATATTATATTTCAAGTAATTGATAATTTTTTCACCGAATTATCTATCCAAAAAGACGCTGCGTAACTTTCGTGTCACGGTGAGTAACTTTCGTGGCTTACGAAATTTCAATATTAAATATCTACATGAATAATGAACCAATTTTCATGATTCTTACAGATTTTGTTACAGTTTGATAGTTTTTTGAAGCAGTAATTTTTTCATTTGAATAATATCAGTATACATTTTCGCCACGAAGGTGACACGAAGAACACTTTTTGAAGAAATGCCCAGATCATAGGTCCGACCACGAAACAGCAAAATAGGCGTTGTACCGGCCACTCGCGCGATTCGAAGATTTCAGTCCATCTTCCGTTTTGGCATACTATCTAAATGTAAATCAGAGAGCGGCTTACAATTGAACCATAAAAACAAATGCTTCTCCATTTAATATTTCATAAAACCAGCCACGTAATAGCCCGCTTATTTACGATTTTCTTGAAACTCTTGAACGGCTTTCGTCTTGATTTAGGAAAAGTAAAGGTAAGTGGATGCATATACGGGGTGTTGTATTGGTCAGTGACATCCAACTCAGGGATGATAATATGAGTTATGCTTATTCTAAAAAAACGTTTTTTTTTAATTCTGAGCAAGTTTTATACCTCTTCACAACATTAAAAAAAATACAAAACGAATGTGAAAACTCGCACCCTAGCGCGTAGCTAGCGCTTATCTACGAAATACTACACCGTAGCTAGTAAGCTATGAAGAGGCTACCTGGTGTTGGTGGTTTTGACTCGATCGCTGTACCGGATAAAAAAACGATTTTGTATGTTTTTTCCATTTAAAAAATATATGTATATTTTGGCATCAGTTTTGTTTGTACAGGCACCCCTGAGTCGCTCGTCGCTGACCAAAATAACATTCTGTATATTAAAGTAATAAATATTCTCCTGCTATATTTAGTGAATTCTATGTTTTGTAAAATTCACAATGCTCGGTTTAAAGTATTAGTAGAATAGAAATTAGGTGGATCTGGTCTCCGCGCTTCATTACTTTCAACAGTAACCTTAATTGACACATGATTATAACGCACGGCGTACTAGCGACTTTGTCCACGTAGACTTGCCCAATGTATGGCATTTGTTCATGCTTTGCTTTGAACAAGGGCTCCATGCGTACTTTCACCCATTAAATATAAAAATCGGTAAGTTCTGTAAGTTATTTTGATTTGTGAGCTGTAACATTGTAAGTTTTCATTTAAATCCATTTTATCATTTCCTGAAAGATGAACAAAACGATCTTTTGCATTCATAATATTAGTAGGATTCCTCGTAGCCTACTACTATTGAAATATGACCACCGCTAACATTGAGTGCTAGGAGCATGAACGTAAGAGGTCCCCTGTGGTAGCCGGAGCGGTCTCGGCAAACCTCACTTTTCATAAAACATCTGCATTCTGAGACGATTTGCTCGTAAATTGACGGTAACAGTCGCATGGAAAATAAACATTTGTTCAGCAGAAGACTATACCCTAATTGCGGTATACTCGTATCCTCGAAGGAGGTTAGTTTGAAATATAATCATAAATTGTCATCTGTATTTATTTATACTTGTTTATTGATAGGCATTGTGCTGAACATCCTTACTTATTAAGTGCATATTATACGTACTCGAAAGCTTGAACGCACCACTTGATTACAGAATATTCCTCGTTTCGGGAAGACAAAGTTACCTTATTTGATTGGATGTCATTGAATTGTGTAATGCAATCTTGATTCATTAATAAAATACGTCTGTGATGATTGAGAGATCAATCTTAAAATCGACTAGGTTTACAATATTTAGAACACGCACAGTGTCATATATTTTTTAAATATTGGATACCAATCACATACATTGCTCTGATACCAAAGTAGCTAATGCACTTGTGTTATGGAAATCAGACACAACGGTGGTACCACGACACCCAGACCCAAGACAATATAGATTTTTTTAAATATCTATATTGACCCTATCGGGAATGTCTCGAAGCGGCGGCGCCTTGAAACCAGCGTGCTTAGCCACCACACCACGGAGGCCGTCATATATTCTTAAAGATAAAATAAGAAATCAAAAATTGCGCACGGGCGAAACCTGCAACTTTTGGCTAACCGGGCCACACATTCTTCTAATAGAGCTACCGTGCTGTCGTTTCGACCGTGCAAAATTTCATATTTTTACAAAAGCACAATTGGATGAGCGTTTGGTCCGGTTAGCCAGAAGTTGCAGGTTCGATTTCCGCCCGTGCGCATTTTTTGGTTTCTTATTTTATCTTTAGGAACGTTTTAAACTATACCTAAGAAGCCTCTCTTTCGCGGAAGTCTACTTACATACAGATCTTAACTCGGCTTTCAAAGAGTTCCATGACATGTTTTGTCTTCTCTACAGACTCTGCTTTCCAGTGAACAAATTAAAAATAAACCACTCTCCTAACTCACGCTGGATTTCTACGGGTTTGAAGAAAAGCTGTCAAACAAAGAAAATATTACGCTATAAATACTATACAAGTAAATCAAAAACTGATAAACATACATATTTAAGCTATAGTAAACTTCTTAAAAAGTGCACAAATTGCTCAAAACGTATTTCGAATGAAAAATTCATATCAAATAGCAAGAATATCTGCAGAGCCACATGGGAGGTAATAAAATATGAAACATGTGGTGCACGAACTAGACACTGTTTAAACAAAGTAGTTAGTGAGGGCAGAGAAATCACGAAACCTACAGAAATTGCCATGACATTTAATAATTATTTCATTTATAATACTGACCAAATGCATAACAATCTAGAAAATACACGCAAAAACTATTTGCAACACACAATTTTTCTACAACCAGTTGATGTAATTGACGTTAGGAAGATAATAGGGGCTCTCAATAATACAAAATCGGAAGGTTATGATCACGTATGTACCCAAGTAGTAAAAGGCTGTAGGGATGAAATTGGCCCAGTATTAACTTTCCTGATCAATTTGTCGCTAGAATCAGGGACATTCCCAAATGCGTTAAAGACCTCAGTGTTAAAGCCTCTACACAAAAAAGGGAATAAATCGGAAATCATAAATTATCGTCCCATAGCTTTAATTTCAATTTTCTCCAAAATATTTGAAAAAGTTATGCATGAGAAAATGACCTCCTTCTTTAAGAAATACGACATAATAAATCGGAACCAACATGGTTTTCAAAAATCTAAGTCTACAGTACATGCAGCTTTTAATTTAGTTAATGAAATCTTACAAAGTGTTAACCAACTTAATTATACCACTGCGATGTTTCTGGATATGACAAAAGCATTTGACCTTGTCTCACACAAACTTCTGCTAAGTAAACTTGAGAGCTACGGGATAAGAGGTCCCGCACTAGGCTGGCAAAAGTCATATCTAGAGAATAGACAGCAATGTGTTGAGATAACACAGGTTGACGAGAGCGGATCAGATGTGGTATACAGATCTGATTTTCGACAAAATAACCTTGGCGTACCGCAGGGGAGTATCCTGGGTCCATTGCTGTTTTTGGTTTACATAAACGACTTGCCAGATATACTTGATCATAAGACGACGCTATTTGCTGATGATGTTTCGATAATTGTTACGACAAATAAAAAATATAGTTAAGAACAACATAAAAATGACATTAAGATGACTCTAATTAAAATAATAAATTGGTTGGACAAAAATAATCTACAAATAAATTTAAGTAAAACTAGCATACAAAACTTTAATAATTTTAAAAATAGTTTAATATACATTGACTTAAATAACGAAATATTACATAATGCAAATAAAGTGACTTTCTTAGGTTTAATCATGAATTCTAAATTAGATTGGAAAGAACAGATAGAAATAGTATGCGATAAGGTAAATAGGTTTGCATTTGCACTATACAGGCTTACAAAAGTCGCAAACAAAAGGACTGCCGTCACTGCGTACTTTGCATATGTGGAGTCTGTATTGAGATATGGGCTCATAATCTGGGGAAATGGCACAAATATTGAAAAGGTATTCATTGCTCAGAAAAGATGTGTACGCGCCTTATGTGGCATACCGGTGGACGTATCGTGCTTGCCATATTTCAGAAGCCTTAATATACTGCCATTACCTTGTCTGTATATACTCGAAATAGCAAAATTTGTTAAACAAAATTATTACCTATTTCTACAGCTGAATCAAACTACAGATAGAAATCTCAGAAACCGTAACCGACTTATACTTGACACAGTGCCTAAGACAAAGCGTTTCTTAAAAAATTGTCCTGCTATGTGCACGGCTATTTATAATAAAATTCCAGACGACATTAAACAACTGCCAATCCTAAAGTTCAACAAATCATTGCGTCGATGGCTTTTGGAGAAAACCTTTTATTCAGTAAAAGAATTTCTAGAAAACAAAATATGAACTCGTTTAGAAAAAATAATCGATACATATTAATCTGACATAAAGTTTATTTTTAAGGGTGTATAATAACATAATTTCATCATAATGTCATTCAATAATGTACTTTAAAATGTATTAATTAATGTATTTAGTATTATAGTTATCATTTGCATGCTATTATATATGGCTAAATAGGTGCACTATGTTTTTGTACATTGACCATCAACATTTATTTGTAACCACCCTATTTAAGAGCAAATAAAGTGTTTTGAATTTGAATTTTTGAATTTGAATTTAAAATTGGAATTTTAATAACTTTAAAATTAGTGCTTACTAGGATGTTTTTGTACTGTAGTGATTCCAAATAAGGTGTTGGACAGATATTTTTCAACGTCTGTACACAGTGATTATCACGTTTATTCGTTCGGAAAACGAGCCATTTGAAATGTTTATATTAAAAAGGTTTTACCATGAATAAAATAGCCTTTTAAATAAATACAATCACGCAAAAAATATTATACACGCAAAACTAAACTTTTCTCCGTTGATACCATGCATAGACATAAGCTATTTTGGAAGGTATATTAAATATGTTTATTTTGTGATTGTCTTCCGGGAGAGAGTTGCTTTGGATGATACCGAACCAAACACAATCATTTTCATTTTCCAGTTGTAAACGGATAACATAAGCTTCACCAGTTGGCATTACTACATAATTCTTCGTACTTTGCGTCCAGTTATATTACCTTTTTAGAGTTATAAAGTGATGGGAGAAAACTGCTCATTAACTGCTTAAACTAAATCGGTCACGTGACCCGTCTGATTTTATGGAGAGTCGAATTTTATAAAACATATTTCGACCCACATTTCTCGGAGATAGTAATTATGTTACTGATTCTGAGTCGTTCTATTCATTCCAAAGAGTAGTTTTGAAACACCTTGTAAATTTATCGTATAAATAGCCTATGTATTGTTTCTACCGTAGCCATAGCATGCTACTCGACGCTACGAATACTTCGAGACTACGAACAATCGCTCGTAGCTCGTAGCGTCATTCTCGTGATGTCACTTCAAAAAGCTTCGTGATGCTTTGCTAGTAAACTTTTGTACAGTCGCCAGCTCATCATGTTACCCCCTTTTGTTGCAAACTAGCCCTTGCTACAACTGCATAAGACACCGCAGAGTCCACCTTGACGTGCTGTTGTCCGTACATGCAAAACCTACAAGTAATGTTACAACGAAAATTGCTACAATTTAACAAGATGTTACATACAACTTGTATGTTTTTCGTTGTGTTGGATGTTTGTTTCGTTTGTGTTGGATAGCCTATTTATTGAGAAAGGCTTATTTTTTTTAGCCTAACTTCCTTTACACTTATACACGCTGCGACGGGAGGAGAGGGAGGAATCTTAAAACATCCGTTAGTCATTAATAAAATTACCGTGATCTTGAACGCAGCATGGGTGTGCTCGAGCGTTTTATGTAAATAAGTTATGAGAAACTAGGAAATTCGCGAGTATCGTGAGCCACCTCACAATGTGTTAGCGCGATCCGTATTCATGACGAATTACATTGTATTTAGTCTCGCGCTATGCATACGAGAGGGTCTGAGTTTTCCTAGTAGTCCGTATATTACTGGAGTAGGTAGTCGGCAAAGGGGAATGTTATTAGGGATAATACCAGCCCCCCGGGACCCTCTGGACTGTAGACAATAACCGTTTCCCTTTCAATATTGCTTCGCTACCTTCCGTTTTCGCCACCGCCGTCGCTAACTGTAGATTTATGGTGTAACCCAGCCTTCTGCTATTGTGATAAAATGTCTCTTATTTATTTTATAACAGTACGGCATGACAGAAAAGAGGATCTGGATTTGACTGTTGAGTGCTATAATAAATTATCATTTTGAGGGTAGACAAATTGAAAGTCACTTAATACTGATACGTAACACCCATCAGTAAATATAATATAGTGCGTTTATTACGTGATTGACACGTTAATAATTAAACGCAATGATATTGTTACCGTAAATAAATTTAATGATTGTGTAATTTATGTCTTTATATAAGTACATCTTGTTTTTGCAGACGGTATAGTATGTAATTTTGGTGTATAAAGGCGGACTTAGTGCTAAAAGCATGATCCAGTGAAGACTTACGTCAAACGGAAAGCCTGTAAGGTATTTTTACAAAGTTACGAAGGAGTGAGATATATATAATGTGGTATCCATCTACTCTGTGGGACCGTTATTAGCGAAACCACTGATAAGCTTAAGCTATTATACCCATGCTCTATCTAAATCAACAAAGAGCATTACCTAAATATATATTGATTTATTGGAATTTAATAATATTGAAAATAGTTGGAGATTTTCTAGACTGCACAAATACTTTAAGAACTAAACCAAACTACCCGCGTCAATGTTTCCTTAAGAGTACAATACGAAAATTCCAGGTGAACCCTTTCCATCGTCAACTCTATCTTTGCTTGACGATAGAGTTTGCCTCATAGTACCTATAATATTATCTGGGGCTCGGTGTAAAAACAAACCCATTTCAATGAGCAATTTTCTTCCATCACTTTATAGCTCTTACTTGATGGCGCTAGGGAAGCTTTAGGATTTTCAGGTTGGCAGAAAACCAGACAAAGGAAAAAAACTGTGTAAGTAAATATTATAAAACTCGTTAATGACCATAAGATTTATTAGGATACTTAGTTTGTAGTCATTTGAAATTCCTTTTTTTATTAAAGGTACCCATGTATATTGTTTTACTGTTTCTTATTTACCTTGGCGGAAAGCAATTAATACTTAAATAAAGTTTTATGCCATATAAACATCTAGTGACAAGAAACCTGCTCATTTAAAAAAAAAACTATTACAAACTGAAAAAATAATCTACACTCTAAATCGTTATTAGACACACACACTTTACTCTGAGAGCAGGGTAAACATTTATGAAAATAATATAGCATCCCAATGTAAACGTTTTCGCAATTTTTTCGATATTGTAGTCTATAAAGCAGGCAGATCAGCCGCTTTATATGCAGCCGGCGGATTCTTACCGATGTCGATTCGCTGCGTAACTTTTTTTTACACATGCGGAACGCCAATCTTTATGTTAAGTAAACTAACAAAGGAAATACTTTCAGCAATTTGACCGTTTTAAATATTTACATTGTTTGTTTAATAAAGAAATATTCAAACATATTTTCAGTTTTACTGCTTTGCATTAACAAATTAATATTTTATAATGGCCGTCGAAATTAAGGTATAATGATCCAACTGAATTGTCAAAGGTTTCCGTGGAAATATTTTCATACTATTGTACCTAATGCAGTGTGTCATAGTCATAGCTGTTACTAGAAAGCACAAGTACATGTATAATTAAAAGGTCATCTTATACAGGGTGTTGTTTTGGTCAGTGACAATCAACTCAGGGATGATGATATGAGTTATGCTTATTTTTAAGAAAAACTCGAAATTTTATGCAAGTTTTATAAACGAAAACCTCTTCACAATATTTAATTTAAAAATTTGACCAAAACAACAACCTGTATACATAGAAGAAACTGTTATTAGTCGCACCACTTATACAGGGTGCAACTTTGCAAGGTTACCATATTTTAGGGGGTGAATGAGACTATAAACACCATTTTTTTAAACATAGGACATATTAATTATAGGACAAGCATCTTTCGAATCTCTTACACATAAATAAATCAGCATCTTCATAAAAGTCATTTATGTATGCAAATAGGCCTATTTGCATTACTAGGGGCCCTTTTACACGTCCCAACATAAACAGCTGACTGATTTGTGACTGAATTCAGTTTCATGAAGTACTATGTTGGATTTGCCTTGGCCCTCATAAATAAAAACTATAAAACGGGTCCGAGAAGAAACGAAGTTCCGAACCACTATAAATTATAAAGGTTGTATCATAATAATATTTATTTCCAGGCAAACATTTAAAAGGAGTGTGTGTTGCCACAATAATTGAGGAAAACGACTGCGTATGAGAAAAAAACGGACGAACCACATAGTGATCAAGTCGGAAAATAAGCTCGGTATTACTACGTACGTTTATAATAGCTATATATTCCATAGAAGCGCTCTGTAATAATATTTCTTCTTTAACGTCTACAGTACTAGTCTACTCACGGTACTAACTAGCGGGGTTTATTTATAAAATAAACTTACGCTAACTCTGTGTCTTTACCCGCGCACGGCGGTTGACGGTTTAAAACGCATTTTTTAAAATGTTCTTGGAAATAGGCAGTGCAATTTTTTTGCCAAAACCCTAGATTCAATCACTTTGAAATATTGGGCGGACTATTTGCGGCATTTGATTGAAAATGTGAATACGCACCTATAAATTTCAGCGAACCACATTTCATACAGGTATCAAATCATTGAACCAAATCCGTAATAATACATCTTTCTATAATATAATTCCATCGTCCGAATGTGTCGCCTATACAATGACATTGTGCGTACCCAGCCTGGACCTTGATATATTTACTGAAAATCCAAATGTCTTTCGAAGGAGCATTGTTCCACTGTCTTGCTCCTACGGTATTTTTTTCTTCCTTTTAACAATTTTATGTTCACAAAGCTCTAGACGTCAATCTAGTCTAAGCTTATATCGAAATATGTAACTGGTAGGCGGGATGCATTTTTGTAAGGTTACAATTTAGCTCATAAGGTCTAGATAAGTATACTATATTGATAATTAATTGAAACCCTTTATCCAATAAAATTAAATAAAATAAATCCGCGGACGAGTAATGATATAGCATCGTGTAAGCTGAGATATCCCTCACTGAAACCACGTCATTTTCGAATAAACTTAACATGGATCTACAGTGGGACGAGTGGCCTGAGTGACAGGTACAAATTCTAGTAGGCTATTATAGGATTACCAATGGGTATGCCTGAATATAAAAGCTCTAAAGCTGATGACTTCTCAGTCAGAAACTGTTACTATAAACAAATAGAGGTCCCTGTGGCGTCGCCCGCGTAAATTTTGGATTTCCCGTAAATATTTCAACGCAAACCTCATATTTTCATTGGAAGTAAGAGAAATCGGAAATAAGATATTCATTGAAATCAAATGATGTAAATAGCAATTTCATTCGAGATGCTCGTGATGATTAATATGTTTATTTTAGGAAGACTAAATACCCGTGTGCATCAAAACACCTTTGAAAATAGTACATTATTTTTCATCACATAAAAAAGTTTGCAGTATGTAAACCATATCAGATGACATACTGTTGCGATTTTTATTATATAGAATTTTAAAAGTGGAAAAATTCTGTCATACATATTTTTTATGTATTTAAAACAGTTTACACTGCGTACGCAACATAAACTCTGAACAGGGATATTTCCCCCCCGTTTTTGCAACATTATTCATGGTTGCTCTACTGTTCTAAGTCGAATCGTGATGTTTCTCGAGCCTTTCTCGAGTAAACTATTTACCACATTTTTTTAATCAGTCGACCTACTCGACTGAGAGTGCGCGTGACTGTAAGTGCGTTCAAGAAAACAAACAAACTTTCAGCTTTAAATAAAAGTATATATTGATATACTTAAGTGATACAGAATATTTGAATTTAAACTACTCACCGGTGAATGCTGGATCATTTTTCTTTGTTTTTGAAAATGAAACTGACAATTACAGACGAGTAAACAAATAAATTGTTGGTAATTAAAATTAAATACTAATTTCGATAATACTTGTAAAGGCGACGTTTATATAAATGTCAAGACAATGTGCTGTATCCTTAAAAAACTTACCCATATACTCGTAAGTAAGTAAGTCTAACAATGTCGGAAGGAAAAGTTACGGGATCGGTATCCGAAAAAAAAATTTATACCTTAACTTCAATTGTAATAATAATAATAATAACCTCATTTTCGTAAAACGATCCCAAAGTAACTCTTGATGACATTTTAAGTATGTGTGAAATGGAAGTAAGTACGACGGAATTCAATTTGTTTCATTTGAAAAATAAATCAAAATCTGAATTGTGTAATGTTATCTGTTTGATATGTGTAGTTCTAAGTAACCAAAACAAAAAATGGAAAATTATTCAAATGTTTGAGTACTTGCTTACTCTAGAATAAAACTAGTGAAGGTATAATTGAGCAGCTACAAGGAAACTGAGCCCAACAGTTGCTATCATATCCAGCCCGTGAAGTTTGGAAATACTCTTAATCAAAGTCAAGAACACTTATCAAGTTTTGCACACTTTTCTGTATGTAGGTACAGTACAATTCTCCTGAGACAGCGATTCGAAACGACACGAGCGTCGCACAATAGAGGGTTAGGTCCAAATACCCATTGAACTCATCGTGTGTAATGGAGTATGGAAGAATTATGATAATAATTTCTATAGAAAATGTATCGTGTTGTCAAGGCAACTCAAAGATTTATTTGTGAGAAAAGCTCAACAAATGCCACTTTTTCCTCCACAAAAAGTTTGCAGACAAATTATTTTTAGCGCGTTACGTGTTCACGTTTGCGGAAACGTGGGCACTCGCCTAATTTGAAATCAAAAGACAAAAACGGTTGAATAAGCATTTTAAGGTTAGGTGCGTGTGATAATTCGTACGTTACAAGTTACGACGGGAATATAGATCATGAGTCCGACCACGAAACAGCAAAATAGGCGTTGTACCGGCCACTCGCGCGATTCGAAGATCTCAGTCCATCTTCCGTTTTGGCATACTATCTAAATGTAAATCAGAGAGCGGCTTACAATTGAACCATAAAAACAAATGCTTCTCCATTTAATATTTCATAAAAACCAGGCCCGTAATAGCCCGCTTATTTACGATTTTCTTGAAACTCTTGAACGGCTTTCGTCTTGATTTAGGAAAAGTAAAGGTAAGTTTATCCAAATATTGAAGTAATAAGCAAGGAAGAATTCTATGTTTTAAAGAATTCATAAAGCTCGGTTTAATGCTTCAACACATGAGCGGTTGCAGGCAACCGCATAACAATAGAATTTGCATTGTGTCTCGTTCACATACGCTTGAGGGATTAAAGTATTGATAGATGATATAGAAGAGAAATTAGGTGGGTAAGATTTGTCAGCACAAAAATCTTGTCCCCTTAATGTAACCTTCATTGACACATGATTATAACGCACGACGTAGTAGCGACTTCGTATACATAGACTTGCCCAAATGTATGGCATTTGTTCATGCTTTGATTTGAACAAGGGCTCGTAGCCTACTACTATTGAAATATTATGACCACCGCTAACATTGAGTGCTAGGAGCATGAACGTAAGAGGTCCCCTGTGGTAGCCGGAGCGGTCTCGGCAAACCTCACTTTTCATAAAACATCTGCATTCTGAGACGATTTGCTCGTAAATTGACGGTAACAGTCGCATGGAAAATTAAACATTTGTTCAGCAGAAGACTATACCCTAATTGCGGTATACTCGTATCCTCGAAGGAGGTTAGTTTGAAATATAATCATAAATTGTCATCTGTATTTATTTATACTTGTTTATTGATAGGCATTGTGCTGAACATCCTTACTTATTAAGTGCATATTATACGTACTCGAAAGCTTGAACGCACCACTTGATTACAGAATATTCCTCGTTTCGGGAAGACAAAGTTACCTTATTTGATTGGATGTCATTGAATTGTGTAATGCAATCTTGATTCATTAATAAAATACGTCTGTGATGATTGAGAGATCAATCTTAAAATCGACTAGGTTTACAATATTTAGAACACGCACAGTGTCATATATTTTTTAAATATTGGATACCAATCACATACATTGCTCTGATACCAAAGTAGCTAATGCACTTGTGTTATGGAAATCAGACACAACGGTGGTACCACGACACCCAGACCCAAGACAATATAGATTTTTTTAAATATCTATATTGACCCTATCGGGAATGTCTCGAAGCGGCGGCGCCTTGAAACCAGCGTGCTTAGCCACCACACCACGGAGGCCGTCATATATTCTTAAAGATAAAATAAGAAATCAAAAATGCGCACGGGCGAAACCTGCAACTTTTGGCTAACCGGGCCACACATTCTTCTAATAGAGCTACCGTGCTGTCGTTTCGACCGTGCAAAATTTCATATTTTTACAAAAGCACAATTGGATGAGCGTTTGGTCCGGTTAGCCAGAAGTTGCAGGTTCGATTTCCGCCCGTGCGCATTTTTTGGTTTCTTATTTTATCTTTAGGAACGTTTTAAACTATACCTAAGAAGCCTCTCTTTCGCGGAAGTCTACTTACATACAGATCTTAACTCGGCTTTCAAAGAGTTCCATGACATGTTTTGTCTTCTCTACAGACTCTGCTTTCCAGTGAACAAATTAAAAATAAACCACTCTCCTAACTCACGCTGGATTTCTACGGGTTTGAAGAAAAGCTGTCAAACAAAGAAAATATTACGCTATAAATACTATACAAGTAAATCAAAAACTGATAAACATACATATTTAAGCTATAGTAAACTTCTTAAAAAGTGCACAAATTGCTCAAAACGTATTTCGAATGAAAAATTCATATCAAATAGCAAGAATATCTGCAGAGCCACATGGGAGGTAATAAAATATGAAACATGTGGTGCACGAACTAGACACTGTTTAAACAAAGTAGTTAGTGAGGGCAGAGAAATCACGAAACCTACAGAAATTGCCATGACATTTAATAATTATTTCATTTATAATACTGACCAAATGCATAACAATCTAGAAAATACACGCAAAAACTATTTGCAACACACAATTTTTCTACAACCAGTTGATGTAATTGACGTTAGGAAGATAATAGGGGCTCTCAATAATACAAAATCGGAAGGTTATGATCACGTATGTACCCAAGTAGTAAAAGGCTGTAGGGATGAAATTGGCCCAGTATTAACTTTCCTGATCAATTTGTCGCTAGAATCAGGGACATTCCCAAATGCGTTAAAGACCTCAGTGTTAAAGCCTCTACACAAAAAAGGGAATAAATCGGAAATCATAAATTATCGTCCCATAGCTTTAATTTCAATTTCTCCAAAATATTTGAAAAGTTATGCATGAGAAAATGACCTCCTTCTTTAAGAAATACGACATAATAAATCGGAACCAACATGGTTTTCAAAAATCTAAGTCTACAGTACATGCAGCTTTTAATTTAGTTAATGAAATCTTACAAAGTGTTAACCAACTTAATTATACCACTGCGATGTTTCTGGATATGACAAAAGCATTTGACCTTGTCTCACACAAACTTCTGCTAAGTAAACTTGAGAGCTACGGGATAAGAGGTCCCGCACTAGGCTGGCAAAAGTCATATCTAGAGAATAGACAGCAATGTGTTGAGATAACACAGGTTGACGAGAGCGGATCAGATGTGGTATACAGATCTGATTTTCGACAAAA
Organism: Pyrausta purpuralis; assembly: GCA_963924145.1. Taxonomy (NCBI): domain Eukaryota; kingdom Metazoa; phylum Arthropoda; class Insecta; order Lepidoptera; family Crambidae; genus Pyrausta; species Pyrausta purpuralis. The sequence goes on from OZ001656.1 coordinate 23,559,758, forward strand.
TAACCTTGGCGTACCGCAGGGGAGTATCCTGGTCCATTGCTGTTTTTGGTTTACATAAACGACTTGCCAGATATACTTGATCATAAGACGACGCTATTTGCTGATGATGTTTCGATAATTGTTACGACAAATAAAAAATATAGTTAAGAACAACATAAAAATGACATTAAGATGACTCTAATTAAAATAATAAATTGGTTGGACAAAAATAATCTACAAATAAATTTAAGTAAAACTAGCATACAAAACTTTAATAATTTTAAAAATAGTTTAATATACATTGACTTAAATAACGAAATATTACATAATGCAAATAAAGTGACTTTCTTAGGTTTAATCATGAATTCTAAATTAGATTGGAAAGAACAGATAGAAATAGTATGCGATAAGGTAAATAGGTTTGCATTTGCACTATACAGGCTTACAAAAGTCGCAAACAAAAGGACTGCCGTCACTGCGTACTTTGCATATGTGGAGTCTGTATTGAGATATGGGCTCATAATCTGGGGAAATGGCACAAATATTGAAAAGGTATTCATTGCTCAGAAAAGATGTGTACGCGCCTTATGTGGCATACCGGTGGACGTATCGTGCTTGCCATATTTCAGAAGCCTTAATATACTGCCATTACCTTGTCTGTATATACTCGAAATAGCAAAATTTGTTAAACAAAATTATTACCTATTTCTACAGCTGAATCAAACTACAGATAGAAATCTCAGAAACCGTAACCGACTTATACTTGACACAGTGCCTAAGACAAAGCGTTTCTTAAAAAATTGTCCTGCTATGTGCACGGCTATTTATAATAAAATTCCAGACGACATTAAACAACTGCCAATCCTAAAGTTCAACAAATCATTGCGTCGATGGCTTTTGGAGAAAACCTTTTATTCAGTAAAAGAATTTCTAGAAAACAAAATATGAACTCGTTTAGAAAAAATAATCGATACATATTAATCTGACATAAAGTTTATTTTTAAGGGTGTATAATAACATAATTTCATCATAATGTCATTCAATAATGTACTTTAAAATGTATTAATTAATGTATTTAGTATTATAGTTATCATTTGCATGCTATTATATATGGCTAAATAGGTGCACTATGTTTTTGTACATTGACCATCAACATTTATTTGTAACCACCCTATTTAAGAGCAAATAAAGTGTTTTGAATTTGAATTTTTGAATTTGAATTTAAAATTGGAATTTTAATAACTTTAAAATTAGTGCTTACTAGGATGTTTTTGTACTGTAGTGATTCCAAATAAGGTGTTGGACAGATATTTTTCAACGTCTGTACACAGTGATTATCACGTTTATTCGTTCGGAAAACGAGCCATTTGAAATGTTTATATTAAAAAGGTTTTACCATGAATAAAATAGCCTTTTAAATAAATACAATCACGCAAAAAATATTATACACGCAAAACTAAACTTTTCTCCGTTGATACCATGCATAGACATAAGCTATTTTGGAAGGTATATTAAATATGTTTATTTTGTGATTGTCTTCCGGGAGAGAGTTGCTTTGGATGATACCGAACCAAACACAATCATTTTCATTTTCCAGTTGTAAACGGATAACATAAGCTTCACCAGTTGGCATTACTACATAATTCTTCGTACTTTGCGTCCAGTTATATTACCTTTTTAGAGTTATAAAGTGATGGGAGAAAACTGCTCATTAACTGCTTAAACTAAATCGGTCACGTGACCCGTCTGATTTTATGGAGAGTCGAATTTTATAAAACATATTTCGACCCACATTTCTCGGAGATAGTAATTATGTTACTGATTCTGAGTCGTTCTATTCATTCCAAAGAGTAGTTTTGAAACACCTTGTAAATTTATCGTATAAATAGCCTATGTATTGTTTCTACCGTAGCCATAGCATGCTACTCGACGCTACGAATACTTCGAGACTACGAACAATCGCTCGTAGCTCGTAGCGTCATTCTCGTGATGTCACTTCAAAAAGCTTCGTGATGCTTTGCTAGTAAACTTTTGTACAGTCGCCAGCTCATCATGTTACCCCCTTTTGTTGCAAACTAGCCCTTGCTACAACTGCATAAGACACCGCAGAGTCCACCTTGACGTGCTGTTGTCCGTACATGCAAAACCTACAAGTAATGTTACAACGAAAATTGCTACAATTTAACAAGATGTTACATACAACTTGTATGTTTTTCGTTGTGTTGGATGTTTGTTTCGTTTGTGTTGGATAGCCTATTTATTGAGAAAGGCTTATTTTTTTAGCCTAACTTCCTTTACACTTATACACGCTGCGACGGGAGGAGAGGGAGGAATCTTAAAACATCCGTTAGTCATTAATAAAATTACCGTGATCTTGAACGCAGCATGGGTGTGCTCGAGCGTTTTATGTAAATAAGTTATGAGAAACTAGGAAATTCGCGAGTATCGTGAGCCACCTCACAATGTGTTAGCGCGATCCGTATTCATGACGAATTACATTGTATTTAGTCTCGCGCTATGCATACGAGAGGGTCTGAGTTTTCCTAGTAGTCCGTATATTACTGGAGTAGGTAGTCGGCAAAGGGGAATGTTATTAGGGATAATACCAGCCCCCCGGGACCCTCTGGACTGTAGACAATAACCGTTTCCCTTTCAATATTGCTTCGCTACCTTCCGTTTTCGCCACCGCCGTCGCTAACTGTAGATTTATGGTGTAACCCAGCCTTCTGCTATTGTGATAAAATGTCTCTTATTTATTTTTATAACAGTACGGCATGACAGAAAAGAGGATCTGGATTTGACTGTTGAGTGCTATAATAAATTATCATTTTGAGGGTAGACAAATTGAAAGTCACTTAATACTGATACGTAACACCCATCAGTAAATATAATATAGTGCGTTTATTACGTGATTGACACGTTAATAATTAAACGCAATGATATTGTTACCGTAAATAAATTTAATGATTGTGTAATTTATGTCTTTATATAAGTACATCTTGTTTTTGCAGACGGTATAGTATGTAATTTTGGTGTATAAAGGCGGACTTAGTGCTAAAAGCATGATCCAGTGAAGACTTACGTCAAACGGAAAGCCTGTAAGGTATTTTTACAAAGTTACGAAGGAGTGAGATATATATAATGTGGTATCCATCTACTCTGTGGGACCGTTATTAGCGAAACCACTGATAAGCTTAAGCTATTATACCCATGCTCTATCTAAATCAACAAAGAGCATTACCTAAATATATATTGATTTATTGGAATTTAATAATATTGAAAATAGTTGGAGATTTTCTAGACTGCACAAAATACTTTAAGAACTAAACCAAACTACCCGCGTCAATGTTTCCTTAAGAGTACAATACGAAAATTCCAGGTGAACCCTTTCCATCGTCAACTCTATCTTTGCTTGACGATAGAGTTTGCCTCATAGTACCTATAATATTATCTGGGGCTCGGTGTAAAAACAAACCCATTTCAATGAGCAATTTTCTTCCATCACTTTATAGCTCTTACTTGATGGCGCTAGGGAAGCTTTAGGATTTTCAGGTTGGCAGAAAACCAGACAAAGGAAAAAAAACTGTGTAAGTAAATATTATAAAACTCGTTAATGACCATAAGATTTATTAGGATACTTAGTTTGTAGTCATTTGAAATTCCTTTTTTTATTAAAGGTACCCATGTATATTGTTTTACTGTTTCTTATTTACCTTGGCGGAAAGCAATTAATACTTAAATAAAGTTTTATGCCATATAAACATCTAGTGACAAGAAACCTGCTCATTTAAAAAAAAAACTATTACAAACTGAAAAAATAATCTACACTCTAAATCGTTATTAGACACACACACTTTACTCTGAGAGCAGGGTAAACATTTATGAAAATAATATAGCATCCCAATGTAAACGTTTTTCGCAATTTTTTCGATATTGTAGTCTATAAAGCAGGCAGATCAGCCGCTTTATATGCAGCCGGCGGATTCTTACCGATGTCGATTCGCTGCGTAACTTTTTTTTACACATGCGGAACGCCAATCTTTATGTTAAGTAAACTAACAAAGGAAATACTTTCAGCAATTTGACCGTTTTAAATATTTACATTGTTTGTTTAATAAAGAAATATTCAAACATATTTTCAGTTTTACTGCTTTGCATTAACAAATTAATATTTTATAATGGCCGTCGAAATTAAGGTATAATGATCCAACTGAATTGTCAAAGGTTTCCGTGGAAATATTTTCATACTATTGTACCTAATGCAGTGTGTCATAGTCATAGCTGTTACTAGAAAGCACAAGTACATGTATAATTAAAAGGTCATCTTATACAGGGTGTTGTTTTGGTCAGTGACAATCAACTCAGGGATGATGATATGAGTTATGCTTATTTTTTAAGAAAAACTCGAAATTTTATGCAAGTTTTATAAACGAAAACCTCTTCACAATATTTAATTTAAAAATTTGACCAAAACAACAACCTGTATACATAGAAGAAACTGTTATTAGTCGCACCACTTATACAGGGTGCAACTTTTGCAAGGTTACCATATTTTAGGGGGTGAATGAGACTATAAACACCATTTTTTTAAACATAGGACATATTAATTATAGGACAAGCATCTTTCGAATCTCTACACATAAATAAATCAGCATCTTCATAAAAGTCATTTATGTATGCAAATAGGCCTATTTGCATTACTAGGGGCCCTTTTACACGTCCCAACATAAACAGCTGACTGATTTGTGACTGAATTCAGTTTCATGAAGTACTATGTTGGATTTGCCTTGGCCCTCATAAATAAAAACTATAAAACGGGTCCGAGAAGAAACGAAGTTCCGAACCACTATAAATTATAAAGGTTGTATCATAATAATATTTATTTCCAGGCAAACATTTAAAAGGAGTGTGTGTTGCCACAATAATTGAGGAAAACGACTGCGTATGAGAAAAAAACGGACGAACCACATAGTGATCAAGTCGGAAAATAAGCTCGGTATTACTACGTACGTTTATAATAGCTATATATTCCATAGAAGCGCTCTGTAATAATATTTCTTCTTTAACGTCTACAGTACTAGTCTACTCACGGTACTAACTAGCGGGGTTTATTTATAAAATAAACTTACGCTAACTCTGTGTCTTTACCCGCGCACGGCGGTTGACGGTTTAAAACGCATTTTTTAAAATGTTCTTGGAAATAGGCAGTGCAATTTTTTTGCCAAAACCCTAGATTCAATCACTTTGAAATATTGGGCGGACTATTTGCGGCATTTGATTGAAAATGTGAATACGCACCTATAAATTTCAGCGAACCACATTTCATACAGGTATCAAATCATTGAACCAAATCCGTAATAATACATCTTTCTATAATATAATTCCATCGTCCGA